>OY728163.1:1792689498-1797689498 GCA_963277665.1 Viscum album | reverse complement strand
GAATCTATAATGATTCAAACTGTTATAAGTGAATTTTTTTATTTAATTTAAGTAAGTGTATTATTTTTTAAAATAGATATAGAAGAAAAATTCTCTTCATTTGTTTTAATATATCCAATTGGATTTAAATTAACATTATTTATCTTTACTGTGGAGAATATATTCATTGGAGAGTGATCAAATGACTAGATTAAATATTGGGTTTTGAAAAATCCTTTCAACACATAAAAATGAGGCAATGGCCTCAACTATTAGGACAATTACCTATGAAGAGAATGTATTGTCCATTATGTGGTATATATCATTTCACATATTTTCCCTATAAAACTCCGATGACAAGATCCAATAATATAAGAATGAGTGAAACCTGTTATGGGAGAAATTTATGATCATCGTGATCACTACCCAAACCATATTCACTGATCATCCCCATGAAATCCACACCGTCACAAACCTTACCCTTAGGGAGTATATGATTTTAATGAAGGTATACGTATCAAGACCATATAATTATGATTATGTAAATTATTTTTTGATATAATAACGAATATACATTCATTTTATTAGTGTTACATTGTAAATTATTTTAAAAGAACAAATGGTATATTTATTTAATATTCGAATTAAATTAAGAAAATTATTTCGGTAAATTAATGGATTTTTGAAATAAATAATATTTAAATAAATAATATTTAAATAAATAATAATAATAAAATTTCTTTTATTAATCACAAATTATCATATAATTTTTATAAATTCAAATTTAATCTTTATTAAGGTTTTGAAATAGTTTTTGTCAATACCTATCAATTTTTTGATAAATGTCGGTCCTCTTTTTAAATGTCAAAATTCACTAATATAGAAGATTTATTAGTTGAAATGAACATTATTTTTTGAATCTAGATGTCAAAACTATCCAATGGTGATTTTTTCAAAATTTTACGAGACATCTGAATTTTTGTGTAAAATTTAAATACCATATAAATATATAATGTGTTTTATTACACCATAATGGCCCAATAGTGATGTAATAAACACTGTAAAATTGTTATTTTTCAAAATATATGTTTCAAATTTAAAATATTCTGATTTTATATTTTTTTCTTATTCTTAATGGCCTTATAGAATCCTCCAAAATGTATAATATATTTTATAATTTAAACGTCAATTATCTAATAATGTTACTCACCTCCACATAAGAAAAGATAATATTTTTTTATATTAGGCCCATGGACTTATAAAATAATTTATTCACCCTTATTTGAAAAAAAACCATGTAAAAATACATTTGATGGTTTTTTGTTTTGAATATTTAATTATATAGATTCCAAATCCTATGTTTGTGAAATATTAAACAACTCCCCACTCATTTAAAATATAAACACACCCAATATCCATATTCTCACAACTAAAAATACATTTATCATGTCCTTAAACTCCCCCCCCCCCTATTTAAAATCCACCCAAGTCTCCCTAAGCTCTCTAGAAGCCTCTCTTCAAGATTTGGAAGTCACACACAAAAGTAAGGGTCCTTCCTTTCTCATTTTATATCCAAGTTTCCTTATATAGTCACAACATTTTATTTTCATTTAAAAATAATGTGGGGGTGTTTTAGAATTTCCTCCATACTTGCCTTAATATGTTTGAATTATTATAGACACTTTATCTCTATTTCATCCCTTCCTTTAACACCAATTACAGGCCAAAATTTTGAAAGAGTTATTTCATTCGTTCTCTTTCTTTAGGATTGTTCATTATGTTACACATTCTATTTCCAAATTCCTTAAGTTTGGTGTTGTATATTATATTCCACAATTAAATTCCATTTTATGTATATATGATTATAGACCCGTTTCCCTCTCATAAGACCATTTTATTAATTTTTTATGTAATGACATTAGGCTTCCGAAATTGCACCATGATTTTTTTCCAAAACAAAAATTTTGTTAATACCATACCAATTCACTATCAAGGATGTTCAATTTTAATCACATATACCTTTTTATTGAGGACATAATTTCTTTGTATTACACACCACAAAATTTTGGAATAAACTGTGATGATTAATGAATCCATGTGTTATGATCTATGTGGCACACATAAGCATGATAATTAAATGAAAGTGATGGGTGCACCCAAAAATATATAACACTACAATGCATTGAGTAATGTTTTGTATTATGATATGTATTGTTGGGATATGGGTTTACCTAATTACATTATTGGACATTGTACACTATGATGTGTTGGTAGTTTATCCTTGACTTATGATGTAGTGTTGTAAGTTGTTGCCACATTTACATGTTATGAGTACTGTGTTATATCATACATTTTGGTTCAAGTTACCTTATGCCTCATTGATATTCCTTGCATAATATGTATAAATATATTCATTTTAATAAATGTTTACTCCCTTATTAGGCTTTATATCTCTCACATTTCTTATGTATGTCCTTAGGTTATCGCATGATATGTTATGTTTGAAAGAATGTTGTGGTAATGTAAAGGATGTTTTCTATAATGACATTTTTTTCATGTTTCATGTTGTAATGAAATGTACCTATTTCCCAAAGACACTATACTTATCAATATTTTTTGTTGTTTTATGTGTAATTTTATGTCATTAAATCATGTATGAATGCAATAAAAACAATAGGGTTATTATTGAAGATATTAGTGGAATGTTTAGTTATCTCTGGTATCATGATAAGAAATCTCTAGTAAAATCCTTTGGGATAAGACTAATTATAATAGAAACAACCCTAATTCATGATGATTATATATTATATGGAATATTACAAAAATAAATAACTATCATTAAATGAATAAGTTTGTGTGGCTATGACATAGATGTATATAGGGTTAAACATCGAAAACACATCTTTGAGTGAGACTCGAATGGAAACTGGGCCATGAAAACAGGCCTTTCCGCACTCCAAGTTTGACACTCCTGAGGTATATGAATTGTTAAATTCATAATAGTGGTATGAATGACAATTAATGGAAACAAAATCCAATAATAATATACTTTGGAAATAGATCATGGTTAACGTAGATTGAATCCAAGAAATTCAAAATTATGTAAATAAATGTAATTTATATGTTTTCCTTTTAATTTAATTAGATTTCCCTTCATATTTTTAATATTTTAAAATAATGACATATTTAATATTCGCATTCTTGTATTATGGTTCCAATAAAATGAATTCTTATATTCAGTTTGGTTTATTGAATAAAATAAAATTTATTTGTTTTAATACCATGCATTTTTTCACGTAAACTTACATTCACCTTTTACTATTTCTAAAAATGTCTTATTCAATGTGATGATTTTATTTCTAGAACTCAATTCATTGTTTTCATTATAATGACTTCTGGCATGATTATGTACTGTCGATTGGGTGCAATATGATTGTAAAATTTGATTCTCTATGTGTTTATTAGATGGGATTCAATCCTCTCTCAATGTCTTCCTGCCTATCGTATTGTGACAAATGGGTTCTGCAATGCCCCAAGAGCACTTTTGAAAATCGTCACGATGATCTGAGCCATCCATATAGCATACATATCATGCCTTCACCTGGCTTCCCTAATGCTTCCTCTAGTGCCCATAGATTTCACTACCCCACGGTTCTTCCTGGGTAATGTGTGGTTCCCCTCTGGTTTTCGGTGGTGACCTCTTGGTGGGTGAACCACTACTCCATATCTATGTAGAAGAAAGGCAAACATCAAAGTTATATCGGCCACATGCACTCCCATATACACTATGAATTCCATCTCCTGTAATTGGAGTTCCTCTATAGGGAAGACTATGTGGGCATCATCTTGGTTCTAGGTATTCAGAAGAATACACATCAAGTGATAATACTCTTTTTTGACAAACATTCCATTGTAACAAAGATCTCTTCTGTAGTTTTTATATCTATAAGGATTTACCTTATATTATTCATTTATATTGTTTTATCTTACTTGTGTGTGTGTGTGAGTACCTCTAGGAGTTGACAAGGATAAATCTATGTGACATGGTAGAACACGACCACATAGTTCTGCAATCTCAACCACCTTAGATAGTTTTTGTGGTAGTTTAAATATATTCATTCAAGTCTTTAATTTTTTCTTCATTTCATTATTTCCTTATTAATAAATTTGTTTCCCTAGTGGTGTTCTCTTCATACACATTTTTCCCCTTGGGTCCGATGCATGCTATATCTGTTGTACTCATTAATTTCTTGCATTAGAAGTTTATCTTGGTCCAAATTATTGATTCTGATTTTCATTCTTGATCCATTTCAATTAAAACCAAATTATTAGTTAGACATATCGATCTATTCACCATTAAAAATAAAATTAGATCTTGTCTCTTTTAGGTTTAAAGTGATTGACACCAACAAGTGGTATAAAATCTTAATATTACACTTCCATGGGTTCAACTATATTCAATATTGATATGTTTGATGGTGAGAACGATTTTAATATCGGGAGAAATAATACGAAAACCTTTTTAGATCATAATGAACTAATTGATTCCCATGATTTCTCTAAGAAAATGTAACCAACACTACCTCTGATGGGCAGATTACTGTATCCTTTGTAGATGTCCCCAAGGAGACCCTTAGTAAAGCACATAGTATTATAGTTTTATCTTTGGGAGACAAAGTGTTAAGAGAAGTTTCATATAATCTGTCTTACACTAGAATAGGGTATAAATTGGAGTCCCTTTATATGAAAAAATCTCTTACTGGTACACTATTTATCAAAAAGTTATTATATACATTCAAAATTTACCCTGGAACTGTAGTCAGGATACACATAAATTAATTTACAAAAATCCGGTTATATATATCCAACATTTAAATTTAATTGGATGATGAAGACCAACCCATTATATTGTTAACATAATTAGACAATTCATTTAACTATATTAAAGACACTATGATGTTTGGGAAAGACACATTTACTCTTGAAGAAGTAAAATATGCTATTTTCTCTAAAGACCAACTGAGGAAGGCTATTATAAATAATGAGTATGATGGTTTAAATGATAGAGATAGAGTTTATTCTAGAGACCTAATTGAGTCAAAGAGTAGTTGAAAAGGCATGGGTCAGTTTACGAAATATAGAAACAAGTATAAAGTCAATATAAATAATTTTTTAAATGTAAACTACCTGGAAATATTATGAGGAACCATCCTAATATAAAGGGTCACTATAAAGATACAATAATGACCATTACCAATTTTTTGAACTAGATTTTTACAACGCTGATGTGTTAAATGTCACTGACATAGACATATTAGTTGTCTGGATCCTAGATTTCGGATGCTCACTCTACATCTTCCCTAGGAAAGATTTCATTACTGAATTAATGGATGTCATGTCTAGTGAGGTATTTCTAGTGAATAATAGGACCTTCCACAATATGGGAATATGATCAATTTTACATGGCTTCATTATAGGTCTTTAAAATCGCTTGATGAAGTTATGTGGGTACCAAAATTGAAAATAACCCTAATATCCATAGGAGTCTTTCACTATAAAGGGCACGACTTCAAGTCTAGATCTATAATCCTTAGATTTTCCCAAGGATTCCTTTTAGTAATGAATGTATCCCTTCACAATGGAATTTATGTGTTAGATGGTAATATGTATAATGTAGTTGACAACCTCTTCTGGTTCATAAATTGATTCCACTACCTTATGGAATAAGAGATTAGGGAACGTTAGTGACTAGGGTCTTCGTGAGGTTATGAAACAATACCTTCTATGTAACATCACACGTAGTAAAATACCATTTTTTGAAGACCATGTATATGGGGAATCTAATAGAGTAGGTTTATGTAGTTCTATCTATATGGATAAAGAATATCTTAAATGTGTACATTCTAATTTTGGGGGTACTTCTAGGGTCACCTCCCATGGATGAGGATTATACATTATTACTTTTATTTATGGATTATCTAGGGGAGTATGGATTTTTCCACACAAGGACTACTCGAATACATTTCATAATTTTAAGAAATGGAAACCTACTATCAAGAGTGAGAGTAATAAGAAACATATAAATTTAAGGACTGACAATAGTTTAGTATATCTATCCACTGAATTCATTGAATATTATGAATTACAAGGAATAAAAATATACCGAACTGTTGTGGGAACCCCACAGTAGAATCATATAACAGATAGAATGAATATGATTGTCCTAGAAAGGGTAAGGTGTATGTTTCCACACTCAAAACTCCTCAGGGCCATTTGGTTAGAAGCTCTTTTAACAGTTTTTTACCTCATTAATTGTTTCATATCATTCACCAAATAATTTAAAACACCTAGAGAACTTAGGAAAGGCAGACCTCTAAATCTTGAAAACTTTAATATTTTTGGATTTGTATCGTAACTACATTTATGTAATGATAATCTAGAACATAGAGCTATTAAGTGTATATTCTTTAGATATCTATAGGGTATTGAAGTGTATCATTTATGGGTAGATAAACTAGGTTATAAGAAATACTTTTTTAGCCATGATGTGGTCCTCCAAGAATATGGTGTGTCCAATGGTAATAAGACTGAACCTGTTGCAACTTTTGATGAACTTGCAGGACGCACAGGGGTCCTGACACCTTCAAATGCTGAGGTTACATTATGATCATGTGACCAACCCCAGCTAGGTGTTGGTACTCCTCCTTCTATTTCCCAATCCCAAAATGATTTTGAATCTAGTTTAGAGTAATAATATGAGGGCCATGCACCTAATGGTTGGACCAACTATCATCTAAAATAAGATTGTGAAAAAAGAGTTGTTAGTTGTCCATCCTGCCTCATCTAGGAAGACATTGCGGCCAATGATTTCAATATACCTCAGTAATTTTTTAATTATGATCTAAAAACCTATAATAGATCCATTAATTCATAAGAACCCATTAGTTGATTTCAAGAAATGAAAGAGGATATGTATTCCCTTATTAAGAAAGGTACCTGGGTTGTTGTTCTTTGACCCAATGATAAGAAATTTATAGGTTTTTGATGGATTTATAAGAAAAAAACAATGCAGGATAAACTAAAATAAAATTCAAATCAATCATGGAAGACAATGTTTTTATTTAGTATAAGGTGTTTATTATAGTGAAATATTTTATCCTATTGTTATTCATTCATCCAATAGAATTCTTCTTGAATTTACTTCTGATATGGATCTTCATGACAACAAGATGTAAAAACTGTTTTTTACATGGTAGAATTAATGAAAAAATTTATATAACTCCTCCTGATGTATTTTATAAAAATTTCAAACCAAATCATGTTTTTCTTTTATAGAATACATTGTATAGGATTATGTAGTCTTCCATACAATAATAAAAAAGGATTTATTTCTTCATGACTGAGAATCATTTTTCCCGAAGAAGAATTGATGCATGTGTTTATATTTTGACTGTTAAACATGAGTATGTTTAACATTTATTATATGTTGATGACATTATATTTTTCTGAAAAGAAGAACATGACGAATATAATCTCTGTTAACCACTAGTTGAATTTTTCCTTTGAAATGAAATACTTATGCCATGTAAATCATATCATTGGTATGGACATAATTACGGATTGGAAGTCCAAAACAAGGTACAAATGCCAATTTTCATATGTCAAGAAGGTATTAAAGAGATTCTTATTTGGTCACATTAAACCTACAAACATCAACATTGGAAAACATTTTAAATATTCCTAGAATCAATCCCCAAGTAATGATGATGAATATTCCTTTATACATAAGATTCCATATGCAAATTTTGTAGGAAGCCTTATGTATTCAATGATCTATTCTATGCAAAATATAGCCGTTTATTCTTGTACACAGAGAAGGATTATAGTGAAACTTGGTATGGCTCATCGGAATTCATTAAAATTCTTGAGAAGGTATGTTTCTAGGTTTGAAAATCTATGCATTCAATATGGTTTGAACACTAATTTTGATGAACATATAGTTTGTTTTTATGATTCTGAATATGGTTCAAATAAAATTACATGGAATTTTATCTTTGGTTTTTTCCTTTATTATGTAGGTCCGGTATCTAGGAAATGCAACATGAAATTAGTAGTTGAACATTCCACTTATGAGGTAGTGAACATTGCCTTAAGAAAAGCAATTAATGAAGCCATTTGGATTATGGGATTTCATTCGGAGTTTTCATTATCAACTGATAGTATAGTGGTTCACTGTGATATCCAATCAGCCTTTCATTATGTAAAAATTATGCATGACTTGGTAAAATGAAGCACATAGACATTTGTTGGCATTTTGTTAGGGATATTATAGAATCTAGGAATGTGAGTTTCACAAAGATAACCACTAATGTTAAAATGAACTATATTTTGACTAAGGATATTCCATTATCTAAATTCATGCTATGTATTAATCTTTTGAATTTAGTCCCAATTCTATAATAAAGGTTTTAAGAACACCATTATCGAATTTATTTGATTGTGAGGTGGAGATTTTTGGAATATGATCATGTATGTATTATGGATGCAATGAAATGAATTAAATTTTTCATAATTGTTTATTGAATATAACGCATTTATTTTTTTTATTACCCTACATGGTAACATGGAAACTTATATGTGTCTTATACCATTTACTGTTTGGACCTATTTTATATTCAAATTTTATTTATGGAACTCGGTTCCTTGTTTTATTTATAATGATTCATGACATGATTCTGGACCAATTATTGGGCATGATTTGAATGTACAATGATGCTCCTGGTCAATTTCATTGATCGAATTTGATCTACATGCAATGTTGTACCACCAATACTATCATGCCACATGGCATGTGCGCTGTATGAGATGTTGTTATGAGAAATATCACAACAATCTAAGCCATCCACGTGGATTACATCCCGTGCCTCTCCCTGAATATACTAAATCATACTTTGTAACCCATTGATTGCAGTTCCATATGGTTCTTCATGGGAGATGTGTGGTTCCTCTCTAGGTTTTGGTGGAGACAAATTGACATGAAAATTACTGCTCCGACTCTATGTATATGTAAGGCAACCATCTAAAAGATTAAATCACCCACACCACCCTTTTCCATTTTACGTGCCACCTCCTACTACCAGATTTCTTCTCTAGTGGTGACTCAGTGGGGATCATCTCGGTTTGGGGTATTCAGATGACCACACTTCTTGTTGCCATAGTCTTTTTAAATACGTTTCATTATATAAAATATTTGTTCTGTAGTTCCTGGCTCGTAGCAATTTAACATTTTATCATTTTTATGAAACTATATCCTGCTTGTGTTCTTACATGAGTCCATCCAACTGCTTCACCATTGGGTGCACCAATCCTCTTCCTCGAGATTAATTATGTGTCAATTCTTCTTTTAATATATTATCATGATCTCCAAAAACCTAATAAATAACAAGTACCCTTTTACAAAAATTGATGACTTGTCCGATCAGCAACGTGGTGCACAATACTTTTCCAACTTGGATCTATGGTTTGGTTATTACCATGATAAGGTGAAGAAAGCGGATATCACTACCACCAAACCAGGTTTCTACGGTGCCACCCTTTAACAGCCCTAAAAAATTTCTGATAAAGGGCTATTTTAATAGTGCTAAACATCCATGTTAAATGTGACCCTTTATCAGTGCTTTTTTAGTGGGGATAAATGCACCTCCATTATCAATTTTTTTAACGTTGTTAAAGGGGACCCTTTTATCAGCGCTTTTTTTAGTAGTGCAGATAGATCGGGTGATTTATCATCACTTATTCCTAGCACTGCTAAAATGTATATTTCAAAATAAATAATTTTTCATAAAATTTAATATATTGATATATAAGTATATTTATATAAAATAATATATATGTTTTAAATATTTTTTACATAGCTATAAATAAACATTTTCACTGAATATGTATCATATTTTTTGAAAATGGATTATAAAATATCATAAAATATTATTAATTAAGATTTATCAAATTATCATAGACTAATAATCATTTAATAACAATTTTATGACAGAAAAAATAAAAAAAAGGATCCAAAATATGTTGAAAATGCAACTCAAACATCAAACGGCCATGAATTTTGATCCGGCTGTCCATTTTTTCTCTACAACATATCAAATTGAATTATATGATGATCTCTAAATGCTTGATACACAAGGGAACCTTCTGCCAAACATTTCAAGGCCAAAAAGGCACATAAGGCCACTAAAACAAAGTTTTTAGTAAGGATACCTTGATTTTTTAACATTAAAACAGATATAAATTCTGACCTAGATGTCTATTCAGCTTGTATAACATATCATATCGAGGATTATTTTATGTTCATTGAATTGAGTGGTTGTGGAGTTGAAACAGGCTCTTGGATTAGAAGGTATGGTCGTTTTAACATTCCATGGCTTTTCAGAGACACATATATAAGTATTTATTCGTAAATATATATATATATATATATATATATCTGTGTGTGTGTGTGTGTTTGTGTTGTATATATATATGTAAATATTTATTTATTTATAAACACACATAAAAAATCATATTTTATAAATTTATTTTAAACTAATTTTATAAATATAAATTAATATGCTAATAAATATACGGTTAAAAATTTATAATAATATATATATATTAGTATATGAATAAATAAATAAATATATATATATATATATTAATATATGAATAAATATATATACTAATATAACTAAATATATTTATATTATTATACAAATAAATATTAATATATAAATATAAATATATATATTAATATACAGATATCTATATACATTAATATAAGTAAATTAATATATTAAAATAAATAATTATATATATTAATATAACCAAATATAAATATTAATATAATTATATATATATATATATTAATATAACTATGTATATATATATTAATGTTACAATATATATATAAATATATATATATTAATATAAATATATATCTGTTAATATAAATATATATTAATATATGAGTAAATAAAACTAAATAAATATATATATATAGATATATTAATAAATGAAAAAACAATGCAATATGGTGGAGTGGTAAAGACATTGGCACGCATGCAACAGGTCCTGAGTTCAAATCCAAGGCAAGGCAGTTCACACACATGGTTGAGGAATTATGGATAAAGCTGTTAAAGGGGGTTGGGGTGCTGTTAATGGCATTAGGGGTCCCTGGGGTATGTAGGCTGGGGTGGGTGGTAGGTCGCTATTAAAGGGGGATTGTAGCGCTGTTGAAGCCACTACCTGAATTGCAAAAAAATTATTTTTAAATGTTTTTTAACATTTATCATCTCTAAGCAAAAGCGATGATAATACACCCATTTATCAGTGCTTTTGTTTAATGATGATAAAAGACCCATTTTATGATTTCTTTTTTAGTACTGATAAAAGGGGTATTAATCAGGTCTTTTTTTATCATTGTAATAGGCGACCCCCTTTATCTTATCCTCAGTTAACAATGCTTTTTTAGAGTTGTTAAATACCTTTTCTAGCAATGATAAAGGCAATATTTGCGGTAGTGTATCCCCAAGATAACTTTTTGTATGAGGTATGAGCACTATGAATTTATAGTAATTATTTTCAGAGACACTAATTCTTTAAAAATTAATGAATTTGGTGAATATTGTCCATTTATAATTCATCAACAAATTTATAGTAGTCTTTATTATTGATTTTATAATAGACTCCAAATATAATATGGAGAATGTGGAGAATTTAATTACAATGCTAAAGACATTGCGAAAGGAAAAGCATTATATCAAGTAACGTAATTGTGAGTTTTGGTTGAATGAAATATCCTTTTTGTGAATATCATCCTAATCAGTGGGATATCTATGGACCCTTTAATGACTAGGGAAATTTAAGGATAAATTAGGTCAACATATGTGATAGATATCCGTAGTTTCCATGGATTAAATGGGTTTTATCATCGACTTGTGAGAACTTTCTCTTAACTCTCAAAGCTTCTAACAAAGATAACGTAGAAGGGAGTCATGTTTTGAAGGAATGATGAATGTGAAGTGATCTAAAGGATTTGAGAAGTCATATTATCATTGCACTCGTGATCACATTACCCACAAGTAGAGATCATTTTGAGGTATTCAATGATGATTAGAAGAAGGACATGGGATGTGTGTTGATAAAAAATGAAAAATTCATTTCTTATACATCATGGTATTTGAAAGTTCATGAGAAGAACTAACCAGCACATGATCTAGATTTGGCTTTAGTGATCTTCTCTTTGAACATTTGGTGACAATACCTCTTTGGAGAGAAGTGTCAAATATATAGGGATCACAAAAGCGTCCACTACATATTCAGATAAAATAGTTAAATATTCACCCAAAATAATATTTTTAGAGCAGATCAAAGACTATGAATTCTCAATTCACTACTATCTGGTGAAAGAGAATAAAGTAGAAGTTTCTCTAGGTTGAAAGGATACCACAACGTTATCATTGAAAAGAATTGAGATGTATCTGATCATCTTACACTTTTAGAGGATGGACATGAGAATCATAAAGGAAGGAACATTATCTATCCATTAAAAAATTACTTCTCAAAAAATATTTTGGAGAGGTAAAAGGATTCACAAAGTGACGATGTGTGAATTCAGAAGAAAGTGGTAACTATTTGAAAAGGTAAATCCCTAGAGTTTATTTTTAATGTATAAGGTGTTGTATGATTTGGCTCAAGACTATCTGTACCGTCAAATACAAAGATAAAGAATGTGTTGTAGGATGATTCCCATATCTAAACGTTATCAATTTATCCTGGAATCACAAATATGTATTGAGATCTATAGGACCACTATTTGAGGGACAATATGAATAATGAAAACATAAAATATACATCAATATGTCTCATATATCCGCACGCAAAGCCGGAATGGAAAATATCTATGGGTATGAGTCTATTGTTACCCATACCTACATGGAAATGGCAAAACATCGCCATGGAGTATGTTAATGGGATTCCTAAGACCCCTAGAGGAAAAAATTCTATCTGGGTTGTGGTGGACCATCTTATAAATACTTCACATTTCATTTCTATTCTGGAGGATCTCTCATTGGATCAACTTTCACAGTTATGCCTCAAAAAGTGACGAGGATATATTGTGTACCACTATTTATTGTATCTGATGAAGATCTAGGATTCACCTCTATGTTCTGAAAGAGTCTCTTACATGATCTAAATACTATGTAAAACATCATCAAGGAATATCACCCTCAAACATATGTCCAATCTTATTAGAATATCCATCCACATGTGGACATGTCGAGAGAATGCTCAGTGGACATCAAAAGATGATGAGATCGACAAATTCCTATGGCGGAGTTCTTACAAAAAAACAGTTTCCAATCAAGCATCCAAATTTACCCCTATGAAGTCCTTTATTGGAAGAGGGGTATAACCACTACATGTTGGGATAATGTTGGGGAACAAAAACTGCTAGGTCCGGAAATGGTTATGAAAACGGCAGAGAATGATTAGACCATTCTATAGCACATCAAGGCTGGTGAGGGTCTACAGAAAAGCTATAATGACAATTTTCAATGGTTCATAGAGTTTGTTATAGGAGAGATGGTTTTAATCTACATATATCAAATATTTAATGAGATGAGATTTGGGAAGGAAGGAATGTTCAGTTCAAGAGAAATCATAACCTTTGAGATCCTTGATCGCATTGTAGTGGTGACATACCAATTATCACTCCTACCTATCAGATCACAAGTAGTGTATGTATACAATATATCCCTCCTGAGAATGTACATACCAGAACTATATCATGTACTCATCCCATAGGTTATACCATCGGAGAATGACATCTTCTATGAGGAGAATCCAGTGAAGATCTTATATTATATAGGCAAAATTCTATAGAATAGGACAATGAACCTGGTGAGAGTGTTGTGGAGAAACAACATGTTATAAGAAGAAATGTGGGGGTGAAAGGTGGAAATGAAAAAATTTTAGACTCATATATATCAATTTGGGAATGAAAACCATCAATATTGATATTTCATAAGGGGTTATATTGTAATGACCCGAACTATTATACATGAAATTTCTCGTTTGATTTAATTAAATATTTTCTTTTGTATATTGGACATAGAAAACACATAACCATTGGTTTTATTATATATAGTAATATTTAAGTGACTATTAAGTATTATTACCATTTGATAATATAGCTATTGTACAGTGATAACATGACTATTATAAATATAGGGTTTTATCAGATCGATTCGACATAGACAAATGATATTATGGATGTTACCAATATTATTGTTCCTATAAATCCCATTTATAAGAGCTTCTTAGGTAGATAGAATTTATGGTATTTTCCCAATACCAATCCCAATATGGGATATAACAACTTAAGCATGATTTAAACCATTTATGGGAGAAGTTCAATCTCATCGAGGTCAAGGCTCAAACCATGTTCAACAAACGTCCCCAAGAAAACCCCCCATTGCAAAACTTACTCTAAGGGAATATGCTAGTGTAATAAAGGGAATGTATCTAGACCCTATATTTATGATTATGTACATTATTTTTAAATTATAATAATGAATATATATTAAATCTATATTTATTACATTTAAAATGATTTTTAATGCGAAAATAATATATTTGGTTAATATTTCTATTCAATTTTGAAATCCGTTTTTTTAATTAATTGATATTTTAAATAAATAACATTTTAAAAAAATATTATCATTACATTAAATTTATTAGAGATAAATGATCATATAATTTTTATAAATTCACATATATTCTTTAATAAGGTTTGGAATTTTTTTTTCAAAATCCGTCAATTTTTTAATAAATGTCGGTTAGAATTTTAGAAGAAAAAAATAACATATTTAAAAAATTATTTAAATAAAATGAATATTTTTTTAGGAAATAGGATGTCAAAATTATCCAATGGTAATAATTTCATTATTTTCGGAGATAGTCAAATTAATTGTAAAAATTATGTACCATATAAATATATATTATGTTTAAGGACATCATAATGACCCAATAGAGTTGTAATAAACATTATAAAATGGATATTACTCCAAATATTAGTTTTTAATTTAAAATAATGTGATTTTAGATTTGATGGATGTATTTTATATATCCTTATAGCATCTTCCAAAATGTATAATATATTTTATGATTTTAAATCCATTTCTTTAATAATGTGACACAGCTTCACATAATCAAGGATAATATTTTAATATATTATAACTATTAAATTATAAAATTATTTTTTCAAATAATCATTATAAAAAACCGTGGGTAAAAACCCTCATAAGGATTGTGGTTTTTAATATTTTTTTATATAAATTACAAAAACTATATTTGTGAAATATTAAATAATTTACCTCTCATTTCCTATATTATCCTACCCAAAACACCACTTCTATTTATTAAAAATACATGGATCACATCCCCAATTTTTCTTACCATCTCTATTATTCTCCCAACTATCCTCAACCTATCAATAATCCCCTCTTCATGCTTTTGTAGTCGAACACTCAATTAGGGGTTCCATCCTTTCTCATTTTTATCCATGTTTCCATATATTAATACACACTTTTATTTCAAATTAAAAATGATGGGGTATGTTTTTACACCCCCCCATCCTACCCTTATTATTTTTTAATGATTATAGACCCTCTATCTCATTAATCCATCCCATTTACACATATTACCATGTTGAAATTTCATAAGAGTTATCCTATTCCTGCTCTTTCATCATGTTTCATCATTTTGTTACACCATATATTTACAAATTCCATATGTTGGGTCATTTTTTATTATCCTATTAATTTACTATTAATTTATATATGAAGATAGGCCACTTCCTCTCTCAATTACCCTTTTTATGAATTTTTAGTTTTGGCCATTAGGCTATTAAAATGGCACCACAAATTTCTTTTCCAAAACCATCGTAGGGTGAATATAATACCAATCCATTTTCCAGGTTGTTCACATTTGTTAACACATATCATTTTATTGAGGAATTATGTTATTTATTCCACACCCCATTATCATTGAATAAATTATGAGGAATAATGAATCTATATTTTATAATTCATGTGATATACATGATCATGAGAATGAATTGAAAGTGATGGGTCCGCCCAAAATTATATAGCACTCCAATGAATTGGTTATTGTTTATTAGGATGATAGATCATGTTAGGATATATGTTTACCTAGTTAATTTATGGTACATTGTCCACTATGATGTCTTGATAGTATATCCTTGTCCTAGGATGCATTGTTTAAATTTATGGTCACATTTCCATGTTATGAATATCATGTGGTATCATTCTTTATGATTCATGTTCCCAAATTACTTGTGGATTTGTCTTGCATAACATGTATTTCTATATACATGTTATTCTATTTTTACTCCGTTACTAGGATTTATTGATTACACTTTATATATGTATGTCCTTATGTTATCCGATTTTGTGTTAAGTACGAAATAATGTGGTGGTTTTGTAAATGATGTTTTAACTAATGATGTTGTTTACAATGTTAAATGTTGTAATGAAATGAACCTATTTCCCAAAGAAACTGGAATTATCAATCATTTGGTTGTATTCAGTGTAATATTATATCATTAAATCATTTATAAATATAATAAAAAGAAGATGGTTTTTATAGAATTTATTGTTGAAATACAAACAACAATAACCATTACACTATCTTTTAAAAGGAAATGAGATGTGCGATAGATTGAAGAAGCTTAATTATGTATGAATGATAGGTTTAATAAACTGTAATATTGATGATCCCATGTGGATTCCTGAATTTGAAGAATATATTTGAACCTGAGAGTGTGTGAGATAAAAAATAGAAAAAAAAAGATTAAAAAAAACTTCAAAAACTCACATTGAACAGATCCTACAACCGATGGTTTATACGAGTTCTTAATTACGATGAACACTTATGGAATTTGAGGTGTGTCTAGCAGGTTTTCATTATAGGGTGTCTATGGATGGATTTTCCCTAGGGTCAAACCAAGGGGTCTCATGTCTTGTTGAGATCTAGTCAAGGACCTCATAATAAGAGGTCATGTGTTTCTTACAAAAAAATAAATCATAATAAAATATAATAACATTAAAATACATTTATTTGGATGAACGTATCTATGCATACAATCATAATAGCATGTCGTACATTACACTATGCTCTAAAAGTTTTCTTAACATTGTTGCGGATCCCACTACTACTATGATAATAGTGTATCATGATCAGGATCTTGCTCTAGATGAATGTTCTCTCCATTTACCCTCACCTTAGGAGGATCATTTTCTTGTGGTTTCCCCTAGAATGGACATAGTACCCTTATCTCCAAAGATCCCAATCCCTGGTCTCCTCCCCTCTATTTTCTCAAAATATTAAGGAATGGACAACCTTTAAAGGGAATCTGATTGCATGTCCAATCTTCCCACAAAGATCCTTTAAATGTCAAGAACGTGGGCCATCATAATTCTCACTAGTTATGTTATCCAATGGGTACATTATGTTATTTAGTGTACAGTAAAATGACCTTCTTCCACCAACTGGTTAGGGAAACATCAAGGATGGCTAACGATCACTGTCTGAACTACCTTGATACCCTTGTATCCATTTGGCCCCCTTATTAAGAGTGTGTACCAGATATAGCTCTATGAAAATTTCATCATGTTTCTTCTCTAAAAAAAAGGAATTCTATTCCAAGGGCCAGTTCTAGGTGCTCCCTTCATAAATTTTATTTGGAACACATGATCCATGGGATCTCGGTGAAGATGGAATTCCTCTCAAACAATATGTCTTGGAATAATGATGGAATTTTCATTGATCTGGAATAGATGAAACACTCTTCTTGAGATTGTGAGTTTTCTAAGAGGCTTGGCATGCAGAACACCATATAAGGAGAGTACCATAATCCAATCATTAGGATTTTCCAAATAATTTTCTTTTAGTATTAAAATTCATTGTCTCTGATTAGTATGTTTTGGATAGGATGGAATTAGAGGATTTGGTTTTGTTATTCTCATTTGATATAAAAAAATTGCATGGAATAGAAAAGTTGTCAACTTTGGCTTCACCTATAATCATTCAACCTAAGTGACATGGTTTAGTAAGTTGAAGGTGACTTTGACACTGTCATGGAGAGAAGAATGGTGGTTGCTCCATTCCCCACTAGTACAGGACTACCTTTTCGTCCTTTTCTTCCAAAGGGGGCCTTCATGATTTGGGATTTTCCGTCGATAACTGCACTTGGTGTGACATCCAATGAGGAAATTAGACAACATGGTGCAGGTTCGATAGGTATGAGGCTAATATATAAGACATATAATTTATCTATAATGCACAATTCCTTTAACTAATCTATGTTATGTTCAACCACTCTCATTTCCTTATCTATCTCAAGTCCATGAAAATAGAGGTAACAACTTAATATTCTCCAACTGTTGGCCACATAATAGAATTCCTCTTAGTGGTACATGACTCCTGGTGGAAACCAACTCATGGTAACCTATGGTATGTGTTATATAATAAGATTCAATGACTAATGAAGAGACTTAGGGTTTGGATTAATCCCCTCCCATCAAAGTACAACTTATTGGTTAAATATGATACCGAGAGGAATGATGCTACTTTGGAACATTACTTGGATGAGAATAACTTTTAATCCATTGTAACTCAAAAGTTCCTTCCCAATAATAGGATATTGTAGCATGGATGTTGTCGAGGTGATAAATCCTAGGCCTCTTGGCTATTGTAATATGATCACAACCCTACATTATTTCATCGATTTTTTTAGGAATTGAGATGTGGGGGTTCTTGGATCAATCAGAAAAATGATGATTCCATAAAAAGTGACTTTTAAGTGATTGGGGGTATGGTGTTCTCTCACATGAACTCCTTTTTTCATTGCTCTATCTCAAGGATGTAGGATGTCTATCCATGTGGGATGGTGGATCTTTTTGACTTTATTGTGTAGGTGATCTCCCCTTGTGTCAATGACTTCATAGAGAATATCTTGAAGGAAAATGAGGTGTGGGAGAATAATTTTTATCATAAACAAGACATCTCACCCGGACCAGGAGGTTTCCAAGGATCATTTCATGTAAATTCTTTTTCAATCATTAGGATTGATATTGTTTATGTTATCCAAGAATTATTCCATGGTTAACCACTCCCTCGGTTTTCATGTTTAACTACCATGATTTTAATTCCCAATGTAAAGGATCAGTCCGCTATCAAGAACCTCATATTGATTAGCATGTTCAATTTTTTTCAATAAGTTAATGGCCTTAATCATAAAGAGGAGGCTCTATTTTTTCATCCACATTTAGGTGTCGAATGAAAAACATGCAATCATCAATGGAAGGTCCATCCAAGGTGCTATATGCATCACCTAGGAGATGGTTTGAGAGATTTACCAGAATATCATTGGATCTATTATCATCATTTAAATTTAAATATAAAAGGGTTACGACGGAAATGTGAGGAACTTCATTATTCAGTTCTTCGGTTTCATGGGGTTTTCTGAGTATGTGATGGACAAGATTTTACACTGTTATAGGACCCCTTCATTCAACATCATTTTCATGGGGAGGTATTTTGGGTTATAGAAATCTGTATGGGGACTACAAAATAGTTATCATTTATCAAATACCATTTTAATTATGGTTTAAGATTCCCTCAGTATGTATGTTTACTCCAGAATAAATCATGGAATTATCTGGCCCTATCAATATAGAGGTTGATTGAGAGGGGTGTCTCATTTTATGTTCATGGATGATTTGATATAACTAATCAATAAGAATACTGACTATAATAAAATATTTAATAAATCCGTGGATTTCTACCGTAAATGGGGTTGGAAAAAAATTCACCATGATAAGGATATGTGTTCTTTATTCGACAGTGTCCGGATAGACGTGTAATGACCCAAACATCTATCAATGAAAATTATTCCTAGTCTAATTAAATGTTTCATTATGTAAGATGGTTATATAACATATGCACTTACTTAGTATTATGTTATTGTATTTTAAAATAACGTTACAAATTGTGACAGTTTTAAATTTAGTCGTTGAATAGTGATCACATGATTAGTATAAATATATAGCTTTAACAAATCCAATTTATATAGAGAAACGATTTGATGGCCTCATCCAGCAGGCATTCCTTTGAAAAATCCCATTTTTTTAAGCTTAGAATGGAGGTGGTGTCATTGAGATTTTCTCTAGACCATGAACAATATAAGCTTTATCATGTTAAGTTCAAGAGGAACCGCCTACGGGAGAAGTTGAAGTTGATAGAGATTACCACCCGAGTGATGTTATTTGAGCCACCCCAAGAGTCAGTCACCATAAGAAACCTTAGCCTACTCTCTTCTGAGGGTGTTATAAGGGGTAATGTAACAAGATATTAGAACTATGATTTTTTGAATTATTTTTTTATATAATAAAGAATATACATTCATTTTATTATTTTTGTTACTTTGTTAATAGTATTTAAATAAAAAAATTTACTTTTTGTTAATATTCAACTAAGAAATTTATTTTGATATATTAATAGATTTTTAATTAAATAATATTATTATTACTAAATTACATTTTATTTAATATATATGACCATATAATTATTATGAATACAGTTGTTTTTTAATAATGATTGAATGTTATAATTTTCAAACCACAAGAATTTTCGATAAATGATTGTTTTTATTTTAAATGTAAATTGTCAAATATTTAAAAAATTATTTTGATAAAATGAATATTATTTTTGAAATCAAGATTTTGAAATTTTCGAATGGTGAATTTAACAAAATTATCTGATACTGTTGAATTGTTGGGTAAAAAATTAAATACCATTTAAATACACAATGTGTTATATGTCATCACAATGTCGCTATAGTGAAATAATAAAATACAATAAACAATATGTTCCTCCAATATATGTTTTACCATTAAAATAATGTGATTTTAGTTTTTTTATTTATATTACAATGCTTAAGTTGACCCATCAAGGCTTATAAAAACTTT
Organism: Viscum album; assembly: GCA_963277665.1. Taxonomy (NCBI): domain Eukaryota; kingdom Viridiplantae; phylum Streptophyta; class Magnoliopsida; order Santalales; family Viscaceae; genus Viscum; species Viscum album. Next base: position 1,797,668,421 of record OY728163.1, on the reverse strand, counting down.
CATCTTTTTAAATTGATTTCCCTGAGAGTGTGACTCACCTCCACCTAAGAAACCCTGTTATTTTATGAAATTAGGTCACTAGATTTTAAAATATTATTTTTTACTACCCTTTGGAAAAAAATTTCATAAACCATTGGTTGGTTTTTTGTTTTGATTAGTTTAAAGTGTGGTGTCCCAAACCTAAATAACAAATAATTACAACTTCTTTCCTATATAAAACCACCCAAGATCCCACTTACTCTTCACTCAATACCTTTAGAGATTGACCAAACATGACCTCATATCTCTAGAATCTTTCCAAGGTGCCCGAAAATCTCATTAAGCCTCTCTCATGCCCCTCCTAAGACATTGGGTTCACACTTCCATGTAAGGGATTCCATCAGTTCTCATTTTATCCATGTTTCATAATATTTTTATTCCATTATATATTCTATTATAAATGTTGGGGAATGGTTTCTCACCTCCCATATACTTCAATATTTATGTTGTAATGATGGGACACCCCTTTCTCACTCATTAATTCCTTCCTTGTACACCCATTACTATGATGAAATTCCGTAAAGAATTTGTCTCTCCTCATTTACATTCAAGCAATCCTTTTGTATTATGAATCTAAATTCCATTAAATATGGTGGGACATTTATAGATATTACCCATATTTTAAATTTCATTTAAATATGATGAGACTCCACTTTCTCTATGATCAACCATATTTTTAAAATCTTTTGTAACGTCGTTACGCTGCCAAAATTGCACCGATTTTCCAAGCCAATGTCATTGTGTAGTGAATACCATGACCATTTCTATAAAAAGAGAATTCACCATTATAAACATTTAATTATTCATTATAAATCTTCATGTATTCTTTTCACATCTCTTTAATTTGTAATAAATAATGATGAGTTATTCCATGTTGCATGATCCATGTGGAACACTTACGTATGGAATGAAATGATTAAGAAAGGTGTGTCCTGATAGCACTACAATTGATTGGGTAATGATTAGTATAATGATATGTCAGGTGAAATGAGGATTCAATCATTCTAATTCAAGTACAATGAGGATTTACTCATGAAAATTCATGTGCAATGGGAGTTTACTCATGATCCTTATACAATGAGCCTTGGTTCGTCCTAATACCATGTAATGTGTTGTTTTGACATTTCCATGTCATGATAGGGATGATATATCATGTGTTAGGGCCAATAGGGGAATATATACCCTGAGAGGGGGCTGAATCAGGGTATGGTATTCTTTTTCAAAGTTCATCCTGCCCCACTTGATCTTGACCTTTTTATTACAAGGGCCACTTCATTTTCACTTGTGTGTTTATTATGATCACTTATTTTCTTCTTTATCTGATGATGATGCTTTAAATGAAATGCAGGGAACTAAGCAGGCAGACATAGAGATTTTTACATGGTTCACCCTCACTGGGATACATCCAAGGAGCATACTCCGACCTGTTTCTGGTCGTACCTAATTCCCCTATTCTTCACTAAATGTGGATACAATGGTTGGGCAAGATCACTTCTATGCCCAGGCTCACTACATTTACAAAGTTTAGGGTCAGCTCACTGATTTCCCAATGGTCACTCACTGTTTCTCTCTCTCTGGCTCACTATCGGTGGAGAGGATCACCTTCTTCCTCTTCCTTTGGTCACTGCTCTAGAAAGGATCCACTCACAGTTTATAGACCTGTAGGTCTCTTAATTTGCATGAAATAATGCATCTTCCACTGTATGTAGATTCTCTGTTGAAGTACACCTTTCACCCGTAGATGAATATCTCTTTGCACCGAAGGTATCGGGCAAACTTCCAGCTTCCACACAGCCCGAAAACCACTGCTGGAAATAAACCTTACTTGGCGTGCAAGTCTAACTCGGCGTGAATATATCGGCACACAAGTCTTAACGGGTGCACAAGTCCACCTCAGACACTTGCACGACACAATCTTCCCCAACTCCATACTTGCGCGACTCTCTTCCTTTTACACCCAAACCAACACTGGGGCGCAACCACCAACTGGCATGCAAATTCTCACACTGGCACACAACTTCATCCACCAGCGCGCAACTTCACCTGCGCGACCCACACACCACTTGTGCGTCCACCACACCTGCGCGACGGGAGCTCTGATTTCTCAAATTGTTGATCTCTGGAAAGTAATGAAGAGGGGTGGTCTATTATTTATAGGCAAATTTACCACCCTGCACGACGACGCGCAAGTCACCTGCATGACCCAGTCTCGGCGCGCAAGTCTTCTTCCCTTTTAAACACTTGCACGACCAACACCCAAACATGTGTGAACCTGTTTCCTTAGCCATATTTTGATTTTATGATCTTGAAAAACATATGGAGTGCAAGTTTTCTATACACCAATTCCTCAGCACGCAAGTCCATTTTCCAAAAAACACTTTTCTTCATTTGTCGATTTTCACACCCAAAAAATATGGAAAACACTGGAAAACAAATCCACCTTGTATCTGTTCTTTTTGTACCGCCTCCAGATCATCCATTCCATTTGTCGATGTTCTTGAATCAAACTTGTATCGTTGACCTCACCTGTTGAAATCGACATTCCATCATGATATCCTCTTTGTCAACAAATTTTTATGTCATTGTTTTGCTTTTCCAACAATCACTACTCAGATGCCCACTTTGTTAACAAACACAATCACCTCAAAAATGCTTCAAAGTTTCCTTGAGTGATTTTTTCCCTACATCATGCCTTTATGATCATGGTTCCTTTATGATCCATTGATACAAATATGGACTAACATGTATTGTATTCTTCATGTTATTCCTTTTTTACTCCATTACTATGATTTATAGATACCCCTTTTCTTATGAATATCCTCAGTTTATCCAATTCAATGCTAAGTACGATAGAATTTAGTGGTCATGTAAACTATGATTTCAATATTATGTTGTGTTTCATTTTCTATGTCGTTTTGTAATGTTATTAATACCAAAATACATTAGACATCTCTATCTTCTATATTGTTTCGAGTGATGGTTTTATGTAATAATTCATTTCTATTTGTGTAATAAAAAGAAGGGTTTTTATAGTTGGAAGCAAAGGATAGGTTTAGTTATTTTTGGGATTAGGATTGTAAAACCATTGTGAATCCCTTGATACTAGACTATGTATAATAAAATCATCCCTAAATTTAGGTGAGTATTGAGTAAGTGTATTATCATGAAAATAATCCCAGTCTAGATACACACAGGTTGAGGTGGCTCTGGTAGAGATGTACCTATTTTTGAAAACACCGTCAAGGGGTTTCAGGCTTGACCTGAGGTATCTGGGTAAATGAAAATGATCCTTGCTACACTCTGGGTGACGACACTCTCGGGGGATATGATATGGTAAATTCTAAAGCTTCATACGAACCATTATTGTGGGAATAAGAAAAAATTCCCAAGAGAATATATGTAAGTAAGTAGATCATGGATAACATAGATAGAATCATATAGATTCATATGTTAATGAAATTAAATTTATTTATATGTCATCCATTTTTGTCCTTGGATAACCCTTTATGTGTTACCCCTTACTTTCCATTTATTCCAGCCAATTTACAGTTATTCGAGGACACAGGCTAAAAACTGATGTGAAGATCAATGTGATGACTGTTCTAATGAGATGCCCATCCTAATGAGAGTGGAAACACAGACATTGTCACAATACTATTTAATTTAACTCATGATTTTAATAGAAACATGGTTCAAAAGCAACATTCAACCCCCCCACCCATGATAGAGAAATTCCCTATTTAGATCATTATGAGACAAAGGCCTCCAACTATTAATGGATCATACAATCCCACAATCGTCGAATAATGGATCAACTCCATTGAAATGATCTTCTCAATACTTCTATGTTCCGATCAAGAGAAGGATCTTATGGATGCTTATTGTATGGAGGGTGAAGCCGATCAATGGTGGACATTGATAAAAAAATATGTATCCTGAGAGGGAGATCAAGTCATTGTAATGGAAGGATTTCTGGAAGATGTTTTGGGATAAGTATTTTCTGAGCACCCTCCGACTAATAAAGGAAAGGGACTTACTAACCATTAAAAAAAAGATGATGAATCCATATAAGGGTACGAAAAAAAACCAAATGTTTTTCATGATATTCCTTTGGCATTAACGTTACCCCAAAATACAAGTTTGACTGCTTGATTGGTGTGTTATAACCTTGCCTACAAAAATCCATGGTGATCCGTGACTTCGAAAACTATGAAAAAAATTTCTGATGTTCCCTCACGGTCGAAATTGAGATTACTGAATCATAGGGGCATCATTGGGATAAGAATATTAAGGTGGAATTAAATTATGGAAGTCCAATGGATATATCCAATGGTGCTAAGAGAATCCAGCAACCCACATTCCAATAGGGTGGAATGAAGCACCCCAGAAATTTTCAAAACAGGGTTAAGAATGCTTTAGGTGTGGAAGATAATGGAACATACCTGTTAACTATCAATATGAAAATCCCAAGGATACAACAGAGGACAGGAAAACATAATTGTAACCTCAACACATTGTTCATTTCAACTACTATAATGAACCATAGAACATTGCAAATCAGTTCCTTAAGCCAAGGGTTTTTAGAGGCAACCAACAACCTCCAAGACAAAAAGGGAATGATATTTCTGTCACTACAACTGAAGTGAACACCAAAAAAGGGGTGACATGTACACTATTTATTTATTAAGGAGTAGAAAAAATAATTTTTGATTCTGGTTCAACTTATTCTTTTATATACCGATTTTTTATTAGAACAAACCCAACACCACAAAAAATCATGGAAGTAATTAAGTTGGTGAGTACGGAAAATGCAGCAATCATTACATCACAGGAATATAACTCCCCCCTATACTATTTTTTGGATTGAACTTCCCAAACAACCTTTTAATGCTCCCAAATGAGAAATTTGATCCAATTCTTGGCATTTATTGGCTTTCCCGTTATAGGGCCAAAATAAATTCTTGTGAGAGAGAAATCACTCACCATATGGAGAATCGACCCTCATTTCTATACAAGTGAAATGAGGATGATGATTATTCATTAGCCATATCATCTCAAGAATTGATATTACATACCTATGTGCAAGCGTATGTGGATCATATTATTGAGTCTAAGGAGGCAAAAATCATTGAAGACACGCATACTGTGAGGGAATTGGCTGAAGTATTTCTCGAGAAATTTCCTATTCTTCCTCTTAGAAGTTATGATGAATTATTAATAGACCTTGGACTTGGGGAATTGTAAATATCTAATACTCCATATTGAATGGTTGTTTTGGAGCTTGAAGATATGATGAAACAATAATAGAATAATCTCGATAAAGGGTTTATATGCCCATGTGATTCTTCATGTGGTGCACTAGTCCTATTGGTCCAGATGTAGGATGAGACAATGTGGCTATGCATCGATTATCATGAGAAAAGAAAGGTATAAATAAAAAACAAGTATCCTCTTCCATGAATTTATGACTTGTTCAATCAGCTATGTAGAGCACAATACTTCTCCAAGGTAGATTTGTGGTCGGGATATTATCAAGTAAGAATGAAGAAGGAAGTTGTCCCCAATACTACTTTTCGTACAACATACAAGCATTGTGAATTCAAAGTACTTCATTTCGGACTAACTAATGCTCCAGAAAAAATCAAGGATGTGATGAATTGATTTTTTTAGATTACCTCGAAAAATTTGTGGTTGTCTTTATTTATGATATTCTAATATACTCCAAAACCAAGGAGGATCATGAGGATTATCAAAGAACTGTACTATAGACCTTTTATAAGGATAATCTCTATGAAAACTACAACAAGTGTTTGTTCAAGTTGAAGGAGGTCTCATTCTTCGGTCATATCATCATAAGAAATTCTATATCAATGGATCTCTCTATGAAAACTATAATTGAGGGATGACCAAGGCCATCATCAGTAATAGATATCCACATCTTCTTGGGGTAAGAAAGATATTATCATGGATTTGTGAGAAATTTCTAACGATTGTCCTACCATCTTACCAAGGTAACATTGAAGGGGGTAATGTTTTCTTGGACTAATGAATGTGAAGAGAGAATCAAGGAGTTAAAAAGGAGGACCGCACCTATGATCACTTCACCCACAATTGGATAATATTTTTTGGTATTCAGTGATACTTTGAAGAAGGTCTTGGTTGGTGTGTTGATGCAAAATGATAATTTAATATCTTGTGACTCAAGGTAGCTGAAAAATACATTAGAAAATCATTCCCACATATGATCAAGATTTGGTGGTTGAGATCTTTCCATTTAAAATCTAGAAACATCATCTATATGGGGAGAAGTGTGAGATATATACTGATAACAAGAGCCTCAAATATATATTCACACAAAATAGCTTAATATGTGACAATGAAGATGTATAGAACTCATCAAGGATTATGAATGATCAATCCACTTCCTACATGGTAAGAAAAACAATATGGAAGATGATCTAAGTAGAAAAGGTCCTGAATCTTTATCAATGATGAGAGTTGAAAACAATCATATCTTTTAGATTTTCAGAGAATAGACATGGGAATTATTAAAGGAGGAACATCATCAATACTTTCTTAAATTATTTCTAAACCATCCCTCATAAATAATGTATAAGATGCTGAATGAAAGGATGTGTATATTCTGAATAGACTGGATGCTATCTAAAATTGGAAATCCTCAGAGTTCATGGTTGAAAATGATGGAATTGTGAGATTTGGGTCATGAATATGTTTACCATACAATCCAGAGATAAAGAAGGTGCTTCTTTATGAGGCACATAGCTCAATCATCTATAGGAGAAAAAAGATGTATCGAGATCTCTGAGAGAACTTTTGGTTGGAAAATATGAAATGACAGATTGCTGAATATACATCAAAGTGCCAGGTATGTCAGCAAGTGAAAGATGAGAAGAAAATGCCTAACGGGATGATGAAACCACTACCCATACCAACAAAGACATGGGACAAGAATACCATGTACATTTTCACTGCACATATAAGGACACACATTGGAAATAGTTCTAAATGGGTCATTAATAATCGTCTTACAATGACACCTCACTTTATCACGATTTGAGATGAATTTTCATTGGATCAACTTGCACTGATTTACATAAAATTATGTTGTAAGGCTGCATGGAGTACCACCATCTATTTTATCATATTGTGATCCTAGATTCACCTCGCTATTCTGGAAAATTCTTCAACATGCTCTAAGAACTAAACAAAACATTTGTTTATCCAATCATCCTCAAACTGATGGGAAAATAGAGCAAACAATTTAGACACTGGAAGATATTTTAAGATCTTTTTATATAGACATAAAATAATGATATGAACAACATCATTCACTAGTTGAATTCTTCTACAATGATTGTTTCCACTTAAGAATCCAAATGGAAGCATATGAAGCCCTTTAAAGGAAAAGGTTCAGAACACTGGCATGTTGGGATGATGTCATTAGGGGTAAGCTTCTAGGATCTGAAAGTTTCAAACAAATGTTGGAGAAGGTGAAAAACATTTAGCTGCATATCAAATACGCCCAAAGTAGATAGAAGAGTTATGAAGATAACCGTCAAGGAGACCTTGATATCAAAGTTGGATACATGGTATTTCTACGCATATCTCTATGGAAGTTGGTCATGTGGTTTGGAAGGAATGGGAAGTTATTTCTTAGGAACATCGGCCCCTTCAAGATTCTTGATCAGGTCATGGATGTGGCATATCTTCTAGGACTTCCACCCACCATGGCAAAAGTACATTATGTCATGCATGTATCCTTCTTAATGAAGTACATACTAGACCCTTCACATTTACTCTTTTCAGAGGTACTACAATTAGAGTATGATCTTTCTTACGAGGAGAAAACAGTGAAGATCTTAGATCGTATGAAAAAATGACTATGAATATGAAAGTTCCCCTCATTCCGGTAATGTGGGGAAACCAAATGTTTGATGTGGCTATGTGTGAATTGAAGGATGTGATGAAGCAGAGTTACCAACATCTATATTAATGTGAAAAGGAAAATTTGAGGGTGAAATTTATTAATGGGGTAATATTATAAAGACCCAAACATCTATTAATGAAAATTTATGTTGGTCTAATTAAATGACTTATTTTGTAAATGGTTGTATAATGTATGGACTTACATGGTTTCATGTTTTCTGATTTCAAAATATAATTATTAATTGTGACGGTTTCTAATATATTCGTTTAATAATGATCACATGATTATTATTATTATAAATCCAATTTACTCAGACACAGGAAGTGACGACCTCATCTAATAGACCTTCCTTGTACAAAGCCCATTTTTCAGTTCATCGAAAGGAGGTGGTGTCGTTGGGATTTTTTAATTAACAATCCCAAGATTAGCTTCAACACTTTATGCTCGACATGAACCACCTACTAGAGAAGTGTATGTTGATAGAGATTACCACCCGAGCGATGTTATTCGGGCCACCCCATGAGTCTGTCACCACCACACACCTTACCCCTGGGTGTTATGCCGGTTTAATAAGGGGTTTTGTGACAAGAACATATCACTATGAATATGTGGATTATTTTTTATATAATAAATAATATACAATCATTTTATTATTATTTTAACTTTGTAAATATTTTTTAAAGAACAGAAAATATTTTGAGTTAATATTCAACTATGAAATCAATTTTTATAAATTAGTCTATTTTTGAATTAAATAATATTTTTATTTTAAATTACTTTTTATATAATATATATGACTCTATAAGTATTATTTATACATTAGTAATTTTTTTATGGTTTGACTGTTATTTTGTGTTGAATTATATTACAATGCTTTAGTGGACCCTTCAAGACTTATAAAAAATATTATATTTTTAAATTGATTTCATTGAGTGTGTGACTGACCTCCAAATAATAGACCCTATTATTTTAAGAAGTTAGGCATATAAAATATTAATTTCCACACCCATTTGGAAGAACCAGTGTAAAATATCATGGTATGGTTTTTTTTATTAGTTTAATGTGTTGTGTCCCAAACCTAAATTACAAAGCATTCCTTCTCATTTCATATATAAACCCACCCAATCTCCGACTTCCTCTTCCATAAATGCCTTCTCAGTTTGTCCTACCCCTGACCACCTCTCTCTAGAATCCTCGAAGGTTTCCCCATGCCCTCAATAATTCTATCTTAATCCCCTCACAATGCTATGGGATCACATATCCTAGTAATTGATTCCTTCCATTCTCATTTTATCCAAGTTTCTTAACATTGTTATTCCATTTTATTTTCAGTTATAAATGTTGAGTAATGGTTTCACACCTCACCCATATTTCCATATTTATGTTTTAATTATGGGATACCCCTTTCTCTCTCATTAATATCTTCCTTGTACACCCATTACTATGAAGAAATTCTGTAAGGAATTTCACTCTCCTCATTTACATTCACGCAATTCATCTTAATTATGAAGATAAATTCCATCACATATGTCAAAAAATGTTTCTACATGACCCCCTTACTTCCCATTTCATGTACATATGATTAGACACTCCATTATTTATCATTAACCATTTTATGAATTCTTATGTCAAAATGTTACGCTGCCGAAATTTCACTGATTTTCCAAGCCAATGTCATTGTGTAGTGTATACCTTGCCAATTTTTCTACCAACGGTATTCACTTTCATACGCATTTAACTATTCATTAAAAAAATCATCTATTTATTCCACATCCATTTATCGTGGAATAAATGAGGATGAATGATTCTATGTTGTGTGATCCATCTGGCACACTTGTGCATGAAATGAAATTTTTAAGAACGGTGCCCTCTGATAGCGCTCCAACGCATTTGAAAAAGAATAGAATCATGATACACCAAGTGAATTGAGGATTTAATCATGATAATTCATGTTAAATGAATATTTAATCATGACAATTCAAGTTAAATGAGGGTATACTCCTGCTCCATGTGCAATGAGCCTTGACCCATGCTAATACCATGTTAAGTGTTGTTTCCACAATTCCATGTTATTATTGTCATGTTTTATCATGTCTTTATGTTCATGTTTCCTTTATGATACATTGATATGTATATTTCATAAAAGTTATTGTATTCTTCATGTTATTACTTGTTTTCTCCCTTACTGGGCTTTATGTCTCACCCTTTTCTTATGCATGCCCTTAGTTTATCACATGAAATGTTATGTACGAGGGAATATGTTGGACATGTAAAGTCTGTTTTCAATAAGATGTTGTGTTTCATGTTAAAAGGAGTTATGTAATGTTCCTAATCCCCAAAAACCTAGGCCTCTATATTTTCTATGTTGTGTCATGTTAAGGATTTATGTAATAAATCATGTCTATCTATGTAATTGAATGTAGTGTTGTTATAGTTTGTTTTAGAGGATTGGTTTAGTTATTTTTGGGCTTAGGAATTGAAAACCCTAGTGAATATCTAAAAACGTGACTATATATAATAAAAACATCATTAAATTTTGGTGAGTATTGATTAAGTGGTTTATCAAGAAAATACATCCATGTCTGGATATGATCAGGAAGAGGTGGCTCTGGCCCAGATGTACCTAGGAGTGAAAACTATGACTTGGAGTTTTTGGCTTGACCTAGGGTATCCTTGTAAATGAAAATGGGGATTTCTGCACTCTGGGTTATGAAACTTCCAAGAGAAATACTTTGGTAAATTCACATGCATAGTATGAACCATTATTATTGGATGTGAAAAGAAACAACCCTAAGAATATATTTTATAATGTAGATCATGTATAAAATAAATTGAAGTCTATCTATTCATAAGTTAAAGAAATAAAAGTTATTTATAAGTCATCCATTTTTGTAATTGGAATACCCTTTTGTGTTACCCCTAACATTCCTTTTATTTTATCCAATGGATGGTAATTGTAGGGCACGAGCTATCAACCGAGGAGAATATCAATTTGATGGCCTTTCTAATGAGATGCCCAAACCATTGGGAGAGAGAATTAAAAAAAATTCATTATAATATCTCAGTTAACTCATTCACTGAATAGAAACATGGGGAAAATAGAACATTAACCCCCCCCCCCCCTCCCCCCAAAATAACAAGTTACTATCGAGAGAATCATGAGACTATCCCTTCATACTTTTAATGGATCATATGATCCCTCAATCGTCGAACAATGGATCAACTCCATTGAAATGATCGTAACCATCCATCAATGTTCAGACCAAGAGAAGGTTCTTATGGAACCATATCATATTGAGGTTGATGTCGATCAATGGTGGATATTGATAAAAAGAAACAAAGCCTAAGGAGGAGAATGATGCATTGGATTGGGAGGATTTCAGGAATATGTTTTTTCCAAAACAATTATCTACAAACTCTTTGAATATAGATGGAATGTTTCTCTTTTTCCCTCATGTAAAAAGATGAATAATACATTGGAGACTATGATGAAAAATATCAAAGGTGTGCACGATACTCTTCTATCTTTTTCGTTACCCCTGAATGAAATTTTTCCCTCTTCTTTGGTGCGATGAATACTAGCCTATGGAACGACCTGTCGATCCGTGACTTCTATAGAAATGGGAAAATTGTATGATGTGCCCTAAATGTAGAAATAGAAATTCAAGAATCTTAGGGGTATTATGGGGATAAAAATAATAAGGTGGACTTCAATATTGGCAGTCTGGTGGATAAATCCAATAGTGCTAGGAAAATACAGCACCCCACTTGCCAATGGTGTGGAAAGAAGCACCCCTGAAATTTCTTGAAGTGGGTGAGGAAATGATTTAGTTGTAGAAGAGAAGGGATCCTAGCCATTAGATACTAAAAAGAAAAACCTATGACATTAATAGAGGAGATGAACACTCTCTAAAAACCTTAATGCATTGTTCATTGCTTCAGCTACAAAGAACAAGGGAACCTTGAATAATAGTTCCATAACCCAAGGGTTTTTGGAGGCAACCAACAACCTCCAAGGTACCAAGGGAAATATTTTACCCTCAAAACCATTGAAGTGAACCCCGAAAATGATGTGGTGATAGGTATTCTAGTTATTCATTCATGAATAGAAAACATATATTTTGATTCAGGTTATACAAATTCATTTATATCCAAAATTTTCATTTTAACAAACCCAACACCACCACAAATCATGGAAGTAAGATGTCCACGAGTATGTCAAATGGTAAATCATTGAATCCCAAGAATATAACTCCTCCCCTGTCACCATTTGTGGATAGAACATCCATGTGAACCTTGTAATACACCCTATAGTGGAATATGATGAAAATACTTTCATGGATTGTCCTTCCCTATATAGATCTAGCATAAATTTCCAAGAGAGGTAAATCACTTTCCATATGGAGAATCAACCACTGATTCTATACAAATGCAAGGAGGAATATGAATCTTTTATAGAACCATAATCTAATTCATGGATATTACAACCATATGAGCATGCGTATTTGGATTAGATGATTGAGTCTAAGGAGGCAACCATACATGAAGACATAACTTTTTTGAGGCAATTCACTAAATTGTTTCATGAGGAATTTCGTGGTCTCTCTCCACGAAGTGATGCTGAATTCTTACTTGACCATATACTTGGTGAATTTCCAATATCCATGAATCCATATAGAATGGTAGTTGTGAAGCATGTGGAGATGAAGAAAAAACTACAAGAGAATCTGGATAAATGTATTATACTCCCAAGTGCCTCACCATAGGGTATAGTAGTCCTCTTCATCAAGAAGAAGGATAGGTCAATGCATATTTTCATCGATTATTGTGAGCTCAACAAATTCATGATAAAGAACAAGTATACTCTACCCCGAATTGATGACTTTTTCGATTAGATATGTGCATCACAATACTTATACAATGAAGATTTGTGGTCAATATATTATCAAGTAAGGGTAATGAATGATGATATCCCCAAAACTTCTTTTTGTACAGGATACGGGCACTATGAATTCATAGTAATTCCTTTTGGACTCACTAGTGCTCCAACAATATTCAAGGACATATTGAATAGAGTCTTTAGAGATTATATTGACAAATATGTGGTAGTCTTTATAGGTGATATTAAAATATATTCCAACACCATGGAGGATCATGAAGAGTATCTAAGAACTGTAATAGAGACCTCTTGGAAGAAGAATCATTATGGAAATTATAAGAAGTGTGTGTTCTGGTTGAAGGATGTCTCATTATTATTTCATATCAGCACAAGATACGAGATATTTGTGGATACCTTCAAGATAACTGCAATTGAGCGATGGCCGAGGGAAACATCGGTAATGGATATATGTAGATTCTTGGGGTTAGCATAATATAATCTCTGATTAGTGAGAAATTTCTCATGATTATCCAACCCTCTTACTAAGGTAACATGGAAGGGAGTAAAGTTATCTTCATGTGATGAATGCCGAAAGTGCTTCAAGGAGTTAAAAAGGACGCTTATCACATCACATGTGATCACATTACCCACAAGTGGATAATTGTTTTGGTATTTAGTGATGCTTCAATGATGGTCATGGTTTGTGTGTTGTTGCAGAATGATAAAGTGAAATCATAGGCATCAAGGCAGCTGAAAATCCATGATAAAAACTATCCCATGAATGATAGTGACTTGGAAACTTTGATCATTTCATTGATAATCTAGAGATATCTTCTCTATGGGGAGAAGTGTGAGATATATAAAGGTCACAAGTGACTCAAATATGTATTCACACAAAAACAGAATAATATTCTCCAATGAAGATGGATTGAACTGAACAAGGATTATTTCTACTCAATCCACTACCATCCTGCTAAGGAAAACAAGGTGGAAAATTCTATAAGATGAAATGATCATGAATATTTATCAATGATGAGAATTTAAACGGATCCATTATTTTTAGATTAACAGAGGATAAACATGGGAATCATTAATGGAGGAACATCATCAATCCTTCCTCAAATTATTTCTTAGTTGTCCCTCATGTAATATGTAAATGACACTCAAATAAAGGATGTAGAAATTACGAATTGGATGGAAGCTATCAGAAATGGAAAATCCTCAGAGATCATGGTTGATAAAGATGGAATTTTGATACTTGGCTTCCAATTATGTGTACCATCCGACCCAGAGATAAAGAAGGAGCTTCTGAATGAATCACAATGCTCAACATTATCTATTCACCCAAGGAGCACAAATATGTATCGAGTTATTTGAGTGATCTATTGGTGGGATAATATGAAAATGGAGATTTCTGAATACACATAACTATGAATGGTATGTCGGCAATTGATGGTTGAGTGGAAAAAGTACAATAGGAGGATGCAATGACTACCCATACCAACATGAATGCGGGAAAACATTACCATGGAATTTTTTCCTAGAATTCCATGTATATCCAGAAGAAACAATGCTAAATGGGTCATTATGGATCGTTTTACAAAGATATCTCACATTATCATGATTCTAGAGGACTTCTCATTAGATCAACTAGCACGAATTTACATCAAAGAAGTGGTATAGATGCATGGAATATCAACTTCTATTTTATCAGATCATGATCATAGATTCACGTCAATGTTATAGAAAAGTATCCGACATTCTCTTAGCATATAAATGAACTTCAGTAATACTTATCACCCTCAAAATTATGGCCAATATGATCGAACTATTAAAACACTAGAAGATATGTAAAGATCATGTTATATGTACTTCAATTGTAGATGGGAACAACATCTTCCACTGGTTTATTTCTATTACAATAAAATTTTCCACTCGAGCATCTGAATGACACCATATGAAGCCCTTTATGGTAAATGGTGCAGAACCACAACATGCTGGGAAGAAGTCATTGAGCGTAAGCTTCTAGGACCTGAAATGGTCAAAGAAATTTTGGAATATGTGAAAATAACATGGTATCATATATAAGCAGCACAAATTTAATAGAAGTGTTATGAAGATAACCTTTGATGGGACCTTGAGTTAAAATTTGGAGACATGGTATTTCTACACTTATCCTTATAGAAGACGATCCTCAGGTTTGGAAATAAAGGGAAGTTAAGTCATATGTACATCATCCCCTTCGAGATTCTTAATCATGTTGGAGCTATGGCCTATAAAATAGAACTTCCACCCACTATGTCTAATGTACATGATGTCTTTCATATATCCCTCTAGAGTAAGTACTTACCAAACCCTTCACATTTACTCTCTTAAGAGTTATTATAGTCCGAGGATGATCTTTCTTTCGAGGAGAAACCAGTGAAGATATTAGATCATAGAAAACAATTTCTATGAAACAAGACAATGACCCTCATCAAGGTGTTGTGGCACAATGAAAAGTTTGAAGAAGAAACATGTGAATCGAAGGAAGTGATGAAGAAGAGTAACCCATATCTATTTCCAGGGGGGAAAAAGAAATTTTGAGGGTGAAATTTCTTAATGGGGGAAGATTGTAACCACCCAAACATCTATGAATAAAAATTCCTCTTTGTTTAATTAAATTTTATATTATGTAGGATGTTTATATAACCTATTAATTTACTAGTTTTTATGTTTTTGGAATTAAAAATACTCTTATGAAATGTGACCATTTCTAATATAGCTTTTGAACAGTGATAACATAATTTTTAAAATATAGGGCTTTAAAAATCAAATTTACTCATATAAAGGAAGGAATGGCCTCATCCAAGAGACTTTATCCATACTAATCCCATTTGTTGGGGCTCGGAATGTAGGTGGCTTTATTCTGAATCTCTCTTGACCAAGCCCAAGACGAGCTTCACCAAATTAAGCTCGAGCGGAACCACCAACAGGAGAGGTGGAAGTTGATAGAGATTACCACCCGAACGATGTTTTCTGAGCCACCCAAGGATTCTGTCAGCATCACACACATTACCCTTCAGTCTTATCAGGGTGTTATAAGGGGTTATGTGACAATAACTTAGTACAATTATTATGTGCATTATTTTCGTTTATAATAATTAATATACATTTATTTTATAATTATTTTTAATTTGTAATTTTTTTTAATGAACAAATAGTGTTTTTAGTTAATATTAAACTAAAAAATCTATTCTGATAAATTTATGGATTTTTAATTAAATTATATTATTATTACTAAATTAATTTTTTAATAATATATATGAATGTATAATTATAATGAAAACAATTTTGATTTTTATTAAGGGTTGAATGCTATTTTTATCAAAACCTAAGAATTTCCGATAACTGTCGGTTTTTATTTTTAAAGTAATAATTCAAATATTTTAATTAAAAATTAGAGATATTAATATTATTTTTGAAATCAAGACATCAAAATTATCGGATGATAAATTTTTCATAATTATATGAGATAATAGAATTTTTGGGATAAAAATTAAATACCATTTAAATATATATTATGTTTTATGACATCATAATGACCCAATTGTGATGTAATAAAATACTATAAAAATTATTTTCATCTAATTTATGTTTTACCATTAAAATAATGTTATTTTAGTTTTGTTTTGATTTTTTTCAATGCTTTAGTGTATCCTTCAAGACTTATAAAACATTTTATCTTTTTAAATTGAATTTCCTGAGAGTGTAATTCACCTCCACAAAAGAAACCCAATTATTTTAAGATGTTCATCCATTGGACATTTAAAATATTTTATTCCACTATCCTATGTAAAATAACCTGGTCAAAAAAACTGTGATGGTTTTTTGTTTTGATTAGTTTAATGTGTGGTTCCCCAACCCTAAATAATAAAAAATTCCCTCTTCATTCCTATATAAACCCACCCAAGATCACACTTCCCTCATCACTAATAGCCTTAGAAGTTCAACAAAACACTGACCACCTCTCTCAAGAATCTTCCAAATGTTCCCCAATGTCTCAAGAAGCCTCTATCAATCCCCTCTCAAGCATTTGGGATCACACTTCCATGTAAGCGATTCCTTATGTTTACCTTTTATCAAGCTTCTTAATATTGTTATGCCATTTCATTTTCAATTATAATTATTGGGGTATGGTTTTAAACCTCCCCAAAATTCAATAATTATTTTTTAATGGTGGGATACCCTCTATCTCTAATCAATTCCTTGCATGTACAGCCATGACTATACTGAAATTCCATAAGGAATATCTCTCTCCTAATTTACATTCAAACAATTCTTTTATATTATGAATATAAATTCCATTAAATATGTTTGTACATGTATCTATATGACTGCCATAGTATTAATTTCATGTAAATATGATGAGAAACCATTTTCTCTCACATCAACCATTTTAATGAATTCATAGGTCACACCGTTACGATGCCAAAATTGCATTGATTCTCCTATCCAATGTCATTGTGTAGTGAATACCATGCCCATTTCTCTATAAAGTGTATTCACCTTTATGTAAATTTATTTATTCATTATAAAGAATAATTTTTGTATTCCACATCCCTTTATCATGGAATTGATGATGATGAATCAATCCATGTTGTATGATCCATGTGGAAAACTTATGCATGAAATGAAAGGTTTAGGAAGGGTGCCCCCGGATAGAACTCATTTGCATTTGTTAAAGATTTGTATCACGATGCATCAAGTGTAATGAGGATTTACTCATTCTAATTCATTTTTAATGAGGATTTAATCATGATAATTCATGTGTAATGAGGTTTTACACATGCTCTATGTGTAATGAGTCTTGGCTCATGCTAATACCATGTGAAGTTTTGTTTCCAAATTTCCAAGTTATGATAATATTTCTATATTAGGAATTTATGTTCATTTTCCCATTATTATCCACTGATATGTCTATTAAATAACATGTATTGTATTATTCATGTTATTCCATGTTTACTACCTTACTAGGATTTATATCTCACCCTTTTCTTATACATGTTCTCAGGTTATCCCTTTCAATGCATAGTATGAGGGAATAAACTGGTCATGTAAAGGAAGTTGTAAATAAGATGTTATGTTTCATGTTCTAAGTCATTATTTAGTGTTTCTAATACCCAAATACACTAGAACTATCGATCTTATATATTGTATCATGTGAATTTTTTATGTAAAAAATAATGTCTATGTGTGTAATAAAACGAAGTGTTGTTATAGACATATGAAAAACATTGAATCTGTCATGTGCATGAATAAAAATAGAAATCCCATTGAATATTTGGTTGCAACATTAGCCCCTGGTAGAGGGCATGTCAGGATCATTGAGGGGTTGTTCAAAAAGATTACCATTCAAATCACCAATTTGGAAAACCAACTTTATTACATCAGTGGGAGAATAAATTTTCTTAATTTCGTTCATTCTGTTGTTATTATGCAATATCTATCTGTGTTCATAGTGAAATAAGATTATTAAAGATACTAAAAGACTATATATTTCTTTCAACCAGAATAATAATGGGGAGGGGAGGTGTCATAGGTCTTGCTAGAATAGACATAGCAAACATGTGGATAGTGGAGGATTCAATGTATGGAAATGTGTTACGTTTTCTGAATTGTCACCCATCACCTCTTGAGGAATATCTCTAGTGGAACACACCATTTATTTATTTTCACACATGATAGAATATGGGATGATGGTTGTTTAGTTTTTGGGCTGTTATTCGGTGGTATATGTGTTGGGCTATATGGGATGTCTAATACCATCGTTTTCTATCAATCACACATATCTCTAGTGTCCCTTAATTCAAATGGTTTCTAATATGACCCAGAAATATTTTTTTTGATTTTATTAAAATGCATTATGTTCCTACTGTGTCAAATTTTTAGGGATCTATATGTGGTTCCACTTTATTGAGTGACTACAAAAAACATAATTATTCTCTTCAAAATAACTAATAGAAAAATACCCTATTCTAATGGTTTAGAAGACCATTTTCTAGTTTGGCCTCGAGATAGGTCTATACCAATATTTCTAAGAAAATATTTGGTATTGACCTATACCAAAATTTTTGTCCAATTGTTGGTATAGGTCCTATGAAAAACCATTACCTATGGTTTAATAAAACTATTGGTATATGTAATTCAATAAAAAAAACATTATCTTACTTCTGCTCTGAGTACCACTTATTTATAATCCAATGTCCAACAAACTAAACTAAAATGGATTTTATGAACATAATTTCATAAATATAAATATATATTCATATGTATTTTAAAATTTTATTTATTTATTGTTATTTGAAAAACAACTCCATAATAAATATGTGTACCTATACCAACGGTTCTCAAAACTGTTGTATAGACTTATACCTGCGGTTTTGTGAACCATTGGTTTATGTTCTTTGATTTCTGAGGTATACCAACGATTTTGGTGAAACCGCTGGCTTAGGCTGGACCTAAACAAATAATTTTACCAAAACAGTTGGTATAGGTTCAAAATAGTGACATATATGAACGATTTTGGCCAAAAATTGTTATAGGTCCTATTTCTAGTAGAGAAAATGGATGATTCGGGTTATATCATTTAGTGTAAATTAATTTCACCAATTTACATGTTTCTAGTATGGAGGTTTCAGAATAATGTGATTCCAATTGATGTAGTTGTTAAGGGAATGCGATCCCCATAGCATTCAAATTCTCTTGTTGTATGGCTCATTAATAGGAAATAACCTTGCATCTACTCTATCAATGTGGGTGGGAAATAATGATGTTTGTTGCACTGAGTGAATATTCTGTCTTTTCTTTGGTGGGTATGATGTCAATTGTGGACTTCATTCAATGATGGTTCAATGGTTTTAACTATAATAATTAGTTGTGCACAAATTTTTTATATATTTCAGTA
This sequence comes from Viscum album, assembly GCA_963277665.1. Lineage (NCBI taxonomy): Eukaryota > Viridiplantae > Streptophyta > Magnoliopsida > Santalales > Viscaceae > Viscum > Viscum album. The sequence goes on along the minus strand of OY728163.1, from coordinate 1,797,648,609 downwards.
TGGGTTTTTAATAATATGGAGGGATCAAATCTTCATGTACAGAAGAATAAATCAATAAACACTAAAATTCAATAGTGGTTTCGATACGATGTGGCAATGATTGTGTGGATTTTAATTGGGGAAATGCCAATTTAATTTAAAGAACTATTAAAATACAATGCTGTGAAATAAATATTTAATTATGGTGTGTTGATCCTAGGTTTTTTCTTGGGGAGAATCTTTCAAATTTATTTTCATAAAAAATTTTGATATCATTAATTCAAGACGTATCCAAACAATGAGATAATTATGAAAATTTATTCACCAATATAATCCATTCACAATTACAAGGGTAATCACCAATACACATTGAGGATCACTGAAATGATAACTCAAAGGAAATTGATCATTCTAGCACTAATTGTTTTTCATTTTTACTTTTAATGAAGATGAAGAAGAACAAATATCATCGAATGGGAATCTGAAAATAACAAAAAATTAAATATTAAATCATAAGAAAAAAATCAATATATCCCCTAACGACTCTCTTAAATTAAACAATTATAGGTTTATATCTCTTGTGATTCTATTCTATCAATGGAGGTTGGAAGAAGACTCATGAGGGAAGAATAGACATATAAAAACCATGAAAATATGATCACTCCACCATTATATAAACAAGTTCACAAATGATGATATAAATAGATTCAATCCCTAAATAAATAGTATCAACATGATATTGAAAAGGGAATATTAAATGAAGGAGAATAATTATTATATTAATAACTTTTGTTTATAAAATTATGTGATTTATTGAACATACATTGAAAAAACCAAAAAGAAATTACAAATGAAACATAATTTTACAATTGATAGAAAAAAATGGATGGCAATTCCCTTCTCCAACTACCCCTTAGATTGGAATATTTAGAGACTATGGTAGATATACCATAAATATATTCCTTCCCCATAAATTATGATATCCAAAATGAGGGTGATAAATCAATGGAAATTGGACGTTTTAATGTTAACCAGGAAAATCATCCAGATTCATTTCCATTTTTGATGTGTGAATTTGTAAATGAATATCGAAAAATAATAGGGGATTTTAGAAAACTAATTTCTTAGTCCAGGTGTAAAATAAAATATTTCATTATTTTATTCCACATATACCATCCATTCAAATTTTATACTCAATATTTTAGGCTTCTTTTAAGGGCCTTCAGATCTGTCCCATAATTTAAATGTCAAATTAAGCTCATTAGTTATCTTTGAGAAAATTAGAATAATTTTTAGACACATTTGAATTAAATTATACCAAAAATTTTATCTTTCTACATTTATTTTTTTTTTTCATTGGGATTGGATTGTGGTCCCCACTATTGTTTGATGTGCCTTAGGTCCAATATGCTTTGTCCACCAATTTCCGCATTCATTTAATAACATCATCATATTCCCTTGGTATTCGTCCATTGATCCTAAAGGAAGAAAGGTTCCCTAAAGTGATAATTTATTTACCAAAATATAATATTAATATAATTAATATAATTTATTTCAAAATTTGATGATTAATTGGGCCTAAATTGAAACATTAAAAATTAATTCCAAAATGATGTGAATTGGAGTTAAATTTATGAAATGGATTAAAGAGGGTGTTATGGACACTCATACACATAAATATTAAGATATAAACAATTTATATTATCCTATTCAGGTAGATAATTACACCCCCAACATGACTTGTTCTAGTCCCAAGAAAAAATTTATCTAAAAAATATAAAATATAATTCCTTCTCTGCGAATATTTTAACATACAATTCTAAAAAATGGGAATCATGTTGAACAATCTGAAAACAAACCAAAATAATTTTATACAAGCTACGTTCACAAGAATATCCCCATCCCAATACCATTTATTTTTAAAAATTCATTTCCACTTTTCAACCAATTTGAATTAATCATTACGATGTTTTATGTATCTCAATAGACATGGGAAACATTTTATTGTTCAAGGTTAATCTAGTAGTAGTTCTAGTTTGGAAACACCATAAACCATTATTTGAGTATCTATATTTTGGTCTTTTGAACCACAATAGATATTAATGGTACAAATACAGGAAGGAAAACAATGGGTTTATGATCCCCAACTGTCAAACACCATAAATATTGCCAGTTTTTTGATCTAATCTATATATTTATGTCCAAACTATATATAAGAAAACTATTGTGTCATGATCCCCAACTGTCGAACACCACACATTTGGACAAAAAAAGTCACTACACTATTTTTTTTATATTTTTTGGATACACAAATTAAACAAAACGTGACCCCAAATCCCATGATATGATGAAAGGGACCCAAGAAATCAAATTCAACCCCAATATCCAATTATTTTATATTTTGGAATTTTGATTAAGATAATGAAAATTTAAGCATTGAAAAATAATATCTGAAAACAACACATTCTGAAAACAATGATCCTGAACAAAAAAAATCCACTAAATGCATAATTAATGCATTTAAAATACGTAGAAATTCATTTTTCATGTTTCATAATTAAATATTAGTCATTAAAGGATAATTAATTGATTTTTCTTCATTGAATTGATATTTTATCGTAAAATACTATTTTTTAAATCATAAATCACCACTCCCCACAAAATAAAATGAAACTGCTCATAGTTTTGAAGGATAAAATAAGAGAGATATTAGAAATGAGAATAAAGTGTGTGAAATTTTATTTTAACTAAATTTATGGGATAAATCACCTGGTTTTAAATTGATAAATTATTAGTAATAAATTTAAAATTTTGGTATCACATAACATGTTGACTCCATGGGGATAATTGATTGTTGGGTTTGAACTCTGGAAGGCATGTGTTTTATTTAAAAATAATAAAATCATATGACCAATAAATCTAAAAAACAATAACATTAGATAACATCGGAAACCCCAAAGGGTTACGTTGAAAAAAATAAAAAGTAAAAAGTAATATAAAATGAATTAAAAAATGTAGAAGTAATGTGTCTACTAGGAATGATCTTATTTTAATTTTGTCAGGTGGACTTAGACCCCACAAAATATCCAATTAGAAAATTAAAAATTATAAATACCCTATTATTTTCTACTTATACCTGATTGATATTTATTCATTACTTATATTATTTGTTATATATTTTTTTTTCTATATTAGATGGGGAAATCTAAGGAATATCCGAAATTGTTGACCGGGTTTCTTCTATATTATATCCTAAGACATCAATTATCATTATTAATTTTTTTGAAGAGAATAATTAATTTGAATTGAATGGTCATGGTCATAACATATAATGGGATTCTTGATTGGGTGAGGAATGATTATAATATTGAGTTTGGATTGATTGAAATTTTATAAATAAGGATGGATATATTAATAAATATTGGTTTCTTCTGCCATTTTTTTATGAAATAATTGGTTCCTATTGAAAATATGATTCATCTCTAAAATTGAAAATTTGAATGTATGGAGTGTGTACTGAATTAATGATTTGATCCCTTCCACTATTTAAATGTTTCGTTCTTGTAAAAAATCATGAGTCAAGAAATATTAAGGACACTCAATCCAAAATGTAATGCTTCCGTTTTCTAAATACAAAAAAATAATTAATCTCTTGATTTAGAAAATCATCTATAATTCCATTATTATTTTAAAGTCCACATGATTTAATGTTTGGTTTATTAGTAAATTTAGGAGTGGTTTTTGGGTAACTAGATTTTTCATCCAATGTTGAAGAAGGGAAAACCTGAGTAGGCATGGGTTCTGTTATTGTTTCAATGTTATTTGTTTTACCCACATTGATAAAAAATCCAAATTTATGTTATCTATTTTGACACAATTTATCAAGTAATTGTTTTGGATCAGGGTGGATAGTGGCTTGTGTAATGACCTGCCAATTCTCATTGGCTTGAAAGTGTAACAAGTCATTACTGGGCCTTAAGCGACATCCCCAAGGTGCCAAAGGATGGAAATAAATGCTGAAGGGTTTCGAATACAAGTGGGGGATGATTTAACCTTTAATAGATAACCCATAAACCAACCTACCAAAACACAACATAACTACATGATGCATGAATAAATGAGAGGCAACAACAAAAAATTCATTTATAACACCCATATCATAGTACACAACAACGGAAGACTGAACAAAGTAACAAATGCACAGCGGATAAACAACCCAAGACTCTCAAGAGACTTTAGGACTCCGTGCTCCACAAACTCCATGCTCCACAACATTTCCCAAGCATCACCACCAACCACTAGTAATGAGATTCTTTGCCTTTACGTATGTCTTGAAAAATAGCATCTGAAAAAGTACCAAAGTGCCATGTCATGGGTGAGTATAAAACTTAGTAGGTTTCCCCAATGTCTTCCCTACTCACGCCACTAGGACAGAAGTGTTAGAAACATTTATATAAAAACAGTTTATATAAAACATTTTCACAAAAATAGATTATAACTAAATATAAACAAGTTCCAATACCATTCCCCACCAATGTAATTCCAAGGGAAATCAAAATCAATTTTTCCAACAAGTTGTCTTTCTAGAAAAATAACCAAATAAGATTTCAAACCATTCCACAAACATCCCTTTTTGGCATTTCCAACCATTTCAAAAACCTGTGAAATCAACCGTTCATGCTTTGTTATGATAGTTCCATACTCATGAGCAGTCTCTTGTCGATCTACCAAGTCATCACAAGGTAATTGTTCCCAATGTTCCATTACACCTTTGGCACCAATCACAAGGACATATTTTAACCAAGCCTCGTACTTAAAGTCACTATGTGCCATTAAACGTTTGGCACTGAGCACAAGGTCCTATTTCAACCAAGCCCTGTTCAATGGAATATGAACACACACCACACAATACCAACAATCATGCCAAAACCAAAATTTCAATAAAAAACCCTTTATTGAAAACCATTTCCATGAAACCATGTGTGTCCAACCCATTCAAACCATTTCAATAAAACCACCCTTTTATTGAAGACCAATTTCATCAAAACCGTTTCAATCTCAACTAATTTCAATACATCTCTTTTTATTGAAAAACACAATGTCATCAAACCATTTCCAATTTCAGAAAACCCAAAATTTAAAATCAACATTTTAAATTCATGAAGCCACATCACTTTTCACAACAATTCACCAAGATTTCACAACTTCACCCACAACCTAAATCATCAGTAGAGAAGATTTATTTCATGCTTTCAACAATAAATTTTATTCAAATAAACCAATTGAAATCTAAGCCAACCAATTATAGCAAGAGGAGTCGATATTGTAGCCACCTACTTCAACAAAAGGGGCGAAAACGAGCAACGGAAAACAACACTCAAGAACGCCGAGTCAAAACTCCAAGAATCCTCCTTAGGTCTCTCCTCCTAACACAACCAAGACCAAATATTGTCATATATTGCATCCACACCCATAGATATACCAATAACGGGAATATATCTATGAAAATGATTCAAGAGGAGAAGTAGATCTAAGTAGATCTATGAAATGACCATGGACAATAATATACCTTAAGAATCCGGCTTCGATTCGCCAAGAGATGCCTTTGGATCGCCTCCAAAACACTCGGGAGAAGTCTTCCAACCTTCAATGGATAGTAATCCAGAGTTAGGGCCACTTAGGGGCTTTAAACAAAGAAATTAAAGGAAAAACAATTAAGATCCACAATTTTATTATCTAACCTAACGTGACTGCACGGTGTGTGCATGGTTTGACAAATTGTGTTCTAGTTCCTGCCTCGGCCATCCTTCACGCATGGCATCATTGCACTGTTTGCCCAAACCGTGTGCACACCGTGTGCTCTCTTCGGTCCATGATACCACCACCTACATGGCTTCCGCACGGTTTGGGAAAACCGTGCGCAGGCCGTGTGTCCCCACATTTTTCCCTTTTAAGCTTTACAAGTCTCCCAAACATTCCCCAAACCTCTCCCATAAACTTCATGCACTTAAAAAGAATAAAACAAGGGTTACATACCAGAAACTGGGGGTACTAAATTCTGTCCACCATTGGCCTATCTGTCATTGGAATGTAGAAAACCATCGCTTGACTGAAAGAGTTCTGGCCACTGCTCCTTCATTTCTTTCTCGCGTTCCCAAGTCTCTTCCTGAATCTGACCATGTTGCTAAAAAACCCGCACAAGGCCAATGCTTATTCCATGAAAGACTTTATCCTGCCAATCCAAAATATGCACCAGGATATGTGCCAATGAAGCATCTGGCTCTAGGTCAACATGATCTCATCTGATCACATGGTCAGGATCAGGTTGATACTTCTTTAACTGAGATACATGGAACACATTATGCACGTCACTGAATCATGGTGGTAATTCCAACCGATATGACACCTAACCAACCCATTCCAGAATCTCAAAAGGGCCTATATATCGAGGAGAAAACATTCCCCGCTTCCCAAAACAACGTTGTCCAAGTGTTGAATAGATCCTCAAGAAGACATGACCACTCACTGCAAATGGCAACGGTATTCAGTGATGATCTGCATAAGATTTCTAATGACTCTGAGCCATCTCCATCATTTTTATAATCAACTGAACCTTCCCCGTTGTTTCTTGGACAATGCTTGACCAGACTAGTGATGTTTCACCAGTTTCCACCCAGCATAGGGGCGATCGACAAGGACGCCCATACAATGCTTCAAACAGAGCCATACATATCGATGCATGATAGGGGTTATTTTATGATAACTCCACTAAGGGTATATGCTCCTCCGATGAGCCACCAAAATCCATTACACAAGCCCGCAACATGTCTTCCAATGTTTTTATCGTCTTCTCATATTACCCATATGTCTGAGGATGATACGCTGTACTAATCGACAAGTGAGTCCCCAGGGCTTACTGTAATGATTTACAGAAATGAGATGTGAACATCACATCTCTGTCTGAGACTATAGACACTAGTACACCATATCTCTTTACCACTTCCCAGATATAGAATTTTGAAATATCTTCCACCGTATGAGTTTCACAAATCGGGATGAAATGGGCTGACTTGGTTAGACGATCCACTATCACCTATATGGAATTGTGTTTCCAGACCGTTCTTGGAAGACCTGTAACAAAATACATTTCTATCTGCTCCCATTTCCACACTTTGATTGGTAATGACTGTAACATAATAACTGGTATCTAATTCTCTACTTTAACCTTCTAACAAGTTAAGCATCACACGACGAACTCAACCACCTTCCTTTTCATGCTGCTCTAGCAAAACTGCACCATCAGTTCCTTATACATCTTTTGTGTACCCGGATGTACAGCCCATCACGAATGGTGGTAAGAATGAAGGAGTTGTTCCTGAAAAACCATATGTATAGCAATCCGATCTCGGAAAAACAAAACTGAACTCCCATCCAGCTTCCATCCCTCAATGGTCTACCCACCATTGAGTTTTGAACTCTTTGCAACACAGTCTACATCAGATGTTTGTGCCTCCTTTATTATCTCCACCAAATCATGAACAAGTGTAGCCGGAAAGAAAACAACAGCATCACCACAGTTTTCACATTCCACATGCATGTCGGCTAAAACCGACATCAACTGCCATTCATCTGGAGCTTCCTTTTCCAACTGATCATAAGACTTCGTGCTTAATGCATCGGCCACCAAATTTCCCTTACCCAGTGTATACATTTTGTCAATGTTGAACATTTAAAGATACTCCATCCATCTCCTCTACCTCAGATTCAAATCTCATTATGAGAAAATGTGTTTCAAGATTTTGTGATCCATAAACACAGTAAATTTCTCACCAAAGAGATAATTTCTCCTTGTTTTCAAAGAATGGATGACTACAGCCAATTCCAAGTCATGTGTTGGGAAATTCTTCTCATGCACCCTCAACTGCCTTGACCCATAAGAAACAACATGGTATCCCAACAAGAGTACACATCCCAACCCTGATCCTGAAGCATCACAATACACCACATACCCCTGTCCTGATTCTGGAAAGATCATGATGGGTGTTGATGTAAGAGGAGACTTTAACTCTTGAAAAGAACTCTGATATTCGCAACCCATTGAAAGACATTGTTTTTATTTGTCTATGCTATCAATGGTGAGGCTAGTCGTGAGAGGTCACACACAAAGCGTCGACAATAACCAGCTAGACCAAGAAAACTGTGTATCTCAAAGACATTCTTTGGCAGTTTCCAAGAAAGAACAACATCAATATTTTCTGGGTCCACTTAAACACCTTTCTCAGAAACAACATGACCCAATAAGAATACCTCTTGTATCCAAAAATCACACATTGATAATTTGGAAAACAACTGATTGTCTCTCATGATTTCAAACACTATCGCCAAGTGTTGCTTATTATCTGCCCTAGTTCTTGAATACACCAATATGTCATCCCCAAACACCACAACAGAAGAATACAGATATAGCGGAAATATCAGATTTATAAAATCCATGAAGACGGCTAGTGCATTCGTTAGACAAAAAGGAATGACTACATATTTGTAGTGGCCATATCTACTTTTGAAGGGTGTCTTCGGAATATCCTCCTTTCGAACTCGCAACTGGTGATGTCCTGACCACAAGTCAATGTTGGAGAACCATTGAGCTCCCCTCAATTTATCAAACAAGTCATCAATGTATGGAAGCAGATATCTATTATTTATCGTAACGTGGTTAAGCTTACAATAATCAACACACAGCCGAAGAGTTCAATCTTCATTCTTCATGAACAAAACCAATGCTACCCATGTGGACACGCTTGGGTGAATGAATCCCTTTCTTTCCAGCTCCTCTAACTACATTTTTAATTCTTTTAACTCCGCTAGTGACATACTATAAAATGGAATTGAGATAGGACTGGTCCCCAGACAAAGATCAATAGTAAAATCCACTTCTCTTACAGGTGGTATCCCAGAGAATTTTTCAAGATAAACCTCAGGAAATTGATCCACCATAGTTGGAAAACTATTTTACTCACTCTCTTCCATTGATTCCAATGTTAAAGATGTCATTTGGTAAGATATCGTTCCCACCATTGGTTCAAATATGGTCTTTGCACATTTCATTACCATTTTCTCTCCTCTAAAAAGATGGTTGATGCCGTCCTCTATCGTGAAACTAACCGTTGTACCCTAACAGTCGATGTGAGCCTTAAACGTTTTCAACCAATCCATACCCATGATTAAATCATAGACATCCATATCCAACATGGAGAAGTCCCATTTCAGATTAGCTTTATCAACAGTTATAGCACATGCTCTACACATGAAAGCTTGACATTCTCTTTCACAAAGATGAGATGTAGTTTGAAGATATAGGGCACCATTCCAGTTTTAAGTTTAGAAAATTAGCAATATGAGAAGAAAAAAAGGAATGTGATGCACCAGTATCGTACAACACTTGCACAAGGGTAGAATTCAAATGAATTGTACTTCTCATAGTAGATGGTCCATCCTGATCATCTACCATTATCTGTTCATCTCCATACAATTTCTTCATTGTTGCACTATTATACTTGTTTCCTTGCTCTGATTGCCCAGTTTTAGGAGTCATGGTATTTTTGGAATCACCATGGCTAGCTCTGTTATAATGACAAGACTGATTTTGTTGTCCTCGTCCTTTCGATGCATAAGATGCATGCGACAGCTGAGAATTGTCCCCATCACCCAACCTTGGATCACTATGACAGTATCGCTGTAGATTCCACATCTTCTTGCAATTGTGGCATGCTCTCGGTGGTGCTGTACATTCTCGTTTCACGTGATCAAAAGAGACACATTTAAAAAAACCAACATTGATATATGGTCGTCTAGGAAGGTTTACTGATCCTGTCATCTAGTTCTGATTGACACACCCACCTTGGAAGTAGGTGTCCCTCTTTCTCTTGTTCCCAGCATTAGAGTTCCCACCAGTTCCCGTGGTTATCATCATGCTTCCTCCTGTCGATCCCTTGATATCATATTCCACAACCATAACTATGTTCACCATTTCTATATAATCCATGATACAGAGCACCGCAATATTCGATCGAATCTATGGCCTTATTCCTGATTCAACGATGTTTGCCTTTAACGACACACTCACCGCAACCTCAGGTGAAAAACAGACTAAATTCATGAATTTAGCCGCATTTTCTATGATAGAGAGCTGCACCTATTTCAATATGAATATTTCCGTTGTTTTCGGGAACATGAATGTGTGAGGATATAATTGTTTGTTGAACAATTCCTCAAAATCCTCCCATGTAAGTCCTTCATCCAATTTAACCTGCACCGCTTAATCCCACCACTGACATGGAAGATCATCGAGCATATACATTTTTAGCTTTACATTTAGCTCCACTGGTGTGCCAATGAAATCGAAGATTTGATCCATCCTACTTAACCTCACCTCCGCCTTTTAGGGTTCAATATCACCTCAAAATTTTGGTGGATTCTACTTCATGAAATGGATAGTGTGATCCATGTGCCTTGGTTCATTCCTCCAGTCTCCATATCTACAGATTGAAATGCTTGGACAATACTGTGAACCCACTCTTGGTTCACCCGTGGTTCTGGTACAACCACATTCTCCGTCGCTTCTTCGGGTTGGTTTCGACAACTCCTACCGGGTGCCATTTTCTAAACCAACCACAAACTCTGTCAATCTCACTCCCTAGGAATTGTTGGCTTAGCATTTCAAATTCTATGACATCAACAATCACAAAATTGTTCTCAAAACATCATTTTTCCATGTTAATCCATTTTTGAAAACATTAAACATACTTTTTGAAAATTAATCCATTTTCCAAATACACCAAATATCCACTTTTCAAAATCATTTATTCGAAAATCAATACTTCATTTTTCAAAAATTCACATCTTTGGACAAAATCATAACTCATTCTTCTCCATGAGATATGAAATCCTAGTGGGAAGTCATTCCTCTACAATGCATGTAATGCACATCTCATTGGAAAACCCCATGACAATGAGATTTGTAACATTCTAGAAGTGTATCCAAAACACTTATCTATCCAACACACTGGTAACTTGAAGATCAGCATAAATTGGTTTGCTAAGTCCTTTTATGCTCTACATTTCAAGTTCCGACATTCCTAATCTTGTCTAATATGATCACCCAAGGAATAGAAAAGAAGGAATTTCAACTCCATGACCAAGAACATTGATGACCACTTGTTAGGCAAGGACCAAACAAGCTGATACCATTTGTAATGACCCGCCAATTCGCATTAGATTGAAAGTGTAACGAGTCATTACTAGGCCTTAAGAGACAACCTCAAGGCACCAAATAAAGCATCCTGTCTTTTTATAACATAACATTCATTCCATTACACGTAACAGAGGATCTTTAAGGTTTAGTGTCTTGGAAACAAGGAACATAATACATGAAAAGAACAAAAAAACACTCTTCTTAAACACTTGAAAGGCTTATCAATAAGTTCATCCTACGTTCATTACTGCATCTCATAACCTGGGGACATACATCAAAAGAAAGGGTGAGCAGAAGACCCAGTAAGGGAACCAAGAGAAACATTTTACATGTGAACTTGAGATACTTCAATAAGGACATGAAAAAAACTTTAAGGCATGAGAAAGTAATCATGAGATACATCATAATAAACATAACATTTGTCATAACTTGAAGATGTGGCTACAACATTTAATATTGACAATCGATTCGTTTCACCATGGTCAATCTCCAAGGTTTCGTTAAAATTTACCTAGGTTATTCACCAAGGCGTCGTTAAAAATGGTCATCTCTAGAGATTAAGTCTTTACCCAATGCATTGGAGTGCTATCTGGGCGCACCCTTGACATGTCTTTATTATCATGTGAGCCACATATATCATCATCAATCATTTCATAAAAAACCCATATAGCATAAAATAAATGGGTTTCATTTCATAATCATAACGTTTTAAAAACTGCTTTAAAGACATGATCTTTATGTCACTTTAAACCCACAGAAAGGGGAAGTGGGTTTCATGTATATAAATAACATAATTTAAAATAGGAAATTTTGATATATATGTGAATACCCTCGTAGAAATAAGATCTTTGAGTATTCACTTTATAACATAAAATAATATTGACAAAAGAGAGAGGCATTTTGAGACGAAAATTCTGCAGCATAACGGCTATGTTACAGGGTTTTAGAAGACATTTAAAAGAGAGGGAACATGGGTCATTCACTCATAAATGATCCATAAAATAGTAGGGGAGCAGAATATAAGGGATTTAATAACATGGTAATGAAATTTGAAAGATATAACATATGAAATGAAAAACATGGAAGTGAGACAAAAATAAGATTTCTCTTATGAAAATTCGACAGCCTAACGTCGTCACTTAAACTTCAATAAAAAATGATTTGACAAGATCAAATAGGGTCTCTCATCATATGATCATAAGAGTTCAGTATGATAGATATAGATATCATACCCCAAGATAATAAAAATGAAGTTGAAAGACTTGACATGAAAATAGAACTTGAAAAATGAGAAGGGTGAAAGAATCCATTATAAATTCGGCAGCCTAACGGCGTCACTTAAACATTCATAAAACGAAATGATGAGAGTAAGAGGGGATCTCTCATAATATAAACATGAAAAGTGCATTAAGAGGAATATGAAAGAACATCCTCTCACATAAGAACATGGAGCATAAAAGGAATGACATAAAAGAGATTACTTGAAAGGAAAGAGAGAGGTCGAATCCCTTACCTTAAAACGTTACTATTAAAACTCAATGGTTTGGACCTTGAGGGCTTGGGGGCACCTTGGGAGAACTCCTTGGGAGGTAAGGAGACCAGAAATTCATTGGGGAAGAGTTGGGAGTGAATAATAAAGGAGGAAAGGGTGGGTATTTATAGGGAAAGTGAGGGGACAAGGCATTAATGGCCAAAGGACACCTCACAAGCGCTTTTCTCAAAACCATGTGCTCTCCCTCAGCATTTACCATGGAGTTAGGCCACATGGGACCCCAAAAACAATAATTCATCACCCTTCTCCAGCCAACCCTTAAAATATCTCATGACATCATCGTGACATAGTTATGATGTCATTAAACATACTGAAACCCTAAAACTGCATTTTTACTATTCACTGAAAAATTCATCTTTCACAGAAAAATCCCAAAATTTTCACTTTAACCAAATATCGATGATCTAATAAAATTTAAGAACTCCATTTTATAAAAATAATTTTCTAAATAATTTTAATTTATTTTTTAAATAAAAACACTATTCATCGAGAATTCATTTTTTTCAGAAAAATCCCCAAAAATTACCATAACATAATATCGATGCTCTGAGTTGAAAAATAAAGTCATTTTTATAAAAATAATTTTCTAATTATTTTTAATTAAATTTTTAATTAAAAAACACTATTCACCCGAAAAAAACTAATACTTGGCTAATAATTTATGAAACCGTTATTTACCCATTTTATTGAATCACATTACTTAATCTAGGTGTCTAAATTATATTAAAACTCTCTTTGAATTAAATTACTAATCCATTTTGTCACATTACTAATCTTAAGCGTAAAATCACTATTCATAATTTACTATTTATCAAAAATTAAGTTGATCTTATTAGACTCCAAATTCCTTACTGAACACTTTTGCAGAAGAGCATTTTTTGAAAATCATTACACATCATTAATTATTTAGGGTTTACATAAATATTTTAAAATATCCCTTTATCAAAATTCATCAATAAAATACATCCTAAAATTATCCGGACATTTTAAATTTCACAAACTTCACTAAAGGAAGAAATCTCATTTTATTCATCCCAAAGGTTTACACAAAGAAACTAGGGTCTCACCACATAGCCCCTTATAACACCAGCATATGACCTAAGTGTAAGGTGTGCTATGGTGAGAGAATCTGAGGGAGGCTCAGATAACATTACCCTAGTAGTAATCTAAACTAACTTGGAATTCTCCCGCGGGCGTTTCCGTTAAAGCTTGAAACGCTGGAGTTCGGCTTGGGCTTGGTGCAATGTGAAGCCCACAGATGCTGCCTCCTTCCCAAGCTCTGATAAGTGGGCTTCATAAGGTTCGAGTCTACTGGATGATGCCATCGACTCCTCTTTTTTCATTAACCATTAACATATTATTAAATCATTAAGAGTAATTTAATATACTACTCAAAAAGATTGGGTCGTTGCATTCTTCCCCCCTTAAGAAATTTCGTCCCCGAAATTATACTTGAGTCCTAGTCGAAAAGGTGAGGGTACTTTTGCTTCATTGTTTCCTCAGGCTCCCAAGTCTCTTCTTCATATTTATGATTCCTCCACAACACTTTCACAAGGTGAGTAGTCTTGTTTCATAGGACCTTGTCTCTACGGTCCAAGATCTCCACTCGCTGCTCCTCATAAGAGAGGTCATGTTCCAGTTGTACCACCTCTGGGTTTAGTACATGCGAAGGGTCGGGTATGTACTTCTTCAAGAGAGATACATGGAAGACATCATGAACTTGAGCTAGGTTCGGTGGAAGTTCTAGACAATAGACCACTGCTCCTATGCGATCAAGGATTTCATAGGGGCCAATGTACCTAGGGCTGAGCTTCCCTTTCTTCCCAAACCGCATGACTCTCTTCCAGGGAGAAATTTGAAGGAAGACTTTGTCACCAACACCAAACTCCAAGTCCCTTCGACGATTGTCAGCATAGCTCTTCTGCCGACTCTGAGCAGCCTTTATGTGTTGTTGGATGGCATGAACCTGTTTTGTCATCTCTATTACAAGATCAGGCCCAAGAAGCTTTCTCTCACCAGTTTCATCCCAAAAAGTGGGAGTTCTACATTGCATTCCATACAGAGCTTTATAGGGTGCCATCTGAATACTCGAATGGAAGCTGTTGTTATAGGAGAACTCAACTAATGGGAGGTGTTTATCCCATTCACCTTTAAATTCAATTGACCATAATCTCAACATGTCTTCGAGTGTCTGAATGGTCCTTTCAGATTGGCCATCAGTTTGAGGATGATAGGCCATACTAAAATTCAATTCAGTATTCAGAGCATGTTGAAGACTTCTCCAGAATTTTGATTTGAATCTTGGGTCATGTTCAGACACGATGGATAGTGGTACCCCATGCAGCCTTACCACTTCTTTCACATATATCTTGGAAATATGATCCAGAGGGAAATCTTCCCAAATAGAGATAAAATGGGCTATCTTGGTGAGACGGTCCACAATAACCCATGTTGCATTGTTTCCTTTGGATGTTTTCGGGAGACCAGTTACAAAGTCCATAGTGATATTATCCCACTTCCATACTGGTATGGGTAGCGGTTGTAATACCCTCTTAGGAAGTTTTCGTTCTGACTTTACTTGCTGACACACCAGGCACCTTGTAGTGTAATCAGAAATCTCCCTCTTCATGTTATCCCACCAATAATGATCACGAAGGTCTCTATACATCTTAGTGCTTCCCAGATGTATAGAGAAAGTAGAGCTATGATCTTCATCCATCAGTTCGTTCTTTATCTCCAGAATAGATGGAAGACATAATATTGTATGAAAATTCAATACACCTTCTTGATCAATATTGAAATCAGGGAACTTCCCATATTTTACATCCTCCAACTTCTCCTTCATCAAAGGATCTTCTTTTTGAGCCTTCTTGATCTTCTCTAGTAATGAAGGTTGAGAAATCATTTGGGATAGGGTTGATGATGTCCCATTCCTTATAATTCCCATGTCCAGTTTTACTATATCTTTAATCAAGGTATCTCCTAGGATCCTCATTGTTGCCAGAACAACAGGATCTTTCCTGCTTAATGCATCCGCGACTTTGTTTTCTCTTCCTGGGTGATAATGAATTGAACAATCATAGTCTTTAATATGCTCCAACCATCTCCTTTGTCTCATGTTCAATTCTTTCTATGTAAAAATATACTTTAGACTTTGGTGGTCAGTGTATATATCACATTTCTCCCCATAAAGATAGTGCCTCCATATCTTTAGAGAAAAAACAACTGCCTCCAGCTCTAGATCATGCATAGGATAATTCTGCTCATGAATCTTCAACTATCGAGATGCATAAGCAATTACCTTGTCATTTTGCATGAGGACGCACCCAATCCCTTTTAGAGTTGCATCGCTAAAAATAACGAATCCTTCTCTGATAGAGGGTAGTGTTTACACACGTGAAGTAACCAATCTCTTCTTCAGCTCTTGGAAACATTCCTCGCATTCCTTTGTCCAGATGAACTTAACCCCTTTTCGAGTCAACTTGGTTAGTGGATTAGAAAGCCGTGAAATGTTTTTCACAAACCTCCTATAATATCCTGCTAAACCAAGGAAACTACAAACCTCAGTTACTGTTGTGGGTTGAGGCCACTCCTCCACAACCATTGTCTTTGCAGGGTCAACCGAGATTCCTTCATTGGTTACGATGTGCCCCAACAAAGCCACCTGTTGTAACCAAAACTCACACTTGCTAAAATTTCCAAAGATCCTCTCCTTCCATATTGTTTTCAAAATAACCCTCAGATGATATTCATGTTTCTCACTAATTTTTGAATATATCAAGATATCATCAATAAAAACTACCAAAAAGTTATCAAGGTATTCCTTAAAGACTCTGTTCATCAAATCCATGAAAATAGCAGGAGCATTAGTAAAGCCAAAGGGCATAACAGTAAACTCATAATGCCCATATCTTGATCAGAAGGCAGTCTTTGGAATATCTTCCTTCTTCACCCTAAGTTGATGATAACCAGATCAAAGGTCAATCTTAGAGAATAATTGAGCCCCACGAAGTTGGTCAAATAAATCATCAATTCATGGAAGAGGGTATTTGTTCTTCATTGTGATCCCATTCAGTTCTCTATAATCAATGCATAGCTGCATTGATCCATCCTTCTTCTTCACAAAGAGAACTGGTGCCCCCCAAGGAGAAACACCCTGTCGGATAAACCCCTTCTCCAACAAGTCTTGGAGTTGTTTCTTTAACTCTTCTAGCTCCACATTTTCCATTCTATACGGGGTCTTTGATATCGGTTGAGACCTAGGTATGAGTTCAATGGAGAACTCTACCTCTCTTTCTGGGGGAGGTCCAGGTAACTCCTCATGAAATACATCCACGTATTCCTGAACAATTGGAACATCTTCTATTGGTATTCTCCCTTTTCCTTCTTCATCATCACCGATTAACTCCATAAAGAAAGCTATAGGAGGTGCTTCTAGTTAGGTATCAGTTCGGGATATCTCACCTTGAAAGATAACTGTAGGTTGTTTATTCAAGACTACTGAGATTTCCTTACTTCTGCATTTGACCATAGCGTTATACTTTGAGAGCCAGTCCATCCCTAGTATAAAGTCGAATTCCAACATGGGAATGACTACTAGATTTGTGATAATATTTTTCTCACTGAAGTAAACACTAGAGTCTCTAAACACTTTTGATGCATGGATAATCCCACTTGGAGTCTTGACTGAGAACTCTACCGCAAGAAATTCCGGGATTGATTCTATATTCTTTGCAAACTTAGAGGAAATAAAGGAATTCATAGAACCAGAATCAAACAAAGTAGTTGCTAGTTTTGAGAGGACAACAAGAGTATCTGCTACCAAGTCATTCGGAGCTTCAACTTCAGTTGTTGTGATAGAAAAATCATGACCTTGCTCCCCCGGCCTTTGCTGAGGTTGATGGTGATTCCCCCCCACTGCCCTTGGATTTGGACAGAGATTAGCATAGTGCCCAAGCTGTCCACACTTGAAGCAATGGACTTCGGGTAAGGTCAGAATCATATTTCCTCTAACATTAGTGTTGGGGAGTTGAGGCTTCTCCTCGCTACGACAATTCCGAGCAATATGGCCTCCTCTTCCACACTTATAGCACTTGCCACTTCCATTTAAGCAGTTCCCCATATGGTTCTTCCCACATTTATTGCATGTGGTAAGTTTCATTTGCTTCCCACCTCTTCCCTGGTTAAAAGTCTTCCCTAAACTTGAATCTAAAGATCTCTTCTTTTCATTTGATTTATTAAACCACTGCGTCTCACCAAACTCTAGCTCGACTTTCATTGCACTCTGCACGATCTACTCATAGCAATCGTAGTCTCGGTTGGCTAAATACTTCCGCAGATGAGGTCTCAGCCCACCGAAAAATTTATCAACCTTCCCACTTGGATCCATGAAAAAGTTAGAGGTATATCGTGAATGTCAGGTGAAGTTCATCTCACAGCTTCCGACAGATTCGTTCTCCTTCTGCTTCAGCTCGAGAAACTCTTTCTCCATTATCGTTCTCATGGAATGAGGGAAATACATGTTAAAGAATATTCCCCAGAATTCTTCCCACTCCATAGCTTCCATCTCTCCACTAGGCTTCGTGTTTTTGACTAGTGACCACCACTGGTCAGCTTCTCCATCTAGGTGATAAACAGCAAGGGTGACTTTTTCATGTTCCGAACAAAGGAGTATAGAAAAGATCTTTTCAACGGAGCTTATCCATTTTTCCGCAACCAAAGGGTTAGTAGATCCACTGAATGATGGTGGTCGTTGACGCATGAAGGACTCAACAGAATGTTGTTACCTTCGTGGTGAGGTCATACTCTCAGCATGATTCAAGTTATTAGTCATAACATGAGTCAGTTGGTTCATCATTCGCATGAATGTTTCCATTCTGGCTTCCATCGGAGGGCCGTCAGCACATGGTGCATTGCAGTCACCATCAGCACGGTTCCTCCATTGCCCGCCATTTTCTAAAAGAATAAAACCTTAGTAAGAAAATTATTTCATTTATGAATCTTTTAACTAATACTTCATGCTTAGACAATTACACTTCTCTATAATTCCTTCATAATGATTCATAAATATCTTGTGATTAACCAACCATATCCCCCGGGAGTGTCGTAACCAAGAGTGCAGTAAGGCCCGTTATCGTGCACCAGTTCTCGTTCGAGTCTAGCTCAAAGCGGTGTTTTCGGGTTTTACACCTATGTACATCTGTGCCAGATCCGCCTCTACCTGCTCGTATCCAGACAAGGATGTATTTGTTTGATAAACCATTTACTCAATACTTACCTAAATACCAGGAAGTTTTCCTATATTTAAACTTTTCTATAGGGTTATTCTTAAAGTTTTTATATCATAATTTCCACAAATAACTAAACCATCCTTTGATACCAACTATAGCATCCCGTCTTTTTATAACATAACTTTTATTCCATTACACGGCACTGAGGATCATTAAGGTTTAGTGTCTTGGAAACATGGAACATACTACATGAAAAGAACAAAAAATACTCTTCTTAAACACTTTAAAGGCTTGTCGTTGAGTTCATCCTAGGTTCATTACTGCATCTCATAACCTGGGGACATACATCAAAAGAAAGGGTGAGCAGAAGGCCCAGTTAGGGAAACAAGAGAAACATTTTACATGTGAACTTGAGATACTTCAATAAGGACATGAAAAGAACATTAAGGCATGAGAAAGAAATCATGAGATACATCATAATAAAAATAACATTTTTCATAACTTGAAGATGTGGCTACAACATTTAATATTGACAATAGTTTCGTTTCACCAAGGTCTATCCCCACGGTGTCATTAAAAATTACCAAGGTTATTCACCAAGGCGTCGTTAAAAATGGACATCTCTAGAGATTAAGTCTTTACCCAATGCATTGGAGCGCTATCTGGGAGCACCCTTGACATGTATTTATTATCATGTGAGCCACATATATCATCATAAATCATTTCATAAACAACACATATAGCATAAAATAAATGGGTTTTATTTCATAATCATAACGTTTTAAAAACTGCTTTAAAGACATGATCTTTATGTCACTTTAAACCCACAGAAAGGGGAAGCAGGTTTCATGTATGTAAATCCCAGAATTTAAAATAGGAAATTTTGATATATATGTGAATTCCCTTGTAGAAATAAGATCTTTGAGTATTCACTTTATAACATAAAATAATTTTGAAAAAAGAGAGAGACATTTTGAGACGAAAATTCTGCAGCATAACGGCTATGTAACAAGGTTTTAGAAGACATTTAAAAGAGAGGGAACATGGGTCACTCACTCATAAATGATCCATAAAATAGTAGGCGAACATAATATAAGGGATTTAAGAACATGGTAATGAAATTTTAAATATATACCAAATGAAATGAAAAACATGGAAGTGAGACAAAAATAAGATTTCTCTTATGAAAATTCGGCAGCATAACGGCGTCACTTAAACATCAATAAAAAAATGATTTGACAAGATCAAATAGGGTCTCTCATCATATGATAACAAGAGATCAGTATTATAGATATATAGATCATACCCCAACATAATAAAAAGGAACATGAAAGACTTGACATGAAAATAGAACTTGAAAAATGAGAAGGGTGAAAGAATCCCTTAAAAATTCGGCAGCCTAACGACGTCACTTAGACTTTCATAAAACTAAATGATGAGAGTAAGAGGGGATCTCTCATCATATAAATATGAATATGGCAGTAAGAGGAATATGAAAGAACATCCTCTCACATAAGAACATGCAACATAAAAGGAATGACATAAAAGAGTTTACATGAAAAGAAAGAGAGAGGTCGGATCCCTTACCTTAAAACGTAACTCTTAAAACTCAAAGGTTTGGACCTTAAGGGCTTCGAGGAACATTGGGAGGACTCCTTGGGAGATAAGGAGACCAGAACTTCGTTGGGGAAGAGTAGGGATTAAAAACTAAAGGAGGAAAGGGTGGGTATTTATAGGGAAAGTGAGGGGACAAGGCATTAATGGCCAAGGGACACCTCACAAGTGCTTTTCACAAAACAATGTGCTCTCCCTTGGCATTTACCATGGAGTTAGGCCACATGGGGCCCCCAAAACAATAATTCATCACCCTTGGCCGGCCAACCCTAAAAATATCTCATGAAATCATCATGACACAGTTATGATGTCATTAAACATACCGAAACCCTAAAACTGCATTTTTACTATTCACTGAAAAATTCATCTTTCTCAGAAAAATCCCAAAATTTCACCTTAACCAAATATCGATGATCTAATTACATTTACGAACTACATTTTATAAAAATAATTTTTTAAATAATTTTAATTTAATTTTTAAATAAAAACACTATTCATCGAGAATTCATTTTTTTCGGAAAAATTCCCAAAAATTACCATAACATAATATCGATGCTCTGAGTTCAAAAATAAAGTCCTTTTTATAAAAATAATTTTCTAATTATTTTTAATTAAATTTTTGATTAGAAAAAACTATTCACCTGAAAAATACTAATACTTGGCTAATAATTTATGAAACCGTTATTTACCGATTTTATTGAATCACATTACTTAATCTAGGTGTCTAAATTATATTAAAACATTCTTTGAGTTAAATTACTAATACATTTGGTCACATTACTAATCATAAGCGTATAATCACTATTCATAATTTACTATTCATCAAAAATTAAGTTGATCTTATTAGACTCCAAATTCCTTACAGAACTCTTTTGCAAAAGACCATTTTTTGAAAATCATTATACATCATTAATTATTTAGGGTTTACATAAATATTTTAAAATATCCCTTTATCAAAATTCATCAATAAAATAAATCCTAAAATTATCTAGACATTTGAAATTTCCCAAACATCACTAAAAGAAGAAATCTCAAATTATTCATCCCAAAGGATTATACAATGAAGCTAGGGTCTCGCCAAAGAGCCCCTTATAACACCAGCATATGACCTATGTGTAAGGTGTGCTATGGTGAGAGAATATGAGGGAGGCTCAGATAACATTTCCCTAGTAGTAATCTCTACTAACTTGAACTTCTCCCACAGGCGTTTCCGTTCAAGCTTGACACGCTGGAGTTCGGCTTGGGCTTGGTCCAAAGCAAAGCCCATAGATGCTACCTCATTCCCAAGCTCTGATAAGTGGGCTCCATGACCAAGAACATCGATGACCACTTGTTAGGCAAGGATCGAACAAGCCGATACCATTTGTAATGACCCGCCAATTATCATTAGATTGAAAGTGTAACGAGTCATTACTGGGCCTTAAGAGACAGCCTCAACGCACCAAAGGATAGTAGTAAATGTCAAAGGGCTTTGAATACATGTGGGGGAAGATTTACCCTTTAAGCGATAACCCATAAACCAACCAAGAAAAACTCAATATAACTACATGACGCATGAAGAAATGTGAGACAACAGCAACAAACCTCATTTATAACAACCATATCAAATTATAAAACAGTGGAAGACTGAAAAAATTAACAAATTCACAGCGAATAAACAACCCAAGAATCTCAATAGACTCCACGACTCCAGCTCCAAAAACTTCAAGCTCCACAACATTTCCCAATCATCGCCACCAACCACTAGTAATGAGATGATTTGCCTTTACCTGTTTCCCAGAAAACTGCATCTGCAAAAGAACCAAAGTTCCAAATCATGAGTGAGAATTAAACTCAGTAGGTTTCCCCAATGACTTCCCTACTCACGCCACTAGGATAGAAGAGTTATCAACATTTATATAAAAACAGATTATATAAAACATTTTCACCAAAGCAGTTTATAACTAAATATAAACATGTTCCAAAGTCATTCACCACCAAAGGCATTCCAAGGGAAAGAGAAACCAATTTTACCCACAAATTATCTATCCAGAAAAATAACCATATAATTTTTCAAACCATTCTACAAACATCCCTTTTTAGAATTTCCAACCATTTTACAAACCCGTGAAAATCAACCATGATTGCTTCGTTATGACAGTTCCATACTCATGAGCGGTCTCTCGTCGATCTACCAAGTCTTCACAAGGTAATTATTCCCCAGGTTCCATTACACCTTTGGAGCTGAGCACAAGGTCATATTTCAACCAAGCCTCGTACTTAAAGTCACCATGTTCCATTAAAAGTATGGCACTGAGCACAAGGTCCTATTTCAACCAAGCATCGTACAATGCAATATGAACACACATAAAACAATACCAAAAAACATGCCAAAAACAACCTTTATATAAAACACCCTTTATTGAAAACCATTTCCACTAAACCATGTGTGTTCAACCCATTCAAACCATTTCAATAAAACCACCCTTTTATTGAAAACAAATTTCATCAAAACCATTTCAATATCAAATCATTTCAATACTACTCTTTTTATTGAAAAACCCATTTTCATCAAACCATTTCAAATTTCAGAAAACACACAATTTAAAATCAACATTTTAATTTCATGAAGCCACATCATATTGCACAACAACTCAATAAGATTTCACAATTTCACCCAAAACCTAAATTATCACTAGAGAATATTTATTTCATGCTTTCAACAATAAATTTTATTCAAATAATACAATTCAAATCTAAGCCAACCAATTATAGAAAGAGGAGTCGAGAGTGAAGCCACTACTTCAACAAAAGGGGAAAACCCAAGTAGCGGACAAAGAACGCTCAAGAAATCCGAGTCAAAACTCCAAGAATACTCCTTAGATCTCTCCTCCTAACACAACCAAGACCAAATCTTGTCATATTTGACATCCACACCCTTAGATCAAACCATAACGGGCGTAGATTTAAGAAAACGAGGGAAGAGGAGAAGTATATCTGAGTAGATCTAAGAAACGATCATAAAGGATCACATACCTTAAGAATTAGGCTTCGATTCTCCAAGAGAAGCCTTGAGATCGCCTCCAGAATGCTTGGGAGAAGTCTTCCAACCTTCAAGGGAGAGTAATCCAGAGTTAGGGCTTCTTAGGGGATTTAAACATGGAAATTAAAGGTAAAATGAGTTAGATCCACAATTTTAGGATCTAACATTATGTGACTACACGGTGTGCGCACGGTTTGACAAACCGTGCTCTAACCATGCATCATCTTCTGCCTCTTCCATCCTTCACGCATGGCCTCATCGCATGGTTTTCCCAAACCGTGTGCACACCATGTGCTCTCTTCTATCCAAGAGACCACCACCTGTACGATTTCTGCACAGTTTGGGAAAACCGAGTTCATCTCGTTTGTCCCCACATATTTCCCTTTTATGAATTAAAAGTCTCCCAAACTATCCCCAAACATCTCACATAAACATCATGCACTTAAAAAGCATAAAACAAGGGTTACTTACCAGAAACCTAGGGTACTACAGTTTGAGAATCACGAATTTACCAATGATTTATCTATTCCACAATCCTTGAGAGGGAATGATATTGAACCTTTAAACTATCATAATCCAATTGATTGTACATCTCATCGGGTTGGGGTATTCACTCAAGATTTGATCAAATAGTCTCTATGTTATGGGATATAAAAAAATTATTTTCCATTTTATTTTATCATTGGATTATAATGGGATATTTTCTATGATATTCCATTGGAGTGGATATTGATTTTGATTTGATATATTCAGGACACACATAATCAGAAAGGTGAAAGGATAAGCGAATTTGGGGTGCGAATAAAGAAAAGTGGGAGAATAGAATGATATGATCTAAGGATACATATTTTAGTCATTGTTAATGGTGCATCAATTTTGTTGCACCGAAATTATTCCTATATGTATATAATTTTGTTTTATTATTGGTAGGGATAAATTCTATAGGGATATAAGAAGAAACCGTTAGACAAAAATGTTCTATGGTAGTTTTGTGATGAAGTGGCCATCATAATCGGTTATTCGAATTGGATAAATAAGTATTTTATTTATATAATAAAAAAGAAACAATATTCTGAACTAAATAATTAAAAATGGTGGGATGATCCTAGGTTTTCTCTTGGGATGGATTGGATTAATTTATTTTCATAAAAAATTTCATGTCCTTAATTCAAGATGTATCCAAACAATGAGATAATTATCTAAAATCATTGAAAAATTTAATCACTAAAATATTATAAGGATAATTGTCAGTTCACTTTGTGGATCAAATAAATGAAAAGGAAAAGGAAATATATCTTAATATAACTAAAAATGTGCCATTGTTAATGTTGGTGAAGTTGAATAAGAATCTAACTCATCGAAATAAAATCATGAAATAATAGATATATTTAAATATTAAATACCAAATATAACATTATATTCATGCCCATGATACTTCCTTGTTTTAACCCATTTGAGTGTTATCAATCCATTTATTCTATTCAATCAATGGAAGTGGAATGTAGACTCATTAGATCATAATTGATAAAGAGAAACATTGAAAATATGATCACTCCACTATTGTGGGAAAAATATCAAAAAAGATTGTGTTAATTGATTCACACTAGAAGGGAAAAGTATCAACGTGATATTGAAAAGAGAATAACCAATGAATAAGTACATGAATAATAATTAGATGAACTTTTATTAATAAAACAATTTTATTTGAGGAAGTTACATGGTAAAAACCAACATGAAAGTAAAAAATGAATGCTTAACAATACAATTGAAATAAAAACGTTGATGAAAATTACCTTCAACACCAATCATTATAAAGGAACATTATTAGTCTATAGTCGATCATGTCACACCCTGACCATGCTTTATTTTCATTTAATTATTTCTGGTCTTTCTTTTGAGTTGCGGTTTGAATTGGTTCTAGTTTAAAAGGGGTTTGGGATCTTTTACAGGGGTGCGTCCGTACGCACGACCGTGCGTAGAGCCAAATTGTTTTTTGGACGATGTTTTATTATTAAATGTGTTTTCTTTTGGGTGCGCGACCTTGCACCCGACCGTGCACTTTGCCAGACCCGACATGAGTTTTTGCGTTTTGATGGTACACGAGTGTTTTGGCTTGGTAGTGTCTGGCGCGCGGGCAAGGAACGGGCAAAGCCACGTGACTTCGTCAGTTGTTCGTGCACCCTGCCCGGTACGTGGTTAATTAATTAAGTAGCAGGGTAAACATTGAGGTGTTCATAAAACAAAATAATGAACAAATAAAATAAGATTTTGTAAGAGTTGTCTTAAAAATAATAATAATAATAATAATAATATTAATAATATTGTTGGGATTGTTATTATTTAAATTTATACTTTAATTTGGTCATGGATGCTAAAATAATTTATATTTATAGATTTATTAACTTATTATTTTTTATGGCCTTTGTTCTTTTTTTTCTATTTTATTTTGTTTTCAATTTCTATTTTCTTAATTTTCTTTTTATTATATTTAATTTCTTTATTTTATTTTATTTCACTTTATTTTTTTTACTTCCCATGCGCTCCCCTTTTCCCCTCTCTCCCTCAGCCCGCACAAGACCCCCCCTAACCCTAGCAGCCGCAAGACCCCTCCCCTCACTTCCCTCCGGCATTGCAGCAGACCAACACACCACCTCTTCCGGCGTGGCTTCCTCCAGCGCATGCTTCCTCTCGCGCGACACCCTTGTGCGGCGCGGCCTTCCGGCCATCTCCCCTTGGCTTTGTGTGCGGCGAGGCCTCCCAGCCAGCCCCCCCTGCGCTCCGGCTATGTCTCCCCGCGCCGTTCCGGACTCGCCGGACCAGCTTCGCCGGCCTCCTCTTGCTCGAACAGTCGGACCCCGCGCGCGCCTCCCCTTGCTCAGCCAGACCACCCTCACTCCTTCCCTCTCGGCCTGATTTTCCGGTGCTGCACAACCCGACAGCTTTCTTCAAGCTTTGGATAGCTCTTCGCACCCTTGCTGAAGGTGCGTTCTTCTTTAGTTTGTTGTTTCTTCATTCGGTAGGTTTTCAAGTTATGGGTTGGTGTTTCTTTGGTTCAATTTTTGTGAAATTGTATTGATGTTTTGATGCTAGAGTTCATTTGAATTGATTGCGGCGAATTTAGTGTGCGATTGAAGTTTGTGCATCATGTTGTGAAGTTTTTTCTACATTCCAAGTAGGTGGTTCCGCTCTTGATTATTCGCCGATTAATCAATAAGAATGTTTATTTAATTTAGGGTGTTATTTAATTAATATGTATTGTGTGAAGTTGATCATTGATGTTAAATCTTTATTTTAACTCTTGGTAGCAGATTTATATCAGGTATGGGTTTCCACATATATGTGTTGTTTGAAAAATTAATTTTCATCTTTAATTAATTTAGTATACTCATTGATTATTTTTCTTGGTGCGAATATAGTTTAACTTAAAGTTTACTATGATTTCGATGTGTTTCGTAGTGTGTTCATTTAATATGAATGTTCTGATTTTGTGAAAACTCGTGCTGAACTTTTTGTAGTGTTTTATAAACTTTGATGTGGGTTTATTATGTCGCGGAAGTGCTGCAAAGTCAGTCTTATCATGTTATCGGTGTTGCGTCATGGTGCGCTTTGGTATTAGGAAGGATGTTTGAGTGAGTTGTTGGTATAAACCTTTAATGTGATATTTAAAATGCTTTATAAATTGTTTAAATGTTTAATTCCTTTATTAAATTATATGTATATTGAATGGTCCCTTCCTCGGGGGTTCGAGTCGTCAACAGTAAGGACCTGTGTATATGCATATGCATGAAAATGTATATGCATGGCGGTGAAGTGGTCTCGGGTTACCCTTGTCAAAAGTTGTGTGTCTTGAGGTAGGTCCCCTATGCCCTAATCTTTAATTAGAATTTCCATTTTTTCTTGGTGTTCTTTAAATGCATATTCTGCTTTTATATGAAATGCACATGATATATATGTGTGTGTATATACACAAATGGTCATGGTTCTTTAAAAGTGGTTTCCTCAATGATTTTAGTGTGCAATAAGTATTACCAATGGTTTTTTTAAACATGTTTTCTATCTTGCATTATAAATATACATAGTACCTTGGTTGTTTAGTTGAAATTTCAAATTGATTTGGAAACATAAGTGTTGGGCGATTTTGTGTTCAAAAATGAAATGTGTTTATTGTAATTAATTAAGATCGTCCGGAACTTTGAGAATGGTATGCGAAAGTGAAACAAAACCCCTCTTAAGGCATGCCCCATTGTTGTAGAAACATGATGTGTGTGTTAAGTGTGTGATTTGTGATATGTGCCTAATAAAGAGGCTTATGCGATGTTATGTGACATAAAAAGGGGGATGCGCCTAAGGAGGGAGAACGATGGTGAGTGGTGAAATGGACTTTTGATAAGAAAGTGTTATGTTCTCTATATGTTTTTGGTAAAACCTCACCACCCTTTGAAATAGAGAAAATGGGAAACCTTGGGTACCTAGGTGGATGACCAGGACTAGTACGTTAGATGACACGGCAGGGGCTCATCCCGGGTTGTCTAGCAGGATTGACACAACAACACTAACTAAACATATGAATTTCTGAGGGTCGTGGCCATCTAAGACACGTTTTCTGAGGGTCGTGGCCATCTAAGCCACATTTCACCGAGGTACGAGGTCTCTAGGTTCCCACTTGTTCTAGCTACCTATAGGGATTACTCATGGTGCTCAATTGTGACATGCTGCCAGCGATGCAAATTTCATTTCAGTTGTTTCATACTCACTGTCTCATTGTGAAAAACCCTGTTTCAAACTAAACTGCTTTTCTTGAAAATTTCGAAAGGTGAATGAACACTTGGAATAAATTTTGAAAATATGGTGGAAAAAAATGATTTTTATAAAAATGTCAACTTGTGATTTGGATTTGAAAAGAAGAAAAAAACATTATTTTATTATGTCTTATTTTCAAACTACCATAATTGGAATTCTTTTTAAAGGTAAGGGCATAGGGCGTGGTTATTCCTTGGCTTTCCTACTGAGTATCTCAGTGCTCATGCCTACTTTAATTTTCAGTTTCAGGTTATAGACTTGGATCGCTCTTCGAGCGAGCGTGGTTATAAGTTTGGTGGTGACCCATGAGGTCACTTGGAGGTATGCCTAGTTTCCTATCTTTATTTATTTTCCGCTGTTAGTGTTTAATTGTTTTGTTTTGTTTATTTTTGTTTTTATGTCTTTTATTTTCTGGGCTAAATCGTTCCCAACTGCATGTTTTGATGCCCGACACTAGTTTCCAGCCCATGGGGATCGGGGACGCCCTTCGGGCCATGTCGCGGACCGGGTCGGGCGCCGGGTCGGATGGTGCGCTGGCCTGGTTCATGACAAAATGGTATCCAAGGGAGGGTTTTGTTCTTGTTATTTGGGGTATCAGGTAGATCGGGGATAGGATTGTCGGTACTCGAGGGGTTGGTGCGGGAAGAGCGTCGCGAACTCTTGCTCGTTCCGATCCTCGAGTAACCAGGGGCAGTCCAGGATCTATGTTTTGGTTTTGGTCTTTGTGGATGGGGGATGACAATATGAGTAAAACAGTATTGTGCGCGGTCTCACATGGAGTAGCGACCCATGTGATGCCCGAGAGTGCGGTTCGACACTCCTAGTGGTTGGTGCTTACCCAGGGCATGGTCTGCTAAACCATGTAGCCGGGTTAGACACGACCACTAGTCCTCCGCCCAGGTGTTTAACGTTCATGATATCTTGCTTCAATTTTGGGATTGATGTGAAATTGTTTTCCTTTGAAAAGATAAGCGCACTTTGCTGCTGCTCTTATTTGCGGTTGACATGAAATTTGGGGTGCGTTTCTCATGGACATTGTTTTTGGAATTCGGCATTGATTTGTCAATGTTGAATTTATAAAAGGATGTTTTGGGTCATCTGAAATTGAAATGAGCTGTTTTAGAAATGGAAAGCATTCTTGAAATTTGCTTTGAATTTTTGAAATGTTTTGGAAAAAAAGTTTTTTCGGATATTAAGAATTTTTTGTTTTGTTTATTTTTGTTTTTATGTCTTTTATTTTCTGGGCTAAATCGTTCCCAACTGCATGTTTTGATGCCCGGCACGAGTTGCCAGCCCGTGGGGATCGGGGACACCCTTTGGGCCATGTCGCAGACCGGGTCGGGTGCCGGGTTGGATGGTGCACTGGCCTGGTTCGTGACAGATCATAATTCAATAATTTCATTCCCCATAAATTAGGAGAGTCTAATGGAGGGTGAGAAATCAAATGAAATTGGACTTTTCAATGTTGACAATGAGAATCGTCTAGATTCATTCCCCTTTTTGATGTGTGAATTTCTAACTTAATATTGCTGAATTTAAATGGGTTCTAGAAGTTAAATATTATTTTATTGGTGTTATATAAAGGATGAAAAAAATTCTGTTCACATGGGTCATCCTTTGTAATGTTATAATCAAAATGATGGGATTATCTTATTGGACTTCAGATTTGGACCATAATATAAATGTCCGTATTAACTTCTGAGATCTCTTTGAGTACATTATAAAAGGATCTAATCAAAATTGAGTGAAATTATCCTCAAAATTTAGTATTTCTATTATTATAACTTTAATATCATTGGGGTTTTATTATGAGCCCTATTTTTATGGGCTATAGGCCCATTATGCTTTTCCCAAGAATTTCGACATTCATTTCCTTCTATCTTCATCTTCCCATGGTATTCACCCATCGATCCTTAATGAAAAAATGTTCCAAAAAACATTATAAATTTTATCCCAAAATTTAAAATTTAGATAATGAATATAAATTAATCCAATATAAGATGATTAATTTGGCCCAAATTGATAGTTTAAACGTTAATTTCACTATGATGTGAAATAAAGTCCAATTTATGAATTGGACTAAAATTTGTGTTTATGGAAATTGAATAAAATAAGTATCATGATATAGAAATTTAATAGCTTAAAAATTTAGAATATAATAAATAATAAATAGAAAAGGTCTTGGTAACTTCTCATTGTAGCTGCCTGTTTGTACTTCGTGGTTGTTAAGAACCAGTCTCTCTATAGTTATTCACCGTTGTTCGTTCAGGCTTCGGTTGTGCAGGAAATATTCCTCTTCATGAATATTATTCATATTATAAAGCATAATGATAAGGAAACCTCTATCATGAAAGATATTTTTATAATCTATATGTCAAACACTCCAATTCCTTAGTCAAGGGGGATACTAGATGAGTTCTACTCCCCTCACTCGGGGCCTCAAAATCAACATTGATGGCTCTTGTAGCGCATATTAACATGGGGAGGGGGGTTTACATGAATCCTCATTATTAGTTATATATTATGGGATCCCCTTTTATTGATTCAGTGACTCCATCATGGGAGAAATCTAGGACATGATCTATGACATTTAACTATTCCATACAAAAAAGACCCTACTGACCTTAGAGGGAACTTATTAAAAGATCATTTAGAGCTTCCTAAAATATCTTTATCCAACCACTTATAAAATCATTTATATGATCTTAAAATTCAAGGCCCTCATGCTAAATGAAATTGACTTTCTCCACACATGGAGTAAAGGAAACCAATTTGTAGAATTCTATTTTCCAATGCCTCTCAGAATGTTCCCCTCATGGAGATCCCATGTATTGGCACTCTCCCACAATATGGTGATGATATTGTTATTATAAATTCTATTAATATTCATTTTTCATATATTGTTAACTATTTTATATGGAATTCTCTATATTTATTAAACAATGAGTATTTTTTGATGGGGAATAACATTGAAATCTAAGAAACAAAACAATAATTAAATTTCCATAACTATAATAATTATATTAATTAATAAAAAACTATTGAAAATTAATTGAATTGATAATTTAATAAAATGTTAGTAGGGAATAATATAAGAAAAGAAATAAATTTAAAAATGTAAATAAATCACTCTCGAATAATAATGCATTGATCATGTAACCATAATCTCCAAAATGTTACAAATTATTTGAATATCATATATATTCAATATATATGTATTTATAGTGATCCAAAAAAGGAAGAGATAAAATATAAAATTCACCATTTATAGGGATTTTAGGTCGTACACATGCATGAGCACCATTCCTATTTTATCAAAAGAAATAAAAAAATATAAGAAAAATATATATTACCATTTTAGAATCACTTATATGTTATATATGTCACATTTTATAATTAAATCCATCTTTATTACTTTACTTGTAATGAATGAATGAATCATATCACTTCATGAGGTGGTAGTCCACCGTACACATGATCATTGTTTTGTATTCCCTTATAATGGAGTAAAAGAAGGAATATGTGACCTCATGATTAAATAAGCATAAAAAATTATATATATCATATATAAACTATCAATCCATCATTATTTGTAGTTCTATGGGGTGGAAATAGGAAAATTAATGATATCATTTCTTGACGCACTAGTTTCTTTTACACATGAATGATGATTTCATAACCAATTTGATGGAAGATGAGATGGTTGTAGGAAATTGACATAACATAAAAACATCTCAGTATAGTTAAGTGTATAATTTTATTATATAATAAATTTTTAATAAAAACTAAGTGATGTGGAGGATGAATGAATATAAAAACATTTTTTGAATATCATTAGCTCTTCTATGATTAACATCCATATGATTAAACCAGAATCTATACAAGGATTGATTTTAGGAAAAAATGAGGCTTTTTAATATGATTTAATGGAATTAAATAATTAATTTTGGATGTTCATGGATGAAGCAATGGATTTTTAAAGTGTGAATAAGAGTCAAGAGTGGGTGGATTTTTATAAGTGAGATGAGTGCGATGCATTTAATTTTTGAAAAGAAAAAGGTGTTACAACATTCTTAGATAAAAAACACTTTAGAATGATATATTATCTATCCTATAGGATATAACGTCTATATATTCCAAGAAAACAATTGATGGAAATTTTTTGGATTATTTTAACAAATATCTTTTTAGTTTGAACCACATTTTTACCTAAATGACAGTAAATAATGTTTTACTCTATTTTAATATAAATGATGGTCAAATATAAATGTTAACTTGTTAAATAATATAAATTATTCTTATTACAAATATTTATTGCTATTTTCCATATTATTTTCACTATTATCAAAAATATTAATTTATAAATAATCCCATTGAAGCGACGAGATAGAGTTTTTTTAAAGATAATTTTTGTAAACGTATTAAAAAAATTATATATAAATTAATAAATGAAAATGATTCAAATGACTTAAATTTGGTTAATATAAATATAATTAATATAATTTTTTTAAATCTATATTCAAATATTTTTAATGTCTTTAAAATCATTAAAATTAATGAAAATTATTGATAAAACTAGTATTTTCGGTATTAAGAGAAAAACTGTCTTATTATAATATTTTTAAAAATTCAACATAAGGTAATTTTGACATGATGATTTCAAAATTGGTGTTTATTTTTGGAAATATATTTTATCTAATTGGGAAAAATTATTTTTAATATTAGTTCTCAAAATGTTTATACATAATTTTTAGGGAAAATACACTTTTATGCATAAATGTAATTTTTTATTATATCACGTCTTTGTAAATTTAATGAAAATATTTAGCCAAAATTTTTTTTTTATTTATTGAGATAAAAACATGTTTATTCAAATAAATATTATTTTCCACCAAATTATTCCATTTATATTAAAATAGCATTTATTTTTATTTATAATGAAGTGGTCACCAAGGAATTCAATATATACACATGTGTAAACCATATATTTTTTTAATTTTGTTAATCCGATTTATTACTTCCCTTCAAATGAATAGGTAAAGACTATCACATTAATTTGTATTTTATTAATTTTATTTCAGGTATTGTTTAAACACAACATTTCATGTGAAAAAAGCTAAAGTTAGTGTTTCTTGTAACATAAGGAAACCACAGTGTTCTGTGTAACCCATGATAAACTCAATGTTTCATATAACTAATCTATACTCAATGATTTATGTAACACAATCCAAACATGGGGTTACATGTTACATAAAATAGCGAAAATAATAAATATATTCAAGAAAAACATGTCAAAAAATAAAAGTGTGTTACATTTATAAAAATTCTATTAAATTGGTGATCACAATAACAATTATATAAAATATTAATAAATCTCATACTATATACAAACTTGTTCATTAATTACAATAAAAAAGGAACAATATCTTTATTAATATCATTTTATAATTTAAAAATATATTTTCATTAAAAGGTTTATTTATTAATTTTTTTATAAAATATTTTTATTAATTTATAAATCTTTTAAAAATTTTATTTCATAAAAATGAGATCATTTTTTAAACCATATTCAAAAAATTCATTTAGGTTGAATTTTTGGGATATTTATGAAAATATTAATTTTTACGTGAATTGTAAAAAATTATGCTTTTTGTAATATTGTTAGTTATATTCATTACAATGTTCCATTGTGAATTCAATTTTATCTCAATTTAAAATAAGTCATATATAATTATATATAATACAATTATTTTTATATCAATAATCATTATACATGATTTTGGTATCAGTTAATTTTTGGACCTAATAACCAACTTTTATGAAAATTGTTATGCTTTTCAATTCATGAAATTATATTAAAATAAAAATACTCCATTTATATAAATAATAAAATGAAAAAAAATATACTATATTTGGAATAAAAATTTTCCAATTTTTAAATTATTTTTAATTTATATTTGGTCATTATGAAAACCAACCAAAGTAAATAATTTTCACCTCAGTAAGGATAAACCAGATAAAAAAGGTTAAAACTATGAGATAATTCTTATTAATATCCCTAAACCCTGTAATAATTTTATTGGATAAGTTTTAATCACCATGATCATTAATTATTATTAATATGGATAATTATTTCTGCTTATATTTGATTAAATTATTTAAATTGTATTATGTAATGGATAAACATAAATATGTCACTCTCTTACTTTAAATATTTAAAATATTTTTTTGAAAT
This sequence comes from Viscum album, assembly GCA_963277665.1. Lineage (NCBI taxonomy): Eukaryota > Viridiplantae > Streptophyta > Magnoliopsida > Santalales > Viscaceae > Viscum > Viscum album. The sequence continues at coordinate 1,797,613,926 of OY728163.1, read as the reverse complement.
GGATTATAAACATTCTTTAGGTTATAAATTGTCATTTTACTGAATAATTAATTAGTTATCCATATAATGAATTATTAATTTTTGTTAATGGTATAATTTCATTAAATCCAAACACAGCATTGACACAATTATTGTGAATGTTGTAGAAAATTGTTTGTAAATTATTGTAAAAAAAATCATCATTAATATTTTTTGGATAAATTAAATTGTCACAAGATTTATATAGTTAATAAAAGTTCATTAAATTTTTTAAATGTATTTTATTTTAATAAAAAGTCTATATTTTTGTTTTTGAAATTATATTATTTGAATAATTTTTTAAAATTATCTATTAGTTTTCTTGTTATATATATACATATTATATAATTATTTAGAAACAAATAAATCATGAAATATAGAAAGTAGACTAATATATGGTATAAAAATTCATCACATGGACGTTAGGGATTCAATTTTCAAATAAATTATTAAATTATAACCATTAATTTTGAAAATATCATTACTTGAATTGTGGTTAAAATTCGTTGACCAAGGCGTTAAACTAGATGAAAGGGTTTAAAATGATAATTAAACCGATGTAAATTTTATTAGGTGATTATATAATCACCATATTCCCATAATATTGTAATATATGTCAACTTTGAGTCATTTTACACTAGTTAAAAATATATTATATTATTATATTTCATAGATTTTTTAAAATGATATTATTGAAAAAATATATAAAAATATATTTTCATAAATAATTTAAAATTTTAAAAAACGTATACTACGTCATTTTAGTGATATATCATTGAACATATAAACCATGGTAGATTTATGGTCACATTTTTACTAGTAGATTCTTTTTTTACCCCTTAGGAATATCAAATTTTGACACTATTATAATAATCCAAAATGATTATGGGGGATTGTGTAGTAAAACTACGAGATTAGGGTACAAAATCACATAAACTGGTCAACATTAAATTATATAGGTGTATTTATACTCAACCTCATTATATACTCTAATTATATAAATTTTCAACAAATTTAAAATGAATATAGAATAATATCAATTTAATTCTTTAAAAATTTCCAAAATGCCCCACCCCTCACTTATAAAAGGCCACACACCATCCATTAAATTCCACATATCAAGATCCATTTGAATATTCTAATATAGAAAACAAATATCATAGTAATAAACCTTCCCATTTTCTATATTTCTTAGTTTTATAATAATACCAACCATAGATTACATAAAGTGTCAAGAAAAAAAGGTTGTTTGAAGAAGGGGAATAACTTTTGACTGAATGTTTCAGTCCGATATCATCCTCCAGCAAATTAAAATATTTATTAAAAATTATGATATTATAACATCCATCATTTATGGAGATTTTATATTGTTAATATAAATTCCTCTATCATTATCATTTTTCAATTAGATGGGAAATGAAACCATTATTCATGGGTACTACGGACTACAACATCTCGAAAATGTGTAATAAATTTCAAATCACCGCCTCTAATTCATGGAAATAATGAATAATTTATATATATATATATATATATATATATGACATTAATAAAATATTCATAATTATTTGATGTAAATATTTCATTTACTTTCCTATCATTCCTTCTAATAAAAATGATGAAATTTTTCATATGTATATATAGATTACCTCATTTATGAAGTGATTTGATACCTTCTTAATTAACATGTAACATGGATTATATATGTAATTTTATTTAAAGAATGAATATGTAATTAAGAAATTAATTATCATTATGTAATGAATAAAGTGACCTTCCTTTATTTTAATTATTTTTATTGGATAATTGATACATTACTCAAATACACATGCATCATACTATTTCCAGGATTAACTTTTTTCCATTTTTTTAATTATCATTCATGGTTTTTTAAACTCTTATTAATGTAAAAATTTTGTAATTATTTCATGATTATTATTCTGGATGTTAAGTAATTATGAACTCACTGACCATAATCAACATACCAAATTCATTTTGGACATATTATTTGAATATCATCATAAACACCGACATAAAGATATTTGATTATGTAATTGTATATATCATGGTTGTAAGTAACATAAAAGTAATAACAAAACAAATTTTTTTAATAAATAAAATAATGAAAAAAAATTAGTATTCATGAAGATAATTAATGTATATGATATTTCAGACATGTGTTAAGAGACACTTTACGTTAATAAACTCATTTTAAATGTTTAAATTTTGGAATTTCTAATTTTTACTACCATATCCATATTTAAAATATATATATATTTATATGGAAATCCTAGAAATATAATCGAAATTATATATCTATATTTACTTTTCTTAAATATTATTCAGAATAAATTGTTTTACATATTTTATAAGTAAGACATTGAATTTAATTATTTAAAGAAAATATGATGTTCTCTTTTAACAAATACAATGTGACCTGCTTTTATCCCCTACATAACCATCTTTTTATTTTTAATATTTTTATTATTTAATTTCTTATTCATTAGAAAAACCCTATTTATCTTATATATATATATATATTACTTATTAAAATTCATTCTTAAAAATAAAGGATATTTATCTATTTGACAGTGTCTTTTATATTGGTTAAAATGATATTTTGTTAATGCATATCTATTGACATGGTGATTGTTTATGTTGTTTTATTTGTGTTATGGTCTCAAGATATTGTTTAAAATGATAGTTTGCATGATGTTGATCATAAAGATGGGTGATCTCGGTAGAGCTAATGATGACTAGTGGGCACAAAAAAGATCTCCAATGCATTGGATAACGATTATACTCACAGAATAATTCTGTTTGGCAAAGTGGTAATCACCAAGTAATATTACATGAAAAATGGAGGTTCAAAACCCATTGGACGCAGGTACTGTAGAAGTACTGTAGTAGAACTGTAGCAGCAATGACACTGTTGATCGGTGGGAGCTGTAGCGGTGGTGGGGCACTGTAGCGGTGGTGATAGTGTGATGGTACTGTAGCAGGCGGGTTACTATTCAAATAATGGGCATTGAGCCATAAATTTGCGCATATGGGCTTTGTAATGGGCCACAAGCCCAGTGGGCCTTCAGGCAATGTAATGGATTTCCCTCTTCCCAGTTAAAAGAGGTCTTTTCATTTCTTTAATAATAAAAATGTGGATTCGACCCCAACTTTTAAAAAAATATCATATTGGTTATTCAAATTGTATGGGTTTTTTTAGTGTTCTAGTAATTTTATGTCCGATGGAACCTACATGAATTTTGTAGTGATCCGAACCTTGAAAGCCTAGAACTAGTGTCTGCTACATATTACATTGTCATGATTACAAGGAATAAAATCTCGATGGAATGAGAGTTTGATAGTCTTGGTAAACTAAATACATACACAAGAATTTATATACCAAAGAATACACTAATTATAACATTATTTTTTTCTAAATAATGAACTTTGAGGATAAATATAACCAATTTAGTATATCCCCACATGACATTCATATTACGTTTCATTGAAATCGAGGGAAATTAATATAATACAGGTGACTTCAATTTCTCAGTAATTGAGAAATATTGACGACTATGTAATGAATCAATAAGGAACATAATAATGGAATTGTAAATAACTTAACACTCATACCATGTAATCAACATATTAAGAAGGAAGTGAATAAACAATATGGAAAGGTAAAAAATAGAAACTAATTATCTTCAAATAAGTAAATAAAGGATAATAAGGATGGAAATTTACGAAACTGTAACACATTCCATTTAACCAATGAATTGAGAATGAAAGGTATTATAGATATATCGATGAAAAATGTCATGGATGAATAATGGCTAAAACTAAATGAGGGATGTGATTTATTATTGGGCTCTGTGTTTCTATGGTATATTAAACCAGTACTATCAATACCATTCAAAATATGGGTTTCCTATCAGGTAAAAGACCATTTCTGAGACTATCCAACTATTTCGTCTCATGAGACTACCGATAAATCATGAGTATTTCATTAACTAGTCCTCAGCACATAGGAATTACCTTAAACATTCCCTATACCTTTTCTTATCTTTCTAAATAATTCCTCATATTGAATAAATAATATGCCTTATCAAATATCCATATTGAATAAGTTATACAGATCAATCAATATTTCCCCAAATAATAAAAAATTCAATGTAAACACTAAATAAAAAATAGTATATGGTTTAGATAATGAACACATACATTATAAATTATATGGAATATTATGGGAAAATCAATGTTTAACGATCTTAGGAAATTAATTATTTTCAGGGGATTAATAGGGAATAAATAAAGTGAATGTGAATTATATACTTCTCTAAATCTATCATAAACCATCTAGAGTAATATTTTTTTTCAAGATAACATATCCCATTTGAATTTAAATAAAGGTATGTTTTTGTTCATTAAAAGAAACAATAAAAATTAATTTTACAAATAATCTTGAGTGAAATGTCATTTTGTTTCGATAAATATTTTAACAATTTTTTTTAAATATATTTTAAAAACAATTTTTTTAAATTTACCTTTTAAACGTCCAGATGAATCTTCAATGGAATGAAAATGGGTAAATCCATACAATCCATAAAAGGAAAAAAAACATTCCCATTAGATATTAAAAAGGCTAGAATGATTCATTGTTCGAAAAGAGAAAACAACAATCCATTGAAAAATTCAATAAAAGTCAAAAGGGTATAAATGCTTTCTCAAAAATAATTTTAAAAAAAATGAAAAAATTGAATAAAACATTTCTTTTATATAAAAATAGGTTCTCCAACTACGAGAAGAATAAATTTTGGTTTTCTGAAATAAATTTTGTAAAACATGATGAGTACCTAAGAATGAAAAAATGGTATTAATTCTTACATAAGGTCATGAATTATTATAGGATAAAAAAATAAACTTTTTATTGAACAATTTAATAAATTTTTCATTTATTAAAATATCATTAAAAAATAATTAATGTTAATATATAGGAAAAAATTCATTATGTATTCCAATGTGTCACATGTAACATTGACACATTTTAAATCATAAAACTCATGAAGGAATAATATTATATTAATTTTTTTTATAAAATGATAATAAATGGATTAATGAAAACATATAACAAAATAGGTAGTAGATACACCATAGAAAATATTCATTTGGTGAACATAAAATATATCTGAACGATGTGAAAAGTGATATTAGAATCCCTTACCTTGTTTTTTATTTCAGGTGAACATCTGTTAACATATTGTATAATAAAATTAAATTAACTTTTAAATTTATTGATATCCATTTTCATGATTATCATTTTAATTTCACATTTTACTATTTTTCATAAAACTATATAATCAATTATGTTTACGTCAGGTGCATTGACCACATTAGGTTTTATATGTAAAAAACTACATTTGTATGTCAAATTTGGTCAAAGGGGTCTTTATATAACATCACTAGAATAATAATAATGAAATAATTATCATATATATACATAAATTATGTTTTTAAAAATAAAAATTAAATATGTTTATGAAAATTCAATCAATGTTAGGATAATAGGGATGGTATGCCATCAATACATATGAGCAATGTTCTCATCTTTAAATGTCCGTTTTGGAAAAAAGGTAAGTAGAATTATATTTTTCAAGAAAATATAATTATAACATAAATATAATATTATTTAATCATACATACATACATATATTTATTTATTTTCAAGTAAATTTAATCACATATTGTCGATGAGGTAGTAGTCCACACATCAATGAATGACATTATCACATTCTATGTGAGTGAAAGGGTAATAAAAAATGATATATATACATATAGTATGTTTAGAAAATGGGAATTATGTCATGAATTTATTATATAGGTTAATTATTTCGCATATGTTTAATTTAATACATCATTAATACTTTCCATTTATAGTTTGAATGAATCACGTCACATTGAAGGGGAGGTAGTCTACACATTCTCAAAAAATGTTATCATATTAACATAAAAGGGAAAGTATTAATGGTATGTGTAATAAAATGATTAAATATGTCTAAAAAAGAATAAATATCATATATATCATATATATCATATATATCATATATAAACAAATATTATATCACAATTTCCACCATTATATGTTGTATAAGAAAAATGAGCTATCATCATTTTGTGAGGAAGTAGTTCGTCGTACCCAGAGATAGTATTTTCATTACCCATTAAGTAGAAGTGTCTGTAATTGTATATTAAAAAATAGAATTAAAACAAAATATTATATTTATTATAATTATGTTGTTAAAAACATTTTAAATAATGATAGATTAGAGAGTGTAGAATGGAAATAAAATTAAATGTTTTTAGAGAAGTCATTGCCTCTTAATCGGGTAACTACATTGGGTGTGTACCAATAGGATTTCTTGGAAGAAAATATTCAAAAAGGGATGAATAAAGGTCTATGTTAGGGATTATAGAAAGATATATGGTGAGATACTTTCCAAACATATATTGTTTTCGAGGTGTGAGGAATGAAGAGATGTGGGGGGCTTTATAATGGAAGAAAATGACTTAGCTGATATTTTAGGAAAGAAGATAAGTGTCCCAATTATTTTACATAAAAATTTCTACAGAAACAATATAAAAATAACTATGGAAGTTTAATTTTTGAATAATGGATATAAAATGGGGTTTGAACAAGTTTAGAAGCCATTTGGGATGCAAAGTTAAAGAATTTATCCTCTATTGAGCTTAATTTTACCTTAATAATTGTAGTTAATTTTCATTACCATCAATATTAATTTAGGCCAAATATTTTTATTTTTATTATAAATTAAAAATTTTTATTTAAAATATGGACTCAAATTTTCCAAATTACAATCACATGTGTGGAAATAATTAATTTAATATTAATCCTGCAGACAGGACGACAATGTAGGTTTTCAAAGTAAAAACGTCCAAAAGATTGCTATCTATTTATAATAAATTTCAAACTGAAATAGATTCCAAAAACATAAATTTAATTAATTGATAAAATTATTTTCTATTTTTAATTTAATACCTATTAGAAATATAATTTAACCTTATATATAATTTTGATGAAATATTAGTTTTGAACTGAAATTTAGTATTTTTAACTAGTCATTAATCAATGAAATGTTACAAATATTAAAAATGTACCATAAAATAAATATTATGTTTTTATTTAAAATTTTGAAGTTTATTTAGAAATATGAAATCAATTAAATTGTCAGTATTCATATTTAATAGGATTTATCAATTAAAATGTGTTAAATTCTTTCTTTATAAATATATAGTTTTTTTGTAAATTAGAGTTTATTATTATATTTTTTCTATAAAACAGTGTGGATGAATGTCAAAAACAATTGTTTTGGAATATATAATGTATATATTATATTAATATCACTCATTAATTTTAATTAATTAAATTTGTTGGCATAAAATAACTTTTTGGGAAAAAAATTGTTTTCTATAAAAAATTTCATATTATATTCAATTGCTTCTTATATTATTCTTTCATTAATTTGTATCTAATTAATTAATTATATATTCTTGTAAATCATAATTATCATAAGTTAGTTTTTAATATTCTTAAATACTCACTTACTGGAAAGTTTATATGTCATTATATTTTAATAATATATTATTGTTTAATAAAACATAGTCTTGCGTGTAAAGCAAGGCATCGAGGAAGGATTATCATACCTATAATGAAAAATAACTCGGTATTTAAAGCACTAAAATATATAGAATCAATTTTAAATATCAATTATATTATAATATATACATATATTATATTAACATACGTGTTTGGTGTTTTTTCCATACACACTATCAAATACATGGGTTCTACTTTAGATTTAATGGGGGCCACATTCTCCCCACCTTATATAAATTGCATCCTCGCAATTTAAACATAATTGTGGTGATAGATTACGTGATACATTCTATGATTGAAATCCCACATATTGAGAAGGGTTCATATGTCATCCAATATAATAGAGAGAATGGTACCTGAAAAGTTTACATGGACCGACAAATAACTTAGAATATAAGTAGGAGAACATCAGTGGAATGTAGCTACATGTACTCTGAAGAAAAGAATAAATATTTATATGTAGTGAATAAGGTCTTCAATAAAAGATAATTGAATGATCAATATAATGTTGATTCCCTAAAATTCATAAATCTGATATGATTTAAAATCTCATTGGATCAACAAGAATTATAGTATTAGGGAAACATTTTATTTCACTACCACTTTCCCAATTTTGGGTAATTCTTTTACTAACCAATAATATAATCAAATACTCTAAATTGATAGAGTTATATATAATATGATATGTTCCAACTTTTGGATATTTTTCAAATCAAATTCAAATTCATTCTTTTTCTACTAAATATTAATAACCAATAATGAAATTTTTTCCTAAAGCACTGAAATATTCAATTAACGGTTCAAAAGGCCAATAAAAGATGTAAAAGTATAATTGTTTTCCTTTAACAATATTCCAAAATAATTATGTATAATAGATTAATATATAATCCTTAAATTGAATACTACAGGTTCATCATTAACATTTATTCATAAAAATGTTTATCTAAAAAAATGAAAAATTAACCAGGACATTTCATTGGTTCATGGTTGGTGTGAAACCCTTAATGTACATTAATAATGGGTTCAAGACCCATGGAATTATAGATTTAATTGGTTGTAACCCAATATATATGTTTTCATTTTTTAAAACAAAATTAATGTAATTTCCAATATAAATATAAAGGACAACAATGAAATAAGTTTAATCACTATATGTCGTTATAACCAAGTTTTATAATACGATGTCAATACAAACATACATCTTCAATTTTTTCAAAATAGGTGGTTATTTGATCAACGGTTAATCCAAATTATCATTTATATTATTTCAAATTAAAAAAAAATTATCTTCATTTTAAAACACCTAAAGTTGATCATAGATTACTAATTATGTATCCAAATAATTCATAAATATTAGTGACGAAAATGTGAAATATCCTATGCATATCTCCCACGAGTGTCAAACCAGATTCATAGTAAGGCCTATTGTAATGTACTAGGTTTCATAGAGTAAGGCGTAGAAAACCTTATTGATGTTATTACTCCTAGGTTCATCAATGTCCGAACCACAACCACTTATAGTATCTCGACATGTATTTAAAGAATGTAAGACCCACAATGTATATGCCTCAATAAAATTATCGTATGTTCTTATATAATTATCCTTAAATTATAACTTAGTATTATGTTCTATAACCTATGTTTTTTAAAATATTGTTCTGCAGGATTCTACTAAACATACATTGATACCAAATGTAGAAAAATGATCCTAGAACACCAAGAGCCTGAATCTGCTATTAATTACATTTGTGAGATTAAAAGGAATAAATTATTAGAGGAATGATATTTCAGTATTATTGGTAAACTAGATACATAAATGGGACTTTTATTACAAAATAACATACAAATTATAACATAATTGTTTTATTATTTAGAAATAAATTACTTTGAGGATCACTATAAATCTTCTAGTTTATATATGTATATCTTTTAGAGTAAACTTCATGGATTCCTATGGAAATGAACATAATAATGGTGAGTTAAAATTTTCAGTAAAATAAAAATATATTGGAAGAAAAAATTAATAAATGGGGGTAATAATTATGGTATGATAATTAACTAAACATTCATATAATATAGTAAACAAACTGAGAAAAATTGTTTGAACAATATGGAAATGAAATATCTGGAAACACGTTCAATAAAAATAAGTAGATAATGAAAAATTTATACATAATGGTTAAAAACTGAAACAAATGAAATATAATTAATGAACTAATAATTAAATGTTACAATAGACATGTCAATTCAAGATTTTACGGATGATAAATAAATGGACCTAAATATGGTAATTTTATTATTAATGGATTCCTTGTTTCCAAGGTACATGGAACCAGTACTACAATAACATTAACAATACAATCTATCAATTAGGTAAAAAACCCATATAATGTGGGTAACCAAAATATTTATCTCATCAAACTTCTAATGCATCATGTGGGTTTCATTAACTGATCTCCAACCTGTAGGGATTACCATAAATAGTCCCCAAAATATGTCTTACATGTACAAATATTTCCACATAACGAATAAATAATATTCATTATGAAATATAAATATTTAATATAATATATAGATCAATCAATATTTCACCAAATAATCAAATAACCATCAATGTAAACACCATAAGAAAATTGGTAAATGGTTTTTCAATTGAATGTGCACATGATAAATGATATGTATAATTTGGGAAAATTTAATGTTCAATGATCATAGGAAATTGAATATTTAAATGAAACTAAAATGAAATAAATGAAGTGAATGTGAATATTATCCTTAGATGGGTTAATGATAAACCATCCAGAGGATGATTAAGGATAGTATCAATAAAACAGACCCTAATTTGAGTAAAATAAATGGATGTTGTCATTTATATATGTAAACACTATAAAAATACCTTCTAAAAAATATTATGATGAAAATATCCTTTTTTAATTTTTTTTAAAAAACATATCTTTGAGAATAAATCTTAAAAAAATTTCATAAAATTAACATTCTAAACATGAAAAGTAAAAATTAAAGAAATGATTTTTTGTAAATCTGTACATGTCGTAGAGCGTAAAAAAATTCTATTTGCATGGTGAAAAAGTCATAAATATACAATTTTTGGTAAAAATGTTAATTTATCACTGAAAATATTGGTAGAAGTAATAACGGTAAATGATTATTTACAAAATCATATGAAAAACATTTTAGGAAAACATGTGTTTTTGATGAATATAGGTTCTCCAACTAATAGTGGAATAAATTAGTGTTATCTTAATTATGTTTCTAAAACATGTTGAGTACAAGAGAGTGGAGAATGGTATTAATACTTGAAAAAGGTCACGAATAAATAGATAATAAGAAAAGTAATGATTTTATTAAACAATGGTAATATAATTTCCTTGAATATAAATACCATTAAAAGATCAACAGTGTTTTTGTTGAGGAAAATAATCATTAAACATTCCAAAGTGCACCATACCACATTAAATCAATTTAAATAATAAAAATCATCATGGAACAGTATTAAATTATTTTTTTGGATACCATGAATGTAAAAGTATTAATGATATAATATAAAAAAGGGGAATTAGATACACCACAAAAAATATTTATTCTTTGAACATGAAATTTATCTCACAGATGTAAAATTTGTGATGATAATCCCATACCTTACAATTATACTGAGGAGAACATACATTAACTTGCTGTATAATAAAATTATGTCAATATTTACATTATTAAAAATGAATTTAATTTTAATCATTTTTATTTCACTTTTAAATATATTTCATACAACTACATAATAAAATATGTTTATGTCGCGTTTTTTTACAACATTTGGTTTATGGTGTCAAATACAAAACATGTATGTCAAATATAGTCTAATGGGTCATTATATATAATCTATAAAATAATAATCAGGGCATAATTATCATAATTATAAATTAATTATAATTTTAGAAATTAATTATTAAATATGGTTATGAAAAATAAATCTATGTTACGATCATGGAGACAGTATGCCATACGAACACAATGGTAATATACTAATTTTTCAATTGATGTTTTGAAATAAAGGTAAGTATAATTATATATTCCAAGAATGATAATCATATCATCAATAAAATATTTTTTAATCATAAATACTTATATACTTAATTCGTGTGACGTAGAAGGAATAACATTTTTCAAGGAGGTGGTAGTCCAAACATTCATGAATGATGTTATCACTTTTTATGTGTGTGAAAGGGTTATAATGAAAATGATATATATATATATATATATATATAATTTATTTTTCTAGAAATTTAATTATTTCATGAATATAATATAGTTAGTTTTTGGTCACATATGTTTAATTAAACCATCCTTCATAAAATCCATGTATTGTATGAACGAATCACATCGCTTTGAGGGGGAAATAGTGCACACATCCACAAACATTTTAATCATATTATTGTAAAATTAAAAGTATTAATGGTACACATAATTAAAAGAATTTAATAATCATAAATAATTAATAAATATTAAATATATCAAATAAAAATATAGTTTGCATCATAACGACATAAATTCTAGGTTGTAAAGGAAATATGAACAGTCATCGTTTCATGAGGCAGTAGTTCACTGTACACAAAAACCGCATGTTCGTAACCAATTAGATGGATGTGTGTGTATTTGTATGATGAAACCATAGAATAAAAGAAACATATTATATTGAGTACACGTTATTGTTATACAATCAGGAAATAATGATAGTTGAGGTAGTGGAGAATAGAAATAAAATAAAAAATTTTGAGAACAGACATTACCTCTTACTTGGGTAACTACTTTTTGTTTGTACCAAAATGATTCTTTGGAAGGATTTATTTCCAATGTTTGGTAGAAATTTATAGGGTTGAGATTTCTGTAATATATATTATTAGATCATGGCTTAATGTAAGTGTTTTTATACGTGTGAGGAGTGGAGAGATGTGGTGTCCTTTTATAAGGGAGGAAAATGAATCCCTTGTTATTTTTGGAATGATGTTATGGGTACCCACATTTTTACCGAACCAAAATCTTAAAAGAACCAACCAAAATACATAATGGAAGGTTAATGGAATATGTATTTCCATAAAATGGGTTGTGGAAAAGCATTTAGGTCATTTAATCCATTAATTTAAAAGACTAGTCCTTTATTAAGCTTAATATTATCATAATAATTGTAGTTATGATAAAATACATTCAATAATATTTACAATAAAAAACGTGTCTTATTAGACGTTATAAATAATTATAATTCCAAATATGGAATCTATTTTTCCAAAATACAATTAGATAAGTGGAAATAATTAATTTAAATTCAATCTCGTTGATGGGACAACCTTGTGGGGTTTTAAAGTAAAAACAACCTAAAGCTTTCTATGTTTGTATAGTCAATTTAAATGTGAAATTAATTCAACTGAAATATATTGTATTAATTGATAAAAATATCATATAATTTAACATTAAAACCAATTGAAAATATAATTTAACTGTATAAATCAATTATATGAAAAATTAATTTTGAACTAAATGTCAATATTTTTATATATTCACCAAAAAATGAATCATTTTTAAAAAATTTCAAAAATTCGCCCTAACCTAATTCAAATGTTATTATATCAAATATAATTTTTTTACATTTTATGTGAATAAATGTGTAAAATTTCCAATTTAATATTAGTTCTCCATTAGAATGTGGAAATATTGAGTTTATAAAAATACTACTTTTTATGTGTAAAATAGATTTTGTCCTTATATTATGTATATCATTACTAATGGATGAATATAAAAAATATTTGAATTAATAATATATATATTTATTTAATATAACTCACTAAATGTATTTTATTTAATCCATTTGTGTAAACCATTTTTTGAGTATACAATTGGGGTTTTATAAAAATATTCACATTAAATTCAAATACTTTTATATTCATATATATATATTTTGTAACCAAATAATTAATTATTTATTTAAAAACATAATTTTAAAAAAAAATTACTATTCATAACTACTAATATAATGACATATTTATGCCTTAATATATTATAATAATATATTGTTGTTTGACAAAACATTGTCTTATGTGTAACGTAATCCATTGAGGAAGGTCGCTTTTACGTGTAACACAAGCTAACTCGGTGTTGTATTCATTTAGTTATATAGAATATAATTTAAATAGTTATTATATTATACTGTATCTGGATATTAATTTACCTTACACACTTTTTTCCAAGGGGAAAACATGTTATCAAATAAAATGTTCATACTTTAAGTTTTTTAAGGAGTCAAAATTGTGCAATGATTTTAATCAATTTTCATTGAAATCATTTGATTTTTATAAGGTAAGATAATTATAAATTTTTTCAATGGAATTATTATTCTATTTTAATGTAAAAAGTTATGTTTCTAAACATTTTTTCAAGGGTTATTATATTTTCTATGAAGCCATCATTATTTTGATTATTTCTTTATTGTTTTAGTATAAACTGTTTTATGAAACAATTTGGCTATTAAAGATGATTTCATGAGTAATATACAAAATATTTTTTATCTTTTATTATTATTTTAATGGAAAACTATGATTTACAATCACATGGTTTTCAAGTCAAATAAATTTTTTTCTCCATAATATTCATCCCTTTCAGAGATACATTTTTTCTTCCCATATTAAAAAATTTATTTTTTAAGGATGAGTAATAACAAGTGAAATTATATTATAATGTCATGTTGATTTTTCATGAAAAGAAAAAACGTTTCATTATAAAATTATTTATGTTATGAAAAATAGATACTGAGCAGAATTTTATACTTTTTAATATATGGGGTTTTTATATAATAATTATGAACTAATTCTCTAAAACACTAAACCAAAATAATTCTGGAAAGGAAATGAATTGAATTCCATTCAAATGATTCAATTTCCAAAATGGCTAATTTTGAGTCCTTATAGTTAGTATTAGAGGATAAAATTATATAATTTTTATAATTGAATGATTTAATGTGAGGTTTACATGTGTATTTTGGATACTATCATTGGTTTTTCATTTTATCACTAATGGAACTTTAAAATGAGTAGACAAACATAAAATTGTTTTATGTGAATGGATTTTAAGATGATTTAGTTTAAATTTAGGGTGATTTATTATAATATAATCAATAGGTTTTGTAAATGTATTACAGAAAAGTTTTTTTTTGAATAATTATTCATATTTTATAGACATATGTCTAAAATTATTTTTAACTCTTCGGGTTAATATGATATCTTATGTTGATGTAATTAGTATTTATTACTATTTTGAAACATATGTTTTTTCATATAAATAACCATGGTATTAAAAAGTTGTTTGGGGATTTTGTGACTAATGTTATTTCCAAATAAGATCACTATATTATTGGTGAAATTATTTGATTATAGTAAATAGAATATTATTATATAATAAGGTTTTTTATTTAAGGAAAAGGGATGAACTATATTTTGGAATCACATATGATTTTAACATGGCATTAAAGGTTATTTTGGTTATTTATGGAAATTATTAACATGTATTGGTTATTATATGAAATGTGGATATATATTTTTGGGTTATATATCATTATTATTGATTAATATTTATTGGTGACAAATTTGTAATTAATAATAGAAGGTCATGTCAACAAATCCCTATGATATTTGGGGTTTTAACATGCTTGATAATATTATAGAGAATATTAAGTCAAGTTATTTATAAAATGTTATATGGATAAAATTTCATGTAATTGATGTGGTTTTACTGAATACGTTCATATTTATTGATTCACGGGTTTTTTTGAATTTCCTTATATATTATGACTAAATTTATTTTTGTTAATGTCTAAAGATAGAAGTAAAACATTCTCATACTTCATTTGAATTAATTGATATAATAGAATATTATTTCATTTTTTCAGAGATGATAAATTAAATTTATTACTAGTCATTTTGACAAAAAAGATGATATTGTGGTGGAAATTGATTAAAGGGTGAAATTTTTTATTTCATTAAAGTATATTATATTTGGTTTATAATATTAATGGTAAATGATATTCTTGCATAATGGAAAATAATCTTAAAATAAAAATTATATCTATTTCATTCTTTTATATTGAATTGTTGTTCTCTTTCAAAAATCATTGATTAATGGTTTTGTGGTACTGAATATTCCCTTAATCATTCACAAACATTTGATCAATGTTCGCTGTCACTATTTTTAATTATTTATACATTAATTTCTCCTCACATTGAATGTTTTCACTTCCAACTAATGCTATATTATATAGAAATGTTATTATGTGTAATTTTGGATGAGTCTCATGTTTCATATTCCCAACATTAAATATTATGTCTTTTTTAACCTTTTATGATGTAGAATTTCCCAAAATTGTTTTAAAAATGTAAAACACTTAATTATTCCCATAATGTTCAAATTTAAATGTTAACATTATTAAATGGTGGTAAAATAACACCTCAATATTTTAAATGATCACTATGTTTGTAAGAGTATACGACACAAAATAATGAGTTTAAATGAAAAAGGAATGATTATTAAATTTAAATGACATTTATAAACTAGATGTTAAATAGAAGAGTTTTAATAGAGTTAACCTCTTTATGATATATATTTTATAAATTCATTCAAAAAATGAATTTCATGACTAATTCTTTGGAAATTAAAACTCATAATTTATTAATGTCATTTAATGATTCGAATATATAGTTTTTTATAACATGTTACTAGATACAGGTACTCCTCGACAATACTTTTTTATCATTTATTGGCTGGTTCTTGTATTCTGGTGCTTTAGTTGAAAATTCATAAATTTTGGAAAAAAATTAGCGGTGTATAGTTGGAGCACAATTTTCCTAAGCTTCACACCCACCTAGTTTAAACCATGATAACCCATACACTGGGGATCTCAATGGTTTATTCTTGTTTTGAAACCCCATGTTCCCAACATGTAACACCCCAGGAAAATAAATAATATGAAATTTTCATATTTATCCATATTTTTGAATAAAATGTTAATATTAATTTAAAGGGGAAGCTCTGCTCGATGGCGTACCCAATACGCAACAACGAGTTTCTAGGGAATCTTACGTTGCACTTTAAAAATAAATTAATATAATTTTAAATGGTAGTTGTTTCCTAGGTGTATTAATTGCAGGAATGATCAGAACTAAATACGAAATGATTATATATGTTTTTCAAATATTTTTACTTTTTTCCAATAAATTTTAGAGGCGTAAAATGCGAATGAATCCAATTTTAAGCATAAATCTTCTAATATTTTTTAAAATGTCGATTAACCACCTTTTGATGACGAACACTTTTTAAATATACCTTTGAAGATTTTATATCTTATATTTGACAAAATAAAATCCTTCTTTATAATCATGACATCAAAATTCACTTTGTGTCAATTTTGTTATTTTTCTGATAAAGATCAGTTTTAGTGAAAATGTTGTATTTTAATTCAAAAACTCTTTTTAATAAAATTTATTTATATGATTATATTATCTTTTGAATCGGTTTTAATGTTAAATTAGAATATATTTGTACCGTTTAATCCAATAGTGGTCATTGAAATTAATTTCACTTTGAAATTTGACTTAAACTAGTGTCAATCTTTTAATAGATATTGTTTCTTAAAAACACGCTATTTGTTTTGACAGGGGGAATTAATTATTAAATTAATTAATGAAACTTATATGTTTTTAATTTTTTAAAATAGACCTCATTTTTGAATTCGGAATATCGAATATAGCTTAGGGTAAATTATTGGTATTTTTCTAAAAAACATCAATTTTGATTAATAGTGAAACCACTAAGTGGTAGTTTTAAAACTGATTTTTTGTTTAAATGAAACTTTACCACTTCTGTGATTTGATTTTCAAAAATACAACATAAATTTTTGTCATTAGGAAGTAAAATTTGGTTCAATGGGATTAAAATAATTTTTTTGGTGAATAGTAACCTTTTTGTTTTTAATCGCGATTAGAGCTAATTAGTGTAATTTAAGGTAAAACTAATGTTTTAATAATATGATATGACCTATACACATGTCCTACCCATATTTTATGAGTCATGGACGACCAATAAAATCCATGGGTCAACTTGGGGACCCCATGGATCCACTGTGGTAGGAAAATGACATTAATTCCTTTTTATTTAAAGTTAAAATTAAAATGTCCCAAACATGTGTTTTTTTAATAAAACAATATTTACATGGGGTTATACAAGTCATATATTTGACTATAAAAATTAATTGGAAATATAAACATATTTCCTACAACATGATATTTTTTATATAATTTTTAGACATTAAAAAAATTTAATTATTTATGACACCATGATGATGCAGCGATTACCTCATTATTTAACAATTTAAATAAAATGAAATGATAATGTAAAATATAAGACCTAAACTTGTAAAAAAAATATTGTATGTGTGTATTTTGAAATATTATCACCTTATACTCGAAATATATAATTTTTGGACCTTTAAAATCCGAAAAGAATTTTATAATAATGTTACTTTTCAAGACATTCCAAAAGTGCCCCTCATCTCCTCTTATAAAAGCCCCCCACCTCTACCACCTTACCCACACCACTCATGCCTTTGGCTCAGCCAAACCCTGACCATTTTTTCCCTACAAATCCCTCTCTTACTCCTATAAGCCTCACTTTGGGCAGAAACATTTCCAAGGAAGCCTTTGATCTCAAATAAAAAAATGTTACCCGATTTAAAGGTAATGTCTTCCCTAATGTTCTTTTGTTTTATTTTGCTTCTCCAACCCCCTAATTTCTTTTTATTTATTTTTTTTTAAAAACACCAGTATATTAAATATAATAGGATGTTGTTATGTGGAGTATTCAAGCTACACTAACACACACCTCAGTCTAATGGTTAAGGAACATACTGTTTCTGTGGATGGTGAATGACTGCCTCACGAAACGATGATTGTTCATGGTGGCCATTATGATGGAACGATATTTATTTATGATATATATTATATTTATTTCCACTCAATGCTTCAGTATTTTATATTTAATACATACCTTGATGCTTTCCATGTTGTGCAAATGTGATAACTTCATTTGAGGATGTGTGGACTACTGCCCCCTCAAGTGATGTGACTCGTTCATGCAATACATAGAATGTATAAAGAATGAAATTATTGAACATATGTGACCTATATAACATATATATTATACTTTAATTATAAGCTATATATATATATCATATAGTTTTAATTCCATTAATGTACCAAAGAAATGAAAGTAGCGTTCATGCTTACGTACGACTTACCGTCTCCATGAACGATACATTTCATTTCTTATCTCCAAATGTTATATACTATTATAAGTAAATATATATAATGGATATATATGTAATATATTATATCTAAATAATAGATTTAATTCTGGAATTATAATATATATATCTCTCATTTAGTTTTAATTCCATTAATATGACAAAAAAATGAAAATAGCATTCATGCGTACGTACGGCCTACCGTCTCCATGAACGATGCATTTAATTTTTATTATCTCCAAATGTTATTTAATAGTATAAAATTAATATATACTGGATATATATGATATTTAAATAATTAATACTATTCTGGAGATGATTTTCTTATAACTACATGGAAAATTCTTTTCCAACAAGTTCAATGTTTACTCATGTACCGAAGATCGACAAAAACGTTTGGTATGAACTCACATTATTAATCAATTATTATAACACTATAATATGTGATATGAACTGAATAATAATATTTAAAGGAGGTCCTTAAGAAATTATAAATCTACCAATGTTTATTATTTAGGAATATAAAGAAATGAATAAGGCATGTCGGACTTCAGGTAAGGGATCCTACCCCTCTCTTTCTTTTTAAGTACACTATTTTATGTCATTCCTTTTAAGATCATATTTCTTATGATTGGGATGTTCTTTTATATTAATCATACTTTAATTTTTATGTTCATAGGATTATAGACCCTATTTTCCCTCATCAATCTATTTTGGATGTTTTGAGTGGCGCTGTTAGGCTATCGAATTTTCGTAAGAGATCCAACCTCTCTCTTTTTTTTAAGTACTCTCCTTTATGTCACTTCTTTTAAGCTCCTATTTGTTATTTTTGGGGGATGATATTTTATATTCATAATTCTGTAAATTTTATTTAAATATGATTAGAGACCCTATTTTATCTCATCAATCCATTTTTTTAAATTTTATGTGTCATCATTAGGCTGCCGAGTTTTCGTAAGAGATTTTTCATCTCACTTTTATTCCTATGAGATTTATGATACATTTTCCACAATTTCCTTTGAGTTGTGTATGTACTACCAATTATTATACTCCATTTGTAATATAATTTCATTTATGGTTATTTACATATTCTTTGTATGACCCTCCTTCAATGGGGTGTATGTTTCAAAAGTTATTCAAGTCGGTAGGGGAACCTTTCACCCTCCTCTTCTTTAAAAATACTTCTTTTGTTATGTCTTTTAAATTCCATCTTATTATGTTGGGATATGTTTTTTTATATCGTTATTACTGTAAATTTAATGTAAAAGTGATGAGATACCCTTTTTATCTCTCATAAACTAATTTTCTGAATTTTGAAGTGACGTCGTTAGGCTGTCGAATTTTTGCAAGGGAACTTATTAACCCAATTTTGATTCTTTGGGATAAACTTGTACTCCATGAATATTTCTGTAACACCCCAGGTAAATAAATAATATGAAATTTTCACATTTATACATATTTTTGAGTAAAATATTAATATTACATTAAAGGGAACGCTATGCACGATGGCGTACCAAATACACAACAATGAGTTCCTTTGAAATCTTACGTTGCACTCTAATAATAAAATAATATTATTTTAAATGGTAGTAAATGCCTAGCCATTGTAATGGCGGGAAAGAACGGAACTAACTAAAAAATGATTATAAATGTTTGTCAAATATTTTTACTTTTTACAAATAAATGTTAGAGGATTAAAAATGCGAATGAATCCAATTTTAAGCGTAAACATTCTAATATTCTTTAAAAGGTCGATTAACCGCTTTTTGATGGCGAAATTATTTTAAATCCACTTTTGACAATTTTATGTGTTATATATGACAAAATAGAATTCTTCTTTACAATCGGGAAATCAAAATTTTCTTTGTGTAAATTTTTGGTATATTTCCGATAAAGTTCATTTTTTAATGAATAGTGAAAAATGTTGTATTTTAATTCAAAACCTATTTTTAATATAATTTATTTATATGATTATATTATATTTTGGAGTTGTTTTAATGTGAAATTAGTATATATTTTTACTATTTAATCCAATTATGGTCATTATAATTACTTTCACTTTGAAATTGGACTTAAACTAGTGTCAATCTTTTAATAGATATTATTTCTTAAAAATACGCTATTTGTTTTGACAGTGGAAATTAATTGTTAGATTAATTAATGAAACTTATATGTTTTTAATTTTGTAAAATAGACATCATTTTTGAATTTGGAATATCAAAAATAGCTTAGGGTGAATTTTTGGTATTTTTCTGAAAAAAATCAATTTTTGATCAATAGTGAACCCACTATGTGGTAGTTAATGAAACTGAATTTTTTTGTTTAAATGAAACATTGCAACTTCTGTGATTTGATTTTCAAAAAAACTTACATACATCGTTGTAATTGAGATGTAAAATGTGGTTCTATGAGATTAAAAGAATTTTTGGTGAATAGTAATTTTTAAGTTTTATTAATCGTGATTAGAGATAATTAGTGTTGTTTAAGGTAAAAATAATGTTTTAATAATATGAAGTGACCTTGACACATGTCCTACACTCATTGGATGTGTCATGGAAGACCAAGAAAACCCATGGGTCAACTTGGGGACCCCATGAAACCACTTTGGTTGGAAAATGACATTAATACCTTTTTATTTAAAGTTAAAATTAATATTTCACAAACATGTGTTGTTTTTATAAAACAATTATTACATGGGGTATACAAGTCATATTTTTTACTATAAATATTAATTAGAATGATAAAAATATTTTCAACATCATGATATTTGTTTATAATTTTTCGACATTATATAAATTAAATTATTTTTGACACCATGATGATGCAACGATTATCTCATTATTTAACGATTTAATTAAAATGAATCGATAATGTAAACTCTAAGACCTACACTTGTCACAAACCTATTGGATGGGTATATATCAAAAAATTATCACCTTATCCTCGAAATATATCTTTTTGGGACCTTTAAAATCCTAAAATCATTATATAATAAAGAAATATTTTATAACTTTCCAAGAGTGCCCCTCCTCTCCTCTTATAAAAGGCCCCAAAATCTACCACCTTTCCCACACCTCTCAAGAATTTGGATCATCAAACCCCAGCCCATTTCATCTCTCCACATCCCTCTCTTCATCATTGAAGCCTCACATTGGGAGAATCTTTTCCAACGAAGCCTTTGAGCTCTAATCAAAGAGAGTTACCCGATATAAAGGTATTGTCCTCTCTTGTGTTCTTATGTTTTATTTTGCTTCTCCAACCCTCTAAACTCTTTTATTAATTTATTTTGTAACAAAAACAGTATATTCAATATACTATAATGTTTTTATGTGAAGTATTCGAGCTACACTTACACACACCTTCGTCTAATAGTTAAAGAACATACTGTTTCTGTGGATGGAGAATTACTGCCTCACGAAACGATGATTGTTCAATTTTATTTTATCACCATCAATGGTGGCCATTAAGACGTCACTATATTTATATATGATATATAATATGTTTATTTTTTACTTAAGCTTCTGTATTTTTCATTTATGGCATACCTTTATGGTTCCCATTATAGGTAAATGCGATATCTTCATTTTAGGAAGTGCGGACTACCGCCCCCTCAAAGTGATTTGATTCGTTAATGTCATATGTGGGATGTATTGAGGATGTAATTAATGGTATTACATATGATATACTACTGAAATTATAATATACCTTTATATAATTATTATTTAATTCCATTGAATACAAAAAATAAAGAAATGAAAGTAGTGTTCATGCGTACGTACGGCTTACCGTCTCCATGAATTGTACATTTCATTTCATATCTCCAAATGTTATGTAATATTATAAGTACATATATATAATGGATATATATGTAATATATTACATCTAAATGATGTATATAATTCTGTAATTATAATATATATATATCTCTTTTTGTTTTAATTCCTTTAATATGACAAAAAAATGAAAGTAGTGTTCATGCGTACGTACGGCCTACCGTCTCCATGAACGGTGCTTTAAATTTTTTATCTCCAAATGCTATGGAATAGTATAAAATGTTTATATACTGGATATATATGATATTTATAACATCAATACTATTTAGGATATGATATACCTATTACAACATGGAAAATTCATTTCTAACAAGTTCGATTTTTTCTCATGTACCGAACATCGACAAAAACGTCTGATATGAACTCACTTTATTAACCAATTATTATAACACTATAATATGTGATATTAAATGAATAATAATCTTTAAATTAGTTCCTTAAGAAATTATAAATTTACCAAATTTTATTATTCAGGAGATTAAATAATGATTGAGTCATGTCGGACACGAGGTAAGGGTTCCTATGCCTCTCTTTCTTTATAAGTACACTCTTTTTTTTCATTACTTTTACGCTCATTTTTCTTATGATTGGGATGTTATTTTATATTAATCCTATTGTAATTTTTATGTACATATGACGAGAGACCCTATTTTCTCTCATCAATCCATTTTCGATGTTTTGAGTGGCGCCGTTAGGCTGCCAAATTTTCGTAAGATATCCTACCTCTCTCTTTCTTTTTAAGTACTCCCATTTATGTCACTTATTTAAATCTCTTATTTGTTATGTTGGGGTATGTTCTATTATTTTCCATTTTCTTTAAATTTTATTTTAACATGATGAGAGACCCTATTTGATCTTATCAATCCATTTTTGGATGTTTTATGTGGCGTCGTTAGGCTTCCGAGTTTTCGCAAGGGATTTTTCTTCTCACTTTTATTCCCGTGAGATTTACGCTACATTTTACACCATTTCCTTTGAGTGGTGTTTGTACTACCCATTATTATACTCCTTGTGTAATATAATTTCATTTATGGTTATTTACATATTCATTGTATGACCCTTCTTTAATGGGGTGTACGTTTCAAAAGTTACCCAAGTCGGTAAGGAAACCTTTCACCCTCCTCTTTTTAAAAAGACATCTTTTGTTATGTCTTATAAATTACATTTTCTTATGTTGGGATATGTTATTCTATATCCTTATTGATTTAAATTTTCTGTCCAAGTTATGAGATGCCCTTTTTATCTCTCATCAACTAATTTTATGAATTTTGAAGTGACGCCGTTAGGCTGTCGAATTTTTGCAAGGGAACTTCTTAACCCAATTTTGATTCTTTGGGATAAACATGTACTCCTTGAAATATGTCATTCTATGAATATGTGTGATTGACCTATGATTGTTTTACACTTAATATCCACGTCTATTTGGTGTATTCGTTTGTAACACATAATTATGTAATTGATTTATCCTTTATCAAAGGATACCGTCTTTGTAAGGGACTTCGTATCAACCTCTATTCATTGAGGCATATTTTTTTTATACACAACATTCTTTTATACGGTGTATACACCCCTTTTAATTTAATTTTTATACAAAAGGAATCTTTTTATACGAATCTTTTTACAAAATGACAAAAATGAATGTTTCTTTTAACGTACGCGGTGACAACAACTTTTTCCACCGTGCGAGTATTATCTAGTATTTGGCTTCCTCAACAAACCGTAATGTTTTTAAAATGAAATAAATACCATATAATCTTTTAGGTATGTTGGTACTGAAAATGGTTTTTATAAAGGATTTGTTATGTCAATATATTTAAGTGATATATTGTGATAAAAATGTGGAAATGTTTTCTTTCCATTATATTTGTTTAATATCTTATGATTTTATAACGGTACATGGACATTATGACGGGTGGTGCCGTGAATAAAAGGACGGGTGGTTACGTTATAACCTCCAATGCATTGGGTATGGAAGTCGGCCGTATGGATATTCCATTAAATATGTGTGGAAGTCGACCGTATAGTTATTCCATTTAAGTATGTTTATGTCCCAAGTTACCTTTTTGTGTTATGTGTTCATTATATGGGTTTTATGGTAATAATTTGGTTAAAAAAGGGCAATTAATGGTCTTTTATTCAGTTAAGAGTTTTTACTACTTCATAAATCTAAAAAGTATTACTTTGGTAATGTATTCATGGTTTACTTGTTGTTTTGAAAAATTAACAGTTTTACTTCTTTGTGTATCCCTTACTGAGCTTTTTATGCTCATCCCAGGTTTTTTTAAAATGTTTTTTACAGGACATAAAGTTGAATAGGGTCAAGGATGGGATCAAGGAAATGTCAGGCTATCTAAAACATGGATCTAGACATGATTCCTTTTAAGAGTTTTTATTTTATGGAACCTTAGTAGAAATGTCTACTTTGTAATCGTTTGAGATGTAATAGTTATGTCCTAATTCTATAAAACTCTAAACATGAAAAGATACTCAATGTTAATTATTCATTTAATTCAATAATAAGTAATGTTTAAGGTCGGGGCCTTATAGTTGGTATCAGAGGTCGGTTTAGATAACATTATAAGTTAGGGTATTCTATAGGCATAAGTGAAATTACCATAATTGTTAGGATTTCAGAAAGAGTCCTAGTTTTAGATAAAGTGAATGAGTAAGTATATCTTAGTGTTTATCATCCACTTTAGTACATGATGGTTTTGTTGATATACTCACACTGACATTTCTGTTTTTAGCAAATGGATGGATCTAGCAGGCACCAAAGTGATAATGGGTTTGAAAGAAACTATGGTGGTTCTCTGATTAAGAGACTAGATGAAATGGGGGATTCAATGAGGAATCTCATGGTTGTTCTAAACCAACAATCAAGGAGTTATGATCAACCACTTGAACCTTTGTGAGTTCTCTAATGCATCATGTACGAGATGACCAGCTCGATGTGGATGTTCAGGTAATAATTATAAAGGTAACCATTAGGGTTTATATGATCCTTACTTTTGAGGTAATTATGGGTTATTAAATATTATGATGGAAAATGAAATGCATGAGATAAACATGATGTTAAAATATGTTATGATTATTTTTGAATATTTTATCTCGTTTGGGGAATCTTTTAACAATTATATAGTTTTGGAAAAAGGACAACACGCAGACCGTGTGACAACCCGTCGCATCGGACAAAGCTGCGGGAATCAAACCCACAACCCAAGTGCGACTGGTATTTATCGCCTACCACTGGACTACGTGAAGTCGCTGGTTAGTTTGACTAATTCTATTTAGTTAGATGATTTTAAGAATCACGAGTAAGTTTATATTGGGTTATCTATGGAAATAATTAACCTATCATCAAGGATATGTTATTAGGTTAATTACTTTTCAATACGAGACTTTAAGAGAAACTGATGATGTTTGGAGATAAATGATATGATTTAACATAGAAGACTATGTGATTAAATCATTCAAATATTTGGGTTTCAATCTTAGTTTGGTTTACTTATGGTCTTCATTGAACTTTGGGTTTTGTTGGACAACTTTTGGAGATTAAGAATAAATTTTCTTTTTATAAAGGGTTATCCTTTTCAAGATTATCTGATCTTGTACTAACATTTTTGGTTTTGGTTTTGGATTTTGTCTAAAGACATGAGAAAAATATAGTTTTCTTTTTTGGATTAGGTGAATCTCAATAAGTTGATTATAGCTCTCTTAATGTGAAAAAGTCATCCTAAATACTCATATTTTGGAGAAAATATGAGTTCCTGTAAGAAATCTATTAAAATTTGAAACACAAAACAACAAGTAAGTTTGTTTCCTTAAGATAAAAAATAAATTCCTCAATGAAGAGTAACATAAAACCAAAATGTTGTCTGTTAACTTTTACTACTGGGGAATCAAAAACCATTTAACCCATCACATGTTTGTGATTTTCTTATGGGTAACTTCTCTCCTAGACTTGTTTACTATCACTCTCCTTCAGAACATGACCCTTTGTTTTTTCCTCAATATCCATGTTTTCCTACATGGAATACTAGTATGGGATAACTCAGGTGACCTTTGTACTTCTCTTTCTTTTATAGTGAATGTTTTACTGACTCTTGTTCCGATGTGGGATTTTCAATGAAGTTTCCAAGCCCAATTTTAAAATTATGAGGACTCAATTCCCAAAAGGGGGGAAGGATGTTACACCCCAGGTAAATAAAGAATATGAAAATTTCACATTTATCCATATTTGTGAATAAAATATTAATATTACTTTAAATGGAACACTATGTTCGATGGCGTACCCAATACGCGACAACGAGTTCCATTGAAATCTTACGTTTCACTCTAATAATAAAATAATATTATTTTAAATGGTAGTTAATGCCTAGCCATTATAATGGCGGGAAAGAACCTAACTAACTAAAATATGATTATATAATGTTGTCAAATATTTTTACTTTTTATAATAAATGATAGAGGATTAAAAATGTGAATGAATCCAATTTTTAGCGTAAACATTCTTTTATTCTTTAAAAGGTCGATTATACTCCTTTTGATGGCGAACCTCTTTTAAATACACATTTTGAAAATTTTATGTGTTATATTTGACAAAATAGAATTCTTATTTATAATTGGGACATAAAAATTTACTTTGTGTAAATTTTTGGTATTTTTACAATAAAGTTCATTTTTTAATGAATAGTGAAAAATGTTGTATTTTAAATCAAAACGACTTTTTAATCAAATTTATTTATATGATTAGATTATATTTTAAATTGGTTTTAAAGTGAAATTAGAATATATTTTTACCATTTAATCCAATTATAGTCATTGTAATTAACTTCACATTGAAATTGGACTTAAACTACTGTCAATCTTTTAATAGATATTGTTTCTTAAAAACACGTTATTTATTTTGACAGTGGGAATTAATTATTAAATTAATTAATGAAAATTATATGCTTTGAATTTTTTAAAATAGACATCATTTTTGAATTCGGAATATCAAAATTAGCTTAGGGTGAATTTTTGGTATATTTCTAAAAAACATCAATTTTTGATGAATAGTGAAACCACTAAGTGAAAGTTAAAGAAACTGATTTTTTCCTTTAAATGAAACTTTGACACTTATGTGATTTTATTTTCAAAAATCTGACATACATGGTTGTAATTAATATGTAAAATGTGGTTCAATGAGATTAAAATAATTTGTTGTGAATAGTAATTTTTATATTTCATTTATCGTGATTAGATGCAATTAGTGTATTTTAAGGTAAAAACAATGTTTTAATAATATGAAATGTCCTAGAAACATGTCCTACCCACATTGGATGTGTCATGGCTGACCATGATAATCCATGGGCCAACTTGGGGACCCCATGAAGCCACTTTGGTTGGAAAATGACATTAATACCTTTTTATTTAAAGTTAAAATTAAAATGTCACAAACATGTGTTGTTTTACTAAAACAATTTTTAAATGGGGTAGTACAAGTAATATTTTTTACTATAAATAATAATTAGAAATATAAAACGATTTCCTACATCATGATTGTTTTTTATAATTTTTAGACATTAAATAAATTATATTATTTATGACACCATGATGGTGCGGCGATTACCTCATTATTTAACGATTTAAATAAAATGAAAAGATAATGTAAAATATAAGACCTAAACTTGTCACAAACCTGTTGGATGGGTATATTTCGAAACCTCATCACCTTATCCAAGAAATATATCCATTTTGGACCTTTAAAATCCGAAAAGAAATATATAATAGAGTAATATTTTATAACATTCCAAGAGTGCCCCTCCTCTCCTCTTATAAAAGGCCCCCCAACTCTACCACCATACACACACCTCTCAATCCTTTTGATCGGCCACCCATTCCCATTTCATCTCTCCACATCCCGCTTTTCATCATTGAAGCCTCACTTTTGGCAGAATCCTTTCCAAGGAAGCCTTTGAGCTCAAATCAAAGAGAGTTACCCGATTTAAAGGTAGTGTCCTCTCTTCTGTTCTTATGATTTATTTTTCTTCTCCAACCCTCTAAACTCTTTTATTAATTTATTTTGTAACAACACCAGTATATTCAATATACTATGATGTTGTTATGTTAAACATTCGAGCTACACTTACACACACCTTCGTCTAATGGTTAAAGAACATATTGTTTCTGTGGATGAAGAATTACTGCCTCACAAAATGATGATTGTTCAATATAATTTTAACACCTTCAAAGGTGGCCATTAAGACGTCACTATATTTATATTTGATATATAATATGTTTTTTTACTTAAGCTTATATATTTTTCAATTATTGTATACCTTTATGGTTTCCATTATGGGTAAACGCGATATCATCATTTTAGGAAGTGCGGACTACCGCCCCCTCAAGGTGATTTGATTCGTTAATTACATATGTGGGTTGTATAAAGGATGAGATTAATGGTATTGCATATGATATCCTACTGGAATTATAATATAACTTTATATCATTATTATTTAATTCCATTGAATACAATAAAAAAGGAAATGAAAGTAGCGTTCATGCGTACGTACGACTAAACATCTCCATGAATGGTACATTTCATTTCTTATATACAAATGTTATGTACTATTATAAGTACATATATATAATGGATATATATGTAATATATTACATCTAAATGAAGGTTATAATTCTGGAATTATAATATATATCTCTCTCTTTTTGTTTTAATTCCTCTAATATGACAAAAAAATTAAAGTAGCTTTCATGCATACGTACGGCCTACTGTCTCCACGAACGGTGTTTTTAATTTTTATCTCAAAATTATATGGATTAGTATAAAATGAATATATACTAGACATATATGATATTTAAAACATCAATACTATTCTGGATATGATGTACATATTAATACATGGAATATTCATTTCCAACACGTTCGATTTTTTCTCATAGACCAAACATCGACAAAAACGTCTGATATGAACTCAATTTATTAACCAATTATTATAACATTATAATATGTTATATTAAATGAATAATAATCTTTAAAGTATGTCCTTATGAAATTATAAATTGACAAAATTTTATTATTCAGGAGATTAAAGAACGATCGAGTCATGTCGGACACGAGGTAAGGGATCCTTCTCCTCTCTTTCTTTTTAAGTACACTCTTTTATGTCATTCCTTTTAAGCTCATCATTCTTATGATTGGGATTTTCTTTTATATTAATCCTACTGTAATTTTTATGTTCATATTATGAGATACCTTATTTTCTATCATCAATCCATTTTTGACGTTTTGAGTGGCGCCGTTAGGCTGCCGAATTTTCGTAAGAGATCCAACCTCTCTCTTTCATTTTAAGTACTCCCCTTTATGTCACTTATTTAAAGCTCCACTTTGTTATTTTGGGGGATGTTATTTTATATTCCTCTTGATGTAAATTTTATTTTTATATGATGACATACCCTATCTCATCTCGTCAATCCATTTTTGGAAGTTTTAAGTGGTGTCGTTAGGCTGCCGAGTTTTCATAAGGGATTTTTCATCTCACTTTTATTCCCATGAGATTTATGCTACATTTTCAAACATTTACATTTAGTGGTGTATGTAATTCCAATTATTATAATCTTTGTGTAATATAATTTCATTTATTGGTATTTACATATTCATTGTATGACCCTTCTTCAATGGGCTGTACGTTTCGAAAGTTACACAAGTCGGTAAGGGAACCTTTAACCCTCCTCTTTTTAAAAAGACTTATTTTGTTATGTATTTTAAATTACATCTTATTATGTTGGGATATGTTCTTATATATCATTATTGATGTAAATTTTATGTCCAAGTGATGAGATACCGTTTTTACCGCTCATCAACTCATTTTATGAATTTTGAGATGACGTCGTTAGGCAGTCGAATTTTTGCAAGGGAACTTCGTAACACAATTTTGATTCTTCGGGATAAACTTGTACTTCTTGAAATATGGTGTTCTATGAATATGTTTGAATGACCTCTGATTGTTTTACACTTAATATCCACTTATATTTGGTGTATTAGTTTGTCACACATAATTATGTAATTGATTTATCCTTAATCTAAGGATACCGTCTTTGTAAGGGACTTCATGTCAACCTCCTTTCATTGAGGAATATTTTTTTTATACACAACATTATTTTATACGGTGTATAAACACCGTTGACTTTTATTTTTATACAAAACGAATCTTTTTCTACGAAGCATTTTACAAAACGACAAAATGGAATGTTTCTTTTAACGTACGAGGTGACAACAACTTTTTCCTTATCCACGAGTATTATTTGGTCTTTGGCTTCCTCAAAAAGCCATAATGTCTTCAAAATGAAATAAATACCATATACTCTTTTATGTATGTCGGTACTGAAAATGGTTTTTATAAAGGATTTGTTATGCCAATATATTTAAGTGATATATTGTGATCAAAATGGGGAAATGTTTTCATTCTATTATATTTGTTTAATATCTTATGATTTTATAATTGTACTTGGACATTATGATGGGTGGTGTCGTGAATACCAGGATGGGTGGTTACGTTATAACCTCCAATTCATTGGGTATGGAAGTCGGCTGAATGGGTATTCCAATAAGTATGTGTGGAAGTTGACCATATGGTTATTCCATTTAAGTATGGTTAAGTCCGAAGACACCTTTTTATGTTATGTGTTCTTTATATGGGTTTTATGGTAATATTTTGGTTAGAAAAAGGTATGTAATGGTCTTTTATTCAGTGAAGAGTTTATACTACTTCATAAAGGTGAAAATTATTACTTTGGTAAAGTATTCATGGTTTAATTGTTGTTTTGAAAAACTAACAGTTTTCCTTATTTGTGTATCCCTTACTGAGCTTTTTATGCTCATCCCAGGTTTTTTTTGAAATGTTTTTCACAGGACATAAAGTTGAATAGGGTCACAGATGGGATTAAGGAAATGTCAGGTTGTCTAAAACATGGAACTAGACATGTTTTTTTTAAGAGTTTTTATTTTATGGAAACTTAGTAGAAGTGTCTAATTTGTAATCTTTTGAGATGTAATAGTCATGTCCTAATTCTCTAAAACACTGATCCTGAAAATATCTTCAATGTGAATTATTCATTTAATTCAATAATAAGTAATGTTTAAGGATGGGGCATTATAATGTCGTTCTCTGAATATGTGTGAATAACCTCTGATTGTTTTACACTTAATATCCACTTGTATTTGGTGTATTTATTTGTCACACATAATTATGTAATTGATTTCACCTTAATCCAAGGATGTCGTCTTTGTACGGGAATTCGTCTCAATCTCCGTTAATTGAGGCATATTTTGTTCTAATACAAGGCTTTATTTTATACGGTTTATAAACCCCATTTACTTTTAATTTTATACTAAAGGAATCTATTTCTAAGAAGCGTTTTACTAAATGACAAAAAGGAATGTTTCTTTTAACGTATTTGGTGACAACATCCTTTTCCGCTACCGCGAGTATTATTTTGTCTTTGGCTTCCTCAACAAGCCGTAATGTTTTTAATATGAAATAAATATCATATACTATTTTATGTATTTTGGTATTGAAAATGGTTTTTATAATGGATTTGTTATGTCAATATATTTAAGTGATATATTGTGATAAAAGTGTGGAAAGGTTTTATTTCCATTGTATTTGTTTTATGTCTTATGATTTTATAATGGTACATGGACATTTGACGGCTGGTTACGTGATAAACCATATGATGGGTTGTGCCGTGAATACCAGGATGGGTGGGTATGTTATAACCTCCAACGCATTGGGTATGGAAGTCAGCTGTATGGATATTCCATTATGTGATATGTGTGGAAGTCGACCGTATGGTTATTCCATTTTAGTATGTTTATGTCCCGAGTTACCTTTATATGTTATGTGTTATTTATATGGGTTTTATGGTAATTTTTTGGTCACAAAAGTGTACGTAATGATATTTTATTCAGTGAAGAGTTTTTACAACTTCATAAAGGTGAAAAGTATTACTTTGATAAAGAATTCTTGGTTTACTTTTTGTTTTGTAAAACTAACAGTTTCCATTCTTTGTGTACACATTACTAGGATATTTATGATCATCCCAAGTTTTTGAAATATTTTACACAGGACATAAAGATGAATAGGGCCAAGAATGGGATTAAGTAAATATATGCTATCTAAAACATGGAACTAGACATGTTTCTTTTTAAGAGTTTTTTTATTATTTATGGAAACTTAGTAGAAGTATATACATTCTAATATTTTGAGATGTAATAGTTATGTCCTAATTCTCTAAAACTCTAAACCTGAAAAGACCCTCTATGTGAATTATTCATTTAATTCAATATTAAGTAATGTTTAAGGCCGGGTCCTTATAGATGGTATCAGAGGTCGGTTTAGATAACTTTAGATGTTAGGGTATTTTTTAAGCATAAGTGACATTACCATAATGTATAGGATTTCAAAAAGTGTAATAGTTTTTATATAAAGTTAATGACTTAGTATATATTAGTGTTTATAGTCCTCTTTAGTACATGATGATTTTGTTGATATACACACACTGACCTTTTTGGTTTTAGTAAATGGATGGATCTAGTAGGCACCAAAGTGACAATGGGTTTGAAGGAAACTGTGGTGGTTCTTTGATTAAGAGACTGGATGAAATGGGGGATTCAATGAGAAATCTTGTGGTTTTTATAAACAAACTATCAGGAGTCATAATCAACCACTTGAACCTTGGTGAGTTATTTAATGCATCATGTACGAGAGAACCAACTCAATGTGGATTTTTAGGTAAAAATTATAAAGGTAACCAATAGGTTATATATGATCCTTACTTTTTATGTAATTTTGGGTTACTCTATTATATGATGGAATATGAATCGAATGAGATAAACATGAGATTAAAATATGTTATGGTTATTTTTGAATATTTTATCACTTTATGGGGAATGTTATAAGAATTATGTAGTTTTGTAAAAAGGACAGCACGTAGACCGTGTGACAACCTGTCTCGTCTGATGAAGCTACGGGAATCGAACCCACAACCAAAGTGTGACTGGTATTTATCGCCTACCACTGGACTACGTGAATTACCTGGTTAGTTTGACTAATTCTTTTTAGTTAGATTATTTTATGAATAAATAATAAGTTTATTTTGGGTTATATATGGAAATTATTAACCTATCATGGAGGATATGTGATTAGGTTAATAACTTTTCAATATGAGACTTTAAGAGAAACTGATGTTATTTGGAGATAAGTGATAATTTGTACCTTGGAAGACTATGTGCTTAAATCCATTAGTGATTTGGGTTTCAGTCTTAGTTTTGATTACATTGAAGAATTTTAGGGACATATGTTTATTGAATGGTCTTTGTTAAACACTGGGTATTGTTTGAAAAATTTTGGAGATTAAGAATAGATTTTATTTTTATAAAGGGTTATCCTTTTCTGGATTATCTGATCTTGTAATAACCATTTTGGTTTTAGTTTAGGTTAAAGTCTAATGACATGAGAAGTATATAGTTCTCTTTTTTGTATTAGGTGATTCTCTAGATGTTGATTATAACTCTCTTAATGTAAAAAAGTCTTCCTAAATACTTATCATTTTGGGAAAGTATGAGTTTGTGTAAAAAATCTAGTAGAAGTTGAAAGTCAACATTACAAGTATGTATGTTCCCTTAAGATCAAAAATAAATTCCTCAATGAAAAGTAATTTAAAACAAAAATGTTGTTTGTTAACTTTTCCTACGGGGGAATCAAATACAGTTTAACCCATCACCAGTTTGTGATTTTCTAGTGGTTAACATTCTCCTAAACATGTTTTCTATCACTCTTCCTTAAAAAATGACCCTTTCCCTTTTACCCCATGTCCATATTTTCCTACATGGAATCCTAGTATGGGTTATCTCAGGTGACCTTTGTACTTCTCTTTCATTATTTTAAAGTGATAGTTTTACTGACTCTTGTTCTGATGTGGGATTTTCAATGAAGTTTTCAAGCCCAATTTTAAAATTGTGAGGACACAATTCCCAAAAGGGGGGAAGGATGTAACACCCCAGGTAAATAAAGAATATGAAATTTTCATATTTATCCATATTTTTGAATAAAATATTAATTTTACTTTAATGGGGACGCTATGCTCGATGGCGTACCCAATACGCAACAATGAGTTTCATGGGAACCTTACGTTATACAATAATAATAAAATAATATTATTTTAAATGGTAGTTAACGCCTAACCGTTGTAATGGAGGGAATTAACATAACTAACTGAAAAATTATTATATATGTTTGTAAAATATTTTTACTTTTTTCCAATAAATGTTTTAGGCTTAAAATGCGAATAAATCCAAGTTTAAGCATAAATCTTCCAATATTCATTAAATGGTCGATTAACCGAATTTTGATGACAAACCATTTTTAAATATACTTTTGAAGATTTCATATCTTATATTTGACAAAATAAAATCCTTCTTTATAATTTGGTCATCAAAATTTACTTCGTGTAAATTTTTTTTATTTTTCCGATAAAGATCAGTTTTATTGAAAATGTGGTATTTTAATTCAAAATCTTTTTAATATAATTTATTTTTATTATTATATTATATTTTGAATTGGTTTTAAAGTGAAATTAGAATATATTTTTACCATTTAATCCAATAGTGGTCATTGGAATTAATTTCCCATTGAAATTGGACTTAAACTAGTGTCAATCTTTTAATAGATATTGTTTCTTAAAAACATGCTACTTGTTTTGACAGAGGGAATTAATTATTAAATTACTTAATTCAACATATATGTTTTGAATTTTTTAAAATAGACATCATTTTTGAATTCGGAATATCAAATATATCTTTGGGTGAATTTTTGGTATTTTCTGAAAAACATCAATTTTTGATGAACAGTGAAACCACTAAGTGGTAGTTTAAAAACTGATTTTTCGTTTAAATGATTCTTTACCACTTATGTGATTTTATTTTAATAAATTAGACATACATGGTTGTCATTAGGATGTAAAATGTGGTTCAATGGGATTAAAATATTTTTTTGCTGAATAATAACTTTTATGTTTTTAATTGCGATTAGAGGTAATTAGTATAATTTAAGGTACAAATAATGTTTGAATAATATGAAATGATCTTGACACATGTCCTACCCTTCTTGGATGAGTCATGGCCGACCACGAAAATCCATGGGTCAACTTGGGGACCCCATGGATCCACTTTGGTAGGAAAATGACATTAATGCCTTTTTATTTAAAGTTAAAATTAAAATGTCCCAAACATGTGTTGTTTTACTAAAATAATTTTTACATGGGGATATACAAGTGATATTTTTTTACTATAAATATTCATTGGAAATATAAAAATATTTCCTAAATAATGATTTTTTTTTATAATTTTTAGATATTATATAAATTTAATTATTTATGACACCATGATGGTGCAGTGATTACCTCATTATTTAACGATTTAAATAAAATGAAATGATAATGTAAATTATAAGTCCTAAACTTGTCAAACACTTATTGGATGTATGGATTTAGAAATATTATCACCTTATCTTTGAAATATATAATTTTGGGACATTTAAAATCCCCAAAAGCATTTTATAATAATTTTACATTTCAAGACATTCCAAGAGTGCCCCTCCTCTCCTCTTATAAAAGGCTCCCACCTCTACCACCTTACGCACACCTCTCAAGCATTTGGCTCGGCCAACCCCTGA
Source organism: Viscum album (assembly GCA_963277665.1). Classification (NCBI taxonomy): domain Eukaryota; kingdom Viridiplantae; phylum Streptophyta; class Magnoliopsida; order Santalales; family Viscaceae; genus Viscum; species Viscum album. Next base: position 1,797,577,323 of record OY728163.1, on the reverse strand, counting down.
ACATTTTGTCTCTCCACATACATTTATTACTCCTAGAAGCCTCACTTTGGTCAGAAGTATTTCCAAGTAAGTCTTTGATCTCAAATCAAAAAGAGTTACCCGATTTAAAGGTAATGTCTTCCCTAGTGTTCTTTTGTTTTATTTTTCTTCTCCAACCCCCTAAACTATTTTTATTTATTTATCTTTTAACAACACCAGTATATTAAATATACTTGTATGTTTTTATTATGATTATTCAAGCAACACTAACACACATCTCCATATAATGTTTAAATAACATACTGTTTCTGTGGATGGCGAATTACTGCCTCACGAAACGATGATTGTTCTATCTTCTCATACCACCCCTCATGGTGGCCATTATGATGAAACCATATTTATTTATGATATATATTATATTTATTTCCTCTAAATTATTCTTTATTTTATATTTAATACATACCTTTATGCTTTTCATGTTGTGCAAATGTGATAACTTCATTTGAGGAAGTGTGGACTACTGCCCCCTCAAGTGATGTGAATCGTTCATGCAATACATGGAATATATAAAGAATGAAATTAATGAACATATGTGACCTATATAACATATATATAATACTAGTATTATAATATATTTATATATCTCATCTTGTTATAATTCCATTAATGTACCAAAGAAATGAAAGTAGCATTCATGCGTACGTACGACATACCGTCTCCATGAACAGTACATTTCATTTCTTATCTCCAAATGTTATGTACTATTATAAGTTCATATTTATAATGGATATATATGTCATTTATTATATCTAAATTATGTATATCATTATTTAATTATAATATATATATCTCTCATTTAGTTTTAATTCCATTAATATGACAAAACAATGAAAGTAGCGTTCATGCGTACGTACGGCCTACCGTCTCCATGAACGGTGCATTTCATATTTATTATATCCAAATGTTATTTAATAGTATAAAATGAATATATAATGGATATATATGATATTTAAATCATTGATACTTTTATGGAGATGATTTTCTTATAACTACATAGATAATTCTTTTCCAACAACTTCAATTTTTACTCATGTACCGAAGATCGACAAAAACGTTTGATATGAACTCACATTATTATCCAATTATTATAACACTATAATATGTGATATGAACTGAATAATAATCATTAAAGAAGGTGATTAATAAATTTTAAATTTACAAAAGTTTATTATTCAGGAATATAAAGAAACGAACAAGGCAAGTCAGACTTGAGGTAAGGGATCCTACCCCTCTCTTTCTTTTAAAGTACACTCTTTTATGTCATTCATTTTAAGAACATATTTCTTATTATTGGGATGTTATTTTATATTATTCTTACTTTACTTTTTATGTTCATATGATGATAAATCATATTTTCTCTCATCAATCCATTTTGGAAGTTTTGAGTGGCATCGTTAGGCTGCAGAATTTTCTTAATAGATCCAACCTCTCTCTTTATTTTTAAGTACTCTCCATTATGTAATTTCTTTTAAGATACTCTTTGTTATGTTGGAGGATGTTATTTTTTATTCCTATTTCTGTAAATCTTATTTTAATATGATTAGGGACCCTATTTGATCTCATCAATCAAGTTTTGGAAGTTTTAAGTGGCGTCGTTAGGTTACCAAGGTTTCGTAAGGGATTTTTCATCTCACTTTTATTCCCATGAGATTTATGCTACATTTTCAACCATTTACATTTAGTGGTGTATGTACTACCCATTATTATACTTCTATTATAATATAATTTCATTTATGGGTACTTACATATTCATTGTATGACCCTTCTTCAATGGGGTGTACATTTCGAAAGTTACCCAAGTAGGTAAGGGAACCTTTAACCCTCCTCTTCATTAAAAAGTCTTATCTTGTTATGTCTTTTAAAATCCATATTATTATGTTGGGATATGTTCTTATATATCTTTATTGGTATAAATTAAATGTAAAAGTGATGAGATTCCCTTTTATTCTCTCATCAACTCATTTTCTGAATTTTGAAGTGACGGAGTTAGGCTATCAAATTTTTGCAAGGGAACTTCATAACCCAATTTTGATTCATTGGGATAAACATGTACTTATTGAATATGTAGTTCTATGAATATGTTTGAATAACCTCTGATTGTTTTACACTTAATATATACTTATATTTGGTGTATTCATTTGTCACACATAATTAAGTAATTGATTTATCCTTAATCCAAGGATACCGTCTCTGTAAGGGACTTCGTCGCAATCTCCTTTCATTGAGGCATATTTTGTTATAATACAAGGCTTTCATTTATACGGTGTATAAACCCCTTTGACTTTTAATTTTATTCAAAAGGAATATTTTTCTATGAAGCATTTTACTAAGTGAAAAAATAATAATTTTTCTTTTAACGTACATGGTGACAACGACCTTTTTCACTGCCACGAGTATTGTATGGTCTTTGGCTTCCTCAACAAGCTGTAATGTTTTTTAAATGAAATAAATACCATATACTCTTTTATGTATTTTGGTATTGAAAATGGTTTTTATAATGGATTTTTTATGTCAATATATTTAAGTGATATATTGTGATCAAAGTGTGGAAATGTTTTCTTTCCATTATATTTGTTTTATGTCTTATGATTATAAAATGGTACGTGGACATTTGACGGGTGGTTACATGATAAACTATACTATAGGTGGTGCCATGAATACCAGGATGAGTGTTTATGTCACGACCCCCTCCCCCCAAAGTGTACCCCTCCTTGAGCCGGCAATGTGAAAAGGGAGATAATGACCCCCAAGTCCCGCCTCCAGTAGGCCCCGGGTTGGCGACTAGCACCGAGGGTATAATAACGTACAAATGGGAGGCATTACCCTCTAAGAGAACACATGCAGAAGAGAGAGATAGAATAGACTCCAACAAACTCCAACTCATAACTGAAATGTAAAAGAAACCCAAGTACATATATGAAATGTCATGCAAAAGTACTACAACTGAAAGGGGAAACTAAAAGTACCCAAAAGAAAGAAAAACGGCAGCGTCCACAAGCCCGAACAGCTCCTCCTCCAACCACAAGCTAGTAGTATCCAGCATGATCTCCAACCTGCTCCAAGTGACCTGAAAAACAGTTTATATGTACATAGGGTGAGTATAACAGTATACTCAGTAGGATCCTCCCCAAGACTCTCGTGCAAAAGTAAAGAAAGCATGCTAAAGCCCAGTGAACAACAAGTGAAACTAACTCGTCACCTAAACAGGTATATTATGTTCCCAACCTCACCATGGCTACTCTCACCAAGTAACGCATACAAGAATATAGCATATAATAAAGAATATCAAGGGTACCCCGCTACTACTTCCCCACTGGTTTGCCGCTTTGCCCCAACGACATATGTCCTGTGCATCTCTCTCCAAAGGCTTTCCCGTATCAACATGGGTCAAGCTCCACAATCTGCACCTCGTACTCCACAAAGGCTTGCCCGCAGAAACCTGGGCTAAGCTCCACACAATCCTCACAACCAAAAGTAACCAGGTAGTTTCCGGGAGCCACCACAGCTCGTATAACGTGTATCATACGTCGGGTATTATACCTCAAGCAATTACAGCCCATACACCGAGTAAGGATCCTCAAGCCATCACAGCCTATACACGTTACACCTATAGTAGTCCATAGGATACTATATCCAGAATATATGTGTGTGAAATTACCACAAGCCATTACAGCCCTCTACACACATATATGGGTAAAACAAACCACTGTGCCTACCGGCACTAAGATCTACCAAGAGAAGAGAGCGGGGCCAAAGGGGGTAGTCAGCCATTCATCCTCCCATCAGAATGTTGGGGAAAACACCCCCCCAGGGCTCAGAATCCTCGGGGTGTCAGTTGCCCTTACCGACAGGGTGGAGTAGCATATAGAAACACAAAAAGTACAGAATATATAAGTAACTCACATCCACACTATGGGCATTACCTAGTCTTAGATACTACTACAGCTAACGTCTCTCAGACTCCAGGCTGCTACTTCTAAGACTAGGTATCCTATAAGCACACAACCAATTGAAGAGCTTTATTAGATTACTCCATTCTCATTTATCAGTTCCACTATACATTAATTAATTCTTTAAACATTAATTAAGATTGAAAAATTCCACATTTAACCGAAATGGAATCACTTTCAAAAACAACTTCTCCTTTTAAGATTCACATCACCTTTAAATTCCAGCATCTCCATCCCCGTGGATTTTCACCATTAAATCAAACATTCATTACAGAAATACTTTTCCACATTCCAAGGCATTCTAGAAAAACATCCTGTGCTTCTAAACACAAAGGAGGCTCAACACGGTGAGTAGATATACTACCCGTCGAGTCTTTGCCGCCTATAGAAAGAGCATAGACCCATCCTCCATCGAGAGGCTAAACACGAAAAGCACGTGGCATACCCCGCATGTCTTCGCCTCCTTCGGAAAGAGGGTAAGCAAGACCAGCTGCCTTGAGCAGTGGGGAAAAGTAAAGAAAATAAGCAACCAGACCAAACCACCAACATCAAACCATCACATTCATCTCATACTATCACCCTTGGTGTCCTCCCCGACACCCATATGCATAAACCGATGCATCTCGCCACACTAGGCGTCATCCGCTGCCACAACCACAAGTCTCCATGCCTCCACATATCACAACAGCCATCCAGGCTCACATCACAGCACAAGAAGCAGGAAAACAAACATCACAAAATGGGCTCTCGGCCCGTTAACAAACAAGAGGGTAACTCAGAACCCTTTTTGGAATTCCCACATAATCTGTTCTCTAATCCATATTGAATTAACAGATTTGTTATTCATAGGCTCCAATCATGGATACCTAATCAGTAAGCTATCACAATTAAATAACCAAGCTTGCTTCCCTAATTTGATTATCCTCAAATTAGAACAACTACAACAATGACAATTACCAGATTAATTTACATGCCTATTTATCTTTAGCCAATTAATCAACAATTAATTCCGGCTTTACGTTCATTATCAATTTCAATCATGAATGAACAATAAATCAAAGAAAACATAGATATCACTATATCTAAGAAAACATGAGGCAAACCGTTATCATGGTATAAATCAACAGCATGCGATCAACCAATTCTTTTAATCCAGTTCAAGTATTTAATTAGGTCAATTTCATTGTGATCCAAAGGAATAAATCATGCTAATTCTACGATTGCACATATATAATTAGAGAAGCCATGAATCCCCTACCTCGAAGAGTTCTTGAAGTCCTTTATCCACACAGCAGGTCACAATCCTCCCCTCGCGACAACTTATGTGGAAGAATGATCGACACAGCTTGGTTGCATCCAACAGAGCGGGACTGATCCTAGGAGTAAGGGTTGTTTGTGCAACTCCTATGGAAAGGATTGAACGGTTCTAGCGCCTCTTAGTTAAGAAAAAAGGGAAGGAATAAGGGAGAATGATATCTCATCCCTTTTTAAGATTTAACGAGGTGACGGTTTAAGATCCGGTTAATTATCCATTAAAAATGGATCGCATTAACCCATGCGGTTTGACCAAGTAAAAAATTCCATGCCTTAGGAATAATTAATATAGGATTTATGGCATTTGAATCGGCCTTAAGAGCCCTTAATATAAGGCTTTAAATGTATTTTACGTCAAAGGAAACGTCAAAAGGGGCAAACCTGTAGGAGTCTGAAAACACTGTTCACCCACCGTTACTGTACATGAAACTGATCTGTCACACCAATCTGTGAAACTGATCTGTGAAACTGATCTGTCACACCGATCTGTGAAACTGATCTGTGAAACTGATCTGTCACACCGATCTGTCTCACCGATCTGTCACACCGATCTGTCTCACCGATCTGTCTCACCGATCTGTCTCACCGATCTGTGAAACTGATCTGTGAAACCGATCTGTCTCACCGATCTGTGAAACCGATCTGTCTCACCGATCTGTCTCACCGATCTGTCTCACCGATCTGTCTCACCGATCTATCTCACCGATATGTGAAACTGATCTGTGAAACTGATCTGTCACACCGATCTGTCTCACCGATCTGTCACACCGATCTGTCACACCGATCTGTCTCACCGATCTGTCTCACTGATCTGTCTCACCGATCTGTGAAACTGATCTGTGAAACCGATCTGTCTCACCGATCTGTGAAACCGATCTGTCTCACCGATCTGTCTCACCGATCTGTTACTGTTCATAAAACTGGAAACACTGTTCACAGAACCGGAAAATTGGCAAAGTGTTGGGGATAAGTCCCCTTGACCTCCCGGAACACCTCCAATACCAACATTTCACAAAGTAATGGACCGGAGAGGTCCGGGCCATTACATTAGATACCTCTCAAAACATTCTCGTCCTCGAGAATTAAAAACCAACCCAGAAGAAAAGAGGGGTCCGAACAACCACCCCATAAGATACCTCTCAGGGGAAAACCAACACGAGTTGTTCAAAATCTGGAATAAAACCGCGACATCCATGAACAAAAAACCCATAAAAATAATTCAAACATAACATCACATTAAAGGTACAACATGAAAGGTCCAACCACAGAGAAAACATCATTACATGAAAAGAGTTAAGCATTAAACAACTCTGGGTACTGAGCACGTATCTGTGACTCACGCTCTCAGGTACTCTCCTCCATGCCGCCGTGTCGCCCCAAGACACGAACTAAAGGAATAGAACGCCCACGCAGCACCTTCTCCTTGTGGTCTTGGATCTCCACAGGTTGCTCTTCGAAGGTTGCATCATCATCAACATCGATCTCTCCCCAATCGATAACATGAGATTCATCATGAAGATAACGACGGAGCTGCGATACATGGAAAACATCATGTATCCGAATCATCTGAGGGGGAAGGGCTACTCGATATGCCACATCTCCAACACGAGCTAACACCTCAAAAGGCCCAACAAAACGGGGAGAAAGCTTACTTCCGCGACCAAACCTTCGCTGCCCACGACGGGGAGTCACCTTCAGAAACACATGATCCCCAACATTAAACTCTAAGGGTCTCCTTCTTTGATCAGCATAAGATTTCTGACGATCTTGTGCTGTCTTCATCCTCTCACGAATCACTTGATCCATCTCTTTCGTATTCTGCACTAGTTCTGGTCCGAGAATTGCTGACTCTCTGACCCCAGTCCAGCACAACGGAGAACGGAATGGCCGGCCATACAAGGCTTCAAACGTCGCCATGCCGATGGTAGAGTGAAAACTATTATTGTAAGTGAACTCTACCAAAGGTAAGTGCTTCACCCATGAACCTCCAAAATCAAGAACACAAGAGCGCAACATGTCTTCAAGAGTTTGGATGGTTCGCTCTGTCTGACCATCCGTTTGAGGATGAAAAGCAGTGCTAAGGCATAGTTGAGAGCCAAAAGCATGCTGGAGACCTCTCCACACCCTAGAGGTAGAACGAGGGTCTCGATCAGAAATGATCGTCTTAGGAACTCCGTGAAGCCTCACCACCTCCTCCAGATACTGCCTCGACAAAACCTCCACTGAGCTCGACTCCTTGATTGCTATGAAGTGGGCCGATTTAGTTAAACGATCTACTACCACCCATATAGCATCATGTCCTCCCAGAGCCCGAGGTAAACCTGTAACAAAGTCCATTGAGATGTTCTCCCACTTCCACTGAGGAATCTCTAAGTGCTGGAGAAGACCACCAGGAACACGGTGTTCGGCCTTCACCTTCTGGCAGACTAAACATCGAGACACACACTCTGCAACCATACGCTTCAGCCCAGGCCACCAAAACTGACTCCTCAAGGATCGGTACATCTTCGTCACACCAGGATGTACTGCCAAGGGTGAACTATGGAACTCTCGGAGAACCATCTCGTGCATCGCCAAGGGAACAAAAAGCCTGCCATGATGCAACACTCGGTGTTGTTCATCCTCCGACCAACCATCAGGGGCCTCTCCACAAACAACTCCGTCTCTCCAAACTTCCACCTCTAAATCACCCAACTGAGACTCTTCCACCTTTTGCATCAGGGATGACTGTACCGTAATCTGGAAAAGACAACCTCTTCCCCCAACTTCTCCCATATCAAGATGCAAAGCTGCTAGCTCTTCTATCCCTCTCCAGGAATCACCAGATTCACGCACAACAACATTACGTGACTTTCGGATCAGTGCATCAGCAACAACATTTCCCTGCCCAGGTGTATACGATATTTCGAAGTCGTATTCCTGCAAGAACTCCATCCACCGACGCTACCGCAAGTTCAAATCCCGCTGAGAGAAAACATACCTCAAACTGTTATGATCGGTGAAAACCACAAAGCGCTCGCCAATGAGGTAATGTCTCCACAACTTCAGCGCAAACACCACGGCTGCCAACTCAAGATCATGGGTGGCATAGTTGCGTTCATGGGGACGCAACTGCCGAGACCCATAATAAACAACTGACCTCTGCTGCATGAGAACAAAGCCTAGCCCCAGATGTGAAGCATCACAAAAAACATCAAACTGGACTCCCTCTGCTGGAAGACAAAGGACTGGAGCACTTACCAACTTCTCCTTTAGATACTCGAAAGCTGTCTGACACAGATCAGTCCATATGAACGCTTGATCCTTCCTGGTCAAAGTTGTCAGAGAAGTCGCAACTCGGTAGAAATTAGCCACAAACCTCCTATAGTAGCCTGCGAGACCAAGGAAACTTCGCACCTCTGACACGGTCTTGGGGGCTGGCCAAGACACCACTGCTTCTATCATCGAAGGATCCACAGCTACTCCCTGTTGGGACACAACATGTCCCAAGAAATCAACTTCTCGAGCCCAGAACTCACACTTGGACAACTTCCCAAACAACCGATGTTGGCGATGAACTCCCAAAACGGCTCGTAGATGCTCTGCATGCTCTTCTTCAGATGTGGAGTACACAAGGATGTCATCAATGAAAACCACAACAAACTTGTCCAATAATTCACGGAACACAGCATTCATCAGCCCCATGAAAACAGCTAGAGCATTTGTCACGCCGAATGGCATTACAACAAACTCATAATGTCCATGACGACAGCGGAAAGCAGTCTTCGAGATATCCTCATCCCTTACACGCATCTGATGATATCCTGACCGCAAGTCGATCTTTGAGAACCAACTTGCACCCTTCAGTTGATCGAATAGTCATCAATCCGTGGAAGAGGATAGCGATTCTTTATTGTCACTTTGTTTAATCGATGTTAATCGACGGACAACCGCAAACTGCCATCAGCCTTTTTCACGAACAAGACTGGTGCACCCCACGGTGACACACTTGGTCGAACAAAACCACACTGCAACAGACCATCGAGCTGAATAAGTAGCTCTCGTAACTCAGAAGGGGCCATCCTATACGGAGACATAGAGATAGGAGACGCTCCTGGCTGTAGCTCGATCCCAAACTCGATCTCTCGTCGAGGGGTAAGGATACAACCTCTTCTGGAAAGACATGAGGGTACTCTTCTACGACCCTAGGAAACGCCAATTGTTGAACATCTGAAGAACTCAGCATCATCCCAGCCATCATGGATGATAAGGATGAAACTCGTCTACGACTCATCCGAGGATCTCTCTCACCAACAAACACTACTTCCTCTCCATCTTCATCAAAGAAAACGACCTTCTTCCTATAGCAATCCACAATAGCCTGCACTGAATACAACCAATGCATGCCGAGGATGACATCATATGGTTGTATTCGTAAACATAAGAAATCTCCCCAAGAGCGGTGCTGCCCCAACACTATCTCACAATCTCTACATACTTCAAACAAGCTTGCTCGACCTCCAACTGGCGTAGTCAACGCCAAGGGCACTGGAAGCCTCTCTACCTCAAGTCCCAAAGCGTGGACAAGGGTAGGGGATATAAAGGAGTGTGTCGCTCCTGAATCAAACAAGGCATACACCAAGGTAGAAAACAAGAAAAGGGTACCTCGGACGACGTCTGGCTCACCTGGAGTTGGCAACGCTAGAGCATGAAGCTGACAAAGACCACCTCCACGACCTCTCTGACCCTAATGACGACCACCACCACGGCCACACTCTGCTCTCTGAGGACGGGGAGCATCATGGGGCTGTCCTCTGCCTCCTCCATCTACCCTCTGGTGATCTAAAGCTGGTGCAACCTGCTGCTGCTGCCTCGGCTGGAACTGCCTCAACGGAGGAACCTGGAGTAGAGCGCCTAGTGCACGATGACTACTCTGAAAAGTTGGGCACTCCCGCTGCTGATGACCACGTCCACCACAAGAAAAACAGGCACCTGATCCCTTGGCATAGGTCTGAGAGTTGCTACCTCCGGAGAAACGAGATGGGAAGGGCTGGGACCTACCCTCAGGTGAACAGAAACACTTCTGTCCTGAAAACCGGGAACCCCGGACCACAGCTCTGCTTCGTGAGGAATCATGACGATTCCCCTCTCATGACGATCCGGTCCTGGCCAAAGTCCTCTCAACAACCTCTGCCCTCGCCAGCACCTCAAGATATGTCTTCAGCATAAAAGGGGTGACCTGGCGCTAGATCTCTGGACGCAAAGCCTCCTCGAAATTCCTCTCCCTGGCCTCATCATCTGGTAACAGGTCTGAATCATATCGTAGAAGGTTCCTGAAACGGATTCCAAACTCCCGAACACTGGAGCTCCTCTGTCGAAGGGTAAGAAGCTCCTGGCGACTGGATGCCTTCGCAGTCGATGAAAGAAACTCGACTCTAAACCTGTCTCGAAACTCCTCCCATGAGATCGCTGACTCCTCACGATCCCCGAGGAACAAGAGCCACCACTGTCTCGCTGCTCCACGCAACATCGTCACAACCAAGGAAACCCAGTGTTCCTTCCGAGCACGAATCGAACTGAAGCCTATCTCGACCTCCTCCAACCAGTCTTCTGTGACTGCATCTGAAACGGAGCCCTCGTACTTCTATAGACTCTGGCGCTGAAACTCTCGGAGTGTCTTCCTCCAAGTGTCATCATCATCAACCTCTACCCGGCGGCGATCTGCTGGAACAGCCTGCTGGGCACCTTCTGCGCAAACCTGACGAGGACGTCGACCTGGAGCCATACCTGTAAAATAACAACTGTTAGAGCTCCTAAACATGGAATATGGAAGAATCAACATTAAATAATTAATTATTTTGTTTTATTAATTTTAGGTTACCTATCCCAAGGTCTACCCATTCAAACACAGGCGCAAAGAATAATGATGGATGACCCTTTCCTAGGTCTCTACCCTGTAACCAGTATCACTTTGTTTAGTAGCCACCGTAAACTTAAAGGTCTGTGCAACGGATCATAGGGGGCCCTAAACGCCTATGTCTCTGCCGGTCTCCAGTGTTTACCCCACTTGCTAAACATGAATGACACCGTTGCCCTACCATCCCATGCATCATCACCTGTGCCTAACTCCAAACTCCATCCTATCCCTCAACCAGACCTCTGATACCACTCTGTCACGACCCCCTCCCCACAAAGTGTACCCCTCCTTGAGCCGGCAATGTGAAAAGGGAGATAATGACCCCCGAGTCCCGCCTCCAGTAGGCCCCGGGTTGGCGACTAGCACCGAGGGTATAATAACGTACAAATGGGAGGCATTACCCTCTAAGAGAACACATACAGAAGAGAGAGATAGAATAGACTCCAACCAACTCCAACTCATAACTGAAATGTAAAAGTAACCCAAGTACATATATGAAATGTCATGAAAAAGTACTACAACTGAAAGGGGAAACTAAAAGTACCCAAAAGAAAGAAAAACGACAGCGACCACAAGCCCGAACAGCTCCTCCTCCAACCACAAGCTAGTAGTAACCAGCTTGATCACCAACCTGCTCCAAGTGACCTGAAAAACAGTTTATATGTACATAGGGTGAGTATAACAGTATACTCAGTAGGATCCTCCCCAAGACTCTCGTGCAAAAGTAAAGAAAGCATGCTAATGCCCAGTGAACAACAAGTGAAACTAACTCGTCACCTAAACAGGTATATTATGTTCCCAACCTCACCATGGCTACTCTCACCAAGTAACGCATACAAGAATATAGCATATAATAAAGAATATCAAGGGTACCCCGCTACTACTTCCCAACTGGTTTGCCGCTTTGCCCCAACGACATAGGTCCTGTGCATCTCTCTCCAAAGGCTTTCCCATATCAACATGGGTCAAGCTCCACAATCTGCACCTCGTACTTCACAAAGGCTTGCCCGCAGACACCTGGGCTAAGCTCCACACAATCCTCACAACCAAAAGTAACCAGGTAGTTTCCGGGAGCCACCACAGCTCGTATAACGTGTATCATACGTCGGGTATTATACCTCAAGCCATTACAGCCCATACACCGAGTAAGGATCCTCAAGCCATCACAGCCTATACACGTTACACCTATAGTAGTCCATATGATACTATATCCAGAATATATGTGTGTGAAATAACCACAAGCCATTACAGCCCTCTACACACATATATGGGTAAAACTAACCACTGTGCCTACCGGCACTAAGATCTACCAAGAGAAGAGAGCGGGGCCAAAGGGGGTAGTCAGCCATTCATCCTCCCATCAGTATGTTGGGGAAAACACCCCCCCAGGGCTCAGAATCCCCGGGGTGTCAGTTTCCCTTACCGACAGGGTGGAGTAGCGTATAGAAACACAAAAAGTACAGAATATATAAGTAACTCACATCCACACTATGGGCATTACCTAGTCTTAGATACAACTGCAGCTAACGTCTCTCAGACTCCAGGCTGCTACTTCAAGACTAGGTATCCTATAAGCACACAACCAATTGACGAGCTTTATTAGATTACTCCATTCTCATTTATCAGTTCCCCTGTACATTAATTAATTCTTTAAACATTAATTAATATTGAACAATTCCACATTTAACTGAAATGGAATCACTTTCAAAAACAACTGCTCCTTTTAAGATTCACATCACCTTTAAATTCCAGCATCTCCATCCCCATGGATTTTCACCATTAAATCGAACATTCATTACAGAAATACTTTTCCACATTCCCAGGCATTCTAGAAAAACATCCTATGCTTCTAAACACAAAGGAGGATCAACACGGTGGGTAGATATACTACCCGTCGAGTCTTTTCCGCCTATAGAAAGAGCATAGACCCATCCTTTATCGAGAGGCTAAACACAGACAGCACGTGGCATACCCCACGTGTCTTCGCCTCCTTCGGAAAGAGGGTAAGCAAGACAAGCTGCCTTGAGCAGTGGGGAAAAGTAAAGCAGATAAGTAACCAGACCAAACCACCAACATCAAACCATCACATTCATCTCATACCATCACCCTTGGTGTCCTCCCCGACACCCATATGAATAAACCGATGCATCTCGCCACACTAGGCGTCATCCGCTGCCACAACCACAAGTCTCCATGCCTCCACATATCACAATAGCCATCCAGGCTCACATCACAGCACAAGCAGCAGGAAAACAAACATCACAAAATGGGCTCTCGGCCCGTTAACAAACAAGAGGGTAACTCAAAACCCTTTTTGGAATTCCCACATAATCTGTTCTCTAATCCATATTGAATTAACAAATTTGTTATTCGTAGGCTCCAATCATGGATACCTAATCAGTAAGCTATCACAATTAAATAACCAAGCTTGCTTCCCTAATTTGATTATCCTCAAATTAGAACAACTACAACAACGACAATAACCAGATTAATTTACATGCCTCTTTATCTTTAGCCAATTAATCAACAATTAATTCCGGCTTTACGTTCATTATCAATTTCAATCATGAACGAACAATAAATCAAAGAAAACATAGATATCACTATATCTAGGAAAACATGAGGCAAACCGTTATCACGGTATAAAGCAACAGCATGCGATCAACCAATTCTTTTAATCCGGTTCAAGTATTTAATTAGGTCAATTTCATTGTGATCCAAAGGAATAAATCATGCTAATTCTACGATTGCACATATATAATTAGAGAAGCCATGAATACCCTACCTCGAAGAGTTCGTGACGTCCTTTATCCACACAGCAGGTCACGATCCTCCCCTCACGACAACTTATGTGGAAGAATGATCGACACAGCTTGGTTGCATCCAACAGAGCGGGACTGATCCTAGGAGTAAGGGTTGTTTGTGCAACTCCTACGGAAAGGATTGAACGGTTCTAGCGCCTCTTAGTTAAGAAAAAAGGGAAGGAATAAGGGAGAATGATATCTCGTCCCTTTTTAAGATTTAACGAGGTGACGGTTTAAGATCCGGTTAATTCTCCATTAAAAACGGATCGCATTAACCCACGCGGTTTGACCAAGTAAAACATTCCAAGCATTAGGAATAATTAATATAGGATTTATGGCATTTGAATCGGCCTTAAGAGCCCTTAAAATAAGGCTTTAAATGTATTTTACGTCAAAGGAAACGTCAAAAGGGGCAAAACTGTAGGAGTCTGGAAACACTGTTCACCCACCGTTACTGTACATGAAACTGATCTGTCACACCGATCTGTGAAACTGATCTGTGAAACTGATCTGTCACACCGATCTGTGAAACTGATCTGTGAAACTGATCTATCACACCGATCTGTCTCACCGATCTGTCTCACCGATCTGTCACACCGATCTGTCTCACTGATCTGTCTCACCGATCTGTCTCACCGATCTGTGAAACTGATCTGTGAAACCGATCTGTCTCACCGATCTTTGAAACTGATCTGTCTCACCGATCTGTCTCACCGATCTGTCTCACCGATATGTGAAACTGATCTGTGAAACTGATCTGTCACACCGATCTGTCTCACCGATCTGTCTCACCGATCTGTCACACCGATCTGTCTCACCGATCTGTCTCACCGATCTGTTACTGTTCATAAAACTGGAAACACTGTTCACAGAACCGGAAAATTGGAAAAGTGTTGGGGATAAGTCCCCTTGACCTCCCAGAACACCTCCAATACCAACATTTCACAAATTCATGGACCGGAGAGGTCCGGGCCATTACAGGTTACGTTATAACCTCCAATGCATTGGGTATGGAAGTCGGTTGTATGGCTATTCCATTAAGTGATATGTTTGGAAGTTGATCGTATGGTTATTCCATTTAAGTATGCATATGTCCCATGTGACCATTATATGTTATGTGTTCTTTATATGGGTTTTGTGTTAATATTTTTGTTACAAAAGTGTAGGTAATGATATTTTATTCAGTGAAGAGTTTTTAATACTTCATAAAGGTGAAAAGTATTTTTTTGATAAATAATTCTTTGTTTACATGTTGTTTTGAAAAACTAACAGTTTTCTTTCTTTGTGTATCCTTTACTGGGATTTTTATGCTCATCCCATGCTTTTGAAATGTTTTACACAGGACTTAAAGATGAATAGGTTCAAGGATAGGATCAAGGAATGACATGCTATCTAAAACATGGAACTTGAGATGTTTCTTTTTAGGAGATTTTATTTATTTATGGAAACTTAGTAGAAGTGTATACTTTGTAATATTTTGAGATGTAATAGTTATGTCCTAATTCTCTAAAACTATAAACCTGAAAATATCCTCTATGTGAATCATTCATTTAATTCTATATTATGTAATGTTTAAGGCTGGGTCCTTATATAACTAGTATATATTATTCACCCTATGGGATGGTAGAAGTGTTAGGAAACAGGATTTGTCTAACCGTGTGGCCCTGCCCATCTTACCGTGTGAATAATACTTTTTATTTCTCACATAAATTTTATATATTCTCAAAATATTGTATCATCAATTAAAAGACCCTAACTTAGGATTAATTGAAATATAATGTCTTTGATACTCTGATGAACCATTTTAGGCTCATATAAACCCCATCATAGGAGGATCAATGTCAATAGAATTTCATTCAAACCCTCTCTAGTGGGTAATTATTCTCTGGTCCCATCTCTCCCAATTTCTATTTCATTCATCCACAAGGATTATTAGATAATAAATTTTTATATTGATCTAAAATAATTTTTTGATCCTTAATACATTTTAGATTTCCCAATCTCCATCTCTGCCATTATTCATTCGAAATTCCCGCTAAGGGTGTTGAGTTTCATGAATCCATGAATAAGGTAGGTGGTTCTATTGGGGTTTTTAATTATTCACACCCTTTAATTAAATTATTAATTTATACTGATTTCAATTAAATCATGAAAAACAAAATAAGTTTGAATTGGAAATTTTAAATTTATAGGCATTATTTTTTTGAAAATAACTCCTTTTCAAATTGAAAAAAAACATGGTTGTGATTATTATTTTATGTAATTTTTGAATTATGAAATTGAATTTTTAGAAAAATGGAATAAATTGATTTGATAAGAATATTGTAATTGTTTTATATTGAAAAAAATGTTTTTATGAAAAACACAAGTTATGGATTACAATGTTAAATTGGAATATTGAAAATTGAAATGTGGTGATTTCATTTCAAACAAGCTTGAACTAAATTTCCCATTATATATATATTAATTTATCACATGCGAGCCTGAGTAGTTAGTGGGTTATTTAGGAAAATCACAGAAAGATGATAATTCTATTGTAATGGATTGATGTTTTAATGACTAACTACCTAGTTTAGGAATGTAATTTTTTATTCATGTGGGAGTGTATGATTATAATCTTATATTATATTAGATAATGTGATTGTAATTATCCAGTAAATGGAAGCAAGAATTATTTTGATCATTAATATGAGAGTGTGAGGATCCTATAATTGGGAAATGTCATGCTGCATGGTAGATATAAATTATTCATGTTGGGTATACTTTGATATATATACAGCTTATTGTGAAACATGTCACTAATTACTAGTGATTTATAAAAGTACATTATATATAAAGAATACTTCACCAATTTTTTGAAACATTTCTATAATTTTAAATGAATGTAATGTTATTTTAATAAGAAGTTTTACTTCCATAATTTTTTGATTGAAATTAGTAGAATTGTTTTGGTTTATTATCATGAATTCTTATTTTGGAACACTTGGTGATACCATATTGGGGTATTTTTTGTTCCAAACCTACATTTCCCAATATTTATTTAAAAAATTTATTCACCTAGGATCATGTAATGTGAATGTTCCTCTTGGAGGATGTGGATGTTCTTGAATCATTGTGCTTAGAGATTTGATAACTTTCATATTTTTTTGAGTATTATTTTTCTCATTTGGTACTTGTGGGATATATTTATTGGGTTTCGAGTTACTTTTTTGGTTTCTAGTATTCTATTCTTTTAGGATTATTCGTTGAACATGCAGAATAGTTTCGTTCTCTTCCAATGTCTTACATATGAAACAATTTTCTATTTTATATTGTATGATAAATGGTTATAGTAACCAACCTGTTAAAATTGTGAATTCCCTTTGGGATTTTTCCATATCATTTCAGGGGTCAAGGTTTTTCATTATACGAGCTAGATAATGGAATGTTGGTATTAAGGGTGTAGTTTTTTATTCTTCCCTTGATATGAGTATGTAGTTTTAAGGTCCTTTAAGGTCATATGAGGTGGTTGAGAGTTACTAACTAACCAATTATCATAATAATATTCTTATGTTTTCTAGGGGTGGTTTGTTAAAGATTTACTTATTATTAGTTCTAGTGTTTTCCATATATTTTAATTGGAATGTTGGGATCAAAATATTGGTTTCGTATCATACGGGATTAATTTCTCATGTTCCTATTTATTTACCGTGATTATAGGTAATATTATGATGTCATAAATGTTGATTCTTGATGTTTCATAGAATTATTATAGTATGAATTCATCTTAATATGGTCTAGGAGGATTATTGTAAATAACCATTTGAGTAAATACTCCCTTGGAGCATAATTTGGGGAGGTTATTGCGGGTGATATCCATGTTCCAGGACATGCACATTCACCAATTCCCATTCACTCTACAGCTGGGGAAAATTATGTGGTTCAATTATAGAGTCTTGACTAGGAGTATCTTCAACATAATCCACCATCATTCTGAGTCTAGAATAAGCATTTAGAGTTCGTGGATTATTTATGAAGGATTGAGATTTTTTCAACTCATTGTAAATTCTTATTGAAATTATGGTCAAATGTGAAACCTTAAACATTTAAGGACCTAGAAGGAGATGGGGTTACATGTTTGTTACATTAAAATTAAGGTATGGATTGATGTGGAAGAATAATAATGTTATTTTCACCAACCAATCATATCAAGAGTCTATGGCCCCTACTATGGATATGGATTATTTTTGAACTTGTGAAGGTATATAAGAACGTGATAGAATATGTGAACCAATTGACTGAGCTTGTTTAGTTTTCACCTGATATAATATCAAATAAAGTCCTGGAGACCTAATAGTTTGTTATGTTACATTGATATGATATTCATTATCATATTTTCTTACTGAATCCTGATTGTTATGATGACATTCTTAATAGGAAACAGTTGGTAGATCATGAAATGGATAGTATGTCAGTGTTGATGGGAGTTCATTTATCACCCAATGGATTTTCTAGGAGTTCTCATGAAGAATAGTGAAATACTGATGAGTCTGATTGTCTTGTACAAATATGTTCTATTAAATACCACCAAAATTTCATAGCATAATCCATTTGACTAGTTTCTATTGTGTCAATCCTAGGAAATCAAAACGAACATTCATAGATTCCCTTATGATATGTGGTTTCTATGGATTCTTAGGTTACTTGAACGTGTTTTTTATATGTATTACACTCCATGTAGTTGAATTGTATCATCATTTGCAAAAATAAATATAGTGAAATCATAAGATTAATGATCTAAGGGTTTCTATTCATAGTCATAAAAAATTCCTTTTCACATAGAGTAAGAGTCTCCAGAAGAAGAAGATATGTGTTCAACGACATTGAGAGGTACCATCACTATAGATGAATCTCTAGTTAATATATTATTTGATACCAATGCATCATATTTGATTATATAAATTGTAATATAGATCCTTCATAATATTCTTACACATATTTTATCTTATGTGGTGTATATTTCCACACGCCTCAAAATGAAGAGAGAGTATGATCTTTTTAGTCCAGCATTTGTTTTCTCCTTATCTGAGATTGAGAAAACATGAGATTTTATGGTTCTAGACATGAAACCTCTTGATGAAATATTTGGTATGGAAAAACCACAGATAATAAATATATGCTTGATTGGTATCATTGATGGGTCTCCATTACTATACTTGATTGGTTGTTTTTTATAATATATGATGAATATAACACTTGTCTGAGTAGAGTCGAATCATCATATACAAAGTCAAGGAAAGTAATATCAGTTGTTTCTTTTGGAATTGTGGGTTAATCTATTAGTTATTACCACATAATTTTCATCATGTTTCCTAATGTTTTTCAATTTTATTTCTCAGGTTTCCATTTATAATAGATTTTGAGTATTTCATTGATTTGGTTATTCAGAAAATCATTTATTTATACCTTTCGACTTCATGGAACCCACTGAGATGATAGAGTATAAAATCAGTTGGTTGTATATTTAGTGAATGGATTTTTATTCTTGATTATGTCAACATGGGCGGAGCCTATCCTATTTTTTAACATAGATTATGGTCCAATTCTCTTTTTTGTAGATTACAGAATGATTAAAAAATTTATAGTAAAGAAAAAGTATCAATTTACATATATTTTTTGTCATTCATCTAGTTGAATGTTTCAATGTTGTTATCAATTATTTTTCATTGATTAGTTATCACCATTATAGAATTAATGAATCTAACTTTCAGATTACCGCCTTATAATGAATGTATATCCCTTATTAATTCCTTGTTAGGAAAATTGGTTTCACCAAGGATCCTGAAGACTTAATAAATTATAAAATTAGAATTATTGATGAGTATCTTAATATGTTGGTGGTTTTATTATTTGATGGAATTATAGTTTATTCTATGTCTAATGAGGATCATGTGAATCATTTGAGCGGAGTTCTTGGACTATTTAGAAATCACCAACATTATTCCTAGCTATCAAAATGTGATATATGAAATCGATAAGTGATAGTATTTGGACATGTTTTATTATGACCCGGTACCTTAGTTGATCATGATATGGTGAAAGATAATATGAAATTGAAGTACCTATGTGTTGTTATATATATTTTTAGATTCTTGGTTTTAGAAAGATATTATCATTTTTGGTAAATGATATTCATTGTTTTCTTCTCTGATTACCTTACTATCTTATAAGGGAGTAACTTTTTTAGGGATGATAAATGTAAAATTTATTTTCTCGTTTTAATACAACTAATGAAAAAAATATAAATGTTTACTCTTCTACATTTTGGGAATGACTATGTGGTCTTTTATGATACATCCAGTTAGATCACACAGTTTTTTAAGGATTTCTCTGGAGAATACAATATGAAAATATTTATCCAACACATGATCATGAACAAGAAGTTGCGATGATTGAACATAAATGTCAGTATCATTACAATTTAATAGAATTATTTACCATGACTTCCTACAAAATTTATTTGGTTTATCTTCTCATAAGAGGATTCAAATATCTGGCGTATTCATTGGGTGGAGTACTGAAAATCGTTTGAATTAGAAATACCTAAAACCACATTTCAAGGTAATTTCATTTCAAATGATTTGAGTATGAATCTTAAGACTCATACTACGAAACAATAATCAAATTTGTTTATTTTGATGTCTCTTTTTTTACAATTTCAATTTTTTGATCAGGAAATAGGGGATGGGGTTATTTTGGAAAAACTTTAGTCAACCTAAACTATTCTAGAGATTATTCTTCATGATAAACAACTTGATGACGAATTTTATGGCATTATGGACTCTCATTATGTCGAGGATATCATTTTTTAGGGGTCTTTATCTATTGAGGGTATACAATGCTTACAGAACTGGTACATTATACCTTTACCTATATATAAATATATGATGGGGGATTTCAATAACTCTTAGTGGGATGTTCACATTGGAACCGCAATGATGTTCTATGACATTAGGAAATGATTCTTCTTGCCAGGTATGAGAGGATATATCACTAAATATTTTTTGTGTTGCTATACAATCTAGCAGGACAAGGACGAGTACCAGAGGCCTTTTGATTTACATCAGCCACAAAAAATGAAAACATTGATGTGGGATGATATTTCTATGGAAATTGTTGTGGGGTTTCCATTTACCCAAAACAATTATATTGTTATAATTGTTGTGATTGATATGCTAACCAAATCAGATCAATTTATAACCATTATTGACACACAAAAATTGAGGTGTTGGAAAATAACTATGTGAGATATAATTTTTATATTCATAGAGTTACATTTATTATAGTATCAAATAAGGTTGCACATTTTAATTCTCTATTTAGAGTGAAATTTAGGAGGAACTGGATTGTCAGGTTTGTTTTATTACAGATTACCATATATAGGAGGATGTTAAGACATAGAGGGATAAATATAATCCTAAGGATATACTTCGTTCCAACATCCTAAATTTTAGAGGTTCCTAGGATGGCCATTTGGGGCCAGTTGAGTTTTATTATAAAAAAATATTCCATTATATAATAAGAATGGAACATATTGATGTCTTATATAGTCTTAATTACAAATCATTGTTATGATGGAATAAGACCGGTGAAAGATAATTCGTTGAACCAAACATGGTCCAGTAGATGAAAATAGATTCCATTTATTGGTCAAATAATTTATATGGAATAGAGCTAGTAAGAATATTATTTTTACTATCATCATAGGTTTTTTAGTTACCAGTAGGTGAGTAGTTGCTCCTTAATGATTCACCTCATTTAGGACATTGTTGGATTAGGGGGAAAGGGAAGAAAAATCCACATTTCCAGGGACCTTATTAGGTTTTTATGTAGGTAGGGAAAGTGGCATAAACTTTATCCGTTAAAACATAATTCATGTCAATACCTAACATGTTCCATGTATCATTACTGTGAAACACTATTTATTAACAATATAACATTGTGAGTTGGAGTGATATTGATGTTGAGGATGATTTATTTGTGATTGGGTATCCAATTAGTATTTTTAATTCTAAAACAATGTTAATTCATTGGTGGATGATGCCATTTTTTAAGTTATCTATAAGAAAATTTCTAATACACGTGATATGTGGGATAGAAATACATTAATGATAGACTATCGACCTTATCTTTTAAAAAAGAAACTTATTTATAAGATTTTTATGGATATAATTATTATATGGTGGGGAGGAAATAACATCATGTTACTATTTTTAGGTACTCCACAACCATATTTTTTAATATAATTGGTTGAGAATCACTTCATTTTTCATTATGTTAAAAAATGAAAATTATGATAATTTTGGGATGTGTACGGTTGGAACATGGTTTTCCCAAACCATGTGTCAACCCAGTGTAAACCATGAATTCCATACAAATGGGGGTTTGAAATTTTGATGAATGTTTTGACTAACTATGCACCCACCTTATAGAAACCATTCACCAAATTAGAGTGTCTCATAGTTAGGGAATTTTTTTGGTCTATCCATGTGGCACTATATGAAATATATTTTGATTAATGTCTTCTATTTATGAAAAGTATTTAAAAATTTCATGAATACCTATTTCATCAACCTCACAATACTAACATGGTATTACTCAAAATTAGAGGTATATAATATTATAAAGAACCACTTTTAGATCCTCCAAATCCCATTCTAGATATAAATAAGTGTAGATAATCCCTTTTGGTCCCTCTTCGATGAATAATTAATTTCATGTCCCATCTCTACCTCTATCTCTTCCTTTACTTTGTATGGTCTTTATGATCATCATCTGTCTAGTTGATCTAAATGCATTTTTCTTTGTGTCCAAAAACTGACTTATATTTCTTGATCTACATTTCTATCATTCGTCATTGGAAATTCCCAGTATGGGTTTGAGTTTTGGGGATACACTTAAAAAGGTAGGTGGTTCCATTGAGATTTTCAATTTAATAAAAAATATATTCTCCTGATTATTTTATATTTAATTTAATTAAATTATTAAAACCCAATTAGGCTAAAATTGGAATTTGATTTTTGATTTTCATGAATGTAGGAACACCCCCAAATAAAATGGAATTTGAAATTTCATTTTAATTTGATTTGGATGGAAGTTATGAAATGAAGATTTAATTATCGAGAAAAATTGAATAAATTTATTTCATAAGAACTACTTATTTTTTTACCATTAAAATTGAGTGAATTGAGTGAAAACCTATGTTTATAATGTGAAATTGGAATATTAAAACTAGAAATGGGGAAATGTTATTTTTAACTGACAACAAAAAATATTCAAATTATTGTTTGATTAAACGGGAACATGCAATCCTGCATAATATTTGATTAAATATAGGAAAGAGAGATAGTATAGTAATTACCATGAAATATATTTATGATTAAAAATCCACAATATTTTTTGTCTTGTAATATTCCATTATGTTGGAGTGGATGATTATAATTTACACATATATTAGTGTGGATGACTTTAAATCAACCTTAAGTGGTAGTGTGTATTTTCATGATCATTAACTTTAGTGTGTAAGGATCCTATAAAACTGAACTATCATGTATAATGGAAGATGACAATGTTTTTTTAATGTGATAACATAGATTTATTTTCCATCAATTTTGAAACAACATACAGAAGACTGGTGATTTATATTAATAGTTTTTATAAAAAAAATTACATAATAAATTGATTTAAATGCTTCGATAATTTATTATAGATAACATGTTTTATATAAAAATGAAATAATAATACAATAGCTTATTGATATTAAATTGAAATAATGATTAGGTTTATTTATTATTGAATCTTATTAAAATATACATGGTGAAACCCAACTTGTATTTTGATATCACACCCAAACATTTCCATCATGAGTTTGTAGATGTTCATCTAATAGGTTCAAGTAATGGGAAAACACATATTAGAAAAGGTGGATTTTCCATATCCTATTTCATTAGAATGTTGATACCTTTTGAAAATTTGAGTTTTATATTTTTATTATGGTACATTTATGATTAATTATTTGTATTTTGAGTGACCTACTTTTTTTTTATATTGTGTTCTTTGGGAGTTTTCTTTGAGCATGCTGACTTGCTACTTTATCTTCCATAGTGTTGTGGAAATAACCATTACCTATTTTATATTTTATGATTCTTGGTGTTAATATCCAACCAATGTGCTTTGGGGATGCTCTTCGGGTTATTTCATTGTCAGCTCAAGTAATGGGGTATTAGGGTATCCAGGCAAGTTCATGAATGATTTTGTCAAAAATAAATTTAGATTTTAGTATTATAAAATATTTTAGTTAAATTTAGATTTTTAAAAAAATTAGATAATAAGGGTATTATTTTTTATATTATAATATAAAAATTATAAATGTATGATTTTTTTGTGTTTTTTGGCAATATTGGGTTTTTAGTGAATAGTTAACAAATATCACTTTTTTTATAAAATAATAATTCAATTTATTTAAAAATTACCAATAAAATTTTAATTTCAACACAAATTAACTTAATTGTTATTTAATGTTTTATAATATATTAATTATATTTTAATCAACATTTTGTTTTATTTTGAATAATTTTATTCACGTGCTTCAAAACATATTTTTTCAAAAAACAATTTTAGTTGCATTTTGGAAATTTTTATTAAAAATAATTTATTCAACTTAAATAAATTGATTAATGATAAATTTATAAAATATTTTAATTAGGTTTTCTGAATTTTGTAAATATACCCTTTATATTTCTTATCATTAAAAATAGTTACCATATTAAATATCTTTCACCACGCTATGGGAAAAACATGGTTACAATAATGGGATAAGCCAAAGAAATATGACTAACACTTTTTCAAAGTTTTATTTTATAAATTTTTATCAATCACGACCATCCATTATTATAAATATGGAAATTTCATCACAGTGTCTTTCGATTATAACATTTATAATATTTGAAGTAAAGGATAATGTCAAAAAATGCCACTCTATTTTTTTAATATTTATATGATTTTTTGTAGTGGATATAAAATATATTCTTGGTTAAAAATATTTATTCAAAATAATTTATTTTTTTATTTAATGGTATATTTTTTTAGTGATTTTATAATTTCCTTCAACATTTACACAACACTGACCCAATGCTTGTGCAAGTAGTAGAAAATCAAATTAAATGATTGTGAATACATAAAAAGTAATATTTTTGGGATGAATAATATTTTTAAAAAAATATTAAAATTAATATTTATTTTGGTATAGATGTTTAAATGTATTATATTATTATTATATGTCTTATTTTTTAGTTTTAAAATTCCAATTATTCTAATATATGTTAAAATGAAGGTAATTGTATTTTTTTTGTTAGATATATTTTGTTTATTTATATAAGTTTGCTATAAATCATTAAATATAATAGTTATGATGAGATATGGTTTAAATGGTAAATCGTGGTAATTTATGGTCTATTTTTAAGATCATAGGTAAAATTATAACAATTTATATTAAATAATTCCATTACCACAATTATTGTTAAAAATGGATGTCCAATGGGTGGAACCAATAGATAATGTTTAAAATGACATATAAACATATATAAATATGATTGTGTTATTATATAAATTAAATTTATTCCTTTTATTACAATACATGTAATTTTGGATCATTTTTACATTAGTTTTTGACATATTATATTATAATATTTCATATATTTCTAAAAAATTACAATGATCATATTTTAAAAGAAATATTATTTTATTAAATGATTTAAAACGCTTAAAAATAATATATTCATCAATGTTTGTGGTATTTTCTTTCCAATATCCAATTTTTCCATTTATGGGTAATTTAGCCTTTTATATAAAAATAATTGTCCCATAATGATTAAAAATTAATAACTATTCGGTAGTCCTTAAAGGGAATAACATTGGGATAAAATAATGATATGAGGGTGTAAATATCACATAATGTTATAAATATTTTATTATAAAAGATTATTCAGAGTATTATCAATCCTATTTTATAATTATACTAATTTTGATAAACTAAAACATTAAAATTAATAGGTATTACTTTTATACATTACGAAATTTATTGAAATCCCATCCCCTCAATTCTAAAAGGGAACCCCCTCTCCACTCATCAACAGGATTCACGATCTATTTTTAATATAAAATAAATCTCTAAATACCATCCTAAAACAACTCAACATGTGAAATAGAGATTATGTTTTTTTTATAAAATCATCTTTAGAGGGAAGAATGTGTAATATAAAAGAGGTTTCTTGGAAAAGATGTATGACTTTTAAATGAATGTTTTAGACCTATTTATTTTTCACAATAATTTAAATATAAATCAAACATGATTATATATTAAATTATTATATAATATATAACTACGATATAATTTTTTAATCTAATTTTTTTATATCATCTTCTTTCTCAATCATATGGGAAACAAAACCATCATCCGTGTGAATGGAGGACTACCATTTTCATAAACCATTTAATTTTTTTACCATTACCTTCTATAAACAAAGTATAAAATTATGGATTTATTGTATATATATAAATATATGACATACATGATATATTATTAATTATATAACTATAATTTATCATCATCATCCTTACCTATCCATCCATTTAAAATTGATAACGTCATCTATGGGAAGGTGTGGATTACCAGTTCCATGACGCGATGTGGTTCATTTTTCATGACCACATAACATGGATGATATAATTAACTATATTAAAAAAATAATATATTATTTACTATATAATAATAATAATTTAATGTATGAATTATACTACTCTTATTTCCATCATGTTCTTTGAAAAATATTTATGATACTCATGCGTATATATGACCTACAGTCTCCATGATTTTTACATAGTTCAATTTTAATAACAATATATTATGTTTGGATTTATAATAATAATTGTTTTTCAATTGATAAATATATTATTATTATTTTTTTTATATTATAAAATTATTAATAATTTGACATAGTAAACATAAAAATTTTATTTTGGAAATATTTGCTGAATATAATCATAACATTTGACATGAACTTCATTGATTAAGTAATTGTTAATAATGTTGTAATAAATATCATAGAATGAATAATAAACATTAAAATTTGTTCTTAAAAATGAGAAAAATTAAAATATATTAAATTTTTAGGATGATGAAGAACATACATGATGATTTGGATCATGATAGGGGACACCATACTCTAGAAACCTCATTTATAATATTTTAATAATTTATTATATAAAAAATTTAATTCCTAGTCAATATTATTAAAAGTACATTAATTATGAATTACTATATACAAAAAATAATTATAATTTAAATTTATTGTATCATGATTACTATATTTAAATGGTTTCATTGGGAATCATTTTACATATCATATATATAACAATTTGAATTTCAATACAAAAAAAAATCAAATTTCATATTTTTACATATACAACATCTATAACCTTACCCACACCCAAAAACATTATTTAATGATTTATTAACTTGTTATATTTAATTATTTCTTTAAGAAGAACCCTTCATCTCTTCTTATGTAAATTTTATTTTTGAATTTTTTTTAAATGAAACTAAATTTCAATATTTGAATGTGTTTTGAATAAGGTTCAAGAGAGTTTTTCATGGGATTTATAACGAAACGATGAAATATTAAAATGTTTTATTGATTTTATGGTCATTTTATGTATTGTGTGATGATATTTTAGATTGATATATATTATTATGATTTCTAAGACCGATATAGCACATGATGATTAGTGATACTGATATAATTCTGATATCATTTAGATATTAATTATACTCTCGAGATATTTTTTAGTTATTGATCATGTTCTTTATTCCACATGTAATTATTATATGAAGACAATTTCTGGGAAAACATACATGAAATTTAGATTATTCCTAATGATTTTTCATGGAAATATTTTTTATTTTAAATGATAAAGTAAAGATCATTTTTTAAGGAACTATTTGGAATTATTAGGGTAAAAGGTGTGTTTTTAAGAAAGAAATTTTCAAGGATTATCATGTTTTATAAGAAACCCTCAGGATTATTATTTTTGTTGATGGTTTTATTATAATTTATTTAATTAAAAAAATTGTGTTTAAAAGATGATTCCATGAATATGTGAACAATTAAATGACTTTAATGTTTCTTATGTTATTGGGAAACTATCCATTATAATAACCTGGTTATAAAATTGATTAGTGGGTTCGATTAAATCTTTTTTACGTGTCCCTTACTAATATATTTTATTATCCCACATTGTTTAATATTTTCCATGGGTTATAAGTATGACTGTAAAAATGAATATGTCAATTTAAAATTCATGATGATTTGTCAAGAAAAGAAACCATGTTTAATTAGAAATGTTTTATATTTGAAAAAACTAAATATTGTGTTTAAAGATCACATTTAAATATATGGGTTTGTTTTATAATATTTTTAACTTAATTATCTAAAACTATAATAAAAAAAGTTACTTAAAGTGGGAAGAAGTTATTTTTTTTCTAAAAAGTAAATTTAATAATTCATAATTTTACATCAATAAAATATTGGTCATCGATGAACATGATTGGTATAGCCCTGGTGGACCTGTTAAATGTCATTAGAGGAGTAGTTTTGGTTGATATATATGGTGGGAGGAAAACTATTATTTTTGTGATGATGTAATACTAATTATAAGTGGATTTTTTTTTCATGGATGATGTCACACCCCGACCAAGGCACGTGTTTTATTTTATTATTTATTTATCATTAAATAATATTTTTCTGAGGTCCAGTGTGAGTCTCAGGTGAAATGTTTTAGTTTTTTTTAAAACATGCACCTTTTGGCGTCGATGTCGTCGGGCGCACGGGCGGAGCATGAAGTTGGAGCTGCACGACTTCGCCCTAACTTTTTTGAATCCCGTTGTCTTTGGAGTTTTGAAATAATGAGTGTATATTTAAAACGTGTGTTTATTGTCGTGTTGTTTAAATTTTATTGTGTTAAGAATATTATTTTTATTGAAATAATATGACTGCCCTTAATATGTTAATTTGTATCTTCATGTTAACATTGTTATTATTATTTTCTTCATTTTAATTATTGCCATTATTTACTTTTTAAATTATTTATTTTATTCATATATATATATATATTATACCTTTTTATTAGGGTTTTTGGAAACCCATTTCCATCCTTCCCTTTCTCGTAGCCCGATGCGCTGCCACCCCTTGTTCCCCTTCTCTCCCTTGCGCAACGACGTAGCGCCCCCTGTAAACCTCAGCTCCCTCCCTCCCTCTCTCTTCTGCTCGAATTGTAGCACTGCCCCAGTCGCTCTTACCTGCTCCAGCTCCCCCACACGGCACACCTCTCCCATTTTCACCCTTCTCCGCACTTCACCCTTCCCCACTTGGTGAACCGTCGTTGACTCCTCCACCAGCACTCCGTCGTCTACCCTCTGTTCGCAATAGCGGCCCAACACCCAACTTCTTCCTCCTCCCCTGGCCGCAACGACCAAACGCCCGCCACCTCTTCCTCCCTTGATGCGTCCCTCCTTTCTTACAGCGTACGGCTGACACAACCATCCGACACAGGACCTCCCCCGCTTATCCACATTCCCTTGCATGCGGCTCGAGCTCGCGCCAACCCCAATGTTGTCTCCCAGATGCCCCAGTCTCCGCCGCCTTGCATCTTCCCGAGCCCAGTTGCTTCCCCTGTCCACTCGGTACAAAACCATTTTCCCCCCCTCAGCCGGATCTCGAACGGCATCTCCTCCCTCCTGGTGCGCTAAACCCCTAGAACTTCGCCCTTCCCTTGCTGCCTTACCGTCACCCTCCTCAGCAGCCCAGATCCATAGCGACCACCAGCCGGAACCCCCTTGGACCTCCTCCTGTAGCCCGTAGCCATCTGCCTCCTACTCCCCTTTGATTTTACCAACGCGCACCAAAGGTCAGAGCGTCTCTAATCTCCGGCGTTGTCCCTCTCCTCTGTCCGATGCCGCTCAACCTGACTCCCTGCTTCCGACGCCCAGTAGTCGCGCCTCTTTGCTGCTCCGCCTCCTGCGCAGCTCCCTCCCGTCGGGCTCCTTGCAGCACACCCCCCCAGCCAGGTTTCTTTTTTTTTATGTTATTTTTAATTTTATTAATATTATAAATATTGTTATTATTATTATTATTATTATTATTATTTTTATTCTGATTATTATTATTATTATTATTATTGTTATTTATTATTATTATTATTCTTCTTATTAATAATAATAATAATATTGTATTTATTATTATTATTATTATTGTTATTATTATTATTAGTATTATTATTATTATTATTATTATTATCATTATTCATATTATTATTATTATTATTATTATTATCATTATTAATATTGTTATTATTATTGTTGTTATTATTATTTTTTTTTATTATTGTTATTATTATTATTGTTATAATTATTATTATTATTATTCTTGCTTTGGCCTTTTCATTGTTAGGGGGTTATCTACTTATGATTGTTTTGGTAGGATTATTATTTTAGAACCCACGTGGAGCGATTCCGAGTTTGTGTCGTTGTTGTGCTTCAGTCTCGAGGTGAGTGTTTCTCCTCGACGCTTGGTTTCGCTTTCTCTAGTGAGTTGTTATATGTGTTCTGAGTCCTTGATATTTATTATGCAGAGTGTTGGACTTTATCACGTGGTTTCAGACACATGATGTGTCATCGCACCTTGGTTCCGAGTTTGTTTTGTCGCCGCGCTTTGAGCTTGAGGTAGGTTCCCTTTGCACTGCTTTTAAAATTTAAGATATATTATTTCATGTTGTTTGTGCACCCTAATTGTTCAAAATAAATATATTATTAATTTTAATGAATATGAGATAATATACGATAAATAATTTTTAATATAAGATAGTTAATTTTTAAATGATTATTTAGTGTAAAAAGAGCCGTTTAGTTTATACACGACACATGAAATATCTTCTTCACGAGCAAACACCAAATAATGAAAGAATGCCCATTTGTATTTTAAACATAATTTACGAAATATAAAATAGTGTTCTAGTTTAATGAGAAATGATTTCTTTTGAAGCGTGAACAAGTACTTTGGTTCTTTTGAGTAGTTGTTTGGTCAGCTCATAAAGGTTATTTGAAAAAAAATGTTTTGTTTTGGATTGGTTTATAAAAATATTGTTAGCCTGTGAGGTAGTGTTTTTGGGGTTCTTTAAATGGTTTTAAAATGGGTTTTGTCTTATAAAGAAGTTGTACTTTTTCTTGAGTAGTGATTGTGAAATGTATTTAATGCCCATTTGGCACTTTATGCAATGCGATGAAAATGTTTTCATAAACACCCTCTTAAGACAACTCTCATGTCATGGTTGCAATTGATTGTTTGGGAGGCTGTGCTTAGAGGCTCTCGTGTACTTGAGTAGTTAAAGGCAAGAGGTTGTTCCACGGAGTGGCTCGGGGTGATGCCTGTTGTGCTTTATATATATATGTATATGATTGGATGCTCGGTTGGCATCAGTTGGCTCACCCCTTTTCCAAACACATGAGACATGGGAATCTGGCATATTGAGAGAATATTCTATGAATGATTGCTACACTGGTAGGTTATGGTACTGACCAGTGGGCCATAGAAGGTGGATATATTGGGTTTATTACTATGGGATTTTCCCTCGACCTTCCCGATAGTGGATGGTCGAGCGTATTGTGCGTTTTGATTTCATCATGACATGTCGATAGGGATTAATTCTCATGTATTGGTGTCTTCTAGTTTATTCTCTATCTCCTAGGTTCACACATGTCTATTCAGCTTTTGTTGGTATAGTAGTGATTATGATGCTCACATGTATACCTAAATTTACCTTGTTGTGTTCTTTACTTTATGCATTCTGGTGTATTGTTTTCCTTGGAAAGTGGTAAATTGCTTTTGATCAGGATTCTAAAAATGGTTTTCAAAAGAAGGTGTTTAATCCTCTTTGTGCAAATTTGAAAATATAAACATCAATTTCTCTTTTCATAAAAAGCCATTGACACTAATGAAATGAACCCAAATTTTGAAATGGTAAAGGGCAATGGTTCATACTTTGTTTTTAATTTGAATACATAGAAAGACATACTTTCATAAATTGTAGTTCAAACTTGAAATGAGGTTTCTTTTATTATAAATGTAGTGCATTGGGAATAGATATTGTGCTATCCTACTTAGTTTTAATACTCACGCCTATAGCTCTTTTCTGTTTTTAGTTTTGTGCAGGATACACCTTCAGAGTGCTCGCCTAGGGCAGTGCTTGATCGTTGAGTCGGAGAGTGACCCGCGAGGTCACATGGAGTTAGTTCTGACGTCGTGTTTGGTCAGTTTTATTTTTATTCTATTCCTGTTTAGTCACTTTGTATTGTTTATCTTTTCTTCGGTGCTCTGTATTATCTTTGCAGACTTATTTATTTATATTGGGATAAATCGTTCCCACAACCTCTGTTGATGCCCTGGCACTTGTCTCCAGACTGGGAGGATCGGGAATGCCTCTTGGGCCTTGTCGCGGGCCGACTCAGGTGACCGGTTCAGGGTCGAACCGGGTTGGATCGTGACAAAATGGTATCATAGGAGGTCATCTCTAAGCATACCTCACTTTTCAGAGCGCCCTTTGTTATTTGGGATGTCATGGTAGATGAAATAGAATTGTTGGGACTCAAGGGGTAGGTGTGGGAAGAGCGTCGCGAACTCTTTCCCGTACTGTTCCTCAGGTTTCGATGGGAAGTCTAGTTTAATTTGTTTATTTGGGTTTTTATGGAATGGTTTTGTGATTAGGATACGACAAAGGGAGTTTGGTCCACTAGTCCTCTTAACCCTCATGGCCTGGAAAGCCATGCAAAGCTAGGGGCATGGTCCAAGAAGGCTCCCTGTGTCAGTGATGTGATTGGCATATGACCGCCAACCATATGGTCAGGTCACCCACTGACACTATTCCCCTGTTTGAGTTGTTTTGTATTTCCCATTATTTCTGAAAGTGGTTTGAATCAGAAAAGTTGGTTTTGAAAAAAATGGTTGTTTGAAATGACATGTTTAATTTGTAGATTGATTTTTAAAAAAGTGGTATTAATGATTTGCTTTTGGGAAAAATGATGTTTCTTTGTTTTGGCCTTGCTGTTCCTATGAGTGCGCACATGCATTGTGGTATGTTTGAAATGTGGACGGATTTTTGGTATGGTGGATGGATGCCCAGGGTGGAACGGATACATGCATGTGAGTGAGTCTCTAAAGAATAACAATGGAGAGGGTTTATCCCAACAATCTCTTTTTAAAATAAAGATGTTTTCAAAAGAAATGTTTTGATTTTATGATGTCTCTTTTTCTTGTGTTTAGAGACTTTCATATATGCGGTGTTGGTTTTTGAGGATTTTTTTTATTGAGTTGGCCTTGATTGGGTTTTTGAGTTTTCCTTGTCCAGCGGTTTTCCTTTTGAAGCTTCGATGGGTGATTGTAGTGCGATTGATCAACCTAAGGATTTTATGCTTGAGTTTCAGATGTTGGATCCACCACTCTTTTATGGTCAAGTAGAAACTTCCGTGGCAGAGGAGTGGATGAGGAAGATTGAAAGGGAATTTAACATCATTGAGTTTCCCGAGTCATTGAAGGTCAAGTTTGCGACCTTCATGCTTAAAGGGTCACCGTGGATGTGGTGGAAGTTTGTGTCTCAGAACAAGCCCCGTCAAGAGATTACGTGGGAGTTCTTCACGGCTTTGTACATTCGCCAATTTTTCTCTGAAGAAGAAAGGGTGAGAAATTGGATGGAGATGTGTTGTCTGCAGCAGGGTGACAGATCCGTGTCGGAATATTTCTTGCGCTTTTTGTATCTATTACCTTATGATTCAGGGTATTCCATGAGAGAACCCATGAAGGCTCGATGCTTTGAGGTGGGTCTCTACCCTGATCTACAGTCGAATGTGTCAGAGTCCAACTTGACTTCTTTTGTCCATGTGGCGAGGCAAGCTATTCATGTCGAAGCTATGATGGTTGGAGTGATTGAAGTAGTCCTCCCTCCTTCGATCCCTATGATCACTGGTGAAGATTCTGGAATGGAGATGAGTAAGCAAATTAAAGTGGATGGAGCAGGTCGTGGAATCAAGAGGCCTTAGGATCTTTCATCAACCTCTTCGGAGCGAGAGATTATTGTGTGTTATCAGTGTGGCAAGCGGGGTCATAATAAGTCATCATTCCCAAGCACTCCGAAGCCCTGCCAGGCATGTGGACGCCTGGGTCACATGCGATGATTTTGTCGGGGCATTGCAAGGAAGCTTCACAGGGGAAGTTTTCAAAAGTAATGTGTTGTTGGGTCTTTGTTCAATGTTTATGGTGTAATTTTCCTTTCAGTTTAAGGGATCTTTTATCGTTGTAGTTGTATTGATAGTGTTTTGGATTTGAAATGTATGGGAATGTCATGGGTCTTTTGATGAACTCTGGCTTTAAATTATGGTATGTTTTTAAATTTTAAAATTTTTTCCGTTCCTTTTTCAAATAAAAAGCTGTATGTTTCTTGTTGGGATTATCAGAACCTAACTGCGAGGCATTAGATGCTTCATCTATCAGATTTCCAGCCAAAAGGTCTCGGAGTGAAGTTGACGCGTGGTCAGGAACCCCCATGGAATTTTTAGAAGTCTGGTTAAATACGTTCCTCTATCGTCGCGGTGAGATAGTTCTGGTGTTGATGCAATGGTTTCTTTGTCTTTGTAGATTTTCTCTTGTCGCAAAGCACGCGATGGACTTATCCCTCACGTAATGTCAGGAATTGTGCCTTTTGGATGTATGTTTCTGCTCAGTGAATTTGTGTGGGCCACTGATGTAAATCAGTGGCAGCCCTTGTTTGTGCCCATCCCGAAGTGATGGGTCGTGAGTAGTTGTAGTCCTAGTTTCATTGATCCAGTCCTTGGGCCCTCCCTCCCCGCCCGAGGGGTTGGGGTTTTTAGTTTGTGAAAAGTATCCATTTAAGCTTCTATCCCTTTCGGACATGAGTAAGTTTTTTAAAAGGTCCTAGCTGTGCTCTTTTTATCTTGAGTAAGGCCCGGTTCGGGCCTAAGATGGATTTTTGGTTGGTCCCTAAGAGTTCAGTCCTTTTATGGTGGGGAGACCCACCATGAATCTCGTTGGGTTTTCTCTTAAATAGTTATCGAATTATAGTTGAGTTCTTATGGCAGGGAGCCCGTTCGGGCATCCCTCTTCTGGTGAGTTATTTCAGGAAATGAGGTTTAGTCCCGTTGGTAGTTGGTGTGATGTCCTTGAGATAAGAGGTAGGATGGTGTTGTGTGGAACCCTTAGGTGTAGATCGATCGGAAGGATGGTTTCGTGGATTTCCGGGGGCAGAAAGCGTTATGGTGGGGAGAATTGTCACATCCCGACCAAGGCACGTGTTTTATTTTATTATTTATTTATCCTTAAATAATCTTTTTCTAAGGTCCAGTGTGAGTCTCAGGTGAAATTTTTGAGTTTTTTTTAAAACATGAACCTTTTGGCGTCGACATCGTCGGGAGCACGGGCGGAGCGTGAAGTTGTAGCTGCACGACCTCACCCTAACTTTTGTTAATCCCGTTGTCTTTAGTGTTTTGAAATAAAGAGTGTATATTTAAAATTTGTGTTTATTGTCATGTCATTTAAATTTTATTGTGTTAAGAATTTTATTTTTATTGAAATAATATGACTGCCTTTATTATGTTAATTTGTATCTTCATGTTATCATTGTTATTATTATTATTGTCTTTATTATCATTTTTGCCCTTATTTACATATTAAATTATTTATTTTATTCTTATATATATATATATATATTAGCCCTTTTTTGTAGGGTTTGCGGCAACCCATTTCCATCATTCCCTTTCCCATATCCGTATGTGCCGCCACCCCTTGTTCCCCTTCTCTCCCTTGTGCAGAAACGTAGCACCCCCTGGAAACCTCAGCTCCCTCCCTCCTTCTCTCTTCTGCTCGAATTTTTGTGCTGCCCCAGCCGCTCTTACCTGCTCCAGCTCCCCCACGTGGTGGACCTCTCCCATTTTCCCCCTTCTCTGCACTTCATCCTTCCCCAATTGGTGAACCGTCGTCAACTCCTCCACCAGAACTCTGTCGTATTCCCTCTGTTCACAGCAGTGAACCAGCACCCAACATCCTCCTCCTCCCCTGGCCAGAACAAAAAAACACCTGCCACATCTTCCTCCCTTGCTGCGTCCCTCCTTTCTTGCAGCATACGACCGACACAACCATCCGATGCAGGGCCTCCCCCGCTTATCCTCTTTCCCTTGCATGCGGCCCGAGCTCGCGCCAACCCCGACGTTGTCTCCCAGATGCACCGCTCTCTGTTGCCTTGTAGATTCCCAAGCCCCGTTGCTTTCCCGGTCCACTCGGAACAACACCATTTTCCCCCTCGGCCGGATCTCCAGTGGCATCTCCTCCCTCCTGGTGCGCTAAACCTCTAGAACTGCGCCCTCTCCCTGTTGCCTTCCTGTCGCCCTCCTCAGCAGCCCGGCGCCCGACCCTCCTCTCTGTCCGTAGAAACCACCCACCGGAACCCACTTGGACCTCCTCCTGTAGCCCGTAGCCAGCCGCCTCCTGCTCCCCTTTGAATATTCCAACGCGCACCAAAGGTCGGAGCAGCTCTACTCTCCAACGATGCCCCTCTCCTCTGTCTGCTCCCGCTCAACCCGACTCCCTGCTTCCGACGCCCAGCAGCCACGCCTCTTTGCTGATCCGCCTCCTACGTGGCTCCCTCCCGTCAGACTCCTTGTAAGACACCCCCCAGCCAGGTTTCTTTTTATTTTAATTTTATGTTATTTTTACTTTTATTATTATTATTACTATTGTTATAAAAATAATAATAATTATTATTATTATTATTATTATTATTGTTTTTGTTGTTGTTATTGTTATTGTTATTTATTATTATTATTATTATTATTAATATTATTGTTGTATTTATTATTAATATTGTCATTAATATTGTTATTTTTATTATTATTATTATTAATCATATTAATGTTAATATTATTATTATTGTTATTATTATTATTACTATTATTATTCTTGATTTGGCCATTTCTTTGTTATGGGGTTATCAACTTATGTTTGTTTTGGTAGGATTATTGTTTTAGAACCCACACGGAGCGATTCCGAGTTTGCGTCATTGTCGCGCTTCAGTCTCGAGGTGAACGTTTCTCCCCGATGCTTGGTTTCACTTGCTCTAGTGAGTTTATATATGTGTTCTCCGTCCTTGATATTTATTATACAGAGTGTTGGACTTTATCACGTGGTTTTAGACACAAGTTGTGTCATCACACCTTGGTTCTGAGTTTGTTTTGTCATCACGCTTTGAGCTTGTTGTAGGTTCCCTTTGCACTGCTTTAAAAATTTAAGTTATATTATTTCATGCTTTTTTCACACCCTAATTGTTCAAAATAAATATTATATTAATTTTAATAAATATGAGATAATATACGATAATTAATTTTTAATATAAGATAATTAATTTTTAAATGATTATATTGTGTAATAAGAGCCGTTTATTTTATACATGACACATGAAATATCTTCTTGATGAGCGGACACCCAATAATGAAAGAATTCCCATTTGGTATTTAAACATAATTTACATAATATAAAATAGAGTTCTGGTTTAATGAGAAATTATTTCTTTTGAAGCGTGAACAAGTACTATGGTTCTTTTGAGAAGTTGTCTGGTTGGCTCTTAAAGGTTATTTGAAAAAAATGTTTTGGTTTGGTTTGGTTTATAAAAATATTGGAAGCCTGTGAAGTAGTGTTTTTGGTGTTTTTTAAATGGTTTTAAACTGGGTTTTGTCTTATAAATATGTTTTA
This sequence comes from Viscum album, assembly GCA_963277665.1. Taxonomy (NCBI): domain Eukaryota; kingdom Viridiplantae; phylum Streptophyta; class Magnoliopsida; order Santalales; family Viscaceae; genus Viscum; species Viscum album. The sequence continues at coordinate 1,797,539,420 of OY728163.1, read as the reverse complement.
CTTTTTCTTGAGTAGTGATTGTCAAATGTATTTAATTCCCGTTTGGCACTTTATGGAAAGCGTTGAAAATGTTTTGATAAAAACCCTCTTAGGACAACTCTCATGACTTGGTTGAAATTGATTGTTTTGGAGGCTGTTCTTAGAGGCTCTCGGGTACTTGATTAGTTAAAGGCAAGAGGATGTTCCATAGAGTGGCTCGGGGTGATGCATGTTGTGCTTTATATATATATATGTATATGATTGGATGCTCGGTTGGCATCAGTTGGCTCACCCCTTTTCCAAACACTTGAGACATGAGAATCTGGCATATTGAGAGAATATTCTAAGAATTATTGGTGCACTGGTAGGTTATGGTACCGACCAATGGAGCATAATAGGTGGATATATTGGGTTTATTACTATGGGATATTCCCTCGACCTGCCCGAGAGTAGAAGGTCGAGTGTATTGTGCGTTTTGATTTCATCGTGACATGTTGATAAGGATGATTTCTCATGTATTGATGTCTTCTGGTTTATTCTCGATATCCTAGGTTCACCCATGTGTATTCAGCTTTTGTTGACGTAGTAGTGATTCTGATGCTCACATGTATACCTACATTTCCCATGCTGTGTGCTTTACTTTATGCATTCTGGTGTATTTTTTTCCTTGGAAAGTGGTAAATTGCTTTTGATCAGGATTTTAAAAATGGTTTTCAAATGAAACTGTTTAATCATCTTTATGCAAATTTGAAAATATATACATCACTGTCTCTTTTCCTAAAAAGCCATTGACACTAATGAAATGAACCCAAATTTGGAAATGGTAAAGGGAAATGGTTAGTACTTTGTTTTTATGTAGAATACTTAGAAAGACATACTTTCATAAATTGTAGTTCAAACTTGAAATGATGTTTCATTTATTTTAAAGGTAGTGCATTGGGAATAGATATTGGGCTAGCCTACTGAGTTTTAATACTCACGCCTATAGTTCTTTTCTGTTTTTAGTGTTGTGCAGGCTACACCTTGAGAGCGCTCACCTATGGTGGTGGTTGATCGTTGAGTCGGAGAGTGACCCGCGAGGTCACATGGAGTTAGTTCAGACATCGTGTTTAGTCAGTTTTATTTTTCTTCTATTCATGTTTAGTCACTTTGTTTGGTTAATATTTTATGCACTACTCTGTATTATCTTTGCAGACATATTTATTTATATTGAGCGAAATCGTTCCCACAACCTCTGTTGATGCCCTGGCGCTTGTCGCCGGCCCGGGAGGATCGAGAACGCCTCTCCGGCCTTGTCGCGGGCAGACTCGGGTGACTGGTTCAGGGTGGACCCGAATTTGTTTGTGATAGATGATATAATTCATGGGGAGATGAGAGTGGCAGTTGGTTTCTATTCTCCGGATGGCACTCTGGTGTAAGTGGGATAGTCATTCCCAATCATTAAATTCGGTAGTGGAAGAATCATGGGTTATGGAAATGGGTGTATTTGTTATTAGATGATTATATGGATAAATTTATATCAAGGGGATTTTTATTAGTGGATGATTAATTTCCTTCTTGTAGAAAGGTTCTTGGGTGGGTGAGTTGTGTTGATAAATGGTACGTGTGGCATTAGATACCAATGGTCAAGTTGAATCTAGATAAGTCTAGATCTTTTCAATGCACTTGATTCGATAGATGGGAAATTATTACCATGATGGAATCCTATTTTTCATAGTGGATAAGGGAAAAATAGTTATTTCATATAGTAGATAATATAAAAAATATTTTCTATCAAATTTTTTAGTCCCAAAACGGTTTTTTAAATTTTTATAGATTGTGGATAAAATGTAAGCTAATTGTATTTTCATAGAATATAAAACATTTTTTATCATTTATTTAATATTTTAATAATAAATATTTAATAAACTAATATTTGAGAATAATTATACATTTTGTGTGGTTTCATATATTGAAATATTTATTTTATATATGTTTCTATAATATTAGGTCTTTCTATGGTGAGGTATAATTTTTTTTCAGATTCAAGATAGAGCTCAAAAAATTTAACGAGCCCTTTTTTATTTTTATTTCATTTAATCATATTTTTATTTTCCCATTTTATTTCATCCACCATTAGTTCCTTCCTATGCACATGATATGGGATAAATTATACCATAGGTATCTTGTGTCCAATCTAGGGGATAGGGTAGAGGGGCACACATCATCAATGTATGAATCATATATTTCTAGATAGATGTTCAATGGATATATGGAATATATCTTGGATTAATGTGTCGTCATATTCTCCAAAAGTTAAGATTTTTTTTGTATTTTATTCATATTTGAATAGATTTATAGATTTTACCATTTAATTATAATTATAAATTTCTTGTATCCCCTTCAGGGCCTTTATTAGTTTTTTTGAGGAGAATTAAGGGTATTTTGCTCTTTTCAAGGGATTTCAAGTAAAGAACCCATATCAAATAGCCTGATATTCAGGAATACATTTTTTGTGTTCTTTATTAAATTTTAATTGTATAAAACTTGAGATTCATAGTGTGTAGTCCCTACATACTCTCTATGAAGTGTTACATTATGTTTTTAGGGCTACTCATCCAGACATGTTGTGTGGGGGAAACATGACCCTATAAGGTACACATAGATGACTTGTGTAAGATACATTGATAGTGGAAATGTTATATAATTTTTAGAGTCCTTTCATGGATAGAAAAAAATATTTTTGGTTTCACCCCATGTGTAAGAGAGACACACCATGTACATGGGGGGTGTAGACACTAGATCCAGCTATATTATATGACTAGAGATAGTGTTACTGGTACAATTCATGTCTATGAGGTACAATATATGATCCCTACTATTGGATATATCTCTATAATTTTCTCACCCAATATATGTTTTACTGGGACTGATGAAACTTTTTTGTGTTTTTTAAACATCATACATTACAATGAAAAAATCATAGTGATTCAAGACCCTGGGTGAGAGGATTCGATGTTGGGAGTGGATTTACAAGAAGCTGACATGAAAGATATAATTTAGATTCCATCAATTGAATTTGTGGTTTGACAAATAGGTGATGGTCATGATAATTAAGGATGACTTGTATTGGGGATTACAAGTAGATTAAATGGGATTGTTTATATTATTCATGGAATATGGGATTATATAGTTTATTGAGTAGGATTTTTAAAATGGTTTCTTGAGGTTTAGAATGATTACTTGAGGTTTGAATAGGAACAAGCCTTTAGGATGGGATGATATCATGGTGTGTCAAGTATAGATATTTAACATTGATAGGAGGTTGATATTGGTTCAAGTGACCCTAGTGTACTATGATGTGGGTGAGGTATGATTCATATGGTCTTTGTACTAGAGGGTATGAATATTGTTTCATTTAATGAAATTCGGTAAGGAATTGATTGTGTTTGTAGAGCCGCATATAGGTTATTAAATTTTTTATGTTGTTCTATGTGACATTGAGGTTAACCCAAGTTAATTATTCCCTCAATAGGGTAAATAAAAAGGACTAAATATGGAATATTAAGGATATTTATTCATCTAGTATTGGATATATGATTAGATCTTTTAGATATTATCAGATTGGTCATTGTCACTGAGATTTATAAGATACCCCCTCTATTTGATTATCATAGATAGATACACGGGTTATAATTGATTGTATAGATATATGAATGCCACTAAGTAATTATTCCACATTTTTTAAGGGTTTTTGACCGATGGATAATTTAGTTCTCATTTATAATTAAATTTTTTCCCAACTTGTTCTTTATAACTACCTAGATGTTAATAGGTCATTCATTGTCAGCCTAGAGTTACTATAAGTTGTTATGATCATTATTTTAAGGTCCTAGACCTTATTAGAGGTATGTATTGATATATTTAACACTAGTTTAATGATAATAGAGTCTCAAATAATTTTATGTTTTTGTGTTATATGTTTGAACGATTCCATTATATTGGGTGGACGTGTCTAGTTTTTATGGCTTGGTGAGCCATGTCCTTTAGGTGTTACTGCTCAATATGGAGTGGGGTAGATCAATATTTGATTTACTGTTAGAACCCAATGATAATTAGTTTTTATTTATATATTTATATATTATTTTTTTCAATTTTAATCCATTTCATATTTGACTAGGATGAGTATGATTTGTTCTTATTCACTTATTTGTTCATGCAAATTTCATTTTCCCTAGTTGGGGGTTGCCTGCTAAGGATTATTTTATAACCAACTATGTTTGATTTCTATGCACAAACAAAGTCTTATGTTTTCAGTTACGCTGATCATAGGATTCACAATGGATATGAAAGAGTCTTAGTAGGGAAAAATTCAGTAGGATCACTTGTGTGGACTCTGAGGATAATTATATATTCTCATGAAAGATATTGGAGATCATATTTGAGTTACAGATGTAGGTTAGAAGATGCCTATTTCGTATATTTCTTTCCTTTTATCTTTTTTTATATGTGACTATAATAGAAGAAAATATTTTCATGTGTTATAGGATAATAATGAGAATGTATATATAATTTTAGATGATATAACTTTGTTTTAATTTTTATTAAAATTTCACACTCTTATGTTTATGGATATGTATTTGGTTGGTTATTTTCATTGTTATATCAGTCTGATATAATGAAATAGTCTCCCCATATAATATAATTATACCCTCATCCCTATTTTAGGGCCTCTATAATATAGTGATGAATTATTGAGGTCTTTTAAGAGCCAAATCAGGTGATGTTTCAAGTTATAATTAGGTGCTTTGTGACATATACACTTTGTGATGGTAGCCAATTCTTCGAATATTGAAGTTGGTATTTTTTGGAAACTCTCATCATCATTGAAAATATTTGAGGGGTTCTTAGATGGAGATGTTTATGAAATTTTTTTATCTGAGATATGGATCAGAGTTTGGATGGAGTGTTTAGTAAGGAACTAGAGAGGATATCATGTGTTGTTATATAAATTGTGTTAGATTTTCCTAGCAGATAATGTGTAATGGGATACCAGCTAGAACAATATTGATTATACCCCCTTTTATGTTGGTAAATTTCAATAAGAATACTAAATAACCATGGGTATATAAAGGTGATTGTGGGGGTAGTGTATATAGAGAGATACCAACATCATTTTTTTCATGGGATTGAATACGGATGAATGTGAGATGTTAAAATAGGTCAAATTAAAAAACACTTAATGAATTAAAAACAACTACACTTAGATAATTTTTTCATTCCATGAAGAAGAAAAACCTTGTAAATGATCTCATGTGATTCATGTTTGTGAAGTGAGTAGGATGATTCTGTTGAACACTTGAGGGTTAACTCACCTAATGATTATGAGCCTTTTAGGAATACATTTTTTTCATTATAGTGTTATGGAATGATAAACTATGAGTTGGATATATATAATTTGGATTTTAGGTCCTATTTAGAGGATCTAGATATTTTCATTAATGTAATCTAAACTGGGGGAGACTATCGAGTTCCACTAGATAATATCAAGATGAATGAATATGTGAACTAATGGAGGATCTTGTTCCTCAGAGAGTTAAATAAGGTAGTACATTCTTGGGAGGTTTTTCATAATTTGTTCCTAATTGAGATCCAATAATTGAATTTGAATGATACATATAAGAATTTTTTTCTCTCCATCAAATAGAGAACCATGAGTGAGTGTATGGTTAGGAACAAAATCAAGGATCTCTTAAAATTTAACAAGGATATTTTTTAGGGTGAGGATTCTAGGGAACTATTTGAGCCAACATCTTTCTATTTAGTCAATAGTTACTCAATTTAGGCATCCAATGTATCTAGATGTGTATATTAAGAAATAATTGATCTATATATTTTATGTGTAGCATATATATTATTATATGGGAATTCATCAGAAATTCCTTGGGTGAATAGATGGGGTTAAGGTATCTCATATTTAAGTTACATCGAAGTTTTTGTTGGTATAGAGATTATCATAATAATTATATTTTATATTCTCTTTGGATGGTTATTCTAATTAATCCTCTATAATCATTATACTAGTTTTATTTATTTATAAAAAATTCGGTCACTGCTTGATTCATTGTTGGACCAACCTAGTTGGTTAAATCTTATTTCAGTCTCACAATAATTTTCTATAGAGGCTATATTAGTATATAGGATAAAAAGATTTTTTACCTAGGGGTGACATAGTAGGTAAAAGGAATCACTGCGATATTCCCAATCATCATGGAAATAAGACTAAGCATGGTCATTGAGGTGGTAATTATCTATGCTAGTAGGGTTGAGGAGATTATCAAGTAGGGTCACCGATAGGCTAGAGATTTTTTAAGGTACCATTTGATTTTATTCCACCTTGTATTATTCTTTATTATATTCCAGATAATTTAACTTCCTCATTTCTCCCCCCATTTTGAATAAAAGTTGAGAGGACATCTATGGAACTTGTACTAACTATGCTAGTAATTGGTCCGTCAGAATTTAATAATATCTATCATGTTTGGAGATAAAATTGATGAAACATTTCTCATTGGGGGAAATTACTTCTATAAAATATATTGATATAACACATCATTATTAGAACCCACAGGTTATATTTCATGAATTAAATAATTGATTATTTTTATAAATTTGGGTTGTATTCTATGATTTGTAGATATATTTTAAAATGTTTATTGTAAAGAGAGTTCATTATATAGATTCTTGGAGTTTAGAGACACATTTTTATGTTCATGATAATAATTATTTAAATAAATATAAATGTGTTGGGTTGTGTTCCCTAGAGTGGATGAGGAGATTCTATATTCCTTCCCATAAGAGGTTTTGGTGCTACCCTTATGATGTGATTTTGAGATTTTGAAAGAGTTCAAACATTCAACTTAATAGATTTTAAATAATTTTTACAAGATAATACATTCTATATTATTTTGTTGACTATTTTGATCTATGCTTTAATAGAGAAGGGATTTGTTTGGACCTCCATATAATTATTGGATTCTGTAATGTTATATTCAAAGAAAAAAATGGTGGTATGTTTGTTTTAATTGAATAAATGTAGATTTATTAGGTGATGGTTGATAAAGGTTATCCATGTAGAAGTAAATATGAGTTTTAGGATTAATTTATTTTATTTAAATGGTTTGTAAAAGATGAAATATTGATTGGATATCATCAGATGTAAGATCCTGAACATTTTTGGGGTTGATTGGAACAAAATATCAATTAATATTTTGTCATATTTGATAAGATTTGGTTTGAGTTATGAATTAGGGTGTATTTGATTGAGAATTTTGTAAAATTATAGAAAAAGTGGTTGTGCATGATTAGAGAAAACTGTGCACCCCATTATCAAAAACCATGAAACCCTAGATAGTGGGGGATCGCATGGCTAGCACATGGTTTGTAAAATATTGAACTCTAAAAATAAAATACCTTCCTCGAAAAAATCATTGGTGCATAGTTATCACACAATTGGGAAAAATTAGGCACCCTTGCTAAGGAAATATTATGCGCTAATTTTAATGTCCGAAAAATTATATTTATGTTCATATAATCATTCAAAACTCCCCCTATTCATCTCCATCTGAGACCAACTAATTTTTTTTATTTCATAGCCTTATGAAGCGATTAAAAGGACGTATAACCCCCATTTTTCATGAATCAAAATAATGATCGAACATCTTCTCTTCCTTAGGTAACTAGATCCAATCCCATTTCATTCCTATTTATATCTCATCTTCCATTTTTTTGTTTCATGGGAAGTTATATCTTTTTATATTGATATGGATTTATATTTTGGGAAATAATATCTAGGATTTTATATCAAGATTTATATTTTAATGATAATAATTTTTTAAATTTCAAGTTATGTTATACATTTGATTCTCGTTTTCTGTTGTTGTGCTGTTGAATTTTGTAGATTTCCATTGGGCGATCGTTCCTCAACTAATCGTGGTAGGTGGTCAAAAATAAAAATCCCATAGTCATGATTTTGATTATGCATATAAATTTTTGAGAATTTTTATAGTCATTTTTAGTTGAAATCCATAATTGAAGAACATAATATTTTAAATTAATTAATTGAGATAATTATAAAATTATGAGATTTAAGGATTCTCGATTGATATAATTAATTTGATAATTAATTTTGATTTGTTTGAAATTTTCAATAATATTTTTTATTATTTAAATTAATGATGATAGAATTGATATGTTGAATTGAGAAATTAAATTTTGAATAAGGATAATTAATTTGTGAATTAATTAACAAAGTATGGACTGTAAAATTGGGGACAATTATTTTTAGAGTTAATTATCAAAATATTGGATTGTAAATTGAGAATAGTTAATTGAATAATTAATTATATAGCTATTGATATCATGAAATATTTAATTACTTGTTGAAATGATTAATGTAAATAAATATTATTAATTAATTATTTAATTTATTAAAATACAAGGAATGATAAATTTATGAATTATTTAATGGAGGTAGTGGTGCTAAATAATGATATGTGGACTAATTTTGTTTATTCATTGTTTATGAATATGGTATTATACATGATTATCTAGGACAAAAATAATGATATAAAATCATGGTTGATAAATATGGTGTTAGATGTGAGGATATATTTCAATGATGCATATGTATTGTAGGGAAATATATTACTAGATGTTATGATCTATGCTAATGATAGATATATTAATATTGTTGAGAAATATGGTGTTTGAAATGTCGATCTACACCAATTATAAATGCATATGATTGTGAGTTTCGGTTCTAGACATGGCGTTCTATGCCCATGATGTATATGCATGATAGAATATAAGGGTTCTAAACATGGTGACCTATTCGCTATATATATATATAACCTAATTAATAAAAAAAGTAATGGACATTGCTTTTGATACCCAAAACATCAAAATTCAAAAATATTTTCAACATGATGTAGTAATAAAAATAAAAAGAAAGAGATATTGAAAGACTATTTTCTGAAATTAATGTTGAATTGAAAATATAACATTGATCAGACATATTAAAGTTCAGTGTTGGGATTGAGGTATGGGTGTCTTTGAGAACATGATGTCCTATGTGGTTTAATAATGATTAATTGAAAATATTATTACTTGTTACTTATGAATTATAATTAATTCTTTGTACAACTACATTCACTTGTTATTGACTATATTTGGTTTAGAAATCATTGGTGGAGGCCTAATGAGTTTCACTCACGACCTACTCCGGCTTCCATATTAGTACCCAAATGTACCTTATTGGTGCGGGACATGTTAAGGGATGAGGCCCCATGTTAGATTGCTGATTTGGGTATGGATCAGGGATGAGGGAACCTGACATGTTTTGGGATGCATTTGGGTTTTCACATTGTCTTTATTTTCAGTTTGAATTTTAGACACTTGGCACATAATTAAGCATGGATTGTTTTCTAATTCAGTTGGATATTGTATTTTATGCATTGATTATCATGAAATATTGGTATTTTTTATGGTCATATATGCTTCCTATATTGTATATTAATTTCTTGTGGTATATTACTAATAAAAAAGTGGGTATATTCTCCACAAGATTGACATATCAATATGTTGATTCTAGTTGAAAACCTCTCGTGAATTGAGTGGTGTGCTTAAGGTCATCTCACTGAGCAGTTTTAGGAATTGGAATGTGGTACCTGGGTCGAGATGTTATATAGTTGAATTAGAGCCCAATTTTATATTCTTATAATTTTGAATTACTATTTTGGAATTATTGATAGGAAAATAAGAAGTGTTAGGGCCATGTTTTTAGATCCAAATTGGAGTATATACCTCATGTATGGGGTATAATCCATGTTTTGAGGGTGGTATTGTTGTTTCTTATTTTTTTTATAGTTGAATGTTATTTTAACTTGGGAAAAACACTTGTTTTGCAATGTGAATATTGTTTCTGATAGTAGTTGAGATATGACTCATTGACCACTATGGAATGATTGTTGAGTCTGCACGCATCATTTCACAAACTCCTGAAATATTTTTTAACATGAATTATTTTACTTAGGCCTAGTAAAATTAGTTTATGGTATGTTTTAAAAAATGATCATTTTTCATGGATTTTGAAATTGAATTGAAAAATGTGACTGATATTAAATTGAAGTTGTTCAAATGATGAAATAATGTGAATAAATGAATTTATAAATGAGAAACATGAACTATGATAATTTTATTACCCTCGTTAAGAAGGACATATTTATTGGATGGTTAAAGGTAGTGATAGTGACCATGTATTGACTAATTGATGATGTTTGGGGAAATGAAATTTTGTGTCTTCTTGTATATTTCCTTTAACAAATTTCTTGTAATTTTGTTTTATGATTACTAAGACATGTGATTGTAATTTAAGAGTTATTCCTCCATAAAGATGCATTATGATGTGATGAGAATAGGTTATGACTTGATATGATTAACCAATAGTGGAACATCATGTACCGATAGTGTAAGGTGATGATATATGGGAGAAATTATGAGAAAACATCTCTTACTCCATTAATTTCATGGAAAGAGGCCAAGGGAATCTCTTGGAGAGGATGTATGAACTGACTATTGAGTTTCAGTTAAAGGACCCTACAACCTTTATTGGAGAGGGTAGTCCTCGGGGAGTTTAGTTTTGGATTTATTTGATTGAGTTTGTAATGGACCAATTAGAGAATCCTACAGAGAAGAGGGTCATGTGGGATGATTATGTGATTCATGGATTAGAGAAGAGTTTCTAGGACATCTAGAAATGGACTAGTTAGACTGTGTGTATGCTATGAAAGGGAATTTTAGTTAATTTCTATGAGCACATTTACATAGATATATTGAGACAATATAGATTACTTGATTTCAATAAATTGATTTCGAGGATCACATTTCTGATGGAATATTATGGATTCTTCCTAGATATTCATTACATTTTAAAATAATTGGTGGAAGATGGGGATGCTTCAATAAAATGATTTCATGTTGAAATTAAGAGTTAAATCACTTCCCATGTTAATATATACAATATGAATATGTTTTTAGAAGTGGTGGATCAGGTTCTCATCATAGAGAGGAACATAATAGTTTCTTCTCGCGGTAGACATGTGGTTTCTTATAGATGATCTAGAGGACTTAATTCTTAGGGAATGAAGCATTGATATATGAAATTTATCCAGTGAATTGGGTAACATAGTGGACAGTCAGGGGACCCACTTACTTTGGATGTTACCTATGTTATTTTCAATTGTTTTTCTAAGCCCTTATAGATTCATAAAAATTTTCATTGATGACAGGTGGATTGATGGGCCTTGGAAAATTTGGGAAATCTAAAGAGATTCTGCAGGAACCTGATATAGAAAATTAGTGGTTGAGGAGCTATATAAAACCTAGTAATAAGAAGGGAATCATATGCACCATATTAGTCTAGAAGTTGGATTTATACTGGAAAAGGAGGTAGAGGTAGTGGACATGGAGTTTCTAGGAAAGATCTCCCACACCAGAAGAGTGGTGAAACATAGGGGAATCATATGACATCACAAGGAAGAATTTCATGATAATTTAATGTGGTACAACCTACCCTCATGTATATAGAGGTAGGGCCAATGATAGTGGGAGGTACTATTATAGTAGCATCTACATTAGAGAATGGCTTAATTTAAACATGTTTCTCTCATTCCTTTATATATATATAAGAACAAGGATGGTTTTAGCCTATTAGTGCAGTTTGTTAGTAGGGTAATGACTATAGATACACCATTGGTAGTATGTACTAGAGAAACTTCTATGTGCTAGGGATGTTCTATTGAATATGGGAAGTATAGTTTTCGGGGGGATCTCTATATCCTTTACATAGGAGGCTTAGACCTAATAATGGGTATGGACTGGCTAGTAACATACCAAGACCAAATAGATTGTTACCAAACTAGAGTTAATTAGTTGTCTCCTTAAGGTAACTAGTATATTCCCCATGGTGAGTGGAATATCAATGAGGGATGATTAGGTCCAATTACATAGAAAATAGAGAGCTTATTGCCCAAGTTTCTTGATTATTGCTGGATGATGGAGGATAATGCATGATATCTTTCCACCAATTGTGGAATAGTTTACGGATGTTTCTCCTGAAGAATCATTATATATGGAACCTGGGCGAGATGAGAAATTAATTATTTTTCACATATAGGGAGATGATATACTTTCTATTCCACCATAGATAATGTTACCAATAGAGTTTCAATATCTCCTGAATCAACTAGAAGCGTTCGAGGATAATGGATTTATTATACTAAGTAAATTTCCATACAGTTCAAATGTGTTGTATGAAAAGTTGGATCACTGATGATTGTGCTCATGTGTTGATTACCCGATGTTAAAAAAGATGATAGTAATGAAACCATATCCTCTTGTGTGAATCGATGATATTACAGACTGTTTAAGGGGATCCTGGGTGTTCTCGAAGATTTAATTGAGATTGGGCAGTCCTTAGCTATGTGTTTATACAATTGATATAACTAGGATTGCTTTCAGAAGTATTTATAACCAATATGTGGTCATCATAATTCTATTTTTCTTAACAATCCAAATGTTTCTTTAACATAATGAAGAAAATAACTCATATGTACCATGATTAGTTTGTGGTGGTATTTTTGGATGTCCTCTTGGTATACTACAAGAATCATGAAGACCATTTCGAAACATCTAGACATCATCGAGTGTATACTGAGAGAGCATCTGATATACATTATGCAATCTAAGTGTCAGTTTGGTATTGATCATGTAAACATATTAAGGCACATCATCAAAGAGGAATGTGCGTCATTGGTACCAGAGAAGGTTCAGGTAGTGGTTTCTTAAGTGCATCCCATGAAAATATTCGATATCATATTATTGATAGGGTTAAAAGTTTATTATCAAAAATACATCTATGAATTTTCTTATTTGGTAGGGCCACATTCAGAATTTACTAGCAAAGGATATAGTTTGAATGGATGAAGATTGTGATAAGTCCTTCATAGATTGGAAAGGTGATTTATATTGGAAGCAGTATTGATCCTTCATGTTTCATTTGATGAGTACATCATGTATGATTACACTTTGGGCATTAGATTTAGAGTTGTATTGATGATAGGAGAATGAGTTGTGATGTATGTGTCTTGGTTGATGAAACAACATGAACAGAACTACATATACATGGACTTAAGTTGGAGGATGTGTTTTATCCACTGAAGTGTTCATGAATCTATCTATTGGGAACGAAGTTTATAGTGTATATAGATCATAGTATCCTATGTTATATATTCTCAAAATAATATTTGAATCTTTAAAAGATGATATTGGTTTTTAATATGTAGGTATATGATTTTGAGCTATCTAATATTCCTTGGAAAGGAAATAGTGTGGATGACACATGGAGAAATAAAAATAATACATAGATGGTTTTTGAGTATAATGATGAGATGAAGATGATGAATTTACTATATGAGATTCATGTGGTGGATTAGTAAATTCTTGACCATATGAATATGGTATCGGTTTATGCGGAGTCAACACATATGAGATGGATCTGAGATAAGAAGAATGAGGATATAGATTGTTTGATCTTCAGGATAACAATTGATGGTTTAGAGTCAACATGAAATTAGAGTATATAAAAGGATGATATTATCTATCTTAGGAATCATATTTTTGTGCCTGTGAGAATTTGAGAAGAGGTAATGTGTGAATTTCATGCCTCGAAGTGGTATCTACATCTAGGTGTGTCCAAATTGTAATGATACCTATGAAAAAAGTATTGGGGTCATTCATGAAAAAAGATATAGATGAATTTGGGATATGATGCTACAAATTTCAGTAGAAGAAGTCATAAGATCAACGACTAGGAGGTTTTTTGTATCTATTTCCCATTGCCAAATGAATGTGGGATGATGTGATATTGAATTTTGTGGTGGGTATTTTGATGATTGCAATGAATAATAAAACTATTTTGGTTATTATTGATTGACTGATGAAGGTACCACATTTCTTTCCTATACTAGAGACACTCTCAGTGGAGAAGCTAGAATATTTTTATGTTTTAGAGATTGTATATTTTCCTGGGGTTCAATGTACTATTGTTCTTAATTATGATTTGTGCTTTACAGAAAATTTCTAATAGATCTTGTATAAGGAACATGGTGCACAAGTTTTGCAGATTATGGATTTCCACCCATAGATGGATGGAAAATGAAAGTGTACCGTACATGTACATTAGTATATGATTTGGGCGTGTGTCCGTGAATTTAATGGATGTTGGGAGAAGAACATGTTTTTAGTGGATTTTTCTTATAAAAATAGTTATCTAGTACATTAAATAATAAATTATATAAGTATATTTACGGTAGGATATGAAGATAACTATAATGATGGATTTAGGTAGGTGATTAACAGTATTTGGGACTGAGTATCGTGTAAGAGACATTGGAACATGTGCAAAAAATTGTGAAATTTATGGCTATGGATTAAAGAAGGTATATTTCTTATGTTTAGATGTGGAGACAACACATATTGTTTGTATAGGGTGATTATGTATTCCCTCATGCACCACCTGGACTGGGTCTACGTAGGATATAAAGACAAGGTATGTTGGTGCCTAGGTTTCTCGTTGCATTCGTGATCATCTCCCATCCTCTTATCATTAATTTTGTGGGAAGCTATCAACTATTTTTCTAGATTAAGATACATATTTTGGTAATCTAGATATATTAATCTAAAACATGATCTATATTTAAGATATCTCATTTTTTTAATATTAATTTATGTTATAGACTCAAAACCTATTATTCATCATTTCACTGCTAAATTTTAGGGATTTATATTGGGATATTGTTAGTCAATGAATCATGATTGGTGATCAAAAAATTCCAATCCCATAGAAATATTTTTAATTACATATATGAAATTTGACGAATTGCTTGATTTTTTTAAAATCGAATCCCATATTAGAATTAGTTAATGTGGAAAAATTATTAGTTGAGATAGATTTGAAATTATGATATTTATGGATTTATGTA
Organism: Viscum album; assembly: GCA_963277665.1. Taxonomy (NCBI): domain Eukaryota; kingdom Viridiplantae; phylum Streptophyta; class Magnoliopsida; order Santalales; family Viscaceae; genus Viscum; species Viscum album. The sequence continues at coordinate 1,797,524,361 of OY728163.1, read as the reverse complement.
CTAAATAAATAATTATAGAACCAATTATGAGATTTTTTGGATTTTTTATTTTCATAAATTATTGTTTAAATTAATTATTATGTAATTGAGATGTCGAATTGAGTAACTAAATGTGTAATAAAGATTATTAATTAGTGAATTTATTATGAATATATTTATTGTCTAATTGGGGAAAATTAGTTTTTGATTTAATTAAAAAATTATTGAATTTTAAATGGAAAACGTTAATTTTGAATTAATTATTGGGAGTTGAGATTTAGGAAAGGGTAATTTATTGTTGAATTGATTTAATAAAATTAATATCGATAATTAGATTATGAAAAAATTAAAAAAGTTTGAATTATTAATTTGTGATTTAATTTAAAGAAATAATGGTGATTAATTATAATTAGAGGATTTCTGTTTTTTAATCATGCTTGATAAATAGGGTATTATACATGCGGGTTAGGGAAAAAATAATGATATAAATGTGTGATTAATAAACGTGGTATTAGAAATGAGTATTTATGAAAATTATATATGTGAATCATTATTAAATGGGGTTTTATACATGATGACCTAAAATAATGATATATCTATTCTTATGGTTGATTATTGGGGTGTTAGACAGGATGATCCACACCAATGATATTTGCAGATGATTGAGAGTTGGGGAGATGGACAAGAAATTTTATGCACATGAATTATTTTCATGATTGAGAATTGTGTTTCTAGAAATAAAAAATATATTCTAATGATATATATAGATATATATATATAAACTATTAAAATTAAGGGATTAGTATTTTTTAATTGTGCTTGATAAATAGGGTATTATACATGCGGGATAGGGAAAAAATAATGATATAAATGTATGATTAATAAACGTGGTGTTAGAAATGAGTATCAATGAAAATTATATATTTGAATCATTATTAAATGGGGTTTTATACATAATGACCTGAAATAATGATATATCTATTCGTATGGTTGATTATTGGGGTGTTAGACAGGATGATCCACACCTATGATATTTGAAGATGATTGAGAGTTTGGGAGATGGACATGAAATTTTATGAACATGAAGTATTTTTGTGATTGATAATTGAGTTTATAGAAATAAAAAATATATTACAATGATATATATATATATATAAACTATTAAAATATCGGGTGATAGATGTGGCATTCTATACCCAAAACATTAGCATTGGAAAATGGTTACAATTAGACATAATAATCTAATTAAATCAAAATGGATAATGAAATCCCATTTTCTATAATAAATTGTGAATTGAATATATAACATGGTTCAGACCTAGTACAAGTCAGAGAATGTATTGAGGTATGGGTGTACTCAAAAACCTAGTGGCCAATGTGGATTAATAAATGTTATTTGATATTGTGATAACTTCTTACTTATAAATTTTTATTAATTCATTGAATAACTTCATAAAATTGTAACTGATTGGGTTTTTTTAGATATCATTTGTAGTGTCTGACAAAGTTGTTCTCACACCAAACACAGACTGCCTAATTCGTACCCAAATACACCATATTCTTCTCGGATAGGTTAAAGAATAATTCCTTGGGTTAAATTTATTATTTTGGAATTTATCTTGGAGGAGGGAACTAGATGAGGTTTGAGTCAGATTTGAGAGTCCTTAGTTTTTTATTTTAAGTATTCCTTTTAGACACATAACACACATGTTAACATGACATGTTTTCATATTCTGTTGGATATTGTATTTCCTGTATTTGTTATCTTAAGATATTGGTATTTTTTGGTTATATGCATTTCATTTACTGTTTATTAATTTCCACTGATTTATTAGACTGATATAATATGGTATAGTCTACCAATGATGGACTTAACAAACACTCACTGCTAGTCGGTAGCCTATAGCTTACAAGGAGACATGCTTGAATCCATGTGACTGCCCGGTTTAGGGCACTGGTATGTGGAACCTGGGCATGGATGTTACATCAAAGGAGGATCTATAGTGGAAATCCCAATGAAATATATTTGGTATCCTTATTATCACATAGAGTTTTTATATATATATTTTTTCATGAAAACCCCTAGTATTTTAATAACACTTAGGAACAATATATTTCACGAGATACTGCATCAGTCTATTTACTTTCTCCCCCAGAACATCCTCATATACCTGAACTCATAATGGGATCGGGCTATATATTTATTGGATGTTTTAAAAGTTATTCCACACTATAAGGTATAAGGGGAGTTTCTAATGTGAAATATTATGATGTGTGAGGTGCACTGTCATAGGTATGTTGGGTTTTAGTAAAAATTAGAATTCAGTCTTTCGAATATCATGGTTGTTGTTTCATGGGAATAACCCATGAGTTTTTTAGAGGTCCATAGTTTATTTCATCTCATGCGATTTTATCAATGTTCATGTATGAATTATCTTTGTATTTTTTTTCTCATTAACATTATATGCTAGGAGGGATTTATAATTCAAAATGATTGATCCATTTCTATAATAGTTTTTCAACTTTTATGATAAGATGATTAGTTCTCATATTTTCAGTTTCCATTAGAGGGGATGTTGTTCAATGTTTTCTTTGATTATTCTCATATAATTTAGGGATAAATATTTATATAACAAAGAGATGCCATCCCAAATCGGTGTAGGTGTTCTCATGACCATTAGTGTAACAATTGAATCCAAGATCATTAGTTGGTGATAATGATGTTTTACTATAATTTGTGATGTCATTACCTTACTAGCATATGATTTATGGTCTCCATGTATCATAATTGTCTGAGCTATATTTACTCTTACGGATACCTGAATATGTTTTAGTGGTGGTTGAAAGAGTTATTATAATATTACCACACCATGATATCTTACACCATAAGAAATGGGAATGTATTTTTTGATTCTTTGAGTAGGAAGTAAAAATGTGACACTATTTGGGAGTCCAATGATTCAACGAATATGATGGAGGACCTTTCATTGAAGCATCTTTTTGAGTGATATGGTGGGGGTATAGGTTTCATATAATAGATAACATTTAAATCAACTCTATTATAGATGGTATAAGATTCTTAGTGGGCGACCCAATGGTGTGGTTGATATTGTGTCTTTTTTTCCATGGTGATGCTCTTGTGGGGTGGTTAGATAATGGTCACTAGCTGGTGTTGTTATGATGTAGATTCTTTATTCCTTATGTGACATTACATGAGGTTATTTGTATGTTTCAAAGCTAACCTATTTATGTGAATCAATGAATATACAATATTTATTGTAAATTGTGTTATCAGATTTGTTTTTTATTGATGAAATGGCATATTGAATGGTATTTTTCAGTATTTATGTTGAGTAAGTAGGTGAATTCATATCATCACATTCATGGGGATTAATTACGGCCTTTATAATAACCAGAGCAAAAGTTAGAAGAAATTTTTATGATTTTGTTCCCTACATTTCCTTTATCTCAATGTGGATGTAGTCTGGTTTTGGTGAATGTGGATAAGTTGATAAATCTTGGTCCCATCATCAAAATTAAGGAGTTGAGTTTAAAGGATTTGTTGGTGATGATTTTTTTAAAAAAATGTAGTTCATTATGGGTTCCCAAGGACTACCATCTCAAATTGTGTTCCTAATTTTACATATGAATCTAGGGATCTATTCAGTATTTGTTTTCCTTGATACTATAACATAACGATTCCATCAACTATAAATCAATGGATCAAATAGAGAAATAAATATTGATTCTAGGGGATATTTTGAATTCATGTTTTTTTTATTTTGTCATGTCTATGGTGATGTACCATTCATTGGATGAGTTTTCCAATAAGAAGAAATATCACTAATACAATTTCAAAGACCCTTTCAACATACTATGTGAAAAATATTATTCATCTATATTTTGGTAGGAGAGAGTCTTTGGAGTCATTGGTTTAATAACCATATGTGGTACAAAGAAAAAATGATAGGGAATATATGAGAGGGGAAAATATTAATGATGAACAATGATGATCTAAGAGTTATATTGATAAAACTTTGGATACTCTATAGTTCATGGTCTTATATCATTTATTGTATTATATTTCCAGTCATCATGAATATAACTGGTGTGGTATAGGAAGAAGGACTTATCCTCAGTTTTGAAGACATTTTTATAGTGGTGTGCGTCGATGTGGTGGAATATCAGTTAGTGATATCACCAAAATTAGACATTATCCTCAATGATTTCCTCATGTAGTAGTCATGTTCCAATTTATTGAATAAAAACTGAGAGAGGTTGTGGGTTATTCAGTTCTTCAATTTTTATAATATTTAGAAAATTTATAAACTGATCCCATGAATCCTATTAAGATTTATTTTTGTGTAAACTATTATTAATTATTCATGCATGAAAATGTAGAAAATAAAGTAAAGTAGAAAAGATTTATAATTTTTGACCTCAGTGTGAGATGCTACATCCTTTTCTTATCAACTCCAATGGGTCTTTAGAAACCAAATATTATGAATAAGTTAAGACATCTTGTGCCAAATCCGATTATACACATTCTATATCACAATAAAAAATATAATACAAAATCCCATCAATTTACTATGGTTTCATTTAAAATAATTGAACCAAAAAAAGAATAATGACTGTTGAAGATGATCTACAATTTTCAGTCTCAATCATATGTCCGATTTGGATTGTTCTAATTTTCTCAATCCAATGATCCTAGATATTATACACTCTAAAATTTGAGATTCGATTAGATTATCCCAATATGATGAGTCCAGATCCAGTTGTCTCAATATGATTAACCCAATCCAAATATTCAAAACTCAAACTCTAATCAAATGCTCAATACGATAATCTTCAGTCTAATTGACATAATATGATTGATTGAATATGATATTCTATATATGATCATTCTCAATCTCATAAACACACATTCATTTTCCCAATCCTCCTCACAAGATCGTTGTCCAAAAAGTACTTCTAGTTGATTTATTTAGTGATCCGCCTTTTCCTATTGTGTGAAAATCCACATATGAACAAATGATATGAGTAAGTATTTGTAATTGACTCAGAAAAACAAATATCATGAAACATGAAAAATTTATCAGTTTCCTTATTTTTCCTAACTTATATATAATTATTTTATTTAAACTTGAACATTGTCCTCTTCAATCATCCTTTTATTTAATTGATATTTACACAAAATTGAATTCCAGGTTTAAACTCTTCAATTATTCATATCCTGTATATTTTTTTTGAATCTTCTTCATAACTAGCACATTGTGAATCTTTTTACATCATAGATCATTATGAGTATGTTTCATTTTTACCTCATTGTGATTTATATTTCATTATCATCTAATTATTATTTATATTTCCTTCTCAACTCTATATGATTTTTGGTTCCTTCTCTTCACATTAAGAATCGGTTTCCTTTTCAACTCATTAATAATTCATTTTCATTCTCAGCTCATTATGATGGAATTACCACTATGATGGAAATCTCATTACGATGATATTAAATATTTTGGAACTCTTGAATTATTCAGACCTCTCCCTCATTTCCTCAAATGAGTTTATCATGAGAGTTTTCATGATTTTTGAGAACTATATTACTATAAATGCACCATCTGATTCTGTTTAAAAAGTATCAATACTATCTAATTCACAAAATAACAATACTGTTTGAAATATCATCAGTAAAAAGAAATGAAATATTCACTGATCAAAATTTTTCATTATTTTATAATGGAAAATGAAAAAATCCAGTGAAATTTGTTTTTCCTACAATTTTGTTTTTGATCTTTTGACCTGAATACGATGGAGATGGATTTGATTCTTTTCGAAACTCTAAAAATTATTAAAAAATCTCATTAAAATGCATTGATTCTAATTCCTTGATAACAGAAACATTATTATAAAAAATTGTTTATTTGTCAACCAATACAAAAAATTGTTAGAAAACCTCAAGAATGTTCTCTAGTATAACCCTTTTATATTTGTTAACATCCCTTGTTTGAAATTTTTCCAACTCTCAGAATTTTTTCACTATTCAAATTATTTAAAAAACTCATTTTTTGACTTTAATTAAATTATATCCTTTCTAAAAAGAGACTATATTGACACCAAACAAATGTATAATGTCAGGTTTTTAAGGAATTCTATCCCTCGGTGAGAATAATATTTCGTGGCCACATAAAGATAAAATCCCCCTCAATTTTTTCATTTTCTACCTGTTTGCTATTTCACTCCCCCATTTTTTGATACCATCCAATTCGTATTCATAAAATAAATATATGTAAAAACGTTTAAAAAGTAGAATTTTACTACTTTCTCTCCCACATTGTCAACATAATAAAAATCACAGTGGGGTTCTTCCTTACGAGGATTGGGAAGTCATGGTAGGAGGTGGAACATGAAGTTCCTACCCCAATTACACAAACCTTTCATTTATAATTATATTTGAAAATATTTTAGAAATCAAATAACTTGTAGAAATCTATTCAAGAAAAAAAAAATAGAAACATAAAATTTATCTTTTATAAAGTGAAACATTATATCAATCAGTTTTGATCCTTAATAGTGGACATGATTTTTAGAAAGATAAATTGCACCATGATTGAAAAAAATATCTTAAATGATTTTGAATCATTTAAATTCAAATAATCAATATGAACTTTCATTCATAACAAATGAGTGTAATCCTAAGTGGAAACAATATATTCCGATTTATTTATTCTTATTTTTACTGAATCTTGAATCTTAAAATGACAACTCACACAGCATTCCCCCAAGAAAAGTTTCCACTTGGGGTTCATTTTTAACATTACAATTAATAGCCCATTCATCAGCTGTATAACCATGAAACATTGTCTCACAATTTATTTTGTATAACATCCCATGTGAAGTTTTTCATTTGACATATCTACAAATTTGTTTTGATGCCAACATGTCTGATTCTTTTATATTACATTTATACCTGGATCGAAATGTCACAACATAAACAATATCAATCCATGAATATATAAGATAAATTAGACTACGAATTAGTTTCTAAAAAGAATATTGATTCACACCTTTGGTAGATTTATCATCAGTAAATATAGTGCTCACTAAAATATGTACAGAATCTTGTTTGGATTCAACCATGCAAAAAATCTCTAACAATTTCCTTTATCACATTTCTTGAGATATCAAAATGTATTTTAATTTTTGTTGAAATTTTAAGCTAATAAAGAAAGTTTATTATCCCAAATATTGAAATTTCAAAACACATCATCATTTCCTCTAAAAAACATTGAAATTTTTTTATTCATTAGTTGGAAAATTTATATCTTGCCCCTAAATAATTGAAATTAGAGTTATGGAGTCAAAATATTTCTCATATATGTTTCTATATTCATTTCATTTATAAATTTTTAACATTCTCAAAACATTTTCATGTATATAATACCATGATTGTGGATCCTACTTAAGCCCATACAAATATATTTTCAATTTTCAAACTTGGTTTTCATCAACATCAATTAGAAATCCACTAGGTTTTTCATTCTAAGCTTCTACATTAATCTCACCATTTATGAAAAATGACTTTAAATCCACAAAATAAACTTTGTACTTCCAATGTGAGGCTTCTAAAATAAACATTATAATATTTTTTAATAATTTAACTGGGAAACAATTTTTATCCAAATACAAACCTTCCACTCTCTAATAAACCATACAAGCATGGCATGATATATATCGTAAATATTTTTCGTACTTATAATACATGTTTTTGTAAACCCACATTTTTTTAATAAATTTTATTATTTGATATCCATGAAACATGCTACCTTGATTCATTCATCTTAATCAGATACCACTCTTCATTCATAGGATCAACCCTTTCCCTATTTAATAGCTTTTGAAACTGAATCTAATTCATGTTTTGATATATGTGTAGTCTGATTCTCTAATCTCAAGATTATTCTTGTTAAAGATAGATCCATATGATTTCCAATTAATTTTAATGATTCAACATGTATTTTTATGGTATGAATTTAAATGTTTATTTCCTAGATAAAATTTTCTCATCACATTGTTTTCCAAAATTTTGATAAGGATGTTTTGAATTACATTCACTACTGCTATAATTCTACAATTATTCCTCCTCTCCATTATCAACAACATATGTTAAGGGTATTTTATTTTCAATTTCATTCACATCATATAATACCACTATCTTTGGTAGAGTAGTTTTTCCACATTTATAACTTTCTTCATTAGGTGTATAACCCATTAAAGTTCCTTCCTCGACATTCTAATAAAATATTCCAAAATTCAAGTTTCTTTTCAGGAAAACATTGACTTCCTAAACAATTAAATCATTTCAATGAATATTATTTGTTATACCAAATTTTATAAGGAGTCATGATGGTTTTAATTTTCAATAAACATTGATTTTTAATTTTTATAACATTACTGATAGTTTCTCCCCAATATAATATTGAATTTTTTCCACTAACATTCATTTTTTCATTTACATCAAATTTTAATTATTTATTTTTTCAAAAACATAATTTTTCGGAGTATAGGGAGAACCATATTGATGTTTGGTGATACACCTTCTCAAATATGATTCGAAATTATTTTTTGTGAATTTTGTATAATTATATATTCTCATATTTTTTTATGGAAACACCCATTTCATTCTCAAAATCTTTTGTGATGAATTAGAACATTTCAATACCCTATGAATTGGGGTTCATCAACATGATGTTTTTTTTCTGACATAAGTAATCAATAAAAGTGATAATGTATAAATATTATTTTCTTGATTTATGTCTCATTGGCCCACAAAAATCAGAGTTAATGAGCTCTAGTGGTCTGGTAGATTGAATCTCAACTATTTTATGACTTTTGTTAGTCATTTTCCCCTTTTGAAAAGTTACACAATATTAATAATAAATTATTTTAAATTTTTTCATCCATAAAATGACATCAAAATTAGAATTTTTTTCATTATTTTATTTCCATGGTGACCAAGTATCCGGTTCCATAAATTTTTTCATCTTCTACACTCAAGTAATATGTGTTTTTAAATTCTCTTACATAAAATTTATTCCCACTTGTTCTTTCTCATTTTACAATATGTTTTCCATCTTTTACACTTTTGTTGATATAATAACATTTTTAAAAAGAATTCTCTTTAATCATAAAATATTTTTGTTACATTGAATTAGTTATGTATATTCCCATAAAAAAATTAAACATCCTTTGATTTCAATTTTTAGCTTCAATATTAGCTATTCTGATTCCTCTGATTTTTAAGGAACTATAATTACCAAAGGGAACTTCTCCTATGTCATGAAATTTAACATGATTCAATATTTTTATATCAACAATAATATGTGAAAGGAAACAAATATAAATTATCCAAGGTTTTTTCTTTTTGTTTCAATCATATATAACTCAATAGAAAAATCTATTTCCTTAACTTTCTTCTTTTCTGATTTATTTTCTTTTATATAATAAAAAACCTATTCTAAAAGGATATTCGGTCATATTTCTAATGGTTGACGATACTAATCAAATATTCCACAAACTAATTCCAAAAATTCAAATTGATTTATTCTTGGAATGTTTCAAACATATTGAGAATTCACTTTTTGAACATTCATTTTGTTAGGAATGTTTCCCATTCTACATTCCTTATTTATTCCTTTTTTTCTCCAGAATTATTCTAGGTAAGGATAAGAGTTAATAAAATTAAATTCCCTACGCCCATAGATTTCACAAGACTAATAATAAATATAAAATATTTCTTTTATATTAAAATAAATTATTTCTCTATTGTTACTTTATTGAGGTTGGTAACTACTTTTAGCTCAAACATACTCAGGATGTAGACTATCTTTTCTTTTGAGTGATTTATCTATAATTGTATATTTGATAAGAATCTCACAAACTATCTCTACCCATGATTTAGTTATACATTTTCCAGAACATGATATATTTAAATAATCAAATAAAAATAATATTTTTGTAAGAGTATATTTCACCTAGTTCTCATATTGTTCCCCATAGCATCATTAAAATTAGTGTTTTTTAATTCCTATGATTTTTTTATTTTTTATACCTTTGTCTGAATATACATTTAGATACACTATTTTTTTATTGAATCATGTTAAATTGTTTTATGCAATATTACATCTTCATACTAAAAACATCAATCATATTTCCCTGTTCATTAATACAATTTTTGTAGCATAAAATATGATAAATGTACTCATCCACTTGCTAGATAAAATATTTTATTCCATCAAAAAAATATATAAAATATTTATTACGTAGAAATTTTTATTTCATGAGGGTTTTTTTCTCATGACATGAATCATGTTTTATTCTGTGCTGATAATATCTGTAATAATATTCACCTCATTCTTCACTATTTATGGAATCTTTTGTTTTCTAAACTTTTTTAAGGAAGGATCTTATTATTTATGAAATTCCATATTAAGAGTAATTATATTTATTTGAGTTTGATTAAAATTTAATACTCATCATACTTCTTTTGTATCCATTAAACTTTTTCTTGTATATGTTGGAAGACATTTATTCTTAATCATTTTATTCAACTTCTTCTGTAGAGGGTTTTCATCATAATCATCTCAATATTCTCCAACATTCTTCTTTAGCGAATTCACAGTAATTTGTTTTATTCCACTAAACTCTAAAAAAATTGAGGAATTTTACCTCTATAAAATCATCTTCCTATTAGATAGATCATGTATATAAGAGAAGTCATTTTTTCATTGAACTCATCAAACTTTTTATCTTTAGACTCATAAGGATAATATTCTATAAAATTTTGTATTTTCATATTTCTCATTGATTCTAAATCTACTTCACCATTAACCATCTTTTTAAACATTGTATAATTATTAATTTCAGAAGAAATAATAATTTTATGGAATTCATCTAGAGATAAATCATCCATATATTATAAAGAATAATCATATTAATTAAACATGTTCTGAATGTATCTCATATATATCCTCACATTAGTAGAATCTTCCAGGATATCTCAGTCTTCTCTAACATTTCAAACAATTAATTTTACTATGGTAAAGTATTCATAAATTGTTTCTTCATCTCCCATTATGATGTATTCATAATTATTATAATATATTTTATTAATTTCTTCCTTAACATTTATGTTCCATTTGAAATAACTTTCCAAAATGTACCTCAAAATCTAGGAAGTTTAGAGACCCATCACAATTTGATAAAAATTTTATGGCAAGGACCATAGAATTGCTTTTTCATTTATTTACCTTAACATAAATATTTCTCTTATCATTAAATTTCATTAGTTTAATCTTTTTAATAGGTGTAAACCCAGTAGTATCACATCAATAGCTTCCAGGACAAGTGATATGAGAGAATATATTATCCTATTTTTTCATCCATAAATTTATTTCCCATAAAATATATAAATTACTCTACTATTTTATGAATTGAAATTATTAACGATAAGGATTCATCATGAAACTTTATTTGATACTAATTTTTGTTATAATGGATTAAATCAAAATTTATAATGGGTATTGAACCAGTAGTTCACTAATTTTATGTTTCAAAACATTTTGAAACATAACCCCTACAACCTGTTAAGATTTATTTACATATCTACATTTAGTAAAAAAAAATCCATGAAAAAGTAGGAAATATATTTAAGAACACATGATTTATAAGGTTCAACCTTAGTATATGAATCTAAATCCTGGACATAACCACTACCATTAGTCTATGAAAATCCACCAGTTTGATGAAGTTAATAAAACATGTGAAAAATATCATTATAAACCTTATATATCCCTATAATAATTATTATACTCACTCTAGTAATATTATATTGATTTATTATAAAACAATTTATCCAAAAAATAACAATGAATTTATTGAAATTATTCATCAATTTCTCAAAATAAATGCTCAGTTTGATATTGGTGGGTTAAATTAAATCAATATGATGAGTTTGGATCTAATTCTCTCAATATAATGAGTCCAGATCTGATTCTCTCAATACAATGAGTTTGGATTGGATCCTATCAATATGAAAGACTCCATAGGAAAAACCAATTCTGAATCTTCCAAAATCAAACTCTACTGAAATGATTTATATGATCTTCTTTCGTTCGATTTTATAAATCTAATTGAATGAATATGATCATTTTAATAAAATATATCTCTATATCCTAAATAAAAAATGATGAGTCTAATCCTCCCAAAATGGTATCTGGATGGAAATAAAATCCACGTTATTTCTTCAATGCTCCGTGTTTTTCACTTAAGTGAAAAGTGACACAAGAACGAATGATCAGCAAAAGTATTTATAGATGAAATATAATAAAAGTGTTGGAAACATTAAAAAATTCCATGTATCAAAAAAATTTCAAGTCTCCAAATAAATCTATTGTAAAATATTCACCTTTTTCTTCTTCAGGCCTATATATATTTCTCTGTTATTTTTGTTAAATTAAATATTGAATTTGAAATCTTCAATTATTTATATATTCTAAAAATTTATTTTCAAGTCTTCTTGATAATTAGTTCATTAAGAATATATTTCATCATCATCTCATTATGATTTCTATTACATTCTAAGATCATTATGATTTCTGTTTTATTCTTATTTCATTACGATTTCTATTTCATTCTCCACTTATTAAAATTTTTGTTTCCTAAAAAGCTCATTATGAATTTGTTTCTTTCTCTTCTCATTATGAATATTTTTCCTTTTAGCTAATTATGATTTAATTCCTCTTATGATGTAATTCCCATTATGACATACTTCTCCCTTTGGATGGAAATGCCTTTACAATTTAATTTCCTATTTTGAAACTCTAAAATTCTTCAAACCACTCAACCATTTGATCGAATGATTTTATCATGAACGATTTCATGGTTTAGGAGAAAATTATAACTAAAAAAGAATTATTTTATTTGGATTAGAAATTACTGAAAGTTTATAACTCAAAAATTCCAAATCATTATTCAAAACACATTAGTTTCAAAATGACTACTTCACACAATAACATATTTTTTCATTTATTAGGACAAAATAATAATTCCATCATACAATAAAGTCTACTTCTTATTATTTTGTATTTGATGACCTAATTATGATATAGATGGATCTGATTCTTTCATTAACTATTTAATTTATTATTAAATCTCATATTATTAACTAAATCTGATCCCTATATATAAAATATTCCTATAACAAATGTTATTTAACAAATAAATAACACTGAGAAAACAAAACAACACATACTTTATTCATATAGATTCACTTACATATTCATTATGAATCTCATATAATTGATTAGGGGGAGTTGGTTGGATATTATATTCTAACAGCATGACCCTTTCCAAAATATTATCTTTCATAATCAGGTTATTAGTTACTTCAAAAGATAGTTTTAGGAATGATGGGGGGGTTCTACTAAGATTGTATATTGGGTGGGAGAGATAAGGGGTGGTCATAAATGTCGTGGTCTGAACTGTTAGTGAGTGAATAGTTGGTTATGGCAGTATAGTGTGCAAACTATTAGGGATTTAGTAACAATATGGGTTTTTGTAATAAGGATGGATGACGATACCATGGAATAGTGATATATGGTATGGGAGTTAGGAATAGTATTGTTTTGTGATGGAATTATAGTCATAGTGTGATAGGATTCATTCATCATGTACCATGTTTGGGGGAGGATTTTGAAAATGGGATACCATTATTTATCAAAATAAGAACCATTCATATTTATTTTTACTATCACGTAGTTTCTTTATCACTCCCAGGTCACAAAATTATGGAATATAGGGGTTCATTTAATTCTTTCATGATTGTATTTCTTAGTATGGAAACCACTATCGCGATATAAAATATGTTGTTATGGATTAAATATTTATTCTAATTTATTGATAATCATACTTATGTTCTCATGTTGTAAAATTATTAGCTAAAGAGGATCATGTTAAACATGTAAAATTTTTATTACATAATTTAACATCCTCAACATAGTAAAATTCAGATGGGTTGTATAGTATAAATAAAGGAAATATGAGGATTCATTGTGTGATTTTCATGGGTATTTTTATATATACACTTACTAATGTTCCCATTTTCAATCATTTAATTAACAATTAATATTTATATTTTTAAATAAATTCATAATCTTGCATGATTTTCATCCTATTCATTTATTTTCTCTGATCAATAAGAAACAATTGGTACATCATTGAAGAAAACATACTACCATTGGGTTTTCATTGGGCTCTGGATTCTCTTGATTTATTTGTTTTATAAAAGGATACCTATATTATATTTTTTATTTTTTATTGATGTTTTTAGGGGGTGTTGTAAAGGCCTAGAATATTCAAAAGCCTTCTTTATTATTATAGGGTGTTTCGTAGTGACTTTGAGTTTCTAGAATTTAGAAACAAATAAAATCATTTTAAAATGGTTATGATAATTTTTTAATATTATTTTTCTGGTTATAAAAATTATTTTTTATGTTTTTGAGCATATTTAATTTTAGAATATATTTTAGTTTTAATCAATAAAATATTTTTGAACTTTAATAAGTTTTTTAATATTTTAATTACGTGCAATATATTAACAACTATACATCAAATTTCCCACCTGGGTAAATATATATATGTACATGATTCAAGTTGTAATTAAACATTACAAAATTTATTTTTAATACAATATATATATATATATATATATATATTTAAATATTCATTTAGGTATTGATATATAATACATTACCATATATATCTGTTATGATATTATATAAAAAATTAATATGATTTTATATGTGTAAAAATACATATATATGTGTTTTCATATATATTTATTATGTATATTGACTTGTATATACAAATATTTATATTTATACATATTGTTTTATCTATATTAAACACATTGTAATATAAATATGTATAACAATTTAAAGATAAAAATAAAAGATAATACAAGTTGAAAAATATCATTGAATGGTTAAATTATTTTAAAATAATTGTAATGATATTTGAGTGAGAGAGACAGTGGTTTGTAATGAGAATAAGAAAAAAAATAACAAATAAGAGTTGTGGTGATGATGTTGAATAAGGGGACATGGGAATGAAAATTGAAAAGTAAAATGGATAGAGAGTGATTTTTAATGAGGTATACAATGATAAGAGAGATATTTTTTTAAAAAAATTAAATAAAATATAAATTAAACAAGATTGATATTTAAAATAAATTAATTATAGTAATAAAAAAATAAAGGTGGAGTCTCACAATAGGGGTTCCACATCCAAAAAATTATAAATATGATTAAATTCATAAATATAATAAAAATAATTATAACAATAACAACAACAATGGGGGGAATTGAAACTTAAAGAAATTTACTAATTGTGTTATAGGGTTTGTATTAACTAACAAATTTAAATGAGAGAATTAAGTGAATGAATTAATTCGAATACGTGTTTAATGATTTGAAAATTTAGTAAATAAAATACTCTATTTTCTAAAAAAATTCCTATCATAAATCCCTCAATACTAATCTAATTGGTGCTCCTTCTGTTCTAGTGGATTCATTTTCAAATGTTTAAATCATTTACTATTTTTGTTTTTTAGATATTAATTATTAAAATCATGATTTAGTTATATATTATTCTTACATATAAATTGTTGAATATGTATAATCTGATGATAATATATTCACATCAAGCCTATTGAAAATTGATTCTCATATTAGTTGGTTATGAAAACTGAGGTAGGGAATATATCATTTCTTATATTGTCTATCATGCAAAAGGGACTATTTTTTTAAATAATTTAGATGTTTATATTCATTAAATGAAAAATGATAATTAAACTATTATTTTAAATTGATGGGAAATTGGAAATTTACTCCATTATTTCATATAATATCTTTATGTTTTGAATAAACTTTTCCTCAGTAAGTATTATTACATTCATAATTTAGTATTATCATTAATATCACATTCTGTTTTAATTTAAATTATTGAAATATTATCCTACATTGAAAACGTGGAAATAAAATGAAGATAATTATTAGTTAGTTCTATAAAAAGTAAGCTCTCATATGTATTCTATCATATTGTAATATTATTTATTATATTATACATGCATCATTCCTTATGAAAAACCATGGTTTTTGGGGCCTCTTATTTCTAATGATATAATATGTCTTTAGTATAATTGATTCATTAGTGCATTATGGTCATGATTTTGGGGGTATAGGGGGATGGTTGAGGTGTGGCCATGCTCTTGGGTAGGGGGTATTGTTTTTTGGGTATTTTGAGCTACTTGTGATGTTTGGTTATGTGATGATAATTTCTTGTTTTGTAATGGAATATAAAATAATAGAAATGAATGTGGAATATATGAGGTTTGGTATAGAAAATGGAATGTTAATGGATAATAAATGAATAATAATGGGATGAATATGTAATTGGGTTTGATGGAATGTAGTATTTTTTGTATAGATTATTGTGTTGTTTTATGATTTTAGTAGTGGAAGCAAAAGTAGATGAAGTTGTGAGTTAGGGTGGCGATGTGGTGAGTTTCATTATAATAATTCTACATCCATAGTTTTTTCATGAATGTGTGGGTTATATAAATATTTATTCATATAATTATATTCTATATTCTTGCAATTTTTATATATAAACCCCACCCATGTCAAGAACCTTATGCCCGTAACCAAATGTTTTGGGGCCATTTTTTCAAAAATCAAAATGGTGAGTATGGAGACTACCCACTCTTCCTCACTCACTCTTATTAGTGGGGATAACATTCATGTGTGACGATGGAAAAAACAGAAAAAAATTTTATTTTGAGGTGTGGTTGTTAGTTGCTAATGAGGTGATATGATTGGGGTTATACAAAATAGGAGGATGAAATGATGATGATTTTCTACATGATCATGATAATCTAGTTACACGATTTTATATTTAGTACCATGTTTGATTCTTGGGTGAAAGTGTATTAGGGAGAGATGTGATGTGATGGTCAATAACATGTGGGGTTCTTGGGAATAAGTGACTTTTAGTGATATATGTAGTCATGATTAACATGACCTCAGGTAGATGGAATGTTGTGATATGCAGAAGAGGTGGGAGAACCAGGACGTACATTGTTAGGTTGTGAGAGCAGCATCCCAATTTTAATGTGGTTCATTATAACCTATCATATATATTATTTATATTATATTAATAAAATTTCATGCATTGTTTAGTGATTAATCTATGGTGAGGTTAGAGTTTGGTTAGTTAACCTTTTTATGTTTTGTTGGTTCTTCTATTTCCCCTTGGATGCAATTGTATTCCCTCTTCAAATATTCTTGAGAGACATTGGATTTCATACTAAGTATAATTTTATTAACCCCTTCCATATATAAGTCTATTTTTATGTTTCTCGGAACACATTTTTGAATGTGTGTAATATTACCACCTCTGACCCTTAAAGATACTGAATTTTCACACCCTTTTATTTCATATTTGTGAAATTAATTTGAGTAAAATTATCTATATATATTTTATATATACATGAATTATGGAATGTTTTTGGTGTCCTTTCTAAATATTATCAAGTATTTTCGTGTAGTTTATTTTCCTTATTATTCGATCATATTTTGTTATAGAAGTGAATTCATCCCATTTATGAAATTTCCATACCCTCGTTGTTAGTCCCAAACCTATGGCCTATTACTGGTGAGGCTTAGGGGGGTCATTATGCCTATTCATCCATTGGGGTACATTTGGATGCAGTGGGTCAGAACAAAGTAGTATTAGACGTGATGGTTATAGCATCCCGTCTTTTTATAACATAACTTTTCATTCCATTACACGGAACTGAGGATCTTTAAGGTTTAGTGTCTTGGAAACATGGAACATAAAACATGAAACAAAAAAAACATTCTTCTTAAACACTTGAAATGCTTCTCCTCATGTTCAACCTAGGCTCATTACTGCATCTCATAACCTGGGGACATACATCAAAAGGAAGGGTGAGCAGAAGGCCCAGCAAGGGAAACAAGTGAAACATTTTACATATGAACTTGAGATACATCAATAAAGTCATGAAAAGAACTTTAATGCATGAAAAGGAAATCATGAGGCATATCATAATAAAAATAAAACTTTTTCATAACTTGAAGATGTGGTTACATCATTTAACATAGACAATCATGAACATATCACCAAGGTCCATCCCCAAGGTGTCATTTTAAAATTACCAAGGTTATTCACCAAGGTATCGTGAAAATTGTAATCTCTAGTGGTTACATCATTACCCAATGCATTGGAGCGCTATCAGGGCGCACCCTTAAATTTGCCTTTATTATAATGTGATCCAAATATATCATCATCAAACATTTCATAAATAACCCACATAGCATAAAATAAATGGGTTTCATTTCATAATCATAACGTTTTAAAAACTGCATTAAAGACATGATCTTTACGTCACTTTAAACCCACAGAATGGGGAAGTGGGTCTCATGTATGTAAATCCCAGAATTTAAAATGGAAAATTTTGATATATATGTGAATACCCTTTTAGAAATAAGAGCTTTGAGTATTCTCTTTATAACATAAAATAATTTTTGAGAAAAGAGAGAGGCATTTTGAGGGGAAAATTCTGCAGCATAACAGCTAAGTTTCGGGGTTTTAGAAAACATTGAAATGAGAGGGGAAATGGGCCAAACATTCATAAATGACCCATAAAACAGTAGAGGGACAAAATATAAGTGATTTAAGAACATGGTAATGAAATTTGAAAATATACCATATGAAATGAAGAACATGAAAGGAAGAAAAAAAAGATTTCTCTTGTGAGAATTCGGCAGCCTAACGGCGTCACTTAATCATCAACAAAATTGAATTGACAAGGTCAAATAGGGTCTCTCATCATATGAACATAAGATTCCAGTATGATATATATAGAGATCATACCCCAACATAATAGAAAGGAACTTGAAAGAATTGACATGAAAGTAGAACTTCAAAACGAGAATGGTGAAAACCACTTAAAAATTCGGCAGCCTAACGGCGCCACTTAATCATCAACAAAATACAGAATTGAAGAGATCAAATGGGGTATCTCATAATATGAACATAAGAGTCCAGTATGATATATATAGATATCATACCCCAACATAACAAAAAGTAACTTGAAAGAATTGACATGAAAGTAGAACTTCAAAACGAGAAGGGTGAAGAACCACTTAAAATTTCGGCAGCCTAACGGCGCCACTTAAACTTCAACAAAATATTGAATTGAAGAGATCAAATGGGGTCTCTCATAATATGAACATAAGAGTCCAGTATGATAGATATATAGATCATACCCCAACATGACAAAAAGGAACTTGAAATACTTTACATGAAAATAGATCTTGAAAAATGAGAAGGGAGAAAGAATCTGTTACAAAAATTTCGGCAGCCTAACGGCGCCACTTAAAACTTCATAAAACGAAATATTGAGAGTAAGAGGGGATATCTCATTATATTAGCATGAAAAGGGCAGTAAGAGGAGTATACAAGAACATCCTCCAACATAAGAACATGGAGCATAAAAGGAAAGACATAAAAGAGATTACTTGAAAAGAAAGAGAGAGGTCGGATCCCTTACCTTAAAATGTAACTCTTAAACCTCAAAGGTTGGGACCTTGAGGGATTGGGGGAACCTTTGGAGGACTCCTTGGGAGGTATTGAGACCAGAAATTTGTTGGGAATTAGTGGGGAGTCGAATGGATGAGAGGAGGGTTGGTATTTATAGGGAAAGTGAGGGGACAAGGCATTAATGGCCAAGGGACACCTCACATGTGCTTTTCTCAAACCCATGTGCTCTCCCTTGTCATTTATCATGGAGTTAGGCCACATGGGGCCCCAAAAACAATAATTCATCACCCTTGGCCGGCCAACCCTCAAAAGATCTCATGACATCATAATGACACGGTTATGATGTCATTAAACATACCGAAACCCTAAAACTGTATTTTTACTATTCACTGAAAATTCAACTTTCTCAGAAAAATCCCAAAATTTTACATTAACCAAATATCAATGCTCTGATTTCAAAAATGAAATCCATTTTATAAAAATAAGTTTCTAAATATTTTTAATTTAATTTTTAAATAAAAACACTATTCATTGAAAATTCATTTTTTCCAGAAAAAACCCCAAAATTTACCATAACATAATATCGATGCTCTGAGTTCAAAAATAAAGTCATTTTTATAAAAATAATTTTCTAATTATTTTTAATTAAATTTTTAATTAAAAAACACTATTCAACCAAAAAGAACTAATACTTGAATAATAATTAATGAAACCGTTATTTAACTATTTTATTGAATCACATTACTTAATCAAGGTGCCTAGATTATTTTAAAACTTTCTTTAAGTGAGATTACTAATCCATTTGGTCAAATTACTAATCCTAATCATAAAATCACTATTCATAATTTACTATTCATCAAAAAATCAAGTTGATCTTATTAGACTCTAAATTTAGTACTGAACATAATTGCAGAAGAACATTTTTTGAAAATCATTACACATTTTTAATTATTTAGGGTTTACATAAACATATTTAAAATATCCATTTTCTAAAATTCATCAAAAATATGCATACTATATTTATCCGGTCATTTCAAAATTCATAAACTTCATCATAAGAAGAAATCCCAATTTTTATTTAAAACAAGGATTACACAAGGTAGTTACGGTCTCGTTACATAACCCCTTATAATACCAGCATATGACCTAAGAGTAAGGTGTGCTAGGGTGATAGAAGCTTGGGGTGGCTCAGTCAACATTGCCCGAGTAGTAATTTCTATCAGTTTGAACTTCTCACGAAGGCGATTTCGTTCCAGCTTCACATGATGAAGTTCGGCTTGGATTTGATCCAGAGCAAAGCCCAGTGGTGCTACCTCCTTCCCAAGCTCTGTTAGATGGGCTTCGATCGATCCAAGACTACTAGGTGAGGCCATCGAATCTTCTTTCTATAATAATTAACCAAGATTACTTATATTTAGAGACAATAATCAAAACATTTTGTTCACAGTGGTCATGTTGACCAATGGTTATATAATAGTAAAAAACCCACTGGTCTCATTTTAATTATAATCATGTTTATCAAATAAAACATTTTTGTTGAGTATAACAATAACATATAAAATTTTAAAAAAAAATCGGGTCGTTACAATCTTCCCCCCTTAAGAAATTGTGTCCTCGCAATTTTAAAATTGGGTTTTGAAATTTCATTGAAAGTCCCACATCGGAAAAGGAGTCAGTAAAACTATTACTTTAAAACAAAGAAAGGGAAGTAAAATGGTCACCCGAGTTAACCCACACTAGGGTTCCATGTAGGAAAACATGGACATGGAGGAAAAAACAAAGGGTCAAGTTCTGAGGGAGAGTGATAGAGAACATGATTAGGAGAAAGTTAACCATGAGAAAATCCCAAACTTATGATGTGTGTAAACGGTCTTTGATTACCTAGTAGGAAACGTAAACCAACAACATTTTTGTTTTACGTTTCTTTTCATTATTTTGAGGATTTAATTTACTACATAGAACAAAATCATAAGAAAATATACCTACCTTCAAGTAGAGTTTCATCCTTTAACAAGTCCCTACCAACACTAATCTTTTCTCCAAATGATGAGAATTCAAAAAAACTTGGTCTCAAAAAAGCACAAGAATCATCTTCTATAGAATCACATAATCTACAAAATATTAACTATCTATTTCTTCTATATTTAAACATTATCCCAAAAATAGAAAGGTTAAGGTAAAACAACTCTTCAAAAAGAAATAATCCCATAGGAATGGAAACTACTTTTAAATCATCAAAGTTCCATGGTACTACACAAAGTTCATCATAGACCATTCCATAAATAACGGTCCTTAAAATTACTCAAAACAAACCAAACTAAGATTGAAACCCAAATACAATAAGGATTTGATAACATAGTCTTCCAAAAAAAACTTCATTGTTCATCTCCAGACAACATCAACCACTCCTAACATTTTATAAAAAGTAGCTAAACTAAACATATTTTACCCAAGATAGGTTAGTCATTCCCATAAGTAACCTAAATTACTATAAGTTCACCTTAAATTCATCGATTCTTCAAAATATATGTCAACCATACTCCTCAATGAAAATACCGTAGTAATCTATTTACCTCGATCAAATATGGTTCCCAAAACAATGAACGTATTCCAAAATAATAATCATATTTTAATCCCCTAATCATCCCTGTCATATTAATACGAAAATCGTCGCATTTCCTATCACATTGGTTTTCGGAACATGTTCTTCCATTTCCCACCATTAACTAAGAAGAGAAAGCATAATTAGAGGCTTAAGTACTTAGCTAATAATCATGAAAAGGAACTGAAAGCATATAAGGATAACTTGTATATGAAAGGTATACCCTAACTTGTGATCTCCTAGGTTCCCATCTAGGTTATTAATGATCATATATTCTTATGTGAACCTTTATTTTATTTTATCTTTGTTCCATTAACAATGGTTCATACCAAGCTTATGAATTTACCAAAGCATATCCCCTGGGAGTGTCGTAACCAAGAGTGCAGCAAGGCTCGTTGTCGTGTACCAGTTCCCGTTCGAGTCTAGCTCAAAGCGGTGTTTTCGGGTTTACCCCTATGTACATCTGTGCCAGAGCCACCTCTACCTGCTCGTATCCAGACAGGGATGTATTTTCTTGGCAACCCCTTACTCAATACTCACCAAAATACCAGGAAGATTTCCTATATTAAACTTTTCTATAGGGTTCCTCCTAGAGTTTTCATATCCTAATTTCCACAAATAACTAAGCTATCCATTGATACCAACTATAGCATCCCGTATTTTTATAACATAACTTTTCATTCCGTTACACGGAACTGAGGATCTTTAAGGTTTAGTGTCTTGGAAACAAGGAACATAAAACATGAAACAAAAAAAAACATTCTTCTTAAACACTTGAAAGGCTTCTCCTCATGTTCACCCGAGGCTCATTACTGTATCTCATAACCTGGGGACATACATCAAAAGGAAGGGTGAGCAGAAGGCCCAGCAAGGGAAACAAGTGAAACATTTTACATATGAACTTGAGATACATCAATAAAGTCATGAAAAGAACTTTAATGCATGAAAATGAAATCATGAGGCATATCATAATAAAAATAAAACTTTTTCATAACATGAAGATGTGGCTACATCATTTAACATAGACAATCATGAACATATCACCAAGGTCCATCCCCAAGGTGTCATTTTAAAATTACCAAGGTTATTCACCAAGGTATCGTAAAAATTGTAATCTCTAGTGGTTACATCATTACCCAATGCATTGGAGCGCTATCAGGGAGCACCCTTAAATTTGCCTTTATTATCATGTGATCCACATATATCATTATCAAACATTTCATAAATAACCCACATAGCATAAAATAAATGGGTTTCATTTCATAATCATAATGTTTTAAAAACAGCTTTAAAGACATGATCTTTACGTCACTTTAAACCCACGGAAAGGGAAAGCGGGTCTCATTTATGTAAATCCCAGAATTTAAAATGGAACATTTTTATATATATGTGAATACCCTTTTAGAAATAAGAGCTTTGAGTATTCACTTTATAACATAAAATAATTTTTGAGAAAAGAGAGAGGCATTTTGAGGGGAAAATTCTGCAGCATAACGGCTAAGTTTCGGGGTTTTAGAAAACATTGAAATGAGAGGGGACATGGGTCAAACATTCATAAATGACCCATAAAACAGTAGAGGGACAAAATATAAGGGATTTAAGAACATGGTAATGAAATTTGAAAATATACCATATGAAATGAAGAACATGAAAGGATGAAAAAAAGATTTCTCTTGTGAGAATTCGGCAGCCTAACGGCGTCACTAAAACATCAACAAAATTGAATTGACAAGGTCAAATAGGGTCTCTCATCATATGAACATAAGAGTCCAGTATTATAGATATAGAGATCATACCCCAACATAATGGAAAGGAACTTGAAATAATTGACATGAAAGTAGAACTTCAAAATGAGAATGGTGAAGAACCACTTAAAAATTCGAGAGCCTAACGGCGCCACTTAAACTTCAAAAAAATACTGAATTGAAGAGATCAAATGGGGTCTCTCATAATATGAACATAAGAGTCCAGTATGATAGATATAGAGATCATACCCCAACATAACAAAAAGTAACTTGAAATAATTGACATGAAAGTAGAACTTCAAAACGAGAAGGGTGAAGAACCACTTAAAATTTCGGCAGCCTAACGGCGCCACTTAAACTTCAACAAAATACTGAATTGAAGAGATCAAATGGGGTCTCTCATCATATGAAAATAAGAGTCCATTATTATAGATATAGAGATCATAGCCCAACATGACAAAAAGGAACTTGAAATACTTTACATGAAAATAGATCTTGAAAAATGAGAAGAGAGAAAGAATCTGTTACAAAAGTTTCGGCAGCCTAACGGCGCCACTTAAAACTTCATAAAACGAAATAATGAGAGTAAGAGGGGATCTCTCATTATATTAACATGAAAAGGGAAGTAAGTGGAGTATAGAATAACATCCTCCAACATAAGAACATGGAGCATAAAAGGAAAGACATAAAAGAGATTACTTGAAAAGAAAGAGAGAGGTCGGATCCCTTACCTTAAAATGTAACTCTTAAACCTCAAAGGATGGGACCTTGAGGGCTTGGGGGAACCTTGGGAGGACTCCTTGGGAGGAAATGAGACCATATATTTGTTGGGAATGAGTGGGGAGTCGAATGGATTAGAGGAGGGATTGGTATTTATAGGGAAAGTGAGGGGACAAGGCATTAATGGCCAAGGGACACCTCACATGTGCTTTTCTCAAACCCATGTGCTCTCCCTTGTCATTTATCATGGAGTTAGGCCACATGGGCCCCCCAAAACAATAATTCATCACCCTTGGCCGGCCAACCCTCAAAAGATCTCATGACATCATAATGACACCGTTATGATGTCATTAAACATACTGAAACCCTAAAACTGTATTTTTACTATTCACTGAAAATTCAACTTTCTCAGAAAAATTCCAAAATTTCACATTAACCAAATATCAATGCTCTGATTTCAAAAATGAAATCCATTTTATAAAAATAAGTTTCTAAATATTTTTAATTTAATTTTTAAATAAAAACACTATTTATCGAAAATTCATTTTTTCCAGAAAAAAACCCCAAAAATTACCATAACATAATATCGATGCTCTGAGTTCAAAAATAAAGTCATTTTTATAAAAATAATTTTCAAATAATTTTTAATTAAATTTTTAATTAAAAAACACTATTCACCTGAAAAGAACTAATACTTGAATAATAATTAATGAAACCGTTATTTAACTATTTTATTGAATCACATTACTTAATCAAGGTGCCTAGATTATTTTAAAACTTTATTTAAGTGAGATTACTAATCCATTTGGTCAAATTACTAATCCTAATCATAAAATCACTATTCATAATTTACTATTCATCAAAAAATCAAGTTGATCTTATTAGACTCTAAATTTAGTACTGAACATAATTGCAGAAGAACATTTTTTGAAAATCATTACACATTTTTAATTATTCAGGGTTTACATAAACATATTTAAAATATCTTTTTTCTAAAATTCATCAAAAATATGCATACTATATTTATCCGGTCATTTCAAAATTCATAAACTTCATCATTTGAAGAAATCCCAATTTTTATTTAAAACAAGGATTACACAAGGTAGTTACGGTCTCGTTACATAACCCCTTATAATACCATCATAGGACCTAAGAGTAAGGTGTGCTAGGGTGATAGAAGCTTGGGGCGACTCAGTCAACATTGCCCGAGTAGTAATTTCTATCAGTTTGAACTTCTCACGAAGGCGATTTCGTTCCAGCTTCACATGATGTAGTTCGGCTTGGATTTGATCCAGAGTAAAGCCCAGTGGTGCTACCTCCTTCCCAAGCTCTGTTAGATGGGCTTCGATCGGTCCAAGACTACTAGGTGAGGCCATCAAATCTTCTTTCTATAATAATTAACCAAGATTACTTATATTTAGAGACAATAATCAAAACATTTTGTTCACAGTGGTCATGTTGACCGATGGTTATATAATAGTCAAAACCCCACTGATCTCATTTTAATTATAATCATGTTTATCAAATAAAACATTTTGTTGAGTATAACAATAACACATAAATTTTTTTAAAAAATTCGGGTCGTTACAATGGTTAAGTGATTAGATGGAGTTTAGAGTTATTCATTGTCATTGGGCATAGGTTGGTATAGAAATAATAGTAGTCGAACATGGTCCAAGACATAGTCCAGGCGACTAGCTAGGAAAATGGATTTTAGGGCTCACTATGATTATACTCAGACACACTATTTCTATCTAATGTCTGAGTGAGGTGTCATCACTTGTATGGAAAAGGCCTAGGAGATGCACGTGAATCAAGATTGATTGTTCTTGTGATTTAATGATGTAATTTCAAGAAGTTCAAGAAATTAATTAATCATTATATTGAATATTAAGTTTTTTCCTATGTCATTTACCAAGGTATAGTTTCCAATAAAAAGTTATTTTTTGATGAATTAATCATATAAACTGGAAGGAAAGAGTAAAATGAGAATTAAGCGATAGATAAATTTTTTGATAAGTTTTATAGGCTTGAATGTGTTATTTTTTTATTCCTATTTAACATGGTTATTAATTCATTTAATTTTTCTTCCTTTTTAATAATGTAAAACTTTCCATATTGTTTTTATAATGTTTGAATTTCTTGGAGAAGCATTCTAAGTGTATTATTTTGAAAATCCTTTTGAAGCACGTTTCATAGTGTAAATATCATAATGTAATGATAAAATAAATTATTTTTAACCCATGAATATATTTATTTTAGTCCCTATTTGAGTTAATATTTCTTTTATTTCCATCCATTTTAAATTTATCACAACCTTTTTTAATTGACCTATTATAAAACATTGTTTTGGACATTTAAATTCTGAAATATCTAAAAATTTATATCATTATTTTTTCTTATTCCAATGAATTTAGAAAAAAATAAAAAAATAAAAAAATCAATATTTAAAATTATTTCAATTTAGCTATATTGATATAATTATATTTTTAGTATTGTGTTAATGTTGAAATTATTACGAGATTAATTTCTAATTTCATGAAAAAAAATTATAAACATGAATTGTGGAGACCTGTTGAGACATAAAACTATTTAAAAGATTAAAATTATTTTTTCTATGACTGATAATAATTTTTATGTTATAATATAACCTTTACTCACAAGTTAGTTTGTGAGTAGTTTTTTATGGGAATTATTCATAAAATAGAAACAATTGTGTTGTAACTTGGGAAATTCTATTATATGAGAATAGATTAGATATCATGTTTAAAAAGAATTTATGAATTATAAAGGTAAAATCATGATATCTATATTGTTGAATATAAGATTTTTCTCATGAAAAATTAATTTATTATTGAATTTTTTGTTTGATAACGATAATGATTGAGACATTGTAATAGAACATGTGTAGTTTCAATTTTGTGATTAAAGAGAATGTTTCATTTTTAGAATATTATATGTGTTCTGCATGTTTAATGTGGTATTTGAATTTTAAACGATAACCTAGCATGATAAAATATTTAAATATTGTTTGAAACTTTTTTGGGGGGGTTTTTGGTTTCATTATTATCTCTTCCTTAATGTGTTGATATACCTTGCAAAAAATAATTGTTGTTATAGACCTGTATTGCATCATGGTTATCCTGGATTACACTACCCTTTTTATGAACGATTAATTAATTACACCATGCATTGAAATGATAATATATTATAATTGGTTAACTAACTATTTCCCCATGGAAAATTTGAAAATGTGTTAGTATGTCATTGATAAATAACCTGGAGATGAATTGTAATGCCCTGAATAATTGTTGAAGTAGGAATGCAATGTTACCATTTGTGTTTATTCATGTTGGGTTTTTATGTAATATTTTACTGAAAGCATAAAGTATACAAAGAGGTGGAATAATTATCTCTAATTGGAATTTCCTATACAGGGACGAAATTAAAACTGAGAGTGAGAGTCTAGGATACCCATAGATGATATTATCTTGAGAATGGAATGACAATGTCATGATTTGTGTGATTTAATTATTATTTTCTAATGTCGGGTCTTTTCTCGTTAATAAAAATTCAATTTTCATTTTGTGTGATAATTTAATAACATGTGAAAAGTATTGGACCTGATTCATAATTGAGAGAAATTACATCTTGATGCGATTTAAACAATGTGGGCCAGTCATTGTCGCCCGAAATATATAATATATTTACAAGGATTATGAAATTCCATGATTCGTATGTTTAGTATGGTGTGGTTTTTTTGGTTATTGCGATTGACGGTCTATACTATAAGGGGTTTGTTTGGTTGTGGTGATGTGGCTAGGTAGTTATGGGGTTGTTTTATATATTTTTTTATCATTTGGTTTGACATGTTTTGCTGGCAGTTGAGTTTGAGGTATGATGACATCCATGAGAGGTATCTTCTGAGGTGGTTGTTCTAACCCCAATTTATATTTTCCTTTTGGTTTGGTTTTGATTATTGATAATGAGAATTGTATGAAAGGTGACTATTGTAAATTTTGGGAATATTCTCAATCCTTACATTATCAATATAGGTAGATTTTTATTGATTATTAGGTACACGAATTTTGGAAAAAGTACAGAAGTGGTTTATAATGTGTTTGATAATTTATTAATATTAGTTTTGATATTTTGAAATATATTTTGATCTTTTTTAAAAATATTTAATTTAAGAATATTTATTTGATTGTAAAAACTTTATGTTGTTGAATTTAAATATTTTTTTCAAAATTTCCGTTATATGTTATATATTAAACATTAAAAAATATTTAAAACACGGGTAAGAATATATATTTACATGCGTCTTGTTTTAAATAAATGTTCAAAAAATTAGTTGTGTTACAAATTGATATATATATATACACATATTTATATTTATATGCTGTTTAGTGACACACATGGTGAATGGTCCATGGTGTATTTTGGTGAGATGTGTTTTGATGATTGTAAAATTATTTTGTGCTTTAATTATATGATATAAAAAAGTGTTGGGAGGAATAGGGAATATGTCATTACTGTGTGAGAGAGACATCCCTGTTAGAAATAATTATAGGGTAAAATATCATTGATATTATTCATAATAAATTATTAATCAAGGATGAATTATTTGGTATGGAGCCTTGGTGTTATTAGTTGATATTTTTAGGTTTCATTGGTTCTGCTCTTTCGTCACTATTGTATTAGTATTGTCTTTTAACAAGTACATGATAGACATTTATTTTCTAATTGATAGTAGATTTATTCTAACCCTATGAATATAATTATACCCTAATGTTATCAGGGGGACTTCATATATTGTTCTGGGAAATGCACGGTTGGTCCATTTGAGCTGTTGATTTGTTACTACCTTAACTTTTATTTTTGTGACGTCCATTTGGAGATATTTATCTATTTTTTTTATTGATACATGAATTATGAGATTTTTTATTCTTTTTAATATTATATAATGGATTTTATAATGCATTATTTATCCTAGCAATTGATACTATTTTATTATTGAGATTAGTGCCTCCAATTTATGAGACTTTCATACCCTTGGCTATAGTTTCCATCTTGGGGCCTACTAGTGGCCGGGCTCGGAGGTAATTATCTCTCTTCCTCAATTACGATATCATTGGATGGATGGGTTGTGATATGTTTAATTTAATATTAGTTTTTTTCTATATACATGGGTTAAGGATAGATGTTTAATTTCTACGACCTATGTATTTAATGTTTTCCTTGAGATTTTACAGTATGTCTCAATATTTTATTTTTGGGTTTAATTCTGATGGCATTTGAATTTAATAATTCTTATAGGGAATGAAATGTTTATGATGTAATGATAATTAGTAATTGATCAATATATAAAAAAAATCATATGTCCATGTGACCATATTATACACAAATTCTTATAGGGTATGACTTGGTTATACTGAAATGCTTGTATGGTTAGACCCATTTTTTCTGAAATAGTTATTTGGATTGACACAATTGTGAAGAAATTCATATAATGTTTAAAATTTGTAATGATATATTGATATGAGATAATGTATTGATATTTTTTATATAGTTGGAATGGATATTCAACATGAACCGAGAGATTTAGGTATGATACCAAATTAGTTTAAACTTACCTTTAGTGTCATGCCGGATCCCGAGGGTCGGAGGGTTACATTAATGTGTTATACTAATTGATTTATTAATTCCTATAAAATATCAACTTATTGAAATTAGATAACACTATTATTAATTTTATTTACACATAATGGTGTTAATAAATTTAGTTTTACTCACTCCCTATTCAGGAATTCATCTTGTAGCTTAACCAATTTCATGTATATAGTTCTACACAGGGGAAATGAACAATGTTTTTTATTGTTTTCAAACTGGATTGGATGAAGTTTGGATAAGATATATTTTTGGGGTTTAATGTTAAATTCTTTAGTTTTTTGGAATTATTATTATTTTATCTATATGAATTATTGTTTGGATTGTAGTTACATTTCATCAAGTCATTTCATTATTCCAATATTACCTGGATTCAATCAGTTGTCCGGTCAAGGAATATTTTACATACTTATTATTCTTTTTTTTTCTACAAATTATGTTAAAATGTTACATATTGTCATTTTTATTACAACTATGTTTCATGGGGTGTTGTCTCCCGTCATTGTTTTCATATACCCCCTAATATATTTATAATCTTATGTCATATTGGGAGGTTTTATTGAGGACAGGTAACCAACTAATTTCGATCATGTGATGGAATTATCTATTGGAGTATGTTATATAATCATAGTTAAACTATGATTTTAGATTAGATCAAAAATCAATTTGGTGGATGAATCATCTTCACAATACTCCAAGGTGATCACATACAATTTAATTAGTAGTGAAACTCATTCATCCACTAATGGTCTCATAGAGTTATTTTAGAATGAGTATATAACTAAGAAATAATCAACAAATGTGATGTTTAATAACTAATTAATTATATAATTATAGTAATTAATAATCTCCCAAAAAATATTATTGATTTTTTTGTATTTTTTCATGAGGACAATATTTCATGTTGTGGCATTAATTAGTTTTCTAGTTTAATACCTTACAACATATATTGATATGAGATTATTAAAGACCCATGAAATTGATTATTTCACCATGTATTTGTTTGGAACATAACTATTTATAATTGAATCTAGAAATTTAATTATGTGGTAACATCATGATGATCGTTATCAATGAAATATTATCTTGTTACCTATGATGACTTTGTAGTTAGTATGGTATCTGATTCTTTTATGACTATTGATCGGTATACTTAGATACACCTTATACTTGATAAAAATTTCTATGAGTGTTTTTATATATTAATTGAATTAATTTTATGAAATTAATTTTCCTTGGATTGAAATTTAATAGTACTGTTTTAACATAGTTTGTATCCAAATTCACCCACAAATACCATTTTTTATAAATAAGATAATGATATGAAACTAGATTATAGTCCCTTAACTCTTTTATCACTACTTTCCCCATTCATTAAGGGTTATGTTATAACATTTCATTGACACATGCATATAACGACCATATCCTCATTACAAAAATTTTATTCAACTAATCCTACTTGGATCTCATATAGGGGCAATGGTTTAAATAATTATTATCCATACTCAACTCTAACTTAGTTACAAGACTCTAAGATGGTATAATACGTAATTATATTCTTTTAATAGGGGTTATTTATTACAAATAAATCTATATTATACACTGAAATGAAAATTTTATGTTATGTAGTTTGGGATAATTATATCGATCACTCTATAAAATTATATAATATTTGCGGTGGATTAGTGATTTCAAGCTAGGAATGTTTTTGAAATAGTTTCATGGGGCCTGTTTAAATGAGTGAAGATACTCATTTAATGCATTGAATAAAGGAAATCACAATAAAATGGTATCAACATAAATGTGGAGTCTTGGGGTTTTGGTTGTTCTTTTCCTGATATTTTGGTATATGTTTTGAGATAGGTAGACATGTCTTTCCTTTGAGGTTTTTGTGATGCTACAATGTATGGTAAATTTTATTTTGGGACATATTATGCTATGTTTGGATATTTCATCATTTTACCTAACTAATTCAATTTAATTAGTCATATATATGTATATTAGATGTTTATATTTGTAGAACATTAATTTTTAGGGATATATATACATATTAATCTTATATTAGTTATTATATGTAGTTTATAATGAGGTTAAATTATCTACCACATTTTTTAATCAAACCCTTGGCGTTTACTGCAACCACTAGTGATTTGGAGGTGTTCTATTTGTTTCATGATGACCTAACCTAATATTGTATATTTTAAATAGAAAATTGTAAATTTAAAATTGTATAATATCCAAATATATTGATTATTGGATATAGAACATGATTATATCTAGAATATAGATCTATTGAGAGTAAATATATAACCCATAAATATTTTATGTTTTTTATTTCATCGTTGAAATTATGTTCTCCTAGTAAATACACATTTTTCTAAATCTGGGATCTTTCAAAAGTGTATGTCTAATGGTTTTTAGGAATTCCCATAAAGATCTTAAATCTTTTGAATGATGTGTAGGGACTTACACTATGATAGGTACTATTTTAGTTTCATATATATTATATTGTTCTTTATTTGATATAGGGTTATCATATTCATTTATATATATTAAAAATGTAAATTTCGTAATAATAACTTGGATATACCCTTCTATTAGATGAGTATTGATATTCCCTTCTAGATGATAATCAATTTGTACTTGATGATTACATAACTTTTATTAGTGGTAAATCATAAAAATAATTATTAGATCTCATCATGTTGGGTAAAATAAAATATTTATCATTCTCTATATGCACAAGATATAATAGTTTTGAGATGTTATTGATTGATATCAATGATGGATTAAATTGTCATGTCTAGTTGGTGTTTTGTACATTATTTGTACGGTGTGGGAATTTCTTGCGAGTTAGGTGGGACTTGGATAGAGAAATATTGAATCTATAATTGTGTATATATATGGACTTGTTATCCAAATAATGGAATCTATCACATGTCATTTTTAACTCATGTTTTGGAACTTTATCAAGATGTTTTACTGGAATATATTTCAATCATACATTATAATTGAGATGAGTAATATACCATTTATCCATGATCTTGAACTAAAAAATATTTTTTAATCCATGTTGTATTTCTGTAAATTATTTTTTGTAAATTTGAAATCAATTTAGAGGATTTTATATAATAATTGTTCATTTGATCAATATATTTTATATGGGATACACTAGTTCTATACACTAAAATGGAATATGGGAGTTCCCACTTCTGTGATGACAACATGAAATTTAATCATATGGATATCAATGTTTTACCCCTTTCCCAATATCGATGATCACTTTGGAAAATATAAGGATTATGGTGGAATTCCCATATATATCTACTCCGGATATCGTCTACTAGAGTGTTTCCGTAAGACATTACAAATTTGTATTTTTGAAAAAGGTATAGGAATTTTTAGCATTCTACATGCCTTTGGGAATTGGAAATACCCCTATCATGTTTGTGGATTTAATGAATAAAATATTCCATCATAATATAGACAATTTTAATGTTCTTGGTTGAAATATTTATCTTCTGTCATTCTCACAAATTTTTATGACCCAACAATGACCTCTCTAAAATTGGGTACTTGATACTATTCATCTAAAGGGTCAAGGTACAATTCCAACCAACCTTTCTATAAACATTTCTCGGGTAATATATTAAAAAATGGTAATGATTTCACACTTAGAGTATAAAAAAATGTCACATAGATTCCATATAGAATCCTACATGACCCATCCATCAGTTGGATGATCATTCCATAAAATCAATGTGTTAATAATAAAAATATAACTAATTTTTCTATAACATCTAAATAATAAATAAAACACCACAAAAAATGACCAGTAACGAAATAAGTATCAAAGAAAAACATATATAAATTTAATATTAAATGTAAATATGACAAAATAACAATGTACCAGGATGAAAAAATGAATAAATAATCATCCTTCTCCATATAACAATTTGAATACTTCCCATGTCCCAATCTATCTAATTAATAAAACACAAATCCAGAAGGCCAATTCTAGGGAGGTTTATAAATTAACCATAATAGCTATACACATTTTATAATGTGTAGAGCAAGTAAGGTAATCAATTACTTGTAGGATCCCATGATGGAGTCAATGAAATTACATGAAAATTACATTTCATTAATAGTAGATTAATATAAAACTAGAAAATGTATTTTCATTTCACATGAAAAAACACAAAAAAAATATCAATCAAGATAATATCATAAAATAAATTTGTTTATATTTTTCATATAAATTAAAACAATCATTTAAAAATTGTTCATTGACAAAGACACTGTAACAAATACATATATTAAATTAATTTTCAGAATCCCTATTAATAATGAACATATAAAAATCATTTATATAAAATAAACAAATAAATGATATGAAATATTTATAAAAAATATTTTGGAAACATATAATTGGGGATATAGAGTAAATAAATAATAGCACAAAACACGGTTCCATAAAACCAATAAAACTAAGGGATACATGATAAAATCCCTTGATTCAGATTATCTAGTTTTATAGGAAACCCACTAATTATTATCATTAGATATACCTAAATGTTATAGAATATAAATTTCCAAATTCTTAAAAATTTGAAGTCCAAATAGAAAAATCCACACAAATAGGTTACACCATAAATTAAATAAGGGGAAATACCCACTACCATGAAACATATTAAAACATGGTGGAAACTAGTATCTTGAAACTATCTACTGTATCATAAATTTTGAATTATCATTAAGTGAATTGTGATCCCATGAATGGAAGAAATATGTTATTGGAAATCAACATAAAAAATGTAATCAAAAAGTAATTATAGATATCCCAATACATCTCTAATTATCATGCAAAAAAATTCCCAATAACATAATGAAATTCATATATAGTATTCACCATGATCTTAAGGGATAAAATTTATGTAGAACACAATCAATAAAGGGATCATGTTTTTCATACACACACGCTAACAAAGATAGAATTTTAAACCAATTAAATGTCTTAATTGAGACTTAATTTTATACATTCATGATATGAAAATCTATTTATCATCATTTCAAATATTACATCAAATGAATCATTAAACTCAACCCATTCAAATTAATTTTATATCACTTCATTAAAATTGCAATATGAATTGGCACTAAAATATTTTTAAATAAATTTTCCCTTCTATTTAAACAACTTGAGAGAGAAAATAATTGTATTCTAGTTAAAAAAAACTTATAAATCATCCATTCCAATGTATATGAATAAACAAGGTAAAATCCCATTCCAAAAAATTAATTCCATTTGAATGAAATCATTGAGTCATTTTCAGAAAACCAAATATCTAAAATTCCCCATTTGAAAACCACAAAACCATTTGACACCCAGTGAACCCTATGAGTATAGATTAAATAAACTTACAAATTCAATTTAATAATTATATATTGATATATAGTATAAAAATATACACTTTTATCTACTGATAAAAATGTCACATTTTTTTTGATACACTAAAACACACGAACAATAATTGAGTATCAGTCATGCTAAAAGTTCTCACATATATTAGTGAGTAATTAGACAAGAAACAAGGGATCCTACGTAATACACAGAAACAAAAAACCAATTAATTTAGAAATAGAATACCGAAATTTCCCTATAGATTCGTCTTTATATTTCCTTTGAGATGAAAAAACAAAAGAAGAAAGGGAAGGGGAAAGAAAAAAGAAATTAAGAGGTTAAAAATGTCTCACCTTATAAAATCTACTAATATATGATGTTGAATGAGAATGTGATAATTAATGGAGTGATTAATATCCCTTATGAATGCATACATAAAGAGAGATATTAGTATATAAAGAGCTATTAGATTTCATTAAAAACTTGGAATCATACAATTTTGATTTCAATATTTTTATGAAATTTGAAGCATATCTTATAATCTACATGGTTTAGAAATTTGAATGCATTTATGCAAAAAATTATTTTAAAATAATGAAATATATAAGATAATTTTCATTATTTTTCTTCAAAAAATACACGACTCACGAATCATGATACACTTGAATGAGGGTCAGCTTCATGGATTATTTTGAGGCCTACACTATTTTCATTAAAAGATGCATAACCCATTCAAAGTAACTATTTTTGTTAAAAATTTATTGAAGAGACCTCTATGTTAAGATAACCAAACAATTTTCTATATCCAAAAATTATTTTCTAGGGATCTTACATCTGGTTCATCTGCACAATCTAATTTATCGATATAATAACTATGTAGATAATAAAAACCCATAAAACATTATATTTCATGCATGAATCTACAAAATTATTTACAAGACCCCAAATGAATATAGAATAATAATGAATATTGTATTATAATGACATGTGGGAATGAAAATTCTACCAAACATTTAACTTCATACACCATGAAAGTATGTTATTGATAATATAAGGAATAAAACATTGATGGAAAATATTCAACATGATACATCAATATTAAATCTACAGAAAATAATCAAACAACACTAATTAGCCTTGTGCTACTAGACCAAAACGTTCTACTCAAAAGACCTACAATAACTGATATAATTCACCAATATATCCACCATAATAAGTGAAAAACTCATTTTTAGACTAAAACACCATTAATAAGAACATGTACCAATAAATACATAAAGGAGTATATAATTTATACCTTAATAAGAAAGCTCTACTAAATGAACTATATAACTTTTCCTAAGTAAGATAAATAAAATGGAAACCTAAAATCCAACAAGATAACAACCTTGATGTAACCAAGAACTTACCAAAACTATATGGTTCATTGTAGAAACCAACAACATTCCTTAAGTAGAAAAAATTCATAGCCCGAAGACCCAACGCCATAATAATCTAGTATGTAATCGAAGACATCAAATCATGAAAATCGTCACAATGAGGACTCAAAAAAATCTAGATCCATAATGATCCTGTATTTCTAAAGACCACCCAACCATGTTACATAAGTACCAAAACTATGGTCACTCATTCACATACTACCAATAACTCATCATTAGAATGACCACCTCTCAAAGGAAAAAATAGCCATGTTACGGGACACAAAGACCAATATCCAGTACTACGTAAACCTCTCAGGGGAAAATCTCTAAATGATGATACATTCCTAAAATAAATATTGATTGACCTATACTAAATTTCATTTCATTAAATCCCTATAAGAGATGTCCAAAACAACCATGCATAAACACAACCATAAGATCAACACATTGACCACTAATAATACACCCACAAGACTCCCCAAAATATCGATAAACCTGTATAAACTCATTAAGTTGATGTGGTGATATCAATCAAAAGATACACCACCTATTCTGAACCATGATTAACATAAATAGAATAAGGAATTTATTCATAAATTTACTCGAGTGAAAAATATTAATGTATCCTCCAATACACTTGGATTCAATATTATGTGACAATAGGAAAATGTTAATTACATCAAATTGAGGAGAGAACACATCAAATATATATGTGTATAAAACTGTATCCATATTAATGATTTTTTGAATAAAATAAAATTTAAAAAACATGACTACAATGATTTCATTTCCTTCATATCAAATCACATGATTCCTCAAATAATAAAAATCAAAATCAAAACTCACTAAACCAAAAGAGATATATATACATTTCATAAATTGGATACACATTATAAAAAAAATTAAAACACCCTTTATAATAACTATCATTACTTCTACAAATGTCATCAATGATTTATTTTTTAAAAGGAGGGTTTCTTTCAATTCACTAAAATAAAATTAAACACACTTTAAAAACCACCAAACCAAAACAAAAATATTTGTAACAAACATTCGATACTCATTTTCATCCCAAAAAGAATAATTTATTTAATTTTAAAATTGAAACAATTTCCAAAGAACTCAAAATATCCGATTTCATTCCTTCCATTTTAAAATCTAAAATTTTATAATTCCTCATATTTATATAAAATAATCCCTTTCAACCCCACTAATTATAAATTGAAATTAAAATTATTCAATGTAAATCAATTCAAAAACAAACTTCGTAAAATCAATAAACAATATTCAATGAATGAATAATAATATCCAAATATGAATCCAAATAAGTAACTCATCCATTCACATAAAAGATCGAAAAGATTTCCATTAATTAAAAGAAGTTCAATTTTATGAACCATTTGAATCATTTTCTGAGGAATGTGAAGGAGAAAATGAAAATATGGTATTTCATTTATCATGGTTTTTCTACAAGAGATGATAAATCATGAACCAACCATGAAACATGCTAAATAATAGTTCAATAACCATTTAATGGGTTCCATATGTTTTCAAAAGCTATGAAAGCGAACAATAAAATACATTTCTCTCACAACTTCTGCTTCTAGAAATCAAGGTGAAAACAAAATATGTAATACACAAATCATGAGTCAAAATACCATCATCACATAGCAAAATCAACAAAAAAATGATCAAAAAAATATATAAAAACACTCAAATACACTTTTTGACTCATTTTTCATCATGAAGGGTGGTGACCAAGAACTCATTAGTGATTTAACTATTGACTAATGAGGAAGACACACATCTTATTTCTAATGATATACACACCAAATATCTATAGGGGGTCTGGTGCAATTTTTTCATGATCACAATTGGGTTGATCGTGAACTAGGAATCTGATATCGTTTGTAGAAAGGCCTAAGGTGCATTCCCAGTCTCTATGATATATAATCCAATTTTAGGGTATCAAAACAAAAACATTGGGAATGATTTCATCCAAAAAATCCATGAAATGGGTCACATATATTCTATCAAGATTCATATATAAACCATAAATATATTGGATGTGTAGACTATCAATGAAACAGATCAATAATAATAAAATAATAGTGAAATAAAAATCATTGTATAAGATATATCAGAATTCATTCTAGATCTGACAAGGGTGATACATGAACGTCCAAAGAAGAAAATCCAAATAAAACTACTATCAACTATCTCTTTTTATCCCTACATCACACTCAAAATTTTATTCCAATCAATACATTATAGCTATATACCGAAGGATAAAATACAAGGAACCTATAAATAGACTATGAGAGATGTAGACATTGAATGGTGTATTTAGGGTGTGATAAAAAACCAATCCCAATAAGATACCACAAAAGAGTATATTGTTTCTCATATAAAAAATTTATGTTTCCCTTTTTAATATAAAATATGAAAATATATTTTCATTTCATACAGAATTTCAAAAAAACCAATATGTTATTCATTAACCTTTCACAAAAAACATTTATTTGATTTTTTTCCTTAACAATAAAATAATCACTTAAAAATTATTCCACACCAAATCATCATTTATTAAAATAACTATATGAATTTAATATTCAAATGACACATTAAAAGAAAAAATAAGGACTTTATATCCACATTTTATTAATAAATCCAATTTAAAACCATTAAATAAAACAAAACGGATTTGCATCACTTGTGTTATAATGTAACATGTAATAAAAAATCACGGTTTTAAAGAGTCCAATATAAATATGTAGTATATAATAATTGACCCTAATAATAATCATATAGAATATGTTTTAAAAACCATAGAACTAATGTGATATGGTTTAATATTTCATCAAATAAATGGGACCAACTACTGAAATATTGTGTATATAAAAAACTCAAGACACGTAACTAGTCTATAGTTATCATAGAATTATGGAAACTCCCAACTAGTCCATTAACATATATGAAATATTTGGAAACTTATTATGTATTTCTATCAAGTGTGAAATAAATATAAATTTATCACTCAGTTCCTAGTAATCCAATGAATGAAGTAAATATGTTTCTTGGAATTAGAAAGGTACACAACTTATGACAAACAATATCATAAATATATTGTTTCTTATAACTCCGTCATAATATATACTCCCAATTACATCATCCAAATCACATAAAATATAAATTATACACCTTTAGGATCAAATATTTGAAATGAAAATGAAATTTAGGGATCATAAGTAAAAAAAATCCACGCACCCACACACTATTTGGAAACCATTCAGAAAAATTAAAACATACCTTCTTAGTTTCATAAAGCAGTGATCCGATATATTTGTTATAATTTGAAATTTTATTTCAAATTATTCTTTTAAATCAACTGATTTAAATTCACCTAAAATATCTCCATTAAAATTAATAATTATAAACCACATAAAAATATTTTTAAATTATTTAACCTTTCCATCTAAATGACCTAATAGTGAACACATTTAATTTTGTTTAGTATTTTTTTGGAAATAATTTATTTCCAGTATTCTCACACAAACATGTTGAAATACTATCCAAAACTCCATTTTCATTTTAAATTATACATTAAATAATTTTCACAATCCATTGGCATTAAAATTCAATTTTTGAAAACAATAAAATAAGTTCACTCTATTTTTTCTAGGGATAATTAGTTCCAAATCATTTATAAAATATAATTAGTCAAAATATATGGATGCATAAAATCAATTTAAATACATGAAATTTTCAACCATAAAATTTTATTGAAATTTAATGAAACAAACAAAAACACCATCATTAATCAAATGGATGTCAAGATGAAATTCATCACCTTTTATGGAGAGTACTGAATAAATAATTAAGGGGTCATAAAGATGTCATAAAATCCCAAAACCATTATATTATTCCATAATGAATAGAAAAACCCCTTTAATTCCCATTTAATCTTGGGAGGGGTAGAAAGAAATTAAAAATATGATGTAAAAGGAAAAAAAGAGATAATTATGAAGAAGGACAGTCCCACCTTATGATTTTTAATTGGAATTGAGGTTTTGGGAAATTGATAGCCAAGAAGGAAGGATGGGGAAATATACCTCATGTTCTGAATCCTAGATTGAGATAGGGGGAGATAAATATCGGTGTAACCCCTTGAAAGTTAATGTCAGTACAATTATAAATTAAAATCTTAATAAACAAGTCACTTTTCATGTTTTATGTATGGTCTGGAAAACAGCAAGCCAACCATGTAAAATAACTCTGTCAAACTATAGAACACTATAGAAATGTTAGAAATTTGTTTTTATTAGCCAATGAAATTAAATTATAAATGAAATTTTTTATGACTTATGACCACATCTCTTCTACTAACGCTACCACGGTTTGAACAAAATACTGATCAACCCATGCACACAATTCATGTACATTCAAAATCAATTTAAAAGAACCCCATATAAGTGTAAGTCATGATAAAAATGGTAATTATAATAATAAATAAATTTATATTGAAAATAATATTTAGGATTATATTTTATGGATCCATGTTCCCTCTAATGACTTTAAATAATATATATATTGAAAAATAAATTTAATTATGAAATCAATTTTTATATAGACTTTTTTAT
The DNA here is from genome assembly GCA_963277665.1 of Viscum album. Classification (NCBI taxonomy): domain Eukaryota; kingdom Viridiplantae; phylum Streptophyta; class Magnoliopsida; order Santalales; family Viscaceae; genus Viscum; species Viscum album. The sequence continues at coordinate 1,797,482,491 of OY728163.1, read as the reverse complement.
TTAATTATAAATTATTAAAATTTGAGGAAATGAATTTGAAAAAATGGAAATCCATTTTTTATTAGCATATAATTTTTAATATAAGGTGTTTTTTTCTAAAAGTAAATATTTTCGAGTTAGTATTGACATATATTTAACACAATTTTCTTTATATTCAAGTGTTTTTATAGTAAAATTATATTTTGGAATGGTTATAAAGATAAATTAGAACCCGTAGAATGTAAATAATCCAATTAATTCAATATTAATGACTATTAAACCTAAGGTCAGTTTATTTTTATGTTTATTATTAAAATTCCACTTTTAGGAAAAACTTATTTGTTGTTGTTTTTTAATTTAGATTAAAATTAATTTCATATACTTATTGAAATAGAATATTGTGAAATTTATTTTATATTTTGAATCCAGAGTTTTATATTTTATGGAATGGTTTATTTCATTTTTGGCCATTAGGAATGTTAACATTGGTAAAAATATAATATCCCACCACTCCTAATTGGATTGTGAAGGTGGAAGGACATAACATGGTAATAAAGGACATCCCCATGGCAGCAAAGGATTCAATGAAATAACAAGGAATTCTATACATGTGGGTGTTGATTTACCATTTTAAAATATAAGAACAAAAAAAACACACATTAATAAAATAAATACTAAATGATTCATGATAAAAATGTAAATTAACTCAAGGAAACATCATTAATATAAAAACCAAACATTAATAATAACACATCAGAAGACTACAATATCGAAGTTCACATCCTAATAAAAACCCCAAAGTCTCCAAAGACAAACTGAAATGCTTCCAGCATGCTCCATGATCCAACTACAATAAATATCTCATGTATCATGATTCACCTCAAAATAAGAGTGATGTATTATATTTTCTTGTGTCTTGATGAACAGTACCATCCAAATCACCAAAGCTCCATTATAGATGCATATAATGAAACTTAGATGGATTTTCTGAATTGACTTCCCCACTCACACAACATGATTACAGAAAGTTAAAAAAGATATATATAAAAATTTATATGAATCAATTTAAAATAAATTATAAAATATAAAACAAATAAAAATAGTATTTACCAAAATAGTTTCAATTAAAAAAAACCAAAAATATTGTAAATCCATTTAAAATACATTTTTTGAAGATCAAATTCCAATTCAAACACCATTTCATCACCACATTCATGAATCATTATGATATCTTCATACTCAAAAGTGGGTTTTCATTGATCTACCATTACAACATAAGGTAATTAAGTCCCATGGGACATTACACCATCAACATTGTGCACTATGTCATATTTAAATCAGACCACATAAATTGAAACATGAACACACACCACCCATTATATTTAATATACATTCTAATATAATCCCACCAATACCATTTCACTTTCGAAAACATTTAAATTACAAAACCTTTTTAATGAAAAAATCATTTCAATAAAACATTTTTTTTATTCAAACCCATTTTCAAAATAACGTTTTACATAGATCAAACCAAATATATAATTTAAAATCAACATTTTATAATCATTTATCAAAGATATTTTTAGAGTAATTTTATAATTTCAAAAAAAATTTATAAAATACACAAAACATCACTGAAAATGTTTTCTACAATGATTTAAACAACATATTCACAGTGTTTTTATAGAAAAATATGAAATCTTAAATCAATAATTCTAGTTATAGAAACATGATTCACAATGAAGCTATATTGTAATGTGTGTTTCATCAAAAAAATTCCTCACAATAACTACCAGAAACTGTGTATTCTGCTTCTGCAATTGAAAATTAAACAGAGTTTTCATTCTTACTACCAATTGATACTAGTGACTTGAATAAAATGTGACATTTTCCATAGGTTCTTTGTCTTTCTAACATAAAACCACCGAATTCAGCATTAGAATAACTAACAATATCAAATGATTGTCCTATATGATAGTACATTTATAGATTTTGATTATGCTTAAGGTATTTGAAAATAATTTTAACAATATTTAAAAGAGATTCCTTATGATTTTATTAAAAACAATAAGACTTACAGACACTTAACATAATTTCAGGTCATCTAGTAATAAAGTAGATTAAGCTTCCAATAATTCCTCGGTAAGTGCTTTGATAAATAGATTTTTCATCTTCATGAAGATCCAACATACAAGTAGAACTCAATGAAGTGTCACTAAAATTAGTTTTATCCAATACAAAATGTATTAAATCAACTCTTGTCTATTTTCATTGATTTAAAATAATAACATCTTTATTTTCAATTATTTGTAATCCAAAAATGAATTTGAGTTCACCCATTAACCTCATTTCAAATTTGTTTTTCGTCATTTTAGAAAAGTCAATACATATTTTTTTGAATATCAAAAGATAATTTCATCTACATAGATTTGATCAACTAAAACATCATTGGAAATTAGTTTTATAAAAATATTTGGTTCATCTATTCCTTTGGTAAAACCTTTGGAAATAAGAAAAGTATGTAATCTCTCATACCAAGCTCTTGGAGCTTGTTTTAACCCGTATAAAGATTCTGATAATATGAAAATATGATTCGGAAAAATAGGGATTTTAAAACTAGGGGGTTTCTTAAAATATTCATCCTTGGCTATATAACAATTTATAAATGAACTTTTGACGTCTATTTGATATAGTTTGATATTTATATGTGGAGCATAAGCAAGATGAATTCTGCTGGCTTTATGTCTAGAGACTAGTGAAAAGGTCTGTTCATATTAAATTCCTTCTTCTGGACTATATCATTGCGCAACCAATATAGCCATATTTATAACTATATTACCTACATCATCTAACTTATTTCAAAACACCCATTTAGTACCTATGGTGAATGTGTCATTAGGTCTGTCAATAATTTTCCAAACATTGTTCCTTTCAAACTGATTTAGTTCTTCTTGCATAGACATCACCAAAAATTCACCATTAATAGAATCATTAATGTTTGTAGGTTCATGTTGTGAAAAGAATACTTGATGTTCAACCTGATTTCTATCAAAATCCTTAGTTTTAGTTCTTTTGTCTATGTCTCCTACAACAGCATCTAGAGAATGGTTCTTAAGAGTTCTAACAGCTCTAGAAAGGGAAGGATTGGTGAATCTAGATTCTTCAATAGGGTTAGGTTCATTGTGACATGAATCAAAATAATTTCCAGAACTAGATGTTTTCATAGGATACTTTATAGTATTGATAGAAGATTTTCAAATTAATGTCCAGATTTGATACATCGTCGTCTAGGTTCTCTAGAGTGGTCTTGGGATCCTGTGGATATGTTTTGTTAAATTCGACATGGAAAGATTCTTCCACAAATTTAGTTATTTTATTAAACACTATATAATATTTACTAGATATTTAATATCCTAAGAATATTTTATCATCACTCTTGGATACAAATTTTTCATGATTTTCCATAGTGTTAAAGATATAGTAATTTCAACCAAAAACATTGAAGTAACTGATTACGGATTTTTTATTGTTCCACAACTCATATGGAATTATTTTAAGAATAGGTCTAATCAACACTTTATTAATAATATTGCATGTGGTATTTAAAGTTTTAGACCAAAAATAAATCGGCAATCCATATTCATTAAGAATGGTTCTAGCTATCTATTAGAGTGTTCTTTTTTTATTTCTACAACACCATTCTGTTGAGATGTTATAAGGGCACAAAAATTATAACTATATCCATTTTGTGAGAAAAAAGATTCAAAGGCTTGATTTTCAAACTCACGGATATGATCACTTCCTAAGTATTTAACTCTATGTCAACTAATATTTTCAATAGTTTTGGCATATTTGGTAAAATGTGTCCATGCTTCACTTTTGTGATCTAAAAAAAGTCCAAGTATATTTAGAAAAGTCATATTTAAGAACATAAACATAGTGAATCAAATTTAAACTAGAAAATCTAGATAGTCCAAAAAAATCCTTGTGAACCAATTTTAGAGGTTGAGAATTTGAAACTTCTTTCTTTGGTTTGAGGGAAATTTTCTGTGTATATCCTTTTTGTTAAGGATTACACACATTATCATTTGGAAACTCATATTTGTGTTGGTCATTGACTAAGCTTTTTCTAGTTAACTTTCTAATGGTGTGAGTGTTACAATGTCTATGTCTCCAATGCCAAAGCCAAGACTCTATATGAAACAAACTTCAACATGAAGCATTTTTAGAAGATAAAATAATGTATGTTAACAGAATATACATTTATATTTCATAATGTAGAAAACACTAATTTATTTTTAGAATTATAAACATTGTAAGCATCATTTTTAAATTTTACATGAAATCAATAAATATATAGTTGTGAAATACTATGAAAATTATATTTCAATCCATCAACAAAATATACTTTGTAAATCAAAATAGAGTTAGAGTTACCGATTTGGTCAAGGCCAATAATTTTCCTTTGGAATTTTCACTAAAGGTTACATGTCCTCCATCAATTTTTATTATGTTCTTGAATCATAAATATTCTCGTATCATGAGTCTTGAACACCCACTTCCCAAGTATTAGAATCTTTCATAGGGACTCTGTAAGCAACTTTAATACAAAATAGTCAAATAAAAATAGATTTTGGAACCCATAACTGTTTAGTTCTAGTAATATTAGTGACTAGTGCCTTAAGAACTCATATATTGCTCATAGGTTTAATATTGGAATTATGTAATGTATTTGAAAAATAAACTCTATTTGGCCCAAAAAAAAATTAAATAGTAGAGTGTGTATCATAACTTGAACTAGTATAATGATTTCCAAAACTGGTAGTAAAGGTATATGTCCTTGATAAGGATTAAAATTATTTATTCCATAATTTCTTTTACCATGTAGATAGCCAATGCCAGTAGTATATTTAGGTGTAATATATTTACCTAGAATTTATAGAAAGGTATAATTACAATTAGTTAACCTTTCAAGATCCCTTTTTCAATTTGTCATTAGATATTTTTTGTTCATTGTTCTCTTTCATTAAATTATCATTTTTCTCCCTTTCTACAGAGAGTTCAGTTTTAATATTTGATGTAAGAGCATACACTTTCTTTAAAGACATGTATTAATCTTTTTGTTCATTGCATGTCTCTTCAAGCATATTACTGTACTCAAACATGTATTCATTAGACATATTTTTGGAGTCACTATCATCTCTAGAATAACTGGAATTGTGTACAAGAGATTTCATTGTTAACTCAGATGTGTTTGTCACAAAACACATATGGGCTTACTTAGCCTTTTCATCATGTGAAGATTATATGTCCCTTGAAATATCCTCATAATAACTCCATGATGATTTAATTTCCTATTTTATACATTCAATAATTTTTATAAAATTACATTTTGTACATGAGCTTCGGACAATCAGCCTTGATATGCCCTTTTCTCTTACATTCATAGAACACAATCAAATCAGACATGTCGCATCTTTTCAAACATTTCTTCCAACTTCCATTTTTAGCATATCTTCCCTTGATGTTATGCTTTCCCAAAAATTTCTTATTCTTGTAAAATATCATAAACCTTTTGGGTCGTTGATCCAAATCTTTATCATAGTCAGGTGATGATTGTTCACTGTTGTAACTTTCTATCGAAACATAAAATTTTACTTTCTCTTTGTGTTTAGTGGTGGTGGTCTTGAACAAAACTGATTTTCTTTTTGGTTTATCCTCCTCTTCCTTATTTACATTCAGCACCTCTTCATTCATCATCATTTTTCCAATGAATTCATTTAAAGGTAGATGGATGATGTCGCATGGTTCTCTAATAGAGATATAGGTTCCTCTGCATTTGTTATGAAGACATCTGAGAATCCTCGTGATCTGTTATTTTTCAGTAAATTCTCATCCCTATGAAATAACTGTCTTGACAATTTCATTGAACAATAGATACCTGTCAAAAAAAGATCATCATGTTTCATTTTAAAGTAATCATATTTAATATTATAAGTATTAAGTCTCATTTCTTTCACACTAGAAGTTTCTTCATTTGAAACAGAGAATGTATCCCAAATTTCATGGGCAGTTTTACATGGAGTGATCCTATTAAATTAATCATCACCTAAAATGTAGTATAAAACATTCATAGGTTTGCAATTGTTATTATAGGAAGTTTGGGTGGGTTCATCCCAAGATACTCTATCAGTATCAGGAATATTATATTCATCTATAATTGAAGACCATATTTCATAGATCACACTTTCTAAATGAATTTTAATTATAATTTTCTATTGAGCATAATTGGTTCCATTAATGAATGGTTGTCATTTTCTTGTATCTCCTTCCAATCTACTATACATAATGATGAAATAATTTAAAATAGTTATAAATTTAAAATTAACATAAATTTATAGATCTTTAAAGTAAAACTACTATTATAGTTGAATACGGTCAAAAATAGAGTCTTAATAAACACTCACCTGACACAAAATGTTTGTGGGAGTAGAGTACTCAAGAGTGGTTGAATTGAGTATCTATTAAAAAATTTTGTTTAATAAGTATTCTTAATAAGGATCCCCAATAAATTTGAATACATCCCCCTTAATCAAAATTATACGGTTATGAATGTTTGATGACTTAAATAACTTCTTGGAAGAATGGTTAATTTTCAGTAATCTAAATTAATGTTATTAATATTTCTTTTTAAGCTATTCTAATTGGAAAATAATTATAACGTCTATCCATGATTAACTATAAATGTAAATTTAAGGTTTTTCTGAATTAAAATGTAAAATAGAGAAAACTAAATTAAACAGCACAATAGATAAAGACAAGTGGATCAGTCTCATGCTGAGACCTAATCCACTAGACTTGGTGATCACCTTCAACCAAGTAGTTTATAAAAATAAACATCATCCACACCCTGGATCAGTGTTAACAATAGTACACATGACTATCTTGGTAACATGACCTATTCCATTGTTCATTGTGGGTATGAACTATTAGGTCAAATATGTTCCTCTTCAACACTTATCTATTTTAATACACAAGTGTATAATGATGTAAGAGAAAGGTTATCTTGTATCCATTAGTTTAATGTAGGAGATAGTGCATGATTTAATACAAACACACACTTCTAAAAAGTTAAAAATAAAATGCAACAGATCATAAATGATGATATAATGTTATAAGTGCTCTAAGTATAAGTCTATGTAGATATAGACTTCTAGGAAAAACAAGATGCAGAAATCGATTCCACTCCTGGAAAATTGGGTATCGTAATTCAGTAAGATCTGGCTCACGTTCTTCAAGGAATTGACAGTTCAAAATTGTTCTTGAATCTTGTATTTGATTATTCTTCATGTCTGCTTCAACTGTGTTGTGTTGAATAATTGATTGTGTTTCTTCGTTACTGCGCACATGCTTTTTTCCACTATCACAACTATCACCAGTTCACCCCCATTAATGCTATTCTTTTTATTCTTGGAATGAATGTGTTGGATCTGACAATATGCATGTATTCTTTACCTCTCACTTCTTGTTAGGTGACATGTCTACAAAGAAACATAAATTATGTCAGTTCATTTTAAAACTTCAAATATGGCCATTATAAATTAAATAGAGAAATGACAAAATAAAATAAAAAATGGTGTCATGGTCTATATGTAAATTGTGTCCCCATTAATCATTTTCTCCTTGAAACAGTGACTTCATGAAACGATGTATGTATGGTCATGGTGTTTTGGTGGTCTTGGTGTTTTTATGGTCAAGGTGACTGGTTGGTCATGGTGTCTGGCTGGTCAGGGTGTCTGGATGATCACAATGTCTGGATGGTCACGTTGTGTGGATGGTAACAGTTTCTATATGGCCACGGTGTCAGGAAGGCCACAGTTTCATGATGGTCAAGGTTTCTAGATGGTCACGGTGTATGGATGGTCATGGTGTCCGGATGGTCATAGTGTCTGGATGGTTGGATAGAAAAACCGAGTCGTTGGTAGTCTCACAGTTTCTAAAACATAGCCAAATATTTATATCCATTCTTAAATATTTATATTCAAATAATGAATTAAACATAATCATTTATATGAGAATTTTATTATAAAAAATAGTTTAAAATAATTATTTAAGGAATAAAGAATATAATCATGTGTTCCCATGATTTTAGATAAGTTAAACATGATTAACAAGTTTTATATAATTTACAGTAATTGTGATCATTAAAAAATGATTAACACATGAGGAGTCCAACACTCCTCATCACAATCCTTTCCTTTCCTAGAAATTAGAAAACCAACATTTTCCTGAAATTTTTATGTCCATTAAACACCCTTGATTTATTGTGTTCCCACGTCTGTTCTTTAATCATACCATGTCTCTAAAAAACAATCACTATACTGAATCTTTTCCGATGAATGACATTCTCTTTCTTATCCACAATTCATACTAGTAGATGAACCAATGAAGAAATATACTCTACGTCAATATGATCCAACCGAGTAACATGTTAATGATCAGGGTGATACTTTTTCAACTGAGATACATGAAACACATTATTCACCACTATGAAAAGGGGTGGTAATAACAATCGATATTACACCTCACTAACCCATTCATGTATATTAGTAGGGAATATATATCAATCAGATAAATTGACATGATTACTAAAATGGATATTTCCATACCATGGTGAGATCCTCAAGAATACATTATCACTCAAACAATTTCTCATTAATCTTTGTCATCTTTATTTATTTCTTCATCAATTCACTCTTCTCTATTGTATCACAGACAAAGCTCAACCCTATAGATTAAGTGTCATATGTTTCCAAAAAATTCGTGTATAATATTAAGGAAACACATAAAATAATACAAAAGGATCCATATGTATCTATGTATGATAAATTTTGTTATATGAGGACTCCACTAATGATACATGCTCATCCAATGGTCCACTGAAATCCATTAAACAAAATCACAACATTTTTTAAAATGATTTTATCTTTATTTCAGATTTACTATTTGTCTAGGTGTGATACACCTTATTCATGTTCAACTAGTTTCCAAGGGAATTGTGTAATGATTTCTATAATTGATATGTAATCCTCATATCTATGCTTGACAATATCAAAACTGGTATTCCATTCCTCTTTTCTACTTCTCATATAAATATTTTTGATAATTCCTCCACCATATGATATTCAAAAATAGGAATGAAATGGGATGAATATGTGATATGATATAATATCACCAATATAGAATCAGGTTTTTGAAACATTATTTATACAACAGTTACAAAATCCATTGATATCTTCTCCCATTGTGAAATAGGAATAGGTAAAGACTTAAACATACCCACTGGTTACATATTTTTTTCTCTAACCTATTAAAAATTTATGTATCTCGAAACCAAATCATCCACCTTACATTTCAATCCAACCCATATAAATGTTCTTCCAATGCTTTATACATATTTTTATCAAAGGATGATAGCCTATCTAAAAATGTTGGTTAACATAAAGAAGTTGTTTCAGACAATCCATAAGTACACCTTATAACAACCCAAGCTTCCACGATGCATTTCTGTTTGAATAATGCAGTAGCTAGAGTTTTATGTAACTTGGAGTTTTAACACACCATGTCCAATCAAAGTGGCCATTATGAATATTAATATCAATATTTTGATATTTTATAATTTTTTTTTCAAAATGGACATTATTTTTGGATTTGGAATATCAAAATTATCTTAGGGTGATTTTGTTGGATTTTTCTGAAAAAATTCGATTTTAGATGAATAGTGACAAACACTTCATTATTGTTTAAAACAAACATTTTATTTAAATAATTAGTTATTTTATTTTAATTTAATTTATTTTAAAAAACATACATAATACTAATATAAGTTTAGTGTAATTCATTGTTATCATTTTACAAAAATTTTAGATATATAAAATTTTATTGAACTTTTTACCGTCCTTTACCCACCTTCTAGGAGAATTTAAAAAATTTCATAAAACATAATATTAACTATTCTCTTAGTTGAATTTAAAAATTTCGAGAGACATGGTTAATATCAGTAAGTAAAATTTGGTTCAATATTATGAAAATAATTTTTGGTGAATAGTATCTTTTGACTTTCATTTACCAAGGTTACACATAAAAAAGAGTAATAAAGGCTATAAATGATATTATAATTACCATACCAGATGTCATAATTCTATTGGATAATTTTAATTCGACTATATAAAACCATTGGAACAAAATATGATCCTCTTGGTCCACGTGGGTTAGATTAGGAAATTTATTATTATATTATCTAATGAATAGTTAAAGGAGTTTAATTAAATGTTTATTAACCAACCCATTCTTACAATAGGGTTAAAAAGAATAGAAATTCGATTATAAATATTCATTAAAAATATAAAATGATTTCCTACATAATGTTATTTTATTTATAATTTTTATACAATATATTTATTAATTTATTTATAACATAATGATGATGTAGTGATTGCCTTATTAATAAATGATTAAAAAATATATTATAAATATTCAAATAAATGTAATTCTAGACTTTTGATGAATTAAACAAATTTTATAGGTTAATATGCTATGTTAGGGTTGATTAAATAATTTTTTTCTCTGTAATCAAGTTGTTATGATTTTCACAAAAACCAAATACTAAATAGATTCAAAATTGACAAAATTGTGTTTTTAAAACAAATACTATAATATTAATTGATATAATATTCCTAAAAATATAAGGATTTTCCAAGGTAAATATATAAGAATATATATATTAATAATGAACCAATTGGGGTTTTCTTGGGTTGTTATAGTATGTTTGTTAACCTTGTAATATAAAAATACAAAGTGACATGCTAAATGTCAAACTATTTAACTAAGTGTTATATGTAATAGATAAGTTTAATATGGAGGGATAAACCTATCTAAAACATATTTTCTGTGTGGTTTCGGACCCATCCCCACCATATCCTCTGAATAAAATATTTTTGAGACATTGGAAACTGAAAATGATTTTATTGTAAAATAATAATTCAAGATTTTTGAAAATTGACCCTCACCTTACTTATAAAATGGTACTTCCCCTTCTCTTAATTTCACACAACCAAATCCATTTGGCTCTGCCACCCCATCCCATATATACAACCACTATTCCTACATTCAACTTAGATTCCTTCATTTGGTCATAAATCCTACCTAAGGATCCCTTTTTATCAAATCAAAAGGAAGAACATGAAGAAGAGGTAAATATTACATCACATCTTTCAAATTCATTTCTTCTTCCACTTCCCCTTTATTTGTTGTATCCATTATAAAATAATAAATCCAGTATCTTATATATATTTTGATGTTATTATAAAAATTTTACAATAATATTCATTATTCAATCCATCGTATTAATGACTATGTCACCATATGTGCGTATGTACGGCTTACGGTCTCCACATCGTGGTGTAGTTGGTTTTTCAAACACTTCATTATTTGGGAGGGTATAATAATTAGTACAACTGATTAAAATAAAAAATATATCATTTTTATGATTATTTATATATTATATACCATCCAATTATATATGATTTAACCATCAATATAATGATATTGTCGCTCGTGCGTACGTACTGATTACCGTCTCCACAAATGCGATGATATTCATTCCCCATCATAATCATTCAAGATTAATTTTCATTTTATGATTAAAAATAATGTTTATAAACATAATATTATCATATATACGAATCAAATACATTCTATCCATAAAAACATGGCTTACGTAACCAAATATATAAATGAAAATGAATTAGTTAACACCTGAAATGATGATATTACAGAAATATTATTAAAAAGATATATTATATGATAATATATGATATAATATTTTTGTATATAGTTCTTATTTAGTTAATAACAATGTTTTAACTATTATACAGGAGGTTAATATACCATCGAATAAGGAAAAGTAAAAGGTAAGGGTTAATTTCAAAGTCTTTTAATTATTCGAGGTAGTTTTTTCGTAAGTATCTAATGAGACCTCTTTATCATCCACATCCATGTTTCATAAAAATGTATTTAAAAACAATTTTATTAATTAATAGACTATTAGTTAATTTCATTTATACACTTTTTTTACTTTTTTTAAAATTTATTTAAAGGAATATTTCTGTCATTTTCCAAATAATGTACTTTTTGATGTTTTCGACAAAATTACGGTAAGAATGTATTTGTTTAACTTATACGGTGGGTGTGGGTAGTTTCCACTGTTATATCATCGTTGAGGATTCCCATAAAATATTATAAGAATATATTTAAAACAAATGTTTTATTTTATAATTATATTACTTTTAAATGATTTCAAAATTGAAAGATGTGTTTATTTCAAATATTTTTCATTTAATCTATGTCAATATCCAATGATGAATTTGATACTTGTTTGAAATAGATTTATTATGATACAAATATTCAAAATTTTACTGAATTTTATGTGATATGTTTAACTATGGATGTGTTATCTTAACACCAATCACGACTTATGGATAATGTATTGCAATTTCATATGCACATTTTATTACGAATGTTTTTGTAATTTTTAATACTTTTCAAAAGATGAATGAAATAGACTTAGTAAGTGATAGGTGGAGCCTGGTATATCTCCTTGATGCATCAGTAGGTCACATGAGACACAATAGTGTCTTGAAATAATTCCTTGAAAAATTCTTATTTGTAGTTTTGACTCAAGGCCTTGACGATGTGGTTATAAAGACTGGCATTATGCAGTCCGTCATTATGAAAGAGCCTATTGATATTTCATGTTATTATTCGACTATTATAATATACATATTAATAAGAAAATATAATTATTTGAATTTGATTTCCATAATATACTGATCTTTATGTTTAAAAGGCTTTTGTTTTAGTCTTTTACATTGCCTTAAATCTTTATTCTTATTTATGAGAGTTTCTGCTATAATGTTATCCTTACGTAGCATCTAAGCTCACCCCATTCTATGTTTTATTTTTTCCAGGATGTGAAGAAGTATTTAAAGGTTGACCTACATGGATAGGCTAAGGATATATGTGTGTTCAAAAGGGGACAAAATTTTGATGATGTTTTTTTTCATGATGTAATCAAAAACATATAAATGTATCGACTACTGATGAGGATACTAAACTGATCAGTCTTTCAGGACATAATTCCTTGTATCAAGCAATTTTATGTAATAATTCCCAGACTTGGGGTAACTGGGGTCGGGGCATTACAGTTGGTATCAGAAAAATTTTAGTAAAATCCTTGGAAAATAGATTTAAGAAAAAACTGTTTAGATAACACTAGCCTAAGATAGACATTCAGGATTATTATAGATTGACATAATAGAATATTGTTAATGCAGAGATTTTGTGAGTTTTCCATGAAATGCATCCCTGTCTGGATACGAGCAAGTATAGGTGGCTCTGGCATCGATGTACCTAGGGGAAAAACCCATAAACAATGCTTTTATCTAGTCATGTATGAGAGCTGGTGCATGACAACGAGCCTTACAACACTCTTTCTTACGACAATCCCATGAGATTATCATAGGATAATTCACATTTTGTTTAAAAACCATTATGAAAGAATTATTAGTATATACCTCCTCAATGAAAACATTTTAATGATTTTATATTATATCCATAAACTGTTCAATTTATGTTAAGTGTTTTTCAAGTTTGGAATTATGTATTTCGGTTCATAAACAAATCTCGTGTATTCCATTTTTTAGAAAAGGAGCCTAGTGAATGTAATGGAAACCATATAAACTCACATAATCCTTGTAGGTATTTACCTCCCACTCAATATAATTATAGTGGGGTTGGTGATGCAACTAGTGCATATCATCTTATCACCATACTGGGACAAATCACTCAGGTAATGAATAATAACCTTACCTCTATGGAGCCCCCTGATCCACAACGTAGAGGATCAATGTTAGACCACTTAATAAGGAAACAACCACCAACATTCAATGGGAGTATAAATCCAGTAGTAACTATAAAATGTATAAATTCCTTATAAAAAATATGTAATGCTTTGGGGAGTAGCGAAAGGAAAAAAGTTGTCATGGAAATTTATCGCCTCATGGGAGATACAGTTCAATGGTGGTCATTAATCCAAAACAAAAAGGAAGATGAAGAAGTATCAAACATTGAATAGAGGGAGTTTAAATATATTTTCTTAGAAAAATATGTTACTCGTGACCATCAACTAGATATAGAAAGATAATTTATATGTTTGAGGCAAAAGAAAGATGAGAATGTCGCAAAGTATGAGGATAACTTTTCAAGGTTAGCAAGTCATGATACATATTATATACATAACCCAAGGAGTGTTATTGATCAATTCATTGATGGGTTAAAACCATTTCTCCATCGAGCATTAGTCTCACAATATTTCTCATTATATGAAGATAAATTCTCATGGGTTATTAAGATAGAAAAATAATTCTCTAAGTCTTTTGACTTTAAAGAAATGAAATAGAAAAAGAGATCTGTTGAACAAATTGGAAATATAAATAAAGGGATATGGGAAACATGAATACCTATCCTATGGTAAATGTGGGAAGAAACACCTTGGTACTTGTCTAATGGGAATGAGAGTTTTTTAAATGTTTTGTTAAAATTCCACAAAGATCGTGATTGAAAGTGGATGAAAGTGGTTATCAATTTTAAATGATAAAATTGTAGAAAAAGGGAATTATGAAAATGAATTTTCTAAGCGCCATGGGAACATACCTCAGAAAAGGTAAAGGGAGCAAGGCCAAGATTATGAGATCACTACTGCTCAGGTTAGAGCTCAGAATTATGTGGTGGAAGGTAATTTAATGGTTTCTTTAAGTTTAGCCAATGCATTATTTGATTCTGTATCATCACATTGTTTTATATTTTTTCTAGTTTATTATGAAAATTAGATATTTTCAATTTGACTTAATAAGGGAGTTCTCATCCAAAACACATAATCGAAGTGTCATCGTATCAAAAATTTTAGAATTAGTTACCATTATGGAATACAAATTCTCTTTATCTATTGATATCAACGTCATTACCATGATTTAATTTGATATAATCCTCAGAATGGACTGGCTTTCCGACCACGATGCGAAACTTTATTGAAAGAATAAAAAAATTAGGATTTTCGATGATGATAAAAATTACCTTATCTTTAGTATAAGGCCCCAGCCTTAAACCTTACTTAATATTGAATTAAATATATAATTCACATTGAGGATCTTTTCAGGTTTAGAGTTTTAGAGAATTAGAACATAACTATTACATCTTAAATGATTAAAAAGTAGACACTTCTACTAAGTCTCCATAAAATAAAAACTCTTAAAAAGAAAGATGTCTAGATTCCATGTTTTAGATAGCATGAAATTCCCTTGATCCCATCCTTGACCTTATTCCCCTTTAAGTCCTGAGAAAAACATTTCGAAAAACTTGGGGTGAGCATAAGAAGCATAGTAAGGGATACACAAAGAATACAAATTGTTAGTTTATCAAAACAACAAGTAAACCATGTATACTTTATCAAAGTAATACTTTTCACCTTTATGAAGTAATAAAAACTCTTCACTGAATAAAGTTTCATTACTTACCTTTTTGTAACCAAAGGATTACCATAAAACCCATATAAAGAACACATAACATATATAAAGGTAACTTGGGACATAAACATACTTAAGTGGAATAACCATACGGTTGACTTCCACACATATCACTTAATGGAATAGCCACACGGCCAATTTCCATACATACTTAATGGAATAGCCATACGGACGACTTCCATACCCAATGCATTGGAGGTTATAACGTAACCACCCGTCCTGGTATTCACGGCACCACCCGTCATATGGTTTATAACGTAACCACCCATTAAAATGTCCAAGTACCAGTATAAAATCATAAAACATAAAACCAATATAAAGGAAAGATAACATTTCTACATTTCAATCACAATATATCATAAATATATTGACATAATAGAATCCTTTATCAAACCCATTTTCAATACCAAAATACATAAAAGAGTATATGGTATTTATTTTATTTTAAAAACATTACGGCTTGTTGAAGAAGCCAAAGACCACATAATACTCACGGCGGCGGAAAAAGTCTTTGTCACCGCGTACGTTAAAAAAACAATCCTTTTTGTCGTTTAGTAAAACGCTTCGTAGAAAAAGATTCCTTTTTTATAAAAGTAAAAGTCAAAGGGGTTTATACAACGTATAAAAGAAATTTGTGTATAAAACGAAATATGCCTCAATGAAAGGAGATTGAGACGAAGTCCCTTACCTTGGGTCCGACTTGACTCGATCGTTCTTTAACGTCCTGAATAACAAACTTGAGTTAATTTATAATTGATTAAGAAACTTTTTAAAGTTCATTATTCCTTTTATATCACTTATTTCCATGTTATAAACATTATGTAACCATTTAAGTTAATAATGTTTGTTTTCTCAATATTTGGTTCTTAAGTCGAAAGTGGACTTCTTACAATTACATGTTGTTCGTGTGGTCAAAGGTTATTTATATCCAGAATGAAATTCTTGATTTGGATATCATATATATCATATATATCCAGCATAAACATGTATTTATAATATTACATTATCATTTAGAGGTAAGAAATGAAATGCACCGTTCATGGAGACGGTAAGCCGTACGTACGCATGAATGCTACTTTCATTTCTTTGTCATATTAGTGGAATTAAAACTAAATAAGAGGTATGTATATTTTAATTCCAGAATTATATTAATCATTTAGATGTATCATTAATTATATATATATACATTATATACATGTAATTTTAATAGAACATTACATTTGGGGATAAGAAATGAAATGCACCGTTCATGGAGACGGTAAGCCGTACGTACGCATGAACGCTACTTTCATTTCTATCTCATACTTTAATGGAAAGAAATAATAATGATATATAGGTATATTATAATTCCAGTATAACATCATATATAATAACTTTAAATACATCCTTTAAACGTCCCACATATGGCATTAACGAATCACATCACTTTTAGGGGGCGGTAGTCCGCACTTCCTTAAATGAAGATATCGTGTTTACCCATAATGGAAACCATAAAGGTATGCCAAAAATGAAAAATACAGAAGCTTAAAGAAAACATAAACATATTATATATCATATATAAAAATAGTGACATCATAATGGCCACCCTTGAAGGTGTTAAAGGAGTATTGAACAATCATCGTTTCGGGATGCAGAATTTCGCCATCCATGGAAACCGTATGTTCTTTAACCATTTGATGTAGTTGTGTGAGAGTGTAGCTCAAATAAATATTATAGAAACATCCTAGTATATTTAAGATACTGGTGTTGTTACAAAAGAAGTAAATAAAAAGAGTTTAGTGTGTTGGAGAAGCAAAATAAAACAAATGAACAAGAGAGAATGAATTACCATTAAAAGTGTAACTCCCTTTTGATTTGAGCCTAAAGGCTTCCTTTGAAAGGATTCTTCCCAAAGGGAATCCTCTAGGATGTTGAGAGGGATGTTTAGAGAGTAATTGGGCAGGGTTTGGCCGAGCCAAAGGCTTGCGAAGTGTGTGAAATGGGGTAGAGGTGGGGGCCTTTTATAAGAGGAGAGGAGGGGCACTTTTGGAAAGTAAAGAAATATTACTTTATTTGAAAATGTTTTTCGGTTTTAATAGGTCCCACATTGATATAATTCGTGGATAAGGTGATAAGGCTTCGAAATAAACTCATCCAATTGGTTTTGGCCATGTGTAGGTTTTATATTTTTCATTATCTTTCCATTTTATTTAAATCGTCAAATAATGATGTCATCGATGCATCATTATTATTTCATATATAATTTAATTTATTTAATGTCTAAAAATTATAAAAAAAATACTATGATGTATGAAATCTTTTTTTCTTTCCAATGACTATTTATAATCAAATTTTTGACTTGTATAACTCCACTCACAAATTATTTTAGTAAAACAATATATGTTAGTGTCATTTTCACTTTAACATTAAATAAAAATATATTAATGTCATTTTCCAACTAAAGTGACTCCATGGGGTCCCCAAGTTGGCCCATGGCTTTTCTTGGTCGGCCATGACTCACCCAATAGGTGTAGGACATGTGTCATGGTGTTTTCACATTCTTATAATAACATTTTTACCTTAAACTACACTAATTACCTCTAATCGCGATTAATGAAAAAATGTTATTATTCACCAAAAAATTATTTTAATATCATTGAACCACATTTTAATTCTTAATGACAACCATGTATGTCGGATTTTCAAAATTCAATACACATTAGTGGTAATCTTTCATTTAACTGAAAAATCAGTTTGCTTGATTACCACTTAGTGGTTTCACTATTCATCAAAAATTGAAGTTTTCCAGAAAATTACAAAAAATTCACCCTAAGCTATATTTGATATTCCGAATTCAAAAATGAAGTCCATTTTAAAAAATTAAAAACATATAAGTCAAATTAATTAACTTAATAATTAATTCCCACTGTCATGACAAATAGCGTGTTTTTGTGAAACAATAAGTATCAAAAGATTGACACCAGTTTAAGTCCAATTTCAAAGTAAAATTGATTCCAATGACCACCATTGGATTAACTGGTAAAAATATTTTCTAATTTCACTTTAAAACAAATTAAAATAATAATCTAATCATATAAATAATTTAGATTAAAAAGAGGTTTTTAAGTAAAATACAACATTTAACACTATTCATAAAAAAATGAACTTTATCAGAAAGGTACCAAAAATTTACACAAAGTAAATTTTGATGTCCCGATTCTAAAGAAGAGTTATATTTGGTCCAAAAGAATGTAAAAGAGTGATCAAAACTATATTTAATGACGGTTTTCCGTCAAAAGGTGATAAGTGAACCTTTAGTGAAAACTAGGGCATATACGCCTAAAATTGAATTCCTTCCGTATTTTAAGCCTTTATCTTTTATTGGATAAATGTAAAAACATTTAAAAACATATCTAATCATATTTTAGTTATTTCTATCCATTCCTGCTAGTACAACGGCTAATTGTTAACTAACATTTAAAATAATATTATTTTATTACTAGTGTGCTACGTAAGTTTCAAAGAAACTCATCGTTGCGTATCGGGTACGCTATAGAACATAGCAACCCCTTTAAAATAAAATTAATATTTAATTCGTAAATATTAATAAATATGAAAATTCTTTATTCTTTATTTACCTGGGATGTTACATCCTCCCCCCCTTATAGGAATTGTGTCCTCACAATTTTATTCACTTATCAAAATAAGTGGGGGTATTTATCCCTCATAGCATTTTCAGATTCCCACGTTGCCTCTTAAATCACATGGTTTTTCCACAAAACCTTTACCTGATGAATCACCTTATTCCGTAACACCTGCTCCCTGTGGTCAAGAATCTGGACCGGTTGTTCCTCATAAGATAGGTTCTCTTCCAGCTGAACTACCTCTGGACTCAAAACATGAGATGGATCTGGCATATACTTTCTCAACATCGAAACATGAAAAACATTGTGTACCTGAGATAAACTCGGAGGTAAAGCCACTCGGTATGCAACTGATCCGACTCTCTTCGAAATTTCGTATGGTCCAATGAACCTTGGACTCAACTTTCCTTTCTTACCAATTCGCATCATGCTTTTCCAAGGAGAAACCTTGAAAAAACATGATCACCTACCTCGAAAGATAGATCCTTCCTCTAGTTATCCGCATAACTCTTCTGCCTGCTCTGAGCTGTTCTCATGTGTTTCTGAATCAGCTGAACTTTTTCTGCCATCTCTTCTACCAATTCTGGTCCCATCAACTTCCTTTCACCCACTTCATCCCAGAAAGCTGGAGTTCGACACCGCTTCCCATATAATGCCTGAAATGGTGCCATCTGTATACTGGAATGAAACCTGTTATTATAAGAAAACTCAACCAAAGAAAGATGTTGGTCCCAACTTCCTTGATAATCCATAGAACAAGCTCGTAGCATATCCTCTAATGTCTGAATTGTTCGTTCTGACTGCCCATCTGATTGAGGATGAAAAGCTGTACTAAAATTTAATTCAGTACCCAACGACTTCTGAAGGCCTTTCGAAAAGTTAGAAGTAAACCTAGGATCACTATCCGATACAATGGAGAGAGGAACTCCATGTAACCTAACTATCTCTTTAATATACTACTGAGAAAGTGGATCAAGAGAGAAAGTATCTCGTATAGAAAAGAAATGAGCAGATTTGGTCAAGCGATCAAAAATAACCCAGATTGCATTATTACCTCAAGATGTCCTCGGTAATCCCACAAAAAAGTCCATGGATATGTTTTCCCATTTCCACTCTGGCATGGGTAAAGGCTGAAGCATCACTTCCGGTAACTGCTGCTCTGCTTTAACCTGTTGACATGTCAAACACTTAACAGTAAAATCAGCAATGTCTCTTTTCATTCCATCCCACCAGTAATACTCCCGCAGACCTCGGTACATCTTAGTACTTCAAGGATGAAAAAACAACTCATTCTTCAACTGTGAATCACAAGGCACACATAACCTCTTCACAAACCTCAAAACACAAAGACAAACTTATCCAAAAACTCATGGAAAATTTTATTCATAAGGACCATGAATACAAAAGGTGCATTGGTTAACCCAAAAGGCATAACTACAAATTCATAATGGCCATATCTAGTACGGAACGCAGTCTTCAGAACGTCTGCTTCTTTTACTTTCAACTGATGGTACCCTGACCTCAAGTCAATCTTCGAAAAATACTGAGCTCCCTGGAGCAGATACCACTTCATTCGATGGCCCAACATCTGCTGAAGTTGTTGCAAAGGATTTTACCACCCCTTTCTTCTTGTAGTCTAACTGCTTCCCATTACTCAAGCTCCTTGTCGGACACTCATTTGCGTAATGACCCATTTCATTACACTTAAAACATCTTACTGTTGGCTTTTCATTGCCTGCTTGATCATCTTCCTTACAATTACGAGAAATATGACCAGACTTACCACACCTAAAGCACTTTCCAGACTTGGATAATCATTCTCCAGGATGCATTTTACCACACTTCTCACAGGATGGATATTTGGTTTTCTTACCTCCTTGCTTCTTTGATGAATTCTTCCCCTTTGCCTGCCAACTAGACCTCTTATTCTGTTGTTTTTCATAGAACACCTGATCATCGGCAAACACCATTTCCACCTTCTCCGCACATCCAACAAGTTTTTCATAACTTTTGAACTCACGAGAAGCTAAAGCCCTTCGATACTTTGGATTTAACCCTGAGTAAAAACTGTTTATTTTACTATCAAGATCTCGTATGATGTTTGGAGCATACCTTGCCAAACGAGTGAACTTTTCTTCATAAGCAGCCACTGAATCATCATCCTGCCTCAATTCTAGGAACTGTTTTTCCATCCTAAGACGAACCACCTTAGGAAAATATTTCTCAAGAAACATACCTTTGAATTCGTCCCAGAGAATATCCTCAATCTCATCACTATCCCTTATATTTTTCACCATCGAACACCACTGATCAGCTTCACCTTCAAAATGGTAAACAACAAGACTAACCTTTTGTTGTTCTGAACACCCCATGACATCAAAAATCTTCTCCAGTGCTTTAATCCACCCTTCAGCTTGCACAGGGTCAGATGATCCTCTGAATGATGGGGGATGTTGCCTCATGAAATGTTCCACTACTGACATGTTCCTCTGTGGTTGATCTGGCTGATCTCGTGCATGGATACCACCACCATTTATAGCCTGAGTCAACTGTGCCATCACTGCAACAAACTATTCAGTTCCGATTCCGACCATCTCAGGTTGCTGATTTGGAAGGTTATCTTCCTCCTGATGTCGTCCCAACATAGATGCTTTGTTTCCTCTGCGGAAAACCATTCTGAACACAGAAATATCTTAGGCGAAGCAACATGGTAATCCGTAAATGCTATATCATTTCAATCATATTATAATTTAACACTTTACTAACTCCTAAAGTTGTCTAAACCGACCTCTGATACCAACTATAAGGCCCCAGCCTTAAACCTTACTTAATATTGAATTAAATGAATAATTCACATTGAGGATCTTATCAGGTTTAGAGTTTTAGAGAATTAGAACATAACTATTACATCTTAAAAGATTACAAAGTATACACTTCTACTAAGTCTCCATAAAATAAAAACTCTTAAAAAGAAAGATGTATAGATTCCATGTTTTAGATAGCATGAAATTCCCTTGATCCCATCCGTGACCTTATTCCACTTTAAGTCCTGAGAAAAACATTTCGAAAAACATGGGGTGAGCATAAGAAGCTCAGTAAGGGATACACAAAGAATAAAAATTGTTAGTTTATCAAAACAACAAGTAAACCATGTATACTTTATCAAAGTAATACTTTTCACCTTTATGAAGTAATAAAAACTCTTCACTGAATAAAGTATCATTACTTACCTTTTTGTAACCAAAGGATTACCATAAAACCCATATAAAGAACACATAACATATATACAGGTAACTTGGGACATAAACATACTTAAGTGGAATAACCATACGGTTGACTTCCACACATATCACTTAATGGAATATCCATACGGCCAATTTCCATACATACTTAATGGAATAGCCATACGGCCGACTTCTATACCCAATGCATTGGAGGTTATAACGTAACCACCTGTCCTGGTATTCATGGCACCACCCGTCATATGGTTTATAACGTAACCACCCGTTAAAATGTCCAATTACCAGTATAAAATCATAAAACATAAAACCAATATAAAGGAAAGATAACATTTCCACATTTTAATCACAATATATCATAAATATATTGACATAATAGAATCCTTTATCAAAACCATTTTCAATACCAAAATACATAAAAGAGTATATGGTATTTATTTTATTTTAAAAACATTACGGCTTGTTGAGGAAGCCAAAGACCAAATAATACTCGCGACGGCGGAAAAAGTCTTTGTCACCGCATATGTTAAAAAAACATTCCTTTTTGTCGTTTAGTAAAACGCTTCGTAGAAAAAGATTCCTTTTTTTATAAAAGTAAAAGTCAAAGGGGTTTATACACCGTATAAAAGAAAGTTGTGTATAAAACGAAATATGCCTCAATGAAAGGAGATTGAGACGAAGTCCCTTACCTTGGGTCCGACTTGACTCGATCATTCTTTAACGTCCTGAATACCAAACTTGAGTTAATTTATACTTGATTTAGAACCTTTTTAAAGTTCATTATTCCTTTTATATCACTTATTTCCATGTTATAAACATTATTTAACCATTTAAGTTAATAATGTTTGTTTTCTCAATATTTGGTTCTTAAGTCGAAAGTGGACTTTTTACAATTACATGTTGTTTGTGTGGTCAAAGGTTATTTATATCAAGAATGAAATTCTTGATTTGGATATCATATATATCATATATATCCATCATAAACATGTATTTATAATATTACATAATCATTTAGAGGTAAGAAATGAAATGCAACGTTCATGGAGACGGTAAGCCGTACGTACGCATGAACGCTACTTTCATTTCTTTGTCGTATTAGTGAAATTAAAACTAAATGAGAGGTATGTATATTTTAATTCCAGAATTATATTCATCATTTAGATGTATCATTAATTATATATATATACATTATATACATGTAATTTTAATAGTACATTACATTTGGGGATAAGAAATGAAATGCACCATTCATGGAGACGGTAAGCCGTACGTACGCATGAACGCTACTTTCATTTCTATCTCATACATTAATGGAAAGAAGTAATAATGATATAGAGGTATATAATAATTTCAGTATAACATCATATATAATAACTTTAAATCCATCCTTTACACGTCCCACATATGGCATTAACGAATCACATCACTTTTAGGGGGCGGTAGTCCGCACTTCCTTAAATGAAGATATCGTGTTTACCCATAATGGAAACCATAAAGGTATGCCAAAAATGAAAAATAAAGAAGCTTAAAAAAACATAAACATATTATATATCATATATAAAAATAGTGACATCATAATGGCCACCCTTGAAGGTGTTAAATGAGTATTGAACAATCATCGTTTCGGGAGGCAGAATTTTTCCATCCACGGAAACCGTATGTTCTTTAATCATTTGATGTAGTTTTGTGAGAGTGTAGCTCAAATAAATATTATAAAAACATCCTAGTATATTGGATATACTGGTTTTGTTACAAAATAAGTAAATAAAAAGAGTTTAGAGGGTTGGAGAAGCAAAATAAAACAAATGAACAAGAGAGAATGAATTACCTTTAAAAGTGTAACTCCGTTTTGATTTGAGCCTAAAGGCTTCCTTTGAAAGGATTCTGCCCAAAGGTAATACTCTATGATGAGGATAGGGATGTGGAGAGAGTAATTGGGCAGGGGTTGGCCGAGCCAAAGGCTTGAGAAGTGTGTGAAATGGGGTAGAGGTGGGGGCCTTTTATAAGAGGAGAGGAGGGTCACTTTTGGAAAGTAAAGAAATATTACTTTATTTGAAAATGTGTTTCGGTTTTAAAAGGTCCCACATTGATATAATTCGTGGATAAGGTGATAATTCTTCGAAATCCACTCATCCAATTGGTTTTGGCCATGTGTAGGTTTTAGATTTTTCATTATCTTTCCATTTTATTTAAATCGTCAAATAATGATGTCATCGATGCATCATTATTATGTCATATATAATTTAATTTATCTAATGTCTAAAAATTATAAAAAAATTACTATGATGTCGGAAATCGTTTTAGCTTTCCAATGACTATTTATAATCAACATTTGGACTTGTATAACCCCACCCAAAAATTAATTTAGTAAAAAAATTTATGTTAGTGTCATTTTCACTTTAACATTAAATAAAAATATATTAAGGTCATTTTCCGACTAAAGTGGCTCCATGGGGTCCCCATGTTGGCCCATGGCTTGTCTGGGTCGTCCATGACTCACCCAATAGGTGTAGGACAAGTTTCATGGTGTTTTCACATTCTTATAATACCATTTTTACCTTAAACTACACTAATTACCTCTAATCGCGATTAATGAAAAAAAGTTACTATTCACCAAAAAATTATTTTAATATCATTGAACCACATTTTACTTCTTAATGACAACCATGTATATCGGATTTTCAAAATTCAATACACATTAGTGGTAAAATTTCATTTAACTGAAAAATCAGTTTTCTTGATTACCACTTAATGGTTTCACTATTCGTCAAAAATTGAAGTTTTTCAGAAAATTACCAAAAATTCACCCTAAGCTATATTTGATATTCCGAATTCAAAAATGAAGTCCATTTTAAAAAATTCAAAACATATAAGTCAAATTAATTAATTTAATAATTAATTCCCGCTGTCATGACAAATAGCGTGTTTTTGTGAAACAATAAGTATCAAAAGATTGACACCAGTTTAAGTCCAATTTCAAAGTGAAATTGATTCCAATGACCACCATTGGATTAACTGGTAAAAATATTTTCTAATTTCACTTTAAAAACAATTAAAATAATAATCTAATCATATAAATAATTTTGATTAAAAAGAGGTTTTGAATTAAAATACAACATTTAACACTATTCATAAAAAAATGAACTTTATCAGAAAGGTACCAAAAATTTACACAATGTAAATTTTGATGTCCTGATTCTAAAGAAGAGTTATATTTGGTCCAAAACAATGTAAAAGAGTGATCAACACTATATTTAATGACGGTTCTCCGTCAAAAGGTGATAAGTGAACCTTTAGTGAAAACTAGGGCATATATGCCTAAAATTGAATTCTTTCCGTATTTTATGCCTTTATCTTTTATTGTATAAATGTAAAAACATTTAAAAATATATCTAATCATATTTTAGTTATTTCTATCCATTCCTGCCAGTACAACGGCTACTTGTTAATTAACATTTAAAATAATATTATTTTATTACTAGTGTGCTACGTAAGTTTCAAAGAAACTCATTGTTGCGTATCGGGTACGCTATCGAACATAGCAACCCCTTTAAAATAAAATTAATATTTAATTCGTAAATATTAATAAATATGAAAATTCTTCATTCTTTATTTACCTGGGATGTTACATTTAGAGTAGAATAATCACCACATGATTCTTATCTATATCCACCCCCAATAGCTCTACTAAATTCA
The DNA here is from genome assembly GCA_963277665.1 of Viscum album. Taxonomy (NCBI): domain Eukaryota; kingdom Viridiplantae; phylum Streptophyta; class Magnoliopsida; order Santalales; family Viscaceae; genus Viscum; species Viscum album. The sequence goes on along the minus strand of OY728163.1, from coordinate 1,797,456,313 downwards.
ATAATTGGGGTGGAAGAGAATGAAATAAATATAGGTGAGTAAAATAATGTTTGAATAGAGGACATACCTATTGTGCAATAGTGGGTTGATGTGTTTCTAGAGGAATTACCTAGACATCCTCCAGAATAAGAAATTGTGTTTTTCATTGATTTAATTCCTTGTAATGACCATATTGAAGACCACTTATAGAATGGCCATTGTGGAATTAGTGGAACAAAATAAATAGCTAGAGGAATTGAGTAATAATGGATTTATTCACCCTAGTGTTTCTCCATGGGGAGCCCTTGTTCATTTTGTTAAGAAGTAATAATGATCTATGAGGTTGTGAATTGACTAAAGGGAGATCAATTCTATAACCATAAAGAACAAGTATCCCCTCCCTTGCATTGATGATTTATTCGACCAACTTTATAGATTTTAATATTTTTCAAAGATTTACCTTCGATCTGGATATCATCAGTTGTGGTAAAAGAAGGAAGAAATTCTGAAAACAGCATTTCGAACCAGGTATAGGCATTACGAGTTTACAATAATGCCTTTTGGATTGACTAATTCAACCTCTGTCTTCATAGATTTAATGATTATATATTTTAAGGAATATCTTGATGCCTTTGTACTGTTATTTATTGATGATATCTTGGTATACTTAAAATGCTACGAAGATCATGAAAATCACTTACGCACTATTATGAAAACCATTAGATAAAATGATTTATATGGGATGTTTAGCATGTTTGAATTCTGGCTTCCCAAGATTTATTTTCTTTTCCATATTTTCTCTAAGGATGGAATCTCTATTGATCTTTCAAAGACAATGTAAATCCAATAATGGCCAGCACTGATGAGAATAACTGAGGTACACAGTTTTATTTGTCTAGTAGGTTCTTATTGGCGTTTTTTCCAAAAAAATTCCCAATTTGCTAAACCATTAACCAACATTTCTTGTAAAGGGGTTAAATTTTATTGTAAAAAAGAGTGTGAATAATGTTTTGAAGAACTGAAGATAATATTAGTTAATGCTCTTATCCTAAATCAACCATCTGGGAATGATGTGTTTGTTATTTATAGTGATTCTTCAATGAAAGGAATTTTTGTGTCCTTATTCAGAATGATAGAGTTATTTCCTATGCATTAAGACAGCTAAAAATTCATGAATAAAACAATCCCACTCATTATCTTGAGATAGACGTTGTAATCGTTGCTCTGAAAATATGGTGACACTATCACTATGGTAAAAAATGTAAAATTTATTCTGATCAGAAGAGTTTAAAGTATACTTTCTTACAAAAAGAACTAAACTTGAGTCAAAGTATATAGAATAAACTAAAAAATTATTATGATTTCATAATACACTACCACATGGGTAAGAAAACTATGGTGGAAGATGATTTGTGTAGAAATGATCATGGTGTTTTGAACAGGATGTGATTTGAAAGGGATCCTATTTTCATGGATCTTGTAAAGATGGATATGGGAATAACCATGGATGGTGAAACATCAATAATTTTTCAAATGGTTTCCAAACCATATTTCTAGAAAAGATTAAGTGTTCTCAATTTGGTGATGAGGAGTTTCAAAAGAGGATTAAATCTATGAATGATGAGAGATTGAGTGACTTCAAATATGAAGATGGAATTTTGAAATTTAGGAAGAGACCTTGTGTTCCTAACATAAGAGATCTAAAAAATGGGAGTTGTCGAATGATGATCATAGCTCCAATTTCACTATTCGCCCTGGGACCACCAATATATATAGAGATTTTAAGGATAATTTTTTGTGGAACAACATGAAGAGAGTGATTGATGATTATTTGTCAAGATGTCTGGTTTTTCAACAAGTTAATTCTAGAAGTCAACAAGATAGAAATGTTATGCAATATATTCCCATACCTGAGTGGAAATGGAATAATATTTTGGTGGACTTTTCATGGGTCTACCATAGACTCCTAGAAGTAATGATGTATTTAGGGTCATTGTTGATCGTCTTACCCAATATGCACATTTTCTTGCTATTAGAGAAGATTTACCACATAGACATATGGAAATACTATATATTTATGAAATTGTAATACTACATGGAGTACCTCTATCAATTGTTTTTTATCGTGATCCCCATTTTACATCAACATTCTGGAAAGGTTTTCAGAAGGCCCTAGATATTGAACTTCATTTGAGCACTGCCTTCCACCCTCAAACTGATGGACAATTAGAACGAACTATTCAAAAGTTATAAGACATTTTGAGATCGTGCTCACATGAATTTCAAGGTTTGTGGGATCAATATTTACCACTGGTAGATTTTTCCTATATCAATATCTTCCATTCAAGTATTCAGATGGTACCATATGAAACATTATATGGAAAGAGATGTCACATACCAACTTGTTTGTATGATGTTGGTGAATGAAAACTAGTAGGCCGATAACTTATTAAGGAAATAATGGAAAATGTGAAGGTTATCCAAAACCACATCAAAGAATCCCAAAGAAGGCTAACGATCTATGTTGATAACCGAAATAAGGATTTGAAATTTCATGTTGGAGACCATGTTTTCTTAATTGTATCTCAATGGAAGGGTGTTATAAGTTTTTTTTAATAATTGTAAATTGAGTCACAGGTACATCAGACCTTTTGAAATTATAGAATGAATTGGAGTGGTAGCGTATCATTTGGAAATGCCTCCATTAGTCTCCAAAGTTCATGATGTGTTCCACATATCATTGTTGAGAAAATACATGCCTGACCTAACGCATGTACTCTTCTATGAAGAAATTTAACTGGAACATGATCTATCTTATTGTGAAGAGCATGTCAAGATTCAAGATACTAGAGAACAAGTGCTGAGAAACCGGATGACTCGTCTGGTGAAAGTTCTATGGAGAAACCATAAGAAGGAAGAAGTAACATGGGATCCCAGAGAATATATGATGAAGAACCACCAAAATATTTTTCTACAGTAATATTCTAGAAGTTTTTAGGGAAAAATTATTTTAAGGATGTGATAATGTAACACCCCATGTTTCCATGGTATGTTTCCTTTTGAATAATTCTGTAGCTTGTGTAGTACGCAACTTGGAGTTTTAACACAACACGACCAATCAAAGTAGCCATTATGAATAGTAATACCCACTTTTTAAAATTTTATAAATTTTATTTGTCAAAATTGACTTAATTTTTAGATTCATAATATCAGAATTAGCTTAAGGTGATTTTTTTGTAATTTTTTAGAAAACATTCAATTTGGATGAATAGTGAAAAATAGTGCATTATTGTTTACAACCGTTTTTTTATTTAAATAATAAGTTAATTTATATTATTATACTTTAGGTCCAACTTGATACATAATATCTATATATGTTCAATTTAATTCATTGGAGTCATTTTATAATAATTTTAGATATATAAAATTTCATTGAACTTTTTACCATCTTTTACCCACCTTCTTTTAGCATTTGAAAATTTGAAAAAAACATAACTATACCACTTTAGTGAGTTGAATTTCAAAAATTCAAGAAACATGGCTCATATCACTATGTAAAATTTGGTTCATTAAGATGAAAATAATGTTATGTGAATAGTAAATGTTTACTTTTATTTACCATGCTTACAAGTAAATAGGGTAATTAAGTGTACAAATGATATTATGAATACCCTAACACATGTCCAAATTCTATTTGATAAGTTTAATTTGACAAAAAACAACCTTAGGAAGAAAATATGATCCTTGTGGTCCACTTTGACTAGATTAGTGCATTTATTATAATTTTAATTAAGGAAGAGTTAAAAGAGTTATAATCAATGTTTAATAACTACACCATTTTAAATATAGGGTCACAAAAAAAAATTCTAAAATAAATATTCATTAGAAATCTTAAATTATTTAAAACATAATTAAATTTTATTTATAATTTTTAGACATTTTATAATTTAAATTATTTAGGACCCAATAATGATGTTGTAATTAATTTATTAATAAAGGATTTAAATTATTGATATTATAAATATCCAAACAAATGTAATTTGAGACTTTTGAGGGATTCCTCAAAATTTATAAGTTAACATGACTTTTTAAGGTTGATTAAATAATTTTTTTGACGTAATCATGTTTTTATGATTTTCACAAAAACCAAATACCAAATAGTGTCAAAATTAACATAATTGAGTTTATAAAACAAATACAATATTATTAATTGATATAATATTCCTAAAATCTAGGGATTGGAAAAAATACATAGATAAGGTTATATATATTAATAATTAACCACATAGGGTTATCTTGGAATGTTATCGTATTTTCATTAACCATATAATATATAAATACAAAGATACATGCTATATGTCAAACTTTTTAACTAAGAGTTAAATAAAAAATATTAGGTTAATATGGTGACATAAACGTATCTAAAACCTATTGGTTGGGAGGTATTCCTCCCATACCCACCTTATCCGAGAAATAAATCATTTTGGACCTATTAGAAACATAATTTGATTTTATTTTAAAATAATATTTCCATCTTTTCTTAAAGTGACTCTCACCTCTCTTATAAAAGGGTACTTCCCTTTTCATAATTTCACACCTCCATAGCCATTTGGCTCGGCCAAACCATACCAAAATATCCTCCAAACATTACTAACTTCATCTTAGAGGCCTTCCTTTCTCTAGAAATCCATCCGATGGAGGCCTTTTTATAAAATCAAAAGGAAGAACCCGAAGTATAGGTAAATATTTCATCACCTCTTTCAAGTTCATTTCGTCTTCCACTTCTACTTTCATTGATGTCCCAATTATAAAACAATTACTCAAGTATATTCTATATACTATTATGTTATTATATAAATTGTAAAACAATATTCATTATTATATACATCATATGAATGACAATTTCACCATACGTGCATCCATACAGCTTATCGTCTCCACGTCGTGGTGTTGTTTGTTATTCGAACACTTCATTTTTTGGAAGCGTATAATAATGAGTATAACTGATGTAAATAATAAATACTAAATTTTAATGATTATGTATATATTATATACCATCCCATTACATTTTATTTCACCATCACTATAATGATATTGTCGCTCGTGTGTACGTACAGATTACCATCTCCACTAACGTGATGAGATTCATCCCCCATTATAATCAGTCAAGAATAATTTTCATTTTATGATTTAAAATAATGTTTATAAACATCATATAATTCTGTATAAGAATCAAATATATCATATCAATAAACAAATGGCTTACATAACAAAGTATATATAGGAAAACAAATCAATTAACACCCGAAAAGACGATATTACCGAGATATTGTTAATAATGAAATATTAGAGGATCATATATGATATCATATTTATGTATATAGTTTATGTATAATTTAATAACATATTTTCAACTATTATACATGAGTTAAACATAAAATCCTCTAATGAAATGTACAAGGTAAGTGTTAATTTCACAATCGCTTTATTATCTGAGGTTCTTTTTACGTTACTATCTTCTGGGACCTCTTTATCATTCACATACATGTATCTGAAAAATGTATTTCAAAACAATTTTTATATTTACAAGACTATGGTTTACAATCATTTATACCCTTTTTGACTTTTTAGAAAATGGATTGAATGGAATATTTTTTTCGTCTTCATAACAAGGCACTTTATGCCATTTCGACAAAAATAATGTAAGAATGTCTTTTTTTAACTTATACAGCAGGTGTGGCTATTTTTGACTGTTATATCATCTTCGAAGCTTCCCATAAAATATTATAAAAATATTTTCGAAATAAATGTTTTCTTTTATAGTTATCTGACATTTAAATGATTTTAATGTAGAAAGAGGTATTTATTTCAAATAGTTTTCATTTCATCTATGTCAACAGTATTTGATTGATTTTAAACTTGTTTCAAGTTGATTTATTATGATACAAATATTTCAAATTGTATTGATGGTTTTGTGATATGTTAGACTATGGATGTGTTATTTTTACACTATTAATGGTTTTTTGATAGAGTATAGACATTTTTTATTATAGTTTTAATACGAATTTTTATGTTATGTTTAATCCTTTTCATACAAGGAATGCATTGGACATAGTAAGTGATGGGTGGAGCCCGCAATACCTTCTCGATGAATAGGTTGGTCTCATGAGATAAACTAATGACTAGGAACAAGGCCTTGAAAAAAACTTATTTATAGTCTTGGCACAAGGCCTTGAATATGTGGTTAGAAAGTCTGGCATTATGCATTCCATCATTTTGAAAGTGGATATTGAAATTGCATGTGATTATTCGACTAGTAGAATATCCATCTTATTAAGTAAATTGAAATATTTGAATCTATCATTTCAATATTATGCTAATGTTTATGTTTAAAAGGATTTTGTTTTAGTCTTATACATTTCTTTATTGTTTATTCTTATTTATGATCATTTCTGCTATATGGTTATCCTTACTGAACATCTGAGCTCACCCCTTTCTATGTTTTATTTATTCTAAGATGTGAATAGTATTTAATGGTTGACCTGCAGGGATAGGATAAAGATATACGTGTGTTTAAAATGGGACAAAATGTTGTTGCTGTTTTTATTTCTTGATGTAATGTAAAAATTATGAATGTATCTTCTTCTTCCAAGGCTATTAAAATGATCGGTATTTCAGAAAATGATTCCTTATATCATGGAAATGTTATGTAATAATGCACCGAATCTGGGATGCTGGGGTCAGGGAGTTACAGAACCATTCGATTTTGAAAAAAGAATAATGAAATCTTATATAGCTACCATAACTCAATGGACTCCCCATCGTTGAGTTTTGACCTTAAAGAAACATACCAAGAATTAGACTTCTTTGACTATTTAACCACCTCCACAAAATCCAGAACAAACAAACCTAAAATAAAAATTTTAACATCACCTCATTCATCAAATTACATGTGCATGTCGGCTAGGACCGACATCAATAGACACTCATATTTATATTCATGTTACGACTGTGCATATAAAATTCTTTTTAACACATGTTCCACCATATTTCCTTTACCTGGTGTATACATGATGACAAAGTCAAACATTTAGATATACTCCCCCATATTATTTTTCTTAGATTCAAATCACTTTCTGATAAAATATGTTTGAAACTCTCATGATCCATAAAGTCTATAAATTTATCCCCAATGCGGTAATTATCCTAGTCCTAAAAGCATGGAATATAGAAACTAACACCAAATAGGGTGTTGGGTCGTTCATATCATGAAAACATAATTGTATTGATCCATAAGAAAAAATGTTATCCCATTTCATGTGAACACATCCCAACCAAAATCTTGAAGTAACACAATACAACACACACGCTTACCCAGATTCTGGAAAAAACAAGGTTGGTTCTACTATAAGGAGAATATTAGTCTCTTAAAAATATTTTGGAAATTATTCATTCCATAGTAATATAGTAATTTTCCATGTGAAAGGTATATTATATGAAGATATTAAATAAAAATCAAGAACAAAGTATTGTTAATAACTAGCCAGTCCAAGGAAACTGCATATCTTGTAGACAATATTTGGTGGTTTCCAAGAGATAATTGATTTTATCATTTGCAGATACATATTAACAACTATTTCATAGATTAAAGGTCCAATAAAGCATACCTCTTGTATCAGATAATCACACTAGATAATTTGGCATACAAACAAAGATCTCTCATAATTACCAACATTGTCGCCATGTTTTCCTCATGTTCAACACCTGTCCTAAAATACACCAACATGCCATCCAAAAAAGTACCATAAAATAATATATATATATATATATATACAACTAAAATATATACTTAATGAATTCCATAATGATTTTTGGGACATTAGTTATACCTAAATGCATCACCACATACTCATAATGGCCACATCTACTCCTAAAACATTTAATGGAAGATTCTCTTTCCAAACCCACTATTACTGTCATCCAGATCATTATTTGTTTTTGGTGAATCACTAAGCTATGATCAACTGATCTATTTTTGAATCAATTCATGAATGTGGATACCAATTATTTATCATAAATTGGTTAATATTAAAATAAACTATACATAGATGATGGGTTCCATCCTTCTTTTTATCAAACAAGAGTAGTGTTGCCTACAAAAACGTGCTCTGACGAATGATCCATTTTACTTCCATCCCATCCAACTAAACCATTAGTTCACATAATTATATTGGTTTCACCTTGTAAGAATGAAGGGAAGTAAGACTATTCCCTAAGATGAGATCAACCATATACTCCACTTCACATATGGGGCCAATGCTGATATAATTTTTGGAAAAACATATAGAATCTATTCAAAATTTTATATAAAACTACTATTCATGACCACCTACAATTATTAAATAGTCAACACTACCAACTATTAGGAGAAAGTTCCAACTGTTGGTGCCAAAGAACCCATTCAGCCTACTTTTACATTCTTGCCTCCTTTAAATAGATTCTTGATGCCATATTTAGTTGTAAAACTGACTTTCGTAGTATAATAGTGAATGTGAGCCTTTAGAAATTTCAACCAATCCAAAACTATGTTCATGTCATAAACATCCATATATATCACCAACAAATACCATATCATCTCATCTTTGAAAACATCTATAAAACATTCTCAACCTGTAAAGGATGTTCATTCTATTTAAACCAATGTGGTCTTATGTTTCAACCCATAATGAATTATATCATCATTTAAAAATGTAAAATAAACATATATGATGAAATAAATTATTGGGATTCACTTGTATCAAAAAATAATGCAAGAGCGTTGAATTAAAATGAATCATACCTCTCACCATCAATTGTCAATATTGATCATCCATCACAAATTTCTTAGCATCATATAAATTCTTACATGCATCCCATTGTTAATTATTTTCATGTTATTATTTTCCTTGCCAAGGAGTCATGGTATTCCAAGAGACACCATGAATATATATATTCTAGTGAAATGACTTATCAATTTTCCATTTTCTCCTAGAAGAATATGCCATATAAGACAGATTTGAAGTGCCCTGAACACCTGGCCTCATAGAAATGCAAAAACAGTGTTGATGATGCTCCATTTCTTGGTAACTATGGAATGCTCTTAGTGGTTATGTATACTGTTGATTTAATTTTTCTAAGGAACATTAGTGGAATCAACCTGCTTTAGTCAAGGGTCTTCGATGAAGATTCATTGATTCAGTTTTTGGATTCTGATCCATCCCACTACCTTGGAAATAGGGGTCCTTACTTTTTTCCTCCCAACATTAGAGTTCCCACTATTTCCCATAGGTATAAACATATACTATCCTCACATAGCTCATGCGATTTATCTTTCTTCCACCATCTCCCTATTAATCATCTTATTATAATTGTTTATTCAAATCCCAACAATATTCTAGAGAATCATCTACCCCAACCCCGATTAAGAGATGTGGGCCTTCAAAGACACACTAGAAACAATAGTGGTAGAAAAAAAAGACTAAATTATTGAATTTAGACATATACTCTATCATTAAGAGGATATCATGTTTCATGTTTGATAAATAATTCATTTTTCCAATTTTTACCATATAAGGATTGAATTTTCTGTTGAATGATTATCCAATATCCACCAATGCCAAGACTCGGTATAATTACTCTCGAAAAGAGAAATCCTTCCATTTCAATGAATGATCCTAAAAATATTTGTTTCCAACATGATTTTCAACTCGTATGGTGTGCCAAATAAAATATAAGATTCAATTTAGACTATTAAACCACACCACTACCATATTCAGATCTAAATCACCCCGGAAGACGAGTGGATTCTAATTCTATAATAGGGATGAGTGAGAAACGTTCCATAATTAATTACACCAAGCCCATATATCCAAAAACATACATTCTTGGAATATAATACGAACAATTTATTGTTTCACCGGCGGTGAAACATTATTCATAGAAGCTTCTTCCAGTTTGTTCCTATGAACCAAATAAGGCGCCATTTTCAAAACCGACAACAAATACCATGGGTCCCACTCTCAAGACATTAATGGTGTAAAAATTTCATATTTTACCACATCTTAACTATCACAATAGTGATTTCCAAAATCCATATTTTTTAAATACAACCATAATAAAAAAAATTATACTTTCTTTTAAAAATTCACTATTATCAAAATACCTCAACCATGATTTTTTTCAAAATATTACATTTGAAATCAACTTTAATACTCTTAAGAAAAAATTATCAAATTTTCACCAAATCCTAAATTATTTCTCAAATGAAAAATTGGAATCCTAGTTGTAATTCATATCTAAAAAGCATGTTTGCCTATCTCATTATCTAAAGCCATGATAAAGAGATTATAATTCCTATAACTGTATCCAAATCACTTGTGTACCCAACTCATAAGTAACATAATGTTCAACATAAAATGGGTTGCTACATATTTTTATTCTCTACATTCAAGTCCCAATAATTCTAATCATTTCTACCAACCTGAAAAAGCAATGGATTGGAATGGATCTCAAATCAAAACCTAAGGGAAATAATGGAAAATGATTAGTAATGGAATGAACAAGATGATACTAGTTGTTCCACATATATATTTAGAATGAAGAAAAGACCGATACCAATTATAATATCCCACCTCAACTAATTGGCTTGAGGTAGTGTGTGGAAATTACATGACCTTAAGAGACACCCCAAGGTGCCAAAGGATAAAAATAAATTCCAAGTTCATCATTATAATCATGGGATGATTTTACCTTTGAAAATAGAACAACCCAAAATAACACACCTTACAAAAATAACTAGTAAAAGTTCCATGATCACTATGTAAAACTTTTCAAACAAATAATGTTGATTTCAAATGAAAAATTACAAAATCCATAGTAGTAGACTATAATATCAAAGTAGATAGTTGAAAAAAACCCAAAGTCACCAAAGACAATCTCTAATTATCATACAATTTTCTATTCTCCAAATCCAAAAATTTCCCAAATATCATGATGCACCACTAAAGAAGTACGGTTATTTTTCTTTTTATGTTTCTAAATGAGAAGTATTTGATAATAAAATGTTGTTCCAAATCAAAGGGATGTAATTATAATCAAAAGGATTTACCCAAATGTCTCCCAACTCATGCTACTAGGATAGTAAAAGGGAGAATATTTTTATAAAATAATTTACCTAAATCAATTTTAAATAGTTCAAAAATATCAAACAAATCAAAATGGTTTATAGCAAATAGATTCCATGTCAAAAAACTAAAGGGATATTAAATCCATATAACATTCATTTTGGAATTTCACATTCAAATTCACACACCCTTGCATCCACGTATGAATTCATCATTATGACAGTTCCATACACATAAATAGGTTCTCTCTAAGCTAAAAATTAATCACAGGTAATTATGTACCATGATCCATTATAACTTTGGCAATAATAACCATGTCATATTTCAAACAGGCCTCATAAAAGGTTATGTGAAATCACACCCCCAAGTATTCCCAAAAAACCATGCCAATATTTTCAGGCCAACCCCATATAAACATCCAAACCATATCAGTTCCAAAACCATTTCAATGCAAATAAAATTTAAATAAAACAATAATTTTATTGAAAAAAAATTCAAAAATATTTTTCCATGAAATAAAAAAAAATTTAATTTTTAAAATAATTTATGGAAACACTTTTTCACATAAATTCCATAATACAACTAAAATCCAAAATATCCCCAAAACATCAATAAAGAGGGTTTCTACCATTCTTCACACAATAATTTCAAAATAAATTTATGATAAAACAATAAATGTGAAATCAAGATATTATTTTCTACAATGAGGAGTGAAGAGTGAAGTCACCTACCCTAGAAATTTTGGTGAAAATGTAGAACTTTATGAAAAGTCCCACAAATCTAGGTTGAATCTCTAAGAAACCTCTTTAGATCTCTTACCCTAACAACAACATGGGCAAATAAAACCATCATTTTCATAAAAACTATATATCAACCCACAATAGACAATATTAAAGAATAAAATATAGAGAGTAATGTAGATCTAAGAAGAACCCCAAAAACATATTATAAACAATGACTAACCATAAGAAATGGGCATCAACACAACAGGAAATGATTACAAATCTACTATCCATGAATGGGGAAGGATTCCATAGACATTATGAGGGATAAATATCATGTTATGGTTGATATGTTGAAAAAATTAGGGTTTAATACATAATCCAAACCTATATCGATAATTATAGGATCTTTTTTTAAAATTTGGGCATAGTTAGTTTCACGGTTAAGAAAACCATGTGCTAACCATGCACAAGCCTCTATCTGAATGAGGAGCACACATTTTTGGACTGTAAAATTAGACATATAGTATTTTAACTATTAAAAATCACACTATCTACATTTTAATGGTTTCTCCTAGGAGGTGTATGCTTTGGAAAAACCATCCACCTACCTATGAACCTTCCCCTCTTCCCCAATATAATTGTGCACGATTTAATGTAGGAATTTCACGGTTTTTTAAACCATCCTAAAACCATGCACATATAAAAAATACCCAAAACAATAATTTTTTTTCAATACCCTCCAAAACAACACCCAATCCCTATACATACCTAAAAAGTATAATAAAAGTGTTACTTATTTGGGACATGGGGTGCTATAAAAAAAATTATCCTTAATGTAATGGTTTATATATTTATCAAGGATATCAACGATATATGATATTAAATATAATAAAACCTATTAAAATATTATTTTATTGGTTTAGTTACACTCATAATCATGTAATATTTAAAATATTTCAATTTTTTTCTACTATTAATTAGAAAAATACTTATAATATATTCAAAAATAGATATTTATATTCAGGTGTATGATTTCCATCAATTATAAAATTACAGAAATCTCATATATTATTTGTAATATTTTGGAATTCTATCTTGACAAATACTTACCCAAATAACATTGAAACAACTCTACTTTTATCTTTAAGGTCTATATTTCACAAAAGTACTAACCTAATAAGGGTTAAGTTGTATGTTACGAAGTTTCCCAAAGAAGGGGCATAATAATAAATTGAGTGTTTTAGGATAATTTCTTCTTCAAATTAATTAAAATTTTCATTAAAATTCAATATATATAAACACCAATATCTGACATATAATAAACATTTATTATTTCTATGCTAATTTATTTTCATTTACATTTCTATTTTATTGGAAATGAATCTATTCCCATAGATTCATTTGGACTACCACCACAATGAAGTGATGTGTTTAATATTTCATCACCAAATAATAATATTTCTTAATATAATAAATTCAATAAATGAATATGTTATTTATATAAAAGTTATGATTTTTTAATAAATGAATATCACATACCATTTTATACTTCCATCAGTTCATGAATGATGATGTTTCTATTGTATACATGTGGATTTTGTCCTTCTTTAAGAGTTGTGATTTATTTTCCATTTCATTCCTGGAACTTTTGACATAATTATAGAACTAATGTAAATTTTTAAAATTTATAACATATTTATTATTTTATAATATTCGAATAATATATGGTGTAATTAATTTCAATGAATTATAATAATTAAAAATTCTTTCATTCATACTTACGAACTACCATCTCTGTGAAACAACATGATTAATTTTTCATAATTTTCGTACATGTCCTGTTTTAAAAGATCATGTGTAATATATATATATATATGATAATTATAAAATTTTAATTATTCTATGTTTAATGGAACAATATATAATTTTACTATATTCAACACCTTGATTTTTTTTATATTCACATACCAAATGACTCTCACACATACATTTAAAATTAACCATTTTAGAAACTAAATAAAAAATAGTAAAAATTATATAAATGGAATAATTATTATAGAATGAAAATGAATTAGGTTATAAAAAAAATAAAATAATTTAATTTTAAAATTCACGTGTAAGATAATGCATAAATCTATATGGGGCATATGGTAAGAAGATTTATTTAAAAAATCCTATTTTATTGTTTTCCCTAGAAATATTTTTGTTCTACTATGTGTATATTATAAATGTTTAAAATATTATTTATTTATGATTCAATGGTAGTTGATGTTAATTTTTTAGGATTTCTATAATAATCTATTTTTTTTAAAGGATCACCATTCAATTTTTTCTATTTCGATACATTTTCACATTTCATAAAAGTTTAAAAAGAATGGTTTTTATTATATTTCAATTTAACTCACTTTCCCACCAACACTGAAATTATAATTTTTGAAAAATAATATATGTGTTAAAATAATTTCCAATATATATCTTATTCCCACATGTATGCTAATTTTTCAATTTTAGGACTTTATAAAGAAAATCTATTTTTCTCCTCATTAATGGGTAAAATGGAAAGAGTATTACTTATGGGATGAAATGAGTTTTAATGGTTTTTATGATCAAAAGGATAACTATAAAAAAAATTTCTACATGATACATTACATGAGAATTATATAATATGAATGGTTATCCTTATATAGCTCATGGAAATGGGTCAGGACAATTTAGATTTCAAATTCATTGGGTAATGATTTATTGTTTCATGGTTGAAAATGATGGTGATTACTGGGTTGGATACTCTTATGAATTTAACCAGGCTTCAGTTATTTTGACATGCATTAATATAATGTAAACAAAGGTTGGGAATATTATTCTCATAGTGTACTATATAATTCATACAAAAAAAATTATATTGGAATATTCTGATTTCATGTGGTAATTAATGTTCATTAATATTTAAAGGTTAAAGGATTGAAATATTATCAAGGTTTCCATTAAGCATTAAAACTCTATAGTTGGATCCCATTTATAAATAATGGATACATAAATATTTTATTCAATAAATTTAAAATTTTCGTATGTCGAGGTGTTTTATTTATGTGTCCATTGTTTTATTAGAATAATGGAAAACATAATCATGGGTTTCCATATTGTCATTTGATTTATAGGATTCTTTTTATGAGTAATTACAAGATGTTTTACTAATACCATGATTCCAATTGTTGTTCATAGTATATAATGTTAGGTAAGAACTATGTCCAGGTGAAACCTTCTACTTCCGGATTGATTTAAGAGAAAAAAAAATTATTGAATGAAACATCATTGTATATGTAAAAACCATCATCTTTGAAAAAAAGTAAGTTTTTTGGAAGTGTTTAATTCATTCTGAAATAATTTTACTAATTTTCTAAAGCACCAAAAAAAATGATCACGGAATCATAAAAGATCTAAAATTTTTTATAATAAAATAATATTTGTCGATTATTAATGTAGATGGTTGCTATTTCTTGTATGAAAGAATGTTTAAAATAACTTTTGTAGCTAGAATAATATCAACAGACACTATTAAGAGATTCCGATTTATTGTTATAATATTATAAGATAAATATTGATGACCTTGATGTTTCTTCATCAAATCCACATATATCTAGAATGGATTTCTATAAAGGATACATGGAATATGAATTAGGATAGGAACAAGAACATAATTTCTTTACACATATAAATCATAAAATGATTATAATAGAATAGTTTGTAGAATTGTTGACTCAACTGAAATTGGCTATTTCTTATAAAACCCATTTTATAGAACAATCAGGTTCACAACCAATGAATATGTCTATAGTGGATCTTATTAATAAACAACCCCCTCTAACTTTTATTAAATCCCCTAGATGGTTTAATGTTAGTGGACATATAAATGTATTGATAAATATATTTAATGGTTTATGATGTACATATCATCTAATAGTGATTCTAAATATTTATCTTTTTAAAGATAAATTCAATTAACATTGGTCTCAAACTAAGAATACTATGGAAAATTATGGGATTAATTCTATGGAGTGCATGATATTTAATACAATTTTCTTGAGAATTATTTTCTAGATGATTTTCGATTGATAATGGAAAATTAATTTATTGATTTAGAAAAAAGGAAAATACGAACTGTATTATTAGGAAATGAGTTTTTATATACATAACAAGTAAGAGCTAAAACATTTAATTGACCCTAACAGTAATTTAAAAAAAAATTAAATTTGAAGCACCATTCATATAATGATATTTGGACCCCCCCCCCCCACGAATTACAATGATATGAGGAGGTTTTTATTTTAGCGAACACAATTGTTACAATGTTATCAAATAGTTATGAACTTCATGACTCTAAGAGTAATAAGACGTTATAGTAGATATAATTGTTGAAATAGTGAAGGAAAAAATATATTGTCTAGACCCCAATAAATTCTTCCAAATGGGCTGAAAAATAATTTATGTTTGATGTGACTTGTAAAGTGTTACATATTTGGTAAGAATGGTCATTTAGTTTTTTACTAAAAATAAAAGTGTTCTAATTAAAAAGGTAATGGAAATAAATAGTTATGAAATAATTTGAATTTATAATTATAATTGGTTGGGACATTATGATAACTCATTTTGACATTTAGTAGCTCAATGTTGGAATTATCAATATCATAACAACAATGAAGAGATAATGTATTTATGACATCAATAATAGATACATGACCATAAAATAAAATTGTGATAGGTATATTTGTTGTTAATTAAGATTATAAAAATTTCTTATTTGATTATATGTGAAAACATTATTTTATACATTTGATATTTATATATAAATGTAGAATACTATATTAGGATTTGAATTGAGAACACGTTGTAAATAATACTTAGTGTAGTATAATGTAGAAGGAAAATTTATAATAGACTTCATGTATTCATATATTGTCAAACTCAAAATTCCATAATAATAATTATTTTTAATTTTTATCTAGATTTGAAATGATTTGATGAGGTGTGGGATTGACCTAGTGGAATTGTTGTGAATTTTTTGAGAAAGATAGTTTTCGATTCGGCAACATCCAGTGCATAGTTAAGGCATGGATAAAGTCATGTGGCTTTTTCAAATCATTGTGTGGCATGTACGGTGCATGGTTAGTTAATAAATTAATGGAATGAGTATTAAATAAAACAAGAAAGAAAATTAGAAAAAAATATATTTTTTCATATATTTTATATTATAATAAATTATATTTTTATTCTTATTATTATTATTTCCATCAATATATTAATTAGGAAATTATTATTAAGTTGTTATTGTAAAAATAAAATTTTTAACATCATTATTTGTTATATTATGTCTAATTTTAATAATTATTATTATTATCCTTACGATAGATTAGATATTATCAGGTTTTTATTTCATTTTTTTTCATTTTAATTTATTCATTTTTCCTTTTTTTACCCTCTTTCCTTCCTCTCCCCTGATGGATTTATGCTACAGTTCCTCCATAACAATAACAATACATTTTTTTCTCCTCCCCTTGCCCAATATTATGACTGGTGCTCCCCCTACACTCTCCATCCTGGAAGTCAGCCACTTCCAACCCTACATTTTCAATGACACCTCATTGTTCCTAATACTGTTTCACACATTCGGGCACACCACGCAACTGCCACACGCCACCATCACATTGTTGACAACATTTTCTTGAGAGGATTACCACATGAACTCCTCATCTAGCTCATCCAGCCTCCTTCTCCCTCACCAATGGTGAATTATAATCTGGTGTTTTTTCCTCAATTTGGTATAATTTCTTGTTAGTGTTTCAGGTTTTTTGGGGTTCAATTTTAAAATTTTTAATTTGAATTATAGAATTATGATCTTTTTGGGTTGGTTTCCTATGATATTGATGTGCAGAGGAAATTTCAAAAATAATTTTTGAGATTTTCGTACATTTAGGTAGGCTTTTCCATGTATAAATATTGTTTGATGAATAAATTTTATTATTTAAAGAATGAAAAATATTATTTAATATATATTCATGGTGAGAGATTGGGTTTTCTTGATTTTTAATATGGGTTAATTTGTTTATTATCGTGTTCATATTATATGGGTGTGTTTTTCCTAGATAAATATAAATAGTCAATTTTTAGAGTTTGGTTAGATTGTGTAGTTATATTATTAATCTATACATGTTGGGAAAAAAATTTAGGCTGCGCGGTGCGTGTTTGATCATGAAATTGAGTTTTCTGTGGGTTTAGTGGGTAAAGAAAATTTATTTTTATGGAATTATTTTAAAAACTTTTATTTATGGTTTATTACATTATATGAGTTGTGAAACGGTGGTTTATAATTGGGAGAAGGGTTTTATCAAACTATTCATTTGTTATGGTCATTTTCTTAATCTTTTTTGTACTATGTATGATTTTGAAATATTGTTTGGGTGTATAAATGGTGACTTTTGAAAATGTAGGATCTATATGGATGGCTTCTGTGAACATTTATTACCTTCTGAACCAAAATAATTAATGAGCACTAAGGGAATCCCGAGTATCTAGGTGACTATGCTAGGACTACTGTGCTAGTGATACACAATTGGAATTCTCTCAGTTTCACCTAGCTAGAATGATAACAACAACACTATATAAACATATGGGTAATGATTGGAGACCACTAGGTTATGGATGTGTTTCATATAAATGGATTATTCCTGAGAATGTGGGTTATCATGGTTCCTATATCACTTTTCACTGACACGTGATGTTTTAGGGTCCTATCACTAGAATGTACCAATAGAACCTCTTTTTATTTTTTGATACTTATTTACATTTCATTCCCCATACGAATATGGTGTGACATTTGGTTGATTGTTTTAAATTAACTTTTCCTTCCATGAATTTTTTTCAATAAACTTATTTTCTTTAAAATTGTTCATGAAATTATTTCCTTTAATTTATTAAACATGAAATTGTATTCATCATTTAATGTTTATTTTTGGAATCTGATCTCAGTGACATATTACAAGTGATTATCTCACACCGTAACTACACCATTGGGTGTAAGTATATTTGTTAATGTCTAATACATGAAAAGTTAATTTTTTTAGAGATGGAGGTTCAGGATGTTTGTGATCAGTCATGGATGGTGTTGTGGTGATGGGTTGATGGTGGTGTCCTCTTGATAGGTGGTTGATTTTTAGTTGGTTTTTGTTCACCAAACGTTTTCATTGTATTTTGGGTTTTTGTATAAACATGTAACTCACATTCATGTTTTTGGTTAAAGGATCATTTTCTTGTGCCTTCCATCTTTGTTTTATAATATATTTTTTGTTATTTTACATTTATATATATTTGGGTAAATCATTCTTAAAAATTACTTTTGAAACCTAGGAACATGTTCCAACCTGTTTGGATTGGGAATGCCCTCCAGGCCATGATGTGGATCGGTTCGGGCATAATCGTGATGGAGACCCAACTTGGTTCATGACATAACTTTATTATAAGATGTTAATCTCTTTCAGTCATATTATTTGCGATGAGTTTGGATAGACATGATATAGGATTTTTAGGGCTTGGATTTCTGGGTGTGAGTATGGTACCTGGACAACACACATTGTGATAGACCTCGAGTCACCATGGGTTTTTGGGGAGTTTTTTGGCATCTCCTCGAGGTGGTATGTGCAAGCATTATGAAATTCAAGTACATTGGGTAATGGTAATGTGGTTTTTTAATTGTCTTTCTTCTACATGTTTTCTTTACTAATGTTTGTTTTTCTTGATAAGTTTTTTAATTTTTGGAACTCATGTAATAATGATGATATTATGTGTCTATTGCTTCATCTAGAAAGATGCCTCCCCATAGAGTTATCTCTCAACCATGGGAAGAATCTATATATAGTTCTCCATCATCAATAAATTAGAGGCTGGTAGAAGCTATGGTCCAGGCTATCCAGGATATGGGGATGGAAGTGGGTCCATCTTATATTCGTACAAGAGAAGAAGAGTCTTTTCCAAAGAATTATAAATATCACGATTTTTTCATGAAAATTACACCTAATTAATTAAAAATTAAATATCCATAGGAAGTATATATGAGGTGTACGATGATAGGGAACATGTTCGAATTCATTGACCAACCCGAGGAGGCTTGGGTGAAATGTTCCTCCTTTCTGTTAGAGGTTCCCTATCACAAGTGGTGTGAATTTGTGCTTTATTTTGAGATACATAAACCAAATATATGGAATTATTTCAAAACCATCATCAATGATCAATATTTTCCCAATGACCCGACCTATGACAGATATCGGTAGTTTATCGATATTTCCTAGGGATATTGATTAGTGATGGAATATGCTAACGACTTTGCTATGCTAGTGTGGTACACACCTAAGAAGGATTATAATGATACTATGAAATTGAAGATGATTGAGATGGGGTTGTGGCCAAAAATTTACTCTCAGGTCATATTGTTCGTGTTGGGAACTTATGTTGAGGTAGTTGATCATGCATGTATTGTCGAGATTGATCAGAATAGAATTTCTGGGTTTTCAAGAGTTTTTTTTCTATGGTAAGTGGCGATTCATTTGAGAAGAAGATGAATCAAGATGAGTAAGGTAATAAGGGTGACAGAAGCTCAGGAAATCCTTCCATGAAGATATCATTGTGGGATCTATGTTTGGTGATCATGGTGACACGACCCAATCATCTTTGGGGTTGTGGAGGTATAGGGATGAACCACATGTGAGATGTCAGTCTAAGAAAGGGACCAATAATATGCATGTTGTGGATCCGGCACCAGTGCAATCATCTAGAGGACCATTTACTATTGGCGGTACAATTCTTATTGTATCTTCTATAGAATTTTCATTATTTTTGATATTGCTAAATCTATCTCTTTTAAATATTCACATATTTTGAATCTTTTTAGCCTACCAATTGAGCTATTGTCTTTTCAAAAGGGTTTTGGAACACTATTGGGTAAGAAAAATGACAAAGGCCTCAGATGTACATCGTTTGTGCATTTTATTCCCGGAGTTGAGATGGAATGATATTTCTTGGTCTAGGATATGGGCGTGTTTGATAATATTATTAAAATTTATTGGAAAGTTCACATTAAAGACCATATTGATTGATATCAATGGTGATTTAGTTTTTTGGAACCTGATGGGAGTCCTCATGTATTTATGTGGAATTGGATCCTCGGCCAGGTCGTGCATGACCTGTACTACCAATGTTGGAAAATCATTCTTATCAATTATCATTTCTCGTGAAGTAGGATAGTGGTGGTGCTTCTCAGGGTGGAATAAATCCATTATAGGATGAGTTTATTGAGGAATTTTTATATTTATTTGGGATTAACCCCCTTGATTTATGCAGAGTTATCAATTAAATTGGTTCTAAGAACACAACCTATATCTCTTCCCTCATATCTCATGGCCCCCACCGAATAGAAGGAATTAAAGATATAGCTATTCAATTTAGAATGGAAATGGTTCATTCACTTGAGTACCTCTCCATGGGCCTCTACTGCTATATTCACAAATAAGGATGATAGTTTTCTCTTGTTGTGCATCTATTTCATGAAGATGAATAACGTATGCATATAAAATACATAATATTTTCCCTAGATTGACATTTTTTTGATGATCTGTTGGTGGAAATGTGGTTCACCAAAAACGACTTGAGTTCAGGTTACCATCATGTGAGTGTGATATAGGAGTATATCACAAATACGACTTTCTAATTTAGGTATGACCACTTTGTTTATTTGGCCATAACTTTTAGATTCATGAATTATCAAGAGGTTTTCATGGAACTCATGAATATGGTGTTCTATAATTATCTTATGTCATATGTTTTTTTTCATGGATGGCATAGAGTTTTACATTAGATGTGAGGATGTGCATGAGAATCATTTGAAAAAAGTGTTGGGTACTCTAAATGATCATATCCATTAAAAAGATTATTTCAAAGTGATATTTTTGGATTAACAATGAAATGTTATCGGGCCACATCATTTCAATGAAAGGGGATTTAGTGGATCTAGATATTATTGGTGTAGTTATATCATGGGAACAACATAGAAATGTATTCGAGATTTTTTGTTTTCTTGGAATGGAAGTCTATTACAGGTCATTTATTCTATATTTATCATGGATTTCTTAATCTATGACTGCACTCCCCTAGAAAGGGGTGAAGTTTGAAATGATCCCATAGTATTAGGCTTCATATGAGGAGCTAGTGTGGAGGTTAACTATCACACCTATGTTCATCTTACCAGAGTCTCAGAATGGCTATTTTTTTTATTATGATGCTTCAGGTACGTGACTCTAGTTTGTACTCATGAAAGATAACCATGTAGTGGCTTATGGTTCTCATTAACTCTGACCCCAAGAGAGGAATTACCCAACCCATGACTTGGAGTCGGTAGAAGTGATGCACGCCCTCAATATTTTTTTCCCTATCTCTACAGAGATAAGTTTTATGTTTACTCTAACCTTAATATATTATTCAACATCATCTCATAGAATGATATTATTCTAAGGATGTGTCATTGGATTGAATATACATAAGGGTTTGACATTGATATCATATATACCCCGGTAAATGGTAATGTGGTGGCAGGTGACTTGATCATTAATGTGCTAGTGTAGTCTTTGAGGAACACAATCGATGAGTGGAATTCGATTGGTATCATTGACCAGATGCACTTACAGAAAAATGAGAAAAGGGGTGGTTTTTTCTTGGTGAGTGTTTAGTTGAATCCTTATCTTCTAGAGTTATTTTTGTCGGATAATCCTAGTGAGGAGCTATGTCAATGGTCTACGAAATTTCTTTATGTGGGGAGACTTTTCCGGATTTTTTTTCTTCCCAAAGTGGAGTCTTGGTCTTAAAGCGATAGGTAGTGGTTTTGTTGCCTCTACGGAATGTGGTGATGCTGGATAGCCACTAGTCTTAGTAAGATGTCCACCCTAGTGCAACCAAGATGTATTATGATGTTCATCAGCAGTATTGGTGGACATGCATGAGGCACGGCATAGCTGATTTTTATCGAAGTGTAATACATGTCAGTTAGTAAAAGAAGAGCATCAAAGGCCCTCTGGTTTGCATCAACCCTTTCCCATTCCAATATAGAAGTGGGATGATGTCACTATGGACTTCATTATTGTATTTCCTCAGACACCTCAGGGACGGAATTCTATTTGTGTGGTGATTGACCATTATACCAAATCATCTCACTTTATTCCAATCAAAGATACAACTAAATATGACAAGATTGGAGGATTGTATATTGAGTAGGTGGTCAGACATCATGGTGTGCCATTAGAAATTTTTTAATAGAGGCATCTACTATAACACTTAGTTTTGCGAAGGCCATGAAACCGAATTGGGATCGTAGTTCAATATGAGCACGACATACCATCCTAAAATAGATGGTCAAAGAGAGTAAAAAATCAGATTCTGGTGGGCCTAATTTGTACAACTGAATTAGATTTACGAGGATCATGGGATAACCATTTGGTATTTTTCAAGTTCACTTATAATAATAGTTACCAATCCTCCATTCTAATGGAACCCTTTGAGGAGATCAATGGTCATCCATGTCACTCTCCATTTTGTTGGACTGATTTAGGTGAGACCTCACTTTTGGGACTAAGCATTGAGAATTAGACGTATGATAAAGTCTTGTTTTTATTGTTGTGGTTATTGATATAACAGAGTCACTAATTATATTCTGTTTACCAGAGGCATTGAGATATCATGTTTTTCATCAGTGATAGGGTGTTCTTGAAGTTGGCACCTTGCTCGGGTCACCATAAATTGGGAAAGAAATGAACACTGATGTTGTGGTTTTTCAAGCCTCTCGAGATCACTATTTGGTTTGAAAAGGTGGAATATAGGTTAGGATTACCTCATCTGTTGATATTGATTCATAATGTATTTCATGTCACTGAATTATATATGTATTATCTAGATCCTTATCATGTGTTGGATTGAGATGAAATA
Source organism: Viscum album (assembly GCA_963277665.1). Taxonomy (NCBI): domain Eukaryota; kingdom Viridiplantae; phylum Streptophyta; class Magnoliopsida; order Santalales; family Viscaceae; genus Viscum; species Viscum album. Next base: position 1,797,432,432 of record OY728163.1, on the reverse strand, counting down.
AAATTAGATCTTGATTTATAAGTGATTGAGATTCTAGTGAAGATAGTGGGTTCCCATGATATTGCACATCATTGGAAATAGATTCCATATTTCTGTATCATTTCTAGCCTGAAATTGATGACCATGAGTCATGGGAGAGGAAGTCATGGGTTGAGAAGGGGTACCAAGTTTTACTCTCCAACCAGGAATTGAGTTGACTTTCTGATGGAGTAATGTTTTCATGGTGGGTAGAATTTTCACACTCAGATATTAGTTATAATTATTATTTTATAATGTTATGTAACTCTGAAATGATTTGTTGAGGTGCAGGACGAGCAGAGTTGAATTTTTTAATTTTTGTTGATAAATCTGTGTTTTTTATTTGGCAGTGTTCAACGCACAAGAAGGGCACAATCAAATTCATATTGATATATCAAATCACCATGAGGCTTGTTTGGTGTACGTTAAGTTAATTAATTAGTGTAATGATAAATTAATAAAATCAGAAATAAAAATAAAAAAATTAAAAAATAAGGGGTTATTTATACTAATAATACTAATAAATAAAAGATTATTATTTTAATTTATGTCAATATTTTAATTAATATATGGTTATTATTATTATATTTTAACGGAATTATTACTATTATTATTAATAACATTAATTACTATTATTATCATTAAGTTGTTATATTTTTAATGGTTTTTATTTCCATTTTTTTTTCTTTATTCTATTTTTTTCTTCCCCTCTTACCTTCGTGCCCATACACATGAAAACATGCTAATGTTCCTCCATATTTATAAAATCACATGATTTTCTCTTCATAAGGGCCACCCTTTTTTCCAGTGCTCCACCCTCCACTCTCCATCCCAGCGGTCTGCCTAATTTTAACATGCTTTCACTGATGCTGGCTCGCCCTGCCTCTCACCATTCCACACATTTGTGCAACCCACCCCATAGTCGCAATCCACCTTCCCTTTCATGACTTGATTTTTCTGTGCATCATACCTTTTTCACCCACGTCACACTCAGCCAGCCTCTCGCTCCCTCTCCAAAGGTGTTTTCTACTATGGTGGATTGTTTCTTCCATTTTGTAGAATTAAAGTTCGGGTTTTATGTTATGTAGGGTTCGATTTTGATATATATATTATTTATAATTCGTCAAATAGGGAATAATTGAATTATTTCTTGCAGTGAAATAGATGTGAGGTGGATGTTTCTCAATGAATGTTTTTGGGTTTTCAACACTGAGGATGGTGGTTCAGTTTTTAAATATTATTTTATGTATTAAATTTCTTATTTAATTAATTTTGAATAATTTTTAATTAATTTTATTAGGGTGAAGTTAGTTTCTGTCGAAGTTTAGTAATGGTTGATTTGATTAGTATCATGTTCACATAATATGTGTTTGTTTATTATAGAAACATTTACTTAGTCTATTGTTATTGTTTTGTTATATTGTGTAGATAGTCTAATAATCTGTGCAAGTGGAATGATTTGTATTTTTTACAGGGTGTTTTCTATTATTGGTCATGAAAGAGGGATTTGTTTGGGTTTAATAAGTAAATCATAGTGTAATTTTTTATATTGATTTATTAATTTTTATTTATGGTTAATTAAATTATATTAGTGGCGCAAAGAAGTTTTATAAATGGATTAATGGTTTTATAAAAAACATTATGCAATGTAGGTCATTTTTTTAAAACTTTGTTTGAGTGAGTATGATGTTGAATTTTTTTTACGTGTATAAATGGTTACTTTAGAGTATGTAGGGTAGGTTTTTTTGGCTTTTGTGACTTTGTAATACCTTCTAAACCTGAATCAAGAATGAGCACTAAAGGAATCCCGGGTATCTAGATCGGCATACTAGCACTACTGTGATAGTGATAAGAATTTCCATAGGCCCAGGTTTCACATTGCTGGATTGACAACTACAACACACATTAAACATTTGGATGATTATTGGAGACCACTAGGTTATGGGTGTGTTAACTACAAGTGACTCGTTCACAAGAACAAAAGTTTTCGTGGTTCATATACATCTTTTTTTAGATACACAAGGTTCTAAGGTCCCATCACTAGCTTATACCTATAGGGGATATCCCATATGTAGTTATCCTTGATTAATATTCACTCACCGTCGGTATATGGTGTGAAATTGGAGATATCTTAAATATAATTGTGAGTTTTTTATTATTGTTTTTTTCCATGACATTGATTTCATTAAAACTGTTTCCTTTAAAATGGTTCAAGAATTTATTTTCTTTAATTTATTAAGAATTCTTTTGTGTTCATCATTTAATGTTTATGTACGTCAACGTTTCTTGGTGGAATCCTACTAGGTGTAAGATCACACCTTAATTACAACTTTAGGTGTTAGTATATTTTGTATGGATTGATAAAGGTATGGGTAAATCTTATGGAGAAAGAGGTTAGAGTTTTTAATGATCATTCAGGGACTGTGTCGTAGAGATGGCTGGAGGGTGATTTTGTCTATCCAGGTGGTGGGTTTTGAGAGTGTTTTTTTTGTAACTATACTTTTCAGTTATTTTTTGGTATTTTTCTAAAACATGTAACTCAAATTCTAGTTTCTGGTTAAAGCATTGTTTGGTTGGGAATTATAGCTTCTATTTATTATATATTATCGGTTGTTTGAAATTTATTTATATTTGGTTAAATTTTTCCCAAACATTAATTTTGATACTCTGACACTTGTTCCATCTCATGGGGATCCAAATCATCCTTCAAGCCAAGTCATGGACCAAGGGATGTGTCAGTCTGATGGAGACCCATCTTTGTTCGTGACATATGTGGACCTATTTCTCCTTCAAAAGACTTTTCTTTCCCATTATAGAGTTTGATGTAAAATTGGGTATGGATTGGATTTCATATCATGTTATCATAATAATATTTAAATTTATTGAATATTTTTTTTACAATAGTATCAGTTTTTATATATTAATTAATTCATATTTTTTTTAATATATCTAGAATATGAGAAACATATAAAAATGGAAGTGAAAATTATCTTTCACATATTGTTATAATGAAAGGAACTATTGAAATTATTGATGTTATAGTAACCAATGAGTATATAGATATATTTACATTTTATTTTCCTTCTCTTATTATCGATATAGAGTTTGAATTTTTTATTGAAATATTTAATGATTATAATCAATTTTCAAAACCCCCTCATCGAATATCTGAAGTAAATATTTATAATTTTGAATATAATTACAAGTGTTTCCTCATTAGTGTTTCATCTACCATAACACTTCACCTTGAGGTGCTTCTTTTTTGATAAAATGAAGGATGGTTTTAAGTGACACTTCATTGATTATTGAGAAGAATATAAAATTATTAAAAAGAATAATATATCCAATTATTCATGTTGATGACATTTTTTAGCATCATGAAGGTACCCAGTTTTTTTAAAACCACGGTTTCATGTAAGGATGTAACTAGAGGATGAAAAATATGTAATAAATTATAAGGATAGAATTCTAAAATTGGTATGAGAATTATGATTTTTTGGTTATTCATTTGAGGTTTATCAATGAACACATTATATTAATTTATCTTCTAAATAGTGTTTTCTAATGAATTTGGATAATGTTGTGGTGTTTTTATTTGGTAAAATGTAGTTTATTCTATATTTTATGAGGATAATGATTTTAATATATGTATTATTCTATGTATATATAAAATTGATTAATAAGATGTTTTTTAAATGTGAATTATCTATTTCAATAGATTTTATTACATGGCTATATTCTTATTAACTATAAAATATCTACTGATCATACCAATAATAAATTGGTGGATTATTTTCCATTATAAATAAATATCATTGAGATAAAATGAATTATTGTATTAAAAAGTTACTAATTGAGGTAATTTGAAATAATTAAATCATTATATATCCAACTATGTTAGCTAAAAATGTATTTAAAATCATCAAGATAAAGGAATGTGGTGAATATGTTCATGAATTAATAAAAAGAGTGATTAATTATATAGTCGAACCCATTATAAGATGAAATAATTATTTTATTATTTACATTTATTATTCATTGAAAGGGATTTGTTGGGTCATGATACAAAATGAATGGGTAATTAAATATGATTCATGTCAATAAAAATACTTTGACAAAAATTAACGTACTCATGGACTTCACCTTATAGTGTGTTTTTCATTAATGATTTAGTAATATTTTTTATATTCTATAAAATGTGTGATATATAATCACTATAAATGTATAAAGTATAAATTCACTAAAAAGAGTCGAATATGTGGTAGAGAAGAGTGATGAAACTAATAACATATTATGATTTTAGGTCTCACTAACATCCAAAATAATAAAATATGTTAGCTAAAACCGTGAGTTGGAAAGATAATTTATTCTTAAATATTCTATATTGGAACATATAACTTTTGATAGTGATCTAATGATTTTTATTCTAAAAAATTTCATGTACAAACACCCACACTTTCATTTTTTGTGTTAGTTTGGTCATTGTTATCGGTCAAAAGTAAGTATTCCCAATTATAATTTCATTTTCAAGAAATGTTATAATTATTCATGAAAGGTAATATTTATAATTTTAACTTTACAAAATATGGTATAATAATACATTCAATAAGGTTGTTTATTTTGAGTTATATATGTTTAAACAGTTAATTTTTAGTAGAAGTTCATACCTCTATGTTTATTGTTCAATTGAATCCTAATAAAAATTATAAATCATTTATAATATTATTGGTGGGGTGGAAGGAAGAATGATATTTCTAATTTAATAATGAAATTTTAAACATCAAAATAGGATAAATATAAATTAAAACTATATAAGTAATTTTATAAACCAGTTTATATTCATAAAACGAAATTAGAGAACATATCCAAATATTTCAGGTTGGGATTAAAATGCCCATCATAGGGTAAAAATTTGATTTCGTATATGTTTTAAATATTTAATAAATAAATACATTATCTTCATACTAAGAAAACATTGTCTTATAATAAATTTTGTTGAGATTTTCTTAATGATATTGTAAAATTACGTGGAGTCCCTCTTTATAATACATTTGATAGTGTTCCCATATTTACCTCATTTTTTAAGGGTATTAAAAATCAATGTGTACAGAATTAACTTTTAGTAAATCCTTTCATAAGTAATATGATTGATAGTTAATGTTATGAATTATTACTTTGGAAGATATTATATAAGATTTATTTTGGAACGTCAGAGATGTTGGGTTCAATACTATTAATTATTAGAATTTTCTTATAATAACATCTTCTATTCCATTAAATAGATACTTTTTTGGAATTATATATAAATTATATTCAAAATAAATCATGTTGTGATAAATTTAATTAAGGAAGGTGTTTAGGCCATAGTAGATAAAGAGATGGTTTATACGATAATGATGAATTTTCACCATACGATGAAATATGTATTAAGAAAGAATATTATAAAGTTAACTAGAGGACTAGTATCTAACATGAGGTAAGATATATTTGTTTCTTAAAATATCCCATTGGAACATTTGTATTATATTTGAAAAAATTGAATGATTATCCACTATTTATGAGATGACAATTTTGTTTTGGAAAAAGTGTGACTAGTTATATTACGATTGGATTTACATATGAGTTTATCATTATATTAGGATTTTTTTTTAATTGTTAAATAAATATGTACCTGATGAATATAATGTATTTATTCATGGAATAGAAAAAATAATAAAAACTAATATATTTAAAAAATAATATGAATGGAAAAAATATTTCTTGATTTTAAGGAATATTTAATTAATTAAAAACCTAATATTTATTATAGATAATATATATATGTCTTTTTAGTAATAATTTTATTCATTAAGTTATTGTTTTATAGGAAAAATAAAATATTTTATAAGAAAATTAACAGTCATAAAAATATATATGAAAAAATAGTATCACTAATTTATTTTAGAATAAAATTATTATGAATATTTTTATAAAGTTAATAAAACATTATGACCATGTTATTCTTAATAAAAAATAAATTTTATTCCATTGTAATAATCAGGATTATATTTTATGGATTCATAATCACTAGAATTATTGTAATAAATTTTTTAGTCGAAAACAAAATACCTTTCTCAAAACAAAATGTTTTAATGAATTATTTGACATTATAAAAGGGCTAAATTTATAAGTTGCTGGAATTGAATTTAATAAAATCTTATCCATTTTTTATATAGGTTTATCAAAATTGATCTTATGGTGATTTGTTTATTCTTCTAAAAAATGTATTTTTTGGGGCATAATGAAAAATAAAGTAATTTGTAAAAAAATTCATTTATTTTAAAGTATTATAAATGTTTTAGATTTTTTTGTATTTTTAATGGTAAATTATTCCCCTTGGAAAATAAATTTTCCAATTGATTATATAATAACTTTCATTGTACATTCATTTGGTATAAAATTTATTATATGTTTATAATAACATTTTTTCTAAAAATATTTTTAATGTTGGTTTTCATATTTATATTAAAATTAATATTTACCATAACAGTTTATTTAAATTTTTTAAATGGATTTAATATTTGGAATCAAGAGGTTATAATTTTTTATTGTTTTAAAAAAAATTGTTATTATCTACTATAAACATCATAAATATTTTTCATCATGGTAATGGTTAAAATACATAACATGGAAGTCAGAATGGTGAGATAATGTCTAAAATATCATAATTTACATTAAATATTATTTTATTAGAGTATTTATACTCAAAATCATCTTATAAAATAATTTTTTTTCCATTTTCCATTTTGAATGACATATAATATATTAAAAGTTTTAAATATACACATGTGTGTCAGTCGCTACCCATATAATTTTGAGAAACATATTCTAACATATTAAAATAATTATGACTTTTATATCAACCAATAACTATCAAAACACATTCCATATTAAATAAACCAAAGAAGAGGTTTAATTTTTAAAAGATTATTTCATCATTATTTCTTCTCTAAACACCATAAAATTGTATTCATGCATAATAAAACAATGACATAAATATATCAAATATAAGTAAATATTTTATTGTTTATTGAATAAAATAATTTCATATACCTTTCTAAACTATGATAAATAAAAACATCCCATCTGCATAAGTGTGGAATACCATTTCAAAGATGCGATGTGTTTCATTTTTCATTGTTGAATTATATATATGGTTGAAAATATGAATAAAATAAATAAATATTATATTAATTAAAAAGTTATTATTCATCAAATATGATATATTTTGTATCTATATACACTTCCATTTGTTGGGAAATGATAATGTCACTCAGGTGAACATTTTGATTACCACCTCCACAATGTAATGTGATCAATTATTTATTTCCACATTACATGGATAAAAATGCGTATGGAAATGGTTAAAATATGAAATTTATAACAAATTTATTATTTTTTAGAGTAACTTTTTTTCCATTTTTCCCCATTAGATAAATGTCATTTTCATTTAGGTGTACGTACTAACTAGAGTCTCCATGAGATGAAGTGATTCATTTATATTGGACAACATACATGGTTCCTTAGAAATAAATATTAATATTATAAATTTATCATTATTATGATTCATGTGGTAATAAAATCATATCCTTATTTAATGTAGCTAATTCACTAATGATGTATTGTGGTTATAAATTGAACAGGACCAAAACATCCGATGTTATATTATCAATTTAATAATGAAATAAAACATGTAACTAAATTAAAAAAATGTGTATAATTATATTCTAATAAACATTAAATAGGTTTTTATTAAATTAAATAGCTAATTTAATTTTATTATTTTGTATTTTGAAAATTTACAAATCTATATTGTGCTTTTTTTATGCAGATTTTAGGTAAAAATTATTGTTCTAATGTTTTCATACAAAATAATTTTCTTTTATGTATAGGATCTTTTAAATATTCATTAATTTCCCTACATATGATTAAAATGTTTATAAATGAAACCATATATAATAAATAAATTTCATTATAAAATATTATTAATTATTCCTTCCATGATTTACATATGGATGAAATATCAATATATTCTTGGATATTTTACTTTAATGTTATATTTATACAAAGAAATAAATATTCTAATTTTAGATCAAAATGATGATTTCCCCAAAGCATGTCATTTATAGAGCTATATTATCTATGGAATATTAAAACGTATGGAATTTTATGTGTTGGAATATACCCTCAAATATGATTGATATATAGAGAAATATTTCCATTCTGGGATGTTATTAATTGTTCATCTTGGACATCAATAATATTTTTACCAATAAAATTTCATTGAAAATTGATGGGGTTAAAATTACCTGGTTTGATCAGTGTGATAATTCTTTTTATGAGTAAAAACATATGGAAATGAAGAAAATAGTAATGATACAACCTAGAACTATTGAAGGTTTTGAGGTATATTTTGTTTCATATAATTTTGAAATAATTTTTATTGTTATGTATAATAAGTAGATATTAGATTACAGTTCTATATAATTATTTCCTCATAAATGGAAATAACCTTCCGATGATTTAGACATATAATCCATTGTTGAATAATTAATATATAGGAGGAACAAATTCTGTGTGAGTTCATTTATGTTTTAACTTACACTGAGTTAATAAAGTACATTTCATCCAATATGTATTTTTATACGAGGTAGAAATGTGTGGTTGAATATCAAAAAACATTCTAGCTTTAAATTTACTTTCCACTTATAAAATAAAATGTTGTTTTTTATTATATATGCCAAAGGATATATCCTAAATGATTAAAGAAGGTTGAAGAGTAGTTGGATTGTATATCCTCTATGGATAAACATACTTGTTATGAGGTTGTGAAATAGGGGGGATAAATACTATATCACTTGATTCATACCATATCCTTCAATGGAGTGTGCCAATAACTCCAAGGAATCAAACTTATATTGTATCATTATTAATTAGATATTTTGTGGTAGGGATATACTAGATGATTGGTATCATTTTTATTCATCATCATTATAATTGAATTGGTTATTTGTGGTACCTAATACTGGGTATGAAGTAATCATAAATGAATATTTTTCTTCAAGGGGATAATTCCAACAAAAATCATAAAAATATATCAGGTAACCCATCACCATATATTGAGGATTTATTTAAATAGGGAATCTATTTGATTAATTTATATATTAATGACCTATAGAAATTTTAAAAATAATAAAAAAACCCTATATATATCTTTTATAAACTACCCCACTAAGATGGATATGTTATGATATAGTGATGGAATTAATGAAAATTCTTCCAGAATCTCTTAGTGATTAAAATATAGTTCGGGTATTAGAAGATAACAAGTTGAAGTAACCCTAATTTTTTTCTTTCAATGAATCAATATGATTCGATGATCTAATTAATTTATATTTATAAGAAGTCATTAAGATCCATAAGGATATTGATAGTATCTTATTAAAAATGGATCAATGATATAAGTGTTGGTAAGTGTAGAGTTTGGAAAGAATTAGTTTCTAATGTGAATTGAGTACTATATTCCACCTTTAGATATATATCACATATAATTAGACTATTAATACTCTCAAGGATATTATTCAGGTCTATGTATAAGACATTTTTTATTCTAATGAGGATAATCTCTCTAAATTTGTATTCTCATATAGTAACAGTTTCCCTTGATTTATCCAAATAGATCCCTCTGATTCAATCTATGGATTATTGTTTCATTTTCCTATGTTATTGATAATAATTGGTGGGTCATCCTAGAATGGGACTAATTATTTCAAGATATGATTGATAAAATAATTTTGATTCAGAACATTCATGTGACTATACAATCAAAAACAGATTCTTATGACAATTAGCAAAGAATAACATTTTAATTTTTAGTGGGTTGATAATATTCCTCTACGTTTATTCATATTTATCCCACTAATGGTATGGAATGTAAGGGAATCTAACTACCTAATAAGTTATGAATTTTAAAATACCTGTTCATGTTGGAATGTATTCTTATCATATGTCATTACCTCAAATATTAAATAACAAGAATTATACTTTTATATAATCCAATATAAATAATTATGTTCCTTACACTTCACATGTGATTTGGTTTAATTGAAACAACATTGGACATCATAATATGGACTCATACAATTATTTTTAATATGTATAATATTTTTCTCCACATATAACACCATACAATGATGATAATTATATATATATATATATATCTTATAAATACTAAATAGAGTCACTAAATCTACCCTTGGAATTAATAGGTACGAATAATAGTGATTGAGTTGTGATATATATATATAGGGGGTGTGTGTGTGAGTCTATGTGTGTCTATGGGGGTTATTTTATACCAATCCCCATAATATAATATCGTGTTTTATAATACATCATTTAATGTGTTGTAAATTTTAATAAATAATTATAACTATATTATTGTAAAATTATATAATGGTTGTAAATTAATATTATATTTCATTTCTGGAAATAAGATCTATAACAACGGTTTTTGGGAAAACAGTTGGTATAGTTCACTTATATGTATCTATATCAACGGTTTTAGTGAAACTGTTGGTATAGGGGGGACCTATACAAATCTTTTGGGGAAAACTGTTGGTATTGGTCACTTATATGGACCTATGCAGCAGTTTTGGCCATACCGTTGGTATAGGTCCATAATAGAAACCCTATACCAATTGTTTTCCACAAACTGTTGGCATAGGTCCCCCTATACCAACGGTTTGTCCAAAATTTTTGGAATTGGTACTAAAATCAATGAATCTATACTAACGGTTCTAAAAACCATTGGTATAGGTCTATACCAATGGTTTTGAGAAAAGTTTGTATAGTTACATGTATTTATTATGGAATCATCTTACAGAGAACATTAAATAAATCAATATTTAATATATTTATGATAATATATATATATATATATATATGAAATTAGGCTCACAAAAGTCATTCTATGTTAGTGGTTAGGTCGTTCAATGATATACTGGAGGTACTGTGATCAAAACCAACAGAATGATTCTTTTTTGAAATAAATATACCAATGGTTTTATTGAACCATATGTATAGATTTTTCATATTACATATACCAACAGTTTTGAAAACCGTTGGTATAGGTCTACAACAAGGGTTTTTACAAAAACGTTAGTATAGACCTATCCCCACGGCTTACTAGCCAACGGTTCTCCAAACAGTTGGTATAGGATATACCAATGGTTTGGAGGCCTATACTAGTGGTTTCGAACAATTGGTATAGGGTATTCTTATAGTAGAATTTAAACTTATATATATTATTGATTGTTCTATTGAAAAAATAAGAACTATTTTTTGATCTAGCATAAATATTTACAATTAGTATGGATTTTTTATAAATAATGATTGGAAATCTGATAAATAGTGAAATATATCATCTTGAACAAATATTTCTCCTTCTATAGTACAGTTATTTTATATGTATGATTTGGAAATTTATGAACCAATTTTATTTAAAAATAATTTCTTTTAAAAGAAACTTTATTAATTTTAAGATATTTATATATTTACAATAATTTAAATTTAAAAATTTAGAATATGAGTGATATTTATTAAAAAATATTATTTCTAATACATTATAAATTTAGTATTTGATTGTTTATTTTCATTACTTCTAGATGATGAATAAAATAAAATATGTTTTAAAATTTGATTTTGTATTTCTATATAATTTAATAGTTACATTTTTTAACAACAATAAACATTAAAATTCTTTATGAAAAAACATTTACCATTGCAAGATCAAAACTAGTAAAACTGAAAAAAACATAACTAATGTTTTGAGAACATATTAATATTTTTTGATAAATAGTGCATGATACCTATATATAATTAATATTTTATAATCTCAATTATTTCAAAAATTGGTATCCACATTCCTTCAATAGAACATCCTATTATTAAAATGTTTTGGTTATTTATAAGAAATCCATCTCTATTCAATTATAAAAGGGAATCTCATCTCGTCAGTTTTACTCAAATAAAAACAACTATATTATACTAAAACAAATTCTCAATATTACTATCTACCATAAATAGGTTTTTATTCTAAAATTTATATCCCATAAATTATTCACCCCCTTTGAAAAGGATTCAATCATTCATGAGTTGTAAAAATTATTAACTGCTCCATTCTGATTTATATATTAGTAGGTCTAATTTATCATTCTGAAATTCCATTACACCTTATTATAAAATTAAAATAATTTTTATTACTATTAGAAATTTTTATTAAAATTATGGTTTAAAAATTAAGTATTATTGACTACCCTATTAAAATAAATTAATTCAGTATTCATGCATTTTGTAGAAAACCACTTTCACGACCTGACATGTATAGTTTTTCTTCAAAAGAATAAAAAAAATTCCATATAAGAAAATAAATATATAATTATTAAATTTATGAATATTTTTTATTTTTTACAATAATCTATATTACCCCTTTTCAATATTTTATTGAAAATGACATCATCATCTATACACATGTGAAGAATACGACCAAAATGTAATGTTTTTTTTTCTATTTTTCATTGAAAAAACCTTACATAATTCGTCATGATTTTTTTTATAATGGATAAATCAAGTTCCAATTAAATTAATGGTGATATATAATGATAAATTGGAAACCCTATTTATAATACATGATTAAAAAAATGTGGTAAATACAATCATCCAACAGAATGTTCAAAGAGAGATGATTTATATATTCATTTTAAAAAATAACATGATAAAGGTTATATTAATCTACTAATTAATAAAAAATATGGCATATAAAATTAATAAAATGTTGTAATGGTTATTATGATTTTGGTATAATAGTATATCAACAAAATCACATCCTACTCATACCTTAATTATTGATTTTTATTATTTGGAATAATTTAACCACATAATTGAAACATGTTATGAATTTATATCATGGATTTTTATGAAAAATGATTTTATATAATTATATTATATAAATAATGAAATAATATGATTTGATTACATAATTTTAATTTAATAATTTCACTAATTTTTTAGCAAAACATCGTTGATTTATTTACAATCATAGAAATGAGCTTATTGTGAAGTATAAATTTCATGATTATAAACAAAAATCACATAGAGTGAAGTAATGACATAATAAAAAAATATTAAACCACAATTATATTCCTTTAATGAATTCATAATGACTAATGTTTGGATAATAATTAAGAATGGCTCCACTATTGTGAAATAATTTCCAAATGATCAAAATTTCGGACGCCCAATATAAAAATAATTAATTAATAAATAGTATACACGATGATAATAATTATAAATATTTTTTATAAAATTATATATTTATATTGGAAAAATTATCTGAAATTTGTGATTACCAAATTTTATATTATTGTGAAATAGGATAGACAACATTTGTATTAATCATGAATTAAGGTGAAGGTTTTTTCTCAATGATTCACTCCTTGACACATACTTCATATTATGGACAATTGTTTTCATTGTAATGTTATATAAAATAAATAATAAATTGTTTTAATCATGACTCACACCTTATTTATAATAGTTTTTGATTTACTTTAAATCATATAACCCATTCAATTATTATTCCAAAATATATAATATCATAACTATCTCACTGACCTTATTTAGAAATAAAAAAATTCTATAATTTTTACATGACTATCCATTTGAACAATTCCTTGATCCTATATTTCCACTATTTAACATTATTTTCTATTTTTAATATACATTAATTACTTCAAATCATCGATAAAAAAAATTTTGTTAAAAAATATTCTCAAATAAGATTATAAAATTGGTATGAATAAATCACATTCTTACCAAAGAATAATTTCATAGTTGTTCATATTTTCACTAATATAAATCTTTCACCTTGTTATTAGGTAGGAAAATATTGATTTTTTCTATTTTCTCATAATTATATTTATTGATTTTTAATAAACAAATATTATTTTGTGATGTGGGTTTTCAGACAATATTATTTCAATATATTTAAAAGCCTTCATCCTAATGTCAAAATTAATTTTTTTATATTACATTGCAAATATATTTTTCAAACCACTATGAATTTATAAGGATCCATTGTAAATGATTTTTTCTCAAAAGTGATTTTTTTGTTTATTCAATTACCCCTTTGGAAAATATCTTTTGAATGTGACTTGTAACTATATCTTTCTATGAAGTTGTTCAAAATGGGTTTAAAGATAAGTTTTTATGATTCTTTACTTGTGAAAAAAACATTAATACAATTTTTAATAATATTTGGAAATTTATCTATAATATTTTTTAAAGAAAATTATTTTTCTCATAGTTTGAAAAAAATTGAAAATTATTTCTTAAGATTATGAATATTTATTATTTCAATATATAGTTTTTAAAATCACATAATAGATAATGTTTATCTATGTCATTTTCCTTTGATAAATATTATTATTAATAAATTTTATTATTTAAATGGGGCCATCCACATTATTTATTATTATATATTATGGAATACATTTTTTATAATGGAAATTAGTCATCACATCATATATAACTCCTAGACATTGATGGTTTATATGTATAATTTTTATATTGATTACTACAAAATATAAATAAAATATAATTGATTTCATGGATTAATGACTGTTCCCATTGGTTGCATCAATTTATAGATTCGGTAAATTATTTTCCTAACCATATAACTATTATATATATGGTAAAATAACATGTTCTTTGTTATATTGATTTAATGGTATTTACCTATAAAGGTACATAATTTTTTTGGATACCCATTTATTTTCATCATGTTTATTATGTCCTGATTTTTTGAGGAATTAATAATAATTTACTACTAAAAATACATTTTAAAATGTTAGGGAAAACATTTTAATTACAAGGGTTATTTGTATAATGTTGAAGTATATCTAGTTTATTTACTAGTTTTATTTATTATATGGAAATTAAATGATATTCATTTAAAATTTGTACGAAATTTAATTTATATTAACGGGTTACTATTGATTTTATATGTGAATAATATTCAATTAGAACTCAAAATATTGACTAAATAATGGTTATAGTATTATATCACACTAAAATTCATTGGATTTGAATCTAAATATCGTTGAAGGGAAATTCATCCAGTCATATTAGTATCTCATATGTGTTTTCATTAATGATGTTTTTTGTAAATTTAATCTTTCCCTATATTAATGATTCATTCCATATTTTAAATATTCTCCACGTGTTTTTGACGGTTATCATGACTCATGTTCGTAGACTCATCCTTCCACAGACATTGGATTCATGTATCTGTTTAATAAAATCCACATCGAATGATTTATAATCTATCATATTTTGGTTTTATTTTCTTATGTGTTCTTATTATACACATATACTTATATTATTGTAACTTATGGAATTTCAGTGTTAATGTTTATATTTCAAATTACTTTTCATATTAGATCAAACCTATATTTGTTTCCATTTTCATACGTTATTATGATTGGAAACATATATAATGGATAGAAGATTAACTTTTGTATATTATATAGGAGGGATATTAAAGATATAATATAATGTTTTTAGTTTCATGTAAAATTGGATGATTTGGAATTTATAACAAGATAATGAGTTTTCTATATAATTTTTTACCAAAAATATAAAGAACAAAAAATGTAAATATTATTGGTATTTTATTATAAAGAAATATTAATTTTAATATTTGTTGATGATATATTCACATCTATGGGCTCTTATAGTTGGATTTAGAGGACGTTTAAATATGTTTTCAGATTATGATGATATCGGTTGGGGGTAAATTTAGGGATTCAAATGTCATTAAAGGATTATTTTTTAAGCTTGATTACAATTTTAGTTTTATATATAACCCTTTTTAGGCCTGTTGAGGTAAAAAAATTTGTTTTGGGATGGATAAATTCTACAATAACCCTATGAATATATTTATGGGGAGATTGTAATTAAAATATAACATCATCATGTTTTGAGAAACTATATATTTTGTGGTTATCATTGAAATAAAATCATTTTCAGGATTTTAAATGTTGATTTCATATCTGATAGAAAAAAAATCGTTTTATTACCATAAAAATAACATATTGGATATTAACTCAATCATTAAATAGTGTACACAAAAGTAGCCTAACTATTAATCTATTTGGACACTCCTGGGGGATATTCTTCATTCAATCATAATTACATTATAGACCAATATGACGAATTTATATAATAATTGCATTTATTTAACAATTTTGGAAGTACAAGATGACTTAATATAATGTCATGTATATTGAACTAAATTTATTACTGGAATATATGATTATTTAACTAGAGAATCCAAATTTGGATTGAATTTTCATAATAAACTGATCATGTAATCTATTTTTGGGACCATTATTTTATGTTTTAGTATTTGGTTGGAATAAGATATTCGGAATGACTCTAACAAACGTATGTATTATATGTATTATAATGGAATAATGGATAACACATAAATGATCATGAAAGTTTTTATATGCTGGATATGATAGAAAATTTCAGTTTAGTAGTGTTTCCAAAGGAAGTGTGGTTGACCTCATAATATTTATTAATTATAGACACTTTTAACTATTTTCATACACTTATAATATTAATTGAGACATTATAATATATTCTAAATGATATGATAATTTTGTGAAACATGTATGGAATTTTTTCCAATATATTGGTTTTAAAATTATTGATAATATATATTAAATTATATCAATAACTATGAATGGTTATTTTTTAGGAAGGATACATTTTATGTATTTATACTGGAGAACACATGATTGAGGTATGAATAGGTTTTAGGTTTAATATATTCTCTATAATGAGGTAATAAATGGATGATTTATTTTGATAAATGTTATTTAGATAGTATTGATAGGATTACTATTGATTTTTTTATGTATAATAAAAAAGTGATCAATGATATTTTTCATTGATTTTATATAATAATATTCAAATATATATATATATATATATATATATATATATTAATTTTTCACTTAATTAACTAGTGGTTAATAAGTTTAAGAGTTAAATTAAGACATAATTTGTTGTTGAATATATATTCTCATAGTTCATTAATGTATAGAAAATTAAAAGGGTTTCATTATAGGTATGTTATGAAGAATATATGATTACTATATATACACAATGGGGTACATGATTGTATTAATGGATAATGTTTTTGAGGAAGGAATAGTATCTTGATATTGACTAAAATGTCAGTTTGATTTCATATTATAAGATATATCTCAAATTATGAGTTTGTTAAGAACACTCTCCCATATTTGAAATAGTAACAAATAAGTAAAATAGTGAGGATAACATTTATTTGAGGGGGAATAATTTTATGCCCATAAAATATAGAAATAATTTTTCCTCAAATTATGTAATATTTTTATGATATTTTTATCCATAAGAAATTTTTTTCTAAACCCAAACTGAAATATATATATATATATATATACAAATATATACCACAAATACAAATATCTATCAAAAACCATCCATTGAATTATTATGTATGTGTAGAATTTTCCATATTATGAAATAGATTAATATATAATTTTTTTATATAAATTAAAATAATTCATTATCGTTTTTACCATTTTATTATATCATTTATTACACTATTCATTAGTTTCAAATATTTATATTATCATGAAAGGATAAAATATTTATTGATTAATCATTTCTTGGTTAATGTTTTATTGAAATTTTGAATCTAACATACTAGTATTTTAAAAAATTAGTTTCTTTATTAAAATATTTTTCTTCTATAGTTTATAATATTATTTAAAACTTATTTTTAAATATTTTTTATTGTATAATAATAATATAAAATTAAAACATCATCATGATTATTCCTAAAAAAATTACTTTAGGATAATTTTTTTTCTAATAATATTTATTTGAAGGGGAATTGTAAAATATAGCATTTTCAGAAATACGTTTCATTAAATGACATAATTAGTATATAAGAATGATTTTTAAAAATTTTAACATAATTCATTGGAAAATTAATTATTTTATAAGTGAATTTATAATTACAAAAATACCAACTCTTGTCTAAAAACCTACAATAACACTTTAGAAAATGTGTGACATTTTTCCAGAAAAAAAATTATTTTCCAAACATTTTTCACTTCATACTCTAATAATATTTTTTATCACTCTCATAAGTGAATAAAATAAAATTAATTTTAAATTATAACTTTGTAGGGACAAAATATATAATATTTTCATTTTATTTTATTGAGGAACGAATATTTTTTGTTAGGTATAAAATAGTTACCATGAAAACATGTAAATCGTTACAAGATAAAAAAATAGTAGTAATGTGTTGGAAAAATGTTTAAATGTTTTCTATTAATGTTTTTTTGTAGCCAAGATAGACAATATATATTATGCTCTAATTATAATTATCAATGTTTTAAATTTGAGCTTTTGGTTGACTGATAATTACAAATTATTTAGTTTATTAACAATTAATTCATCTCATTTAACATATAAAATTTTCTCTCTAGTCATCACATAAAATCACAAAAAACCATAATAGTTCAAAGAAATATCTTCCCAATCCTATCCAGAAACTTCCTTTGCACACCTTCATGATTTTTTGGATTTATCAAATAATCATACATCAAAGGTTTAACCCATTCTGAAGTTGAGATAATCAATATAATGAGGTATATATTTCTAACTGCTTATTTCTCATTTATTTTCATCAAGTGATCTTCTTATTCAAATTATTATATTAGATAGTACTAAAATGAAAAAATTATTATTATTATTATAGTTTTATTGTAATGAACCAACTTTTCAGCAATATACAGATCATTTTTTTCTTAATTCCATAGTCATTCCCTTATGATGTTACATAATGGAGTCATAGAGCTTGTGAGGGTGTCTTGGGTCTATTCAAACCCTGGCACTGTAGCTTTTTGGGAAATAGACAGACCCACACAATTAGTAGACACTATGCCGCCCAACATAAATAGTTTCCGCTAAACAACCAAGGAATTTTAGATGGTATGAGGGAGATATACCATTTCATGGAAAGGTGTGAGCCCAGGAACACACACATGCATAAATTTCAGAATTTGGGATTGTAGTATTTGAATGGATTTCACATGTTTTGGAAAAATATGATCTTATACTTCGAAATTTCAATCCATAGAAAGTAGAGGTTTCATGTTTTGTTTATGGTTTGGCCAACCGTGTGTCCAAATTTGGTGACCCAATTATATTTTTGGTAAAATTCCATTTTTCCATATTTTATTCTAAAATATCACCCCTCTCATATTTCATCTCTAGTAGAAAAGAGACATCCATTTTTACCTAGGATAAATCACATCTCTTCCATGTATAGGAATTCATTTCTTCTGCTAATATGTTATTTTATTTGAATTCTATTGGTCACTTTGGATCCATATAATTTTTCTCCATAATTTGATTGCTTCTAATCGTGTTTCATATTCCCATCTCTTGAACAATTTTTGTGTTAGATAATTCAACATATTTTTATAGTGTTGTTCAATTCATATTTTTTCTTCTGATATACTTCTAATTTGAAGATGATATTGGATGAGGATTTTTCTATATCCCTATTGTAGGTGGTCTTGTTTTTATACCTCAATGTTGACTTGATTTCATAGCACATCCATTATTTTGTAAAGTGGTCATTTTCATTCATTTATTTATAAATAATTTATAATATATAAATATATATATGAATTTTTTAATACTATTAAGGATCCTTTATATTTTTTATCAGATTTAGAACTCAATTATATCCAATCCTCAGGGTGTTTTTATTAGAATTTGCATCTTTTATATATTTGTTGAATGGATCAAAACACCATCCAGTTGTTTGTCTTGACCACGAAATTAATTTCCATACTTAATTAATTAAATGGAATTTTTCTAAGAAATGATAATGACATAATATTCAGTGAATATTAATTTACCTAATTTGATTATGATTTTCCTTGGCATGATTAATTAAATTAGTTGATTAAGAGAAATTGGAATGTGTGGTTAGGCCATTCCATGTGATTCATCATCCAATGACCCGAAGGACTTAGAATATTTATTTATTTAAAATAGAACCCCCTTTTATGAGGGGAATGTGAGAACCCAAAATGCCTCCATGAACATTAGACTAAACACGATCTGAAGGTCTTAATAATTAGAACCAGGATGACAACATGGAGGGACACCACCAAAACATATTATTGTGAAAAAGCTACCCACCATTGTATGGCGCTTCAGCAAGCAATAGTCCTGTTTCAAATCCTACACCCAATCAGTTGGCTAAAGCCATACACTACAAAAAAAAATTCCGAAATGATATGAAAAGATGAATGGACTTATATGGAACCTATTATTTGGATTTTTCAATATGGGTGAGTGTATATGAAAAACATCATATCAAAAAAATTCCATTTCAGATCACAAAACACATCAAGAACTATAGAAACTCACCATCACAGTAGACCGCCGATGAAAGATGCTCTAACCGATAACACAAACTACATAATTGCAGTACTACAAGAAGAAAATCAGCCTGAATCTTGAACCCATGAAACCAAGATCCTTTATCGATCTATAGAATTGATGATAAAACCCCACCTACATCCAATCCCCATCCAGCCGCGAATGCGAGTGGAATGGAAGTCACACCCGATTTTGTACCGCATAGGGGAAGAAGAAAAGTATAGTGGGGAATGATAAAACACTATTTTATTGATTATTTTATTGATAATAAATGATATAATTTCCTCACATTGTGTTAAATATGTATAATTATAAAGTATTTGGAATTAGATCATTCATTTGATTATTTGATTAAAATTCCAGTTTTACACTTTATAGTTTACTCTAGTATTTCGAAGCTAAATATATTTATATTTATTATTTGAATTTGAAATTTTTTAACAGTGTTCCAAACATGATTATATACAACTGTTATTTAGGAAAATAATGCTAAAGAGTGCATTGTATTGTTGAAAATGGGCCATGAACTCAAAGTTGGGCTGGACTCGCCAGAATGGATATTCTTCTGTATTGCATCCATAACACCTACATATGGGATTTTAATGAGCCCAAATTTGGAGAAGAGATATAGGACCCATATCTACACATTTGATCCTTATAGAAGGCCGGCCAATACACGCGTTTTGGTGGTCAAATGGGCGGTGCAATTTGCATTAAAATATTTGGCTGAATTTCCACATTCACACTTGAAACCACTTGTAACCTATCCTCCCCTCCCCTATATAAATTGGAGTTTTTCTCATTTCGAGGGATTGGGACGTGAATTGAGAGATTGGAGGAAGAGGAGAATTTGTTTCACCCAAATTATCCAACCATTGTAAGAGGGGTAGCTCTTGACGCATGGATCCCCTCATCGAAGCCTTCTTCTCTTCTTCATTTGGTAATGCTTTCATTTGTGTAATAATCTTCATTGTTCTTCTTTTATTTCTTCTCTTTCCTTCTGTTTTGTTTAAATTTCTTCTTATCTTAATCTTCCTCTTTGGGTTGGAATCAAGAGTGGAGACAAGATTTGGTTACACCCTTTCAATCCTTTGCTTATACAAATCGTCTCCACGATGACTACACCGCGCATGGAAGAGTAGTTCTTTTTAGTAATCAGTCGACCTCTCACCTTCATCATTAATTTATTTTGAATAAATTATCTACTGTAATTCACTAAACAAGATCCATTAATTTTGTTTTTAATTTAAATAAAACTAAGCAAGCAATTGAATAGTTAACACAAAACACGCGAGGTCGGAAATTGTGTGAACTGTGAGAGCGCAACCTTAACCGGTAATTCAAAACCACACGGGATCAATTTGTAGAGTTCAAATATAATCCCTAAACTCAATTAATCTTCATTTACATAGTGTTTATGTGCCTTAATTTACCACTTACCATAATCTAATCATAGAACATCAATCAAATCAGGGTGTTGTGATTGCATGTTCCGAAGATAGCCTAAGGTTAAATTCACTTCATCTTCGTGGTAAAGATAATTCTCGTAGGGTTCGAGATTTAACAAATTAAGGGATAATAATTATGTGAATATTAATTTAAATGATAATGATTAATAAATGATTGAAGGGGTATAGTTATATCGATTATGCCTTTTAAAATAGATTTCTAAAAAACTTCTTCTTGTTGTGTCATTCTAATCGAAACTTCATTTCAAAATTATAAACAAAAAAAATGAAATCTTGTTCCAGCAAACATCTTCTATATTTATAAACTATAAACAACCACCCCCATACTTTCCAGTAGTGTTTTTATTCTCTTTTATTTTGTTTCTAGAATACCTCTGAAATGTTGTTTTAATTGACTTCCTCCTTTGAGAGACGACCTTGGTCAGCCACTCTGCTGCACCTAAGTACCCCAAATCACACTAATCATTTGAGGGATCCCACGACAGCGATCCTCCAAATTGGCATCGATGCCGGGGAGGCAAGTAATTATTTCAACCAATTAGAGGTATTTATTTTATTTTACATTTTATTCTCTTCCTCTCTTCTTTCTTCCTTCTTTACCCTATCTGATTTTTCTTCTTCTTCTTTTATTTTCTTCAACTTCTTTTTGGACCATCAACTCAAACTTCTCATTTTTATTTTACTATGGTCCACTTTCTTTCTTTTCATTTTTATTTGATCTATGAAACGAACTAATCCCGAAGATTTCTTAGATCTTGACCCTGAGATTGAACGTAGCCTTAGGGCTCGAATCAGAAATTCTCAGTCTACGGGAAGTTTCAATATTCAACCAGTTGGTGAATTCCTCTCTTATGGAAACATTGAAATTGGAAGCAATTCAAATTCAAACATAAAAGAGGAACCAATGGCTGGAAACAATGGAAATGAACTTAATAGAACCATTCTAGAATTGGATGCACCTGATATTAACTATCAACCAACATGTATTGCATACCCAAATCTCAAATCGCACTTTGAACTAAAATCTGGGTCCATTCACTTACTTCCAATGATTCATGGCCTCTCTCGTGAGGATCCTAATAAGCATTTTAAATAATTTAATGTGGTTTGCTCAACCCTTAAACCAAGAAATGTTTCTGAAGATCAAATCAAATTACGAGCATTCCCATTCTCACTTGATGGAGCTGCAAAAGATTGGATGTATTATTTGCAACCTGAAGATGTAACATGTTGGAATGATTTGAAACGTCTTTTCTTGCAAAGATTTTTTCCAGCATCAAGGACCACATCCATTCGAAATGAGATATCGAGGATCAAGCAAGCACAAGGGGAGTCAATGTATGAGTATTGGGAGAGATTCAAGAAGTTGTGTGCAAGCTGTCAACATCACCAAATCAGTGAGAAACTCCTCATTCAGTACTTCTATGAATGACTCACACCTATGGAGAGGATCATGGTGGATGCCACAACTAGAGGAGCATTGGTGGACAAGATACCAGCAGCCCCACGTTCATTGATCGACAAGATGGCTCAAAACTCCCAACAATTTGGTGATATAGGTACACCTCATGTTCGAGGAGTACATAAAGTAATCCCTTCTTCTCTTGAAAGTAATTTGATTGATACTAAGTTAGAAGAATTGACAACTATGGTGAGGCAGATTGCATTGGCTCAAAATACATCCCAACCCCCTCCTTCAAGGCCATGTGGCATTTGCACTGAGACAAGCCACCCAACTGACTGTTGCCCACAACTACAAGAGACAGAATATTGTGCAGCAGTGTTCCCTGGGAGACCATTTCAGCAGCAACAACAACAACAACCATATCCCCAAAAGAAGTTTGATATAGTATACAACCAAGGGTGGAAATATCAGTCAGACATGAGGTATGGCTCTGGACAACAACAAATTCCCCCTTTTCAACCAAACTTCCAGCAGCCTCCACCTTACCATCAGGGTTTCCAACAACCCCAAAGGAGATTCGAAGCTCAAACATCAACGAGTCAGAAAAAACGGAATATCCAACACAAGGTAGACTCTGACACTGATGATCTTTTGAAACAAATTGTTCTTAATCAACAGAATGAGCTGAAGAGTCAAGGTTCGGAGCTGAGAGAGTTGAAGACTCAAATGAGTCAGATTGCCACCGCCCTCCATGAACTTGTGAGTAAGAATTCAAGAAATCTACCTTCCCAACCCACTCCAAATCCAAAGGGGAATGTTAGTGTCATCACATTGAGAAGTGGGAAGCAAATGAATGATACATCTGGACCTACCATTCCACCAGGATTCACCTCTACTTTAGAGAAGCCGCATTCCATACCAACTGATGAGTAATCCATGGAGAAAGATAAAGGTAAGAAAAAGATTGATGATGTACCTCCTAAACCCCTTCCTTTTGCAAACAGGGTTGTTCAAACCAAGAAGATGGCTGAAGAAGCAATGAAAAAGGAGTTTTTGGACACATTCAAGCGTGTGGAGATCAACATTCATCTACTTGAAGCCATTAAGAAAATTCCAAGGTATGTGAAATTCTTAAAAGAACATTGTACCAATCGAAGAGGGCTCAAGGGAAATGAGAGTATCAACCTTGGAAGGAATGTCTCGGCACTCATTAAACCAATTCTAGCAATTCTAACAAAGTGCAAGGATCCCGGGACATTCACTATCCCATGTACCATAGGGGAGTTGCACATCTCTGATGCTCTTTGTGATTTAGGAGCTTCAATAAATGTGATGCCTCACTCTGTATTATCTTCCTTGCAGGTTGGGGAGTTGAAGCCAATAGGAGTAGTGGTGCAATTGGCGAATAGAGCTACGGCATATCCTGTGGGAGTTCTTGAGGATGTACTTGTTCGGGTAAGAGACATGATCTTTCCAGTAGACTTCTATGTGCTTAACATGGAGGATGATCAAGTAAGTTCTCATGCCACCTTTATCTTAGGTAGACCCTTCCTCAAAACTGCAAAAACTATCATAAATGTCAATGAGGGTACACTTTCCATGGAGTATGGAGATGAAGTTGTGATATTTAATGTTATGGATTCCATAAAGTACCCCTCAGAGGACCATTCTGCTTTTGTTATCTCCCATTTGAACCACCAAGTAAAAACATCATGGAATTGGATTTTCCTATGCATAGGGAGATTATGAGTATTGGTTCTAGTTTGATGTGTAATAATACTTATAACACCCATTTTTAAAGAACAAGACTCTCTAATATTTGATTTTGAAATGGCATCATATTCTGATTTTGATCATGTGAACTCTAATTATGACATGGCTATTGAGTATGCTGATGGATTTGGTGCTTTATTCTCTGATTGTGATGATTTTTATTCTGATACTGATCATCATTGTGCAGATATGTTTGTTGCATCAATTTCTCCATCCATACTACAACCTCCTTCATTAGAACTCAAACCATTGCCACCAAATCTGAAATACTCATACTTGTTGAATGGTGAGAGATTACCTGTTATCATTGCTAACAATCTTTCTATTGAACATGAAGAAAAGCTTTTGAATATTTTGAGGGAGAACATCAGGGCGATTGGGTGGACCTTGGCTGACATATCAGGTATTAGCCCCTCCATTTGCATGCATAGGATTCTATTGCAGGATGGGGCTAAACCGGTGAGACAACCACAAAGGAGACTCAATCCCACCCTCCTGGAAGTTGTTAAAAAGGATGTTGAGAAATTGCTCGAAGCAGGTATAATATTTCCCATTTCAGATTCTCAGTGGGTAAGTCTTATTCAGTTTTTTCCTAAGAAAAGTGGTGTTACTGTTGTTAAAAATGAGAAGGATGAGTTAGTTCCAATGAGGGTTAAAAATAGTTGGTGTGTGTGTATTGATTATAGGAAACTAAATCAGTCCACTCGCAAGGACCATTTCCCCCTCCCATTTATTGATCAAATGCTTGAGAGACTAGCTGGGAAGACACACTATTGTTTCTTGGATGGATTTTCTTGATATTTTCATGTTCCTATAGCTCCAGAGGATCAGGAGAAGACTACATTCACCTGTCCCTTTGGAACATTTGCCTACCGGAGGATGCCATTTGGACTTTGCAACGCCACAGGTACCTTCCAGAGATGTATGGTGAGTATTTTTTCTGATTTAATTGAGACCTTCATGGAGGTATTTATGGATGATTTTATTGTGTATGGGTCTTCATTTGATGAATGTCTAATTAGTTTGGGAAAGGTGTTGAATCATTGTATTGAGAAGAATATGGTCCTAAACTTTGAAAAGTGTCATTTCATGGTAGAGCATGGCATTGTCTTAGGGCATGTAGAGTCAAAACATGGGATAGGGGTTGATAGATCAAAGGTAGATATTATTTCATCCTTACCATATCCTTCATGTGTGTGTGATGTTAGATCTTTCCTAGGTCATGCAGGATTTTATCGGCGCTTCATCAATGATTTAAGTAAGATTTCTCTTCCTATGTCAAGATTACTTCAAAAGGATTCTGATTTTGTGATTGATGTTTCTCGTAGGAATTCATTCGATGAGCTAAAACAACGTCTGACCACTCCACCTATCAGACAGCCCCCAAGGTGGGTGATTCCTTTTGAGCTTATGTGTGATGCCTCCAACTTCGCGGTTGGAGCTGTCTTATCTTAGAGGGTGGAGGGGCGTTCACATGTGATTGCCTATGCATCAAGGACACTGGATTCAGCCCAATCAAATTACACAACCACAGAAAAGGAGTTTCTTGCTGTAATATTTGATTTAGATAAATTATGTTCATATTTATTGGGCTCTAAAGTAATTGTTTTTTCTAACCATGCAGCTTTGAGGTACCTCCTAAAGAAGCCAGATGCAAATCCACGACTTATCCGTTGGATGCTCCTTCTTCATGAATTTGATATTGAGATAAAGGACATGAATGGATCAGAGAATTTGGTGGCAGACCACATAAGTAGGCTTACCCACACACTAGAGGATGACAGCTTGGACCAGGTACCACTTCGGGACACTTTCCCCGATGAACATCTCTATACCATCTCAGGTACGCATCCTTGGTATGCTGATTTAGTTAATTACACTGTTTCCTCTGAAATCCCAGCAAATTTGAAGAAGCATCAAGTTCAAAAATTAATAAGTGAGTATAGGTTTTATGTGTGGAATGATCCTTACCTCTGGCGCATGTGTAGTGACCAATTTATTAGGAGGTGTATTCTTGATCATGAGTTTGAGTCTGTTTTGCAATTCGGTAATACACTTGCATGTGGTGGACACTTTGGACCCCAACAGATAGCTAGGAATGTTTTGGACTCTGGATTATATTGGCCTAGTTTATTCCATTATCCCATGTGTTTTGTAAGTCATGCTCTCGTTGCCAACACACTGGGAATATTTCTTGAAGGCATGAGATGCCCCAACAACCCATACTATTCTGTGAGATTATTGATGTCTGGAGAATTTAATTTATGGGTCCTTATCCAAGTTCATATGGTTTCTTGTATATTTTGGTTGTTGTTGATTATGTGAGTAAACAGGTGGAGGCTAAGGCCACCAGGACTGACGATTCTCATGTTGTTGTGAACTTTGTCAAAGCCTAGATTTTTTGCAGGTTTGGAGTACCAAAGGCTATCATCAGTGAACAAGGGAAACACTTTTGCAATAGGAATTTTTCTTCCCTCCCTCGGAAGTATGGGGTGACACACAAAACATCAACACCATACCACCCCCAAACAAATGGCCAGGCTGAGGTTTCAAATCATGAGTTGAAACAAATCTTGGAGAAAACCGTGCAGCCAAATAGGAAGGATTGGAGCAAGTGCTTGGATGATGCATTGTGGGATTATATGACAACATACAAGACCCCCATTGGTATGTCCCCATTTCAGATTGTTTTTGGGAAAGCGTATCATCTCCATGTGGAAGTTGAGCATCGAGCCTATTGGGCTATAAAGAAATGCAACATGGATTTGGCCCAAGCTGGAATCCAAAGGAAGATGCATATTCAAGAGCTTGAGGAGATTAGATTATAATCATTTGAGAACTCAAGGCTCTACAAGGAAAGATCAAAAGAATCTCATGACAAAATGATCCATCAAAGGGAGTTTCATGTTGGAGAGAAAGTCCTTCTCTACAGTTCACGACTGAAGCTGATGCCTGGTAAGTTGCATTCTAGATTGTTAGGTCCTTATGTTATGACTAATTTTTTTCCTTATGGTGCAGTTGAGATCACACAAGAGGACACTGGAAGGAGCTTTACAGTCAATGGGCAACATTTGAAGAGATACATTGAGGGACTTCCTACTGATGTAGTGGATTTTATCACACTGCATGACCCCATCATCACTTGAGCACATCAGGCTGTTCCTAACCCTTTCACTTTTATATTATTTGTCCTATTTGAAAATTTTTCATTTCATGTGCATATATCATCACATAGGTTCACATTGAGGACAATGCAATATTTTATGTGTGGGGGAGGGAACCTTTTAGTTTAGTAATTTCAATTGCTTTCCTTTTAAAAAAAACAAAAAAAATTGTTTGTTTTTCAAAATTTGTGTGTTTATTTTACAATTTTATGTGTGTTTTTGGAAATTTTGGGCTGAAATGATTCTAATCACCATTTTAAAATCCATATCAATAAGTGAAACAATTTACCCCTTGAAACTAAGCTTAAATGAATGCTGAAATGACTTTGTTTCAAGTTCAAATATTTAGTTATTTCATGAAAAGTACGCTGAATTTTGAATCCCATGCCAATCTCACTGTCTTCATATTTGAAATCACTTTCATGTCAGGCTTCTGAACCATTATTTTCATATTCTTTACATTCACCTCACTTCTTGAGAGAACCAAACCATACTTGATTTAACCAGAATTTGATCTATTCCTGTGAAAACTTGAGGGTTTGAGGTACATATGTTTAAATGATTGAGGCATTTGTTTGGTATTAAAGACCCTATTTCATTGAATCCTTTTTTATAATGGACTACCTTGAATATTTAATCCATGTAGCCCTTAGAAGCCATGCACATCCTGTTAGGTTAAGCCACATTACAAGCCAATTTTCCCTATCCAACCAACTCTTGAAGTGAAATTGCATAATCTAGTTGAGCTTAAGTGTGGGGGAAGCTGTCTTGTGTTGTGCCACCACATTATGTGATAATTTGGGTGGAAAATTAAATTCTGAAGAGATGTGTTTTCTGCTAAATAAATTCATTATATTTAAAGTTGTGCCTTTTCTAGAGCATTCATGACAAGTGAAGTTGTTCCTTTTCTGGAGCAACTAATTGAGGTGGAAAGATGTGCCCATCTAGAGCTTTCAAGAAAATCATGTTTGAGAAGATTGACTTTTTTTATGCTTAAATAATGAATGGTGGAAACCTTTCATGACTTTTCATGATGATGGATCTGAATTGATACTATTGGGATTGAAGAGAAGACCATATTTAAATGAAAATTAGATTAATGCAATTTTGCTTCAAAAGAGTCAAGCCCTCCTCATTCAGCCTCAGAGTTTTTCACATTTTAATCCTACCAACCGAAAGCCACAGAACAACCCTGAAAAGTCCTCATGATAAACATATGTCTTTGACTCAAATAGGGTAGTGATGTAGGAATCTATCAAGCCTATGGTGACCCTTTTATGAGTTTGGATGAGAATGACATTGCAAAAAAAATTGATATTTGAGTGATGAGAGAAAATTCCAGCGAGGTAAGTGTTTTGTGCATGGGAGGATAAATGAAGTGGAAATATATTGAATGATATAAATGGAGAACTTGAAATAATGTTTTTAATGAGGAATGATATCTTTTGATTCTTGGTGGGAAATTGATTGATCTCTAGGATATGTGTTTTAAAATTGGTTTTGATTTGATATTGAAGTTTACTTGAGATTAGATTTTTCCCAGGAGTGCAAAAGGGTAACTGTGGGGGAGTTGATAAAACACTATTTTATTGAATATTTTATTGATAATAAATTATATAATTTCCTCAAATTTTGTTAAATATGTTTAATTAGAAAGTATTTGGAATTAGATCATTCATTTGAATATTTGATGAAAATTCCAGTTTTACAATTTATATTTCACTATAGTATTTTGAAGCTAAATATTTTTATATTTTTTATTTGAATTTAAACTTTTGTAAAATTGTTCCTAAAATGATTATATACAATTTTTATTCAGGACACTAAAGCTAAATAGTGCATTAGATTGTTGAAAATTGGCCATGAAATCAAAGTTGGGATGGACTCGCCATAATGGATATGTTTCTGTATTGCAGCCATAACTCCTACATATGGGCTTGAATTGAGCCCAAATTTGGAGAAGAGATATAGGACCCATATCCTCACATTTTATCCTTCTGGAAGGCTGGCCAATTCACGCTTTTTGTGGAAAAATGGGTGGTGAAATTTTCATTAAAATATTTGGCCGAATTTCCACATTCACACTTGAAACCACTTGTAAACACTCCTCCCCTCCCCTCTATAAATTGGAGTTTCTCTCATTTGGAGGGGTTGGGACGTGAATTGGGTGATTGGAGGCAGAGGATAATTTGTTTCACCCAAATTATCCAACCATTGTAATAGGGGTAGCTCTTGAAGCAAGGATCCCCTCATCGAAGCCTTCTTCTCTTATTCATTTTGTAATGTTTTCATTTGTGTAATAAACTTCATTGTTCTTATTTTATTTCTTATCGTTCCTTCTGTTTTGATTAAATTTATTCTTCTCTTAACCTTCCTCTTTGGTTTGGAATCAAGAGTGGAGACAAGATTGGTTTATATCCCTTCAATCCTTTGCTTATGCAAATTGTCTCCATGATGACTACACCACCCATGGAAGAGTAGTTCTTTTTAGTAATCGGTCGACCTCTCACCTTCTTCATTAATTTATTTTGAATCAATTATCTACTATAATTCACTAAACATGATCCATTAATTGAGTTTTTAATTTAAATTAAACTAATTAAACTATTGAATAGTTAACACAAACCACGCGAGGTCTGGAATTGTGTGAACTGTGAGAGCGCAACCTTAACCGGTAATTCAAAACCACACGGGATCAATTTGTAGAGTTCAAATATAATCCCTAAACTCAATTAATCCTAATTTCCAGAGTGGTTATGTGCCTTAATTTACCACTGACCATAATCTAATCTTAGAACATCAATCAAAGCAGGGTGTTGTGATTGCATGTTCCGAAGTTAGCCTAAGGTTAAATTCACTTCATCTTCGTGGTAATGTTAATTCTCATAGGGTTCGGGATTTAACAAATTAAGAGATCATAATTAAGTTATTATTAATTTTAATGATAATGATTAATAAATGATTAAAGGGGTAAAGTTAGATCGATTACGCCTTTTAAAATATATTTCTAAAAAAACATCTTCTTATTGTGCCATTCTAATCGAAACTTCATTTCAAAATTAAAAACAAAAAAAAATGCAATCTTCTTCCAGCAAACTTCTTCTAGATTTATAAACTATAAACAAACACCCCCATACTTTCACGTAGTGTTTTTAGTCCCTTTTATTTTGTTTCTAGAATACCTCTGAAAAGTTATTTTAATTCACTTCCTCCTTTGAGAGATGACCTTGGTCAGCCACTCTGCTGCACCTAAGTACCCAAAATCACACTAATCATTTGAGGGTGCCCACGACAGTGCTCTTCCAAGGAACCTCTGATGTTGGTGATGCCAAACAAAAACCTCATGATCATTGAACATCAATGAATCAATCATGAAACCCCATACCGTAAAGACCTCCGTATCTAAAATTGTCAGTAAATAAGAAAACCTACCACTAGCTTGGAAAATCCTATCACCACCATCTTGACCATGCGTGGAGACTAGATCTGCCCAATGCGCCTCCATCTAATTCAGACACATAGCATAACTGTAACATCCAAGGTAAATGAAGAATAAAAAAATTTCATATTTATTAATATTTAATAATTAAATATTAATTTTACTTTAAAGGGCTTGCTATGTTCGATAGCATACACGATACGCAACAAAGAGTTTTTTGAAATCTTACATTGCACACTAGTAATAAAATAATATTATTTTAAATGGTAGTTAACACGTAGTCGTTGTATTGGAAGTAATGAATATAAATATCTAAAATATGATTATATATGTTTGTGAAATGTTTTTACATTTATCCAATAAAGGATAAAGGCTTAAAATATGAAAAGAATTCAATTTTACACATATATACTCTAATATTCACTAAAAGGTCAAACTATCGCCTTTTGATGGAAAACCCTCTTCAAATATAGTTTTTTAACTCTTATAAATTATATTGGACAAAATAAAATTCTTCTTTATAATCGGGACATCAAAATTTACATTCTGTAAATTTTTGTTATTTTTCCGATAAAGTTCATTTTTTAATGAATATTCAAAAATGTTGTATTTTAATTCAAAACCACTTTTTAATATAATTTACTAATAAGATTAGATTATATTCTTAATTGGTTTTAATGTTAAATTAAAATATATTTTTACCATTTCATCCAATAGTGATCGTTGGAATTAATTTCACTTTGAAATTGGACTTAAACTACTGTCAATCTTTTGATATATATTATTTCATAAAAACACGCTATTTGTTCTGACAGCGAGTATTAATTATCAAATTAATTAATGTAAATTATATGATTTGAATATTTTAAAATAGTCTTAATTTTTGAATTCGGAATATCAAATATAGCTTAGGGTGAAGTTTTGGTATTTTTCTGAAAAACATCAATTTTTAATGAATATTGAAACCACTAAGTGGTACTTAAAAACCATATTTTTCATTTAAAAAAAATTATACCACCTCTGTGTTTTGAATTTCAAAAAAATGAAATATATGGTTGTCATTAAAAATTAAAATTTGTTTCAATGCGATTGAAATAATTTTTTGTTGAATAGTAACATTTAAGTTTTTAATCGCGATTAGAGATAATTAGTGTAATTTAATGTAAAAATTATGTTTTAATAATACGAAATGACCGTGACACATGTCCTACCATTATTGGATGTGACATGGACGACCATGAAAATCCATGGGTCATCTTGGGAACCCCATCGAGCCACTTTGGTAGTAAAATGACATTAATAATTTTTTATTTAATGTTAAAATGAAAATGCCACAAACATGTGTTGTTTTACTAAAACAATTTTTACATGGGGTTATACAAGTCATATTTCTAACTATAAATATTAATTAAAAATATAAAAATATGTCCTACATCATGATATTTTTTTATAACTTTTATACATTAAATAAATTAAATTATTTATGACACCATGATGATCCAACTATTACCTCATTATTTACGAATTAAATAAAATGAACGATAATGTTCAATATAAGACCTAAACTTGTAAACAACCTATTGGAGGGGTTGATTTAGAACTCCTATCACCTTATCCTCTAAATATATAATTTTGTGACCTTTAAAATCCGAAAATCATTTTATAATAAAGTAACCTTTTTTAACTTTCCAAGAGTGCCCCTCCTCTCCTCTTATAAAAGGCCCCCACCTATACCACCTTACCCACACCTCTCAAGACTTTAGCTAAGCCAAAACCTAACCATTTTGTCTCTCCACATCCCTCTCTTACTCCTAGGAGCCTCAATTTGGGCATAAGTCTTCCCAAGGAAGCCTTTGAGCTCAAATTAAAAAGAGTTACCCGATTTAAATGTAGTGTCTTCTCTTGTGTTCTTTTGTTTTATTTTGCTTCTCCATCCCCCTAAACTATTTTTATTACATTATTTTGTAACAAAACCAGTATATTAAATATACTAGGATGTTTTTATGATAATTATTAGAGCTACACTTACACACACCTACATCTAATGGTTAAAGAACATACTGTTTCCGTGGATGACGAATTTCTGTCTCACGAAACGATGATTGTTCAATACTCTTATAAAACCTTCAACGGTGGCCATTAAGATGGAACTATATTTATATATGATATATAATATGTTTATGTTTTCCTTATGCTTATTTATTTTTCATTTTTTGCATACCTTTATGGTTTCCATTTTGGGTAAACGCGATATCTTCATTTTAGGAAGTGTGGACTACCGCCCCCTCAAAGTGATTTGATTCGTTAAAGCCATATATGGGACATATAAAGGATAGGGATAATGATATTATATATGATATTATAATGAAATTGTAATATACCTTTATATCATTATGATTCCATTCCATAAAATACGAAATAGAAATGAAAGTAGCGTTCATGCGTACGTACGGCTTACCGTCTCCATGAACGGTGCATTTCATTTCATTCCTCTAAATGTTATGAAATATATTAAATGAATGCATATACTGGATATATATGATATATATCATATCTACATCATTAATATAATTCTTCATATAATGGATATTTTACCACATGAACAACTTGTAATTATAAAGAGTTTATTTTGGACTCAAGTACCAATGATCGAAAAAATGACCACTATTAATATAAATATTTACATAGTGTTCATAACATGGTAATAAGTGATATAAAAGGAAAAATGAACTTGAAAAAGGTTCTTAATCAAGTAGAAATTAACTCAAGTGTAATATTCATGAGGTTAAAGAATGATCAAGTCAAGTCGGACCTGAGGTAAGGGACATCATCTCAATCTCCTTTCATTGAGGAATATTTTATTTTATACACAACATTCTTTTATCCGTGTATAAACCCCTTTGAATTTTACAGTTATTCAAAAGGAATCGTTTTATATGAACAGTTTACTTAACGAAAAAAGGGAATGTTTTTTGTCGTACGTATGCGGCGACAACGACTTCTCCACCGCTGTGACCATTATTTGAGTTTCGGCTTCCTCTACAAGACATAACTTTTTTTGAATGAAAAAATACCATGTTTTACTTTTCATATATTTTGGTATTGAAAATGGTTTTCATAATTTTTTTATATCAATGTGTTGTATTGATATCTTGTGATTGAAAAGTTAAAATGTTATGTTTCCGTTATGGATGTTTTATGTGATACGATTATGTTATGGTTCTTGGGCATTGTTATGAAGATGAGTGGTTTCGTGACAAAATAAGGGTGGGTGAGCCCAATATAGCTCTTCAATGCATTGGGTAATGCGAAGGAGTTAAACTTTAAGGATTCTCTGATGATATTTAGGGAATATACTGTGATGGGTATTCCAAACGTAACTATTATGGTTACTCCCTACGTAAGAATGTTATGAATGCCTTTAGATAACTTTATGTCTTATGATTTATATGATTTATTCATGATTTGATAAGGTATATGATTATGTTTTATGAGTAAAGTATGATTCCATGCATGGACTAATGTTTTGATTTCGTACTTTTATATCCTTTACTGATCTTTTTATGCTCATCCCATGTTTTTGAAATGTTTTTCACAGGACAAGGGAAAGGTACATGATGTGATTATAATGTCAGGGAAGTGTCAAGAAAGAATCCATGTTGTATTTTAAATATGATTCCATTGATGGGAAAAATGAGTACTATCCTTTATGTAACCACTTTGTTTAAATGTGGAATGTAATGCATATTTTATGATCTAATTCTCTAAAGCTCTAAACCTGAAAAGATCCAAAACGTGTATTCTTAAAGTAACTCAAGATTATGTAATTTTTAAGGCTGGGGCCTTATAGTTGGTATCATGTGGAGGATTAGATAACTTTAGGAGTTAGAATTATATTAAATAATTATCCAAAAAAAAATTATTGTAAAATTTAAATGATATAGAATTTGAAGATTACCAAGTTGATTCATCTAAGACATGTTTGTTCAGAATGGTTTTCCATAGAGAAACAGGGAATCAGTGCTAGGAATGCATATCGAAGGAAATGTCCTTCTGAATCAGCATCCTGAGATGGTCGGAATTGGAATTGAACAGTTTGTTGTAGCAATGGTGTAGTTGACTCAAGCGACAAATAGTGGTGGTATCAATGCACGAGATCAGCCGGATCAACTGTAGAGGAACTTGTCAGTGGTGGAACATTTCATGAGGCAACATCCCCCATAATTCAGGGTATCATCTGACCCTTTGATAGCTGAAGGGTGAATTAAATCACGGGATAAGATTTTCGATGTCATGGGGTGTTCAGACAATCAAAAGGATAGTCTTGCTATTTACCATTTCGAGGGTGAAGAAGATCAGCGGTGGTCGATGGATAAAAATATCAGGGACACTAATGAGATTGATGCTCTCGACTGGGATGAATTCAAGGTTATGTTTCTTGAGAAGTATTTTCCTAAGGTTGTTCGACTTAGGATGGAAAAACAATTCCTGGAATTGAGTCAATAGGAAGACTCAGTGGCTTCCTATGAAGAAATGTTCACTCGATTGGCAAGGTATGCTCCAAACATTATTCGAGACCTTGATAGTAAAATCAATCATTTTTAATCATGAATAAAGCCAAAATATTGAAGGGCATTAGCTTCTCTCAAGGTCAAGAGTTATGAAAAGCTTTTTCGATGTGCTAAGAAGGTGGAAATGGAGTTTGCCGATGATCAAGTGTTCTATAAAAACCATCAGAAGAAGAGTCCGAGGTGGCAGGAGAACGGAAAGAATTCATCCAAATGTTCTGACGGTAAGAAAACTATGTTTCCAGTTTGTGATAAATGTGGAAAAAAACATGCTGGGGAATGTGTTCTGAATTCTGGAAAGTGCTACTAATGCGGTAAGATGGTACATAAGGATCATGATTGCACTTAAAAATATCAGGGTGTTGGTAAGACCAAATTTGATTTATAGTTAGTAAAATGTTTTAAGTGCAATGAGATGGGTCACTGTGAAAATGAGTGTCCAACAAAGAGCTCGACTGATGGGAAGAAGTTAGACTACAAGTAGAAAGGGGTGGTTAAATCCTTAGCAACTACTTCAGTAGATGTCGAGCCATCAAATGAAGTTGTATTAGGTACTTTGTTTGTTTTTTTATATTATGCTAGTGTGTTGTTTGATTTGGGGTCTACACATTCTTTCATCTCTGAAAAATTTTCAAGTCAAATGGGAATACCATATCAAGAAATGATTCCTTAACTTGTCGTAAAAACAACTGGGCGAAATGTTTAGGCAAAAATATTTTATAAGAATCTTCTTATCCTTATCCATGGAAAAAACCTACTTGAAAACCTTATTGTTTTACCTCTAGTAGAGTTTGATGTTATCATGGGTATGGATTGGCTCTCTATTTACCATGCTAAGATTGACTATAGAGCTAAAGAAGTTTATTTTCAGAAAGACTTTCAGTTTGTGTACAAGAATGGGCCCTTACTATTGATAACATATCAAGAGGCCAAGAAACTTTTAAATGATGGAAATAAATGTTACCTTGCACATATCGTTGAAAACAAGGGAACTGTTCAGATTAATGATGTGCTACTGGAAAATGAGTATCCTGATGTTTTTTCTAATGAGTTGCCTGGAATAATACTAGATTGGGAAGTTGAATTTACTATTGACTTAGTTCCTTATGCTAAGCCCATTTCAAAACCCATTTATCGAATGGCTCAGACTGAACTTTTAGAGTTAAAGGAGAAATTGCAAGATTTATTAGAGAAAGGTTTCATTCATCCTATCACATCACCATGGGGTGCTCCTGTTTTATTTTTTAGAAATAAATATGGTTCTATGAGACATTGCATTGATTATAGAGCCTTGAATAATATCATTGTTAAGAACAAGTATCCTTTGCCTTATATCAATGATTTGTTTGATCAGCTCCATGGAGCTCAGTTTTTTTCAAAGATTGACCTGAGATCGGGGTACCATCAGTTGAAGGTAAAGAAATAAGATATTCTGAAGACCGCGTTTCGAACAAGATATAACCATTATGAATTTTTAGTAATGCCTTCTGGGCTAAACAATGTACATGCTGTATTCATGTACATTATGAATAGAAATTTCCAATGAGTTCTTGGATAAGTTTGTGGTTGTTTTCATTGATGATATTTTGGTGTTTTATAAAATTAAAGAGGAGCATTAAAGAAATTTAAGGGTTATTTTAAGAACCTTAAAAGAAAATAAACTGGATGGGAAATTTAGCATGTTGAGTTTTGGTTGTATCAAATTTCTTTCCATGGTCACATTGTTTCTAAAGATGAGATAACTATTGATCCTGTAAAAACAAAGGTTGTTGAAGAATGGCCAAGACCCCCAAATGTAAATGAGATTCGTAGCATCCTTGGTTTGTCAGGCTATTACCGAAGGTTTGTTAGAAATTTTTCACGGTTATCTAGTACAATGACTATGCTAACTCGGAAGGGTGTTAAGTTTATCTGGACAAATCAATGTGATGATTGTTTTTAGGAACTGAAAAGAATATTGGTGAATGCTCCAGTTTTATCACTACCTTCTAGGAATGGTGAGTTTGTTATCTATAGTATTGCTTCATTGAAAGGACATGGTTGTGTCCTAATGCATAATGATCAGGTATTTGCTTATGCTTCACGATAGTTCAATACTCATGAGGTAAATTACCCTACACATGATTTGGAATTAGCTGCTGTTGTTTTCACTTTAAAAATTTGGAGGCATCAATTGTATGGAGTAAAGTGTGAAATATATACCGATCACAAAAGTTTAAAGTATATATTCACTCAGAATTAATTGAACATGAGATAGAGGAGATGGATAGAATTAATCAAGGATTATGATTTTACAATTCATTACCATCTGAGAAAAGAAAATAAAGTGGCTGATTCTTTGAGTCGAAAAAGTTATGCTTCATTAACAATGTTGTATTTGCAACGTGATCCTTTGGATAAGGATTTGATGAGCTTTGGCATAGAAGTTGTTGGTCCAGGAAGTTATTCTATTTTGTTTCAGGTATCAGTGAGATCATCTCTATCAGACAGAATTAAGCAAGCATAGAAGAAAGGCAGCAAGTTCTAGAAAAAGGTAGAGCTGGTTCTATAACGCCCAACCACAGTTACCCCAAGTTATTGAATTATTACGTAACATTGGCATGATCACAAAAGATCAAGTCTCGGAATAACTATTAGTTTAGTAGTCTTGGAAACACTAGATACATTTATAAGTCTTACATTACATCATAATGTAAAACAAAAATAAAAAAACATCATGTCTTCATATCCCCTCATACTATCCCTGCAGTTCATTCATAATATACTTCATCACATCCTGGAAAAATTAAAACATTGACAGGGGTGAGCTCAGATGCTCAGTAAGGATAACAATAAAATAGAAACATTCATAAACATAAACATTTAAGGCAATGTATAACTAAAAAAATCCTTTTAAACATGAACTTCAGCGTAATATTGAAAAAGTAAAATGAAATAATTCCATTTACTTATTCACATGGATATTATACTAGTCGATTAATCACATGAAATATCAATAACCATTTTCATAATGATGGAATGTATAATGCCAAACTATCATAACCACGTAGCCAAGGACTCGTGCCAAGAATAAAAATATGATTTTGTCAAGGCCTCGTGCCAAGACACTAGTTTGTCTCATGAGACATACCGATGCATTGAGGAGCTATAGCGGGCTCCACCCATCACTTATTAAGTCCAATTCATTCCTCATATGAACAGGTTTAAACATATCATAAAACATAACATAATCGTATCATATCAAACATGCATAAAGGAAACATATCATTTCCACATTTTAATCACAAGATATCAATACAACACATTTATATAATAAAACATTATCAAAACCATTTTCAATACCAAAATAAAATATAATTAAAACATTGTTTTTATTTTTCATTTAAAAAAAGTTATGGCTTGTAGAGGAAGCTGAAACTCAAAAAATGGTAACGGTGGAGGAGAAGTTGTTGTCGCCACAAACGTATGACAAAAAAACATTCTCTTTTTTCATTTATTAAAACACTTATAATAAAAAATATTCCTTTTGAATAAATTTCAATGTCAAAGGGGTTTATACACCGTATAAAAGAATGTTGTGTATAAAACAAAATATGCCTCAATGAAATGAGATTGAGACGAAGTCCCTTGCAAAGATCATTTTTTTAATATAATATAAATCTATTATGTGCATTCACTATAAGTACACATAAATAATGTATTAATACAAGATATGACCTAATAATATCATGACATAATTTGAAAGTTGGATATTAACCCAATGAATAGAAATTGTGTTATAAAGTTCCCTTACCTCGTGTCCGACTAGACTCGATCATTCTTTAACCTCCTGAATAATAAACTAGAGATAATTTATAATTTCTTAAGAATATTTTTCAAGTTTATTATTCATTTTATATAACTTATTACCATGTTATTAACATTATGTAATTATTTATGTAAATAACGGTCGTTTTGTCGATCTTTTGTACTTGAGTCAAAAATAAACTTCTTATAATTTAAAGTTGTTCATGTGGTAAAATATCCATTATATCTAGAATTATATTCATGATGTAGATGTCATATATATCCTAAATATTCAGTATATACATTCATTCATAATATTACATGACATTTATAGGTAAGAAATGAAATGCACCATTCATGGAGACGGTAAGACGTACAAACGCGTGAACACTACTTTTATTTATATTTCATATTTAATAAAATAAAATCATAATGATATGATGGTGTATTATAATTATTGTATAATATCATATATAATATCATTTACTCCAACCTTTATACGTCCCACATATGGAATTAACGACTCAAATCACTTTGAGGGGGCGGTAGTCCGCACTTCCTAAAATGAAATTAGCGCGTTTTCCAATAATAGAAATCATAAAGGTATGACATAAATGAGAAATACAGAATCATCAGGAAAACATAAAAATAATATATATATATATATATATAATATTAAAATAGTTTCATCATAATGGCCACCATTAGAGGTGTTAAAAGAATATTGAACAGTCATCGTTTTGTGAGGGAGTATTTCACCACCCCGAGAAACAGTATGTTCTTTAACCATTAGACGAAGGTGTGTGTAAGTGTAAATAAAATCCTTATCACAAAAACATACTAGTATATTTTAGATACTGTTGTTGTTACAACATAAAGTAATAAAAAGATTTTAAGGGGTTGGAGAAGCAAAATAAAACAAAAGAACATAAGAGAAGACATTACCTTAAAATCGGGTAAATCTTTTTGATTTGATCCAAAGGATTCCTTGGGAAGTATTCTGCCCAAAGTGAGACTTCTAGGAGTAAGAGAAGGACGATTAGAGATTATCTGGGTAGAGTATTGCCGAGCCAAATTGCTATGATGGTGTGAATAATGTGGTAGAAGTGGGGGCCTTTTATAAGAGGATAGGAGGGGCACTATTGGAAAGTCATTAAATGTTACATTATTATGAAATGATTTTAGGATTATAAAGGTCCCATAATGATATATTTAGAGGGTAAGGTGATAAGGGTTCTAAATATACTCATACAATAGGTTTTTGACATGTGTAAGTTTTAGATTTTACATTATATTTTCATTTTATATAAATTGTTAATTAATGAGGTAATCGATGCATCATCATGGTGTCATAAAAAATTTATTTTATATAATGTCTAAAAATTATAAAAAAACTACCATGATGTAGGAAATATTTTTATCTTTCCAATTAATATTTATAGTTAAAAATGTAACTTATATAACCCCATGTAATAAATGTTTTAGTAAAAAAACACATGTTTGTGACAATTTTATTTTTACTTTAAATAAAACGTTATTAATGTCATTTTCTTACCCAAGTGGCTCTATAGGGTCCCCAAGTTGACCCATGAGTTGTCTTGGTCTGCCAAGACACATGCAATAAGTGTAGTACATGTGTAAAGGTATTTTCATATTTTTATAATATCATTTGTACCTTAAATTTCACTAATTACCTTTAATCACGATTAATAAAACTTAAAAGTTACTATTCACCAAAAATTATTTTAATCCCATTGAACCAAATTTTACATCCTAATGAAAATAATGTATGTCATAATTTTGAAATTCAATTCACAAAAGCGGTAAGGATTAATTTAAATGAAAAATCGTTTTTTAACTACCACTTAGTGGTTTCACTATTCATCAAAAATTGATGTTTTTCAGAAAAATACCAAAAAATCACCCTAACCTATAATTGATATTCCGAATTCAAAAATGACGTCTATTTTACAAAATTCAAAGCACAGAAGTTTCTTTAATTAATTTAATAATTAATTCCCACTGTCACGACAAATAACATGTTTTTAAGAAACAATATATATCAAAAGATTGAGAATTGTTTATGTCCAATTTCAAAGTGAAATTAATTCTAATGACCACTATTGGATAAAATGGTAAAAATATATTTTATTTATAATTTAAAACCACTAAATAGTATAATTTGTCAATATAAATTATTTAGATTAAAAATGTTGTTTTTAAGTATTTTCTCTATTCATAGAAGGTTGGAAGTTCTCTAAAAATTACAAAAAATTAAACTTAGGATAATTTCGATATTCTGAATACAAAAAATGATGTCCATTTTGAAATATAAAATTTATATAATTTCAAAAGGTGGGTATTACTATTCATAATGGCAACTTAGATTAGTCACGGTGTGTTAGAACTCAAGGTTGCGTACAACACACATTGCTCTATTATTCAAAGAGAAGCATACCATGGAAGATTGGGGTGTTACAGGTTCAGA
The DNA here is from genome assembly GCA_963277665.1 of Viscum album. NCBI lineage: Eukaryota > Viridiplantae > Streptophyta > Magnoliopsida > Santalales > Viscaceae > Viscum > Viscum album. The sequence goes on along the minus strand of OY728163.1, from coordinate 1,797,389,703 downwards.
AGTGTATGTTTCCTCAATTAAACATTAATAATGATTGTGTTTTGATATTTGGGAAGAGATTCTGTGTGCCTTGTGATTCACAGTTGAAGAGAGAGCTGTTATCTGAAGCTCATAGTTCTCCATTTTCAGTTCATCCATGCAGTACTAAGATGTATAGAGATATTCGAGAGTATTACTGGTGGGATGGAATGAACAGAGACATTGCTGATTTTACAGTGAAGTGTTTGACTTTACAACAGGTTAAAGCAGAGTGGAAGTTACCAAAAAGGATGCTTCAGCCTCTACCAGTACCAGAGTGGAAATGGGAGAATATATCCATGGACTTAGTTGTGGGTTTTCCGAAGACACCTCAAGGTAATAATGATTTCTGGGTTATTTTTGATCACTTGACTAAATCTGCTCATTTCAATCCTATTCGAGATAATTTTTCTCTAGATCAACTTTCCAATTTGTATCTTAAAGAGATAGTCAGGTTACATGGAGTTCCTCTCTCCATTGTATCTGACCGTGATCCCAGGATTATTTCTAACTTTTGGAAAGGCCTTCAGAAGTCGTTGGGTACTCAATTAAATTTTAGTACAATATTTCGTCCTAATTCAGATGGGAAGTCAGAAAGAACGATTTATACATTGGAGGATATGCTACGTGCTTGTTCGATGGATTATCAGGGAAGTTGAGACCAACATCTTTCTTTGGTTGAGTTTTCTTATAATAACAGTTTTCATTCTAGTATACAGATGGATCCATTTGAGGCATTATATGGTAAACGGTGTCGAACTCCAACTTTTTGGGATGAAGTGGGTGAAAGGAAGCCGATGGGACCAGAGTTGGTAGAAGAGATGGCAGAAAAAGTTCAGTTGATTCAGAAACACATGAGAACATCTCAGAGTAAGCAAGAGAGGTTTGCGGATAACCGGTGGACGGATCTATCTTTCGACGTAGGTGATAATTTTTTTCTCAATGTTTCACCATGGAAAAGTGTGATGCGGTTTGGTAAGAATCGAAAGTTGATTCCAAGGTTCATTGGACCATATGAAATTCTGGAGAAAGTTGGATCAGTTGCTTACCGAGTGGCTTTACCTCTGTTTTTATCTCAGGTACACAATGTTTTTCATGTTTCGATGTTGAGAATGTATATGCCAAATCCATCTCATGTTTTGAGCCCAGAGGTAGTTCAGTTGGAAGAGAATCTCTCTTATGAAGAACAACCAATCCAGATTGTTGACCGAAGAGAGAAAGTGTTGCGAAATAAGGTAATTCACCATGTAAAGGTTTTGTGGAAAAACCATATGGTTGAAGAGGCAACGTGGGAATCTAAAAATGCTATGAGGGATAAATACCCCCTTATTTTGATATGTGAATAAAATTGCGAGGACAGAATTGCCAAAAGGGGGGAAGGATGTAACATCCAAGGTAAATAAAGAATAAAACATTTTCATATTTATTAATATTTACGAATTAAATATTTATTTTATTTTAAAGGGGTTTCTATGTTCAATAGCGTACCTGATACGCAACAAAGAGTTTCTTTGAAATCTTACATTGCACACTAGTAATAAAATAATATTATTTTAAATGGTAGTTAACACGTAGCCATTGTATTGGAGAGAATGAATATAAATAACTAAAATATGATTATATTTGTTTTTTAAATGTTTTTACATTTATCCAATAAAGGATAAAGGCTTAAAATAAGAAAATAATTCAATTTTAGGCATTGATACTCTAATATTCACTAAAAGGTCGAACTATCTCCTTTTTATGGAAAAACCTCATTAAATATAGTATTGGTAACTCTTATATTTTATATTGGACGAAATAAAATTCTTCTTCAGAACTGAGACATCAAAATTTACTTTGTGTAAATTTTTCGTATTTTTCCGATAAAGTTCATTTTTTAATGAATAGTGAAAACTGTTGTATTTTAATTCAAAACCTCTTTTTAATCTAATTTATTTATATGATTAGATTATCTTTTGATTTGTTTTTAAAGTTAAATTAAAATATATTTTTACCTTTTAATCCAATAGTGGTCATTGGGATTAATTTCACTTTTATATTTGACTTAAACTCGTGTCAATCTTTTGATATATATTATTTCATAAAAACACACTATTTATTTTGACAGCGGGAATTAATTATTAAATTAATTAATGTAACATATATGATTTGAATTTTTTAAAATAGACATCATTTTTTAATTCCGAATATCAAATATATCTTAGGGTGATGTTTTGGTATTTTTCTGAAAAACTTCATTTTTTAATAAATAGTGAAACCTCTAAGTGGTACTTAAAAAACTAATTTTTTGTTTAAATGAAATTTTACCACCTCTGTGTTTTGAATTTAAAAAATCTGACATACATGGTTGTAATTAAGAAGTAAAATGTGGTTCAATGAGATTAAAATAATTTTTTGGTGAATAGTAACTTTTAATTTTTTAATCGCGATTAGAGGTAATTAGTGTACTTTAAGATAAAAATAATGTTTTAATAATATGAAATGACCTTGACACATGTCTTCCCCTGATTGGATTTTTCATGGATGACCAAGAAAATCCATGGGTCAACTTGGGGACCCCATGGAGCCACATTGGTAGGATAATGACTTTAATAACTTTTTATTTAATGTTAAAATGAAAATGTCACAAACATGTGTTGTTTTACTAAAACAATTTTTACATGGGGTTATACAAGTCATATTTTTGTCTATATATGTTCATTAGAAATCTAAAAAGATTTTCTACATCATGATATTTGTTTTATAATTTTTAGACATTAAATAAATTAAATTATTTATGAAACCATGATGATGCAGCGATTACCTCATTATTTAACGATTTAAATAAACTGAAAAGATAATGTAATATCTAATACCTACACTTGTCAAATAACATATTGGATTGGTGGATTTCAAAATCTTATCATCTTATACTAGAAAAATATAATTTTGGGACCATTAAAATCCGAAAATCATTTTATAATAAAGTAACCTTTTATAACATTCCAAGACTGCCCCTCCTCTCCTCTTATAAAAGGCCCCCACCTCTACCACCTTACCCACACCTCTCAAGCATTTGGCTAGGACAAACCCTGTCCATTTTGTCTCTACACATCCCTCTATTACTCCTAGAAGCTTCACATTGGTTAGAATTCTTCCCAAGGAAGCCTTTGAGCTCAAATTAAAAAGAGTTACCCGATTTAAAGGTAGTGTCTTCTGTTGTGTTCTTATGTTTTATTTTGCTTCTCCAACCCCCTAAACTCTTTTTATTCCTTTATTTTGTTACAAAAACAGTATATTCAATATACCAAGATGTTGTTATGATAAATATTAGTGCTAAACATACACACACCTACATCTAATTGTTAAAGAACATACTGTTTCCGTGGATGGAGAATTTCTGCCTCAGAAAATGATGATTGTTCAATACTCTTATAACACCTTAAATGGTGGCCATTAAGATGACACTATATTTATATATTATATATAATATGTTTATGTTTTCCTTAAGCTTCTGTATTTTTCATTTTAGTCATACCTTTATGGTTTCCATTATGGGTAAACGCGATATCTTCATTTTAGGAAGTGCGGACTATCACCCCCTAAAAGTGATTAGATTCATTAATGCCATATGTGGGATGTATAAATGATGGAGTTAATAATATTATATATGATATTATACCAGAATTATAATATACCTTTATATCATTTTTATTCCATTCCATAAAATACAAAATAGAAATGAAATTAGCTTTCATGCGTACGTACGGCTTACCGTCTCCATGAACGGTGCATTTCATTTCTTAACTCTAAGTGTTATGAAATATTATAAATGCATGCATATAATGGATATATATGATATATATGATATCTATATCATGAATATAATTCTGGATAAAATGGATATTTTACCACATGAACAACTTGTAATTATAAAGAGTTTATTTTGGACTCAAGTGCCAATGATCGACAAAATGACCATCATTAACATAAATAATTACATAGTCTTCATAACATGGTAATAACTGGTATAAAAGGAATAATGAACATGAAAAAGGTTCTTAATAAAGTAGAAATTAACTCAAGTTTATTATTCATGAGGTTAAAGAACGATCGAGTCAAGTCGGACCCGAGGTAAGGGACATCGTCTCAATCTCCTTTCATTAAGGCATATTTTGTTTTATACATAACATTATTTTATACGGGGTATAAAACCCTTTGACATTTCAGTTTATTCAAATGGAATATTTTTATATGAAGCGTTTACTAAACATAAAAAGGGAATGTTTTTTTTGTCGTACGTATGCAGCGACAACGACTTCTTCGCCTCCGTGACCATTATTTGAGTTCTGGCTTCCTCCACAAGACAAAACATTTTTTGAATGAAAAATAAATACCATGTTTTACTTTTCTTTTATTTTGGTATTGAAAATGGTTTTCATAATGTTTTTATTTCAATGTTATGTATTTATATCTTGTGATTGAAAAGTGGAAATGTTATGTTTCCTTTATTCATGTTTTATGTGATAGGATTATGTTATGGTTCTTGGGCATTGTTATGAAGATGGGTGGTTTCGTGATAAACTAAGGTAGGGTGAGCCCGATATAGCTCTCCAATGCATTGGGTAACGTGAAGGAGTTAAATGTTAAGGTTTATCTGAAGAGATTTAGGTAATATACTGTGATGGGTATTCCAAACGTAACCATGAGGGTTACTCCCTACGTAAGAATGTTATGAATGCCTCTAGTTACCTGTATGTATTATGAATTCTATTATTTATTCATGATTTGATGAGGTATGTGATTATGTTTTATGAGTAATGTATGACTCCATGCATGGACTAATGTTTTCATTTCATCCTTTTATATCTCTTACTGAGCTTTTTATGCTCAACCCAAGTTTTTGAAATGTTTTTCACAGGTCAAGGGAAAGGTACATGATGTGATGATAATGTCAAGGAAGTGTCATGAAAGAATCCATGTTTTATTTTAAATATGAGTCCGTTGATTGGAAAAATGACTACTATCTTTTATGTAACAACGTTGTTTAAATGTGGAATGTAATGCATGTTTATGATCTAATTCTATAAAACTCTAAACCTAAAAAGAACCTCAACGTTTAATCATTATGTAACTCAAGATTAAGTAATGTTTAAGGTTTGGGCCTTATAATAACCCTCACTGAAATAGATATAAATTGGATCCTTGGACCCTCACCATGCAACCATGCGAATCCATATCCAGATCATTGGATAGGGTGAGGAAGTTGATATTAAACAAAGAGATTCTCTGAGAGGTTCATGCCCACGAAGTCGAAGACAGTTCCACATGCGAGACACCACATGCCATGAGCCACAAAACTGAGGAACAAAATAGAAGATCCCAGAAAATCATCCACGGGGAGAGAAGGTAGTAGGGTAGGGGGGACCCCAGCGCAGTGCCCCTTACGGTCCATTTGATGCATGATTTAATAAATTGCTTATATATTCTATGACTCTCGTTGATATACAAGGGCATGGTGACTATAAAGGTAAATATATGATCCCTCACATTATTATTGTTATTATTTCTATTATCATGATTATTCAATATGTATTGGATGTGTAATTATGGATAAGGTAATTGTTGTTCATGACCTTTTAATATCCCATACATTGAGTTTTTGAGAATGTCATCTCTCACCATTATACTTTTATCATGGTGATGACCATGATGCACCACTTTCCTCTACATTGGGTTCTGTCCAAGACATGCCAACCCACCTATAACGAGAGATGATAATGAAATATCACATTACTTATGATATTCTAAAAATATACCCTTTGGTGGAGCCTTTTGTTTATTCGACATGTTATGAATACTTCTATAATTCCCCATGTTCAGCAATCACATATTATTCATGTATTGGTCTACCAATTTTTTCATGTACTTCGTAAATATACATATATAGAGAATATGACTATAATATATATGTATTGTTGGTATATATGATGTTAATTATCAAACTCTTACACCGGCATAAGGTGAATTAGGTAGAGCCTAATAGGTGCCCTATAAGAACTTGTGGTAGTTGATATTTATTGTCCTACATTTATTATTATTTCCTTATACCTTCACAATTCTTAGAAATTTACACAAAATGTATTATTTATATAAACCATTGGTTATTCCCAACTGAATTTATCTCATATTGTACTCAGGTCACCTTGTTACCCATGTATATTACATGTCTCCATGTACGGATAAGGGAAAGCTCTCTACTACATATGCATGATTCATATTACCTATATCTTGGTGGATGGGAGAAGAGGACACATATTGTGTTCATGATTCATGAAGAGATGTACTTGGGAAACATCGTGTATTTTTATTTCATGATGTATATGCATGTCCCATGATTTACCTTTTTGAATATCAATATTCCATGAAATAATTATATATTACATAGCCTTTTGGTTTTTGTATCCGTTAGTTTCTTGATTATTTAGACTTCTACAGTTTATTAATTTTTTATACTATTAAAAAAAATTATATATTATTAAAAAAATTTCTATTTATATATCTAATATATTGTCCCACTCTTATAATAGGGTATGGTCTTCCCATTTTACGATCTTGGACCCTCGCTACTAGTCACCATCCTTTGTCATATTGGGAGGCATGGTTGAGGCCAGGTGACATACCATATTAAGGCATGGGTTATGTGAATACATTTTTGGAATGTTAAAGTTATGTTATTATAATTATGTTATTATAGTTCAATAAATATTGAATTTATATAATGAAAAAAAAGGGTTTCGATCGTGTGTTGTCTGGACATCAACTTCGATGATTAAACATGTATCATTTTCCTTCATCACCATACAAGAATCTTAAAAATATATAATTATATGTATATATATAAGAATTATATTTTTGAAATATTTAATATTTCTAAATTATAAATCATATTTCCTAGCATTCCTGTTCTATTGAAAATGAAATCAGTATCCATTTATACCTCTGGTTTAGTGCCTCCATTGAATGATATTTTTTTAATTTTTCTTCTGGATACCTATATTCATATCTAGTCAGGTGAGTAAATTTAATGGATAATTTTTTTTTACGAAGTTATTAGGAGTATTGAATGAAAAATTGGACAACCTATTGAAAATATGTGAAATAATAATCATTTTTTATTTCAATTTTCCAAGAGGACATTCAATGAGAAATGAAATAATTTCTTCATATTATAAATTAAAATTTTATCAGATATCTTATACCTATAACTATTTACAAATATGACATAACAAAATAATCGACAGAAATATGGTAATTATGATTATGGTACAGTGATATTATAACGAAATCACACTATATTGATAGGTTAATCAAGGAGTGTTCTTGTTTTGGTTGATTTTACCACCAACTTGAACAATGCTACAAATTAATATCATGGATTAGTATGAATATTTAATTTATTATAATATAAGTTAAAAAATTTAATTAATGGATTTTTTTAATTTTGGGATGGTAATATAAAATAACAAATTATTATTAAAGAAAAAACCATATGTTCGATATGAATCATTAAAACATGCAAATTAATTGATTATATATAATGATCATAACTAGAAAATAAACATAATAATGTTATAAAATTATAAATAATTATAAAAAAAAATTAGGTTACATCTATTATCTGTTAATGATGATGATTTAAATAATTATGAACAATAATACCTCTGTTAGGAAACTAGTTAAAAATAATATATATTACTAAAACATGATTTCAAAATTAGATAAATACTAAAAAAATATACATGTAGATAATAATAAATAAATAAAATTTATGAAAAGGTATCAATATTATATTTTTTTCAGAATTGGGTGATTACGAGAGATAAGTTTTTCAAACATTGGGTTAATGTGATATATATCCATGATAGAATTAGGGTAAGATATTCCAGTCCCAATTTGTTTTCACAATTTTAGAGATATATATAATTATGAAACATGTATTATTAATAATTATTTATCTATTAATCCCTTAATTAATCTTTAATTATTCTGTCATTATTGATTATATTTTATGTTATTTATAAAATCATATCATTTAATGTGCTTTTCATTTGGAAATTTCTATTATCATAAGGGTTTCATAGATAGAATTTATGATATATTTAGAAATTTTCTTTAATAAATATATATAACTTTTGAGGTTTATTAGAACTTTAATATCTTCTATTCTATATAGTATTTTCCTTTTTCTTCTAGGAATTACATATAATCATTAGTAACCATTTATTTGATAAAATTTTTTCCGAAATATTTATACTATCAGTATGAATAACTCTATTTATTACTAATTAATTATGTGATCATGATTATATTTTAATTTCCACCAATGTTATACTCTAACCTTTGGATTTCTAATATTGATTGATTTCAATTATTCCCATAATTCTATTTACCCATTTAAAAAACATAATTTAATACTTTTTAATATGGGATATCAATCAATGGAAATTTAAAATATTTTAATGGGTAACCCATCCATTCAAAATAAACAAATTTTTCTTCCATAAAAAATTTATATTTATAACTTTTATTGTGTTTAATGGATCCATTATTGATGTTTATTTTTCGAATGTTACTTTTTTAAATTTTTTAGGTAATCATTTTTGAAAATATCATTGAAATTCACCAGTAGCTTATCATTTAAATGATAATGATAAAAATGTGTTCTAAAATTACATTTTAATTTTCCATACAACTAAACATATTAATCCATAATATTCATAAACTATATGAATCAACTCCAAAAAACAATTTCATTATGGAATTATTTTTCTCGTATTTTTATAAAAAAAATAATGTAGTTTTAACATATGAGTAATAATGCTTATTTTCAATTTGTGATTTATAAAATATATAAAAACAGTTCTTTATATTTTTCATTGTATTTTCATAAATCATATAATTGATCAATTTTATTCATAAAATGATACCATCTACTTTCTATCTGTTATGGGATTGGAAATTTTCATTTATACAATGGAAATATTTTCCAATACCATTATATTGAATAGTAATCGAATATATATAAGTGTCATTTTTATTTGATTCCATACGCTCTTCAGATATATTTTTTTATTCCATTAGTTTAATTTTGTTCATCTGGGTTCTATATATCAACTTATTGGAGAATTTTTTTTTTGTAATCATATACCTTTTATATGTACATTGTACAGACCATATTATTTATTATATTGATTGAATTTTATATAAATAAAATTTTAAATTATATCATTGGATAACAATTTATTTTCCTTGGGTTTATCATGGTTCTATTATTGATGGAATAAATAATTATTTCAATATTTTAAGATATTTTAAAAATAATTGACTCATGTTTTAATATCATTTGTTCCTTAGGATGCCTTGAACATTGCCCAATTTATTTCATGTGGTTCTATTTTCTATAAAAATATAATTATTTTCATTTAAAATTTTTAGGAAAACTAATGTATATTTTTGGGTTCCTTATGATGTTATTATTTAATTATTTTCATGTGTCACTCATTATTATAGATGAATGATGGGTGAGTACTTTTATTTAACTATAATTCATGGGTTTGTTGTTTATATGACATCAGATAAATACCTTTGATTATATTTTAGTTTTTCATTTGTATGGGAACTGATAGAGTGGCTCATGTATGTAATATTTACGTAAAAAAAGATTTATACAATATTTTATTGTTGTTACATAGTTTCATTCAAGGTGTCATGACTATGTTATGCTCCCATGGAACATATTTCTTGAATAATATTTCAACAAACATTTATTTGATGTATTATTTTAATGGAATCGTAATTTCATTACTTGGGTTCCATTAATTTCTAGGTATAAGTTTATAATGTATCAAGATTGCTCCCATTAGATTGTCTTATGTTCACTTATGATATGTTACTATTAACTCATCCATATACCCTTAAAAATCATATGATTCCACTACATTCTTATGTATCCACATACATAGGTTAAGAATGTTGGAATGGTTTTAAATCAATATAATATTTCATTATGTGTTTGATTTTTGGGAGATTTTTATCAATCATTATATATTATATTGTATCATATATAAGTGAAATAATATATAATTGATAAAAATGACATGGGTTTTTTATTTAATGTTTTTTTATTAATTATCTAAAACAATAAAGATAAATGGAATTGGGAATATAATTAAATTACACTTTTTTATATGTTATTTGGATGATTTGAACATGTATTTGGAATTATATATCAATGAAATTGTTCTTGAGTAGATTGTATTGTATAAATGCAATATGGTGATTTTTTTAAATAAGAAACCTAATCATGTTACATAGAAAGTTAAATCCTCCATATCTAATTATATAGAAGTATGAGATGATTTAAGATTATTTTATTTTCTTTGGATCTGAGATGATGATAAAGTGGTTAATAATTATTAATTATAAAGTAATTTGATGACTCTCAAGGATTGGAAGCAGGATGATTTAGAGGTTATAAAAAACAGAACCAAAAAAATTTAAAATAACAACTAAATTATTCCCGTAGATTCATTTATTATGTGTATTTTAATTAATTTGATGATTGAAGTAGTTATGAGTGATTATGGATCTTTTTGGGAAAATAGGAAGGATGATTATTATTCTTCAAAACCATAAATAAACCAATAGATTTCTGGTGAATTTTAACTAAACGTTTCGATGGGATAGAAAATGTGAATTACTTTTCTTTTCAAACGTAATTGGGATTCCAATGGGTTATAGTGGGACCTACAATAGAATTATATGAAGTGTTAGAAAAATATAATTTTAAAAATTAATTTACAAATATATACATTTAAACAACATCTCATTTTTAACCATTCTATCTCCTCTAATGTCTCTCTTCCATTTTTTCTCTCACATCTCAACCACTCCAAGAGGATATACATAATAAAACTAAAAATTAATGATTTTATTGGATTTATGGGAGCACTCTAGGTAAGGTATAGACTTTTCACTAATAAAATTCCCTTTTTTACTATTTTTTATAGTATTGGGTGTATGTATTATTTTCAAACCACTTGGGATTTTATGATATGAAACCTATTTATTTAATACAAATTATTGCAGAATCTTATACAATTAATGTCAATTAAAAAATTTTGAATAGGTCGGGCGGCCTAATGTTGTTGGGAAATTTTTATATATCACAAAAAAATGAAATAGGGATGAAAAATGTTATTTTTAACATCACAACATTCCACTAAAATACAATTATGTTTTTAAACACCATTATATAACCTTGAGATATGAAAAAGAAAATGGTGGGATATAAAGCCCAGTTATTTAATTATAAAATAAACATATGATAAAATTAATTTGTGATTATAAAATCATGACATCAGTATTACAACTAGGGGTGATAATCATAAACATGATAATTGAGTCATGATATAATATTATACCATCAAGGAATGTTAAGAATGAAGAAACAACATAAAACATGGAAATATAAACAAAAAATAAATCATAAATACTGATACATCACAACATTTTGTGGTTTGGGTAACCTCCTATGCACCATACATGCTAAATTATGAGATAAAAAACAACCAAATGCATTGTAGGAGAATAAACTTATAGACTCACAATTCACATTTATATCATGTACATGTATTTGTGTGAAACATATGTCATAAAATATATGATAAATTCATTCATCAATTTTTATGATAGGATTAATGTGTGGTTTTAACATTCACGGATTTACTATATCAATGATTTATAGGTACATCAATATGAATAAAATTGAGGAGAAAATGGGATGGATATTCACTACAAAATTTTTTGGCATGGAAAAATAATTTGATAACAATAGCAGTATAACAAGTGTATATGAAGATTCATGTATGGGATAAATAACAGTGAAATGGGATCTTTTAATAAATTGAAATCATATGGATGATAATTGTGATGTTAAATAGCATATTATAACATGATAAATCTAAAATCAAAATGCATAATACAATGTATGTGATTGAATATAATGAAGGTGGAGAGGATCCCTTGCTATGTGTGTAAACTACTAAAAAATTTAGATTAGGTTGTTAATATTATGTAGACACATTGGGGGATTATATAGACTGTAATTAAAATAAATTTCATGTCAAAATTATTTTTAGTAGAGAGGATTGGGTGGTTATGTCAGCATTTATAGATACAGAGAGGGGATTTATTAATTTATTTCTAAACATATGTTTTGGGAAAATATGATAAAATAATAAAAAAAACATTACTATATAATTTCCCATGTTCTCTCCCAAAAAAGATTAGTTTTCAAAATTTTACACGACTATGAACTAGCCATTTTAGAATTTCACACCAAGTTTTGTGGAAAGGAGTCATGTTTAAAAATAATTGATTTTAATACCATAAAATTTAACATAAGTTGTTGAGGACTAGTTAAGGGTATATATAATTAATCAAATAACATAAATAATTTTATTTTAAAGGTGAAACCTATTTTTTTGTATTAAAATTATAGTAAATTTTATCATCAATTTTTTAATTTTATGATGTCCTGATACACACTGTTTTAAATTTTCTCCCAAAATATCGACTATGTCATAACATTAAGAAAAAATCACCATCAGCTAAATTTGAAATTTTAATTTTAAAAATAACATTTTTTAATAATAATTATTTAATGTTTTTAATATAAATATTAAAATAATGTACTAATTTACAGAAAAATACTAGTTTAAATATCAAACATAGCTTCCCTACACTAATAATGATTACATGGGTTTTAATTAAATTATATTAATTGTTTTAAAGATATAAAAATTAAGTAATAAGAAAATTAAATGATAATATTATTTATTAAAAAAAATTGATTTATTAAAAAAAGTAACTAATGACATATATATTATAAAAATTTCAATTTTGGTTTCTTCGTGTTAGAATAATTTTTTTTAGCAATGTCATTATTTAATCATTTATACACTAAAAGTAATGTGGAATAAATAAGTTCATAAAGAAATTTATAATATTATATAATTGTTTATATTGAAATAGATTAGAAAGATAATGACTTGTTACACCATTTTATGTCTTAAGGGTATGGTGTGTGATGGTGGGAGTTGTTTTGGGTGGGTTGTTGAACATGGTTTCTGTCATGATCTTGATAATCAACAAATTATTTTACCAATGGTTTCACAAGTGCTTTAGTTGTTAAGTCTCTTCTTGGTCCTGTTAAAAGGAAATTCCTAATGGTTATATCTATAGAAACCTTTAATTTTAATTCATAGTTATTTTGTATCAATATTCCTTAAATTAAAAAATCAAATGTGTGAGGATGGTAAACTAATAATGGATTTAGAATCATGAAAACATAAGAATCTCTTTAATATATTTTTTACAATATCTCCCACTTAGATCCTTATAAAGTTCATCCTTAATAACAATATCACTCATAATACTTGTAATGATATCCTAGAAAAAAGAAACATAAGTTGGATGAGTTCAGATTCTCAATAACGGTAAAAAATTGAAATATATAAACATAACATTAGAATAAGTGTATGAGAACATGAGAATAATATTAGAAAACTATAACCTATATATAATAAATGAAAATATTAAGTGATGTCCAAACTATTTTCAGTTCATAATACATGATTCATCTGGATATCAAATAACATTGTCGATATGAACATAAAATAGAAGTAATAAGTAGATTTCTGGCATACAAATGAGAATAGAAAATAATTTCTTCAGCAGTTAAGGATAAATATCAAAAGCATATTAGTTTAATGGATTCACACCCAAAACCAAAATTGTAGTAACGGTTTAGTCCTAATATTATCATAGTCAAAAATTTCATTTAGTTTTCTATGATTACTTCCCATTTAGATTATACTAATCTCTTAATCTATCATTATTCACCCAATCCATTTGAGGTAGATATTAGACCCAACTATCACATAAATTTTTTTATAAATGTGTACCATAAGATTATACAAAATTCATCATATAAGGACATATGAAATGAAATTGGGTTCATTAGAATTAAATTATATTATAGAAAATGTAAATGAAATGGGTCTCATATAATTTTCATCATTAAATCATAGAAAAACCCATGGAAAAAGAAGAAGTTGGATTCATATTAATTTTAGCATGGTATATCCATGTGTAAAATAAATGGGTTTCATAATAAGCATTTAATATTAAACATTAATAATTTAGTTAAATGATAAGAATGGTATAATTGGATCATTTTTCTAGTAAATAAGAAGCTACAGCAAAGGATGTGTTCTTATGTGGGAAATGATTCTAAAAGATAACTTGTAAAATATATTTATAAAAATACCCTATTAACATGGAAAATATTTTTCTAAAAATAAAAATTCAAAAATAATTTAAAACCCATTTATTTATAAATAAATTTACAAATTTAAAAACTAATATTGAAATCATTTATAAATAATGGTGTCATGAAAAAACTTTCATGTTATACACATTAATAAAACAATGATTCCTTTCACATTTTAATTAAATTACAATCGTGCCTTATTCGAAAAATGACATTAAGAAACCTTTTAAGTTTTTTATTAAAATTAACCATGGTTAAATATATATTTAATAATTAAATTTTATAATTTAAAAACCTTTTTTAATACTTTTTTGGAAACATGGACGTGTAAGTAATTGTGTTTTCTGACCGAATGGATAAATAAATACACTTTACATTAAAAACATGATTTCTTAATAATGTTTACATAATGAGATGAATTTTTTTGTGAAAACTATATACACACTAAATTAAAACAAGATATCAAAATTGCTAATGTTATTGTGATATTTATCATAATATTTAATCATTGTAAGAATAATAATTAGCAATCCTAGTAAACAATTAGATTGTAACATAAGAATATTACCACTATGGTAAATTTTACTGAAAATCACCATGAAAAAATAACATTTAATGAAACATAAAATGTAATTAAGATAAATAAATTAGTGATACTACATGTATAATGGGATTTATATATACCTCAAAAAATCAGATAACTCAGTAACATAACATATGTCCTACAGAAGGAAAATTAAGGTAAAAACCCTTACAACATTGGTAACATTTTAATAATAAACCACATGAATGAGTGATCATATAATAGTTATTTATTTCTCCAAAAAAATTTGTATACTCATAATAAAATGCATTTATGTTATTTATATACACCGCATTAAAAGAAACAAGTGTTGAATATGGATCGTGTCTCATAGAAAATAAAGTTAGATAGAAATACCATAACATAAGTCTCAACATTCCTCCTAAAATTTATAACCTCGTATATAATAAATACAATTTTATTGAAAATATATAATAAAACCATAATAATTTGTATAATAAAATATATGATTTACTTATTTCATTTTATTAATTATTTATTAAAAATTTCATGGTAAAATAACATTTCAGGTAACAACTGCATTTTTATTTTTGTATATTTTGGTTTAGTATTTTTTGTCCACATACATTGATCATGATACCATAGTATCAATAAAGTTAATAATAAGCTAAATATAAAATATATTTCTTATATATCAATTTACTTTAGTCTATAAATTTTATATATGGAATGTGAAATACACCATTCATGGATACAAAGGCCATATGTACACACGAATAAAGTTTCCATTTTCAAAAATGATTGAAAGTAAAAATGGTAAATTATATATTGACATTATAGAAAAATTTCAATTACATATATATCAAAAAAAATATTTAAAACTATCCCCATTACCTTTTATGTAATTTTTATCTAAATATTGAATCATATTGATTCATGAGGTAGTATTCCATTGTACACAATAACGATGACATCATATTCCAATGGAATTGAATGTAACAGGTTATATGGGATATTATAATTTGAAAATTATAATAGTGTCATAAATTTCACATATAATCCTTAAATCCACTATTATTTATATTTTTTTGGGGTTTTGATGAAAAAAAAACATTGGTTCATGTGGCGGTAATCCACGATACACCTGATCGATGATTTTATTTCCCATTTTATGAAGGTGGAGATGAATATTGGTTATAAATAAAGCATAATAACATCTCATTATATGTGAAATAATATTTTTATAATTTTATAATAGTTGTAGAATAATTTAACGAGTTATAATAACAGATAATAAAACACAATATTATGAATTTTTTTCATTTTCTAGAGAACTCCTTAGGTTTAAACTTAATAAAAAATATTTGGAGTGTTTACTATAATAATAAAGAATATAATAATTTTCTTTGTATTAAGGGAATATTTTTTTTAATTTATTATATGTTTTAAAAGTATAATATAAGTATAGGATTTTTATATGTAATTGATATAAAATTTAACGAATTTTGGAAATGAATATTGTATTCCCATGTTTTTTCCTTTCCATAAAAACCTAAAATTGTCCATTTTAGAATATTAGAGGTGATATGGATTATATATGTCAATAAAATCGACGTTAAAATTTTTTATTTCAAATTTTACCCATTATCATTTCAGTTTAACCTCATAGTAAACATATTTTTGCATTAATCGCAATAGTAAATATTTACTGATTGTTCTATTCATTATGATTAAAAATTAATTTTATTTTTTTATATAATATATATAATTATGTTTGTAAATATGGAATCCATTTTTCAAAAAAAAATTCCTAAATTTGGAAAATTTAATTTAAAATTAAACCCATTTACATGATGAGAGAGTGGATTTATTAATAGAAAATGTTCAAAAGTAAAAATAATTATATTAAATTTTAATACATAATTGATTACAAAGACATAAAATAGATTAAAAAATATGTAATTTTGACTATATTTAAGTTAATAAATATAGAAAAAACCTTATACATCATTTTTAGCGAAAGGCTGTTTTCAGTAAAATAATGAATTTTTTACTATTTATTGAAAAATATCGTTTAAAAAATAAAAAATAAAACACACCCTTAGAAAATATTTAAATGTTAGAAAAAAAATTTAAATTAAATTCTGAATTTAAATATATAAAATTTATAACAACTAATATTTATTATTTATTCACAAAAACCAATACATTATTTTTTTAGAAAAATAAATTTTCCAAACATATAATGTATTTTCTGAAAATTATCTACATTTGTATAAAAACTATTTCTATATAAAAACAATATGAATAATATTTAAATTGTGTTCATTACTACTCATTATTCAATGTTAAACTTTTGGGTAATAAAAATGATGTTTAAAAAATAATATTTACAATTTTTGACTATTTATGAAAACTCGATGTTACATGTAATGTAATCTATCGATGAAATTAAATTTTTTTAAAATGATATATTTCATAAAAAAATAGTGATTAAAATTATACCCCATTAAAATGAATTTCACCTTTTAAATTTTTTACTCTAAAATAAATATATGATGAAATTATACATTATCTTATTATTATATTCCCATGTAGAATTCTCAAACTGGTTTTTCTGCTTAAACAATTGTCCAGAACAGTGGAACTATTTCATGGAACATTATATTTTTGAACTATAATCTCAAAAGTTTTCCCTCTTAAGAAATATGTTTCTCCATGTTTATAATCATTGAATTTATTCAATGTGAAGGATTTGGTACGTATTGTTTTTGTAGAGATACATGAAAAATAACATGGACTTGGGAGAGGTTCAATGGAAGTGCTAATAGATATGAAATAATTAAATTATGATTAAAATTATCCAGGGGACATATACACATAGGTATCTATTTGACTTTATTTTTTAGAATCTCATAATCATATTCTGGGAATAAATTATTATAAACACCTTACAGACAATATAATAATACAAATTTCAATGGTGATTATCAACATAACTATTCTTCCAAAAATAATGCATAAATTATTATTTTTGAATTAATATAACATTATATAAAATTGATTTAAAACAATTTTTCCACAGAAAAAATATTTCTACATATTAATTCCTCTAAATTGGTTTTCAATACTTATTTCCACAAAGGGATTCATTAAGAGCCATCTAATTTCTTAAGTGATCGATATTTTTATTGAAACCTCAACTAGAGGAATCAGTTGATCTCAAAAACAAATAAAATCTTGAGAAAGTGATATCAAAATATTCTATATGGTTTTAATTATTATTATATATTTTAAATCTATCATTATATGATACATAATGGTGAAACTAAAATATGTTTGAAGTGATTTTTTTTTGAAATAACCTAATCATTGAGTACAACATTAGATTACAATTATAAAAAAACAGAATTCTATACTCAATAAAACATTATGATTTACTTAATGTCTATGTTGGAATGTTGTTATGAAGGGAGATATTCTCATATATAAATTTATTGTGATGACATTGTACTTTGATAGACTATAATCCAAGAATCATTACTCTATTATGATGTTATTGGGATTCTAATGACAGAATATTTTGTGATGTATTCCCATTTTAATTTTTTTATGGGTAATTGATGTATCATACCTTTATATAACTATTTCCTAGAAGTATATTGATTAAAAACATAGTATTGATATAAAAACACTATGATATCTCTGTTCATCCTATCCCAGCAGAAATAATCATTAAAGTCTCAATATATCATCATACATCCAAGATGAATACATAATGAAGATTTATGAGATTCCAATAATAACCCATTCTTAATATATGATTCGTAAGGAACACATTAATGTTTTGTGTACATTATCATTTCATAATTATTGGTTTTTCTATTAATAACACTATTAACCAAATTTTGTAGTTATATTTCATTTTATTCTTCCACATTAAGATTACATTGGAATAATAGTTGAACATTACATTGATCAAGATAATATTTCACTCATTCCTTTGGGATTTTCATATCCATATAAGGAAAATATAAAAAAATAGATTGATTGTGATCCTCTCTATGGATAAGATAAAGTTACATTGTTGACCCAATGCATTGACCACTTTACTAAAATTCCCTAGGTGGTAATGTATTGAGAAATCATAATTTTTAATCATTTATAACCATATTATTTTTGACAAATTAAACTCTTTATGTGTGAATATATAATTTATTTTTTTATCAGTATATTTACGAAAATTAGATCCTAAATAACTACGTCTCGATATCAATAATACACAAATTCTTTATCTAACTCCAACTCATGAGTTGGGTAATGTTTCTCATGGGCATTCCATTTCTTTATGGAATATGAAATAACCATTTTATTCTTCCCAATAATCTATACCAATAACTTCTTAGATGAATCGTTATAAATTACTCACCCTTCTCCGCTATATGTTAATATATCCACCTGTGAGATGACTAATCTTATATTCAGTTCCATGATATTTTCATAAGATTAATCTATCCACAGAAAAATGGATCCTTTCATAGTTAAACATGGTTTGTGGATTATATTTTTTAGAGATATTGTAAACTAATAATTTTAAATATCTAGCTAAACAAATAAAGCTAAAGATCTTAATTACCATGGTCTTTTTGTACCAACAATAAATCTCATTAGTATATGAAGAATAAATAAATATACATTCACATTATATTATATTATATGATCCAAAAGTGAATCATTTTATAGGAAAATTTTACACTATTTAAATTATTCATATAGTATTTCTTTCCTTGGGTGTTTAGAAAAAAATATTCTTTTATCTCAATGATATTCCTTTATCATCAAATGACTATTAATACCATTTATAAAGACTACGAAAAACAGATCATGGTAATATTGAAATACCATATAAACTAAATCCGTAAAAATATGGGGGACATTAGAAAGACCAATTGACATCACTATATACTCATAGTGTCCATACCATGTATAAAATACGTTATTTGGTATATTCTCCATAACGAACCTGAATCGATGGTATCTAGAATGAAGTTCAATCATGGAATAGTATTGAGCTCAAAATTTTGATCGAATAAGTCATAAAATAAGTATGAGGATACCTTTTGATGATTGATAAAACGTTCATCTCACTATAATCAATGAATAGTATAACAAATCCATTATTTTTTTCCAAGAGAATAGTTGACCCAAAGGTGAAAAATATAGATGATTGGATCCCTAGATAATGTTTTCTTAGATTTTCTTATTAAATTTCTATAACACAATTGGTTTTATTATATATGGATTAATAGAAATTTTGGTTTTACTCAGAATGCGTACTATTGAAAACTAAAATTTACAATTCGATAGAAGACTATGGAACTATTATAGAAATGAATTAAAAAAAGCTACCACACAATAAGTTTATCATCGTTGATTAGTTTTTCCCAAAATATATAAGATAAAGACACCATTTTATTCTGAATCAATTCCAATAAAATATATATTATTTCCATCATAATTTCATAGTAATTATATTGTGGATTGATAATTATTATTTGGATTATAATATCAAGTATGATTTTGACTTGAGAAGTTATATGGGATTTATATAAAGAAATTTTATCCATTTCTAATATAAAATCAAATTCAACAAGAGGATGAATAAATATATATCAAATAATAACATTCCCACAAACATCCATCGGAGAGGAAAAATATACATGATATAAGATAATCATACCATTAGGGTTTTCACTATTAGTTATACATATAACCTTGTTATTGTAATATTTATATCTTTATGAAATTAATTACATATAATAGAGTTGGTAGATCCAGATTCAAAAAAAATAAATTAGATGTTCCAGATTAGATGGTATGTGTACAATTCACTAAAAAATTATCACACCCCTTACCTGAAAAATTTACTAAATGATATTTCCCCATGTTCCTTTTCATTAGAGGTTTCTAATGCACATCGCCTTCATTAACTTTTCTATAGGAATATAGGTTAGCATAGTGTCCATACTGATTCAATTTATTACACCGATGTGTTGGGTGTTCATTCGGTCGAGCTTTGTATCTGTCTACCTCATTAGATAACTTCATCCCATCACATTGGAAATATATTTCTCCATGATATTGTTTCCTAAAATTAATATATTTACAATTCTACTTAATATCTTTATCCATTCTACTTTAATAACATTGATATTGAAGCAAATATCATCTTCTTTCCTCTATGGTTTTTAGACTATCCATTGAATTGAATCATTACCTTCTTATATAAACCATATGATATAAGGGTAGAACAATTTTCAATTATACCTTGAATAATAAATGAATTATTTTACCATAAATATTAAATATCCTTATGAATAATTTCTTTTCACATATATGGATTTAAGCCACTAAAAATTGATCGACATTATATCTATGTTTGTGATAATACCAAAATCATACCAAAAAACTCTAGTAAATATATCTCATATGTACCAATCGATTCATTACTCTTCTTCTATAGATAAATAAATTAATTGTATATTTTTGTATAAAGAATACAAGGAATGTTCTTATTGAAAAATAATTTCATAAAAAAAATCCATACCGTGGAGTCAATTTAAAGTTGTTTACTTGTATTCATGATATAATTACAACATTTATATAATTAACCATCAATATGATAAAAATAAAAGTTAAATTTTCATGATCCAAACACCAATGAATGGAAAATATCTTATTAATTAAATTAATACAATTTTCAGAATCTGGTTGATTAAAAAGGAACACTAACAAAATGTGGATGTTTCCTCATAAAGAACTCAACATAGAAAAGTTCCATCTATTTATCATTTTTATTTTTTTATTGACATATAGATTGTGAAATTTGATTCAGAAAAACAATGATATATTCCATTCCATATCCCATGCAATTTTTCTAATCATGAGGAACATCATTTCATTCTATATCACAGTAATAGTCAATACGATTCCTTCAGGTCCATTCATTGGATAAAATATAAAATAAAACTTTATTCAATAACGTTCATTATGGGGACTAGGTAATCATGAAAAAAGAAGATATATGTTATCTCAATCAAGAAATATTATTTTTTAATGTTTGAAACCATATGATTGAACTAGGAAATTCATTGTAATTATTCAAATAATTCATGATGTATTGTATATAGTTTTTGAATTTGAGAAGAATATCCTATTGGACTATAAAACTTGGTATATAGTAAGGAATTATCTTAGGGATCCTATAATGATATAGTCTTTCCCAATGGACAATTTTTAGTTTTATTATCACTTATTACATATATTATAGAGCCACATCTACATATGGTGTCTAAACATGGATGTAATTTCTTTTAATGATATTCCTATATCATCATCCAAAAATACTTGAATTTTCCTACACATTGAATCATCCTTAGACTTATCCACAAAATTGTCAATAAGAATGTCCATAGATACATCCTATATTATTTCACTGATGTTTTATCATCCATCTTTAAAAATGATAACTAAACCCATCATAATATATCAACTATTGTGACCCATGATTTTTATATGTAGATATTACATATTTTAAGATGAATATTTATTACATTACACAATCACATGCATGAGGATCAAAATGTTTATTTTTATAATGTAATCATGGAAACATAAAAAACTAGTTTTTTAGATCTCTACAACATATCCGACTTTGTTTCTCAAAACTACTACACTTATCAAAAATATCACATGTAATAATTATCATCATAATTTGAGGAAAAGAAACAGAAGAAATGATGATCTCATGTACTAATTAAGGGTAATATGGTAAATATGTAATCATAACATGACCATAATTGAATGTGAAATTGTGCAGAACATATGAAAACCATATCTTGTATATCATTTTTCAAAATCCTGATTCATGACATAATGATTGGATGATTAAAAGATATGAATTTTATGGAAATATTAGAACATGAGATATAATAGAAAAACATTGACATAATACACATATTTTTGTAATATAAATTAATTTAAGAAATATCATTTTTGTATTATTCAAGGATCATTTACAAAAGTATCATAGTGTAATCGCTTCACACCGCAAACAATTTTTACAGTCATGGTTCACCACTATGATAATCATAGTGGACAAAGTCGCCTACAAATATATGACCACGCCCTATACCATTATAATTATTCTCATAGGATATTAATACTTACCTAATTCATTTGAGGGGGAAATCATCCCCAAAAACCACAAAATGAAATTCATAAAATTTTTCACAAAAGATCAAAAAACAATAATCAAAGGAGAAAAATTGAAAAATAAGGTGTTTTATAAGTATTAAACTCCATCCTAACCCATGGAAAAAATGGGTTTCATATACATTTCAATGTTTTTCCATAAAAAACCCCTTAGAAAATGATGTGGGTTTAATAATCATTTTATTACAGTATAACTCATGGAAATGAATTGGGTTTTATAAATATATTTTCAACATAAATATAATCCATTAAGAGAAAGAATTATAATTTTATCCTCCGATCAAATCCCTAATAAAGAATATATAATATATAAGGATAATATATTAGATATAGAATGATAACATTTTACCAATTTTAACATTTCATTCCAAAAATACTCGTTTAACATCAAAAATTATATTTTAAAACATAAATTCACAAAAAAAATTCAAATTCTATTCCCTTGTAAAAACATTTGGAAACATATAAATGACTATTTAAATCAATTATTTGTCATATTTTTGTGAAATGTTATTCATAAAACATGTGTTAAAAGAACATAGCCTCTTTTCAAATTCTCTGTTACTTCCAAATGATCCATGATTAAAAAACAATATAATGATTCGTTTTAATTTTTTACAACTAAAACATAGGAAAATGATGATTAATAAATCCTATGGATAATGTTAAAAATATCATATATTTTTAGGAAAAAATGATATGTTAGGAAAATGACATTTTGGAAGATGTGAGAAATATAGACGGTTTAATTTATGAAATGATATTTTCCAATTGTGATGAAATAATGAGTTAAAATTGAATATAAAAAATCCATTATCATGATATAACCCGATGATAATAACATTAATGAGTTTATTGATATATATATTAGAATATTTCATCCTTCGAAGCATTACCCTGAACTGTAAAATCCCTATTTTTTTAAAAACAATTGTAATGAATGAATCTTTGTTTTAATTAGATATTTATAGCTATAATTTAAACATAATTTTACTACTTCTCTGTTTTGAATTTCAAAAAATGGTCATAAACAATTGTGTTTCGAAAGTTATTTGGAGTCTGATAGAAGCATCTTATTTTTTGGTGAATAGTAATATACGCTTATGAATAGTAATATGACCCTAACGAACTTTAAACTTTATTATTATTTTATTTTCATAGGTATTTATGATAATTACATCATTATTAAATTTTCAATCTGATATAAATGTAGTTATAATTTTAAAATATTAATTTTTTAATTAAATATGATATTATTTAATAATTAAATTAATGATATATAGAAAATTATTTTCAGAAAATAGACTTAATTTTTGATTTCAAGACGTCAAAAAATGGTAATGGTGAATTTTTGGGATTTTTATAAATTCATGAATTTTAAATGAATAATGCAATACATTAAAATACATTATATTCAAATTATCAGTAAAATATACTATTTATGAAATCATAAGTGATTTAAGGCCACATAGATATAAATCAAAAGCCTTTATTACTATTTTGAATCACATTAATTAAGACTATTCTTACTCCTGAGAAAAAATATTATTATAATGATAATAATAATGTTAAATACCTCCTCTCCTCCACTATAAATACTGCCCCCATTTCCCCCTTCCTCCCACACCTCTCAAGCATTGAGCCTTACCTATGTTCTTCCCCACACACTTACCAAGACTCTTCCCCACGTCCTAGAGCTACTGGTGTCACCAAAAGTCCAAAACCAAGGTGCTTAAGAATGATCTCAAGGAGATGAGATCAAGAGGTAAACATCCACTTTAATTTTCTTTCTTTTCGTTAATTTTATCTTATTCCTTTTCCATTCCCATTGACCTATGTTGGGATATTTCCTTCCATATCCCTATTACTTACCATATTATGTATTAATGATGAGATAACAACTTCCTCTCATCAATATATTTTATGAAATTTTATGTGACATTGTTAGGCTGCCTAATTTTCATATGGGATTTCATAAATTTTATTTTATTTTGAGTACCATTCTTTTCTTATTCTTTCCCCACATACTCTTATCCAAAATGCATGAATGTTATAGAATATAATATATTCATGATGTTCTAATTTTAATTGAAAATTATTCATTAATATTCTTCTTCTCCCCCATGTATTCAAAAAACTAAAAACATTTTCTGTGATTTATCGAATTACCGACATCTTTGATGATGTGATTTTAATCAACTTTAATTCCTTCTATGCTGGTCATAAACTTATTTTTAGGGTTGAATAATGTAATAATATATTTAATATGTATCATATATGGTTATGTAATTTTATTATACACATGTTATTAATTTATTAAACAAAATTATGTTGTTATTATTGAAGAACCACTAAAATGATCTGAATGAACATCATTAATGTTATAAATTATGAATTATTCGCATTTAATAATTCAAAATGATAAATTGTATAATTTATGGTTTTTAATATATGTAAATACTAATCCTTTTCAATTATATAGTTTCACTTCCAATCGACGAGAACAATCCATCATGAACCAATCATGAAAATCATGTATAGAACTCACACAGAACTGTGTAAGAAATAAAATACTATTAATTAATAGATGAAATTATGTAGTGAAATGATCATATGAGGTATTATAATGAAATATATGTTAATTTACGATATTAATAACACTCTTTTAACCATTATACATTGGTTTTAAATGATTTTGATGTAAAAAAACCAGAGGTAAGGGAATTCTTAACATGATTTCCATTCTTGGGGTTAACTTTCTACTTCATTATTTGTTTGTATTAACAAAATTTGTGTGATGAATTATGTTTATATTATGTTAATTAGGTATATTTATGATTTTTATAAATATTAAATACACTATAATAAATCTCACTTCAATTATATGATTTATGTCAGGTGTTTTTCTTTTAAAATCCTCTTTTAAAATTCTATTTTACAAAATTCAAAAGCAATGTTTTTATGAAATTATTCTTGTTGAATAATTGAGTTATAGTTCATGGTAATTGTTTATTATGAAGGGTGGGAAATATAATTACCTCCAATGGATTAGGTATGTTAATGTAGTTGGTCTTCTAAATGGTTACTCTAAGTGTAACTATGATGGTTACAAAAATTGTAAGGTAGTCGTGAGGGATACAAATTATAAGGTAGTCGAGAGGGTTACAAGATTGATTAAGTAATTCCTCGAGATAACTTTATGATTCTATTTATGTTATTATGTTTGTTTTGATCACGTGTGAATATCATGTTTCACAAATCAGGTATATATGGGTGAAAAGTATGTCTTTAGAAAATTATTTCATATGAAACAATTGTTCATAGAATAATATGTTTTTTCCATCGTTTTATAACCCTTACTGAGATTTGTATTCATCCCATGTTTTTAAATGATTTTCACAGGTTATAAGGATGTGTAATATAATGAAGTAAGCCATGTAATGTTTTTTCTTATTAGTTAAAGAAATCATGTTTTATGTGAAATGTTTTATATTTTATAAGAAATGAATACTGTTTTTTATGGTATCCACTCTATAATAATGTGTAATGTTATAAATGTTTAATGTCCCAAATCTCTAAATCTATAAACCTGAAAAAAAACTCAATGTGATAGGAAGTGATTTATTTACTAAATTCAATATTATTTAATGTAATAAGTTTGGATCCATATAGTTCGTATTTGAAAATTTGTTTACATAAATTTTTCGATTTAGAGTTTCCATTAAACATATTGTTAGCCTGTATTCCTATTATCTAAGTAAAATCCTTGTTTTATAGATTTTTAGGATAAGGAAATTAAGTTAAAAATGGATGGAGGAGTATCTCAAATAGACATTCCTATGTCTCCCTACTGACTTGCTTGCAATAATTTTTTCAATGTCATGTCAAGACTACTCTGAAACATTTTCTAACATACAACTCACTTGCAAGTAATATTTTGAGGTATCAAACACCTCCACTATACCTCGATACCATTTTGGAGAATGGTTTATATTAATTTAAATACTGTTTTCTCCATATTCTAATATTTTTAATAATGCTAAATAATATTAATGAATTTTCAAATATTTTACCTAATCAATAGATTTTGAAGCATATTACAATTTTGAAAAAGGTATTAAATAAAGAGACCATTGTGCAACCTATTTATATATTATTTTACAATATACCCTTTCAGCACATACCTATGGAATTTTAAAAGTACCATTGATTGAATTTTTCAACTCAAACTCGGTCTGACTCTATTATAAAAATCATGTTTTATCAGATATTTTGAAATTATATGTCATTCATTATTAAATTGAAAAACTATTTTTCTGTGAACATCTATATGATCCATGGTGCACAATAGGTATTCGGATAAAGGTATAAAATGATCTTGAAGGGTCTCTAAATAATTTTTTCAATGCATGGACCTCCTACTGACATGATCAAGATGATGATGAAACTAGGTTGACACCATGATCAAGGTACCCTCACTTGTTTAATAAGTAAATAAAACTATGAGGACGCGATTTAGGAATGGTGAGGATAATGTAAGATCCTATTTTTTTAAAATAAAATTGGATGATACTTTGTTTTATATAGATAATTATTACTACCCATTAAACATAATTTTATTGCTACTCTGTTTTGAATTTCTAAAAATGGTTATCGACTATTGTGTTCAGTAAGTTATTTGGAGTCTGATGAAACCATCTTATTTCTTTGGTTGATAGTTCAATTCCCTTATGAATTTTAATATTAAAATTAATATGTCCCTATTAAAATTACATTTTATTATTTTTTTATTTTATGAGGGCTTTGAGATAATGACATCTTCATTAGTTTTTTTAATGTGATATAAAACCAGTAATAGTTTTTAAATTATTAATTAATGAATAAGATATAATTTTTTTTAAATTAAATTAATGATATTTAGAAAAAAAAATTGAAATATGGACTTCATTTTTTAATTCTAAAAATCGATAAATGGTAAGGCTGAATTTTTGGGATTTTTTTGAAATTCATGAATTTTCAATGAATAGTGAAATATGGTAAAATAATGTATATTCAAATTATCATAAATATACACTATTTATGCCATTATAAGTGATGTGAGGCCACCTGGTTCGAACTCACATTCCATTATTACTATTTCGGGTCACATGAATTATGACTATTCATATACTTGAAAAAAATATTCTAATAATGACTAAAATAATGTTATTTGCCTCTTCTCCCCCAATATAAATACCTCCCTCATTTCCCTATTCCTTCAACACCTTGAAAACCTAGATCCTTACCTATGTACTACCAAAAACTCCTCCCATGTTTCTTCCTGACATCCTTGAGTTACTGGTCTCACCAAAATTCCAAAACCAAAGGCTTTAAGAAGAATCTCCATAAGATAATATCAAGAGGTAAACATCCTATTTTATTTTCATTCATTTCGTTCATTTCATGTTACTATCATTCATTAAAATTGGATAATGTTGTGATATTTCATTTCATATCCCCCATATATCTCTTATAATGTATTAACGATGAGATAACCCTTTTCTCCCATCAAAATATATCATGAAATTTTTTAGTGACATAGTTAGGTTGCCGAATTTTCATAATGGTTTTCATTAATTTTCTTTTATTTTGAGTTCAATTTTTTATTCTTCATTCCTCGCCTCCTCTTATCCATGAGTTTTATAAGATCAATAATTTTGTATATTCTGTATGTTCTCATGAACATGGAAAATTCCTCATCAAACTTCTACTCCTCCCCCACTTATTCAAGGAAGTAAAAGCATTGTCTATGATGTGTGAATTACCGACATCGAGGATAATGTGATTTCAATATACATTAATTTCATCAAGGATGGTCATGAAACCATTATTTTTGGTTGAATAAGATTAAAATATATTTATTATGTCTCATATATTGTTTTGGAATTATTTTTCACACATGGATTTAATTTATAAAATAAAATGAGGTCGTTATTATCAAATGACCCCTAAAATGATCCAAACAAATATCAATGAGGTTATAACTTATGAATCATCATCATGAAAAAAATTCAAAATGAGTTATTATTTATTTTATGGTTATTTTAATTTTTAAATACTACTCCATTCCAAATTATGAGTTTCTCTTCAAATTGACAAGAACAATCCATCACGAACCGATCATGAAAATCATTTAAAGGACTCACCCAAAACAGCGCAAATAACAAAATACTAATAATTATAGTATGAGATGATACAATGAAATTATCATAAAATGTATTATAAATATGGATATGTTTATGAAAGATATTAATAACTCTATTTTAACCATTATATATGAGTTCTAAATATGTGGGAAGTAAGACAAACCTGAGGTAAGTGAATTCTTAACCTGATTTCTATTATTGGAGTTAACTTTATACTTCATTATTTTTGTTCTATTAAAAATATTTTTGTGATGAATTATGTTTATATATTGTTTCATTATGTGTATTTACATTTTATATACATATTTCATAAAAAATAATAAGTCTCAATTTAATTAAAAGATTTATTTAACGATTTTTTATTTAAAATCCCATTTTAAAATTATATTTTAATAAATTTAAAAGCATTGTTTTTATGAAATTATTCATGATGTAAGATTATTTTATGGATATTGGTAATTTTTTAGGATTAATGGTGGGACCTATATTTCCATCCAATTCATTGGGTATTTGTATTTTGGAGTTCGTCCATATGGTTAATCCAATTGTAACTACGATGGTTATACAAATTGTAATATAGCACTGAGGGTTACAAATTATATGGTAGCAGAGAGGGTTACAAGATTATTTATGTAATGTCCCAAGGTAAATTTATGATTATATTTATGATCTTATGTTTTTTGTGGATCTTGTTTAAATATCATTTTTCATAGAGTAAATATATATGGGTGAGATGTATATCTTTTAAAAATGATTTCATAAGTTACTTGTGTTTATAGACTAATGTGTTGTTTCCATATTTGTATATATATTTCCGAGCTTTTGTGATCATACCATGTTTTCAAATGATTTTAAAAGGATATAATGATGTGTAAGAAAAATAAGTAATACTTGTTAATTGTTTTATGTTTAGTCAACGAAATGATTTTTTTCTGAAAAGTATTATATTTTTCAAGAAATTAATATTTCTTTAATGGTATCCACTCAGTAATAATTCATAATGTTATAAATTTTATATTTCCCAAATATCTAAAGATCTAAACTTGAATCAATTCTTAATGTGAATTGATGTTATTTATTTACTAAATTCAAGATTATTCAATGTAATAATTCTGGTTCCTTATATAAATAATCATGATAAATGATGTGGTTTTAACATAATAATCTCACCACATTGGTAACCTGGAATTGTAAGATGCATGAAATAATAAAATTATATATAACACATAATTGTAATAGAATATATAAATAAACTATTTTACTTATCCCAGGGATTGTTTTTCACCATATAAAATAATATAATTGCATAATATATAACGTATCCTAAAGAAGAATAGTTGAGAAAAAACTATTACCTAATTGGTATATTTTGATCCATAAACTACATGAAATATAGATGCTAATATATTTATTTCAATAAACATAGGTTAAAAATTACTAATAGTAAAATAAATTCAATACATGTATATAAAACACATAAAATAAACATGCTATGAATATGGTATGTGTCTCACTGAAATTAAAAGTTAGACAGAAATCCCTTATCTTAATTTCAAAATCATTTATTCACAATTGAAACTCCTATAAAATAAATATAATTTAATTTTAAATATTTTAAATAAACATAAACATATGTATCATAAAATATATTATTTAATTTTTTCCTTTAATTTCAATCTTCGTAACAATTCATTGTAAAAATCTTACATCACGTAAAAATGGATTTACTTTCTGAGTATGTTCTGATTTGTTATTTTTGGTCCTAATAATTTGATTATGGTTATATAATAGAAATAATTTTAAACATGATATAAATATATTATATATTCCTGAAATATGTATTTATTTCAATCTAGAAAATTCAAAAATATAATGTGAAATAAACCGTTTATGAAGATAGTAGGCCATACAGACGAATAATAATATTATAAATATAATATATAAACATTAATTAAAACATTTTATTCATCCTTGAGAGGTGGTGATGAAAATTTAATAACATCAGTTCATGAGGTTGTAGTTCGTCGCAGACATAATCGATGATTTTATTTACCACATGATGAAGGTTGAGATGGATATTGGTTAAAGGATTAAAATAATAAAATATAATTATATTATATATTTATATTCTATTATATCATATTAAAATAGGGGAATTTTTTTTATGGTTATGGGGAATAGATAATATGAAAACACAAGTTTATTAATTTTACCTCTTATCTAAAATACCTCTTTTGGATTATACGTAAAAAATTATTAGTTGGGTTTAATAATAAAAATAAGGAATATATAGAGTTTATATGGAATTAGTGAATAATTTCTTTTAGTTATTGGATAGATAAATTGGTTTTTTATCAATGAAGTTGAGACAAGAGTGTGTGTCATTTCATAAGGGGTGGAGATGAAAAAAATTCTATTTTTGAAAAGAATAAAGTATACCTATATTTCTAAAATTAAAGAAGTTTACAAAATGGGTAATTATTACATCATAGAGTTCATGTGGTCTAACTATGTATATAAAATGGGTTTTGGAAATTTTATACACACTTCTACACCATATATTATAATTTTAATCATCGAATAAACCTGTTTTAAACATAATTTTCCTAATTAGTTATTATTATTTATAAAATTCATTTTCATTAAAATAAAGTTGATTTTTTTTATAATATACGTTTTTTATATAAATTTTTAATAAATTTTTCTAAATTTAATTCAATGAATATTTTTAATATAATTTGAAAAAAACACTCATATGCGATAGGAAAGTGCTTTTCCTGAATAGAAATTGTTTAAAAGGTGAAAAATGTTTTATATCAAAATTTAATATAAAATTTATTATGATGAAATATATTGAATTAATTAATAGATAATTGAACGCAATTTAATTTTAAAAACCATTAAAAATCAACTATATCCATTCATTAAATGAAATAGTAGATTTCAGTAAAAACTATTATTTTTCTACTACTCATCAAAAAATTAATCACATCAAAAAAATTTTAAAAATAATTCAATGAAATTTTGGAAATAAAGGATTCCAAAAATGGTAAATGTTTTTTACAAATAACTTTTTTATTGTTATTCAAAAAAACATGAAAACAATTTTATTCAGAAAATACTTTTTTTGAAACATATAAACACATTACTGAAAATTATGTGTTTTTTATCAATATTATTTCAATATAAAAATCAATTATACATAATATTTAATGTGTTTTTATGCATATTAATTCCATCAAGTATAATTATTATGTAAAAATGGTCATGTTTAAATAATAAAATTAATAGTTTGTCATTGTTTGTTAAAGCATCATGATGCGTGTAGCAGATGTTATATAAGAATTTGAATTAAAAAAAATTCTTGAAATATTATTTAGTTGCACCATCTCCCTCAAATGATCATATAAATTCATTTCATAGTGTACGATCCTAATATTCGAGTCCATCACTTCTTCCTTCTAGGACAATTTTTTTTTATAAAAATATTAATATATACTAATAATAAATTTCTTTATAGAATGGATATATAATCAAATGACAAGATGGTTAACGGACCTTTAAATATAAAATCCATTATCAATCCAAAATAACTAATTAGTTTATTTTGTATTCTGTAACTATATTACTTAATAATACATTTATTAATTAATGAAGGGAATTTTATTTATAAATGTTTGATTCATTAAATTATTCCCTTTCATATATTTAAGAATTTAAATATAGAATCCATATTCTAAAAAATATGATGTTATTTATATTTTATCACCTCTCCTTATTCCCATGTTTCGTCCTTAAATGTGTGGTACATCTATAACACTTTGACAAGGTGAGTTGTCTTCTTTTGTAGAAAATTTTATATATGATTTATGATATTCAATGACTGCTCTTTATATGAATGAATGTTATCCAAGGGTATATCCTGATGATTAAATATATGTGTGTGTTCTGGAATATACTTCCTTGAGATGTATATAGGGAGCACATAATTCACATGATATAAGTTAGGTAGAAGTGATTCTCGATAAGTAACAACATAGATATCATCTTGGATTTCAAAATGGAGAATAAATCATTGAGAAATAATTCCTCTATTCCTAAGAAACATTACTTTCTTTCATGGATATATATAAAGAAACACATTATCCAAAATATAAATTTATCTCTCATATAAATGATTATGTACTATAATTTTCTGTAATATGTTTGTAAATTTCAAAGGATGTTGAACAGTTTAACCTTATTTATCACCCCCTGAACAAGATCACATCCCATCAGCTTTCAGTCTCAAACATTATCTGAGATCATTGGATTATAACACTTTTTCCCCTACAGATCACCATAATGACCCATTTGAATGCTATAATGGATACTATAGTTATATAATAACTCTACTAGGTGATGGTGTTGATCCTTAAATCATTGAGGTTAATTTCAAAATGATCTCAGTATATATTATAGAGTATGAATGTTCCTATAAAACTAGATATCCCTCAGAGGTGATAAGATGTAATGAAAATCAACACTATATCAAACGATTGGTA
Organism: Viscum album; assembly: GCA_963277665.1. Lineage (NCBI taxonomy): Eukaryota > Viridiplantae > Streptophyta > Magnoliopsida > Santalales > Viscaceae > Viscum > Viscum album. The sequence continues at coordinate 1,797,355,758 of OY728163.1, read as the reverse complement.
AAGGATTCCCTATAACCTCAAGGATAAATTCGAATACCGATCAAATAAAATGGAGAGTGGGACTCCATGTAATCTTACAACTTCCCTATTGTATTTCAGGGATAATTGGTCATGTTAAACTCTTACATTATAGTAATGAAATGGGTTAACATTGAATGGTGATCTACTACCACCCATTTGTATTTTTTACTATAGATTTCTTGGAGATTACTAAAATAAAATACAAGGCTTCTTTCCCATTTTCCTTATTGGTATGTTAAATATTTTCAACATGACGTAAAAATTAATTAATTGAGCCTTGACTTACTAACATACCAACCATCGTGATTCATTTTCTGAAATCTCAATAACAACCCTACTATTTCATACATATTAATTCATGATTTACTTTGTATTATTATAATAAATACAATTACGAAGAATAATAAGTATAATTTACTTCAAAATAATGTACATATATAACAAATTTTAATAAGGAAACATTATCCGTATGAAAAACCCTCTTATCATGTTTATAATACTCTTGCATACTTAAAACTTCATGGAATAACCTAGGGACATAATAATGATGGTGGTACGATATTAATAACAATATGATAATATAAGTGAGAAAACATGATGAAAATAGAACATGTTACAATATAGGAATAACAATGGGCCATAAAAGGAGTGAGAATCATAAATATGAGAAATAAGACATGATATAGCATGATAATAAAAACATAAACATGGTATATGTGGAAGAAAATTAAAAAACTAAATCATAATCATATCTAAAGGATTAATAACATGAAATGAGGATGGATAGGTTACCATAATGAAATATGGTTTACTCTTAATCCCTAGATGATGTATCCTAAGACTAAATATTACAAAATTCATTAAAGAGGTATACAATTCAGGTTTCACCCGTTACTTTCATTCCATTATCATGTTTAATGGTGACTCATACATCATAAAATAAGGATTTAGACTTCATAATATTTTAATCTAGGATCAAGAAATTTGGAAAAAATAATGTAAGTACCGATTGTAAATATTATAATTGTATAAATGTGGAAATCTGTGGTAGTAAATGGGTATGGTATTCACTACAAAATTAAGTTGACATGGAAAAATGATGATATTTCAGCTGCCTAACGAGGTTGTGTAAAAATTCATAAAATATGTTGTTAGGAGGGAATATGCTAACTCATAATTTTGAAATCAAATGGGTAGTAATATGTAAATTTAAATACATATCATATCATTATGAGTTGGAAATATAAGGCATAATAAATAAGTATATTTTAATAAAAAAATAGGATGAGAATCCCTTGAGTGTGTGGCACTAAATTCGAGAGGGGTGATTTTTAAGATCATGGGGGAACCATGGAAGACTATCGTGTGGGGAGGGTATATTAAGGACATTCTCAAAGTATTTAAATGAAATATAAGTGGGATGTTGGTTGGTTTTATGATTTATATGAGTATGTATTTCATTATTATTTTTCATACATAGGCTATTGACTCAATAAAATAAAAAACCCACAATACTACTTATGGTTTTATCACATGGTTTCAATCAAATTGTTGTGGTTTTATTATTTTATAAGTATAAGGGACAAAATTAATAAATCAATGGCTTTTTCTATGCGATTGTTACTCATACACCTAATGAAATGAATTTAAAACCATATAATATATTATATGTCTTGGAGGATTCAAAATGGAATTATAATGTAAATAAAATAAAAATTCTCATTATATTAAAGGGAAAAATAAATTTTGTCATCGATAAACTTTATAGTATTTATCACATAATTGTTGTGTCATTATGATGTCAATAACAATTTATATATTATTAAATTTTTAACCTACAATTCGACTGTCTTAAAAAATTGTGAAAAATTCAATGTAGGTTAATTTCAATATAAGTGCTCAAAAAATTAAATTTATTATAACAACATTTTATCATTCAAAAATTCTAAACTAATTACATTTTATTCTATAGTGTGTGTGACACACAACACCAAGCATTTATGGAAATATAATATCTACAGAATTTAAATTATATTTAATATTCTAAATAAATTCAATATAATTTATAGAATTTAGTTCATGAGACATAGAGTTAGCATGGATCACATAAAACAATGAGTTTTTTCAATGTCGTTCATTGCACATAAGGTTGAGTTTAACGATCTAAAAAAATAATATTTACATAATATTATGTAATATTTTATGAAATAATCTAGTCTATAAATTATAGGTTATGAATATGATTAATTAACTTATGAAAATATTTGTATTACAAAAACATGAAATGGATTTTCTGTTACTAATTAATTAGAATGTAGTATATGATCTGATTAAATATAATAAGATATTTTTTTATAGAAATATAATTTTCATACTAAAAAAGTTGTTTTATACTAAAAAATTAAATTAATTACATATAGTTAGTGATACTAATATTATATATATATATATATATTAATCAACAAAATATTTTTTCATATTCATCCAATATATTTGATATGCATGAGGTAAAACAAATCCAATACTACACATAAACCTTATATTATTATAGTGGCACTTTTACAACATTTAATGGAGAACCTATTTCAAATAAAATTATAGAAACTTTTTAATATATTATATTTTAAAATATAAATATAATTTAAAATAATAACATAAAATATTGATAGGGTAATCTTTTTTTATTTTATTATGTTTTTATATTTTTTAATTAACAATAAAAAATATTGAATTTCAATAAAAAATAATTTTTATTAAAAATTTTTTAGGGTATTAAATTATATTAAAGATTGGTTTAAAGTAAAATTAAATTAATTTTATATAAATTAGTCCAATTTATTTCATTGGAATAATTTTAACATTGATATTGGATAATTATTTCTTAGAAATTTTCAAACATGTATACATTATAAACATGTATTATCGTCGTGATCGCGAGAATAATTTTATATTAATTTCAACCAATTTTGTGATTAGAATTTGGAAAAAGATTATATGTTTTGAATAATAATACTTTCTAATTTCTAAATTTTTCACGTTGGTTTTTGAAAAAAAATTATTAAATTAGACTACCATTAATTATTATAATTAAGGAAAACAATAGCTTATCAAAAGAAAAAACCTAGAACAAAAAGCCCAAAATGACCTAGATACATGAATAGTATTTATTTTATGTCTTGGTGTGGACCCTATACTTATATAGCTATATATTTTTTATTGTTGGATCCACTATAAATGGAAAAAATTTAGTTGGAATTCATGTTTTCAAAATTTACAATAGTTCCACTCAACTGCACTATAAAAGGGAACTGAAGTCTCCCACATCGTCTAGGCTATCATAAACCATTAGATCTAACAATATCTTCTAAAAAAAATTATAAAATACATACCCCCATCCTATAATCGTACCATTAAGAATAAATCCTTCCTAGGTATCCCATTTGTGAAAACCAAAAATAGTTATCCAAAGATGATTCAATATCATACCTCAAGATATTTAGTTTTATTTCAGTATAAACTCCATCAATTATCATTATTATGTGATTGAATTACAAGAAAATCATTTTTAAAATAATGATATTTTTAGGTTATTTTTAAACAAACACTTTCACACACTTCAATATCATGGGTAATGAACTTACCATTATTGTGTATAGCTAACTACCACCTGATGAAATGAAGTTATTCGTTTTTTCCATTACCCCCTTTTATGGTTGGGAATTTTGATGGAAATGTTATATATATATTTTTTATATATTATATTATTAATTTATTTATACTTATTTAATTATTCTATAACCCTTAACATTATACACTACATTTTGTAGGAATACGATGACATAGTTTTTTAAAGAGTGCATTATAGCCTGATAAAGTAATGTTATTCATTCACAACATAAGTGGATTTCATAAAAGTTTATTTTAATTTAAAACATGTAACATAAATTAAATAAATATTATATTCATGAAATAATTACCATTATGTAAATATAATATATAATTTAATTTGTTACCAAATATTCACATTAAAATGTGATAACGTTGGCCATGGACGTGTGAAATATTACCTCCTCAACATGATCTGATTTGTTTTTACAAAACATTAATTATATGTATAAGAATATATAATTGAATGATATGGAATTTATGATAAATGTATCACTAATTATTGATATATCGTTAATTTCCTTCCTTCCATAATGATCGTTGAAAAATGTGAATGTTACTCATGCGTAATTACAACCTGCCATCTCCATGACTGTAACGTTGTTTCATTTTTTGATACCATTTTTCTTGATTCATTTTGAAAGAATAATTTATTTATAAATTTTATAATTATATCATTATCACTACACTATATATATTTATACAATGACCCATTTTTACTATAGTTTACCTACCAATGTTGTTTTTGACACATGAACCAAAATTTGTCGAAAATATCCATTGTTAACATAATTTCTTAAGAATTTTTATAGAAATATTTAATAATTAAAGTAAAATTAATAATAATGTTTGAATATTTATGAATAAAATATAATATATATATTTATTATTAAAGAATTTAAATAAAGAAATGATACATTAGACTCAAGTTAAATGTTTTAATATAAATTTTCATTCCATCGAGACTTATTTGTTAATGTACACCATTTCAATTTAGTGTGGGGTGTACAATACCTATAACTACCCAAACAATTATAAATGAAATTCCTCCATTGATTAAATTAAATATCATATTATTTAATATAGTCATTGAAAACCCATTCAATTCATTTGATTTATTATTTCCAATTTGATTTAAATGACCGTTTTGAATATTTACAATTGATAATATAGTCGTTAAATAGTGATCCCATGATTAATATAAATATAAGGTAAAAACATGCACTTTTTATTGAATAATAGGTGATGGCATCAACATGTAGGATTGTACACTATATGTCCCATATATTGAAGCCTCTGAGGGAGATACTATTTCTAAGATTTTCCCTTTAACATGACCACGTTGAAATCCAATAAATTAATAATGAGTGATACCATTTATGAGAGAAGTTTAAGATCATGGAGATCTCAACCCAAACCATGTATTCTGAACATTTCTGTGAATTTCCTACCATCATAAACCATTCCCAAAGAGAATTTTCTTTTTTATTAAGGGCATGTGTTACAAGATACATTAAAAATGATTATTTGTATTATTTTTTATAGAATAATGAATTAGTTTTAATCGTATTCCGTTATCCTCATAAATGGTTTCTGTTTTGACTCAATAAAACCCAAATATTATGTTTGTTCAAAATTCATATTCAATTAATAAATTTATTTTTATTAATTAATATATCATTTTAAAAAATAATATTTCAATAGAATATTTTTATTTTATAATGTTTATAAAATATAAATGATCTTATTATTTTTATGAATTCAAATGTAAGGTGTAATTAGGGCTCAAGAACATTTACTGTTAAACACATGTCATTTTCAATAAATGTCACTTATTATGTTAAAATTTAATGTTTACATATTTTGAAAATTATTCAGATAAACTGAATATTTTTTTGAATCAGATCATTGAAATTAATTGATGGTGAATTTTTCATAATTTTTTTGGGACAATCGAATTATTGTTAAAAATTAATTTCCTTATAAATATACTTTGGAAATTATAACATCATAATGACCTAAAAGTGATGTAATGATTTAGATAAATGGGATCCATTAGAAATAAAATTTAATGTAACGTATTTTTTTGGTTTATTTGTTTATTTTATAAAGCCTATAGGAATCTTACAAAAAATATAATATATTTCAAGGATTTAAAATCATTTTTTTAGTGTGTGACTCACCACGAAATTGGTAATTGTATAATTTTAATAATTTAGGAACATGGAATTTTAAAATAATTAAAACCAATCCCATTTATAAGAAACCATGGAAAAACAATGGGATTGTTTATTGTTTTGGATATATTATTATGTAGAGTCCAAAACCTAAATAATAATGAAATTACCCAGTTTTGCAATAAAACCCACAAAATATCCCATTTATTACTAAAAATACTTGGATCATATCCCATATTTTCCCACTACTCCCTATAGTCCACCAAAGGTTCCCCAAGCTCTCAGGAAGTCCCTCACAAGCCGTTGGAGTAACACACACAAGTATGTAATCTTCAATTTTCCATCATTATTTTAAATTCAGCAAACATATTGGAATTAGATCTTGTTATTTAAATTGATTATAAATCAATTCATTTATAATCACCCCCTTACAGTCCATTTGATGTGATTTCAATGAAGGATCATTTATCATCCCCTACTTGAACCCTTTCCAAATCCATTAATAAGTCGAAATGTCATAATAGATCATCACATTCTCTTTATCGTTAAAGATTATCTATGAACATCTAAATTCTATTTTTATTTACTACTGATGGGAAATATATTTAATTAAACCTATTACTGACCAATTTATTTTTAGATGATGAGATACCCATTTCTCTCTCATCATCCATTTTTATGTTTTTTTATGTAATGTTGTTATGCAGCCACAAGTTCACCACAACTTTCCATTCCAAAACAATTGTGTAGTGAATACCATACCCTATTTTTCTATCATAAGAATTCACCGTTTTCCAAATATAATAATTTAATGTTTAATATCATATATATATTTTACACTCCTTGGTCATGGAATAAATTATTACTATGAATGAATCCATGTTGGATATTCTATATGGAACACTTAAGCATGATACTGAAATGATTATTATCGTTGAACCTAGATATCTCTCCAATGCATTGGAAAATATATTCTATCATGATATGTCATGTTTTGTTATGGGTGTACTTCACCACTTCACATCTGTTTACCATTGTCCCACATGATGTTAAATACTATGCCTCTTTAATCCCACATGACATTAAACTGTATACATTTGACCAATCATGGTTTTGGTCCATGTCTCTTATGCAGGGTATGTAGGAAGCCTCACTGAGGATAAACCCCAAACAATGGAAAAATTCGGTGTCTCCTTGGTAGAGTCCCACGTATCTGGTTAATGTCATACTAGAGTTAGATTAGCTCCCGGGCAGGTAACCATGCGTAATCCCAACACTCAATTCACACTCCTCCAACATAGAGTGTCCCCTTGTGATGGACTTCTAACAACGAGGAACCCACAACATGTCATTAGATCACAGTCATATATTTACACCCCAATTCATTGAACCATCCACAACTACATGCACATTAATCCCCTGCAATTGGGATACGTAGGAATCCTCTGTAAGGTTCAAGCCCCTCATCCATGTATTATCATGTTCTTTCCATCAAGCATTTCTGTTTCAAGAATATCATTCCCCATCATAGAGGTTCCACTTCCTTTGGGACCCATTATTGAATCCATTCCCATGGGTCACCTCCTCAAGTGTCTCATCACCCCCACCACACTATGTGTACTTGGATTCCCCACCACAGGGATACATAATAAGTCTCACTGAGTTTCAATCCCAACATCACTATCAACTTCACATTGGTTTCATCCCATTCATATCATCTACATCGTCCAACCATCCATCGTCCATCATGATTCATACCCAGTCTACCAAATCCTAGTGGGATGACACCATTTCCAAGGTCCATGAACCATGAATAAGGACCAAAAAATCCACAACCATCCAACCAAGAGCATCCCATTTATGATGGGACACTAACAATGCATATTCCCCAACATGTAATCGTGTGGCTGTCCATTGTACACACCCCTATATCATGGTTAACTCTCTCAAAATACATTAGTTTTTTATCCATGTCCTCTCTACAGACTATATAAGAGGCCTCCCAGAGGATCACTTCCAGCCAATCTTAATCCTTTGTGTCCTCTTTATTGATACCCAATCTTCCTCAGATCTCTCCACATTGTTCATCTTGATCCAATATAATTAGTGTTCCGATCAGTACAATATATCTGTACTAGATGTTAAACATATTGCATACCAAAGGATAAACATTGTAAGTCGATGAATAACTAGGAGACATTCCTATTTTATATAATTATCTACACATGATGTGGGATTCCTCGGGCTTCTGAATGCTCATGGAGCCCTTTAATAATGGTAAGAAAACATAGGTGTACCAGTGTTTCCGCACCGAGACACGCAAGTGATGAACAATGTGACTACTATTATGGCCAAAGAATATTTCCCTAAAATGACCCCATTTAATTTCTAGATAGAAATTATGTAATTAACAAGCATCCAAAAAAATATGCCACTAGGAATAGTTTCACAAACAACATTTTAATCGTTACGGGAGATCTATACTAGGCGACGACATCGGAATAACAATCCATGAAAGGAGAGACAAAAATCCAATCATCTCATTTAGATCATTGAGAAAACGTAACTGAATAAGTAATAGATGATACCCACATTTGGAAAGTGGGATTGTTGGACAACAACTAGTGCTTCACATCACAATGACGCGTGCCATGATGATTGCATCAGAAACAGAAAGGGTGAACACCACATGAATCCCTTCTCCTTTAAAATAGTTGAGATAAAATATGTTGTTCAGATCAAGGAATCACATATGTGAATTCCATCTCCTTAATGTGTGGGAGGATGTTTAACATTGGATGACAAAAAAATAAAGGGACATCGGTTACAAACCAAAATCACCACCATAATGGGCCACACATGGGGCATCCTCCCCTGACTCCATTGGCTCCTCACCGATGCTGCAATCCTATGAGCCATGTTGGTGGAATCTTTCCCTAACTCCATCATCTCCTCGCTGACTCTATCACTATCACCAAGGGTGCGTGGGGCTTTCTCCCCCGACTCCACCATCTCCTCACCGATGTCTCCAAGCTTATGGGACACAAAGGAGGAATAATAATCCACAGATCCTAGGACCCTATCAACCACTAAAAACATCCAATGCAAGATGACCCACAATGATGAAATCTAGTTCATTTTTCCTCCAGGTACCAGTATCAGATTGTGTGGTGGTTTGCCTCTCTCTTTCATTCTATATGGTGTTCCTCCCCATGCCACCATCATGAAATCCATCAAAGGACATCGTCTATTAATCCACATTAAACATGAAGGTCCTCCACCATAATATTTGTATCAGATATGGAATCTTTCCTCACATTCCAGGTTCTCAATACGGGGGGTCTTCCTTGCCCAGAGACTGGAAAACATGGAGACCCTTTCAAATTTCTCATCGATTCCAGTGGAGGTCATCCTTATTACTGTATTCCCCAAAGAAGATACCCTCTACTACTCATCAATTTCGAACACATAGTCCATTCTCATGTCTAGTATAATTAGTAAGAATGCCTTCTTTGTACTGCTGGTACTATGTTCGGTCAATGTGAATGTCCTCCCCACGCTACAGACGACTATCATGTTGGTCCTCCCAATGATTTTTTCATCTCCAACGGAGGTCCTCCCAAATAAAATACTATTAAACATGGTGGTCCTCCATTTTTTACATTCAGCCGTAGTATTTGTGCCACTCACACCCTAGATAATCAAAGGGGAGTTCCTCCTCACATCCGCAAAAACCTTTATTAAGGCCCCCCTCATATCCCATCCAGAGAAGGAATAGTTCATCCACTCTCAAGAACCAATATACACTGATGGAAAAAACATTTTAGAAACCTACCATGCCTTTATTAACCCCCTAAGGTAGGAAGGTGAGTCTCCAATACTAATGGAAGAATCCAACGAGACATTATATTGAAATCAAACAACTCTGATTTTCGGACTCTGAAGCGCTGTGTGACTCGATGATGGAACCCTCTCCCTAACCATCTGTGTTAGGGTCTGGGGTAAGGACATGTTGTATCAGCCTCATTCTCAAGGGAAGTAAGGTCAAACGAAATCTTGAATCCCACTACAAGTACATAAAGAAGGAGGATGATTTTCCCCATTTCCAAGGTCGTACCAGGAAATCCTCTCTATCATCAACATTATCATTCTCTTCCTCCACCAATGATCACATAGAGTTGTTACAGGGACCAATAGTTGAAGATATATAGTGTGGGACACCTACAATGAACGCGTCCCATTCACAGAAGGTAGTGGTCATTAGCTAGTCTTATAGGGTTGTGGTGGTACTATCGTTGCATTCTTCGGAAGATATCCCATGATGCATCAACTTTTTATCTCATGCATTGTAGTCTCCATAGGTCAGTCTACCATCATAATATTCCTATTTAGTGTCATTACCATCCCCACATTCTCCCCCAGCCAACCAATGGTGATCTGAGGTTCGGATACCGGGTCTGAGCCGAGAAGTTTGTGGATCCTTCTTATTGTAGATAATCTCCCTAATATTTTGTTTCCCATTGCAATATCAGGTTTTATTATTCTATAATCCCTCACATATAAGGAGGACATGTGCTTCTAGTAAACTCTATAAGCAATTCAATCTTATCCCTATCATCGACATGTTGGTTTTAGCGTTATTCGGGAACCCTATGATGACGTTTTCCAGCAATGTCGCATGGTCGAGTTGGTCACATATCATGTGGATCAACACCCCATGTCGGTCAGGCATCATCGGCCCCTCTATCAACGATGTGTCTAGTTCATTATAATGTTCCGCATAATTATTATGAATATTTCCCCCCACGTCCATATTTTGGGTTTAAAGTAGTATATATCCCTTCATTTCATATATATCCAGTGCCAACATTACTTTCCATGTGATATTGAAGATATTCCTCAAAGAATAGATGTAGTTAACATGGATGACCTATCAAAAGAATAAACCTAGCTAAGACTCATTGAACAGAATATAGCAATCGAGGTTCTTCGACACATATTGGATCTTTTGGGAAGGGTTACTCAATAGTAGTGAAATTTACTGGGCATTCATGTACCTTCTGTGTCATTGTCCTTCGATCTGGACCCTAATAAGGTGAAAGAGCATTCTAGGACCATAATACACTATGACCCTACTATTTTAGTGTAAAATACAAAAGATGACCCCAAAGAGGTTGTGTTTCATCAACATATCTCCATAAGTAAAAATATAGTTGATGAAATTCTGACTGAATGTGTTGTTTAACGATGACTAGATTACGATAATCCTTGACCAGGCCAGTAGGGGAAGGAACAACCTACCCCACTGGTATGTTTTCTCTTTTTTACCAATATTATCCTTCCCAAATAGAGAGAGTATTGGTCAGGGTATATGGAATTTGGGTGCAATAATTATCACCAAATACACCCGAGTGCATGATAACCCTCCCGAGGACTCAGCTGAGGTCCCCCCGTCCACTCCACTAGTCATTCCCCCAGTAGTCCCTCATGTCACCCCATCATATGCTCCACAAGCTAATGTGCCCATTTACCATGTGGAAGAACTTACCACCATGATGGTGTTTATGGACCAATGTCAAAATCCAAATACTCATTCAGATGATCTAATGATGGAACATATTGGTCATCTCGAGGACCTAGAAAATAAATAAGAGGAAATCTCACCTTATGCAATGTCGTATCTGGCATGGTTGGATGATATGACTGCACACCCAAATATTAGAAATCTTATATTCTCCCCCTATAATTGGATGGGCATTTTTCTACCTCATTAGGCCCACATTATATGAATGTGTGGACCCATGCTGGGAACTACAGTGCATTAGAAGGCCACTGATCTCTAATGTTCCATACAGACAATAAAATAGACTGATTTTTAATTTTATAACATGTTACCCATTTCTTAAATAGTTGATTTGGTGGATCTTAGTAGGTATTTTCTCTACTAGTTCAGTTCCATGACCTGGAAGACATGTATTACCGACCTATTAAAGTGAAAGTAGAGGCATATCAAATGCATCATAGAAATTTTCACTAGGATGAAAGGCCTCACATATTACCTCGACATGACACTAACCCATGATCAGCTACTAATGATGTGTGTGGGTAATGTGAAGACCTAAATCATCCCTTCCATCATCACTCAAAGCATACCAGCTGGGATTCAGGAGTTTTTTTATAAATCTCAATGTTTAGAGGAGGCCTTGTAGCATCCCAAGTTGGCACGTACACTGACTCCTATAGCTCCCCCACAAATAGCAGCAAAGGTGTTCCCACTACTGTAGCATAGATAAAGGCCCCTAGGCAGCTATATTTGTTACCAATGGAGCCACCTCCATAGTTCTACAAGTCCCACTTCCTCATCAGAAGCATTTATCTCAACAGTGCTCGCCTCATAATTAGAAGACGCCCCTACGTAAGGCACCACCACAACCTAGGTGAGATAATCAGGTTACCCCTTCTTGAGAGGCATTGACAACCCCTCATCAGGTCTATGATCCTTAAGATCCTTTCATAGATCGAAGGAACTAGACCTACTCATTTAACAACGCTTTGGTCCTAAGTTATTTCTAATGCACCTTGGACTAGGGAATCCTACGGTTTCCAGAATACAAGAGCCTTGAAGTGTCTAATCTCATTGATCATCCAAATTACTACCCATATCACCAGTACCAGGGCCACACCCTCAATTAGTGCTATCTGTTTAATGATTAGATCCAAGACTAGATCAATAAAAAGATAATCAGGATGGGTCTAGCCCTGACACAGGTGGCATGTGTGCTTATAAAGCCTGACAATGACATAAAGGGTGAATGGTAGTAGGTTTCAAAACATAGGTCTCAAATATATGATGACCAGATCGATAAAAATGTAGTCACCCATGACCACAGTATTATCCATTTATGTTTGAATTGATTTCATCTTTTAGAATTTGTTGTGCTACCTTTGTATACTACCTTTACATCATCATCACACTCATCATCCTCTTAAGGGAGTAAGCACCAGTGACTCAATGGAAGAAAAATCCCCCCACCTAGGCCAAGTCCATCCTGTACTCTTAGCGACTTCATGCCCCTGGAGATGGGGATTCTCCCTAGATTATAACAACCAAGGAAGTATTCATCAAGTTATAATCATGGGTAAACATTGGTCAATATTGTGGAGCTAGTAAACCCTACCATGGTTCTCGTTGATGAAGAGCACCATACAGACACTCCCAATGTCCCCGGACAGCACTAGTATCGACAGAGCCATGGGTATGTGAATCACCATAATTCATTGGCCAGTGATTCTAGTAAATTCATGCAAGCCAACATGACCATATGGCAATCCCAGCACAAAAAATAGAACACACAACCTTCTCGACTCATTTCATCATATCTCCCTACACCGACGCTTGTACTCCATAATCCAACAGAGCCACTACGACCATACAACGATCATCCCTGTTTCTTTGTCGATGGACCTCAATCATCTAGCTATCATCAGGTATCCAATCTACATTTTTCGACTAGTAATCAACAGAATTTTACCAACACCATCCAGAATATGACGTTTCGACCAGCAGGACACACCATACCTCTTACTATAGAGCGACCTCTTGTCTACAGAAGTATACACAAAATAAGAAAATACGATGTAATCAAGAATCCTTCGACCATTCCTATGATCCTTTCTTTCCTCAATTCTCCCCCCCCCCCCCGGTCAATATATATGAATGATTCCCTTGAAAATAAATTAAGAAGCCCCCTCCAGTTTTAGATAGATGTAGCAGATGTAGAAGATATCTATGCTGAGATAGTTGAGCATGTTGAAAGTCAGGAAATCATATATTTCATTAGAGAAGTTGAAGGTTCTCTTATAAATGGGGACATATTCCCATTGTACATAAATTGGATGTTCAACAGCATAGAGGACCACCATTGTCATGTCGATAAGGGTGCAGAGATCCACTTTATCCTTACCCTGACACTCTCCAACATGGGGTTGTTTGAAATAGATCTACGTCCCACTGACCAGAAAATTCGAGGTTATGAAAGAAAATGTAGACACTAGTTAGAATGATCCTCCTCATGACCTAGTTTGGTGGCCCAGTTTCTATCTCTATGTTCATGGTTGTCTCAATGACATTGCTTTCAACATGTCGATGGGTAGACCATTGCTACACCTACATGCGACTGTTCGATCCTCATATCACCAATTCTTTATGTACTCCATTTATGATCGAGTAGTCATACTCTAAGGTGATGTTTCTCTTTTTACCTCCCATGATCCCAGCTACATGGATGCCGAAAATTACAAGATGATGGAAATTAGAATAAGGATAACGGTGTCAAAGATGCTACAACTGCCACCGACCTGTGGAAAGACCAGGATGATGACTACATTATCTCGAATCAATGATTGGAAGCCATGAGCCTAAACATGGGTAAATGCTTTGTTGTCTCTAGAAATTGTGTGGTGGGGGGGATGCATGTCTTCAATTCTGAAGAACACCATGCAACAATCTCATATTCATACAAGAATCAGGCTCGAGTGATCTTAGAGCCCCATACTTCTACAAGGTATCGAGATGTCCACCCCATGTTGACAACAATATGTCATTCCTTCTTGTTTCCCTAGGAAGGGATACATCGTCTCAAGATGAAACAACATTATTACATTGCTATCATCAAATATGACTCCTTGGGTCGAAGGTAAGATGAGATCATGTCAATAGTAGTCATCACCAAGGTTTTAGCACTGCAGGAGTCCCTTAATGAGGTGTTCAACACCGCACAGGCTGGAACCAGTGTCCTGTCATGATCTATCAAATCAGAAGAGTTTACTATTATTGATGATCCTATCGTTTTGGTTGAAGAATAGTATTTTTAAGATGCCCCTTTCATTAGAAGAGGGTAAATCCACTATTGTCGATGAATTTGTACATGTGAACCTCATTACTGAGATGGATCTGAGACCAACACTGATCAGTGTCGTTATTCTTGCAGAATAACAACAATGGAACATGGATTTCCTAGGGAAGAATCATAATATATTTTCTTATAATTATGAAAATATTCCAAGGCTAGACCATTAAGTCACTATCCACGATCTTGGTCTCCCAGAAAATCATTGGGTGTTCAAGCAGCCTCCCAGAATGATGCACCCGTGTCACGGTGCCATGGTCGATGTCAAGGATGATAATCAAATAAAAGCCAACCACTTAATGGATGTCCAATACTATGTATGGTTAGATAAAATTGTTCCCATCTTGAAGAAGAATAAATGGATCAGATTCTATATTGTCTTCCACGATATCAAACACCTTTTTCTAAAGGATGGTTTTCTGCATCCTATGATAGAACTATTGATCAACACCACCGCTGGGTTCCTAGATCTCTCCTTCATGGAAGGGTATCCCATATATAATCAAATATGAATGGACCATAAGGATAAATATTCTACCACCATTAGGGAGCCTCAAGGTACTTTATACTACCATGTAATGCCTTTAGATCTAAATAATTTTGGTCCCATCTAGCAGTGTTCCATGTACCACATATTTATGTTTTTCCTCAGGACATTGGTGTAATTCTACATGGATGACCTGGTGGTGAAATATAACTAGAATAAAGACCATCTCATGGACCATGAGAAATTTTTTGGCATCCTCTACGATCGCCATATGAAGATAGATCCATTGATGTGTGTATTTGGGTTCTCATTGTCAGATACAAAGGCATTGGGATCGACTTGAAAAAGATCAAGGCCCTCATTCAGATGTCCCCTCCAAGCAATATTTGGGTACTCTAACGCATTCATGGTCAAATATCATACATATGTATATTAATCAAAAATATTTAAGGAATGTGAAAAACCATTTACCAACTCATGTAGAATGGTTTCGTGTATCGATGTGATGAGAAGTTTCAAACATCTTTTGATGAAATCAAGAAATACATTGTACATCCTCTGGTTCTCATGGAACCCATTTTTAAAAAATAGCTAGTCCACTATGTGACCTCTCAAGAATTGTCCCTCAGTGCCCTTCAAACCCATAATAACCTTGAGGGAACAGAGAACCGTTTATACATTATCAACTTCATGCTTCTCAATACTGAGACCTGATATTATCTATTGAGATGAGATTTCATCCACTGGTATTCGCAGTGTAGAAAATGTGACATTACTTGCCACACCACGATATACAACTAGTGTCCCGAGTGGATCAGCTAAAGATAATTCTGAACTTCCCTATGTTGATGGGAGATTTATCTTGATTGTTAGTGATCCTTCGACAATTCTACATCTTGTTTTATCCCAAAAGGCTATCAAGGGACAGGTATTGGCATACTTTCTTGCTGCCCATCCAACTCCCATAGTGGAGTTTATAGAAATTGACATTCTTGAAGAGGAAAACATCTCAATGGTTCAAGAATTTACATGTTATCAAATTAAATTTTATGGAACATTACGATTCCATACTAGAAAAAGATTAAGGTTCCTAGACTCAACAGAGTAGGAAAAGGTATCGTCTTCATCACACTTGCACAGGCTATCCTACCCTATTCATTTTTATTGATAGAAGGCGGCACCAACAATGAGGTAGAGTACCAGGATCTTATCACTAGTCTCGATCTGGCACTTGAAATTGATGATCCCCACCTGCATATAATGGGGAACTCTAAAATGGTCATCAAGAAGCTCAAAATCGACTATATCATCAGGAATCCAAATCTCATTCCCCTATTAGACATTTCTATCTAGATGATGGCCGATTTCCCTTCTTGTCTAGAAGTTACTGATATCCCTTAATCACAAAAACGGTCATCCTAGTGCCATGTCCATCCTTGTTGCATCTCTTTTATAGCCTAACCCAAATGATTTGATTATCTATGTAGCACATAAAAAATTCATCACTCCCATAACTTCAGATGATGATGATAGCCAACAAGTAAGCCACCTTACCTCAAGTAGCTCCACATCAGGGACACCAGATCCCCTTACCACTATGATGGAAGGGAGCCATGACTTAATGAATCCCTTTATCATGTATCAACACCATAGTAATATCCCGAAAGACCGAGCCAAATGTGAGAAAATATGATGGAATGCAGTGTAGTTAAATATCGACCATGGTCCTAGACATGTAATGATCCTATAAAAACGTGAGTTTGATGGGATTATCATCCATAGCATTCAAAGATGAGATATCCCTCAGGTTATATATGAGGATCACATCATTTCATGTAGGGAACAATCTGAAACTCCAAATCTTTTTCATCAGATATGATGATAGGAATACTTTTGTCCTACCATGATCTGTGACTGCATTGGAATTTCCAAGAGGTTCCATGCATGACTAATCCATGCCAATTTTTTGCATCTTCCGCCAAAGACACTCCATGCTTCCAAGAATTAATGACCCTTTAAGGTTTGGTGACATGATTCCATGGGATCATATCCACCAATAATAGCTCTCTATTGTAGGTTCACCCTGACCACTATGGATTTCTTTGTCAATTCGGCAGAGGAAATTCAACTCAAGGAATTCATGTCCCATTCCATAATTGACATTTTGATCCCCAATATCATCCATCGATCTAGAGTCCCTCATTTAATCCTCACCTATAGTGGAACCAACATCTGAGCAGCCAAGATAAATAAATTGTATTAAAAGTACAACATTTGTTCTAATCTTAACTATCTCTACCATGTTCAATAAAATGGGAAGATAAAGTCATTTGACAATACTATCTCTAACATATTGACGATGGTGGTTGTTTAGAACATGATGAGTTAAATAGAAAAACACCACAATGCTCTCTGGGCGTCTGGACGACGAATCATAATTCCCCTCAGGTGACTCTGTATTCCTTTGGGTATGGAACAAAGGCAGTCCTACCCAATGATATCCAATTACCCTCATTATAAAATCCTTATATGATTAGTATGAACCTGAAAACGTATCTAAAATCTATTAGTATGAACTGGAATCCCTTGATGAAAAAAGACTCCCTTCCTTGACCAATCTAGAGAGGCATCATAACATGATATCCAGGGCGTTCCACCAGAATGTCTACATCCATTCATTGCATTAATGTGAAAAAAATATTGACACTCAGAACACCAAGGATACCTAGTAGGAAAACTCCAAAGCTTGAGCCCAAATGGTAGAGACATTATATCGTTCCCAAGGTTTACCCCATTTGCGCATACTCACTAGTCACCTTGGATGGTGAGAATATTACTCCACTCATCAATGCAAAATTTATTAAGAAGTATTTCACTTATGAGTACATGTCCCCATCTTCACTACATGATGTCAAATTTCATGATCCATTTGGACTAAAGGACATAAAACTACCCATAACCCATCCTGCATGATGATAAAATAGAAAATATACGGTGTTCCTTGACGTTACTCTATGATCCCTTTCGTCCCACATGATGTTAAACTGTATTATCCTGCTTTCAAACATTAAACTACCTATCATCCTCCCTCGTGATAATAAAATTTCAAATGGTTTGTTTTCTAGGACCTTTAACTAAGATCTCATTCGTACCACATGATGTTAAAATATATTAACGTATTGGTGGATTTTAAACTATATATCCTCATCCCATATGACGATAAAATATATTATCGTCTTGGAAAATGTTAGAATTCCTCTCCTAGTCCATCATGATGTTAAATTGTATTATCATCCTTAGAAACATTAAACTATGTATCCTTATCATGAAATACGATAAAATGTAATTTTTCCAAACTCTAAAACCCTAAACTAAGATTCCTTTAGTCTCGCATGATGATAAACTATGAACGGTGATTACTCCTCATGGTTTGATATCTTCAACCTTAAAACAAAGATCTCCTTGACCCTTACAACAATATGTTAAACTATATCATTATCCCCATGATTCATAAATACAACAATTTGTGTCTCCATCATCATTAATACCCAAATGGATCCCCTTAATAACCTAGCCACTTGCTACCTTAGCTCGCATACAGTTATTGGATAACATCCTAGAGGATCTTGAACAACAATTTGACATGAGTACTACATTGCAAATATGGTCAGTGGTAGATTTCCAATAGTATGATCCCATTCTAGGTCACATGAGATGAATAATTTTTTGCAAACATGGTGAGTAATTATCCTAAATCGTTTTTTCGATCCCCATAATATCCCAAGGGATAGAGGCGGTGATTCATCCCTTTTCTCCTTTCTTTCCCACACACATGAAATTAAACTGGGAATCTATGGTCTGAGCTATAAGACCATAAACTATGATCTTATATATCCTTGTTACAAGACATTAAAATACACGCTATTTCTAAAACTACTTGTTGCTTGATTCCCATCCTTATGCGATACATAAGAATGCCCAGACCATTTATCTATGGCCCAGCCTTAGCTCCCTCAAGATTTCAAGACTCTAGATCCTAGTAATCAATTAGTATTATACGGTATGGTATAGAATCTCTGTCATCATTCATGATGGGGTATTTTTTCATGCCACACAAATCCCCTTGAGACACCCCTACTTTTTACGTCACTGTCGCATAACACATAAATAAATGATATTTCTAGAAATACATTTATATCGATTCACTATCTTTCTCAGACTCATTGAACACCTATAAATTTCATCTTCGTCTCCATCCCAAAAAATATCTTGGCCCCTTCAGGTTATGTTCTCTTTAAGGGTTGAATGTGGTTTGAGGTGGAATTCATTAGTACCCATTCATGTCAGGTTTACAACTTCTGCACCTTATTCCCCTCATTTTAGAATGTCCTTCATATAATTATAGTCCTTACCTCATGGTGTTGAACTACATAAAATCTCAAGAACAATGTATGGCTCGATTCCCATTTTCACATGATATATAAGAATGCCCAAACAATCCCATGTTCATGTCTAGCCCTATTTTTTTAGAAATATATTATAACATTTGGCCCATTGGCCAGGGTTCATCTGACAGAATGTGGTGGGGGATGTTGGCTTATTTCATCATTCACCTATGGTTTTTAATCATCACACCACATACATCACTCTACAAAAATTGACATCCCCCTTTCATCCACTCATCTCGTATAGTCATCTACTCTAAAAATGGGCCCCTCAAACTCTATTATGCATCACCAATGTTTTCATATGGGCTTTCATTTACGAACTAGACTGTTGGATTATACAAGGATAGGTTTTCATCCATTTCCATGCTCGCACATACCTGTATTTGATTTTTCATCGACTTTCACATCCGAATGGACCACGAACAACATGGATGATAGCACATAGTGATCTCCTACTGTTTTACATGAACATCTCAAAGGATTATTGAATAATAACTTGACAGGAATATAACATTGTGAATATGTTCAATGGTCGATGCTCATTTATTATTCCAATTTCATATAACACATTTTGGTTTATGGGTTTAGAACATGTTTAACAATTTTAATTCATCGTTAAGACATCCCAATTATTCCTTAGAAATATATCGTGTGATTCACATCAATTTACAATCTATCATTTTAAAGAAAAATTTTGAAACCCTTGGCACTATCCCTCTATAATAATTTACTCGTTAATGTGGAAGAATCAATGTCCTAGTGTCATCCTTGATTCTATGTCGTTTCTCATTTTTGTGTATTCCATGTGTTGGAAAGATCTTATATGACATTGTATACTATTTCAAGAACAACTCACATGGGATTAGGGTTTTTGTCAATGTTTATGGCTTCTTGAGTGAATCTCACTTCTTCTGATATGAGATCTATGACGTTAAATTAAGATCTCAACATCTTTACTGCATGATGTTAAAATTCCTGGAGTGTTAAGAACTACATACAGATTGATACCCATCCTTATAGTATACATATGAATTCTTGGACATTTTTTCATTGAGAACAACTCATATTCCACCAATTATCTCTTCTATTCATCCTTTTGGTCCTGATTTTTATGGGATTGTGTGGTGTGGAATATGTGGACTTCATTCTTCATTCACTCTAGGTTTATGATAGCCTTAACATATACATACCCTTAAAAGGTTCTCCAAGGATTGTGTGTGGTGTGTTGTGGGATTTTGTCCTCGTTCATGTTGGGTATTCTTTATCACGTGATGCAGATTCCCTTTTGAACTTCATTATTCTGCATACATCCAAATCATGTGATGTTAGTCTATGTTGTCAAATCCTACATGACTTTAAACTACTGTTTCCTTTCCACACTATGTTAATGTTCATGGGTTGGTCATGTCATTTGACTTTAAAACCGTTACACTATCACCCTAGTTGCATGATTGAAAAAAAAACAACATTGTGGTTCCCTCGCTTTGGGGGACATCTTGTTTGGGTTAGTTCATCCACCATTCCATTTTTCAAGGCCTTTATATGAATTTATTCTTTCATTGTTTCCTGGATTATTCTTCTTGGAATTGTTGCTAGAAAAAAAAACAAACATTATAATGAAAACAAGTTCCATCAAATGCGGATTCTTTTGGTGCATGGTCCAGACCTACACGATACTATTTCCCCTAGAATTTGGTATCCTACCATGTTGTGTTAAATAAATACATTTGGTTTTATTCCAATCCTTTGGGATATGTAAGAATGCCCAATCTTTTATTCATCGGGTCCAGCCCCATGTTCATTAACCCATTTCCCACCTTCTTTTCATGACTACTAGGATTTTATTATGCATCACCAACGAGGAAAAATGCAATATGGTTTAGGACCAAGTGTATTGGGTTCTACATGGACATGTTTTCATCCATTTCTAGGCTTTCCATTTTCCTTTCTTTAGGTTTCCATCATCTTTAACATCCTAAAGGACCCCCATCCAACATAGATTACAGGGCTCAGTTATCTTATACCATCTTGGTCCAATTTCCCACATATTTTTAATGAAAAATGGATACAAGAATCCCATTGCAAATTTTTTCATCGGTCGATGCACATTTGTTTATTTCTATTCTGGGCCAACTCGATGTGGATGATTTGTTTCTAACATGGTCAAAATTTATCTTCCATTGTTGTGCCACACCCGTTGAAACATAAATATTGGTCGTGTGTTTCACATATCACTCCACTTAATCATGTTCTAGTGTAATTTAGACACCTTTTGTGCTATTCCTCAATACACCTATGCGCATTAAAGAGGTTGAATCAGCATAATGAGGGTCATCATAGACTCGCCACTGTCTCCCCATATTGATTATTATATGAGTTGTAATGATTTCCTCCACCCTTGTTTACCACACCAGTCATAAATCACATGTTCATAGGGATATGGGTCAGTCTTCTACATACAGGTAAGAGTGACACTCAATATGGTATAAACCATGTGACCATAAAAATGTAGTTCAAATCTTAAAATAGTCACCCAAGTCCATACATCATGACTCTAAACTGTGTGTGTGTTCTCTTGGAAATTTGTGATGCGAAGTGGATTTATTATGTCCAAAATAACATCGGGATTTCCTTATAGCACCACATTATAGATTTCCACATTGGGAATCTCCTCATTATAGTCTGAACTCTATGACCATAAAAATAAGATCACTTTTTTCCTTATCATGCGACACTAGACTACGCCTTCTTCACCGAGGCTATGTAACAATAAAGTACCTAGACATTCCATGTATTCCATCATGAAGACGATAACCCTAGCAGTATTGGACACATGTCATACCACCTTCAGGGACAACATATGGATTGATTCTCATTCTTATGGTATATGTAGTGATACCCAGACTATTGTCTATGGTCCAGCCACATCACAATGCAGCCTCTTGTTTCATTTAGGCATGAGTTTTGTCAGAAGTATATCACGTGGTGTGGAATTATTTCCTATTTCACCTCAGGTTTGTAGTAGCCATGCTATGAATCTCTCTTGAGATTTCTACATTTAGTTTTCCTTGTTGAATGAAAATAAACTGCTCAAGAATATTCTATATAAATGACAATAAACTCAGCAACTTACAGTATGAGCAATATGTTCTTGAGGTAATATTCATACAATCTATAATCACACGACGTTAAACTATGTAATAATTATGGTATTCCTCTTTGAAAGGGGATAAAAACCCATTTTGGCATTGGTCTCTTGTTGTACCACCTTCAAGAACTACATCCATCTTGATTCCCATCATTATGAGATACATGGAGATGTAAATAATTTTTCTCTATATTCCAATGGAAAAAACATTCGCCTCCCAATACCCTTCTGTCCTAGGATCTCTCAAAAAGTACTTTGTAAGGTGAGGGAATCTTAGGTCGTCATTTATTTTGATGTTTATAATAATTTTTCCATTTAATCTCTTTGATATCACCACTCCTCGCATTCAAACTACCTGACACATAACTCCATGGGTAATGTTCATGCTTCACACATCCTTTGTTTGGATTTTCGTTATCTTTCACATATGAAGGGAACCCCTAATGTTGTAGATTCTAGGAATAAGTAATCTCTTACTAGCCTAGGCCAATACCCCGATGGGATTTGAACAACAATTTCATAGAGATCTCACATTTCAAATATTGTTAAATGTCGAACCACATTTGTATGATCCAAATTATTGGCTAAGACAAAATGGATGTTGTGTTTCCAATATGGTAAAAAAAAATTCCTTTATCATGCTGATGATACCATTACATCACAAATATAGAAAGTTAGGAATCACATTCCTAATTCCATTTTCTGTTGTACAAATTATCTACACCTCTGGTGTTGTAACTCCACATATTCACATGCATCAAGTTAGAATGTTGAGTTTCACAGGATTATGCCACCCGAAATTTCCTTTCACAATTGCACGATCTTGTTAAATGTGGAAGATATGAAAATGATCATTGTTCCCTAAAATATGCATGGATATTTAAGGCATAGGGGTTGGAGCAATGTAATATTCATAAACTTCACAGTATGTCCCATTGTTCATTCCATATGACTTTAAAGTATTCCATGAAACTTCGTCAATGGATGATGTTGAATTGAGTTTTTATCAAACACATTTACATGACAAGAAAATGTAGATCACCTAATGTCCATTCCAGAGAGGTCCATTCTGGAGGTATATCTGATCTAGATTCAGACCGTTTTGCTCAACCAGTGTACCGTAATCATTGTGGTTTAATTTTAGGATTGTTGGAAGTTATCAAAATTGACAATCATTGCATCAACTTGATTTTCATTCCCTCTTTGTCAGATCCATATTCCCTTACACATCTGAAGGAACCCCATAATGGTTATGAAGCTTGGACTTGAGGCTCACTAACCATCCTGGACCAATGTTTTGAAGTACATCAGAAGACAATTCTAGTATTCCACCATGTTTTTTAATATGGTCAGTGGTTGACCCTCATTTATTGGGTCCCAATTATGGATAATGTGATATATGTGCTCTGTTTTGAATTTGGTCAAATGATATCCACTATCGTCATATCATCCTTACTGTGTTTGGAATTTGGGTTATTTTAATTCAAATTCTTCCTTCCAGATTCATTGTATTTATTCCAACACCTCTGGAATTATCCCTCTCAGGCACTAGTGATTGTAAGGAGATGATTTTTTTAGAGATTGTTATAATCATATTATTTTACCATGATCCCCTTCTTCATCCTATAAACTCAGAGTGGTTAATCAGACCCCGTATGTCATGATATTGGTTTGAAATCAAGAAATCATGTGGAATAATGATCCATTCATCCATTATTTCTCATGATTAGGAACAACCCAAATTATCATAGGCATTGATAGCTGAAAATTTCACAGGTATGAGTGAGATACAATAACCAATGATGATAACGAGACTCATGCACACAACCAAAATAAACACAATAGCATGAACGTCTATTTATAAGTTCACACAAATTACAATGCCCATGGATTTTCACCTATAATGGATGTATTGACCACGTAATTTGAGTATCCCAACTCCTATACTCTCTAGATCATTACAACTAAGATATGTAGTAACCTGTTTAGCTCTCCCTCCTCCTTGAGCACAATGGGGTGTAGTTCATCAACTATTATCTAGGCATGATCCACGTCATCACATATAATAACCATATCTTGAGAATAACACATCATTTATTCCATAGACTCTATAAACTATGTTTTTAGTTGCGATATGAGTCCCAATTGTGCATTGAGGATATTATAATGATCATTCGCCCGCACCCTCAAGTGTTTTATATCATTCTCATCCTCCTAATGTTTCATGATATTGGAAGAACTCCTCTACTACCATCCAACAACGAGGATGCGGTCATGTTCTCAAATTTTCTCTTCCATGTAATATTGAATGAGCATACAAGGAAACTGAAAATCCACACTTATAGTGCATTTTTCTTGAATCTGAGAATGAATGCATCCCATATGTATTATCCAATCCTCTTATGGATCCCCCTTGATGAAGTTCTTGATCAGTTTCCATGACTTGAGATAAATGACCTTTCTATCATCTTCATTGGAAGATGTCTCTTCCTGGTCCTCTGGGTCAATAGGCTCAAATTCTTGGAATGCCTCTAGAAATTTATAATCAGGATATTATTCTACTATTTGGTTGGGTAGGATAGGTCCCATGTGATCATATTGATCCTCATCACCATATTCCTCCTTGATAATCTCAAGTAAAATCCCACCAATGATCCTATCAGTAATCATGATCTCAATGGTTTTGAAAATATGGGAATCCAATTCCACAAAAATTGGTATTCCAATTTGAAAAGAAGCACCAGTATCCCTAGACATCCTCACCAATGCAGCCCATTCCATTTGAAGAACTATGCATATAGAAATACATAGATTTCAGTTTTATTGTATTAATTGAAAATAGTTATAGATTCTACAAAGAAGATGACTTAAATAGAAAAAATAATTAGTCCTGACCTTTAGCTACTGTTACCAGAACCCAGAGGTGTCCCCCCCCCATATGTGATTGGAAAATATGATAATTTCAGGAAAACCACCCTCAGTGTCGCAGCCCTTCTAGATTCGATAATCACCATTTTCATAAGTGAAGACCACATAGCTACATTTTCTATTGTGTAGGAATGTGTTTTTGGTATGAGGTACTAATGAACCAAGATAATTTCAGTTGACGAGGACTATGGGACCTAAATGATGACCACAACATAATGGTTTAGGGTTTTCCAAAAGATCCTATAAAAACTCTTCTAGTTTCGTGTTTGAAAAAACACCTTCCTCTAAGGGGATCCCTCTACTAGCCTCTTCCCCCCATGAGAACTAATCAAATTATTCAGGTAAGGTAAAAAACTCCCCCAATTATGTTGTGGAAAAATATGGCGGGATCTTTTTATTGATAATCACTTTCCCCCTATCTGTATTTGGACATAGAGTTCCCTAGGAGTGCACAATGTCCTCTAGCTCGGTGATATTCTGCTTGTCTACCACAAGAGATACCTGAATGATGGCCTTGGCATGGATGATTTCTGATAGATCAATCACGAGATAGTTATGATGGTTCCACATCTAGGAAGGACTAAGGAATTTCAGGTTAAGATCCTAGGTGTCACATGAAATTGGGAATGTACTGTCTTTGGAATGTCTATGTTTCGTAACTACTTCCCCGGAGCCAGAGTGGGAATCTGGTTACACCAACAGGGTGGCCCCCCATCCTACCGACACTACTCCTCTGGGATTTCTGGGTCTTCTGCTGCTGCTTTCCACTTGATCGGTGTAGATCCTAGAATTATTCAGATCATCACTATTGTAACACTTCCACCACAACATGTTCATTCTAGTTTGTGGCCCCGACCATGAGGTTGATAAGGAACCTCATCACTAGCACAGACAGTTCACCACTTCAACATTTCCCAATGGTAGGCTGCATACCAACTCTTGGCATAATCCTTTACAAGATTATAGACTGCTTTGGGTAGATGTATATCATTCTGCATCTTACCATCCTCCCATGTGAACATGAGGGACCAACCTATTCATGAATCGGAACTGCATTACAAAGCTATGTGGGGTGTATAGATCACAATTGATTTTTGCCACAAAAAATACACCTCAAAAGGCTAAGAGATAGGACTGATGCTTCTCTGTTCCATGAATTTCATTAGTGAATATACCTATTAGTAATGAAAATGGGCGGAAGTTGAATTCATCCACCCTCTAGACTCAAGTCAGCACTAGTGCCTCAGTCAGCTTGGCTAGAATGCTCCAAGCCACATTCAAAATAGCTAGTCAGAAATATCATGCAGGAGGGGAAATATTGTTTGGATATTTATAAGCACCCATGTGTGTCATTATCCATCAGTACAAAAGATGGATCAGTATGTACAACCTATATTATTTCTTCCACCCACTGATGTACCACATCTCCTTTTACTGTTTGGCCAACAATAAGATCCCCATAATGACACACTCCCCCATTTCTAGCACAGATTTCATAATGAATGATCTCAATCACACATACATATTTGGGTCTTAGACCATAAATATCCAGCCACAGATAAGCGTAGAAATGAAACTAGCTAGCATAACCACTTAATGTTTCATGTTGTTGAAACTACACCACCACAACATCCATTGGATATCATCCAAGGTTATCTAGTATAGATTATCTTTACTATGTTTGGATCCCATTGGATTGGTGGGAGGTATGATAGGTATCCTCCTTGGTTCTTCCTCTCCCTTAGTGGTTAGACATGACATGGAGTTAATAAAGTGCATAAACCGCAACATGAATTGGATATCCCTCACTGAATTCTAGTCCTCACAAAAAACATGATCCATCAGTTCCTTTTCAGGATATGACATATGCTCTGGATCCTCCCATATATAACTAGTGGGGAGGAAATCAACATACATCACCCTTAAGATCAAAATCATGGATATATTTTGAAGGTATTAAAGGCTGATACTAACCACCCTTTGGTGAAGAAGGAAATTGTTGATCCTTGACGACCACCTTCCCATCAACTTTGGCATTATGTGTTTTGGCTAATTAATTTGGAATTGTGATTCCCACAATGATTCATACAAACCTACTCACCTTAGATCAACCTCGAATTCCTCGTTGGACGCACAGACCCAATAATCACAGGAAAAATCCTCCATAAAATTGTCACCCTAGAGAAAGTCCAAATAGTCATTCAACCCCGTCACCAGGTTCCCTATGCCACTTTGCGGATAGTACGATACTGTGGTGGATCTACCTATGGCTTTAACACCTTCCCAACAACATTTTTGACATGATTATATTGGTAGTCATTATTGATAGGTGTGTGATCATCCCATGTATGACCAGCAGCAGCCTGAAATACTAGCGTTGGCAAGATGTACACTAGAACCAATAAGATCATTTTCCCTACTAGATTTAGAGTTGAGAACATCATCCATCAGTCCAAATCAAAACACATGCAATATTTTTCCCAGAGGATAGTTCTTTTGGATTTCTTAAAAGAGCTCCACTTGGGATTCATGGTCTAAATGGAATCGTACACATTCATCGATGCCCAGATTATCTGCCATATATCCCCTTAGGGAAGAATCTGCAAGGACACCCCCCTGACCAGCTTAATGGATAACCATTATATCCCACGACAATAGTTTTTTTCATCATGTTTTCTATGATCTATCACAGTGGCCGAACACAAATTTCTATCCCAGAGCTCGTAGACAGAACTCGTGGAATGAACAATCGTGGAGTCTAATGACTAAAGATGCGGCACATAGAAAAAAGGAGCTTTTTTTTTCAACGAAAGATCGCATAGAACCCATAGATTTTAAAATAGAGTTCTTAATTACCATGTGGAGGAGAAAACAAATGGAATAATTTGGTTCATCCTCCACTATTTATAAGAAGTGACCCCTGATCATTGTGGCACTTCTATCCGTGGAGAGCATCATAAAGTTCTACACCTATGCACAACCTATCCACATTGTTATTCAGCCCTATAACCCACCTTCACGATCAATCTAAAATTTTCTTTATCTGCCATCAGAATTTGACCATCGTTTTCTTCTAAGATTATATTACTAGGGGGGCATTTTGGGGTTCCAAAATATGTACATAAAAAAATTAAACAATGGAAACAATTTATTCAGAAGGGAATTCTTCAAAAATAACCTTCGTGAATCTCTTTAGCAATATGGCTAGTGTAAATCCCCTCAACACGGTGGCTGGTGAAATGTCAAGGCCTTATCTGTGGCCACTGTTGTTGAATAATATGATCAAATACACATTTATGTTGATCTTGAAATAAGTATTTGCTCCGCCGAGGGAATAGGGTCATCTCTGTGCATCTTTGGTAATTATCGGAAGCCATCATGACAACCACAATGGGAATGAAGAAAGCCTATATGACATAGATGGGATGAGGGATGACTTCACGACTTCGAGAAAAATAATGAAAATTGTCTCTAGTATCGAATCAGAAGATACATCACAGCTCACCAATAGATATTCACGGATCTAGGTGTCTATAAATACACGAATTCCCCACTCCAAAAGGATAAACACCCTAAACATTCACCTTCCCATTTCCCAAATTGAAATAAATCCTTTTATATGAAAACCATCATAACAATTAATCATCTGAGTTACATTGGTATTGAGAGATCCCATTCAATTTACTTATGTTTACCCCCTCTTCAAGGAGGGATTCCCTTCGCAGAGCCTATGGGACATCATCAAGGAAAGATACCACTATGGGTACTCGAGACTTCGGGAAGCACACATGATTCACAATGCACTCTCCAAAAACATGTGTACTCCATGCTGTGGCTGAGACACAATTCTTTGAAATTTTATTCTCCTTGAAAATTCATATCCTCTTTAAGAAATGATTCCATGCGAAGCCTTGTGCTCCACTAAGCCATGTGTTATGCAATCCCTTAAGCATTGCAAGCCAATGAGCTATACAAATCCTAGATCTCCACAAATCTATGTGCTCTGTGACCCCTTGAGCTTTTTGAAGCCCTTCTCTATGAGGCATCTGGATTCCCAAAACCATTTCTCATTCTTTCCTCCACGATTGTAAAAAGTGATTTCAAAGTCCCTTGGCTGGTGCTTTGTGTTGCATTAATTTGGATCATGCTTCATCGAATAGACACACTAATGGGTGTTGATTCTTCTCAAAGACATACTAATATGAGCCCCAAATGGATCAATCCATGACCCCATATCCACATGGAATTGCGTTTTCCTTACCTTAATAAAGGGTTAAAGTGCATCAGTTATGTATGTCTAGGGGTGAGGAGAGAATCCTCACCATCCGAGCTATAGGACATTAAACTGCCAACCACCTACATCAAGGACACATGAAGTTAAATGGTGATCATTTCATAAGTGACATATCCATATAGGACCATGAAGTGTACGGTTAAGAACACCATCTCACACCACACTCCCTATGAGATTTGTAGCCATGCATAGCTTGGGTAGTCTCCCTGTAATACCCAACACCCTCTAGTGGGATGATTCCGGTATGATGGCCATGTTAAACTCCTATTTCTGGATACCCACCTTTCTCATCAGGCCTCCTGTAACACCCCATGCTTCCATGGTATTCTTCTCTTTCAATAATACAAGAGCTTGCATTGTACGCAACTTCGAGATTCTAACACATCGTGGCCAATCAAATTAGCTGTTATGAATAGTTATAACCATTTTTTGAAATTATATTAAATTTATAATTCAAAATGTACTTTAATTTTTTATTTGGAATATCCAAATTATCCTAAGTTGAATTTTTTTTAATTTTCTGAGAACATCCAATTTTCTATGAATAGTAAAAAAATACATTGAAACAACCTTTTTAATCAAAATAATTTATAGTGATAAATTATACTATTGAGTGGTTTTAAAATATAATTATAATATATTTTTACAGTTTTATCCAATGGTGGTCATTAGAATTAATTTCACTTTGAAATAGGACACAAACAATTGTCCATCTTTTGATTGATATTGTTGCTTAAAAACACGCTATTTGTTATCATAATGTGAAATAATTATAAAATTAATTAATGAAATTTATATGTTTGTAATTTTTTAATATAGAAAACATTTTTGAAATCAGAATATCAATTATAGCATAGGGTGAATTTTTGGTATTTTTCTGAAAAACATCAATTTTTGATGAATAGTGAAACCACTAAGTGGTAGTTTAAAAACATATTTTTTGTGTATATGAAACATTACCACCACTGTGATTTGAATTTCCAAAATATGATATACATCATTTTCATTAGGAAGTAAAATTTGGTTCAATGGGATTAAAATAATTTTAGGTAAATAGTAACATTTATGTTTTATTAATCGCGATTAAAAGTAATTAGTTTAATTTAAGGTAAATATAATGTTATAATAATATGAAATTACCTTTACACATGTCCTAACCTTATTTTATGAGTCATGGCCGACCAAGGCAATCCATGGGTCAACTTTGGGAGCCCATGGAGCCACTTGGGGTAAGAAAATGACATTAATAACTTTTTATTTAAAGTAAAAATAAAATTGTCACAAACATGTGTTGTTTTACTAAAACAATAATTAAATTGGGTTATATAAGTTAACTTTTCGACTATAAATATTAATTTGAAAGCTAAAAATATTTCCTACATCATGGTATTTTTTTAAAAAATTTATACATTGAATACATTAAACTTTTATGACACCATGATGATGTAGTGATTACCTCATTATTTAAGGATTTTAATAAAATGAAAAGATAATGTAAAATATAAGACATAAACTGGTCAAAAACCTATTAGATGAGTAGATTTCGAACCCTTATCACCTTATCATCGAAATATAAAATTGGGGGACCTTTGAAATCCTAAAATAACTTCATAATAATGTAACATTTCATGACTTTCCACGAGTGACTCTCCTCTCCTCTTATAAAAGGCCCCCACCTCTACCACCTTATTCACACATTCAAGACATTTTTATCAGCCAAACTATGCCCAAATACTCTAAAAAATTCCATTTATTACTTCTATAAGCTACAATATTTGTATAAGTCTTCCCAAGGAAGCCTTTAGCTCAAATCAAAAAGAGTTACCCGATTTAAAGGTAATATCTTCACTTGTGTTATTTTGTTTTATTTTGCTTCTCCAACCCCCTAAACTCTTTTTATTCATATCATTTATAACAACACAAGTATATTAAACATACAATGATTTTGTTATGAGATGTATTTGATTTAATATAACACACACCTCTGTCTAATGGTTAAAGAACATACTATTTCTGTGGTTAGCGAATTACTGCCTCACAAAACGATGATTGTTCAATCTACTTTTAACACCTTTTGTGATGGCCATTAAGATGTAAATATATTTATTTATGATAAATATTATTTTTATTTTTTCCTTATTCTTCTGTATTTTTCATTTATGGAATGCCTTTATGATTTCCAATATGGGTAAATGCGATAATTTCATTTTAGAAAGTGTGGACTACCGCCCCCTCAAAGTGATTTGAATCGTTAATTCTATATGTGGGACATATAAAGGATGGAGAAAATGATATTATATATGAAATTATACTGGAATTATAATATACCTTTATATCATTATGATTTCATTCCATTAAATACTAAATATAAATGAAAGTAGCGTTTATGCGTACATATGGCTTAACGTCTCCATGAACGGTGCATTTCATTTCTTACCTCTAAATGTTACGTAATATAATGAATGAATGTATATAGTGGAAATATATTATATATATGATATCTAAATCATGAACATAATTCCGGATATAATAGATATTTTACCACATGAACAACTAGTAATTATAAGAAGTTTATTTTCCACTCAAGTACCAAAGATCGACAAAACGACCGTTATTAACTTAAATAATTACATAATGTTCATAACATGGTAATAAGTGATATAAAAGGTATAATTAACTTGAAAAAGTTTCATAAGCAAGTAAATAATTAACTGTAGTTTATTATTCAGGAGGTTAATGAATGATGGAGTCAAGTCGCACATGAGGTAAGGGACTTCGTCTCTATCTCCTTACATTGAGGCATATTTTTTTATACACAAATTTCCTTTATACGGTGTATAATCCCCTTTGACTTTTACATTTATTCAAAAGAAATATTTTTATATGAAGATTTTTTACTAAATGAAAAAAGGAATGTTTTGTCTTACGTATACAGAGACAACTACTTCTCAGTCGTCGTGACCATTATTTGAGTTAAGGCTTCCTCTACAATCCATAACTTTTTTTTAAAATGAAAAATAAATACCAATTTTTAATTTTATTTTATTTTGGTTTTTAAAATAGTTTTACTATACCAATGTGTTGTATTGATAACTTGTGATTGAAATGTGGAAATTTTATGTTTCCTTTATGCATGTTTTATGTGATACAATTATGTTATGGTTTATGATATGTTTACACCTGTTCATATGAGGAAGGAATTGGACATAATAAGTGACGGGTGGAGCCCAATATTTCTCCTCGATGCATCGATAGATCTCATGAGAAAAACTATTGTCTTGGAATGAGGCCTTGACAAAATCTTATTTGTAGTCTTGGCACGAGGCCTTGGCTGTGTGGTTATGGTAGTCTGGAATTATGCATTCCATCATTATGAAAGTGGTTATTGATATTGCATGTGATTATTCGACTAGTAGAATATCGATGTGAATAAGTAAATGGTATTATTTAATTTTATTGTTGTCATATTATGATGATGTTAAAGTTTAAATGGATTTTGTTTTAGTAATACATTTCCTTAAATGTTTATGTTTATTTATGAATGTTTCCGCTGTATTGTTATCCTTACTGAGGATCTGAGCTCACCCCTTTCAATGTTTTGCTTTTCCCAGGATGTGAAGAAATATTTTATGACTGACCTTCACGAATAGTCGGATGGGGATATGGGAGTGGACTACGGATACTATGTTATTTTAGTTTTTCACTTTATGATGTAATTTATCATTTATGAATGTATCTAGTGTTTCCAAGGCTACTAAACTAATCGTTCTTTCGAGACTTGATCTTTTAAGATCATGCCAATGTTATGTAATAATGCACCGACTCTGGGTAACTGGGGGCGGTGCGTTACAGTTGGTTTCAGAGGCAGTTTAGTACTAACCTTGGAAGCTAGATTTAGATAAACTCTGATTAGAGGACATAGCCCTAAGATAGAATTTGAGGATTAGTATAGAAGAAATTCCTAGAATTTTGGTATTGTAGAGATTTTGTGAGATTTCCGAGCAATACATACCTATCTGGATATGATAAGGTAGAGGATGCTCTGGCATAGATGTACGTAGAGGTAAAACCCAAAAACACCACTTTGAGCTAGACTCGAACAGGAACTAGTGCAAGACAATGGGCTCTACTGTACTATTGGTTTCGAAAGTCCCATGGGATATTCTTAGGATAATTATCAATTTTATTTACAAACCATTATGAATGGTTTATGAGTATATACATCCTCAAAAAAAAACATTTTTATGATTTTGGATTATATCCCTAAACTGTTGAATTTACGTTAAGTGTTTTACAAGTATGGAATTATGTATTTTGATTCATAAACTGATCTAGTGTATGCCATTGTTTAGAAATCATACCTAGTGTAAGGATTTCAAACCGTATCAATGAACACACTCCATGTATGGATTTACCTCTTGCTCACGATATTTATAGTGGAGTTGGTGATACAACTGGTGCTGATCAGCTTATCACCATACTGAGACAAATCACTCAGGTTATGAATAATAACCTTACTCGTATGGAGAACCCTAATTTTCAACCTGGAGGATCAATGTTAGACAGATACATGAGGAAAAAACCACCAACATTCAATGAGAGTAAAAATTCCTTAGTAGCTAAGCAATGGATAAATTCCTTAGAGAAAATATTCCATGCCTTGGGGAGTAGTGAATGGGAAAATATTATCATGGAATTTTACCACATCACGAGAGATGCTGATCAATGGTGGTCACTAATTCAAAATACAAAGGAAGATGAATATGTATCAAGTATGGAATGGAGATATTTCAATGAGGTTTTCTTAAAAAAATACTTTCCTCGTGACCATCGAGCGGATATAGAAAGGAAATTTCTGAGTTTGATGCAAAAGGAGGAAGATAATGTCGCAAAGTATGAGTCTAACTTTACAGGGTTAGCGAGGCATGTTGTAGATTATATACGTAACCCAAGAAGTAAGGTTTATCATTTCTTTGATGGGTTATAACCATTTATCCATCGAGCCTTAGTCTCACAATCATTCTCATTGTATGAACATATAGTCTAATTGCTATCAAGACAGAAAAGGAATAATCTAAATCTTATGACAATAAACTAAAGCTAGAGAAGAAAAGGACGGTAGAAAAAGAGACAGATAAAGGGAAAAATGGAAATAAGGATTTCCATTATGCGATAATTGTGGGAAGAATCACCCTGGTACTTGCCTAAAAGGAATGGGGGTTTGTTATAAATGTGGAAAAAAAGGTCACCGGGCTTGTGATTGCAAGGGAAAGAAAGAGGTTGTCAATTTTGAATGCTACAATTATAGTGAAATAGGGAATTATGTAAATGAATTTCCTAATTATTATGGAAACATACTTCAGAAGAGGCCAAGGGATCAAGGCCAATCTTATGATGTTACTACAGTTGAAGTGGAATAATTAATGTATTGGTGGTTTTGGACTCAAGGATTATATTCTAGATATAAGAATAATGTGATATATATATAAGGAGTGTACTGCAATACTTGTTTTTTTATTAAGGTTTTAATATGATGATGGTAATCATATTTTTAGTATGTCACAATAAGAGAAACTTTACATTGTGTGGGGAATCTGATGTTACAATTGATTTTGGAATTTAGATACCTTTTAGAGAAAGTCTGGACAGAGGTATTTTGGATAACAATAATGGATGGAATGGATTAAGATGAACTTTAGATATTATTGTTTAAGGTTAAAACATTTCTGAAGATTATTTTTGGAATATTATATTACTATAGTTTTAGTAAAAGAACAACCTGCAGGTTGGGGG
The DNA here is from genome assembly GCA_963277665.1 of Viscum album. Taxonomy (NCBI): domain Eukaryota; kingdom Viridiplantae; phylum Streptophyta; class Magnoliopsida; order Santalales; family Viscaceae; genus Viscum; species Viscum album. The sequence goes on along the minus strand of OY728163.1, from coordinate 1,797,319,887 downwards.
ATAACCCATCGCGTCGGACAAAGCTGCAGGAATCGAACCCACAACCATAGTGCGACAGGCCTTTATTACCTACCACTAGCCTACAAGAAGTCCCTGGTTATTAAAAAATAGTTCAACTAAACTAAATGTTATGTGTTAATATTTGGAACATTGTACGATTAGTATAAATATAATATTTTTGAGTTCTATTATATTTTTTAGTGAAAGATGATTTTGTGGTAGAAATTAGTTTAGGGTTGAAACTCTACTTGTCAAATATATATATATATACCTCTCTCTTATCCTATGAATAAAATAATTCTTAAACATTAGGGAATGGATATTAAATCAAAAATGTGTTATCCTAATACCTTATATTTTTTTGAACTGGTGATATTTTCATTATAGATCGTTGGATTTAAGGACCACAATTTTACAGTTGTTTGTGATTTATGACACCAATAAATACCTATAAAAATTTATCTTATTCCTCAAATTATGTGTCTATAATTTCCACCAATGTTCTATTATTCGAAACCCTAATTTGGTGCTAACTTTCCCATTTCTATTTCCCTCTTATTAAGACTAAATTTCATTAACCCTATTTCCGATATGGGTTTTCCACAATGGTATTTTCTATTTTACACCTTTTATATTCGAATAACATTTTTAAATTGCGAGGAATAAATTTATTGAATAATGGTTGAATGTAACACCCCATGCTTCCACCGTACGTTTCTCTTTCAATAATACAAGAGCTTTCATTGTACGCTACTTCGAGAGTCAAACACACCACGACCAATCAAAGTAGCTGTTATGAATAGTAATAACCACATTTTGAAATTTTATTAATTTTATATTTCAAAATGGACTTCATTTTTGTATTCAAAATATCAAAATTATCCTATGTTGAATTTTTTTTAATTTTCTGAGAACTTCAAATTTTCTATGAATAGTACAAAAATACTTAAAAACAACCTTTTTAATCAAAATAATTTATAGTAATATATTATAATATTTAGTGGTTTTAAAATATAATTAGAATTTAATTTTACCATTTTATCCAATGGTGGCCATTAGAATTAATTTCACTTTGAAATTGGACACAAACAATTTTCAATATTTTGATTGATATTGTTTCTTAAAAACACACTATTTGTTTTGACACTGGGAATTAATTATAAAATTAATTAATAAAACTTATATGTTTGGAATTTTTTATAATATAAATCATTTTTTATTTCATAATATCAATTACAACTTTTTGTGAATTTTTTGTATTTTTCTGACAAACATCAATTTTTGATGAATAGTGAAACAACTAAGTGGTAGTTTAAAAACTAATTTTTTATGTCAATGAAACATTAACACCTCTGTGATTTGAATTTCAAAAATCTGACATAAATCATTGCCAGTAATAATTTAAATGTGTTTCAATGGGATTAAAATAGTTTTCGGTGAATAGTAACTTTTAAGTTTTATTAATCGTGATTAATTGTAATTAGTGTAATTTAAGATAAATATAATGTTATAATAATATGAAATTACCTTTACACATGTCCTAATCTTATTGGATGATTCATTTCTGATCATGAAAATCCATGGGTCAACTTGGGGACCCCATGGAGCTACATGGGTAAAAAATGACATTAATAACTTTTTATTTAAAGTAAAAATAAAATTGTCACAAACATGTCTTGTTATACTAAAACAATTATTTCATGGGGTTATATAAGTTATATTTTTTACTATAAATATTAATTGTAAATATAAAAAAATTTCTTACATCATGGTATTTATTTATAATTTTTAGAAATTAAATAAATTAAATTTTTATGACACCATGATGATATAGTGATTACCAAATCAATTAATGATTTAAATAAAATGAAAAGATAATGTAAAAGATAAGACATAAACTTTTCAAAAACCTATTGTATGAGTATATTTCTAACCCTTATCACCTTATCCTTGATATATATAATTTTGGTACCTTTGATATCCGACAATCACTTCATAATAATGTAACATTTCATGACTTTCCAAAAGTGCCCCTCCTCTCCTCTTATAAAATCCCCCCACCTCTACCACCTTATTCACACCTTAAAGCCATTTTTCTCCACCAAAATATGCCCAAATACTCTCCCAACTTCCTTATCTTACTCCTAGAAGTATCACTTTGGGCAGAAGTCTTCCCAAGGAAGGCTTTGGCTCAAATGAAAAAGAGTTACCCGATTTAAAGGTAATGTCTTCAATTGTGTTATTTTGTTTTATTTTGCTTATCCAACCCCCTAAACACATTTTATTCCTATATTTTGTAACAACACTATATATTAAATATAATAGGATGTTTTTATGAGATGTATTTTATTTACAATTACACACACCTCCGTCTAATGGTTAACCAACATACTGTTTCTATGGTTGGTGAATTACTGCCTCATGAAACGATGATTATTCAATTTTCTTTTAACACCATTCATGGTGTCCATTAAGATGTCACTATATTTATTTATGATAGCTATTATTTTTATGTTTTCTTTATGCTTCTATATTTTTCATTTATGTCATGACGTTATTATTTCCATTATGGGTAAACACGATAATTTCATTTTAGGGAGTGCAGACTATCGCCCCCTCAAAGTGATTTGAATCGTTAATGCCATATAAGGGACGTATAAAGGATGGAGTAAATGATATTATATATGATATTATACGGGAATTATAATATACCTTTATATCATTATGATTTCATTCCCTTAAATAGGAAATATAAATGAAAGTAGCATTCATGCGTACATACGGCTTACCGTCTCCATGAATAGTGCATTTCATTTCATACCTATAAATGTTATGTAATATTATAAATTAATGTATATACTGGTTATATATGATATATATGATATCTACATAATGAATATAATTCTTGATATAATGGATATTTTAATACATGAACAACTTGTAATTATTTAATGTTTATTTTTGGCTCACGTACCAAAGATCGACAAAACGACCATTATTAACTTAAATAATTACATAATGTTCATAACATGGTAATAATTGATATAAAATGAATAATGAACTTGAAAAAGGTTCTTAAGCAAGTGGAAACTAACTCTAGTTTATTATTCAGGAGGTTAAAGAACGATCGAGTCAAGTCGGTCATGAGGTAAGGGACATCATCTCAATCTCCATTCATTGAGAAATGTTTTTTATACACAACTTTCCTTTATATGGTGTATAAACCTATTGGTCTTTTACTTTTATTCCAAATAAATCATTTTATACCATCTGTTTTTACTAAGCTACAAAAGGAATTTTTTGTCTTACGAATGCGGGGACAATGACTTCCCTATCGCTGTGACCATTATTTGAGTTTCGACTTCCTCTACAAGCCATAACAATTTTTATCATGAAAAATAAATACCAAGTTTTACTTTTCTTTTATTTTGGTAATGAAAATGGTTTTACTATATCAATGTGTTGTATTGATATCTTGTGACTGAAATGTGGAAATTTTATGTTTCCATTATGCAGGTTTTATGTGATAGGATTATGTTATGGTTTATGATATGATTTAACCTGCTCATATGAGGAATGAATTGGACTTAATAAGTGATGGGTGGAGCCCGCTATAGCTCTTCAATGAATCGGTAGGTCTTATAAGAGAAACTAGTGTCTTGGTACGAGACCATGAAAAAATATTATTTGTAGTCTTGGCACGAGGCCTTGGCTACGTGGTTAAGATAGTCTGGCATTATGCATTACATCATTATGAAAGTGGTTATTGATATTTCATGTGATTATTAGACTAGTAGAATATCCATGTGAATAAGTAAATGGATTTTTTTTCATTTTGTTGTCACCATATTATGCTGATGTTCATTTTTAAAAGGCTTTTGTTTTAGTTATACATTGCCTTAAATGTTTATGTTTATTTATGAATGTTTCGGTTGTATTGTTATCCTTACTGAGCATCTGAGCTCACCCCTTTCATTGTTTTACTTTTCCCAGGATGTGAAGAAATATTTTATAACTGAACACCAGGGACAGTCTGAAGGGGATATGGGTGTGGAATACGAAGACTATGTTAATGTAGTTGTTCACTTTATGATGTAATATAACATTTATGAATCTATTGAGTGTTTCCAAGGCTACTAACCTAATTGGTCTTTCAAGACATGATCTTTTATGAACATGCCAATGTTATATAATAATGAACCGACTCTAGGTAACTGGGGTGGTGTCGTTACACCTCCCATCTGGAGTAAGTCCCAATTTTCCTCTCCCTAGTCTGTCGACCATGCGGAAACCCCACTCCATTCCTCACAGGTGCACCTATCACGATGTGATCGTCATGTCTCTATTGCCTCATATTTCTCACACTCAGCATGAATAATGTGCGATTAGAGTAAGCATTGACCATTAACTACTATTTAGGCCTATAGCCATGCATAATCAAAAAATACCCACTTTTCCAAGCTACATGGACATTGATCATTACCATTTGCAGGAATGGTACATAGGATGCCTCTTTGATGTTCAATCCCATCACCCATCATTCCCAACCATTGTACATTGGTTTACCCTCATCCTGCATGATGTTAAAAAATATGACTCTTTTAACTTTCATGAAGTTAGACCATATATATTTCAACGACATTGGTTTCGATCTATGTTTCCTATGTATGGTAGACAGGAGGTCACCCTGTTGTTCAAAACACTGGTAATCGTCGGTGTCCCCTTTGTTGGGACCCACATCTTTGGTCCATCCCTATGTGGCATCAGACCATCTCCCTAGAAGCATCCTAGTGTAAGAACCACAATCAATTCACAAACCTCCAACAATGAGTGTCCCTCTTATGATGGGATTCTAACCACGCGATTGATCCAACATGTCTATGTTTCATTGTAATTTATGTACGCCCATATTATATTTACCATCCTAAACTACGTGGAATTTGATTCACTCCCAAAAGGATACGTAGGAATCCTCTCTAAAGTTCAATACCATTATCCATGTCTTATTCTAGTAATTCCTTCCATATTTTGTGCATTGGGAAGATCATACCCCATCCTAGAGGTTCTACATCCTTTGGGTCTTATCCAAGAATCCATTCTCACGGGCCTCCTCCTCAGGTGTCACATAGTCCCACAAAACTCATTGTACTATGATTCCCCATTTTGAGGATACTTATGATGCCTCTACAAGTTTCAATCCCATCATGATAATCATATTTACATCAGTTCCATCATATTCCTCCAATATACTTCGTTCAAGAATCTATCATCCATCCTTATTCTTACGCAAGCACCATCAAGTCTTCAGGTTGTGGTCCATTGTGCACTCCCTGATCCAATGATTCAATCTCTCACACTACATTGGTATTAATCCATGTCATCTATATATGGTACTATGTTGGACTCCATAATGTTGAATCCCATCCTATAGAAAACTATGGTGTCCCCTTTGTTGGGAAGCAATCATCCTTTGATCCATCCTCATTGGGCATTCTGATCCACTCCCATCAGTGTACCTATCTATCATTTCTGTCTCCGTTAGACGTCACACTCACAACATACAATGTGCTGAACCTGAGATTCCAAGGAAAACCTTGGATACATACCTATGGAATTTAAATCCCCACACGTGACATGGAATGCCTTGGGATTTTGTGCCCTCAAGAATCCCTATCAAAAGTGGATGGAAACCCATATGAACTAGTGTTTCAGTTCCCACACATGACAGCAATTCCCAATGTGACGAATCCCCTAACCGAAGGTCACTTCACTGACATGACCACATAGAATGTCTGAAAATAAGACATGTAATTAACTATAATCCAAAAAAAATTCACTACTATGAGTTTCATGAACAACATCTTAATCATTAAGGGAGACATATACTAGGAAATATATTTTGAGGAGGAATCCACGAAAGAATATACTGATATTATATCGTCCTATTTCGATCATGGAGAAAACATATCACAATAGGTGGCTGATTCTGCCCACCATTGGAAAGCAGGAATGTGGGGAAACAACAACCATGTCACAACACGACGATGCGAACCCCAATGAAAGTGTCACAAAAAATGATATAACATGATAATCATAAAGGTAACAAGGGATATGTTTCAACAACTTGTAAATTATAAACATAGTTTAAGGATAAATACCAAGACATAGTTATAGAAGAAATACCGTAAATAAATCTGGTTTACTCTCTATCCCAACCTGATGTCCCAAGTGACTTAGCATTACTAAATGTATTGAAGAAATGTATAATTTTTTGTATACTGCTCCTATTCAATTCACTCTCATGCTTAATGGTGCCACATAGATCATAAAACATGGATTCATTCATTGTAATATTTTATTAAATGATCACGTTTTTTAGAATAAACACATGTATATACCTTGAAAAATTTTTATAAGTGAAAAAAGGATAATATCCATTATAGGAAATGAGTACGGTATTCACTACACATTTTTTTGAATGGAAAATCAAAGTGATATTTCAGTAGAATAATGTCATCATATAGGAATTCCTAAAACAATTGATGATAAAGAAAAGTCTATATAATCATTTGGAACTCTAATGGGTAGTAATAGGTATTTTAAGGGACCTATACCAATATAAGCAGGTGTAATTATAAGGAATAAGATAATAAAGATATTTAAATAATGAAGACATTGTGAGTATCTGATATTTGAGGGTGTGATTCAAAATTCTTGGAATGAGATTCTTAAGAGCATGAGGGAACCTTATAAAGACTGTATATAGGGGAGAGATGATTAAAGACTTTCATAATGGATATTGAGTGATGATAAAATGGAGATTGGGTGGTTTTATATAAGAAATGAGTAAGGATTTCGTTAGAATTGATCAATCATTTGTTTTGGGCACTAAAAAATAAAATGACCAAAATATCAATGCATTGCATGGTTTTTTACCATAATTTATAAAAAATTGTATAATTTTTCCATTATATAAAATTACAAGGGATAAAATTAATAAAACAACATTGTTTCTTATGTGGAAGTGAGTGATACCCTTAAAGTAATGATTTTTAAAGTGGAAAATATTTTATATGTTTTTGGGATTCACAATGGATTTATAAAATAAAAATAATAATCATAATATCACTTTATTTTAAAAGGAAATTTTTTAATTTTTTTTGTGTATTCCCTTTATCATGTTTATTATATCTCTTTTGGGTAATAAAAATATCATAATACACACTGTATATTTATACGCTATGTAATTTTTACCCAAATAGAATAACATTCTCAGAAAATTATTAAAAATTCAATATTGGATTATTTAAAAGTTCAGATTCAAAAAGTAATATATTTTTAAATAAAATTACTAAGTATTTCAATTTTCACATTTATAATTAAATTAACATTTATTAATAAATGATGGGATTTTTCGAAAATAACATTTTTTGAATCCTTATGAAAATTATATTTGTCTTTATATAAATTATATGATCCATTATATTTAATAAAAATTATTTAATAATAATATTTCATTAAAAAATATTTTATTCCAAATATTCATTAAATAATCAAAAATAAATTTCTTAATTTAATTTCAATATTACACAAAAATGTGCTTTTTGATTTATTGTATCAAAATAAATATCATTTATATAGTAATAGTAAGAAGTAAATAAAACCATTATTCTATTGAAAATAAAATATAAATATTCACCTTAAAATGTTACATATATATCAATTTACTACACTTGGATAATTCTTAATGATAAGGTGTGCAATTGTGAGACATTCATGGGGTGGTTCGTCGCACATGATTTGGGGTGTGATCTTAATGATCTTCATCATCTCATATAAGTTGTTTCATTCATGATTATGTTGTTTGATTATATGATAAGATTGATCAATGGAAAATCTCATTAATGAAACCCCCCTCAAAAGATCCAATAAATGGGATATATATGGTATGATCATACTGGTGGAGGCCATAACAATGTTTGGTTGTGATAACTGGACTTCTTAAAACCGTATATTTATAATAGTCGCGTGATCAATTTTCAAGGGCTATATTATCAATGGTAATTATTTTTAATGATAAATTAAATCCATTATGATATAATGAAACTAAATAATTTCAGGTTCTTTCTATAACCATATAACATAATAATTCATTTTATGAAATCAATGCGGATAAGTTTATTTATAACTGTTTGGTTCATTACAAACTTTTTCTTCATTTGATCCCATATTATGATTTCCTTCAAGACTATATAAATATTAGTTCATCCTAGATGGATAGGGAAATATGATATATTTGAATTTTCAAGATGTTCCATCATCAATTTTGTTTTTTATTCGACACATATCTTGGTTCCAAATCATTTGAATCCATTATATGGATTTTTAAACTATGGAATATTTTATATATTAAATTATAGAACCAAATAAAATTTTTTAGAATCTACATGATCCTATCAAGAATTTTTGATTGAGATGTTATTTGGGAAAGGCATGTTGAATATATCTATATTATTCTCATGAATATCCATTACATATCCAATAATATTTTCTCTCTTTCAATCATAACCATGGAAAATTTGTGGGATCCTTTCGACATAGAAAATCATCCTCTCTATTTTCCTAACCATAATGTTATTGGGCTGAATAATCATAAAACATGATAACCTAAAAACACATTTTTTTCTTTTTAATATTATTTTGAATGAATATGTACTTGATGATTTTTAAATATATATATATATATATATATATATATATATATATATATTTGAAAACTCTTCCCATACAGCTAATGAATACAAATTTTCATCTTTTAGATCATTAAAATCAATTTCAGATAATATTTTTTTCATTATGATCATTGATAATTATTCAGTGACTGTTATTGGTAATCTCTTTATAATCATGAAAGAGTACAATGACCACGAATAATGTGGAAAAAATTCCATAGATCTGAAATCCTTCACAACATGTAGTTAATGTGAGTATAGGTGTTGTTATTAAAATCTTAATTAACTAATTTAATATATCTTTTCATTCATAAGCCAATAAAATAACTAAATACCTTTCGAGTTATATTTTTTAATTTACTTGAAAATTATGGGGGTTTTCACAAATCAATGATAATACACAGCTAATCCATGGAAAACATATTTTTGTCATAGATTTTCGTATATTCCATCCTCCAATTTCCACTATATTTTAAGAACCCTTGATATACCAACTATAGTGACGAAATTCCCAAAGTATATTAATTTCATGAAATAAGAATCCCTATTAATATACATTGAATATATATTTTCCATTCATAATTTATTAATTACAATATTTATTTCCCCATCATGATCCTTCTTTCATTTTATGTAGATAATAATATAATCTATAAATCCAAAAAATATTTATTTTGCAGTAATCCCTAAAGACTATACTCATTAAATTTATAAATATTCATGTAAAATTAGTGATTCTCAATGGAATAACAATGAACTACTAGTATCCACACCTTGTACAAAAAGTAGTCTTGGGTAAATCCACCTTTACCATTACATGATAATTCTGACCTATGTTCTCCCTTTGAAATGTAGTAATATACACATAGCTAATATATAAATTCATCAATATATGTTAGAGGACACCTTTTCTATATAATAATCATTATAAGATCATAATAATCAATGCAGATGCATATTAAAAAACACATATTCTAGTTGAAGAGTGATGCAACAGCCCATGGTGAAGAAATTTGGTGGCTAAACACTTTATCTAGATTCCCCCATATTTTTTATTTATCCAATGATGTTCAATAATGGACTTTATATATAGTGTCTTTGATATAATATAATATCTAGTTATAATTTCAATTGAGAACTCAACCTCATGGATTCAAGGAAGACCTAGAAATTCTTTAGGATACACGTTAGTATATTTCTCTGAGAATGATAATGGCCTCATGTATGATCTTTTACTATGTATCAACCATCAATGATATATATTATTACTCCCATGGAAATAATATCCATTATTGATATAATGAAACCAAAGGATATTCAATATCATCATTTCACTTTTTATAATGATAGGTAGATTCATAATACAAATGATAGTTTCCATCTCTTGGAAATTTATATTTTCTCTATATAAGGAATAAAAATTCCTATGTAGTATTCCATAATATTATCCTAAATAGAGTTTTATATGTTTTTATAACAATTCAACCAATAAATTTTAATAGAGGTTTAGTTATGTTATTTCGATGAAATAATTTCACCATTTTTCATCATCACCCTTAACTAGACATACATGTTTTAAGGGGCTGTTTAAAATGTTATATTGTACATCTGTGTTATAAAACAAACAACAGAACCCAAATAAAATATTAAATTACATATTCATGAATAAAGAAATAGTGTTCCAATCACCACATCATTATTTAGATCCACCACAATATTAATGATGGAATAAACTTTCCTTTTCCCTATTGGAGTTATATCTTGTTGTCATTTTTTATAATTAAAAAAACTTCATTTTATTCAATGATTTTCATAGTTTCATTCTTTCTAAAAATTAAAATAATGCACACAATTTTGGGGGTCTAATATATTATTTCATTGTTTTATAGTATTAGTTGTTTTCTACCTTTAGCAATCATAATCAAGATTCCCTTCCTTCCACTATTTAACGAATTTCCTTGTCTGCATTTTAAATTATTCTGGATGCTTCTACCCACATGTTGGGAAAGTATGATGTTTTAATTTCATTCCTTAATGAGATTTTTCCATCAATATACTGGAATTAGAATCCATTTTTTACAGCCTCTCTTTTAAATATTGAGTCCCATGAGATTCACCAATCTCCATTTTAACATTGAGTGTACATTAAAAAATTTCATATAAAATTTCAGTTTCTTTAATTCTCAAGTATTATTTTATGTTTTTCATTTTCCCTGAAAATAATTAGTTTACCTTACACTCATTTTCAATGAAGAATCGGAGGTGTATAATGAATTTCATTGAGGTTCCACTCATACACGAAAATGTTTTCATCATCATTTTTCTTGAGTATATTAAAACACCTCTATATTTTTAATCATATAGTGTGATGAAAATATATACTTTAGAAAACATTTTCTAAAATTACTACCACACCATCACTTCAACTTCATCCTCATGCTCCATTATTTTGACCAATGTACACTAATGATCATGTAATACATCAATATAATATAGAGCTAGTATGACATTAACTTTCATAGATAATTAAATAATAATGAATTTATTTTCCATTAGATTTAATTCACTGTTCCATGATTAAAGGATTAGAATATCCATATAAATTGTAAGGCCTTTATCACATTAATGTCTCAATTATGACATTATAATTCATTGAAAAGTTTAGGTGTTCCTCATAAAATATTTCTTTATTTAAAACCATATTTAGTTGATAAATTATTTTTATGAAGCCTGATATTCCTACTCTCATCAGGTTGGGAGTCACATTTGGCTAGTCATCAAATTTCTTTAAATGTTAGTTGTTAAATTGATTTCTATAATTTCAATAGTTTGGTTAAAATTATTTTATAAATTAGTGATAATAATGTTCAAGATATTAAAAACACAAGTGTGAAACATTTAATATTAAATGGAAATCTCTTAAGTAACATTCATTCATCAACCTATTTTTTTAGGTTTCAATATTACTCTTCCATCAGTTTTTTTCAAACGTGAAATTTTATGTGAAATGATATTCCCATTAAAATAGTTTGTAATCATCTTGTTAATTTAAAAAATAATATCCCTCAAGAATTCAACACCTAGTTTACTGGTTGGCCTCTTTGTTTTTCACTAGGTGATGATCAATTCAAATCCTAATGCACTAATTTCACGGTTATTTCCCCAAAAAACATGTTTTAGTGGTCAAACACAACATATAGTATCTAGAAATGGATACTATTTCTTGAAAACACTTTAATATCTACATTAAAACTATTTCAGATTGTTTCCTTATTCATATTCATATCATTAATTATTTTTGTGTGATTTTATAATTGAAATACTCAAATAAACAGGAATTCCTATGATACAAACTACGACCACCCAATGTAATTAATAAACTTTATTTCATTGACTAATACATAAAAACACATATTTTAATATCGAAAGTTCACAAGTCTTTGTTTATATGTTAAATTGGATATATATCAGAACAACATGAAAAATTAATTCAACTTGATTATTTAAAACATCAAAACATTTCCACAAAATCATTTGATATTTTAAAATTAAACAAGTTACCTTGGGGATGTACATAATAAATTGGTGAGCTGTAAAGACTAGTAAAAAAATAATCAAAGAATAAAATGATGAAATTAATACGCATCATTCAATAGTAATATCAAGATGAAAAATATTGGTGAGAATCATTAACATGATCATCAATGCATGATATAAGATTATAATATCAATGCATCATATTAACATTGAAACAACATAAAATGTGAAATCATAAATATAAGTAAAAATTTAAAACTGAGACATCATAAAATAATGTTCTTATGATAAAATCCATTTAAAAATTTTTCTATTCTCATGAGATATAAAAATTAACCAATGTATTACAGTGCTATATAATTATATCCCAACCAGTAATATTCATATCATGTAATTGTTTTGGTCTCCCAAAATGATAATATAACATATCAAATTCATTAATAACATTTAATTACATGATTATGGAGGATATATTAAAAACATGGATGTCCCAAATTAATTATGTGTTAGTAAATCAAGGTGAATAACATTGATTCTAAATGGGGAGGTATTATTAGTATTCTATATTTTGTTGTGGGAAATCACATGATAATTACTGTAGAATAACTGGTGATTATGAAAATTATATGATGTATTTAATGAGAGTAAAATGGTATTACTAATTAAATATAACTCATAAGTGATTTAATAGGGCAATAAAAGAAACCAAACATGTGATATTGTTAATAAAAATTCACAACACAATGATTGGGTATGAAAAAAGAGGACGAAAAGGAGATGATCCATTTTCATAAGTAGGTGTTTCAAAAATCATGGGTGGGGCTTATTAATAAATTGGAAAAAAATTAAGAGGGGAATAAATATGGAAAGGAAGAGTAAATTTGTTACTAAATAATATTCAATTGATATTAATGATGTGATGGGTAGGTATATATAGCTAATGTGTGGAAAATATTTTTATTAATTTCAAAACATATAATTTAGAAAATACATGATAAAATTATCAAACCCAAAATCCATAAAACTATTTTCCCATATTTTATTGCAAATATTATTGGTTTTCAAAATTATAGAAGTATTTGAAATGAAAATATTATAACAATACCATTTGTAATGTGGAAAAGAGTCATGTTTACAAAAAAAGGTATTTTTAAAACACAAAACACTGTATATGATTTAGATTATTCATTAAGGGTTTATAAAAATGCATCGAATTACATCAAAAAAATTATTCCTTAGGGGAAAAAATATTTTGAATTCGAGTTATTGTATTTATTAAATTATTATTTTGATTTTATAATGTCATAATAAACATCTTTAATTAATAATGTATATAATTTTCACCCAACACTGTCTCTCTCAGAATAATAGGATTATGTAATGATTTCATAATTTTAATATGATGATTTCAAAATTTATATAAATTTAATGAATATATAAATATATATTTTTATTTATAATTTTAAATTAAAATGGTCATTAATGGAAAATTATTTGATGTTAGGTCAAAACCACATTTCTATCCCTTATCGAGATTTCATTTTACTTATTTAAATTCTATTATCCTTTTCATATAAATATATATAATTTAATAATATTATTATATGAAAATATTATTTATTTCCAATATCAATAAATTTTCAAACATATTGTTTTTATAAATCCATGTACATAAAAAAATAAATTTTGGATTCAACGTTACAAAATATATATTTTTCAAAATCATTTTACAATAAGATATAAATTAATTTTAAAAAATTGAAATAATACTTTTTAAATTTAAATTAAGATATAAATACATATACATGTATGGTTTAGATATGCAGCCCCATTTTACACTTTTGTGTTCCCGAAGTTTACGATGTGCGAGGGTGGTTAAGAAAACACGGATCAAGACATGATCTTAATATGATTTAAATCCTAAAATAAATAGTTCTTATAAATTTTTAATTATATAAACAATATTCATACAAGGAAATGAGAAAATACCAGTGATTCCATTTCCCTCAGAAGCAATGACAAATGGGCTTCAATAGTTATGGTTCTACAATTTGATCCTGTCAATTCTTCTATCTGTATCACTTTTATTTTATCAAATACTATAATAATTACTAATAAAAATGGTCATTAGAGATTTGATATATTATTTTTGGTTCTAATTCATAATTTTATTAGAGATAAATAAGTTATAACAACCCAAACCCATCAAATTAGTGCATGTTTTTTCTATAACTACATTACATAATAAGTCATTTATTTATTCAAGAAAGAAATTTTATATAAATGATTTTTAATAACATTAAATCATTATAAATATTAAATTATTTCATGGGTTGATTACTATTTAGTGTCTCCTTGGGAAATAATAAGGCATTTCATTGTTTTTCTACTTGAATTATGTGTTTTAGGGCCAAGATCGATCCAAATCCTAATTTTTTAACTGAACAATATTATTTATCAAAAATAATTACGGTTAAATCATCTATATTTAAAAAAGTAGATGCTCTATTATAAAGTAATTATATGGCGAACCACTTATTCCATTTATATTTTCATTATGTTTAGTAAGTAATTATTTAATTCTTGGAGAAAACTAAAACATATGATGTTTTATAATTAAAAATATATTTTATTATATCATTTACAATGATAAAAATATTTTTAATAGTTTTATATATTTTCAATTTTAATATGTTTTTGTAATGTGTCAAAAGATCATTTATGTTTTGTTTATCCCTTAACTAATATGAAAATACCTGGAAATTTCCAGGAATATTTTTTTTCATAATTTCATTGGAATTTTACGAGTCCACAGTATCTGAAGGCGCCAGATTCTGAGGCCCGGTGTGCCCAGAATCAATTTATGAAGTTTTGTTTGGGTACGTTCAATAATCATACGTGCGGGTTTTTCTATCTTTACAACTGATTCTCGGAATTAAAATCTGAGGACACCGATGAACTCGCAGTTCCGGTATTCGCTTACGGGGACCTTTACCACAATTGCGTTTTGTGACATCCTGGTTCTGAAATCCACCCAGGGGTTCCCCATACTCGGTTAGTCACATAGAGTCAAGCGCATTTCCCCAAACGCCAGAGGCTTCCGACTAGGAGCGAGGGCCTTGGGTGTGATAGTGGGGAAACTATGCCATAATTGGTAGAGTGCAAAGCTGAAAAAATAAACATTTGATATCGGAAGCAGTAAATAACCAACAATGATAATAGCGGAAGACTAAATCATAAAACAATGGGAGAACATATGTATATATATGAAATTATGCATGATACATAGCTAGAAAAACATCCAAACAAGTCACAATGTTGAAAATACAATAGTACCAAAACAAGTACAAAATAATGTAAACTGCTCCTCAGCATCACAATCCAAAGTTTGGTCTCATGCTCTCCTGCTCCAGGAAACCAAGTACCAGAAGTTGAAGGGCGCTTTCCCTTTTCTATACCTGTAACAACATAGTCTTTTTGGGCCCAAAATCATGACTCAAACAGGGTGTGAAACTAAATACCAGTAGGCAACCACCCGAAGATCTATGCCTAAAAGTCAGTGAGTATATGGTAGGTAATAGTCAACAAGAAGTAAATAGTAGCAGTAACAGTATATAGTAATCAGTAAGCAGTAAATAGGATGATATACAGCAGTGGTCAATTAACAGAACAACAAGAACCTGTGAAGCAACAGCTAACACAAACAGGAAACCCTCTAAGAAGTACTCGCAACCATCCCCTCGGGTCCTATCCATGAAGTACCACAACCCTCTAGGTAGTGCACTCAGCATAATCCGTCTGGTTTTTTCATACGAATTTATAAGATGTTCTGGGAAGCTCACTCGTTCAATATCATTTATAGTCTAGGGTAGGCATGGACTCTCTGAGGAAGATCACACAGTCTAACCCTCTTGGCCCCAATGTTTAGAGACTCTCTGAGGAAGCTCACATGGTCAATCCTCTGATAGCCTCAGGTATACCACAGACTCTCCGAGGATGCTCACTCGGTCAATTCCTCCTCTAGCCTGGGAGGTTATAAATACATTCAAACCAGATGAAGACTCTCTAAGGAAGCTCACTCGGTCTACCCTCCTGTAGTCTATAATAACTAAGACTATCTGGAAAGCTCACTCGGTCTATCCCCTATAGTTTATAATGTCCAAGACTTTCTGAGGAAGCTCACTCGGTCTACCCTTGTAGTCTTCAATATCTAAGACTCTCGGGGAATCTCATGCGGTCTATCTCTTATAGACTAAAGCACGGAGTTCTCACGATCCCGTACCATTTTTAGCATATTAATGCTATAAGGCCAGTGTAATCCTATAGAGCTAAATGGATAACCAAATAGCACATATAGAGATACTTGGATAAACAGTCTACAGAGCAACAAGCATGTTTAACAACATCCTTCCATCCTAAAATCAAAAGGAAAGGAAGCAGGTACAACGGCTAAAGGCTAAAGAGACCCAACGGTTGCAACAAGAGAAAAGCATGGGAAAAACATCCATGCACGACAATTATCCACAAACATGATCAATTTACCACTACACAAGAATTAAAGGAAGGTCAGAATAACCACAAGGGAAAAAAGGTAAACACACAATGCTCCGTTCACGAGTATTGGTGGAATTTGCACATAAAACTCAAAGTCATCGAATGTTAAGGCACAAACCACCTACCTCGATCCTAGGAGATCGATATACATGAAACACGAAGATTTATTCTCTTTAGAATAGCGTAGATCTATGAAAACGCACAAAGGATTCAACCCATGAAAACATGAGAAAAGGGGGAATCGGAAAACGAGGCTCTAGGGGAAATAAGATCTTACCGTTGCGGTTCCAACGCAATCGACAGCGGTCGATTCGGAGAATGGATGGAGGATCGGGGATTTGGAGAAGTTCTGTGGCCATAAGACTTCTCTAGGTCGAACGAGGCCTTGAATAAGATGATTCTGTCGATTAGGCGTGACCCCGGTCTGTTTAATGAAAAACAATACACAGCATGTACTTCTTGAGTACAAAACGTTTACTCTATATTTCTGTACTCCACATTATGCAGCCTCCACTTCACCCTACACATCTTTTGTGTGGCCTGGACACAGCCAGAACATGGCCTGGTGCGGCAATGTAGTACACTATGTGTACTTTGAAAGTTTCCAGAAACACCTCTTTTCTCAAAAACATTAGAAAAAATAAAGACATACCTAAAAATGAAGATCTGGATTCTTAAAAACTTCCCCCCTTAATGAAATTTGTCACCAAATTTCTATAGTGAGGCATAGAAGAAGAAACCCCGAACAGATATGGCCACTGCGATTGTACATCGGCCTCCCTCTCCCAAGTCTCGTCCTGCACTCACCCGTGCTGCCATAACACACATACTAGAGGAACAGACCGGCCATGGAGAACCTTTGTACTACGATCGACATTTCGGATGGGATGCTCCTCAAACGGCGCATCCGCTTCTAGCTCAACCTCCTTGGGTTGAAATACATGAGAGGGGTCTGAAAACTAACGTTGGAGCTGAGAAATGTGATAGAAATCATGCATATCCCAGTACCTCTGAGGTAACTGCAACCGGTAGGCAACCGGCCCAACTCTATCCAACACCTCAAATGGCCCGACATACCATGGTGAAAGCATACCATGTCTCTGAATCCACTTGTGTCTCAAACTATGTGCGACACACAGGAAAACCTGTTTCCTGACCTCGAACTCCCGAGGTCGTCTCTACTGATCAGCATAAGGCTTCTGCTGAGACTGTACTGTAGCCATACTCTTTTGAATCATTTATATCTACTCTGAGGTCTCCTGAACAAAACGAGGTCCCAACAAAGTTTCCTCTCCTGCCTCCAGCCAACATAAGGGTGATCGGCATGGCCTATCTTACAAATCCTCGTTAGGTTCCATCTGAATAGTCTCCTAAAAAATATTGTTATAAGAAAACTCCACAAGAGGTATATGATTCTCCAAAGAAACTCCAAACTCCAAAATGCAATATTGGAGCATATACTCAAGCACCTGGATCATACGCTCGGACTGGCCATCTGTCTGGGGATGGTATGTTGTACTCAAAAGTACCAGCATAACCAAAGCCTTCTAATGTCACTACAAGAACCAAGAAGTAAAGCGTGCATCCATGTCAGAAAGAATGGAGTGTGGAACTACATGTAGATATACAATATCTCGGATGTACAACCTTCCCATATCATCAACACTGATGGTCTCTTTGATTAGCAGGAAGTGAGGAACCTTCATAAGCCTGTCGACGACAACCCAAATTGCATCACTCCCTCGAGGTGACCTTGGTAACCCGGTCACGAAGTCCATCATGGCATCGTTCTACTTCCACTCAGGAATGGGAAACTGCAGTAAAATCCATGATATTCGCTGATGCTCTACTTTCACCTAGACAATTAGAACATCTCATGACAAAACCAGCAACATCTCTCTTCATACCTGGTAACTAGTACTGGCGGTGTAGACCACGATACATCTTGGTGACGCCAGGATGGACTACCCAAAATGAGGAATGAAAATCCCACATCATATCCTCAAGTAAGTCCACCAGAACCCATACGCATCCCTAGAAATTCAAGACCTCATCCTCGCCGACTATCCATCCAAGAAGAGGACCCTCTCTTGACACACTCTCCCACAGGACTAGGCCTTATGAGTATGATAGCTGCGTCATCCGTAACTGATCGATAAGTTTTGAGGTAACAACTAAAAATGAATGAAAAGTCTTTCCCTATCTGTCGTGCACCTCCACGTGCATCTTAGAGAAAGGCACCATAAGCTACCACTCACTGCTGGCCTCCTGAACTACCTAAATATGAGTTCTCCTTCTCAACACATCTGCCACTGGGTTTCCCTATCCCAACTTATAGGTGAGATCAAAGCTGAAAGACTGACGATACTCGACCCACCTACGCTGTCTCCGATTCAGATCATGCTGAGTGAAGATATACTTGATACTCTTGTGGTCGGTGAAAACCAAAAAGTCCTCTCTTAGAAGGTAGTGTCTCCAATAGTGTAAATCATGAACAAAAGCTTCCAATGTCACGACCCATCCTCGGGGACTGTGTTGTGACTACCCCGAGCCCACCTTCCATAGGCCAGGGGCTGGCGACTAGCACCAAGGTGTAATTCCCGGTAAAAAAGGAAGGCATTGCCTTTGTAAAGTAAAAAAACACCACAGAGAAAGAATGCAGAGGTAAACAATAGGTAAAAACTGGGTACAATAGTAACTGTGAAAAAGTAAGTGGGCCAGAATACAAACCCAAACTGAAAGTAAAGTACAATTGAAAATGGAGTACATAAACTGAAAACTAAAGCCGCTGCGGTTAGCCGTCCTCTGGTAATCCCACCAGAAAGGTGGGTACTGATATCCACTTCAGCTCCTAGGGTCCTGTTGTCCGCTCTGTGTACGTCCCGCCCTGGGGTCCACCTCCACGTACCGACTGCTCCGCAAGCCTCAACCACGATCAGCGCTGTCTGTCGTCTGCAACCAACACAACGTAGTACGGGCATAGCCCATGTAGGGGTTCGTATAAGCTACCCAGTAGGGACCCCGAGACCCCTGAAGGATTCCCAGAATCCACAATGGATAATCTACAAAGAAAAGATACAAACATGAAGTAACATCCGACACATGTTAGGTATATGACCATACATATACCTAAGTCATCAATTCTCGTTCGGCTCCAACATCCGAGCCCAAGTAAACCCAGTCCACATAGGAAAACACAACCCAATCCACACAGGAACGAAAAACGTAATCCACACAGGATATCAAGTCAATCTTATCGAAGATAATGATTGAAAGTCAAGATTCATCTCACACCGGTATACTTCTTTGTAGGACGATAGAGACGATCAGATGTAACCACTGATTCATCTAAGCCGTCTGACCCACACATGATCGATAGGTACTAACCTTTGCAATGACCCACAAAGGATCAATAGGTAACTAAACCCCAAAATGAACCACACAGGATCAGACCCACATAGGATCTGTAGGCGCTGGCCCACACAGGACCGCTGAGTGCTGACCCACACAAGATTTGACCCACATAGGATCGGTAGCACTGATCCACGTAGGATCGCTGAGTGCTGTAGTCGTCGCCGTCGAATCCACGAAGGATTTCTTTACAGTCGTCATCGTCGTCGCACTCGCAGCCAGCTCTAGGGTTCCTGCACACATCAAGCTCATTCGGGAGGGTCCGCTCCACAAGCCGAGGGACTGATACATCAAGTGAAACATAGTCTAGAGATGATGTATCCAAAAGTTCCGTATCGTCAACAGGAACTCAGCGCGACAGACGGCGTGTCGATCGGACGCTCGGTCTGAGAGTTATTGGTTTTTTCGTCTTTGGGGCCCGGTTGGTTTTTAAGTCAAAACCAACCCGAACGTACTCCAACTATGTCAAAACCTAGAGTGGAGTAAGCCAAAAGGTCTGTCTCACTTAGAGGAATCCATCAAAGTTGATGGCAAGTCAATCGGACGTCCGGATTTCAAGTTATAAGTGTTTCCGCTCCGAGGGCCCAGTTGGTTTCGTGTATGAACCAACCCGTCCAAACCCAAAGTACTCTGAAACCTTGAGTATAATATACCGAAATGAACGTCTCGATCCAAGGATCACATCGCAGCTAACGGTGCATCGATCGGAGAAACGAATCCCATGTTATGGGAAAAAGACCGTGAGAGGTCCGGTATTATGGGGTTTGGGCCCAGTCCGACCCGGCCCGGTAACCCCTGGGTCGGCCCGAACCGGGTCGACCCAAACCCGGTCTGGGTCCGGCCCGCTAGGATGAAGCCAGGACTGTCGTGGACCGACCCAGCCTGCTGGCCCGGCGTGCTGGCTAGGAGGCTCGGACGAAACGACCGAGCATTGAGGTGCGGGGGGGGGGGGGGGCGCTTCCCCGCTCTTGTTTGTAACTGTGGCCCCATGTGGGGGATGCTCTTGTCTGGTCAGCCGAGCGTTATGAACCCCTGGATCATCCTCTGACCGGCCGGCCTGCTGCTGCACCACGGGACCAGCGCGGGCCGGTCCCCCTTCTCCGATGCCGTTGGCCCGGAATTGGCCGCCGGTCCTTGCTCCGCCATGGCCTTGGTCCTCCCGGTGTGGCACGTTGGCGCCGTGCCCCTCCATCGCGGCCCTTCTCCGGCCGCGGTGCCTTCTGGGTTCTCCGGCGTGGCACGTCGGCACCGCGACCTTGTTCGATTCAACAGCGTGGCGCGACGGTGGCGCACATTCCTTGCCGTATGACCCCGCGCGGTGTGACGAAACCATGCCATCCCCATTCCAATCCACCACAATGTAGACAATAGAAAAAGGGGAAGAGGGTCGACCGTGTTTGTTTGGTCCGGCCCCCTCCCATTAACAGATAACAAGCGGTCCAATTGTACGAGGAAAGACGAAATAAGAATTCACGAATAGAAACACATAAATCCCCTACCTCGTCGAATTCGTTGAGCGAGGGTTCATCGTAGAAATAACCATCGCGGAAGAAGATGTCGCGGAAGGAGAGAGTTGTTGGCATCGCGTCATTGATCGCTGAGGATTCGGCGTTCTTGTCGACCTTCGTCGGAGGTCGCCGTTCTTCACGTTCTTCGCGTTCTTCGCGTTCTTCGTGTTCTTCATCGAAGAAGAAGAAGATCTTCAAGCCCCTTAGATTTTCTCCAAATCCTATCAATGCAACAAGTTCCAACCAAAATGAAATAAGTACATAAATTATTTTATTAACATGACTTAAGAATTTTAATTTCAAACATTCAAATTAAACTCACATATTTAATTAACATAAGTTATCAAATTAAATGGTGAGTTGAAGGAGTTAAGTAATATGATGGGGTGGGGTTCATGTCGGCCCCACCACCCTCATAACCTCCCATTGGATGTTGGGTGGTTTCCCCCAACTTGCACTCAAAGGTTTTAACCACATAGAAATAAAAAATAAAAAATGTAGCTAAATTTTTATTTTTAACTTCCACAATTTGGTAACAACTTCTCCCGTGTAAACGCAACTCTAGAAAAGGTGTTCCTAAGCAATTATTGGCACTGTGAATCAATCGTTTCCCTCGGAATTTTATTTCGAGAACCGGTTCAAAATTTAGAAAAACCCACTCATTCGTTCACTGAACGTACCCGAGCTAAACTTCGGATAGAAATTCTGGGCACACCGGGCCTCGAAATCAAGTTTTGTCAGAAACTGCGTTCTTGTAAAATCCCAAAGATAAATAATAAAAAATTTCCCATAATTTTTACGAGTCTTTATATATCTCCCACCTCAGCGCTTTACATCTCCATAAAGATACATCAAAAACTAGGGAACCAAATGTGGGTATTGTGCACACATCTGAGCCTCCCACTCCCAAGTGCTCTCCTGGAGGTTCCAGTGCTTCCATCTGATGCGCAGTTGAGAAATCGACTATCCACATAGGACTCGCTCCTGTCGATCCTCGATATCCTCTGGGAACTCCATAAAAGTAGCTGCATCATCAATATCCATCTCCACATGGTCAATGATATGAATCGGGTCATGCATGTATCTCCACAGCTGGGATACGTGGAAAACGTCGTGTACCCAGTGCAACTGAGGTGGTAGAGCCAGGCGATAAGCCACCTCACCAATCCTGCTGAGGACCTGTAATGGTCTGATGAACTGCGAAGATAACTTGATGGCTCTACCAAATCTTTGTATTCCACGTCGAGGTGAGACCCTCAAGAAGACGTGGTCACCATCCTTGAACTCTAGTGGCCTCCGCCTCCTATCATCATAAGACTTATCCCATCTCTAAGCTGTCCTCATCTGCTCCTGGATGACCTGGACTTTCTCCATCGTGTCCTGGACCATCACTAGTCCCACAAGTGCTAGCTCCCCAGGGTCAGTCCAACATAGAGGATATCTCCAAGGCTGGCCGTACAAAACCTCATATAGTGTCATCCCAATGGTGGAGTGGTATCTGTTGTTGTACGTGAACTCCACCAACGGTAGGTGGTCCTCCCAACTGCGACTAAAGTCGAGGACACATGCGCGGAGCATGTCCTGGAGAGTCTGAATGGTCCTCTCTGTCTAACCATCTATCGGAGGGTGAAAGGCGGAGCTCAGACGTAGCTACATCCTGAACGCCTCTTACAACCCCATCCAAAGCCGGGAAGTAATGCGAGCATCTCGATCAGAGATGACAGATGATGGCACACCATGAAGCCGTACAATCTCTCGAACGTAGAGGCATCCCAAGATCTCCACTGAGCCCTGCTCTCTGATGGGTATGAAATGAGCCGATTTGGTGAGTCGGTCAATAATCACCCAAATGGAGTCGTGACCTCTGGAAGTGCGTGGAAGTCCGGTCACAAAGTTCATAGATATGTGATCCCACTTCCACTCCGGGACCTCCAAGGGTCGTACCAAGCCTGCTGGTACCTGGTGCTTCGCCTTCACCTGCTGGCAGGTAAGGCATCGAGAAACGAACTCTCCCACAACCATCTTTATACCCGGCCACCAGTGCTGTCATCTGAGATCCTGGTACATCTTTTCCACTCTAGGATGTACCGCAAAAGGGGAAGTGTGAAACTCTCTCAGCACGACCTCCCATAAAGCAACTTGTACCATGGTATGTCCTCTGAAAAGGAAGTTGTGCTCTCCTCCAAAAGAGAAACCATCGGGTGCCTGTCCTGAGAATATCTACGCATGCCATGTCTCACAGTCGGTGTCCCCATGATGTGCCTCTCTAACCCACTGCAGTAGTGGAGGAGTGCCTATGATTGACAACAGAAAGGCTGCTCCATCTCTATCTACGAAGGATATCTGAAAAGCGGCTAGCTGCTCTGTCGCCTCCCCAAGTAGCTGAATGCTCATCCTCCTGCTGAGAGCATGGGCTACCATGTTCCCCTTTACAAGATTATAGACTATCTCAAAGTCATAGTCCTAGAGGAACTCGAGCCATCGCCGTTGTATCAGGTTCAGGTCCTTCTGTGAGAAGATGTACCTAGGACTCTGATGGTCAGAATAGACTGTAAAGTGCTATCCCATCAGATAGTTTCACCACATCTTCAGGGAAAAGACCACTAATGCTCACTCCAGGTCATGGGTTGCATAGTTCTTCTCATTCTTCATCAACTATTATGATCCAAAGGCGATCACAGCCCGCTCCTGCATCAGGACACATCCACGTCCGGTCCCGGATGCATCACAGTAAGCTACGTACCCAACTCCCTCCTCTAGTAGCCTCATGATAGGCGCTCTAGTCAATCTTTGTCTCAGCTCCTGGAAGCTTTGCTGACATCTATCTAACCACACGAAGGGTCTCCCCTTCTTCGTCAATGTTGAGAGTGGTGCCGCAACTCTGGAGAAGTCTTACACAAATCTCCAGTAGTATTCAGCTAGTCCCAAGAAACTTCGCTCCTCCGTCATGCTCCTGGGTGGGTTCCAAGCTAGCACTGCCTCGATCATCACAGGATCCACCGCAACTCCCACCTTAGAGATGACGTGTCCTATGAAGTGGACCTCAAGTATCCAGAACTGACACTTCAGGAGCTTTCCATAAAGCTGGTGCTCTCAGAGTTTGTCTAGTACAACCCACAAGTGGTAGGTGTGCTCCTCCTCAGTCGTAGAGTAAATCAAAATGTCGTCGATGAAGACCACGACAAATCAATCGAGTAATGGCTGAAAGATCCTGTTCATGATGGCCATGAACACTGCTGGAGCATTGGTTACGCCGAATGGCATATCCAAGAACTCATAGTGGCCATACTGACATCTGAAGGCCCTCTTCTGCATGTCCTCGTCCTGAACTCTGAGTTGGTGATAGCCTGACCTGAGGTCTATCTTCGAGAACAACCGTGCTCCCTTGAGCTGATCTAAGAGGTCATAAATCCTCTGTAGCGGATTCTTGTTCCTCACTGTCACCTAGTGCAGGCGACGATAGTCGACACAAAGTCGCAAGCTCCCGTCCGCCTTCTTGGCGAACAATATCGGGGAAGCCCAGGGTGAAACACTGGGTCGGATGAATCCCTTGCCCAGCAAGTCCTAAAACTATACCTGTAGCTCACAACAATCAGCAGGAGCCATCCTATATTATAGGGTGGATATCGGGCTTGTCCCGCAGTACAGAACAATATAAAATTCTACCTTTCTGCGAGGAGGTAGTCCTAGAACGTCGTCGGGGAAAACGTCCGCATACTGTTCCACCACTACAGGAAAAACAGGACTCCACACGCAAACTACTCCTAGGATGAGGCTAGCCAACTGATGAGTGATGGGCTGTCCTATCCTCTGCGAGAGTCCATCCTGTGCTGCGAAGGCTCCCTTCTCACCGGTGAAGTTGAACATGCTCCCGTTCGTGCGTACACACCGCACCTTGCGCCAAATATAGTCAATCTGAGCATGGAATGTAGATAACTAATCCATGCCCAAGATGACGATGTAAGGCCTCGATGCCGCTACAACAAGTTCCCAGCCGAATATCTCGCCTCCTAGAGTAAGCTCACACTACCGGCACCAGTGCTTAATCATCGAGTCTGCTCCCGTAAGAGTCTCTAGACGTAAGGATCGAGGCAACGACTCTGTCGGTATCTCCAAGATCTGAAAAAGGGCAGCAGATATGAAAGAATGACTCGCTTATGTGTCTATAAGAACTAGAACAAGGGTGGAATAGACCCAGATAGTACCTCGAATCATCTCGGGCGCGTCGTGGGTATAGGCCTCCGCTGCATGAAGTTGTGCCTATCTCTGCCCGCCAGCTCCCTGTGGTCGGGTTGGACCTCCTGGCAGTTGTGGTGGTAGAGCCTCAAAGCGTCACCCACCACCTGCTGCTCGGACATCTCCTCTTCCTTATCCACCTACTCCCTGTGGACCGCCACGGTCGACCCACTGCCTCTACCTGGGTGGTCCCCCAACCATCTGTTTCTCCTCTACATGGCGGGTTGGGAAGTCACGAGCTATGTGGCCCTGCCCGCCGCATGGGTAGCACTGTTTGCCTCTCGAAAAAATGGCTCCGCGCTGTGTGCCCTGCACCACTGAGCCAGTGTCCTGAGGTCGTCTGCCTAAGGGTCTGGTCTACCTGGACCCATGAGTCATCAGTCTACTACCTTTTGCAGAAGACTCTGCTACGTTCCGCCCTGCGGTAGGTCTCGCTGCGGATGTAGGCTCAGCAAGGAAGATCTCGATCATAAGGGCTCGCTCCAGTACCCATGCCTGTGTTGGAATGCTAAGGGAGATTAGTGATGCCTTGGTCTCATGCCTCAATCCCTGATCAAAGGTCTAGGCCTGAAAGATTGGGTCTTGTACCATGTCCTTCCAATAGCACGAGAGATCAGTAAATCTCACCGAGTATTGGGTGACCGTCAAGCTGCCCTGCCATAGCTGTATAAGCTCCTGGATGTGCAGCACACGGATGGTGGTTGGGAAGAATCCTGAGTGGAAGAGGCTCTCAAATTCTTTCTAGAGGAGAGACGCCTCGTCGTGCACCTGGATCATCAATCTCTACAATATGCCTATTTCCGTGTGCAGGAGGCTCGCGGCAAGAATCAACATGAGGTCTGCTGGTGTCCTCACTAGCCTGAAAACTTGTACAACATCCTCCAGCCAATCCTTGGCGGCCTGAGGGTCCGTCTCCCCACAGAACCTGGGCGGTCGCTGACGCTAATACTCTTGCAGTGCACTAAGGTGACATGCATCATCAGCGGCTGGGGCTAGTAGCATCGGTGGATCGGTGGGTAGAGGTACATCTGATGCCTCTATTGTCAAAGGGCCTTGTACTGAGGCCTTGTCGCACGGTGGGCTGTCGTCACACACAACGCTCAGAACCCTAGCTGGCTTCCATCGTGGTGCCATCATGAAAAGAAACAGGTGTGCCACGGTCAAACAGTATACCTGGTAAGCTGACATAAGTAATCACTACGAAAAAATGCAACACACATGCAATCAATATTTTCGTGCATTAAGTGGGAAATCAGGAGTCAGGGTCCTGGTGTACAGATACGTTGGCTACCGCACCAACACTGGACTCCCTGGACTGATAACCACACTCAATACTGTTAACACTATTGCTTCACATAGAATAAAGATCAGAGTCCAAAGTTCTACGGTAGAACTGAACTCCTCTAATACCAATTTCTCATGACCCGTCCTCGAGGCTCGTGCTGTGACTACCCCGAGCCCGCCTTTCATAGGCCAGGGGCTGGCGACAAGCACCAAGGCATAATTCCTGGTAAAAATCGAAGGAATTGCCTTTGTAAATTAAACAAACACCATAGAGAAAGAATGCAGAAGTATACACTGAGTAAAAACTGGGTACAACAGTAACTGTGGAAAAGTAAGTGGGCCAGAATACAAACCCGAACTGAAAGTAAAGTACAACTGAAAAGGGAGTACAACAACTGAATAGTAAATCCACTATGGTGAGTCGTCCTCTGGTACTCCCACCTTAAGGGTGGGTACAAATATCCACCTCAGCTCATAGGGTCCCGCTTTCCGCTCCATGTACGTCCTGCCCTGGGGTCCACCTCTAGGAACCGACTGCTCTGCAAGCCTCAGCCATGATCAGCACTGTCCGTTGTCTGCAACCAACACAACGTAGTGCAGGCATAACCTATGCAGGGGTGAGTATAAGCTACTCAGTAGGGACCCCGAGACCCCCGAAGGTCTCCCAGAATCCACAATGGATAATCCACAAATGAAAGATTCAAACATGAAGTAACATCCGACACTTCATAGGTATATGCCCATACATATACCTAAGTCATCAATTCTTGTTCAGCTCCATCACCCGAGCCCAAGTACAACCCAGTCCACATAGGAAAACACAACCCAATCCACACAAGAAAGCAAAATGAAATCCACACAGGATATCAAGTCAGTCTTATCAAAGATAAGGATTGAAAGTCAAGATTCAGCTCACACAGGTATACTTCTTCATAGGACGATAGAGACGATCAGATGTAGCCACTGATTCATCTAAGACATCGGACCCACATAAGATCGATAGGTACTAACCCCTACAATGACCCACAAAGGATCGATAGATAACTAACCCCCGCAATGACCCACACAGGATCGGACCCACACATGATCTGTAGGCGCTGGCCCATACAGGACCACTGAGCGCTGACCCACATAGGATCAGACCCACAAAAGATCAGTAGCACAGATCCACGTAGGATCGCTGAGTGTTGTAGTCATCTCCATCGAATCCATGAAGGATTTCTATACATTCGTCATCGCTGTCGCAGTAGCAGCCAGTTCTAGGGTTCCTGCACATAGCAAGCTCGTTCGGGAGGGTCCGCTCCACGAGCCGAGGGATGTATACATCAACTGCCACATAGTCCGGAGTTGATGTATCCAAAAGTTCTGAATCGTCAACAGTAACTCAACGCGACAGACGACGCGTCGATCGGACGCCCGGTCTGAGAGTTATTGGCTTTTTCGTCCCATTGGCCTTATTTGTTTTTAAGTCAAAACCAACCCAACCATACTCCAACTACATTTAAACATCGAGTGGAGTAAGCCAAAATGTCTGTCTCACTTAGAGGAATCCATCAAAGTTGACGGCACGTCAACTGGATGTCCGAATTTCATGTTATAAGTGTTTCCGCTCCGAGAGACCGGTTGGTTTCTTGTACGAACCAACCCGGCCGAACCCAAAGTACTCTAAAACCTTGTGTGTAATATACCGAAATGATCGCCTCGATCCAAGGATCACATTGCAGCTGACGGTGCGTCGATCAGAGGTCCAAAACCCATGTTATGTGCAAAAGACCGTGAGAGGTCATGTGTTAGGGGGTTCGGGCCGGGTCCGACCCAGCCAGGTACCCCCTAGGTCGGCCCGAACTGGGTTGAACCGACCCGATTCCGGCCCACATAGGCACAGACTGGACCAACTGGCGCGGCCCGGTGCGTTGGCGCGCTGGCCATGAGGCTCAGTCGAAACGGCCGAGCGTTGAGGTGCGGGGGGGGGGGGGAGCTGCCCCGCTTGTTTGTAACCGCGACCCCATGTGGGGGCTGCACTTGTCCGGTCAGCCAGGGGTTACGAACCACCGGCGGGCCCACTCAGGCCGGCCGACTGCTGCACCAAGGGACCGGCGCGGGCTGGTCCCCCTGCTCCGACACCGGCGGACCAGAACCGGCCGCCGGTCCCTGCTCCACCAAGGCCTATAGCCGCGGCCTTGGTCCGCCCGGCATGGTGCGATGGTGTCGCGCCCCTCCGCCGCGGCCTTGCTCCGGTCGTGGTGCCTTTAGGGTTCTCCGGCACAGCACGACGGCGCCGTGACCTTGTTCGATTCAATGGCACAGCGCGACAGTGCCACACATTCCTTTCTGCATGACCCCACGTGGTGTGATGACATCGCACCATCCCCGTTCCAATCCACCACAAGGTAGACAAGAGAAAAATGGGAGGAGGGTCAGCTGTGTTTGTGCGGTCCGGCCTCCTTCTGTTAACTAATAGAAAGCGGTCCAATTGTAATAGGAAATATGATGGAGGAATTCACGAATAAAAACACATAAATCCCCTACCTCATCGAATTTGTTTAATGAGGGTTCATTGCGGAAATAACTGTCGCAAAAGAAGACGTCGCGAAAGGAGAGTGTCGTTGGCATCGTGTCGTTGATCTCCGAGGATCCGACGTTCTTGTCGACCTTCGTCAGAGGTCGGAATTCTTCGCGTTCTTTTCCTTCTTCGCGTTCTTCGTCGAAGTGGAAGAAGATCTTCAAGCCCCATAGCTTTTCTCCAAATCCTCTCAATGAAACAATTTCCAACCAAAATAATATATGTACTTCACTTATTTAACTAACATGACATACGTATTTTAATTTCAAACATTCAAATTAAACTCACCTATTTAATTAATATAAGTTATCAAATTAAATGGAGAGTTGAAGGAGTTAGGGAATATGAAGGGGTGGGGTTCATGTGGGCCCCACCACCCTCATAACCTCCCATGGGAAGTTGGGTGGTTTCCCCCAACTTCCACTCAAAGGTTTTAACAACTTAGAATGAAAAAATAAAAATTGTAGCTAAATTTTTATTTTTAACTTCCACAATTTTTTAACAACTTCTCCCTTGTAAACGCAACTCCGAAAAAGGTGTTACTAAGCAATTACCAGCGCTGTGAATCCATCGGGGCCCTCAGAATTCGATTCCGAGCACCGGTTCAAATGTTAGAAAAACCTAGTCATTCGTTCACTGAACGTACCTGAGATAAACGTCAGATAGAAATTCCGGGCACTCCGGGCCTCAGAATCAAGTGCCGTCAGAAACTGCGTTCTTGTAAAATCCCAATGAAAATTAAGAAAAAATTTCCCTTGAATATTACGGGTCTTTACAGCCAACTCCAGATCTTGCGTCAGGTGGTTCCTCTCATGTGGCCTCACCTGCTGAGACCCGTATGCAATGACCTCATCCTCCTACATAAACACAGCTCCATGCCCGATACCTGAAGCATCACAGTAAACAGTGTAGCATTTGCTCGGATCTGGCAAGACCAGTATCGGTGCTGATGTCAAACTCCCCTTCAGTTCATGAAAGGATTACTCACAAGAATATGACCATAAAAACATTTCCCCGTTCTTGGTCAGACCTATTAGCAGTGGTTCTAGGCGTGAAAAGTCCTATATGAAACGCATGTACAATCTAGCCAGTCCTAGAAAATTCCGCACCTCAATGATGATTTTGGCTACTCCCATGAAACATGTGCCCTCACTTTCTCTTGGACCACTGATTCACCTATCTCTGAGATAACATGACCCAAAAAGTGAATAATGTCCATCCAAAAGTGGAATTTCGAGAGCTTATCATATAAATGATTCTCTCTCAGTGTACTCATAACGATCTCAAGATATGTGCAATGGTTTTGTCGAGTGAGAGAGTACACCATGATTTCATCCACAAAAAACACCACAAATGAATCTATGTACTGATGGAATACTCAGTTCTTCAGATCAATAACAACTCTTAGCATGTTTGTGTGACCGAACGACATGACTATATACTCGTATAGACCATACCTTCTCCTGAAGGCTGTAAGATGTATATCTGATGGTCTAATGCGCAAATGATGATAACCGGACCTAAAATCGATCTTCGAGAACACCCGGGCTTCTCGAAAATGATCAAGGAGGTCATCGATCCTCGGTAAGGGATATCGGTATTTGACCATCAATTAGTTAAGCTTCTGATAATCTAGACTAAGCTGAAGGGTGCAGTCTTCCTTTTCGAAAATAGGACTGTAAAACCCCAAGGATATGTACTGGGTCGGATGAAACCTTTTGCCTGCAACTCCCCCAACTGCTTCTTGAGATCCTAAAACTTAGGGGTAGTCATCTTATAAGGAGGAATGGAAACTGGTGACACTCCTAGCTCGAGCTCAATCGAGAAGTATACCTCACCCTCTAGAGGAAAACCTGAAAATTACTCTAGAAAGACATTCCTGAAATGATCCACCACTGAAGGAATGTCTAACTTTGATGTCCCCTGGTCATCTAGATAAAGACTAGAAATCTGGGCTGTAACTCCTCCTAGCCCATGATGCTCTGGTCCAGCTCTACCCTCCTAGACATCCCACTCGCCTCAATGATGGAAAGATCCTCCCTCTGGTGAAATGAAACTCACCCTGCGGTGATAGAAATCGACGACTGCATGGAAGGGAACCAACCAGTCCATACCAAGAATGACATCATAGCCTGTCATCTCTAGGACATAGAGGTCCCATAAGAAATGACATCCTGAAACCCTAAGAGGGAATTATTTACACTGACATATGCTATATTCCCTCATTCCCAATGGTGTGTCAAGATTCAACAAGTCGAAAGAAGAAAAGATACAGATCCCAAGTCTCTCTACAAGAGAAACAGAGATACAACTATGCGAATCACCAGTATCGAAATGGGTAGAATATAAAACTAAGGCTACTAAGATTGTACCTCGAACTGTTGAAGGGTCGGTATCCTACTCCTAGTAGGTCTGCTCCACGGCGAAGGTCTGGCATATACCACGGACTTGTGCCCTTGGCTGACCACTCTGAACTGATCTTCTCTACTGTCGCTGGCAACCTGGTTACTGACCACCATGTCCGCGACCTCCACCTCGGCCCGAACGTCTGGAAGAACTCCAGTTCCCAGACTGGTGAGAAACTGGCGAATCATCTCTTGAACGCGGGGTCATAGAAGAACCCTTGCCACCAGATGAAGGTTATAAGATCTGACAAAAGCGCTAAATATGGCCCATCTATCTGCATGATCGGCACTCTATCGGATCTCTCTAGCACTGAGGCCTAGTATTCCAACTCCTACTACATTTGTAGCATACAACCTGGATTCTAGAAGATATACCCCACCTGCTATAATCTCCTCAAGAAGACTCTCTGCGGCGCTTCCTACTATCCGTAGGAGGAACACCAGCTCTGGATGTCAAACCGCCCTGGCTCACTGCTCCAGAATCTATCAAATTGAACACAGTGATCAGCGCCTGGTTGACGATAGAGGATATCGAAGTCAACATGAAGATATTCACTTTGGAACAAATATCTTGCAAGAGACCATCCTAGAACTTCATATCAAGGAACAACTCATCGCCTGCTGGGATCGGCGTGAAGCACTACATCTCGGTAAAGCAGGACGAGTACTCTATAATAGAAAGCATACCCTCATATAGAATAAAAAACTACCAGGCTTGGTCAACCCTCAAGGTATTTGGGTAAAATTAGTCATAGAAGGTGTGTCAAAACTCATCACATGACATACACTGCAGGCGCCCCGACTACGAGATCACCTCCCACTACCTCTTGGTAGTGTCTTGGAGCATATAAGTAGCCAACTTTAACCTTTTCTTTAGGGGTATCTCCAGATTCTCAACGATCATCAGTGTGGCCTCTAACCACGAATCTACAGCCTGGGGTCCTACATCCCCTTAGAAAGTAAGAGGATGCTGCTGATGGAAAACCCACATCAGCTCAGCCATCGACGGGGAAGGAGGCGGCGCTCCCTAAAATGTCTATATCATCCTCATGAAGTCCTCCTTGAACTATGTATCGGTGCCTGCGATGGGTATAACTGCTGGTTCCAAGGCTGGATCTTCAGGAGGATCTGTAGGAGGTCCCTAATCAACCATATCACCTGTATGATCACCTTCTAGCAACTGACGTGCAACCGGAGGATGTTACGGTGGCATAGCTCTGAAAGATAAAAATCACACCTTAGATCAGGATTATCATGGACTCAGAACACGAGAGTACAAAATAGGAACATGAGAAGGAAACATTCATGTTTACAGAACACGACTACATGGCATGTATAAAACTACACGACATGTTCACTTAAACCAAATACATGGTCATGTAATCCTGCATCCTCTAGTCGTGTAACACCCCAACTACACGATGTGTTGTCTCCACACACGGTGTGTACTTAAACTCTATTCCCCTTCCCAAGTCTCTTTAAACAGCTAACCCACAGGGTCTTATTAAACTGAGACTACCCAGTGTGATTCCTGTGGACACGGCATGTAGTAGATAAGGTTTCAACGACCAGTGTTGATAGTTACATGGGTGACTACACGACTGATCCTTACACGGCTTGATTCGAAAAAACACGGTGTGTACAGAAGAATATAACACTGACCCGTGTTGTTCGTGACCGGGCCGGGTACCTGGAACAAGACTACACGACATGTTCTTTACCAACAGGCTGTGTTCTACTTGATCTTCCTCGGCCCATGTTGTTAGTGACAGGGCTGGGTACACGGCTCTATACTACACATCGTGCACCTACCGTAAACGGCGTGTTCCTAAATACATTTCCTCAACACCGTGTTCCTACTCACACGGTCAGCGACACGGCCTGAAACTACATGGTGTGTAGTCATAAAGTACACACTGTGTATTCTGTGTTTTTCCGGGCAGTAGATCAGAAACTGTAACAATGCCCACAAAACACAGGAACAAGGCATTAAGGTGCCAAATTACGATCTGTGTGGGCCTATACTCCCCATGAACCAAAGCTTGGCATCCAATACAGTCATCTATAAGGAAAAACATGTCAATGATTCACCAATTTCTGATTCAAGAGGGACCATAACACCTCAAGAAACAAAATCTGGTGTTTATTTAAGAAAAGTACAATAAAAATAGTCCTCTATCAAATAACAGAGTTTCAATAAAAGCATCTATCACAAAAGCATGCATAATCTACAAAACGTCTATCACAACAACATGCAATCGCTAATTCATCCTAGATGGCATGGAAAGAATGCATGGCATGTGATTTCTAACATGTGCCTATATGATGGATGAGATGGAATACCCTCATCTCATTGGGTTGCGACAGAAATAGAACCATAATATCAAGATCAATAACAACACAAGTCATGTGAATCACTCTAGGTGAAATCATATCAGCCGTAAAATCTCAAAACCATAAAAATGCAATAAACGATGTAGTATGGCTTTTCTCGGTAGACGGGTTAGCTACTCCCGAGAAAAACTTATTACCAAGTACTGAATCAGTCTTATCCCTAGCTAATGGCTCCAAACAGTAAATCAAGGGAAAATAATTCCTCTAATACCACTTTGTGACATCCCGATTCTGGAAGCCACCCAGGGGAACCCCGTACTCGGTTGGTCACATGGCCTCAAGCGCATTTTCCCAAACTCTAGGGGATACCGACTAGCAGTGAGGTCCATGGGTGTGATAGTGGAGAAAAAAAGCCCTCATTGGAAGAGTACACATCCGACGTAAATAAACATGAAATAGTGGAAGCAGTAAATAACCAACATAATAATAGCGGAAGACTAAATCAGCAATCAACTGTAACAAATATGTATATATATGAAATGATGCATGATACATATATAGGAAAATAGCCAAACAAGTAACAATGGTGAAAATAAAATACAACCAAAAAAAGTAAAAAATAAAGTAAACAGCTGCTCAGCATCGCAAGACAAAGCTTGGTCCAATGCTCTCCTGCTTCAAGAAATCAAGTACCAGAAGTTGAAAGAGCGCTTGCACTTGTCTATACCTGCAACAACATAGTCAGTTGGGACCAAAATCATGACCCAAACAGGGTGTGAGACAAAATCCAAGTAGTCAACCACCCGAAGATCTGTGCCTAATAGTCAGTGTGTATATGGTAGGTAATAGTACAATAAGCAGTGAACAGTAGCAGCAACAACATGCAGTAATTAGTAAGCAGTGAAAAGGATGATATATAGTATTTGTCAGTTCACCGAACAAAAATTTGCGGGGATGAAACAGCTAACCGAAATTCAAAACCCTCTGGTAAGTCCTCGTAGCCATCCCCTCTAGTCCAATCCAATAAGTACCACAACCCTCTGGGTAGTGCACTAATCCTAACCCCTCTGGCTTGGTCATACGAATTTATAATACTCTCTGAGAAGCTCACTTGGTCAATTACCTTTATAGTCTAGGGTAGTCAAGGACTCTCTAAGTAAGATCATGCAGTCTAACCCTCTTGGCCCCAAGGTCTAGAGAATCACAGAGGAAGCTCACATGGTCAATTCTCCTATATCCTCAGGAATACCATAGACTCTATATGGAAGCTCACTAAGTCAATTCATCCTCTATCCTGGTATGGTTTTAAAAACATTCAATCAATATGAAGACTCCCTGAAGAATCTCACTCGTTCAACCATCCTATAGTATATAATAACTAAGACTCTCTGGAGAGCTCACTCGGTCTAACCCCTATAGTCTATAATGTCCAATTCTCTCTCAGGAAGCTCACTCGGTCTATCCCCATAGTCTATAATATCTAACACTATCTGGGAAGTTCACTCGGTCTATCCCATATAGTCTAAATCATCAGGTTCTCACGGTCCCGAGCCAGTCAGTGCATATTAATGCTATAAGGCCAGAGTTCACCTATAGAGCTATTTGGCATCCCAAAGTACACATATAGAGCTACATGGATAAATATTTTATAGAGCAACAAGTATGTTTAACAACATCATTCTTTCCTATGATCAAAAGTCAAGGAAATAGGTACAACGTCCAAAGGCTAAAGAGACCGAAAGGTTTCAATAATAGCAAAGAATGGGAAAAACATCCACTCACGGAAATTATTCAAAAAAATTATCAATTTACCTCTACACAAGAAGGAAAGTAAGGTAGGGATAACCACAAGGGAAAAAAGGTAAACACGCAATACCTCGTTCATGGGTATTGGTGGAATTTGCATATAAAACTCAAAGACATTTAAAGGTAAGGCACAAACCACCTACCTCGATCCCAGGAGATCGATATAATTGAACCACGAAGCTTGATTCTCATTAGAACGGCGTAGATCTATGAAAATGAACAAAATGTTCAAACCATGAAAACTCGAGAAAAAGGAGGAATTGGAAGACAAGGCTCTAGGAGGAGGAAGAGCTTATTGCTATGGTTACAACACTATTGATAGTGGTCGGTTCGGAGAATAGATGGCGGCTCGGGGATTCGGAGACGTTCAGTGGCCGTATGGAATCTCTCGGTCGAACGAGTTCTAGCAGAAGACAATTATGTCAATTTGGAACGACACTGGTACGTTTAATGAAGAAAAAAGAAAATACACAGCATGTACATCATGAGTATAGGGTGTGTACTCTATTTTTCCATACTCCACTTTAAGCGGCCTCTACTTCACCCCAACAGATCGTGTGTGTGGACCGGAGAGGGCCAGCACATGGCCTGGCACGACAAGGTAGTACATGACATGTACTCAGAAAGTACATGGCTTGTACTTCAAACATTTCCATAAAATCCTCTTTTCTAAAAAACTCGAGGAAAAAGAAATACATACCTGAAAACAAAGATCCTGGTTCATAAACATTTTTTTCATGTTGAAAGTTAATTTTGGGGATTCGTATCAAATTAAATAAAATTGTTGTGTTACACAATTTAATTTTTATGTGGTGGTTATTTCCTCCAAAGGGAATTTGGAGGTGGGTCCCACACCCCACATAACCTCCCATGAGAGGATAATGTGTGTTGGGACCCACACGAGCACCAACCCGTCAACTCCCCCTTTAACTCCTTAAACTCCTCTCTTATCTTTGAAACTCCAACTTTAAGGTGGATCCTTTCTACATTCCCTTCATAATGTTTCCAACACAAGATTAATTAATGCCTTAATTAATTATTTGGTGGTGTCAAAAAAATCATTTTGAATTAATTTGAAATGCATGGAAATATTATATTATTGGGGAGCCATTTTATTATATGGACTTTGAAATTATTTTGTGGTGGAACTTTTGGAGAATTGGGAAGAGAGCATTCTTCCCCGAAGAACACGAAGAACAACCTTTCTCTCCAATGAAGAACCACAAAACCGTCTTCGATCTTCGTCCGAGCCACAAGAGGAGGAGCCGCCCATGAGGAACGTCGACTATGCTTCTTCCTCGGATGCACCCCGATATCATCGAATCAATATCATCTTCGGATTATCTTCCCGCGACACTGACAAGAGAACATCAGAATCAAGTGAGTATTTTTTTGTATAATTTGAAGTGAATAAAATTATACCTCGTTCTTGATGAATGTATTGGATTGTCTTCAGACATTTGTGATCACCCAACGCGGAGGGTGTGGGCCGAACGAACATGGCCCGACAACCCTCCATTGGTTTGTGGTTATTTGGGAAACGACGACCGAAGTCGGCGGCGACTGGAGGCAGTGGAGACCGGAAGTAGTGGCCATGCACCAGCCGCATGGAGGAGAAGCGCGGCCCGGAACCATGGGAAGCTCGGGCTAAAGAACCGGCCAGCTACTACCGGTCGGATTGCGGAATCGCGGTACCCGTAGTTGTCGCACTGAGGCAGTGCGGCTCGCATCTGCGACCAGCTTGCCGAGAAGAACCATGCGGCTGTAGCCGGCCAGGTTGGAGACTGCGAAACCCTCTTGGCGCCACGCCGTGGAGGAGACATGGCCCGCTTTTGTGGGCTGCTCGACGAATGAACCTGCCGGCTGGGATGAGAGGAACGACGACGCCTCTTGGCGTTCCATTTGGAGGAACTGCAGACCACAACCGTGGGCCACTTGAGCCGGAAAAAATACGCCGACATCGGATGGGTGGGCTGCATAGAGGGGTGGAACTACTATGTGCCCCCGGGCAAGCCGAACCAGCCCCCAACCGCGGGCCGGGTCTGCGGGAGGGTCACGCCCCATAAGATCGGACCCCGTGCGCTAGGTCCCTGGGTGGGCGGCGCCCAACCAGGCCGGGCCGATTCCTAGCTGGGTTGGACCTGCCAAACTGGGTCGGGCCGCCCCGCCAGCCCACTGGGATTGACGGGCTAGGCCCATTTCTCTTAAACACGAATATCATCTAGACCGTGCGTCCGATCGATGTGCCATCTACGGAACTAGGACCATCACGATGAAGCGGTCCTTTTTCAATTATCTAAGTGAGTTTTGGACAACATTGGAAAATGGTTCGGTTTGGACCGAGCGTAAATCCAACATGACCCCTGGAACGGAAAAGGTAATAACTCTCATACTGAGCATCCGATTGACGCGACGTCTATCACGTTGGGTTCCTTTTAATGAGACGAAACTTCAGGATACATCAACTCTAGATTCGTGATAGTTGATGTATCAACCCTCTTTTCTCGGGGATCAGACCCTCCTGGGATCGAGCGTGCTGTGTGCAGGAACCATATAGCTGGCTGCGATTGCGATGACTGCTGTACTGGTATCCTATGTGGGTTCGGCAGCGATGACAACTCTACTGGTATCCTCCGTGGGTTTGGCAGCGATGACTACTATACTGGGATCCTCTGTGGGTTCGACAACAATGACTTCTATACTAGGATCCTCCGTGGGGTTGACAGCAATGACTTTTGTTCTAGGATCCTATGTGGGTTCGAAAGGAGAGATGATTCAGAGGCTACATATAATCATCTCTACCCCTATTCACGAGTTTTATTCCTGTGTGAGCTGAGTCATGTCTTACCAACATTATTATCATGGTGTTTGACTGTAATTCCAGTGTGGACTGAGTTGTTCTTAGGCTCATGAGTTTGAGCCGGACTATGACTGCTATCTTAGGTATATGTATGGAAATATACCTAAGTAGGGTTGGTTGATACTTTGTGGTTGTATCTTTCTTATTTTGCTTATCATCAGTGGATATTGTAGGACCTTGTGGGTATCAGGGTCTCTATAGAGTATCGTTATACTCACCCATGCATGGGATATGCCCGCACCACGTTGTGTTTGATGCAGATGACAAACAACGCTGACGTAGGACGAAAGCGCCATGACTGGATGGTACCCGGGGGTTGACCTCACGATGAGTTGGCACACGGTGGAGACTGAAAGACGTGGGTGTTGAAGTGTCCATCTGTACCTACCTTTCAGGTAGGAATCCCAGGAGGATGATCCAGGATCTTCTCCTTACTTTCACCTGTTTGTCCTTTACTTGTACATGTTGTTCGGTTGGGATTGTATACTGGCCCATTTACATTCCAGAAAACTATTTTGTATTCAGTTTTACTTAGTGTTTACATCCTGTGTGTGTACTCTGTTGTGTTATTTTACTTTCATAAAAGTAATTCCTTCCTAGCCTAGGGATTTATGCCTTTGGTGCCAGTCACCATCCCCTGGCCTATGGATGGCGGGATTGGGGTAGTCACGGCATGGGCCCCGAGGATGGGTCATGACAAATTGGTATCAAAGGAGTTGGTTCTACCACAGAAAATAGACTCTGATTCTTTTATGTTAAGCAATAGTGTTAATGGTGTTGAGTGTGGTTTTCAGTCTAGGGAGTCTAGTGTTAGTGTGGCGGCCTATGTATCCATACACCAGGACCCTGACCTCTGATTTTGAACTCAGTGCACGAAAACACTGATTGCATGTGTGTTTCCTTTGAAAATGTTTTCTTCATGAATACTTTGTGTCAGCTCACTAGGTATACTATTTTAACTGTGGTGTACCTATTTCTTTTTAGGATGGACCCATGAAGGCTGCCAGCTAGGGTTCCGAGTTACGTACGAGATGGTATCCCACCGAGCGATGAGGCCTCGATACAGGGCCCCATCACAGCGGAGGTACCAGCGGCACCTCTACCGGTTGGACCACCGATACCAACAGCCCCCGCAGGAGAGAGTGCACACTACCTGAGTGCGCTGCATGAGTTCTAGTGACAGAGGCCACCCAAGTTCCGGGGAGAGACGAATCCACATGCAGTTGAGGATTGGCCAGATTCTATCATGAGAGTTTTCAGATTGGTAGGGACACATGCCGAACATATGGTGATCCTTCCTATGAGTCTCCTGCACGCAACAACAGGTATATGGTGGAGCCTGATGATCTAGGTTCATGATGAGGCATCTTTACATTGGACGGACTTCTAAAGCCTCTTATGCTCGGAGTTTGTTCCAGCCACCCTTCATGTGGTGTAGATTCATAAGTTACTTCATCTACAGCAGGGAAGCATGACACCAGCTTAGTACTCAGCAACGTTCACTGACCTCTCATGATACTCCACGGATATGGTGCGGGACCTATTCTTCAGGGCCCAGATATTCGATTAGGGACTCATACATGAGATCAAGGATTCGACGATTCCCCTCATCATTCTGATGTAGGAGGTGGTGCTCAAGTGAGCCATTCTAGTGGAAAACTTTCTCACTGAGCACTCTCCAGTAGCGAGACCCACCACATGCCAACATGTAGTGGAGTCTTCTACAGCAGGAAGTAGACAGATATTATAGGGG
The DNA here is from genome assembly GCA_963277665.1 of Viscum album. Lineage (NCBI taxonomy): Eukaryota > Viridiplantae > Streptophyta > Magnoliopsida > Santalales > Viscaceae > Viscum > Viscum album. The sequence continues at coordinate 1,797,278,904 of OY728163.1, read as the reverse complement.
TCCAAGCGGACCAAGTCATCGGGTGGGCGATATCAGGATACTGGTTCAGATGTGCGGGGCACACAAAACAGATCCCACCATATGATGGGTAGGTAGTGCTATGCATGTGGCAGGCAAGGTCACATGGCTCGTGACTGCCCGACCCGCCATGAAGATGAGCATTAGACAGTAGAGGGACCTGCCAGGTAGAGGCAGTGTTTCGACTGTGGTGGTCCGTAGGGAGCAGGCAGACATGGCAGAGGAGTTAGCCGAGAAGTGGGTGGTGGACGACGATTCGAGGTTCTACAACCACCACCAACTCCACCATGAGGTCCACCTCGACCACAGGGAGCTGGCAGACAGAGGTGGTCTTAGCTCCATGTAGTCGAGTCCTACGACCTCGATACACCTGAGATGATTCGAGGTAATATCTTTGTCTACACCACCCTTGCTGCAGTACTTATAGACACAGGTGTGAGTCATTCTTTTATTTCCACATCCCTCATTCGGAGTTCGGAGATTCTGACGGAGACATCGACTCAATCCATATAGATAGAGGCTCCTACGGGAGCATATTCGATGATTACGCATTATTGCAGGTAGTGTGAGCTTCATCTAGGAGGAAAGAGGTTCGGATGGGATCTTCTTGTAGTGGCGTCAATGCCTTATGATTTAATAATGGGTATGGACTGGTTATCAACAGTCCATGATCTGATTGACTGTATTAGGCGCAAATTGTGGTGTATCCACATGGATCGGACCAGTTTCACCTTCATCAGCGAGAAGGGAGCCTTTGTTGTGCATGACGGATTTACACAAAGGAGTGGGCAGCCGATCACACATCAGTTGGCTAGTCTCATCCTCAAGGCAGTTGATGTATGGAGACGATTTTTCCTGTTGTAGTGGATCAGTATGTAGATGTTTTCCCTAATGAAGTTTCAGGATTACCCCCTCATAGAGTGGTTTACTTCTACATTGATCTATACCACAGTACAACATCGATATCTACTCCAGCATATCAGATGGCTCCCGCCGAGCTTCGTGATCCGCAGGTACAGCTGGAGGACTTGTAGGGGAAGATATTTATCAGACCTTGTGTTTCACCCTGGGCATCGCCGATTTTGTTCTCCATGAAGGAGGATGGGAGATTACGACTGTGTGTCGACTACCGTCGCCTGAATTAGGTGACTGTGAAGAACAAGCACCCACTTCCGAGGATTTATGACCTCTTTGATCAGCTCAAGGGGGCATAATGGTTCTCGATGCTAGACCTCAGGTCAGGCTATCACTAGCTTAGAGTTTGAGACGAGGATGTGTAGAAGATGGCCTTCAGGTGTCGGTATGGCCACTATGAGTTATTGGTTATGCCTTTCGGCATAACCAATGCTGCAGCAGTGTTCATGAGTATCATGAACTGGATCTTCCAGTCTTACCTCTATTGATTTGTCATAGTCTTCATCGATGTCATACTAATTTACTCGACTACTTAGGAGGAGAACACCTACCATTTGCGGGAGGTACTGGATACACTCAAAGAGCACTAGCTTTATGGTAATCTCTCGATGTTCCAGTTCTGGATTTGAGATGTTCATTTCATGGGACATGACATCTTGGAGTCTTGGGTTACAATGGACCCAGCAAAGATCGAGGCAGTACTTTATTTGGAGCCACCCAAGAGTGTGACGGAGGTGCAGAGTTTCCTGGGACCGGCTGGGTTCTATCAATGATTTGTTCCAGGATTCTCTAGAGTTGCATCACCGCTTTCAACTTTGATGATGAAGGGGAAACCCTTCGCGTGGTTAGAGAGATGCCATCATAGCTTTCAAAAGATGAGGTAGAGATTGACTAGTGCACCCATATTGAGGCTACCAGAGGAGGGTGTAGGGTATATAGTTTACTGTGATGCATCAGTGACCGAACCCGGGTGTGTTCTGATGCAGGAACGAGCAGTGATCGCCTATGGATCAAGATAGTTGAGACAACACAAGCAGAACTACGCTACCGGTGACCTGGAGTTAGCGGTAGTGATATTTTCCTTGAAGATGTGGTAGAGCTATCTTATGGGAGTGCATTTTACAGTCTACTCTGACCACCAGAGTCTCAGGTACATATTCTCAAATAAGGACTCGAACTTGAGATAGCGGCAATGGCACGAGTTCCTCCAGGACTATGAATTCAAGATAGACTATACTCCTGGTAAGGGGAACCTTGTAGCAGATGCCCTAAGTAAGAGATCGGGCATTCAGCTGCTAGGATAGGAAAAAGAGAAGCTGGCCGGTTTGTAGATATCCATTGTGGACAAAGATGGAGTAGCCTTTCTATACACTCTGTAACACCCCATTCTTCCACGATACACTTCTCTTTGAATAATACAGTAGCGTGTGTTGTACGCAACTTCGAGTTCTAACACACACCACAACCAATCAAAGTAGCCATTATGAATAGTATTACATAATGTTTTAAATTTTATAAATTTTATCCTTCAAAATGGACTTCGTTTTTGGATTTGGAATATCGAATTTAGGCTATGGTGAAATTTTGGAACTTTGTGGATAACTTTTATATTTTGATGAATAGCGAAAACTACAAAATTTTAATTAAAAACAACTTTTTTAATCCAAATAATTAATAGTGATAAATTATACTATTGATTGTTTTTAAATTATAATTAGAATATAATTTTACCATTTTATCCAATGGTGGTTCTTAGAATTAATTTCACTTTGAAATTGGACATAAACAATTGTCAATCTTTTGATATATATTGTTTGTTAAAACACGCTAATTGTTTTGACAGTGGGAATTAATTAATAAATTAATTAAACAAACATATATGTTTTAAATTTTGTAAAATAGACATCATTTTTGAATTATGAATATCAAATAGGGCTTAGGGTGAATATTTGGAATTTTTCTGAAAAACATCAAATTTTGATGAATAGTGAAACCACTAAGTGGTTGTTTAAAAATTAATTTTATGTGTAAATGAAACATTACCACTTCTGTGATTTGATTTTCAAAAATCCAACATTCATGGTTGTCATTAAGATGAAAAATGTGGTTCAATGGGAATAAAATATTTTTTTTTGCTGAATAGTAACTTTTAAGTTATATTAATCGCTATTAAAGGTAATTAGTGAAATTTAACGTAAAAATGATATTATAAAAATATGAAAATATCATGACACTTGTCCTACCCTTATTGTATGATTCATGGCAGACCATGAAAATCCATGGGTCAACATGGGGACCCCATGGATCCACATGGGTTCAAAAATGACATTAATAACTTTTTATTTAAAGTAAAAATAAAAGTGTCACAAACATGTGTTATTTTAGTAAAACAATTATTACATGGAGTTATATAAGTTAACATTTCGAATATAAATATTAATTGGAAAGATAATAATATTTCCTACATCATGGTAATTTTTTTATAATTTTTAGACATTAAATAAATTAATTTTTTTATGACACCATGATGATACCACGATTACCTCATTAATTAACAATTTAAATAAAATGAAAAGATAATGTAAAATCTAAGACATAAACTTGTAAAAAACCTATATTATGAGTAAATTTAGAACCCTTATCTCATTATACTCAAAATATATAATTTTGGGACCTTTGAATCCGAAAAGAACTTCATAATAATATAACATTTCATGACTATCCAAGAGTGCCCCTCCTCTCCTCTTATAAAAGGCCCCCACCGCTACCACCTTATTCACACCATAAAAGCCATTTGGCTCGGCCAAAATCTGCCCAACTACTCTCTAAACTTCCCTCTATTACTCCTAGAAGCCTCAATTTGGGCATAAGTATTCCCAATGAAGACTTTGGCTCAGTTCAAAAAGAGTTACCCGATTTTAAGGTAATGTCTTCTCTTATGTTCTTTTGTTTTATTTTGATTCTCCAACCCATTAAAATCTTCTTATTACTTTCTTTTGTAACAAATCCAGTATCCAAAATATTCTAGGATGTTTTTATGATAAGGATTCGATTTAAACTTACACACCCCTTTGTCTAATGGTTAAAGAACATACTGTTTCTGTGGGTGGTGAAATACTACCTCACGAAACGATGATTGTTAAATATTCTTTTAACACCTCTAATGGTGGCCATTATGATGAAACTATTTTCATATATGATATATATATTATGTTTATGTTTTCCTTATTATTCTTTATTTCACATTTATGTCATACCTTTATGATTTCCATTATGGGTAAACGCGATAATTTCATTTTAGGAAGTGCGGACTACCGCCCCCTCAAAGTGATTTGAATCTTTAATTCCATATGTGGGACGTATAAAGGAGGGAGTAAAGGATATTATATATGATATTATACTGGATTTATAATACACCTTTATATAATTATGATTTCATTCCATTAAATACTAAATTTAAATGAAAGTAGCATTCATGCATACGTACAGCTTACCGTCTCTATGAACGGTGAATTTCATTTCATACCTCTAAATGTAACGTAATATTATGAAGGAATGTATATACTGGATATATATGATATATCTGATATAAAAATCATGAATATAATTCTGTATATAATGGATATTTTACCACATGAACTACTTGTAATTATAAGAAGTTTATTTTTGACTCATGTACCAAAGAGCGACAAAACAACTGTTATTTACATAACTAATTACATAATGTTCATTATGTGGTAATAAGTGATATAAAAGAAATAATAAACTTGAAAAAGGTTCTTAATCAATAATAAATTAACTCTAGTTTATTATTCATGAGGTTAAAGATCGATCAAGACAAGTCGGACATGAGGTAAGGGAACTTCTTAAACCAATTTCTATTCTTTGGGTTAATCTCCTACATTCAAATTATTTCATGATATTATTATGTCCTGTATTTTATTTGTACATTATTTATGTGTACTTATAGAGAATACACATGATATATTTATTTTATTTTAAAAAAATGATCTTTGTAAGGGACATCATCCTAATCTCATTTCATTGAGGCATATTTTGTTTTATACACAACTTTCGTTTATATAGTGTATAAACCCCTTTGACATTTACATTTATTCAAAAAGAATCTTTTTTATATGATGCGTCTAACTAAATGACAAAAGTAAATGTTTTATTATCGTACGTATGCGGCGAAAATGACTTCTCTTCCACCGTTACCATTTTTTGAGTTTCGGAATCCTCTATAAGCCATAACTTTATTTTAAATGAAAAATACAAACAAAGTTTTAATTTTCATTCATTTTCGTATTAAAAATGGTTTTGATAATGTTTTATTAGATCAATGTGTTGTATTGATATCATGTTATTGAAATGTGGAAATGATATGTTTCCTTTATGAATGTTTTATGTGATACGATTATGTTATGGTTTATGATATGTTTAAACATGTTCATATGAGTAATTCTTTGGACATAATAAGTGACGGGTGGAGCCCTCTATAGCTCCTCGATGCATCGGTAGGTCTCATGAGACACACTAGTGTCATAGCATGAGGCCTTGAAAAAATGTTATTTGTAGTCTTGGCACAAGGCTTTGGCTACGTGGTTATGATAGTCTGGCATTATGCATTCCATCATTATGAAAGTGGCTATTGATATTTCATGTGATTATTCGACCAGTAGAATATCCATGTGAATAATTAAATTGCATTATCTCATTTTAATTTTTCCAAATTATGTTGAATTTCATGTTTAATAGGCTTTTTTTAGTTATACATTTCCCTAAATGTTTTTGTTTATTTATGAAATCTTTCGCTATATTGTTATCCTTACTGAGCATCTAAGCTCACCCATTTCAATGTTTTAATATTTCAGGATGTGATGAAGTATATTATGAATGACCTACAGGGATAGTATGAGGGGATATGATGACAAGATGTTTTTTTATTTTTTTTTACATTGGATGTAATGTAAGACTTATGAATGTATGTAGTGTTTCCAAGACAATAAACTAATAGGTCTTTCGAGGCTTGATCTTTTGTGATCATGCCAATGTTACGCAATAATGCACAGACTCTGGGCAATTGGGGTCGGGGCGTTACAGATGGTATCAGAGGCAGTTTAGTACTAACCATGGAAGCTAGATTTAGAAAAAAAAATCTGATCAGATCATATATCCATAAGATATACATTGAAAATTAGTATAGAAGAACTTCCTAGAATTTTGGTATTATAATGATTTTGTGAGTTTTCCGAGCAATACATCCCTGTCTGGATACGAGCAGGTAGAGGCGGCTCTGGCACAGATGTACCTAGGGGTAAAACCCGAAAACAACGCTTTGAGCTAGACTCGAATGGGAACTGGTGCACGACAATGGGCCTTCCAGCACTCTTGGTTAAGACACTCCCGTGGGATATTCATAGGATAATTCTCATTTTCTTTAAAAACCATTATGAAGGGTTTATGACTATATACTTCCTCAAAGAAAACACTTTTATGATTATATTTCAATTTATGTTAAGTGTTTTACAAGTATGGAATTATGTATTTTGATTTATAAAGTAATCTAGTATATGACATTGTTTAGAAATGGCACCTACTGGGAGGAATAAAAACTGCATCAATGCACACACTCCATGTAGAGATTTTCCTCCAGCTAAAGATAATTATAATGGAGATGGAGATACAACTGGTGCTGATCAACATATCACCATACTGGGACAACTCACTCAGGTTATGAATAATAACCTTACTTGTATGAAGCACCCTGATCCGCAACGTGGAGGATCAATGTTAGACTGCTTCATGAGGCAACAACCACCAACATTTAATGGGGGTACAAATCCGTTAGTAGCTAAGTAATGGATAAAATCCTTAGAGAAAATATTCAACGCCTTGGGAAGTAGTGAAATGTAGAAGGTCATCATTGCAGTTTACCGCCTCACTGGAGATGCTGATCAATGGTGGTCATTGATTCAAAATACAAAGGAAGATGATGAATTATCAAATATGGAATGGAAGGGAGTTATAAGTTTCGGTAATAAGGGTAAATTGAGTCCAAGGTACATCGGACCCTTCGAAATTCTAGAACGAATTGGGGATGTAGCTTACTGTTTGCCAATCCCGCCAAGTCTCTCCAAAGTTCACGATGTATTCCACGTATCACTATTGAGAAAATACATGCCTGGACTAACGCCTGTACTCACCTATGAGGAATTAGAACTGGAACCTGATCTGTCTTATTGCGAAGAGCCCTTCAGGATTCTTGATTCCAGAGAACAAGTGCTGAGAAACTAGACGATTCGTCTGGAAAAAGTTCTATGGAGAAACCATATGATGGAGGAGGCAACGTGGGAACCCGAGGAACATATGATGAATAATCACCAGTGTTTTTTTATATAGTGATATTATATGAAATTTTTAGGATGACATTATTTGAAGTAGGGGAGAATGTAGCACCCCAATCTTCCACGACACACTTCTCTTTGAATAATATAGTAGCGTGTGTTGTACGCAACTTCGAGTTCTAATACACACCACAACCAATAAAAGTAGCCATTATGAATAGTAATACATACTTTTTGAAATTTTATAAATTTTATCATTCAAAATGAACGTCGTTTTTTGTTTCGGAATATTGAATTTATCCTAATGTGAAATTTTGGAACTTTTCGGATAACTTTTATATTTTGTTGAATAGCGAAAATTACTAAATTTTAATTAAAAACAAAATTTTTAATCAAAATAATTAATAGTGATAAATTATAATATTGAGTTGTTTTAAAGTATAATAATAATATAATTTTACCATTTTATCCAATGGTTGTCATTAGAATTAATTTAACTTTGAAATTGGACATAAACAATTGTCAAATTTTTGATATATATTGTTTCTTAAAAACATGCTATTTTGTTGTGACAGTAGGAATTAATTATTAAATTAATTAAACCAACTTATATGTTTTTAATTTTGTAAAATAGATATCATTTTTTTATTAGGAATATAAAAAATAGCTTAGGGTGAATTTTTTGTATTTCTCTGAAAAACATCAAATTCTGTTGAATAGTGAAACCACTAAGTGGTAGTTTAAAAACTATTTTTTCATGTAAATGAAACATTACCAGTTCTGTGATTTGATTTTCAAAAATCCTACATACATGGTTTTCATTAGTAATAAAAATTTGGTTCAATGAGATTAAAATAATTTTTTTGGTGAATAGTAACTTTTAAGTTTTATTAATCATGATTAATGGTAATTAGTGAAATTTACGGTAAAAATGATGTTATCAAAATATTAAAATATCTTGAAACATGTCCTACCCTTATTGAATGAGTCATGGCCGACCCAGAAAATCAATGGGTCAACTTGGGGACCCCATGAAGCCACATGGGTATGAAAATAACATTAATAACGTTTTATTTAAAGTAAAAATAAAATTGCCACAAACATGTGTTGTTTTACTAAAATAATTATTAAATGGGGTTATTTAAGTTAACATTTCGAATTTAAATATTCATTGGAAAGATAAAATGATTTCATACATCATCGAAATTTTTTAATAATTTTTAGACATTAAATAAATTAAATTTGTTATGGCACCATGATGATACAACGATACCTCATTAATTAACGATTTAAATAAAATTAAATGAAAATGTAAAATATAAGACATACACCTGTAAAAAAACTATTTGATGAGTAGATTTAGAACCCTTATCAGCATATCCTCGAAATATATAATTTTGGGACCTTTGGAATCCGAAAATCACTTCATAATAATATAACATTTCATGACCTTCCAAGAGTGCCCCTCCTCTTCTCTTATAAAAGGCCCCCACCACTACCACCTTATTCACATCATCAAAGCCATTTGTCTCGACAAAACTCTGCCCAAATACTCTCTCAACATATCTCTATTACTCCTATAAGCCTCACTTTGGGCAGAAGTCTTCCCAAGGAAGCCTTTGGCTCAAATCAAAAGAGGTAACCGATTTTAAGGTAATGTCTTCTGTTATGTTCATTTGTTTTATTTTTCTTCTCCAACCCCTTAAAATATTTTTATTACTTTATTTTGTAACAAAACCAGTATCTGAAATATACTATTATGTTTTTATGATAATTATTTGATTTACACTTACACACACCTTTGTCTAAGGGTTAAAGAACATACTGTTTTTTCTGGGTGGTGAAATACTGCCTCATGAAACGATGATTGTTCAATATTCTTTTAACACCTCTAATGGTGGCCATTATGATGAAACTATTTTCATATATGATATATATATTATGTTTATGTTTTCCTTATGATTCTGTATTTCTCATTTATGGAATACCTTTATGATTTCCATTATGGGAAAACACGATAATTTCATTTTAGAATATGCGGACTACCGCCCCCTCAAAGTGATTTGAATTGTTAATGCCATATGTGGGATGTATAAAGGATGGAGTAAATGATATATATATATATGATATTATACTGGAATTATAATAAACCTTTATGTCAGTATTATTTCATTCCATTAAATATTAAATAGACATGAATGCAGTGTTCATGCGTACGTACGACTTACCGTCTTCATGAACGGTGCATTTCATTTCATACATCTAAATGTTACGTAATATTATGAATGAATGTATATACTGGATATATATGATATATATGATATCTACATCATGAATATAATTATTGATATAATGGATATTTTACCACATGAACAACATGTATTTATAAGATGTTTATTTTTGACTCAAGTACCAAAGATCGACAAAACGACTGTTATTTACATAAATAATTAAATAATGTTCATAACATGGTAATAATTGATATAAAAGGTATAATAAACTTGAAAAAGGTTCTTAAGAAATTATAAACTAACTCTAGTTTATTATTCAGTAGGTTTAAGAATGATCGAGTCAAGTCGGACATGAGGTAAGGGAACTTCTCAACCCAATTTCTATTCTTTGGGTTAATCTCCTACATTCAAATTATTTCTTGATATTATTATTTCCTTTCTTGAATTTATACTTTATTTATGTGTAATTATAGTGAATACACATAATAGATTTATTTTATTTTAAAAAAAATGATCTTTTTATGGGACTTCATCTCAATCTCATTTCATTGAGGCATATTTTGTTTTATACACATCTTTCTTTTATACGGTATATAAACCCCTTTGAAATTTACATTTATTCAAAAGTAATCTTTTTTATACAAAGAGTTTTACTAAATGACAAAAGGGATTGTTTTTTTGTCATACGTATGTAGCGACAATGACTTCTCTGCCACCGTTACCATTATTTGAGTTTCATCTTCTTCTACAAGCCACAACTTTTTTTAAATGAGAAATAAAAACAATGTTTTAATTTTCTTTTATTTTGGTATTGAAAATAGTTTTGATAATGTTTTATTAAATCAATGTGTTGTATTGATATCTTCTGATTGAAATGTGGAAATAATAGGTTTCCATTATGCATGTTTTACGTGATATGATTATGTTATGGTTTATGATATGTTTAAACCTATTCATATGAGGAATGCATTGGACTTAATAAGAGATGGGTGGAGCCCGCTATAACTCCTCAATGCATTGGTAGGTCTCATGAGACAAACTAGTGTCTTGACATGAGGCCTTGATAAAATCTTATTTGTAGTCTTGGAACGAGGCCTTGACTACGTGGTTATGATAGTCTGGAATAATGAATTCCATCACTATGAAAGTTGTTATTGATATTGCATGTTATTATTCGACCAGTAGAATATCAATGTGAATAAGTAATGGAATTGTCTCATTTTAATTTTTCCAAATTATGTTGAAGTTCATGTTTCAAAGGCTTTTGTTTTAGTTATACATTTCTTTAAATGTTTTTGTTTATTTATAAAAGCTTCCGCTATATTTTTATCCTTACTGAGCATCCGACCTCACCCCTTTAAATGTTTTAATTTATCCAGGATGTGATGAAGTATATTATGAATGACCTACAGGGATAGTAAGAGGGGATATGAAGACAGGATGTTTTTTTAGTTTTGTTTTACTTTATGATGTAATGTAAGACTTATTAATGTATCTAGTGTTTCCAGGACTACTAAACTAATTGGTATTTCAAGACATTATTTTTTGTGATCATTCCAATGTTATGCAATAATGCACTGACTCTGGGTAACTGGGGTCGGGGCATTATAGTCTCTCACAGTCACTCCTCCTCTTCTTCAGCAAGTCAGGGAGGCATTGTGAGGGGACGTTGACTGTAAGACATGGCATGCTAATATATCCTCAGGGCATAAACCAGATGAGTTTTTTGAAGGTGGGGAGCACGTCATCCTCTTCAGAGGACATACCATGTTACCAATTTCACTATAGGAGGAGGTTTTGAGAGAGTTCCACACCTCCCCTCTAGTTGTACATCAAAGAGTTGCAAATATGTATCAGGACCTTAGATGACAACACTGGTGGCTAGGTATGAAGAAGGAAGTAGCGGAGTTTGTCTCACGATGCCTCACTTGTCAGCAAGTGAAGGTTGAGCACTAGGTACCAGTAGGCCTGGTTCAACCATTAGAGGTCCCAGATTCGAAGTGGGATGAGATATCCATGGATTTAGTGACGATAATTCCACGTATATCTAGAGGAAACGACTATATCTGGGTGATCATAGACCGACTCACCAAGTCGGCCCACTTCCAACCAATCAGAGAGTAGGTCTCAGTAGAGATCTTGGGATCCCTCTACATTCAAGAGATTTTACAGCTTCATGATGTACCAATGACTATCGTCTCCGATCGAGATGATCGTTTCACTTCCCGGCTATGGAAGGGGTAACAGGATGCTTTTGGGATGTAGCTTCGATAGACCACCACCTTCCATCCTCAGACGGATGGTCAAAGTTAAAGGTCTATTCAGACTCTCGAGGACATGATCCGTGGATGTGTCCTTGACTTTGGTCGTAGGTGGGAGGATCACTTACCCGGGGAGGAGATTTCATACAACAACATCAACCACTCCACCATGGGGATGGCACCGTACGAGGCACTGTACGACCGACCTTGTAGATCACCTCTGTACTAGACTGACCCAGGGGAGTCAACACTTGTAGGACCATAGATGGTTCAGGCTATGACAGAGAAGGTGCAGATCATCCATAAGCAGATTAAGACTGCACAAAGCAGACAGAAGTCCTATCCTGATAGGATACTGAGACCACTGGAGTTCGAGTATGGTGACCACGTCTTCCTACGGGTCTCATCTAGAAGGAGTATATAGAGATTTGTCCGAGCCAGTAAGTTATCTCCGTGATTTATCAGGCCCTTACAGGTCCACAGCAGAGTAGGCAAGGTGGCCTACCACATGGACCTTACACCTTAGTTGAACCGGGTGCAAAAAGTCTTCCACGTATCTCATCTGAGGACATACGTGCACGACACGTCCCATATCATTGACAACGGGGAGCTGGACATCGATGATGGGGTGACATTCATGGAGGTCCAGGAGGAGATTGAGGATCGACATGAGCGGGTCCTACGTGGATGGTCGATTCCTCTGGTGTGAATTCGCTGGCATCATGGGAACCTCCTAGAGAGCACATGGGAGCGAGAGGACCAGATGTGTGCTTAGTACCCCCATTTGTTTCCCCAGAGTGTGTTGTAGCCTTACATGGACATAAATATTTGAGGAGGGGTAATTTAAATACCTAAAAATTTCAAGGAATATTTTTTCTTAATTTCTTTGGAATTTTACGAGTCCACAGTTTCTGACTGCGCCTCATTCCGAGGCCCGGTGTTCCCGGAATCAATTTTTGAAGTTTTGTTCAGGTACGTTTAACAAACGTACGTGTGGGTTTTTCTATCTTTTGAACCGATTCACAGAATTGAAATCCAAGGACACCGATGAAGTTTCAGTTCCAGTATTCACTTTTGAGGACCTTTACCGCAGTTGTGTTTTCTTCAGGTTGAAATTTAATTTCAGGGATTCATATAAAATTAAATAAAATTGTTGTGTTACACAATATTATTTTTATGATGTAATTATTTCCTCCAAATAGAAGTTGGAGGTGGGGCCCACACCCCACATAACCTCCCATGAGAGGATAATGTGTTTTGGAACACACACGAGCACCAGCCCTTTAACTACCACTTTAACTCCTTAAACTACTCTCTTAACTTTGAAACTCCGACTTTAAGCTAGAGCCTTTCCACTTTCCCCTCATAATGTTTCCTACACAAGGTTAATTAATTCCTTCATTAATTAATTTGTGGTATCAACAATTCATTTTGAATTAATTTGAAATGAATGGCAATATTATATTATTGGTGAACCTTTTATTATATGGCCATGGAAAATATTCTGTGGTGGAACTTTTGGAGAATTAGGAGGAGAGAATTATACCACGAAGAAATCGATGAACGACCTTTCTCTCCCATGAAAAATGATGACACCGTCTTCGATCTTCATCAAAGCCACAAGAGAAGGAGTTTCCCATGAGGAACATCGACTACGCATCCTCCTCGGACGCACCCTGACGCCATCTTCAGATTCTCTTCCCACGACACCGACAAGTGAACATCAGAATCAAGGTAGGGGGTTTCTGTATAATTTTAAGTGAATAAAATTATACCTTATTCTTGATGAATGTATTGGATTGTATTTGGACTTTTGTTATCGCCTAACGCAGAGGGTGCGGGCTGAATGAACATGGCCCGACGACCCTCTGTGGGTTCGTGGTTATTTTGGCAATGGCAACCGGAGGCGGAGGCGACAGGAGGTGGTGGTGACCAAAAGCAGATGCTGCGCACTGGCAGCGTGGAGGAGAAATGTGTCCCGCAACCACGGGCCACTCAGGATGAAGAACTGGTCGGCTACTGCCGGCCAGGATGGTGAACCACGACACCTGTAGGTGCTGCACGGAGGAGGTGAAGACTGCATTTACGAGCCTCTTTGCAAGCCGAGTCGGCCGGTCGGGCAGGATACCGTGGCACCCTCTTGGTGTCAAACTACGGAGGAGACGCAGCCCACATCCGCGGGCTACTCGGCGGATGAACTGATCGGCCGCCTGCCAGCTGGGCTGAGTGAAACCTAGGTTCCGCTAGGCGCCAGGTCCAGATAAACTGTGACCTGTAACCGCAGCCTACTTGAGCTAGATAAATTGGACAGCTTCGGCCGGCTAGGTAGCAAGGAGGGGCGGTGCCCCTCGGTGCCGCCGGGCAAGCCGAACCGGCCCGTAAATACAGGACGAGTCCGCGGTAGGGCCCCGCCCCACTGGGTTCGGCCGACCCCCAAACCGGGTCAGACCCACTAGGCCAGGTCCCTAGGTGGGCCAAACTCCACCGGGCCAGGCCGATTCCCATCCGGGTCGGACCTGCCAAACCGGGTCGGGCCGACCCGCCAGCCCACTGGGCTTGATAGGCTGGGCCCATTTCACTTAAACACGAATATCATCTAGACCGCACGTCCGATCGATGCGCCATCTGCAGCACTGGGACCCTCGCGACGACGCGGTCCTTTTGATATTCTCTAAGTGTGTTTGAGACTAATTTGTAAAATGGTCGGGTTTGGACTGAGCGTAAATCCAACCAGGCCCCTGGAACGGAAAAGTTAATAACTCTCAGACCGGGTGTCTTATTGACTCGTCGTATATCAGGTTGGATTCCTTTTGATGTGACGGAAGTTCGGGATACATCAACTCTGGACTTCGTGATTGTTGATGTATCGACCCCTTTTTCTCGAGGAGCGGACCCTCTCGGGATCGAGCATGCTGTGTGTGGGGACCATAGAGCTGGCTGCGACTGCGATGACTACTGTTCTAGGATCCAATGTGGGTTTTTGAGTGATAAATATTGTACTGGGATCCACCGTGGGTTCAACCGCGATGACTTGTGTACTAGGATCCTCCGTGGGTTTGACAGTGATGTCTTCTATACTGGGATCCTCCGTGGGTTTGACCGCAATGAATTTTGTTCAAGGATCCAATGTGGGTTCGATTGAGCAGATGATTCAGAGGATACATCTAATCATCTCTACCTCTCTTTGAGAGTTGTATACATGTGTGAGTTAATTCATGTCTTACAACCATTATCATCATGGTAGTTGACTTTACTTATAGTGTGGACTGAGTTGTGCTTGGGCTCGTGAGTTGGAGTCGGACTGTGACGGGTAACTAAGTATATTTATGGGTATATACCTATGTAGGGTTGGTTGATACTTTGTGGTTGTACCTTTATACTTTTTTTCTTATCCTTAGTGTATATTGTGAGACCTCACTGGTCTCGGGGTCCCTACTGAGTATCATTATACTCACCCCGGAACGGGCTATTCCTTCACCACGTTGTGTTGGATATAGACGACGGAAAACACTGACAGAGGCTGAGAGAGCCATGACTGGACGGTACCCTGAGGTGGACCTTGCGACGAATCGGCACATGGTGGAGACTGACGGACGTGGGTGCTGAGGTGGCCATATGTACCTACCGTTCAGGTAGGAATCCCCAGAGGATGATAAAGGAGATTCTCTTTACTTTCATCTATTTGTCCCATTACTTGTACTTGTTGTTCTATTGGGTTTGTATACTAGCCCATTTACATTCCATAACACTATTTTTTATTCAGTTTTACTTAGTGTTTACTTACTGTTGCACACATTGTTGTGTTTTTTCACTTTCCTAAAGGAAATGCCTTCCCAGCTTAGGGATTTATGCCTTTGGTGCTAGTCGACAGCCCCTGGCCTATGGAAGGTGGGCTTGGGGTAGTCAAGACATGGGCCCCGAGGATAGGTCATGACATTATATGTTATATTGGGATGATAAAAAACATATGAAATGACATATTCCAAATTGTATTTTTTGGTTCTATTCTTTTCAAGAACTGAATACATTTATCCCCAAATGTGTTATACTCTTGATTGTTTTTATAAAAAATGTCAATACTCTTACTAATGATTGGAATGGGGTTTTTATAACATCATAGTAATCCATTAATTTTATTCACTATGTTTATCTTGTATTATATTGTGATAATTTTTTGACCATCATAGACCACTATTGAAAAACATACCTACATGTTATTATTTTCTATTGATTAGAATGAAAAAAGCGAGGGTAAAAAGTTTTCAAATAAAAATATCCATTAGAATCCATTGTATGATAAATTTGTTAATGTTATGGGATAATCATTCACTAACCAAAATCTTTAATACCCCTTTTCCCATTCTCAAAATTATAGTATATACATTTACCCTTAAATGAGTACACAATAAACCCTATCCCTAATATAGAATTTTTATATCAAATAAACATATATATGATCATTTAATCATTGTATTTCCATATTTCATATACCTAGAAATGCTAGATGTCGAACCAAAAATTGAAGACGGTATGGAATATAAAAATTCTATATGTATTGTGGGGTTTTTAATGATTCCTAGACGTTTTAATTTTTGATTATCAAGTTTAAATTTACATAATTTAGATTTCTATTGTATGAACATTTTCTTATGATGTATTATTATCAGTTTATGGGGAAAAAAATAATGGTTATTTTCTCTCACACATTTTCTGTTCCTTGTTTGGGTGTATACAGAAACAAAAATTCCTGATTAGGGAATAGGTAATGATTCCATATATAGGATCAAGAAATTCATGGAGTCTTGTTGTTAACTTGGTACATTTATGTATATTTCTGTCTTTAATTAGAGTATGATGGAAAATGATGTTCTTATAGGTTCCTATTGTTCTCATAGGCATATGAAGTTATCTTTCGGTGTGTTTTGTTATTTTATTGTTGTTGAATTATTATACATAATAATATTTTTCTAGAGTTATATTTTTATCACATGTGTATATTTTGGTACCTTCCATTTATTATGAATATATTTTCATATAACAATTCCTCCATATATTATTTAATTCTCACAAGTGGGGTAAATAATAACCCATAATATTATAAGAGAAACTCGATATTTATATTAACCACTCATAGAAATTGGGATCCCATGAGGTGTTGTGGCGATGTAGACCCATTACATTCTATATATCATGACATATAAATTAAAATAATATCACTTTATGTATGTAATTTGAATAATTTTAAAATGTTCGAGCCATTCCATATAAGATAATGTGTAGTTTATAGGGGAATAAGTATTTGGGATGAATTGGTATAATTAACAAGTCTTGAAAACCCCTAAAATAATTAATCATGAATTAAAAAAAGTATGTAATGTAGGTGTTCATATAATGTTTTTTAATTTAATAATGAATGTATCGAAACAAAAAAAGATAAATAAAAATATATTGATATGAAAAATTAAAAAATTAAAAAATTAATGAATTACATGTGTAACATATATTTAAAATGTATACTAAATAATGTTCATCATTAAATGAAAGAAAAATAAATAAATATTTTAAAAAATGTAACTAAACATGTGTAAATAAATCAAGTTTATATGTGTTAAAAAAATTATAGAACCAAGATTTCAATAACTATTAAAAAATAATCCAAATTTGTAATATACCAAAATATAATATAAAGCATCCAGAATCATTAATATCATCCAAAAAATATAAAGTGTTGTATAATATACACATCGAATATGGATAGTTAGAAGATGATATTATGAAATGAAGTTTATAAGAATCAAAAAATATTAAATATCATGATAGATATATTTACATTTATTTTTAACGCTCCCCAAGGATATATATAATTACATAAAATATATTTTTAAATTTTGATTGAAATACTCTTTTTGATAAATGAGATATGCCAACCTAATTAAGTGTAATTTCATTTTAAATATTCAATGATAAATAGTATATCAAAGAAACCCCAATAAGAATACATCGTTAAGGGGGAAATAATTTGACATTCCTACTATAAGAAAATAATTTTGAAATTCCTTGGATAATATATCTAAAAGAGTATAACACAGTCAAATTATTTTGTTATCAACCACACTATTATTTTAAAATCACTTTAGTAAACAAAACATAAGATATATTGCATCTTATAAACATTGATATAACACAAAAACATTTTTTTCCTCCATGTTTCATCGTCTTCATTTAAATTAGTGTCAATGAAATTTTAATATCCAAAACAACATTATATCGTATATGATCTGTATTAAATCCCATAAAAAAAATTTATGTACATTTCTATTGAATCATAATCAACCCACCGAGATTAAATTAAGTTATAAAAATGGTTTTCATTAATAACTATGTGAAATTAATATTCCAAAATATAAGAATACCTATCTATTTGGAGATTGTGGATCATTAGGATTATAAATATACTAGGAATTATCAAAAAAATTATTTAATATTTTTTAAATAAAATTACCTCCAATGAGAAAACCCTAAAATGAATTATATTATAGTTTATATTACTATTATAATTTTTCCAATTAGTATAATTAAAATATCTTAAAAGAAAATTCATATATATATATATATAAATTATTTAAGAGATAAATTTTCCTTTCATTTCCAGAAAATATAATTGCCTCAATAAATAGATCACCCAACTAATGGTGCAATAAAAAGATAGAAATTATATTTAAAAGGCCATTAATAAATATTTATAATAATTTTTTTTCAATTAGTTAAAATTATAGATTGTAGTTATTCAATCTATAATACAAGAATATGAAATTTATTTTCTATGGATTTTATATTAATCATATTATTTCTATATTTTAAAACCCTATAAATTTAATTGATATACAAAATAATATTAAAATAATCAATAGATTATGATAATATTTTACATTTAGTGCCACTCCTCTTTATAAAATCATAAATTTAAATTATTTTATTTTCATAAGAATATTTCATTAAAAACTTACTCAAATGGTCATACCACATATTTCTTAACTAATTTAATATATATAATAAGTTTATTTACCTAATAGAAGAAATATATGTTTAAATAGATAATTCTACATGATTTATTAATCATTGAATGTTAATATTTATAAACAAAACCTTAAATTTCATCATATATGTATGTTGTCAGATGACTCAACATGTGAAAATAAAGTATTTCAAATACAACCAGTGTAATGATTTATGGAAATGTAATATCCGATATCACTATAAATTTTTTTTAATTATAATTAATTATAGAATGATATTATTAATAATACTAAATTTAGGTTTTAATTGAAAATATTTACAAATTAAAAAAATTATTAATTAAAAATTCATCCATTAATTATCATTTTATATAAATATAAATTTCTATCAAAAATTTCTAATTACTTATAATAAATTTAAAATTATATAAAAACCCCATCTTTTGAGGGTTATCCCGTTTTATGTTTTTTATAAAACTCATTGTTTACAATGTGATGTTTTATCATACAATTCACCCATATATTAATATTATTTATATTCAATAAGGTTTTTATATTCTATATTATTTTTTTTCAAAAATACTATTCTCTAATCAGTTATAATATATTATTATATTTTAATGATAGAAAAAATTTCTACATGGGAAATGACATGTATTTCAAAAACATTTTTCTCTTAATAAATTTTACAATGTATGTATATATATTTTTTGTTATAATTTTCATTTTATATTAGAATTTTCTTATTCTGTTTCATGTAATGATGGTTCTTATACTTTGAATCAAGTTTCCAAACATACAAACCCTACAAATTAGAAGTATCATATATGTTATTATTATATTATCTTATTCATAAAACAATATTATCCATTGTATCAATAGTCAGATTAAATATTTTTTATGTGGTATTGAATTGATGTATACAAGAGGTGTTTTTCAGTTCATTATATAAATTGATGAAATTGTAGACCTTCTATTACCTCGTTTTTATATAATTATCCACATAAAATTATTATTTTATTTTTTATTATATATAAAATTATCAATTTTCGTTTTACCACTATTACATAGAAAATTAAATTTAATAAATAGCTAAAATAATAATAATGAGTCAATTTATCTCCTATAATCAATTAAGAAATCTTTATAATTGAAGAATATTAAAAACCTACATTAAATCCAAACCAAATTTTAAGATTAAATTATTTCATTATAGGGGTGTTACGTTATGATTTTCCAACCATGATACATATATTTTCACTGATTTCAGGTCATGACATAATTCAAGTGTGACTACACATACAATATTGGATGTTGAATTAGGATATATCTTAGAATAAAAAAATTAAAAACACTAATTAATACAACTATTTAAGAATGAAAAATTAAATTCAGATAAGTACCATAAATAATACTAACCATAAAATTATTGTATATAAGAACCTTGATGCTAACACCTAGATCCAATGTAAAAAATATGCTATTTATAATTTTTTTCATTCATATCAATATATGAAACACAATATTAACAGATATTTAATCATGACATAAAAAGGAAATACAAAGTAACATACATAACCAATAACTTTTAGATTTACTATTGTAAGGATTTATGGAAAAAAATATATGTAAATAAACCCATGTATCTATCATCAAATGGAATTTTCCCTACTATAAATATAGTTTATTACTCATTGATAAGACATAAAAATCATTTACAAAGGTCTCCAAAAATAAATACCTTCTAAACATATCATTCATGACATCATTCATAATATCTATGGAAATTGTAATTGTTAAAAGGGTGAGATCAAACATTTAGTAATGGTAAATGAATAAATTAACAATTGAATATCATCAATGTTAATAAGATGATAATAAAGGTATGTTAACTAATTTATGTGCATGAGAACTGAAAAAATGATTTTTTACCCTTAAAAAGTATTAGAAAACAAGATTAATTGAATACATATTTATCATAACATAATAGATAATTGAGTCAATAATCCCACGCTATTAGAAAAATTTCTATCATTGAAGGATCTATTAGATCTCATAGAATAAATAGGGAAATCCTATTGAGTTTTTGGGACATTATGATGATATTAATCTTTAAATCATCCTTTTTAATTACCTTACATGTTAATTCCTATATATTAGGAGTAAAATATTACTAGAAAAACAACATATATATATATATTGAATTAATGATCTATATTTGGAATAAAAATTATTAAGAGATACATTAGAATCGACATTCGTTAAGAGTTATATGGGGCTCACACCCCATTATGTGTTATATTAGGCTCACCTATCATCATTGATAATTTAAAATAACATAGACCTAAATAAATTATACAGAGCCTCTATTTCATCATAATACACATATAAACTATAATAATTTCATTGATAAATTTCTTAGGACCGTGGAAGAGAAATGAGAATAATGAAAATCTCTATAAAATAATTATCATAATATATATGTTGAAAGAATGTGAAAAATATCAATACATAATATAACATTTTAATGGTTGAAATAATTTATAATTTATAAAAACAAATGAAAAATAGTATAACACAACCATTTTTAATTATGATTTTGAAGTATAAAATGAATTAAATATTCTTTTGTTAACCATTAAAAATAAAATAACTTGACAATTGAATAGGATGTTCCTTTGGATAGAATTTTAATCTTGTGAATGAAAATTTATATTTATGAATATTTATAAGGACATAAAAATATGTCTTTCTAAAAATATTATGATCTTAGTTTAAATTTTGTTATGATTCAACAAGAAAACCGTAAGGGAAAATTAAGAAAAACTGATTTTATAATCATTTATAGGTAATTATAATTCAATAGAAGATACATTTAATAAATCATTTATGTTTATAATATAACATTTTTTTATTAAAATATAATGAAATAGATACAAATTAGTTTACGTAAAAAAAATTAAAAAAATTAAAATTTATTTTAAAGAATGTCCTTCATTCCATTTATAAACAAACCCCATTTTAATGTACTTACATGTAAAATTACAAAAAATACCATGGGTTTAAATATATTCCTGATAAATTATATCATGACCCAGTCTATACACTTTATTAATGAATATATATTCATGAATCAATACATGTTTTAAAAAAATATTTAGATTGAAAATATTTACAACATTAGTAGTTCTTGAATGAAAAATTAATTAATTGAAAGAATATAATAAGATCATATAAATTATATTATTTGAATGAAATTATTTTTTGAATCATTTTTTTGGGTTTTAATTATTCCATATAAAAAAAATAATTGTTCACAATCGGAAACAAGTCCCAAATAATCGATATTGGGAAACAGAAAACCATTACAACATTTATAACATTTGAATAAATACCTAATGAAATATGAAACTTGAAAAGTATTTGTATATAACATTATAAATGATATATTAATAATATAATATTTTATAGGAAGCATATACACCATATAAATGGAAATATATCCATAGATTAAACAAGTATTAAAAAATCATGTTTGACAAGAGTGATCCAAAAAATGATCATAAATTTGTGTAGATATTTAACCAATGAGGAAATTATGTGTGAAAAAATTATATAATAATTTAAAATATTAAATTTGAAATATAATATTAATAAATTATTTCAAATAGAACATTGGAATAATATATTCAATGGAGTAGAGAAAAAACACAAAGAAGGAAAATTATTTCAAGAAACCCCATATCATGATTATGAAATTGCCTCATGCATCAAATACCTTCCTAAAATATAAAATTCTATACAGTAAATTGAATATATATAATTTTTACATCGTATTATTATACATAAAAATCATGTTTTGACAATATTAAAAATACATGTACATCTTATCTGTCATTATGGGGTCTTTATGGTTCATAATCCATATAAGTTCATAATATTACTTACAGTGCAAGTTATTAGCTGAATTGTTTAATAAAATATAAAAGATTTAAAGAATTGACTCTATATAAATCAAAAAATAATTTTTTAAAATAGGCTATGAAATTATTACTACCTGGAAAACCTTCTTTCAAAATCGAGGTTCTCATGCTTAACAATTATAATGTATGATTATATATAGTTTCACTATTGTAAATGATAATTTTCCATTATAAATAGATAGTTATAAAAATAATAATTTATTAATGTTATAAAAAACAAATAAATATATTTTTAATGAAACCCGTTATAGTAATAAATTCATTAAGACATCATCTTTCATGTATGTTGTGTAAAACCACCACAATAAATGGCATTTTTCAAATTTCATTAAACAAAAAGATATTTTAGTAAATAAGTAATATTTATAAAATAAATTTGATTATACAAAAAAACTATTTATTATAAATTTTTGTAGCATTAAATTCATTATATAAAATCTAACACTTTAATTGGAAATAAAAAATGGTTTTGAAACCACAAAATTTTGGCAAAATAAAAACATTTTAAATAAGTTTCATAAAGTGTAATTGGTTTAATATTATAAAAAACAGTCATAAATATTAAAAATAAAATAGTGAATAAAAATGATAATTTCATTTAATAAAATTTTAAATTTTTCTGACCATAATAATCCAATATGGGAAATGACAATAGCGTATTACAAAAAAAGGTAATTTTATGTAGAAATGTGTTATGAAAAGGGTTCAATGAGATTGAATTATATGAGTAGCCTAAATAATAGATCAAAATGAAAATAATACAAATATATATAATATTGAATTAATATTAAAATTATTAACAAAGGGAATAATGAAAAATTTACCTGAATGTAAAGTGGATGGTTTAGGATTAAAAATAAATAAATTTATTTTCATTTGTATTCTAAATATTTAGCCTAACACATTCAAAAGAGAAGTTTTTCTGATGAAAATAAGATTAATAAATAGGAGAAACAATCTTAAATATTTATTTTTGTAAGATAATATCTTAGTAAAATATTTATTTATTAGATAATATGGGGTGAAGGTGGGTGGTAATATATTTAATGGGGATGGGTAATTTGAATAACTACCTTGATTAATTTTTCATTTAGGACCCAGAAATATGAGTAGTGATGAATCCTTCGAAATATATTAATTAAAAATATATATATATTTTTATATATTTACACATTAAAACGATTAATGTAATACATGAACAACCATATCTAATATAAAGAGTCTATAATAATATTCTATTCCAAAAAAGACACATGCTTTAAATTTTCAAACATATGACAATAAATTCAAATTAATACTTAATAAATATTTATTTTAATCCTTATAAAAATAAATATTAATTAAAAATGATTTCAAATTTATTAGTTAATATATCTATCATAAAGATGTATTTAATGGTGTGGTATATGTAAAAAATGTTCTTTTAAAAATTCATCTAAAATTAACATCTCTATAAATATACCAAAAATATACCATGAATAAATTATGAAATGATTAATCCAAAAATGTATATAATTTTATAAAATTAGATTTAAAAAATTATGAAATTGGAAATTCATTAATGAAATATAATTCATGTAAAATAATTTAGTTAAAGTCAGAGTTATTTTTTCTTCTAAATTTAATCTGTACTCTATTTCTTTAAATTTGAAATTTATTTCTGAAACATTTTATATTTTAAATACATAGATTTAATATAAATTTACATTAATAAAATATCTAATAATCTTATAATTCATTAAAAGGATCAAAATAGAAACTATATGAATGGAATATATATAAAAATTAAACTAAAAATTATATTCATGTTGTATTCAAGATAATTTAAAATATATAATTATTATATAATATTATAACTTTTATGTAATATTTTAATAAAGGATAGATATATTATAGAACAATTGATATTATTAGGGGTTGCTACTTTTTATCCTTTATTTGATGGTTGGACCCCCATGTTTTTTAATGGACTATGAGTGATATATTTATAATTCGTGTTTCTTTTTTATATAGATAAAATATTTTTAATAAATAAAATCCAATTATATAACAAAAATAATTCACTGAAAATCATGGGATGCTACATTTTCCAAAACTAATAAAAATCAATTCCTCATAATTTTATTCTCATACCTTTTTGAAAAATATTTATAGCATTTAATAATAATAATTACAAGTTGGAGAGGTATTTGAACATAATATTTTATAAAATGATAGCATACCCATTGAAATCCAAAAAAAATTTGTTTATTCTAGGAAAATGAGATGTAGAAGAAAAATGTATAATTATGAATGTAAAATTATATTTATTGAAATCCCATGTCCTTAAATGAAACAATAAAACTTACATTTGAAAAATAGTTAGGTATCTTTGAATGTTTTAATATAAAACTGCCTTGAACAACTTCCATGTTTCAAGATGTGTGGTCACTACTATAGCCTAGACGCACAAATCAATATTCCATAGGTGATAATTAGTTTCAAGGGACATGTTTGATATGGTGGTAAAAATATACCTACATAACTATATAAGAAAACTACATAAATAACACCAATGGGATACAACCTCTAGATAATATTCTAAATTGATTTCCAAGAATGTTCTAAATAAATGGGAATTAGAAAAATTATTTAAATAATGAAATGTTTATGAAATGTTCGATAGAAAAACCACAATGTAGCCTAAACAATATCATAATAGACAAAAGGGAAAATATAAGACTGACCACCAACAAGGACACAATTACTTAACCAGTCATCAGACTACCATTTTTTATACATGAAACCCATCCATCATACCTTTACATTGGTCCATACCTATATATAGGTGGCATCTAATTAGGCACCCAAGTGAAAAGGTATTCACAATAGTGTTTGAGAAAAACTCAGTGGGCAACCACCAATTGATTCTCAATATAAAAAATGTGAAACACATGAACCTATAACATTATATTAATATAAAATGGTACATAAAAAAATAATAAAACTAATGGCCAAGCTAAATGGTGAGACCTAGGGTAAGATAATACTTGCTTCAGCAAATATTTAGGTGTCTCTAATAATGTCACGACAACTGTTCTAATAAATATAAGCACATGGAATCAATGAAGTCATTAAATCAATTAAGAAAAAATTTGAAGTATCACAAGGAAAATGAGAACTCACCTCATAATTCACAAGTATCATATAACATATGGAATCTATCCAATCATCCCAATATTCACCAGCATAATGTATCAAATTGAAATCAAGATAAAATTCTATAATTTACATGGAATATAAAAAATCATCATAGAATTATGAGAAATTATATATAATATTGAATCCATGCACATATCCAGGCTGTCTGTGTGATCGGGTATCACACAAAATCATGGCACTCATCCTAGAATTCCAATATAATCTCTGAATTTATCATATAATTCAATTCCATCATATAACACATGGAATATGTTGTTATTATATTTACATTAAAAAATTCTATAATCATAACATCTCGTTGTAATTTATATAATACATCAATAAAATATCATTAAGAATAGAAGTATACTCCAAATTTGCGCTTGAAGAAACCATTAACTGAGTAGTATCCCTCATGTGACAAGATTTTATTAGAGGGTGATTATGATGATGATATTTCTAGATAAATAAAAATTACTAGGGATGAGGTAATAATGATTAGAGGACATCAATACCCAATGATGAATAAGAAACATAAGGGGAACCTTGATGTGGGGAGATTCTTTATTGTTAAAAGAAAGGGAAATAAAGGGAGAAAAAACTATTACAAGTTGCCATTTAAAACAAAAACATGATTTTATAGAAGGAATATGAGAATGGAATGTGAACATAGGCTTGGATACCCAGAACATAAGATTATTTTTGATATAAGATGTTGCAATCAAAAGGAAAAGTGTGCAGCCATTAAGGATCAATGGAATAGTGGTGTTGCAAGATGGAAGGAAGGAGTGAAAAAAATACAATGAGAAAAATTATTTATTATATTGAATGAATGAATTAAAAGGATATCAAACATAATTCACCAACATATTATTTGGACATATTATTAGAAAAATTTGTTTGATGGATACTAGTAAGAACTAAATATTCTGGATCAACATAAAAAATTAGATTTTGTAAGGATTATTTAACGATTGTAAGATAAAAATGGGAGAGTGCATACCATGATAGGATAACCTATACTGATACTTTAAAAACATAATATTGGAATAAAAGTGTTTGAATATTGAAGCACTCCAATGGAACAATATTATGTATGTGATTCAAATAATATTAGGCTTGTTTTTAATGATTAAGTTGGTTTTTATGTGTTCAATGTCCTCTGGAATTAGACTTTCTTAGTTTCCCACTTTTTCTTCAATATAATTCTGTTAGAAAAATTTTACTCTCAATACATAGATAAATATTTATTAAGAATGGACAGACAGAGTACGTCGACAATATACCAATTCAATACCATTTCACATTACATGTATTAAATTTTTTTATTACCATTTTCATTTTATAACATAAAATCTATTCCAATATAATTTATACGATCACAATTGAGAATTTGTGTTTCCAAGTATTAGAAAGAAAAGATTATTCATTAGTTTACAATATATTTAATGATTTTCCATTTTAATATTTACAATATATCTTAATAATCCTACTTCACACAATAGCAATGTGTAATTATATTTTAAAATTTAATTCAGTTTACAAGGAACCGATCCATTTCATAAATTAATTCCCTATTATATAAAACATTATTTATCCATTTATTATATTCATATAATATAATAATCCCATCTTTTGTTTTGTGATGGGCCCTTAAATTCCTCAAATAATTGTTATCCTTGAGATTTAGTAGTACTAAAATATAGAATTCTATTTGAAACACCCTTCATAGAAGTTATTTGTTGTCTATGGAATATTTATAATCCACATAAAATTTTATCTTTTGTCAATTTTTATGAAATGAAACATCAAAAACAACAACATCCTATACCAATTCTATGATTCGTTATTTAGTCATAAAAAACAAGTTTAGTTTTTTAATTTTACATAAAAATTCCATTTTTTATTTATCTTATGGGAGGACATACATTTGGATGGCCTTCTTCGCAATCCAATGGAATTGTTTCATAAGGATTAAAATAAGGAACTTTCAAATTTGGGGTTTTAATTTCAATTTTAAGGACATCACACAATATTATGTCATGAAATCACAACCAATTCACATAAAATAGAAAAGTTAGAAAAATTGGAAGGATTTAAGGGCCACATAACTTGACTATATGGAGGTCCACTCATTCCAAACCTGTATTTTATTCCATAAAGAGTGAGATAAATTGTTAAACCAATCAAATGAACAAAAAATAAGGAATATTATATTAAAATAAATAGAAGAAAATCTATGTTAAAGACCCACATGTGAAATAGAATTCATATAAACAAAAATACAATTGAATTTATTATGAATCTTGAAGAATAAAAAATAGAAAAATGACATAAGGGATCCTCTATAGAGAATGAAGAGGGATTCACATTTGGGGCACTACTACAACTCATTGGAATGATCAAAATTCTAAATAAGGGTTCAAAATGTTGGATACTATAAAACTATTTTAATTTCTCTAATATATATTTTACCTTGTACTCCATTGAATAGTTAGTGGATATATACCAAAGATCTAATTTTTCTCATTCTTGAAATTCTCCATGTATTCCGTGGAGGAATCCCTAATCATGTAGACTTCTATATTGGGGAATTCTACCCAAGGTTATGAAAATATTAACCTTCATTGTACTTTAAGTAAGGTGTGGTAATAAAATATCCAAACATTTAAATACCATGACCTAGAGACATATTCATGAGAACCCAAATTATCATCAACGAGGAACAATATAATTGGTTCCCATGTTCACAAAAAACACCCAGAACTATTTCAGTTTTGTCATCCTTGAAGCTTTTACTGTAGGACATTCCTCTCACTAACAAATGGATTATAGTACCATATAAGACCTTATATCATGGATCCAATCATTTCACCCAACTCATCCATGAAACCAAATCATTGACTGCATTACTGAAATTCAATTACTACCGACATGTGCATGTTAACTGAAACAACTATCCCACAATAGATCATTATGACCATATCATTTCTTCGAACACCCAATTTCACCCATAAAACTATTATTCCATGATTAAATGATTCAATATTAAAATTTTTATACTACATCAGATAACGAATGTCCCATATAGTTGAAATTCATCCCAATTACATATCTATAACCTCTCAATCGATCCACATCAATCAATTATCAACTACTAATCAAGACAACTCATCATCCTCTTATCAAATCCAAATATATTTTTCCCCATTATACTAAACCACATCAATGGTAGGACAACCAATTCAACTTCAATAGACCATGTAACGTCCTCACATTACAAACCCACTTCTAAACCCAAACCCATTCAAATTGAATATAAGCACTACACTTCATCCAATATGTTCATAATTTTCACTTAACATGGATATAACACTACCCCACACATGCATTCATTGATAACGTACAGTTCCCTAAACAAATTGATCTATATGCAAATTAAAATCCGAAGAGAATTCAATTTACCAAGGTGGCCATCTTCAATGTATGTATTCATCTACACCACCAAAACACATAAAATAGACCCACAACTATTTATTAAAATATCAATTATTTTTTCACCATGTAGGTAATCCATTGTCCATGAAACTCCAAAATTCCAATCTCACCATGTGAAGAGAACTCACAGTTAGTTTTAGAACCAGATGCATCTCACTAAGATGAATCCATTAACATGGCCACTATCAACATTAGGGTATTATAAAACCTTATGAGTTAATCCATTCTCTATATTCCCATGTATTGACCACCTATTATCTCAATTTTCCAATCCATATAACATTATATGAAAATTATAAGGCTATATACATGAATTATTCTACAATCCTAAAAAAATTTCAAACACATAACTGCTATTTTTTATTTACAAACATTATTAAAAATATACCAGGTCATAAATACATATATCAAATCACATGACTAAAAATAATCAATTTCTATCACCAGCCTCTGCTGCACACTAACTGCACATCCCATGACATAGTCGCATATAAAATCATTCATATGTGGTCCTCATATCCAAAAACTCTGACATCATAGGGAAACTATCACCTCAGGTTTCATTTAGTCACCTAATAGTGGAAAATCCACACTATAGAAAATTCTACTGAAAAGGCCACTATGTAATTTCAACTATTCCTATAATCCATGTCTCACACACTGGTTTATAGTATGTTCACATTACCCACTATTAATATATGAACAACTAATAGAGCCACAATTAGTATGAAAACATTCAAATTTATTATCTCCACTTTATCCAATGATATAATGGGTACGATATCCCACTATCCCACACACCGAAATCGTAATGGTCTCAAAACCCAAGAATTCTCTCTTTAGGAATATTTTTTCCATTCTCATGGTTAGGTCACAAATTCCATAAACTATGATAAAATATGTTCATATAATAATGTCTCCACTTCATAGGGATACCACATATCCCATGCACCCTAATAGGCCCATCTACAAAAGTCCAAGTTTAACACGGATTTCCAACAATGTCCACATCCTATACATATAAATACCGGATCCTTAACGTACACTTTTCCACTATACATTAGCTAGAATTATCTATAACAATGCAGCTACTAAAAAAATTTATTTAAAATTTATTGAGAAAAACCTTTTATATAATTTACTTTGAATATTATTTACTTAATGGGAAATAATATAAAATATATATAATCCATTAATTTAATTTTATCCAGTTACATTGATAATAAATTTGCAAAATTAATTAACAATTAAATAAAACCTAAGATATATGTTATATAGGAAAAACTCTATATGTTGAAGTTTTAAAAATATTTCGATAATGTTACGCAATAATCAAGATAAGTGGTCACATATAATATCATTATGCATTTAAAGGATAATTTATTTCTGATTCCATAATACCATTATAATGTAGAATAAAGTATAAATGGATAAGAGACACACTAATTAATAGACACATTTCACTGCACAAGTAAATATATAATAAGTCTCTGGAAATCATGAAAAAGACATGTGAATCCAATTATCTTTATTTTATTCATTACCACAATCCCTTTTCTTTTACCAAAGATTATAGAAAATATCCCAGGCCCTTCGCCCATAGATCAGTTGAATCACACAAGGTGAAATTAGATAAACATTAAAACAAAATAACATATGGAATAATCAATTATCTAAAAAAAGAATTATCTAATAAGGGTAGTATCCAATCCAAAGGGATTGGTCTCATTCCATGTTAGGACTCATACATTTTTCTTTTTTCCTCTATGCATGAAAAGTAATAAAAAATAAAATCTCTAATAGCTCTTTATAATAGACCACTATACCAGACTAATAATCTATGCCATGATTAATTGATGATATTGTACATTTGTAATTCCTTCCAATATGCTAGATTCTAAAGAAAATTATTTTATTTCATGAGAAGTATATTGGGGTTACTATTACTATATATTAGATTAGAAAAATAGTGAAAAATATTCCAATTAGGTAAATCCTCTAGATAAATAAGAAAAAATTTATTCAACTGTTAAATAAATGGTAACATCATCATGAGATAACTAAATAACTGTGTACTACATGTCAGAGAATCATACAATAGTAGAAAATATTCAATTTTTCAAAATAATTACTTTTTAATGACTGGAATCACAAAAAATAGACACCAAATAATTCTAAGGATCCATGAACTCCCATTAATTATCCAACCAGTAGAATAAATTCAAAAAAATATGCATCAGGTATCATATAGACTAGAAACATGGTTGCCAATTATTTTGGAATCCAAGTTCTATGGTTTTCCAAGAAGGGTGTGTTCATAACTCAATAGATCATTAGAAAAAGTATTATAAAATATCAAGTCTAAAATGTATTGTCATGAAAGGTTCCATAAATAATGAATAAAAGATAAAAATTAATAATCCACACTATTTCTCTCCCGTCATGCTGAAACCCAAAGTTGAATCCTACTCTCTTCTACTAGTATAGAGGAGTATATGAACATGTCATAATAACCATGCCTCAAAAATTAACAACAATGAATCTAGGTTATTGTCCTAGTATTCACAAGTATCATGAAGTATCATAACGAACTTGAGAGATCACATAAGAATTTGCATATATCATATATCATATGTAATTTGAACTCTTATAATGAAATCCCCCATCATTGTGTTTCTTGCATAATTTAGGTGGTCATAATATAAATTACATGGAAACTGATTAAATATTCTAGTATTTGAATCCATTATATATCATATGGAATAAAGAGACACATAATAGGAATCCTTATCATAATATGTCCACTATGTCAAACCACTCATATTGGTATTCCCATGGAGTCTGATCACTCATTATATCATTACCACCGATCATATATCTCATGGGATCTAGGTTCTAATATTTTAATTCCCAAATTCACATGTCATGAATTAATAAATAAAATTACATTTTATATTCATAACGTTTCATATAATTTGTTTGAAATTAATCTTTCAAAAACCATTTCAAAATCAATGGTGTACCGATTATCTTTATCATTGTCATTTGGCAGTATACAACATGTTTGAATATATTTTCCATAAATTCTCCATTAGTTTTAATAATTCCTAGACATAACATCATTATAATCCTCATTAGATCCACATTTCAATATTCATATACAATTTCACTATTTAACATTTGGTATATTAATCCCACATCAAACTTTTAGTATAAATAATCCACTTTACAAAATAAATCAAATTTATAATTCATCAATCAATTCCATAACAGTCATTCAACATTCCGTCAAATATTTACTACACATTTATCATATTAGAATCAAATAAAAATATCACCTTTAATTATAGGAGTGGACAATTATTTTACATATTATCATTTTTAACTTGATGTCTCATTTTTTATGAACCAACCATAAGTATCCCATTCATGGATGCCCAATCTGGCCCCTGATAAGGCACATATGGAATTCTAGATCTCCATGGTCTTATAATAATGTCAAAAAATAAAAGGTGATAAACATGAGAATGATTTATCAAAAAAAACAAATGAAAAAAAGTACAAATATATATATAATTCTAACATGAATCATATGTACGTCATATATATATTCTAGATAAAATAAAAATATTAATACTAGCAAAAAAATAGAAAAACCCAACAATAAATTTATAACTAAAACCAACCTCACGCTCTGAAAACCCTCTCATGTAAGGTAATGAATCCCACATCCTTGGTATTTGATTCACCCACATGAAGAAATTTTTTACACTCCATCCGTATAATGTAGTAATACAATGCATCCAAATGAAAAACATGAAAATAGAATAAAAACTAATCTAGAAATGTCACAAAAAACCATTGATTATATGAATTACCTACCAACTAAAGTACCAAAATTCTCCATGGATTATAATAAATGTTATGTAGGAATCTATATCTAAAAATAAAATGATAGAGATGATGGAAAAAAATAAAAATTTCCCATAGGGATTAAAATGTAGGAAACATTACCCATGAATTAGATTTAACATGAAATATATCCATAGAATATTGAATTATTCAATATAAAAATTAGGTTTCTTATTTTCCTACAAATGAAATATCCTGAAAATGTTCCAAAATTAATTGAATTCTATTAATTAAAAAACCATTTTTCAAAAAAAATATAGATATTTTCAAATAAAACTTTAATAAAAAAAAACCCCATAATAATTTAAGTGTCTTGGTGAGAATGTATTGATCTAGAATTATTATATATTTTTGAAAAAAATCAATGAAACCAAGAACGTTTTATATTAAATTATATACACATAAGAAAATTTTAAAAATAAAATTTAAATAATTCACCATATAAAAAGAGAATACAATAAAAGAAATCACCAAGGGGAATCCATATGAAGTTAGGTTATATTTAATTATATGTACCTTATTTCTCAATGGATATAAATATTGAATACCTTCTCATGTGTGATCCCTTGGGATGGATGCACGAATGGCCCAATGATTCCCATTTCATATTGTTTAGTTAGTGTTGAACCATATTCCCTTTTAGGGAAACCTATTCCATGTCCCAACAACCTCACCAGATTACTATTCATATACATCCAACCACTGTACATAGGGTTCATGTGTGATTGGATCAAATGAAGGTTAGATTTGGTAATTCTAGAATACACATACTAATAATATATTTTTAAATAAAATAACCATTACATTTATCACCATTAAATTCATTTTTATGAATAACACCAATATATATAAAAATCTATAAGAGTTTATAAGTAATACTACCTAGAATACATTACACATCACTCATTTATCACAAATCTAATTTCCAATATCGAGGTAATGAATTATTAGGGATTTTTATTGCCTTTAATAATTTCAAATTTCCAATCATTAAATATTTTTAATTTGGTATTGATTATTTCGAAATCACTTTACATATAATTTACATCACATTCAGAAATAATTATACAAACTTAAACACATATATAACATTATACATATATATATACCCCTTATCATGAATCACATGTTCACATCACAATAACAAAATATGTATATATAAGGTACTTATATATATATATGAATAAGTACTAATTATATATATCTATGACTGAAAATAACTTACAAGAACATTATGAGAAAAAAACATTTCATCAATCTATTGTGAAAAAAATTGTTTAATGACAGAAACATATTTTTTATTCCTAATTTATATAAATAAATCCATTTTCAAACCAATATATCACTTGTGATGATTAATATTTCAAAACATCCTTCGAAGCCTAATTTTATAAAAAGTAACTCATGTAGTAAATAAAAATAATGTATAGAAATTAGGAAACCAACCAATATTATAAATGGAAATACCGTTATATAGATTATTTTCATAATATAATAATAAAAACCCATTTCAAAACACTCATTAAATCATTGAATTAAATTTAATTTCTTAGACATAAGAAATATACCTCAAAAAAATGGTGCATGATATTAAACATAATTCCATCGATATATGACATCCAAATATACATTAAGGAATAATGAAGTCACGAAATAAAATTATGGGATATCCAAAAGTGATAATTCCAATTTAGAAATAGATATTATGAGGAAAATTAATGAAACCCTAGCTAGATTTGTGGGAGAACACATCACTGTCAATAACTATGTATAGTGATAACCTCAACGTGTCCCAAAAACCCTAGATATAATGATTGATAGAAATTAATATCTAAAATTATGATAGGGTTTGGCCATGGAATTTATAACCCAATCATAATAATATAAAATTAAAAAGTGATTGAAGATGTAAGATGAGTGGAGGTGAATTTAACTTTGTTTGATCAGACCATGAATCAATATGGTTGTCCAGAAAACTATAAGGGAAGAAAAAAGGTAGTGGCAAAAAAATGGAAGAGGTAGTAGGTGGTTGGTTTAAATGATAAATTTAAAGAGGAAAGTGTGGGAAATAAACCACTTAATATTTTTAAGATTTTAATTCGAGAAGTGGGAAAATTAGAATTTTTAATCTTCGTATCATGGAACATGGTTTGGTTGGATAGTTATCTAAAACATTATTAATATTTTTTCCTCCAATATATGTTTTGTAAACATATCATGGTAAGGGAGAACAATTAAAAATTTGTTCACCACCTATCCATTCTAATTGAAGAAAAACCATAAATGTATTCACATTGGTTGGATGTAGTTTCTACTAACCATGTTCCAATGTTGTATCCATTTAAAAACAAAAAAAATTAATATTTTTAACATAGAAATTATCAAAAAAGATTGAGGGAAAATATAATTTAAAATTTAATAATAATTAATAATGTTTGGTCTATTTGTGGTAATTCGCCCCACCATAACAATTTCTTCCTCTATAAAGATCCAACAGACTATGTTTTCCAAGTCTATAGAAATAGTAATCTACTACATAAAATGAGTCCATAATATCAGTGTTCAACAAACTATTCTAAAATATAATATCTAATAAAAACACTAAAGTATATAATAAATCTAGGGGATCACCCTAAAAAATTAAACCAAAATCAAATGAAACCTAAAATGAGATCAAGTGAGAGAAACAAGGGAGAGAAGCACATTTCATTCATAACTCAAAATAGAGGACACCATAATCCCAAAAATATAAAATATTAAAAACCTTTTCTTGTTATATTAAACATCTACATGAGTATATTTCACATAACCCATGGCCCTATACAACTGATAATGTTTTTTCAGGTTAGTCGGGGTGGTGAAAAATAATTATCCCATCATGGAAACTTGGAAATTTGGATTACCATATGTTCTTTCTATGGAAGTAACATCCTATGTATTTATAGATAAATAAAAATTCATATCTATAAATATTTTTTAATATAATATTAATTTTTCTTTAATGGTGACACAATGTACGATAGCGTACCTGGTACACGACAACAGGTTTCTCTAAAATCTTATGTTCCACACAACACTGAGTTATACCGAAAAATAATATTACAATAATATAGTTATTTTAATTTAAAGTTAACAAATATATTTTTTATTGATGGGAATTAACTTAATTTACAATAATTGTATTTTACATATTTTATAAATGTTTTTTCATATTCCATATGATTTTTAGAGGCTTTATATTATAATGAATACAATTTTAAATATTAAATACAGTTTATGTTTTAAAAAGTAGTATTACCGCCTTTTGAGGGGGAAATCATTTTAAATATAGTTTTTTGCTCTTTAATATGATATATTTTACAAAATTAAATTATTTTATATATTCAAAAATTCAAAATTCACAGTGGATAATTTATTGGTAATTTCTTGATAATGTTATTTTTTTTAATGGTGAAAATACCACATTTTTAGTCAAACACCCCATTTCATGTAATATATTTATATAGTTATATTTACTTTATTATTGTTTTTAAAGTGTTATTGTAATATTTTTTGATAATTTAATCCCATTTCGTTCATTGTAAATAATTTCACATTTAAATTGGACCTAAACAAATTTCAATATTTTGATAGTGTTAATGTCTTAAAAACCCACATTCTAGTTATTTAAATTGGGATTAATTTTAAATTAATTAATGAACATTTTATGTTTTAAATTTTAAAAAAGGATTCCATATTTGTAATAATAAGGTTCAAATTATGTAAAATGGTAACTTTTGTTTTTCGGTGTTTTGAATAGTAACATCCGTAATTATTTTTTATATTTCAAAGTTAAAGGGAATATTAGATTAATTAGATTAAAAATAAAATTATAATAATTTACAAATACACAAACACAAGTCATAATATTATTAGATAAGACATGGGAGACCATAAAAATCTATTGTCCAACCTTTTGGAATTTTGGAGCAACTTCGTTGTGAAAAATGATCTTTTATAACAATTAATTTAAAGTAAAGGGAAATATAAAATAAACATTTTTCTTTTTACTAAATCAATTTTAAGGGGTTGGGGGTTCTATAAGTGATTTATTTGAAGATAAAAATTAATTACAAAGATAATATGATTTCCTATATCATGTTATTTTATTTATAATTTTTATGTTTTATATATTTTAATTCAATTATGACTCTATGATGATGTAGTGATTGTTTCATTAATAAAAAATTTAAATAAATGATATAATAAATAATAAAATAAATATTGTTTTAAATAATTTAGGTCATCAATGATATTTTTAGAATAATATGACATGTTAGTGGACTATTAAATGATTTTGTAATGTTATCGCACTCTTCTCAATCTATTTAGATTCAATATAAAGTACTGTGTAAAAATTTATATAATTTATGTTTTATAAAAATAATAATTTATTAAATTATTTAAAAATTTAAAAAAAATATTTTAAACAAAAATTTGATTCAGATATGGTCTAAATGTTCATTAAGTGTCCAATAATAGGAAATTTACCCAATATAAGTAATATTAAAATATTCTTAACAATTAAATTTTTATTAATAATATCATCACTAAAAGAGAATAATTAATGGTAAACTGAAAAGATAATGTTTAAAATAAATACAATACATGTCTAAATACTATTGGATGATCTGATATTGATCTATACTCATCATATATTCCTTATAACTCAAACTGGATACACTTGTAGTAAAATAGTAACTTTCATTAATTTAATATTTTAATACTTATTAAGGGTGCCCTTCCCTCTCCTATAATGGGCACCCATCTGTTTCTCTTAATCAAGCTTCCAAATCCTTCTTGTTTTTGAAAACTATGTCCAAGACTTTTCTTACATTCCCTTCCAACATTTTAAGCCTTATTTTTGGTAGAACACCATTCATAATGGTGTTTAGGTGTTCTTTAAAAGCAATCAACTGAAGAAGATGTATCATTATCTTGATATGTTTTTATTTAGATTATTATTCCAATTCCTAAAATATCATTCAATCATGATTAGATAATAAATCTAGTATCCTATATAACAATATTTGTTTTTATGTTAATATCATCCCCTAAATCCATCACCACTTTCATCAAATGGGAATATAATTAACTGTTTTGGTTTATAGGTGAACTATCACCTCCATGAACCGATTTAGAATCATTTCCATTTTCATCTATTATGATGCATTATAATGTTGGATTTAACCATAAGATGTGATATTAATGACATATTAATCATTTTAATATAACAATATATAAATTATATTTTTGCTTCCTTGTGCATAAAAATGATAGTGTTTTTCGCGCGTATTTGTGAACAATCACCTCTGTGAAGCGGTGTGACTAATTTTTATTCATTATTTCACATTTAAAAAATATATATAAGTTTTTTTAAATTATTATTAATATTTTAATAATATAATTATTAGTGTATAAGGATAAAATTGTAATTACATTATTTACATAATAATCATAGAAAAATTGGAAATTTTACTCATGCTTATGTACGACCTACCTTATTAATGATTATAAAGTTGTCCAATTTTCATAACCATTTTAATTTTTCAAATTTTACAATATGAGTTATTTTTAAAAGTGATGAATATGCCATTAATACTGTCACAACCCGACCTGTGCATTCATTTTATTGTATTATTTCTTTGGATTTAATTATTTTTTCAGGGGTCCGGGATGAGTCTCAGACGAAATTTCCATGTTTTGTTACAATGTGTGCTTTATGATGTTGACATCATAGGGTTCATAGGATAATAATAAATTTGGAAGATGTGCATCTTCGCCTACGTAATTTTGATGATTGTTTGTTCTTGGAAAATAAAACTAATTAAATATATTTTTTTGGAAATTAAAAAATACATTAATTGTGTTGTTTAAAAAGTTTATGGTTATGATTTTTATTATTAGTAAAATGATATGAATACCTTTATTATTTTTATTTTATCATTGTGATGATTATTATTTTAATAATTATAACAATAATATTAATAATAATTATAATAATAATTATAATAACAATAATTATTATTATTATTCTCTTTATTGTTATTATTATTGTTATTATTACTTTTATTATTATTATTATTATTATTTTATTCAATATTAATTTGTTATTATAAGGGAGATATAATATATATATATACATAGATATGTATGTATGTTTTTTTTTGTTTTTTATCATTTTTTACCCATTTTTATTTTGGGTTTGTTACACTTTTTCTTTTCCCCTCCCTGATGCATGAGCCCCCCATCACCCCCTCCCTTATGTGTGGCATGCCCAGTGGCTATCTCCCCTATAGCAACGAACCACACTTTCTCGTGTCCCCCTACTTCTCCCCCAGCATAGAACTCCCATTCCGGAATTGACCCCCCATATCCCCTCCTTCCCTCTAGCTACCGTCTCACCTTGACAACATAACACCCCCACCCATATGCTCATCACAGCTAGTGCGCACCCAGACACGACCTCTGACATGAAGCCTATTTTCCATAGCATCATCCCACACCCCTACAGTGCACCCCCCTCCCCCCGACCGAATTATTCTCCAATGGAACGTATTCCTTTCTACTTCAGTGCACACAGTCGTTACTCATGCCAATGGCCCTACAGTCGGCTCCTCCCTTTCACCAAATACCATCCAACCCACCCCCTGCCCCCAGATCCTCCCTCCCATTCGACACTCTAAAACCTCCCCTCAGACCCCCAGCTTCCTGAATTTTTTTCCCAACTACCCAGTCGCCACCCCAACCCCCAGGATGCCTCCCTGTTATGCGTCGAGCAGCCGACCCTCCTTCCAGAATGCGCAACTCCCATCCGATAGGTAAACCATTGTTCATCCATTTATTTCAGAAATCTATTTTATATTTCCACTTGATTCATATTATTTATCATGATTTGATTAGATTTTATTGATAATTATGTGTTGTTTGAGGTAGGTTTGAGATTTTATGACCCATGTGTGGAATTTTCTAGGTTGTGTTGTCATCGCACATTGATCTTGAGGTAGGAATCCCCTTGCACTTGTCCTTTTTAAATTGTGAAAATTTAATTCTATAGTTTTTGCACATCATATATATGTTAAATATTTTCTTGCAACATTCTGGTTAGTTTGGTGGTATACTGTCAACGTTAAAATTTCTATTTGACATAGTCTTATTGTGGAGTTGTTAATAAGTAGTATTTTTTTGTAATATTTGGTGTGTTTTGATGTAGAACCTTGTTCTTCCTTCTACCGGTGTTTAATAAATTTCTCAAACATTTTTTAAATTATTTTGGTAGTGAAAATTATAAAAGATATTGTTTCTAGGGTGATTATTTTTCTAAAAATATATTTTTACATGCGATATGTTTTGTCGAGTTATGAACACTGAGTGTTTTATTAAAATTGTCTTTAATGTAAAATTTCTTTTATTAAAATAAATAAAATATAGGAATGCTATTGGAGTATATAATTTGTTTTGTATTAAATATAAATTATTTTGGTAAATATTTCATGCATTATGTCTTTTATATATATATAAATTCCGATTTGGATTTTAGGAGTAAAGTGTAGTGTAAAATAAATTGATAGGGTTTAAAAATGTGTCAGTAGCATGCGAAATAATGTTTCAAGTTTTTTCTGTGGTTTCCCATGTGGTTTGGGGTTTACAATGGCGTGTGTTGTGTTTTTTCATGTTTTGGAATTTTTTTAAAAAATTTCGGGTATTGAGTTTATAATCTAACTATATTAAAAAGTTTTTTATTAGTGTTTGGATGTGATATGTGATGTGTTTAAACATCCTTTTGGTAATGTGGAAATTATACCCTTGATAAAATGGGGTTTTTTAAATTGTGTTTTCTCTCTCGTTAGGCCACCTTGAAATAAATGATGTAATTTTCTTGTTATAAAAACCACCAGGATGTTCCTTGTGTCTCTGTGGCATGGTATTGTTGGGATGTACTCAGTATGGAATCCCCGAGTTCTATTATATAGGTCCCTTGATTAGGAACCCTTGGTATCTCTTGACTTTAAGGCAGGATAGTCATCCTTAGGGAGACTCAGTGTGGATCTTACTGTGAATTATTATTATAAGTATAGGTTGTGATTTAAGGCTCGACGACATCTGTTGGACCAAATAATTTTATATAATAGACATACGAACCTGATATATTGATATAATTATCTGAGATGAGTATTTCACTAGAAGGTTATGTTACTGACCAGTGGCCCATATCGGGAAGATATGATTGGGTTTGTTTCTATGAGATTTTTCCTCTTCCTTCCTGAGAGAGGATGATCAAAAATTTTGGAACATTAGATTTCATCGTATATGGTGTCCTACTGTAGATGTGTATTAGTATCATCTAGATTATTCATGATCTCTTGAGTTCACCTATGTCTGGTGGCTTTTATCTATTTGAACTGTTGTTGAAATACTTTCGAACCTATTTACATTTCCCTTACTATATCTGCCATTGTACCCTTGTGGGGCGTTTTTCATAAAAAGTGACATATTGTTTTCATGACTCCAATAAAATATGTTTTTCAAAAGATAACGTGTTTCAAACACTTTTGTTCTTGTTTTTCAAATGATTATGGGCAATTCTTTGTACATTGTTTTCAAGGAAAATTGTAGAAATGCATACTTTAATATAATGTAGTTCAAACAATGAAATTATGTTCCTAAACTTTTTATAGGTAGTGCATTGGGAATAGTTATCGTACTATCCTACGTAGTTTTATTACTCACACCTATAGTTCATTGCTATTTTTAGGTTTTGTGCAGGCTATAACTTGAGTGTGCTTTCCTTGGGCTATGTATGACCATTGATTCGGAGTGTGACCTGTGGGGGCACACGAAGTTGTTCAAACGTCGTTTTTGGATAGTTTTATCTCCATTAGTATTTGTTTAGTAGTTTCTTTGGTATATCTATTTTGGACTACTATTTAATATATCCTCTTCTTATATTTTTGGTATTGGGATAAATTGATCCCATTTTCTCTATCGATGCCATAAAACTTTTTCCTTCTCAGGAGGATCGGGAATGCCTCTCGGGCCTTTCCAAGGATCTGCTTGAGTTATTAGTTCTGGTTTGAAACGGTTTGGTTCATGAAAAAATGGTATTAGAGAAGGTCGGATCTTAGCAGACCTCTCTTTTCAGAGCACCCTTTGTTATTTTGGATGTCATGGTAGATGGAGTAGGGTTATCAGGACTCGAGGGGAAGATGAAGGAAGAGCGTCACAAAC
Organism: Viscum album; assembly: GCA_963277665.1. Lineage (NCBI taxonomy): Eukaryota > Viridiplantae > Streptophyta > Magnoliopsida > Santalales > Viscaceae > Viscum > Viscum album. The sequence goes on along the minus strand of OY728163.1, from coordinate 1,797,236,276 downwards.
TATAGCATGTTTTGATCCTCTGGTTTCCATGTGAAGTCTAGTTCAATTATTTAATATTGGGTTTTAGGATATATCTTTGATTGGGATACGACAAGGGGAGTTGGACTAATAGTCCTCATGATCTGCATGTCCTAGAAATCCATCTGTAGCTAGTGGCATGGTAATAAAAGGCTCTCTCTAACAGTGGTGTGTTTTTTATATGGCCACCAACAATATATTCAAGTTACTCCCTAAAAAAAGTTACCTATTTTAGTTGTTTGGGGTCTACTCTGACATCTAAAAGCTGTTTGTATCATAAAAATTTATTTTGAAACATGGTTGTTTTAAATGAAAGGTTTATTTTATGGAATTTTTTTATAGGAAATGGGATGAATGATTTGTTTTTAGATATTGAAGTTGTTTTTTAGGCCTTGGTGTTCCTAGGGGTGCTCACATTCATTGTGGTATGTGGGAATATGAACAGATGTCTCGTTTGGTTGATGGATGGCCGTGGTGGCACTGAAACATGCATGTGTGTGAGACTCAAGAAAAACCAATGGAGAGGGTTTAACCCACCATGATTGTTTTTTAATTTATATTTTCATCAAAACGAATGTTTTGATGTTATTATAGCGTGTTTTCTTGTGTTTAGGGATTTTCAACAATATAGTGTTTTATTCACATGATTTATATTTATTGATTTTTCCTTGATTGGGTAATTTACTTTTATTGTCTAATGGTTTCCCCCTTGATGCTTCGATGTGTGATCATAGTGTGGTTGATCAACCTAATGATTTTATTCAAGAGTTTCAGAAGCTAGATCAACCTATCTATTATGGTCATGCAGACCCTTCTGTTATGAAGTAGTTGATGCGAAAGACTAAAAGGGGATTTAACCTTAATGAGATTCCTGAGTCGTTGAAGATCAATTTAGGAACCTTCATGCTAGAAGATTCACCGTGGATGTGGTGGAAGTCAGTTTCTCAGAACAAGTCCTGTCAAGAGCATACATTGGAGTTTTTCAGGACCTTTTTTATTGGTTAGTATTTCTCTGAGGAATAAAGGGTGATAAATGGGATGGATATGTGTTACTAGTAGTACGGAGATAGATCTGTGTTGGAATATTTCTAGGGCTTTTTAAGGCTAGTCACTTATGATATAGGGTATATCACAGATGACTCTCTGAAGGCTCAACGAATCGCGGTGGGCCTCCATCCTAATCTACAGTCCAAGTTTTCAGAGTTCAATGTATCTTTAGTTGACGATGTGGTGAGATAATATTTTCATGTAGAACCCATGAAAGCAGGAGTGCTCATAGTATTCATCCCTCCTTCGATCCATATGACTAGTGGTGACGGTTCTGGAAAGGATATGAGGAAGCGATTGAAAGTTGATGGAGCAAGTTATTCAATCGAAAGGCCTCGGGACCTCTAATCATCATCTTTAGAGAAATAGATCTACATATGATATTAGTGTGTAAATTTGGTTCCCAAAAAGCTTTCTTGCCCATGAACTCATAAGCCCTCTCATTCATGCAGACATTTGGGTCACTTACAACAATTCGGTTGGGGATTTTTTATAAAAAATCATGGAGGAAGTTCTCCAAAGTGACATGTTGTTGGGTTTTTTGTTATGGTTTCATTTTTATGTTTCTGTACATAGTAAGGGATATCTTATAATTGTATTGTACTAATGGTGTTTTGGGTTTTGAAAAGTATGGGAATGTCCTATGTATTTTGATGAAATATTGTTTTTAATTCCTGTGTTGTTTTCATTTCAAAATTATGTTATTTATTTTTTCAAATTAAAAGATGTAAGTTTTTTACTAGGATTATCATAACCTAGATGCGAGGTAGGAGATGATTCATCCATCAGAGCTATATCCAAAAGGACTCTAAGTGAAGCCGAAAAATTGTTAAGAACCACAAGGAATTTTTAATGATTTTGGTTAAGGTTGTGCCCTATCATTGTTGTGGGATAGTTTTAGTGTTTCTGTTGTGGTTTCATTGTCTTTATATTTATCCTCTTTTCTCAAGAAGCGTGATGGAATTATCCCTCACGTAATGTTAGTAATTATGCCTTTTTGGTTGCGAGTTTCTATTACGTGGCTAGGCATGGACCACACAGGTGAATCAATTGCGGATTTGGTTTGTCGCTATCGCGAAGTGGTTAGTCATGAGCAATTTTCCATTATAGTTTCATTGATCCAATCCTCGGGCCAGCCTTCCCCACCCATGGGGTTAGTGTTTTGGGTTCTTATGGAGTTTTCATTTAACCTCATATCCCTTTCAGATGGGATTTTGTATTTAAAATGTTCTCGTGTATTCATTATATTGAGTAGGTCCCAGTTCAAGCCTAAATTAGTATTTCTATTTGGTCATGTGTTGTTTGGTTATTTATGGTGGGGAGACCCACCGGGATTTTCTTTTGGTTTTATCTTATGTTTTCATCAGATTATATTTTATTTATTATGGTGGGGAGTCCATTCAGGCATCCCTGTTATTGATAATATGATTTGAGAAATAGGGTTATGTCTCCTTGGTGGTCGATGGAATGTACATGGATTAAGATGTTGGGTCACGTTGATATGAAATCCTTAAGGGTTAGTCAATCATCTGGAAGGTGTTGTGGCTTTCTGGGGGTGAATAAAAATATTGTGTGGAGAATTGTTACACCCCCACCCATGCAGTCATTTTATTTTATTAATTATTTGGAATTAAATATTTCTCCTGGGGTCTAGGGTGAGTCCAAGGCGAAATTTCCGAGTTATGTTAAATTCTGATATTTTTTTTCTATCGAATTCATCAGGTGTATGGGAGGAGTGAGAATTTAGAAGCATCATGGCTACACCTTGGCATTTTCACGACTGTCCATTTTTTTAAAATAAAAATAAATAAATATATATATATATATATTGTCATGAAAATAATCATTACTAAAATGATATGAATACAATGATTATTTTTATTTTTTCATTATAGGGATAATAATAATAATTATTATTATTATTTGATTCATTAAAAATTAGTTATTAGAAAGGATATTTAATATATATATATATATATATATTTGTATATTATCACTTTTTAACCTTTTTCTTTAGTGTTTGTTATACTCCTCCATTTCCCCTCCATGTTGCACGAGCCCCCCACCCTACCACCACATCCCTTGGGTGTGGCGCGCCAAAAGGCTTTCCCCCCTACAGATATGAAACACACCAGTTTCGGTCCCCAGCTTCTCCCAGTGCAGTACCCCCATTCCGGCATTAACCCTAATCTCCCCTCCTTCCCTTCAACTGTTACAGCACGTCGACAGCATTGCACCGCCACCCCTATTCTCAGCACAGTTGGCACACACCGTGAAGCGACCTCCGACGCAACCCCTATTTTCTGTCACAATAACCCAAGCCCCTATTCCCATGGGGTCCGCAAGTTGACCCATGGAATGTCTTGGTCGACCAATACTCATACAATAAGGGTAGGATAAGTGTAAAGGTATTTTCATATTATTATAACATTATATTTACCTTAAATTACACTAATTACCTTTAATCACGATTAATAAAACTTAAAAGTTACTATTCAGAAAAATTATTTTAATCCCATTGAAGCACATTTTACATCCCAATGACAATGATGTGTGTCGTATTTTTGAAATTCAAATCACATAGGTGGTAATGTTTCATTTACACGAAAAATTAGTTTTTAAACTACCACTTAGTTGTTTCACTATTCTTCAAAAATTGATGTTTTTCCGAAAAATACTAAAAATTCACCCTAACATATAGTTGATATTTTGAATTAAAATGTGATGTCTATTTCAAAAAAAACCCAAACATATATGTTGCATTAATTAATTTTATAATTAATTCCCATTGTCAAAACAAATGGCATGTTTTTAAGAAACAATATCAATCAAAAGATTGACAATTGTTTGTGTCCAATTTCAAAGAGAAATTTATTCTAATGACCACCATTGGATAAAATGGTAAAAATATATTATAATTATACTTTAAAACCACTCAATAGTATAATTTATAATTATAAATTATTTTGATTAAAAATGTTGCTTCAAAGTATTTCTTTACTATTCATTGAAAATTGGAAGTTCTCAGAAAATTACAAAAAAAATCAACATAGGATAATTTTGATATTCCGAATACAAAAATGAAGTCCATTTTGAATTATAAAATTAATATAATTTCAAAAAGTGGTTATTACTATTCATAACAGCTTCTTTGATTGGTTGTGGTGTGTTTGAATCTCGTAGTTGTGTACAATGCAAGCTCTTGTATTATTGAAAGAGAAGCATACCGTGGAAGCTTGGGGTGTTACATTCTCCCCTCCTTCAATAAATTGCGTCCTCACAATTTGAAAATGTTTTTCGAAAATAATAGGATGAAAATAGAAAATACCTTTGTGGAAACCCATATCAGAAATAGGTTTAATGAAATTTAGTCTTAAAACTAGGGAAATGGAAAGGATAAAGTTACCACCAAATTAGGTTCTCAAATATGAGAACATTGGTGGAAATTATAAATACATAATTAGAGGGAAAATGTAAATGTTTATAGGGATTGATTGAGATCATCGATCACAAACAAGTGTAAAATTGAGGGCCTCAAAGCCATCAATCTATGATGAAAATATCATCATCGCAACAAAACATAAGGTATTAAGATAACACATTTTTGATTTAGTATCCCTTCCGTAAAGTTTAAGAATTAATTTATTCATAGGATAAGAGAGAGGTATATATATATATACTTGACAAGTAGAGTTTCAACCCTCAACTAATTTCTACCACAAACTCATCTTTCACTGAAAAAGATAATTGAACTCAAAAATATTATATTTATCCTAATCGTACAAGGTTTTAAATATTAACACATACCATTTAGATTAGGAAAACTATTTTTTAATAACCAGGGACTTCATGTAGGCTAGTGGTAGGTAATAAAGGCTTGTCACACTATGGTTGTGGGTTCGATTCCTGCTGCTTTGTCCGACGCGATGGGTTATCCCCCAACCTGCAGGTTGTCCTTTTCCTAAAAATATAGTATTATAATATTCCAAAGATAATATTCAGAAATGTTTTATCCTTAAACAATACTATCCAAAGTTAAACTTCAGCCATTCCAACTATAATAGTTATCCAAAATACCTCTGTCCAGACTTTCTCTAAAAGGTATCTAAATTCCAAAATCAATTGTAACATCAGATTCCCCAAACAATGTAAAGTTTCTCTTATTGTGACATACTAAAAATATGAGTACCTTCATCATATTAAAACCATAATAAAAACAACAAGTACTGCAGTACAATCCTTATATATATCACATTATTCTTATAACCAGAATATAATCCTTGAGTCCAAAAGCACCAATACATTAATTATTCCACTTCAACTGTAGTAACATCATAATATTTTCCTTGATCCATTGGCCTCTTTTGAGGTACGTATCCCTGAAACTTAGGGCATTCATTTTCATAATGCCCCATTTCTCTAAAATTGTAGCATTCAACAATGGCAGCCTCTTTCTTTCCCTTGCAATCGCGATCCTGGTGACCTTTTTCTCCACATTTATAATAAACCCCCATTCATTTTAGTCAAGTACCGGGGTGATTCTTCCCACAATTATTGCATAATGAAATATCCTTCTTTACCGTTATCCCTTTATGTATATCTTGTTCCCCCGTTATATTCTTCTCTTGCTTTACTTTATTGTCATATGATTTAGAGAATTCATTTTCTATATTGATAGTACGTGAGACTATATCTTCATACGACGAGAAAGATTGTGAGACTAATCCTCAACAAAAAAACAGTTTTAAACCATCAAGGAAACGTTAAATCTTACTTCCTATGTTACATATATAATCTATTGCATGCCTCACTAACCTTGTAATGTTAGCCTCATACTTTGCAACATTATAATCCTCCTATTGCCTCAAACTCAGAAATTGCCTTTCCATATCTGCTCGATGGTCACGAGGAATGCATTTTTCTAAGAAAAGATCTTTGAACTCTCTCCATTAGATACTTGATACTTCTTCATCTTTTATGGTATTTTGAATTGATGACCACCATTGATCAGCATCTCCAGTGATGCGGTAAACTTCCAAGATAACCTTTTCCCTTTCACTACTCCCCAAGGCATGGAATATTTTCTCTAAGGAATTTATCCATTGCTCATCTACTAATAGATTTGTACTCCCATTGAATGTTGGCGGTTGTTTCCTCATGAAGCGGTCTAACATTGATCCTCCACATTGCGAATCAGGGTGCTCCATATGAGTAAGGTTATTATTCATAACCTGAGTGAGTTGTCCCAATATGGTGATAAGATGATCCACACCATTTGTATCACCAGCTCCACTATAATTATCTTGAGCAGGAGGGAAATACCTACATGGAGTGCATGCATTAATACAGTTTCCATTCCTTCCACTAGGCGTCATTTCAAAACAATGGCATAAACTAGATCATTTAATGAATCAAAATACATAATTTCATACTTGTAAAACACATAACATAAATTGAACAGTTTAGGGATGTTATCTATAATCATAAAAATGTTCTCTTTGAGGAATTATATACTCATAAACCCTTCTTAAAGGTTTGTAATGAAAAATGATAATTATTCTATGAATATCCCCCAGGATTGTCGTAACCAAGAGTGCAACAAGGCCCGTTGTCATACACCATTTCCCGTTCGAGTCTAGCTCAATGTGGTGTTTTCGGGTTTTACCCCTATGTACATCTGTGCCAGAGCCACCTCTACTTGCTCGTATCCAGAAAAGGATTTATTTCTCAGAAAACTAAAAAAATCTCTATAATACCAAAATTCTAGGACGTTCTTCTATACTAATCCTCGATGCATATCTTAGGGATATGTGCTCTAATCAGAGTTTATCTAAATCTAGCTTCCAATGTTAGTACTAAATTGGCTCTGATACCAACTGTAACGCCCTGACCCCAGTTACCCAAGGTAGGTGCATTATTACATAACATTGGTATGATCATAAAAGATCCAGTCTCTACAGAACGATTATTTTAGTATCCTTGGAAACATTAGATACATTCATAAATGTTACATTACATCATAAAGTGATAAAATACAATTACATAATCTCATTAGTCCACACCCATATCCCTTTAGGCTATCCCTGAAGGTCAGTCATAAAATATTTTTTCACATCCTAGGAAAAGTAAAACATAGAAGGGGGTGAGCTCAGATGCTCAGTAAGGATAACAATACAGCAGAAACATTCATAAATAAACATAAACAATTAAGGAAATGTATAACTAAAACAACAATGCCTTTTAAACTTGAACATCAGCATAATATGGCATTAATAAAATGAAATAATGCCATTTACATATTCACATAGATATTCTACTAGTCTAATAATAACATGAAATATCAATAACCACATTCATAATGATGGAATGCATAATTTCAGACTATCATAACCACATAGTCAATGCCTTGTGCCAAGACTACTCATAAGATTTTATTACAGCCTTTTCCAAGACACTAGTTTGTCTCATGAGACCTACCGATGTATCAAGGAGCTATAGCGGGCTCCACACGTCACTTATTATGTCCAATGCATTTATTATATGAAAAGGTTTAAACATATCATAAACCATAACATAATCGTATCACATAAAACATGCATAAAGGAAACATAACATTTCCACATTTCAACCACAAGATATCAATACAAAACATTTATATAATAAAAAAATTATCAAAAGAATTTTCAAAACCAAAATAAAAGATAAGTAAAACATGGTATTTATTTTTCATTTTAAAAAATTTATGGCTTGTAGAGGAAGCCGAAACTCAAATAATGGTCACAACGGCTGAGAAGTCGTTGTCGCCGCATACGTAAGAAAAAACATTCCTTTTGTCATTTAGTAAAAACGCTTCGTATAAAAATATTCCTTTTGAATAAAAGTAACATTCATAGGGGTTTATACACCGTATAAAGAAAAGATGTGTATAAAACAAAATATGCCTCAATGAAAGGAGATTGAGACGAAGTCCGTTACCTCATGTCCGAATTGACTCAACCGTTCTTTAACCTCATGAATAATAAACTAGAGTTAATTTATACTTTCATAAGAACCTTCTTGAAGTTAATTATTCATTTTATATCACTTATTACCACGTTAAGAACATTATGTAATTATTTAACTTAATAACGGTCATTTTGTCGATCTTTGATACTTGAGTCATAAATAAACTTCTTATAATTACATGTTGTTCATGTGGTAAAATATCCATTATATAAAGAATTATATTAATAATTTAGATATAAAATATATCATATATATACAGTATATACATTCATTTATAATATTACATAACATTTAGAGTTAAGAAATGAAATTCATCGTTCATGGAGACGGTAAGCCGTACATACGCATGAACGCTACTTTCATTTATATTTCATATTTAATGGAATGAAATCATAATGAAATAAATTTATATTATAATTTCAGTATAATATCATATATAATATCATTTACTCCATCCTTTATATGTCCCACATATGGCATTAACGATTCAAATCACTTTGAGGGGGCGGTAGTCCGCACTTCCTAAAATGAAATTATCGCGTTTATCCATAATGGAAATCATAAAGGCTTTCCATAAATGAAAAATATATAAGCATAAGGAAAACATAAACATAATATATATCATAAATAAATATAGTGACATCTTAATGGCCACCATGAAATGTGTTAAAAGAAGATTGAACAATCATCGTTTCGTGAGGCAGTAAATCACCAACCACAGAAACAGTATGTTCTTTAACCATTAGACGGAGGTGTGTGTAATTTTAAATAAAATACATCACATAAAAAATCCTACTATTATTAAGATACTATTTTTTACAAAGGATATGAATAAAAAGAGTTTAGGGTGTTGGAGAAGCAAAATAAAACAAAATAACACAAGTGAAGACATTTCCTTTAAATCGGGTATCTCATTTTGATTTGTGCCAAAGGATTCCTTGGGAAGACTTATTCCCAAATTGAGGGTTCTAGGAGTAAGAGAGTGACGTTGGAAGAGTATTTGGGAATAGGTTGGCCGAGCCAAATGACATGTAGGTGTGAATAAGGTTGTAGAGGTTGGGGCCTTTTATAAGAAGAGAGGACGGGCACTCTTGGAAAGTCATGAAATGTTACATTATTATGAAGTGATTTTCGGATTTCAAAGGTCTCAAAATTATATATTTCTAGGATAAAGTGATAAGGGTTCTAAATATACTCATCCAATAGTTTTTTGACAAGTGTACGTCATATATTTTACATTATCTTTTCATTTTATTTAAATCGTTAATTACTGAGGTAATCGCTGCATCATCATGGTGTCATAAAAATTTAATTTATTTAATGTCTAAAAATTATAAATAAACCCATGATGTAGGAAATCTTTTTAGAATTCAAATGAATATTTATTGTCTAAATGTTAACATATATAACCCCATGTAATAATTGTTATAGTAAAACAACACATGTTTGTGACAATTTTATTTTTACGTTAAATAAAATGTTATTAATTCCATTTTCTTAACGATGTGGTCCATGGGGTCCCCAAGTTGACCCATGGATTTTCTTGGTCGGCCATGACTCATACAATATGGGAAAGACAAGTGTAAGGGTAATTTCATAATATTATAACATTATATTTACCTTAAATTACACTAATTACCGTTAATCGCGATTAATAAAACTTAAAAGTTACTATTACCCAAAAATTATTTTAATCCCATTGAACCAAATGTTACATACTAATGAAAATGATCTATGTCAGATTTTTGAAATTAAAATCACAGAGGTGGTAATGTTTCATTTACATGAAAAAATAGTGTTTAAACTACCACTTAGTGGTTTCACTATTTATCAAAAATTCAAGTTTTTCAGAAAAATACCAAAAATTCACCCTAAGCTGTAATTGATATTATAAATTCAAAAATTATGTCTATTTTGAAAAATTAAATAAATATAAGCTGCATTAATTAATTTTATAATTAATTCTTGTTGTCAAAACAAATAGCGTGTTTTGAAAAACAATATCAATCAAAATATTGACAATTGTTTGTGTCCAATTTCAAAGTGAAATTAATTCTAATAACCACCATTGGATAAAATGGTAAAAATATCTTCAAATTATACTTTAAAACCACTAAATAGTATAATTTATCCCTATAAATTATTTTGATTAAAATGGTGGTCTCTATGTATTTTTTTACTATTCATCTAAAAAGGGATGTTCCCATAAAATTACAAAAAATACAACATAGGATAATTTTGATATTCTGGATACAAAAATGAAGCCCATTTTGAAATATAAAATAAATATAATTTGAAAACGTGGTTATTACTATTCATAACGGCTACTTTGATAGTTTACGGTGTGTTAGAATCTTGATGTTGTGTACAATACAAGCTCTTGTATTATTGAAAGAGAAGCATACCGTGGAAGCTTGGGGTGTTACACTGTTGATGAACTGGCGCTTGTCTCCAGCCCGGGAAGATCGGGAATGCCTCTCAAGCCTTTCTGCAGATCAGATCGGGTGACCGGATCAGGGTCGACCTGGGTTGGTACGTGACAAATACTATTTTATAGATTATAGACTTATGACTACATGGACTAGTGACATCATACCATGTTCATTTTCGACTCAAGAACCAGTTATCGACAAAATGTCTGACATGAACTCATATAATTAACTAAATATTATAACATGGTTATAAATGAAGAAATGGGAGTAATTAACATGAAAATGTTCTGATCAAATAAGAAATTAAACATAGTTTATAATTTAGGTAGATAAAGAATAAACTAGACAATTCAGACTCACGGTATGGGAAATTCATAACCCAATTTCCATTCATTGGGTTATTCTTCTACTTCTTGATTATGTCATGCTATGATTATGTGAGAAATACCTTTTGATATCCTATCTTTCATTTATAAATTCTTCTGTGAATATTCATAATGGATATATTTTATTAAAAAATGATCTTTATAAAAGAAATATTCACTCAATATCAATTCATTGAGTTAAATATCTATATCATAGATTTTTTTTCCAAGAATATGTGTGAGCGACCTATGATTGTTTTACACTTAATATCCAATTATATTGGGTGTATTTATATTTTTCACACATTATTATGTCATTTATTTATCCTTAATTTAATGATATTATCTCTTTATGGGACATCATCTCAATCTCATTTCATTGAGGCATATTTTGAGTTATATAAGACCTTGTTTTTATGATATATTATCAAACCATTTCATATTTAATTTCATTATACATTTTTAAAAAGGGAATATTTTTTATGAAGTATTTTATTAATTGAAAAAAATGAATTACACTTTTTAACGTACTTGGTGAATACTAAATTTCTTCCACTACGAGCATTATTTGATATCTGGCTTCCTCTATGAGCCATAATGTTTAAAAAAAGAAATGAAATTTCCCTATTTTAGTATTTTGGTTTTAAAAATGGTTTCGAGAATGTATTGATTATATCAATATCATGAAATTATTTCTTATGATTTCAATGTTGAAATTTTATTTTTCTTTTATTCATGTTCATGGGATATGATTATGTTATAGTTCCTAGGAATTTCATATGTATAAGGTTGGTTATGTGATAAAACAAGGGTGGGTTAGATTTTTATATCTCTCAAATGCAATGGGTAATGTGATTGAAGTTAATTTTAAGGTTTCTCCTCAAAGATTTAGGGAATATACTATGATGGGTATTCCAAACATAACCATGATGGCTACTCCATATATAGTTTTGAAAGCTACAATTTATGTTTGTTATAGATTTCAAAAGATACCTTTGTGATTTATGTTTTTTATTAGATATTCATAAATAATTTTATTTCATAAGGTATGTTAGATGTATTATGTATTATGATAGAGAAGTATAATTTCATTTATTTATATGTATTTATAATGACCCATACATTACATACATTGTGATTACTTCTGAATTGACGCATAATTATTACAACATATAACGAAACCATGATAGGACTGTATGGGTATAGTGTCTTTAGAAACTAGGAAACATAAACAACTTGTTCATAAGGCATCTACATTGTCTCTCATGTATTTCATCATCTATAGAGTCCCTTTTTGCATATCCTACTTAATAAACTTCTTCCTGACCTATGGAAAATAAAACATACAAAAGGGTGAGCTCAAATGCGCAGTAAGGGTAAACAAATTAAATATCAATCATATCATATTCCTAAGAACATAACATTGTAAAAATCATAACCTGAAAAAGAGATCATAATATCATAACATGGGATAAATCATAGTAATTAAATGTAATCCCAATAATCATAACATAAAACATGAAACTTTGTGGTATACACAAATAATCATATAAAATAATTTCGTATTAGTCAAGACTCATTTCCAAGACTATCATAGTGGACAAAGTCTATTTCTGAACCGAGTTCATTCCTCATTCTAGTCCTATATCACTGAACCAGATTAACTTGCGGTTCCATCCATGTCTATCTCATTAGATATAAATATTTACCCAATGCATTGGATGAATATATAGGTCCAACCCATATCATAATTAATCATTTCTTATGTGTTCCACAGAATCATAAATCATATATCATAGCATAACACATGTAATAAAAATGGGATTCTTAAACATCATTCCATTATAACATAAAATATATATGATAAATGGACTTCATAAAAATAATTCCATCATAACATAATCAAATCAATGTAAAAATAGGGATTGAAACAGATCCCTATATTATCTAATATAGACAATAATTTTTTTTAAAAACATGAACTCCATTCTTTAGGAGAATATCCTCTCTACTTCAAAAACATTTTTTTTCAATATGAACATGTCAAAAAATGTAATCTAAAAAAAGATAATTAAAAACACATGAAAACTCATAAAGTAATATTCATTGAAATAATGTTATATGAAATCATAAAAATCCATTAATGTCGTATAAGTTAAAAAAATTCTTATGTTACTTTGGCAAGAAAGTTAAAAAATTATCTCGTACTGAAAATGAAAAAATATTCCTTTCATATCTTTTATTAATAATTCACCAATAGGTAAAATTGGATTTAAAAAATTGTTGGAGTATAGAAATAATACTACATATTGAAGAAACATGGATGTGGATGATAAATATGCCCCAGAAAATTTTGAAGTATAAACAATCTCATATAAAAATAAGATTGTGAGATTTTCCCTTACCTTAGGTCCAATATGCTTCATACATATCCAAACCTCATGTATAATGTTTTAGATAATTTCATTGACTTATTACAGAATCATATTCATTGGTATGATATCATATACGGTCATATTCATATCTTCTTATTAGTAATATGTCATTGTTACTTGTTATTCGGGTGTTCATTTCATTATGTTCTTATGCATGTTTTGTCGAATAAATTATTATTCCTATTTTTAGGTTATAGATACCTCATTTACAGAAAGTTATTAGTGCAATATATGTCATATTTATTAATTCATTTCATTTATACAATTATTATTCAATTTATATCATGTAGAAATAGTCGCATCCCACAGTGGGGATGGTAGGTCGTACGTACACACGAGCGATGATATCATTATTTGAATATTAAAATCTTATATAATTGGATGGTATATCATATATATATAATCATAATAATGTTACAATTATTTTTTATTTCATTTATAATCATTATCATACCCATCCAAATGATTAAATGTTTGAATAACAAACTACACCACGATGTGGAAACGGTAAGTCGTACGTATGCATGTGTGGTGACTTTTTCATTCATAGGATGGATAAAATGACTAATATGGTTGAACCATTTATAATAACATCATAATATATAGAAGATACTGGAGTTATTATTTTATAATGTAAACAACAAAGAAGGATGAAGTGGCAGAAGAAAGGATTTTGAAATAGCTCTTCCTCTGGTTCTTCCTTTTGATTTGATCAAAAGGGCTTTATAAGTTGGCATTATGACTAAAGTAAGGCCTCTAAGAAGAAGGGAGGACAGATTTGAGGGTATTTGGGCGGGGTTTGGAAGAGCAAAATATCTTTGGGGTGTGAATTAGAGAGAAGGGGGGAGTTCCCTTTTATAAGATGGGTGAGGGGCACCTTAGAAAAAACATAAAATATTATTTTATAATAAATTCATATTTGGTTTATAATTGATCCAAAGTGACTTATTTATAGGATAGGGTGGGAATGGGTTTAAATTCTCTCAACCAATAGGTTTTATACAAGTTTAGGTTACCATTTTAACCTTCTTATTTATATTTAATTATAAGTTAAATAATTTTACTTTTACCGTGCCTTCTTGTATTCCTACACTATATGGTTAATAAACGTACTATAAACTAACAATCGAACCCTAATTGGTTCATTTATGTCATATATATTATTATATATGTTTTTTGGCCAAACCTTATATTTTTATAAATAGTATATCAATTAATAATTTTATATTTGTTTTAAAAAACTTTTATGTCAATTTTGACACTATTTTGTATTTTATTTTTTGAATATTCATAACATCATTATTACTTCGAAACAATTTATTATAACCAACACTAATATGTTATATTATCCTATAAAATGAGTTTAATTCATAAATATTCTCAATTTACATTTATTTGGGTATTTATAATATCAATTATGTATATATTTCATTAATTATGTAATTATTGGATCATCATTGTGTCAAAAATAAATTAAATTATTTAATGTCTAAAAATAATAAATAAAATACCATTATGTATGAAATATTTTTATATTTCTAATGGATATTTATAGTCGAATTTATCTTTTGTATAACCTGATATTAATTTTTTTACATATTAAACATTGATTTTATTTATTTTAACTCTTCTTTGAATTAAATAATAACAAATGACTTAATCTAATCCATGTGGACCTAAATGGTCATATTTTATTCCTAAGGTTGTTTTTGGTAGAATTACACTTATTTAATAGAATTAGAACATGTGTTAGGGTAATAATAATATCATTATTACAATTAATTACCCTATTTACTTTAAACAGTGGTAAATTAAAGAAAAAAGTTACTATTCACAAAAAATTATTTTTATCCTATTGAATCACATTTTACTCCTTGATATTTGAGGTGTCTCTCAGAATGTCAAAATTCAACTCACAGAAGCGTTAAAATTATGTTTTATGTAAATTTGTAAATTCTCATAGGAGGGTAAAATACTGTAAAATTTTCAATAAAACTTTTATATATCTAAAATTATTTTAAAATAAAACCAATGAATTAAATTGAACATATATTGGTATAATGTATCTATTTTGACATAAAATAAATTTAAATAAAATAAATAATTATTTAACTAAAAATTCGGTTCTAAACTAAAACTCCGTGTTTTTCACTATTCATTAATAATTGAAAGTTTTCAGAAAAATACAAAAAATTCACCCTAAGCTAATTTCGATATTCATAATCCCAAAATGAATTCCATTTTGAAAGATAAAATTTTTAAAATTTCAAAAATTGGGTATTACTATTCATAATGGCTAATTTATATAATAATCTAATAACATATCATTTTTTAGTGAAACTCGCTATTACGTACAACACAAGCTATCGAGGAAGGCTTCTCTTGAGTGTAATGGAAGCCAAGACAGTGTTGTGTGTATTGAAAGATTATATTGTTGTTTCATATAACAAAATGAAAAAAAAACAATGTATTTCTCATAAAATCTTACGGTGTTACATTATACCCCCCTTAAAATAGATTTTCTCCCTCGAAATTCGTCACTTCATAACAAACTGATGAGGATACCTCTCCCTCATCATATCCTCAAGTTACCATGTAGCTTCTTATAATTGGTGGTTCTTCCATAAAACATTAACCAAGTGATTGGTATTGTTTCAAAGAACTTTTTCACTATAATCCAGAATCTCTATTGGCTGCTCTTTATAAGAAAGATCTTGCTCCAATGGTACAACTTCTGACTTTAGTACATGTGAAGGATCAGGTATGTACTTTCTCAGGAGAGGCACATGGAACACATCATGATATTGAGGTAGAATTGGTGTAAGTTCCAATCGATAAGCTACCATCCCAACAAGATCCAGTATCTCAAATGGACCAATATACCTAGGCCTTAACATGCCCTTATTTCAAAATCTCATTACTCTATTCCAATGAGTTATTCGTAAGAACACTTATCACCCAATTCAAACTCTAGCTATTTTCTTAGGTTGAAAGCATAACTTTTTTGTTGACTCTAAGATTCTCTTATGTGTTGTTGAATAGATCTTACATTTTCTGCCATCTCATCAACAAGATCAGGTCCTAATAGATTTCTTTCCTCAACTTCATCCCATCAAGTTGCAATTCTCCATTTTTTCCATAGAGAGATTCATAAGGAGACATCCGAATACTGGAGTGAAATCTCTTATTATATTAAAATTCAACCAAATGGTAGGTGTTGATCTCAGCCACCTTTGAAATCCATAGAGAAAGATCTCAACATGTCTTCTAGAGTTTGAATTGTCCCCTCAAACCGATCGTCGGACTGAGGATGATAAGTAGTACTGAAACTCAACTCTGTATCTAGATTATGCTGAAGACTTCACCAAAACATCGAGATAAACCTCGGATCTCAATCAGATATAATGGAAAATGGTACTCCATGCTATCTCACGACTTCCATCACATATATCCTGGCAAGCTTATGGAGAGAGAAATCTTCTCTAATAGCAATGAAGTGTGGCTACTTCATAAGATGATCAACTATAACCTAGATAGCATTATTTCCTTTGGATGTTTTAGGATGTCCAGTGACAACGTTCATAGTGATGTTTTCCCACTTCCATTCTGGTATAGGTAATGGTTTTAACATCACCGTAGACTTCGGTCTCTCAGATTTAACTTGCTGACAAACCATGAATCAATAGATATATTCAGTAACATCTTTTTTCATTCCATCCCACCAGTAGTACTTTTTTAGGTCCCTATACATCTTCGTGCTCCAGGTTGAATAGAGAATGAAGAACTACGAGCTTCATTTAATATTTCCTTCTTTAATTCTAGGATGGAAGGAATACACACCTGATTTTTGAAGCCTATTATTTCATCATAATCAATGTGAAATTCAGAAACATTTCACACCTTTTTTTGAAACTCTACATCTTCTTCATATGCCTCTTTAATCTTCACATGTATAGATGGTTGAACATTCATTTGAGAAAAATAAGATTTTCCACTTCCATTATAATTCCAAGATCCATCCATTGTAAATCCATAAATATTGGATCTTTTGTGATCCTCATCATGGATAAGCTAGCATGGTCTTGTCGACTTAATCCGTCTTCCCCCTAGTTTGCTATCCCAGGGTGGTAATGAATTGAGCAGTTGTAATCTTTAATCATCTCCAACCATCTTCTTTGGCACATATTCAGCTCCTTTTGTGTGAAAATATACTTTAAACATTTATGATCAGTATAAATATCACACATTTCACCATAAAGATAATACCTCTAAATCATTATTGAAAATATTAGTGCAGATAATTCCAAATAATGAGTTGGGAAATTTTTCTCATGGATTTTCAACTGTCGTGAAGCATAAGCTATCACCATATCATTCTGCATGAGAAAACACTCCAATCCCTTCTTGGATGCATCACTATTGATCACAATCATTTCTCCACTAAAAGGAAGTGTGAGAAAAGGTGCACTGGATAATCTTCTTTTTAACTCCTTGAAATTCTCTTCACACTCCTCCGTCCAAATGAACTTATCTCCTTTTCGAGTCCACCTAGTGATTGGATTAGATAATCATGAAAAATCATTCACAAAATGTCAATAATATACATCCAAACCAATAAATCATTGAATCTCAGTTATTGTTGCTGGTCTGGACCATATTTTGATAACCTATCGTTTTGCTAGATCCATAGATATCCCCTATTTTGATATTATATGACCCCGAAATGAAACTTTTTGAAGCCAAAATTCACACATGGTAAATTTGGAATAATGATTATCATTTCTTAGGGTATTTAATACAATTATCAAGTGATCCTCATGTTCTTCCTTTCTCATTGAATATGCAATAATATCGTCTATAAATACAACCACAAACTGATCAAGATAGTATCTAAAGACTCTGTTCATTAGATCGATGAAGATAGCAGGGGAATTAGAAAGACCAAATGGCATCACAATAAATTCATAGTGTCCATACCTTGTACAGAAATCCATCTTTGGTATATCCTCCCATTTGAACCTTAATTGATGATACCCTGATCGAAGATCGATCTTATAAAAGTATTGAGCTCTGTGTAGTTAGTCAAATAAGTCATCAATGTGTGGGAGAGGATATTTTTTCTTGATAGTGATCCTATTATGTTCATGATAATCAATGGTGAGTCTCATTGATCCATCTTTGTTCTTAACAAACAGAACATGTCCTCCCCAAGGTGATGCACTAGGGCATATGAATCCCCTATCATAATTATCATGGAGTTGCTTCTTCAATTCCTTCAACTCAATTGGGGATATTCTATAAGGTGTCTTTGATATGGTAATAGCACCCAGTATGAGTTCTATTAAAAACTCATCTTCACGATTTGGTGGAAGACCTGGAAATTCTTCTAGAAAGACATCATCAAACTCCCGTACAATGTGAATATTCTTAATCGTGAGTTTCTCTCCAACCATTCAAGATTAATAACCTTCATTTATTGGAATCAAGACCCATAATATGGTTGAAATTTCAACTAGAAGGTTATATTTATCCTTTCATTGATATATGGTCATAGATTGATCGGGAATATGAAATTTGACTTCCATTATATTGCAATCGATATGAACTCTATATAATAAAATCCAATCCATGCCAAGAATCACATCAAATACCACTATTTTAAGGATCACAAGATTTTCAGGAAGCACTTTCCCACAATCCACAATTGGAGAAGAATTATAAACTTTTGATGCAACCGATGATCCATTAGGAGTTGTCACAACTAACTCAACAGCTAATTTTTGAGGTAGTACAGCGATAACTTTGGAAAATTATTCAGAAATAATAAAGTGGGTGGATCTAAAATCCAATAAAACATTTTCTACAATAGAGTGGATGGTAAGTGAACCTTTTACCACTTCGATATCGCACTCCACATCGCAGATAAAATTGATTGAAACATTCCTTTGTCATTGGCGTTAAGAGTTTGTTGATGTCGATCATCATAAACAACCCTTTGATTAGGGAATTGATTAGCATAATGCCCCATTTACTTTCCCTTGTAACATTAAAGTGTAGGAGGTTCATTATGTGTAGCATTTTCTTTGTTCGCATCACTAGACATATTTTTCCCATCATTGCGGCATTCAAATGCCTGATGACCTTATTTCTCACATTTGAAACATCTACTTGTCCCTTTAAAACAATTCCCTCCATGTTTCTTTCAGCATTTTGAGCATAAGGGAAAAATCATATTCTTTTTTGTGTGGTCTTTAGATTTCCCATTGAATTCCATTTTACTCTTCTTATCAAACCCATACGAGTGATGGGTTACTTCAATCTCTATCTCAACCTTGAGAGCACATCGAACAATTTATTTGTTGCTATTGAATTCCCTTATGGATAACGGCCTTCGAAGACTTGGTTTTAAGCCACTAAAGAATTGATCAATCTTAATCTCAGGTTGGATAATAATCCTGGAAGCATACCTTGATAGTCTTGTAAAATTTTCTTCATAGGTACCAACAGATTCATCATCCTTTTACTTTAGATAAAGTAACTCCATCTCCATCTTTGTTTGAGGAGTACGAGGGAAGTACTTATTGAAAAATATGTTCTAGAACTCATCCCATTCCATGGACTCAATTTCGTCTCTTTGCCTCATATTCTAGATAAGATTCCACCATTGATCAGCTTCACCTTCCAAATGATATACTGGTAAGATGACTTTATCATGTTCAGAACATTAAAGAATTGAAAATATATTTTCAGTGGTACTGATCCACTGTTCAGTCACTAATGGATCAGTAGTCCCACTGAATGATGGTGGACGCTGCCTCATGAAGGATTCAATAGAATTTTTCTCCTTTATTTGCTCGTTTGGAAGTCCTGCATGATTCATAGCTTGAGAAATTTGTGTTAGCATGGCTACAAGATTTTTCATTCCATCTCCCATAACATTTTGTTTCTTAGGGGGACAATCATTTCATTTCGCATCACATTCAGCATTAACATGGTTCCTTCAGGTTCCACCCATTGACTAAAACCAATAAGTATAGCGTGAGAAACACTAGTCATAATAGGAAAACCACATAATCAAGAATAAAATTTTCCACTTAAGGTCTTATAATAGGTTATTCATGGCCATTTCTAAAACACAAATATTGTGTTCTATTCTAATACATATCCATAGGGTTCTTACTAAGGCTTTCACATAATAGTTTCCAAAGGATGACTATACCTTTCCTTTGATACCAATTATAAAAACCCATACTTTACATAAATTGTTATTACATTATAATTGAAGCATACTTATTACAACATATAACGAAACCATGATAGGACCTTATAGGTAAAGTGTCTTTAGAAACTAGGAAACATAAAAAATTGGTCCATAAGGAATCTACACTATCTCGCGTTTATTTCATCATATCTAGAGTCCCTTTTGGAATATCCTACATAATACCCTTCTTCCTTTCCTGAGGAAAATAAAACATACAAAAGGGTGATCTCAATTTCTTAGTAAGGGTAAA
This sequence comes from Viscum album, assembly GCA_963277665.1. Lineage (NCBI taxonomy): Eukaryota > Viridiplantae > Streptophyta > Magnoliopsida > Santalales > Viscaceae > Viscum > Viscum album. The sequence goes on along the minus strand of OY728163.1, from coordinate 1,797,215,463 downwards.
TAAAGGAAATATTAATCATATCATATTCATAATAACATAAGATTTTCAAAATCTTAACCTGCAAAAGAGATCATAATATCATAACATAGGATAAATAATTGTAGTGAAATGTAATCCCAATAATCGTAACGTAAAACATGAAACATTGTGTCACACAAAAATAATCATAGAAAATCATTTCATATTAGTCAAGACTCATTTCCACGACTATCATAGTGGACAAAGTCCATTTCTAAACCAAGTTCACTCCTCGTTCAAGTCCTGAATCACTGAACTAGATTAACTTGTTGTTCCAGCCATGTCTATCTCATGAGATATAAATCTTTACCCAATTAATTGGATGGAGATATAGGTCCCACACATCTCATAATAAAACCATTCTTATGTGTTCCACAAAATCATAAATCATATATCATAGCTTAACCCATGTAATAAAATTGGGATTCTTAAATATCAAGCCATCATAACATAAACCATATAAGATAAAAGTAATTAATAAAAATAATTCCATCAGAACATAATCAAATCAATGTAAAAATAGGGATATAAACGTAACCCTATATTATCTTAGATGGAAAATAATTTTGATAATACACTGGAACTCCATTCTTGAGGAAAATATTCCTTCTACTTCAAAAACATTTTTCTTTCTTTCTATACATATCATACAATTTTAAAATAAAAGAAGTTAATTAAAAATAAACTTGAAAACTTTTAAAGTAAGTTTCATGGAAATAATTTTCTACTAAATCATAAAAATCCATTCATGCATTATATATTAAAAACATTCTTCTCGGACTTTGGCCGGAAAAGTCAAAAAGTATCTCGTACTGAAAACAACAAAAGATTCCTTTCATATCTTTTACAAAAAATTCCCCAATAAGTAAAATTGTATTTAAAAAATTGTAGGAGGATATAAATAATATTACATATTGAGGAAACATGGATGTGGATGATAAATATTCTGCAGTAAATTTTGAAGTATAAACAATCTTAGATAAAAATGATATTGTGAGATTTTCCATTACCTTAGGTCTGATATGCTTCGTACGTATCTGAACCTCCATTATAATGATTTAAATAATTTCATTAACTTATTACATAATCATATTCATTGATATGATATCATATATGGTCACATTGTTATCTTCTTATTAGTAATATTTCCTTGCTACTTGTTATTCGGGTGTTCATTGCTTTATGTTCTTATGCATGTTTTGTCAAATAAATTCTTATTACAATTTTTAGGTTATAGATACCTACTTTATAGAATGTTATTAGATTAATATTTATCATATTTATTCATTAAATTAATTTATATAATCATTATTCAGTGGAGATCATGTAGAATGAGTCATATCACATCGTGGAGACGGTAGGCTGTACGTACGCACGAGTGATGATATCATTCTTTTGATATTAAAAAAGTATATAATTGGATGTTATATCATATATAAAGAATCATAATAATGTTATATTTATTATTTATATCATCTATACTCATTATCATACACATCCAAATGATGAAATGTTTGAATAAAAAACTACACCACGACGAGGAGATGGTAAGCAGTACGTACGCAAGTGTGGTGAATTTTTCATCCATAGGATGGATAAAATAACTATTATGGTTGTATAATTTGTAATAAAATCATAGTATATATAAGATATTAGAGTTATTATTTTATAATGGAAACAATAATGAAGGAGGAAGTGGAAGAACGGATCGTGAAATAAGTGGTGAGATATTTACCTCTTCCTCGGGTTCTTCCTTGTGATTTAATCAAAAGGGTTCCTTAGTTTGGCTTTATGACCAAAATAAGGGCACTATGATGGAGTTATGAGAGTTTATAGTGTATTTGGGCAGTTTTTGGCCGAGAAAAATTGCTTTGGAGGTGTAAATTAGAGAGAAGGGGGAGTGCCCTTTTATAAGAGGGGTGAGGGGCACCTTAGAAAAAACATAAAATATTATTTTATAATAAATTTATATTCTGTTTATAATGGATCCAAAGTGACTTATTTTGAGGATAGGGTGGTTGTGGGTCGAAATCCTATCAACCAATGTGTTTTATACATGTTTAGGTTACAATTTTAACCTTATTATTTAGATTTAACTCTATGTTAAATAATTTAACTTTTATCGTATCTTCTTGTATTCTTACACAATATGGTTAATATATTTACTATAAACTGACAATATAACCCCTATTGGTTCATCAATGTCATATATATATTTATATAAGTCATTTGGACGATCTGTATTTTTTTATGAAAATAATATCAATTAATAATTAAATATATGTTTTCAAAATTCATTTATGTCAATTTTGACACTATTTGGTATTTTGTTTTTTATAAATTAATAACAGAATTATTACTTCAAAAAAATACATTTAACAAACCCTAATATGTTATAGTAACCTAGAAGATTAGTTTAATTCATAAAAAGTCTCAAATTACATTTATTTGGGTATTTATAATATTAATTATGTAAATATTTCATTAATAAGGTAATTACTACATCATTATTGTGTCATAAATAAAATAAAATAATTTAATGTATAAAAAATATAAATAAAATACCATTATGTAGGAAATATTTTTATCTTTCTAATGAATATTTATAGTCGAATTTATGTAATGTATAACTCTATTAATTTTTTTTTACTTATTATACTTTGATTTTAATTCTTTTAACTCTTCTTTGAATTAAATAATATTAAATATCCTAATCTAATCCAAGTGGACCAAAATGGTCATATTTTATTCCTAAGGTTGTTTTTTTCGAATTACACTCATCCAATTGAATTAGGAAATGATTTAGGTTAATAATAATATCATTTTTACCCTTAATTACCCTATTTACTTTTAACCGTGTTAAATAAAAGTAAAAAGTTACTATTCAACAAAAAATTATTTTTATCTTATTGATCCACATTTTACTCATTTATATTAACCATCTCTCTAGGATTTTTAAAATCCAACTCACATGACTATTAAAATTATGTTTTATGTAAATTTGAAAATTTTCCTAGACAGTGGGTAAAAGACGGTAAAAAGTTCAATAAAATTTTTATATATCTAAAATTATTATAAAATGGTTCCAATGAATTTCATTGAACTTATATAGTTATTATGTATCTATTTTGAACAAAAATAAATTCAAATAATATAAATAATTATATAAATAATAATTCAGTTTTAAACTATAAATCAGTATTTTTCGCTATTTATCAAAAATTGAAAGTTTTCAGAAAAATACAAAAAATTCACCCTAAGCTAATTTCGATATTCTGAATCCAAAAATGAAGTCTATTTTGAAAATTAAAATTCATAAAATTTTAAAAATTGTGTATTAATATTCATAACTACTTGTTTATATAATAAATTAATAACATATCATTGTTTAGTAAAACTCAGTATTGCATAAAACACTAGCTATCGTGGAAGGTTCCTATTGCGTGTAACACAAGCCAAGACAGTGTTGTGTGTTTTGAATTATTCCTTTGGTGTTTTCTATAACATAATACCTAAAAACAAAATATTTCTCATAAAATCTCATGGTGTTCCATTATTAATGAACTAATGCTTTTGTTCCTTATTTTATATCCCTTACTATGATATTTTTTTCTCATACAATGTTTTTGAAATATTTTTCAGTTGGTATAAGGAAGAGTAAGATAAAGGATTATTTTAAGAATAAATTTATATAAAAAATTATTTTTTTATTGTGAAATAATTGGATATATTATATGTGTCTAATTTTTAATATTTGAGATGTATTGTATTAATAATGGACAAATTATTTAATGCTATAAACCTGAAAATATACTCAATTTAAAGGAAAGTAAATTATTGATCAACACTGATGATTATGAAATGCGTAAGGCTGATTCATTTCAATTTTTAATAGATGATAGATTAGATAATTTTAGAGGATAAAATGTTATTTAATCATAAGAGGTGTGTTTTATATATCCACAACTATTAGAATACTAGAAAGTGAAATGATTATTTTAGATAACTAGAATGAGTTTAAGATAACATAAACAAGTATATATTAGTGGTTACCCTCATAAGACATTATCTGATGATTTTACTAATATACTCACACTGACCAATTTGGTTTTAGTAAATTGGTGGATATATCAGGAACAATGTAACAATGGATGTGAATAAAACAATATTTGTTTAATGAATAAGAAACCAATGAAATGTTATCTGTAATGATAACTCTTATGTTTATTCTTAACCAACTATTTGGAGTAATTATTTACTACTTGAACCAAGGTGATTTTTCTGAAGAATCATATATGCAAGAATATAATCCCTATGTATGTTCAGGTAATAATATTAAAGGTATGTATATTCTAAAACCTATGTGTCACTGTTGAGGAAATAAATACATAAGAAAATTTCTGAAATGGAAATCAATCTATTATAGATGTGGTAACAAAGGTTATAATGTAATAACCTACCATGTAAATGGAAGCATTTAGATAACTATAGGAAAGGGAATGATGATCTTTCCAAAGGATCAATCGAATGTTTTAAATGTTGTTTCTGTGGTCATTATGAAAATAGATTTCATTCGAAGAAGGTTTGAGAATGTGATAAGTAAGACCATAAAAATATATGTATTCCAATACCTAATGAAATTTGGATTTACGATGAGGAAGAGGGAAAATTCATTGTGTCGAACAAGGTTGTGGGTATCAACCCTGCAACTGAAGTGAGATAAAGCATTATAACCTAGCATTTTCTTACATGAAGTCCCTGGTTAGTATGAATTTTACTTTTTAATAAATTTATTTTATCACAATAAGGTGATTTTCAGAAAATATGTTTTCTCAAATGCATATATTTGTTATTGCAAAAATTATTTGGTTATTAAGTGATAACTTTCATTTTGGAAGACTTTCATCACTTTGGGATCATTATTTGTTTAATGAATATAGAATACTCTGGGATTTAATAGAGAAACAATGGTTGAATAATATTTTGGGAATAATCTATGATCTTAATTGTGGTCTTCTGGGGAATTAGTGTATTTAATGAGAAGGGTAACCTATCTTTTAGAATAATTAATTATGTTAATTACATTTTAGTAGGAGACATTAAGAGTGATTTATGTTATTTAGACATAACTGTTAAAATTTATCATTAATGATTATGGGATTAAATCCATATGATTTTTTATTTCAATCCCTTTTTGTATTATTTTTAGTAATTATATATATATATATATTTTTTAATGGTATATTTTATCATTGGGTATTACTATATAATTTTTTAGATTAAAAGTAGTCTTTTTTTCTTGTAAATGAATATTCTTTTTGGGGAATTATCATATCTTATCCTAAAAAATATTGGTTCTAGTTATTGATTCTAGATAAGATGGTTAGATATTTAATCTTTTGTGGATTATATGATTATCTAGATTTTTATTCTATTGATTTTAGTGTGACCAAGTCAACTTGAATACTTTTATTTAGATGAAATATGAGTTTGTGGTAGAAATTTATTAATGGATGAAATTTTACTGGACAAGTAAACATGATTCCTTATGTTCTTATTGACAATATTAAATAAATTCCACATAAAAATGAAAAGTAACATAAATAAAAAACTTTTTCTATTTAATTTTACTATTGTTACATTAAATATCGGTTAACCCACCACAATTGTATGGTTTTCTGGTTGTTAACATTATCCTAATCATGTTTTCAACCACCCTTATTAGAACAGAATGGTTAGTTTCTCTTCCATAACCCTGTTTTAATACATGGAATCTTAGTATGTGTTATCTCAGGTGACCATTATACTTATTATTCATTATTTTAAGGTGATGGATTTATAGGCTCTTTTTCTAGTGTGGGATTTTCAAGGATTTTTACAGGCCTAATTTTTTTAAATTGCAAGGAAACAATTTCTAAAATGGGGATAATCTAACATCCCAGGTATTTATAGAATACTAAATTTTGGTATATATTAGTATATTTAAATTTAATATTAATTTTAGTTTAAATTAGACACTATGTACAATAGATTACCTGACAATCACCAATGAGTTTCTCTAAAATATTGCGTTTCACAGTACACTGAGTGATATCGAAAAATAATACAGTAATAATATTATTATTATAAAATATCATTAATGTCTATCCATTTTAGTTGATGTAATGAAAGATTTTTACTATATTATGATTTTACATATTTGTTAATGTTTTTACATTTATCTAATGAATTTCAGATGTTTAAATGGGAATGAATTCATATTTATGCAACAAAAACAATAAATTTTTTAAAAGGTAGTTTTACTGTCTTTTGACAGAGAACAATTTTTAAATATTATTTTACTAAAATTAATATGTTCCATATGATAATATAGCCATCTAATATTGATGAGGTGCATCAAAATATAATTTTCATAAATTTTTGGCAATTTTCTGATAATGTTCATTTTTAATGAATATTTAAAAATACCGCATTTAATGTCAAAATTTCATTTTCATATAATTTATATATATATATATATATATATTATTTTAGTATTTTTTAAATTTTATAGTATTATGTTTTTATAATTTAATCCAATTTTTTCATTTTAAATAATTTCACATTCAAATTGGACATAAACAAATGTCAATATATGGATAGTTTTTATTTCTTTAAAACCTCTATTCTGGTATAGACAACGAAAATTAATTTATAAAAAATTTATGCAACTTATGTGATTTTAATTTGGAAAAATGGATTCTATATTGGGAATCATAGGTTCATAATTATGAAAATAGTTCTTATTTTTGGATAATATCAATAGTAAAATCAACAATAATTTTTATTTAGCACAGTTAAAGGATTAGTTATGTAAACAAGGGTAAAAATAATATTATAATAATATAAAACTATCCAAAACGTGTACTATTAATATTATAAGATTAATGGTCAACCGAAAGAAATCCTTAGGCTGAACTTTTGGAATTTGGGAGCTAAATGGGTGTGGAAATTACATGTGATAATAATTAATTTAAAGTATAGGGAAATATAACATGTACATGTATCTTTTTACTAAAAAAAATTCAAGGTTGAGTTATATAAGTTATATTTATAACTAAAAATTGTCATTATAAAGATAATAATATTTTCTAAATCATGTAATTTCATTTATAATTTTTAAATATAAAATAAATAAATCTAATTATCACACAATGATGATGCGCTGACTGCTACATTCATAAATGATTCGAATAAATGAAATCGTAAATATTAAAATAAATATTTTTTGCCATAATTTATGCAATACGTGAATTTTCAAGATAAATATGACCTCTTTTTGGACATTTAAATGGTTTTTTGAAGTAATCTCTCTGTTTGTATTTTATTTATGATCAATAAAATGTATAGTGTAAAATTAAAATAATTGAGGTTTTATAAAAATAATATTTAATTAAATCATTTATAAATCATGAAAATATTTTCAATTAAAAATGTGATTATTATTGTGTATAAAAGTTAATTAAGTGTCCAATTGTGGGAAATTGACCCATTATATCAAAATTAATAGCTTATTAGAAATTGATTCCTTGTTATCACTTTTAAAATATAAAAGATAATAATTAAGGGTAAACCGAAAATATATAGTTTAAAATAAACCCAATAGACATCTAAAAACTACTAGATTAGTTTATGTAAATATATAATCATATTATATTTTCCATATCTCAAATTGGAGCCACTTTGATTAAAACAATAATTTATATTAATTTAATATTAAAATACATTCGAAGGGTGTCATTCCCTCTCATATAAAAAGGAAACCATCCCTCTCTATTAGTAACACTTGAAGAGAATTTTAGTTCGTCACAGAGCTATACATCCCTCTTCCTAGAAACCCTTCCCACATTATTGAAGCCTTAGTATAGGATAAACACTCTTAATAGTGGTGTTTAGGTGTTATTCAAAGGTGATTAACCGAAGAAGATGTATTATTTTCATTACGTGTTTCTATTTTGTTTTTTTATTTAACTTACTCTAATCTCATACAACGATGGGGAGACAATTAATATAGTATCATAAATATACTATAATTTTATTGTGTTAATATCATTCCCAAAATCCTTCTCTACTTCCATCAAATGGGAAAATAAATAATAGTTCGTGCATACATCTGTCTTATCACCTCCACGAACCAATTTAGGTCATTTTCTATTACCATCTATTAAGATGGGTTATAATGACGAAATTATTCTTAATTTCTGATATTCAAGAAATATTAACCATTATATTATAGTAATATATCAATTACATTTTAACATTCATGTCCATAAAAATGATAATGTTGTTCAGGCTACGTGTGAACTAGCAAATCCATAAAGAAATGTAAATCATTTTTATTCATTATATCACTTTTTTGATATATGTAAGTATATATAAATAATTATGATGATTTTAAATATATCATGACCATTATATAAAGTTAAATTTATAATTACCTTATTCCCATAATAATAAATTAATAATGGAAACGCCACTCATGCCTACGTAAGACCTACCCTCTCCATGATTATAACGTAGATAATTTTTCATAAGAATAATTAATAGTTTAAACAAATCAGTGTTAGTTATTTATAAAAGTAATGAATATTTCATGAATACTATTGTAGATATTAGGTACTTATAACCACTTGGAAAATTGACATCATACTATATTCATTTTTACTCAATAAGTGATTATCGACAAAACATCCAACATGAACTCAAATAATATACAAATTATTATAACATGGTTAAAGGTGATGTAATGGGAATAATAAACATGAAAATGATTCTAAATCAAGTTAAAATTAACCTACGTTTATTATTATTGATGGTAATGAATGATCAAGACATGTAAGATTCATGGTAAGGGGTATTCTTAACCTAATTTCCATTCTTTAGGTTAGTCTTCTAATTCTTGATTATGTTGTGATATGATATTCTGATAAATAACCATGGATATCATGTCTTGTATTTACAATTGATTTATTGGATACACATAAGCGATCTATTTTATTAACAAAATGTTCTTTGTAAGGGAAATCATAACTCAATCTCATTTCATTGAGTTATATATTGATGTCATTGGTTATGTTTTTCGATTAATATGTGTGAATGACCTATGATTGTTCTACACATTATATCCACATATATCTGGTGTATTTATATTTTTCACATATAATTATGTAATTTATTTATCCTTAATCTATTGATACGATCTTGGTAAAGAACATAATCTCAATCTTCATTCATTGATGCATATTTTTATGTATATACAACTTTCATTTATATGGTTTATAAAAATCCTCATTTACTTTTAATTTCAAATCAATGATTTTAAAAAGGGAATTATTTTTTTAAGATGAATTTTACTAAACGGAAAAATGAATGTTTATTTTTAACGTACATGGAGACAATGACCTTTCAACCGATGTGAGAATTATTTGATATCTGGATTCCTCTACAATCCTTAATGTTTTTAAAAATAATGGAAAATATGATATTTATGTATTTTTTTTAAAATTGTTTTTATAACTGATTGATTATATCAATACTGAGAAATGATGTCTTATGATTTCTTTGTGAAAATGTTATTCATACTTTATGCTGGTTCATGTGTCATTATTATGTTATGGTTCATGGTAATTACATATGTATATGGGGGGTTCTATGATAATCCATGGGTGGGTGAGCTTGTGGTAGCTCTCCAATGCATTGGGTAACGTAATAATGGTAACTGTTATGGTTTCTCCTATGAGAATTAAGGAATATACTATGATGGGTAATCCAAATGGAACCATGAGCGTTACTCCGTATATATCCATGAATGAAGTGATGTAAGAATGTTATGTATGCCACAAGTTACCTTTTTAATTTATAATTTTTATGATTTATTCATAAATATTATGATTTCATGTGTTATGATAAACAGATTATATTTTATGAGTGAAAAGTATTATTTTATTTATTTGTATATATTAATGGACTATCATTTTCCTTCATTATTTTAGATACATTACTGATCTTTTTATGCTCATCCTAGGTTTTTGAAATTTTTTCACATGGAATATGGATGTGTAATATAAATTAATATCTCAAGAATATTTTTGTCATGAAAATAATTATTATATTTATTGTTAAAAAAATTGGATATAGTATAAGTGTATACATTTTAATATTTGAAATGTAATTTAATAATAATGGAATAATTCTTAAATGATGTAATACTATAAAGTTCATCAATGTGAAAAAGAAAATAAATTCTTCATCAAAACTCATGATTATTTAATGTTTATGTCCATGTCCATATATTGGGGGTCACCAAAATATATTCAGAACCTGGAAAAAAATTGATATCCAAAACTGGAACAACTCATCAGTCGACATAAAGGAAATAGAAAACAAGGTAAGAGGCAAGGAATAAAAAAATTTGAACTACATGAAAATATGATTTAGAATTCCCAAAGAAAAAAGTTTCAATTGTTATTAAGTTACTAAATGATGGAAATGAATTGGTAGTCCCCCTATCAAAAATAGATGTCATACAAGGAAACTATAAGCCAATAAAATATCAATTTAACCATGATAGAAAATTTAGTTAGAGAACATACTGAATAGAAAGGATATGAAAGAGGAAAAAGGAAAAATTCTATTAATAGAATCCAATAATACTTGATTGTTCCCACACACCATGAAAAGATTGGCACTCTAGCCTATTAATAGGTTCTTGATACCTAGAACTATCTTCTAACTCAAATATAGGTGGTGATACTCCCCAAATGGAATGTCGACATTCTGTATAGAAACACATAGAACCTCTTCTGGTTACTCCTGATAACACAACATATTAAATATGAAGACATGATGAGAGAATGAATTCCCAATAAAAATTCCACAAAAAACCTTCCTCAATAAGATCAGCCTGGCCTATAATCTCGGGTCAAGGGAGGAAAACCTATGAATGAATCATAGACCACTAAAAATCTATGATCCCAACCAATAAAATTAATTGAATCAACCATCTCAGACATCCCAACCAATCACCCATGTCTTTTCTGTTTAATAATAATAATAACAAAAATGTATTAACCTCCTAAAGAAAATTGATAACTAAAAAAATAATACACACCATTGTGTTTGAAAGGAGAATACATAAATTTATATTTTACAGAAAAACTATGTTAACTCAATGTATACAATACCAAGACAGAAAAAAAATATCAAAAATCAACTCCCCAATTGATCTTCACATAGACATGGATGAAGTCTTCCCAAAGACCAACCATCGACTCATTATAGGGGTTATTCATGGTAATAATCCAAAAAAAACCAAACATTAATCCATTTTTAAATTATTATAAATACATGATATTTTCGAAATTTAAAATATAAAATAATAAATTCAGGTTATAAACACATATCAAAAAAATCATCACAAAATAAATAAAATAATTCCCCCTATTAAATCATTTATATCCACAAGTTTGGTATTTCAAACCATAAATCATAATAAAAAATTTATTATGATCATTACCTTAAAATTTAAAAACATTTTGTACCCTCAAAACAAATTTAAATGTGGACACCTGTAGTCTTAAAATAATAATAATTCTTTTAAAAACATTTTTATGCTTCTAATTTTCTCAGGGAAAATTCTACATGATCCTTCAAGACACGAAATTATATTAAACTATTATTTCCCAGTTCAAAACTCAAATTTTATATTTTTAATTAGATTTAATTATATATATTTATTATAAAACATACACTATAATATCAATGTCTCCCAATGAAATTTAAAATTCCATAAGAACCCAAATTAAAATTCCAATGGGGCTACTGTTAATTTGTTATTTGAAAACACTATTTGAAGAACCATGGGGAAATCAAGAATCTACAAACTATAGTATCTTAGAAATATCCACACCATTTCCAGATTGGTATTTATTCCATTAGATCTACCAATTACATCAATTCCACTCCTTTTTCTAAAAAAAATTAAGAAATTTTAATCATAATATATCATCTGGTAACTCATGTTTCTAGATTATTGGTGGTGGTCCTTAAACAATACACGACCTGCCTCTAGAGCTCTAATGGTCCAATATCGAATCTACTATAAATTAAAATAATTTTTTTATTTACTATAGTTCCAAGGATCCTATTGTGGAAAAATGCCTCATTTGATTCAAATGTTTCATGAACTGATCCATGTAATCTATCCATCACACACCCATATTGGCCAGTGACAAGGCATGATGGGAACTCACAATCCCCAGGGGTTACTAAAGGTATATGGGTATCAAGGTAACACCACATGGGAAATATTTTTCTTAACAAACAAAAATAAATGTAGGATTAAAATTTTGAATAAAATTATTTCTACACATATCTGTACATCAAAAGGAAAATCCATAGAAAAAAACCAAAACAAATCTGAATATCAAAATTAAGAGAATATAAAAATAGTATGAGCTGACCAAAATACTCCCTCAAAATTTAAACACCCTTTCCAAAAACGTAATGGATCCCACATTTGAAGGATTTTCCAAACCCACTAACAGATATATATGACCTATGTCAATAGAAAGTAGAAAAATATTTTGTGAAAATTTGAACAATAAAAATGAACATGAAATATAAACTAAATTACTGACATACCTTTATTTTTGGTACAATTTAATTCACCTCCCATCAATCTAATATAAATTCCCTATTAGTGAGAATAGAAGTAATGTTGGAACCTATAAATTAAATAATTTATTCTCATATATGTCTTAGAATAAAAATTCATAGTATAGATGTCAAAAGAAAAAATTATCCCGAATCCATTTCATTAATGTAAAACCCACCCATGCTAGTTTGAATTTATTAATACGAAACTATGGTTTTACATATTATTATAAATCATTTAGCAAACCAATTATCATAAAATAATTTCTGTATTCGAATTTAAAAAATGTAGTCTAAAGAATAATATTTATTCCAATAAACCATTAATATGAAGAAACCAACATATAAATTAATATACCATTAAGGATGATTTTTAGTAGAAATAATATTACGTGGTTTTATAAAAACATAAGAAAGAAATAAAATTACATTTGAGATGAAATGTAAAATAAAATAAGAAAATTATAATTTAAATATTGTTCCACGAAAAAAAAAGTAAATTAATAGAATAAACAGTTGGAAGTCCCTAGTTAGCTCGGTTAGTTAGGGTTGTAGGTATATCATATCATAGTGATAAAATATATGGGATCACATCTCATGCATGAGCAGGGGGAACCCATGGGCCAACATCCCTCATTTCATGTAGTCTATTTGTTGTTTCATTATGTGTCCTATCAGGGAGACATGGTCAAGGGCCCTTATAGGTCATCAAGATACTAGTCCAAGATCACATGCCTTGGTACTCAAGGTTCCCAAATTACATGACAAAATATACATCACTATTTATCAATATATAATATACTTATATATCACATATTATTCAATTAAACTAATTTTCAAATTCTCACATCTAAATTTTCTTATATGAACAGCCCCACAACCCTTACAAAACACAGAATGGTTCAAAATTTCCATTACTAGGGATACATTACGTATCACACATTTACCTCATATCACATTTCAAATGCAACGGGTATTCCATATGAGGTTATTTAGATTTTTTAACATATTATAGATTTCCAGTCCTCCAATATCTTTTTAATTAATTTTTTTGATCATTTGGAATCCACTTTTCTTACTATATCCTTAATGATCAAGAAACCATATCCACACAGAAACAAAAATAAACAAATTTAGGTATATTATAAACCCATGAAATTATTTATACATTCCCATACACAAGGGTGAATATATACAAAGATGGTACATATATATGAATCTATATAATTATATATGAATAATCAATATTTATATATAACAAGGATTAGAAATCATATAGAGTAATTTTAGAATCCAAAAAATATTCCATTTGGAGATAATGGAAAACGAAAACAAAAGACCAAATCATATTTTTCAATTTCCAATTTAATGTTTGGAACTATTTTATAAAAAAAATAACCTATGATGTTTAATATTTAAAAAACCACTTTAAAACATTATTTTTTAAAGAAAATCATGATGTAACATTAAGGAATGTGTGGAAATCCTAAAACCAACCTACTATATTCATTTGAATAACATTAAATACATTATTTACATAATAGAATAATAAAATATCCTGTTAAAAAAATCATGAAATCACAGATATTAATTAAAATTCTTAAACCTTGGGAATATTCCTCAAAACCAATGGTGCATGCCCCAAAATGGTCCACAATTGATGAAAGACAACAACATCTAGATCATGGAGGACTAATGCATGCTATAAAATTATACTAATTCCAAAATTAAAAAATGTATAATTAAAAATATGGTTACAGTGGAAAATTTTTCAATCTCTACATGAAATAAATGAAGAACATCACGCCTTCAAAAAACAAGAATAGAGATGATGGAAATGAGACTGAAGAACCATAAATATAATGAACTAGAAAAAACTAATATCCCAAATATGGTTAGTATTTTATCATGGAATGAGTAATAGATGGGGAAGAGAGAAAACTAAAAAAAATAATAATAAGGAAGATGATAGGGGGAGAATTTCAATAGGGATGATCATACTATAAATCTACATGGTTATTGGGAAAAAAATTAATTTGATAAAAGGGCAAGCTAGCACATGGATGGGAGAGGGATGACGTGTAATGGCTAGAACCACTCTGGTTCATTCCTTAGAAAAAATCTAGTGTTTGAGATGTTTAGGGGGGTCAAGGTGACTTATCCTTAACACATTACCAAATACCTAGTTCTGTGAACAGTGAAATAGAAGCCTTATTTGAACAATGTCCTCGGCAGCCTTATGTGAATAGTGCAACAATATCCTTATGTGAATAGTGTCATCGGTTGCCTTAGGTAAATACTGAAATGGTAGCCTTATGTGAATTGTGTCATCGGTATCCTTATGTGAGTTGTGCAATGGTAACCTTATGTAAATAGTGTTTCCATAATGGTGAGGTACCAACGGTGAGGTTTTAATGGCGAGGTTCATAAATAGTGTTTTCATAATGGTGAGGATCCAACGTTGAGGTTTCAATGGTGAGGTTCATGAACAATTTTTCCAGAACGGTGGGGTTCCAATGGTGAGGTTTCAATGGTGAGGTTCATGAACAGTGCTTCCAAAATGGTGAGGATCCAACTGTGAGGTTTTAATGGTGAGGTTCAGGAATAGTGTTTCTAGAACGGTGAGGTTCCAAATGGTAACCTCTTTCCTTTTCCAAATTTTGATTTTATAACCAATTTTTCTAGAATGGTTTTGTTCTAATGATGACCTCTTCCCTATTCCAAATATTGAGTAAGTGAACACTGTTTCATGAACTATGAGTTTCCAACAGTGACCTCTTTCCTTTGCCAAATTTTGCGTTCATGAAATGTTTTTAAAAAATATTGAGGTTCTAATGGTGACCTCTTTCCATTTTGTAAATCTGTGTTCATGAAAAGTGTTTCCAAATTCCTATAGTTTCACCCCTTTGACATTTCATTTGACATAAAATGCATTTAAAGCATTGTTTTAAGGACTCTACGACCGGTTAAATGGTCGTAACTCCTATATTAATTTTTCCTATAGATTAGGATGCTTTTACTTGGTCAAAATATTTGTCTTAATGTGATATGCATTTAATGTAAAATCCATCATATCCAAAAATGGTGATATAATAAATCATCTAAAAGGGTGATATATCATCCTCTCGAGTACTTCCTCCTTGTTCTTAGTTGTGAGATGTTCTAACCATTCAGTCCACCCTATAAGAGTTTCACAATCAAACTTTCCTCCTTGGATTGGATCGTCTCTTTTTTGATGCAAACAAGAAGTATCGATCAATATTTAATATAAGGTAAGATCTATCCTCATTATTTTGGGTTCATATCCTATTGTTTCTCCTTTCCCTTTTATTGAATTTTACCCCCATGATCCTAATGTTATTTTCATGGGTGTGGGCCGATGTGGTGGTGTCTCTGCATCCTCAGGTGGATATAGTTTTTATATGGGAGGAGATTGTAACCCATTATGTGGCTCTTTCTCATATAATGATCGTCAAGAACTGTTTGAGGTAGGTAATTCATTGCATCTCTTTTTATTTTATGTTTAAATGTATAGTTAGAATGTTTTATCCCAAAAGATCACAATGGAATTGACATAATAAATATTTGAACCGGATAAATAAAGTGATATCGATTGTATGTTATTACTTATTGATTTGATAAATAGTCTAATATCTAGGCATTCATTGTTTGTCATTTAGTTCTTAATGTAAATTGGTAATGAACGTAAATCCAAAAATAATTGGTAATTGTCTGGATAAAGATAAATAGGTATATGAACGAATATGATTGTTATTGTTGAAATTTGATACGAGTCAAATTGATAAAAATCATGTTTAATAAATTTCTAATAACTTACTATTTAGGTTTCCCGTAGTTTGAACCTGTGAATAATAAATAGGTTAATTCATAATGGATTAAATAATTGGTTGTTTGATAAAAGAAAATCTCTTGTTTGTTTTTAAGTTACCCTCTTGGTTGTTTAAGGGCCAAGATCCCCATTGATATGATGTTTTTCCCTACTTATTGGGTTCTGATGTGAGCTTGGATTGCTATTGTGATATGAGGGGGTAGGACATCCAGCTAGTTGTGGAAGCAGTTAATGCCTAGAGTGGCAAGATTCATCAGTTTATTCATGTGGGTGTTGGAGAGGACACCAGCAATGATAAAATGGGTTGGATGTGAATTTTATGAAGCATGGTGATTCTTATTTTTTTTATCGTCTTTACATTCCCCACTACTCAAGGTAGCTGGTCTCTCTTACCAATCATCTGAAATGGTCAAAGACACGTGGGGTATGCCACCTTCTTTATATGATTAGATTCTCAAATGATGATGGGTCTATGCTCTTACTATAGGCAGAAATGACTCGACAGGTAGTTCATCTACTCACTTTGTTGAGCCACCTTTTTATTAGAATCATAGAATGTTTTTCTAGAATGCCTGTGAATATGGGAAAGTAATGTAGTAAATATAAAAGCCAATAAATGATGTTAACCCATGGGGTTGGAGTTTTTCGGGGTGTAATTTTGAGGACAATGAACATTGGGTGTGATTCTAATGAAATAAAATGTGGAATTGTACATGGTTAATTAATTTTAAAATAATTAATTAACGTAAGTGCAACTGATAAAAAGGGAATGATGTAACATTTTAATGCTTTTTAAATGGTTGTGTGCTTATAGGATACTTAGACTTAGAAGTTTCATCTGGGAGTTCGAGAGACGCTAGCTCCAGTTGAGTCTTGGACTAGGTTATGACCATAGTGTTGTTGTGAGATATAGTATATTCTATAATATTTCTGTTTGTATACACTACTCCACATTGTTAGTTAGAGAATCTAACACCCCAAGGATTTTGATCCCTGGGGGTGTTTTCCCCAACATTCTCGCGGGAGGATGGTTGGTTGACTATATCTTTGGTCCTACTCTCTTCTCTTAGTGGTATCTTGTACTGGTAGGCATAGTGGTTAGTTTTCTACATATATATGTGTAGAGGGATGTAATGGATTGTGCTTCTTCACACAAAAATATTTCATGATATTGATTCCTATGGGCTAATAGAGATCTAACATGTATAGGCTTTGATGGCTTGAGGATTATTACTCGTTGTATGGGCTGTAAAGGCTTGAGGATTAATACCCGGAGTATGATACACGTTATGCGAGATGTGGGGGCTCACTAAAACTACCAAGACTCTTTTCTTACATGGATGTGGTGGTTTTGATGGATGAGGTTGATGTTGTGGTGCTTCACCTAGATGTATGTTGGCATGCCTTTTGGAGAGAGAGACTTAGGACGTGAGACATTGGGGAAAAGAAGAAAACTAGTGGGGAAGTATTAGAAGGGTACACTTTATATTTTTTATTATATTTTATACTCTTGTATGAGATACTTTGTGAGAGTATCCATGGTGAGGATGGGAACCTAGTATGCCTTTTTTGTGATGACTTAGTTTCTCTTGTTATTCACTGTGCTTTAACATGATTTCTTTAATATTGCACAAAAGGCCCTAGGGTGGGTCCTACAGAGTATACTGTTATACTCACCCAATGTGTATAAAAAGTATTTATCAGTTCACATAGTGCATGTTGGAGTTAATTCTGGTTACTACTAGATTGGGGTTGCAGGAGCTATTTGGGCTTTGTGGTCTCTTTTGTTTTTACATTTTGTGGGTAGTTAAAGTTTTTAAAATTTGGTTTTAGTAGTTTTGAATTACATTACATATGTGCACTGGGGTTTTCTTTTATATTTCATTCTAGGTCCGATTTAGTGGTTATCTATATTATCTCTATTTTTTCTCATGTCTTCTCTTAGGGTTTAATTCCTCCCGTACGTGCATTTACTATACCGCCGGTGCTAGTCTCCATCCCGGATTCTACTCGAGGTGGGATGTGGGGGTCATTATCTCCCTTATCACATTATTGTCTTAGGAGGGGTACACTCTGTGGGGAGTGGGTCATGACATAGTGGTATCAGAGGTCTAGATGAGATATAGGATGGGGTTTGGTGTTAGGAACAGGTGAGGTTTCATTGTTTGATATGGAATCAATGTCAGTTATGTTTAGAAAGTTATGTGAACACTAGAGACTGGCTGAGACATAGGCATTTATGGGCCCCTTTGATCTGATGTACGAACCTTTATGTTTACAATGGATACTATACGAGGTGATATTAGTTACAGGATAGAGACCTAGGAAATGATGATGAATCATTCTTCTTTGTCCCTATGCTTGAATGGGTAGACCTTGACACATGTTAAACTAAAACGAATAAAAGAAAAAAATTAATTCATTAATGATGAGTCTTCCATATTCCAGGTCTAGGAACTATAACTATTGTTTATTTTAAAGGTATTTCTCTAGTTCAAAATCCTTTTAGAGATCGAATATATGATGTTCAGTAGGGTCTTCCAACAGATCGCTGTATGGTAGAGGTTGACAGAGACGACACATAGAGGAGGACACTCCGAGAGTTTCAGGTCCATATTCTACAAAAGTACGGTGGCCCTGTTTAAGATGCAGTCATAGATGACATGTTGGAGGAATTCATGATAGGATTTAGTTAGATTCATGCTCTAAAAGAGCACTGGTTGTCCTTGGTTTGATGATGTTGCATGGAGCAGCACGTCAGTGGTGGTTCTTGTTCCTCCGGGATTGCGAGGAGTCAATGATCTCATGGGAGGAATTTCGAGACATGCTTAGACTCGAGTTTCATTCTAGAACCGCAAAGATGTGTAGTCTCCAGGATCTTCATATCGTTAAAAAGTGGAGATCCAATGTGCGAGAGTTTGGAATCTGTTTTAGAATCCTTTTACAATATTCCTTGGACCTAATTCCATTTGAGGAGGCCAGTGCAAGGAATTTCAAGGAGTATTTTCATTTAGAGATCCAGCGCCAGGTCACCCCATTTATGAAAAAGACATATCTTGAGGTGCTAAAAAGGGAATAGGTCGTTGAGGGGACATTAGCTTGAAATGGATCATCACGAGATAAGATTCATCATGATTCCTTAAAAAGTAGTGTCGTGGTTCAGGTTTCCTGGTTTTTAGGGTAGAAGAGTTATCATTACGCTTGGGTTATGTTCCATCCCTCAGCATCTCGTTTCTCTTGGGGTAGAAGCACTCAGGCCTATGCAAAAAAATCAGGAACTTGTTTTTTTATTGTGGTCAATGTCATCAGTAGTGAGAGTGACCGACCATTCAGAGCAGTCATCGTGCATCAGGTGTCCTACTCCAGGTTCTTTTGTTGAGGGAGTCCCAACTGAGGCAACAATTGTAAGTTGCAGTTGCATTAGATTAGCAGAGGGTAGATGGGGAAGGTAGAGGAGGTCCCCATGATTATCTCCATCCTCAGAGTGCATATCATGACTGTGGTGGTGGTCATCATCAGGGTAAGAGAGGTCATGGAGAGGGTTTTTGTCAGCATCATGCTTTAACTTTTCGAGCACCAAGCGAGACAGATTTCATTCGAGGTACCATTTTATTGTTTTCTACTTTTTGTATTATCTATTTTATTTAGGAGTGACACACTACTTCATATCACCTACCCTTTTCCATGATTTAGAACTTGTGGTAGAGAGACTTCCGGACCCTTGGAGTTGACTACGCCGGTTGGAGGTTGAGATGACTTGTATGAAGTATATAGAGACAATGAGCTCGTGTTGGGGAACCCCCTCTCATGGGGAGATTTATTATGTTTATGAATACAACCACATGATGTCATTTTCATCATGGATTGGTTTTATTCAGTCCCTGCTATCATGGATTTATTCATATGGAATGTTTTATTCTTCGATGCTGATGGAGAGCCAGTGGTGTTCGTTGGCGGGCAAGACCATCAGAAGTGTCAATGGAATGTTCTGTCTATATCATGCATGATGGATGAGATGATGTTGAGATCATCATAGGTTCCGCAGCTGGCATTTCCTAGTGTCATAGAAGAGTATCATGATGTCCTTACAGAATAGGTTGTAGCATTACCCCCTCGATGGGAGATCGAGTTTGGGATCGAGCTACATCCAGGAGCATCGCCTATCACTATGTCTTCATATAGGACGACCCCTTCTGAGTTACAAGTGCTACATATAAATTTTTATGGTCTATTATAATGTGGTTTGGTCTAACTGAGTGTGTCACGATAGGGCACACTAGTTTTGTTCATGAAGAAGGATGAGAACAGTTGGCGGTTGTCTATCGATTATCATCTCTTAAATAAGGTGATAGTGAAGAATCTCTATCTTATTTTTCTGATTAATGATTTATTCAATCAACTGAAGGGTGCATGTTGGTTCTCAAAGATCGACTTATGGTCAGGATATCATCAAATGCGTGGGAAGGATGAGGATATCATATAGACTGCATTCTGTTGTTGTCATGGGCATTATGATTTCGTTGTAATGTCGATTGGTGTGACGAATTCTCGAGCGTTATTCATGGGATTGATGAAAAATGTCTTACGTGAGTTCCTGAACAAGTTCATGGTGGTTTTCATCAAATACATACTTATGTACTCCACATCTGACGAGGATTAGGTAGAACATCTACACTCCATTTTGGGAGTTCTTCGTCAACATTAGCTATTTGGGAAGTGGTATATGTGTGAATTTGGGTCTTGATAATTTCATTTCTTAGGGAATGTTGTGTCCCAGTAGGGAGTAGTTTTGTATCCATCTATGATAGAAGAATTTGTGTATTGGGAATCCCCAAAAACATTGTTAGAGGTTCAAAGATTACTTGGTCTTGCAAGCTACTACATGAGGTTCGTAGCCGGTTTCTCTCGAGTTGTGACTCCTCTAACATCTTTGACAAGGAAGGATTAGGAAATCATATTGACTGATCAGTGTTAGGAAGCTTTTATGTATCTAGAAGAGATGTTAATAAGTGCTCTAGTTAATATTATTCGCTTAGAGAGAGTTCAGTTTGTTGTTTTCTACGATGATTCGCATATTGGGTTAGGATTTGTTCTAATGCAGCAATGATTAGTTGTTTCTTTTGGGTCTCGGCAGTTGCGTCATAATTAACATAATTGTTCCACACATGTTCTTGAGTTGGCATCTATGGTGTATGCTCTATAGTTGTAGAGACATTACCTCATTGGAGAACTCTTTTTCATTTTCCCCGATCATAGAAGCCTAAGGTATATTTTATCCATGCATGACATAAACATATGATCGAATTGGTGAATGGAGTTCTTAAATGAATAAATATTCAAAATATCATATACACCTAGAAAGGGGAATGTTCTCAGTGATGCAGTGATTTGGAAGTCACCTAGTGATGTAGTGCGTGAATTTGGTGAATCATTGAGAGTATTTGAAGAATAGTTAGCAATACATCTCGATAAGGGAGATGTTGGGGGGGGTAGAGGTTGTCCTTTCCAGAGGACGGTGCAGTCATCTCTAGTGCAGTCAATGGAAGATTCCTAGTTGGGGGATCTAGAGGTGGATATCTAGATAGAATGAGTTTTTTATGGAAAGTCCAATGATGGTTAGTCTGAGGATGACCAAAACCGAGTGTTGTAACACTGAAGAATTTCTGTTCCTTTGGAGATCCACAGTACGGTTCTCAGAGAGTTCCATAGTTCTCCATTAGTGGTTCATCCTGGAATGGAAAAGATATATCGAGCCTTGATGAGCCTATTTTTGTTTCCCAGGATGAAGCATGCAGTTGCATAGTTTCAGTCTTGATGTTTGGTCTTCTATAAGCAGAAGGTCGGACACCCTGTTCCTAGTGGTCTTATCTATCCATTATATGATTTTCAATGGAAGTTGGAGGTCATCTCAATGGACTCTTCTACTAGTTTACCTCGATCCTAGGGAGGAAATGATTCTATTTTGGTGGTAATTGATCATTTATCAAAATCATCCCACCTCATAGCTATCAAGGAGTTAAGCTCAATGGAATTTATTTCAATGTAGTATCTAGAGGAGGGGGTGAAACTTCATGGAGTTACAAGTAAGATCATTTCCTATTGAGATAATACTTTTACCTCTTAGATGAGTAGAGGTCTCCGACATGATTTCGGTTCTCAGATATGACATTGCACTTCTTTTCATCTGTAAATGGATGGTCACTCATAACTAATCATCTAGACTCTGGAAGACATGTTATGCTCTTGTGACCTAGATTTTCGAGGCTCATGGATGAGTCACTTACCCTTAGTGTATTTCTCTTACAATAATAGTTTTCACTCCACCATCGGTATGGATATGTTTGAAGCCTTGAATGGATAGCCTTTCTGTTCTCTATTGTGATAGACTAGGATCATAGAGTCAACAATTCTCAAAATGGAAATAATATCTAATACAACAGAGATGATTCAGGTGATTCTTGAGAGGATGAAGATAACATAGGATCATCAAAAATAATGTGTTGACAAAGGATGAGACCCTTAGAGTTTAAGGTTGGGGATCACGTGTTTTGGAAGGTGAATTACCATCATGGGTAGTGAAGGATTGGTCATGGAAGTATGCTTTATCTCCGGTTTATTGGTCCTTTAAAGGTGTTAGCTCGTGTTGGAGTTGTGGTGTATCTAGTAGCACTACCCCTGTAGATGAGTTGGATACATGATGTTTTTCGTGTGACACAGCTCTGTAATTATTGTCATGATGACTCTCACATCATCAATTGGGGAGAGATAAATGTTGATGATGATGCAACCTTTGAGGAGTGACCTGTAGAGATCCAATTCTAGAAGGAGAAGCTGTAGCGCAAGAGTTCTATCACCATGGTTCATGTCTTGTGGAAACACGGTGGCATGAAAGATAGTACCAAGTAACATAAGTCACATATATGTGCTCAGTAGCTAGAGTTTTTTGATGTTTAACTCTTTTCATGTAATGATGTCCCCTTTGTGTTTGTGGACCTTTCATGTTTATGAGATTGATTTCATTGGTTGATTCTTGTGGCTTTCTCACTATGGAGAGTTATCTCAATGTGTCGTTGTTAAGACATATTTTTAACTCCATTTTTGGTTGTTTTTGAATTCATTAGGATGATAATATTTCTAAAGGTATCTAATGTAATGTAATAGTCCTCTCTACTGAATTTCATTGCGAAAATATTCTGTCTGAGGTGTTCCGGGAGGTCAAAGTGACTTATCCTCAACACTTTTCCAAATATTCTATTCCATGAAGATTCCAATGATAGCCTTATGTAAAAACTGTCATTGATAGCCTTATGTTAACAGTGCAATGGTAGCCTTATGTGAATAGTGTCATCGGTAGCCTTTGGTGAATAGTGCAATGGTAGCCTTATGTGAATAGTGTAATCTATAGCCATAGGTGAATAATGCATTGGTAGCTTTATGTGAATAGTTTCATCGGCACCCTTATGTGAACAGTGCAACATTAACCTTATGTTAACAAAGTTTCTAGAACATGGAGGATCCAACGGTGCGGTTTAGGAATAGTGTTTCTAGGACGGTGAGGTTTCAATAGTGAGGTTATTGAATAGTGTTTCTAAAATGGTGAGGTTTCAATAGTGAGGTTCATGAATAGTGTTTCCAGAATGGTGATGTTCCAATGGAGAGGTTTCAATGGTGAGGTTCACAAGCATTGTTTCTAGATCAGTGAGGATCCAAGGGATACCTCTTTCCTTAGACAGAATTTTAGTTCATGGATAATGTTTCCTGAATGGTGAGGTTCCAACGGTGATATCTTTCCTTTTCCAAATTTTGAGTTCATGAACAGTGTTTCCAGAACGGTGAGTTTCCAAAGGTGACCTCTTCAATTTTCCAAATTTTGAGTTCATGAACTATATTTCCAGAATGGTGAGGTTCCAACGGGGACCACTTTCCTTTGCCAATTTTTTTGTTCAGGAACAGTGTTTCCAGAATGTTGAGTTTCCAATAGTGACCTCTTTCCTTTACAAAATTTTGAGTTCATGAATAGAGTTTCCAGCTTCTTACTGTTTCGGCTCTTAGATGTTTCCTTTTACGTAAAGTTCATTTAAAGGCTTGTATTTTAGACTATAAGGTTGATTCAAATGCCTTATGTCCAATATTAATTTATTCGTAAGGATAAAGTTATTTTTACATGGCCAAAAAATGTGGTCTAATGTGATATGATTTTAATGGAAAATCATGAGTATCTTAAAGGGGTTCTCTATTAAATCTTATAAAAGGGTTAGAAATATTCATCCCTAGATCCTCCTCCTTGTTCTCGGTAGTGAGATACTTGATTCATTAATTTAATCATGCAGGAGATACTTAATCAACCTATCCTCCTTGGATTTGTTCCACTTTTTTTAAGGCAAACAAGAAGAATCGATCAGTCATCGATATAAGGTATGATATATTGTCACTATTTACGATTCATATCCTTATTTTTTCCTCTACCCTTTTATGGAATTCTTCCCCCATGTTCCTAATAGGATTTTCTTGGCTGTCAGACAGTGTGGAGGTGTCTCTACATCATCGGGTGGATCCTGTTGTCACAGGGGAGGAGATTGTAACCCTTTCTGTGGGTCATTCTTGAAAAAAGATCGTAAAGAACGATTTGAGATAGGGGACTCATTGGTTCTCTTTCATTTTATGTGAAACTATATAGTTATCATGATTTATCACACTTTATCATAATGGAATTTACAAAAAATATATTTTAACCGGATAAATAAATTGATATTGATTATATTTTATTGCCTCTTGATTTTCTAGATAGTGTGATATCTATGCATTATTTTTTTAGATTTTCATTCATGATGGAAATTGGTATAGAATTTAATGAAAGAATTAATTGATAATTGTTTGGATAAAGATAAATAGGCATGTGAATGAATATGATTGTTTGTAATGTAATTTTATGATAATCAAATTGATATAGAAAGCATGTTTAATTAATTTGTGATAGTTGGAAGATTAGGTTTCCCGTAGTTTGAACCCACAAATAATAAATTGGTTAAATCATGTTGGATTAATTGACATGTTGTTTGATAAAAGAAAATCCATTGTAGGGTTATGAGTTGCCCTATTTCTTGTTTAAGGGCCAAGAGACCAAGAGATATGATGTATCCTTCCTTGTTTCTTGTGTTCTGATATGAGCCGGGATGGCTGTTGTGATATCTGGGGGTAGGGAGGCCTACTGGTTGTTGTAGAATTCGATGCCTAGAGAAGAGAGATGCATCAAATTATGCATGTGGGTGTCGGATAAGAGAAAATGGATAATGTAATGGGTTGGTTGTGAATGTTTGCATGCTTACTGATTCTTATTTGTTGTTTATCTTTTTTTACATTCCCCAATACTCATGGAAGCTGTTTTTGCTTTCCCATTATCCTAAAGGGGTGAAGATATGAGGGGTGTGCCATGTGCTTTCCGTGTTTAGATTTTCAAGGGAGGACAGTTCTACGCCCTTTCTATAGGCGGCCAAGACTCGACGAGTGGTTCATCTACTCATCGTGTTGAGCCCCCTTGTGTTTAGTAGCACATAATTTTTTTCTAGAATACCTTGGAATGATGGAATGTAATGTTTTAAATAAATAATTGAATAAATGATGTTAACCCATGTGGTTGGAGTTTGTTGGGGAATAATGCTTAAGATAGAGGACTTTTGGTGTTATTATAATGAAATATAATGTGGAATTTCTTATTGTTAATTAATGAATAAATAATTAATGTATGTATGTGAAAGTCATAAAAAGGGCATGAATTAATGTATTATTGCTCTTTAAATGTTTGTGTGCTGATAGGATTCCTAGTAATTGATGTGGTAGCTAGGAGTCCGAGAGATGCAAGCTGTAGTTGAGACTAAGACTAGGTAATTTCCATAGTGTGGTTGTGAGAAATAGTATATTCTATATGTTTTGTGCTTCTACACGCTACTCCACCCCATTAGTTAGGGAAATAATCAACCCGAAGATTATGAGCCTTGGGGGGGGGGTGTTTTCCCAATCATTCTGGTGGGAGGATGGATGACTGACTACCCCTTTGTCCCTACTCTCTTCTCAAGGTAGATACTTGTGCTGGTTCGAACAATTGTTATTTTTCCCTATATCTGTGTATAGAGGTATTTAAAGGATTATGAATATTCACACACATAAATTTTAGATATATTTTCTATGGAATACTATAGGTTTAATGTGTATAGGCTGTGATGGATTGAGGATCGTTACTCTGTGTTTGGGAAATAATTTCTTGAGGTTTAATACTCGATGTATGATACACATTATGCAAGCTGTGGTGGCTCCCAAAAACTATCAGGTTACTTTTCTTACGTGGAAGTGGAGGTTTTTTTGCACGAGTTGCATGTCGTGGTTCTTCTCCCAAGTGTCTGTATGAAAGCCTTTTTGGAGAGATTCTTATGACGTATGATGTTGGGGAAAAGTGGAAAACACGTAAGAAAGTATTAGAGCGGTACCCTTGATATTCATTATTATTTTATATACTCTTTTATGAAATACATGGTTTGAGTATCCATGATGAGGTTTGGAACATAGTATTCCTTTTTAGTTTACGAGTTAGTTTCACATGTTGTTCATTGTGTTTTTGTATGAATTATTTACTATTTCCTGAGAGGCGCTAGGGGGGATCCAACTTAGTATACTGTTATACTCACCCTAGGTATATATAAACTATTTTTCCAATCACTTTGAGTTGGTTGACGATTAGGCTGGTTACTACTATCTTGGGGTTGTAGGAGTTATTTGGTCTTTATGGTCACTGCTATTTATACGTTCTTTTTTGTAATTGAAGTTTTCCTCTAATGTTTGTATACGTTTTTCATGTCATTACATAGGTGAATGTGGGGTTTCTTTTATATTGTAGTCTGAGTGGTAGTTGGATGGTGACTATCATATCTCTCCCTTTCACATGTGTTCACATAGAGGGTACTACCTCCCTTCTATGTGTTTACTAGACCCTCGGTTCTAGATTACAACCTGAGGCCTATTGGAGGTGGTACATGGGTGTCATTATCACCCTTCTCACATTACCAGCCTTGGAGGCGTACACTTTATGGGGAGGGGGTCATGACATGAGAGGGTTGGATTTCATGAGATATTTAGGGTTGTGTGTGAGGGATATATACCTGTTTTCTTTCATAATTTTAATGGTAAAAATGATAATAAATGTTTTTTAATTACCCTAATATTGTGTATTTATGGGCCACATGGATGGTCAAACTGTGTACTAGTTGTGTGGTCGACTATATAAAAATCTATGGATGCATTGACATCGATTTCAAGAAGAATCAACTGACCATGTTCCAATGCCATGCCAATTATTAAAACCCATAATTCTAAAATTTAAAAACATGTTTGAGGAGAAAATAAAATGTGATGGTATATATTAATAAATAATTAATTATAATTTATAATTCATGGTTAGGGTGAGACACAATTACTAAACCAAGGAATTCCTATAGAATAACCATTAACATTAGTTCTATAATACACAAATAATATGTCTACTTAAATTTACTATTTATATTTTATCAATTAAAAAAATTAAAGTTCAAACCCAAAATATCTTAAACCAATATTATAATTTATCAATTCATATTAATCACACATATATTTGGGATATCATAATTACATTACCATTTAATTGTGTATATTTCAATATAAAGGAATCCATGTTGGATCAACATTATGGTAACCAATATTCATTATGTATAATTATATAATAATTATTAATTTTTTATCTATGGAATCAATTATAATTTTATGGTCAGTGGAAAATAGACTGGTGTGACTACACATCGTGTTCATATGAAAATGAAAAATAACAAAGATAGTGCAAAATTATATGGGACTACATAACATGACCTTACATAATCCCACTCTACTATAAAAAATGTTATATTCTTCCTAAATTGAGAAAAATTATGAATCCAAACAACATCCATGGAAATATGGAATATTACATTGAAAGGCATAGAGGCAACCTGATGGAGATAAAATTCAAGAATAAAATCAAGAAGTTTATTAAATATATATTATTCTTTATAATGTATCTGATTAAAGTAATAATAGAACAATAATGGTAGTAATCAACTGTGGACAATGAGGATGAGGGAGCCCCCTTCGATGCACTTCTACTGTTAGTGGAAAGGCCAAACCCCCATTTAAGGGTTTGAGGGGAGTCCCATGTAATATGATTGGATTTAAGCTAATAAAATTTCAACCTAGGTTTCCAATTAAAAAATTGTGTCCCAATTGTGAGCCCAACAATATAAATATGCCACTATTTGTGGAAATAGCTAGCTAATGGCTCTGTACCATATTTGTAGTGGTGCCACAACAACATGTATCAATAATAAATCATCTCGAACCCATACTGAGACTCATATAAGGCTTTAATGGTACATTTTTCACATCTATTATGTAATGATACATTATGATATGAAAACATTTAGAAATTCTATAATTCCATAGTAGTGAGGTATTAAAAAGGTCTCATTTTAGTGCATATAATCAAATTCTCAAATAAAAAAGAGAAAATTTGTCTGAAGAGAAAATATGAATATGGAATATAAATCTACAATATAAATTCTTATAAATATTCACAACAATGATATATTTTTATTTTTATTAGTTCAACAAGGATAAATATATATATATATAATTACATTTTCCCTAAACGAAGAAGATACAATCCAGTCAATAGAAATGATTATAATGGGATAAAATATTCATTTTCATCATCATGTTTATATTTATTTTACGAATATGATTATAATCAATAAAGGGAAAATTATAAAAAACACATAATTGAATTATTTTAATCCATAAGACTATTTCATCGATTGGTAGTTTGTTTAATGAAATTCAAACCTAAATTTCATCAAATATTAAAAATGACGAAAACATGTGATGATTCTCTATTTTTAAATTGTTAATAACGTCATATTCTAGAATTTCATGAGATCCATAAATGGAATAAATTTTATTCATCCTATATCTAAAAAATCGAAAATTTTATCATATGGTAAGTTAATAGACAAAATTAAAAAACATTCATATGATAAAATAATACATTAATCTACAAAATTACAACAAAATTATTGAAATTTAAATCGAAATTATTGCAAAAATAACTAACCATATATCCCAAATAACTGTAATTACCCCATGAATAAATAATATATTATCTTAAAAGGTTTTCATATACCTTTTATCTTATGTCCCAAAAAATGAAATTACATTCATCCTAAATAACCCTCACACTAAAAAAATGATTATCCTATGTGTTATAAATTCTTAAATCATATATTAAAACCTAACAACAATATCTCCAAATATATCACTAATCACCTTAAAATATCATCACGAAATACCCAAAAAGGATATCTATTCATTTAATCCTACAATTTAACTTAAACACTTTAAAACATGATAATAACTATAATCCTTAAATCATCATAAAATTATTTCATCTAAAACTATATATTTATCTATTTCCAATACATGATAATAAAGTCAACACCAAATTATGTACATCTAAATTCAATGATAAAAAACACTTTAAAATGTTGTCTCTAATACCAACAAATGATTCTTAGTATAAACCAAAACAATTAAAACAAAATAATTAATTATTTAGTAACATATTTCCTAATTACCGATAATATTTTGACTTTTATCGATTTAACTGAAACCCTTTATGTAACTAAACACCTTTCATTCTCATCAAAATGAACTTTGACCAATATAAAAGGATTTTTTTATTCCTGGATAATTATTTGACATCTCTCATAAAATTATCAAAACATGAAACCCTTAATGACATATCTATCTTAACCGAATTATTTATATCAAAGCTATAATTAAAAGAATACGGGTGATATCGAAGACACATAAAGGCTATACCTAAGCATTGACAATTTAATATCATAAATAAACTTGAGATGACAATACAGGTATGATAACGTAATCAATGTGCATTTCTATAAAATAAATCATTTTTATCTAATGTAGGAACATAAAACATTAATCTTGGAATAACTCATTATCAAAAGTCTTGATACATTTGATTCAATATTCATAATATCTGAAAATATAATCATTACTAATGGAACCAATATAACTCCTATAATTCATAAAAAATCATACATGTATCAATGTAAATCAACATAATATTACTATTATAATCTCCCTATAGAATAGCCTTAATGGTTTACTCCAACATCTAATGAAAATCATATAATTGTTAAAATATATATGTTTTCCCAATGCATTAGAGAACTAAATTGGGCTCAGCAATCATTCTATTCATTATCTTGGCCACCCATCATTTACATCTATATAGGGCTCACCAGTTGTTCATTTCTATATACTGATCACCAATGATCCAAAATAATTTATTTGAACAAAAACATGGAAAAAACATATAGACAATTAATTTCATCCAAATATTCAGTGAAGATACAACTATTCCCATCATAATATGAAGTTTTCAAGCAAGATATATTATTTTTAATATTATATATTTAAAAAATCTTTCCTACACAAATTTTAGAAAATACGTGTATTGTATCATTATTACATATACCTAGTTATGCATTCGAATAATTCAAAATATATTGACATGGATGGAAAACAATTTTATATAATCAAGTACAATAAATTTTTTGAAAAAAAGAATATATAAAATTTTCTTTTTATAACCATTTAATTCTTAAATTTTAAAAAAATATAAAGGGTTTACATTGATATAAAATTTAAACATATGATTTAATATTTATAAATTATAATGTTCTTCATATCAGAAAATTCATTTATTCATGAAATTAAAAACAAATAAATTAATTTTTTAAAAAAATATTAGAAATATATACTTGATTGAACCATTATCAAAAATATTATTAAATCCCTTTGAAATAAATAAAACATCCATCGAGAAAAAAATTAAGTACTAATATCATTTTATAATGAATAAATAATAGAATAATGAAAAACAAATTTAGGATAATGAGTTTGGGTATATTACATTAAAACCATTAAAATTCCATTACGAATGAAATCCCTATATGAATTATAAGAAAAAAACATTTAAAAATAACATACATTTGAAAAATAATAAAATAATTTGATTTTAAATATATTCATTGTATCTTTTTCAATAGTCATTATATAAGTAATACAATTAAATATAGGTTAATAAATTAAAACATGTATCATGGAATGAATTTTGGGATAAAAAAATCCTTACAACATTAGTAGATCATGAATAAAAGATCTATTTAATTATGGAATTTAATACTATTATGAATAATAAATGATTTTTGTGAAATAAGTTTCCAAAACAACATCATGATGATTTAAATTCACAATATATAAACGTGTGGTTCACAAAAAGATGTATCTGTTAGAGAATTGATATTTATACTAGGAAAAAAATTTAGCATATTATATCATATGAATAAATATATCCTGAATTTGGTAAATCAAAATTAAAATTTAAATACATATAAAAAATCATATTTAATGATATAATAAACTAATATGAAATTTTTTTACCATAAAATTTTAATAGGTTGATAGACATAAAAATGTCTGGGAATGAAATAATTTTTAGATGAGAAATAATTATAGTGATCATAACATTAATGTGAGATCTAGTAAATGAAGTTATTATGTGTAAAATATTTTTAAAAATATATCAAAACGTTTAAATAAGGCATTACAATTTTAAAGTATTTTAAATACATAATATATTTATAATATTTCCCAAAATGTATAGAAAAAATATCATTGAAAGGAAACTATATTAAAAAATACAAAAACTAGAGCCCTGACAGGCCTCATACATCCACTAAATTCATTAATTATAACATTTAATACATGATCTTGAACAAATTTCAAGTTCATTGTGTTATTATTATAATATATTATAGTGTTTCCTTCATTTACTAAATTAGTATAGTTTACATTGGTCATTCTAATGGCATTTAGTAAAATATTTTCGTAAATTAAATATGTGAATCAGATAAAGTATATGGTTTTAAAAATTAAGTAAGTTCAATAGGTCATTAAATTTTTAACATCCTTAAATTATTCCAAAAAATTCTTATTAGATGATTAAAATTAATAATGTTTGTTTACATTTACTTTCAATTTCAAAATGTATTATTTTAAATTCCTGAAACAATCATTGTATTTATTTATTAATAATTTTAAATGAAATTATAAAATAAATTATAATGAATATCATATACAACCTTAAATAAATTAATGCATAGTCATTTGTGTTTGTGCCGTAAACAGAGCATGGAGAATGAAAATTTTGAAAACTCTTTAAATGATTGGAAATCATATTAAATTATAAATTATTCTGAAATAAATTTGTTATCAAATAAATAATTATTTGGGATAAATTATTATATATTTATTTCATTATTTAAAATTAAATGTATAATTTTATGGGAAATAATATATTTTAAATGCCTACATTTTGACTTAAAATAGGCGTATGAAATGTGATTTTATGAAATAAAATTGGAAATATATTTTCTATGAGTATTATAAATTATGATAATAACCAGAACAAGAAATTATTTAATTATATTAAATTATAATTTCAAATATTTCGATTAATAATAATCCCATAAAAAATGAAAATAGGAATTATGATAATTTTTATGAAAACATAGATACATGTTTTGAAAACATTTTTATGGAGGTAGTTGTTAGAATATCATAAAAAATTGATTAAATTGATGATAATTAAATGGTTATATATATATATATTTATTTATTGAAAACTATTAAATTGGGTCATATAGGGAGTAATGATAAAATATTATTAAAAACTGTAAGGTTTGGGAAAAATAATCCTTACTTTTCTCCTGATTTTCCTTCATTCAATTGATCATTACATATATTATGGTGAGATATTTTTGTACTAAATACGTTATGGGAGTGGGTGTCAATTGTGGGAGAGCAATTATATATTATATTTGGTGTCTTAATGGATTCATGGAGCATATAGAAATGCATTAAGGCTATAATCTATCATAGTTAATGTGAATGGGTAATTTAAAATGTATTAGATTATTTTATCATACCTGACTATGATATTTTAGGTGTGGTGCATGAAATTAATTTTATGGAATATTATTATATAATTTAAGGATAAATTATGTTTTTAAAATTTCCATCATTGAATGTAATCCTTTGAAAACATTATTACCAGTAAATTATCAAAAATAATTTCTTATTCAAATATAATATTTATTAGGATTCCAAATTTCATACAAATGTTCATAAATTAAGAATAACAATTTTACATTCATTATTTTTATCTGTAGAAAAATTTAATGTAATTTAGAAGGTTTTATTAAGTATTGTGTTGTAGAAAAAGCATAAATCTGCCTTAATAGTAGAGGCATACATAAAAATGGAATTTATAAAATTCCCTAAAAGTATACTTCTTAAAAAATCACAATAATTAAGACTATACTAAATTCAAAATATTTAAAGAGTCAATTAAGCTCATTTTTCTCAATTTCATACTATGAAAATAAAGGATAAAAATTTTAAATCAAACATTATAATTCATGGTAATCAATTTAGTTTAAATAATAATTATTTACTTATCCAAATTAATTCCATTCATTTGTTATGTACCTTCAAAAAATTAATTTAGAAACACAATACTATATAAATATATAAATTTTACATAAAATTAAATTTATTAAATAATATAAAATATCATTATTCTTAAAATAAATAAAGATAAAAACAATGCTCAGGGAATATTTAAAAATCTAAAAAGATATAGTTAAGAATTTAAAAATATAATATTAACTAAATAGTTATCATTTTATAGGATATACTTTTTTGAATATTTTTTTAAAACGATTGAAATATAAAAACCCATGGTGTAAGAGCGTGAGTTATTTCGTTAACCACCAACAATCATGGGCAGATCCCAACATCATTGCTAGACAAGATGCAATATTGCATTGATCAATGAGCTTCCCTTTTATTTTGATGATTTTCTTAATAAATAAAATATAAATACACAAAAAAAATTATTCATTATGAATCTTGGAATGTATCAAAATGTCATTATGATAACATAAAAATAAAATTTAATTGTTTACACCCAATATATTAGATAAATGACTACTCAGAGGGGTTATCATATACATGTCATATATAAGTCGTACAAAATACTAAATGTTAGTCAATAAATTATCATATACCATGACTTTGTACCATCTCATAAAAATATTTTAATTTGTAAATATAAATTTAAAAAATCCACCTTTATGAAAATACCCTAACATAAATAATAAAAAATGAAATTAATACAACTACTAAGGAGAAATTTAATGGTGTTAGTTCAATTGTAGATAATTTAACACGGAAAAGGCCCTAAAAAGAATTTAATTAATGTGATTTTTGGATTTAAATTATAATAAAATATTAGTAATTAATATTTAGAACACATTTCTTATCATCACACACATATCAATTGACCATAATCATCTATCATACATCCTTCAGTCAATGCTGATGTATTGTATAATCATGCTCAACTTCAAATCATATAAGTCTTGCTAGAATAATGTATTATAAAACTGGGAGTGGATATCAATAATACATAACCTACGAGTGGATTGTTTTGTATATATTTTACTCAATGAATGGTACTTTCACATCAATAATGACATTATTTCATCTAGTGTTAACAAGAATACTATAATAATTGGTTGACATTCTTATATCAATCCATTTATAAATTTGTTATAAAAATGATCAAGAATAAAAAGTTTAGATCTAATTTTTTTCCCTAAATGGAGTTTTGAATAATCTACTCACCTCATCCAATTTTCGATAAAAATGTAATACTAATATATTATAATCCGTCTATGTGGTTCTAATTGATATATTATATCAAAAAATATTCAGTGTAAGAATAAATTAATATTCAATATTTAATCATGTTTCTCGTCCCACATATAATTTCACTATCAAGATTCATCTCATATAATATAAATCATATATTACCCCAAACATATCCAATATACAATTTTTATGACTAATAAAACCCAATAATGATATATCTAATATACACTAGTCCCCTTGGGAACTAATAGACCATAAAACACTTTAATAAACCAGTGGAAATATAAATTAAAATTGATATATTTATTTATAAGTAATGAAACATAACACATGAACACACTAGGTATCTAATTATGTTTTTGATCATCATAGACCCTTCACGGGTTCCACCAAAAAATATGTCTACACTAAATTATTCCCAAATATGATTGAAACAATGTTATGATAAACGTTACTTTCATTGAGTGTATTCCATAAATATTATAGGTCTCATTTATAATAACATATGCATATGAAACCACCTATTTATGATTTTTGAATCACTATATTATATTACTAAATAACTCTTATATCTATATAGTGTATGATCAGTGTCAATACAGAAGTAGTTCCCCCTTTTACCAATTCAATTTTTTTCTCACAAGGATTGTTTTACCTAAATTTCCTCCCACCCTGTGATTGGTTCATCATCATTACTAAAAATATATAGAAATACAAAATGATAAATTGATATTAAACCTTTATTTCAATGATAGTGTAGATATTAAATATATTTTTTTCTCTCAAAATATTCCCCTACATCATTTATCTCAGTGTTAATAGAAAATTGTAGCATTGATATCACATTCCCTAAGAAATGGAAAAATAAAATATAAAATATACACATTAATATTTTGAAATAAATATCATTCTACTATAATTATATCCTGAAAAAAATCCAATTGTCTATTGATATAATCTTATTTAAGTGAATAATATAACATAATTTCAATAAACACCACCTTGAAAGGGTCCACATATACATGTAAAATACTAATCCCTGGTTCAATTAATAAATTAGATGTATTTATAAAAAAAATATCATTACCACGAACTCATGAAGCCCATATGTTATCATTAATTATATCTATAGTACAAATTTATACCTTAGCCTATGAAAATAGTTGTCTTATTATAGATGAATCTTGATGAACAATCATCCTTCCCCCAAAAAATAAATGTGTCCATAAAATAATAGATTTAGGTACCTATTCCTGATCATCACATTACATTTCCTCTATCAATATATATATAATATTAAACTATAATCTCTCTTCATTATTATAAAACATGATCCTCATATAGATATGATCCCTACTAGATAAATACCTACACCTCTATGTAATCTATTATGTCATTTATCTTATAAATATCACTCCATACAATTCAGTTTAAAAATATCAAAAACGGTGATACACAAGAAAAAATGTTGATCTTAATGTATACCTTCAATACTAGACGTACTCTTTGGATTTTATTAGGAAATATATCATAAAAATATTAATTATTTGAATAAAAACAAGAATCATTCTCTCTTATTTGATTATCAGTGCAACACATTCCATTTGAGATGTAATTATTCATAATTTTCAATGTTTGGGTATCAAATTACAATTTTACCAAAATAATTCCCCTAAAAATTATATTTATCACAGATAGGAAAAGTAATCAACATGAATGTGTTTAAATATATAATCCTAACTGAGATGTGAGTCAACCAACAAAATGATAAAGATCAAGGAGTTGAATTTCCAATATAAGAAAATTAAAATAATTATTGTAGAAAATTACCACCATGAAATATATATGAAAAATCCACAAAACCCCAAATATCTTTATAAAATGTATGTAAACAATCAATACCCAAAATTGATTAGAATATAATAATCCCAAATAATTAAACGTGAATGTAAAAATAATAGTTTGTATTGAAAACATGTCAACGAGTATTTCATATTGAGTTAATGTATTCTTAGATGTACATAATACTCTATAAGGTCTACCACAATCATTATAAAAAAAAGAGTTCTATTATAACAAGTTCAATAGAACATGTGCCCAGGACATTCTAGTTAGATGTATTACTCATTTTTATCTCAAACATTATTTATATAGAATTCTATTTCATCCAAATTCACCACTCCCACTAATAATTTAAATTTTATCAGACATACACGTAGTGTCAATCTTCCTGATCATGACTATAAACCTTATATGTTCTCCATGCCCTTAGTTGTACCTCAAAAATATTGACTATTGAAATATGATGGTGAACCATTTTTAAAAATGTGATAAACTTTATTGGTGTGGTCTCCCAATATATTTAAATGATACATGTATTTCACCACTTTTGTTACTCCAAAGGAGTACATAAACTATAATAAATATAACAAAATCTACCCATTCCATTCAATATCCTACCTCCTAACACATACAATCAAATATACTCTTCCTACAACTAGTAGGTAAACTCTTTGAGCATTTTCATGTTTTCAACTATGTATTTCTTCTTTTTATTAATTTTTTAATCTTATAAATTGGATAATTTATTATAATTTTTGAAAAGGTGTATATATATAACAATATATACAAATACGAATTTAATTACTCTAACTCATATCAAAACAACATGACCTCAAATTTTTACCTCATCCTTAAATATAAGGAAATTATATAATTTCTATGAATAGTATGGCATATCTAATCAAAGAAATATATTATTGATTGATCTCTAGAAATTTTATTCATAGTAATAAAAAAATTAGAAATATTCATAAGGAAACCCTCTCATGTATCTTAGATTATTTTATGAAATTACAAAAATATTTAATTAAACCCAATAACA
This sequence comes from Viscum album, assembly GCA_963277665.1. Classification (NCBI taxonomy): domain Eukaryota; kingdom Viridiplantae; phylum Streptophyta; class Magnoliopsida; order Santalales; family Viscaceae; genus Viscum; species Viscum album. The sequence continues at coordinate 1,797,177,100 of OY728163.1, read as the reverse complement.
ATATTTTATCCAACATCGATATCCTTAACTAATGAATATCAATATATAAAAATATAGAATGGATTTATTTGATTCATTCCTCTATTCACTATAATATATTATTATACTAGAATACAAGTAGATGATTCTTTGGAAATACATTTAGAGATCATCTATTATGAACTCACCCCTAGGGATATACAACACCATAAAATATATCTCTAAATACAAGTTCACTATAAGAATAGATTTATTAAGTGGTCCTTCAGTTTCCACAACATGAGAATTATTGAAAATATTTTCATGTTGATTTAATAGTCATTATAAAGATAGAATACATATTTAATTTAATGAATCTGAAATAAAAATAAAATATCAATTATTAATATCATATTTCACATTAAAATCGTATTAGGAAAATAATCGTACCACATTATAATCCAAATAGAAATATTCTATAATTATTGTTTTTAATACCATCTTCAACTCGCATGGGCATACCTCTAACTAGAAATCTCATGATTTTCATTTGAAACACTAAATGTAGTGTCCAATTTTCTATGAATATTAATATATTTTCATAAATATCATGAACATGATGTGGTACCTCACATCATGAATAAAAATAATAATAATTCTATGTTATATTATTTTCCCATACACATTGGAATAAATTTTTTTATTCACATTTCATAATCAAATGATGTTATTGTGAGAACATCCAACTAAGAGTTTCACATTGATTTTGTTCACTATTAAAGAAATTTTTTCTTAAAAACCATCAAACTCTTTTTTAGATATTATAAAGACTAATTATTTCATTATAAAATTCATTTTATGAGTATAGATAATTTTAATTAAAACAACTCATTTAATTGTATTTTATTTGATTACTATTAAAGCCAAAATGTCCTTACAAATGAAATGTTTTGACCATTTTACACTTTAATTTTCTTAATGAAATAAAAACATTTCACCATGAAAAAAATTAAAGAGATATTTATAAATAACCTAGTAAAAATTCATTTTTTTAGAATAAAACAAACTTATATTATATTCCATGAGATTTTACATAGCCCAACCTCATTTATGGCCATAGAATAAAAATCACTTGAGGTCAATTGTATTTTTCATATTTAGTTTCCATTATAGTTGAATAATGAATATATATTTCACCAACAAATATATTACATGGGGTTGAGTATTTAAATGGAAAATTGGTGATTAATGTGACTCTTAGTCTTTTATGTGGTCTAAAGCACTATTATTAATGGGTTGTATGATTTTTTTCACCGAGTAAGAATCCCAAAATTTATTTCAATTTAATTATGTTTTCAAAATGAATAGTATTATGACATATATTTTATAATTACCAATCCATTTATATATAGTCATTTAAATGTAAATTTTTCAGGAAGATTCCAAATCCCTGCCAAAAATGATTACCAACCCTCCACATAATAATTTCACATTCATTTCCTTCTTGTATAAGAATGAAACATTGTCAGACTTAGTTGTATATGTTCATAACAATATATTACCATGAAACACCACCATATAAATCATATGAAATTTCATGAATATAACATCCTTGTACATTGTGAAACCCCTGAACTCAAATAAAATTCAAATAATTCAAAAAATATTTTCTTATTAAAGAATTTATTTTACTTAATCTAATTGAATATCATTATATAGTATTCATCATATTATAGAAAAAATATTGAAGCATCATTTTCATTGTTTTAAAAAATGGAACCCATGTTACACCATAATGAATATGAATTCATAATTCAAGGCTATACCTCAGTGAATTATTACCCCAACCCACCTACCCATGCTTAATTAAATATTTTCACCCAAATAGCTCTAAATATTTTACATGAACCCTATGTATATATATCAAAATCTTGAGAATCCAATTTCACCCATGGTTTTTAAATGGTTTTGAAATGTTATTATTAGTTAATATTGAACACTTGGGTTCTCTCTTGTGATCAATAATTCCATTGATAATGGGATTATACATTTCTTTTCTCCTTTAGTAGAAGGGTTAATATAGTATATTCAATCTTGTATTCACTTGATATTGAAGATCCACCAACATATGAATTAAATAGAATAATTCATGGATGATGAAATTCATCATGGATGATCTGAATGGGTCCCCATAAATCTTTAACATCCAGTTGGAATATTTGTATCCAAATAATTATCTAATGATTTTAATAACCTAAAAACACAACATAATAAGAAAAAAATTATAAAAAATTTTCATCACACATATATTAAATTATAATTTTACTCTATTTTTTACCAATAGATCAAAAATAATATTAGTGGACCTACAACTAGATATAATCCAAAACATATCATTACCTAACAATACTATCTGTTTAAACTAGAAATGGATAAAATAAAATAATTCCCATAGTAAAACATTATTTCAAACACATTATGAGAAGTCCATTCCACATGAATACAAACTACCTAGAAGAGGTCTCAATAATACGATCATAAAATATAATACATCATGGATCTAGTTTATTAACCTTTAAATTTATACAATTGGCCATAGACACATGAACATATTAGGATCATCATTAGACATGGATGAATGGCCATAATAGGAATAACAATTTTCCTTATAATAGGTCTATAAATACTACGATGTTCCTCATTAAGTTGAAAATAATCATGGGCATTGATTAAATAAGTAAGTATTCATATTAATCCCATTTCATGGGTACAATATTAACATCACAACACTTCTCAACATCCATTACAATTAAAAATTCTAGATGACCAAAAATAAGGTTTTTGAACTTTTTTATAATAAATTCATAATTTGTTTTTGAATATGAATATCTCTATAATTTTCCCAGATATTAATTCTATTATGTAATAACATAAAAAATATATTTAATTATATTATTATTGGTGTGGATTTCAAAAATATGTCTTATAGCTATACTTGAGTCATAGACATGATTATAATTCCATTTATGGGATAAGTCAACATTCTATCCCTATTGATCCCTCTACAATGTATCCAATGTCTCAATAATTAACAATAATGTCCAATAAATTGTTAAATATAGGTGTGATGAAAAATAGAAACATGGACATCATAAAAAAATAATGTTGAACCCAATGGAATTCATTTAATTTTTATATATATTGATTGAATATATTTCTCCCTTGGGAAATTTAAATGCTGGGTTTATTATATTTTTATCATATTTATTCCTAATTTAATTGCCTATAAATATAGAAGAAGGAATCATGTTTCCATCCAAGGGGATATTAGTAAAAGAAATTATCAATTTCTTTTGAGTCACTAGTCAACACTATCCTAGACATTCACTACGACTCTGAAATTGTATAAAATCCAAAACATTAGTGAAATTTTTAACCATCATAGTACCAGAAGATTTGGGAAGTCCACAATAATATGTGGGAGTATATATAAATTTGAATTATTCCTTTTTAGATATATATTATTCATTATTTGAAGAAATTATAACCAATTATCCATCATATAAATGATATTCCAACAAGAGGAAAGTTCACATGTCACTACAAACAAACAATTTATGTTTTCCCTATAGAAAGGAAATAAAAATGTTTCTTAATTATTAGAGTTAGAATAGATTTTTTCCTCATGAATATGGTATCTAATTGGATTCTTATTCATGTAACTAATAACCTTGGTTATCACTATCTCAATTCAACCATAATTCCTCTACAAAACACTGAGGAATCCATTCATACTCTTGATATCTAGAATAAGGCACCCAAGAGGAGGGATTATCATAGAGTAAATCGATTGAAGCATATGACTCTATTTAAAAACATATTATTACACACGCCACCAATTAATATTAATCATTACTAGTGGAATACTACCATATATTTCCACCCAAAATCAGAATAAATCATGGGATCTCATCAAATAAAATCAATGGTAATATCATTATATACAACACCATTAATGAGATATGGGTACAATAATTTTGTTCATCATCACTAAAATAACTTATGAAGAATCACTACATACCCTCCCATAAACACCCTTATAAGAGTATATCCTTATTAGACCATGAGTATTAATATTACATGTATTAAAAATGCAAATAAATAAGAAATAAATAATAGTAGACGTCTTCCTTAGTGCTAATAAAAACTAAAAAACTTTACAGGTCTTATTCATTGTAATTTTTATATTATATATCGATGAAATAATATTATAAATATAAAAAAAGACATCACATTGGAATGTAATAATCCAATAATCATATATTTCAATCTCATGCTACCTGATTTGGAGGACCTCCCCATAATGGAAAATTCAACCTATAAGGTGGTGATCCAAATTTCAATAATTCAATGAGAAGAGATTGTAGTTTTATTAACAATGTCAATTTTCCTGATTTCCAAAACATTGTGATACCAAAGCTAGTTATAATGTATTTCCACACAATAATGTATCTCAATAAATTTCCAACAATTAATATTCCCCACAATTTTAACCTAATCCACCTCCCCATCTTTAGAATCATGAAATCATTAATTATGAATTTCCTCTACTGTATAATAAAAGTAGAGGCCCTACCTAAATAAATGAAGATGTATTTGGATTTACTCACTCATTAATAAACTATAGTGGTATTCTGAACAACAACAAAATAATATGATTTCAAATGCCTTCCACATGGAACTTGGGGTGTAGGTAATCCCAATTTTCCAAATTTTGATTATCATGTAGGTCCACACAATGGATATCTATTGAACCTACATGATACAATTTTTATGTAGAATAAATAATGAAATGTGGTGTTAATATATAAAGAGAATTATTCCATAAAATTTGTTTTTGTGAAAATGATAAATGATAAAATGAATTAGTGTTCACAAGTATGGTGTCAGTGAATAGTTTTTTATGAATACTCCATCTGTATTTAAGAAATACCATGAATTATGAATTTGAGTGAATATATCTGTGGATTTCATTATTTATATGTTGAAATGTGTCAACATAAGGGATAATTATTTTGAATGGAATGTGAGTAGTTTTTCCATTATTTATAGTGGCATAGATTATAGTGTGATGTGGACATTTGAGTTATTCTTGAATATCTATTAACATATCCTAGATGATGGAATACAAATATTTCATATAGAGTACATATCTTCTAAATTTTTTGAAGGCTACAAAAATTAAAACCAATGTTTTTATACATAACAGTCGTAATAATATTTTATTATCTTCAAGATGATTTGAGTTCTTTAATTATGCATATTGATGAATATTGTGTATGAATGATGGTTATTAAAATAAATCTATGAAATTATATCATTATAGTTATATATATTAAAGAAATATATACCATATAAATTTAAACATGGATTAATCCAAAGAATTGAAATATATTTAGGCAGTGGATGTTCTAAAAAATTACATCCATGAGTATTTATCTTTCACACCATCATTGAAATTATTTTTGGACAAATTGAATGTTATTTCATGCAATTATAATGTGATTTAATGTTGTTTAAGAGGAGTTATGTAATACGTATATGAATATGGAAATACTGGGCTACGAAATTATGGAAATAATATAATGTATGTGATCCAAAATATATTTTTGGATTCATATATTTGGATATGGCCCACATATTTTGTATGAATTTTTAAATTTTTTAAAATACTTATAGAAAATTTCATATGTATTATCAAATTTTCATAGGAGCTATATTATTTTATAAGATATTTTTTGATGTCTCAATACATTAGTATTTTATTATACATTTACTAATATTATAATACTTATGAGAAGTTAATAATAATTTTAATTAATTTCTACCAATTTTGGTGATTTTATAATACTTGTAATGCTTTGTTAATGAATGTAGTGTTTTTTAATACTTTTGGTAATTTTGTAATAAATTTAGGATTTCTTAAAATCTATGTGGATTAAGTAACACAAAATTACATTAAAATGTATTATTTTTCCCCCAAAATGTGATATCTCATAGAAATAGTGGTGTAGAGAAAATTTCAAAAGTTGTTTTCAGAGGATAAAACAAGTGATTTTTGGATATTATGAAGTCTTTTAAATTACTTAAAAAATGAATTTTTGACTTATGTACGAGTTTTTAGAGAATTAGTGAAGATTTTTTAATGAGAAATAAAAAGGAATACATGCTAGAATTTTTAATGAGAGACACTAGTACATACTGGGTTTATACATTAAAATACAGTCATATCAATATATGAGATGCAACAATAAGACCATTGTGAGCATAATGAATTTGGTGAATCCTTCAAAACCTATTGTAAAGGGATCCACTATTATGATAAGGCCATTTGACCATTAATTCTAGGGTGGATAATAATGATTATAATATTTTTTACTGAATATTTGATGTAAAATATATCCCATTTCCTCTAGTGACAGAAATGAAATATTTTAAAATATTTATTCCAAAAATATAGAAGAAATATGTTTCTAGAACCCCAATATATATCAATATTAAAACAAGGAAATATTTTCAACAAGATTCTGATCAAGTATAATATGAGGTATAAGGAGAAGAATTAAAAAGGTGAGATAAAACTGAATTTATTCTCAATATTTCAATGATTCAGGTGGAAAGGGATTATACGATAGTTCATACTACATCATATTTCAGACATTGATAATCGATGAATGGGAGTGTTGATTGTGTGATGAAATTAAAAATTATATATGTTTATGTAATGATGTTAACTATTATTGTTGTCATGATGGATTGATATGATGTGTAGAGGAAGTAGAATAATATATATTCTCGCACTATCTATTGATCAGTATCCATGAAAACTATTTTGAAGTATTATGTTTGTAACCTATTAAACATTTATATCATAATATTTAAATAATTCTAAAGAAATACCATGTTGTTATTGTAGTTTAAGTAAGATAATCATATTTATATAGTCCAGCAACAGAATAATATTTTGCTACTAATTTACATGAGGGTAGTATAAGCTAAATATTGAATTTTATTGTATCTGTAAGTTATTTCATGTAGTGTTCCTAATTGGTGAATGATGTATCATTTCCTGATATTTTGTTAATAAAAAATGTTGATAAACATAACAAACCTATTTATCAGGAATAACTATTCAAATCAATAATCTATATTCAAGTTACTCATTAATTCATTTACATCAATGCATAAAACAATTTATTTTTATCAACTTCATTATTAGTCGATCTTGAGGACCCATACCTTGTCATTCATGGGTTCTAAAGGGGTGGGGTATGGGAATGAGGGTATTTGTGAATTTACATAGGCAAAGACTAAAATTGAACATCTAAAACTCTTATTTTTGATAAATCATTCATAATGGTGGCCTTATATAGGACAATGAAGGCTTAGTCATCCCTTCATTCCTTGATTTCATCTAAAATTAAAACACAATTTACTACGATACCCAATCTTGGATCATTGTTATTAATCACTCTAATAAAAATAACATTTCCATTTTATTTATCTAGATTGACTCTTCTTTAGTGATAGAAACCTTTTAAAGAATATTTTCTATTCTATGGATTATTAATCACTGAGTAAAACGATAGAGAATAATACTCAATATTTAATTGGATATTATTCAGACATTTTTCTAGGGAAATATGGTGGGAAATTCACATTTTTCTACTGAAAATTTAGTTAAGTGGTTGGTTAATTTGTTTTGAATCAAGATTCTCTTTATTTGGATTTTATATAAAAATTGAATGGTATTCACTCATACATTATCATTTTAGTCATTCATTACATTTTTATATGTTATATAATCCTTGAATATATTTTCTAATTCTAATTATGTCCTTATGACCATGTGATAACAACTATTGTAAGACAAGGATGTTGCCATCCATATTAGAGGTGAACCTTATAAACCATCCCTTTTTCCCTTTATTGTGTGTGTTCGTATCATTCAATAAAAGGAACTTAACCACAAGGAAACAATTTTGATATATTATTTCAATAAATAATTATATGGGTAATGATGGGATACTATTTTTAATTGGTAATCATTATTTAGTCATTGATTTACCCCATATTAGTTTTGTCTATAACCTTAGTTCTTCTACCAATTTATTTTAGGTAATAGGTTCCACCAACTATTAGATTCCCATTAATCACATTATTTAAAAAATATGTTCTATGGATATATATCACAATTCTTTTATGATATAAATATTATAATATTTATATGATTTCGATATAAATGAAAATAAGGAAAATATGTTTGGAAAGAAAATGATGAATATGAAGAAAAGAGGAGAAAAAAAATTGATAAGGACATCATCGAAGACCAAATAGTGAAATTAATTTATAATATATAATGTAAATCAAAGTAGTGTTTAGTATATGGTATCTTCAAATAATCAAACATATAATGTAACTTATATTAATAAGGTATCCCTCTTATCTAAATAGGAAAACAATTAGTACTTCTATTTCGTAAACAAAATGAAAACTAACCAGGTATGTAAAAAGTACATATTATTTTAATACAATAATAATGAGAAGGAAAATTTATCAACCTAAAAATATTAAATTCATTTACCTGATAATGAAGTTAAAATATTTTCATTCCAATACTATCGAATAGTTGATCCAATTAGAAATTAGAAAAATAACACATTTTGAAATTTTCTGAATGATCAAAAAAATTTATTGTAACTCATGAATAATAATCCAAAATAAGTTATAACATTAATTTTTGGTAATTATATATTTATAAATGACGATATCACACAACATAAATATGAGTGAAATAGTATAAAGATGCTTTTAGATTAAAATGTTTTGAGAAAAGAATAATTATTCATGAAAAATAAAGCCCAATGTGATATGATTATAGTACATGAAGTATTGTACTCCAATTTTCATAATTTGAATATTAATAAAATTCATGATAAGTATTTATATAGAAAATTGTTGAAGAAATTACTTATTTAATTGATGATATAATTATTGTCAGGTTTTATAAAATGTGGATAAAAGCTATTACCATTAATAAGCTTGATATTTCATTGAAATAATGAAATGAAATGGATGAATATCAAGTTGGAAATATTAAATGGATTTTAATTAAATATTAAAGTCTATATCAAATCATATGAATATTCTCATTATGATGTTTCTTCAAATAGGGACGGAACATGAAAATATTGAGGTGACAGAAGGTGAATTTTCACAATAATTTGATAATGATGTAGATTCTATATATAATTCCAAAGAATATAATTTTCATAATAGACCTCAATATGATTTAAAAAAATTATAATATCATCTAATAATAAATATTTAATAAATTCGATGAATAATATACCATACTATCTATAAAATAAATATTATTAAAATTTTGGATTGATGTAAATTATATGTATAAAAATATTGGAAATTAGATGAATATTATTGACTTTGAACCCTACACTACATCTTTGGTAATTGTTAAAAAATTTAGGACGCGAATTTCATAAAATAGATCCCATCTAGGATATAAAACCCATGAAAAAAATCAATCATTTCCACAATTATTATATATCAAGGTATAAATGTATTATTATTTTTTCAAGTGTTTTGAAATGTTCAGGATCATAGATATTTTTTATTGGAATAATATATCAATAGAATAAATAAATATAAAACATTCCACAAATAGGAATAAGGTTTAGGGACTGAATATTATAGAAAAAAATTTCAAAAAAAATTTATATAAAATAGTTTTCAAATTATTGAAATATTTTATAAAATCAAAAATAAGAGTGGTCTCCTATAAGAATCATTCAAGTATAACAGAAAATAGGAACGTGGAAAATTTGATTGAAGAGAGAATACTAAAAATGGTAAATAAAATAATTATGATGAGTTTTTTTATGCACTTAGTTAATAATGGAATGTGTAAATATCTATTGAACCACAAATAAATGATTATGAAATTAAACTAATTCTATAATGTATAATGAGAAAAAAAATACCACAAAAATGTGTTAACAAAGTAATAGAAACATTTATTCTTAAAAATAATATATTAACAAATATTAAAAAACAAAACATTGTTGAGATGCAACTATCAACCTTGTCTCTCTCACTATGGAGAAAAAAGTTCCAAAAAGTTCCATAACTTTTTTTATCTTTATATATAGGAAATTGAAGGATATAATTGGTTAAGGGGTATATAGAAGAAAATGAAATGAAATTTGAAATCTATTTTTCAGTAATATAATTAATAAAGATTGTAGTGGGTGAAACTGTTGAAGCCATATAGTGTTTTTTTAATTCATTAACAAATAATTATATAATCATAATATCAACATGTAGTTTGAGACAATAGAAACATTAAATACATGTTTAATAAAAATAATTTTATGTATATTCATTAAATATAAGAAAATTCACTATCTACAAGTGATTTCATAATTATAAATATATAAATCATAGGAGGAGAAGAATACATGAGTATATAAGCTAATTAAAACACATAATAATTTAATATAATCATTGTTGGGATTATTGGAACCACACAACCACATGTTAATTAATTCCATTGTTGAAAATTGATAGGGTTATGGGAACATTTTCAACATGATAGATTCCTTCAATAATGATGTGGAGACTTAAAAATGGGGTTTCATGATAGTTACCATTGAATAAATCATAGAAGCACAAGTAGACACATTTTATGTATATATTAGAGTTTAGGTGTCACACTCTAAAATATCATTCATTGAGTAGAGTCTAAGAGGATAATACATATGTGATCTTAATAATAACCCCTTTCAAATCCTAAATCCATTTATACTTATTCCACATTGATTATTTTGGATCATATAGTCAAACTCAAACTCTTGATAGATAAGAACAATCTAATACATAATTAATAAAAATTATTCCCAATTATAATGTAGGTATATTATCATCAAGGAATTTAGATCATCAATTTCAATAAAAAAATATTGATATTGACAACAATGCAGAAAATACAGAACTCTATCTCCCATGTATAACATATTTAAGATTTTTTTTCTAGTCATTGATTTAAAATTTTAGAATCTGCAGTTCTCTACAAGGGTCATAGATTTTTTATTATCTTCGATCACTCATGTCCTCAGGTATTTGTTATTTATTTTTTCATGATCTAAACCACTAGGTCCCACTGTGTTAGTGATAATATAAAATAAGAATCTCAATGAATGCCTCGTGTATTCCAAGGGATAAAGACTAGTTTTGAGAATTCATAACACTGACATAGAAGGTTGTATCCTACAATACCAAAAGAAAAAAATAAAACTGATACGTAAATGCATGAATACATCTATATCTCCAATGTAGTGTATGAAAATAGTACTAAAAAAGAAGAAATACAAATAAACCAAAAATATATAATAATCTATCTCGGTTGATAAGTAGTGGAATTCCATCAAATACGATACCCTATATAGACCTTGATATGTGTTGATAAAATAAGCTCTATCTTTTCCTAGTCCACCTATGATCCCTTATATTGTCTTTACATCTACATAAGGTAGGATATGTGTTGGAATATCCGATTATGTGGGGTGTACAATAGTATTGGGCACGTTAACTAGAAATAATCAAAAATATTTTATCAATAGAGTATTCAACTCATCATCACAAAAATAATGACATAGAAAATATGATACATTTCAGAAATAACATATATAGACACAATATAGACACAAGGCCTCATGATAAATCCATAACGACACTACCAACCTAGTATCATGATTGAGGATTCAAGGTAACACCTTTCCTGGAGAACTCACTCCATAAAGATTATAACACTGATAGGGACCATTAAAGCAGCAATGCTCTTCATTATTCTCCACAAATATGTATGTGCTGGAAAACTAAATATATTAATAAATTTATAAGTAATCATAGATTCTTCTCATGGTGGAAGTCACAAACCCTCATAAAATAACCCACTACAAAAGAGATCATCACATGCGTATGGTGGTCAAACCAATTTCATGATAACCCTATAAAGGGAAAAAGGATATTGATGATCTCAACAGGATTTTGAGAGAGAAGATATAGAAAAACATTATGATATTAAACATGGAGATAGTAAAAATACATATAAAAAATATGTGATTCCTTACTCAAACCAAATGGGGATCAATCGATGGAATTTACCCTAAAGAGACTGATCTACACTGAAGAAGAAAATTTACTAATGTTTCCATCTAGAATGTAAATAAAACATACCAGGTTTAGAAAACATATCTTACCTTACCTAGTCCTAAATGTGTGCTAAGTCATGTTCCTAGGTACATCACGTCTAGACTGTGTGTTGTGGTTTTTCCCATTTACTAGGACATATTTGTTTCTATGCCCCAGAGAGGAACATATTGTGTCACTAGTAAGGGGTCCCCAATGAGTGGGAGAACCCACATGGTCTGTGATAAATAATTTTCTTAGAGAACCTAAATAATGTAGAAATGGTAATGCATGAATTGTGTTATTTAATCTAAACTCCATGTTTTTGGGAATTTTCATGAAAAAATTTATTTCCAACTCATCTTCACGGGTCTCTTCCCCGTTCAATATAGCCTCAAATCAGAAGTACATTAAATGGATATAGTTTAACTATACTCTGATCATTGTTGGTGACCAGATTCATGCCATCTAATCCAATATGGTATAAACTCCCATATCACCACTATATATCTCTACTCCAAACAATTAATCATGAAACACAAATAAAATATCAATTAATCTCTAAACACCTATATCCGTCATCTACCCTCTAGCACACCCTTCAATTAGAACCCAAATCTAAGGTAATGATTCACTGTTTTAAAGAATGATTGTGTTTTGATTATTTAAGGATTTTATATCTATACACACAAAAAGGGGTTTTGATTATAAACTCAGGAGGAATGGTGAAATAAATTCATAAAAAATGATAAACTATCCTTGGAAATTGTTTATTTTGCCCACAATCTACTACCATTCAAATTATGAATAAATATTGAGAAACCCAACGAATTTTATATTTTTTTGTAGGATGAAAAATCTTAAAAATGTAATGTTTGATCGACCTATGAATCCATTTTTAGTGTAATTGAATCATGTTCATTAAAATTAGAACAAAAAATGATTGAAATTTTTTAAATATTACCTATATTTTGTTTTGATTGATCAATGATGATGAATGATTCTGCATTTTCATCCCTAGAAAAATCTAATAACTATATTGGCATATATGATCCTTGAAACATTATTCTCTAATCCTAGATCCATTTATCAGATGCCAATGATCCTCCAAAATCACTTCCAGGCTCCATATTATTATGAAGCTAAACCTTGGGTTTTGGAATCAATGAGTATTTATATATGATAGTCTAAGTCATGAAAATTTTATGGATGAAATAAATAAATTATTTATTAATCATTTAGCACTCACCCATGATAGCTCTAAAATGAAACACATAACACCAGAAATGTCTAAGTCCATACTAGGGTAAATCATTCAATTTTGATTCAATAGGGTCTTGTATTTACCTTCTCTGCCCCGATCATTGATATATTTCATGATTTCTAGAAAATGGTGCATACATTCAATTAATAAATTTTATATTATTATAATATCAATAATGGGATAATCAGGATACATAATCACAAATTGTCTATATTCCTAGCTCTAAAAATATCCAACAATATTTTTCAATGTCATATGAGTAATAAATATAGACATTACACTCTCCCCATCAAAGGTAATTTTTACTAAAAAGTGAAATATACACTCAAAAGGACGATGGTACCAATATTACATCTTTTATCCCACTACTATGTTCTCCCTATATGATTCTCATACATTCATTGAACACAAAACAATGGAATTACTCGCCCATATAGAATCTTCACATATGGATCCTCAATATCTACTTGGTAATATGAAATTTTATCTCTATATTTGATTCCCACCCTACCCCACTGGATAACATGTGATGAGTTGTGAACATACCTCCTTAGTAATAAAATTTAAAGACATCATGTACCAGGAAAAAATATTGTGGTTGATCCATGTAGAATGAAACATCTCCCTACCAGTCTAGTATCATGAATAGGACAATGAATCTCAATGATAAAATGTCTCAGAAATATAATGTATTCAATCCTTTTCAATGTTTTTCCTTTAGAATAACATTTTGTACATCAATGAAATATGAATTACTCCATCCTCAATCAACATAACACATATTATGGACATATTATAGTCATCCAGCAAAGTGTGATTTGAATATTCACAATTATCAGACACACCAACTATAGTATCATGAGGGCAGACTCCCCAATATCTTGAAAACATAGTGGTGACCTACATTTTCTCCCATAAAAAGCCTCAAATTTTGGATTACAAATGGTGAAGAGGTAAGTGTGGTTATATGAAAACAATGACAATGTTAAATGATCCCCCCAAATTTATCTAGACTCTAACATGAAAACTCAATTTGTTCCATCTATTTCCTATATTTTCACCTCTATCTAGCTATTGATTGCTGGGTGAGACACCAATATCAAATATAATTGAGTCATATATTTTTCTAGTAATACCTTCCATAATCATGATGTGATGAAATAATCGTATTCTAAAATGATCATAACGGGAAATCTGTGGAGATGGACTATCTCCTATATCTAATGGAATCCCGGTATCTTTTCTTAATTATAATATCAGAAGGATAAAATGTGTGATAAATCCATGATATTGTCATTGATAATAAATATAAAAATGTTACATCTTATTTAACATGAGAACTCCTTCATAGAAATTTATATATAAACCATCACACTTTAACTCTAACTCCTCATGGGGAGCAGTTTAATCCACTGAAAAATGGGGATCAAACTTTACATGTTGTCAAGTGAGGCATTGAGAGACAATATATGAAACAATAATCATCTATAATTGACACTAGAATAGAAACTGAAGATTCTCATTCAACCTTTTCACTCATGTATATAATTCAAATGGGGTTGTGGGAATGTATTCAAATCTTCCTCGTGAAATATCATTGGTACTAATGATAATCCTTTAAAAAGGATGATATTATTTCCATCTTTAAAACACCATTAGTATCACATCCAAGGGATATATTAACAACAGGGTTTCATTGTTGGTATCTAAAATCTAAGCCTCAATAAAATCATATAAAATAGGATGATTAAAAATATCGACTAGGGATAATTTTCACAATCCTCATCCACTAAGGATAACAGCATTAAGGAAAAATAAACTGAGTCCTCTCTCAAAAACATCATAAAGGTTATCCAACAAGTATAATTCTTTAACATATCTCCTTCCATAGAGCATAGACTATATCAATTTAATAATAATGGATTAAATATTACCATACACTCTATCTCAAGTTATTTTCATTATATTCCCAATATGGTAATGTCGATGAAACATCTAGGATAAGAACACCGCTTACAACATTAGATAATGGTTTTCATATTTATTCTCATATAGACTCAACTATAATGAACCATAGGGGACCACTATATTCAAATAAATCAAAAACAATACAAGACTACTTCTAACAGAATAAAAAACACTACACACGAAACACCATCCTCTAGGAGTCTAATCTTGGTCGAGATCTTCATGTTCTACCATTACACAAAAAATTCATATGGCAACTTTTCAATCCACATGAAATATTGAATCTTTTGGATCAATTATATAATGGGTAGAGAAAATCAATATATGTTATGAATGAATATTTTAGAGTATCTTACCGACACTAGTAATCTCTATATGTCACTCACACCATTAGGTGGATCCCAAGGTAGCACCACCTCATCCATGGGTGGCTTTAATCCTACTCCATTATATAATATGAAATTTCATATTAAGGGAAACATTAAAATCTATAAGTGACCATTAAAGGGATTGCCATAAGGTTTTTTCTTAGAGTTTATCTAGAATAATATTCAGGTGTCTCTGGTGTTCCTCCTCACATGTCGTGTGAAATAGGATATCATCAATAAAGATCCCCACGGATTAATCACTAAAGTGATGAAAGATGTAGTTCAATTTTCCTATGAATAGTTTAATGGAATTTGTTATGTATAAAGGAATAACAATGTAATCATTGTGGCTATAGAAACATTTAAATTTCATATTTTGAATATACATATGTTAAAATTGGAGTCGATGATATCATGACAAGAGGTCAAACATCAAGAACCAACACCTCTCTATCATCCATTAAAAGGGGTTGTTTATCCTTATTAGTGGATAATTATTCTTCAAATTAACCTGAATCAAGTTAATGTATTATCGATAAAACATAAATATCTTACTTAATCAACTGGACAACAGAACTAGGGAATCATAGAGGGAAACTCTAGGTCGAGATAATTCTTTCATCTAGAATTTCTCAGACTCCACCATCAGCTTAGGAAGATCAGTGTGATCCAATATATATGAATTTGTAGATATATAAGTCATCCATGGGTGAATGTATATAAACAATTGATCACACATTGGGAAGGTAACATTGTAATGACTATTGAAATAACATCCCCATATTCTTCCTCCACAATATGAAATTGGAATCTCACAACATCAAATGTACCACATGTAATAATATCAAAATGATGTATAATATACTATATCCTCTTGTGAATGAGATACTAATACCCTAATGGGAATTTATTTTATCTGAAGATGGAAAAATTCATCCCATCTATGTGGATTCACCACAACCTCCCCTGGAAATAGTCAATCCTTACATGAACCATGAATAGTAAGTCCATACATATTATGAACTCATAAGTAATAATAGTTTCATTAAAAATATCCCTTCAGATGATATCTCCTCCAAGAGTTAGGTAATAGTATTTTTATATGTGTATGATCACTCTATATACTTCAGCTATGATATCTAAACAAAAGGATTGAGTCAATATATCAACTGGAAACTATTTCTCTGAAACAAGATATGTTGAAATGAATAAGTGAATCCTTTCTATCTCTACTAGTATTGTAGATATTTTATAAAATACATAGATAATAACTCTAATATTTCATGGATCCTCTACAAAATAGGGCTCTCATTCCTATAGTTATACATGTCCCCGACCACCTTCCCCATGATCCTAGCATGGATCTCTTAAGGGGTGGTGACGGAAATAGATCATAATCCCATCCATCTCTCACTTTCCACCCAAATAATCCACCTCATAAACCACAATATATGTCCCCCATCTCTATCTTCTTACCATTTTAACGAGGCCCATAAACTACCTCCCTACCCCCTATATGGTGAGTATGAAAATACCACGAGAGATGTCACCGACCATTGGCAGAGTAACACTTACTCTCTCTCACCTAACAGGAACCATCCAGAGATCCCAGAACTACATTACATTTATCTTTATATTCTATACTAAATCATCTCTCACATAAAAATATTAGTGTCATGTTCATGATAATAGTTATTGATGTCTCATCTCTAGTGTCCCCACTGCCAACACTATAAAAATATGTCTACATGAAAAATATATATCTATAAATAGAGAACCCAATAGAACAATAGAATATGAAGGAATATGAAGAGGTGTGAAAGTAGCCTATATATCCATGAAAATAATATTATCAGAAGTATTTTATTGGAAGAACATATCTATAAATATGTACATTGAGTATTGTGATATGTTTGTGAATGAAGAATACTCTAGTGCTTCCATGATACCTCGTTGAAGATATAGAAAAACATGTATACACATCCATCAAAATATAGTTGTAGTGAACACATATATTAAAACATGGTCAAACAATGTCCATTAAATAGTATCTTCGCCTTTTGTTGGAGGCACTAGAATACATTATTTCTCCACATATCTGTGATGCAGGCTCACTGCTTTGACCGCCATCTATTCTTGAGGTATCCAAACAATGATGAAAATTCATACAACTACCACTAAACAATCATCATATATCTAGTTTTCTAGAACCCCCTGATGCCAGAAGGGTTTTTAGATATGAAACTCATTTAGTGTGATCACCCTATAGACTTCATATACTGTTTCATAATATTTTACATGCTTCTCAATGGGTGGTGTTTGACAATAAAGCCACTTGAATGTACCCCCTTTTGAACTACTATATATTTCAGTGAATCACCAATAGTTGGATCATCTCTATTATCCTATTATGGGATCCTAGGTTTTAATTCTCATGAAGCCATCATAAGATAAATTTTTTTTATGATGGTTAATACATCATCTCGAGTGCAGACTCTAGAAGGACATTGATACCACAACCATTCTTATATGATGAATATACCATTGATTTTCCATTATACGAATGCATATATATGCTGAGTCAGCCTAAAGGTTTTCATAGTTTAATGAATGGATATGTCAACGACCACACCAATACAATACACCACGGCCTAAGGGCCAAACTGAAAACACATTAATATTATTTCTATAAAACCCAATCAAACATCAATGATATAAAATATTTAACCTATGTTCATAGTATGAAATATAACATATACAACACTATCAAGGGCCAAATCACCAATGCCCGTATGGATTATGATATGTTCAGTTTTTTCACCCCACGAACAACTCCCATATGACAAGGGCTGACAACTACCATTGATAAGGGAAAACACTCACATTGGAGGATTTAACAAAGAGTACTATTACACACAAATAATTCTTCTAAATAAATACATATCTTTGAATGGTTAAATTATCCATTTATAAATATTCATTAATAAATATTTATCACACAATAGGAGTAAGAAAAATATACTAAAAACCTATACTGAAAAATACAATCCCACTAAAAACTATAAGAGAGTCTTCATATGTGATAAGGAAGGTAATTTTGATAACTGAATCGCCTAGTATGAACAATGTTATTTCTATCTAAACTATACAATGTATTCCCTTGGTCCACATAGGATCGCCTTGAATCCAATAACATCTATAAAGGATAAGAAATGTAATGAAAGATCCCATGTAGATCTGACTATGATAATAAAAAGTTGACCACATGAAATTACCAAACATAAATCATAAAGAATGTGTCCCATTCATCATAAAAAATGAAAGATAATAATAATATGATACATAAAAGGAATTTACTTATATGCTCAAAATTGAAACTATGGCTCATGGTTAGGTACCAACAGAACTTCAATCATATCATCTAGAATGAAGTTTGATGAAAATTTTCATGTTTGAGAAATAACTCAATCAGTACCATTACAGTAATGGTTCTCATCTATGAGATCATTCTCAAGTTTCCTGACAATAAATACGAACACCCAAAACAATGAAGATATTGAATCAGAGGTAGGAGATCACGACAAGGGATTATTGACGAAACCTACAATCTTAATTCAATTAACCAATATATATGGGATCAATTGTCATTTAGTTTGGTCACAATTATTCCATGAAAAATCCACCATAGGAAAAATAAACTATATGATCCTACCCCAGGGATCAAGAAAGTTATCCTAAATCACATTCCACAACTAATATCATACAAGCGATAAATCATAGGCTCAAGATGTGATTTCTTACTCTACTCTAATTGGGATTGATAAATGGGATTCATCTTATGAGAAAAGATCCACAATGAATAGGATAATGGACCCAAACTAAATTGGTTATTGTACAATACATTTATTAGAGGTACAAACATTTCTGGCCTACCTAATTCCTACCAGTGTGCTCTATCTGATGACCATGTACTTCATCATTTACTCATATACTATGGTCATACCTTTTTACCCAGTCATGTTTGTGCCAATGTTCCTTTGGGGAAAACATTAAGTCAATTGTCATGGGATGTATGACATGTGGTGGGTCCCATATAGAACGTGATCCATATATTTCTCTAAATCACTAGTAATCATTTGTAGAAAAGAAATAAACATGTGTTCATTTGAGAAAAACTATGTAGTCTAATATTACATTATTTTTCTAGGCTATTCGCACCTATTTTTCCATGAAATTTAGCAAATATATAGCTATATATATCACCAGAGTAATACGGATCTGATTTACTTGTAGTCCAATAATTTTCAGTGACAAGAATATGATAATCTAATATTCTTTGAAATCACTTCTCACCCCACTACAACATTCAACCTTCCAACCTGTAAAAGGTAAAACAACATTTTGATGTCGCTCCATCTCAGATCACACGTAATAATAGTCAATACTAAATGGAACAATCAAATTTAATGTTGAACCCATGTTTATGATCCATTAATCTAATGAATTATTTCACAGTTATTTTACATTGGTTATTTGAAAAACCACCCACCAAAAGGGATACTAATAATGAATGTGTACTGAACTATGGATGAAATCCATAAAAAACAATAACAGTAATGAACGACTTATAATTGTCTATTTTTCATCAATATATTGATGTTATAATTATGAACAAGGAATGAAAAAACCAAACAAAATCAAATTAAAATTCTCTATGAGATAAAATCCAGACTCATAATATATGATTGACCCATGAATTAGTTTATTAGTTTTCATGATTCTGGTTAATAGTTAGAAGAAAAAATAGACATTAAACCACCATAAATACATTTCATACCATGAATTTTGATTGATCACTGATGAATAATATTTTTTCACTATCATCAATGGTGAGAACCATGAAATCCATTGGTGTAGGTGGTCCTTTTAAAACCAATAACTGATCAAAATCCTTTTTTCCTCCAATAACACTCTTATTTGATCGCCTCTAAACTCTCTATGAATATGTGTCTAACCTCAGGTACATGAAATAATACAGGGGTTAATATATTTTAGTGATATTTAAATAAATGATAATTTAAAAAATATAATTAGAATTTATTATTTTCCCATAAATACTCTCACACGAAAAAACTAACACTAATATAGGTTATATCATGATGAGGGTGAAATGTGAATTCATTATTCAATGGCAGTATATGATTTCCCAGATTAGTTCTTTTTTGGGATTCATTACTCTATTTTGGAAAAATAGAGCATACATGATATTAATATATTTATTGTATTTATTATATGAATAATTTTATCACTAGACCATAGAATCTCACACCGCCTTACCATTTGGCTCCGAATAATTTTTTTAATATCATTAAAAGTCATTCATGAAAAACTAAGGACGTAAAAGAAGTCGTATCTACTAAAAACATATTTAAATTTGATAAATTGAGTTCTATATGGTTACATACTTATTGAAACATGATCTATAACCCGCTATATAGGGGACTATATGGACCTTATATTTAAAAAAAACATGAGGATGCCATTTTTCATTAATCTCATATGAGAAATTGATTATCATTATTTTTTAACAAAATAAATTTTATTTACAATATTAGGTGGTTAATATTTTCCATTCTAATTTGATAATCATAGGGTATGATAAAAATGAAAAAAATTTGGAAATATCAAAACAAAAAATCTATTTGGAGACCTTATATCTTATTTTCGATTAATGGTAGTTTATAAAGAGATGTCCAAAAAATTATTCATTTGAAGACCAAGACTTATTATTTTTTAAAATCACACTTTATTTGTAACATAAATGTGGCAAATACATAGTTTATGGGAATACTAATGTACCCTATAGACTAAATACTCATATTTGTTAATTTATTATCAAAATATTGAAATAATATTGTACAATATATGGGGGTAATCATTTGTGAATAATGAAAAAAGTCACTACATCTAATAAAGTCGATGTTACTCTAAGTAAATTTTGGGAAAATACTATATGGTAGTTCTAAATTACCAATTAATTACATCAATGTAACTATTCCATATTTATGAAATGTTATAGTAACAATATCCATATATATAGATACACAAACCATTTTTTTTCATCTGTGATGGTCAATCATTTGTCTCTATTTCACACATATTTCCTTAGTTTATGATATTCTCATGTAATTTATGTAAATTAATTTTCCCACAATGAATGTTTATATAAAAACATGATTGACTAATATCCAGTAATTAAAACCCATCCACCATGATCTTTTTAATGTTAAAAATCATAGAGGAACATGGGAATTATGAACCATTGAATTCATTATCATGGTATAATATATGACTAAAAAATATCATTCCCTATAAATGATAATTACATCAATAAGGATGATGAAACTTCTATACCACCCCCCACATCATGAATTGATTCCATATTATACTCTTAATGTTAATGATGAAGAAAAATATCTCAATGATTCCCCTTTTCATTCAAAGGGTTCTTCCATGTGTCATCACTATGATAATGAATTTATAATTTCATTATTGAATAAATCTCATAGAATACACTATTATTGAATCAATTACTTTTGAATAATATGTGAAATAAATTTTTTATTTGGATCCCATAATATTTTATTTCATGTAATTATAAATAAAAAATAGATTAGATCATTAGGCAGTTATTCCAAACATATGTTTACAGATGATAAATCATATTTAGAAATAAGTGATGAGGTGAAATCACTCACTAATGAAACTGATGTGTAAGATGATGATGACAAGCTAGTAAAGGAAAAATTCATTCTATACATTCAACAATATAGAAGGATCATGTGAAATTACCACTTTGAAGTAGATTAAAAATGTTACGATTGACATTAATTTTAGGTATTTTATCCAACTTTTTATGAAACAATAATAACTGATATTAAAAATACATCAGTTAGTTGACAAAATATATAGTTCTCAATCCATCACATTCATGAATGGATATTATGGATATAATATGATTTGAATAAAAACTGTTGATGAAGAACCACTAATTTTAGAGATCTTAAAGGGTCATATTATAGTATAATGATTCCAATGAGCGTGAAGAATAATGATATAATTATTACATTGACAAGTACCACATCATTATGTCCATTTGATAGATGATAATTGAATACTCAATAAATTATCTTGTAGCCAAGTATCAACAACATCACGATTAGATTTCTAAACCTGATTCCATGTTAAAAAAACATAATAATAAAAATTGATTTAAAACACGATAAATTGTGTTTTCAAATAGGCATTTTGATTATATATATATGGTTATCGTATGATATTTTATTATTTGTGTTGAATTAAAATATGTGAGGAATATATATGTTATTTCATATCCTAGAAATCATTAATACAAATAAGGAAATGAAGTATTACATTCATATATCATATATTTTGAAGAGAAGCTGAATATTAAATCTATTCCCTTAAAAAATATGATAAGGAGCGATGTGTCTTATAAGTTGGATGATAAATTTATGAAGAATCACCTTATCCAATACATGGAAATTCTAATGGGGAATCATATTATCTAATTTATAGAAATAATAGAGTGACCAAAATATTCTATTGGCAATGCCCCGACCCTAGAAGCCAAGAGTATGTACATTATTACGTATCATTGGCATGATCACAAAAGATCAAGTCATTAAAGAACGATTAGTTTAGTAGCCTTGTAAGTAATAGATACATTCATAAGGTTTACATTACATCATAAAAGGGAAAACTAGAACAACATTATTTCAATAGAAAACACTACGATCTCATTGACTATCTCTACAGGTTAGTCATAATATACTTCTTCGAATCCTGGAAAAAAATAAAACATAGAAAGGGGTGAGCTGAGATGCTTTGTAAGGATAACAATATAGGTGGAACATTCATAAATAATCATAACCATTTATGAAAATGTATAAGACTAAAAAAAGACTATTAAACTTGATCTTCAGCATAATTTAAAAAAAGATATAATTAAATAATTCCATTTACTTACTCACATGGAAATTATCCTTGTCAAATAATCACATGAAATATCAATGGCCACTTTCATAATGATGGAATTCATAATTCCGGACATTCATAACCACATAGAGAAGGCCATGTCCCAAGAAAAAAATATGATTTTGTCATGGCCTTATACCAAGACAATAGTTTATCACCTGAGACCTACTGATGCATAGAAGACCTATATCGAGCTCCAACCATCAGTTACTAAGTCCATTTCACTCCTCATATGAATAGTTTGAAACATTACATAAACCTTACCATAAAAAATATGAATACTTTATCCACAACCCATGAATTGTATAAAAATAGCACATCCATAGTCAAACATAACTCATTCAATCCAATATGAAAGATTTTATTGTAACATATTAACCACAATCAATAATAATGAAGGATATTTACATACATGAAAATAGAAATCAAAACTATTTGAGAGATATTACCCTATTTTTCATGAAAACATTAAAAATTAACATTATTTTTCATGAAGCCGTTGAAAATAGATTTTTGAATTAAAGTGTCCAATAAAACCATGAAAATTTTAAAAGGAATTTTAATTTTAAAACATTAATGTTCTTATAAATAAATCCTTTAAACCATTTTTAAAACATTGACATTAATGAGAAATATTTTGAAGAATAAAATTTTAAAACATTTAAAATGATATTTTAGTTAGATTTCCTAACCAAATGAGAGATGCTTGAATACAAATAATTGAGGTATTGAAAACATTATAATATCTTGAGAATAAAGGATTTAATGATATATTATGTCAAATGATATTATATACACCATATAAAAGTGAATTGATTCATAATAACTAAGAAGTCTCGAAGGAATGTAAATTGAGATGAAATCCCTTATTAAGACATTATACTTAGGTAAATGATAAATCAATGACATAATTATGTGTGACAAATATAAATATAGTCAATATGATTGGATATTCATTGTAAATAAATCAGAGTACATTCACACAAATTCTTGTAAAAACAAGACCAATAACATTGATCATTAACTCAATGAATGGAATTTGAGTTAAGATCAAGTTTATATCAATAACTTGAGAAATTGTCAATGGATTTATTATGTGTATCCAACATATATCCACACAAAGGTGAGTGGAAATTTCTACGTAAAAAATATATAGTGATTTGACACATAATCTTGGTGTAAAATAATCAATGAAGTATGTGTAAATCCCACTGAGTGGAAATTGTAATTTGAGATTCCCTTACCGATTTGGTAATATATGAGACATACAACCCTTGAAAGAAGGATCATAAAATGAAGATGTAAATACCCATTAATTAAATTTTATTACACCAAGAATAAAAAAATGGACAATACAAACTCCACACAAAAGGATATAGAACCCAATTATAGCATGAATCTAACAGGAATAAATAGTGAGATGAAAAAACCATACTTCGTTATAATCAGTCGGGTCGTATGACCAAAAGTTAATAAAATCCAAATGAATCATAAAATATCATGAATAATCCTGATAATATATATCAAATGGCAGTACAAATTTACACCACATCCTATAAATAAGTTGTGAACAATGGAAATCTCACAGAATTAAAAGTGAGATAAGAAACCCCTTACCTTGTAGATTTCCTTGGTCGAGGATTGGTTAACCACATGTATAATGGTGATATAATTGTTATCAAATTATACAAGAGTAATATACATTAATATGATATCGTATATGATTTTTCAATTTTTCTTTGTTAATAATATTTTAGTATTATCATTTTTTCAGGTGTTAACTGATTCATTTTCCTTTCTAGGATTTTTTACATAATTAATGATTGTTATGAATAGCTTGTATATTATTCATATTAGTAATTATATTAAGTCTTTAAAAATTATTTTTAAACATCTAATGAATATTAGTGTCGAATGGATACGATGGGGAATGAATCCCATCACGTTCACGGAGACGGTAATCCGTACATACGCATGAGTAACAATATCATTCTATATTAAAATAATATATAATTGGATGTTATATCATATATAGATAATAATTATAATTTTATATTTATTATTTACCTCAATTATAAATCATTATTATAAACATCCAATTAATAATGTATTGAATATCATTACACCACGACGTGGAGACGGTAAGCCGTACGTACGCACGTATGGTGACATGTCATTTAAATGATGGATAGAACAATGAAAATGGTTTTACCATATATATAATTACACAACAGTTTATATAAGACACTGGATTTATTATTTTAGAATGAAAACAATAAATAAAGAGGATGTGGATGAAGAGAGGAACTTGGAAGTGGTGATAAATATTTACCACTTCTTCAGGATCTTCTTTTTGGTTTGACCAAAAGTGCTCCATAGGATTCCATTATGACTAAAGGAATAATTCAATGATGAAAGGAGGATAGTTGATAGGATATTTGGGCAGGGGTTGGCTGAGCTAAATGGAATTGAAGTTTTGAATTAGAGAGAAGGGGAAGTTTCCTTTTATAAGAGGGGTGAGGGGAACCTTAGAAAAAACTAGAAATATTATTTAATAATAAAATCATTTTCGATTTATAATGGCTCAAAAATAAATTATTTAATGGATTAGGTGGTTATGAGTACAAAACCACTCAACCAATTGGTTTTAGAAAGGTTTGGTTTACTATATTAACTTTATATTTTAAGAATAACTCTTAGTTAAATAATTTGACATTTACCATGTCTCTTGGTATTTTTATATTAAATGGTTATTAAAATTAATATAAACATCCAATAGAACCTCAAGTGGTTAATTAATGAAATATATAATATTAATTAAGACCTTTGGCCTAACGTGATGTTTTTAAGAATATAATATCAATTAATAATTTAATATTTGTTTTAAAAACACATTTATGTCAATTTTGACATTACATGGTATTTTGTTTTTTATAAATTAATAAAAAAATTATTACTTCAAAAAAATTCATCTAACCAACCGTAACATGTCATATTAACCTAGAAAATTAGTGGAATTCATAAAAAATATCAAATTACATTTATTTGGATATTTATAATATCAATTATTTTTATATTTCATTAATAATGTAATTAGTGCTTCATCATTGTGTCATAAATAAATTAAATTATTTAATATCTAAAAATATAAAAAAAATATCATTATGTAGGAAATATTTTTATATTTATAATTAATATTTTTTGTCTAATTTATCATATGTATAACCCTATATAAAAAATGTTTTAGTTATTAAACGTTGAGTTTAACTCTTTTAACTCTTCTTTAAATAAAATAATAATAAATGTCCTAATCTAATCCAAGTGGACCTAGAGGATCATATTTTATTCCTATGGTTGTTTTTGGTCTAATTACACTTATCCAATAAAATTAATACATGTGTTAGGGTAATAATAATATCATTTTACCCTTAAATACCCTCTTTACTTTTAACCGTGGTAAATAAAAGTAAAAAGTTACTATTCAGCATAAATTATTTTTATCTAATTTACAAAAAATTACTTACTAATATCAACCTTTTCTCTTGAATTTTTTAAATTCAATCATAGAAGTGGTAAAATTATGTTTTATGTAAATTCGGAAATACTCCTAGGAGGTGGGTAAAAGACGGTAAAAAGTCCAATAAAATTTTATACATCTAATTTAATTATAAAATGAAACTAATGTATTACATTGAAAATATATAGTTATTGTAATTCTATTTTGACTTAAAATAATTTTAAATAAAATAAATAATTATTTAAATAAAAATTCAGTTTTAAACTATAACACATTGTTTTTCACTATTCATCAAAAATTGAATGTTTTCAGAAAAAAAAAATTACCCTAAGATAACTATGATATTCTGAATTCAAAAATGAAATATATTTTAAAAAATTCAAATCATATAAGTTTCATTAATTAATTTTAAATTAATTTCTGTTGTCAAAACTGAAAAGTGGTTTTTAAAAAAGAAAAAACTATCAAAATATTGACTTGTGTTTATGTCAAATTTAAATGTGAAATTACTTATAATCACCAACATTATATTAAATGATAAAAATATAATCTAATTATACTTCCGAAACCATTTGAATACATAATTTAATACTATAAATTATTTCGATTAATAATGATGTTTTCAAATAAAATTCAGTATTCATCCAAATATAAAAGTTATTAGAAAAGTACAAAAAATTAATCCAAAATAAATTTTTATGTCCAGATTCTAAATAATAATTTAATTTAATTAAATTTAATATATTAAAGTGTCAAATATTGGTTTTAAAAAGTGTTTTCTATTAATAGGTGGTAAAATTTCATTTTTGGAAAATTACATCTTTTATCTGAAAAAAATGATTTTGTTCTTATATTATGTATAAGAAACACATAATATTTATTAAAAAATTATATGGAATATATAAAATTAAAAATTTAGATAATACTATTAATAACCACTTTTTAACGGTGTGTTTGGTAAGTCATGGTGTGCTTGAACTCGGTGTTGCATGTTGCACATGCATTTGAATTACATTAAAGAAAATAACATACTATGAAATCTTTTGGTGTTACACTCTTCCCGCCTTTTGAAAACTGCATCCTCAAAATTTTAAAATTGGGCTATGCAACTTCATTGAAAGTCCCACATCGAAAAAAGATTCAATAAAAATATATCTTTAAAAGAAATAAATAGAAGTACAAAGGTCACCTGAGATAAGCCATAGTAGGATTACATGTAGGAAATCTTGGATATGGAAGATAAAATATGTTTAATGTTTTGGTGGAGAGTGATAGAAAACATGATTATGAGAATGCTAACAACCAGAATACCACAAACCTATGATGAGATAAATGTTCATAGTTTCCTAGTATCAAAAGTAAACAGATAACAGTTTTTTTTAAGTTCCATTTCAAAAAGATAAGGAATTTATTTATGAGATTTAATAAGATAATAAGAGATATACTTACTTTTTAAGTAGAGTTTCGTCCTTTAATAAATTTCTACCACTACCTCATCTTTTTTATTCAAACAATGAGTATTGAAGTTGAATTAGTCACACCTAAAGAACTAGAAACAACTTCTAGAGAATCACATAACCCACAAAGGAAAAACTATATATCTTTACCTTGTCTTTAGAGATTAACCAAACCAAAATGATTAGAACAATATCAGATGCTCCCCAAAAAAGGTAATACTTAAGAAAAAGAAATACTTACCTTAATTTCTAAAATTATTCCAACAAGACCCAATGTTTAATAAATTCCATTCAATAAACAATTATCCTTAAAATCCATCAATATAATCCAAACTAATATTGAAACCCAAAACATAGAATAATTTGATTACGCAGTCTTCTACGTTAAATTGTAATTCTAAATAACATCAACTACTCTTAAAGTCACATACATAAATGTAATTAACATATTCACATATTCTCTATAATAGGTTAATTATTTCCATAAATAACCCAAACAGCTATTAATCCACAATAAAAACATATATAAAAATCCTCCATTACTCCTCAAATGAAATCCCATAGTATTGTTTTTTCCAAAGGCATATAGTATTCTCAACAGAGAAAATGTCTTCCAAAATAACATTTATCACTTAATCCCCAAATCAATTTCCAATACCAAGGATATCCATTTGAAAAGACATAAATCCCAAGTCAACTTATTATTGATAAATAAAATCATTTAACTAAAATGAATTAGTCACACTATCCAGGGACATCACATAGTCCAGAGGTAGGTGATAAATCCCAATAACACTATGGTTGTGGATTCGATTCCTACAGCTTTTTCCGACATGACGGGTTTTCATACAATCTGTGTTTTATCCTTTTTCAAAAACTATATTTTATAACATTCCCAAAATGTGATAAATTCATCAAAATAACTATAAGATAATTTCATGACAAGTGTTATCTCATACCTCGCATTTTCATCCAAAAATTTAACAACATGTAATTACTTCAAATTCAAGGATTACACAAACCAAAATGGTTATTTATAACTATATCAACAATAAAAACAAAATTCTTCATAAAATATCATTTTCAAATAATAAACTGTAGGGTTACACATAAGAGAAAAGTATCCCAAAGTAATCCCATCAACAAAGAGCAGTAATACTTTTAATCATTTCACCATCCATTTATTTCCACATATGTTATTTCTTGACCAAGGGATTATTCAATAATAAGACATCCAATTGGGTAACGATCAGGTAACATAAATTTATATCAAATGATTGTAAATATATTCTTGGGATAATTTTTATTTTCTTCCATATTACTTTTCATTTTTGTTTGGAAATTATTTACATTATCTCCCATACATAAAGTATTTCTTTTTTCTATTGAGACACTTCCCTTGCTGTCTCCTTCCACATTTCCTGCATGATGGAAATTGATATTTCTTTTCTCTAGTGTCACCACTAATGGAGCTCTTATCATTCACCACCTTTCTCTTCATTTTTGATTTTGGGAGTTGGTTAATATATATGTTGTTAATAAGATTTTGGGAAAAATGATTCTACATGAACATGATGTCTTTTAAACCTATCAACATTCCATTTCTCTGCTCATTTCCTCCATCGTGCCCACCTGGTATATCATGTTCTATGTTTCTATGACTTCCATGGAATCCATCCATTGACTAACACAAGAAATCATAGTGTGAGTCATATCATCATTTTGAGAATATCATAACACCTTATTTTTAATCTAAAACACCTTTGTAATAAAGGCGATTATTTATTCTCGTCTTAAATCATTTTGTTATGAAAATGTGAATTATCATAAAAATATCCCCCAGGAGTGTGATAACCAAGAGTGCAGAAAGGCTCGTTGTCATGCACCAGTTCCCATTCGAGTCTAGGTCAAAGCAGTGCTTTCTGGTTTTACCCCTATGTACATTTGTTCCAGAGCCGCCTCTACCTTCTCATGTCTAGACATGGATTTATTTCTTGGAAAACTCACAAAATATCTACAATACCAATATTGTAATATGTTCTCTATACTAATCCTCAAAGTTTATCTTAGGGATATATTTTCTAATATCAGTTTATATAAATGTAGTTTTCAAGGTTTGTACTAAACTTCATCTGATACCAACTATAAGGCCACGACACCAGATTCCCAGAGTCGATGCATTATTACATATCATTGGAATAATCACAAAAGATCATGTATCGAATGACCGATTATTTTTGTAGCCGCGGATGTAATAGATAAATTCCTAAGGTTTACATTACATCATAAATGGAAAACTAAAACAACATTGTTTCTCTATAAAACACTGAGATCCCATAGACTATACCTATGGGGAAGTCATAATATACTTATTCACACCTTGGGAAAAATAATACATAGAAAGGGGTGAGATCAGAGGCTCAGTAAGGATAAAAATATAGCGGAAACATTCATAAATAAGCATAACCATTTAAGGCAATGTATAAGACTAAAAAAATCATTTTCAACTTTAACATCCGCATAATATGGAAAAGATAATATCAAATAATTCCATTTAATTATTCACACGGATATTATAATAGTAGAATAATCACATGAAATATCAATATCCACTTTCATAATTATGGAATTCATAATACCAAACATTAATAACCACATAGTCAAGGCCTTGTGTCAGGACTACCAATAAGATTTTGTCCATGCCTTATTCCAAGACACTAGTTTGTCTCATGAGAGATACGGATTCATCGAGGAGCTATATCAGGCTCCAACCGTCACTTACTAAGTCCAATGAATTCTTCATATGAAATGTTTGAAACATAACATAAGCTTTCATATAAAAACTAGCTTACGAAATGTGAATACATTTTCCAGAAACCATGAATGGTATAAAAATAGCACATCCACAGTAAAACATAACTCATTCAATACAATATGGAAGATTTTATTGTGACAGATTAACCTAAATCAAGAATAATGAATAATATTGACATAGATGAAAATAATCATCAAAACCATTTGAGAGAAATGTCAACCTTTTTCATGAAAACATCTAATATTCACACTATTTTTCATGAATCCGTTTAAAATATATTTTTAAATCAAAGTGTCCCATTACACATTGAAACACTTAAAAGAAATTTTAATTTTAAAACATTAATGTCTATATAAATAAATCCTCAATACCATTTTTAAAACATGAACCTTAATTAGAAAGATTTAGAAGAATAAAATTTTAAAACTTTTATAATGATATTTTAGTTAAAGCTCTTACCCAAATGAATTAGGCTTGAATAAAAATAATTGAGGTAATAAAAACATTATTATATCTGGAGAATACTGGATTTCATGATATATTATGTCATAGAACAGTATATACACCATATAAAAGTGAATTAGTGCATAACAACAAAGAAGTCTAAAAGGAATTTAAATTGAGATTAAATCCCTTATAAAGACAGTATCCTTAGGTAAAGGATAAATAAATGACATAATTATGTGTGAAAAATATAAATACACTAAATATTATTGGATATTCAGTGTAAATCAATCAGAGTACATTCACACATATTCTTTTAGAAACATCACCAACAACTTGGATGTTAAACTCAATGAATAGAAAGTGAGTTAAGATCAAGTTTATATCAATAACATGAGAAATTATCAAGGGGTTGATTATGTGTATCAAACGTATATCCACAAATAGGTTAGTGGAAATTACTGCATAAATAATAAATAGTGATTCCATTCAAAATCTTGGTGTAAAATAATCAATGAAGATTTAAATACACATAAATTAAATTATATTACACCAAGAATACAATCATGTACAATATGTAGGCCGCACAAAAGGAAGTAGTGGCCAATATAGCATGAATCTCATAGGAATAAAAAGTGAGATGAAAACCCTTACTTCATTGTAATCAATCAATTATTGTGACCCAAAGTTAATAACTACCAAATTAATCACATAATACCATTAATATAAAGAGAATCATAATAATATATATCAAATGGAAGTACACAATACACCACATCCAATAAATAATTGGCGAACAATGGAAATCTCACACAATTAAATGTCAGATAAGAAACCCCTTACCTTGTACATTTCCTTGGATGAGGTTTGGTTAACCTCCTCTATAATGGTGAAATAATTGTTATTAAAGTATACCAGAATCATATACATTATTATTATATCATATATGATCTTTAAATATTTCATTGTTAATTATATTTTAGTATTATCGTCGTTTCGGTTGTCAACAGATTCAATTTCCTTTATATGCCTTGTTACATAAGTATCGTTTGTTATGGATAAGATGTATCTTAATCATATTCATAATTATATTAAATATTTAAACATTATTTTTAATCATCTAATCAAAATTAGTCTTGAATGGATACAATGGGGAATGAATCTCATCACATTCACGGATACGGTAATCCGTACGTACGCACGAGCAACAATATCATTATTTTGATATTAAAATAATATATAATTTGATGGTATATCATATATACATAATAATTATCATGTTATATTTATTATTTACATTAATTATACATCATTATTATACCAATCCAAATAATAATGTATTGAATAACTATTACACCACGACGTGGAGACGGTAAGCCATACGTACGCGCGTATGGTGACATGTCATTCAAAGGATGGATAGAATAATGAATATGGTTGTAATTTTTTTTAATAACATCATTGTATATATAATATAATGGAGTTATTATTTTATAATGAAAACAAAAATTAAAGAGGAACTGTAAGAAGAGAGGAACTTGAAAGAGGTTATTAAATATTTACCTCTTCTTCGGGTTCTTCCTTTTGCGTTGATCAAAATGGCTCCATAGGTTGTCTTTATATCTAAAGGAAGGCCTCTAGAATGAAGGTAGGATAGTTGAGAGGGTATTTTGGTAGGGTTTAGACAATACACATGGCATTGATGGTGTGAATTAGAGAGAAAGAGATGTTCTCTTTTATTAAAGGGATGAGGGGCACCTTAGGAAAAGCTAGAAATATAATTATATAATAAAATCATTTTCGGTTTATAATGGCTCCAAAATACATTATTTCAATTATAAGGTGGGTATGGGTATAAACACAATAAAAAAATTGATTTTAGACATGTTTAGGTTATGATATTATCATTATATTTTAGATTTAACTATTAGTTAAATAGTTTAACATTTACCATGTCTCTTTGTATTTTTATATTATATGGTAAATAAACGTACTATAAACATCAAATAGAACATAAAGTGGTTCAGTAATGAAATTTATAATATTATTTAAGACCTTTGGTGGATGAATAGATTTTTAGGATTGGAATACCTATTAATAATATAATATTTGTTTCTAAAACTCTTTTATGTCAATTTTGACACAATTTGGTATTTTGTTTTTTGTAAATTCATAACAGCATTATTACTTGGAAAAAAATTCATCTAACCATCCCTCACATGAAATATTAACCTATAAAATCAGTGTAATTCATAAAAAGTCACGAATTACATTTATTAGGATATTTATAATATGAATTATTTTAATATTTCATTACATAGGAAATTAATGCATCATCATTGTGTCATAAATAAATTAAATTATCTAATGTCTAAAAAATATAAATAAAATATCATTATGTAGGAAATACTTTTATCTTTCTAATTATTATTTATAGTAGAATTTATTGTATGTATAATCTTATATTAAAAATATTTTAGTTATTAAAATTTGATTTTAACTCTTTTAACTATTCGTTAAAGAAAATAACAATAATTGTCCTAATCTAATCCAAGTAGACCTAAAGGATCATATTTTATTTCTAATGTTGTTTTTGGTCGAATTAAACTTATACATTAGAAAAAGGACATGCATTAGGGTAATAATAATATTATTTTTACCATTAATTACCTTATTTACTTTTAACCGTGGTAAATAAAAGTAAAAAGTTACTATTCACAAAAAAATTATTTTAATCTTATATAACCACATTTTTTTAATGATATCAACCATGCCTCTCAGATTTTTTAAATTGAACTCACAGAAGCTGTCAAACTATGTTTTATTTAAATTTTCAAATGCTCCTAGGAGTTGGGTAAAAGACAGTAGAAAGTTCAATAAACTTTTATTCATCATATTTTATTATAAAATGAAAATAATGAATTAAATTGAACTCATATAGGTATTTTAAATATAATTTTAATTAAAATAAATATAAATGAAATAAATAATTATTTAAATAAAAATTCGGTTTTAAACTATAATAAAGTGTTTTTCACTATTCATCAAAAATTGATTGTTTTTAGAAATATTCAAAAAAATTACTTTAACAAAAATTTGATATTCTGAATTCAAAAATGAATTCTATTTTACCAAATTCAAAACATATAAGTTTCATTAATTAATTTAAAGTTAATTCCCATTGTCAAAACTGAAAAGTGGGTTTTTAAAAATTAAAAACTATCAAAAGATTGACATGTGTTTATGTAAAATTTAAATGTGAAATTACTTATAATCACCTAAATTTAATTAAATGATAAAAATATAATCTAATTATACTTCCAAACCATTCAAATAAATAATTTAACAATATATATTATTTCGATTAAAAAATTTGTTTTCAATTAAAATTTAGTATTCATAAAAATATAAAAGTTATTAGAAAAGTACCAAATATTTATCCAAAATAAATACTTATATACCAATTATAAATAATAATTTAATTAAACTAAATTGAATATATAAAAGTATCAAATATTGGTTTTAAAAAGTGTTTTCTATTAAAAGGTGGTAAAATTGCATTTTTTTAAAAATATTTCTTTTATCTGAAAAAATAAATTTCTTCCTATATTATGTCTAAGAAACACATAATATGGATTATAAAAATATATGGAGTGTATAAAATTTAAAATTAAGTTAATACAATTCATAACAGCTTTTGAACAGCTTGTTGGTATGTCGTGGTGCACTCCAACTCATTGTTGTGTGTAGCGCAAGCTATATAATCAATTTAATGAAAATCACTTACAATAAAATCATTGGGTGTTACACTATTCATTATTTTAAAATTATTAAATGTTTGAAAAAATTCAAATTACTATATCAATATTTTCCTCAAATATGATGTTGACAATTTTACATTGAAAAACATTTCCTAACACTAACCTTATGGGTTCTAAACCATCAAAAGTATATTCAATAACATATGGTAAAAATGATCCCTCATTTAGGTTTTCATTAATATATCCTAGGATATAAAATTTTAATATATTAATTAGGAATATGGGTTTAATATTACAACAACTATCAATATATTAATTATATCAAAATAAAATCTATGGTGAAGAGTTTAAAAATGTTTTAGTTGTTCCCTCGTTTCAATGGGAACCCCATTTAGATATAGATCCTAATGATTAATATGTTATATCTAAATCATTAAAAAACATATACATGGTAAATTTATTTCAAGGGTTATTCCAAAATTCAAATAGGAAAAATGACAAATGAACCAAATCATAATAGATATGGTTCAAGGATTATCATTATTTATTTAGTAGATTCTTATTTTAGAAAAACATTCATCCATTAAGAGAGGTGTTATTAGAATTTGGGAGATTAAATGAGTAACATAATAGGGTTCACTAAAATATTATATAAATTTATGTCTTTATTTTACATCAATGGTTATTTTGGTAATCTACCATAATGATAATTTGGGTGGGAGTTGGTGTCTCCATATTCTTCAAACACAAAAATTTCCAATATTAAACCACATTAAATTTTCATGTGGATTCCTTAGATATTATAAAAAAACTAGGGTGATATTTTCAACAAAAAATAATGGTATTACCAATAGTTATTACATATATATATAGGAAATCAACAAAGATGGTACTACCCTAGAATAATGATAATCCTTTTCTCTTTATACTGATAAAATATCCAATTGGATATCTCAAGTAGGGGAATTTATTTTTAATCAAGCTATACCATTAGATTGATTAAAAATTGAGAAAATCTATAAGGGGTGGAAAATTAATCCATTATGGTATCCCAAATTCAATGAATATAGTAAAAATTGATTCTATTATGAACTCTTGATATGAATAATCAAGGTGGGGAGATAATAAATATCATGAAAGTAATCAATATTGGTGACCATGGTGATCATCAAATAGGGTACAATATCTTCCATAATATTAATAGAATGAGTATTTTCATGCCATTTATGACGCATATTGTATGGAATTCACCAATATATGTTATATATTTCAGATATTTGATCAATTTCACATACCACCCATTGGTTTATTTTTAAAACTGTAAAATATTCATGGACATTGTGCATGTAGAGGACAAATGTCATATTTATATAACATCATTCGATAATTGGTGAGTCCAGAATATTCCTAATGGCTACCAAATCCTTATTTAAATATGGAAATATTATTCAATTAAATATAGTTAAAACAATTTTTGTTAGGAATTTTTTAATTATCATATCCTCACATTGATTGAATTACCTCACACAATACTGATATAAAATTGTAAAAAAATATACATGTTGTT
Source organism: Viscum album (assembly GCA_963277665.1). NCBI lineage: Eukaryota > Viridiplantae > Streptophyta > Magnoliopsida > Santalales > Viscaceae > Viscum > Viscum album. The sequence goes on along the minus strand of OY728163.1, from coordinate 1,797,139,656 downwards.
ATTTATAATGATGAATATGAAATATAACATATAGGAAAATCCCTCGTCCTACAAAAATATAGTAGAAATGTGGTAAATAAAGGAATTTAAGAATTCTTTATAAAGCATTTTTTCAGAAAATGTATGAAATGAATAAGAATTCATAGACAAAAAATCCTTCATTATTTATGGGATTATCATTTTATTATAAAAATTTCCTTACATGTATCCATGTATTCTTTATTATTTGAAATGGAAGTATTTTTTCATGTTAACATTCAGTTTCATTAACATCTCTTATCGATTATAGACAAATAAACTCATGAAAAACAAAACCCTAATGTATTTTAAATTAGAAAATCCTTGTGAAAAAATATACAAGTCATTAAAAACATGACTTCCACTAAAAAAATCTTCTATGATGATAAATAACTCATTCTTCATCTCACTCATCGAAGGGAAATTGGTATTATCAGAATAAATTCAAATATTAGTTGGGAAAAAATCCTCAATGTTGAAAAAACAATGGAATGGAATTTGTATTATACAAAAGGACTTGTTTTATATAAAATAATCACTAATATGAATTGATAAAGAGATTATAATACCTCCGACCATGGTGCGGCCCTATCAGAATTGACGTTAGCAACATTATAAGGGTTTTATAATGTCTTCACTACATAACTATAAACAATAATATTTAAAATTTACATCACATTACTAATAAATTCATAACACGTGGTCCTTAACACATATCCTTGAAACTATATGTTACATGGTCAATCTGACATAACCCTTAAAATTATTGTGGAGGTTTATTATATTATACATAACTTCCTTACATGTGAGATTGACCAATGTAAGAGTTTTATGTTTATAATACCCCAAGCCGTATTTCCTTCATTATATAATTATGAAGATACAAACCACTAGATTATTAATCAATTTGTGTGGATTTATTCAAATCATCACTAACATTTTTTTATTCAAATTTTATTTCCCCAACAATAATCCTCAACATTCACCCATCCCTTCACAGTCCATTTTTTTTGGAATTTTCATAATTCATAATAAATTCTATAAAATCCCCTACCACTAATGTGCCACTTCATACCATCTTATTTTCCCTCTAATATATGAGATAATCTATGTATACACCCCTTATTCATGTGATATGATTGAATTTATTCTTATTCACATTTTATAGATAGAAGAATCTAGATCAATTATCCAAGGACAGACTATATATTCTATCTTTCCATCCATCATAGTGTATATGATTAGAATATCATTCCCTTTCTTCACAAATTTAACCAATATGGTTTGATAAATACTTATTTTTTATCATTGAAATTTTTTTGGAACCCTTATTAAATTTATCATATGATATGTTTTGATTCTTTTATCATATGCACATGGATCATAACGAAATCTAACTCTTATTCTTTATTTTATTATATACTATCATATGGGTTCCCATAAATACATATTGATACCTTTATAGTGGCCCATCATTAGTATGGAACTATTTTACTCCCCCATACACATCAACATTAAAACAACCTAATCATGTTATAAATTAAAATTAAATAATTTTTGTGGAATAAATTAAAATTTATATCAACAGACTCCCAATGACTGTAATTAGTTTAGTGCGTTTGGTAACATGGAAACAAAAACATTTGTACATTAGTGAGCTATGTTATCTCCCATTATTATATTCCATTATATCACCCTAATTATACACATCATACTTAATTAATATTTTTATATCCTTGGGGATGAATCATAAAAGATGTGATCTCAGATGCCCGGTAAGGGTAAACAAGGGAGACATGTTTGAAAAAACATGGATAATGGAGTACAAGAACATGATCATAAAATTATAATATATTACCTCTCATATCAATGATCATGAAAAATAATAATTTCAACACCCCAAGAATACATGGTACGTTTCCCTTTGAATAATGCAATAGCTTGCATTGTAAGCAACTTCGAGAATCTAACACACTGTGGCCAATAAAACTAGCTGTTATGAAGAGTAATACGCAATTTTTGAAATTTTATAAATTTTATTATTCAAAATGGACTTCATTTTTGAATATTTAATATCGAAATTATCATAGGGTAAATTTTTTGTATTTTTCTGAAAACATTCGATTTTTGATGAATAGTAAAAAACACCGCGTTATTAGTTAAAACCGACATTTTATTTAAATAATTATTTATTTTATTTAAATTTCTTTTAGTTAAAAATAAATACATAAATACTTATATACATTCAATTTAATTCATTGGAATCGATTTATAATAATCATAAATATATAAAAATTTTATTAAACATTTTACCGTCTTTTACCCTCTTCCTAAGAGCATTTGAAATTTGCATAAAAAATAATTTTACTGCTTCTATGAGTGGAAATTCAAAAATTAAAGACACATGGTTTACATCATTAAGTATAATGTGCTTCAATAAGATGAAAATAATTTTTTTGTGAATAGTAATATTTTACTTTTATTTACCAAGATTAAAAGTAAATCATGCAATTAAGGGTAAAATGATATTATAATTACCCTAAAACATTTACTAATTCTATTTGATATGTGTAATACAACCAAAAACATACATTTGAATAAAATATGATCTTTTTTAGTTCACTTGTATTAGATTAGGACGTTTATTATTATTTTATTTAAACAATAGTAAAAAGAGTAAAATTCAATATTTAATAACTAAACCATTTTTCATATACGGTTAGAGACAATATAAATTCAACTATAAATATTAATTAGAAATATAAAAATATTTCATACATAAAGGTATTTTATTTCTAATTTCATGATAATAAATGACTTAATTTATTTATGACACAATGATGATGGAGTAATTACCTTATTAATGAAATATTAAAATAGTTGATATTATGAATATCCAAATAAATGTAATTTGAGTCTTTCAAAAAATTAAAATAATTTTCGATGTTAACATTACACGTTAGTATCAGATATATAATTTTTTTTTCAATGTAATCATGCTGTTATGATTTTCACCAAAATCAAATACAAAATAGTGTCAAATTGACATAATTGAGTTTTTAAAAACAAATACTATATTATTATTTGATATAATATTAATAATTATCTAAGGTTCTTCCGAACTACATAGATAAAGATATATACTAATAATGAACCACTTTGGGTTCTCTTGGATGTTTATAGTAACATAATTAACAATATAATTTTAAAAAACAAAGAGACATGGTAAATGTCAAACTATTCAATTATGAGTTAAATCTAAAATATAAGGTTAATATGGTCACCTAATCCTATCAATAACCAATGGGATGATAGTGTTTCAACCAATCCCAACCCTGGCCTCTAAATAATTCATTTTTAGCTATTAAAAATCTAAAATGATTTTGTTATAAAATAAAATTTCAAGTGTTTCTTAATGTGACCCTCACCTCTCTTATAAATGGCTACTTACTCTTCTCTTAATTTCACACCTCCAAATCCATTTTCCTCGGCCAAAACCTACCCAAATATCCTCCAAATTTTTCTTCCTTCATTCTATAGGCCTTCCTTTGGTCATAAAGCCAACCTATAGAGCCCTTTTGATCAAATCAAAAGGAAGGACCCGAAGAAGAGGTAAATATTTTATCACCTCTCTCAAGTTCATTTATTCTTCCACATCCTCTATCTTTGTTGTTTCCATTATCAAATAATAACTATAATATCATATTTATACTATGATGTTATTATAAAAATGGTCTGACCATATTTATTATTCTATCCGTCATATGAATAACAAAGTCACCATATTTGCGTACGTACGGCTTACTGTCTCCACGTCGTGGTGTAGTTTGTTATTCAAACACTTAATTATTTGGATGGGTAAAATAATGAGTATAATTTATATAAATAATAAATATAAAATTTTAATTATTATTTATACATGATATACTATCCAATTAAATACTATTTCACCACCATTATAATGATATTGTCACTCATGCATACATACAGATTACCGTCACCACGAAGGGGATGAGATTCATTCGCCATCATAATCATTCAAGAATAACATAAATTTTATGATTAAAAATAATGTTTATAAACATAATATAATTATTTGTATGAATCAATTATATCCTATCCATAAAAAAGATGGCTTACATAACCCACTATATATTGGAAAACGAATCAGTTAACACCTGAAATGATAATACAACTTAAATATTATGAACAATGAAATAATAGAGAATCATATATGATATCATATTTATGTATATATTTCTTTTATAATTTAATAACAATGCTTTAACTATTATACATTAGGTTAACATACCATCAACTAAGGAAAAGTACAATGAAAGGGTTAATTTTATAATCTCTTTATTATCTGTGGTTGTTTTTACTTAAGTATCAACTGGGACATCCTTATCATCAACATCCGTGTTTTCTAAAAAATGTATTTCAAATCATTTTTAATATTTAATATACGATGAGTTAAATTAATTTACACCCTTATATGACCTTATATGTTTTTAAAGGAATCATTCCATCATTTCCCAAACAAGGTTTTTTATGACATTTTCGAAAAAATTAAGGTAAGAATGTTTCTTAACTTATACATCGGGTGAGGCTACTTGCTACTATTTTAACACCATCAAAGATTCCCCTAAATGATTCTAAGAATATTTCCAAAATAAAATTTCTCTTTTTTATTAAATTACTTCTAAATGATTTCAAAATAGAAAGAGATATTTCTATCCATAAGTTTTGATTTCATCTATGTCAACATTTTTTTGTTGTATTTTAAACAAGTCTGAAGCTGATTTATTTAGGATACAAATAATCCATATTATATTGAATATTTTGTGATATATTTTAATGTGGATGTTTTATTTTTATACCATTCAAGGTTTATGTATAAGGTATTGAAATTTAGTATGCTGGTTTTAATAGGAATGTTTATGTTATGTTTAAACATTTTCATATGAGGAATGCATTGGAATTGGTAAGTGACAGGTGGAGTCTGCTATAGCTCCGTGATGCATGAGTAGGTCTCATGAGACAAACTAGTGTCTTGGCACAAATCCTTGACAAAATCATATTTTTAGTATTGGAACAAGGCCTTCACTATGTGGTTATGAAGTTTGGAATTATGCATTCCATCATTATGAAAGTGGATATTGATATTGTATTTGATTATTCGACTAGTAGAATATCCATGTGAATAAGTAAATGTAACTATATTATATTATCATTTCCATATTATGCTGATGTTTATGTTTAAAATACATTTGTTTTAGTCTTATATATTGCCATAAATGTTTATGCTTATTTATGAAAGTTTCCGCTATATTGTTTTCGTTACTGAGCATCTGAGCTCACCACTTTCTATGTATTATATTTTTCCATGATTTGAAAAAGTATTTTATGGTTGACCTACCGGGATAGGCCAATGATATAAGAGTGTTCAAAAGGGGAAAAATATTGTTGATGTTTTTTATAGATATAATTTTAAACATAAGAATGTATCTAGTACATCGAATGCTATTAAACTGGTCGGTCTTTCGAGACATGATTCTTTGTATCATGAAACTTTTATGTAATAATGCACCGACTTTGTGTAACTGGGGTCGGGGTGTTACTATTGGTATCAGACGATGTTTAGTAAAAACCATGGATGCTAGATTAAGAAAAACTCTAATCAGATAACATTACCTAAGATATAATTTGAGGATTAGTATAGAAAAACTTCCCAGAATTTTGGTAATATAGATATTTTGTGAGATTCCCAAGAAATACATAATTGTCTGGATATGAGTTAGTATATGTTGCTCTAGAACAAATTTATCTAGGGGTAAAACATGAAAAAACCACTTTGAGATTGACTAGAATGGTAACTGGTGCACGATAACAAGCCTTTCTGCACTCTTGGTTGTGACACTCCAGGGGGATATGTTTAGGATAATTATCATTATATTTACAATCTATTATGAAGGGTTTTGAGTATATAATTATTCAATGAAAAAATTTTATGATTAAGGATTATATCCATAAACATTTAAATTTATGTTAACTATTTTACAATATTGGAATTATGTAGTTTGATTCATGAACTAATCTTGTGTATGCCATTATTTACAAATGAAGCCTAATAGAATTAATAAAAAACGTATCTACCCATATATTACATTTAGGTATTTCCCTCATAGTCAATATAATTATATTTGAGCTGGTGATGATCAACATATCACTATACTGGGACAAATCACTCAAGTTATGAATAACAACCTTACACATATGGAGAACCCTGATCCAGAATGTGGAGAATCAATGTTAGACCACTTCATGGGGTAACAACCACAAAAAATCAATAAGAGTAAAAATCCATTATAATATGAGCAATGTATATATTCCTTAGAGAAAGTATTTCATACTTTGGGGAGTAGCGAATGGGAAAAAGTTGTCATGGATGTTTATCGCCTCATGGGAGATGCAGATCAATGGAAGTCATTAATCCGAAACACAATGGAAGATGAATATGTATCAAACATAGAATGGAGGGAGTTTAAAGATATTTTAATTGAAAAATAATTTCCTTGAGATAATCGAGCAGAAATGGAAAAATAATTTGTCACACAATCCTTCTCATCATATAAAAATATTGTCTCATGTGCTATCAAGATAGAAAAAGAATTCTCTAAGTATTACAACTTTAAAGCTAAGAAAGAGAAGAAGTGATCTGCTGAACTCTCTGGAAATGGAAATAAGGGTAAGAAGGGAAAATTTGAATATCCATCCTATGGTAAATGTGGTAAAAACCACCCCGTTAATTTTTTGAAGTAAATGGGAGTCTATTACATGTGTTGTGAAAAAGGACACCAAGATCGTGATTGCATGGGGAAGAAAGAGGCTGTCAATATTGAGTGCTAAAGTTGTAGATAAATGAGGGATTATGAAAATGAATGTCCTAATCACCAAGGTAGCTTACATCATAATAGGCCAAGGGAGAATTTCCAAGCTTATGTGATCAATACTGCTGAGGTTGCAGCTCTAAAATACATTGTGGAAGGTAATTTAACGGTTTCCTCAAGTTTAGCCAATGCTTTATTTGATTCTAGGTCATCACATTGTTTCTTATCATCCTGATTTTTTATGACAATTTAATATTTTCAATTTGAATTAACAAGGGAGTTATCAGTCAAAAATCCTTATGGAAGTGTCATCGCAACAATGTTTTGTGAATCAAGTCCCATTAGGGTATATAAATGTTCTTTATATACTGATATCATCATCATTTCCATGATTGAATTTGATATAATCCTCCGAATGGATTGGATTTTGGACAACGATGTGAAAATTTATTTAGAGAAGAAGGATATTACAATTTTTGATGATGATAAGGAGTACCTTATCATTATAGCAGAAATGTCACAACCTTATTCTTATCTAGATTAACCACTAGTATCTCTACTAAATTCAATTATTGGGGAGGAATAGAATGAAATAACTATGGGTTATTAAAAGAATGTTCAAATAGAGGACGTACCTATTGAGCAACAATTAGATGATGTGTTTCCAGAGGATTTACATGGACATCCTCCGAAAGGAGAAACTATTTTTTCCATTGATTTAATTCCTGGTTCAAGGCCCGTATCGAAGACCCCTTATAGAATGGCCACTATGGTATTAGTAGAACTAATGAAAAAACTAGACTAATTGAGTAACAAGGGATTTATTCACCCTAGTGTTTCTCCATGGGGATCCCCTGTAATTTTTGTGAAGAATAAAGACAGATCTATGATGTTGTGCATTGAATACAGGGATATCAATGCTATAACAATAATGAACAAGTATCCCCTGCCTCTCATTGATGATTTATTTGACCAAATTCATGAAGATCAATATTTTTCAAACATTGACCTTCGATTTGGATATCATTAGTTGAGTGTGAAGAAGGAAGACATTCAGAAAATAGCATTTCGAACCAGGTATGGTCATTTCGAGTTTACAGTAATTCCTTTTGGATTGACTAATGCTCCCTTTGCCTTCATGGATGTATTGAATAGAGTTTTCAAGATATATCTTGATAACTTTGTAATGTTATTTACTAATGATATCTTGGTATAATCCTAAATCTATGAAGATCATGAAAATAACTTGTTCAGTATTATGAAGACTCTTACAAGAAATGTTATATGGGAAGTTTAAAAATGAGAAATCTAGCTTCAATATATTTATTTTCCTGGAAATGTTGACTCTAAGTATGGAATCTCGGTTGATACTTCAAAGACCAAGGAAATCCCAGAATGGGCATCACCAACGTGTTTAACTGAGGTACAAAGTTTTATTGGGTTAGCATGTTATTATTGACATTTCTTCCAGAATTTGGCCTGGTTGGATAACCCATTAACCAAGATCACACGAAAGGGGTTTATGTTATTTAGATAAAAGAGTGTGAAAAATGTTTTGAAAATCTGAATAGAAGATTAGTCAATGCTCTTATTGGGACTCTACTATCAAGGAATGATGGGTTTGTTATTTATATTGATTATTTAAAGGAATGACTTGGTTGTGTCCTTATACAGAATGACAGAGTTATTTGTTATGCATTACGACAATTAAAAATTAATGATCAAAACTATCCTTCTCATGATCATGATTTAATAGATGCAATATTAGCTATGAAAATGTGGAGGCATTGTCTCTATGGTGAAAATGTGATATTTATTATGATCACAAGCATTTTAAGTATATTTTATCACAAAAAGGACTCTATATGAGGCAAAGGTGATGGCCTGAAATAATCAAAGATTATTATTGAACTATACACTACCACCCGGGGAAGGAAAATATGGTGGAAGATCCTTTGATAAGAAAGGATCATGGAGTTTTGAACCATGTGAGATTTGAAAAAAAAATCTTATTTTCATGGATCTAGTAAAGATTGATATGGGAATAACTAGGTAAGGTGAAACATCAATTATTTTTCAAATGGTTTCCAAAACAACTTTACAATAAAGGATAAGAAGTTTTCATACTGATGATGAGGAATTTCAAAAGAAAATTAAAGCTGTGAACGATGGGAGATTGATCAACATTATATATAATGATGGAATTTTAATATTTGGGAAGTTACATTGTGTTCCCGATATACCTGATCTAAAAATAGAATTTTTGGCTGATGGTTATAACTCCACTTTCTCTATACACACTGGTATCACTAAGATCTATAGAGATTTGAAAAAACATTTTTTGTGGGAAACATAAAGAGAATGATTGTTGATTATGTGTCAAGATATATGGTTTGTCAACAAGTGAATGCTGGAATGCAATAGCCAGGATGAGTCATGAAACCTCTTCCCATACATGAGTTGAAATGGGATAATATTATGATGGAATTTGTCTTCGGAAAACCAAAGACTCTAGAAGGAATGATGAAATATGGGACATTGTTGATTGTCTTACCAAGTAAGCACATTTTCATTCTATAAGAGATGATTTACCACTTGAATGTATGATAATAATCTATGTTAATAAAGTTGTAAGACTTCATGGAGTAACCATATCAATTTTTTCTGATCGTGATCCCCATTTTAATTTACGATTCTAGAAAACTCTTTAGAAGGCCCTGGATACTGAACATAATTTTAGCACTCCCTACCACCTTCAAACCGATGGACAATCAAAAAAGAGTATTCAAATATACAAATACATGTTGAGATATTTATCATTAGACATTCAAGGTATGTGGGATCAATATTTACATCTGGTATAATTTTCCTATAACAATAGCATCTATTCAAGTATTTAGATAGCACCATATGAAGCGTTATATAGAAATAGATGTCGCACACCAACTTGTTGGGATGATGTTGGTGAATAAAAACTCTTATTCCAAGAACTTGTTGATGAAACAATGGAAAAAGTGACGATTATCCAAACCCACATCAAAGAAGAACAAAGTTGGAAAAAGTGATTTGACGATAACCGAAGGAAGCATTTGGAATTTCAAGAAGGAGACCATGTTTTCTTGATGGTATCTCCATGGAAGGGTGTCATACGTTATAGAGAGAAGGTTAAATTGAGTCTCATGTACATCAGACCTTCCAAAATTCTAGAACGAATTGGAGTTGGAGAAGATCATTTGGCAGTGCCTCTAATTCTCTCCAATGTTCAGGAAGTGTTCCACATATCACTATTGAGAAAATACATACCGGACCCAAAGAATATACTCACCTATGAGGAAATTGGACTAGAACCTGATCTATCTTATTCTGAAGGGCCTATAAATATTTATAGTACCAAAGAACAAATGCTGAAAAACTGGACCACTCTTCTGGAGAATGTTCTATGGGGAAATTATAAGATGGAAGAGGCAACTTGGGAACCCGAGGAACATATGATATAGAACCACCCAAATGATTTTATATAGTAATATTCTAGAAATTTTTAGGATAAAATTTTCTTAAGTAGGGGAGAATGTAACGCCCCAAGCATCCATGGAACGTTTCCCTTTAAATGATTCAATAACTTTCATTTTAAGAAACTTTGAGATTCTAACACACCACGACCAATCAAACTATCCATGATGAATTGTAATACCCACTTTTTAAAATATTATAAATATTATTTTTCAAAAAGGACTTCATTTTTGATTTTAGAATATTGATATTAGCATTTGGTGAATTGTTTGTATTTTTCTGAAAAGTTTCAATTTTTTATGAATAGTCAAAAATAATGTGTTATTGGTTAAAACCAACTTTTTATTTAAATAATTAGTTATTTTATATAAATTTATTTTATGTCAAAAAAGATACATAATAACTATACATGTTTAATTTAATTCATTAGATTCATTTTATTATAAACATTGATATATAAATATTTTATTGAACTTTTTACCGTCTTTTACCCACCTCATAGTGGAATTTGAAAATTTGCATAAAACATATTTTAATCACTTCTGTGAGTTGAATTTAAAATAATTGAGAGACACATTCTACATTAGAAAGTAAATGTTTTTTCAAGAATATGAAAATAATTTTTGGTGCATGCTAACCTTTTACATTTATTTACCACTTGCTAAAAGTAAATAGGGTAATTAAGGGTAAAAATAACATTTTAATTACCCTAACACATGCCCTAATTCTGTTGGATATGTATAATTAGACCCAAAATTACCTTGGGAAAAAATATGATCCCATTTTTTCCACATTTATTAGATGAGGACATTTATTATTATTGTATTTAAAGAAGAGTTAAAAGAGTTATATTCAAAGTTGAATAACTAAACCATTTTAATACAAGTTACACACTATATAAATTAGACTATAAGTATTAATTAGAAATATAATAATATTTCTTATATAATTGTAATTTATTTATAATTTTTAGTTGTTAACTATTTAAATTTATTTATGATACAATGATGATGCAGTAATTACTCTATTAATTAATGATTAAAATAAATGATTTTACAAATACCTAATTAAATGTAATTTGAGACTTTTTAATAATTCCACTAATTTTCTAGGATAATATGACATGTTATAATTTATTAGATATTTTTTCCGAAGTCATAATTATTTTATGATTTTCCCAAAAACCAAATACAAAAGAGTCAAAGTTGACATAATTGAGTTTTTAAAAACAAATACAACATTATTAATTGATATAATATTCTTAAAAATATAAGTTTTGTAAAAGGACATAGATAAGGTTATATATATTAAAAAAGAACCACTTAGGGTTTTCTAGGAAGTTTATTGTATGTTTATTAACTATACAACATAAAAATACAAAGATACATGGTAAATGTCAAATTATTTAACTAAGTGTTAAATCTTAATGATAAGGTTAATATGGTCACCCAAACCTATCTAAAACCTATTGGTTGAGAGTTTATCGACCCATCCCCACTGTATCCTATAAATAATTAATATTAGAGCCATTCGAAACCAAAAATGATTTTATTATAAAATAATATTTCAAGCATTTCCTATAGTGACCCTCACCTCTCTTCTTAAAGGACACTTCCTCTTATCATAATTTCACATTTCCAATGCCATTTGGATCTGAAAAAACCTTCCCATATATCATATCAAATTTCCTCATTTCATCCTATATGCCTTAATTTGGTTTGAAATCCAACCTAAAGATCCATTTTTACAAAATCAATAGGAAGAACGAGAAGAAGAGGTAAATATTTCATCACCTATTTCAAATTCATTTCTTCCCCAACTTCCACTTTCATTGTTTCATGCATTGTAACTTAATAACTACATAATATTCTATATACTGTGATGTTATTATAAAACTATTAAAACAATATTTATTATTATATCTATCATATTAAGGACAATGTCACCATACGTGCATACGTACAACTTATCGTCTCAACGTCGTGGTGTAGTGTGTTATTCAAACATTTCATTATTTGGAGGGGTATAATAATGAGTATTACTGATGTAAATAATAAACATAACATGTTAATGATTCTGTATATATGATATAAAATCCAATTACATATGATTTCACCACCAATATAATGATATTGTCACTCGTGCATACGTACAGATTACTATTTTCAGGAAAGCGATGAGATTCATTCCTCATCGTAATCATTCATGATTAATTTTCATTTTATGATTAAAAATAATTTTTATGAACATAATATAACTATTTATATGAATCATATACATATTATCCATTAAAAACATGGCTTACGTATCCAACCATATAATGGAAAACAAATCATCTAACACCTGAAATGATGACACTACTGAAATATTATTAAAAATGAAATATTATAGGATCATATATGATATCATATTTCTGTATATAGTTCTTGTATAATTTTATAACATTGTTTCAATTATTATAAAGTAGGTTAAAATACCATTGTCTAAGGAAAATTACAAGGTAATTGTTAATTTCACAATCTCTTTATTATGTGAGGTTTTTTATGTATGTTTTTACTAGGAATGGGTGGTTAATAAATCATGTATCTAGTAGAAATAAAAAGTGAGATGAAATTTCCTTAGCTTGTGTATTGAATCTCGTCGTACTCGTTCAATACTCTTATATAATTAATGAAAGTTTAATATACCTCTATTAAAGAAAAATATTTTTATATCTAATACCATTTCTGTTTTTATTATAACATTATATTACCCCCTTATCAACAATTCATTTTGTGGTTACGCATCAGGTTTCATTGGTTTTGTTTTTAGCATCTGTCTTAATTTGTAATATCTCATGAACATATATATATATAATGATTTCATGAATGTAAAACAAGATATAAATATAAATAATATTCAAGTAATTTTTATTATAAATATATATATAATGTTGAATTATGAAATAGAATACAATGTTCATGGAGATGGTTGACCATGTGTATGCATGAACGCAGCTTCCATTTTGTTTTTGTATTGAATAAAAGTATTGAAATGAAATACATGTATATTTATAAATGTATTTAATATAATTAAATAATTATTATTATTTAATATATACATTATAGTTTCACAAAATATATCCATAATACATTCCATATAGTTTTGGAACGAATCCATTTGCTTTGTGGGGCGGTAGTACACTCTTCTGCAAACAAAATTGTCGTATTTACTCAAGATTTAAATCTAAAGGGTAAGTTATAAATAAAAGTTAAATAATAATAAATAAATTATAAATATAATATATATAATATATAAATATATTTTCCATCATAATTTCAACCATGAGATGAGGTAAAGGAGAGAGGAACATTCATTATTTCATTAGAAGGTATTTCACCATACACATATACAGTATGTTTGTTACCCATTAGATTAAAATATGTGTAATTTTAGGTCAAACTCATATCCTAAAAATAACATATTATATTTATTTTAATATTTTTTATATATATTAATTTAATAATAATATTTTAGGTAGTGGAAAATCGATACAAAAGAATTTAGCTTGAAAGAGGGTTTTACCTCTGAATCGGGTTAATCCCTTTAGATTGTACCAAATGGATTTCATGGAAGTATATATTACCCAAGATAGGATTAAATAAATAAGGTATCCATTTTTTATGTGTATATTATGATATTTTTCGAAAATATTTTTTTGAGAGGTGTGAGGATGTGGGGTGGGGGTTCTTTATAGAGAATGGAAAGGACACAGCTAGTATTTATTGAGAAAAAATGATAGGTTTTCCCACATGTTTACTTAAAAAATATTATAAAAAAATAAAAAATCACAATACATTATTGATTAATTCATAAATATGGGAATAAATGGTTGTTGGAAATGTGTATAGGTCATTTGTTCCATTATGTTTTATATTTATTCCCTTGAAAAGATTAATTTTAACTTAGTCAATATAGTTAGTTTTTACTACATTGGCTAATAATTTGTGTCCAAATTTATGTTACCCAAATTAAAAATATTAAAAATATTGAATCCATTTACAAAAATTTTAATCAGATAATTGATAGAAATTCAATTAAATTTAATCATATAAATCAGATGACAATGTAGGGGTTTTTAGTACAAATGTTAGAAATGTTGATTGGTTTTTATTAGAAATTTGTCATTTAGATTGAATCGAATGAAGAAAAAGGATTAATTGATAAAAATATTTTCTAATTAAACATTAAAAACATTTAAAATTTTATTTTATCTTATAAATTATATATATATATAATAAATTTTGAACTAAAATATGTATTTTATTTTTTAATTCATTAAAAGGAAACCTTACCAAAAAGATACCAAAAATTTATCCTAAATTAATTATTATGTTTATCATTTCGATATATTTTTTATTTTGACATATATAATCCTTTATATATAAAAATATTGTATTTAAAAAAATTTCTCATTTAAAAGTCTAAGAAAATTACATAATAAAAAATATAGTATTTTATTTATAAAATTATGTTTGTTTTTATCTTAATCCTTTAAAATAAATTAAAAAAATATAAAAATATTTGATTTATTATATAATATTGATATATATCACAATAATATACTTAAATAATTTTAATTAATTTAATTTAATATGATAATATAGAATTGTGGGTATAATAATATTTTTATTCATTTTCATGAAATTTTAATGTTCATTTATAATTATTTGTATGAAATGAATTAATTTTATATTTATATAAACCATAAATTTTTATAAGCTATTTTACCCTTTTCATAAATACTAATTTAACATCTATTTGATTTTAAATAATACATTGTTAGGTGGGAAAACATTGTATTGTATGTAATACAAGCCATCTTGGAATGTCATTGATATGTGTAATGAATGATAACCTCAGTGTTCCATGTAATGATATATTATATTTATATTGTGTGTAATAAATTATTAACATGGGTTTTTACTAGAAAACCATATTTATTTTATATAACATATATATTTTATAGTGTTGTGTGAAATGGAAAATATCAAAAAGCTAAAATTAATTAGAAATAAAATATTTAACAAAATCGTGGGGTGTTACATTCTACCCACTTAAAATGAAATTCTCCATTAAAATTAATCTGGGTTATCAATGGAATAATATTTTAATTTTCCATTCATTGTGTCCTACAAGATAAAAATTAATCCTAAAACTTCCTTTAAAATGAAAATGTTGGAAACATAAAAGTAACAGAAAATAACTTATATCGAAGTTCCCACATTGGAGAACATATGTGGAACAAGAAAACGTAGACTTAGAGGAAATGTTTAAATATTTATAGGGAGTGATTGTGGTCATAAATCACAGAAAAGTTAATCATCAATTAAATGATAATGGAATCAATTTCACAAATATGTGATGATTTAACGATTCATTGTTTCAGCAAAATTTATTTCATTAGGAAACCAATTTTTGTTATTTTATTAACATTGTTTAATTATTGTATTGACCAAAAATAAATGGAAATATAGTTACATTATATATATTTTTTTAAAATTCATTCTTTGTTTTTGTATTTATAAATTTATAATTCATCCATTAATTCATGAAATCGATGTTCATAAATTAACGATGAAACCTGATGTACTAAAATACACATTTAGTAGATATTAAGGACCATAAAAGAATTAAAAGTATAAAAAATTTTATCTTGATGTTCTTAAAATTAAATATGCATAATACATTAATATATAAAAATAAAAATTAACTCTACCGGTCCATCATTAATATTTATTAATCGAAAATTATTAAAAATTTACAAGAACATCATGTAGGCTAGTGGTAGGAATGAATCCATTATCATCATTTAGTCATGGGTTCAAGACCAACTGTCTTTCCAGATGTGATTTTTTGACACCTAGGATACATGATTATCTTTTCTAAAATCACACTAATATAATATTCAAAATATAATAAAATTCCATGAAATAATGTTAATCTATAATTTTTTTTACCAATGATTTCAATACAATCACAATACATGAATACTTACTATGATGTTTAACATAAAATATTCTTTAATTTTTAACCATATAAACCTTTAGAAATGATTAAAATCCACAATAGTAGAATGATTTTCATGAAATCATTATTATATTGGTCCCCCCATATATCAAAGTATATCTTTTGGTTTTTATATTCTAATCAAGTGAATAGTATCATCGCAAATCATCTTGAAACATGGTAATAAGTGGAATTACCATAAATACTTATTGAATACACGCATTCATCTTTATTGAAAGGGTTACTGGATATATTATTTAAATAAAAGATATTGAAAACTTCATTGACTACAAAATAGACCACATTGTCAAAAAAAATCTTTTACAAACATCAGGCTAGTCAGTACCATCCATCATATATTTATCCAAACATCATTATCCAAATAGTAGGAATAAATTTAGGGTTGACTTCTCTTAATAAATACATAATCATACTATTAATATACATTCCCACCCCTTCATCATAATATAACATATCTTTTTGGAAACTCAATTAGAAATGTTACTAAGAATACATACATGTTTTTTGATTCACATAATATAATATTTGAATTCCATAACATATACACTTCAATAATCCAAATTTATTCATAAATAATTAGTCAAGATTTATCAACTTATTCTTTAATACATATTTCAATGAATATGAAATAAGAATGATCTATTAAGAGGTATCCAAATCAATTGAATCATTCTTTTCAAAAATAAAATTAAAACATGATAATCCTTTCATATGTCAATTGGGATCTCCTCATCATCTATCGAGAAACCATTACTTATACCACCTTACATATTTTCATCATGAACCTTCCACATAAAACATTTATTTTCATAATTACATACATTACACATTTAAATAAATCATTTATTTATAATAACTTAAAGAGGCCAACATTTCCATCCATTGCGTTGACTGAACTCTTCAATTTCTCTTTATGTTACTTTCTTTGTGACCTTCTTTTTCACATTCCAAACACCATTCTGTTCCTCTATGACATTCTCATAGGTTATTTTTCAACATTATTGACATAAATGAATCAAAATATTCATTCCTCCATTGTCTATATTAGCTTAAATTTAAATGAACTCTAACTGTTTGTTCATTGATGAGTCTGATAATTGGATAAGTTACACATTATTGATTATTTTCAATAAAAACTTATTTAAAATGATCAATACATCAATCACTCTAATGTCCTTTCCATTTTACTTCTCATCATCATATTTTACATCAAAATCAATGTTAGTCTTATTCCTTCTGAATCCCTCCTTTAGATACAATAATAAATCATTTAATAAGAAACCGTTATCATAGTGAAAAATATCATAATCATAAAAATCCACTTATTTGTTATAGGAGTTATGAAAACATCTTTAATATAGGAAACTATAGGTTTATCACAGGTTATCCATATTCATATTCAATTCAAATCCATTATAATATTTCATGATACGTTTTTGAATTGGTAAAGCATATATCACAATAGTGTCAGACATGGTGTCTAGTAAAACCTATTTCTGTGTACTAGATTTACAAGAGTTTGGCCGAAGACATCATTTTGGAGTTGTTACCCCTAGGAAAAACTATTCCAAATCCAAAACAACATGTATATTCATGAAAGGATTTAATTATAATAAACCATTCACTCTATCAATTACCAAAAATCTAGTACATCCTACTATGAATTATCTCATCCATAGACATATCCTTATAGATATCCCATGGGATATCCCTAATGTTTTCTTGTCCTTATGTCAAAATTTTAACTAAACCTTCACTTTGATTCCATCCATACCCAATCATCCTGGACCTACATTACATAAATTTTGTTAAATACATTATGACATCCTAGAAATAGATTCCCAAAGATGATAATTGTTTTAGTGCATTTGGGAACATGGAAATGTAAACACTAGTATATTAGAGAGCTATATTATCACACACCAAGTTGTTCATGACTTTAACCCTTCTAAGACACTTAAAACATAATTTATTTCATCATAAAATTTGGAAGGAAACCTAAAAATGGGTGAGCTCATATTATCATTAATGGTAAATAAGGGAGACATGTAAGAATAAACATGTGAATATGTGTATGAGAATATGATCATTAGATTAGAAGATCATCCCCTAAATATCATAGATAATGGTTAATCATCAGACATTAATCACGCAAAAATATATAAAATAATCCATGATATCCTAACATAGGAATTAGACCATTAATTGTTGCATGCATAAACTTTTGATATCATTCCCTATAATTCAAGACACAATACTAGAACATATCATTGAACATCATGGTAACATAACCTACTGAGAAGGACAAACCACCATCACCAGTCACATTACATTCCTTATATGGGATCGGGTTCCCTTAAGTTCCAATAGTGTATAGGGTTTCCCCATATTTCCATAGTGGATCACATTTCCTCATCTTCCATCTTAAGGGTTACTACACCTACTTGGTGGGACACACCACCACCCCCAGTCACAATCCTTTCATAGTAAGGGATCTGGAATCCCTATATTTTCAATGTGTTTCAATCCCTTTTTCATGATTCCCGTAATTATATCATGAGATATAAATCATTTCTAAATTCATTAGAGGGGTAAATATCTCTTAACAACTCATTATATAATCATTAATACATATTCCCCCATAAATTTAAATATTCAATAATTAGGACCATAAAATGATATGTGTTTAACAAACAACATATCATAATCTCATGAAATGAAATGGGTATCATTAATATTTCATCACATCATACCCTCTGTAAAAGAGATATGATTCATAATCATTAAATAAAATCATAACTCATGAAGGGATGCTAGTTTCACAATCATATAACTCTTGAATAAAAATTGGTGTTATAATAATCATTCCAATACAACCTAATCCTTTCATGAATTTTTTTTTTGGAAAATTGGGATCACATCTGAAAAAGGAATCTGTAAAATCAAAAGATATATTCCCAAATGAAAAAATAACATCGAAACATATTTTTGAAAACATTTATTCTGGAAAATATCTTGTCATATTTTAAAAATCCTCAATAAAACAGAAGACATTTTTAAATCAATTTTATGGAAAATAAAAATAAAAATTTAAAAAATATATTTGCGAAAAATTCGGAATTTTTTTTGTTCGTAAATATATAAAAATATAGTGAAACCTTTTGAAAACCATTTCACCTGAAACATATAAAATGAGCATGAAATGGTTATTAAAAAAATTTATCATGATAACTCGTAAAGTGATATTGAAATTTTATTGAAAATCAATTTCCTTTAAAACATCTAATAGGATTTTAAAAACACTTTGTAAATAAAATTCCTTTAAAACAAATAAAATAATCTTAATAACCTTTTGAAAAAAAAATTTAATGAAATATAATTTGATAAAATATAATGAAATAATGAAATATTTATCAAAACCAAATAATTAATAATTAAATTTATAATAATATTGAAAGAAAATATAAACATGAAAATAAAGTATCACATAAATGACGACGGTTAAAACTGTACATGCCATAGAAGTTAAAAGTTACATTCCTTTATCACAGTAAAAAGGATTGAAAAATAAATTTTTATAAAAATACAATAGTATTCGCCAGTAAAAATTGTTAAAATGAAAAGGGTAAAAATTATTTTAATTAATATAGTAGAATATGATACATTTCTTAAAACACCTTTTGGAGACATTATTTCGAATGACAATAAATTTTGGACTGATGATAGTATAATATGTGTATTTAATTAAAACTATTTATCAACTATCTTATGTAACAAAGAGTGAAAAAATGATTCCATTACATGGATATAACATTAATATAAAGAGTGTATTTAAAAAATTCATTGTTATTGAGATACATATCATAAGATTTCATTAATGTAAGCATGAACATAAATAATATTAAAAAGTGGTGAGATTATTTAAAAAAAATCTAACCACTTCGTAGCTATGGAACATAAAAAATATATCTGAAAATAAAAACTTCATGTGGATTAAAATAACTTTAAATTATGTATTTTCCTTAAAAATATAGGTGAATGAAATGGAATGCATCTCAAAGAAAGAAAATTGAGACATTTTATTATCCCGATTTGGTAAGTTTTGTATCATAAACCACATGAATTAGAATATCATAAAATTGATATGTAATTACCCAATATTTAAATTAAAATAATAATATAAGACATAAATGATATGTATTCAAACCACACTAATGGAATCAGTGGTTAATAAAGAATGTGTCTTACGAAAATAAAAAGTGAGATGATATTTCCCTATATTATGAGTTAACACTAATCGTACTCATTCAAAACACATATATAATGATTTTAAATTTAATATAAATTTTTTATAATATAAAATAATTATATATAATTCCATATAAGTGTTGATTATGATTTTATATTACCTACTAGTTATTGATTCTATGTTAATGTTACACGACAGTTATTATTTACTTTGTTTTTTTTCTTGAGGCTCAATTTGTTAAATATTTGGATCTAAATCATTTGTGATGATTTATATAAATTTAAACATGATATAAATATAATTTATATAATCTGTAGGGGTATAATAATAATACATATAATATATAATTATGAAATGGGAAACACTTTTCTAGGAGACGATAGGTCGTGCGTACGCATGAACACTGCTTCCATTTTATTTATGTATTGAAAGAATCAAAGTAAATGAAATATATGTATATGTGTATATTTATATAATATAATGAAATTATAATTATTTTATCCTATATATCACATATATTTTCCAATAATATCATTAATACATCTCATGATGTCTATGAAGGAATCAAATCACCTTAAGAGATCGATAGTCCACACTTCCTCAAAAAGAATTACCGTATTTACACAAGATTGAAAGCATCAAGGTATGTTAAGAAAAAAATATAATAATAAAAATCATATAAAAATCATATATATCATATATAAATTTATTTTCTATAATAATTTCCACCATGATAGGTGGTAAAGGAATACTGAACAATCATCATTTCGAGAGGCAGTAGTTCCTCGTACACGTGAACCGTTTGTCTAGTAAATGTATGTTGGTGTAAGTTTATTTGGAATTAATTTCCTAAAAATAAAAATATATTTATTATAATTATTTTAATATAAAAAAATTAATAATAATAGTTAATGGATTGGAGAATGGAAATAAAAGAACATAGCCTAAGGGAGTGTGCACCTCTTAATCTAGTATCTCCTTTTGGTTTGCACCAATGGGCTTACATTATAGGCTTTCTTCTGAATGGGAGTCTTCAAGGAGGACTTTAGGGATGTTGGTATGTATATTGGGAATATATTTCATTTCAAATAATTGGTTTGATAGTTGTGATAATGTAGGATAGGTGGTCTCTTTTTTATAGGGATGTGAAAGGACACAACTATCATTTTTTAAAAAAGGTAGGTATACCCACGTTTTTACCAAAAAAAAAGTAATGAAAAAACAATAAATAATAATATAAGGTTTAACAATAATATATGGCCATAATATGTGTTTTTTGAATCTTTATAGGTCATTTGGGCCATTATGATTATTGTTTATTTCATTACTAAGCTTAATTTTACCTCAATTACAGTAATTAATTTTAAGTACATTCACTAAATTTTTGGTAAAAAATTATGTAATTTTTTAAATAAATTATTATTTATTATAAATAAATATATGGAAACCCTTTTTTATAATATCAATCTTATTAGTGTAATAAATTAAATTAATATTAATCCTATAGATGGGACAACACTAGATGATTGTATAAAGAGACAATATTGGAAACGTTTCTATGTTTTTAGAACAAATATGAGTTTAAAATTTAACACAATGTCCAAAATTTGTTTTATTAATAAAAATATTATGTAGTGAGACCATATAAACAATCTTAAATGTAATTTAACCTTATAAATATTTTTGATGAAAATTAATTTTTTAACATCAATTCAAAATTATTTAATAATTCAACATAAAATAAACCGTATAAATTTTTTTTTACTGTAACCTAATTTTTATGTTAAAATTTAAAATATGAATATAGTGTTGAAATGTATAATCCATAATTTTTATAAAAATGTCATTTAAAAGAGCTTAACCATTAAAATGTTGTAAAAGTTATTTAATAATAAATATAATATTTTATGGATATAATTTGGTTTGATATATTCTTAAGTAGATCAAATATATTAGATCAATATAATAAATATTTTATTTAATATGATATATATATATATATATATATCATATTAATATCAATCAATAATTAAAATTATTTTAATTTATTTATGTATAACAGCTTTGTGGGTATAATAACATTTTCCATTATATTCCATCTATTTTATTATTCATTTCTAGTTACTTGTAACAAAAGAATTAATTTTTTATTTGTGTAAATAATATATTATCATTATTTAGAAAAATATATTAATAAATATTAATTTAATATTTATTTTATGTAATAATTTAAATTTACATTATATAAAACACGGTCTTGCGTGTCACACAAGCAATCAAAGAAAGTCAATATTTCCTATAACGTAAGATAACTAAAGTTTGTTATGTAGAGAAAGATGAAATTTATGTTTCATGTATTTCATTATTAATGTGGTTTTTTTAAATAATAAATAACTTATATAATTTAAAATAAACTTTTTTTTTAATTTTTTAAATGAAAAATATCAAAAAAAATAATATAATATGAAAACAATATTTCATAGAATCTTGAGGTGTTAAAAACATGATCGGTACTGAGGTATATCTCTTGAAATAAATGTAGCATTATTACTATTAATATAGAATTTATATATATATATATTCTATATGATATGAAAAAAATTACATCAACCACTAAGACTATTATAATGTACCCCCTATTAATTCATGTTGAGCTTCCTTTTGATGGATGGTGTTAGGATTAATATCATTCCTTAAATGGTTGTTTGTGTGGAATGAATTATTTTACAACATGATATAAAATAATATTAAAATAAACTACATTATTCACAACTTTATATTATCATTTTCATCCATGAAATTTAAAAACATCATGGTAATCCAATCTTATAAATTAATAGTTAGCATATTTAAACTATAATTATACACTACTATACTATATGAAATACATTTTATATTAGGTTTTTTAATTAAATAATTCCATTAAATATTTATAGTAAAGATTAAATATAATCCCTTAATTATCCATCAATCACATGAAACTACATGCACTTCATTTTCAAATATCCCATTAATTATAAAATGTGTTTCTTTTCCCAAATAAGCATATTTTATAACCATCAAAACCTCCAAAAGAATTATACTGAATTCAATTATTCAAACATGGCCAGCATTCCTCAATATTTTTAATATTATATGATACAATATTGGGAACATAAAATTAATGTGGTCATTGGTTATTAAAATATATTCATTATATTAAAACACATACCTATTTCTAATACATTACAGTTAATTTAAAATACCCATCACCTTTCATAAAAAGTGTTGAAATACATAGTGTTATTAAAAATATATTTAATTTTATAGAATAACATTCTTCATCATTTCTGACATAAATATTAGCATTTCCTGTAAAAACCTTTTATTTTATTGTATTATTATTTTATAATTTTATATCTTCAATAGATTATGAGTCACAGAACACTGAGATTAAAACCACATCATACTATCTTATATAACCATTGAAGTATTTATAGACGATTCGGAATAATAATATGACCAATGAAATACTAACTTCACTTATGAAATTATAAATAATATTTAGGTACCTTAAATATAAAAATATGGTATATTTACATCATGGAGTAAGTAAATAAATGTTTTTAAAATGATAATTTTTTTTGTTGAAATGGTTGAGAAAGAAAGTTTTGTATTTATTTATTTATAATTAATATAATGATTCAAAAGAAAAATTGGTTCCATAAAATGGGTACATAAATTAATATATAGTTTTATTATGATTATAAAATAACATTATGAAACCTTATTTAATTTTTCGATGTGTCATAAAATCTACAAAAAAAATTAAAATATTTATTCTATGAACAATCAATGATTTTAATAAAAAAACTATGTTTATCATATTTATAAAATTAGTTTCACATAATACATATGATTTTTTAATTCAACACATTGAAAAATGGATAGGATGAAAATTTTGGGGTTTTCTCAAATATTTGATTTTTTTTGTTAATATTTAAATACTGAAATTTGCAGTATTAAACATATACCTGAATTATTGAGTCATATATGACGTATGACTGATTTAATCCAGAAATATAGATCTATAATTCATTATTTTAATATATTTATGGATATTTGTTTTTCAAACTATTGACTATGTTGAGATGAAATAATAAACTAATGAACTAATAAATCAATGAACAGACCTCACCTCCCATAAAGATACCATCCATCACCAACTAATACCCTCACACTTCCAAAGCCCTTATGGTTTTCAAATTCATTTCCCATACCTATAAAAAATCTCTCTCCCAGTGATGGTATTACCATTCTCATAATTAGACCATTTTAATGTTCTGTAAGGAAGATCCAAAGAAGAGGAATTGAGAAGGTATATCAAGTTTCATTTTTTTTCATTTTCAATCAATTTTATTTCTTATGTTATCATTTACATAAATATAAAGAAATAAAATATATATTATAAATACATTATATTATATATAAATTAATTTAATTATGTTAATTATAAATCTTCTATTAATTATTTTCTTCTTCTTGTATTTGTTCTAAAAATGAAAATATCTTCCGCGAGGTGTCAATTCATCACCTTCATGGAAGATAATTTTTTGGTTTTAATAAAACCATGAAATATGTTAATAAAGACATTTTGTGGTTAATATATATTATAATTTGTATATTAAATCCTATTTAGTTTTCCATGACTAGTATATATGCATAATATTAATTTATAAAAGAAAACTGGTTCTTAATGATTGAAAAAATACCAAAAAAAACCAAATAGTTTTCATTAACGATTTATCTAATGAATGTTAATATATATATATAATGATATGAAAAAAACTAATATTTTATATGTTAATTAATAATATTTTATTTCAGTTTTTCAAAAAAATTCCATTTCAAATATACTTTTATTCAACTGTACAAGTGAACCAATCTATAAAAACAGGGAAATGAAAACATTGAAACATTGAAATTGAATCATGTAACTCATCAAAAAGACTATAAGTGAATGAAAAAAAGTAAAATACATATTTAAATGGTTATGAATTAATATATTAACTATTTTAGTTAAATTATCATTATCATTAAGCTCTTGTGAAGAACACATTAGAATATAAGGAAATGATTCATCATGAATAACCATTTTGCATTCGTGATACACATTCTCCATCGTTACCCTCATGTAATTCTTATATAATTTTATATAATTGTTCTAAGTTTATTTAAATATGTTCCAAAATATGTATTCTAATAATTTCAACATTCCTTTATTTTGGAATACATGTTTTATAAGGATCCATTTTCCGTTCCTCTCAATAAGAAAGCCAGATTAAAGGGAACCTCCTTATTTAATAAAATTATTCAAGTACACTCCATAATCAATATTAATACCTCTATAATTTTATAATATCTAAATTATTATAATTATTTTTATTTTATATTTGTTTTTTTATGTAAATGAATAATCATTTTTCAGTGGTAAATGACCTATTATACTTTTCCTCATACCGCACTAAAGCAGCTTATTTATAATGTTTCTTAAAATATGTTTTTACGTGTTTTCTTTGTAGTTGGTAATAATTTATCCATAATACCTAATTTAATTTTTCTTTTCCCCCTTTTAAAGATATTGATTTTTATAAAATTATTTTATGAAAAATAAAAATTATTTTTTCCAAACTTCTTCTTATTTCCAAAAAATTAAAAGGGAATTTCTATTAAGAATTTCCCAATGATTTTGTAAGAGTATTTTTGTTGATGTAAAAAACCATGTAAATCATATGATAAATTATGATTGATATTTTATGATATCACCTACCACAATTTATTAAATGGTTTATGTTCATTTTTACTATGTCTGGGTTGTTTTGATATCATTCACCATACTACTCATAATGAATATAGATTATGTAAAATAATTAAGTAATTTTATTTATAATTAATATGTATATGTTTTTTATGTTGAAACACATTGATATGATGAATTAAGTATAATTATAAATTGATATATGTGGTCCTATATTGGACATAAATGAATCTGTTGGTCTAAAGAGAAGAAACGAATATAGACTCGACTGATGTCTTGCCAATTTACATTTAGATATGAATCTGGCCAAGGCCTTAACCATTTATTTTTATGTTTCTTGTATGAGGCATCAAATGTTTATTTTATACGACTAAAATTACATACTCCCTCATCATGATACTAATAATATATATTCCATGTGATTATTGAACTATTAGAATTTCCATGATTATGTTTCATTCTCAGCTGATTTTTTGTAACATTATTTAGTCAACTTTTTTCCTACCATATTACTGTCACGATTATATTTTAACCGAATTTGTTTTCTATATTCACTATAAATTTTTGTTAATTTTTTATAACTTTTGATATATTTTTTACAATTACTATGAAAATGGGCTCACCCCATTGCTATCATTCAATTTTATCCATGATGAGAAGATGTATACTATGAATCTATTACACGATTAATGTAAAAGTTTTTGGGTCTTTAAAAATATTTTTTTATTTTGTTTTTTTCATTCAAAGTTTTAACATATCAATTTTATTTCATTATTGTTTTCCAAATCTACGAAAATATTTAGTCCCTTGGGATACTATCACTTATACATAGTTACAATGTAATTATGTAAGGAATTGGTTTTGGGCTACTGGGGTTGGGGTATTTATAGTTTTTATCAGATCAGGTTCTATATAAACCATGGAAATAAGATGAGGAAACATAATGATAAGATAGTATTTGAAGATAAGAATAGAAAAAATACTATATTTTTTTAAGAAATAAATTATAAGGTTCTTATTAGAAATATGTCCCTGTTTTGATATCAAAAGTGGATGTAGATTTGAAACAGATATACCTAGTAGTGAAGACAATGACAATGTGAATCGATCTGGACTATGTTTAACCTAGAACGTGAAAATGGATCTTACTTTACACCATGTTTGACACACTGATGGTATATTCTTAAGATAATTCACATATTCATTACAAAATAATAGATTGGTTTTAAAAGAATTAATGACCCCAATGAAACCATGGTTATGATAATGAGATTATCTATCCATAAATTTATAATTTATGTTATGTTTTAGCTAGTTTGAAAATTATGAATAATGATTCAAAAACAAATTTAGTTTATTCAAATTATTATAAATGGAACATAGTGGGTGAAAAGAAAATCATATCCACACATGTATTCCATATTGTTACTTCCCTTATATAAAGGATAATTATTTTTGGATGGGAGATGAAACTAGAGTTAATAAAATTATAACTATAATGGGGATAATAACTTAGAATATGTGAAATAACCTTACATTGATGAAGTAGACAACGTTGAGTAGATGGATCCACAATGTGGTGTAACTATGTTAGACAAATTCATGAGAAAACAAACTCCATTCTTAATTGGGATTCGAAATAAATTTGTTTCTGACAAATGGATATGTTCCTTATAAAAGATATTTATCACATTGGGAAGAAATTAAAAGAAAAAGGTTATCTTGTTAGTTTATCATTTCTTGGGGGATTTTGATCATTTATGGTCATTGATTCAAAACACAAATGAGGATAATGAAATTTATAATATTCAATGGAATTATTTTAATTATGTCTTCTTGGAAAAATATTTTCCATAGGAACATCAAGATGATACAGGGATATAACTTTTGAGTCTTAGACAGAAAGTGGATTAAAATATTACGACATATGATGAAAAAATTACATGTATTTATAGGAATGCTATAAATTCGTTATGAAATTCAAATAATGGTATTGATCTATTATTTAATGGGTAATAATCATTTATCTGAAGGAAAATTGTCTCCCAAAAAAATATGATCTTATAATGATATAATTTCATGTTCTTTCACGATAGAGATTGAATTACCTAAGTCATATTAATTTATGGAGTAATAAGATAAGGAGAGGGAGGAAGGGAACTGAATGGATATGGGATGAATAAAAAATGATTGTTCAAATAATTAAATAATTTGAATGGAAAGACCCTAATTACTACTTAAATGGATGATTATTTTTAATCAGGTGTATTGAGAAAGGCCATCATGTCCAATATTTCATGGGAAATAAATAATCTACCAATGTTCAACTATAAAATTGTAGGAGGATGGGAAACTATGAAAATGATTTCTTTAAGCATTGTATAAAAATTCAATAGATAGGAAAAGCAGATAAAAAAATCAAATGGGATCACCACATCATATGATGGTTTTCCTCATGATCCCATGGAAGGTAACTTAATCATCTCCTCAAATTTGTCTAAATATTTATTTGATTTTGGATCATTTCATTATAATATATATTCCCAGTTTTCTTTAAAAATTATATATTTATAATTCACCATAATAAGGGATTTATCAGTAAAGACTTACAATGGAAACCTTATTACAAAAAATATCTTCCACGAAGTTCATAATATGAGGCATAAAAATTATCTAATTGATTATTTTATCATCATACATATAGTTGATTTTGATATCAACATTTTTATGGATTTTTTTGACTTATAATGAAAAATATTTATTTCATAGAGATGGAAATTATGATTAATGAGTATGGTATGTAATTTCTCATATATAGATGGGATAATACATCTTCTGTTCATATCTATATTCACATAAAATTGAGATTTTAAATTAAATTCACGGGGAATAAAAGAAAAAATCATATTTCGAAGAGGAAGTAAATATTCATATTGTGGATATACTAATTGTTTATGAATTCATTGATGTATTTCCAAAGGATTTAACTATTAATACTCTAGAGTGGGACACTGAATTTTCTATTGATTTAATCCTTAATGAAAGATTACTATAAATGAATCATCATGGAATATCCATAGTGGAGATAATAAAGTTAAATAAATTACTATAGGAGTTGAGTTATTCATGATATAAGCACCCTAGTGTTTCACCATGGGTAGATCCTATTATTTTCGTTATGAATATAGATTGATATATGAGGATGTTCATTGATTACTAGGAAAAAAATTCTATGAAAATAATGAACAATTATCTTTTACCTCAAATTGATAGCTTTTTTGATCAATATCATAAACCACGATATTTTTCAATTAATTATCTCAAATATGGATATCATTAATTTCATGTGAAGAAGGAATATATTCCAAAGAATGTATTTTGAACTAGGTATGGACATAACAGGGTTGCATTAATTTTATTTGGAATCACTATGAACCCTATGTTTTTTTGGATTTAACAAACAATGTGTTCTTGAAATATAGTGATGATTTTGTTGTGGTATATATGGATGACATCATTATATATTCCAAAATCTACAAGGACCATGAGAACCACTTGAGGATTTTTTCTAGAGAAACATTAAATAATTAAGATATCAATGAAGTTTATTATGTGAGAATTTGAGATTGAAATAGTTGGATTCATTAAACATATTGTCACTAATGATGGAATATCTGTTGATCCTCTGAAGGAAAAGGTATATCTAGAATTTCTTATATGAATATACATAACCTAGTTATTTATTTTAATTGTAAAGTGCCATGAATGGCCACGTCATATCCATATTCTAGACTACGATGTTACAAAAAACATCCACCACATGATTCACCTCCCTATATGCTTGAGAGATGTCTCTGTTAGGGTGAATGGACTTGATGAGGATCTTAATCTAGAAGGGTAAAATTCACCAAGTCAAATCCTTTTTTCTCTCTTTCAAGGAACTCACAACAATGTTATAATCATACTCAATCCATAGGGATGCCCAATTAAGTTAGACAACATACTATATTTCATAAACCAATGAAAATATATCATAATCATAGGTTGTTACAATTATAGTAAACTGGAAAATGAATAATTAATCAATCCCATTATTTATACGAAAGTGTCCTCCAAAACATAAATCCCCATTCATTCTAGATGCAACCACTCAATATTTAAATTCATCCATGAAATGATATAGGAAATCCACAGAATTAATTTCATCACCATTGGATTCTTCAGATAAACTTCTACACCCAGAAATCAGAGAATATTAAAATCATCTATAGAGTCAAAAAAACCTCATGATTGAATCTTTAATGTCGTCTACACCTCCTTATGAAATGTATTCATTCCTAGGTGGATATATGGTTTCTTTCCATAATAATAATTTATATTACATGCATCTCATATTGATGAAATAATAGAGCAAATATCTTATGGTTGAAGGATTAAAATAAACACACTAAGAGTACCATTACAAATTTTCTCCATGTGGGAATCAAACTGCATATGAAATCCATGACTCAAGTAAAAATACATACTATTGTACTTCTATAACCCATTATATAAATCACAATCCAAAAATAAGTGATTGATGCATTTGTTAGCATGTATTTAAAGAGGACAAGTAGGTGAAATGTGATGTGAAAACCATTTAAATCAATCCTTTGTGGGAAAGTGTGGCATCCAAATCCTTCAAAATAGGATAATCCTGGAGGGATGAATGAAAAATTATTTGAATTGCATAAGCCATATAGGAGGCTTGATGACACCACTACATCCTAGCTTTAAAAAAAATTAGTGTTGAAGTGAAGATGCTAAATAGGCTTTCATATGATGGTTTCGAAGACTATAAATGTATACATTTGAATTTAAAGATTCATTTTAGTAGGAATAATTGCATCAGAGCTAGATATTTGGTTAAAAAGAAATTCCCAATCCAAATATGAGTAACCACTTAGGGTATGTCAATCGTATCGTTCAGTGGATTATAAATCCAGTTAGTATTCAAGAAATTAATTTGGGACTCCCAATTGAAAATACATTTTGTAAAAGATATGATTTTATTGATGGAATGTTTAATAGAGGACGACATAGAGAGTGTGAGGTCATGTCTATGACCATATAAGAGTTTCCCTTTGAATATGTTCACCAAAATTTCAGAGGACATATCACCAGAAATCAGGCTCTAGGTGAACATCCTAATCAAACTATAATTAGAAATATTGTGATCATTAATGCCAGGACCTCCCAATGTAATGGATACAATACACATCTTCCCTGAATTAGTAATCATCATTTGTTCATGCACTAAAACAATCCAAATGAAATTTTGAATCATCACTTGATGTTCCTTTAGAATTATTTTGGGCCATCTATAAATAAGGAAAGAGTTGAAAAACAATGAATTGATCATAGAGTTATAAATACATAAACATGATGCTTTCAACATGGATATCCCTTTCCACCTATAAATTTTATTAACAATTCCCAATCACATTACATCATTTTATTACCTCATCACCATACCTAAAAATTAAGGAACGCCAAGATAAGTAAATGGGATAGATCCCATTTTAATCCCAAGGTGTTTAATTATTATGTTTTCCTTTTTTATTATCAATCTATCACCAAACATAATGAAGGTTTTCCCAGATGATGTATTATTCATCAATATTCTCATAATGTGAAAAAAAACCATTAGTTGATGATATTGTCATCCTCAATGACCGGCTGAACAAATGTATGTCAATTCATATAAAATATTTGAGGGAACAAAAACATTTCTACTATCTCTATCATTTTTTATACACCAATTTTGGAAAAATAATTAATTTTCTTTTCCTCAAATACTCTTTGGAATTAGAATAATGATATCATGAGAGAGGGTCGTCATGTTGCACACCTCCAGTGCATTTAATGTAGCCAATGGGTTCTCTATTAATTAGAATTGAAGCCCAGAAGTGTTGAGAATGAAATTTTTAAGCTTAATGATTGTACTTGAGAATCAATATATTCTATAAACATTACAGAGAAATCTCCAATTCAATTTGAAAAAGTCCATAAATATATCAATCATGAGATCAAAATTTCCACCCAAGGAATTTGTGCTCAGAATGATAACACCCTCAAATGTTGTGAATAGACAATGTTGAATGTTTCATCCATAGAAAAAGATGAATGATTCATGGATATATGATATTACATATGTCCTACAATTCTATTCATAATAATCTTACTGATAATTTTGTGAATTATTTTCCCAAGGGATATTGGCCTGGAGCTTTTGACATCAATTGCATTTTATTTTTTGGGTATCATAGAAACAAACCTTGAATTTTTCCCATAAGGCATAATGGTGGTAGTAAAAAATTATCCATTTTCTTGAGTAACATCATCTTACAAAATTACGCAATAGAACATGAAGAATTTATCTATGGATCCCTTAGGGTTAGGAGTGTGGTCTATGTTAAGAGAAAATAGGTATGTCTTAACTTCTACTATGGATAGGGAATGTATAAAAGCCTAGTTATGATATTCCAAAATTATTGTTTTTATATTATCAACATTTTTTGTATTATAAACCCATTATCATAATAAATCTCCTAAATTTAATCCACAGTTACCTAGGAGATCTCAAATTCAATGGCATATGTTTTACCATTAACTCTGATTACATTGTTTCCCACATTTTCCCTTTTATATATGTGTAATCTATAGAATAACGTGTATTTACTATCCCCATACTTTAATAATTTGACATTAGACTAAATATTTTATAGCATTATTTTACAATGAAATGATCATAAAGACTATTGTGACATTGTATCTCATTTTGAGATTGGGCATTCTGATGTTGATTCATGAGATAATAATTATCACGATTCTCCTCAATAGCTTTAATGTCCAAATGTAGGTTGGATAATGGATTTTTAACCCATTAATTTGGAATACCCTTAGTGTAATTATGTTTCCCAACAATCCGTTGAGACATGATTATGAAGGATTAAATTTTACAAGAATCCAAAAAATATTCCCTACATCCAAGAACCACAATACAACAATTAATAAATCTAAAATTATGTGTATTTGAACTTTATTATTGAGTAGAGAATTACATAATGACAAGGAGATGATCAAAGTGATTTTTTAGAAGTGTGATCCTTGGGGGTCCATTTGCAACACTCCTATCATTCATTTTAAGGAAGCATCTATCGTTGCTACTTCCTTGTCTACCATGCATAGTGTATCTCATCCATGTAAAATAATCACCTGTGATGGGTACCTCAATAAGGTTTCAATGATAAATACAATAAGGGAATTAATATGAGTCAATGTGATTGAATATATATTTATATATTCCTTAGCTGTCATCAATGTGATCAAATCTCCAAAATCAACAGGTTCTGATCCATATTTTCAGTGATTAAATGAAGATACTGCCACAAATACCTTATATTGATATTTGATTTAGATGCATATATAAATGAGATCGATATATCATACCATTAATTTTTCATGAAAGTGTAACAATCTGAGGCCTCTTGTTATATTAACTTATGAGAATGGATTCATGTCTGAGAACCCATAGATGATCAATGATTGAGTCATGAGTGTTTTGAGAGATAATCCTTCATCCAAGAGATTCCCACTTTAAACCCTTTTATTTAATTAAAACATGGTTAGTCTTATAAATAACAATACTCATAGGATTTTGGGCCATACAAATCTGTCATAGCTCTTTGTCCATTTTATGATTTCCCTATCCCTTAATAGTTACAACATAGTTTATTCATTTTTAAGGGTATACCCCCTTATTTGGGGAAAATCATATTGTTCCATTGTAGTATAGCTTTTTCCTTTTACCTTCTCTCTTTATCTTTTTTGTCATGTTTACACTATATAATAGGATACTCTTTATTAGAATATGTTCCTTGCTCTTAATTATATTCATTTGAGAGGTTCTAATTCTTCTCTATTGACTATGTTTCAACAGCTACATCAGACCAAAAAACAACATTCAATGGTGTGAATTTGTTCACAACCTATTTAGGTTTTTCGGACCATTAAATATATGCAATATTGATAGAAATTTTATATTAAAGAACATGTGAAAATTCCCTCTGACCGTACATGATTAGATTATTTAGAAACACTCCCATGGCCCACCATGGACCCTATGGAATGTCTAAGTGAAGCCACATCATGAGGTAGAACAACAGATTGAGTAGATGTAAAAGTATCATATCAGCTTCCGGGATCAATAACCAAAATTTTATCAATATGATTGACATTCTAGGCATCATTGAGGATTATAACATATTTTGGTGAGCCTTAATTCCAAACTACAACATTGATGATATCATTAGATGTAGAATCTTCATGCAGCTAGAAATTTGGTGATCCCACAGGTAATGATACTTTATCAAGGATATTTTAGTGATATTTAGTAAAATATTGTAATAGATTCACCCTATTATTTGGGGAAAAAATCAATACACAGCACCAATACAAGCATTCTCATGTTAGGTTGTCTGTTTCCCTCATCGGTCAAACCAAATATAGTTATGACGTGATCAATGCCCTGAGGAATACCTTCTTGCATGCCAATTTCTATTAAAACATCATAGTCTCCCTTCATTATAAGATTCAGTTGATGGAATTATAGAGATACTCGGTCTAGGTATTTCATTTACAATCTTTATGTGTCCATGATGACAATTCTATTCCAAATGTGTCATTTATTTTGTATTATCATCATATGGGGCATCCCTATCGGATTTGGGATCATGGGGTAAATACTTCATCTTCCTCATTCTACAAGCATCCACATAATTCACATCAATTTGGAAAAAAAATCCACATCCCTCTATAAATAAATAAGACTGTGAACATAGAATTTTCATTTGGTGAATAATTTTTGTTTTTCATCCATAGTGAATTTGATATT
Source organism: Viscum album (assembly GCA_963277665.1). Classification (NCBI taxonomy): domain Eukaryota; kingdom Viridiplantae; phylum Streptophyta; class Magnoliopsida; order Santalales; family Viscaceae; genus Viscum; species Viscum album. Next base: position 1,797,104,188 of record OY728163.1, on the reverse strand, counting down.
TGAAATATTCATCTCATATAGTGAGCACCGCCTCCTCTAGAAATGTATTAGACATATCAACCTAAACTAAAATCCTATCATAGTTCCCAAATAATGGGTTAACCAATTTTTTTATACATTTGGATGGGATTTCTAACTGAGGATCCTATATCCCATAGAATACATGGATTCTAATATATCCAATTGAGATTGAAAATGTGAATCCAAGATTGAGATAAGGTGTTACAAAAATTCTCAGGGTCCAAATTAATAGCCCATTCTTCAACTTAGAGGAACTCAAGATTCAACTAAATAGACCCAATACTCCAAGAATGCATCCTAAAATCCTCACAATGGAACAATACATGATAATATTCCAATACCATTGAGGTCATTATCCAACCATAAAATCCATATAAATATGTAATTAAAGGAGTTGGATAATAAAACATTTAGTTTATCTACACTGTCAAGCCCAAAACCCTTAAAATGATATCATATTTTGAAAGGTTGACCCGCACCTCAACTGCATCCTAGATTGCTATGATGTGTGCAATCTGCCACATTCTAATTATTCTATTATATAGAGGTTTATTTAAATTAGTAAAATGCCTCGAGGTAGAATATTAAACTACATTTTCAATGTTATTTTATGGGTCTATGGAAGAATTAGTGATATTAATCTTAGATTAACGTGTTTTCTCTTGCTCAAAAAGAACATTGTTCCCTACACGATCATTGAATTCTCTGATTGTGACACTACCTTAGGGAAATAATGGATTCGTGATTTATACATATGAATCAAGGAAAAGGATTCACTATTTACTTACTCAAAATGATAGAATTATATGCTATGAATAAATATAGTCAAATTTTTTAATAGAACTATCCAAATCAGGATCATGTTTACCGGCCGTAGTCTTCTCTATGATGATATGAAGAATAAATCTCTATAGTGAATGATGTGAGATTTATATGTATATATATCATAAGATCTCTAAATATATCTTCTCTCATAAATAACTCAACATATGACAAAGACGATGAATTAAGATAATTAAGGATTATGAGTGTTCAATACAAAACATCATGGGGATGATGAATATGGTAGACGACACATTGAATAGAAAGGATCATAGAGTTCTAAAAAATGGGGATTGATAAAGATCGTATGTCCATGTATCAATAAAATATGAAAATTGGAATTATAAATGATAGGTAAACAACATTTCTTTTTCAATTGGTTGCCCAATATTTTTTTTGAATTTATTAAAAGTTCTCAGAATGATGATGAGAAATTAAATAGGAAAATCAATTCATCAAATAATGGGAATTTGTTGTACTTCATGTAAGAGGATGGACTTATGAAATTATGGATGATGCTTTGTGTTCTCTATATTCCCAATCTATAAAGGTAGTTATTTTAGGATTCCCATAGTTCAAAATTCTCTAGACATCTTAGTAGTATTAAGATGTATAAATATTGGAATTAATATTTCTAGTGGGATAATATGAAATGGGTTATTGTTAATTATGTATCAATATGCCTAGTTTATCAATTGAAAAATGCTAGAATACTACATCATAGAGGTTCCATGAAACCTCTGTCTATTCATAAATTGAAATTGGATGACATTATTATGTATTTCTTCCCTGGATTACAATGTAATCCAAGAATTAATGAATAAATATTGATTATTTTTTATTGACATACATAGTATATAAAATTCTTTATAATAATCAGGGATTTTTCATTGGGATAATTTTACAAATATATAATAATGATGATGTGAGATGTCGTGGTGTAACACTCACCATTGGGCCTAATTGTGATCCATTATTTACATCTAAATTGTTGAAATGTATTAAGAAATATTTAGATACTATCATTTTAATTATGAACTTCATATCAAATTAAAACTAATGGGATGTTTTAATGGATCTTTAAAACATTAGAAGAAATTTTGATATCATGATAACAAAACATTCATGGAATGTAGGATCTTTATTTACCATTGTTAAATTAATACTTAATAATAATATATATTCTAGTATTCAAATGGAACCATATAAAGCGTTGTAGGGAATGATATGACATACACAAACATTTTGGGATAATGTTGGAGAAATGAAGCTTATAGGATCAGGAATTCTAGAGGAACTGACAAAAATTCAAAATACTATTCAAACCCATATCAAAAAAGCTCAAAGTTGACAATAAATATATGGTGATAACCGAGTAATGGATTTGGAGTTTATAGAGGGAGATCATATTTTTGTGAATGTATATCTTCAGAAGGGTTTAATAAGGTTCAGTAAGAAAGGGAAACTGATCCTTAGGTAAATTTTACAATTTCAAATACTAGACATAGTTGGAGATATGTTTCATTTCCTGACATTAACACCTTGCCTTTCTAACATCCACAGTGTGTTCCACATCTATTTGTTAAGGAAGTACATAAAAGATACAAAAAATTCCCTCACTTCTAATAGAATATGAATGGATCCAAATTTATGTTATTATGAATAACCTATCTAGATTCTATACATTACATAATAATTGTTGACGAATTAGATTAATTATATGGTACATGTTGTTTTGATAGGTCATAAAATTGAAAATGTGATGTGGGAACTAGGGAAATATGAGATGAATAACTACAAAAATATTTCTATAATGAGTCAATTTAGAAATTTGTAGAACGATTTTTTTTGAAATAGGGGAGACTATCACACTACCATATTTTTTGGTAGTCCACATTTAAAATTTAATATCATTGATAGTTTCTGTTACATGAAACATTGAGTTTTAAAATGTACTATAATATTAAATATGACTATTAGAATACTAATGTTACCACTAAAAATAGTAATATGACTAATAGAATAGTAACATCATATATGAATTTATAAATAAAATTTGGGTATCTTATAAAAGAAAATATGGAATATTTTTTTACTGAAATAAATAAATATATGTTTTAAAAATGATATGTTATTTGTTAGTATTTTTGTGAATCATAAATTTTTATTTACAATTTCTTAATTAATATAATGATTTAATTTTTTTTTGATATATTAGATTCATAAAATAATATTTATTATTACTTTATGATAATTTATTAAACCATATTTAATATTTAAAGAGTCAAAAACACTGTTATAATCATAAAATTTAGATTTTTGAATAAATGATAATTTAAAATAAAAATATGTTTCTCTAATATAGAAAATTATTTTTATAAAATAGTGCTCATTTATTGAATTATACTAATAAACAAGTCAATGGAGGATTTATTTTATTTTTATAAAATAGAATAATTTTTAGTGAATGTTGAAATATGACAATTTATGTTATTTAAAAAATACATAAATGTTTTATTCATAGATGATGTTTGGATGATGTGATAAAATAATCTATAAATATCATTAATAATTTTAATATTTTTAGCATTAAGTTTAAAAGTATTAATAATATTAATCCTCAATAATAATATAATTTATAATATACTAAAAACACACCTCTCATCCACTATAAATACATCCACTCAACATGTCTTCTCCTGAAAAAACAAAAAACATTACACTTCCAAAATTATCTCAAAATTACTTCACCAAACCTCTCCTTCATCATTGGGTATTATTCTTCGACCCAAAATACCATTTCAAATTACCTGAAGTATATTCTCATGTTATGGAATTGAAGTTGTAAAATCCTCTCTAGTTATTTTAATTTTTCTCAATTTCTTTTCATTTATTATAATTTCATACCCTCATCTACAAAAATTTTTGTGAAAAATACAATACCTTTAATAATCGGAAAATTTATTATTATACTGTTATATCCACCATCAATTATTTTCTATTCCAATTTTAGTTCCCAAAAGAAAAACGTCATCTGTGTGGTGTCGATTCACCACCTTCGTAGATGAGGATTCTTTTATTTTCTAATAAAACCTTATAAGATGGTCCTGAAATAATTTTAATTGTTAAAATATACTATAATATCAATATAAAAAATTATTTAGTCTTCTATAACTATAAAATATTCATAATATTAATTAATAAAATTAAACTGGAGCGTCTTGATTGAAAAATCCCAAAATAATTCAAATAGTTATCAATAACGATTTATATAATGAATCGTCCTCATATATAGACCAAATGATATATTATAGTGTTCAGTATTAGATATGTACCTTAATAACTAATAATTTCAATTATGGATAAGTATTTACATTTCACATGATCTTTTATTCCTGTATTCAAGTGAACAAATCATGAAAACCAAGAAAACGAACAATTCTAAGGTACAAAATTGAATCCTATAACTAATCAAAGAAACCATAAATGAGATTTATAATATTAAAATAAATAAAATAAATTTTTAAAGAATTAAGAATTAATTTATTAATTAATATAAGATAAAAATACAATACATTTAATTAATGTTCATAACACATTGATACATAGTGTAATGATTATTCTCAAACCTCAATTTTTCATTCAGGTTACACTTTTTGTGTTGTTAAACCAATGAAAAAAAGCATTATTTTTATATACTAATTATAAATTAGTTTTATATGTATAAAACTAATATATCTATATAATTTTATAATTTTTTTGGGAGAAAACATGTTTTACAAGGTTTCCATTTCATGTCCTCCCAATAAACTACCATGTTTATTTGGAACATCCCAATTTGTTAACAATTTTCTAGAAAACTGTATAATATGTCAATGGAAATTAATTTTATTTTAAGAATAAGATTTTTTATAATAAAAAAATATTATATAATTTTGGGTTTTAATTAAAAAATTATTCCATTCTCACTTTAAATACTCTTTTATATTTTCCCTCAAAATGAACTGAAGCATCCAATTTTTAAATTTTCATAAAAAAATTACTAAATGTTTTCACATTAGATAAACATAAATTATTTTTCAATATAATTCATTTAACTTTTTTTATAGGATATAAATTTTTACAATATAATTTAATGACAAATTAAATTAATTTTTTTAAAGAACACATATTTGTTAAGTAAAACGGGTATTTCTCACAAGAATTCATTAATGATTTTAGTATATTATATTCGCCATTTTCAACAACATATTATAAATATTTTTCTGAATAAGAATTGAATTATTTTTAAATCATCTATCATATTTTATTAAATGGTTTATGATCTGTTTGACTATGGATGTGATATCCTGATACAATTCACCACATTACTCAAAATGTTTATTAATTTTGTTATCTAATTGGGGAATGATATTTACCTTTTGTATGAATATGTAATGTAAGTTTGACCACATTAATATGAGGAATAAACTATACTTATTATGTGATAATAGGGTCCCTTTATAGTTTTTTAATGCATCAGTACCTATCACGAGAAAAAAAAGCTATGTAATTGATTGAGGCCATGCCCATTTTTTTTAGGTACAGATTTTACTGAGGCCTTATCATTTATTTTCTTGTTTCATGGTTGAGGACTTGATGGTATGATTCAGATCTTCACCATTACGCATTCACCCATTATGAAACTAGAAATTGATATTCCATGTTATTATATTACTAGTAGATTATAAATGGTTATGTATTCTATTATATTATTATTTATGGAATAAGTTAATCAGATCTTATTCCCACCATATTATCCTCGAGATTATGTTTTTATGGAAAGTGTTTTAGTTACTCACCATGCCTCTTTGTTTATTTTTATGATTGCCTCCACTGTATTTATTACCCTTACTATGAATCTAATCTCATCCCATTATTATGTTTTATTTTTCCATAGGATGTTGATATGTATATTATGAATGTCATGAAGAAATAATCTAATAGTTTTTGGTGTATTGAAATAATTTTCTATGATAATTTCCCTTTCTAAATTGTAATGTGAAACATATATTTGTGTCTTGTTTTCTAAATATACTATATTATTCAGTCCTTTGGGTTGAGATATCTTTTTCACTGTACCAATGTTATTATGTAAGGCACCAACTATGGGCTACCAGGGTTTGGGTCTTTACATTAATATTCATGTTGTGTGAACTTTTCCAACATCATTGGATATGAAACCCAACCATTAGTCGTAGATATATGGTCACAAATAGTGTGTTCATTTCCCCATACGGTGGCATATATTAGTGTCTAACTTATGAGATCATGTTATAAATTTTTTCACCTAATAATAGATAATGAGACATATTATTGGTAAAATTTATATGAAAATAAAAATTGGCCTATATGGATTAGTTTTCATTCCCTAAAATATTTTACACTTTTTGTCATTATTGTAAGTCAATAATCTCAACCATATTTATGTTAATAATAAAGATGAAAAATCTTCACCCACGCTTTGGTCAAAGTGATAATGCCTTTAACGTTTCACAATAGGTAAAAGGGATTTCATGTCGTTTTTCTAAAAACAATCAATAAATGAGTTTTCTTATTTTTATTTATTAATTTATTTTTAGAAGATATTGTTTAAAGAGTGCTGCTATATTTTTTTAATGTGAATGTATTTGAAAGGGGAAAAATATTGTTTTTATGAAACTACTTCTAAATTGATTGATTTTTTTAAATATAAAATATTTAGTTATTATTATTCATTATTAATTATTTATAATTCATAATAATTTATAATTTATAAATTATTAATATAATTATTATTTTACTTATTTGTTAAATAATTATAATTTTTATTTGGTTGGAATTAAAAGATATATATATTTCATGATATGTTGGGAGTAAGGCATCAACATCGAAGGAACAAATATTTTGATCTAGGTGTCCATTATAATAGAAGAATGTCAACAAAAATATTATGAAAAGAAATAAAATGTAAATTTTATAGTATTTGGTAATAATTAATAGAATATAATTTATTACTATTATACAAGAAGTTGAAAATTGAATATCAATTTCAATAGACCCTAACTTATGATTCAGGTGTCATTTTGGGATTCATGAGATTTAAAGTAAAACTTAAGGATAATATATATAATATATTTATATAGTAAGCCCATGTAAATGTTTTTTGAGGATAAAAAGTCTAATAAGATGCCCATAAATGAGTTATCTTGTTCAAATTCCTTGATTTTTGAACATTGGATGTTATTTTACATTTCTTTAGAGTGCCTTTGAATAGGTGATGTGTTGTATTTGATTTTATTCCACTTATTTTCCTTCATATTGATGTTATGTTCTTGAAATTGTTGTGTTATCCCCATTTTAGTTATTTATTATCTTATATATATTCACAATTGAATGTATTTTGTAACATTTATGTATATTTATTTATAATTTATATATATATATATCAATGTTAGTTTAAATTTATAAATAATTATATTTATGCATATATTATTATTTGTATCTATTCCAATTTTTCAAAAATTATATACATTTATAAACATCTATAAACATTTACTTTTATAAATTTTTTAATCTAAAGATTCTAAATGTATATTTATGTTTACTTTTGTTTCTATATATAGTTATATTAATATAATATTATGTATATTTAATTCTTAATATATATTAATTTAATATAAATATTTGTTGATATATAATTCTCAAATCTTTGTTATCTATATATGTATTTATATATATTTATAGGAATTTATGAATATTTATTTACATTAATTTGTATACATATATATATAATATGTATATATATATATTTATAAGTATTTATTATGTTTTTTGTGTTTCGATGTGTATCTCTATTCTTGTATTTATATAAATTTATATTATTTTTTTTATTTATATATTTTTATTGGATACAAAAAACCATATTTATATAAATTTATATCAAATTATAAATAAAAACATACTGTTAATAATTAAAAAAAATTTATTTTATATTTTTTATTTAAAAACTAACTATTAATTACTTATTTATTATCGACACCATTGATGTTTAGGTGGATTGGGTCTTGGGCTCTGTTGGTAGGTCACAAGGCCATCTCATCAGGCATATGTGTTTACAAAATTTTATTTCATTGTGTTGTATTCAATGGTACAGGATGTAATCGACCTTATAATTATTCATTATTCTTTATATATTTATTTAGTATTTATTGATAATATGATATCAAATTATTATATATTTAAAATTTGTTGAATTAGTATTAAATATAAATTATTTCATATTATTTAATATATTAATTTATATATTATATATTAATTTATTTATAATGTATTTATTTTAAATTTATTATTATATTTATATTATTTTTTTATTAATGTGATATTTATTAACTAGTTATAAATTATTTATTATATATTAACTAATTATTTATTATTAAATATTTTTATTAAGGATGGTTCCATGGAAAAAATACTGATGTACACTTATTATAAAATAAGGAGGTTACATAACTCTAAAATATATAGTCATATAACAATATTTGTCCTGAAGAGGGAGTAGGTCTGCGGGGGAGGTCATCGAGCTAGGTAATGTCTCGGTTTACTCCCTTGTTAGAAATGATATCTTCTACCATATTTTATTCACAGTAAATATAAGTAATAATGTATTTGATGTCGAGAAGCGAATGGCTGGAATCCAACCAAATGGTCACAATCACCCACAAAATATGTGTCACTCCATTTCAATTTTCTTGCACAATAGTAGTAAAAAAACATTAAGTCCAGAAATTGTTCCAACCACTGTGCTTAGAAAATGAAATAACATGTGTCATACTCATCATTTTCGCCTCTAGATATGAGGCAATGTCTGAGTTACCAAGAAAGCATCTAAGGATTTGACCAAGTTGATTTATAAATATAGTGCCACAAACCACTATAATCGGATTTCCATTGGTGTCACAATACAAATTTACTTTAATACAATCATCAAATTTATCTTTCCAGAGCACTTCAAAAGTGCGATGTGTATTGAAGACATATTCCACAATCCGAACATGTTGTCGAATTCTAAAGACATTGAAATTGTTTTTTAAATGGTCCTTTTGCATCAATGAAGCTTCAAATATGGTAATGAGAATCTAATCCTAACAATAATTATTACTGAATGATTAATTTTTATGAATAGTAATGTTACTACCGTACCAAATTAGATTATAGAGCTTAGAAACAATAGTAATTAAAAGGTCCTTAGTTTTTGGTGACCTTTCTGTTTCTATAGATATCTATAGTTGATATTTGACAAAGTTAAGAATATACCATCATGAATAAAAAATGTCAAAAATATATTTCCATAGAGCAGAATCAGTGGCACAAGAAAGAAAGAGATGATTATTATCTTCTCTTCGTTGATTATAGAGTCTACATTTTGAGCATTATGGAATTCCAAATGTTTTTTGGCTCTTGTCTATAGGAAATATATTGTTACCAAGGCGTCAAATCATGGTGAATCATGATGTAATTATCCAATGTATTTCCAAAAAAATGATTCAAACAAAATCATTTTCCTAATTACAAAAATATTGATTATAATTTTGTTAAAAAAGGAATCAATTTTGACCACACTAGAAAATTAAAAATTCATGAGCATTTGAGAATGGTTATTTATCAATTACATTCATACTATTTTCAAACAGATGGCCATTATTATATTTTAATATGTCTCTAATTGATTATTTGAAAATTTCATGGGTTTTATGAGGAGGAATGATAGATTTTAAGGGCGTGTCATTCAGGATCTGGAAACAAAAATTCAGGGAGGAATCCCTATAAACCATACATATATAATTATTTAAAATACTAGAAAAATATTTTTTAATGGTTTTATAGATTCCAGAGTTGAGGAAATTAAAATTTCTTTCATTATGTTTGTCGAGAAATATATATTTTAGAAAATAAGTAGTATCACATTTATTGTAAATAAGGTTCTAAGTGAGTTTTCTTTGAAGGGGATCATTAAATTAATTATTATTTTTAATGAAAATACCCCCCTCATCAATAGGCCTTCAAAAATTTAACCAGGGTATAATCAAAAGATTTTTTTCAAGAGTACTACCAGTCCAAATAAAATTTTTGATTGAGATATTCTTATCATTATAAGACCAATGGTCCATTTATATACCATTATAGAGTAAACCATTATATAATCAATATTATATTTGAAAAGGCATATTATACCTCCCATAGATATTGATTTACCTTTCCAAAAGTATATATGAATAATAACATGGTCTACTATTGTTTATAAGTAACAAGACTAGGGTTTACCCCACTAAACGGGAACTCCAATTTATGTAAAATTAAAGTAACATTTTTTATGCCAAATTCACTAATAATATTACGTTTTATACTAGGAGGAATGTTTTCCCCATAGAAAATAGATTTTTATTCCAACTAATGGATTAACAAAAAACCTCATTATAGTAATGGAGAGTCCATTTTTTGGTTTAGAATTTTTATTTTATCACACATTAAGGAAAGGATCATATAATTACCACATAACACGTGTGTGGGATAATTCAAATTCCTAGAAACATTAATGGGTTATTTTTTAGTTTCTCCAAAATATTAGGGATATTATAGCTAAATAGTCTTCTACAACAGAGAAAATAATGGCCGAGCGGGGGTCACCTTTCCTAACACCTTATGTGCATTTAAAATACATCATAATAGAGCCATTGGACATAATAGAAATAGGGGCCGAAATGCAATAGTATTTTGATGTCAATGAAAAAGGAAACTACCAAGAAAAATTAGTGGTATAAACCACTAATAATAATCCATTATGGTATATTAATAAATTTTGGTCCTCCGTGTATGTTCATAAACTAAAGATACAAACAAATGTTTCCAAATGAATGATATATCTCAATCATCTGGTTGAAACCCCATAATGGTTGATGTTATAAATGGCCATGCCTCATCCTTCAAAACCTTCTCATTCCAATATTATGAAAATTTTAAATCATATATTTATTTAATGAGGAAAAAATCATATTTTTCTAAAAAGAGATAATTAATGACCGGTGAAACATAATCTCTTTTTCTATATAATCTACCACCATACTTTCTTTGAAAAAATTAAGGGCACTATAGAAGAAAACACACAAACTATGTTAGGACTAGAATCTTCCAAACCAAAAGATAATCCATACTCTCTAAGTATATATATATATATATAAACATTTTAAGAGAATCATTATATTCTCATGATATATCATTTCAAAACATTTGTTCAAAATACAATATGATATACTATTTTGGAACTCAAAAATGTCGTGAACATTAACTCATCTATACATAATCCTATAAATGATTATGACTATTAAGAATCTCTCATATTAATATATCCAAATAGATTATCCCAGAACAATTGTGATGGAAAATTAATTATGTTACCAACATTCCTATAGCGACTCATAAATATAATATCAAAAAGAATGTTGACCTCTTTTACTTTTTATATAACATGCCATTCTTGTTCTACAGTGTTGGAACATGTACTATTTATTCAGCTAGTTAGTAACTATCCCATTCAATATTCCTTACATGATAATGGTTGTATCCAATCCATTCACCATTGACTCTAGATTTTATATTCAAGACTGACAGGAAATTAATTTTTTTTTTTGAGAAAAGGGTGGGGAATACAAGGAAAAATAGAGAGGGGGACACAACAAATTATGGTTTCATGAAGTGATGAATAACATGTGAGTGTCCTTGGATAATGTGTTTACAGACATTGGGTATGTACTACCTCTACCATAAACAATTATTTCCTCACCTACTATTCCCCCATGAGCTAACCCATCGGTAGAAATGTTCCATTCTCTCCAAACTATCCCAATAATAATATTGTGGTTGATTTTTATTGTTAATTTAGTAATGTAAGAGAGAAATACCCATGTAGTGTATGCTTTCCAATGTATGATATAAAAAATAACCTCACAACATGATTGAAAAATTTTATGAAAATATTGAAACATATGGACCAGTAAATACAAGTTTTCCTCACACATATTTTAAGGAAAATAGAGATAATTGGTCCATATTACACCTTGAAGACAAATAAGATTGAACCTATTCTTTACCTCACCAGTCCACCCCCAACATCCCTCTATCCATATATGTGACATCAATTTTATGTTTTAGTGCTCTATTTGGTAAGATGCATATAAACCATCTCCTATGGTTGTTGTGGCACAAAACTAAGATCACAAAGGGCCCTGTGAGATGCCTTTATATCGAAGTATAATTCTACACGGCACTGATTGTTGACTATGACTATCGATAAATCTTTCTATTCACCACATGGCTAAAAATGTGATATCATATTGATCATTATTTCTCAATGTTTCTTCATTTAAAAAAGTTCCCACAAATATCCACTAAGATAAAGATGTGTATTTTCTTTTCCAAATCATTGATCCATGTAACCTGTAACCATCAGGTTATATGGTCTTCTAGGAAATAACCATCACTATAGCTATTCAAAATATTCCCCATTAAGTCCCATAGTCTACATTCCATTTTACATTGCACAAAGAGAGGCACCATAGATTCCCATTTTCGTCTGTCATAGACAAAGAACCGAGAAATAATATTCACCCATTTATGTTTCTCATTCTAATCCATCATTATTTTCTACTTATATATAATATTAATTATAAGAATATAACACCATATAATAATTACATATATCAATTACTTATGAATCAATAATTTTTTACATTTACAAGTCTTCAAAAGATAATAAATAATATATTTTATTAAGAATACATATTTCTTCAATGAATTGAAAAAACTAATTTGTCATTGAAACCAAATATCTTGACACCCAAAAATCATGGTCAATCCCTATAATTTTTGAATTATAAAACATTGAATCAAGATCATACTATTGGTGGGGATCATTAGAAATATATAAGATCAAATATAGTCAATATAGTAATGATAATAATGTGATTACTCTTTCCACGCAATCATATTCTGATCATTCTGGATGAATCAAAATATATGTAAATTTTCTAGCATTAAAAATTGTGGTGTACTCCATTATATGAATATTTTGCGCCCTTCTTAATGATCCATAAGGTAAAAGTGTAACTAAAAAAATGGGACCTCTATATGACATAACATTTCTCACACACTGAGGAATAAATATTCTTCCAAATAAATACCCAATCAGGTTATGTGGTGGTGATAGGATCTTATAATGATTGTTATGTATAAGTCTTCAATTTTGAACGAAAAGGATTCTAAAAAATAAGACCCATTTTTAGGGCCTCTATGGAGCTTTTTTAACCTGGTAAAATAAATTATTTGGGAACCAGAATATCAAACACTATATATATCTTTATTAGATATGATTTTACATACCATAGAGCTAGAATAAACATTTGAATTAGATGTTATCATCATTAATTAATGGGAACATTTTTAATAAAAGTAAACATTTCCTACCGGGAAAAAATATGTAAATATAAATGAATGAAATTGGAAACCATAATTCTAAGGTGTATAAAAAATATATCTTATAACCATAGGTGTAACATAAGTCCCGGATCCAATTTATTAAGAGAATTAACATCTCTTAGGATCACTACAATTTTAAATGGAGTAGTTTCTTTTGCGAGTGGAAGGTGGAACATTATGAAACAATGAGTTTTTTAAATGGAATAATGTTATTCTATTAATGTAAAAAATATTTTATAAATAAAAAGACAAATATACTTTTATTTTGAGACCATTTGGATATTTATTGACATGAACTTTATGAAATCATATCATTTTTGAAAAAACATTCCTAAATGATTCTTTGAATATTATCTTCTTAGGTGGACACCGAATCTGTATCTATAAGGCAAATGGACAAAATGATCATATAACAAGACTTGTTTTAAATAATATTGAAACCATCTCTTGATATAATATATAAATAACCATGAAAAATAATATTAATTTAATAAAATTAATATATGTTAAAAATTAGATCATAGGAGAGAAAATCATTCCTCTCAATGATCATATTATTTTTTGAATTTATGGTCTTATTACATAGTTAGCATAATTTATAAAACCTATGAACACTTCCCAATTATAAGAAAAAACTAAAACCCATTATAAATATTTCTTAAATTATAGATATCATCATATCCTCTATAAAAAAACTTAAGAATGTGATGATATCAAATATCAATAAAATGAAACAATCATAGCATGACATCATGGGTTAGATAATACTAATATGAGAATACATGTGAATGAATAAATATCATATTATGATAACATAGAACTATAATTTTTATACATAAATCCTAATTTAATGACACATAATCTCAAAAGAATAAACATATACCTAGATATAATAGTCTGATATATCCAATGAAACATAATATAATGAAATTATATAATTTTCTCACAGAATCATATATTATTGGAATCAATATATATTGTAAAATCATAATAATTTTTAATGGTTAACTCCTAATACCCTCATGAAAATAGTTGAAAATGACGTATAGTGGAATGGGATCACACCCCATAAAATAATAATGGTGTATAGAGTCCAATGGTATTTTTAGATCACTTATAATTCCCATATATAGAGTGAGAAATATCACATAGTGTTTTGGTTTCACACCATTTTCACATAAACAATGTATAGAATGTCAAATGATTGAATAAGCTAACTCTCCATCCCCATTAAAATGTTTGGAAATGTCCCATATTGGATTTTTTTCACTCCCTAAAAAAACGTAACATGTCATAGGATATAATTCTTTTCCAATGCCTTGGATGGATACATAATTTAATCCAAACTCATCAAATCTTATTAGGTACTTCAAAAAGTGTGAAAATTATAAAAACAAAATAAATTCTTCAAGGAATCATTACTTATGAAATTAAATTTGTTCGATTTATATTTCCAAAAAATAGTACCATTATCCCTCCACAGAAAGAAAGTGGATAAATAAAAAAATAATATCCCCAATTAGCAAATGAAATATATAAGGAAGATAATGAAAATGGAAAAAGAACATTAAAAAATCATCAAATTGTATTATTTAAGAAGGGATAACAAATTAAATTATTGAAACCATGGTTTTAATCCCTTAAAATATTATTATAAATATTCATTAAATCAAAAAACATAATCCCCTAGGGTTAATATCCAATTGAAAATGAAATGGAGAATGTAAATTTAATTATGGAACAGTTTTAGAAATCATTTTTTATATATTAAACTAAAGATATATAATGGATAACATTAAAAAATCCATTAAAAATACTGAATTTAATAATATAAATATTTTTAATTTCAATATATTATTCAATTTTAGTTCATTAAAATATATTTAATAGTATCTGATTTAAATGTTCCCTGGAATATAAAAAAAATAACATAGAATGCAATACCTTTTAATATTTTTAAGCAAACAGTGCTTGAACATCCACAAAATAATAATGACAATAATAAATTCAATTTTAAAATATATTTATAAAAATATAATGGTCATAAAGCATAATGAATAATATGGTTTCAAAATATGATATAATAACATTAATGAGAAGAGGAAAAAATTGACATTAGTGGAAACCCACCATTTTAGTGGGTGTGAATTATTATATAAATATTTTAATTTTAATGTTGGATGAAATTTATTAATAATTATGATTAGAAAAAATAAATATCATACGATAGAGATATTGAACATCATATTAAAATAATGATGAATCTCATAAGGAAACATTATATATCAATGAAGAAAATTATTTTCAAAAATGACCTTAGTGTTTACGGATGATACAGATCATTATCCCACACAAGAAGGACCACTAATGGTAGTTATGTTTCCAATATAAATTATAATTCAATATATTATAATTAATAACTATATAGACAATCCATTAAAAAATTACTTGTACTTAATATAAAAAATTTCCTTCGGAAAGGATGATAATGATGGAAACCCTTATTGTGTCACATTTCCTCAAATTGAAATATCATGGAAGGTTGAATTTGGGATGATTTTTAAATCCATTTGATTCTATGAAATTTTAAACAAAATTAAATACATATTTTATATATGAACCCCAAAAATAAGGAACAGTCATAGGATAAGAAATCATATCTCTATGAATCCAAATTGCGATAATAAAACCCAAACAGTTTATATAGATGTCCTCTAAAAGAATATAACCACATTGATATGTTGCATATTAATGATTAGGAGGAATGATAATAAAAAATAGGAAAAACATGGGAGTGTTTTATACATGAATAAGGATTGTAAATTCTTGTTCAATTCCTTTTGGGTGGAGATGGACGTGAGAATTTGTGTGCGTGAGCCGCTTTTATAGTTGAAAATTGAGATTTTTAAGGGAAAATATGATATGTAAGGGGTAAGAATGGAATTACATGAAGGGTAAATGGGTTTGGTGAGTTTGATTAACTAGGTTGGAAAGTACTCGTGAGACATGTAGGTATGAACTAAAATACTAACAATGGTTTTTTAGAATATCTGTATTACAAATGGATTTAGTACAATTTGAGGTAGTATAGATTATCCATTTTAACACTTATTAATTATTATTAAATATTAATGTTGGAAATTGTTTTGGCAGTAAAAATAGATGTTTTCACTTTTTACAAAATATTGATAGTATTGATTGTAATTTTTACTTAATTTAGTATAATTCATTTTCTAAATACGAGACATCTGGCATGTAAATTAACACAAATAATATCTTGTAATACTATTTTGGTTAAAAAATATTTTTTCGATGATTTTATTTTTATTAATCATATATAAACTTTAATATCAATAAAATTAATTTTAATTTAATTCAATAAAAATTATATTATATTCTTTATTTTAAATTAGGTCAATTTTATTTAAAATAATAATATTTTGAAAAAAAAATCCCTTGATGAATAATTGTTTTACCTTAGTAAAGAACATTTATCATAGTAACATAAGTTTATACCAAAAAATTAAATTTAACTCATAAAAAACATTTAAATGGATATTTATATATATTTTATTTATTTTATATGATTGAAATTATACAGGTGATAAAAAAATTTATATAGAAACACATATTTCATAAAAACAATTTTAATAATCATGTATATTTTAAAATTTTATTAAATTTATTACATTCCATATAATAATAATTTGATTGATTCTAAATTTTTTTGTTGTATATATGATAAAAAATATGAATTTAGAAAATCATTCAACTATATTACAATAATGATCATAACGTATGAAAATGTAATTTTTAAAAAAAACATAGTATTAATAATAAATGATCTAATATTATATTTTTATATACTAATTTAGTTTTTCAATGCATTAGTATTAAAAATATATTTTCCTATTTATATATATATTTCATATTTTTTCTACATTTATATTTTACCATCACAACCAATTGATTAATTTTAATGGTTACATGAAATATATTGATTTAATCAGGATTAATTTTTAATGTGAAGGATACTATAGAACAAAAAAATTATTTGAGGGAAGATATAAACTAAAATGGGGTGTTAAGAACACCATGTGAGTTAGAGTTATAAGAATTGTCATGAATTCATATCTGCATGATAAATGCTACTAAATGGACATGTGGGGTTAAACCATATAATGGGGAGACAGTTCCCAAAAATCAATGTCATACATCAGAATATAAATAACTAAAAATTTATCCATAGAATTGAATTACAGTACACGATGTAAATAAAAACAGAACAATATCGAATTCTATGAAGTATTCACCCAATCAGACTTCATCTACAAACTCACTAGGCTAAATAGATATAAAAAATAAGAAAAATACCATTTTATGAACACAATCCAAACATCCATTCCAAAGGAACATTACTAAACTAGTCCTTAATTCCCCCCAATATTATCCATCATGATCACCTTTCTTAGACATGTTGAAAATATATAAGGTATGTATATGAACTGGAGTTCCCTTGGCTGATATGCGAAATAAATATCTGCCTTATCACACCTTGTCCTGAATGTATGTTCCCTCATATTCATGTTTACATGTGGGAAATTAAACATTTCCAACATGATTTCTATGAATCATGTGCCAACTAGAGCACCATAACTCTTAATAAATCATGTTACTTACTAAACAATATACCACAATGTCACCCCATCATACATGCTTAATCACCATATTGAAATATAACATTCTTCAGGTCTCCACCCCATGTATATAAGTTAGGTAATAATGTGTTTACAATGACACCATGATTCCAAATCTATCCTACTTTAGTACCTCATTGGAATTTTCCAATTTCATCATCATCTATCATAGGTTCTCATATATGAAATCAAGTTGATAAGTAATTATTAAATATATCATTCATCTAATCTATTCCCAACTATGAAAAGGGACAGGAAAAAATATGGTCACTAATTCCCAACACAGTGAAAATAACACAATTATGATTATTTCATCTGTGTCTCACGTCCCATCACAACACAACCCTATGATATAAGCTGATCCAAGACCAAATATAAAATATTTAAAGGTTCAATTAAATCAAATAATTAATTTCTCTAACCCATGTTAATAATCAAATAATCTTACTTTTAGAGATCCATAATCCACTGGATCCTTCCCACCCACATGTGTTATGTCCTATCATAAGAATATGCATCAAAACACAAACACATACACACACACACCCTAATAATCTCAACCATTATCCCATAACAAAAGACCAAAAGCTAATCGTTACCATATTTAGTCCATTGACCATAGGTGAAATCATATCCATTTGTCTCTACTAACCCATACATCATACATAATCCCAATCTCATGTTAATCCATTAGTACTCTCTGTCTCAATATACAAGGATCATTACAACTAAATAGATTTAATCCCCATATTATTAAACAGTCCCTGTACTGAAGGATTTCCATGATTTCCATGTCAAACATCTAGGTATTTTTCATCAATATCATATAAAGGAATCCTTAAACTATCACCCAGATAAGAATGCTCTAAATTATACATGAATAGTCATAAAATACATATATCAAATGTATCACATACCAAGAATCACCATTTACCTCAAGAGGGTGTTCTTAACCATGTAACTATTGTACAAACACCCTTACTACCGTCATTATACCTCTATATTATCATCTTTTTCCACTATCCCAAGGTTCCCAACTTAGGATGTCATGATTCTCACTCAAACCTTTATCCCTAACCATGGATTCAAGAATACCTTAATAGGACCCTTTCCCCATTGCGATATGGTCTCTAGAAGATCCCAATTGAAAAATGTGACTTAATGAAATCATCACAATCATATGATTTTGAAAAAATATTTAAAATAATACTTTTTGGAGATCTCTGTCTCTATACAACCACTAGATCCCATTTAATATAAATTCATGAAAGAACAATCATCTAAGTCATGGAAATGGTTTTGAAATAATGGGAAAAAATTCCATATGAATGGAGTTAAAATCCATGTCATCCTCCATTGATACTCATTGAATCCATTCTAGGCCTCATTCATGCTCATAACACAGCCAAAGCTCAAAAAACACATCATACATGATAAATAATTGATCCTAACAAGTTAAATATAATTATTTAAATTAATCCAAATAGGTATAAAAGTAAAAACCCACAAGACATAATAAATTAACCAAAATCATACAAACCACTTCACCTTAATCTTTTTTTGTCACATTATAGCCACCACCAATGATTTACCTTGTGCTCTGATGATATTCATCATGTTTTTATTTAAATAGTTGATAATATATAACTAAAACCCAGAAAAAATTATATGGTCATTACTGGGGCAACATATGAGATGTTGAATATAATATCTCACATAGAATAAATACTATAATTCAGTGAAAATCATCCCCAAATATAGTGGATCCAATGTTGATGTGTGGAAATGATGGTTGGATCAATGGCCCTCTCTATATGTTCAATTGGATTTAATATGGATGGGGATAAACCTAAAAGATTGGTCTATAACCTTTTACTAAATGGGTTTACTAATCGAATGTGTTGTAACCAGGGGTGTTGTTGTTTAACACACCACATTCCCTGATATTGTGGAAATTAGACTTCGAGGTCATAATGTTACACCCCCCTGTACATTAGACCATTCCCTCATCCTTCCATCATCATGAAATAACCCACAAGTTAAGAAATGAAACAAGCCTCAACCGTGATATGTCTGTCACGAAAGACATATATCCTTATATGTTTCTACTATTACATATAAACCACATTCCACATATCGAAACTCCCCCACATTTTTGATTGGGGACTACCAACAGCTCAAAATGTGACATAATACTGTAAAAAATAACATCTTGACCATTGGACTATCTCTAATGTTCAACCACTAAAAAGAAATATCATCAATGAATCATTACTAATCCAAAAACATGTCAATGAGGTGTTATAATTCTTATATTCCTATACATAATACACATTAATGGAATGTATTTATCCCTAAAAATTACATATACCATTCTACATATTGAGATGTCATGTAAATATATAAGGCATTTCAAACACAAAACTGTAACAATTCTCATCACCGATAAGTCATTTTATTTATCAAACCATCATACCCGATGAAAAATGATTATTAATTCACTATAAACTAATTATAATATTTCACTGAACTCCAGAAAACCATTCACATCTGATCTCTTTACACTAGATCACATTATTCACTAAATTCTATTTCACTCACTCACCACCTATGATAATATTATAGAAAAACCATACAAAAACCATAATACTAATAGACCATAATGTCTTCAAATGAACCATCTCAAAACGTATTTCAATACCCACAATATGGACTCACTTAGAAATACCAATTATGATCATTTCTGGTCCCCACCATTAGAATCACCTAAAAATATTATGTTCTAGTTATCCAATAACATAACAATACATCACACAAAAATGATCCTGATGAGTTTTCTACCTCAAAACATTGAATTCCATGAAAAAATATCAGTCAATATTCCTCTATAATACTTTTACAACAAATATTAGTAATCAAAATTCAATGAATATTCACACGTCCCAATCCCATTTTTTTGTAACCATTTCGTATCCTGATATCATCCATGATCCCACACTAAAACAAAATCTGGGTCATAATATTTCCATAAACAAATCCAAATTCACCCACATCAATCACAATTCTCCCACAAAAGGAATTACCACACACTTCATCTATCACACCCTTATACTACTCCAAATCCATCACGATCCTCATTGTAATGCACCAGATTAATCCTAAATTTTATAAATTGAAAATATCGTATTTAATGATGAATAAGGTCATTTATGACCTACCCGTCCACTTAAATCAATGTGACACCTCATCAATCTCTCCATCATATCTCAATACACCAATGATCCATTCACCTCATGGTTCATACACCTTTGACACTTATAGTTTTCTATACCATATTAGCATCGTTATCTTCTTTAAAATTTATGAAAAAAATAATAATTTACATTGCTCACACTCTCCCTATAACATTAAAACAAATATGTATTCTTGTGAAAAACTCATATGTGAAAAAAATTAAAAATAACAATCCCTACCTCCTGACAAATAAAAAAGTAATTCACCCTCAATATGAATCATAAAATCATCCACAATGAGGGTATACCCCATGTCAAAAAATATTTGGCTCTATGACTATATGATTCTATCCACTACATTATTGCTATTAAATCACTCATGTTCATAAAGAGATAATAATTATCAATGGACCCGCACATGGTTCATTCACATATACACAACCCAAACAAATTTATTCACCTAACATACACCTTCCCTTACACCTAAATAATTTTCGAAAAACTAATATCCAACCAAAAACATCTAATTGGTTTTCCATTATTATTGTGCTTAAGCATAGAATAACCCTTGGGTGTAAGATACAATAAGAACCATTATACACCCAACTCATGCTATAATGATCCATCCATCCCCAAAACAAGGATCCACCACCTGACACACCGAAAATGGTACTCACAGAGGTCTATATAATATATCATTATAATAATCAACACTTATGAAAATGATTACCTCATATAACCCTTCACACAATTTTCGTTCCAAAAATATTATTTCCTAAATGTAGTCCCCCAATATCACAAAAAACATCACAATAATAAATTGTGTAAAACGTCAACCTAGTCATTCCCTATTAAGGAATCAATTATACTAGAAATGATCCACGTAGATATCATACCAAAATAGAGTCATTTAAACTCATTTGTTCATCATATGCAGGGTTTCTACATAACATAGTAGTTTAGTGGTGTTTAATACCATAGATAATTTATCGTGGAAAACCATTATAGTTTGATGTTGACACATACTATAACTGAATCAAAATAATCATGGAAATCCATCACTTTACCATGATAATTTATTAGGAATATGATACTTTTATCAAACCGCCACCATAGAATTGGATGTATATACCGACCCATTTGGTTACTCTATGCCTCCATCACCTAATGTGAAAATATGACCATATAATGAGAAAATATTTATATGGGATAAAAATTACATTTCATCAGATGAATATTCTATTGGTTAGATATATAAAATTTCAAAATAATTTTATATGTAGAAATTTTATAAAAGATGTTATTGAATCATTAAACAACCATACCCCTTATGAAAGTGAAATCAATAATGTGGAATCGTGAATATATAACGTCATTCATATGTGAAAAATAAGATACATGTTCATGTGAATTATTTTGATTGGATAATATCAAATAAATATAAATTAAAAAACTAATAGATGTATCATATTCAATAATAATCACTAAAAAACTAGAAAAAAATCTCATACTGTAATGTCACGGTTCCGAGAGCCACTAAGATGTTCCCCATACCTGGTCGGTCACATGGCCTCAAGCGCATTTCCCCTATTTCTAGAGCCTGCAGTCAAGAAGTGAGGGCCTTGGGTGTGATAGTGGGGAAACTATGGCCTCATTGGTAGGGTAACAAAACAGATGTAAAATAGATAGCAATAGAGAAAGCAGTAAAACATTCAATAAGTAAACAATGGAAGTAATAAACAACTAAAGCACACATATATAACTAATGAATTATACATTTGTCTAGGAATCCATAAAAACAAATCACTATGCTAGAATTCAGTATTAAACCAAAGTACATAATAAAAGAATGTAAATATCTCTACAACATTGAAAGCCTTCACTTGGTCCCATGCTCCCCACCTCTAAAGTAATAAAGTACATAACGTAGAAGGGAGCTTTCCCTTATCTAGACCTGTAATAATATAATCTGTTTGTGCGCAAAATCATGACCCAAATATGGGGTGTGAAAAATCCCAATAAGAAACCACCCAACGATAAGTGCTTAATTGTTAGTGAATATATATGTTAGGTATTAAAAGATGAATTAGTAAACAAGGAGGAACACCTAGTAACAATCATACAATTTCAATTGTATTCATTTTCATATATCATGGAAACCGCTAATCACAAGTAGATATCACTCTGGAAAGTACTCACAGCCTAACCCTTCTGGTTCAACCAAAACCAATAATTTAACCCTCTATGATACACTCACAATCTATGGCCTATGGTTCAGGTTTAGAAAAGACACTCTAAGGAACCACGCACTGCCAATTCCCCTTGTGGTCTCGTATCGATAACTAATAGGTACTCTAAAGAAGCGCTCAATGTCCAATTCACCCAGTGGCCCATATAAATGAAATGGAAGGAACTCTTAGGGAGAACATATGTCCTTCCACCTTATGGTCACACAATTTAAAAGTTAACAGACACTATAGAGAAGCCCTCAATATCAATTCTCTTTATGGTCTACTAAACCAGGTTCCCACAGCCCTGTATAAGTTAGTCGTGCACAAATGATACATAGAATCCAATGTAAACCTCAAGAACTATGTGGCTAAATAATATACCTCATCACATAGCATTTCAGATAATAATCACTCAATCCTAACAATACATGGTAAGGAAAAAAAAGTAGCCTAACAAGCTAGCAAGACCAAATGGTCAAAACAAGAAAAATGGGAAAAACCTCTATAGCATGGAAAAATTATCCATATTCATAAACAAACAACCTATATCCAAATAAACAAGTCATAGAAGAAAAAAAATGTCTAAAAACCATAAACAGGCAATACCCTGTTTGTGGGTATTGGGCACTTTTTCACATAAAATTCAAAGACA
This sequence comes from Viscum album, assembly GCA_963277665.1. Lineage (NCBI taxonomy): Eukaryota > Viridiplantae > Streptophyta > Magnoliopsida > Santalales > Viscaceae > Viscum > Viscum album. The sequence goes on along the minus strand of OY728163.1, from coordinate 1,797,079,983 downwards.
ATCTACAGAAAGGCACAAACCCCCTACCTCGGTGTCATCAGATTGATATATGTGAACCTACATACTTTAATTGACCTAGAATAGAATAGATATAAAAAAACACTAAAAATATACAACCAATTATATATCTTTATATATGAGAAATCATGAGATAAAGTTCAAGAATAATGGAGAACTCACCGATGTGATTCCAACGCAATCGATGGAAGTCGAATCAGAGGACAGACGGTGAGTCTGGGGATCGACGAGGATTCGTGGGCAATGATCTCACATGGACGAGACAGATGAAGAAGTATTGTGTTCGGAATATTATACATGACCCCATTCCTTTTAATGAAAAAAATTACCAAACAGGTTTTTTAAAATTACACGACATGTACTTGCCTTTTCTGGCCTCCACTTTAGGCAGTCTCCCGGTCACTACACATGGCCATGTACTCGACCATTACCCAGCCAATACACGGTCACCCGTGGCATCCGAGTACACAGAGTGTACTTATAAGAACACTTCGTGTACTCTAGAAATTTTTAGAAACTCCCTTTTTTGTCAAGTAAATCCAGAAAAGAAGATCCGAGTTCTTACAAATTTACCCCTGTAAAGAAATTATTCCCCGAATTTCTATAGCAAGGCAGTGTAGAAGAAGAAAACATGAATGGCTATGGCCACTATGATCATTCATCGACCTCCCTTTCCCACATATCATCCAATAATCGCCAGTGCTTCCATATCACTCGTACTAGAGGAATATACCAGACATAGAGAACCTTTGCACTCTGATCAAAAATCAAAATATGACGCTCCTAAAATGATGCATCCACCTCTTGTTTAAACTACTTAAGTTGAAAGACATGATACAGGTCTAATAATTAATGATGCAGCTGAGAAACATGGAAGAAAACATGCATATACCAGTACCTCTGAGGTAACTGCAACTGATATGCAACCAACCCAACTCTCTCCAAAACCTCAAATGGCCCAACGTACCTCAGAGAATTCTTACCATGTCTCCAAAACCTCCTATGTACCAAACTCATTGTGACATGTAGAAAAACCTGATCTCCGACCTCGAACTCTAGAGGTCGTCTCCGTCGATCAGCATAAGACTTCTGTGATGACTATGCCATTTCAATCCACATCTAAATCAACTCTATCTGCTTTTTGGTCTCCTAGACTAGCTGAGGTCCTAGCATAGCTGCCTCTCCGACCTTCATCCAGCGTAAGGTTAATCATAATTTCCTACCATACAAAGCCTCATAAGGTAGGAGAGGCAGCTATGCTAGGACCTCAGCTAGTCCAGGAGACCACAAAGCATACAAATCCTCATAAGGTGCCATTTTAAATGATACATAAAGACTATTATTGTAGGAAAATGCCATGAGAGGTATCCGCTTATCCCGAGAACCTCCAATATCCATAATGCATGCTCAAAGCATGTCCTCAAACACCTGAAATCATACACTCGGACTATCCATCTGTCTGGGGATGGTATGTGATACTCATAATTACCTATATACCCAAATCCCTCTCACGTCCCTGCTAGACATAAATGTAAAACGTGCATCCCTGTCTGAAAAAATAGAGTGTGGAACTCCATGTAAACATAGAATCTCTCAGATGTACAACCTTACCAACTCATAAACACTGAATGTATCATGGATCGTTAATAAGTGATAAACCTTTGTGAGTTTATCAATGAAAACCCAAAATGTATCATTCCCTCGAGGAAACCTCGGTAAACATGTCACGAATCACATCGCTGCATCGTTCCATTTCCACTTTGGAATGTGTAATTGCTGCAAAAGCCCTGCCGGACATTGATGCTCTGCCTTCACCATCTGATATGGGGAACTCCTCAAGAAAAAAATAGCAATATCACCCTTCACACATGGCCACCAATACTAATAGTGCAGATCACTATACATCATTGTGACACAAGGATGAACTGCCCAAACCGTGGAATGAGTGTCATGTGTCAGTTCTTTGTGTGTGTCAGCTGCCACCCACACTCACCCATGAAATCTAAAGATATCATCCTAACCTAATATCTAGAAGTGAATAGGATCCTCTCTTGACTAACTCTCCCATAGGATTAGTCCTTTTGAATCTGATAGCTTCCTCATTCGCACTCAATCACGAAGAGTAGAGGTAACAGCTATAGAAGAAAGGAATGTCATCCACTATCCGTCCTGCACCTCCAAATGCATCGATTATGATAGATCCATAAGCTTCCACTCACTATTGGCCTCTTGATCTACCTGTATCTGAGTCCTCCTCCTCAACGCATCATCCATTGTGTTTCCCTTCCTAGGCGTATAGACATGAACAATGTCAAATGATAGAAGGTACTCAACCCACCATCGCTGTCTCAAATTCAGATTGTGTTGAGTCAAGATATACTTGATACGCTTGGGGTCGGTGAAAACCAAGTAATTATCTCCTAAATGATAATTTCTCCAACATCGTAAAGCATGATCAACTACAGCCCACTTGAGATCATTCTTAGTTTAGTTCCTCTCATGTGGCCTCAACTGCCGAGACCTGTATGCAATAAATACTTCTACCTAAATATGCATTTCTCCCATACTAATACTTGATGAAACACAAAAAATTGTATAGTTATTGCCCGGATCTGGAAATAATAGTATTGGTGCTGACGTTGACATCCCTTTCAACTTTTTAAAGGCTGACTTGCATGATTCAGACCACAAGTACTTCACACCCTTCTCTGTTAGGCATGTCAGTGGCACTGAGAAGCATGATAAGTCTTGTATGAAACATTTGTAGTAACCATCCGTCCCTAAAAAACTCATCACCTAAAAGACATTCTTTGGATTCTTTTAGGAAACTACTTCGATCACTTTCTCTAGGTCTACTAATACTCTTGTCTCTGAGAGAACATGATCTACGAAGTGAATTTTTTCTATCCAAAAGTGGAATTTTGAGAGATTAGATTATAATTGAAGCTCTATCAGTGAACTCAAAATGATATTAATATGGAAAGAAAGGTCTTGTTATGTGTGAGAGTACACCAAGATATCATCCATGAAGACTACCCCAAAAGAAACCATGTACGGATGGAACACTAGGTTCATCAGTGCACTGAAAAATGCCATAATGTTCGTGCGACTGAACGACATAACCGCATACTGTTATAGACCATACCTACTTTAGAAGGCTGTAAGAGGTACATCAGATGGTATAAAACACAACTGATGGTAATCAGATCTCAAGTCAATCATCAAGAACAAGCAGTATCCTCAAAATTGATCAAAGTGAACATCAATTCTTGGAACGGGATATCGGTTCTTGACCGTCTACTGGTTAAACATCTGATAATTAACAAAATGTAAGAGGGTATCATCTTCCTTCTTCACAAACAGGGCCGCCGAACCCTAAGGGGAAGTATTGGGTCAGATGAAACACTTTTCCTTCATCACCTGCAACTGTTTTTTGAGCTCCTGTAACTCTGGTGTAACCATCCTACAAGGTAGAATGGACATTGGTGCCACTCATAGCAGAAGATTAATAGAAAATTCAAACATTCATTCTGGAGGCAAACTTGGAAAGTGACCTGGAAGGGAATCCCTGAAATGATCCATCACAGGATGAATATCCATCTGTGAAATACCCTAGTCATCTAGATATAGACTCAAAATCGGGGTTTTAACTCCTCCCAACCCATGATGTTCGGGTCCTACACTGATCTCCTTGTCATTTCACTGGCCCTTATGAAGAATTGAGTTTCCCTATAGTGATGGGAAACTCACCCAATGGCAATAGAAATCGATAACATCATGGAAGGGTCCTAACAAATCCTTTCCGAGAATGACGTTATAGCATTTTATCTCTAATATGTAGAGGTCTCATATGAAGTGTCACCCACCAAACTCCAGAGGTCACTCCTTTAACTGATTAAACTAGCCGTTATTTTCCACAACAGAGTGTTTAATATTAATATATTAGCAAAATAAAAGACATAGTGTCCAATGCTCTCCAAAAAAGCAATAGATATAAATCTATTTGAAGCCCCTATATCGAAAAGTACAAATGATAAAACTGAGGCCACCAGGATCATACCTCATACTTTAGAGGTTCCATGTTCCAGATCATGTTGGGTCTGCTACACTGCAAATGAGTGAAATGCACCATGGCCATGAAACCGTATTTGACCACCCTAAGAAGATCCACTCTGTTGTCACAGAAAGCTTGGTGACTGTATATCACAGCAATGACCTCCACCTCGGCCAGAAATTCCGAAAGGACTCCAGTTTCCCAACTGATAAGAAATTGGTGGTGTTTCTTCGGATTCCAGAGTCATAGCAGAACCCCTTTCACCAGATGCTGGTGGGAAGAACTGACAGTAGCACAGACGATGGCCCATCTTTCCGCCTGATCTCCACTCCAATGGGTTTCTCAGTCAATGTGGCCTCGTTTCCCACTCTTCCCGCACTGGTAGCACACCACCTGGCATCCATAATAAGTTTATCATCTCCTCGGATACCCATTCGTAGACTCCCTATGGTGCATCCTTCTATTAGTAGGAGGAATACCATCACCGGATGTCGAGCCACCTGGGATAACAACTACAGAATCCCCCAGATTTCGTTCCTTGATTAGTTCCTTGTTTACTATTGATGTGATGGAAGTCAACATGAATATGTTCACCTGAGATCTTATTTCAGGACTGACACCATCCTCAAACTTCCTTTCTATAAATAACCCATCACCTGTTTGAATAGGCGTGATGCGCTACAGCTCAGTGATGCGAGAAGAATACTGCATAACTAAAAGGGTACCATGCTCTAGACTCATGAACTCCCAGGCACAATCTATCCTAAAGTCTCTGGGAATAAGTATTCATAAAAGGAATACTGGAACTCATCCCAAGCCATTACCTACTGGTGTCCAACATGTGAGATCACATCCCATCATCACTTGGAAAAATATTGAAGCATTTACATAGCATGCTTCACCCTCCTCTCTAGAGTCGTCTCCTAATTATCGATGATAGAAAGAGTGGCTTCTAACCATGACTATGTATCCTGAGGTCCTCTTTCCCTTATGTAGGTGGGAGGCAACTACTGCTGGAAAACCCCAATCAACTATTCCATAGATGGGGCATGATGCAGTACTCTTGGTGATGTTTTTATAAAACTTATAAATCCAACATGGGACTATAAATATGATCTTTTATCTAGGATAATGATTGGTGCCAAGACGTGCACTACTGGATGATCGGCTAACAGTTCCTAACATGCCATGTCCAGTGTCTGATCACTACCCTTTAACTGGAATACAACCGGAGGAAGTCATGGTGGAATGAATCTACAAGGTCAAGCTGACACCTTAGATCAATATTATCAAGAACTGAAACATAGAAGAGTATGAATGGAATAGGATAAAGAAATTTATGTGGCCTTTAAAACAAATGTTTTTTCACATCTTTTTAATAAATATTTCTCAGTTTAATTATTTATTTTAATAGTTTTTAATAGATAATGGTTCTTTTGTATTTTTTGTATTTTTAATAATTAAATAATATGTATAATAAATTGTTTATTATAAGCTTTAAAATGTTTAATTTATTTCATTCTTTAATTTTATAGAATAATAACTTTTTATTTAGATTTCTGTTCTTGTTCTGTATAGTTAATAACTTAACAGTAATAAGCTAAATAATTAATTCTGCATTAGCACTTAGTTAATGTAGTCTTAATCTGAATTCTTATATATTAAATGTCATTTGATTAAAGTAGCATAATATAATTATTAGCTGTCTTATAATAATTTATCAAATCTAAATTTAAGTTTAAAAAGATTCTACTCTTATTTTAATCTATTTAATTTGATTAAATTAGTTAACATAAGTGTTTTACTACAAATTAACTAACTTTTTATTTAAATTAATTTAATTTGTCAAAGTAAATTTTATAAATAATTTAACTTTGTAATTTAAATGGTTAAATTATATATTTACATTTAATAATTTAATTACTTTTTAATTTTAGTTTTACTATAATAACAATTTATGTTATCCTAATTGAAGATCTTAATAATTTAACTTATGTTTAATTGGTTTTATAAATTTATTTAATTTTATGTTTTAATTTAGTTTTAAATTATTTTCATTCAAGTTTAGTTTTTATTAACTATTTTGTTTTAGTTTTAATTTTATTTATTTACTCTGTTTATTTTCCAGGTTCAAGGGTCGCATCGGTCACGGACGCACTGTATCCCTTTCAAGCAGTCATAGAGTAACCTTTGCCACCATGCTCCATTTTCCTCTACTGTCTCACTATTTCCACACACCAGTTCTAAACAGAGTCTCACTGTATCCTTTGGTACTGTTTCTAACCGGTGGCAGCATGTAACTTTTTCTACTCCACTGTCTCAAAGTTTAATTCATATACTGTTTTCCCCTTCACAATGCCTCATTAATCGAATCACCATTTCTCACCTATTCATCACATGTTTCAAAAACCAATCGATATGTCGAACGCCTTCAACACCCAAGCGTCCATCAAACATTGAGATATGGAATAACCACATCAATGTTGATGTTCATTGAGTTATGTACTAATAAAATAGGGAGATAATATGCCGCTTCTTGAAGATAGTTTCTGCTGATTTGAAGATGATTAAATATTCAAGGAGAGTCCACCACTGGAACTGGAGATGTTGTGAACCGAACCTAATTCCATTCATTACATTTCATATGAAGTGGGTTGCACACCATTTACAACAAAGAGGACTCTTGCTGCTCCGGTGGGAATATTTTTCTATTTCACTGCCATTCGAAAAGCAAGGGCCACCTGAAAACTTCACTGCTTAAAAGAACATGTTCATCCACGATTGAGAAATAGACCAAAACAAAACAACTGAGACTGATCTGAGGGAGTTCAACCAAGCCGCAAGGGATCAACGAGACGATATGGACCTCAAAGTTGTAATATGAGGACTTTGGGCTGCCGCGGTTTACAGAGGAAGCCATCAGCGCTGTTTGCTGCTCCTCTCTCATGTCTGTAGCCTCTTGATGGGGGATTTTGTCGTTGACGGAGTGTGGGTCTCACCGGAAGATCCCCACCCGAGCTTGATGCAAAAGGCCGATGGATTTGGTGCATCACAGAGGGAGGCACAGTTGCAGAGCATGGGGAAGAAGACTATGATTTTAATAAAAAGGTAACCTAATAAAAATAAACAAATGCAAATAGAATAACAATAAAATAATTAATTAAAATAATAATAATATTAACTTTGTATTTAATGAAAATATAATTATTAATAATAATAGATGAATAATAACTATTAAAAACTAATTAAATATAATAAAACTAAAATATTAATGATAAAGTTATTAATAAAACTATAGTAAATAAATTAAATACTTTAATATAATAATTATTAATTATTATTTTTTAAAAAAATAATTATAAAATATATAACAATATATAATTTTAGATTATGTAGTAATTGAAATAAAACTATTTATTATGATATGCATAATGTACTAATCTTAAGAAACATAAATATTAAATTAAATTCTATTTTTATTAATTTAATGATTTAATAAAAAAATTTCTTTTAATTTAATTTAATCATCTTCATTATTAAATAATTTAATAAAAAATAACATATAACAAAGAAGATTAATTATTAATAATAGCTAAAATAATAAATAATATTTATTTATTTAAATTTAATAACATATAATCTTACATTAATGAAACTTTTATTTATTTATAAAAGATAAAATTTAAATGAAGATTCATTCATTTCTTTTTCTGTTATAACATTGTAGGTTCATTAAAGAGATGGTTTTACATCCAGATTCACACAAATAACTCACTCAGAGTTATTTATGTGAGAAAAATTTGCATGACGTGCATGTCGTGAAAAAATGCACTAGTGGGGCAAAATAGGAAAAGACGCGTCCAAGTAGGTTGAAGCGTGCAGTGACATGCAGTAGAAGACGGAGGGTATAAGAGCATTTTATCATCAGAATTTGGGAGGACACTCATTATTCATTCAATGATCATAGCACATGTGGGACCAGAGCATGAACCTTGGAGGCGGAACCTGGATTACTTCTCAGAGAGCCATTCTTCGGAGTTCCGATGGCCAGGAGGAGCAGTGAAGCATGCAAGCAAAGGGAGTTTTCTTACAATATTTTCTTTTAATTATATATCTCTGTAATTGAATGACTTATTATATGTAATAGAAACAATGTTTGGCTAAATACATCCATTTCAGTGTTAAAAATCGAATTTATTGGTTCTTATCTTTTTTTCCCTTCTCACAATCATTTTAATGTGATCAGAATTGATCGGTGAGCTCAGTTCTGATTGCATTCAACTACAACCTACCCCTGTGCTTAATCTCAGATTTCCACATTCATAAGGAGGGTAAAAATGTGGAATATTTTTATAGAACATTTAAATGGAAATAAAAGATGATGGAACATACATCGAGTTAGTTCTGTGATCTTTTTAAACTGGAATTCTCATATTGATTAATGTTGGAGTGGCGAACTCCAGGATTTGTTATCTTGAGTGATTTATCTCTTGGCGAGGGTTATAAATCACTCATTTTCAATGGTATTAGTTGTAATCAATTTTCTAAGAATAAATGATTCAAAACAAGTAGAGTTTATGTTTTCATCGGAAGTATTACTCAAGATTGTTCATTATCATCATTTTTGTTTCTTTGTTACTACTTTTAGCTTGTTCTTTGTTTTGATATAGTTTAGAAAAAAAAGAACAAAAAAATGTGATGTTTCATTTGTGGCTTATAATAAATAAAAAATATAATAAATATATTGAAAAATAGAAACTCAATCCCACTACTGACCACTGTGGTGTTTTTAGTTAGTTTTTAGAAGATTAGTGGTCATAATAGCCTTCCATGTTGGTTGGACCCTACTTTCCACTTATACAATAGTAATTAGAAATATAAATTTTAAACATTTACCAGCTTCAAATATGGTTTAGGTCATGTTTTTTGTGCCGTTTTCAGGGATGGAACAAGCCATTACTCAAAAAAACAATAAAAAAACACATTTATAAAAATCTTTCAAAAATTGAAAAATTTAAAAACTATAAAAAACTGTTACTTATGATTCTGAATTGTTACTGCTGATATTGTCTACCGTTGTTTTCATGAGCATAGGAACTTATGGAGCTATATTAGAGCCCATAAATACCGAATTAGTTAAACATCTCAATGATCTAAGAAATAAGAACAAAATTGGAATGAAAAACATATATAATAGAGTTCATGAACATAATAACTTTAAAAAACAACCAGAACTCTTAGATGAACATGAATGTCCTAGGATGAGATAGTTCCAACTTCCTCAAGTTGTAAGAAATCCATAATCCATTAGAATGTCTCCTAGGGCTAGAAATTATGAATTGAAATAGTCACACATTTAACTACTGCATACTTTTAATGGGCTCTCTAATGAGGACTCTCTAGCCTTCATTAGAGATTTCTATAATACTGTTTCGTAGTTACCACTTCTTGGACTCATAGAAAATGAACTTATAATGAGTGTTTTTCCATTTTGTCTTAATGGGAATGATAGGAATTGGTTTATGAGTCTTGATGAGAACATTTTATAAAACTGGGATCAAGTCTATAAATTTTTCATTATGATATTTTCTCCTCAAAGGATTAAAGGAGAAATTAAAACCAAGATAACTAGTTTTTATCAAGAGTATGTTGAAGATTTTCAGGAAGCTTGGGATAGATTCATGGATCTTCTTAGGTAGTGTTCTCATTATCAATTCACATCTCACCTTCTCATGGATACATTCTATGAAGGGTTGTCATCCTCTGGACAGAACCTAGTTGATCAAGCTGTTGGGGGGAATTACAATGTGAAAACTGATGAATAACTTAGACAGATCTTTAATAATATTTCACTGAATTCACAAAATAAGAATTCAAGAAAAAAATTATTCTATAGAAATGTTAACTCAAACACTGGTTCAATGAATGAAACTCATGCTCAACTTGCTGAAATCACCAACCAACTTCAATCCTTAATGAACCAGAATTCTAAACAAACTGTTAACAAACTAGGATGTCCAAATACTAACCAATATTTAAGGGAACAATGTGTCCAGTGTGGTAAGTTTGGGCATACTGAGAATTTTTGTCATAATTTTGATATGCCAGGCCAACAATAAGAAAATTTAAACATTGTTAACTATGATCCCAGAATTCCTCCTAAAGAAGATCCATTTTAAAATAATTATAATCAAGGATATATGAAGCATATGGATCTATCCTAGAAAGATCAAGGTTTAATTAAACAATCCACTACCCCTAACTACCCTTATCAATCAAGACCAACAATTCGAAATCAAGAGAGGGGTGAGACTTCAAATACACAAGGAAACAATGATAGTAACATGTATTATAATCTTGATCTAATCATAAATAAAATAAACGCTCATGAATAAAGATACATGACTCATCTATCCAAACATCAAAGTCAATATGAGTCTGATAAAATGAAAACTGAGGTTATAATGAAAAAGTGGGAAACATAGTTAGGTCAACTTGCTAGGGATTTTTCGTCAAGGGAAAATGTAGACTTCCATGTTCCACTGAACATAACACAAGAGTGAATTCCATGGCTACTGTCACCAGAAGTGGGCTTAATACTCAAAATATTGCTCAAAAAGACTAAAAAAATTCCTAAAATGAAAATCTGCTACAATCTTGTAATAAAAATATGCTTTTTACACATGAAGGAAATTCACAGAAATGTCATGAAAATGATTAAAATATGAATTTTTCATATGAAACTCAAGCTGAAACGTCATCAAAAAATCAAAATAATAATGGAAACAAAAATGTTGAGGAATAGTTGAGGGATATGCCTACTGTCCTAAAATCTTTTCCCCACCCATCCCTCTATATAAGAAGCTAAAATCTAAATGTAACACTAGGGCTAAACATCTTCAGTTCCACAGCATCCTCTCTAAACATCAAGTGAACATTCCTTTCATACAAGATTTGATTCAAATCCCATCTTACTTAAAATATCTGAAAAAAAAATTTCAAAAAAAAGACCATGGAATAATTTTCTACTTACAACATCACTGAAGAGTGTAGTGCTATACTCCAAAATAAAATCCCACATATATTGAATGACCAAGGTAGTTTTTTTCATACCATTCACACTAGGAAACTATGATCAACTCAACTATTTGTGTGATTTAGGTGCTAGTATTAATCTGCTCCCATACTCACTGTTCCAACGGTTGAGATTGGGTTACCTTCATCCCACCACATTCATACTATAGTTAGTTGATATATCATTCACTCATCTTGTGGGTAGGTTAGATGATTTTCTAGTTGGGGTTGGGAAGCTGTTTTTGCCTACTGATTTTCTTATCTTAGATATGGAGTGTGATCAAGAGGTTCCCATCATCTTGGGAAGGCCCTTATCGGCCAGAGGTGGTGCTATTATTGATGTCTCTATGGGTCCAATTGTTTTTAAAATTGGAGAACAACAAGAAGAGTTCAATGTGTTTAAAAATGTTAAAGGACCAACTTTTTCTGAAAATTGTTCAATGCTGGAGTCTATAGAGAAAGAGAACACAATTGGAAACTCAGTTGAATCTGAAAATCAATACACTATTGAAAAAGATAACTTTTAAGCTGTAAATCCTTTTGAATATATTTTAGAAATTAATAATTCTGCTCAAACTCCAAATGGAGAAAAAAAAATTAGAACTGGACAACTGTTCAGTTTTTGTTGTAGAAGAGTCCTCTATTTCTGAACTTAGGAGAATTTTTAGTGAATGTGAGGGTGTTTCTGTTAACACCAACCTTTCTGAACACTTTGATGTTATTTAGGGAGAACATATAATACAACTCTATGATTCTTATTTGATTAACTTGTTAAAATCTGATCTAGAAAATCTGGATAGTGTGATGCCCACTTTGGACAGTGTAACTATTACTTCTAAATCTGAACATGAAATTGAAAATCTTCCATATTTTAATACTCATAACAAGAAATATATTGAATATTATGACCTCCTAGGCCTAAGAGTCTTCCTTCTAATGTAGAACCACCCACTCTTGAACTGAAAGACATCCCTTCTCATCATAAATATTCATTTCTGGGTGAGAACTTCTCTTTTCCTGTCATAATTTCAACTAAACTAAATGAAAAACAATAAGAAAGATTATAAAATGTTTTGAAAAAGTTTAAATATTCTATAGGCTGAAAAATAGCTGATATCAAGGGTATTAGTCCCTCATTCTGTATGCACTAGATTTCTATGGAGCCTGACCATAAGCCTAGAGTATAATGTCAAAGAATATTGAATCCAAACATGAGAGAAGTTGTGAGAGAGTAAGTGATTAAACTGTTGGACACTGGAACGAAATATCCCATTTATGATAGTTCTTGGGTCAGCCTTGTCTAGGTTTTTCCCAAGAAGGGAGGTTTCACTATTGTAAAAATTGAAAAAAATGGAGAATTCCAAGATAAGAAAGCCACACAATGGAGAGTTTGTATCAATTATAGGAAGCTTAATGCAGCAACTAGGAAAGACCATTTTCCAATTCCCTTCTTGGACCAAATGCATGAGAGGATTGTTGGGAATTAGTTCTTCTATTTTCTATATGGGTATTCTAGTTACAAAAAGATACATATTGATCCAGAGGATCTGGAAATGACCACTTTCACATGCCCCTTTATAACATTTTCCTACAGGCGGATTCCCTTTGGGTTGTGTGGAGCTCCAGCCACATTTCAAAGGTGTATGATGGATATATTTTCAGATATGATTGAGATAATTTTTGAGGTTTTCAGGGTTTATTTTCCATTGTGGGTAGTACTTTTGATAATTGTCTTGAAAATATTGAGTTAGTCTAAAGGGATGAATTGAAACCAACCTTGTTATAAATTTGGAGAAATGTAAATTCATGGTTTCAGAAGGTATTGTGCATGGTCATAAGGTGTCCAAGAGATGTCTAGAATTTATAATGCTAAAATTGATGTGATTAAAAAAATTACACCTCATGTTAATGTTAAGGGTGTTATAAGATTTCTAGGGCATGCTGGTTTCTACTGAAGATTCATAAACGATTTTTCTACTATAACTAATCCTTTATGTTCTTTTCTTGTCAAGGTTGCACCATTCAATTTTGATGAAAACTATTATAAATAATTTAAATTTATTAAAAAGAAACTCACTATATCACCTATCATCACTACACCTGATTAGAAACTAACTTTTGAGCTTATGTGTGATGCTAGTGACATGGATGTTGGTGTTTTCCTTGGACAAAGAAAAGATAAGATACTATATGCGGTGTATTAATCTTGTAGACTGCTAGATGATGCACAAAAAAATTATACCACCACTGAGAAATAATTGTTAGCTGTTGTGTTTTCTCTAGAGAGGTTTGGACAATACTTTTTTGGTTCAAAAGTCATAATTTTCTCTGAATATTCTACTTTTATGTACTTTCTGTCTAACAAGGAAACTAAACCCAGGTAGATTAGATGGATTCTTTTGTTACAAGAATTGGATTTAGAAATTAGGTTCAAACAGGGAGCTACAAATTTTGTTGCTGATCACCTATCTGGGCTTCCTCTTACTCGATCTGAATCTGAAAATTCTAGGGAGATTAAATCTTCCATTCATGATGAGAAGCTACATACTGTGTCAATCATGAAATCTGCTTGGTTTGTAGATTTTTTCAACTACCTCGCAGCATGTTTTTTTCCCACTAATATGTACAATAACTAAAGAATGAAATTTATTTCTGAGCTAAAATATTATTTTTGGGATGATCTCTTACTGTTAAGGAGGTGTTATGATGGTATTCATAAGATATGTATACCTGAGGAAGAGATGCTTCCAATTTTAGAATGTTTTCATTCTTCACCTTGGGGAGGTTACCATGTTGGTGAAAGAACTGTTCAAAAAGTACTTCAATCTAGTTTCTATTGACCAACCCTTTTTAAGGATTCTAAGAGCTTTGTGGTTGGTTGTGATAGGTGCTAGAGGCTGGGAAATGTTGGTAGGAAGTAGGAGTTACCCCAAAGAGGAATTCTGTAGGTTGAAATTTTTTAGGTCTGGGGTTTAGATATCATGGGTCCATTTCCATCATCTCATAGAACTGAGTATATTCTTATAGTTGTTGAATATGTTTTGAAATGGGTTGAGGCAGTGGCACTTCCCAACAACCAAGCCAATTCTGTAATTAAATTTGTCAAGAAGAACATTTTTACAAGATTTGGAGTCCCCATAGCTTTTATCACTAATAATGGAACACACATTAAGAACTATAAATTTAAAGATTTTATGGACAAATAAGTTTTTGTTCATAAAACTTGTACTCCTTATCATCCACATTCCAGTGTACATGTAGAAATTTCAAATAGGGAAACTGAAACAAATTCATGAGAAATCTATGTCGAATTCTATAAAAGAATGGTCTTGTAAACTGGATAATGCTTTATGGGATTATAGAACTGCTTTCAAAACCCCAATAGGTATGTCTCCTTACTTGCTATTGTTTGGTAAATGATGTCATTTACCTGTGGAGTTGAAACATAAGTCATATTGGGAATTTAAGGCTCTAATCATTGACTTTAACAGTGCTGGTGGGAGTATGTTACTTGAGCTAAGTGAACTTGATGAGATTAGGAGAGAGAGTTATGGTAATTCAAGAATTTATAAAGAGAGGAATAAAATCATTCAAGATTCTATCATACAAAACAAAGAGTTTAAACCTAGACAGAAGGTCCTCCTCTTTAACTCTAGACTTATACTATTTCCTGGGAAGAATAATTCCAAGTGGTCTAGACCTTTTTCTGTACTGAGAGTCCTTATGAATCGAGCTGTTGAAATTGTAGGCAAAGAGAATAAACCCATGTAAGTTAATGGGAAGAGACTGAAACTATATTTTGAGGGACAACCAAAGGGGTTGGCTGCCTTCACTATCACTACTAGAAATTGGGGCTATAGCCACGGACCTATAGCCACGGTTTTATAGGTCTGTGGCTATAGCCCTTATTAGGCCACGGTTAAATTTTTGTCCGTGGCTAAATGTGTTTCATCCTTTTATTCTCCCGATCTTTTATCGGGCTCCTCCTCCTCCCCGATCCACAGCCCTCCTCCCCGACGGCATCTCCTCCTCGCCGCGCCCTCCTCGCCGCACCCTCCTCGCCGCGCCCTCCTCGTGGCCGCGCCCTCCTCGTCGTCGCGCCCTCCTCGCCCCTCCTCCCCGACGCCTCCTCACTGCGCTTCCCCCCTCCCCGGACTCACTCCTACGGAACCCTCCCCGACTCACTCCCCTCCCCCGATGCACTCCCCTCCCCGGACGACCGCGCCTCCCCCCTCCCCGGAAGACAGCGCCTCCCCCGACGCCGACGGACTCCCCTCCAAGTCTAAATCGTGATGGGGGTTTGAGTGAGGTATTATTCTCCAAATTCCTTCCTCTGAGTTGTTTCTTGACTGGTAGATGTTCAACTCTCTTTGAATCTATTGATTTGGCTTAAAAATACCAGTTCATCATCGATTTAAATATCTCTATTTAACAGTTGCTATTCAATGTTCATATTTAATTGAATTCTACCAGATTGTCTTTGTGTTGAATGCTGGTTTTAAGTCAAATATGATTTTTTTCAAACATCTGGTTCGGCGTTGCATCATTTTAATTTCTTTTCCACTGTTTTGTTTTATTAATTCAACATCAACCAAATTTTTCATCCTGTTTTAATGAAAAATATAAATTCAATTATGTATGTATTTAATTACCTTCTGAATTATGTTTTATACTTGCAGGTATTGAATTCTGAATTCAATTCTAAATTTTGTATGTATTTACTTAAAGATATGACTTATGTGTTGTAATTGCAGGTATGTATTCAATTCTGAATTTTAAATTCAATTCTGAAATCTATATGTATTTACTTGCAGATATGTATTATTTGTTATAATACTTGCAGGCATGTATTCAATTCTGAATTCTGAATTCAATTCTGAATTTTGTATGTATTTACTTACAGGTATGAATTATGTGTTATAATACTTTCATGTATGAATTTAATTCTGAATTCTGTATGTATTTACTTGTAGGTATGTATTCAATTCTGTATGTATTCTGAATTCATGTATCTATTTAATTCTGTATGTATTTTTAATTGAGGGAGGAATGGAGTCTCTAATTGCAGGTATGTATTCTATATGTATAGAGTCTCTAGTTGCAAGTATGTATGTATTCTTTATGTATGGAGTCTCTAGTTGTAGTTATGCATTCTGTATGTATTCTGTATGTATTTTGTATGTATTCTGTATGTATTCAATTCTATATGTATGGAGTCTCTAGTTGTAGGTATGTATGGATTCTCTAGTTGCAGGTATGTATTCGGTATGTATTTTGTATGTATTTAATTCTGTATTTAATTTTGTATGTATTTACTTGCGGGTATGTATTTAATTTTGTATGTATTCATCAAAAAAACCACTCGTTGGACAATAATAAGCAACTAGATGTGGTTTTTTCTTTCTAGACTGTAGTTTCTCCTATAGGGACCCTTATTCCCTCTACTGGAATGTGCTTTTTCGGTTGTAGGGGTGCTAAAATCTTTATCATTGGCTTCTTTATTTACCTGTACACACTAGTTGGCCTGAATTTGAAAGCATGGTAGTCTTCGCGACGTGCACGCGCAGACGGCACGTCAATCGGAGATAATTAAAATGAGGTGTCAATGAAATTCAGAATGCCAAATTGACTTTCAAAAAGTGTATTCACATCTAAATATTTCTTACCAACTATCATGCTGGATCATTTGAGTTATTTGTGAAAATCAATAATTAATCACTATGAGATTAATGGTTGTGCTGTTTGAATCCAGGTGAAGCTCTCAATAGGGTGTCTACTTAGCGTACAATTTTATTGGACCATCCGATGATCCTCCATTGCATATTGTATTCTCACAGCGCATATTCTTTCCTCTGATTACAGTGTACTCCATCCGATGATCAATCCGATATTCTCACTCTGCCCATTCGTGTCATTGCACGACCCCTTCCACCTTCATTTCAGCCCGCTGCCACCAGCATTCTAGCCCGCAACAGCCCCCCCCCCCCACCTTCGAATCAGCCCGCACCATCCCCCCAACACCTGCAACCAGCCCCCTTTCACCCACATTCCAGTCTCCTCCCGCTCCCTTCGCTCCTGGTCGGAAGATGCTGCCCCGCGGATGTCGCTGGATCGGGCCAACACGCCGCGGTCACGCCGCGGTCACGCCGCGGTCACGCCGCGGTCACGCCGCGGTCACGCCGTGATGTGGCCCTGCTCCAGCCACATCCAGCAGGGGGGAGGTTCAGCCCCACTTGCTCACAGGCGTTTCAGACGACCCATTTTTCAGCAAAGTCATCAGCCCGCTGCCACCAGCATTCCAGCCCGCAACAGCCCCCCCACCTTCGAATCAGCCCGCACCATCCCCCCAACACCTGCAACCAGCCCCCTTTCACCCACATTCCAGCCTCCTCCCGCTCCCTTCGCTCCTGGTCGGAAGATGCTGCCCCGCGGATGTCGCTGGATCGGGCCAACACGCTGCGGTCACGCCGCGGTCACGCCGCGGTCACGCCGCGGTCACGCCGTGATGTGGCCCTGCTCCAGCCACATCCAGCAGGGGGGAGGTTCAGCCCCACTTGCTCACAGGCGTTTCAGACGACCCATTTTTCAGCAAAGTCATCAGCCCGCTGCCACCAGCATTCCAGCCCGCAACAGCCCCCCCACCTTCGAATCAGCCTGCACCATCCCCCCAACACCTGCAACCAGCCCCCTTTCACCCACATTCCAGCCTCCTCCCGCTCCCTTCGCTCCTGGTCGGAAGATGCTGCCCCGCGGATGTCGCTGGATCGGGCCAACACGCTGCGGTCACGCCGCGGTCACGCCGCGGTCACGCCGCGGTCACGCCGCGGTCACGCCGTGATGTGGCCCTGCTCCAGCCACATCCAACAGGGGGGAGGTTCAGCCCCACTTGCTCACAGGCGTTTCAGACGACCCATTTTTCAGCTAAGTCATCAGCCCGCTGCCACCAGCATTCCAGCCCGCAACAGCCCCCCCACCTTCGAATCAGCCCGCACCATCCCCCCAACACCTGCAACCAGCCCCCTTTCACCCACATTCCAGCCTCCTCCCGCTCCCTTCGCTCCTGGTCGGAAGATGCTGCCCCGCGGATGTCGCTGGATCGGGCCAACACGCCGCGGTCACGCCGCGGTCACGCCGCGGTCACGCCGCGGTCACGCCTCGGTCACGCCGCGGTCACGCCGCGGTCACGCCGCGGTCACGCCGCGGTCACGCCGCGGTCACGCCGCGGTCACGCCGCGGTCACGCCGTGATGTGGCCCTGCTCCAGCCACATCCAGCAGGGGGGAGGTTCAGCCCCACTTGCTCACAGGCGTTTCAGACGACCCATTTTTCAGCAAAGTCATCAGCCCGCTGCCACCAGCATTCCAGCCCGCAACAGCCCCCCCACCTTCGAATCAGCCCGCACCATCCCCCCAACACCTGCAACCAGCCCCCTTTCACCCACATTCCAGCCTCCTCCCGCTCCCTTCGCTCCTGGTCGGAAGATGCTGCCCCGCGGATGTCGCTGGATCGGGCCAACACGCTGCGGTCACGCCGCGGTCACGCCGCGGTCACGCCGCAGTCACGCCGCGGTCACGCCGTGATGTGGCCCTGCTCCAGCCACATCCAGCAGGGGGGAGGTTCAGCCCCACTTGCTCACAGGCGTTTCAGACGACCCATTTTTCAGCAAAGTCATCAGCCCGCTGCCACCAGCATTCCAGCCCGCAACAGCCCCCCCACCTTCGAATCAGCCCGCACCATCCCCCCAACACCTGCAACCAGCCCCCTTTCACCCACATTCCAGCCTCCTCCCGCTCCCTTCGCTCCTGGTCGGAAGATGCTGCCCCGCGGATGTCGCTGGATCGGGCCAACACGCTGCGGTCACGCCGCGGTCACGCCGCGGTCACGCCGCGGTCACGCCGCGGTCACGCCGTGATGTGGCCCTGCTCCAGCCACATCCAACAGGGGGGAGGTTCAGCCCCACTTGCTCACAGGCGTTTCAGACGACCCATTTTTCAGCTAAGTCATCAGCCCGCTGCCACCAGCATTCCAGCCCGCAACAGCCCCCCCACCTTCGAATCAGCCCGCACCATCCCCCCAACACCTGCAACCAGCCCCCTTTCACCCACATTCCAGCCTCCTCCCGCTCCCTTCGCTCCTGGTCGGAAGATGCTGCCCCGCGGATGTCGCTGGATCGGGCCAACACGCCGCGGTCACGCCGCGGTCACGCCGCGGTCACGCCGCGGTCACGCCTCGGTCACGCCTCGGTCACGCCGCGGTCACGCCGCGGTCACGCCGCGGTCACGCCGCGGTCACGCCGCGGTCACGCCGCGGTCACGCCGCGGTCACGCCGCGGTCACGCCGCGGTCACGCCGCGGTCACGCCGCGGTCACGCCGTGATGTGGCCCTGCTCCAGCCACATCCAGCAGGGGGGAGGTTCAGCCCCACTTGCTCACAGGCGTTTCAGACGACCCATTTTTCAGCAAAGTCATCAGCCCGCTGCCACCAGCATTCCAGCCCGCAATAGCCCCCCCACCTTCGAATCAGCCCGCACCATCCCCCCAACACCTGCAACCAGCCCCCTTTCACCCACATTCCAGCCTCCTCCCGCTCCCTTCGCTCCTGGTCGGAAGATGCTGCCCCGCGGATGTCGCTGGATCGGGCCAACACGCTGCGGTCACGCCGCGGTCACGCCGCGGTCACGCCGCGGTCACGCCGCGGTCACGCCGTGATGTGGCCCTGCTCCAGCCACATCCAGCAGGGGGGAGGTTCAGCCCCACTTGCTCACAGGCGTTTCAGACGACCCATTTTTCAGCTAAGTCATCATCACTCTGCAAGCAGATGCTCCTTCCTTTCCTACTTACTCTTTTCTGCAAGGTGTCCTCTGTTATAAGGGCCGGTTGGTGCTGTCTAGTTCGTCCCCATGGGTGCCCATATTGCTGGCTGAGTTCCATTTGTCTCCGTAGTGGGGTCATTCTGGTTTTTGCCGCACTTATAGAAAATTGCCTGCCAATTTATATTGGTTCGGGATGAAAATACCGGTTCAACAGTTTGCCAATGGGCCAAATGCCAACGAAATAAATATTCCACACTATATCCGGCTGGCCTGTTGCAGCCGTTGGAAATTCCCCAGCTGGTGTGGTCGGGTCTCTCTATGGATTTTATCACCGGACTACCCTAATCCCGTGGTTGCACTGTGATTCTGGTCATCATTGATCATCTCTCTAAATATGGCCATTTTTTACCCCTAAAACACCCTTACACAGCAAAGAGTGTGGGAGTGTGGGCGAGGTTTTCGTGTGGGAGATTGTCAGTTTGCATAGCATTCCAGCGACCGCAATCCCATTTTTGTAAGCCATTTTTGGATTGAACTGCTCAAACTCCAAGGCACTGACTTAAAACTCAGCTTGACCTACCACCCGCAAACGGATGACCAAACAGAGGTGGTAAATCGCTGCCACGAGACCTACGCTGTTCCATCAGAAATCTAGTTGCCCGCTGTTGCCCATGCACTGCTTGATCGTGGACTCAAATATTATTTGAGTCGGTCCCAAGACATCATGAAGCAGAAAACTAATACACTGCCGTCACCTTGCCCTCCATGTGGGAGATCCTGTTTCCGTACGCTTTCGGCCTCACAAACAACACTCTTTAACCTGCCAGATTTCTCAGAAACCTGCCCCTCGTTTCTATGGGCCATTTACAGTTCAGCGGAAGATCGGCCTGGTGGCTTGTTAGCTTGATCTTCCTCCCTCAGCCTGGGGGCCTCCTGAGGATTTCTTCTGTTGTTTTCCCTATTTCTTCTATTTTTCTGCTGTAATTTTCGTTCCCATCCTTTAATACAGAATTGCAGCCCTCATTGAGGGCTGGAAGTTTGAGAGGCTTAACAGAATTAGAGTATGACAGTGTGTCAAGTTTGAGAGGCTTAACAGAATTAGAGTATGACAAAAAGAAGCTTCGAGCCGAAAGGCTCTAAAGCCATTTTATTAAAAACAAAAGATGACATAAGAGAGGAGATGGGGCTAGACATTGATAAAACTGCCTTCATAATAAAGCATTTCATTTTCATAACCCCCTCCCCGACGTCATCATCCCATTCCAAGTTGTAGGTAGATGAGCTATGAGACCTAGTCACCATCGGACGTGCGGTCTGCGCAGGAGGGCTCATTATGCGTTCTTTAAGCGTTGCGCGCGCTTGAGAAACGCGCGTGGGGGGTCCAAACGGGCCGAACGAATTGCGAATGGCCTGAAATCGGACGACATCAAAGGGTGAGTGAATTGTGATGTGGTCGAGCAGACGGCACGTCAATCGGACGTGCCGTGTGCCCGCGGTGACCGGGAACGCCGTTCTGGTGTCATAAACGGCCAAAACAGGCGTCTAACGGTCAAACTAATAGCGGACGACATCGGATTGACCTGAAATCACAAGACAACATTCAAATTATTATTCGCGACGTGAACGCGCAGACGGCACATCAATCGGACGTGCGGTCTGCGCAGGAGGGCTCATTATGCGTTCTTTAAGCGTTGCGCGCGCTTGAGAAACGCGCGTGGGGGGTCCAAACGGGCCGAACGAATTGCGAATGGCCTGAAATCGGACGACATCAAAGGGTGAGTGAATTGTGATGTGGTCGAGCAGACGGCACGTCAATCGGACGTGCCGTGTGCCCGCGGTGACCGGGAACGCCGTTCTGGTGTCATAAACGGCCAAAACGGGCGTCTAACGGTCAAACTCATAGCGAACGACATCGGATTGACCTGAAATCACAGGACAACATTCAAATTATTATTCGCGACGTGCACGCGCAGACGGCACGTCAATCGGACGTGCGGTCTGCGCAGGAGGGCTCATTATGCGTTCTTTAAGCGTTGCGCGCGCTTGAGAAAAGCGCGTGGGGGGTCCAAACGGGCCGAACGAATTGCGAATGGCCTGAAATCGGACGACATCAAAGGGTGAGTGAATTGTGATGTGGTCGAGCAGACGGCACGTCAATCGGACGTGCCGTGTGCCCGCGGTGACCGGGAACGCCGTTCTGGTGTCATAAACGGCCAAAACGGGCGTCTAACGGTCAAACTCATAGCGAACGACATCGGATTGACCTGAAATCACAGGACAACATTCAAACTATTATTCGCGACGTGCACGCGCAGACGGCACGTCAATCGGACGTGCGGTCTGCGCAGGAGGGCTCATTATGCGTTCTTTAAGCGTTGCGCGCGCTTGATAAACGCGCGTGGGGGGGTCCAAACGGGCCGAACGAATTCCGAATGGCCTGAAATCGGACGACATCAAAGGGTGAGTGAATTGTGATGTGGTCGAGCAGACGGCACGTCAATCGGACGTGCCGTGTGCCCGCGGTGACCGGGAACGCCGTTCCGGTGTCATAAACGGCCAAAACAGGCGTCTAACGGTCAAACTCATAGCGGACGACATCAGATTGACCTGAAATCACAGGACAACATTCAAATTATTATTCGCGACGTGCACGCGCAGAC
The DNA here is from genome assembly GCA_963277665.1 of Viscum album. Lineage (NCBI taxonomy): Eukaryota > Viridiplantae > Streptophyta > Magnoliopsida > Santalales > Viscaceae > Viscum > Viscum album. Next base: position 1,797,057,366 of record OY728163.1, on the reverse strand, counting down.
GGCACGTCAATCGGACGTGCGGTCTGCGCAGGAGGGCTCATTATGCGTTCTTTAAGCGTTGCGCGCGCTTGAGAAAAGCGCGTGGGGGGTCCAAACGGGCCGAACGAATTGCGAATGGCCTGAAATCGGACGACATCAAAGGGTGAGTGAATTGTGATGTGGTCGAGCAGACGGCACGTCAATCGGACGTGCCGTGTGCCCGCGGTGACCGGGAACGCCGTTCTGGTGTCATAAACGGCCAAAACGGGCGTCTAACGGTCAAACTCATAGCGAACGACATCGGATTGACCTGAAATCACAGGACAACATTCAAACTATTATTCGCGACGTGCACGCGCAGACGGCACGTCAATCGGACGTGCGGTCTGCGCGGTAGGGCTCATTATGCGTTCTTTAAGCGTTGCGCGCGCTTGATAAACGCGCGTGGGGGGGTCCAAACGGGCCGAACGAATTCCGAATGGCCTGAAATCGGACGACATCAAAGGGTGAGTGAATTGTGATGTGGTCGAGCAGACGGCACGTCAATCGGACGTGCCGTGTGCCCGCGGTGACCGGGAACGCCGTTCCGGTGTCATAAACGGCCAAAACAGGCGTCTAACGGTCAAACTCATAGCGGACGACATCGGATTGCCCTGAAATCACAGGACAACAATCCCATTATTATTCGCGACGTGCACGCGCAGACGGCGCGTCAATCGGACGTGCGGTCTGCGCGGTAGGGCTCATTATGCGTTCTTTAAGCGTTGCGCGCGCTTGATAAACGCGCGTGGGGGGGTCCAAACGGGCCGAACGAAGTCCGAATGGCCTGAAATCGGACGAAATCAAAGGGTAAGTGAATTGTGATGTGGTCGCGCAGACGGCACGTCAATCGGACGTGCCGTGTGCCCGTGGTGACCGGGAACGCCGTTCCGGTGTCATAAACGGCCAAAACAGGCGTCTAACGGTCAAACTCATAGCGGACGACATCGGATTGCCCTGAAATCACAGGACAACAATCCCATTATTATTCGCGACGTGCACGCGCAGACGGCGCGTCAATCGGACGTGTGGTCTGCGCGGTAGGGCTCATTATGCGTTCTTTAAGCGTTGCGCGCGCTTGATAAACGCCCGGGGTTCTGTGCAGGGGGGTAGGGGGCTGTATGGGGTTTGTCCGGGGGTGCACATGGGGGCTGTCCGGGGTTGCACATGGGGGCTGTCCGGGGGTGCACGGGGGGCTGTCCGGGGGGAATGGGGCTGCATGGGGTCTGTCCGGGGGTGCACATGGGGGCTGTCCGGGGGTGCACGGGGGGCTGTCCGGGGCTGGTCGGGGGGCTGTCCGGGGGTGCACAGGGGGTTGTCCGGGGCTGGCCGGGGGGCTGTCCAAGGGTGCACGGGGGGCTGTTTGGGGGTGCATATGGGGGCTGTCCGGGGGTGCATATGGGGGCTGTCCGGGGGTGCACGGGGGGGGCTGTCTGGGGGTGCACGGGGGGGCTGTCCGGGGGTGCACGGGGGCTGTCCGGGGGTGCACATGGGGGCTGTCCGGGGGTGCACGGGGGGGCTGTCCGGGGCTGGTCGTGGGGCTGTCCGGGGGTGCACGGGGGGCTGGCCGGGGCTGGCCGGGGGGGCTGTCCGGGGGTGCACGGGGGGCTGTCCGGGGGTGCACGGGGGGCTGTCCGGGGGTGCACGGGGGGCTGTCCGGGGGTGCACGGACAGGGGGGGTGTCCAGCAGGGGGGGTTGCAGGGGGACAAGCAGGGGCTGGGGGGGCTGGCAGGGGGAAGGGGGGGGGTGGCAGGGGGCAAGCAGGGGGAATGGGGCTGCATGGGGTCTGTCCGGGGGTGCACATGGGGGCTGTCCGGGGGTGCACGGGGGGCTGTCCGGGGCTGGTCGGGGGGCTGTCCGGGGGTGCACAGGGGGTTGTCCGGGGCTGGCCGGGGGCTGTCCAGGGGTGCACGGGGGGCTGTTTGGGGGTGCATATGGGGGCTGTCCGGGGGTGCAGATGGGGGCTGTCCGGGGGGTGCACGGGGGGGCTGTCAGGGGGTGCACGGGGGGGCTGTCCGGGGGTGCACGGGGGGCTGTCCGGGGGTGCACATGGGGGCTGTCCGGGGGTGCACGGGGGGCTGTCCGGGGCTGGTCGTGGGGCTGTCCGGGGGTGCACGGGGGGCTGGCCGGGGCTGGCCGGGGGTGCTGTCCGGGGGGTGCACGGGGGGCTGTCCGGGGGTGCACGGGGGGCTGTCCGGGGGTGCACGGGGGGCTGTCCGGGGGTGCACGGACAGGGGGGGTGTCCAGCAGGGGGGGGGGGTTGGCAGGGGGACAAGCAGGGGCTGGGGGGGCTGGCAGGGGGAAGGGGGGGGGGGGGTGGCAGGGGGCAAGCAGGGGGCAGGGGGGGCTGGCAGGGGGGACAAGCAGGGGGCAGGGGGGGCTGGCAGGGGGACAAGCAGGGGGAAGGGGGGGGCTGGCAGGGGGGCAGGGGGGGGGGGGGGCTGGCAGGGGGACAAGCAGGGGGCAGGGGGGGGCTGGCAGGGGGGACAAGCAGGGGGAAGGGGGGGGGGCTGGCAGGGGGGGCTGGCAGGGGCAGGGGGGGGGGGGCTGGCAGGGGCAGGGGGGGCTGGCAGGGGGACAAGCAGGGGGGTGGCCGGGGGGGGCTGGCAGGGTGACAAGCAGGGGGAAGGGGGGGGGGGGGCTGGCAGGGGGGCAGGGGGGGGCTGGCAGGAGCAGGGGGGGCTGGCAGGGGGACAAGCAGGGGGGGGCTGGCAGGGGGCGGCAGGGGGGCTGGCAAGGGGACAAGCAGGGGGGTGGCGGGGGGGGGGGGTGGACTAACAGGGGGCAGTGGGGGACTAGCAGGGGGCAGGGGGACTAGCAGGGAGGGTGTCAGGGGGCAGTGGGGACTGGCAGGGGGGGCTGGCAAGGGGACAAGCAGGGGGGGGTGGCGGGGGGGGGGGGGGGACTAGCAGGGGGCAGTGGGGGACTAGCAGGGGGCAGGGGGGGGAGCTGGCAGGGGGACAAGCAGGGGGCAGGGGGGGCTGGCAGGGGGGACAAGCAGGGGGCAGGGGGTTTCCGGGGTTCTGTGCAGGGGGGGATGGGGGCTGCATGGGGTCTGTCCGGGGGTGCACATGGGGGCTGTCCGGGGCTGTCCGGGGGTGCACGGGGGGGCTGGCCGGGGCTGGCCGGGGGGGCTGTCCAGGGGTGCACGGGGGGCTGTCCGGGGGTGCATGGGGGGCTGTCCGGGGGGTGCACGGGGGGCTGTCCGGGGGGTGCACGGACAGGGGGGGTGTCCAGCAGGGGGGGTTGGCAGGGGGACAAGCAGGGCGGGGGGGCTGGCAGGGGGAAGGGGGGGGGGGGTGGCGGCAGGGGGCAAGCAGGGGGCAGGGGGGGTGGCCGGGGGGGCTGGAAGGAGGACAAGCAGGGGGAAGGGGGGGGCTGGCAGGGGGGCAAGCAGGGGGCATGGGGGGGGGCTGGCAGGAGCAGGGGTGGGGTTGGCAGGGGGACAAGCAGGGGGGGCTTGCAGGGGGACAAGCAGGGGGTGGCTGGGGGGGCTGTCCGGGGGTGCATGGGGGGCTGTCCGGGGGTGCATGGGGGGCTGTCCGGGGGTGCACGGACAGGGGGGGTGTCCAGCAGGGGGGGTTGGCAGGGGGACAAGCAGGGGCGGGGGGGCTGGCAGGGGGAAGGGGGGGGGGGTGGCGGCAGGGGGCAAGCAGGGGGCAGGGGGGTGGCCGGGGGGGCTGGAAGGGGGACAAGCAGGGGGAAGGGGGGGGGGGGGCTGGCAGGGGGGCAAGCAGGGGGCAGGGGGGGGGGGGGCTGGCAGGAGCAGGGGTGGGGCTGGCAGGGGGACAAGCAGGGGGGGCTTGCAGGGGGACAAGCAGGGGGTGGCTGGGGGGGCTGGCAAGGGGACAAGCGGGGGGGTGGCGGGGGGGGGGGGGACTAACAGGGGACAGTGGGGGACTAGCAGGGGGCAGGGGGACTAGCAGGGGGGGTGTCAGGGGGCGGGGGGGACTGGCAGGGGGGGTGGCAGGGGGGGGCTGGCAAGGGGACAAGAAGGGGGGGGTGGCGGGGGGGGGGGGGGGGGGGGTACTAGCAGGGGGCAGTGGGGGGACTAGCAGGGGGCAGGGGGGGACTAGCAGGGGGACAAGCAGGGGGCAGGGGGGGCTGGGGGCTGGGGGCTGTCCGGGGGTGCACGGGGGGCTGTCCGGGGCTGGTCGGGGGGCTGCTCGGGGGTGCACGGGGGGCTGGCTGGGGCTGGCCGGGGGGGCTGTCCAGGGGTGCACGGGGGGGCTGTCCGGGGCTGGTCGGGGGGCTGCTCGGGGGTGCATGGGGGGGCTGGCTGGGGCTGGCCGGGGGGGCTGTCCAGTGGTGCACGGGGGGGCTGTCCGGGGGTGCACGGGGGGCTGTCCGGGGGTGCACGGGGGGCTGTCCGGGGGTGCACGGGGGGCTGTCCGGGGGTACTGGCAGGGGGGACTGGCCGGGGGTGGCATGGGGGTGTCCAGGGTGTGTCCAGGGGGTATTTTTTTTTATGAATTTGGAAACCCTATAGCCACGGTTCAAAACCGTGGCTATTGATGTATTGCCGCGGTTTTAAACCGTGGCTATAGACATAATGCCACGGTTTTAAACCGTGGCTATAGATTTTGTCCGGCCTTTAGTATAGCCACGGTTGAAACCGTGGCATTAGGTATACAGCCACGGTTTTAACCGTGGCTATAAACCTATAGCCACGGTTTGAACCGTAGCTATAGAGTTAAAGCCACGGTTTGGAACCGTGGCTATAGGTCTAGGCCTATAGCCACGCCAAACTTGGCCACGGTTCCTCAAACCGTGGCTATTACCTATAGCCACGGTTTGAGGGCCTATAGCCACGGTTTAGAACCGTGGCTATAGCTCGAATTTCCAGTAGTGTATGCATGAGAATTGTTCTTGAATGATGTTTGGCTGGGGAATTTATACGTAGTGATTCATGGGAGGCAACTGATGATTATTTATTTTGTTTTTACTTTTATTTCTATTCTTGTTTTACTTATAATAAATTCATGTTGTGCTGCTTCCTAAATACATTGTCTATGCTAGTTATCTGTATCTATTTTTCATGATTTGTGTTCTTATGATGTTGGTGTTGTCATCTAAGGAGCGGAATTCCCATGACCATTTTGGACAAGATCCTAGATAGGGAAGTACTTTAAATCTCTGCATTTATTTATACTCATGTTTTTTGTAAAATATAATTATGCTCACTAAAATTATTATTGTTTATAAAATTATGCTACAAATTTTCTAAAAATCTGCTGCACAAATTTCATATGAAAAACTTTTTGATGCATGTCACTAAGTTGAATTAATAATATTCATGTTCCTATTGCTGTGAACTAAAATTCATTGTTTAAAACCCATTAATTGCATGAAATTAATTGTGGGGGAGTACATTCTTGCTGGTATTTTGGTTTTTCATTGGTACCGATTATTTTATAGTGTGTTTAGCATGAACTTTGTTTGCTTTATTGAATATCTATCTGAATAAATTTTGTTAAACTTTCTTACAGCCAATTAATTGTGCACCCATAAATTACTAGATATATCTTGAGTTCAATTGAAAATCATGTCACTGGACTTAAATTGTAATGCATATACTTGCTAATAAACGTATTGATTATTTATTCATTGTGGAAAACAATATCATTGAACTTCATTGATACCCATTATACATGTTATATATCTAATAAATTCAAAATAAGTTTTCAACCATAATTGATTAATTTTTTTTCTCCCATTTGGAAGACAACATATGGTACAAAGTTGTGTTTTATGTGTGGGGGAGGGGGTCAATTCTAGACTGTTCTAAATTGTGCTTAATTGAATGCCCATAAATTTCCACTGCAACTCAAAAAATTTCATACAAAATGGTTAATAGTTTTTCAAAATTATTTCATAATTTTAGTCTTTACACTATAGTCAATTGGGTATTTCCATAGAACAGTGCTTGAATTGGTAGTTAAGATTTGTTTTGAATATAAAATTAGTGATAATGGATGATTGCTGAGTGGTCTGTCTTAGTGATTTGATGGAAATTTAGTTCATGAACTACTTATAAATGTGATATGTCTATCATTATAGTGGAATTATGATCATAACCCTTGGAACTCAAAGTTTGATTCTGATTCTAGGGGCGTCATTCATCTTTTAATTATAAGAATTAATTACCTTAATGATTCAATGTAAATGGATTTTAGTTAAATCCATTGAAACTGGAGTAGTTTGGGTATCTGGGATCCCATGGTTAGTCACTAGGACACTAGATGCTGGGTGCATTTCTATTTAATAAAATCCCTCTGTACACTCTGAATAAGTGCATTGCACAGTGCTTAGCGGAATGATACATGGCTTGGGAAAAATAAAATAAAGTGTCTATGGTCAAAAAGGAGTTCATTAAGGTGAGGGGAATGATGAACGCCAGATGAAGAAGGGGTCAACTTGTTTTTATGGGAGTCATTTAGTTTGTATCATTGATGTGATTCATAAAAAATATTTTTATTTTTGGAACCTTAGTGATGAGTAAAAGTATAAAGTTTCTTCTGTTATGTTCTTAATTCCACATAAATTTTACCATTGGTCACCCTGGAACATTAGACATAAGTCTAGATTAAAGTTAGTCATTAACCAGTACCACATATGAGGCATGAAACTATCATTTCATATTAATTCACTACTCAGACCTTAAAATACATTATGTATTATAAGCTTTAAAATATTTAATTTATTTTTTGATTTAATTTTATAGACTAATAACATTTTATTTATATTTTTGTTCATGTTTTGTATAGTTAAAAATATAAGAGTAATAATATAATTAATAAATTATTAATTTTCAATTAGTTAATGAAGTCTTAATCTAAATTCCCATGTATTAAATACCATTTTATTAAAGTTTCATAATATAATTATTAGTTGTGTTATAATAATTTATCAATTATAAATTTATTTTTAAAAAGTCGGTGCTCTTATTTTAATTGATTTAATTTTAGTACATTAGTTAACATAAGCGTTTTATTAAAAATTAACTATCTTTTTATCTTAATTAATTTAATTTATTAAAGTAAAGTTTATAAATAATTTAGCTTTGTAATTTAAATGTGTAAATTTTATATATACTTTTAATAATTTAATAGCTCTTTAATTTATGTTTTAGTATAATAACAATTTAAGTTAGGTCAATTGAAGTTATTAATAATTTAACATAAGTTTAATTGGTTTTATAAATTTATTATAGCTTATGTTGTAATTTAGTTTTAACTTGTTTACCTTAAATTTTTGTTTTTATTAAATATTTTGTTTAAGTTTTAAATTAATTTATTTACTCTATTTATTTTGCAGTTCACGGGTCGCACCGGTCACAGATGCATCATATCCTTTTCAAGTGGTGGCACAATAACATTTTCCACCGTGCACCATTTTCCTTTACTGTCTCACTACTTCCACACAATGGTTCTAAACACTATCTCACTGTAACCTTTGGTATCACTTATAACCGGTGGCACCGTGTAACATCTTCCGCTCCACTCTCTCAAAGTTTAATTCATCTACTGTTTTCCCCATCATGGTGCCTCATTAACCACATCACCATTTCTCACTTATTCATCTCCTGTTTAAAAAACCAATCGGTGTGTCTAATACCTTCAACACCCAAACTTCCATCAAACATTGAGATCTGGCCGAACCACATCAATGTTGATGTTCTTTGAGTTGTGCACTACTGAACTGGGGAGATAATCTTCTGTTTCTTGAAGATGATTTCCACTGAGTTCAAGATGATTGAAGCTGCATGGAGAGTCCACCACCGAAACTAGAGATGATGTGAACCAAACCTGATTCCATTCCATGCACTGCAGATGAAGAGGGTTGCACACCATTTACAACAATGAGGAATCATGTTGTTGTGGAGGGAAGATTTTTCTATTTCACAGCCATTTTAAAAGCATGGGCCGCCTGAAAACTGCACTACTGAGAAGAACTTGTTCCTCCATGATTGAGCGATGGACCACAACGCAACCATTGAGACTGATCCGAGGGATTTTAACCAAGCCGCGAGGGAACTATGAGCCAAGATGGTCCTCCGCGCTGCATGAGGAGGACCTTGGGCCGCCGCGGTTTACAGAGGAAACCCTCCCCCCTATTTTCCACTCTCATCTCTCTTGTTCGTCGCCGCTTGATGGGGGATTGTGTCGTCAACGGAGTGTGGGTCTCATCGGAAGATCCCCACCTGAGATTGTTGAAGAAGACTGAAGGAGTAAGTGTATCCTAGAGGGCGACACAACCACGGGGCTTGGGGAAAAAGATCCTGATTTAAAAAAAAGTTAACATAATAGATATAAACCAATGAGAATAAAATAACAATAAATTTTATAATTAAAATAATAATAATAAAAACCTAGGATTTAATGAAAATATATTTATTAATAATAATAGATAAATAATAACAATTTAAAATTAATTAAATATAATAAAACAAAAATATTAATACTAAACTTATTAATAAATATAAAATTAATTTATTAAATACTTTTATATAATAATTTCTAAATAATTTTTTTAAATAAAATAATTATAAAATATATAACAATATATAATTTTTCAATTTGTAATAATTGAAATAAAACTATTTATTATGATAAACATAAAGTAATAATCTTATGAAAATTAAATCTTAAATTAAATTCTAATTTTATTAATTTAATGATTTAATAAATACTTTACATTTTATTTAATTTAATCATCTTCATTATTAAATTAATTAATAAATAATTATATATAACGTAGAAGATAAAGTATTAATAATAGTTAAAATAATGACCAATATTTATTAATTTAAATATAATAACATATAATCTTTCTTTCATGGAACATTTATTTATTTATAAAATTTAACATTTAAATGATGATTCATTCATTTATTTTTCTATTCAAACACTGCAGGTTCATTCAAGAGATGGGTTAACATCTAGATTCACACAACTAACTCACACAGGGTTAGTTACGTGAGAAAAATTAGAGCCACGTGCCTTCCACGAAAAAATGCACGTGTGCGGAAAAACAAGAAAAGATGAGTCCATGTCCGTTGAAGCGAGCAGGGACATGCAGTAGAAGACAGAGGGTATAAAATCATAGTAGCAGAAGAATTTTTGGGGATGCTCATTATTCATTCAACGATCACACAATACATGGGAGAAGAGAAAGAACCTTAGAGGTGGAACCTAGAGCCCTTCTCAAAGATCCATTCTTTAGAGTTCTGAGGGCCTAGAGCAGTAGTGATTCATGAAAGAATAGGGAGTTTTCTTCCTATTCTTTCTATTAATTCTTTTTCTCTATAATTGAATGATTTTAGTATATGTAATATAAATAATTTTAGGCTAAATACTTCCAGTTTGGGGTTAAAAATTGATTCTACTGGTTCATATCTTTTTCTCTTCTCACTATCATTTTAATGTGATCATAATTGATCGGTGAGGTCAGTTATTATTTCATGCAAGTGCAACGTACCACATGCGCTTAATATCATATTTCCACATTCATAAGGTGAGTATAAATGTTGATTAATTTTCTTGAACATTTAAATGGAAATAAAAGACTAAAGAACATACAATGAGATAGCTCTATGATCATTTCAAACTGGAATTCTCAAGTTGATTAATCTTGGAGTGATGAACCCTAGGATTTGTCACCTTTAGTGATTTATCACCTAGGGAGGGAAATAAATCACTCCATTTTAGTGGTATTAGTTGTAATAACTTTTGTGAGAAGGAATGTTTTCAAAACCAGTAGATTTGATGTTTTCCTCAGATGTATTACTCTAGATTATTCATTATTTAGCAGTTTTGTTTCTTTGTTACTGGTTTTATCTTGTTCCTTGTTTTGATACTGTTTAAAACAAAAAAACTAAAAAAAATTGTTTTTTTAATTGTCACTAATAATAAAAAACAAAATATAAATAATATATATATATAAATAGAAACTAAATCCCACGGTTGAACTCTAGCCAGGGGGTCCTTCTCTTAGCGACGATGGCGGTTTCCGCGCCGGTCCCTCCCCCCTCAGTGGGGGAGGGAGCTTCAATGTCCTTGAATAGAGTGGCCCCCTTCCATCCCTTCTCGAACCCTGATTTTTTTCTGCCATTCCCAAAAGTTCCGGAGCTCATTAATGGTTTCCCAAATCTTCAGATTTCAAAATCGGAGTTCACAGATACCTCTGTGCTCTTGGATCTCACCTTGGTTGTGCGGTTCAAGAAGGGATGACCTTCGGTGGACTCATTTGACAGATTCGTCTTCGAAATATGGGATCTCCGAGAAAGGGTGATAGTGGGATTGCTGGACAACAATCATATCATGATCCGATTTTCATCGGAGGAGGATCTCATCAGCACCTGGTCGAGGGCTCCCCGGTGTTGCGATGGTTTCAGGTTCTTTCTTTTTCGACGGTTTTTTAAGATTCATATGAGTTGTGATCTGCCTTCTGATGTGATTTGGGTCAGGTTCCCCAATATTATGCTACCGTTCCCAAATCCTTCTGTGTTGAAAATGCTCGGCAACCTAGTTGGTAGGTATCTTTGCTCGGACAGTCGCACACAAGCAGTTTCTCATCCTATTAATCCGCGGGGGTGTGTTGAGATGGACGTGTCTATAACCACCTATGATTATGTATGGATAAAAATTGTTGAGGAGTATAGGTATAAACATCATTTGATATACAAGAGTTGGATGGATTACTATTCTTCTTGTAGGAGGATGGGGCTTTCTTCCACTGTTTGTCGACGGGGGGCTACAAGAATGGTGGGCAGGGGTCCTGGTCACCGGGTAGTCTAAATAGGAGATAGTGGCATGGCCTCTGATGCAGGCATAGAAGGTGAATTAATGAGTTTGGGTGCGAGTAGAGATAACAAGGTCCAGGACTAGCATATTTTGCAGCCGGTGGAGAAGGATCTGTCTGTTAATGTTTCAGCAGTGTGTCATGCGGTTGTAGGGGTTGTTTCTGGATCTGATAAGCGGAAGCAGGCCATGGGTCAGCATATGAATCCATGGGTGTCCAGGGTGTTTAGCAGACTAAGGGAGGATCTTTCGGTCAAGTGTAATGCATAGGGAGGTGTGGGAATGTCAAGACATGTAGATGTCCATATTGTTTCTTAGGGGAATGTGCGGGAAGCGGTCCGGTAGCAGATGATGGGCAATGGTCAGGTGGCTTCATCTATTGGTGCTGGGGAGTTAAGGATGTAAAATGGTGATGGGAGTGGGGGTATGATTGGATCTGCATTGGGCATGAACAGAGTAGAGGATGCTGGGGGTCCATATTTCTTGAGTTGGACTCAAGTCCATCTGAGCAGCAGATCTGAAGATGATATGCAATCTATTTCGGTTTGTCCGGATAAGGGGGATGAATGTGTTGTGAGGGAATACAAGGGGAGTGGGCACGGTCGCTCGGAAGTAGATGCATGGATTGCCTACTCCATTTCAAATCCTATGGAATCTATTGCTAATGGTGTTCAGGAGAAGATAATTTTCAATTTTCAGAAAATAGATGGTGATCAACCTCAGCATTTTATGTTCTGGGCTACAGATATTAGCTCTGTAAACACAGTGCATGGGGATTTTCAGATGAAAGTGCAGACATCACAGCATGTGTGCTCAATTGTCTCTGAATTGGAGGCATAAGATGCTTGTGCTGAACAGATCCAAGGGTGGGCGGATGTTGCTGAAGCATTTCTTATCACAGTTTCCGCTAGAAACCATTTTTGTGAACTCGATAATGTGGAGACCTCTCCTGTAAATAAGAATGATAAAAGGAAAGAATGTGGATAGTCACAGCATGACTTCTCTATGAATGAAATTGGAGAGAGTGGAATGCTGAATATTGTGGAGCAACCACAATTTATTGACATGGTTGACTCCAACAGTCAATTTCAGTAGGATCGGGGCTTGAATGAGGGTTACCTAGAGGTACACATCTCTAGAAAGTGGGGCGACGTCTCAGATAGTGACAAGGAAAATAATAGTGGCGATGTCTAGCCTTCCTATAGTGATGTTGTTCAGGATGGGAGGATGAAGGTTCATTAGAGTGAGGGTGCTATAACTATACCAACACAACGAAGGGCGAGGAAGGACTACTCTTCTCTTCCAAGGTCGGTGTCTACTAGATCTTCTGTTTCAAAGGAAAGTTGGGTTGTGCAGTCCTTGAAAGAGTTTTTAGTGTTGGAGTAGTTGAATCTGTGAAGGAAATACACCAAGTTTCTTAAGAATTATGAAAGCTTAGAGTGGGAGTCGGCTACGGCGGAGGAAGAAATTTACAATGGATTTGATGATGTGTATTATTTCGATTAGATCTAGTTATTTTTCTACCTTATTTTACATCCTTGATTCTTTTTTATTTGATAATAAAAAGTCAGAGGCTTGCCTCTGACTAAACATTCCGGGTAGAATATTTGTTGTCAAAATAGCCTTCCATATGGGTTCGACCCTACTTGCACTTATACAGTAGTTAGTAGAAATATAAATTTTAATCTTTGACCAGCTTCAACGATGGTTTAGGTAAAAAAATATTCCTATTTTTCAAAACATGGATACACGGTGTATATGACCATTGTATGGTGTGGTCCCATTGGCCGTCACATGGGCATGTAGATTGGCCAACCAAGGTCATGTATCACCCCAAACACACGGTGTGTTGTCCTAACACACGGTGTGTACATGAATCCTCTTTACATGTTGGAGTTCCCTTACACGAGTAAGACACACTATCCTCATAGAATAAGACTACATGGCGTGCTAGTTCCAGACATGGCATGTACTAGAGAAACTTCACCAAACCGTGTGGTTAGTTACATGGATGGTTACATGGATGACTCTACGCTTTATGTTTCTTCCAGGCACGACATGTTCTAGAAATATTTCACTAACCCGTGTTCTTCATTACATGTCAGGATTCAAGGTTTACAACAAAAAATGTTTCAAGTATGACATGGTGTCTATAATATATGTTTTATCCATCCATGTCATTAGTAACATAGGTGGACACATGGTCAACACAACATGATGTTTACAAAAGAAAATCATGTAATCAGCTCAACAACATCACAATCCTTAGCTTGATCCCAGGCTACCCAGCTCCCTAGCAATCAAGTACCTAAAGTAGAAGGGTTCTTGCCCTTATCATTACCTACAACAATATAATATTTTTGGTTCTAAAAGGATGACCCAAACTGGGTGTGAAACAAATCCAAGTATGAAACAACCCAATGATCTATCCCTAAATATCAGTGAATATATATGGATGGCAATAAACAAAATGAATCAGAAAACAAGGAGGTAAACATAGTACCAATCATAATAAAATTAAATTGCATTCATTTTTATATATTAAGAAAACAACTAATAAAAAGTATGTAACCCTCTCGGATGTATTCACAGCCTAACCCCTCTGGTTCAACCAAATCAAACACAAGGAAATTTTTGGGAATCACTCACAGTCTAACCCCTCTGGTTCAGCTTTAGCAAAGACACTCTGAGGAAGCACTCACCGTCAATTCCCCATGTGGTCTTATACCGATAACTAATAGGAACTATGAGGAATCACTCAATGTCTAATTACCCGTATTGCCAGTATCGAGGAATCGACTGAAACTATGAGGGGGAAGTTGCATCCATCCCCCCTATGGTATCTCAACGTAAAATTAAACAAACACACAAGAGAAGCCCTCAATGTCAATTCACCCTCTAGTCTACTAGACCAGGTTCCCACAACATTGTGTAAGTAAATAGTGCACAAACGATACATAGCAGCCAAATTAAACCTCAAGAACTACTTGGATAAACAATCTACAACATCTCACAACATGTCAGATAATAATCACTCCATCCTAAAAATATTTTCATGGAAAATAAAGCAACCTAATAGGTAAGCTAGGACAAAAATTCAAAACAAACATACGTAGGAAAAACCTATATATCACGGAAAAATTAACCCTACTCATAAACAAACAACCTCTATCCAAACAAAAAGTCATAGTAGAAAAAATATGGCTAAAAATCATAAACATGCAATACCCCGTTCTTGGGTATTGGGAACTTTTTCACATAATTTTCAATGACTATCTACGAAAAGGAACAAACAACCTACCTCACCATTATGAGATTGATATATGTGAACCTCAATCCTTGAATCTCCCTAGAACAATGTAGATCTACCAAAACTCTAAAAAACATCAACCAATGATATCTCATGAATGAGGAGAAATACAAAAATTATGTTTAATAAAGAAAAAATATCTTTCCAATACGATTCCAACGCGACCAATGGAAGTTGAATCGGAGGACGGGCGGCGAGTGGGGGGCTTGGTGAAGATTCCCAGGCTAAAGTCACTCTTGGATGATACAAATGGAGAAGAAGTGTTTTATCACTATTAGATGGGACTGAGGTCCATTTAATATCCAAGAAAAGATAGTACACTGCATGTTATTCATAAGTACAAGACTTGTACATGCCTTTTCTGGCCTCCACTATATGCGGTATCCAGATCACCACACATGTCCATGCACTCTGCCATTACCCAGCCAGTACACGGTTACCTATGGCAGCCGAGTACACAGCGTGTACTCATATGTACATTGTGTGTACTAATGATTGTTCCAGAAACTCCGTTTTTTCTCAAGAACAACCAGGAAATAAAGACATACATGAAAAGAATATTCGAGCTCTTACACATACACCTATTAACCAGGACTTCCTATAGGAACATATTTCTTGATGATGTATAATAATGACGATCATAAGATCTAAAACATTCCTAGATAACTATTAAACTATATACATAAATAGATGGGCATATAATATTCCCACATAAAACTTATGAAACCCCCAACCTAGAACACCATTATTTACAGAATACCTCAAAGACTCAACATTTGAATCCCATACACTGAAGGCTATAGAGTAGTAGAGTGGGAATAATCCATTATATGACAAATTCATTGATTTTCAAATATCCAAATAGACCTCAAAAAAAAATTAATGTAAAGGGTTTTATAAATACAGCTCTATATGGTCCAAAAACGTTACTCTAATATAATCCATAATATGTATGATTCTATGAGAATATTAATTGTGTCACACAAGAACTTCATACATATTTTGTTATCTAACATGAATCTTTATGAATTAGGTCACAATGTTCAATCCAAACCCCCATAACACCCAATCATACACGATTGGGATCCATATGATAAAAAACATATCATCGTGCTTCCTACCATCACATACATATTAGGTTATTTCATGATACACTAGCCACTATGATAAAAAAATTGATATTTTATTTCAATGTCATTATTCCATCATTTCATTTTAATCGGTCTCATACCACCATATCTTAAAAACATCTCATACTCACATACTAATTGTGGGAACCATCAAAATCTAATCCCAATACCGGAAGGGATACATCATAGTCCAATATCTAAATCCCAACACACTACCTCATTAATCCATTTCGAGTCCATTATGTAAATCATTTATCACATATTGACCCAACACCCCCATGTGAGGTGTTCCTCAACCCATTAATATATATGGATGCCCACAATTCATGCACACAATGACACCATATCACATTGGATAATACAACCTTCATTATCGCACTTTTTGAGCCACATGTCATATGATCCCTCAACACCACAACAGAAATATCACTTCACAATAAATATAACACACAAACACATAAATATAAACAAATAAAAAAAAATATTTCACAAAACCCACACACAGGTTCCCTAACACATCAATATAATATTACTTTTCTTACCCTACAAGACATTATAAACTGTATGATCCATTAATATATATATCATTTTATAGTAAAATATCTAAACAATACATCACTACTCCCAGACCCACTACATAGGGACTATCTGGAAAATATTCAATCAAGTCACCAAGGAAACCTTGTTCCATGTCCCGAAAAACACCAATAACCCACATATCGGTACAATATTGTATCATTAATTTGATACATATAAACACGTCATAAAAAGTTATACCCTCTTAGGCACATGCACCATGTGTCATATGAAATATCTCAAATTCCTGGCAAACCATGTATCACCTTCTACCACATGAGAGTGTTAACAATAACATGACTGATTTATAACCATCATTTCTTTCATAACTCAGCTTTAAGACTATCGAGAAGATTAATTAGACATAAGAACCAAAACTAGGGGTGTTTTGTTATAAATCATATTCGAGACATACCCATTGCCTCATGTCAAAATAACTAAAACCCACTCTTCTGCACTTCATGGTATTTAGGAGATTACATTTCATTATCATGAAAATTGGAATCATCATAATTATGGGATGTGCATTGCCATTATATCTCTATCTCTATTGTGATTTGGTTTTCAAGGATATAACCCAATACATTGACATATTCATTCATGGATAAAATAGCATATAACACATATATGGTTGTGTATTATGGGAGAAACATTACACTAAAATGGAGTTACCATCAACAAAAAAATCCATCTATCCATTACCATAACCATCCATGAATCATCCAAGCTCGTACCTCCACCCAAGACCATCTAGTGATAAAACATAATTAAATAATTATAATGATTTAAAATTAAATATAATGTTAAAACAAAAGAGTTACAATAGCTAAAATTACATAAATAATAATTTCTTCCACAAAATAACTTGATGTCAAATGGGTTAATCCTTATTATTCCACCACTATAAAATATAAATGAAAGACTCATGTTCTTGATTACCACCACTATGATATTTTCTGAAATCCTATATAAACACTTAATGAAACCGATATGGTATTAAAATGATATGTAAGGGGAAAAAATAAATCATAAATACAATTTCACACCTAGAATCACCTTTGGAATTCCCAAAAAGTCTTCTAATAACCTGAGGGATACACAAGAGAAAATTAAAATATATAGATGGAAGATTGGTCCTCACTATTTTCTTGGTTCCACCAAAAATGAATGCATTATAAAACATAAATATCATAATCTCCCATATTTTAAAATGTTTTAGAGGCTAATGTTATAGTGAAAAAGGGTATCACAAAATGACTTCACACCTTACCCACCATTATCAAGTCATACTGAGGGGTTGGAGCACAATGACCTTTAGCATAGGATATAGCCATCATATTTCCTTTATCATTTCATTCCCCACATGGTCATAGGGTGGAAATCTACAACTAGCTGAGGTCCATCCCCCTAGGCCTCTATCTAACTACCATAGTGTGTTACCCTCATTCTACAAATAACAATTACCATAATGTATTTCATTTTAGTGTAACAGAGGGTTCGTTTCATAACCTTATATAGTATGATAATTTCATCAAGGCATCTATACTAGCATGAAATTTTTTTATGTGAAC
Organism: Viscum album; assembly: GCA_963277665.1. Classification (NCBI taxonomy): domain Eukaryota; kingdom Viridiplantae; phylum Streptophyta; class Magnoliopsida; order Santalales; family Viscaceae; genus Viscum; species Viscum album. Next base: position 1,797,039,958 of record OY728163.1, on the reverse strand, counting down.
TTGAAACATCAATCAAACAATGTTCCACCTAACAAAATATCTCAATGATGTTTTCTCTTTTTTTCATGTTTTGGAATTTCCTTATTTAGATTTTGGTTTGGATTTTTGATAAATATAATCACTAGAGTGATACTAAATGGGATGATCATAGTTTATCTATTGTTTATGAGGTTTTGTCTCTAAATTTATTGTTTTATATTATTCTAGATGATGATATGTATATATATATAATATAGAGGCCCATAGATATTTTTATCTCTTTTATATAATATGGTGAAATGTAAAATTACGGTTTTAAATTTTATGATATTTAATAAAAAATTTAACTTTTTTCAATTAATTATTTGTTGATTATTTTGATTAAGGATTTATTATAATGAGTTTTTTCCTTATCAATTACATTTTGTTGTTGTTATATATCAACACTATAATATTATGATCTATTTAATAGATTAATTTTTTATATTAATGGGTGTATCAAAATAGTTCTTTCAAGATTATTATGTTTGGATACTTACAGAGTTAGTTTAGGAAAAATGTGATTGGACTATAGTGTTAGAGATAATTAGGAACACAATCATGGAATGATATAGTTTTTCACACTAAAATAAATCATGGAAAACCCTAATGTGTATTAGCTCAAACATTAATAGGGTGAATGGGTGACTCACATAATGAACTCTTCCAAAGTATTTTTTTTTAGTATTTTTTTAATTATATATCCATATTAATTCCCTTATTTTCTTTAATCAATATCAACGCCCATTTTTATGACATTGAACTTCCATGGGCTCTTCTCCTTAAATTTTTGCTAGAAAATGATTTCATTTTGTCTTACCTATCTGTCTTGGTATGTCCAACACACTTTATTACATAGATGAATCTATTCATCCATATTTCATTTCTTGTCCTTTTTAATCAATATAATTATGTTTTTTTATGATGGTTATAGAAATTATGGTTCACTTTTATTTTTTGGGGCGTAGTTCATGAAGATTTAGCTATTTTATTATTGAATTATGTGGTTATAAATATTTCCCCTAAATGATTAACTATTGGAAGTTAATTTATTACATGAGTACTAACTATAATATAATCCTCTTGAAAAAAAATTTAAAATTAATATTTCATTCCTTTATAATTTATATTGAACCTCTAAAAGGCCAACACACATTTCATTTGAATGTAGACCAGTGCATTAGCCACACATGGGGTGTGGATGATATTGATTATAAATGGGTAATTTGTTTTTAAATGAAACCTTGGGTGGTGGTAAAATAAGTTATGCGGAATTGAATAAACTGATAGTGTTACATATACTATACAACCATATCTAGGGTTGTGGTTACCTATGTGAATCATATTGACCCTGATCATCTGGAGTGATAAAATTATTCATTTGTTCACTATAATACATAATGCTTATTTGGGATTATATTGGGGATGGGTTCTTATCAATAAATCTGGAATGGAAACATAATTTCTATTATAGGGGATAGTTCATATATTTTCACTAATTTTGGTTGTTATAGTTTATGATGGAATGAATTTTGATTAGGGTCTCCATCAGTTTAGAGAAAGGAGGACTGCTAATTTTAAAATACATGGGGATAATGCTAGGATGACTATTACTTTGGGGTACCTCATACTTGTTTCATGGACACTGAAATGACTCTCCAGATACATGGAAATAGTCATATGGTGATTCCCAAATTATATCCAAGAAAATTCAGGTTTAATAATTGAACATAAGGGTCGGGAGTGGTTATTTGTAATTTTATTCTTTTGTATTTTATTTATTTACATCAACTTGAACCTATAAGTAAAATAAAATATCATTTAGATATTATTGGGGATGTATTAATAAGTCATACTATAATCATTCTCACAGTTCTAGTTAATTTCCATATAGACATTATTAATGCAGGATAGTGAAGTGGAATATACCCCATTACTGTTGCATGATTTGGGTTACTTGGTTTGAGAATGGGAACTATGAAATAGTTTTTAGAGTTTTTCTATTATTATTATTTTATTCGGAATATTTATGAATATTTTATAATACCTTGTTACTATTAATCATGTAGTATGTTTATTATCTATTATATCTGTAATGTATTATTAGTTATCTGAACATTCATGGATTTCTTTTTAATACTTATTATTGATTTATTATGATGGAATTTATTTCTTAAGATTATTTTTTTATTCATTGATATGTGGGTATATTATACCCACTATACAATCATATATATGTGTTGGTATATAGTTGAATCCAACATACTAGGAGGCATGCCTAGGGTCATATAGAGATCCACAACCAGACACCAATTAATAAAAATGGATGGGGGTGATAGAACGATTTTTCATAGACCTCTTATATTGCCAAACTATTTGTGTATGGTAGATGAGAGATAGAGAATTTTGAAGATAAGGTATGGAATTATTTCCAAGAAATGAGTAACCCACATAAGAGGGAACTCCATGTTTCCTCATATGTAAGTAATGTTCTTATTTTTTTTATTTTACTATTGATTTCTTTCACTCCGAGTGAAACAAATAATTGTGGGAATTATTATTTATGGGATATTGTATCATGGTCATAATTTAAAGAGGGTATGAATTCATGAATCATATCAACAATATATGATTCACATATCATATCCATGATTTCTATTAATTTTCATCTCTAATTATGACTTGGGTCAATTATATTAAGTGTCCAAATCCATTTTTATAGTGGTTCTATATATAAATTTGTGATTGAAAATTAATTTACTTATTTATAAATTGATTAAAAGACTGTTAGCTAATATAATGATTCATATATTATGATTTTTAACTAAAAAATGAAAATAATAACCTATTAATTTTTTCCATTATAGATTACAATATAAATGTCATTTAACTCAACATTAGTTATGAAACATTTTTCAATCTAAATCATTAAAATTTTATTTCTTGAAAACTTGTTTAAATTATTCGGTATATTACAATAAATAATATTTAAATTTCAATTGATAATGTTCATTCTTATTAACTTTTATTAAAATCACGTTTACATTTCTGTTTTAATGAACATATAGTTAATGAATGGAGGTAAGCATGGAGATATGAATCCTATAGATATATTTTTTGAACATTATTTTTATATTATAATTTACCTATTTTATGTTTTTTTGTTAATCATGGAGTTCCTGAATTATGATATTCATAAGATAAATTATGTAAGAAATCGTGTGTAATTTCATTAGTTAACAATTTCCTTGGAATGCGATATGGACAATAGTGTTTTCAAAATTTGATCTAACGTAGGTCATAATTGTATGTGGACCGATCCAAGGATGTGATAAATGGGGAAATATAGAGACAATAGGTTGTGATACAATTATGATGTATGATTTATAGGATTTTAGGATACAACACATCTTACAACATTGGTTTCATTAGTCTCTTTGATATTTCATCATTTAATGATGGGTTTTGACCCCTATAGGTATATTTCTAAATTGGCGTTTGATATAGTATAATGAAATAAAACATACATGTATGAACATTATAATTTAGGCATTTTGTAGATTGTTGACACTAGATATACCCCATTGTTATTCCTCCATGGTGTTGGAATGTAAATTTTAGATAACATTGAATTGCATTCTAGGATAATTATGTGTTCTTTGAAATATAATTGTGATTTAATCCTATATGGGATGTTTTGGTATAGGTGTTAACATTTGGAGTATGATGTGGCTTCAGATATCCGATATCATAACATTAAAATAGTGTAGCAAAAGAATTTCCTAATATATATGTATATGAATACAATAAATGTGTCTAACCCAAAAGAGGGGTTATCTAGGATTGTTTGTACAATTTAGATAAGAATAAAATTTGATTATTTACATTGATATTGGTGGATGGATGTGAGGGAGAATACACTAATCGATGTATTGACTCATTGTATATATTGTATGTAGATGCATGGAATCTATATTGTTATTGGTGTCTATGTTTTGAATGGTTGAATTACTTAAATACTAGACATTGTTGATGTAAGGGTGATCTTAGAAGACTTGGTCCGGAATGAATAGTGCATGTGTAGATTATTCTATTTTTTTTGTTACATCGAGATAACTAGGGATCACATTATTATCCTTTTCATGGAGGAAGTTTCATAACCTTATATTAACAATGAAACTGTTTATATTATTTAGAATAATTGACTATGATATGATTTTATCATTGTTAAATGGAATTTTTGGCATGTTATCATATGACATATGTGATATGACTCAATATGTTGGACTTATAGAATACACCAGCGTGACAATGGGTTGTATACTTATTGGGTTTTTTCTGATTGGGAATGTGATCTATTGGTCAATAATGTAAAATATAAAATAAGATACCACTATTTAAATTTCAATATAATTTGGATTTTGTTAAACAAAGGTAGTATTTGGTTTTTCTGTCCAAAAGAATATATTTATAGATGTTACATTGGTTTTTATATTTTGTTGAATCATTGTTTCTCAAGTGATATATATGATGCTGCATTGTTTTGTAAAGTATATTGGGTATGAGGATGTGTTCATAATGTTATCTGACTCTTTAGATAAAATCATGATAATGAATGAAAATTATTAGCAATGACTTTTGATGTTCCTAGAGGACGGATATGCTATTTTGGGCTGTATTTGAATAGTCCAAATATTTCCATTTTCATAATGATATTGTGAGTTTCTTTTGTGTTCAAAGGGGTCGAGGAATCTGTAGATTTGCGTGAATTTTTGGAGTGAAGAAATTGTTTATCAAATTGATTAGTGGGTGGTCTATGATGAAATTATGGTGATAGGTATGTGATTCCTTATCGAGAGAAAATAGGAATAGGATATGGACCCTTGATGCTAAAATATACTATGGATGGGAAATAGAATCTCTTGGTTATACCCATGAGTATTTTTATTAGGAGTGTATGATTAAAGGTGTGACCAATGTGTGAGAAGTAATATTTGTAAGAAATCATGAAATAATCATGAATCCATGATAAATTAAATTATGTGGTGATGGTAGAATCATATAAACAGTGTGTAGAGTCTATTACTGATATGTGAGATATAGTTGTTTGACTAATTGGTCTTTTGGAATGTTTAGTAGCTCAATGAAATTACTATGGGATCAATTTAGTGACTTAGATCTGGTGAACTAAGTGACATTATGATTATGATTCTAGCATGTTTAGGTAAATAACATAGATGGATTATTGAGAGAGTTTCTTAATGAAGAAAATGGTCTTGGAACATGAGTAATATATGACAGGACCAGGTGAATGATGATACATTATTTTGGAGTTTTGAATGTGGTTTCACATGGAATGGAAATGTTAATGAAGTATTGAGAAGTGATCATACTGAGAACTTATGCATGTAAAATGAGTTACATTTGAGAATTTTAATTTCTGGATAATGATGGGTAACAAAAAGTATTATACACCATGATTGACAATAAGTTATTCTATAGTGGGAGAATACTGTATACCATTAAAGTAGGCGATGTTTATTTTGAGTAGTTTTTTATGAATGTAGCAGGTATCATGTTCATTAAAAAAACCCAAAGTTAGTTTTTTATTCTTATAATATTTTGTATAATTATTTTATCTAGGTAAAAATATTTTAAAGAACAAAATTAATGGTATTAATTTTTTATAGTGTGAAAAATTCATATGAATGATATTTTATATCTTCTAGATATGATCTTATGATATGGTGGTGTGAATGAGGTTATTTATTTGAAGTAGGTTGCTGAGTGTTTATGCTAATTATAGTTCGATGATATGGGTGATATAAAATATTATAAAAATGTACTTATTTAATAATAATTCTTAGGATTGAGGATATGGTTTTAAAAAAATAATTAGTTTAGAGGTGGAATAGTTTAGACAATTGGGAATAATAATCTTATATTACATTATGTATTTTTGGATTTAATGTATTCCATTGGAATTGGGGCTTCATAGTTGTGTTATACTAAATAATAAACCTCAAGATACATGGTATATTATGTTATTGATTATTTGGAATTATATTATGTTAATAAAATTGACTTGTATGTTGAGGATGTGATATTATAGTGACATGGTTTGTGTTTTATTGGATCATCCAGAAATGGTAGTTTACATTTTCCAAATGAGAGAAACATTCTTCATGCATGATCTCCTATGTATTTTTACCATGGATGAAATATTAATATTTATGGTCCGTCTTGGAATTATTTTAAACCAAGATACTTGTTTAATGTTTCCATTTTTGTAGGGGATTCATAAAATATTAGGTAATTTTGTGAAATAGATCACTTACATTCATCCAAATAATTATAGACAAGTTGATAAAACTATAAAACATTATTTGATGTTATTGTGGGAGCTTTTTACATATTTTCAATGGTTGTTAGAACGCTGGTTACTCAGTGATAAATAGACTGAGTCCTATTATGGTGACCCTAGGAAATATTCAGTTTACCGAAAAACAAATGTTTCCTACCTAGTGTAGGAAGAGGATATATTATAAAATTAATTCAATTATTGTATTATTGTGGCTATATTTGGAGGGTGAAACCTTATTTTATCACATGATTTAGGTTTTGAACCATTCTATTTCATTATTCATGGTTTTAATACTTATTTCTCATGGTTTTTATTGGTTACACCTATTTAATTTATTTATTAATTTTGTGAACTAGATGATGAAAATATTTGAATATGTTTTTTTGGAACATCAACATTTATTTATTTTAGGAAAATTTGTGTCTTGATATGTGTTTTTGTGTGGGGAATAATATATTGGGTCATTAATAAGTTTATTATCTTATGGAAGATGTATCAACTGAGAAGTATTTATTGTCTATTATTCATAATAGTACAATAATTAATGTGGATAGATTGTTCCATTAGTGAGGGTGTGGTCGTAGAACAACTATCACAAAAAAGTTACAGATGAGTGGAAATTAGACTTGAGGAGTTGGTGTCTGGAGTTAATTACCAAAGATACCTAGTCATATTTTGGAATAAATATTTAGGATTTTTTTTATATAGAGGGGTGTGTTAAAAAAAAATTGACCACCTCAAATGTATGATACCAATTAATATCTAATGAACTCGATGTATGTTTTATGGTGTAAATCTATCATGGTTTATAAGAATTTTTTGTGGGCATTTAGGACATTATTATAGTTGTATAATAATTGTTTCTAAAATTATTCAGGGGGAATAATTTGGAAAGTGGTGTTATAAAATCATGTGTGAGTGTTGTTGTTGCACTGACATTTCATCAAACGACCATAAAGAGTAGATGTTTGGTGTTATGGGAGAGAGGATATTTTTTTATGAGATGAATTTATAGAAATTTATTAATTACCATATGTCCTTGGAAGGGTTGTTTTTATTTACCATTTTATATTTTGAGGCATGTTATGGTTTATATTCTAGGAAATAAGAATGTAATTTATTCATTTTTCATTAATTATTGTATTAGTTTCATTATGGAGTAAGTCTGAGTGAAGAAAGATGAATATAGAGCTATTTGGGAGATGCGTGAAAACAATCATTATAATGCCCAATTTTTCACAACATGAAAATTCTTGGACAATACAAGATGACTCCTTATCTAATTTCTCATAGTGTTAACCGGTGTTTCACAACATTATCCTCACCCAAGTAATGTTTCATGTATTTTTAAATGTGAGATCATTTTTGTAACCATTAATTTTCTTTCTTTCACGTCCCCAAACAATTTTTTATGATTTATTTCTTATAAGGGATCGTATCCTTCAATTAACAGTAAATTGAGTGTCTTTTATTGTGATTCATCACTCTTAGAAAGAATTTTCATCTTTATTCCCTAAATATTTATATTATTCTATATTGGTTATCTCATATCTAAAAATAAATAATATGGTGTTTCATCCTTATTTTTGTAGGAATTTCGGTTATTTAGGTCCTTTTGGATATTTTATTGGTAATTATTCAATTATTATATTCTTTTGGTATGAGGTTCTACATAATTTACCTCAAATCCACACTTATGTTTATTATATGTGTTGACCCAAAATTTTCACAATCATGAAATTAATTTTTTTAAAAATATTTGATTACTTTAATCCTAAAATTGAACCAACTCATGGGTCCAAAACAACACATTATTCAGTATACCAAAATATTACCCACTTATGGGGTGTACACTACCATGTTAACTCATGGGAAGAAATATAAATATTTGGTAATACGGATTTTGACACATAAGTGATATTAATATGAATAAATAACCAAGGATTTATTTAGGGTATGTTAGGATATGAGGTAAATTTGTAATATGTGACACCTATTGAATATGTGTTTATAGAATAAATAAAGTAATTCATGGAGAACAAGATTGACTATGACTAATTTTTTATAATAAGAATAGACCAAGGATAAATATTAATTAATACATCCATGAGATAGAGCTTGGATGAATATTACAATGAATCATTATTTTTTTGAGCTAGGATGAGTACTCATTTCGGATTCCATGGATTGGTGATGATATGGGTATTGATTTGGGATTTCAATTGTATTAATCTAGAATGACTACTGATTAGGTATAACTTGGGTTTAGGGATGGGAAGCCTACTTCTTTTGGAGGCCTCCAACTAGATCGTTGGACTCAGTCATAACAATAGGCATACTATGAATAGATACAATTGACATGGGATGATGCATGTATGATCACCTCTAGGTGTCATCTTGAAGCATGAGGGTTAATAGTTATTATTTATTTAAATACATTTTTATCATTTAGTTTTTCTAATAAATATTAACCTATTAATCAGACTAGTTGTGCTTTAGAAACATTTTTTTATTTTCTATTAAGTCATACACACACCCTTCTGGAGTTACGAATTCATGTCAAAGATTATTACATGATTGTAGGCTATGAAATTCAAAAGTTTCTAATAACTAATGTTTTAATCTTTCTATTTTTTAGAGCATGAGAGACCATGGTAATTATGGTATATTATCCAAATTTTATCATTCCAATTCTAGAAATGTATGGTTGTTAAATACAACCATGTGACTCTATTGAATGATTAATATTCATTTATTACAGTGTGTGTAATGTTCATTTAATATTGTATGGGAAATGTTTGATTATTTTTTAACAAAAATAGAGATGTCTACTATCTATTAATATTGAATTCCTTTATAATTGGAGATTTTTATGGTGTTGTATTTTACTATAATATATTTCTACAGTCCCCACCAATCGATAACTAGTGACTACGACAATTAGTTGGAATCCTAAATTGATTGGGGAAGCTCACTTGGGATCATCTGGTGACCACTGATCTGAGCACATATTAGTGGTCTAGTATGGAAACCGAATCTCTTCATACATAAATATAATATGTTTTAAATCAATATTCAATATATAACCTTACAAAAAATTTAAAAACCATAATAGTTTATAATCTATTATGACTAGATACATAAATATATTATTTAGGTAAATTCTTTTTTATTCCAAAAAACATTTTTCATAGGTTGTAAAATTATATTCATATAATATATAAAAACCTTTTTTAATACAAAAAACAAAGGAATAATAAGAATGTTTTTAATCAGATGATTAGTGAGGGTTACCATGACAAATATCAACCATTTATCAAATGAATTTATTAGATCAGCATAATGGTATGTGATAATGATAATGGAATACGATGTTCACACCCAGTATGTCATAAACCAAAAAAACAACTGATGACATAATAATTTATCATTTCAAAAGTCATGTATCATAAATGTGAATAACCATCATAAACAAATCATGAAGAATAAGTTAAAATAAAAATAATAAGAACATTTCATAATAAATGTAGCATCATCATAGGAATAAAATCCTTTCTATAAGACATTATTAACTAATATGGCCATTAAATAATAATGTATTTGTAACAAACACCAATTCCCCATATCATAATGAACCAAATCATTACAAAATGTTTCCCAATGTGGGCCCGGAACTCTTATATATATTATATATATTACTCAATATATATATAAATATATATAATTACCAAATTTATTAATGGGATATTTATTTTGGGGACTCCCTATAATATAATGAAAATAATACATTTGTGAGAAATAGGAACATTATTCTTTCATCATATCATCATATCAAATCCCATGGAAAGAAATAGGTTCAATAAAATGTTCCTCATTTTATTATTGGATTACCCATGTTAAATGAACATGTTTAATAAATCTATCATTACCATTATTATATAACATTTATAGAAATAAATAGATGAAATTAAATAATAATAACCCCATTGGATCATAGGTAACATCAAATGAAAACATCATTGAAGAAAATTCCTTTCATATATCACATAGACCATTTAACAAGGAAAATACATGTTCCATTTCACAATTAGGTATTTAAAATATTTCTTCAATACTAATGAAAAAATATCATTAAAAATAACTTATAAACATGGAAAGGCTTCTATAAATAAATGGGGTTCACGATGGTAGGAAATTCAGGTCATGTTGTAACAGTTAAAACAATGGTCTTGATTACTCCAGTAATAACTACCTATTTTAGAAAATTATGAGAGGTTTATTTTGACACATGTTTGAAATGATGGAATTATGATGTAAGTTGATTTTATAATACCATTGGATAATATGTTAAATTATAATAATAACATTTTTAGAAAACCTGGATATGTAAAAAATGATTTTCCAATAAAAAAGGTTATGTATTTTTTCATTAAAAAATAGTTTCATAAAAATATTAATTACCCAAGAGAGGGAAATGGATATAAAAATTAATGATTAAGAAATTTATAGAGTAAATGAAATATTGAATTTAATTTTTAGACAAGGATAATATAATTTTTCCAATGGGAACTCTAACATAAAAAATCATGATTATATGAGGTTGAAATAAAAACCTATCACAACACGTCAAAAATTTCTTCAAAAATTTTCAAACATTTTTTATATAAAATATAAATTTATTATATATATATATATATATTTTAAATAATCATTAATATAATTATAATTATAATTTAATTAAACAACATATGACAAATTTATTAATATTTTTTATAGAATCACTATTTAAAATGAATACAACTTCTTTTTCATCGATTTTTTGGTTTGACAGTCCTAGTACTTATACATTAATCATGTTTCTATAATCTCAATAATTTTATTCATGGTAAAAATTTAATTATATTTTAATTATATATCAATATTGGGATTCATCAATGGATGGTAGAGATTGAAAAATGTGTTACATCATTCCTGGATATGGTAGGTCATATGTACGGATGAACAACACTTTCACGTTTTAAGGGTTGGAATAAAAGATATATTAATAATAATTTAACCTTTTATGAATATTTATTATATCATATAGAACATATATATATATATATATTAAATATATACTTATTATTATTCCTTTTCATAGGAATAGAAACATGAATCATATCACTTCATTTATGTAGTAGTTCACACAAATGCATGAGTGATATTATTAACTTTAAATGAACGAAAAGAATGTGGATAGTAGCTATTCAATCACAATAATAAAAATTATATTTATTTATTAAACTAAATATATTATTTTATAATTTATAAAATATATTTAATGAACTTCTAATTGTAAATAAAATTTGAAAAAATCATTTAACAGTTACACTGTTTCATTGAGAATCATTCTATAGATTATACTAAATGCCTTGAATGGATCACCTTTATGAATGAAAATAAGTTTTAATATTTTTAAAAGTAATATATTATAATATTTGAACAATTTTGTAAGATACTGAATTGTCAAACATTGTGAGTAATAAAAGAGATGGGATTCCCCATTATAAGTGAGTGGGGCACACATCGAATTTCTTAAAGTATTAAAATAATATAAATTAATTTTTCATAATATTTTTTTCTCCAAATCAATATATTAAGAATATATTATATATATGATTCAAAAAACAATCCTGAAATATGAATATAAATGTTATAGTTTATATTTATATGGTTGACATTTAGTTTTAACCATTGGGAAATAATTTTGATAATTACAAAAAAAAATGAAAATATTAAACATTTTAATGTTTCATAATCATACAAAAAAATTACACGTGTCTCATAAATAGTACATGAGGGATATATTAAACCATATTAAATTCTCAAGGCCCATAAGAAGAATTTTATTAATTTTAAATAATTTAATAAAATATTATAATTAAAAATATCATTATTTTCATTTTGAACATTTCATTTAATATGATTTTGAAACGAACATGAAACAAAGTTATTAAAATATAATCCTCTTGAACATGACTAAATTTTTATAGTTATCTATAAAATTCATTGTACTATATGAAACACCTAAATTTTATTTCTTTTTTTTAAACCATATAGTTTATTTTTATATTTATTAAATAACTACTCTGTCAGCTTTACATAACAATTTAATTTAATTATTTAATTGTTAAATTATTAAAATAAATTACCATTATATGAAATTCATAAATCATTCAAAAAAATTAATCAAACATATATTTTTTACCCCTCTAAAACTATACTATATAAACAAAAAATAAATAAAGTGAATATTTAGCATTATTTTAAACATAAATATTATGAATTTCAAATTCAATAAAAAACGAAAATAATCTATCATATTTTAAAATTCATGGATATTATGGAAGGATTGGACTCATCTAGTAAAATATAAGAATATTTTTTAATGAATTAGGAACCTTATCAAATTAGTTTTATCCAAAATAAACCTAATTTACCTAGACTGCAGTAATAATAATGTACTATAGTATAAATTCATGTTGTACCCAAATAAAAGAAACATTTTTACAAAATTTGGACCTCCTAATTCCAATCAGGGAATTAATTTTTCTGATTCATTTTTGTAAATTGAATTATATTAATTTAAAATAATACTTCATCATGGACTTAAAAATAGATTTTATGAAATATTCCATTTCATGTTCAAAATATTTTAAAACCTAATTTATACATAAAATTTGTTATAAAAAATTAATTTGATATATAATAATAGAAATGAAATAATTTTTTTTTAAAAAATATCACTGTATAATAAATTGGATCAATGTAAATGTTTGAACTAAATTATTTCATCCACTATAGATCATTGTTTCCAATATTCATAAAAAAATTCATTATTATTAGAAAATTATCCTAAATTAAACGTTAGATAATTTTTACATGCTGATTTCAAAAAATGATTTCCTTTTTTCAAATATAATATCAAAATGGCGAATAAATTTGTCATATTATTTTCTCACAGAATACAATAGAAACAATTCAGGGAAATTTTATTTTTTAATAATATAATGACTTAGAAGAATATTTTCTTCATTAAAAAATATTATATTTTTTAAAATTTGTTTATTTATATTAAATCAACAAATTTAATACATATTATAAAACATTATTATTTTTTACTCTTTAATTATACTTATGAATTCATGTATATATAAATATTAAATAAATCAAATTTATATATTGAGAACAATGTCAGAAAATCATGAAGTGTTTCATTCTACCACCATTATATGAATTTATCCATTAGGATTATGAAAATACAATACAAAAAATGAGGATACATCTACCACATCACACTATCAGGTTTCCAGGATGCTTCATCAAATTTTTTATACAACAAAAAAGCCATTAACTTGTCCATTGGTCTTGTTTCATAGAAAATTCTTTATATGATCCAAAATATCCATCTATTGTTAGTTGTAAGAGATATATTATACCATTGGAAAAACTCAATGTTTATTAACTGTGAAGGGTCTAGTATATAATTCCACATTAGATATATATAAGATTTAGAAATTTCATAAGAGGTAATGATGCCTTAATATTATGAGTTAACTTTCCTTTTGTACAATGGATTAATAGATTAAGGAATGTTTTGATGAATCGGGGGAATGTTCAGAGCCTAAAATTAAATTTTCATATGAAAATAGATATACGAGGATGGATTAAAATGGTTTAATGTACCATGCATCTCAACCAGGTGACCCTAAAATAGGATGATCACTGTTATTGTAACTATGAAAGGGAGCCTCAACACCATGCATGGAAGCTGATGAAATATTTAGTGAGATACACATCGGTTCCACAAGTTTTAAAAACCATGTGCATAACTATGTGAGTCTTTATGCCACATAGATAGAGGTGGAACATGGTTTGTGAATGATTTGGTGAAAAAAATCCAAATCGCGCACCCTTATAAATGTGTGAAATTATGGAAACAAAACTCTTTCTTTTAAAATATAAACCTAAATTATTATTCAACCACATGAAAAACATGCCTTTCCCTCTATGTGGAAGCATCATCCCATTTCTCTGGATCATGGATAAAACCTTTATCTAGCGTCTAATTTAGGTGTTTTGGGACTCATTGGATCATTCAAAGTATTATGTTCAATCCCATTCAATAAATTCAAAATTTATTTTACTATATGAAATGATAAATCCATGTGAGGTAATATTCCTATTTTTGGGTTTTACTCCATATTCTATTTTTCCCATTCCATCATCGATTAGTTTCTAATACTAGATAATGATTCATCAACCATTACAAAATTGGTGGTTTAGTGTTTTCCCTTGACGTATCTATATTTATATTATGATTTGTTGTGTCGGATGACATATTTTACATCAATAACTTCCTAAAATAAACTTTTCCATTGAATTAAACTTATGGGAAAATAATAAAATGATCATTGTGACTGATAAACATCAATTGATGTTGAAAAAAAGTATGTGAACCACTAATTTGGGTGTTTTCATAAACTAGATATATTAACATAGTTTTTTTGGAATTGTTACCCTTTTAAGGAGTGATTCTTTAACCATCTGACTAAGATGATAAAAATGAATTAAATCAATATTACTTTTTTTAAATAGAATTATATGACAACAGAAATGGTGATTTCATGTCCCTTGTCCCATTTCATATCTCACTTTTTTATGATTTTTATCTTATAAATTAAATGCGCATTCATATCATGAATTGTAAAATACAAGGGATTTAATGTTTTACTCAAAATATTTCTAGTTTTATGCCAATGGAGATAAATGAGGTTTAACTCAAAACTAATATAATGGTCTCCTAGATAATTTTGAAATCTAATGAATTATTAAATGGATATATTTCACACCATGGGTGATACATGGATTCTCATATGAATTTCATGGATGAGAACACCAAATGAGTGAATTTATATTTTCCTGTGAGTAAAACATGCTTTCACTATTTTGAGTTCCTTGGATTTTCTCAAATGGAGATAATTTTATTCCATTCTTATAGTGACACTTGTATTCGTACATGGATTTCCACAGGTGGACACCTGAGTGATTATTTTATATTGTATACCCAGAGTGATACATGTTTTTCATATGAGTAATTCCATGGATGGGCTAATTAAAAAATAAACATTATATGAAATTATGTTCTTCCGTGTCATAGAAGATAAATGGATACAATATTTTATTTATATATATGATGAACTTATATTACTTTTACTTCAATAAATTATATGACAAAAAACATTTCATTTTTTTCAGCGGATTACAATATAAGGATTCCTCATATTTTTACAAGGGTTCCCATTATTAATTGTACTAGATCTCATATAAAAATAAAATTTAGCATTGAATGTTGGTAAAAATTACAACAAAGGAAAAAAGGTGGCCTTAGATAGGCATCCCATGGAGAAACTATATTGGCATGGGTTTTAGTTATTTTATTTTCTGAATATATTATTCTACTGGGATAGTGAATCATAGTACATTCATTGACTATTTACAATTATACAACATTATTGGTGTCCTGCTAAGTTTATCCCATAGCCTGTCCGCATTATCAATTTGTACCAGGATAGAGATAATGGATTTAGCTTGAGAGAACGAAGATATGCATTCAATGGATTCTTAATTTCTCTAATATGATGAAGTATGAGAGAAGTGGAATATTCTTATGCTCATGATTAGATTCAATATAAATTTGTGTCCTTATTTTTTATGAATTGCGTATATATATGTTTCTAGATATCCCATGTATTCCACCATTATTATACACATGACATAATCATCATTCTTTGTGTAATACTGATTACTATATATGTTTTAATTGGTTTAGTTATTTATTTTTAAGAATATTATATTTCAATATTTTTAATAATTATTATAATTATTATGTTTGAAATAATTATTATGAAATATTTTTATAATCAAACTATGAGTTTATAATCTAACAACATCATCAACATAGTCCCAAAATTCTAGTCTGTAGCATTCGGCATATCGGTAGGCATTCGAAATACAATGAAACTATATGGTTTGGTTAATTATCAGTTGTAACACCCCATCCCTAAGAGCCAAAATTCAGTTCATAACTTTATTACAATTGAATAAATACAAGTAAATCAGGTCCCAAAGAGGCAAATAAATTATATTTTTTAGATGACTAGATAACATACATGGAACCCATAATACATTGAACTGAAAATAATGAATAATTAAAACAAAATCATAGCATCCCTGAAAATAATTCAATGCAGTACTATAAAAAACTTTGGGAGAGGAAACATAATAAGGGAAATCTGCAATGATTTATGGATAATATTAGGTCATGAATATACCATTATATTTTGGTTTTAACACTTATTTTTACCCTTTAGCTTTTACCACGACAACATGTGTTATTAAATTATTGTTGATAATATATTTATTATAACATAAAAAATGATCCATAAATGATTCAGGGATCAAATATTCAATATACCAGATAATTATCAATAATATCAATTTTGACACTACTCATTAGAAGGAAATGTAAGTAAGAGCAATGCACGAGAAATGTTTGGAAAAAAAATTTAATACATACCTAATATATCTAGGTCATCTATAATATTAATATTTGGAATTAATTATATTATATTATATTAATTTTTATAATTTTCATATCATTTAATTATAGTTTTGATTAATTAAACAATTACTACATCATTATTTTAAAACTATAATTTTAATTATTTATTTATTAAAAAACTAATAAAAATTACCATGATGAATATATATATTTTTGGATTCTTGTTACTATTTATCATTAAATTTATACATTTAATATTAAAATATTAATAATGTAATACATATTAAATATATGAGTATTCAATACTTTTCATTCCATAGAATAAAATAGAATAAAATCCCTAAAAACATTCAATTAGATCTCACAGACCATGAAATATTCCCATAGATGGATTTAGTTGACATTGAAATGTAAAATGAAATAAGGATATGTTCAATGGATATTTTATAATAATATATTTCCCCTAAATTGCCTAATTAATCCTTCACTATTGTAATAAATATTTCAAGAGATTACTATTAATATTTTTACAACAATAAAAATGAGAAAAATTGCTAAATTTGGACATACTATAACCAAATTTGGAATCCATTTTTTGAAATTGAAAACAAATAATTGGAAGAAATTAATTTAAAATTATGCTCTTTAACTAAATGGGAAGGCATGTTTTTAGTGTGAAAACATTCAAAATATTGGAATATTATTATATCAAAATTCAATGTGAAATTGATTATAATGACCTATGTTATATTAAATGATAATATATTGATAAAAATTTTATTCAAAACTAATTAAAAATATAATTTAATACTATAGATTAAATTGACAGAAAAACTATTTCTAATCAAAATGAAATATTTTATCAATATTTATAAAAACATGAATCCTAATAGAAAAATACGAAAACATAACCCAATGTATATATTTTTATTATATATTAAAATAAGTAGATTATTTTTCAAGATGGATTTGTATCATTTTCATATGTTTTATTAAAAACAAATGCACCCTCCAATGGAGGTAAAACTATAATTTTATAAAAATTAATCTTTTATGCATTCTATTGGATTTGATCATATATCATGTTTAGAAATAACCTATGATGAAATAAAAATATATATTAAAAATATTATATATATAATAAATATAATACAAAATATCATATTTTAGTATTGTTATAAAGCACATAGTCATGCATATAAATATTTTTTATAAAAACTTTTAATTTATGTTAAATTGGTTTATATAATTATTTATAATTAATTGGTAAAAAATTAATTCAATAAAATATTTTTATATGTTATTTAATATTATAACTTACCTCGAGTTTAATGGTAAAGATATAATTTAATTTTAATGATAATATTAATAGTATATCATGGTTCATTTGACATTTTTGTTTCGTTTGACAGAATTTATTGAAAAGATTTAATTTAGAATGATATAGACCATTAGATATTGGGGTGTTTCATCATCCCTCCTTCAATAATTTTCACACATTTAATTTTGAATCCCAATTAATAAATCAAACATTTATTCATGAATTTGTTTTGGTAGTACACATCAGAAATATGGTTAATAAAATATCACCATAATAAGAGGTAAAGTGAAATGATAAGGCTACCACAACATTAGGCTTTATAATAGGATAAATTTTGTGGGAACTAAAAATATTGATATAAAAGAGAAATATATATGTCATGTTATGATGGATAATGATATATAATAAGATCATTATATTTATAACCATCACAAAACAATAAATTTTTTATCGATTAATAGAGGATTAATTTACTAGTATGAAAAGAAAAAAAATATCGCATGATAACACTTTTGTTCAAAATTCATTTTACCCAGAGTTTATAGACTCATATAATCTATTTAATAACTTTATATAATAAAAGTAATTTATTACATTCTATTTCATGTTTATAATGACATCCATTGGTAGTTCTTAAATCTATTTTCACTTCATTCCGAACACCTAAAGATGGCTATTAAATATTAATCATTTGGAATGAATCAATTTTAATGAATCATAATGTCCATATGTATTTTCCCCATTCTATTATTCTTTACAGAAACAACAATAGTTATCACATAGTATCTAATTAATAAAAAAATTTCCTTAAATAATAATATCCAATTTTAATCTTATCCCATTCCAACCAAAAGACTTGTCCAAAATATATCTGTCAAAATATATATTCAAAGAAGTATCAAAAATTAAAAAATCAATTCTATAATTAGATTCTCACAACACTGTAATGTAGCTCTTATTATTACATAACAATGGTTTTATCACTGTAAGAACATTAATGAAAACATTCCTTCTATCAAATACTTAACGAAGTACTTCAACATTATAATCCTTATATATATCATGATTCTTATAACCAAATCGTCTTTTATGAAATAATCATTGAATTAATTTACACATGAACTTTTATCTCTATACATAATTCTTAAACAATTAACTATGCATCATCATAAATTTCCTTAATAGATACTTTCATTTATTTTTTTTGTAGAGTTTTCATCATCAGTTGTATGAACATTTCTTGTATAACATTTTTAATTCTAAAAATTTAACAAAACACATAAAATAATTTGAGAAACACTAATCAAATGATATATTCACGGATAATCATTTATTGGATATAAAAAACATGGAATAATTTTCTCAATCTAAGAGGTGAAAGGATTAACCTTGGTTGTCAATTTAATTTCAATATATATATTTATAGATATCATATACATAGAATTATCCTCATTATTAGTCACAATAATGATTTCAACTCCATTATTTACTAAATCATGTTCCAAAGGATTCTACTAAACATAGATTTGAAACAAACTATAACATCTCGACACATGAATCCTAGAGTAGGTGTGTCACATTATTACATTGTAATTGTTACATGTAAATAACATCCAATAGGATTAAAAAATTTAGTACTTCTGGAAGTCTATATTACATACATGGTACCCATAATACATGATAACATAATAAAATCATAATGAAAATATGATATTATCATCCTTGAAACTCATTCAAAGGAATCATTTCCATACCATGGTGAAATGAAATAGAAAAAGGGTGGCGTTAAATGATAAATAAGGAAATGTAAATGGGAAGAAATAATGCACTACTGTTAATAAATCAACATGGAAATCTAAATAACTAATAACACAAGAAATTACAATAACATGTAAAGGAATAATCAGTACTACATGATAATTAACTAAACCAAATTCCATTTAAAAATTAATCATATAAATAAATAATTCAATATATATTTTTAAATAAATAATCTCATGGATAATAATAATAAAATTTTATTCTCAATAGAAGAAATGCATAATTAATGGATGTCATGTTTCCTACATACATCATAACATTATTTCCGAAACCATTAAAAAATGTTGGTTTATAGGGTTGAAACCCATTTGATTTTTCAAACATAATCATCTCATGAGACTAACAATTCCTCATGGGTCTTACTTTAAACAGTCATGAACGTGTGTCGTACCAGTCAAGAGTATTCTTCATATATCAAATAATCAATTAAAAGGAATATTTTAAATCATTGTTTCTTATACCAATATTAAAAATTTAAATTCCATAAAAATCAGATTAATGTTGTGATACATCAATGGGTAGTATATATACACCACACATAATAAATAAGTGTTTAATATTGCTTATATATAATAGAAGTAAAAGTTATAAGAGAAATTCCATAAATTTTATAAATAAAAAAATTGCATGAACCATGAAATATAGAAGGGTATATGGATTTTAAAATATCATAATATTTAGAATAATAGTCATAAAATACTTTCATGGTTAGTATATAAACTACCTAATATAAATATGTACATTATAAGGCCGGTGTTCTAGGAAAATAAATGTGAGACAAAAATCCCTTGCTTAGTGTTTCCTTTTGGGTGATCATCCTTTAAATTCA
The DNA here is from genome assembly GCA_963277665.1 of Viscum album. NCBI lineage: Eukaryota > Viridiplantae > Streptophyta > Magnoliopsida > Santalales > Viscaceae > Viscum > Viscum album. The sequence continues at coordinate 1,797,019,002 of OY728163.1, read as the reverse complement.
TGTTTTATAGTTTTAATAATTTTATTAACAATTATAATAACCATGATAATATTTATAAAATCACATATTTTATTATTATTAAATATTATTCCCCATTTCTTTTCAATGATTCAATATTTTCAATGTCTCAGGTGTTAATAGAATAGTTTTTAGTAGGTTTTGACTTTTTATTTTTTTCATAATATTTCAATCATGATTTAATCATATATATAATTTAAATCCTTATGTAATTAATATATATATTCATTATATAGGTACATATAATAATCCAAAATTTATATAGATAGCAAATGAATTAATCCGTTCATGGAGACGATTTGTACTACATACAAATGATCAATACTTTCATTTAATTTCTATATTTAATGGATGAATGAAATTTAACAATACTAAAACTGAATTATTATGTAATATATATATCATATATGATAAATAAAAACATCCTGATACATTCTATTTAATGTGTGAATGAATCTCATTGTTCTTAGGGGGCATTATTCTTCACATCCACAAACGAAGTTATCATATTTATAAAAATGTAACGTATTGAGGTATGAGTTATATTATAATTTTTGAATAACAAATACATTATAAATATCAATTATATCATATATTAACATATATCCATAATTATTTTCATCTTTTAATGGTTGTATATGGATTAATGAACAACATCGGTTCACGAGGCAGTAGTATGTCGTACATATGATCGATTATTGAATACCCCATTAGAAAGATGTGTGTGAAGCATAGGTGAAAATATTTGAAATTAAAAAAATATAAATTTATTAAAGATAATTACGTTTTTATATATCCATTATATAAGAATATTAAATGGTTTGATAATGAAATAAAATGAATGTGAGCATTAAAGAATATTACCTCGTTACTGGGTAACTCATTTTGGATAGCTTTCAACCCAAATGGAGGGTTAGAGGATGGGGAAGTAATTTTTGAGCATATTTACGAAGGGTTTGTATGATCAATAAGGCTAAATGTGGTATGAGGAAGTGAGGGAGGATGTGACATTTTATAATTACATTGAATGACAGTTTTCGAAATCATCAAAATATTAAAATATAATAATTATATTCTGGATCCAAAGACATAAAATTTATTAAAAAAGAATTGGGGTAGTAATTTTTTACTATATAATACCAAATTTTTAATTATTTAATACTTTTATGTTTTTTAAATAATTTAATAAATTATTAACTCAATAATGTTTGATTATTGTAAAATTGTATATTATTCATTTTATATTACATTAGATACATCCATAAAATGTGGGATTTGGAATATAATTATATAAAAAATCTATGATATATATTTTAGATCTATGAAAATAATTATACAAAATAACTCATCCAAAACTATCAAATTTAATATTACCAAAATGAATTATTTTAATTTTCTTGTCAATTAAATATATAATATCTTAGTATTGAAGAATATTTAAAGGAAATTATAGAAATTATTAAAATTCAAAATAAAAATCTATAATAAAAATATTTTCATTAATTTAAAAATTCCATTTTGTCTTCATTCATATATTTATTTTTTCCCTATGTGGACATCAAAAAATATTAAATACAATGAGAGTTACATTTTGCTACTATATTTTATTTAAATAATATTTTATTTATTTTCATTGACAAGATTCAATTAAATGAAAATATTTATATATTAAAGATATTATTATTGAATACTATCCATAAAATAATATTTAAACAAGCATAATTAATAGTTATACCCTCATATTTTCATTATATACTATACATAAACCCTTTAACTATTACAGTGACAACATATGTTTTTTAATTTTTTAAGGTTCTTATAGTAAATATAAAATGTTAATATAAAAATAAATGATCAATGGATTAAATATTAAACATTAACCTAGTTATTTGGAACATTTTCATATTATATAAATTTTATATCATTAAATAAATTATGTTTCCTTCTAAATATCATTAATGCCAATTTTAATACTATTAATTACATGAATTTTTAAAAAATATCTATACATAAGATAACATTTAAAAAATATTTAATACATCCCTAATATGCATAGTTAATGTATAAAATTATTTAATTACATTAATTATAACAAAATATATTTATTTTATTATTCCTAATAAAATTAATTTTTGGTTCCCATAATTTAAATAAATAATTCTTCATTATTGTGAAAGAATTTATTTTAATTATTTATTTCATAAAATATATAAATAAATAACCATTAGGAATATAAATATTTTATATTTCAAATGAATATTTATATTACATGTTATATTTTTCATAACCAAAAAGTCAAAATGTAATACTTATTAAAGACATGAGTATTATATATTTGAGTTTCCTAAGAATAAGATACTAGAAAATCATTATAGTCATATGTGTGTCTAAAAGAATCCATTAAATATGGCCATGTATGACTGTGATCGATATTCACTCAGAATATAAAATTAATAAAAGTTTAAAGTGATAATGTAAAATTATTTTTACCCTTAATTACCAGATTAATCATTAACTATGGAAGTAAAAATTATTAAGGTATACTATACATATTATCTAAAAAGATAAAAATATCCTAATTACAAAAATTTGACCATAAAAAACCAAAAATGGAATCCATTTTTTCAAATTCAAAACACATAATTGCATTAAATTAATTTAAAATTATTCTTATTAATATAATGAAAAAATGGTCTTTTAAATTGAAAACGTTAAGAAGATTGAAATGTTCTTATATAAAAATTCAAAGTGAAATTGATTACAATGGCCTAAATTAGATTAACTGACAAAAAATAGTTCTAATTACTCTTCAATAATATCAATAAATATTATTAAACACTATAAATTTTTATGATGAAAAAGTTTTTTTTAATAAAAGTGAAATATTTTATCATAATTCATCAAAACATGAATCTTTTAAAAAATTACTAAAGATAAACAAATTAAATTTTTTTTATTCCAATTTAAATTAAGAATTTGTTTTCAGAAACAAATTATAAAATATAGTAAAAATATATTTATAACAAGTCTTCTATCAATACATTGTACAACATCCTTTTTATAAAAATTATCATTTTGATAAAACATTGGATTTGTTATTTTATAATCTGTAGATAACACATAACATGAATGTTAAAAAATAGATTTAATAATATATATATTTATAATTAATATAATCCAACATTTTTATTAATTTATTTTATTTGATTAAAACATAGTTTTGCGCATTTAAATCATTTTATAAAAACATTTTCTTTATATTAAATTAAATTTTGAATTAATTTATAATTAATTGGTAACAACTAAATTCAATAAAATATTTTCATAAGTTATTTAATTAAATTCATAACCACAAAATTATCTAATGGGATATAATTTAATTTTAAATATTAATATTAATTGTATATCATGGTTATTTTAAGAACACTGTTGTGTGCAACATAAGTTATTGAAGTGATTGAATTTCTAACATTTGAAACTATAAAATTAAGGGGTGTTACATTTGTTATCATGACCCAAAACATGAAAAATCTGTATCACATCTTGTTATTTTATTTTCCATATTATTTGGTGATGGTAGAATAGAGACTAAGATGTGTAGGAATTTCAAATGATCCTATGCTTAAGACAAGATATCCCATATATAGGGGAAAATAAATGTTTCCAAGGAAATGAATTTTCATTTTTGGTTACACCAATTTTGGAAGTATTTTCTTTCACCATCATTTTATTCATATGATTTCTAATGGTTACTATTATTTTTGACATGTTTCAAGGTTTATAATTGTTACCCTTATCATGGTATATCAATGAAGTATCCTTTCATGAATCATTATAATAACATGAGAATTATATGTCCTAAATATTAATCCATAATTTATCTATAGAATGTTATAGTTCCAGGATAAATGTGTTTTAAAATTTTTAAATGTTTCATAGAGGGATAAAAGGGAATAAAATGGTTATTAATGTATCTTCCCCAAGGTTTGCAGAAATGTTCTACATAGATTGTAGATTAAAACATAACTAAACATCCATCACATGCGTGGACTATGTAACTACGGTTATACAAGATAAAATACTAGTTATAAAATATTACATGGATTCTAATGGTAATATATAATGGTGGAGCCTCTATTTGTTGTGATGGGTGATTCATCTAATTAAGCTATCATATATAGTCAATATACACCCCAAAACCAGATGCAGGAGTCTAGTTGTAGTTACATGATGTGACAACAATGACTTATAATGATATGACATTAAAACGTTAGAATGGTAGATGATTTTACTATTTCATGATATAGATATATATATATACATATAAATATTATACTATTTAAATAATTAAATAAAATGGATAACAATAAACCTGGATTCCAATATAAAATTGAAGGTTGTTTTTCTTTACAACATGAAACTTAAAAATCTTACATTTATACTATAGAAATTAAAAGGAGAATATAATCCTAACTTGATCATTGAAGGGGGAATTGGGGAGTATATATTGTGAACTGGAATGGTCTCACATTTCACATAGACCTTTTTTTAAGATCATTTATAAGGGTATTGTTTTTTATTAAAGATTGACTGTACCTATCCTATTTCTATATTTGAAAAATAATATCTATGATATGTTATGTTAGTTGATATTTTTTAGAAGTGTTTTCTAATAATTGCAGAGATTTGACATCATGAATACCTCGTGTTTAGTTCTACTAGGGTAAAACACACCATTATCCAGAGGTGTTGGACCTTGATCCATAAAAAGTAACTATTGTAGTGCCATAAGTGACACTTCATACTATTCAAAATCTAATACTCGATGATTAATTATGATAGGATCTCTTATAATTATTATGGTCAATATAGGTATCTCCATGGCTTATACAGACTATTTAAAATATTGAATGAGTATTTTAGTAGTATCATTTACTAACATTATCGGTGGATGGGGGTCCTCATGATATTATGTTATGGATATAGGCTATTATAGAGATCTGGGAAAATCTTGAGTCACCCCTAAAGAGTAGGTCGAATTTCCCTATTTATATTCTTTATGGATCCCCCAATAACTAGTTGGAAATACTAAATCAAAAATTTCGGTACCATGATATGCTCTAGAGTATTTTTACACTACCTTTACTGATTACATCTATCCTCAGATGCTGAGATTTAAATTTAACAGAGATTTTATGCCCTTTCAGCAGTGTAATCTATCAATTATTGACTAACTAGCTAAGTCCAAAGAGCTACAATTTTTTATTATTATTATTTATTGTGATGAATTGATCTGTTAAAGATGATTCAATATTAGAATTAGTTCGACCATATTATCATTACAAAAAAAATTCTTGATTAATATATTTGAAAGACAAAATCAAGCCCTTATCAAATAGAATAAAATGATGGAAAATAATGTTATGGGGTATGGTGGTTTTGAGACAAGGTTGAGTTGAATTATGTATATAGTAATGAAAAATAACATTTAAGACTCAAATTATAGTGGTGTTTGCCAAAGTACTTATATTGGTAGTTCTAGTATCTTCCATCAGTGTTGAAGGCTAAGATATATTAAACCATAATGTAATAAGGGTCATGGGAAATTTTGGGATTGCAAAAATATGGGTCATATTTAGAGGTTTTATATGACATTTCTTATCATCTATAGTGATTATGGGTATGCACCAAATCTAGGTTCTGGACCGGGCTCAAAAACTCTACATCATGCTGGGAGTCGGAGCAATATAGACATATCATGTTGAGTTAGTGGTCTTGGTCAAAGGATCCATACCAATGATATTCATTTCCTGTATGTTGAACTATCCCAATGTAGTCAATTTGTATCTCTGGGAAATAGAACGAGATAAAAATACGAAATGAATCTTATTCCTGAAGAGAAGAGTATAAGGACATATATAGTTTTAATAATGATTTTAGTAGCCTGTAGTTTTTGACTATTTCATTAGATATAGGGTCTTTAGAATTTTCAATGATTGTACCAATCATTCTGATCCTTGGGATCTATATTTATTATTGTTTTTGATGATGAACCTTGACACTCGGTTTGGGTAGAAATAAGAAAGTGTACACCCATGCATGGAGTTTCCAAATGAGAATGGCTAATATCACTTCTTATGTAATATTTTATCATATATTTTATAGGTATTGATATTATTCCTCGAATGTAATGTTTAGTAACGTCTCTAGAACATGAATATTTTTATTATTGGGGACTTTCCATCACATCACTAGAGGCTAATAGTTATATTCATAAAGTAGAATGGGATATTCAAGTAAGTCAAACTACAATCGAGCATTATGGGATGAGAAGATAATGTACATGATTTATAATCATTATCTCGAGTATCATAGAGTATGTATGATAGATTTTACCCAGGAACTAGATCATTTCACCGACATATTTCCTAAAATATATTCTATATATTTTTATATATAGTATGATTTTACTATTGAGAAAGTTTCATGAGTATTAGTATTATCTATTCCTTCTTACTGGATATATACAACATGGTTTCAATATATGAATATGAATCTAGAGTAACTATATATAAAAGGTTTAGTATGAACATCTACATCACCGTGGGGTTGTCCCATTTCTTTAAAAAAGTTGTAGATAGAACCAACTACGATTTGTGGAAAACCATTGGTTGAACAATCTAATCGTCATGAACTTATATCCATTACCTCAAATTATTGAACTCTTTATCTAGCTCCAAGAAACATTACATTTCTTGAAAAAAATTAAGGTTGTTATATATTTATATTTTTGTTTGATAGTCAAATATACAATATAAATCATTCAATATTATTTACATATTGAATTAGTATTTGGTATTTTTTTTTCATCAATAAGCACACAGTAAAATTTTTCATGGTTCTAATCAATTGGTTTTTTCATCGGTATCTAGGTTTATTTAGGGTGGTCTTTATTGAAGAAATATATTATATTTTGTTACTATAGAAGAATATTCCAATCATTGTTATATCATTATGAATTAATGGAAATTGAACTAGTTGTATGATATGATTTCAAAATGAAACTTCTGAATTGATAAATTAAAATTCTTGGGTCGCATTATCTCGTATGAATAAGTATCTGTAGACCTAGGGAAGATTATTTTCACATTTCTTAGACAAATCCAAATAAAATATGTTATATTAGATGTTTCTTTTGGTTAGTGGGGTAATATATGAATTTGATTCATTATATAACATGCCTTGTAGGACTAATTATTGGATTAAAAAAATAATGGTGTAAAATTATTGATGGCTAATGATTTTAAGAAATCCATTCTTGAGAGAAAATGAATATTATCTTCATCAATGATTTTTGTTTTACCTGAGTCTGGAAGAGGCTACATAGTTTTTTTTGATGCATCTGGTATTAGGTGGGGAGCTATAATTATGCATGATGAGTATGTCATGGTGTAGATGTCACACAAATTAAAGCCTCACAAGTATAATTACCCAATTTAATATCACAAGATATTATATTTTGTTCATGTATTGTGGTTGTGGGTGAATTACTCACTGTAACTAAATTTTGACGTATATATGGGAAAATTCATTTTTTATATTTCTAGAAAATGGGAAATGAATATCATTAAATGATGATGGTATTTGTACCTATAGTAATATGAATTTGAGATTCCTTATATTGTTGGTAAAATCTATTTAGTGGCTAATTCTATGAACAAGAAAACCCAATCACAAGTGGTTTGTGAGGAAATTTGAAATTCATTGTGGATGGATATGTTTTTGATGAGGCAAGCCCATGTGTTTCAAAGTCATGGATAGCCTATATGTGCATAATTATTATTCACATTATCACTTCTGAAAAAATGAGTATTTGGAGGAGTTTAGATCTTGAGGGATTATTCTCAAATGGAACCATTTCAGGTGGTAAACAACCACGTGGATGGACTATTGATAGGTATGAGGTCTTTCACATTTATGGAAATATATGTATTACAGAAAACATGTGGGAGGAATTATATTGATGGTCTCATTATTATAGTTGTGTTGTACATCCCGAAATCATGAAAATGTATAGTGATTTAAGCTACTTGTATTTTTAGACTTGTATTAAAAGTGACATCGCTTGTTTTATTACATAGATCTCCACCAATAATTCAATTATTCCAGAACACCATGGACCATATAGAAATTTAAATTAGTTTCACATTATAGAGAAGAAATGGGATGACAACATCAAGGAATTCATGATGGTCATGCCACAATCCCTTCAAGGTTGTGATGTAGTATGTCTGATAATTGACTGGTTGACAATGGTCCTTCATTTCAAACATATTAGAGACACCACATCAGATGATAATCAATGAAGTATTTACTTCTGGTAGATCATATTGTTTCATTGATTTCCACATAGTATCTTATTCGATATGGATGATCAATTCATGTTTATATTCTATATGGGGTTGCAAAAGACAATGGGTTAATAGGTGTTTATGAGTACAACCTATCACAGACTAACTAACAATCTATCTGAGGGTATTATTAAGATATTGGAGGAAATTTTTAGATCATGCTTCAATGATTTTTGATGTTAATGTGTCTAATAATTAAATCATGATGTTTTTTATTATAATAACATCTTTTAGGAAAAATTATATATTAATACATAAGTGGATTTATATAGTATTCAGTTTTGTTAACCCCTATGATAGTTAGAGCTAAAAGAGGTAGTACTGTTTGTACCTCATCTCATTCAGGAGACTATAGAGCAGGTATAAATTCAGATAAATCATATTAATATAGCATAGTATAGGAAGAAATCATAAATGTATCACTATGGATGACCTCTATAGTTTGAGTTTGGGGTCATCCATTCTCACATGTTTCACATAGGCTACGACATGGACATATTTATAGATATATTTTTCTATCGAATCCTTTTTAAGACATTCAACATCATTGAATGATCTATTCATGTAGACTTCTATATGGACCTTTTTTAGAGGTAATGGGGCATTAAAAAAATATTCAATGTATCATAGTTTCAACGATACAATTCAGAATCATCCCATGTCAATCATTATGATGAGGTTGGGTTGGACATCGTTGATTCTTTTGAGGAGTAACCTTTCCATATCATTAATCTGTACATAAAGGTTATATTATGTTGGTTGTATCCTCATGTATGAGTTATATAGAATCATGAAAATGTGAAATATAAGACCTCAGAGTGAGAGGTCGATGTAGGTCATCAATCCTTTGAGTTGTTACCATATAACTCCTTACAACCCATGCAAGGGAATATCAGTGATGAGTTCTTTTAGTTTTGATAGTCTGTAATATATATCATTTTCTCATGATGTGTGTATCGCTTAAATATTATTTTTAAGAATAACTTATGTTTATTGAAAGATGTTAACTATTAATGGATTTTTTAGCACTTTAGGCTCATTGAGAGGATAGATATCAGGTTTTTTGAGAAATAGAAAGAGGTGCATGTTTGCAGTAATTTTGTTAGTTGTCATGTGGGTCAACAATGAGTCTCTATAAAAATAGCATCATGGTTTATGAAACTATTCCAATGATCCACACATATTTGGTGGGGTTGTTCAGATAATTTTAGTGGTAGTCAAAAGAGCTGCATAAGAATTTACAACTAGTGTGTCTAGCCATGTGAGTGGGTGTTTTATAAGTACATAGATGATTCACATTGGGAACACATTTTAGTAAACCATTCATCAGTATAAAGTTCCCTATAAAACTATTAATTTACATAAATCAATTCCTCTTATATTTATACACATAATCCTTTTCAATGTTCCCACACAAAACTTCCTTCTACATATATTTTGAAGCATTCTCCTCTCATCTCATAACTTTGATAACCCTTTCATACCACCTCTAATTCACATATAGATAGTTAGGTTGGATATATGTCAAGGAGGTCATCAATATGATTCTTTAATTTCACTATTTATCAACTATATGGGATAATAATTTTGTGATTGTTAAAATACCATATTTTCAAGTAATTTATCATTTTAAAAAAATCTACCATATATTAGATGATAATACTTAGAGATGAATCATCATTGTGTAAAAGGCTAGAGGGCCAATTATTTACCCTAAAACACGCATTTGTATCTTAAGAATAATTATTATGTGCACCTGAAATACAATGTATCCATTATCTAAATGAGTATTTTATTGAATTAAATTTCACATACTAGAAAAAATGATCCCATGTGACTGTTAAATGTCAATAGAGGTAAGGAAACTCACTTGGACATAAATTTATTTTCTTTCATTAAACTAGATGAATTAACCATGTTTTTTATAGAATTGTTTTACATTTTTATCATGTAATCATTTTAACTTGTCATTCAGATATTAAAAAAAATATAATGAATTAAACATGTTTTTAAATTGAATTAGATGATAGAGGGAATGTTGAATCAATTTCCCTTATACGTTAATTCAATTACTTATGCATTATTTCTATCTTATAAATAAAATGTCCTATTTTTCCAATAACTATTAAATGATAGAGATTTACTACTATCCCTTGAAAAATATATATGTTACACTAAGGGTGAACAAATGGTTCCCAAATAAAACATGATAGATGGGTTCATTGGGTTATTAAAAATTAATGAATTATTAAATGGATATATATCATATCATGGGATTTTTAAGGGTTCAAATTTTAATACCATGGATGGGAATGCATTGTGAGTAAATTATTGTCACAGAATGAGTTACACATTGGTTTCTTATGTGGAATTCATTTTACAAGTTCATAAAGATGATATGAGATTCAATTCCTCAACTGACACATATGTTCTTAAATGGTATTCCTTGGAAATACTATAAGGTGATGAGTTTCTATATTATACATGTAGGTATTCCTTGGGTCCCTATTATTAATTCCATAAAAAATATCACGATGAAATCAAATTTAATTAAATTATCTTCCTACCACGTCAAGGATCATACATGTATTATGTAAATGCTTTACATACATGATAAAGTTGTAATACATTTATAAATATGAGGTACATGACACAAATAATCTTAGATCATTTAGTAATGACCATACATGGATTTTCAGGAATTATTCCAATTGTACCACTCATCTTTATACTCAGTCGCATATATAAATAAATTATAACATCGTACATTCCAAGACATTCTAACTTATGACAAAGCATATTTCCTCAGATGGGTGTACCATAGGGAACCTTGATCTACAAGAATTTTGTGTATTTTATTAAATTAATATTTTATTCGCAATGAATATTGGTTCATAAATTAGTCATGAAATGTTTGGTATTAGACACCATTGTAGGTGGACTATGTGTTTTTTCTCACACCCATTTTAGGATGCTGATTGGTACTCGTATAAACATCATAAATGAATTCAGGGACAAATAAAAATGTAATTATATGGAAATTTTATTCCTATATTATGATGGAGTATGATTGTAGTAGACTGAGAATATTCTTTTGATTCCACTAGTGAAAAAATTTGGTCTTTTTTATACCATGTTTTATATTCCTACTGCTATGTATCCCATGTATTCAAGTATTTTTTAACAGAATTATACTATCACCATTATGTATATGATAATTATTTCATAATATAGTTTCGTTTGTATTATTTATATATTATTTGTTTGTTATTTTTTTATGTCTATTTATTATGATTGTACTATTTATTTTTGTTATTATTGTAGTGTTCTTCACTTTGAACATGAGAATATTATCTTTCCTCTATATAACTATAAAATATCAATACTAGATTGAATATTATGGATTATAATGTAGTGTTCTTATGTACCGGTGGATATCAAATTACATTACATATCAGTGATATAGACCCACGTTGTTACATGATATGTGGAACAGATCGTGAACTTATGAGGGATTCGATAGAAGTACCAACTGATAAGATACAATACCAATGTGAAAATGAATCGAAAAATGAACAATATATCTATTAATAAAAATATAAATATTTAAAACAATCATAACATTATTCAAAATAGATATTCATAGTATGACGTTTTATATAATTTCGAACTCCATAACTCACTGATGAATGTTATGATATATTTCTTATTAGCTCTAAGTCACTATAATGTAATACTAAATGTCTCTAAAATAAACATCAATTTCATCAAAAAATGTATCCCCGATATGATTGTATGTCAAACTATATTCTATCATGTTGGAGTTGCACACTCCCTTATATAGCGTTCTTCATAAGGAGAATAATTTATACATGAGTGAAAGCTATTGTTGTGTGAAAATTCCACCAAATGAAGGTTGTCATCCCAACTATCAATTTAATCAATAGATAAAGCTATAAATATTTAATTTATAGTTTGATTTTTCCACTTAATCTAAACATATTTCTTAGGATAATTTGAATTACTAAATACAAATAATTTATTTTGATTCTACTGGATGATTCATTGGATCTTCATGGTAAACAATATATATCTATCAGATACAATAGAATGTGGTACTCCATTAAATCTTATTTATTCCATTCTAAATAACCTACAAATCAAAAATAAGGTGGAAAACATCTGAAAATGAAATGAGGTGTCCTAAATTCATAAGGATATTGGCTACATCTAATAAAAAATATGGCCTTTTGAAATATTATGGATTTCGATGAGACAATTCATGGTGGTGCTTCCCCATTTATAGAATATTGTGGGTAATTGTTTTAACATCCCCACATGAATCATTCTTCTCGAATTTACTTATGTACATAAGAAGAACCGATATAAATAATTTGTAATGTCCCATTTCATGTCTTCATATATGAAATACATTTTTAGTTTTTAATATATCATTTTACATTCAAGATATTTACAAAATGCTGAACAATGAGCTTCATCTAGTATTTACATCTACAATTTTGGAATTTATGGTAACATTACTCTATCCATGAACCATATCATTATCTCACTATCATGGATTATAAAAACCCAAATCTGGAGCCACTCAATTGGTGCCCCATACACAATTCGCCACACGACCTCAAGAACATTTCCTCAAATGCCCGAGGCTGCCGACTAGCAGCGAGGGCCATGGTGAGTGATTGGGGAAACTATGCCCTCATTTGGTATGGTATATAAGGCAGAGAAAATAAAAGTCAATAGAGGAAGTAGCAAACAACATATAATAACTAAAACGAAACAACTGAAGCAATGAATATAGATTAATGATGATAATCATGCAATAGGTACAAGTATATAAGGATAGCGGCAAACACAACAATGTGCTGAAATGAAACTGAGAGATAATATACTAAAAGTAAACAACCACTCCAGCCGTATCAAAAGCCTAAGCCCGGTCCTATGCTCTCCAGCTCCAACCAGCAATCATGTACCTGAAGTAGAATGGAAAAAATCCCAATCCACACCTACAACCATATGACCAGTTTGGGCCGAAAAGCAGGACCCAAATAGGGTGTGAGACTAATCCCAGTAGGCAACCACCACAAGATTTGTGCCCTACTATCATTGAGCAATATAGAAAAATTAATTTAAATAAATTTAGTAGAGAACAAGATTACACTAATTTAAACAATAATACAAATCTCTATTCACATTTATTTTTTAATTTAATTCAATCATTTAATTATCAACCAAGAAATCAAGAAAACACCTCTATATTCCTAAGTCATTGCTAGTAACACAATAGGTATCTTAGAAGAATACATAGACAACAAGAAGTACAAACCCCAAGCTTGTTATTTGGCTGGTGGACTCATCACAACCAACTAAACAAAATTTACACTGACTCTCTAGGTGGCTCATACTGGAAGACCCCTCTAGTCAAATAATCATACAAAGTCAAAGACACTTTGGGAATCTCTCACCATCAATTCCTCTATGGTCTGGTAATGATAGATATAGAATCTATGTGGAAGAACTTAAATCTAATTCCCCCTATAGTCTCGATACATAACTAGGGACACTCTGAGGAAGCACAAATTCTAATTCTGGAAGGTCCTACGAAATATACTAATTAAATAAGAGACTCTCTAGGTAACCCCTTAATCGTCAATTCTCTTTTTAGTATACTACACCAGGTTCACATAGCCCTGAGCAGACTAGTTATGTGTAATCAACTGTCAGCAGCCCTAATTCAGTTTGACAACTACTTGTCAAATAGCTATAATTCTTCCATAGCATATAAATGGAAGTCAATACAAGCAATCAATTATAACAAGGCAGGCAATCAGTGCAACAATTCCAGCCTCACAGGCAATGTAAAAAAATGGCGATAAACATCCAAAACAAGAGAGAACACCCATGGGGGGATCCTAAAACAAGATAACCAGAAATCATTATTCATATAATAGCCTCTAGCATACAAGAAATCTAAGTCAGATAATAAAACAGGATCGAAACCCTAACCCGAGATACTCGAAACATGGGAATGCAGAACTTTTTCACAAAAACTCCATGACATTAAACGTAGGGCAACAAAACACCTACCTAGATCCTTGGATATCAATATAAGTGAACCTTGGCTTGTGAATTGGCCTCAAACAGAGTAGATCGGCAAAAATTTCTAAAATGTTCAACCTCAGATAAATCTTATAAGAGAAGGAATCCGGAAACGTGGCCAAAGAGGAACCATGAACTCACCCCTGCGATTCTATTGCAATTGACGGCGTTCAATTTGGATAACTGGTGATGGTTCAGTGGCTCGAAAAAGATCTACGGTCGTACCTTCACTCTCGGTTGAAGAAGCTGGAGAGGAAGACGTTTTTGGGGTTAAGACGCGACCTCGGTCCATTTTATGAAGAAAAAGAAAGTACACCGCATGTACTTTTAGAGTACACGGTGTGTACTCAGCTTTTCTGTACTCTACATAAGGCATGTCACCCCTACATGGCTGTGTGTGTGGGCACGACACAGCTAGCACACAGCCTTGAGCGGCAACAAAGTACACAACGTGTACTTATAATGTTCATGGCGCGTTCTTAGAAAATTTCTAGATTCTCTTCTTATTCAAAAAAATGACCAAAAAAGGAAAACATACATGAAAAAAAGGTCCATGTTCTTACAAACTTCCCCCCTTAAAGAAATTCGTCCCCAAATTTACCTAGAAAGGTGGTGAAGAAGAAACCTCGAACAACTCTGGAAACTGTGATCGCATATCGGCCTCCCTCTCCCAAGTATCATTCTGTACACTACTGTGCTTCCATAGCACCCGTACCAGAGGAACAGACCGTCCATGGAGTACCTTTTCACTACGATCAAAAATCCAGATAGGATGCTCCTCGAATGATGCATCATGCTCTATCTCAACCTCCTTGGGTTGAAAGAAATGATACGGGTCTGAGAAATAGCGTCGAAGATGAGAGACATGGAAGACATCGTATATAGCCTAGTACCTCTGTGGTAAATCGGTGAATGATTTCCCTGTCTCTGGATCCTCTTGTGTCCTAACCTTGGGGTAACACATAGGAAAACCTGATCTCCAACCTATAAGAAACCAGCCCAATGCTCTCCAGAACCTTAAATGGCCTGATGTAAATCGGTAAATGATTGCCCATTCTCCAGATCCTCTTGTGTCCCAACCTCGAGGTAACACGTAGGAAAACCTGATCTCCAACCATGAACTCCAAAGGTCATCTTCGCAGATTGGCATAAGATTTATGATGATACTGTTCAGTATCCATCCTCTTCCAAATCAACTCCACCTATTCAATGGTCTCCTGAATGAGACGAGGTCCCAACATAGCTGCCTCTCCTACCTCTAGCCAACACAAGGGTTATTGGCACGACCTACCGTAGAAAGCCTCATATGGTTCAATCTAAATAGTTTTTTTGAAAACTATTATAGTAGGAAAACTCCACTAGAGGTATATGTCTCTTCCCATAACCTCCAAAATCAAGGACGTGTTCTCGTAGCATGTCCTCAAGAACCTGAATCGTGCGCTCTGACTGGCCATCCGTCTGGGGATGGTAAGTTGTAATCAAAAGTACATATATACCCAAAGCCCTCTATAACCCTTTATATAAATGTGATGTGAAGAGGTCATCTCTATCTGAAATGATAGTACTCTGAACCCCATACAAGCATACAATCTCATGGATGTACAGCCGTCTAAGCTCATCATCACTGAAGGTATCCTTGATTGGAAAAAAGTGAGCAACCTTCGTGAGCCTGTCAATGACAACCCATACCATGTCATTCGCTCGAGGCGATCTTGGTATCCATGTCACGATGTCCATCACGACATCATTCCACTTCCACTCGGGAATGGGTAGCTGCTGTAAAAGCCATGTTGGTCACTGGTGATCTGCCTTCACCTACAGACAGGTGGAAAACATCATGAAAAAACCATCAACATCTCTCTTTATACCTGGCCACCAGTACTGGTGGTGTAGATAACAATACATATTGGTGACGCCCAGATGATCTTCCCAAACTAAGGAATGAATGTCTCACATCATCTCCTCGCGTATATCTACTGGAACCCACACACGTCCCTAGAAACGCAAGATCTCATCCTCACCTACGGTGCATCCGGGAAGAGGGTCATATCCAGACAAGCTTTCCCATAAGACTAAGCCTTTAGAATCTGATAGCTGCCTCATTCGAACTCGGTCATGAAGGGTAGAGCTAACAGCTTCATAAGAAAGAATAGTCCGCACCTCTTTGTCATGCACCTCCATATGCATTTCAGAAAATAGAGACATAAGCTGCCAATCGCTGCTGGCCTCCTAAACTCCCTATATCTGTGTCCTCTTGCTCATTGCATCTGCCACAGCTTTGCCTTTCCCTGGTGTATAAGAAAGCTTGATATCGAAAGACTGTAGGTACTCAACCCACCTACGTTGTCTCAAAATAAAGTCACTCTATGTAAAGATATACTTGAGCCTCTTGTGGTTAGTATTTACCACAAAAAGCTCTCCCAGAAGATAATGTCCCCAACAACGCAATGCATGAACAACTGCAGAAAACTCCATTTCATGCTTAAGATAGTTTCTCTCATGTGGCCTCAACTGCTGAGATCCATATGCAACAACACGATCCTCCTGCATAAGTGTTGCTCCAAGACCGATGCTAGATGCATCATAGAAAACTGTATAACTCTTCCCGGCTCCAGTAAAACTAGAATTGGTGATGAAGTCAATCTCCCCTACATCTACTGAAAGGATGAATCACAGGATTCTGACCAAACATACTTCAACCTCTTCTTAGTCAAGCCTGTCAACGACACTGCTAAGCGTGATAACTACTATATAAACTTCCTGTTGTAACCACCCATCCCTAAGAAACATCGCAGCTCGAATACATTCTTCACCTGCTCCCAGGTAACTACTGCTATCACATTCTCTGGGTCTACTGATACTCCTGTCTCTAAGATGATATGACCCTGGAAGTGAATCTCATCCATCCAAAATTGGCACTTTGAGAACATAACATATAACTGATTGTCCCTCAGTGTACTCAAAACGATCTCAAGATGGGTTGCATGGTCTTGTTGATTGTGAGAGTACACCAAGATATCATCCATGAAAACCACCACAAAAGAATCCAAGTAAGGATGGAAAACACTATTCAGCTGTGCCATTAAAACTGCTGATGCATTCATGAGACCGAATGGCATAACCATTAATCATAGAGACCACACCTTCTCCAGAAGGCTGTAAGAGGTATATCAGATGGTCTATCACACAACTGATGGTAGCCAGATCTCAATTCTTTAATTGAGAAAACTATGGCTCCTCAATGTTGATCAAAGAGATCATCTATATGTGGAAATGGATACCAGTTCTTGACTATCAATTGGTTCAGCATCCGATAATCTACACAAAGCCATAAGGTACCTTCTTCCTTCTTTGAAAACAGAACGGGCGAACCCCAAAGAGAAGTACTGGGTTGGATGAAACCTTTTTCATGAAACTACTCCAACTACTTCATGAAATTATACAACTCAAGTGTAGCTATCCTATAAGGATTAATGGACACTAGTGTCGCTCCTGGCATAAGCTCAATAGAAAAGTCTACCTCACACTCCGAAGGAAAACCAGATAAGCCTTATAGAAATACATCTAGAAATAAATTAACCACTATAGGAAAATCTAACTGAGAAGTTCCTTGGTCATCCAAATATAAGCTAGAAATCTGGGCTGTAAAACCTCTCATCCCATAATGCTCTGGTCCAGATCTGCTCACCTGGACATCCCATTCGCCCTTGTGAAGAAAAGATTTGCCCTCTATTGATGTGAAACTCACCCTTTGACGATAATAATCAACAAAGGCCTGGAAGGGAACTAACCAGTCCATAACAAGAATTACACCATAGTATTTCATCTCCAAAAATTATAGATTCCATGAAAAATGACTCCCACTAACCTCAAGGGGGCAGTCTAAGCACTAACGCACGCTGGAAGTTCTAATTCCCAAGGTAGTGTCTATCATCATCATATCCTCGGAAGTATAAATAGTATGTCTAAGGCTTCCATAGTATGCACAGAAATAAATCTATTAGAAGCTAATGTATCAAAAAGTGCAGAGGATAGAACTAAGGATACTTAAATCACACCTCGAACTGTTGATGGTCCAGGATCCTGCTCCTGATAAATCTGCTCTACCGCAAAATTCTGGCATGTACTGCGGCCCTGTGTAGCAGCCTGAGATCCCTGAGATGACCCTCCCTGAGCTAGAACACTATGTCCAAGGACTCTACCCAGACTGGAATGACCTGAAGAACTCTAGACCCCAATCTGCTGAGGAACTAGTAATCCTACTCCTGTACGCAGATTCGAAACTGATCCCCCTTCACTAGCCGTTAGAAGGAGAACCTTGCAGAAATGTTTCAAATGACCCATCTTGCCACAAGATCGGAACTCTACTGCATCCATCAGACACTAAGGCTTCTTATGCCCATTTCTTCCACACTGATAGCACACCACTTGGTTTCCAGAGGGAAGATCTCGTCTACCTGAAGGAACACCTCGCTTCCTCGAGTCACCTCGTGTAGACTCTCGGTGGTGCTTCATGCTGTCTATCTGAAACAAATCAACCCTAGAATCTTAACCACCCTAGTCCACACCTTCATTCTCCCTCACATTTATCTATGTGATAAGCGCCTGATTGACTATCAGAGTAAAAGAAGTCAACTAAAAGTCGTTCACCTATGATTTTATGTCCCGTCTGAGGCCATCCTCAAACTTCCTCGCTAAAAAAAACTCACCATTACCCTGAACAGGAGTGAAACACTGTAAATATGTGAAGAAATAGGAAGACTCCATAATTATGAGAGTACCCTGCTGTAGGTTTCTGAACTCTCTGGCTCTGTCAGCCGTCAGCGTCGTCAGGTAGAATTAGTCATAGAACGTACGCTGAAACTCATCCCAAGCCATAGATTGTTGGTGCCCTGCTTGCGAAACCACATCCCACCAACTCTTAGAAGAATCTCGTAGCATATAATTCACGATCTTAACTCTCCTCTCCGGAGGAGTCTCTTGGTGATCAAAGATGGATAGCAAGGATTCTAGCAATGACTCTGTAGCCTGTGGTCCTCCATCCCCTATGAACGTGGGAGGATACTGCTACTGAAAGACCCACGTCAGCTCTGCCATTGACAGGGCAGGATACTGAGCACCATGGAAGGTCTGCGTGAATCTCATGAAACTCTCTCTGAACTGAGCATCAGAACCAGTGTCTAGAATCACTGCAGGTGCCATATTGGGAATGATAGGCGGAACTACTGGTATTCAATGATCTATCGTATCAAGCATACGTTCACTGCCTGGTTTTGGACGTGCAACGGGAGGACGTCTTGGTTCCATAACTCGGAATGTTCAAAATCACACCATAATTAAAGACGAACACAGTTTCAACTTAATAGAGTAAAATGGAACATGAGAGAAAAACTCTAAAATTTTCGAAAAACATGACTACACGGCGTGTAGTACAACTACACGGTGTGTTTCCTGAAATTTTACCCTGAGCGCATATCGTGGCCATACATGGCAGGGTAAACCACCTGGCTACACGACGTGTTCTCAAACTACATGGTGTGTACTAACCCTTTTTCTACCTACCCGGTTACTCTTACACGAATTGGAACACAGACTGTCTTAGTAAGAAACTACATGGCATGTTTTCCACTACACGGTGCGTCCTTATGATTTTTTTTCATATCATTGTCGTTAGTCACACGGACTGGTACACAGACCACTACTTCACAGCGTGTTATCATGGTACACGGTGTGTTTCCCTACAGATTTTACAACCCATGTATTCAGCTACACGGCTATGTCACATGGCTCCTCTAAGACAAAACAACACAACATGTTCAAAGGAGACACGATGTGTACTAAACATGCCTTACCTGGCCCATGTTGTTAGCTACACGATCTGACACATGTCTGAAACTAGACGGCGTGTTCCTGACAGACATGACGTATATGAGAAAGGTGACATCGACCCGTGTTGTTAGCTACATAGCCGGATCCACAGTTAACTATACACAGCGTGTAATATTAAGACACTGCGTGTATGAGAAATGATAACAAAACCCATGTTTTTCATGACACAGACCAGGCACATATTTCATACTACACGACATGATAAACTAGTACACATGATGTTCCTTTACGATTTTTCACAACCCCGTGTCCCTGTCCACACAGTCAGTGACACTGCCAAAAACTACACGGCATGTATTCATAAACTACATGCTGTGTATTTTGGGTTTTTCCAGACAATAGCCTCAGAACAGCACCGTAGCCCAGAAAACACAGAAAAGCAAGCATTATGGTGCCAAATTCCGATCTGTGGGGGACCATACTCCATGCGAATCAAATGATGGCATCTTATGAAATGCATATATCAGGTAATCTATATAATAAACTCACGATTCACCATATTCCAATCCTCGAGGGCCAATAACACCTCTAAGACCAATGTTTTGTGTCAATGATAAAGAAGCTCTAAAAAAACGATACCCTATCAACATAGAAAGTATTATATCACAACAGATATCAAAATAGCATGCATTGTCTATCACAAATTCTATCACAACAGCATGAAATTTCTAATGTAGTCTAGATGGCATGGAAAAATGCATGACATTTGATTTCCTAACAGGTGGCAATATGATGCATGAGATGGTATACCATCATCTCATCGGGTTCCAACAAAATAATACCACAATCATATAAACAGTAATAGCACAAAACAAGTGCACCACCCAATGTTGATGTCAATTAAATAGTAACATTTCCAAAACTCGAAAGCAATAATATTCGAGGTAATCTGGCTTTTTCACTATACACAGGTTATAGAACTCCCAGGAACATCAATTTACCATTTACCTATTCCGTCCTATCCCAGTCTATTGTCGCTAAACAGTATGTCAATATAAAATGAAATAAACTCTTCTTATACCACATTATAACGACCCGAATCCAGATCCACGCAACTGTTGACCTATACTCAGTTCACAAAATGACCTCAAGTGTATTTCCCCAAATTCCCGAGGCTTCCGACTAGAAGCGAGCGCCTTGGTGAGTCATTGGGGAAACTATGCCCTCATTTGGTAAGGTATACAAGGGAGAGGAAATAATAGTCAATAGAAAAAGCTGTAAACATCATATAATAACTGAAACTAAACAAGAGAAGCAATGAATATATAGTTATGATGACAATGATGTAGCAGGTACATGTATACAAGGAAATAAGCAAACACAACAATGTGCTGAAATGAAACTGAGAGACAAAGTAATAAAAGTAAATAGCAACCCCAGCAGCATCGCAATCCTAAGCCCGGTCTTATGCTCTCCAACTCTAACCAGCAATCATGTTCTTGAAGAAGAAGGGACACAATCCCTATCCAGACCTACTACCATATAACCTGTTTGGGATGAAAAATAGGACACAAACAGGGTGTGAGACTAATCCTAGTAGGCAACCACCACAAGATCTGTGCCCTACTGTCCGTGAGAAATATAGAAAAATTAATGGGAATAAATGCAGTAGAGAACATGAGTACACTAAAGTAAACAATCCTACAAATCTCCATTCTCATGTATTTATCAATTTAACTCAATCATTTAATTATCAACCATGAAATCAAGCAAACAGCTCTACATTCCCAAGGCATAGCGAGTAACACAAAAGGTATCTCAGCAGAATACCTGAACAACAAGCAATAAAAAACCCAAGACTGTTATTTGAATTGGTGGACTCATCACAAAAAAACAAACAAAATTCACAATAACTATCTGGGGTGGCTCATTTTGGCAGAACCCTCTAGGCATGTAATCATACAATGTCACAAACACTCTGGGAAGATCTCACCATTAATTCACCTACAGTCTGGTAACAATAGCTATATACTCTCTGAGAAAGCACATACATCTAATTCCCCTGTAGTCTCGACACGTAAATAGGGAAATTATGAGGAAGCACAATGTCCAATTCCCATAGGTCTTGAAAACAATAATAATTAAATAACAGACTCTCTAGGGAATCCCTTAATCGTCAATTCCCTCTTTAGTCTACCACACCAGGTTCACACAGCCCTGAGCAGTCTAGTCATGTGTAATCGACTTTCAACAACCATAATTATGTACAAAAACTACCTGGATAATAGATATGATGCATGAAATTCGTATAAACGGCAGACAATACATGCAATCAATTATTACAAGGCAGGCAGTCAATGCAACAAGGTCTTCCTCACAAGAAACATAATCCAAATGGTGATAAACAGCCAAAAAAAGGGAGAATACCCTTGGGGTGATCCTCAAACATAATAAAAATAAATAATTATTCATCTAATAGACTCTAGCAAACAATCAATCTAAGGAAGATAATAAAATAGGATCAAAACCCTAACCCAAGATACCCAAAACATGGGAATTCAGCACATTTTTCACAAAAACTCAAAGACATTCAACTTAGGGAAATAATGAACCTACCTCGATCCTAGGAGATCGATATACTTGAACCTCGGCATGTGAATCATCCTAGAACATATTAGATCTGAAAAATTTCTAAAAAGTTCAACATCAGATAACTCTTATAAGAGAAGGAATCAGGAAACATGGCCAAAGAGGAACCAAGAACTCACTACTATGATTCTATTGCAACCGATGTCGTTCGATTCAGATAACTAGTGATGAATCAGTGGCTTGGAGAATATCCGCAGTCGTACCCTCACTCTCGGTCAAAGAAGCTGGAGAAGAAGATGTTTTTGGGGTTAGGATGTGACCCTGGTCCGTCTAATGGAAAAATAAAGTACACAGAGTGTACTTTTGGATTCCACGATGTGTACTCATATTTTTCGTACACCGCTTAAGGTAGCCTCCATGTTACCCCTACCTATCAGTGTGTGTGGCCATGACATGACCAGCACACGACCTCGAGCCACAACAATGTACACGGCGTGAACTTAGAAAATTTCCAGATTATCCCCTTTTTCCCAAAAATGACCAGAAAAGGAAAAACATACCTGAAAAGAAGGTATCGGTTCTTATATGGATGAACTTATGTATAATCGACATTTTTATATATTTTTTTATAAAATACCTCTACTTGTACATAATATTTTCATGGATAGATGGTTGTAAATTCATTTGGGAAAGACATAATTTCTCTCCATTTTAAATAATTAATGTTTCATATTCTACAAATCCTTATACATTGGATATCTTTTAATCAAAATCATGTTCATACTAGAAAGATCCTTCCATCTCAAATTATTATCAACCTTATTATTATTTCATTGGTGGTATTGTATTGAGAATTTATAATCATTACTCTATTGATCATGTGCTGATTCAACAAATTATTATTTTTTTGTTTTTTTATGCTAAACACACCAAAATTTGAGTTACTAGTGAATTTTATTTAATGTGATTTTTAGGATATTAATATACATTATTTAATTTATTCAATAATAATTTTCAATTTATAGTTTTTCTATGAATATTCATTCAATTACTTGAGATGTGTTGAAACATGCACAAGATGAACTATTTAAACTCTACGTTAATAAAGTATAACGTGTGGATTAGAAACCATTAATTTGAAATAAAATGTATTGATTATATATACTACGCTATCAGTAATCAATGGTTCATGAACCATACTTTTGGAATCAATTCTACATTTTTAGAAACTAATATATTGTACATCAACCCTAATTTTGTGATCAAAGGTATATTGTAATCCCTATGTTTGGAGTTTTTTATATGAATGGACCATATATTTAAAGATTCAATGATGGAGTTTTGAATATGTGAAATTTTCATTAATTTTTGAAAAAGAATTAGAGGAAAAATGATCTATTCAGACTATATTTATGATATATTCAATAGAACCTTATGATTTTTTGAAAGGCTTCCAATAAATGGAGTAAATTATTCATATTCAAACGGGAAGTTACAGCCTCTGTTGAATGATTATAAATTCAAATATTTTTTATTTATTCTATGATATTGATGTAGATGAGTTGACCATGATATTCTCATCTATCATTAAATATATCATGACAGTCTACATAGAAAAAAGAAGGATGAATTCATGGGAAAGGTGATATACATAAAAAAACATGTGTCATTGCATTCTGAGATACTATTTGGAGACATACATATTCTGATTAGTCATTTCACAACTATTTCTATCATTACTACATTAATATTCATTATGTATTCTTCTACAAAGAAGGATGAATCATTTTTTATGGATACAATTTTGATACATACATTTTTATAAATATGCATACAATTTTATCTATATCTATTTGATGAAATACTATGTGATGTTGAAGATCTATTTGGTGTTAATTTTCTCACAATCATATAAACACTTTCAATTGTTATCACAATAGTGAATTTGTAGCGATATCCACACTAAAATATATCTCTATTGATTCAGTGGAATTTTGAATGCTCGGGCATATACATTGTAATGTGTTAGATTCATGGACTAAGATCTTGATTTATAGTTTCAAATAAAAGACCCAAAATGATATTTAAATCTTAATTGTAAAGGTTTCAACTGCATGAACATAGTTTTGGATTAAATTTCTTAGGATAAGAGGAAATAATGAATATTTTAGAGCTCATGGATTTTATTTTCGGTGGAGTGTACTAAGGGATCCTTGGGCCTTGAACCACTATACCTTGATGTGTTCATTTACTTTATATATTTCATATAATCTCTCTTCTTATGATAAAATGAAAGTATCACTCTAAAAAAGATAGGTATTATGAATCTATCAAATATTTGAGAACTAAAATTCAACCCCATTATGTCATCGCTTTCACCGTTATCATCCCAACCTAAAAATTAGTATAAAATGTATGTCTCTACAGGTATATTTTCTCATATAAAATTCTATATCAGATATCGACTATTGACAACAAATGATGTTTTATTTTGATATTTTTTTTTTCAGAAATCCTTTAATATTGTTTTATCTATTCGATACTAGAAACTAATATCAAAGGAAATAATTATTTTGAAATATTCCATATTATCTACTTCATATCAATATGTTGTATTATATGGCTATTTTGTATATTTAATATTTCTAAAAATTGTGATTTATTGATTTATCATGAAATGGATGATTCTTGAAAAGGTGTTTTGATGATCCATGCTTATTATTTTAATGGGGATAATTATAAATGTTTCAAATAATGTATGATTGTTTATTTCATAAATATTTGAATAAGGGTTTAGATGAATGTTGTTAAAACTTATGATATTCATAATGATATTTTTTTATTTGAATGATGAGCATTAAAGGGAATTTTCTTTCAATTCAAAAGCTATGAATTTTATTGTGACTGGTTTAGGAATCAATGAATTCAACCGAGTATCTAAGTGTCATATTGCAGATGATATGTGTAGTCTCTTTCTATTTCCCATGATGAAAATAAAAATATCATAAAATTATAGTAAACTATTTTGAAATTTTCATTTGATACATTAATATAAGAAACTGGATCTTCTTTTGAGGTGTGTTTTTGTTTTTCTAGTATTTTTTAGGAAAAAGATGTGTTTTCAGGAAATTTCATATGTACACGCCGTGTACCTGGGTACTGCAGGTAGCCTGGTTCTGGCCACATCACGACCATGCACACAACTATGTTTGGTGCCCTCTAGACCACCTAATTATGGGGCCGGTGAAGGCAAGTACACACTATGTACCTCTAAAGTACACACCGTGAACTTTCTTTTTTTATTAAACGTACCAAGGTCGTGTCTGGCAGACAGAACCGTCTTCCTCTCAACCTAGTTCATCTCAGAGTGTCTGTACGACACTGATCTTCTCCAAGACCTCGATCGAGCGTATGTTCTCCAAATCAGACTCCGTTTGTTTCGTTGGAATTGCATCAGCGAGTTCTCTCTTCTTCTTGAACACCTTCTGCTGATTTCTTCCCTCTTGTGAGATATATTGGGTTGAATGTTTTAGGTGTTTTTATATATATACGATGTTATAAGGTGATTCAAGGCCGGAGACTCAATTATATTTATCTCCTGATGTCGAGATAGGTGGTTTGAGGCCTTCCATGGATAGTTTTTGAGTTTTATGTGAAAACATTCCTAATACCCTTGAACGAGGTATTGAACATTTATGGGTTTAGACCTATTATTTCCTGTTATTCCCTAGATTTTTTTTGATAGAGGTTACTTGTTGTGAATAGGGTTTACTTTCCAATGATATGGAGGTTATTCCAATGCTTTCTTATCTTGAATGTTTGGTCTCGTTTTCTTGTTAAGATATTGTTTCTTTCCCATGCCTAGTATTGTTAGGATGGAGTGATTTTTTATCTGATGATGTTAATACTGGAATAAAGGTGATTCAAAGGTTAATTTTATTTTACTAAAATATAAAATGATATATAACTATTCAAGAAAGTGGAACAATGTTTTGAAGTCTACATGTATTAATACTTCAAGTTCTCATGTTGAATCAAATAATGATTTTGTGACCAAGAATAAAATTAAAATGATATGTCTTGCGGTTCATTCCATTGAGGTATAATATATATACACTAAAAAACTAGTTGTGATAAATGATGTAATGATGAATTAAAAAAATATGCATTCAGTATAATAGACAATAATGAATGATTAAATAAATAAAATAGGAAACTTATGAAGTTTTATGATATTTTTCTATTAGATAATGGGAATTTGTCACAGAAAATTATTGTTTTAAAATCCAATTCCTATGAAACATTTTTTTTATTTTCATGTTACAATGATTAATGAACATATGGATAATGATAATGAATTTAAAAAACATATATTATAATGATAAAATGAAAAAGAACTTTTTAAATCAAATAACTCAAAATCATAAAATACCAAAAGAAAAATTTGGAATAAAAAGAAATGATGAAAGAAGAATATTGAATACTAATTTTTTTAAAATAGAAAAATTCATGTCAACTATTAATTTTTTTATTGTCAAATTAATGGTCATTATATAAATGATTATTGTTTTACAAACCTAAAATTTATGGTTCCCAAATTTTTTTATTTCTCAAAAGATTTGTCTAACATTAATAGTAGAATTACTACTCAAAATAAAAATGTTCGGTTACCTTAAATACAAATTTATAACACTACTACACAAAAAATAATGTGGGTAGAAACAAGTACATACATATTATATTTGTATGATTACACCTCTAAACATCATTGTTAATACATTATGTGGTCGATTTATGGATATATGTGAATGTAGCCACAAAAAGAGTGAAATATCTTAAGTAGTTCATTATCAGACTATCTATAATACTTATGTCACTGATTAAGGAATAATTTATTTGTTAGTATTTATATAATTCTGGTACATTAATTGTTTTATATAATAATAGAGAGATATTTCTCATATTTTAGTGATGACTCATTTTATTATTTTTATCATGTTGTAGTCTATATTTTTATAGATTTTATTTTTTCAAAATTTTTACTTATTTTTTATTGTAGAAATGAATTATTTTTTATGAAATGATTATACTTTCTTATTTTGAAATTTAAAATAAATTCCATTTCTAATTATTAAATATTCACTCATACACTATTCTTACATAATATATAATGATTATTCTGTTTTTTTCGATTGAGGAAGCGAAAAGTGTACTACATTATGTTCTAAAATAATGTCTACAATTCATCACATACATTTATATTATTATGTCATCCTATTTGAATAATCTAATTCAAATATTATGGTAAACAATACATAGATAGTTGAAGTGGTTATGTTCATCAAGATTAAAAAGAAAAGTGTTCTCACAAATGGATGAATGGTAATATCTCTTGTTTTCTATTATGTATATTGAAGTTTCAAAGAAAATCAAATAAACAAAACAATTATGTTCATATTTTTGAATAACAAGACATATCTACTTCTCAAAAATAATATGAAATTATTCTATTATATGTTAACACATTGAATAAAGAAAATTTGAAGCTAGTAGCTGATTTAGATGCATCCAACAAGTCTTATAATGATGTATAGAATGAATAGATATAAAAATTGGCTTTTTTGTTTAGAATATAGTCTTTAGAAATGAACGATAGTTTGATTTCAAATGTAGGCATTGAAGAATACAAATTCTAAACACTATGTCAAATAGATTTTATTAATAGGGATGATGCTCTCATGAAAATTCCAGATAAGATAAAGATGTTTTCTAGATGAAAAGTTATTTTCATTTTCATATCATAGAACACTAGAAATTAATAACAATATAGATTAACTCTAAAATGTTTTAGCTTCTTTAAGTTATACATCTTTAATTTGGGAATGTATAGAAGAATATTATTCACTTTTCCAAACCACAATTTTTTCATTTCAGTTAATATCAAATGTATAGTTTTCAAAATATATCGGGTTAGTAAAATAAAAAATTAATTTTGTTCTATTATTTAGTTTATAATTTCTTTTTGATAGTTATCTTATATAACCATGTAATTAATTTTTAATTTTATAATAATAAATTTATTTATGAATAAAATAGTTTTATTTTACTAATGAATCTATTTTTTTTAATATTAATACTAAAAATAAATTAGTCAAAATATTTTTTTTCCAAATTTTATATCATATATGATACAGTTTAGGAGATGTGTTAGGAAAATATTCTTTTCATTAGTTAAAATATTATATTTTACTACATTCCACTCTTTCTTAAATCAAGTATTTAGATGAATTTAGCTTCAAATAATCTATATTAATATAATTTTATTTCGAAATAATAGTGAGAATAGTTTTGTATACATTTTTAATGGTATGGGATAGTGTTTTTATGGGAATGTGTTTATAGTATTAGCTTACATCATAATTGTTTTTACACTTAATTAAATTAACACGTGAGAAATTTTTTGACGCTTATAATAGTGGAGAAGATTTATATAAAGGGATAATGGGGGAGAGGTTATCATTAATAAATAAATAAATATTATATAAAAAATGTATAAATTTTACTATTTTCAAATTCTATTTTATTATTAGTTTGGTGATAAGAAAAAAATCGGATATTTTAATGCATGGTTTGATTCAAAAGATTGACAATTCTCATTTTGGTTTTGATGCACATACAAACCCATATGTTTTTACTAATTATATTTATTTTATCTCAATTTTAATAAATTATTATTAATTATAATATTTATTATAAATAATTATTCATGTCATTTGATTGATTGGAATATTTATTGTACTATACCGGAAATTTAAAATAGTATTATGAAAATATTGTTCATTCCCTAAATTTCTATAGCATAACTTCTGCATTGGAAACCCTACATTAGAAATATCATGTTTTTATTAAAAATCCCACACTATTGGGAATGCATGGTTCAAGAACCCTACATTTAGAATAAATCACATGTTTGAGGAAACAAAAATATGGAACATCAAACCTAATTTTTGTGACAAACCATACGATTTCAACCATACATTTGGAGTTTTTTCATCACATGATAGAGCCATACATTTTACTATTCAACAATGTAGTTTAAATATCAATTTTAATTAATTTATGCATTAGGCCTAGATACTTAAAAAATTATTCAGATATCATTTATAACCAGTTCAATGGATTGTTAAGATTGTTTTAAAGGCTTATAATCAATGAAGATTTTTTTATTTTTATTGGAAGTTATAAACTCCCTTAAATGATTTTGCATTGAAATATTTTTTATTTATTTTATGATATTTCTAGATATTTGGTTAGCCTAGAGCTATCCGACCAACATCACAAATATCAACATGATTGTCATCAATACTATATGGATGAATATGTTTGGAATATGATATAACAAAAACCTCATGTGTCATTGGATTTATAGATAAAATTTGGAGATAAACATGTTTTGATCTATCATCACAATGTGATGGCTATATATGATAATGTATTTATCATATGATTTTCTTTTATAAATATTGATGAATCATTTTTCATGGATACAATTTAGAGACATAGTAGTTTAAACATATGTCTAGTTTTATCTCTTTCCCTTTTTAATGAAAGACAACACAACATTAAAGATATATTTTCTATTTTTATATAATAAATACCAGAATACATATATCAGTTGTTACTAGTACTATAAATATTAACCTTTATCAAGAACATAATCAATATCTATTGAATTAGTGGATTTTTTTCTACTCAGACTCTATCAATGTTTTGTTTCAATGTATTGCATAATGATTTCGGATTTATGGTTTCCTATAAAATATCCAAAATGATCATTAAAGACATATTATAAAGGTGTCAAATTCCTACACTCAGTTTTTTGATTAAAGGTGATAGGATAAGAGGACATAGTGATAATAACCATACTCTTGGAGATGAGGATTTTTGGAGTAGACTAAGGGTTTTTGGTTCCCTGAACCTCTATACATCACTTTTTTCTCTTCCATCAATTATTTACCCCACACACTCATCTTTAAGATTAATGGAAGGGATCAATACAAAAAAGGATAAGTTTTTTGAATATTTTAATGTTTGAAAACCAAAATTCACCGTCAATTGTGTCATTGAATTTATCATTAATATCTTATCCTATCATTATAAATTCCAACCAACACCTATGAATCATATTCAACACACTATATGTGAATATATAATTGAAAATTATATTACCCATATATTTGTCTAACCCTTTAGTATAATGATAATTAATTAATTTGTTTGATGAATTAATTTATACTAATATATCCATATCCTGATCTAGGTATATTTTCAAATATTTTTAATTATATTGATCTATATTCTATCATCATAACATTCTTCATGAGTAATACTCCTATTATATTATTTGATACATAACTATATATCACTAACAATTATCCATTATTGGGATGTTTGATAATAGTTGAACTGATTAACCTCCCCCTTTATTTTTAATTATATTCACATTCATTAATCTTCATGAACATAACCCATTCTTAGTTAAATCGGTGAGTTGATTATATAGTCATTAGAAATATCTCAAAAAATGTCTATATTATCAAAATAACACAAGACTACTAAATTTTTCAGGTACCATTTTTGGTCTAGTAAATTATTAAATAACTGTAGTCTTTTAGGTATCCACCAATATACCCTTATAGAAGATTATATTAGATATAAAGAAGATTTATGAAGTTAATTTTACACTTGGTAAAATATTTATGCATTTTCTTAATTCTTATGATGTTCATCACAATTAAATTTTGATCTTAATGCTATCCAATTCTCTATTAATATATAAGAATATCATTAATAAATTATTCTAAGAAGAAATCGTGGTAATCTCTAACGACTTTATTCCTTAAATTTATAATGGAAATAAGTGAATTAGAAAGCCCAATGGCATCACAATAAATTCATAATGGCCATACCACATATGGAATGTTGTGTTTATAATATCCCCCTTATGAACCCTAATAAAATGTTATACAGAATAAATTTCGACCATGTAAATCAAATAAGTTCATCATCATTGATTTATGAAATCAATAATATAGGGTAGAGTAAACATGTAATTTCTATTGATCATCTAATGTTCATTATAAAAAATTCATATATATATTGAACCACATTTTGTTAGGAAAAAAATATTTTTACCCCATAATGATTTAATAGGGAATATAAATCCCTTATCTAGTTTCTCCTATAGTTTCTTCTTCTAGAAACGCAACATAATTGAAACCATTATATAAGTAGTATTTAAAATAGCTCTGGAACAAGGTTTTGGTTCCATTTAAATATACACCCCATGATATATAGGACTGAAAGGAAACACATAAGGAATGGAGTCATTAATCCACCAAACAATTCCCATATCCTCAATTTATAGTTTTTCCAGATCTATATAAAAAAATACCCTTCATGGATAAGAATTAATGACATAAATATAGATGTAATTTCAATTGGGAGTAAATATTCATCATTTCAAAAATTAATTTTCATAGGTTCATTTAAAATATGAAATATTAAATTCATTCCATAATAATTTATATGGGATCCATATAATAGAAAAATATTGATGTTTAGATCACATCAATTTCAACTAGATGGAGAATGAAATGATTATGAAGAGGAACATTCCTACAAAAATCATTCATAGGGGTGTTACAAAATGTATTTGTGACTATCGTACAATTAGTCCCTTCTACTAGTAAATCAAAATGAAAAAGGTTTTTGGTAATTCAGTACCATTAAAATGATTACATTGACACTATTGTGTGCATAGATCTAGAATAAAATAAGATATTGTTTGTTCTGTAGTTGATTATAAGTGTACCCATGGACACATAATTACTATATTCCACATTTATTGTAATGATAAGACTATTTATTCTGTTTTCTTTTGTATTAATAGGTTTTTGATGTTTATCATATTCAATGACCATTAGATTAATTCAATTTTTTTTGAATAAATCTGAATCTCTATGAATTATATGATTTTGATGTAGCGTGTTGCATTAGATGGAATCTTTATTTCATCCTCAATATCAACTTGCCTATTCATCATCATTAATAATTGATAGGATTAAAAACTGTCCATTAAATATTGAAACCACCACTCAGCACGATTCTTGATATTCCCTTGATGTTTCTTCAAATATTTATAGCATGTAAGTGATAAGAATTTCTCCCAACATTGTGATTTATTCAAGTTTTAAAAATACACAATGTCCTATTATATTTAAAATAATAGGGTTGTCGAGAATATAAATATTTAATTTATACGATGTGTGAACATAAAATAATTTATTCAATTATAATGAAGTTTCTTTTAGATAATTCCTTTTCGAGACATGGATTTAATTAAACAAATGGTTAAAGAGTTACTCTTTCAATGATAATGATTAAATGATAATAAAAAGAAGAATGAATCTAGAAATAATCTTCATAATTTATGATACATTCCTAATCTTTTTTATTAATCCCATGATATTGTTTCTCAAAAAAATCATAAAAATTTATAGAAATACAATTTGAAATTATCCTCATAAATTTAAATAATTCCATTGAATTTGTTTCTTCCTCATATCATATATTATTAATAAGATTCCACTATTTATCTATGTTTCCATATAACCATTAAATGGGTTGTTAAATAATTTCATGCCATGAGCATTAGATAAGAGCATATATTTTTTCAATGTTGTGGATCTATATCTTATCCACTAGAGGAATGGATGACTCCGTAAACGAATTAGGATGTTTCTAGATGAAAGATTCAATTGTACATTATTTGGTCCATTGATAGACCAGAAGAGTTGTATGATTTATGGACCAAAAAAGTTTTTTAGCATAACTAAATAGTTAATAATCCCATATCCCGTAGTGTTTGGTCTCTAAATTGGATAATCAATTAATTTGTTGTCACATTAATTGACAACATGGAGTCTTCTAGTTCTGTAAACTGAATCAATATAAAAAAAATTGTGTCATCATAAATAAATAATATCCATAGTGAGATATCATATATTCATGAAATATATATTTTTGGATGTCTAAATCATGACAACATATTAAATATCTATGTACCATTTGGTCTATCCAAGGAAATACTTGGTAATTATCGAAACCATAGGATGCTATCCAATACTTAGACTTATCCTAATGATTTCAAATAAAGATTTATAACCTTGATCTATAAATATTATCTTATATTGGCTCTGATAACAACTACAAAGATAAAAAAACTCATATATATAAATTAAATAATTTTAAATGAATAATTAAAATATAACATTATGATCGATTCTATTACCATAATAGTTTACAGCCTTTAGATAATAGACATGTAAAAATCTAAATTAGGTGCATTCATCAGCACATCTTATAATTTTCTTCCCATGTTCTTCCCTTTATGAAATAACATAATTACAACCATTCTTAAAATATTATCAAAAGAAAACATTCGAAAGGATGATCTTAGATTCTCAATAAATTTAATCATGGGAGATATAAATCAATTAAGATATAAAAGGATAATATAAGAATGTCGTTTTAGATTATGACCATAACATAAAATGAACATAACCAGTATGTTATAAATCCTAAACATGAGTCATGGAACAATCCTTTATCATTCCAAATATTGTGAACCAAAAATGAATGAAATCATAATAAATAAATTATGAACCAAAATATTAGATAGTATTAATAATAACATACAATTTATATTTTGGAACCATAATAAGAATCAATAAAATATTATATGACTAGGTTTAAAATGTATACTATAAAATCATAATTCTTCTTGAATCAACACACATTTCTAAAGTCATAATGGATCATCCATAACCACCAATTTGACAAAGTGGAGCATGAATCCTTAAATGATTCAAATATTTATCTCATGATATATAATGTGTTACCTAATAAATTGAGTGAGAATGTAATTATTATCCCAACATTTAGATAAAGAAAAACATACATATATATATATATATGTGTGTGTGTGTGTGTCCCAAAAAAATCAAAAAAACCATTAACATACCATCATATCATAAACCATGGAATGAAAAATGGTATCACAAAAAGTTTATCATTTCATCATTTTAAAACCAATGGAAATAAATTTTTTTTCTTAAACCTATAATAAGTAGAACAATAAAACATTAAATTAAAATATAAATATGGAATTATAGAATAATATACCTCATGAATGTAAATTAATATCCAATGATATTTATGTTAATAAAAATTCTACTGAAAGTCCATTATTATCATTTCTTAAGGAAAATCCACATTTCATTTTGATATTTCATATATAAATTTATTCATAAATAATAAATAATAAATTTAATTTATATTGATATTGTGAAATTTTAATAGAGTATTCAAATTATTGATCTTATTTGATGGAGGTAATTTCAATTCATGTCCCAATAATTACAACATTGCTTCTTTGTTGAACATCATTAATAAAATACATCATTAAAAAAATATTTTTAAAATTTTTAGTAAAATGTAAATTATAGAATAAATATACTTTATAAATAATTTCATAACATCCATAACAATTATTGAAAACATATTATAAATCCTAGTAATGGAATAAAAGTCTTTATTTCTAAAGGATTGAAAATAAGGATGGAATTTATTGAGAACATTTTAAACCATTTTTGAGTAACATAGAGTGGGTAATGGATAAAAATTAAAAAGTTAAAGAAAAAACTAATGGATATGGAAAATTTATGTGGATAATAGGATGAATATATTTTAATTTACTTATTGTAAATTCAATCATATAATATCCTGATAAAATGGAGTCTTATCATAAATACCTAAATCTATTTTCCCTTATTTGTCCACACATGATTAAATATTTTATGTAATAAATATAAATATCCAGTAAATGTTTTAAAACACATAATCATATATATATTACGATATATTATTTACATATAACATTTTATCACATATTTATTTAAAATTGTTTTTAAAAATAAATCAATTAGGTGATAACTGCTTCATTTTTCATTAGGTTTTTTATTCGGCAGTCCCAATAAATATATTTTTATCAGGGTTCTATATTATATATAATTTTCTTGATGATTATAATATGATTTATATTAATAATATATATAGATAGAGTAATCCATAAATGTTATTTACAGAAAAATTCATTATATTATTTCTTGTGATTGTAGGTTGTACATTTAGATGAAAGTAGGTTCCACTTTTCAACAGAAGGAATGAAAGATGGGTGAATATTAATTCACCCTAAATGAATAACTATTATATAAAGTATATCATAAATATTTTTTAAACATATTTTTATTAATATCCACATAAATTAGAAGTGAAAAACTAATCACATCACTTCATTGAGGAGGTAGTCCACATGTACGCAGGAACGACACTGTCATTTTTCATCAAATGGGAATAAGATTCATAATGGTTGTCGAATTAGCATAAATATAGTTATGTATATTTAGGAAAAATAAATAATTGTTTTTTCTAATGGATAAAATAGTTTCGCGAGATGTATAATTACAAATAAAATTTAAAATGCTTACTTAAGTGTTATACCTCATTGTTGAGAAACCATCACTAGCATACAACTTATTCAATGAAAAGATGGTCATTTAGAAATAACAAAAAGTATAGTATGAGGTGACGTAACCATGGATGATATTAATGTAGATATAGTATCATATAAATGGGTGATACAAAGTGAATAGTTAAGGATGGGGGGTTCCCATTTATAATTGAGGGGAGGGGTGCCATGGGAATTAAAAAAAGTAATAATTTAATACAAAATAATGTAATGAATAATGATAAATAGGTTTTTATAATTTGATTTAATGATGATTATGATTATAAATACTCTACTTAAAATAAATTTTAAAATGTTTTTGATGTGTTTTTACTAAAAAAATCATTGTTATACAAACTCAATTCACGTTTTTTAGAATTTCAATAAAAAGTAAAATATTCCTACATTTTAGGGATAATAATATATCCATAAATGTAAGTGTAACTCGTCATTGGAATATGGAATATATTTTCTACCATATACCATTATTTTATCTATTGAGAGTATTTTTATTAAATTTAAATAAATCAATAGATAATTATTTATTATTAAATATTATTAATGTCATTTTAAAAAAAAAATTTATTTAATTTGATTGTGAGAATAACATGAAAACATCAAAATTAGAATATAATACTTTCAGTATTTTTTAAAATTTTATTTTTAACTATAAAAACCATGGAACAAAATAATTCAAAAAATTTTATTATATTAATTTTTTTAACCATTTATTTTATTTATCTATTAAATTAATTAGTAATATGATGGACTTGTGTAATATTTTAAGATAATTATATATTCACTATAAAATAAAAATAAATTAAAATAATAGGATATTAATTAATATTTTATATAGACAATTACTATAGAAAATAAGATTATTTATCTGCATCACAAAATATTATAGATATTTAAATAATTAATGTGTCATTTTTATATAATCATTCACTAAAATATTATAAAGGATGAAATAAAATATAAAGGGAATTATAATGTCATATTTTCAAATTTTGGATGATTATTGACAATATAGTTTCGTCAACTGAAATGTATGAATATATTTTAATTAATTTGTGACATTTTTACATAGTTTTAAAGTTAAATAACACATTGAACATTGACCCCGAAGATGAACATTTTTTATAGACGCTATTAGTATTTACAAAAAAATAAATTTCCGATTAATAATATTTGTACAACTTAATTAACGATTTGAAATCAATTTTGGCAT
Source organism: Viscum album (assembly GCA_963277665.1). Taxonomy (NCBI): domain Eukaryota; kingdom Viridiplantae; phylum Streptophyta; class Magnoliopsida; order Santalales; family Viscaceae; genus Viscum; species Viscum album. The sequence continues at coordinate 1,796,981,174 of OY728163.1, read as the reverse complement.
ATTTAATTTCTATAATTTTTGAGAATTATTTTTAAAAAAAATAAAAAATATATTCGGAAATATTATTTTTAACAAAGATGCCTCTAAAATGTAATTTATTAATTCCAAATTAATTATAAAATTAAACTAAAGTGAACTAAATAAAGTTATTAATAATATAAATCAAAAAATGATACATAATATACTTCTTAAAAAACATTTATACTTTTAGGTACTTGAAATGAATAGTTAGTTTTCAAACAAAAATCAATATTATTCACGATTCATTAAAAAATAAGTTTTTATAGAATATTATTTAAAATTATATCTAGAATTAATTATAAAGGGTAATTTTAAAAAAAATCCTCATGAAAAGTATATTATATGAATGTGGTCGTAATAATACATATTATTTTCTCCCAAAAATCATTTAAATCAATTTTTAGGCGAAAATATATTTTTAATCATATAATGACTTTGAAAAAAATTCATAATATAAAAATATTATAAATATATATATACATATATGTTAAAATGTGTTAAATATTATTTTTTCCATAGATTTAATGTCTAGGTTATAATGGAATAGTAAATTATAGTTCATTTTGATCCAAGATTGTGCATATCGCAAGAAAATGAAGAAATCAAATTTTTTATTGAGATATGAGTCATAAAATCTCAGGGTGTAACATATCTCTATTTGCGATGTTAAATATTAATAAAATTATTATAATTTATATTTTATTTTATGTTACACATATTAAAGAAAATAAATAATTATTTAAATGAAAGAATAAAAACATTCCATTAGAGAATAATTAATATTAATTATTTTATATTTAAGGTTTCTTTTAAAATTATTATGAATTTAGTTTTTTATTATTGTATCATTCGACCCCTTACTGATAGGGTTGGGAAGTGGTTGGGGTGTTACTCGACTTAGGTGACAAACCCATGATACCGAAGGCTGTAAATAAACCACAATGGCCTCAGGAACATTTGCAGATTTCTTTTCCCCTTTAAAAGAAATAAAATAAAATCCAAAAAAATAACAAAAATAACAAACTACTTGATTAATGAGTAAAAAATTAACCTAAAAAAATAATCAACCCAACATTGATATTGTATTAAAATAAATAAATGGAGTGACATAACTAATGTAACTAATATATTAAAAAACCCAAATACTTCAATGAGATATAATCACAAACTACCAACCTTCTCTAAGTCCCAAAAAGATATTCCATTCCCACAATATCATCAAGGACCATCCAATAACATATATTCCTTACCATTATGTGTGTCACAATGGATAACATCTTAAAATTCACAATAATACCAAAGTAGTGGATGATTCTCATGCTAATGGAAATTCCCTAATAACATCCCATCAGATACCACTAAAAAACATGTTCAGTAATTTATATAAAAAATTTAAAATTTTTAAACATATGATATTTAACCCAAATGTGTTTTTATTGTAAAATATTAAAGAAAGGCAATAGAACATTTCTCATGTTAATTGGAATACCAATTCAATGATTTCACGCATCTACACATCCAAAACATCCACATATGAATTCCCAGGAGAATATTTCATACTCATGAGTTGTCATTCATTGATTTATGAAGGCATCACTAGGTTACAAATCCCATGTTCTATTACACCATTATCATTGTAAATCAAATCTTAATTTAATAAGTCCATATAAATTTCAACATAGAGACACAAAATACATGAATGAAAAAATAAATTCCAAGATATTTCAAATAAAACCATTATTTCATAAAATACTTTGATTATCCTTTTATATTTATTAGATAAAATCCACAATGTTAAAATATCCAAATTAAAACTACCCAAAAAATGAATCATTCCATAAAACCATCCAATTTCAAAAGTTTCTCCAAAACATTAATATTGTGTCCTCAAATAATAATCATAGAAGAAACTATAAATAATTTCATGTAATGAATTTATTTCAATATAAGACTTTAATTTCAAATCATGATGAATCAATATACTGGCCTCATAACTCACAAACATAGGTGAAAATTAAGAACAAATGAAAAATTCTCTAGATCTGAATATGAAGAACACTATCATCAATATATCCAACCAGAAATCATAAAAATTAGTATATTAAAATATGGATATATTAAGAGATGATTATATTGAAGGTTACATAAAATATAAGTTGAATATATAAATGAATAATTCCCAATAATATACATTAGCTGAATAATTTATATATCTAAAATCTTTTGTAAAACATAAAGTGTGATCCTGAATCCAATGGAATCAACTCTCATTCCTTCGGGGGAAAGGAATTTTTGATTTTGAATGATTGGGAAATTTAAAATGTTCATAGATCATTACTTTAATTAGATCAACAATTTTACAATATAAGAGTACATGATTCATGTATATTGATCACATGTAGTCAAGCCCTATAATAGGAATTCAGGGAATAATGTCTCAATGGTAGTAGTCTCTCACAATTTCTACCAAGAACCTACATGATTAGACAAAAAATTAATTAATATTGAAGAAGATATTATCGTGATGATAATAGGATTGTATAGTTTCCCATGGACATCATCATGGTTTGTAAAATCTATGTTCCAACCAAGTGGAGTCATTTTAACTCTTACAATAAGGCATATGATTTTCAAGTCTGGTTGATTAGTTTTTACAAACCATTCCAAAACCATGAACCTACATAAATATCTATAAATAATGAAAAAATTCATAAGAAACTCTTGTATCATAATATGATCAATATATATATATATATAATAAACAAAATAAGGGCAATGTACCTTTAATTTCAGGTTCTATATTCTCCCATCAATTTTTATTTTTGATCCCATAATGTAGAAATAATGACATTCATAAAAGAGTTACATCCAATACTCCATCATTTCCTTTTAAGGTTCTCGCATTTGATCCTAAATCAGAACATTTTACCATAAAATACTCGCTAGATCAATGCTATTACAATTGAAGATAGTCTCTTGGTGATCAAAAAGATATACCAGAACATGCACTAATGTAGAATCTCGATTTTGGTCATCATGACCCCATAAAATAAAATAGTCAGAATATGGTTGAATCATATTTAACCAAAAAACATAAAACACGTTATGAAAACATAAGAACCTTGGTGGGAAATAAAACTGAATTTCATCCTCACCAACATAGTAATGTGTATAAAAATGGATTTTGTACTGAGGAGAAAACAATCCCATCTTAAAAAACAATAATGCCCAATCCTTGTAGAGATTCAAAAAAAAACATGATCACTCACATCAAATGATCACATTAAATAATAATGATAAATTTATTATTTTTTATGAAAATAATCCATCTATATCGTTTGTTGTGTCAGATCAATATTTTATGTTGACTATTAAAAAATGATGGTCCCATCTAATTAATTATCACTTTTTTCCCACTAATGAATTTTGTGAAAATAGGGATAAAAATAAAATTCTTCATATTTTTTGAGTCATTTTATATTTTGTTGAATGATAAGTCAAATATCTGTATATTCTTCTCCAATGAGTAGGAAAAAACCATTACAAGGCCCTAGGAATGTCCTCAAATGTTAGGATCGTCAATTTTGATTACAAATCTATTTGAGGATGAAAGACCATTCTTACAGTCAAATGAGTCATAAGGGGTAGTTCTATGGATTTTGAAAAATGGGATGTAAACCATGGTCCTCTATCAAATAAAATTGATATAAAAATTAAATGAAAAATTTCACCTTCTCGTATATATTTTCAAAAAAATGCGTCAATCAATGGGAATTCATGAATAGTTGTAAAATTATCAGAACATATCATTTGATCCCTAAATAACCATATGTAAATGTGTTTCCTAAACATTATTGGTAACAAATGTAACAATATACGTGGGAATCTCCACCCACATCCACATGGTATTCGGTAGTAAATGAAAATTTCATGTAGGTCGCTGACGTTCCTCAAGAAACAAAATATTGGTGTTGAATCAAGGAATAGACTCCTCAACATTCAATTGCATTCCAACCCATGAAAACTGTAAATTCATATCGCTATACATATTTTAAATTTTTAGATGAATAGTCTATTTTAAACGTTGGTATGCATTATGAATTATTCCTTGACAGTCCAAATGAAACATGATGTCATCTGAAAACATCAAAACTGAACTCGTATAAACCTTCAATCCCTCAATGGCATCACCACCATTGTGTTTTTACCTCCTAGAAAAACATTCTGAATAAAATATTTATTCCTCTTTTAAAATCTGATCTGAATGATGTAAAACAAATACTAAGATGAAAATTAAAAAACAACCAAACTAAACACAATTGATGTTTATTTTTTTTATAACTAACATCATCATCCATTGAAATGATTATTCTATAGACCAATGATTATATGAACTTCTAATTAATACATATTCCATGGAATTATATTCACTTAGTGTACACATAATGTAATAGTTTTTAAATTGATGTTATTATATAAATATTCATATCATTATATTTCAATCTAATAGTATAAAAATTTGTATCCAACTATTATGATATATAAACATAATAAATTTCACAACAAATGGTATTGATTCCCTATATTTAAATAATGGACTAAAAGTCTAGTTTCAAATTCTAGGGTGGATTGTTCTTCTCATGAAACTATATATTTTGTGAGCCATAAGCAAAAAAATTATATCTTTTTATAAAAAAACATCCCTATATAGATGTTGATGCATTTGAATAGAATATATAGTCATATCAAGACTCGATAATAATAATTATAGGTTATAATGTATGAATAATCATATGTTGTTAAAATGATTTATGACATTATTCATTCCTTTGGAATGGAAGTCGTTTCCTTTTCTATGATTGAATTGGTGATTCTATAAAAACATCATGTCAAAAAATCTTCAGTATCCTTCTATGATAGGGAAACTTTGAATCTCAAGGGAATTCCTCAGTGGCTTCCATGAGATAATAAATTCAACCTTTTATTTATATACAAAACCTCCATTTTATAAATTTATATATCCATATAAACATGGTCATTATATCCAAAAATCACACTTTGATAACTTATTATACACACAATACTCATAGGAGATGCCTAACTCTATAGCCATGTTTTTCACATGATCCACATTATTCAGAGAATACAACTATATATCTCCAAAAACACCCCCAAAAAGGAATCTATAAAACATTAAAATATATGATTCATTGATTCCATTATTATTTCTGGTGAATTTATAATATAAAACAAAATTACAAAAATCTAATAATGTTCATATATTTTTCAAAATTTTGAATTTAGAATATTATCCATTGGAATCCATAGTTGGTGATATGCAGAATAATATTTAATTTTAGTGAACTAGTTATCCTCCAAAAATTGATTGAATAGATCATCAAGATGTTGATTTAGAAACAAATTATTTAATATTACCATATTAAGATTTTGATAATATATAAATTTCCTATGACTACAATCTACCATTTTGACAAAATTAATTGGTGATAAACATAGAGACATACACAATTAAAAGAATTGTTTACATTCAAGACAATATAACTAATCCTCTAATTCCACTAATTATATTATATTCATCTAATAAGGTGCAATTAAAATAGGAATAGTCCTATGTAATATATCAATCATAAACCCTACATATATTTTTGACAAAAACCATGTGAATTTTTAGGAATGGAATTAAGAAACAGGTCCACTATTTTTTGGAAAATATATATTCTTAATCTAATCTAACGATAATAAAAATTGTCATAATCAAATTTATATAGTAATTTCTACTTGTAAAAATGGACTTTCTCTTCATCCATGCACTTCCTAATCTCTTTTAATCAGATATCGGAAAATATCAGAATATTTGAAACTAACCAACCACATATTACAATCATTATAGGAATCAATATTTTTCAACTAATACTTTCCCAAAATTTGGTCAGATACATAAATCTCAATTATAGAGAAATCCCATACCTGCTCAGTCCCATTGATTATTATAAATAACATTATAAATTTCATGGCTTGATACTCTTATTCTCACAGTTGAGTTTTTTATTCATAATATAAGGAATCATCTCAAATGTTAAACCCATCTGATAAGAAAATAGAATAAATAAAATAACATGACACCCCCATTTGAATAAAATATGATATAATCATACAATTCAAAATAATCATACCTCTCACTATAAATGGTCAAATTGATAATCCACGATTATCTCCACATAACATCCTACCTAGGGAACATATAACTTCATTACCTTGTTTAGATTTCATACATTGATAAGACATGGTGTTCACATAATTACCATGGGATTCAAGGTTATATTATTGTGAACTATTATGTTTCAGCTTTCCCATCAATGAACACAATTCATCAGTAGAATTAGATACATCCCAATCAAATAGAAAATGGGTAAAAACTAGAATATTTCAAAATATTCACCATAGTATTTCAATTGGGACATTCTTTATGAGGTGTCATACAATCACTATTCTAATGAAAAATAATAACCAAAATGAAAAAATCTAGGTTTACCCTCTAGTCGTTGAGGAATGATGAATGATGCAGTAGCATGAATATGAGATATACCACCCCCTGGAGAATAGTTTTCCCTGATTTTATAAATTATGACATTATAGTTTCCTAATTTTCAAAGTTTATTAAACATGTTTCCTCCTTAAATATATCTTAATATACCTTTTTCTTCCACCACTACCCAATTGACCACTTTTATATAATGCATTAAACAGAGGAACACAATTTTTGAATGAATTTATTGTTTTAGCCCAAAAAAAATTCATTCTTTCATGGTCACAAATTAATCGGCCACTAGAAAAATTAAATTGACATATTTATCCATAAGAAAATTTACTAAGATATTATATTGCTTTAAACTAATCATGAGTTGTTCTAAAAATTCTGAATCTGTGATGGTGGAATTGTTTTTTAAATTGTTTAAAATAATATAATGCCATAAATTTGTCTAATTTAACCTAAATTAACAAATCTTTCAACAAACATGCAATAACCTCCCTCATATATGATTTCGAAATCATATTATTTAATTTTCTTCTACCAAGGATATCAAATATTTTATTCATCTTATTCATTCATAGTTATTCTTTTTTATGGAATAGAATCACCATGAATAATGGGTGAATAAATATTTTTGAAAAATAATAAATGATTCACTTTTATTGGTTCATCATTTCGATAACCAATATCCATGAACTGAAAGTAATGTACAATAAGTTAGATAAACTATTGTATCACCATTGTCTAAGGTGAAACCACATTCTCAACAGCCTCATCTACTTATTTTTGGGTGAGCCTACCCAGTTCCATTCTCTATAAGAAAAAAAATCATTTAGCATCATTTTACATAAACTGAATGCCTACCAATTTTAATTTTACATTTCAATAGGTTCCAAAATACCCTTTATCCATTATAAAAAATTTTATCCATTTAAAAAATTCAACTATATTGTTTTCCAAAGTGTCATCATTTGAAATAGTTTTCAACATTTATAAAAAAACCTTAATTTTAACCATTTATATAAATTATGAACTCAATAATAAACAATTAATTCTTATAGGGATGTAATACAATCAATGCATGTTATGCAAGCTTCCTAGGCTAAACCCATTATGATATGGGAAAACTCACATAAAGTTTTCATAAGAACATTTGTGCCCAAACGTATTTCTAATTTTATGTTTAGAATAAAGAGATTTGAAAAACATTTTTCACTCAATATTTAATGTTATAATTATACTAACCCTTTATAATATCCCATGAATCCCAAAAAATGTATAAATAATGATACCATTTCCTACAACTGGACAAAAAACAACTAATGCCTATTGATCAAACTAGCTGATACCATTTGTAAAATGCTACACCTCACCCATTTGATTGGAAAAAAGAGATGGTTGTAGCAGGAATTTGGGGACAACCCCAAGAAACCAAATGTTTCCAAAAAATATTAGGATACTTGAGAACATTTATGTCTTGATGTTCCATATTAAATGATAAATATATAATCCATAAGACTAACAAAAAAACACACTGTATGATGATTGAGTATTAAATTTAACTAAAAACATATTCCAATCAACAACCATATCAGAGTAAAATTGGATATTAGGTGAAATTAAAAATGGAACCAGAATACAAAAAAACACAAAAGACATAAAAGAGATCCAAAAAGAATGTACAAATATATTCTAAGATTCGACTCGATAAGCTATACCCATGGAATAAAGATGAATAACTATTGATCTATGATACCATCATTTACCTATTTTTCGATAGATGACATCAATAAATTCACAACAGTTCTCTTGCATGAGGTTAGTTTAACTCAGTAGAAATTCCTCAATGACTTACCAAACCATGCCAAAAGGGAATAACATGTTAGAACATTTATATAAAATATGATAAAAACTATTTACAGTACTATTAAAGACATACTATATATGAAATAATAAATTCCATGGAAAACATTAAAACAATCCACCAAAACATTTGTCATCTCACATGGAATACCCATTCCATGATACCACACATATACACATCCCCAAATTTAGGTTCATGTGCCAATTCCATTAGCATGGGAGATCACTCATTGATCTGCCGAGTCATTATTGGGTATTAAATCCTTGGATCCATTACACAATTGACCTTGAGAACCATGTATTATTTAAACAGGGCCCTGTAAATAGAAAGATGAACACACACACCAACCATGTGTTGGAAAATCCTTAAAAATCCATTTTACAGAAAACCATAAATTATTCAAAACATTTAAACAAATATTTTCAACATATCAAATCAAAAATTTAATTTTAATTATATAGTTTTTACAATTATAAAAAAAATTCTACAAAACCATCATTTAAATGGATTAAAAAAATAATCCAAATATTATTTTCTGGAAAACATTTATTTCAACCTAAGACTCTAAGTTCTACTTAGGTGGAGTTGTGATTTAATCCACTGACCTCAAAATCATAGATGAAAATGTAAAACGAAAAATATATTCTCAAAAATATGATCACAATCCCCACAATCATACATAGAACTGACCATAAAAAATCACAAGTTTATAAATTAAAAAGGTTATATCCACATTGAATTACACTTAGGTTTTGTGAATGACTATGAAATGTGACCAATGATGAAAAAGAAATAACAGAGACTTATTATTGAATCTTGATCCCCCAAAGCCTTTTATATTTTCCAATAATTCCCCAAGACCAATGGGAATCACGACTCTAGCCTTGGGGGGAATGGAAATCAAGATTATAAATTATTAAGAAAATAAAAAGTCATCATGGGATAAAAAAATATATAAATAATTTTAATATCTAAAATTTCATTGTGCATAGATAAGTTGATCAGTTATACAAACCATGCAATAATTATTCATGAGGTAATGTTACAATGATAGTAGGATCAAATTTTTTTCACTATATCACCCACATGGATTGTCAAATAATGTGTTAAAAATTTATAAGTTACTAACTTTATGATTGTAGGATCTCATGGTTCCCCCATGACATCATCAACGGTTGGCCCAACCATGAACAAACAATGTAGAGCTCTTATTCCTCTTACCATAATCTATGTAGATTACATAATGGGGTGTACATTATGAATGTATCATTGATAAACCGTGTAACATATGAGAATATTTCTAGTAATTAAAAAAATAATGTAATCCTTATGAAACATAGCTTGATGATTATATATTCTTATAATACATTAATAATGGGCCATGTAGCTAAAAAATATGGTTCTGTAGTGGTATATAATAATTATTTATTTTTTGGAAAATTATATATTCACTCTGAATTTATTTAATTTAATTTGACAAAGGGAAAAGGTGTAGGATTCATTTTATTTTTTTTTGAATAATTATAAAATTTTGAAGATATAATTTATTTATTTATAATGTGTGATAATTTATAGAAATATTAAATTTTAATTTAAATTCAATTGTTGGATGAAATTTATTGGAAAATTTGGGGTCAACATATTTTAATTTGAATGAGTGACTTAGACAATATTTTATGACTTATAAAATAAAAAATATTAAAAAATATTAACTAGTTATATGCATCCACACACAATTTCATGAAAATATGAGACTATTAAAAACACGTATCATAATTAATAATAAAAAATGAATATAGGAAATGAAGGAAATAGTTGATAAAAAGAAGTCGGAGTTGATTGAATTTGATAACCCCTTATTGAGAAGTGAAATATAGTACATGAAAATGAAAATAACATAAATCATATTTACTAAAAATGGGAAATTATATGAATATATATATATTTCATAGGGTGAAACATATTTCTAAAATTTGTATACTAATATATTATAAAATAATAATATTCATAAATTAAATGGGTTGTTTTATAAATTATTTAAATAATATTTAATTAAATATTATAATCATTAACAAATATATTTTACATGTATAAATTTAAATGGTAAAATTATTGAATTTAATCACTATATTTATGGATTAATAAATTTTATTAAAACTTTATTTTAGATTAATTAAGGTGAGGTGTGTTAGATTTCATTAAATAACAGTTGATCACAATAATATTTCATGAATCTTCATACCACATATCATATCATATCATTAATTATTTATTCCATTTAATGTGGGGAATTGATAGTACTAAAAAAAGAATAGATACCTAGAAAATATTTGATGTGGATTTTGAATAAATGCAGTCAAAAATTATATTCCCTTGAAAAATGGGATTACCTTAAATTACATCTATATTCCAGAATAGAGTGTCTCTTTTCATGAAATGTAGTATTCTAAACTATTTCATTGAAAATTATACCTCAACATATATATCCACATAGATTCTAATGTTAATATACCATTTTTAGGTTCCCATTATATTTATTATCATCAAATAATTTAATTGGATTCCTTACATTTAATTCTAAAAACCATAACTCATCTGTTATACATCTCTATTCATTTGAAAATATACCCATTTTTACTACATATACGAATCCTCTATGATATATTATGTTCATAATATTCTAGTCGGATTTGAGACACATATTTTGTGTAAGTTAAATTTTTATTTCTTTTTCCATTCATTCAAAATATCGCTCATTTGTGTAATCCTTCATACTGAGTGTTTTCCTCTATGTGAAGGGGATTTAGTATGTTTCATATAATTATTAAAATTATGATTATTATAGTTACTATATATTTAGATTATAAAATTTTAGTGTTAATTTAATATTACTATAATTATATGAAACAATTATGTAAATGGGATTAATTATTGAAATCATATTGGATAATAATAATTCTATTTTAATAAATGAAATTTGGAAATAAGAACATGTTTAGATGAATGTTTCATTATACTATCATATTCTATTATTTATTGAACAAATACCATTTTCATATGTTGATGTTACTATAGTGAATCTTACATAAAAATTATTATTAAATTAATATTTTTAATATGATGATAGGGAAAATAATCCATTTACGCAACAGATTACGAATAAAAAATTGATTTATGTAGTACAACTCTAATATTTATTGATTTAGGAAAAATATTATTTAGCTAAAAATTATTATATTCTTATTATGGGTTGATATATTGAGAATTATTTGAGTAGTTATGTAATCAATATATCTTTTTTTAAAATATTGGGGTTGAGGCATCATTTATTTTTTATAGAAAAGACCTCATTTAAACTGGGTAGAGGGAGAACCATTATATAGCTCGAAAGCTGAAGACCATGTAGTCTGAATACAAGACCTGAAAACCCATTTTATGGCCCAAAGGTCCCTTTAGTGAATATTACTGCTACAGTAGTTGAGCTACTATAGTAATGCTACCACAACAAAACTGCAAGAGTTACTCCACCGATACAGTGCCACCACTACTACATTTTCTCCATGGCAACAGTATGCTATAGTGACCTGGTACAGTACTTCTACAGTACCTAGAAGTTTTTTCCTACCCAGATTTGATCCTGGTTCTTTTGGATGCAAAGTAGAGACCTTTAAAACATGGGTACGAGCTCGTTGGAAGTAATCTATAAATCTTTAATTCATATTTTAATAATAATTTATAATGTAATTTGACATTTTTTTTATATCCTGAATTTAGGTGGCCCTTTTATTTTCCACTATTTGATGTTTTCCCCTTTGATAATTTGTGATGTTGTTTGGGAAAATAATATTCAATATTCATATCTATATGATTCAATAATTGATATCCTAATTGTTTTTTGTTTTTTATTATACTATTCATGAAAGATGTGGTGGATTTCAATTATATGTATACATTCATATTATATAATGGGTTATGTTAATTTTCATCAATACACAAAATATATTCGATGAATTGTATCATATGTGTAGTTCTTATAACCAATAATTGATTGAATAAATGACATTAGTTTAAATACTTATAAAATGTTTTACATATTTATGTGATGTTTATTTTTGAATATATAAATAAGGATTTATATGGATCATGTTTATGATCCAAGCACCTATTTTTAGGCCTTAGAGGCTCAATGGATTTTAGGTAAACATATCAATGGTCTGTGATGGATTAGGTTTATGTCTTGTATTTGTGATATAATCGATCTTATTTATAATAGGATTATATGAATTCATGTTGTCTTTTTTGGTGACATAGTTTATATGGTGATGTAAGGGTGGTAGTGATGATATGGTTATGTGGTGGAGGTTATGATGTGGTTGTGGAAATTTGATGGTGGTTATAATGTTCTTTTTTCAATGGTGATATGGTTATAATTATAATGTTCCTATGGTTATGGTGGTGGGTGGAGGTACTGATTTTAATGTTATGTAATTGTCTCAAAACCATGGTGTGTAGGTTATAGTATTGTAAAAATGGTTACGATATTAGTATAATAGTTGTGTGATTGATATGTTATAATAATTAAATTGTGGATTTATTATAATGGATAATATTTTGGAAATATATAATTCATTATTATTCAATAAATATAACATCAAACTATTTATTTTTACAGTAGTACAATTTCAAAATAATAAATTTGTAGGTGGGTTAATTAACATTTAATGTTAAGAGAATAATTTCTAATATAAAAATTTAAAACATTTATTACATGATAATTCTTTTTATTAATATTAAACATAATTTTTAGGTGATTTGAATCATTTCTATCTCAAAAAATTTATTTCACTCAGAGTATAAATTATTTAGAAATATGATCTTACAGTTAATCTATAGTTCTCAGATATATAGTTTTCGTACAAATTAATGATACTGATTTGGAGATGATTATATTTTTTTGGATATAATGGTGTTTTTGTATTCATCAATATATTATTGTCTATAATTGTAATCCTTCTAATATAGATAACAATTTTAAAATTTATTTCTTAATTTTTAATATATTTTAAATGATTTTTTGATCGCTTGGTTTATTTTACTAGTATTTATGTGGATGAATACTAAAATTTTTATAATAGATACCTTATTTACTAGTTTCCAAGACATATCCTATTATAGGTGAGCCTTGAATGATACATTTGCGACCTCTTCTAACCTATTTAAGTTCTAGTAGGTATGAGACATGGAAAATGATCTATGATTCATTTTTTATATCAATATTCATCCAAACAGATACAATGAAGATGTTGAGAAATGTAAAAATACCAAATTGGAAACATTTTGACTTAAAAATTTATCTATATCATTAAAAGAATCAATTGTTTCCACAAAATCATATTCCTATATCAGGATAAAGTCCTATATGTTACATTTGAAGACTACTGGATTGTTGATGGATAAAATAATTACTCAGATAAATGAATTAACACCAACATGAACATACATAAAATCATTTCAAATGAATTATTTTATGAAAGTGTAGTATTATAAGAAACATTTTGGGAATGATCATCCAAAATTACATCCTATATGAATATCGATACTGCCATTGAGTAAGGACTTTTCACTAGGAATAATTTCTAATCATCAAGATGTTGAGAAAATGATTTCATCTATTCTTCTATTATATGACATACCCATATCATATGAGGTGTTCTTTTATTCATTATTATTCCATTTTGAAAAAAACTGATAATAAAAATCTTAAATCGGTTCTAAAACAATTCATTCCTTTTTAAAAGTAGGAATTAGTGAAAACCAAATAATATGATATTTTTCACTTCTAAATACCATGAACAAATACTTATTCCATCTCATGTACTTAAGAATATTATTAATATATATATATATATATAATAAATTAGGCCCCAATTTTATTAGTACTAATAAGTTATTCAGAAATCATATATTATGTTCGGTTAAGTAAATAACATAGAATATTTTATTGATCATATTTATAAATAATAAGAAAATATCACGAGGTGTCTCTCCTTATATATTGATATATGGTGAATAAAAATTTGTAATATTATTACCATATTATACTTGAAAAATAAAACTGTTTTATTCTCTAAAAGAAACCTATTAAGAACATTTATAGTATATTTATTAAAATTTAGATCCTAAAAGTAAATGGATATATATTTACAGACATCATACCAAGAACATAGGTCATCTCAGTCATTTCATCCATGAAAAATTATTTTTATAAATATTCTATTATAATATATATATATATATATATATATAATGTATATCATAATTAATAAATATAATATCATCCATACATGATACCAAAATAGAGGATTTTTGTACATTAATAATTTTCTATACTAATGTTATGAAAATTATTTTATGAAATTAAACACTTCAATTGAATCCTCTAAATTGTATATCCAATTATGAGAAGATTGATGGAAAGTTATTCTATGTTGTTTAATATTTGGTATAATTTGAGGACACATCATGGACATTGATGGAGTTAATATCATTATTGTAAGGGTAACTATATTGCAGTGTTGTAAATGGTATTGTGCATTTTATATAAAATATTGTGAATTATACAAAAGCTCCATTTTTATTCAACAATTATTCATTTATTATTATGTTATAATGACATCAAAGAATTTAAAAATTTCTAAAATTTATTTCAACAATATGAAAAATAATTTTAATGATGATTCATATATTACAATGTATATTAATGTATAATCATTTATGAGATGTCCAGTTAATAGCTTTAAATTTTTTATCCATGAAGTATCGTTAGATATCTATATAATGGAACTCAATGTATGAGATTAATTTTATATATGTTTATGTTGAGACAATCTATTATACTCCCCTAACTATATTTATATGACTCTGTTTATTTTTGTCCCATTGAAGAATGATTCTGGGAAACTATGATGAAGAGGAAAATAATTAAAAGTGTTGAGAGATACACATTTTCTATAGAAACTAGAGGTTTAAGGAAAAATCAGATTATGATCAATGATATATATTAAATATTTGTTTGAGGATCAAATAAATAGGTATGATATATTGAATTATTTTTTCACTTAATAATCCATTGAAAAGTTATACATAAATCATCGTTTTTATTCACATTTGAGTTATCATATTATCTATTTTGGATGGTCGTCATCCCTTAGAAATCCTATTGATTTATAGTAGAAAATACATGAATTTTTTTTATGAATTTTTGATTTAGTAAAGAAAATTGGAAATTGAATATTTCATGAGGAATGACATAGCCTAGTTTAAATGAAAATTTTGGTTCTAGAATATTTATCATCATAAATAAGAATATTTGAAAAAATTATAGGGTTTTATAAAAGATACAATAGAATTGAATGGTTTAGTTTAAATTACAATAGATAAACCTTTCAGACAGTATACTATCATTTTCAACTTCAATATGTCATTGTTTAAAGCTCAATATTCTATAGTGGATATAACTATGAGGACAAACCATGATATAGTTAATGTTTCAAACCCATTAATGTATTTTTGATATTTTTTATGAAATGGAATTGATAAGTAATACTTTTTTAGCATAACATGCATATACATGTAATTAATGATATAATATGAAACAACTTGTCAAGACAATCATTTTTGTCCCAAAACAACATTAATGATTCAAAATAGTACCTTTCAAATATAAAGTCATGAAGATTTATTTGACCGTCATTGTAGAATATTTAATTTCTACTAAATTTAATTGCCATGAAAAATGACAATTGTAGGTTTGGTTGATGTGTATAATATTAAAAACTTATTGTAATTATGAAAAACCATTGCAAGGGTTGTCCCTAATTATGCTATATTTTGAATTTACATAGTATAAAAATAATGTTAAACATAAAATTTTTTATATTGATTTATAATGAAATGAAATATATCAATATATAATGTTTATATTGGTATCATTATTTGAAATTTATTTAAATTTTCTAAATAGTATCGTAATTTATAAAATGTTAATTATTTTATAAAAAATTAATAATAAATGTAAAGGCTTTGTTAAATATTTGGATTTCAATTTAAAACAATTTAAATAATAAGATGAAACATTATTATTATAGAAAATTTAAATTATTTATATTGATGAATGAATAAATTATAATGTTTGATTTATTTTTTTATTATTTATTTAAAAAAAAAATTCTCATTTAAAAATTCATGAATATTTCATATATTTTGTTTGTTTCCTATTTTATTATTCATGAAGAGAAAAGTTATATTGTAAATGGTGTAGTATAATTCTTCATAAATCCCTTAAACTGGTTATATTAGTGACCATATATGCATTTAATGAGATAATTTTTAGGTATAGTGTTTGATTTACTTTTATTTTACGTTTAATTTCAATTTTGTTATATTATTAGAATAAAATATGAATTTAATTATTCTTAATGCATATTAGGTATTATATTTATAAATATAATTTAGGGTTTTGATTATTAAATAACATTTGGTATATGTAATATATATAGGACAACACACAATACTTGTAGTTAAAGAACATTCACGAATATTGCGGGTTGGCTTCATATCTCTCCATTCTTCCCATTTTTTGGATTTTTTTTTCTTATGATTCAATTCCTATAAAACAAAAAATTTCATTTACTAATGAATGTGGCATATTTAGATATTGAGGAATATATTTGTCTATTGATTTGGTATAGAAACATTTGGTATGAATTTTGTAAGTAATAATACATGATTTTGGTTTGAAAATATAGATTTGGTCAATTGAATATGGAAAGAAATCCAAACCATTAGAATAATTTATACTTGTAAATTGAATAAAATGAGATTATATATTTTGATTAAATCCCCTTTAATAAAACTAGGTGCTAAATTGATTATAGGATAAATACTTTTGGGGGATTAAATAATTCAATCTAGTATGTTTTTCTATTGAATGGTTCCTTTTTATAATTTTTCTTATGGAATGAAAGTACTAGAAAACCCTAATTGGATTAGGTTCATATATTTGGATTACTTTGATGTATCAACATATATGGTAGTCCTGTGATAATTATACTAGAGGAATAATATTTAGTTGAGCAATATAATTCATTAAGAAAGTATATTTATTCTAAACTATACAGGTGTCATATTTGATATTATTTTCATGAATAATTAATATTTATAAAGATTGGATAAATTATTTGGAGAACCAAATATTATCGAAATATGGATGATGAAACAGAAATAAAAATGGTATAATTAAAATTTTTCCAAATTTTAGTTGGATTTTATTTGGTAAAATTTTTATTATATTTATATAAAGAATGATAATCATAAAATAAAAAATGTTATTTTTTTGATAAAATAGAAACATTATCATCAAACATGAATACGAGAGAATAATTGGAAAAGGTGAATCTTAATGGATGAAATTTTTATATAATTGTATTGGGACCAGTGAATCATAATCCAAAAAGAAAATTATATTTTTTAGATTAATCACATCCAAATTAACCAACCCTTGATGAAATTAAAATAGTAGACCTTGATTCTTATGAGAGGATAAACTGAATTCACATATGGTTCTTAATGAATTATTATAATTCAATATAACTATTGGAATGTTAAATATCTAGTTATGAAATACAACAGTAATTTTAACTCTAATAGAATAGAGATAATTAAGGATTTTATTATGTTCTTTTTATAGATATTAAATTCATTATGTAATCATTATTAGAAATTTTTGGACTATGTGAAAATGTTCAGTAATAGTTTTACAATTTTTATCTATGTGTTAAGGATAAATGACCTGGGAATCAGATGTAATGTTTCAATTGAAATATTGATATTTAAAGTGGGTAAAAGTTAATTACATATTGAAAAATTTAATGGGAAATCCAAAAATATTTGTTCATGTATACAATTAAAAGTGTATTAAATAGAAAAATAATATAAGAATGAATTGAAACTATTTTTAGAAGAATGAATGGTCTGAATCAACCATAATAGGTTAATGAAATTATACTGAAATTTAGTTGTATGTGTAAATCATATAGAGATAATTTATCATCATTTAATGTCTAGGACGAGAAATGAATATTTTGAAAATGTTTTAACTGCATTGGAGTTCAAAATAAAGGTAATATTTCATTGAAATTTTAATTTCGATTTAAATATAGTACAAATTTTTTTATTATGATTTTATAATATTAATGTGTATTTTGATATTCAATATATTTAAATAGAGTATAAGTATAGTTATCTATTTTATCTTATATTATAGATATTTTATTTTTTAGTAATGAGTTTTTGAAAATAAATTGGGATGATACACAGGGTGTTTAATTCATTAAAATATATTTTTTTAAATAACATTAGGATATAATGAGTTTTAGAATATATAAATATATTTTATTATTGACATTGGTCAATGTGTGTAGTGAACAGTTCCAACCATTATTTATTATAATAGTTTGAAACATCCTCTTATTACATTGTTCCAATCTAATGGAAGACCACATTTGTTATGGTCATTCATAATTACTTTTCAAATACTATCACTGATGGAAATAATTGTGATTTCATGAGACAAAAATGAATGTGTACCTCATCATGATATTAAAGTGATATTATAGTATCTATGAATATATTTGGATAATTATTAGATATAAATAATTTAAAATATAAAAATATTATTCCCTTCAAAATTAAAAGTAAATATAACTTAATATTTTTAAAATTTTCGGTGTTCTAATGATGAGAAACCTAAATAGTCACATTTTGTTATTATGATGTATTGAATAATGGATTATATCCTATAATGTTTTACTACATATTTGATGTCAAAGATAATAAAATAATCATATAAATTTGGTTAGATAACGGTCTAAACAAAATTTATTGATGGGAAATTTCTAATATTAACTTTATAAATAGTAAATGTAGATAGGAGAATTTTTTTGTTATAACATTTTGTGGTGTAAATTAAATGTGTGTGTGTTTTCTTAGGTACTTTATAATAATGTTCATGATTTATAAGACACACCATTAGTTATGAAATCATTCATCATAAATATTTTCCATTGATAGAGTTTATTGGGATGTTTTATAAGATGGTCAAACAATGATGTGGCATGAATTACATTGATATCTAATGAGTATAATGTATCCATAAAACATTTGTGAGAATAAATAATATTTGATCATCTCTCATATGATTAGAGTGATTTTTAGATATGGGTTTTTAGTATTACATATACTATTTATGAATATAAAATGTATCTTGTTATCAAATTCCAATATAAATTTTTCATTATTTCATATTAGATGAATATAGTAGGTAACATGAAATAATTTTTTTCCAATCAATGATTGAATTTTTATTATCTCAAACTAGTGATCGATAAGGAATATTATAATTTAGGATGAATTTTAAACGTCACAACATGTATTATTACATATTGGGACATAGAATATTTCCATGAGAAACAAAAACAGTTTTTATGAAATATTACCTTCCATGTATATCATAAGATATGTCATTGATTATTTATTTGTTTTACTAGAGGACCATGTCTTTTATTGTGTCCCCATAGCTGAGGTTTGAAATATACATAACATGAGAGGCTTCAAAATGTCACACCATTCCAATATTATCCACTAGAGTTAGCTAATTGAGGGATCATTGAGTATGTTTTACTTATATTTCACTAGTTGCGAGCTTTCCAAGATATGATTTTTTATATATTGTTTCATGAATGAAATATAGGTACTTAATTGAGATACATAGAGAAAATAAATGTATGAACTTATAAAAGGTACACGCATTGTACTTATTTACATGGATATGGGTCCTGTAATCTCTCATCCTTTTAAATGAATGATATGTAATGTATTAATCGACACAGTAAAAATATAATAAAAAACATGGTTATATTTGTAAGAAAAATGAGATTGATATATTAATTTCCACAGTGTGACTCAATGGCTTAAAAATTATTTACATGATTACGCATACATTTATATGATATATGTGGTCTACATAGGTATCATGATAGATGTTAGTAAAATAAATCAGAACAAAACCATTTATAGAATCAATAGAATTGATACATTAAGAATGGATACTCTTTTTCTGTTATGTATTAGAGAAATAATTTTTTAATTACAATAAAGATCCATGGTTACACACATTGTGGTAATGTGATTTTGAATTATGATTTTTTACAATATTTTAATTTAGAACAATGATAGCTACAACAAAAGTATTCATGAGGATATTAAAAATAAATATTTGGTAAATTCACATAAATGTATCATGTGATATAACATATGATGAAAATAAATTATTTATATTCTATATAAGGATTTGTAAAAAAATAATGGAATTTAGAAATAGACACACAATGTGTATCATGTTATGTATTATAGGTACAAAGATATAAAATAAATATTGATATTTAGATGGAATGTAAGAGTTTAGAATATTTGTACTAAATGAACCTGAAATATGTAGTGGTATAAACCATATTGTTCCTTATTTTAGTGTAAACCATAAAATAGTGAGGGTTACAATGTCATGATGTCTTCCATTGTATCATTTTTAATATTACACATTACATGACCACATCTTCAACACCTTCTACGTGCTACCATTCTCAATATATTATCATGTGATAAGCCTCAACAAGAGATTGAATTTCCCATTTGTTTTATACATTAAAAATTAATATAAATTATTTATTGTATGTCACATAAAGTTAGGAAATATGAAACCTTACGGACACTATATAACTAATATAAATTTTTTTGTAATATGAAAACCCTCATAGGATGGTTATATAAAGATAGTCATAATATTTGATTCATATATTATACCATGATGATGATACAATTTGATAATACACTAAAATTTAATCTCTCATTCTCACTCCCCCGATATCTATAGAATTGTCTGAGAAAATCATGAAGAATTGAAAACAAAATCCAATAAATTAAGATATTCTAAATTTTCATGTTTACCTTAGGAGGTAGGAACTCATTTATTACATCTTAGTGATATACAAAAAGAAATTTATTAAATCCCAGATAAAATGTTGTATTGTATATCATATTTTCATCATTTTATAATTCATTATTAATTTCTAAGAATATCATTTTTCATTATATGTTGATTTGATGTCATTTTCTTCAATTATAATGGTAGTCATCACTATTGAAATCATAAAATCATTCATTAACCAATAAATTATAACTAAAATATTTAGAAAATATTAATACTATATGGACAATAAAAAACATTATTTTCATATTCACAATATAATTGATATTTATCTTATTGAATATTTTCTTAACATCAAGGGTTTAAGTCTAATTTTAATTATTATATTATAAAAATTAATGTAATAATTTTCATTAATATGACTACCAGTGGGAATGATTCTACATAATCAATTCCATGATTTTATTTAATTATTATACACTATGTGATATTTAAAACAACCCATCTATTTCTATGACTTTAATGACTAGTTTTCTATATATGATTAAACATAATAAAACCAAAAATAAAGATAAGTATATAATATTTTAGAATGAGTTACATTACATAACAAATTAATGTATGTTATAAATCAGCATCATTTAAATCCACATTATCATGTACAAAATATTTCTTTATACATTAAACTTTATGGGACAACTGTGGGCCATACCCAGTAAGGGAATAAACATGGCATAAAATGAGGTGAATAATACATGGTATACAATATTAGTATATATTTGACATAAAAGGATTATGAATCATAATCATGGACTCTGAGAAATTATATCAAATGATAATCATAAAGGAAACCTTGGAAATGTGGAAGAAAACATAAAACATGACTTCATAAACATAAGTCAAGGATTTCATTCATGAAATCGTGGCCGGAAAATTATTTTGAAAGATCAGGTTCACCCTAAAATCCCATGCATGATGTTTAATGGGACTAAAATGACACCCAATGCATTTGAGTGCTATATAATTCTTGTCAAACCCATCATTTTCAATTCACTCACATGATTATTTTTTCCACATTGATCATACCAAATGGGTTCATTCATCATCATATTTTATCCCCCAAAAAATTTTTGTCTAAAAAATGCATATTTTTACCAAATAAAATATGTATAAGTGTATAATGTTGAACCCATTTTCTAGAAAATGATTATTGTATTGACTACATAATAGAATAGTAGTATAAATTCATGGTGAAATTTTGGCATCATAACATCTTCACCTAGGGAATCATAAAATTAGTTGATGAGAGAGAAAGGGGTGTCTCTTCACATAAAAATAAATTTTATAGAGAAAGGGAAATTTAAAATAATATACCAAAATTAGTAATAGGAAATATAATGCATAATATAATGAAGAAACATGAATAGAAAAAAAACAACCCTTACCTTCAGAGTGCCACTCCAAATGTTTGGGAGTGGATTCTTGGGAGCTTGGGGGAACAATATAATGAGTCTATATAAAGGATAAATTATTAAGGATTTTATATAAGTATATATTTGGATGAAAAATTTATCTTCTAGGGTTTATATAATAAATGGTTGGTGAATGTTTTACAATTTCTCAAACATTGTTTTTCGACTATATATAAAAAAATAACCAAAAATACAAACCTTTTAAGGGGGTTTTCTGACAATTCCTTCCAATGGGGAGTTTGTTTCAATATTTTATATGGAAAAATCCAAAAAATAATATAATAATACCCCTGTTTATTTGTAAGTGAATCGTGGTCTTTAATAAATGATTATTAAAATCTAAAATTATTTTAATGGTTTTGTAGGATCCAGGAAGGCTTTGAAAAATTAATAAAATAAACATAATCTCATATAATTTAATATGGTAAAAATATAATTGGTCATTTATATCATTAATAGTATATATTATATCACATTTGGGTTATTTCGATGTCATAATACAAAATATATATTCTTATGGTATTTTTTTTTAAAAAAATTCAACTGTCTCAAAAACCTATAAAAAATTTACAACACGATAATCTAAACATTATAATTCAAAGAAATTATTATTTATATAAAAATAATATTCTATATATATATATTTTTTATTTTAAAATAAGAATATCCATTTTATGGGAAATACTTCATTTTTAAAATAAAACTTTTATAACCATTATAAAAATTAAATTTTTCTTCATTAATATATATGATCATTTATATTTAATAAAAAAACTTTAATTTATTTTTTTAAAATATTATTTATTTTAAAATTTCATTATATTATAAAAAATAATGACTTGATACTAATTAAAAATAATTATTTTTAATAATCATAAATATCATTTATAATGTAACGATAAGAAGAAAACATGAAAATCAATATATTGAAAATTCAACAGACATATTCATATTATTATGATTTGTATACACATCTCTTTAAAAAACCATAATTTTTCAAAATAGTAAGGTGTGTGATAGTGATAATTTCATGGGGTTGTTCGATATACATGGTTTAGGTCGTGATCTCGATGTTGTGGAACTACTCCCATAAATAGTTTCTCTTATACTTATGTTTTGTATATCAGACATTGTTTTTCAAGGGAAAATTATAGTGATGATATATCCCTTGAAAGCTCTAAAAAAGTGCATTATAGGTATGATCCTATTTTTTGAGGCTATCATTTCCATTTTCATTGAAATTGGAATTTTAAAGACCATATATTTATAATAATCATATGATCACTATTCAATAAATATATTTTCAATTATAATGATTATTAATGTGAATAAAATGTGAAAGGATATAATTAAAATTGATAAGTGAATGTGTTTTATATATTTATAATATATTAAAAGGCAATTAATTAATTCACAAGGTAAGTTTTATTTATAACACCTAGATCTGTTAAAATCTCCCCCCTTCATAAATTTCTCCATTGAAAATTACTTTTCCCACAGTAAAATAGATGAGGGTAATATTATTTCATCACTTCCTCAGATTCGAATTGAAAATCTTCAAAATTTTTGTTTCTCTATATAACTTTGACTGGGTGAATTTTCAAATTTTTATAACATTGTATCCACAATCGAAGATCTTCACCGGCTACTCCTAATATGAGATTTCATTGTTCAATGGTACTACATATTGATTCAGTAAAGGATATAATATTTCTGTATAATTCCATAATAGGGATTCATGGAATACATCACGTGCTTGTGATATGTTTGGTGGGAGTTCAAGTCGATAGGCTATGGCTCGGATGTGATTAAGGATCTCAAAGGGGACAATGTATCTCAGGCTATGCTTTACCATTTTTACACATCTGATGACAATATTTGATAGAGATATGATAAATAATATCATGCCTCCAACTGCAAACTAAATCGATCATCAATTATTTTCATTATTTCTCTTATGTCGACTATGACCATTCTTGATATTGTACTAAATGGTCTTATACATTTCCACAATTAACTAAACAATTTTAGGTCCATGAAATTGTCAATCCCAAACATCATTCAATCATTCTTGTATAATGAAAATCTACCCATAAAAGGATTTATTGTGATCTATTTGGATACTTTAGAGGATGAAATTATATTATGAGAACTTATATATATATATAAAAATTGATCCAATTCATTATTGAAGTAGATTGACTATTCTATCAACATGACATTGAGTGTTTGTATAGTCTTCTAATATTTGAAATCAGTTTGATGGTGATAAGTCATGATTATGTTCAAATTAGTATCTAGATCATGATGGTGACTCTTCTAGAATGTGGTCATAATTCATGAATCTAAATCCGATAAAATCAATAGTGGTGTTCCTTATATCCTCACCCCTTATATATTGTATATCCTTGAATGTTGATTGAACGAGAAGTCCTATCTAATCGAAAAAAATCAATAGTATTCCTAGGATGATCTTCCACAACCCATATATCATTATTTCCTTTTGATTTCTTTCAAATACTAGTGACAAATCCCACAATTTTGTGATTCCATTTCCTTGTTCATATGTGTAGTGGTTTCTTCATCCCCATTGATTTTTTTATTTCCATCATCACTTTGTGACATATAAGAAATCATGAGATATATTATGTGATCACATTCTTCATATTTTCCTACCAATATTTCTCTTGTAGATCTAAATAAATATTTGATCTTATTGGATGGATGGAGAATGTAAAACAATTTTTACCATCCAATATATACTTCATTAACTCAGAATTTCATGGTAAACAAAATCATGAACCAAATTATACAATCCTTTATTCGTTAATATTGAACTCTTAAGATATATGTAACATTCTAAGCTTCCACTATATGCTTCTCTTTTAATAGTACAATACCTTGTGTTGTACGCAACATTGATTTCCAGCACACCACGACCAATCAAACTACCCATTATGAATAGTAATACCTACTTTTTGAAATTTTATAAATTTTAATTTTCAAAATGGATTTCATTTTTATATTGTGAATATCAAAGTTACCTTAGGGTGAATTTTTGGTGTTTAAATTTAATTATTCAATTTTTGATGATTCGTGAAAAACACATTGTGATTATTTAAAACAAAATATTTATTTACATAATTTTCTATTTTATTTAAATTTATTTTAGGAAAAAATAGTTACATAATACCTATATATATTCAATTTAATTCATTTGATTCATTTTATAATATGATTAGATATATGAAATCTTATTTAATTTTTTAAATTCTTTTTCCAACAATCTAGGAACGCTAATTTTTTTCATTAAACATAATTTACAACTTATGTGAATTAATATTAAAAAATCTAGGAGACACTGTTGACATCATTATGTAAAATTTAGTTCAATAAGATTAAATATATATTTTTAAATAGTATCTTTTGAATATTATTTTCCATGATAAAAGTAAATATTGTAATGAAATGTAAAAATTACATTATAATTACCCTAAAAAATATCTTAATTCTATTGGATAAGTCTATTTCGACCAAAGTCAACATTAGGAATAAAATATGATCCTTTGGGTTCACTTGGATTAGATTATCAAATTTATTATTATTTTATTTAAAGAAGAGTTAAAAGAGATAAATTAAAAGACTAATAGCTAAATAATTTTTAATATAGGCTTAAACGTAATATAAATTCAACTACATAAATTCATTCAAAATCAAAACAGATTTTCTACAAATAATTATTTTATTTATAATTTTTATATATCATTTAATTAAAATTATTTATGACACAATGATGATGCATTAATTACCTTATTATTGAAAGATTAAAATAATTGATATTATAAATATTAAAATAATTGTAAATTGAGTATTTTGATGTCTTACATGGATTTTATTGGTTAATATGAAATGTAATGATTTATTTAATTTTTTTTTTTGATGAAAACACTTATGTTTGACTTTCTGAAATACTAAATACTAAATACTGTCAAAATTGACATAAATGAGTTTTTTTTAAAATATGATATTATTAATTGATATAATATTCCTAAAAATATAACGTTTGGACATCAGAATTTGAAAAGGTTGGATATATCAATAATTAACCACTTGGAGCTCTCTTGACGTTTTATTGTATGTTTATTAACCCTTTATTATAATAATATAAAAATACATGGTAAAAGTTAAACAATTTTACTAAGAGTTAAATCTAAAATTTAATCTTAATATAGTGACCAAAACATGTCTAAAACCAATTGGCTGGGACGTTTTTGACCCATCCCCAACTTATCCTATAAATAAATTCTTTCGGGACCATTATGAACCTAATATGATTATATAATAAATTAATATTTCAATCTTTTCCTAAAGTGACCCTCACCCCTCTAATAAAAGGGTACTTCCCCTTATCTAAAAATATCACATCCATAGACAATTAGATCGGCCAAAACCAGATAAAATATCCTCCCAACTATCCTCACATAAACCTAGAGGCCTTAAATTTATTAGAGTCCACCCTAAGGATCCCTTTAGATCAAATAAAAAGGTTGAACCCGAAAAAGATGTAATAATTTCATCACCTTTTTCAAAGATCTTTTCCTCATCCACTTTCTCTTTCTTTAATTTTTCGATACCAAATTAATAATTCTAGTAACATATACTTAATATTATGTTATTATAAATATGGGACAACCATATTCATTATTCTATCCCTCTTATTAATGACCAAGTCAATATACGTTCATACGTACGACTTACCGTCTCCACATCGTGGTGTAGTTTTTTATTCAACACTTCATTATTTGGATGGGTATAATAATGAGTATAATTGATGTAAATAATAAATATAACATGTTAATGATTCTTTATATATTATATATCATCGAATTACATATGATTTCAACATTAATAGAATGATATTATCGCTCGTGCATACATATGGATTATCGTCTCCATGAACTTGATGAGATTCATTCGATATCGTAATCATTCAGGAGTAATATTTATTTTTTTGATTAAAAATAATGTTTAAGAACATAATATAGTAATGGATATGATTAAAATACATCTTATCCATAACAAACATGACTTACATAACAAAACATATAAAGTAAAAAAATCAGTCAACACCTGAAACAAGGATACTACTGAAATATTATTAATAATGAAATAGTAGAAGATTATACATGTTATCATAATTCTGTATGTAGTTATTTTATAATTATATTATAATGATTTACCTATTATATATGATGTTAATGTACCCTTTATCAAGTAAATTTATAAGGTATGGGTCAAATCTATAATTTCTTTATTATCTATGTTGGTTTATACGTGAGTATTTACCGGGGCCGTTTTATCGTCCATATATATGTTTCATAAAAATGTATTTCAAAACATTTTTACTATATCATATACTATTGGATAAAGTTATATATAAATTTTTTAACTTTTTATAGAATTTTTATAATGATATCTTTACTTCCTTTTCCCTACAAGGTCATTTACGACCTTTTTGACAAAGTTATGGAAGTAATGTTTTTTTAACTTATACGGAGAGTGATGAAATTTTTCATTGTTATAACATCTTCGAAGAATCCCGTACACTATTATAAAAATATTTTCAAAATAAATTTTTTCTATTATAATTATGCGTCTTTAAATGATTGCAAAATAAAAATATATATTTCCCTCAAATATTTTTGATTTCATCTATATCAACATCCTTTGATGGATTTTACACTTGTTTTAGTTGATTAATTATGATAAAGTCTTCCATATTTTATTGAAGGTTTTGTGATAGGTTTTACTATGTATGGGTTATTTTTATACCATTCATGGTTTATGGTTAATGTATTAAGATTCTGTTTGATAGTTTTAATAAGAATGTTTATGTTATTTTTCATCCTTTTCCTATGATAAATGCATTGGACTGTGTAAGTGACAGTTGGATCCCACAATATATCCTCGATGCATAGGTAGGTCTCTTGATGAAAAGAAGGGTCTTGACACAATTCCTTGAAAAAATATTATTTGTAGTCTTGGCACGAGGCCTTGACTATGTGGTTAAGATGTCCAACATTATGCATTCAATCATTATGAAATTGGATATTGATATTATATTTGTTTATTAGACTAGAAGAATATACATGGGGAAAATTAAATGAAATTATTTGATATATATTGGCCATATTATGCTAATATTTATGATTAAAAGGCTTGTTTTTTAGTCTTATAAATTTCCTTAAAATTTTCTTCTTATTTATGAATGTTTCTGGTATATATTGTTATCCTTACTGAGCACCTGAGATCACCCCTTTCTATGTTTTATTTTTACCATGATGTGAAGAAGTATATTTTTATTAACCTGCTATAATTGGATAAGGGATATGAATGTTTTCAAAGGGTAACCATTGTAATTTTTTTTATTTCATGATGTAATGTAAAATTTATGTATGTATGTATTACTTCCAATGATACTAAATGGATCGGTCATTTGGGATTTGATCCTCTATGATTATGCCAATTTTATGTATTTTTTCTTCAACCCTGGTTGACAAAGTTCAGGGCATTACATTTGGTATTTGAAGAAGTTTAGTACAAAACCTGGAAACTTGTTTTAGAGAAACTCTGATTAGAGGACAATACCCAAAGATAGACATTGAGGATTAGTATAGAATAAATTCCTAGAATTTTTGTAATATATATATTTTGTGTATTTTCCAAGCAATACATCCTTGTCTGGATGCAATCAGGTAGAGGCAACTCTGACACAAATGTAACCAGGAGTGAAAACTCTGACAAGGAGTTTTGGGATAGACCCGGGTACCCAGGTACACAACAACGAGCCTTGTTGCACTCTTGGTTACGACACTCCTAGGGGATGGGCTTAGTATAATTCACATTTTCTTTAAAAACCATTATAAAGTATTTATGAGTAAATAATTCCTCAATGAGAACATTTTTTTATTATTGTGGATTATATGCATAAACAATTCTATTTATGTTAGGTATTTTAATATTTTGGAATTATGTATTGCGATTCATAAAAAAAATCATCTGTATTCCATTATTTAAAATGGAGCCTAGTGGAAGGAATGAAGACAATATCAATGCATGTAATCTATGTAGGGATTTTCCTCATACTCATGATAATTGTAGTGGAGCTGGTGATGCAACCTCCACTGAACAACTTATAACTATTCAGGGACAAATCACTCAGGTTATGAATAATAACCATACCCGTATGGAAAACCTAATTCAAAAATTAGAGGATCAATTTTATACCAATTCATTAGGCAACAACCACCGACATTCAATGTGACAACAAATCCAATTGTACCTGAGAAATGGATAAGTTCCTTAAAGAAGATATTTCATGATTTTGGGAGTAGTGAATGGGAAAATGTTTCCATGGAATTTTATCACCTCATGGGAGATGCATATCAATGGTGGTCATTAATTCAAAACACAAAGGTGTATGAATAAGTATCAAATATGGAATGGATGGACTTTAAAGAACATTTCATAGAATAATAATGTCCCTGTGACCATCAAGAAGGTATGGAAAGAGATTTTATGAGTCTAAGGAAAAAATAGGATGATAATGCCACAATGTATGAGGATAACATTACTTGGATAGCAATGCATTCCGCAGATTATATATGTTTCCCAAGGAGTAATATTGATATATTAATTTATGGGTTAAAACTATTTCCCCATTATGAATTAGCCTCGCGATCCTTCACATTGAATGATGTTATTTTGTCACGTGCAATTAAGACAGAAAATAAATTATCTATGTATTAGGAAATTAAAGAAAACAAATTATAGAAAAGATCTACTGAACACATTGGAAATGGAAGTAATGTGAAGAAGGAAAAATATTAATTTCCATCCTAGAGTAAATGTGGGAAGAAACACACCAGTACTTTCCTAAAGGGAATAGAAGTCTGTTACAAGTGTGGTGAAAAAATCCACCAACCTCATGATTGAAAGGGAACAAAAGAGGATTTCAATTTTGAATGATACAAATATAAATAAATGGGGCATTAAAAAAATAAATTTACTAAGTTCCATGGAATCTTACATTATAAAATACCAAGGGAGAAAGGACAGGATTATGTGATCACTACTGCTAAGGTTAGAGCTATGAATGACGTGGTGGAAGGTAATTTAATGGTTTCCTCAAATTTATCCAATGATTTATTTAATTCTATATCATTGTATTGATTTATATCTTCCCAGTTTTCTCTGAAAATATTATATTTCATATTTTATTGAAAAAATTAGTTGTCAGTCAAAACATATATGGAATGTATCAATGCAAAAACAATTTGTGAATCAATTCCCATTGGGGCATATAAATATGCATTATCTGTTGATCTCATGATCATACCCATGATTGAAGATGATATAATCGTTGGAATGGATTGGGTTTTAGACAATGATTCAAAAATTTATTGTAAGGATAAGGAGGTTACAATTTTTAATGATGATAATCGGTACCTCATCTTTAGAGCATAAAATTCACCATCAGATACTTATATAGACCCAACCCAAATAGCCCTACTAAATTTTATTATTGGGGAGGAAGAGAGTGTAATAACTATGGTTAAGGAAATAAATTTCCAAATTGAGTACATACATATTTTGTAATAATATGTTGATGTGTTCCTAGATGATTTACTGGTACATCCTTCAGATCGAGAAATAGAGTTTTCTATTTTTTTAATTCCTGGTTCAAGGACCATATTGAAGACCACTTTTATAATAGAAACTGTAGAGTTAATGTTACTATAGAAACAACTAGATGAATTGAGTTATAAAAGATTTATTCTCCCTAGTGTTTCTCTATGGGGATCCCATGTTCTTTTTTTAAGAAGAAATATGGATCTATGTGGCTTTGTATTGACTAAATGGAAATCAGTGCTATAAAAATAAAAAACAGCAATCTCATAACACGCAGTGATGATTTATTACATAAACTCCATGGAGGTCAATATTTTTCAGAGATTGACCATCGATCTGGATATCATCAGTTTTTTGTGAAGAAGAATGTCATTCCAAAAAAACATTTCAAACCAGATACGGGCATTACGAGTTTACAGTAATGCATTTTGGACTAACTAATGCACCATCTATCTTCATGTATCTAATGAATATAGTTTTCAAGGAATATCATGATGACATTTTAGAGGTATTTATGAATTATATCTTGGTTTACTCTAATGTCTATGAAGAGCTGGAAAACCACATGCGCACTCTTATGAAAATCGTTAATTGAAATGAATTATTTGGGAAGTTTAGAAAGTTTGAATTCTAGATTTAAGAAATTTCTTTTCATGTCTATATTGTCTGTATGGATGGAATATATTTTTATCCTTAAATGACCAAGGAAATCAATGAATGGCCATCACCGACAAGTAAAAATTGGATACCATGTTTTTTTGGTTTAGCTGGTTATTATCGGTGTTTCATCCAGAATTTTTCCCAGTTGGCCAACTCATTTACTAAGCTCACATGTAAAGGGTTTAAATTCGTTTGAAAAAAAGAGTGTGAAGTATGTCTTTATGAACTGAATAGAATATTAGTTAATTCTCTTATCATTACATTACCATTAAGGAATTATAGGTTTGTTATTTATAGTGATGCTTCAAAGAAAGAACATGGTTGTGTCCTTATGTAGAATTATAGAGTAATTGCCTATGCATCATGACATCTAGAAACTAATGAACAAAACTATCCCACTCATGATCTTCAGTAAGCAGTTGTAATATCTGCATTGAAGATATAGAGACACTATATATTTGGTAAAACTTTGGATATATATCTATCACAAGAGTTTTAAGTATATTTTTTCACAAAAAAAATTCAACATGAAACAAATTTGATGGCTTGAGCTACTTAAATATTATGGTTTCACTATACACTACCATCCAGGGAAGGAAAATAAGGTGGCATATTCTTTGAGTAGAAAGGATCATGTTATTTTGAAAAAGATGAGAGTTGAAAGGGACCCTATGTTCATGGATCTATTGAATATGTATATGGGTATAATCATGGAAGGTGAAACATCAATACTATTTGAAATAATTTCTAAACAATCATTAATAGAAATGATAAAAAGTTCTAAGACTAATGATACAGAGTTTCAAATGAAAATTAATGTTGTGAATGATAGAATATTGAATGACCTCGTGTGTGAAGATGAATTTTTGAAATTTGTCAAGAGACATTGTGTTTCTGAAAAACCTAATCTAAAAAGGGAACTGTTGGATGATTCTCATAGCTCAAATTTCTATATATACACTGGTAGCACTAAGAGGTTTAAATATTTGAGGGAACATATTTTGTGCGACAACATGAAGAGGGAAATTTTTTATTATATGTCAAGAAGTATGGTTTGTCAACTGGTAAAGGTTGTAAGACGACATCCTAGAGGTTTCATCCAACCTATTCCCATACATGAGTGGTAATGAGATAATATTTCGATTGAAATTTTCATGGGGCTACCAATGAATCCAAAAATGAATGATGAAATATGGGTCATTGTTGACCGTCTTACTATGTTAGCACATTTTCTATGGTAAGAGTATATTTACAACTTGAACGTTTCGTTAAAAAAAATATATTAATGAAGTTGTAATACATCATGGAGTACCCCAATCATTTGTTTTTTATCATGATCCACATTTTACATCACTATTTTTGAAAACTAATCAATTTTCCCTAGATACTGAACTTCTTTTGAGCACTACCTACCACCCTCAAACTGATGGACAATTATAATAGACTATTCAAACATTAGGAGAGATGTTGAGATCTTGATCATTTGAATTTCATGGTATGTGAGATCAATATTTACCTCTGGAATAATTTTCCTATAACAATAGATTCCATTAAAGTATTCATATGGAACCATATGAAGAAATATATGTAACGAGATGTCACACACTAACTTTTTGGGAGGATGTTGGTGAAAGAAATCTGGTAGGCCCAGAACAAGTTGAGGATAAAATGGAAACGGTGAAGATTATTGAAATGCACATCAAATAAGCCCAATGTATGAAAATGAGCTATGATGATACCTAAAGGAAGGAATTGGAATATGAAATTGGAGATCATGTTTTATTGAAGGTATCTCCTAGGAATAGTGTTGAATGATTCAAAAATAAGGGTAATTTAAGTCCCAGATATATCAGACATTTAGAATTTCTATAGCGAATTGGAGTCGAAGATTACTGTTGGGAAATGCCTCCAAGTCTATCCAATGTTCAAAATCTATTTCACGTATCACTGTTGAAAAAGTAAATTTCTAACCCAACACATGTACAAAACTATGATGAAATAGAACTAGAAGCCGATCTGTCTAATTGGGAAGATCCATTCATGATTCTCGATACCAGGGAATAAGTGTTGAAAAACCAGACAACTTGTCTGGTAATAGTTATATTGAAAAACCATTAGATGGATCATGCATTGTGGGAACCTAAGGAACTTAGGATGAAGAACCACTAAAATCTTTCTATGTAGTAATATTATTTAAATTTTTAGGATGAAATTATTTGGAGGAAAAAATGTAACACCCCATGATTCCCTGGTATGCTTCTCTTTGAATAATACAACAGCTTGCGTTGTACTCAACATCAAGTTCCAGCACACCACAACCAATCAAACCAACCATTATAAATATTAATACGTACATTTTGAAATAATAAACATTTTATTTTTAAAAATGGAGTTCATTTTTAGATCCGGAATATCAAAATTATCATCGGGTGAATTTTTGGTATTTTGCTGAAAACATACAATTTTTTATGATTAGTGAAAAACACAGCGCTTTTATTTAAAACTATCATTTAATTTAAATAATTATTTATTTTATTAAAATATATTTTAGGTAAAAATAGATACATAATACCTAAAAATGTTCAATGTAATTATTAAGAGTCATTTTATAAGAAGAATAAATATATAAAATTTTATTGAAATTTTTAACGTTTTTACCCACCTTATAGGAACATCAGAAAACATCCATAAAATGTAATTTTACCACTTCTGTGAATTGAATTTATAATATTCGAGATACACGATTGACATTATTTAGAAAAATTTTGTCCAATACAATGAAAATAATTTTTGAGGATTAGTATCTTTGGAATTTTATTTTTCACGGTTATAAGTAAATTGGGTAATGAACGGTAAAATTGATATTATAATTATCTTAAAACATGTCCTAATTATTATGTATTGGTGTAGTTCGACCACAATAAAACTTTAGAATAAAATATGTTCCTTTTTGTCCACCATGTTAAGATTAATACATTTATTATTATTTTATTTAAAGAATAGTTAACAGTGTTAAATTTATTGTTTAATAAATAAAACATATTTCATATAGGGATATGCATAATATAAATTCGAATATAAATATTTATTAGAAATATAAAATTACTTAATACATAATGGGATTTTATATATAATTTTCATACATAAAATAAATAATTTTATTTATGGCGCAATGTTGACTCAATAATTGCATTATTATTTTAATTTTAAGATAATTTATATTAAAAATATTAATATAATTGTAAATTCAGCCTTTATATATCTTATGTGAATTTTATAGGTTAATATGACATTTTAGTATTGATTTAATTTATTTTTTTCTAAGTATTCAGGTTTTTTTGACTTTCAAAAAATCCAAATACTAAAAAGTGTCAAAATTGACAGAAACGTGTTTTTAAAAAAATACTATTTTATAAATAGATAAAATATTTCTAAAAATCTATGGTTCATCCCAAGGATATAGATAAGGTTATATATATCAATAATTACCCTCCTGGGGTTCCCTTGTATTTTTATTGTATGTTTATTAACCATTTTTTATAATAATACAAGAATAACCGTTAATTGTTAAACAATTTAACTAAGAGTTAAATCTAAATGATAATGTTAATACGGTGGAAAAAACCTATTTAAAACGTATTGGTAGAGAGGTTTTCAACCCATACCCACCATATAATTGAAAAAAAATCATTTTGGAAAACATTATAAACAAAAAATGATTGTATAATTAAATATTTTTTTTAACTTTTCCTAAATCGAACTTCGCCGCTCTTATAAAAGGGTACTTCCCCTTCTCTCAAAATAAAATCTCTAAAGTCATTTGGCATGGCCAGAACTTGCTCAAATATCCTCCCAACTACCCTCACACCATCCTATATTCCTTACATTGATCATAATCCAACCAATGGATCCATTTTGATAAAATCAAAAGGAAGATCTTGAAGAAGAGTAAATAATTTAATCACCTATTTTAAAGTTCTTTTCTTCTTCAACATTCCATTTATTTGTTTTTTCCATAGAAAAATAATACATTTAATACATTATACATACAGTTATGTTATTAAAAATATGGTATAACCATATTCATTATTCTATCCATCCTATGAATGACAAAGTCACCATACATTCATATGTATGGCTTACTGTCTCCACGTCGTGGTGTAATTTGTTATTCCACACTTCATTATTTATATGGGTATTAAATTAGTATAATTGATGTAAATAATAAATATAACATGATATTGGTTCGGTATATATGATATACCATCAAATTACATATGATTTCATCGTCAATATAATGATATTGTCGCACGTGTGTACATTAAGATTACCATCTCCATGAATGTGATGAGATTCATTCCAGATCGTAATCATTCAAGAATGATTTTAATTTTATGTTTAAAAATAATTTTTAAGGAAATAATATAATTGTGGATATGATTAAAATACATCCTATCCATAACAAACATGACTTACATATCAAAGAATATAAAGGAAAATGACTCAGTTAACACCCGAAACAATGATACTTCTGAAATATAATAAACAAACAAATATTTTATGATAATATATGATATCATATTATTGTGTGTGGTTATTTTATAAGGAAATAAAAATTATTTAACTATTATACTGTAGGTTAACTTACCTCTTATCAAGAAAAATTACAAGATAAGGGTTAATTCTACAATCTCTTCATTATCCGAGATTGTTTATACGTGAGTATCTACTGAGACCTATTGATCATCCACATTTTTGTTTCTTAAAAATGTATTTCAAAACATTTATATTATCTCCTACAGTATGAGATGAATTCATTTACACCATTTTTGGATTTTTATAGAATTTTTCTAAAATAATATTTCCTTCGCCTTCCAAACAAGGTCATTTACTACCTTTTCGACAAAATTAAGGAATGAATAATTTTTAACTTACACAGAGAGTGATGATATTTTCCACCATTATAACATTTTTTATTCTTCCTTATGAATCTTACAAATAAAATTCAAAATAAATATTTTGGTTTATAATTTTCTGAATTTTAAATGATTTAAAAATATAAAGATATATTTCTCTCAAGTAGGTTTGATTCCATCTATGTCATCATCTGTTGATGAATTTTAAACTTGTTTGAAGTTGAGTCATTATGATTAAATATCATATATTGTATTATTGTTTTTGTGATATGTATGACTGTGGGTGTTTTATAAATGGTATATGGTAAATGTTTTGAAATTTTGTATTCTATTTTTAATACGAATTTATATATTATGATTCAACATTTTCATAAGAGGAATGCATTGAATAGAGTTAGTGATGGGTGGAGCCTGATATAGCTCCTCGATACATCAGTAGGTCTCATGAGACAAACTAGTGTTTTGGCACAAGGACTTGAAATTATCTTTTTTGTTTTCTAGGCATGATGCCTTGACTATTTTTTTATGATGTCTGAAATTATTCATTCCATCATTATGAAATCTGATATTGATATTAAATGTGATTATTTTACAAGTTGAATATCCATGTGAATATGTAAATGAAATTATTTGATTTATCTTTTCCATATTATGATGAATTTGACGATTAAAATACTTGTGTTTTAGTCTAATACATTTCCTTAAATGTTTGTGCTTATATATGAATGTCCCCTTATATTGTTATCCTTACTGAGCAACTGAGCTCACCCGTTTCTATGTTTTATTTTTTCCAAGATGCAAAGAAGTATATTATGATTGTTATGTAGGAATAGACTATGGGATATGAGTGTTTTATAGGGGTAATTTTTTTTTGTTTTCTATTTACTGATGTAATGTAAAATTTATGTTTGTTTCTATTACAAACAATGCTACTAAACTAATATGTCCTTCGAGATTTGATACCTTGTGATCATTCCAATGATAGGAAATATGGCACCGACTATGGGTAACTGGTGTTGGGGAATTATAATATATATTTTCTTATAGTTTCTACTTTCCTCTTAATTCCCACAACATCTCTTTGAGAATAATTTATCTTATATAGAAGGG
This sequence comes from Viscum album, assembly GCA_963277665.1. NCBI lineage: Eukaryota > Viridiplantae > Streptophyta > Magnoliopsida > Santalales > Viscaceae > Viscum > Viscum album. The sequence continues at coordinate 1,796,942,845 of OY728163.1, read as the reverse complement.
ACATCTGAACAATAATTTTTGAAAGGATTGATGATGTTCATTCCTTTATGATTATTATGACTATCCTTTCCAAATATATGAATATTCAAACTCTATCAATACTAATTAATGATATAATTTATACATAAATTCTAATTTGAGCATATGAGACATTATTCACCTTCCCTAAATGGATGTGAATTGAGTATTCATAGGTCTTGATAATCAATAACCCTATTTATTGGGGAATATTCATCTCTTTATTTATTATTATATAATTAAGGCTTTTTTGAACCATATATATTTCATACTTCTCCCCAAAGTGATAATGTTTACTTATTTTGAATGTGAATATCACAACAGCCAACTCCAGAGCAATTGAAAGGTATTCCTTTTGTTGAAAATTATTATAACCTAATGCATACACTATGTCTTTTTCATTATTAATTGACATACATCCCAAGACATTCTATGAACAATCATTGAATACCACAAAATTTTATCCACTCGTTGGTAGTGAGAGTACAAGTCAAATGATGAGCCTCGTTTTAAAATCCATAATGATCTGTCCACATTTATCATTATAAGAAATATTGACTCCCTTCGAAATTAACTTGAATAAATTGATTTACAAATATGAATCATTTATCAAAATTTTATTATAGTGTATAGAATTTCCAATAACATTATGGATATTATCATAGATTCTAGACTCAATATCTTTCAATTTCTAATATTTTTGAAGGCTCCAAATATATACAATATATTTTGATGATATTCCCTATGTATAAGACTTCATTAAATAAGAACACACATTTTATGTATGTGGCATAATAAGTATCTTATTGTATGGACTTTAGAATAGTTGTGATATGATCCTCAGGATAATCCTACCTATTTCAGAACATCGGAATATCATCCATTGAGTCTATCTAAAATTTATCAAGGTAATCTCTGAATACTATATTTATCATGTTTTTGATGAATTATAGAGAAGTAGAGAGTATGTATGGAATTACTATAAACAAATAGTGTCCATATGTTGTTCAAAATTATTCCTTTAGGATATCATCCTCCTACACTCTAACTCAGTAATACCTCGACTGTAGATATACCTTAGTGAAGTATTTCGATTCACATATCTGATCATGAAATTCATCAATATATGGTATAAGATATATTTTATCATGGTCTTGTTGAGATCATGATAATAATTGTAAATGATCATTAACCAGCCCTTCTTATTGAATAAGAGGAATGATACACCATAAGGTAAATAACTTGGGCCTAAAAACCCCCTCTAAAATGGCCCAAAGGCCTTGTTTTTATTTATTTTTGATAATCCCTCTTTTAATGGTTTATGGTGAACTCTTACATGACCTATATGATTTTGACAATACATGACTGGAATGACTTTGAGGAATTCAACTAGACTATAACTACACGTAAATGTTCCTCCCCAATATCTACATCATGATTTCATCTCTCCACCTCTACATGTATATTCATCTAGGCATTCCATTCATATGATGGCTGGTCCTGATGGATATTTCTATACCCCATGATTCATCTAAATATGTTTTCTCTTCTATAGTGGATGTGAATGCTCTGAATCGTCATCTGGAACATGTTTTTTATAGAGTCTTCCACGTCCATCTGATCGCAACATTCAAGTGACTTGAAGGCCTTAAGGTGTCCTGTTTGACTTAATGGGGCCTGTAATCCTTACTAGATCGAAGGCCATGGGTGACCCAATATCCTTGAAGAACATGAGGACCAAACCTATTGCTTGAATTACCAAACAGATGAATTGTTTTAGCTGCTACACTACTGAACATTTTCTACTTCAATAAATCCAAAATATTCCATTAAGGGTGATCTTTTCCTTAGACTCAATTATTTAAGATAAATGCACCTACTCATTGGTAAATAATATCTATTTTTGATATGTTGGGGATAAACAAGAATAATCCTCCTCCTTTTAATTTTATAAAATAAATTGTCGATTCATGATACAAATAGTGATTTATTTATAAGGGTAATTTATGTGGATCTATATATTGAAAGACTATCCATATCAATAATTTCATGAAATTCCACCAATGGGAGTATTATTAGGTTTATTGATAAGTTAATCTCACAAATTATGATATAGAAATATTTATATACTCATGATGAATAAATTTCCCAATTTTCCATTTTCATAATCAACTATACATCAATGATGTGAAGTGGTGTTTAAATAGTTCTACTAAAATTTGTGATATGAAGGAACACATAGAACAAGAATAAAAAATTATAATCACTATTCTATAATGAATAACTATATTACTTATCACCACATCTTTATTGGGGTCCTCCTCAGTGGTTGTGATGGAAGAATATCGACGTTATTTAAATGGATGGTGTTGGTTGACTCTAAAAAACATGGATTAGATCATTGGTTTGCAATGTGTTCTCATTCCATGTTTCTAAAGTATTGAACAATGTGTTGAGGGTTAACCAGGTCATTCCTTTCCTCCATCACATTAGTTGGTTTATCATATATGAAATATCTATCTAGGTTCCCTTCCTCCCCATACCTAATGTACTTCTTCATATATCTAAGTCAACTTCATGTAAATTTCATTCAACACCTTTTAGAAGTTAGAGGTTGAAATTTAATGGAACCATTAGATTTCTCCATTAGACAACCAGAAATAGTATCCACATTCGGATTATTAACCCCAATATACACTTAAATATTTTTGATATCCTTCTCAAATTAGAGAAATCATCCGAGAATTTCCCCTCATCTATTAATGTCTCGAATCTATAGGGATTTCATAGATTAATATTTGGACCACCAAAGAAGAATTCAAAAATGTTTTGGGGGTAATAATAACACCGAAGTAATATCAAGAATTTCTTATTAAGTCTTCATCATACTACATGATAGATTCATCATCGTTTTGATTGAGGGAAAGGTAATCCAATTACATTTTATGTCCAATATTATGATGAACGTATTTTTTTAAAATATGTTTCATAATTAATTCCACGAGATCACATTGATATATTCCTCAGGCTTCATATTCTTGATCAATCCCATGAATAATTAGATTATACCTCCATAAGATAAACAATGACTAGAAAATTCCCTTTCTCAGGACATTGAATGATGGAGAAGATATTCTCCATGTATTTTATCCATTTTTTCATATTTAATGGATCATATGATCATTTCAAAATCGGTGGCATTTATCGGATAATGATCTCAATTTCATATGATTCATTCAAAGTGGTGTTGGGGTGAACCTCTTAATCAATGTTTATATTTAGAACTACAGTCAACTGAGTGAGTATCATCATAATTATTTTTTATTCCCACTCCCATTAGGATGGAAATCTCATTGGGACAGTCCTCACATTCACCATAATATTGATTGTTTACCTGAGTCCTCCTATTTCTTGTCATTGTCTAGAATAAAGGGAAAATTATGTATTATATTTTTAATCTAATAAATTCAATAATGGAAAAGAAATTTAATTAATTATAAGATATATAAATCACATGTATCTCCTTAACATATGAATTTATAGGCTTCAATATTTGTTATCCGTGATCTATTTCCAAAAATATATTCTTATTGGAGTTTTTCCCTTAAAAATAGTTTGTAAAGTGATCATGTGTATTCCAATGAATATCCTTGAGGAGTGTGAAAACTAATCTATAAAAAGGCCTATTGTCATGAAGAAGTTCATAGTCATGTCTAGATCAATGTAGTGTTTTCATGTTGTACCCCAATGTACATTTGTTCCAGAGAAACGTCCACATATAGTATCCTAACAAGTATTTCATTTCATGATAAACCACTTACTCTATACATACTTAAATTTAGGGATGTTTTCATATATATATTCATATAATAATGGATTTCTCTTGAGTATGATAATCCTAATAAAAAATAACTACACTTTTCCATTGTTACCAAATATGAGAACCCAACTATTTATTTCACATTAATACATGATTTAATAGATACGATTACACATAATACCAGATGAAATATTTAGAATTATAGTGTCATTACGAATTTGGTTCATTTCATAAAATCATTAAACATGACCTAAATTTTCTTTACTATGCACCTTATTAACACGTTAATACGTTTTTTTTCCTGAAACTGTATGGTATAACCTAGGGACAAAAATAAAAAAAGTTTTGAGAAATAAATCAAAAAAGTGAATAAACATGGCATAACATAAAGAAAATAAAACTTTTTATACAATAGGATTATCAATGGTACATTATAGAATAATAATCATAAAGATAAACAATGAAAAAATATATAACATGATAATCATTAAGGAAAAATGGGAAATGTAGAAACAATTTAAAAAATTGCATAATAAACATAGGTCGATGATACTGAATAAGAAATAATGGTGGAAAAAAACCTATAATGGAATAGTTCACTCATTAATCCATTTAATGATATATCTTGAGACAAATATATTAACTGATGCATTATAGAACTATATAATACATAGAGCACCTATAACACTCAATTCATTCACATTATTAAGTGTTTTAAATAGATTATACAACATCGATTAATTCATAATCATAATTTTCCATGATTTATTATTATGGAATAAATAAATATATTTTCAAAAAAAGATATGAATAAGCGTATAAAGGTGAACACACATGATATTAACTGGGTATTTTATTTACATCAAAATTGTTTTTTCCTATAAAACCATAGTTAAATTTTTCCAGTATAACAACATCACATATAGATTCATAAAATGGGTTGATTAGTGAAAAGAGGTATCCAATCTATTTTAAATAATATGTATAGACAAATTTACCTGTATAAACATATCCCAAAAATATAAAATTGGAATTTAAGGTAGACGATCGTGAATAAACTAGCATAAATAAGAGAAATAAAAGAACCTTTATATTGAGTGTGTTATTCCAAATGGTTAGGATGAGATTTTGAAGAGCTAGGGGCCACATTTTGGGGACTCTAGATAGGGTATGAAAGAGTAATTACATGAACCAAGGATTTTTATGGAAGTAAAATATAAGATTTGGTGGGTTATATATTAAATGAAAGTGGATGTTTTTATCATTTCTTAAACATAAATTTTGGAATGCATATAATAATATAAAATAAAACAAAAAATAATGTGGTTTTCGCCATATTTTAATTCAAAGAAATTTAGTTTTTAATATTTTATATGAAAAAGGATCTAAATTTATAAAATAATAACCTTGGTTATGTGGAAGTGATTCATTCTTTTAATGAAATGATTGTATTACCATAAAATAATGATTTTTGAGGATTCATAATGGCTTGGTAAAATTAATAAAATTAATAAAAATCTAATTATTTTAAAGGGTAGACATATATTATGATCTTGTATAATCCATATTTTATTTATTATATCATTATTGTTCTATTATTATATAATAATACATAGCCTATATTTATGTGGAATTTTATTTTTACCCAAAAATTCGAATGTTTTATAAGATTATAAAAAATGCATCATTGGATAATTTAAAAACTATGATCTCAAAAAATAACATCTATTTTATCAAAATAATTCTCAATATATGTGTATTTTAACATTTAATATAATAATCATTATGAATTTCAAAATGATGAGTTTTTTTAGAATATAATTTTTGGAAGACTTAAAAAAATTACATTTGACATCACAAAAATTTATATGATCATTTATATTTAATAATATTTATTTAGAAATAATATTGATTAAAATAATATTTATTAAATAATAATTATTTTTAAAATCCATTAATTCATCATATTAAACATCTTGATGCTAATTAATAGTACATTATCTATTTTATAGTATAATAAAATCACTAAAAAATTAATGATCAGAATAAAATATGAAAATTATTACCTAGAAACTAAAATTTAAAAATTCATGTTATCATGGTATTTATACGTATCAATTTAATACAGTAGAAAACACTATACGTGTATGGTTCTAAATTGTGATAGTTCCATGGTGTGGTTTGGTGTACATAGATTGGTTTGTGGTGTTGGTTAGGCGAAACATCTCATGTTAATGAGTTTTCTCATGATTATTTTATTGGATCTCATAATTGTTATAATGAATGTAAATTATTAGTGTTTCTATCTCTTTAAAAATAACCGATAAACAGACTTCAAATGGTAGGATCCTTCTACTTGATGAGATCACATACATTATTCATGATTGTTGGATTTATTAAAACAAAATAATTTTATTTATCATTTGATCATTGGTAAATTACTATATTATAACTGGTAATGATTCTTAATGTTCACATAAATCCAATAATATATAATAAAATTTATCTAGTGAATGTTTTTAATATAAATATAATATATAAAAACTCTTTAAATTAAATTGTAAGGGGACTTTTATTTTTTATAGGTTGGGTGGAAAAAATGTTTTAATGTTATCACAACAATATCTCTAATAGTTTTATATTCTAAGGTAAAATTACACACTATATATTATATAACATCTCCTTGATTAATCATGTTCCAAACAATATTTTGTTACAACCATTTTATGTTGAAAATCACAACAATAAACTATTATCAAAATCATTAAAATTTATAAATTAATAATATATAGTACTTTAATAGTATATAAACCCAACATAATCATAATTGACAATTGAAATTCTATATCTCTAATTTCATTATTGAATCTATCCACATGGTTCTTTTGATACATGATTCAGTCCAATTTCAGTATCTTCTAATAGAACAATATGAAATTTTATCACATTGGAATGTTTCATCCCACTAACTTCTTTTTAAAATTTATTTTCCATAATCAGTATTTGTATACAAAATAAGTATTATTATTTCATAGTATATTTATAGAATTAACACTTATTGTTACTCTCATAATATCTGAAAACATATACTGATTATAATTTTATTTATGTAGTGAAAAATCATTTCTTCTTACAACTTTAAATAGTCAAAATGGTATTTCAGTATGGATCATAATATATATATATATATATATCATGTTATGTACCCACCTTATCTACAATTACATATTGTAGGAATAAATATGTGTCTATTTCATTACGCAATAATAAAATAAGATAATTTAAAAAAACTACATCAAAAAGTAGTATAATGCTTTCATTTAGATTCAACATTCTATTATGTAGTATATTCATATGAAATATTCAGATTTATTGATATTTTAATATTTTATTATAGAGTGAAATACAAATTATAAATTCATCACTATATTATATAGGTCACTATTTAGTAGGGAAGATTGAATCATAACTCATGGGGATATTATATTATTTCTGTGATGGTATGAAATAAAAATTAAAACATAAAAAATTAAAAAGGCATTAAATATAAAATATTACCTATATTTATGATAAAAATAATTCCCTGTAAATAAACCACATTATTCTATATCAAATCAAAACCAATTGTTGTTATTCATTTTTGAGTCTCAATAGAACCCACAATAATAAATAATCTTGTGTATCATAGAATGAAACATAAATTAAAATACTAAGAAATATGGGTGCTCTAATTGAAATCACCTTGGATCTATCTCTATCACTTATTGAGATAACATAGTTTAGAAACTAAAGTTATGGTCAACATATTATCTTATGATAAATCTATAATGAATTAATATCCATCATGTTTCATATTTAGATTGTGATAAAAACACGCAATATGAAATCATCATTGGAGTCCCTAATAATAATGAATAAATTTGTTAACTCATTCAGAAATTTAATGGATGTAATAACTGTCACATATAATAAAAATTATATACCATAAAAAGATAAACAATCTACCAAAGTTGTATAAAAATTCTCACCTCTTTCAATTCTAGTAAATTTTGTTACACTCATAATATAATCAGATGAGATTCTTATCTTATTACAACCCAAACACATTCCCCAAAAAACTTGTTCTAATAACTTCTACATTACCTGTGGGATTCAACACAAATTGTATATTATCTTATATAAAAATAAAAAAAAATTACAAATCATAATGAAAATATTTTATTAAATGCATTCCCAATACCTTTTATATTCAGAGATCTAGAAAATTATAAAAAATAAATTAATAAATCAATGTCTAATTCAATTATATAAAATATTCTATCCAATTTATTAGAAACTACACAGTCCTCAATTAATATTTTACATCTCCCAAATATTCTCTAAAACAAGATATCATATTATATATTCATTTTTCATGATTTTTTTCTCATCCAGGAGAGAAGGAAATATTAAAAGGGGAGATCCCAAAATCTCAATTAGGGGTAACATAAAATTGATTAAATCATGGATTAAACATGAAATACATATTATGTAATGACTATGTAATCAATATAATTCTATAATCATCTAAAACTCAGAGATCAATATTCCAACGGACAAAAATTAAAATAAATATATCAATAAGAAAACAATAAATGGTTTCGTACTAATGAAATTCATAATGTCAAACAACTAAATGATGATCGTATTCTAGGATATCATGATAAAAGAAATCATGATTATAATGGTATGGAAATATATGTTATTGGAATGGAATACAAAAAACAAAAGAAAACACTTGTATCTCAATAGACCCACTGATACAATGAGGGGAAATATAATTTCATTCACCACATGTTACATGTTTATGAAAAAAACCATTCAACATATGTGATATTTAGTAAACAAAACATTTCATCATTTCTTATAATCATATTCAATATAATAAAAATATACTTAATCATCATAGATTTCTTAATGTTAATAAAAATTATAATATTATTATAACATACTCAAATAAATATGATGTAGAGTTAAATAATACATTGTTAAAATTCCAATAATCATCTACTTCTGGATAACATTATACAAAATGTCAATAATTTCCACTTTGTCAATAAATGGGTTAAATTGACCATAACCCATTGAAAGAATTTATGTGATTTTAAACCACTAAATATCAAAGATATCATCAATAATATATATTGGAATTACAATATTCAATACAGTAATAGATTTCAAGATGTAAATTAAATATATTACATTCATTCTTGGTGAGAATCTTCTAAATTGAATTATGTAAAATATTATGCTCAAATCATACATTGAAATGAATTTACAGATTAGTTAATAATGAATTAAATATATCATAATAAATAAAAATAATTATTTTATATGGTTCAAATATTACAAATTCCCATTGTAATAAACTAATCCTAAATAGATATTGACAAATATGAAAAACCATTCTTGTTAATTAATTATTCAAATGACATGTTGTGATTATGGATATATAATTGAAATGAATGACAAAATGAGTGAGAAAAAAATGTGATATATTTTTATTAGAGAATAAGTAATTCATCATGAACCCCATGATGATAAATACATTTAATATGATAATTAATAAAGGAAGTTAAAATATATAAGAGTTCTTAGAAAAAACATTTACATAATAGATAATGTTAGGGGTAACATATAAAATAATTTTTAAAAATTAATAGTAAAAAATATTATAAAAACTATTATTTTAAAAATATTATTCATTAATAGAGATTTAAAATCACATAATGTTTACATTGAAGAAACATGGAGGATAGGCCAGATCAAACGAAAGTGAAAGGAAAACCCCTTTTATTATTTAAAATTTCCATTCTTCAAAATAATTATGTAAAGAAGACTAATTAACCATTAATTTTTATAGAAATATATTTTTTCCAAAATGGTTGAGAAATTAAAATATAATAAAAATTTATGGTTGAAAAACCTTGTAATGGAATAATGAAATTAAATATTAAAAATTACAACCTGATGGAAAAAAATTTATTTGTCAACATCCATTATCGGAAACAATTTCCCATAAGTCAGAATTATTCCAAATAGGGGGCTTTATGGTTAACATTTATATAAAAAATACCACTAATATAATAAGTTTTTAATATTTTTTCATCATTAAAACCAAATATGATGATTATATGTCAATAAATGAAAAATTATTTATAAAAAAATCATAATAGTTGGGGTAACAATTAACTAAAACACATTTGTTAAAAATAATATCATTTAGATATGTATCCATACTTAATAGAAAAATATGTAATATATAGACCTCATGATTCATTAATTGAACAATTAAATAAAAAACATGGTGTACAATATAATCAATTCTCAAGGAATCATGGTTGAGATAAAGAAGCAAAGTGGATTGAGTTACATTTTATCATACCACCACGAAAGACTCAAAATGTAATTAAATTTGAAATTATATTATCATTAGATAATTATGTAAATAAAATACAATATACAAGTTTTATACCTCACATGGATATTATTATGTGTATAATACCAATAATGTCTTGAGTAGTGTAATTTGAGATGAAAACTGTTACTAAGTTCAGGATGCATTATGTGCATGATCATAACAATAATAATTAAAAAATAATTTCCATTGAATACCATTTCTGGAACATTATTCACTTATAAATAATAAAATATTATAAATTTATATTTAAATTTAATTACTTATTATTTATTTCTCTCATATTTTTTTTAAAATTGAACAATTATTGTCTTGTTTTCGAAATTTTAGTGATCAAACGTGATATTGAAATAATAATTTAAAAACATAATATAATCAATATAATACAAAATTTCATTAATTAATTTTTTTAAACATATTATAATATTATTTATTTTATTCCCATTTTCATTCATGTTAGTGTTTTATACAATTATTCATTTAAGTGATTAAATATACTCAAACATGGTCATTCTTAATATCCATTTATGAGTTTTGTTATAGAGTCTTATAATGTCACTATAATATATTAACAATGATTTTATTTAAATTATTAATTTTCTAGGAATATTTTTTTTATAATTAATGGAAATCAAGATGAAAAATGGAATATATTACTTCTTGGAGGAAGCAGACCATAGAACATATGATTAACATCATTTTAATTTAATTTTTCAATGTAAATGAATATATAAATTTTGTTTTATTAATATAATAAAACTTATGTGTATCAATTATACTGATTGTATAATTTTACTATGGTAAGGAATGGTTTGAAAGGAAAGTATTAATAGGAGATTTTTAATGAGTAATTAATATTCACATTGATACCGTGGACATTTCTCAAAATGTCTCTTTAGAAATAAATTAATGGGGTATATAATTGATAATAATTTAATAATTATATAATATAGAATTATAGGAGTAGAAAAATTTATGATTTTCAGGATCTAATTCTATGTAATGGGTGAGGAATGATGGGGAGGAATTGTCCCCTTTTATATGTTATGAAATTGTAACTTTTGAGAACACATATTAATTTTTAATGATATCATTACAATATACCAATGTAAAAGACTCTTAAATATTGTAATAATTTAGTGTGGGGTTATTTTATGATAGTAATATTAAATGGTAATTATTTTAAATAATTTTTTAAACATCTTTCAATACATTGGTTCTTGGGATTTATCTTTGACATTTTTTGGCTTTTACCTTCATTACATCTTTAAACTATATAATTTAATTTTACCAAATATTTAAAATAATTCCTTTTACAATATTTGGGTGTCATAAAACAATATATAATATAAATTTATTCTATTTCAATTTATATATTTAATAAATTAGGTTCTAATTTATAATAAATGTAAACATAGAAAAAACAATTTGTAGAAATTTTTTATTTTTTTAAATATTTTTCATTAACATTATTTGTAATTAGAAAAATATTAAATGAGTGTTCATATAATTATACAGTTATTAGAAAATAATATTATTTTAATATGTCAATAAAACTAAATTTAATTAATTAGATATAATGATTCAATATACTAATAACTAAATCTCCGAGAGTATTGGTTTAACCATTGTCAGAATTATTAACATAAATCAAAATAATAATAATTTTAGCCCAAATTTTTAATTGGACTTATTTCTTAATATTTTTATGTTTTTTTAAGGTATTAAAATAGTTTTATAAATTTAATTTCATATTGTTATGAATCAAAATTATTAATATGAGCTAATAAACATTGTTTTTAGAATATAATATAACTAATGATTTCAAAATGATATACATGGGTTTTTTAAAGACAATACAATAATTTTAATATATTTTTTTAATTATAAATATATATTTCATAAAAATTATCTCCAAAACATTGAATTATATCTTTTCTTAAAATAATTTAATAAAAATGATAGTTGTTAGAAAAATAATTGATTTTACCTATTCACATAAAAAAATATATTTTATAAAAATAAACTAAAATAATCTTAAGATAATTTTGTTATTATATGTTCAAATATAATATAATTTTTTTCAAATTCAAATAATTTTTTTAAAAATTTCATTATTTTATTTAGTAATAAAATATAATGAAATTTGTTTTTATTGGAAAACTATATTTTCAAATATAAACTATTTTTATTCATATTTCATAAAATGTACCTATTATATTCTGGTTGAAAATTTATTGATATAAATAAATAATTTATCTTTAATAATAATATGTTTCTTGGAATAGTGATTCATATCCAAAAGATTCAATTTAAAAAAAAATACTTTCTTATACTACAAATTAAATTTTTCATAATTTTAGATAATGTAATTGATTTTCAATTATATTAAAATAGTAATTTATTTTAATTTTATAAGCATTTAATTAATATATTATGATGTTACATTATCCCGTAAATAAATTTTATCATCACAATATTAATCTGATAATTATTGTAATTTCTCTATAAAAATCTCAGTTATCTATATACTTTTATATGAGAAAGGGTTTACATGGAATATGGAATGAGATAAATCTATTTAATAAAATTGTAATAAGATATTTATAAATAGAGATAACACATTCATACATTGAAATATAATTATATAACAAGAATAATATCTTTTTCTATAAGGAATAACTTCCCACAAATCATAAAAATGGTTAATATTACAAACATAATAGTTGGCATATTTTTTATAACTCAACATATAATAGTTTGTGAACATTTACATAGAAAAGGAAATTTTAAATTCTTGAGTGAAAATTCTTTATTTAGTACATTAGTAATAAATTTATATGATTTCACCTTTTCACATTGTTTTCAGGACTTTTTACCTCTATGGCCGTAGAATAGGAACATTTATCTCATATTTCCAAACTCCCTTGCAAGTGAAGAAAAAATTTGTTTATAGCTTGTCAGTTTCTTTTAGACATAGACTCTTATGACCTTTATATCCAAACATATATCATTTACGTATAACATTATTTAAATACCCATATGAATCATCCTTAATTTGTAACATGTAATAAATTCCATCCTCTTTCATTCATCATTTATTTCAAAAAAAATTAATTGATATTCTATCATTATAGTAATTTCTTGTTGGGGACTTCAAATATATTTACATAGTTCATCAGAAATCATTATATAGCATTTGGTGTTATCCATTGATCAACTACTAAAAATTTATTTCATTATAACATTATTTGAAATAAAATTATCATTATCCAGGGAATCCACTACAAACATGGGTACATTATGTTTTATCCATTACTAAAAAAATTATTGACATGAGTTATGATAATTATAAGAGGATTATCAGCAATCAACCTAATAATGTTTATTATGAAGACTTATCACTTTATAAAACTATCATTTTAATATATGGTTCTTAAAACTAAATCTGTATGATATATGGTTCAACCTATCTGTCATTCAATTTAATATATATAAATTTTAGATAAGTCTTTGTGAAATAGAGTTGTTCCATCTCATACATCATAAAATATTCCTCAAACTTTTGATCCAAATTGTATATTTAATTTTAATAAGATATTTTGTACCCAAAAATTATTGAAACTTATGATCTCAAAATATATCATATCACTTCTCTTTGAATAAAAATAACCATAGATACGTTTCGTAACATAGAAATCAATAGTCTAATATCTATGTTATTAATGGCCACATTCCTATTATATTATTTAACCTAAAAATATTCAAACTCGTTATAGTGGTTCATAAATAGAATTTTAATCAACAAAATTATATTCCTATAATGTATCGATGTAGTTGTGTAGTTAAACCTATTTTTTGTACAGCAGGTGGAAATGGAGTAAATACTCCATACATTATATTTAGGGTTATTACACCTCTGCACATATGTGATAATGTCTTTACCCACATATAGTTGATAGAATGTGATGAAAAACTTGGATAAATACACTATAACTTCTTTAAATAAAATTCAAGGTTGTTTTCCTATATTTAAAATTATCACTAAGACTTATCCCTACATTTTTAACAAGGGATTCCATATCATAATACCAAAAACATCGCATGGTTATCTTAACAAAAGTTAATATACAATTGAAAAGGGATAAATATTACATTGAAATAATGATCTAATTGAACTTATCATCCATTTAATTATAATAAAAAATATACAATTTTCCATAGCTAACCCTCCCATTATACAAAATGTGACAACATAAACTCATGCTCCTAGATCCACTATGAATAAAAAAATTACATACTAGGTTAGACACAAATGTTTACCTTCTTTAACATAACTATACAATAATTATATGACATAATGGAAATATTTAATTATATATGTTTTAAATATATTCTATTAAAATATATTTACAGGATTTATGGAAAACATAACTATTGAAATCCCATTACTTTTTCAACTAATGTAAAATTCCATTCAACGGTTTAAAAAACACAAAATCCAACATAAGTATTCAAAATATCCCTATGATTATTAAAACAAGATATCTTTCTAGAAATATCATCTATAATTTTTCTCATCACTAACTTTGGAAATATAAATTTAGTTAGATGAATGATCAAAATCTCAGTATGCAAAAACATTCAAATGAGGAAATATATGAAAAAATGGAATAAATATTATTGCATGAGTATGAAATCATCATAAATCCATAATAAACTGAAATTTAGAGAATAATATATCAATTTAAGGAAATGATAATAAATATTTCACAAGGAAACAAATAATTGGTTCTGTAGTGATGAAATTCTTAATGATAGATATCCGATTATACACAATAATCCCAGGTTTCATGATCTTATACCTCATGATATTATTTTGTGGAAAGAATCCTATAAAATAATGGAATTAAAAAACACAAAAACAATTTTTTCATCCTCAGTTATATGGATTCATCGAGGGAAAATTTAATTTCACACTCAAACGTCAAGTATTTTATTGCAATGCATTAATCATATGAGAAATTAAGTGAACAATGCATAATATTCTTTTTTAAAAATAATCAGTTTTGGAATAATACCATATAGAATAAAAAATCATCCCTATGTAAATAAAAGATAGAACATGATCATAAAGAAGTTGAAAAAATCTACTTGAGGGAAAAAATTGCCGAGATAATGTTCCATTAGTCATTAATTTTGGATTAACTAAATATTGAATAAAATTAATTTTCTCCATGACACTAAGAGTGATAACATTTTCAAAAATTCTATTGAGAAAGAAGGTGTATGGTAAAACAATATATAGTAAACATTCCAACAATTGTCCATATATTAAAAACTATATATACATTTACAATACAATTCACAATTCAAATATATTTAGTATATTATTTCTTGGTGAATATCATCTAATATGGATTATTCAAAATATGATGTTCACGCCTTATAGAGTATTGATTCTATGGAAAATTAAATACAAGAATAACCTATTCATTAGTGTTCAATATAAATTTTTTTGATGATTTTAAAATAATAAATACCTATTTTAATACTGTAAACCTATAAGGATTATGTAATATTTGATTAAATATCATTGTACTAGAATGACTCAAATTGTATCATTCAATATGGGATCAATATTGAAATTTTTTAGTACCATGAGATCAAAAAACACACAATAATATAGATATATATATATTGTATTATATATCATGTAAAATTAACCCCAAAATGGAAAATACGTCGATTATGTTTAAAAGGTTATCATTGAAAACGTAATAGTATTTTTAGAAAAAAACAATTTAACAATTATGTAAAATTAGATGTTCACGTAAAATGAATAATATTTTTTCAATAGGTGAAGTGAAAAAACATAAAAAACCATTACATATAAAAATAATCTTTCATTTATTTCCATTGAATTATCCAGATTTACTTCTATGATGAACATATATTTAAATAGATGAAATATAAAATTGAAATTAAAATGATTTTTTATTATTTTGGAAATATATCTTTATAAAACACACTGTATAAAAAGAGAAAAAATTTACTATTTATAACCAAATATATATATTTTCTCATAGATGTATAAAAATTAAAATATATAGAAATATTATGGTGGGAGGATCCAATCATAGAACAATGAAGTTCATGAAAAAATAATATAACATAAGGAAAGAAGTCTTATGTTATCAATATCGAATATATGAAACATATTCCTTCAAGTAAAAAATATTTTATAAAGGTAATTAATTTGGAAAAAAATTAAATAATAAAACTAACATTAAAAATAATCAATTTATAAAATTCAAAAAACCTTTTTGTCCAATGGTATGATCATAACTCAATGAATGAAAATGGAGATACAAAAAATATTTAAAATTAAGTTAACAATTAGTTAATATACATTTTATGGAAAGGAAATAACAAGGATTATAATTCCATATGAACAAAAAAATATAAAAAATATATATATCCATGGGAATTTAATTACACATTAATGTAAAAATATGGTTTAAAACATTAAAAGTTCTAAAGTAATTAATTTTTGAGACAAATAACACTTTTAACATGAGAATCATTTTTATTCAAAACCACTTAAAATATGATCATGTAATTTAAATGTATGTAAAATTAAAAAAATATAACTCCTGATATAAAATCTAAAATTTGATGCATATACCCCACATAAATTAAATTAGTGGAAAAATATAAAAAATTTCACAAGGATTTGAATTAGATATGAAAACTCTTAAATTGTTCCAAATTCATTATGCACATTCCCCAAAACTCTTGTATAATTAATTTAATTTTTATAGATAACATTATAAAGATATAATTATTTTATATTTATAGTAATATAGACCTCTTATTAATTATATAGTTTTATTCATATGTATTTGTTAATATATAATTGATTTTAGGTTATTTTTTTATATCATTAGTGATCAAATATTATATTAAATAGTATGATAAAAACATAATTTAATGATTTAATAAACAATAACCAACAATAATCTTCATATTAAATTTTTATAATATGAGTCTTGAAGTTTCTTTGTTCAATAATGGTATATTTTTATAGCAATATTCATGCAGTAGATCAAACCAAGAAGAACATGAACATGGTATATCTCAATGGGTGAGTCTAGTAATGAAACTATATGACAAAATTATAATATAATAATAGTGATATTATTTATATATTTTATTTTGGAGATTCATTAATGAAATTAAATTTATAATGAAATTAAATCCATATGAATAATGAAAAATGTTACTTCATGGAGGTGGTAGTCCACACAATAACCTATAAATGTCATTATGTATTTATAAGACTATTTAATGATATAAATATTTTTTTCCATTAATAGAAAATAATTTAATATTATAATGATACTATTTTTACAATATTACAATTGTATGTATTGGATTAGAATTGAAATATTTAAAAGATAATTTTATAGAGTAAGTAATACTCTCTTTTTTATAAAAAAATATATTGAATTTACCCTTGTAAATGAAGTGTATAGGATAATAATTGACACATAAATAATAAGAAATATAGAGAGGATTCTAGGATTGTAAAAATGTAATGGTTTTAGGAAGTAATTTTATTAAATGTGTTTTTCGGGAATATGTGTTTTTTTCCTATTTTATAAGTGAAGAATGGTCACTTCTGATAACACACATTAATATTCAATTACATAATTACACTATTCATGTGTCTTAGTCTCCAAAAGATATGAATAATAGATTTTTTTGTGATATTTATTTTATAATTCATCAACAATGCAATTCCACAAATTTTTTAAACATGTTGTAAGTCATTTGTTCATTGGGTTTTTAGTTTTAATTTTTTTACCTTGGAAAAAGGTTCTTAACTAATTTATTTACGTTTTACAACAAACCAAAATTAAAAAAACAATAAAATTTGGGGTTTTTGACATCATTTTTATTCACTACTTAGTCTTATTCAATTCCTAAAAATATTAAATTTTCATTTAGTTAACAATAATATATATAAAGAATTTTTTTTAGAAAAATGATGTTCTAACCAGTATATGTCCTTACTCTTATTCTATATTCACTAATAATTAAATTTTTGTTGATATAATTATATATTTTCTAAAAATCAGGTTAGATTTATCATAAATAACTTATTAATTTATTTGACTATATAAAATATTACACAATATTAATAAAACAATTATTATTGGGAAATAGTTTTACTGATATCATTTTCTATAAATGTAATAATTGTAATCATAATATTTTCACAAAAAT
Organism: Viscum album; assembly: GCA_963277665.1. Taxonomy (NCBI): domain Eukaryota; kingdom Viridiplantae; phylum Streptophyta; class Magnoliopsida; order Santalales; family Viscaceae; genus Viscum; species Viscum album. The sequence goes on along the minus strand of OY728163.1, from coordinate 1,796,924,258 downwards.
TTAATTTCATTTAATACAAAAAATTTAATTTAAAGATGAATTATGATATCAATTTTTATATACACTATTTAATGAAGTAATGAAATGTCATATTAAATATAATCGAATAAAAATGTAGTTAGTATAGAATTTCACTATTATGTCCAAAATGTTCTGATTCATTTTAATAATAAAAATATAGAAATTTTAAATGATATATTTTAATAATAAATATCATTCTTTTAAATGATTTGATATAGATTGAACTCATTATTTTATTAAGAAAATGTCAAAAAATGGAATGTTTTTGTTAAAATATGTATCTTTTTTGTATTCACCTAAATTCCATTAATTTTTAAGGATCATAAAATTTAATTCTAAACTAATATTATCATTCAAAATCCAAAAAAAAATTATTTTAAATTTTAAAATTAAGAAATTCAACTTTTTAGAAAAATAAAAAAATATGTTGATGATGAATTTTTATTGTAAAATTTCTTTTTAAAATATTTACTGATATTTCTGTTATTTAATATAATCTACCGAATCATTTTTTGTTAAACAAGTATTAATATAAAAACTAAATTATTATTTTTAATAATGTGTTTCATTAAGTATTAATGCTTATCACATAAAAAGAATTTTTTAGACAAATAATTTTCTAAAACATAAATGATATTATTGGTCATTTTTTGTAAACTAATTTAATTTCATTTTTATTAAAAGGCTCATTTATTTTCAATATACATATATTCCTTAAATTTCATACTCTTACTCATTCTAGATGATTCTGTTAGAGAGATAAAGGGTATATATTTATACATAGGGTTCAAGGGACATGATAAACAACAACTATAATGATTCAGTTATCCTATTTTATAATTTCACAAAGGGTTCATCCTATTTTCTCCATATTGAGTTTTGATTTTTTTGGGATTAATGTAAAGTTTAATAATAATTCAAATATGTTATTCCATTTACTTTATTCATTGAAATACCTAACAGAGTCCACATCCATTACTGTGTAATGACCTTCTTTCCAAAGACAGATGTTCGATTGAAGGTTCAGACCCAACCACTATTAAAATTCACATTTTTTGAGAGGTGGAGAGTCCGAGATCATTCAACATTTATGAGAATTTTTTTCTACACTAATACTCTCTTGTAAACTTATTATTTGTTATATAATCTCATCCAATTCCTAATATAGGACGGGTTACCCTATCAAAACAATCATGTTCCAAATACATCAATTTGTAAAGGCGGTAATATTAATGAGACCCTTTTTATGAATACGAGTTTATTTATCCACATTCATTTATTTCATCAAAATGGGTGTCTTATTATATTTTTAAGTAATCTATTTATTCAATTTGATCTTACATCCATCTAAGGTGGTGGATAAAATTTCAAATTTTGGATTGGACCTTTATGAGGGACCCAAAGCATCCTTATTCTAAGTGGAATAAAAATCCAAACAGTTCATTTAACCCATTCAGTTAATTGACATTAAAAAAGGATACATATGAGTGAAGTTAGGCACTAGGTATTGAGATCAAGCCTTTGGAAGGAATCCAACGTATCCTTTTTATTTTAAGATTAAAATTCATCATAGTTCAATAATTCCCTTGTTACGTAAACTGATGTAGACTCCCTAGAAATTGACATGACATATCATACCACTGAATGAAGATGACACACTAAGCTGGCCTTATATGGGTAGGTTCATGATGTAAAATACGTGATTATTTCAAATTCCAAATCCCACACGAGCCACTATTATTATGTGAAACAATGGATAACATCTAATCAATCTCATTGAATATTGATTCAGAACACAGATGTTGGGGAATCATTTATGGGGTGTTTTATATTGATCTATGGTCATTCATAAGGCATCCAACATATCCTACATAAAGTAGGAATAATTATTCTAATAGTTTAGTCTCCATATCAATAATATTATGGAGGATGAAAGGATATGATCACATTAGATAGATTTAGCCAATTAAAGTCAGAGACATAGAGCAGATTTCATGAAATTAGATTCTAGTTAGAGACCAGTCCTTATGAGGTTGTTTTGTGTATCTTATTTGGATAGGAATTAGTTTTCCCATAGATAATTTTTAGGGAATAATCTCAATATGATTCTAAAATAGGTTTATTATACATGTTTATCATGTCCAATGATGTCTTCCTTCCATGTACTGATTATTAACCTAACATTTCCAAATTACCTTCTTGATATGTATTGATTTCCTGCATGACATATATGCGAATAATATATGACATGTTTGAGGATTTTTGGGAAATTGTGTGTCTCTATAAGACATTTCTAAATAAAACATGCCTTCTCTATTTGATGTTTCTAGAGGATATCTCATAATATAAATTGAGTGTCTAGAGAGAATTATATAGCTGGGGTGATTGGTATAGTGGGCATCACATAACCTAGGAAACATGCCTATAGGGTGTCACAAAACTGAAGTGACATGTCGAGAGGTAATCACATTTCTCAAGAAACATGTCGAGGTGGTTTCCCATGTCATTGATGACATGATTGGAGGGTGTCATATGATCATGGTGACATGTCTGGATTGTGTCACATTATATTAAGTGCATGTTAAAATGGGCTTCTCATGACTCTAGATACATTACAAATGAACATTTAATGATGTAGTCTATATTTTTGGGGAATGCCAAAATGATTGTGTGACATGTCTGTACGAATTATGAGTATTTTATTTCCATATATGAGAAACATCGTGAATCTTGGGAGGCATGTTCTAATGTTGATTCATATTTTTGGTGACATGTCCATATACTATCACATTATCTGGTCAGGTCATGAGAAGAACAATAAGCATATTGTATCCGACATTTCATAAGTATTGCATCCTTTTGAGTCTTTTTCATTCCCTCTTTAGTATATATTCACTATTTTAAGTTATTTTTTTCCATCATGAGACAAATTATGATTTTTGAGATGCATTAGACATCAGGAAACCCCACTGCATGATTCGGATGGACCACCGAGTGTCCACCACATGATTTGTCTGGTGGTCACACAAAGCACTTATGTATTCTGTGTGATCCCTCAGTTCAATTAATGGATTTTACCTAGTTGAATAATCTTGTGACCTCATGACTTTCTAGTTCGACTAATATTATCATCTAATTTTGTGCACCAGTCTCTATTGTCTATTAATTTCATTTCATTTTTTTGTTGATGGAGAGAGATTTATAGGCCTCACCTCCTTAATTATATAACTCCTTTCTCTGTGTGTATCCCATAAAAATGAGATGAAGTTAGTGGATAGAATTTTTCTTCATGTCCCTCGTATGATCTAAATGTGGGTCATCAATTGCCTCACATGATTACCATAAATGAATAAAATATTCTGCCATAACCATTTTTTGGAATTCTCCTGATAAAATGGTTTTTCTATAAAAATGATGACATGTAAAATGGTATTTTTAAAATTAAGACAACATGCATGATAACATTCACATGATCATGATGCCTATAGAAATGCACTTGCATAATCGAAGGCAGATTATCTGGTGTCCTTCATGTGACAATGATGTCTTATGATAGTTCATTTTTGTGATCAATATGACTTTTTAGGGACCTCTCATCAGATCACAAAGGATTGGATAGATGAATTCATGACACTGAGAAGGATTTTTAAATGCAATTGTGTTACTGATGGTGATCGCATGGGGATAATAGCTCATTCACAATAAGAATAATATATATTATGTCTATTCTTTTAAGAAGGTATTGAATCTCTTAGATAAAAAAGAGTTATTAAAATTATAATTCAAGATTACATTTGTCGAAAAGATGGGATTAGATTGTAATCATTCATATAATGGGTAAGTAACTCATTGGGGAGATCCTCCAGCCATGTGATCATCTGTCATACTCTTTTGTTTGGAATATTGTACGAAAAAACATTCTCTTTACAGTTATTATGAGTGGTAATATGATTGATATCATAGGGTGAATGAGGAGACTCCATCCATCTAGTGGTGATCAACCATGGTAGATGAAACACCCCATTCAATTGTGCATGGAAAATTCTAGTTGAGTCACTCTCAATCTATATGTTGTTCCAAACATTATGTTTGGCATAGGAGATAACATGTATGACACTCATCATTCCAGCTTCCAGAGAAGAGGTGATACCACATTCTCCAAGAGTACATCCGAGTATATGATCAAGGTAACTCTTTAATATTTCCCCATAATCTACAGGACATAGATTTACTTTTGAAGCACCATCAACAATAACATTGATCAATCAAGAAAGTGGATTTTTCCAAAAAAAAAACATCAAAATCACATAGCAGTTGATGAAAAATTCCATTAACCAGAAGCATTCATAGAATCATTAAATCCACCACTGTGTTGTATCAATCCCCTTTTTTAATTAAGGTAGTTTCTCGAATAGAAATGAGAATCCAAATTCAACCTGAATGGATGTTGAGTGAGTAATTATTGTGAAAAAATTACATTTCTATCATTCAAGATCACATGAAAAAGCTCAGAGATGGAATCATGAAATTTTTTTATATCTATCCATATCCAAAAAACATTTATTTGAGCACTGACAGATTAAAGAATCATCCATCTACAATCAAATATGTCAATAATATAATTCCAAAGATTAGTGTTGGTGGAACATCAAATAAAAAGGTGATTGATATCCTATCTGTGCTAATTAAATAGAAACCATTTAGAAAAAATGTGAATCACAAAATAATTTAATCAATAATCAGTTGTGTTCCTGCTATAGGAAACACACCAAATTAGGGTAAATCATGAGGGTTTTGTCCAATGATTTTACAAATTATTGATCCAACTAAAGTCATTATCATCTTTATGGAAGTGATGTTTGTGAAAAATCAATATATCCAGTATGCCATTATGAACAAGTTCCAATATTATGAAATCATTCTTTTTTGAGAAAGTACTATTGTCAATCACATGAATGAAATTTGTGTGGAGACAATCAATTTGTGATTTAATGACACCATTTATGGTCATATATATATTATCAGGGGTTTGATCAGGGCTTAATGTGGAAAAAGGGGAACTAGTCTAGTTTTCTTACCAAATTCTCATGGAGGAGTCCCTGAAGACCATCCATCTATAATTGATCACAATGATAGAATATGTTTTTTTAATGGAATCTGAAATAGAGGAGTTAAGAAAACACATGATGGTTATTTTATAATTATGAAGGAACCTATTTTTTGGAAATAAAAAATATGAGAATCATTATGGATCATGTTCCGTGTGAGTCTAGCTTGAAGCGCCACATTAAAATGGGTCAAATTTTTGATTCCACGACCCCCCTTGATAAGAGGTTTGCAAAATGTAGACCAAGGAACAATCACATGTTTTCAATAAAAAGTACTTCCAGACCAGACAATGTATTTAATGTAAATATTATTTTTTAATTCTTGAGAGACCATTTATAAATCATTAATGAATATACTATTTTAAAAACAATGATCGAATTCACAAGGAAGATTCACCCCACTGTAGAGATATTTTCCCCTTCCAAGAAGATAGTTGATTATTTATTTGGACAATAGTTCTAGATACATATCTTGATTTGGTTCTAACCCAAAATATGGGGACACCAAGATATGTGAATGAAATTGATCCTTCTTTAATACCTAAATCATTTATAATAGTATTTTTTCTATTAATGGGAATGTTTCTTTCAGTGAAAAAATATGACTTTTTCGAGTTGATGACCTAACCCAAGACCACCTCAATTGTGTGAGAGATAATTTTTGAGAGTTTTGATATTTATTTTCACTCCTTCTAAGAAAATACTGATGTCATATGCATATCAAATATGTGTGGGGGAATTGATGTTTCTTGAAGCATGAATTGGGGTATGTTTATTTTTCTCCACCAATCATGTAAGAATGCAACAATAATAGTCTTCCATAATAGAATAATGAATGGCATGGAGGTCATCACTATTTTTACACCATTATTTATTTTTAAATATCCTCTGGGGGAGACATTTATTAATATCAAAATAGTGGCTGAGAGAAATAATGTTTTAATTTTTGTTATGAAATAGTTATTGAAGTCAAAACCTTGAATCACTTTAATGATAAAATTACATTCCATAGTATCAGATGCTTTCATATTGTTAACATTAATGGTGTCGTTACCCCCTCTATATTTGATTTTTAATGTGTTAGTGGATTATAATTCATGAAAAATAGATTCCAAGATGGATCTGCTTTTAACGAGAAAATTTGTTTCGTGAAATGATTTTTCCAGTAAAACTGGAAATTATGTTGGCTAGAAATTCTATAATGATTTTATAAAAAGTGTTGGAAAGGGCTATGTGCCTGAAAAGATTAATTTGAGAGTAATTTTCAACATTGGTTATCCATGTGAGGAATTTCAAATTCATCCCATGTGGCAGAAAACCACCAGAAAATTATGATCCCACTAGTTTTCAGACATCATGATGAATGATATCCTATTAATATTTGAAGAATCCATTGATAAATCTATATGGTCTTAGAGCACTATATAGATTCATGGAGAATATGGTGTCTTTAATTTCATGATCAAGAAGAAGGGATGGGAAGGAAGTGTTATCATCCTCTGTAACAACTCTTAGAATAATGTAATGAGGATGATCCTGGTTGATTCTTGGTCTATTAAATAAGGATAAAAATATGAAACAAAATGATTAGAAATTGAATTTTCTTATCCAGGAGGTTGTCTCTATCCTGAAAAGATGTTAATGGTCATATGGATTTTCAAACTATTTGGTAAGAGTTGTAAAATTAAGTATTTCTATCAGCATTAGTTAGCCAGTTAATTTTGAAGATGTGATTATGTATGTTATCAATAAAAGTTAGGATATAGTTGGGTTTTATTGAGATATTAATCTTGATGGTTCTGATCAGAAGAAAAGTCAGAATTGGTATTGTTATTTTGATGTTTGTGATGGTCTTTCTCAATAAGTGATATTTCATTGTCAATTTTATTAGATTTTACACTACACCATCTTTTGTACTTATTCTTGAGGATTTTGTGTTTTAGAGTAAAATAAAAAGCATCATTGGAGTGAGCCATGGAGAAATAAAATCCTTTAATAAGATTGCAAAATTCCAAGTCCAATGAGCAGGAATTATTGAATCTGAATGAGGGGTATATTCGTAGTTTTTTAGGAAACATTGACCATAATACGATGATGGTCAGACTATATTTTGGGTAGATTAGTGATGGAAATGGTGTCCCATTTGTCCAATTATTTATTAATGATTATAGTTCTGTCCAATTTTCTAGCGACTACTTAATTATAGTTACTTATATACCGTGAATATTTGAAACCAATGATAGTGATATCAAAAAGATTATTGTTTTCAATAGCATCCTTAAATTCCCTCATAGTTATATTTTAGTGTTATGAGCACAGTTTTTCATAAGAAGCTATTATAGCATTGAAATTTTCAATGATTAACCACATGATATGTATGTTTGAACATAGATTAGATATGTCATCCCATAGAGGTCTCATATCTTGATATCAGTTCATTGAATAAACAAAATAACAAAAATGATGTGTATTGTCTTACAAAAAATAAAAGGTGAAAATTTGATCACATATGTGGAAGATGTTTATGTTGTGAAATGAAGAATGAGAATAAACCTAGAGAGTTTTAGTGGTGGAATTTTTATAGTTTTCACCTATGAAAGAGTAACCAAAAATATAAAATTGTAGTAACATTACTAAGATATTAATATTAGGTTTAGAAATTGAAGAAATAGGAGGAAGTTGGGTATTGTGTTTTATTTATAAAATAGTAAAGGTGTCCAGGTTAAAATAATATGAAAATTATGGAAGAAGATCTTCATTTAAAATGGTTTTTGGAGTTAGCAATCCCTTTTCCCATCAGAACCCTTATGTCTAGATGATCCTTGGGGATTCTTAGACCTGATTGGGAATGATGTTTCGTCTTTATTACCTTCAGGGGTGAATGGATGAAATAATATTTTATATCATTCTTGTATAAATTGGTTGTAGTTTAACTATGCAATATATCACTGGCATGTTCATGGATTTTAATATTAATAGAGTTAAAAGGTAATGAATTGGCATGAAGAGAAAAACTGTCTTTTTAGCTTGAATTTTATCATAAAAATTATAGTGTGTACTTACGTTCATCCTTCCAGTGTGTATTTGCTATAAAATTTCTGTCATGTACCCTCCATAGTCACATTCTATTTTGTTTTTAATTTTAAAGAAATAATCGTATTGGTATCCAAGCCTGTGCTGACCGAGGACGGGTTCCTTCCAGAATTTCCCTCCATTTGGTTCCCTCTGGGGTGTACCTTCTGTGAAATATCTACACGTACACACTCCATGGTCACCACCTATAGAGTATTAAATATGTGAGCCATACTTGGGCTAACTTAGGTGGAGGTGTCTGGTCCAGAAATGACCACAATTTGTCCCACAATATATAATGGTTTACCATCTCTGTCCATGTCCGAAGAGTAAGTGAATGTGGTCCTCCCTTCAGCTGACTCAATTATTGTAATTATGTCATGATATAGAGTACAAATTTCAATATAAATCATTTGTTGAGGGTCTATGTCCAACCTGAAAGAAGTACATGAAGGACGATCATGTCTATATTCATGCCGGGGATTATTGGTGGTGCACATAAGAAAGTCTTCCATTAATTTTTCAGATTGTGAAATGACCTCCATAACTAATTTTTCTATATCATTTGAAATATCCTTTTTAGAATTATTATTTTCTTCATTTTCTACCAGTTAATCCCATTAGTGACCCAAGTTATCAACAAAATGTTTTGTGTTGGGGGCTGATTCTTTTACAAAAATTTCACTCTTCGTCTTAAGGGGATCAGATTTTTCAATAGAAACAACTTTACCATGTCAATTTCTAACTTCAGTCCAATCATTTTATTTTATCTGGATAGTTTAACTTTTTACCACAAAACAATTGAGAATGTAAGGACCAACTATCTTGTAATATTCACTGACATGTGGTTTTCATTCATATTCAATTTTAACATCTATTTTATAATTGTTTGCATTAATGATAATCATAGTCAGAATTTCTGAATCTAGGTTTTTTTAAACCATGAACCTGGAAAAAAAATCATAATTATTCATTGAGTATGCTTTGATCATTCTAAGGTGGTACCAACACATGGGTAATAGTCAATCAGGATTTACGGATTTCAAGAAAACCAGTTAATACAAGGAAACTGAATCCAAACATTTTCCATTATTTTTTAATGACTGTGAGGATTAAAGGTGCGGTCCCATTCTGAGTCTCACATGAGACAAGGTTCAAGATTAATGTTTCCTATTTTCCAGAAATGATTAATCTCCTCCTGTTATTTTAGAAGGATATGAAAATATCCATGTCCAGTTGGAATGATTTTATAATCGACGAAGTCCCAACAATGGTTGATTTTTAATACGAGATCAGAGAAGGACAAAGGTTTATCACATTCAAGATAAGAAGTGAAACCCATAACAGAAAATATACACTATTGTGTATGCTAGTGAATGGAATTTGGGTTAGCCTCAACCATGAAGCGACCATAATCCAATTTCTTGCATAATGTCGGCTTCGAGAATGAATTTTAGAACAGATCTCTACCTTTTAGTGCTTTGATAAAGGATATCCCTTTTAATATTCAAGCTAATGAGCCAACAACAGAATCATCTGGAGGAAATCCCTTGTTATTCATATTTCCAATATTTCCCGCAATACATCTCCACTTCTTTGGGAAGCGATGGGATTCAAATATCCAAGGTACAAAGAATTATGCAACCATTTCAACATGGAGAAAGAATCAGAGCGTGAGCCAAAATTTATGATGAGTTCTAGAGATATATGATCTCACATCTCTCTAAACCTGCCTCCTTTGATAATATAATATATGTTGAGAAGAATTATTTGATCCCATCATGAGATTAATCCTCCTTTCCTATTTTATTTTCATTCTTATACAACAATTATAGGAGTTCTCAAAATGTCATACATGCATTTTCAAGGAAAATCAATCAATATGTATGTGATACATCATGTAATCAATGATAGATAATTTGATGATGTGATACCATTTTCAAGGTGGATTCATTCACCTATTTATGGATTCAAAGTGAAATCACATGATTGAATAGATGTGTTTATCTTCCTTCTCATTACAATGGTGATAAATCAAAATTGTTTTTCATGAAAAGGTTGGAAGGATATTGGGGGATATAAGGGGTATTTTGAATCATATAAGAATGCCTAAGGAAGATCAACATAACTCTTCATTTAATCAGGCTTCCTAATTTCCCAACTATTATTTTATATTATTTCTTTTATTATTTTAATTCATCAATTAGATGAAAAAAATGTTGATCAGAGGTAGCATTCTAGAATCCTATTCAGGATCATAACTACTATTATGGATTCCATTGGATAAATATAAGGTTTTTCATAGGGGAGTCATATAATAAAAAAAATATCATGCACAATGTATATTCCAGTTTCATGGGATCTCATGTCATTATAGGGGGAAAATTATTATCATGACTCGATCACCTAGACATAATAGAATTTCATCCTTTTTCTATGGAAAAAATACAATCCAGGCTTTGAGTTTTCAATCAATAATATAAATTATGATATCATTTAGTGGGATATAATGAATCCCCACTTCAAGAGAGATGTCTCCATGGATATGGACTTCATTATGAAGAAATTAAATTCCTTCATTTAAATTTGTGGAATTTTCAAACTATTGTCTTAGGAAACATTTGGTATTCTAGGTGACCATTGGTATTCTGAGGAGCATCTAATAAAGAGATGGGGATGAGTGGCTTATTTCACTGGTTAAATAGAATTTATATATATCATGAGATAAATTTCATCATGTGACAAGTTTTAAAGGCATTTTTGGAAGATATATTTCAAAATAACTCTCAATAAGGACCATTGTATGCGAACCACTTCAAGAAATCCCTTTCAGAATAAATACATAGGAAGACTCTTCCATGAGATTCGACTGAATTTTTTCACCACATGAATTCATTTTCATGAATCTTGTTCAAATTAATCAGAAATCAATTCTCATTATTTTTTGAACATTTACCTAATTCTTTATTTGGGTGGTTTTCTTGTAGTCTTTACATGATATCATATGTCAATTACATGATTAATTGATCATTATGTGGTTCATGTTACCATCTCAGTGTCAGAAACTTTTATGTATGTTGTTGGATAATATTGTCCTGAGGTGGTATATAGGTTATGTGATTCATTATATATCCCAAGGTTAATGATATTTTCAAGACATGTTCCATAAATTTCATGTTCACATGGTGATAATGGTATTCACATGATCCCACCAACAGTCATTCACAATTTTGATAGGTTTTTTCATCCTTCTATCATGTTATTATTGTTTTCATATATATGGGTTGATGTTCTTAAATATCTTCAAATGTGGAATTTCATAGTGTAATGACTACTGTTAATTTATATTCCATCCGTTGATACCATGTTATATATAACAATGAGGCTTTAAAAGGACTCAAGGCTCCTAAATTTTAGAGCTATCCCATATCATAGAAAATTCCTTTGTCTGTATTTGGACATCTAGATAATATTGTCATTACCCTATTTGATAACAATATTCTAGCTTGATGGTTTTCCTATTACATGTTCTATATTCAATTTTTTTTTCAGATGATAGTGTTCTAGTCATAACACGAAAATTGGGTTCATCTCATATTTTGGAAACCCCCCCCCCTCAATTTCCAGGTAGTTGTGGATATTCACACAAGAAAATTTATCAAATTTATTCATGCATAATTGGATCTTACATGATTTCCCTAAGATGTATCTATTCCTCTATGTAGGACAAATGACTCAATCATAACATTTATGATGATTGGGGATGGCTATTCTAGGTCACAAAAATATTATCAAAATTATCCAACCAACTACATGGTATTTTTCCTAATGATGTAGTCTTAATTTATTAGTTTCTCATTTATCACCTGTCAAAAATTCTCAATGAATCATTTGATTTTTGAGTCCTAAATTTAACTCCAGTAATTTATCCTATGTAGAAATATGGATGACATTATGTGATATTTACTAGTTGGATGGAATACCCATTAACGGAGAAATGTGGGATGAATCTCTCGCTACCACAAACAATAAAGACCACAACACACAGACTATGGCTTTGGAATGAGATATTATTATCATTGTGAAGGAAATTTTAATAATAGAATATAATCTACATATAATATTTCCCATTAAGTAATTGATCCTCTTTGTTCTCTAACATAGTGGGGAGTAGACATTTCTATATTCCCTCATCTGTTATTCTCTAATGTTTATGATAGTTTTATATTATATTGGGATATGAAAAAGGTCGTATTGTATGTAACTTTTGGGTACCAAGTCTGATATATGTTTTCCCTAAGTGTTTGTGTATCAGTGTTTTTATCCTTGTTTCTGAATTTATGGATTTCCCTAGTAGGGGCTACATATTGGGGAATTGAAGATAGTACACTTGTAATGGATGATCAATTAGTACAGGGGAGGCCTCTTGATCTAGTTATACCATCTCTGACATTCCATTACCAACTCTTATTCTATATCTAAAAATGAAACGTCCCCTATAGGATCTTAGGCCCTTAAAAATTATTATTTTGTATGATATTAGGTCATTTCTTCTATTACATGTAATATAACACTACACGCATTCCTATGGTCTCATTAATTCCTATGATAAGAAATATTTATTGGGATGGGTTGATGCCACTAGGCCATGACGAGTACATTAACATGTTATTCTATAAGGATTGTTTTATTTTTATTCCTTATCCCACTTTGACTGATAATTATGGATAGTGGTTGTGGATATTTTGATGAGAGGACATACAATCTCTCACTTTAGGAAATACATCTTGTATAAATGACTTAATTATCTGCATGTTTCATACCCCTTCCCATTTCCTCATCATGTTTTATACATCCTAAGTGATTCTATACTTCCTTCAACTGGTGGGTTCGGAAAATGAAATTTTTTATTGTTTTACAATTTTAACAAATGTTAGCACGTAAATGAAAAAAATAATGAAATAATTATTCCATAATTTGGTTCCCGTATCTTCTATTATTATGAATCTTATAAGGATTGGGTGGAAGAAAACCCTAGTATTTTACTGAATATTCTAGTTAATTTGGTATAAAATCCCAAGGATTCATCAAAACCCTTTCTTGTAGAAACCCTGGACTTGATCCATGACAATGTGGAGTCTTTGAGGAAGCTCCCATTCCCTAGTGATGAATATCCCAATAGTAGTGATGAGTTATTTGAGGTGGATAGTCCTTTAGTATCAATAAAAATGAGTCTTTAATTGGGGGAGTGAGTCTTATAACTTCATCTCTTGCAACTTCTTCATATTATTCAATAATTTCCACTTTTGACTCACATAACATGGTGTTTATAGAGAACCATGTATTAAAAAGAAAAATATGGATATAAATACATACCCACACTACTAATACTGCCTTAAATGAGTTTCATATCTAAGAGTAATGTATTTTCCATATTATCTATGACCTTAGGGATGGATCCTATGATTCACAATCATTGTACAATATCATCAATCAGATTTCTCAAACCTGATAATAATTAACTTGTAGATATGGGATTTTATTTATTTTTATGATATTACTCAGTTGTTTGAAATAGTTGGAGGATTGAAAGGAGTTGAAAAGAAAAATCAGATAATAAATCAGTTGTATGCCATCAATGATTCTTTGATTCACTGATAGAAATATATTGGGAGAACATATCTCGCTCAAAGTCTAATTGTGCTATGTTATCATCCATGTTAGTTACTAACTATATATGAATCAAGGATTTTTAATCTCTTATCAAGACTTTTCTCCATCAATAAGTTGATGATGATGCGGGAAAGATGAAACTTCATTGGTTAGATGACATTTCTCACAAGACTCTGGTTGACATGGAGAACATAGCCAATCAAATTTTATATTAAACTGATTAATCTTTTTATTTTTTTAAGGATTTCATAGATATCCTCCTAAATAAAATTATTCCTTTTCTATGCATCTAATAAATATAAAAAATATTCTTAAAATTACGTATAAATTTTCAAAATTCCTTTTTCATGATGTACATATCATTTCATTGAACTGATGTTGCATATATCATTGAAGATATTCAATTTTTATATAATATCATATAGTAATTAAATATTATAGTTGAATGTTCTAATCCCAAAAATATTATTCTCATGTAATGCTTATTAATTACCATTATAATAGGATTCCATATTCATGTACATGATTTAGATTTACAGCGGTCACCCAATTGAAAAATTACTTATTTGGGAACATTTATTTGTACGAGATCGAAAATTATATAAATTCTTAAAGAAGTTAGTAAACTTATTAGGAATAGAAATAATTTTTACAGTGAAAAATAAGTATCCTTAAAATATATCTTTATATATTTTATTAAATATTTCCAGAAATATTCCATAAAAATAATAAATGGGAAATCTTATTTGTCATGGACTTGGACTATTTTTAGGCCACCCACATTCTGGTTTTTGACCTGAAAAGTTGTGTTTCCATTGAATTTTACGAGATCTCATTATTTTAGGGAGCATAAAAATGTTCATTCCATTAAATAAGTTACTTGAATATTTCCTATGATTCCCTTTTCAGGGATTAAATTTAATGAGCATTGTGTCTCATTTAGTGGTTATTTTAATGTCCCGGAAAAAATTATATTTTTGGGTTTTGATTTTTTGTCACCGGAAATAGACCATTTACTACTAGTAATGTACCTTTTATGAAGTCTAATTTCTAATTTCATTCAATTACATGTTTTAAGAATGTCTTCCATGGATTTTAACCTCACGAGGTATGGATATGGTCTTGGTAGTTTAATGACATATTGTAAGGATTTAATCAGTTCATTTTAAAATTATTTGGTTAAGAAATTAAATTCCATGTATTTTATAGTATATATTATAGGACATATAAATTATATGTTTTAGAATTTCATTCTTCTATAATATATAAATACTATTCATATTAATGTCATATTTCTTGGTCCATGAAATTATATTCTATTTAATGTCTTGATAGTAGGAAAAAAATTCTATGTAGTTTAAAGACTTTATTCTAGGAGGTAAAATGGAAATGAATCCTAAAAAGATACTTATCAGTCATGAAGGATGAACATGAATTGGAAAAAATATATCGGGGAGGTCCCAAATAATTTGAAAGTGTCTATTTATTCCACGGTGTTTCCATATATAATCTGTATTGCAGTTACTTACCTATAAGGGAGAGATGAATCTAGCGGATATTGAAATTCAATTATGTATCTCAATAATGGTCAAAAAAAAATTTCCCCATTATTCTACATGGTTCAAAAAATATTTTAGATATCATATTTGTAAATAATAATGTATAGGAAAGCTATTTCCAACTAGAGAGTTGGTGTATGTGTTGTGTAATTCATCATCCAATAGTTTGAATCAATGAATATTGAATTTTGTAGACAGAATTGTGATGTCAAATATAATTCAAAGGTTATAGGTTCCTCATGAATTCTACAAGGGATCATGTGTAATAGATAACATTTCATACAATGAAAAGATTTCACTTGTTGTTAGTTCTTATTCCATATGGATGATCTCATAGGGTTACATTAATGGTAAATTAGATAGGTTTCTTACTCATTTCTATGGGGCATTAAATTTTTGTGAATAATGAAGAGTTTATATGATATTTTTGGGGTATGAACAAATAATAAATCTATGGAGGGTTCTGGAACCCCACCATAGATTATCTTTTAGTTGGGATGAATTGTTTCTATTCTATGTGGTTTCAAGTCATGTGGTGTGGTCCATCAAAATGTTTTGGAATGGTGTACTAAATACATTATTTGATATAGGGTACAATACAAGATTACATAATATAGTGTATTCCAAATATTCATGAATATCATGGATATAGAGATCATAGATCAGGGTCACAATGTCCCTTAGTTTTGAGGATGGCATGGAAAAATCATGTCTGGGACTCCCTATAACACCATAAGGTGTTTTTATCTTCTACAGTGTCTCTAGGAGAAGAAAGATAAAAAAAACTAATTACAGGTACATGATTCAACTTTTTGGTAGGCCATAGGCATTACGAATATCTAAAATGGTCAAACATGAGATCCAATTTCATTTTAGAGGGTCATGGATGAATGGGTAAACATGAGCCACTCAATTATGGAAATGTGATCTATGGAAAGTGTAATATTCAAGAAGGGTTTGATAACCATACAAACAATTCCATCACCTAGTGAACATGTCATCATAGTGAGGAGATGTGTAAAATAATTAAGCTAACTTTTCCTCGATTAGGGGTCAATAGAGCATGGATAATATTTTACTAGGATAACTAAGTGGTGTATATGATCATTATTCTGCATACATTTTCACATAAATAGTTGTGTAATTTCTATAGGTGAATTGTTTAGTTAAAAGAGACATGAATCATTCTTTTTCCTCTATTTTCATGTTTTCATACTGAAAATATTTATGTCTCTTTCATGAGTAGTTCAGTGTCATACAATATAGACCATTGATGGATAAATATTAAATTCGTACATATTCCCCAAAAATACATACCGTTAATATTCATGAAACATGTGGACAAGGTATGAGCTGAATATTACAAAAAAAATAGGAATTCAAGGTTCATGAGTACTAAAATATTTTTCTCAGTTAGAGATGAAAATTATTTCAACAATGGTTCGATGTTCTCATATCATGAGTAATGGTGTGTGAAACTTTTTCCAAGGATGTCCCAAAACACTCAATGGTGTTGAATTCAAACATAGTGATTCAAGGATAATGAAAATCATAAAACCATTCATGTAGAGAACATATGTATTTGGATGTTAGGTTAATTCCCTTATTCAAGGATATAAAGATCATAAATAGAGATCTATTTTAATTTTCCATGTTCATGAATGGTTTGTATAAAACTAGGATGCCCAAGATTCTATTATTGATTTATGAGATACGATCATTAAAAGATGATGAATTCACCATGTACTCCAGTTTACTGGGGTTTGGATATTTTGGTACTTTGACAAGGAAAGATGATGTATTATATCCAGTACATTTTAGTCGTATGTAGTGTGAATGTATATATCATGTACTATTAACTTCATATGAAAATGATTTTTTTCTATGTATTTTAACGTTATTTGGTGGGGATGTATCAAATAACTTGTAGTTTTCCATCACTTAGGAAATTAATGGTCCTAGATATTAGATACGTCTCTTTCTCATTATATGTAGTGTAATTCAATGTTCATAAGCTGAAATTATCCATGATCAACATGAGAATCAATGGAAACCTATGTGGTTGATAAATCAATGTGATATTGAGTCTTGTATGTTTCACTACAAAGGTCTAGACCATATTCTATTAAGGGTAAATTTTTATACATTAGTATATTTTGGATAAACGAAGTGCTGGAGAATTGGTCCCCACTAATATCATGTAACAACATGAATCAAGAAAAACATAGTTCTTTATCGACATGCCCTTGTGAAAATATGTCATGTATGCATGGAGGGGGGTCATTTTTTTAATATATTACAATAGGACCCACGATCAAAGATACATGTGTCACTAATATTTATATGATTTTATTAATCCATCAATTCATATATATTTTTATATGAAACTCTCCAAAATTTCCTAAACCATACAGAGTGTGGGCATAGTTCTTTTTAATTTATGTAGCAGGACCAATGACGGAAAATATTGGTGTCACTATATATCCAGGTCTGATAGGATTCCAGAAACATATATTTTGTGAATTGGAAACTCTACATGAAGGTCCAACCTATATATACACTGGGTCATTTATCTAATTTATTTTTGAAGTCAAATCCTAGATTATAGATTAAGGTGTTAACACATATCATGTGTTTATGGGAATCCCACCATACAATTTTCTTTAATTGTAATCTCTCCACATTTTTCAGACCAATATGTAATGGAGTCATTGATCTCATTGATTGTTTCATCTAGACCCAATATTGGAGATCTGAGTATCACTATATATCTTGTGATGAAATGAATCAAACCACACATATTTATTGGATAAGGGTGTGGATAAAGGCCATTAATGTGGAACTTGTCCTCTAATCTGTGGTCTATATTAAAGTGTGGTTTCATGTAATACAATAGACATCAGCAATGTGGATTATCATCATTCAATAAGGATATATGATGTTCTTTATCTTATTTTATCAAGAATATTGATATCATTATAATTAAAAGATATTACTTTTATCATTAATGAAATCCAATTCTAAACAACAAAAAATGGTGTAAGCTATGATCATTGTGAAAAAAAGCAATGAAAAATATTTACCACATTATAAATTTGTTATTAAATGAAGGTACATATGAATTCTGAATCATTTATGGGTAGGAATAACATATTGGATCTAGGGATCTTTATATCCCCTACTAGAATGTGAATCATTCCATATATATCTCTAGAGAACCAACCAATTTAACTTTATATTGTATGGACATCAGACATGTAGTTATCATGATGTGGTATAAACATCATCCATGGAGTTTAATATCACGTGGGGTAACGTCTCGGTTCTGGGAGCCACCCAGAGGTGCCCGGTACCCGGTTGATCATATGGCCTCAAGCGCATTTCCCCGAATGGCAGAGGCTTCCGACTAGTATTTAGGGCCTTGGGTGTGATAGTGGGGAAACTACACCCTCATTTTCAGAGTAACAGAACGTATTTAAAACAGATAGCAATAGTGTAAGATGTAAAACATGCAATAAGTAGACAAAAGAAGTAAAAAAAACTGGATCACATACATATATATTAATGATTCATGATATATATGCCTAGGAATGAACCCAATCAATTCACAATGCTTGAATACAGTACATAATAAATGTACAAATGAAATGAAAATAAACTATTCTAAAACATCGCAATCCTCAACTTGGTCCCATGCTCCCAAGATCTACAGTAATCGTGTACTTGAATTATAAGTTCTCTTTCCCTTATCTATACCTGCATCAATATAATCATTTTGGGCATAAAATCATGACTCAAACATAGTGAAAGACTGATCCTAGTATGAAACCTCCCAAAGATCAATGCCTAATAGTCAGTGAATATATATGATAGGCAATAAGAAAAAAAAGAAGTGAACACTGTACTACTCAAAAGTCAACAGTCCTACAGTTTAATTTACAAACATTTACATTAAATTATTTATTCAACCAAATTAAAATACAAGAAACCCTCTGGGTAGTTCTCACAACCTAACCACTCTGGTTCACAATACTAATGAATATATAGAAAAGACTCTCTAAGGTAGATCTCATCATCAATTCCACCTTTAGACATGTGTGATCAATGAATCTCTGAGTATGAACTCTCTATCAATTCCCCCTATAGTCTTCTAATGGTATCAAATAGGGACTCTGAGGAAGCACTCAAGGTCAAATCCTCCTTTGGCCTCGTAACATAACTATAAACACTCCGAGAGAGATCTCAACGTCAATCCCCATATGGTCTCGCAGTGTGATAATTAAAATAGTTACTCTAGGAAAGCCCTTAAAGTCAAATTATCATATAGTCTCACTAACCTAGGTTCTTGTAGCCCCGTGTAAAGAAATCATGCAAGAATGATAATTAGAAACCAAATTAAACCACAAGAAATACATGGCTAAACCACTACAACATATCATAGAATGTCAAATAATAATCACACCACCCAAAAATACTAGGCATGGAAATAAAGAAGAAACCAAACAGGAAAGGATAGACTTAATGGCCAAAAACAAGAATGCCTGGGAAGAAATCCATTGCATGTAAATAATAACCATATTATCAAACAATTTACCTCTATCCAACAAAAAAGCCATAGCATGAAAATAAAATGGCTAAAACCATAACCACAGAATACCCCAAATGGGGTATTGGGGGATATTTCACTTATAACTCAAATACTAACTATGGAAAGGCACAAACCACCTACCTTGGCGTTGTACAGATGATATAAATGAACCTCAGCCCTTGAATCACCCATGAATGTCATAGATCTATAAAAACATTAAAATGTTCCACCGAGGATATCTCACAGAAAAAGAGAAATCATGATATGATGTTAAAGAAGAAGGTAGAACTCATCGATGTGAATCTGATGAAATCAACGGAGTTTGAATCAGAGACCGAATGGTGATCTGAGGCCTCGGTGAAGATCATTGCATGTACGTAGACACTTGGATGAGACAGAAGAAGAAGAAGAGTGTTTTATCAATTAGATGTGACCCCGGTCCATTTTATGAATATAAAGTAAGCGGCGTGTTACTTAAAAGTACACATCATGAAATTGGCTTTTCCAACCTTTTCATTAATTGGTCTCTAAGTCACCAAACACAGCCATGAGCTCGGCTAATACACGGCCATAACATGATCACCATCGGAAACCGGGTACATGGCATGTACTTAAATTACACTGCATGTACTCCTAAAATTTCAAAACTCCTCTTTTTATTAAAAACTACCATAAAAGAAAAACTTACCGAAAAATAAGGTCCAGGTTCTTACAAACATCTCCCCTTAAAACAATTCGACTTTGAATTTCCTTATCAGGGCAGCATAGAAGACGAATCCTCGAACAGCTCTGGCTACTGTGATCGTACGTTGTCCTCCCTCTACCATGTTTCATTTTGTACTCTTCTGTTCTACCATAGCACTCATACCAAAGGAATAGACCAGACACAAAGAGAATTCTCAAATAGATCAATAATCCATAATGGATTCTCGTTAAATGAGGCGTCCACCTCTAACTCTACCTCATCAGGTTGAAAACATGAGACTGTTCTTTGATGTAACACTAAAGTCGAGGGACATGAAAGACATCGTGCATAGCCCGGTACCTATGAGGTAAATGTAGCCGATATGAAACTACCCCAACTCTCTCCAACACCTCAAATTTTCCCACATACCTCAGTGAAAGATTAACTAGTATCTTAATCCTCATGTGTCCCAACCTCGGTATGACACGTAAGAAAACCAGATCATTGAACTCCAACTCAATAGGTCATCTCTGTCGATCTAAATAAGTCTTCTATCATGATTGTGCAGTAATCATCCTCTTCCAAATCAACTATATCTACTCTGAGGTCTCCTTGAAATTATGAGGTCCAGCATAGCTGCCTCTCCGTCCTTCCACTAGTATAAGGGTGATCATCATGGCCTACTGTACAAGGCCTCATAAGGTGCCATCTGAATAGTTTCTTAAAAACAATTATTGTTGTAAAACTACAAAAGAGTTATCTAATTTTCCAAAGAACCTCCAAAATATATTAATCATTCTCGAAGCATGTCCTCTAGAACCTAAATCATACACTAAGATTGGCCATCTATATGGGGATGATATGTTGTACTCAGAAGTATCTGTGTACCCAAATCCCTCTGATGTCTCTGACAGACCTGAAAAGTAAAACAAGCATCCTTGTCAGAATGAATGGAGTGTGGAACCCCATGTAGATGTACAATCTTAAATATGTACATCCTTTGTATCTCATCGACCTTTATGGTATCTTTGATCGGAAAGAAGTGAGAAACCTTTGTGAGTCTGTCAATGTTCACCCAAACTACTTCATTCTCTCCAGACGACCTGTGAAAACCTGTCATGAAATCTATCGCAACATCATTCCATTTCCACTCAATAATGGGTAACTACCGGATAAATCCATATTTTTCATTGATGCACCTCCATCACTTTTTGATAGGAGGAACACCTCATGAACAAACCAGCAACATCTCTCTTCATAATATCCCACCAATACTGACGGTTTAGATTTCGATATATCATGGTGACACCAGGATGAATTTCCCAAACTGAGGAATGAAAGTCTCGCATAAACTCCTCGCGTATGTGTGCTGGAACCCACACACTTCAATGAAAATTCATGTTCTCATCCTCTATTACTAAACATCCAGTTATAGGGTCCACTCCTGACACACTGTCCTGTAGGAATAGGTCTTTGGAATCTGATAGATATTACATTCTCACTCAATCAAGAAGAGTAGATATAACATCTACAAAAGACATTAACTGCTACCTCTGTCTTTCATGCAACTCCAAATTCATTTCAAATAATAGAGCCATAAGCTTCCACTAACCGCTGGCCTCCTGAACTACTTGTACCTCAGTCCTCCTTCTCAACGCATCATCCACTTTGTTTCTCTTCGCAGGCATGTAGGCAAGCTCAATGTCAAAAATACTGAAGGAACTCAATCCACCTTCGATGTCTCAAATTCCAGTCATGCTAAGTGATGATATAATTGAGGCATTTTTTGTTGGCGAAAAACACAAAATTCTGTCCCAATTTTTAGTTTCTTCAACAACGTGAAGCATGAACAACTACATCCAAATCGAGATGGTGCATCGAGAAATTTCTCTCATGTGGGCTAAACTATTAAGAACCATATGTAATGTCTCCTTATCCCTTCCTAAGCACTAATCCCATCCCAATTATTGATGCATCACAATAAACTTTATAGCTCATTACCACCTATAGAAAAACTAGTATCGGGGCTGATGTCAACCTCCCTTTCTTCTCTTGAAATACTGGCTTGTAAGATTCTAACTACATGTAATTCAAACCATTCTTAGTCAGGGACATCAGTGGTACTCCTATTCATGAAAATTCCTGTATAAAATGTATGTACGAACTATCTAGCCCTGTAAAATGTCGTACCTCAAATACGTTCCTTGGATTCTCCTAGGAAACTATTGCTCGCAGATTCTCTGGATTGATTAATACAATTATCTCAGAGAAAAAATGACCTAATAAGTGAATATGGTACATCCAAAAGTGGAATTTGGAGAGCTCAACATATAAAAAATTCTCTCATAGTGTACTCAAAATGATCTCAATATATTTGGAATGGTTGTGTAGTGTGTGAGATTAAACAAGAAATCATCCATGAAGATCACCACGAATGAATCCAAATATCGATGGAACACTCGGTTCATCAGTTCCATGAAAACTGTAGGCACGTTCATAAGGCCTAATGGCATAAAAACATACTAATATAGACCATACCTATTTCTAAAGGCTGTAAGAGGTATATCAGATGTTCTAACTTGCAACTGGTGGTAACTAGACCTCATGTTTATCTTCAAAAACACCTGGGATCCTTGAAGCTGATCAAGGAGAACATCAATCCTCGACAAGGGATATTAGTTATTGACCATCCACAGGTTCAACTTCTGATAATCCACACAATGCCTGAGGGTACCATCCCCCTTTTTCGCAAATAGGATAGATGAACCCCAAGGAGAAGTACTGGGTCAGATGATACCCTTTCCCTACAAATCCACCAACAAATTTTTCACCTCTTGAAACTTTGGTGTATCCATCTAATAAAGATTAATGGACACATGTTTCACTCCTAGAACATACTCAATTTAAAATTTAACCTCTCGCACTGGAGGAAGACCAGAAAATTCCTCTAGAAATACGTAATGAAATTGATCCACCACTGGAGGAAAGTAATTCTGTGAAGTCCCCTGGTCATCTAGATACATACTAGAAATCGTGGATGTAACTCTTCCCATATCATGATGCTCGGGTCCCTCTCTACTCTCCTGAACATCCCATTTTCCCTTATGAAGAAATGATTTGCCTCTAGTGATTTAAAAATCCCCCTACGGTGAATGAAATTGACAACCAGCTGTAATTGAGCTAACCAATCCATTTCGATAATGACAACGTAGCCCATAATTTTCAAGACATAGAGGTCCCAAAAGATGTGACACCCATGAACCTCATGATGGAACTCCTTGCACTGACGTACACTAGCCATTCTAGTTCACAATGTATTGCATATCATCCAGACATCAGCATAAGAAAAGATACAGAGGCCAAGACTCTCCACAACATCAATAGATATAATTCTATGGGAAGCTCTTATATCGAAAAGTGTAGAAGCTAAAACTGAGGAAACTAGGATCGTACCTCAATCCATAGAGGGTCTGTGATCCTACACCAGCTAGTTCTGCTCTACTGAAATAGTTTGACATGCATTGTGGCCCTGTGACCCCGCCTGACCACTCTATATTGATCCACCCTGTTATTGTTGAAAGTCTCGTGACAGGCCACCATGAAAATGACCTGTACCTCGGCCAGAAAAGCCATAATAATTCTAATTAAAAAACTAGTGTTAAATTGGTGGTTCTAATCCCAAACTAGGATTCCTAGATGATCCCTTATCACCAACTGCTGGTGAGATGATCTGACATAAGTGACGAAGATGGCTCGTCTTGTCATAAGATCGGCATTCCACTAGGTCTCTTGGGATATATGTTCGGGTATGCTCAACCATCACGCACCAGTATCGTAGCACCTACCTACCTAAAGATGAATATCACCTACTTGGATATCCATGTGTAGACTTCCTGCGACGCTTCTTGCTCTCAGTCGGAGGAGCACTAACTCTGGATTCTGAACCACCCTGGGTCACAACTCCAGAATCCCTTACGTTGTGCTCCGTGATAAATGCCTGGATGATTATGGAATATATAGAATTCAACAAGAATATGTTCACTTGAGACCGAATATCCCTCTTGAGAACATTTTAAAAAATTGTGTGCAAAGAATAACTCATCTCCCCCTAGAAATGGTGTACAACCCTGTAGCTTTGTGAAGCGAGAAGAATATTCCATGCCAGCAAGAGTACCCTACTTCAAACTCATTAAATCTTTGGCTCGATTAGCCCTCAAGTTCTCTGGGTATATGTAGTCATATGTGGTATGCTAAAACTCATCCCACACCATAACCTTCTGGTGTCCCGCCTGTGATATCACATCCCACAATCTCTTGGCAGAATCATGAAGCATATACAAATCGAGGCTGAACCTCATAACCGGAGGCTTCATTAGATTCTTGAAGATCGTAATCATGGATTCTAGCCATGAATCTCTATCCTAGGGTCCTACAACCCATGAGAAAGTGGGAGGATGCTGCTGCTGAATGACCCGCTTCTATTCTATCATTGACTGGGTAGGATGTGGTACTACCAAGAAGATCTGCATAAACCTCAAAAATCCTTCTCGGAGATATGCCTCAGCACCTCTATCTGGGATAATGGTTGTTTCCAAAACCATAAAAACTGGAGGATCCAATGGTAGTCCCTGATCACCCAAATTCAGTGTTTGATCGCTTCCCCGTTACTACCGGACAACCGAAAGACGTCTCGGTGGCATGACTTTGTCAGGTCAAGCGCACACCTTAGATCATGATTAATATGAACAAAAACATAGTAGTGTAAGAAGAGAAAAAGTGTAATAAATCATTCATGTTTTTCAACACATAAATACACAGCGTGTATAATGCCGAAATGGAATGTTCCCTTAAACCATCACATGGGGGTGTACTTCAGCCAACCCAGGTCCTGTAACACCCGATACACATGGTGCGTTGTCCTAAAACATGGTGTGTACGTGAATCCTCTTCCCCTTCCCAAGTTCTTCTAAGTGGCTAATCTACACAATTCTCCTAGAACTAGTTTACAGGGCATGTTACTGCCATACACAGCATGTACTAGATGAACTTCACCATCCCGTGCTGTTAGTTACACGAACAGATACGTGACTCACTCTACATGGCATGTTCTAGGTGGACACGGTGTGTATGAAAATTGTTTCACAGCCATGTGTTGTTTGTCACACTACTTGATACAAGGGTTACACTACACGGTGTGTTCAATCATTACACATCATTTATAACCTATGTTTTATCCATCCGTTTCGTTTGTCACTTGTTTGGACACATTGTCTCCACAACACATCCTGCTCATCTGGTACACATCGTGTCCCTCCATGATTTCCCAACCCCGTGTCTCTGCCTACACAGCCAATTACACAATTAGAGACTACATGGCGTGGACATATAATACATGGTGTGTAGTTAAGATAAATAGTTTCTTCATGAACAGAAGGACACATGACATGTATTCACCATTACACACTATGTATTCTAGGTTTTTCATGATAGTAAGCCTTAGAAACTACTCCAAAAGCGCAGAAAAATATTGAAGTGGATCTTAATGTTCCAAATTCCGATCCTTGAAGGTCCATACTCCAAGAAACTCAATGAATGTAATCTTATACATGTCATACACCATGAATAACAATACTATGATCCACTAAATTCTATTCTATGAGGGCCCATAACACCTCAAAAACCAAATCTTGGCATTCATTCAAACAAAACCTTAAACAATCCAATACCCTATAAAATAGCATGTATTTTATCAAGGAATATATCACAATATCATGCATATCTAGCACACCATCTACCACAACAACATGCAATCACTAATGCAACCAAAATGACATGTAATGAATCCATGACATGTGATCTCTAGCCAGTGCCTCTATGATGTGTGAGAAGGAATACCCTCATCTCAATGGGTTGTAACAGAAATAGAACCTCAATAATACCAATTAAAAAAGAAAAAAACATGTGAATCACCCAATAGTGACTTCCAATCAACTGTAAAATTGAAAAACTAGAAATATTGGAATAATGAGGTAGATTGGTTTTTTCCTGTACATGGGTTAGCTACTCTTGGGCACAACTTATTAACAAGTACCTATTCCTTCATATCCATGTATATAGACTCCAAACTATAAGTAAATAAGAAATGTATCCCACTAATACCACTTTGTAATGTCCCGGTTCCAGGTGCTACCTAGAGGTACCCTGTACCCAGTCAGTCACATGGCCTTAAATGCATTTTCTAAAAACCTAGAGGCTGTCATCTAGAAGCGAGGGCCATAGGTGTGATAGTGGGGAAGATATTCCCTCATTGGCTAAATAAAATAGCAGAAGTAAAACATACAGTAATAGAGGATGTAGTAAAACCTGAAATAGGTAAACAACATATGTAATAAACAAAAGAGAACACAAACATATATATAAATGTTGCATGATACATTTGCCTAGAAAATCAGATGAACAAATCAGAATGTTGTAATACATTACTAAACAAAAGTAAAAAAATCATGTAAATAGCTCTAAAACATCGTCAACCTCTACTTAGTCCCCTTCTCCCTAGCTCTACAACAATCAAGTACCTTAAGTAGATGGGCGTTGGCCCTTATCTATACCTGTGGGAATATAATCTGTTTGGGCCCAAATTCATGACCCAAACATTGTTTAAAACTAATCCTAGTAGGTAAACACCCAATGATCGGTGCCTAGCAGTCAGAAACTATATGTGGCAGGAAAAAATAAATAAAAAGCAGTTAACACAGAAGTACTCAAAAGTAAACGGACATATTGTGTCATTTAAAAAATTTACTTTTAAGTATTTAATAAACCAAAAAAAATACAAGCAACCCTCTGGGTAGTTATCACATCCTAATCCCTCTGGTTTACAATACTAGAGAAGATATATCAAAGACTCTATATGGAATCCCTCACCGTCAATTCCCCTTTTAGCATTGTGTGATCAAAGAAACTCTGAGAAAGAACTCGCCTTCAAATCCAACTATAGTCATTTAACGGTAACCTACAAGGAATCTGAGGAAGCACTCAACATCGATTCCTCATGTTGCCTCGTAACATAACTATAAACACTGTGATGGAGCACTCAATATCAATACCCCCTATGGTATCGATACATGATAATTGATAATAAAAACTCAGGGAAAGACCTCAACTTTAATATCCCCTATGGTCTCACTACACCAGGTTGTCGCAACCCCATGTAAATCAATCATGCACAATTGATAATCAAAATCCAATGTAAACCTCAATAACTACATGGATAAACAACTACAACATATCATTTAATGTCAAATAATAGTCACTCCACCCAACAACACTAGGCATGGAATGAAATCTGCAGCCTAACAGACAAGGCTAGACCAAATGGTCCAAAAACATGAAAACAAGGGAAAAACATGCATATATATGAAATGATAACCCTATTTTCAAACAATTAGCCTCAATTTAATCAAAACAAGAATATCAAGAAAATAAATGGTCTAAAACCATAAACACATAATACCCTTAATGAGGGTATTGTGCAATTTTGCACATATAACTAAAATAATAACTATGGAAAGGCACAAACCACCTATGTTGACATTGTATAGAAGAAATATTTGAACCTCAAGTCTTGAATAACCCTAGAACGCCTTAGATATAAAAAATTTTAAAAAGTTCAACCAATTATGTCTCAAAATAGATGAGAAATCATTAAATGATGTTCAATAAGAATGGAGAACTCAATGATGTGATTCCAACACAATCGACAGAGTTCAAATCAGACAAATGACGACCAGTCGGGGGTTCAGAGAAGATATGTAGTAGTACAGACACTCATGGATGGGATAGAAGAAGAAGAAGTGTGTTCTGTCAATTAGAC
Organism: Viscum album; assembly: GCA_963277665.1. NCBI lineage: Eukaryota > Viridiplantae > Streptophyta > Magnoliopsida > Santalales > Viscaceae > Viscum > Viscum album. Next base: position 1,796,895,679 of record OY728163.1, on the reverse strand, counting down.
ATGACCCTAGGCCATTTAATGAAAAAAATACATGATGTGTTCTTTAAATGTACACTATGTGTACTTTCCCTTTCCAGCCTCCTCATTTTTCACTCATCAGGTCACCACACACGACCATGTGATTGGCTATTATACAGTGAGAACATGGTCACCAGTGGCAATCTGGTATAGGGTATGAACTCTTGAAATTTATAGAACACCTAGTTTTCTCAAAAACAACCAAAAAAGAATAATGTACAAGAAAATAGGTTTAGGGTTATTACATGTGGCAAGAGAGAAGGTGACTCAAAATGAAAAAAGAATATTTCGGTTGGACCCAAGAAATAACGATATGATAAACATTGTGTATCATGTGATGTTTAGAATCAAGTCACATGTAGTTCTTGGAAACAATTCGTGTTAACATCATAATGGAAGGAAATTGTCCACTAGACATGATATTTATTTCCTACACGCTATAAAAATTGACCAAGTATTGAAGATATCGTGTCATGAGAGCCATCACTTTTTTTTGATATGTGGATTTAAGATATGATTTCACAAGTATCATATTCTTGGCACATAGGATTAGACTATATTTTTACAATAGGATCTGGGAATATGTATTCACAATTTATGAAAAGTATATATATATTATGGGTGGACTCGTGATTTTCATTATAGGATTCAAAAAAAATATTTGTGTAGTTGGAGTAACAAGACATATAATTCATAAATTTATCGTTTATCCATATATTTGACTCATGTATATGTAAATGGGAATTTCAATCTTCATTCTCACATATCTATCTAAACTATAGTTGATCATCTATTAGGTAATGTTACCGGGTGGTTTAACATCATGTGATGAAGGTAAATTGAGCAATTTATCATTATGTGACTCGCAAAAAAGATGTTTTTTAGTTTAAATTTGGACTTTCATGACTTCTTCCCTAAAATTCAATGTTATATTCTTGATTCATATATCCTATTGTTTAATATAATTTGGTTAGTATGGGGGGTATTTGATTGTTCCTCTATAATTTATTTCTTCATAAACGTCTCATTAGTGGAGGTGAGACATGATACCCATCCTCTATATCTAATTAGTGTGTTTTGTTGGGATAAAAATTATGTATGAAGCCTGACCCTTCGTATTTTAGTCCAATCATTGGTTGCATTTTTACAGGCATTAGTTTGGTCCTTATATCGAATACATGTTTTTCATGAATTAACAAACATAGCTGATCCTTTTTATTGAATTCTCCAACAATATTATTCTGATGAAATTAATGGTTGTGTATTAAAAAAACATTTTCTCATTGATCTATTAAATAAATTATAATAGATAATGTAATTTATGATCATCCTACTATTTTCCATATATATATATTAAATTCAAGGCAAACTAGACATGTATGGGAAACATTATCTCAATTCCATTCACTAATTAATTATGAGTTTCTTTTTTAAAAATTAATATGGGTGTTTAGTTGGACCGTAAGGCATAAAAGATATTCATTTATAGTAATTTTTAATTCATATTCACCATATTCCAGATTATATTAAACAATTACTTATTGAAGGACCCTATCAATCCATTTTCCATAGAATAGTTGTAGGATGAATAATTGGAATAAATTTTGTACTCATGATTCAATTTATTAACATGATAGACCATAATTTGTTGTTTCTGTATATTAAAATCATTTTAGGGACTCCTAATCTCATGATGATACTTCAATTTATGATGTTAGTGATATATTTGTCACAAAAGACATTATGGGATTTTCCTTAACCAAATTGGAAAAAATTATGTCGCTATAAAGAAGTACATACAATTATCGGACGTGGCGATGAGATATGGATCCAACACATGCATTAACCATATTTAGAATTTGGAAGAAAATTTTGTTATAATTATAATTTATACTGGATTATGGATAATGTTTTCATGAATCTGACATATATCACTTTCCTAGGTGAGTTCCCCATAGTCTTATATCATTGTTTTCTAGTAGGAACATTGTTCTCGATTTGGTGGGGTAAGGTTGATCCTAGAATGATGAGTGCCCCAAGATCCTATGTGCAATTATTCTATGAATTTGGGGATCACTTCTTATACAAATAATATGGGGATAATCCCATAATATTCTCATGTTTAGAGGTATTTTAACTCATTTGGCCATTCGAAAGGGTGAATTTCACTACTCAGTCCCGATTGTGTTCCCTTCAGGATCAGTATATAGAGAGAGTCCCAATTTGGATATAATCAATTCCTGGATCCATCCATCAAGGGGATTATATTTGTTTTTAAAGATCGGAGAAAATGTTGACCTGATTTACTTATTCCATCTTATGTATTAATAAGGATTAGAAAACATTTTAGTGTGTGATGCAGGAGACTAACCCTCTCCTGATCAAGATCGTCTATTAATATAGATGTGTTAGCTTGAGTTTTGGAATGGTAATTTTTTGTTTGAAGGAAAATACCCTACATTAGATTAAAAGGGAAATCATCCATAAACACTATGACGTAAATAATGATAGGGTCCAATTCATCCTTTGTATGGCATACTCAGCTATTATTTTCATTATTACTAACAATATTTACCCATTGATTTTAATATTTTCTATTTTCTATAGTAGTTATAGTTCCAAGCCAGTGTTGTGAGAATAATTTTTTACATAATTATTATTGAATCCTTAGGACATGAAGAAACAGTAGGGAAAATACATTTTCCCAGAGAAACAAATAAAATCCATAGCCAACACAAATAAACTGTACGTTTTGATGGATCCTTCTAATAGGGCTGTAAGAGAGGTCATCAATTTACATTTACCATGTTTTGAATGTTTCGTGATTGTAGACAACATCTTTTTATTACATATTGATGTCCACTTATGTATTCATTTGGATGGGTTGTTTTTCAAGGAAATAATATAGGATCAACACCTTCAATTCATTGTGTGACACAAACTATATGCTGTAGTATGGTAGAATAACTTCTCATCTGGATAAACACCCAACCAACATTGGATGGACAAGAATGAACGTGATTGGTTCTATACAAGAGACCAATTGGACAATGTCGTGCTTCATGTAATGTCTAATATTTTACATTTAAATGATAATTGTGAGACATTTTTTATTGACCATAGAATATCCGGATTTTTTATTTATACTTATTTACATTAGTTAGTAGAAACTGTTTAAATATGGAACATTATTTTCACATTTCAGGAGGTAAACAAGTGGTAATTCCACGGGAACCATATAAAAAATGAATGGATTTCCTTATAAAACAGGCATCATGACTAGTGGGTGAATAAATCATTTATTGAGATTCTCAATAGATTCTTGTAATTCCTCAATCCATCCTTTGTTTAATTCCTTATTAATTAAAATGGTGAAGTGGAGTGATTTTCCTTCCAAGATGAAATGAAACACTAGATATACGTGATGTGACATATAATCCCCCTTAGATAATTTATATTCTAAGGGAGTTATATTTCTATGATTAGGGTATTGTTTTGAGGTCAACTATGAGGAAGCGGTGTCATACAACAAACACTAAGAATATCCTTGATGTTACCCAAAAAAATAACTTTAGTAGATTAATCGTCATACTTTACTTTTGAAGTATATCAATGTTTTTTGAAGGTCCAAGAAGTAATCACATCATTGATAGGATTTTAGCACTTGGACATTAACATAAAATTATTTTATTCATAATAGGTAGGGTTTAATTATATTAATCATGGATTGTTGATTAGTAGAGCCATTATTCTCAAATCCAAGTGGCATGAATTGGTAGAAAAAATCTCATTGGATACTCTAATTGAAGTGAATTTATCATTATCAGAGGCCATAATTATATTATTATACAATCAATACCAATTCATACGGTAAATTAAATGGAATAAATAAGTTATATTGATCATAATATTTTTGATCGGTAATTGGAAATCTCCTTTCATAATGTGATTATTAATGTATCTGAATTCGATGCACACCATAATCATCCCATTGTATTTATTTATAGGGAACATGTGGGTGATCAATATTTTGAACTCTACAAATCATAAGAAATTGGGTTGTATAAATTTTTCAACATATAATTCTATATTATTATCACAAAAGGAGTTTATCCTCTTGTATTCTCATTTGAAACCTCGATGACCACAGAGTAAGAAATTGTGGTGTCTATACACAATATAGTTCATCCTGTGAATTTATTAATAATTATAAATGAAAACTTATAAGTGATTATTCAGAAACTAAATATGCATATTCATATCCTCAAGTGGAAAGGTAATAATAACAATTGTATTTATCAAAAATTCTTATATTCCAATTTTCACCTACATGATATCATTAATGATTGGTGTATATATGTTGTGCTCAAATGAATTAGGGGTGCCCATGATGAAATCCTCCTCATCATCCACCTCTATGTACGTATCATCATTTTTAGACATGGTTGATAATCTAGGGGAATCGTTGCCACCATCAAGGTGAGATTGGATATGGGAAGAGACATTGTCACCTTGAATATTCAGAGGAATTAATAAGTGATTTTGAAAATTATTATTTTCATTTACACTATATCGGGGAATAGGCTGAACCTATTCATTTTGTACTATTTCTATCACCTCAATCAGGTTAATTAGTATCACATAATCACTATCGATCATATTAAATGTATTCATAGAGGAGTTTATGAAGCCATTTGAGGATAAAACCTACACAACATCATTCACCATCTGTTTTTTGATTCCCTTTTATAGAAACCTTCCTTGACACATATGTATTCATAGAACACAATGGGTGAAATTTCACCATGTATTATTCAAACATTCTAGTAGATAATGTATTTCAAAAATTAATGAAATGTTAAAAGTCTACTGTGTGGTTGTGAATCCATTATTTTCTAAGAAAGATGTTTTATTTTGTGTCTTGTTGTATATCCAAGAACTCAACATTATATGTGAGATTCCATAACTAAACCTAGAGATTTATCTTCCCAAGTGGACTTCACTATGTCTTATCATACCCTTTAATGGTTAATTTTTTTGGGGATAAGTCCCCCTTACTATATCCCAAACACCGCAGGTTTCAAACTAGGATAAGAATGATCTCAGAACCATTGTTAATCGTAAGCCTTTGAAAAGATAGATAGTCATGATTTATCAAAACATATAGGGTTATAATTTGTCCTTATATGACCTTTTCCTTAATATTTTATATGAATTATATGGATTAATGATATTATAATGGGGTGGTCTCCAATCGATAAACCTGTCCAGTTGAAAATTTTATATCAAACTCCTATGAGTTCTAGAGGGATTCAACGGGTGCCTATATGAGTTCGTTTGAATAATGTTAAATATCTATATTTGAGATATTGGACTGAAGAACTTCCATCTTCTTTAGAATTTCATATTTGTTTCTAGAGTTCTACACATCCATGAGTGGGTAATTTCTCAATTATTTTGTTCAGTAGTTGATGTCATGATGATATATTGGATTAGTGATTGGGAGGAAGAAAATGGAGTATTATATACCAATCGAATGGATCACAATTTCTTTTCCATTTTTATGATCTAATCATACAATCAATCCCTCACTAGTCATTCATGTATGATTATTGTTCTTGGATGACTACTTGAGGGAACTAAGAAAAAATTGTTTCTTTATTAGGGTTTTTTGAATGCCCTTCCATGGGTTTGATCCACATATACATCTTATCCATTGATGTGATAAAACTATTTGATTTAACCATGACTACTCTATCAACTATATCCTTGGTAACATCTTCATTACCCACAATATAATTGTTTTTTTGGAGGTAATTAATATGTAGAGGCATATTAATTATTAGAGAAGGTATCTTCAAAGTCAACAAGTTAAATGAAAAAAATACCTTCCATTTATTAGGATTCTATTTAGTGGTTCACCTTATATTCACTACATATTGATAAAAGAAATATATTATAGTAAAAAATTATATTGGTGCTTATTATGAAACATCTACATATTTTTATTTATGTGTATGATGATTACATAATCCTATTAGAGGCATATTCAATATTTCCACCCTAGGTGGAAATATAATCTGGTCCATGTGATAGAGGTCCCTTAGGGTAGAATAATTTTGTAAAACTATAACATGGGTCCCCAAATAATAAAACTTCTACCCATGCCAAGCAAGTACATCTATTCAAATACCCTATTCTTTTTAATGGGTGATATTTACATAAGGCATGTGTGCCAGGGAATTTTCTAGTATCACCTTTTGGAATCGACTATGATTTTGATATCATTGAAGATGAAACAGTATTGGATGGTGCATCTCAACCTCCCGTAGATTGGTAAGTACCTATGATGATTTGAGAGGGTTACCTCATTGGATTTAATGGGATGTGGTAGCTTTAGTAGGTTATATTATTTTAATGAATTGAAATAAAAAATACATACGCGTTTTGGAAGGAGTATTCCTTATTCATCTGTACCTCAAATCTCTAGTAACAGAAATATCTTTTCAATTCTTGTTGAGGGTGGTTTTTTCCCACTCATCTAATGGAATCTATTGATTTAGGGCCAAACAAGTGCTCTAATGGGAACTATTATTAGTTTAAGGGTAATAGTGATGATGTTTCCTTTACATGACTTTTACCATATTATAAGGTATGATTAAATACAGAGATTAGGTCCTATGAATGGAATCATCCAAATATTGTGATTTTTCTACAGTCTGACATAAACTGGTTGGCTACCTCAATGGGATCAGAGGGTTATGAACCTCATCCTAATGATTTTTTTTTGTATATTTTCAACAATTATAAAGTGAGATAGGGATACTCAGTGAATATATTAAAAACTTTCATCCTTATATGATGATAGAAACCCTATAATTTTTGTATTTCTTATAGTATATAAGGACATTGATTGTCATTTTCCTTAGGATATAGATTAATTATTAATGAAACTTACAATATAGGTATTCTCATCCCATTATGGATTCTTCTGGACATGTACTAGACGAAATGGGGGTTTTCCCTATCAGAGTGTATATAAAACAAATCATCTTGGTTTCCTCCTACTGATATCTAGGGCCCATCATCAAGTTGAACTGAGACACAAAGTGTTTGAGATGCTATTCAGGGGTATCTCGCACCATCAAATGATGAGAAGTTGGGGTTTCGTAAATTTTTGGAGGATGAAATTTTTCACCCACCCTTTCATGTTATGGGTCCTTCTCAGGCTTCATGGGTACATGACACCATTCCTTGTATTCTATATGATCACTAGGGACTCTATGGTGTTCAATTGTTTGAGTGGTACTAATATTGGGGCCAACTACCATTTACATGGAGTGGGATGATCATAATTAGCTATCTTAACAATAATATACCAATGATTTTCGATCCATGATTGGGTTGACTGATAATCATGGTGAGGGAGATCCTATTTCCATATGGGTTGGAAGTTCCAATAATCATTCAAATTCACGTTTATATAGTCATTTTTTGTAGATCTGAAGCTATACTAATGTTTAAATAACACTCTTTTTTTTAGATAAAATATTTATTGATGTTTTGGAGGAATAATATAAATCATTGATAGAAGATGATACTTTGTGGGAATGTTTCGCCTGAGTAGCTCCTAGTTAACATAACTAAGACTTTGTATCTCATCCTCATACTATGAAAACTATTCCACTTGTATGGATTTTTAGCTCATTTGGGTGAAGTATAGGGTATAAATCCTTCATTCCTTTTATCATTTGTAGTGATCATCCATAGAGTTGGATTCTCACTATTCAATGGTTCTAGGTTTTGTATTTTTCTTCTATTTCTACATGTGGTCAACCATTGATTGTGCATCCAGATCACCCTACGCTGATGTTATAATCACAATGTTTTTTCCATATATATTTTCAGGAGGGTCTAAATTTTCTATTATGTTTACATTTATGAAATTGATTGAGGTGTATCAGGTAAGAGTAGTGATCGAATTTTTCTCAACACATAAAGTGATATTTTTCTATAACTTCTTTAAGGTTGTTTTTCGAACGTTTATCCATATTATATAATTTTTTCATTTAAACCACACAATGTTTGAATGATTTATCCAAAGGATGCTCCCACCACAATTGGCGAATAGTTTCCTTGAGTGAGATTATAGTAGTGCTTTCAAAATGTGGTCCAAAATAATTATGTTTTTTTATAGATGGAAGAACAAATGGGATTCCAAACATCAATGTCATCTTCCCATCCTATGGAACACTGATTTATTTTCAGTGTCAAAGATGATTAAAATACACCCATCTCTATGGACTAGGGATAGTCAAGGGTACAATTGGGATTTATTAATAATTTTGATGAGTATTTTATTATTCTGGATGAGTATCTAATGAATCATAATATGGGAATTGATATATAAATTACCCGAACAGTACAAGATATTTTTTATTTTGGACATCCATTTATTTCGTCTGGACCCTCTCACAGTGTGATTGATATAGTAATGACTATTGGGATAAAACTTCCACTATCCCTATGGTATAGGGGATTTTTAGTAGCTATCAATATGTAATGAGTCCAATTTAGGATTGATAACATGATGGATGAATGTGGTGGTAAATAATTCCTTATCCCTTTGGGTTGTGTTTCATCCATCATGGTTTCTATGGTAGTTTCTATTGTGACCCTTTTTTGAAAATTATTCTTGTGTATCAGTGAGGTGAAATAGAAAATTGTATTGGGACCCATTTTATTTTGAATAAATTTAATCTTGTTTGATATGGTGCAATATCATCCCATTATGGGAGACATTTTCAATTTTATGTTGTTGGGTTTTCAAAAATGTACACATCCATGTCAGAAATACATTGCAATAATTTTGAGGGGACATGCTTGAAGATACATTATCAATACTCTTCATTTGTTCATGATATCTTAGTACATATAGGGGGGAGTTGTTTGGTTGTATTTACCAACTTCAATATGCACTACTTGGTCCCCTAATTTCATCAGAGTCCATGATAGTATAAGATGTTGTATATGTGGTGTTCTACTATTCCAAGTCCATGCTATAGTGAAAATCCCCATATTTTCCCCATCATTTGACACTGATTCTCGAAGTTTATTTTGATGATTGGTAGATAATTTTTAGTTTCAAAATCGAGGAAAGTATATTGTAGATTTCCACAATAATTTTTCAGTTTTGGATTACAATAGATAGACACATAAGTCGGTTTCTTTTGGAAAAAAAATTATATTTATTGCCCAAAGGTGACCCTAATATCCAATATATGGTTTGTGTCTAACCTTCAATCATGAAAGAGTTTTTAATGTAATTTGGTATTGGTGAGGCATGAAATCAATTTATTTATCTTACGAGATCTCATTATCAGATGTTATGAGTGGAAATAACATAGTCAAGAGGTTATGTATGGATAACTCTAAATATATATCCATTCCAGCCTCCCCACACATGGGTTTTTAAGACTCCACATGTTTGTACCATGGAAGATGATTTTATAGGGTGCTTGATGAACATAGTGATGAGTTTCTTGTATTTTATGGGGAACTATATACAGTTTACCCCAGTGTTTAGAGCACATATCTTTATGATGGTGTCTCATTTTTGATCACTTATATATGTGTAGATGTCTGGGTAGGGAGGATTCCTTGTTCAAGGGAGGTGTCACCAAGTGGAGGGTTACCACATAGGACTCCATGACCAGAGTTCCTATGATCCATACCCACACTACCATGAGTAATATTGTCATTGTAATGATATCTTTATTATTAAATTCTTCATTTAGAAAACTATTTTTAGCATATAATGTGTCTAGAAAAATTATCAATAACTGTAGTATTGATATGATAGGGAAATGAGCCTCATTCTGTAGAATGGACTAATATTTCAGCCAACTTTTGGGGTATTATTATGGATATGATTTTTTTTATGATGGTTTCAAAAAAATAAATATTGACATATATTTCTTTGTGAATATATGTGGCTATGAAGATGTAGACAATGAGAAAGATCTTCTGTATTATTATAAGGGACCTGAGCATGCTTAAGGATGGATTTTGAAAAATAAAATCATTCCTAAATAATGATGGGATACAATCTTAGATCCAATATGAATTCCTCTTCATTATATAAAAATGAATAAGAAAAATTAGAGTAGGGATATGAGACTTTTCTTATATGGACAATGATGTATGATGGTGAAATTGTTCATTGGTATAATTAGAGATATGATCTGAGATTTGTGAGAACCTAGAATATTTCATGTAGCCTCACTAAATATAATATAAACTTTTCCGGATGTGTTCACCTATCTCACATTATTATACCATATTTTAACTAGTATATAATACAAGTCCAATTCATTTAGAGTATATCAGAGGCCTTTTTTAATACAATATGACCTTATCCCAATGAATTTTCCCCTCTCACATGGTGATCCCCTTCCAAAAAGAAAATATGTGCAAAATCAAATGTTTTTTTAGTATTACACCTGTATTTTTTTTTGTAGGAATTTGTGCATGTACCATGGAATATTCCACTCACACTTTTTGATCTCCAGTTTTAATTGACTTATGATCCTAGTCTGATGTCATTTCCTTTAATAGAATATCCTGGTAATACTCCTCATTAATATCAAAAATGTTCTCTTGATCTGGAGTATAATTTTTTTTTGTATATTCATAGTATTATGAATCAAAGTATTTTAGGAAAAAAATATGGGCCAATCCATATATGCTAACTAGTGTCATAATAATCTAGTGGACTGCTTTTGTTGTTTATAGAATATATAGACACTATATCAATTTGTGTGAAAGAATATAAGCCTGCATGTTTTCTCTCTCCAAAATGAACTAGACAATATCATTAATAGAATTGGTGTTATAATCCCAATCATATCCTCCCGGTTCCATTCAAATATGATGATATGATTCATTCCTGGTGGAAGGGATATGTTATTCCCCTGTAATTGTTATTGTAATATTGTTGAAGACATTTTCTAGAGTGAGATGATAAATGATAATTCATCATAGGTATCCCATAAATATGCCAAAGAGATTCATTATTGGGAGAAGGGATATGATTCCACTACTATTTATCATTAGGGTTCCTCACTAGGTGATACATTCTTATATCTCATGAATGAGTGTACATGGGGTGAATGTGTTGACTGGTTCCCTCAGAGGGTGACATAGGAGAACCAATGAGATGAAAATGGTGAAATTTTTTGAATGGAACAATCCTGGATGAATTCTAAAATATAATGGGGCCATATTCGGATCTATGATGCAAATTCTTTATATATATATTTCCAAATGTGTTCTTTATAGATAAGATTCCAAAGTGGTTGGGGAATGAAATGGGATCCACTATCTTCAAAGAATATATTATTGAATAGGGACGACACATAAAATTCACTAATTTGAGACCATTCCATGCATCCTAAAGGTTTCATATAATACCATGTCTATAGAAGTATAGAAAAAAACATATTACACCTAAATATGATGGAATAAGGTTAGAGAGCTCATCCAATGACCCATATGGTTTTTAGTGGTAGCTAATGTTCTTAAACAGTCTCTTAATTAAGAAATGATCATAGGTTGTGGTTATTTTGGCGAGAGAAATAGAAGTCATCGTGAAGAAAATAAGGATTGAGTTATCTAATTAGTTCATATATTTTTTTGGCATTTTAGGTACTCAATCAGATATGAATAGGTAACACCATTTTACATTATTATTCATAGATCAACCATTTGTATTATTATTATTGTTTTAAAATGAAATTGTTGAATTCATGTTTCATCGATCATTTTCTATTATTTTATATATTAAAAATTATTTAATCATTTTTAATCTATTAAATTAATAAATGTCTACAGATATTTTGGGGTTTAGGAGACAAGACACTCAATTCCAATAATGAACCAATTATCCATTCATTTCATGGATTCACACTAGTGTTAACCTAGTTTTTATCTAATTGAAGAATTATTTTTTAGTGTTCCGAAACGGTTGAAAAATCATTCACATCTTATTTTACATTTACATCATTAAAATAGACTCTCAATGACTTCATAATCCATAACTAGGAAGTTTCCTTCATCCAAAGGTAGTTGGTTGATTGGTGTTGTAGGCCCAATGATTCTTATAAACTCATGTTGGATGATATAATGGGATGTTGGGATCATTCTACCCTTTTGGGTGGAATTATTTCATACTCAGAGACTCCCTTATATACTTAAAATATGTTAGATATTATCTTCCTAATCCCAATATGGGACTAGTTACCCACACAAAATGGTCATCGATTAAATCCTTCCATGTGGAAAGTAGTTTGCTCTAATGAGACCATCTATATGAACCTGATGATATTAATAAACTTCCCATTATTTCTTATAAATGGGTAGTGGATTACATATCGAATCAATATAACCAGACACATTTGAGTAAACTGCCTTGAAAATACACAGTTCATAATTTTAGGATGGGGATAAAACAGTATGAGGAATCCTAAATTTCATACATATGAAAGGAATAAAACCCCCCATAGGTCATATAACATATTTATTTTCAATTAACATGGAAATGATATATATGAGGTAATATATGCTTCATGTATTTGGCTTGTTGAATAAGAAGGCATCCTATGAGTCATTTTTAGGGAGATAAATAATGTTGTTGTTGTTCAATCACCCTAATGGAATTACGCCATGTGGATTCCCTTTTATGGTGGCAGTCATAAAATTTCACTTAATAAGGCTTACAAAAAGAGGTTTCCCTTTATAGGTGAGGTTCATGATGTGAATGATATGGTTAATGCCAATACATATTCCAAAATGGGCCATTCTCAGTTTGGGAGACAATAGATATCAATTAATAACTTTTACTATGAAAAGATATAGAATTCATAGTATGGGGTATCCCATATGAGGTGTTTCATTTATTGCTCAATTGTAGGGATTGAGTCATGAATATATTTCTTAAAAAAAGATTTAGATTATTCAATGTTTAGTTCCATTCTCAATCAACCAATTGAGGAGGTAGGGTGATTAACCCAATAAGAACGTTTGGGTCCCATTAATGTTAGGTTAATGGAGGGGATTACACTAAAGTGGATTCCCATTAAATCTCAGTCTATAAAATTTAGTATTATGTATCCTTTTTAGACAAGAATTAATGTTTTCATAATTTATTTGTTAGTTATTACTCTCAAATGGATGTCCCAATATTTCTACTAGACATGTTCATCCTAGGTGGGGATGTTTTCCAAAGATGTAACATTTATCTACCTAGAATTTCTAGACCTCCATCCTAACATGCCTTTATTGACCTCCTGTAATATTTGGGGTGTATCTAGGACATGTATAGGGATATATCAAAATTGTTTGGATGCAAGAAGACATGTATAAAGTCAACCTATATAATTTAGTTTATTTTTCCAGATGACATTTCATGACATGGATGAGGTATCTGAATGGCATCATAAATCCATGGAGACATGTAAAAATGGAATCAGAATACCGGGGAGACATGTGAAGAGGGTGTCACAAAACTCAGGTGATGTGTTAAGAGGAGATCCTGTAACCCTTGTGACATTTACATACCATGTCTAATAACACTAGAAAAAATTATAGAGGTCTCCACTTGACTCGAGCGACATTGCCACAGGGCGTTTCATGACATGGATGAAATGCATCATTGGAATAAAATTATATTAATGACATGTATCAAGGAAACCCCAAAATCTTGAAAAAATGTACAAAGGGTGTCACTTGAATCAAACAATATACACAATTGAATTCTCAATACATAGGTGATATGGTTGTGGAATTCCACATGAAATTGAAAACAAGTATGTAGGACATCACAGAACATGGTTGACATGTATGAGAAACAAAACCATATCTTGGTTACATGTCTTAATATTGCCTTGTGATTCCCAATATGTGCCCAAGTGTTTTCACATGATTTGAGAATGTCATGCAATGTACCTGAATCTTATTATATCTTACATAACATAATTTTCCCTCTCTTTTCCTTATTCTTTGGTTTAATTTTTTATTTATTTCACATGCTTCTCTAGGTTTTCATATAAATAACCTATTCAAGATTCATGACACCCGATCTAAACAAGGAAACCCCTCAAAATGATAGGGACGACCCAACATAGTTATTTAAAATGTTACCTATGGTTAACACATGATGAACATTTAAATTCTATGTGATCAGTAAGGTCATTACTTGGATTTTACTTGGTGGAAGACTCTTGTGGTAATGTGACCTTTTGCTATGATAAATCCACTCATGTGCTCTTGTAAATTAGTTTCCCAAATATATATTAATAATACTAGTTCATTTTATGACTGCATTGATTTATAATAATCATTGTCCAATTTTATTAAAAAGTTTCATTATGCGTATCTTGAAGACATGTGATAGATTTGGTGGAGAAAATTTTTAATCATGAGCTTTTCATGATATTTATTCATTCAACCATGATGTCGTAATATAATAGTGACCATGTGAATGTTCATTTATTTCCATGTCTGTAAGACAACATCATAGATATTTAATTTCAAGTATCAATGATGAAAATTAAAAAAAAAATTATACCATAGAACTACCAAGTCCAATAGCCATTGTTATATGAGGAATCCTAATAAGTGTATTCTAGGATTATATTTTAGAGTATTTTAATGTTATGTTTTGTTTATATAATTTTTTAATCAGTACAAGTAGTGATTTATTTGAATTATTTAACGTTTTATGGTAGGGAATATTTAATAATTGAAAAATAAATGATAAAAAATTATTTTAGTATCTTAACGCCGAATGCGATGGTCATGGTGCCATTCTGTATTTTTGAGGAAGAAGAGGAGAAGATATCTAGATGAAAATTGGTACATGTCGTGTACTTTGACTACATGTTGTGTCTTCATTGGAGAGGAAGGGTGCCTCCATAACATGTCGTGACAAGTGAAAATGTTTTTAATGACATGTACACGTCATATTACCTTAGTACAATCCATAAATACTTTTGGCACAATTTTTGGAGAAGATTTTGGTGAGATTTACAACAATAGAAGACCAATCATTTTCACATTATGATCCCCCAGACAGGATGTGATGTTCGTCAAACATAGAATTAATTAACATGATATGGAAAAGACTAACATGGACATGGATGCAACATGGACCGATGTTACATGTTGTGTACCTTCAGAACACGATGTGAACGGCAACAGGCAGAACCCATTCACTACCTCTAAATAATTCCATTGGATGCACAATATGGAGCATCTTTTGGATAGAGGACCACCTCCTGGAAACTTCAGAGAAGGCGCACCACCAACTTCACAACATCTGTACATTTTTTATATATTTTTTATATACCCTTTCATGGTTAGAATGTGATGGTGATTTATTTGTTTTGTTTCAAAGTTTATTAAAGGGAATTGAATGTAAGGTATTTTATCATTATAGAAAATATTATTAGGATTTCATATTTTCTCTTCCATTCAATCCACATTCTTAATTATTCTTGCATGACCACTATGAGTAGGGTTCAAGATTGGGATTACGATATTTATTTTTGAATCATCATCACCTAGATTGAAAACATTTTCTTAATATGCAATCTATGGACAAGACTTCTACCATGAAAAATGGGATTTTACTTCACTATTTTTAAATAAGGTATTATGTTACCCATCATTTGTAATATGATGTACCAAACCACGTGAAAAGTTAAACATTGGATGGAGATCATTTATCAAGACCATTGAACCCATTAAGACCTCATTTTGATGACTACATTATTGTTAATTAATTATTTTATACTATTAAATCACAAGGATTGAGAATAATTGTTTTCTAACACCCATTTTATGTTGTCTTTTTCCCCATTATACAACAATCCAATACATAGAAGTGTAAATGTCTCGAAAATATAATAGTTTTATATTATTTAATTAATATTTTCATCAACCCTATCTATGTTGGTTTTACCTCATACATTCATAACCAATAATACTATGTAGTTTAGTTTTCTATTTGATTCATGTAATTAAATTTCATAATTGAGAATCCCTGTGTGAATTAATGATTCTCATGGCTTTGTCAACCCCCATGGAATGTCTCTCATGTGATTGAAGAAGTTGTATCTACGATCTTTCATAAGATTTAGATAGATTTTCATAGACCTATTGTGAGAATGATATGAATTTTAAAGGACCTCTTACATGACCACAATGACTTGTCATGTGGACATCACAAGACAAAGCATGCTTGTCAAAGGGCCTTTAAATGACTAATGGTGATAAAAAGAGGTGTATTAATCCTTTAAATTGTAATAAATTTATATTCTCTTTGTGAGTGGTTTATTTAATTTCATGTTTTATTTCCATCATTAATAATACACGGATAGGGGATGTCACGACATTGTATGACGGTTGTCATGGATAATTACTATCCTGGTCTGCGATGAATATCATGATCAATGATAGATATTGTGATGATATGTGAGAAATTTCTTGGATAATTTATCTACATGTATGTGGATCCTAGTTGGCATAAAATGATAAAATAGATGGGTCTGGGTCCTTATTATAATGATGGTGATATGCTAATTTCATTCATGTGACAAGGTAGACATTCCACCAGGGGTTATGTGAGTTCTTATGAATCACATTGGCATGCCTCATGAAGATCAGCCTAACTATACATCACATAAGGAATCCAAATTTCTCCACAATTATTTTGAAATGTTGGTTGGGTTACATTTAACCATCTCCAAGTTACAATGATTCATGATTAGTGGAACTCCTCTAGCATCCTTCAAATTAAGATCAATGCTGGTTAGGATGCCTTCTATATAATTGAATGATTGTCAAAGGGGCCTCACATAATCATTAACAGATGAATCACAAAACATGATGTAGTATCATGTGATTTATTATCCTTATTAGGGTGACATTATTCATTTCACACAACCAAAAATACCTTATGCCATTCTTCCATTGTTTTGTGGAGAAAAAACCCACGGTATAGATATTTCATCCATCCTAGAATTTATACTGCTCATTTGGTGGGTGTCAGGACCATCAAACTCAATAGATAGGATGTAATTGTCTATATATATATATATATATATTAATATATAAAATTTTCATTTAGTTTGTCTTTTTTTATATTATGGTATCATGTACATTTTACACATACAATGGAATTAATATATTAAAATATCATGTTGTTAAACATTAACCAATACACATCAGTTATATCTCATGATTGTTTTTTCATATCAAACATTTACATGGAATGCAACAATAGTCTGATTGGAAAATGTGTAAATTTATATTATCATCATGGAAGGCTGGTGAGTCAAATAATCCCACTTTCATATTTGGTTGATGTATTCCATAATCCTAGTATCATAGGGCATAAAATTGTCTAAATTAATAAGTATTATAGACATGTGATGCATCACATCATCCATATATTATACGTTGTATAACCTTATTGTCATAATAATATCATTAGTGGGAAATGCATCATGTCCTCAACAAATGATAAACTTAAATGACTCACGTAATCTTATATCATAGGAAGTTAAAATCACATATTATTCTTTAATAAATATATGTAGAACCATATCATTATCATACTATCATATATAGGTGGAAACATGAATCATATATAAATGACATATAAAAAACTTGTAATTTCATGGATATAGTGTCTCAAATACTATTGGAGTAGATAACATCATATATTAGATTTAAATCAAAACTTTATATGCACCGCATGCATTTATTTTTTATTAGATATGTATCTAGTCATAGATGACCCATTTTCCATTATTGATGAAATTCTCATTTCCATAATACCATCAAATCCCATATAGAAGGACAATAATGCAAATAAATCCATTTGGTCAGTTAGAGTATTAAAACAATATAATAATGTAAAACCTGTCAAAGAAAAAATAATTGGAATTTCCTAATGAAAAAATATTCATTATGTAATATCCCTTTTACCTCATGGATCACATCTAATGGCCCACCCATCTCCTATTACCGTGTATTTTATCCCACCAATCATACACCTAAGGTCACAATGTGGAACCATTCACAACAAAAATAGAGAAATATACACCTTGGTATGTCATAGGTCATCATTAACACCATACCACTATTTAAATATTTTACATTAACATTTATTACCCTAAAATATCCATGTCACTGTGTCACTTATTCATACATCTCACTACAAAAAAAAATACCACAATCTAATGCAATGTGAAGTGATCACTTGGCCCACCCTTATAGAACCCAATTTTTCGATTTTAGTCAATTTTTAAATGGAAATTCTACAATATCGATGTTAAAAAACATCTGTTATACCACATGACTAACTCATTTTAATTAATTTTCCTCAAATATCACCTCTTCAGAAACACCTACAACAAACTACCATCGACAACCCACACATATTGTTACACACTAAGATCTTGAAAAATATTTATCCATAACAAATAAATTTTATTAATAGATTTTGAATCAAGAAAACACAAATTTGTGGAATAACTTTTATAAATTAGAAAATAATAAACATTATATGTTATTTAAATAAAATATAAAAGTAAGAACATATATTTCATTTATGGTATATTGATGTTCTTATAGAATAATTTTCACATATTTTTTTATTATCATTGGCCATTTTATATATGTTTTATTTAAATAAATTACTAGAAGTATTAAAAAATCAAAATAATATTTCAAATTTACAATAAATAAAACAATTTTTATCATCCAGTCTCAAATGAATATATAATCATATAAAGGTAAAAAAATTTATTACAAACTTTTTTTATGAATGTGATGTCTTTTATTATTACTAAATTAATTTAATAAACCTTGATGATTTATTTTAAATAAATATAAAGATAATATATTCAATTAAATTATTTAAAATAAATTTAATTGAATTTAAAGTAAATTATTGTAAATAAATATTCTATTAGGCTAAGTAATGGATTTTTTGAAGCATTTTTACTAAATTTTTTCCACTTATATTAAAATAAATTCTCACTATTTTTATTAATAAATATTGATAAATTTTATTGAAAATAATAAAAAAGAAAATTAAATAATTTTGAAAGAGTTTAGTTAATTTTTTGTGTCAATTAATAGTGACTACATTAATATTTTCTCAATGTGGTTGTGGTTAAATTGGGTGTCAAATATGGTTATAAATAAAATACTTGGGTTAAAATATATCTTATAACTATCTTAATTTTTTTTTGTTAAATTTATTATAATCATATATTATTTTATATTTTATCTGGGTTTTAACAGAATCCACCTTCACTAGAAGATTAATTTCTTATTATTGTATATTTTACGAATATACAAGTTTTACACCCACATATATTATAGAAGGATAACTTCTTTCCTATATTTTTAATCATTATCGAGACACTATTATTAATGGTATCCTAGAAAATTTTATTCTAGAATTATGTCAACATGTTATTGATGAACTCGTATTTCTAAAAGTATAATCCAAGGTTTCATATGTTAATAGTAAAAAAAATTCCCCCTCCATTCTAGAAATAAGAAATTATATTATCATTGAAGCCAACATATGGGAAACAACCTCCAAAAATTTATGTGTTTCATTTTTAAAAAATGAAATATATCTATTTTAAAATTATTCTATTTAATGAATATGTTTGATATTTAGGATTTTATTTTTTTCTATAATGTTATCTTATAATATATCATTATTTTTTCCAGTAATTCGAAAATTTAAGCATTACTAATCTGTAGGTATGGACAATCATCTTAAATAGGGTATGCAAGGAATTATTCATTACTACCAAAAATGAATTGTTTTAAAATATTATATATTAAATTAATATGATACTTATACCATTATTATTAGGGATTAGATAATTAAACCATAAAAAGGTGAAATTATTAGAACAATATAACTAAAATGTGCAGCGAAATTGGTTAGAGTTCACATTAAAAATGATTTTTATTAAGATGTGGTAATGAATGAGTAATGTGAATTTATAAGTGATTTTTATATTTTAATAAAGGAATGAATATAGTTCTCGTAATATATACATATATACATATATATTAAATTTAAATTAATTATATATAAATAGAGGAGAACATATGCAAAATGTTGGGATCAAAGGTAAGGTATTTTCTTATAATTTCAATTCTTTTAAAAAAATTCTATGTTTAATTTAAATTAAGGTAAATTATTTTAAATTTATTCAATAAAAAATTTGTATATTATGATCAGTATTTTTTTTGTAAATTTATATATTATTACTATTTTACGCTTGTTTTTAATTAAATCTGATGAACATTTTTTGTCTATGTATATTTTATTTATAATGTTTTAAACCATGTCATTATCTATGGTAAAATTCTTATTTAATATATTTTTTAAATAATATTTGGAATTCATTTTAATTATTTTATTTGAATCTTCTAATAACCTTATAAATGAGGTCATTTTTTTACATTTCACTAAATTAAGGAAAAGAGTAATTATTTTAATGATAATCACATGAATGGTTTTTCCACAAATGTAATAACTCTTTAATTTGGTGATTAATTTTAAATTATCAATGATTATATTCAAATTAGAGAAAATTTATCAATTTTTTTTAAAAAAATGTTTTTTAGATAATGAAGGAATGTTATAACCCCCCACCCATAACTGTCAATTAATTTTCCTATTTCTATTTTAAAAGTATTTTAATCTATTTCAATGTACGTTGATGTTTCTTATTGTTCAATTAGAATATTATCTTATTATTTCTTCAATATTTTTTGTATGTATGGATTATTATTTAGTGATGACAATTTTTTTATGAAAAATATTCCAGTTCCATGTATTCTGTTATGTTGAATTCATGATTTTTTTTATAATGAGGAAAACAATTGTATAGTTTTAATTATGTGATGTGTGGTTCCCTAAATCCCCCAAATGGATTGGATAATTTTATATATAACATGAAATAACATTGATTATAATTTTGATTGAACCTAATTCAGTATGGGACATTGACTTCAATGAAATTATTGGAAGTGAACATTGACTAATGTAATGAATGAATGGGGAGTAATACCAATCTAATATTGGTTATTGTCCACATTGATAGTCTTATTGTACAATATAGTCAAATGAAATGACATTACATGTTAATTATTATGTAAAAAACCCAATTATGTGGTCTTATGAATATGATATTCCCTCATGGACTATGATTGATTAATAATGATTATTATCACAAATGAATCATGTCTCCTAAAAAGGTATTGATTTATGTAATGAATCATTTTTCATGAATGAAGAATCATTTGGTGTGAACTTTTAATATAATGATAATTGTTTCATACCCTAATCATTATATAATTCATATATATTACAATAATTGAAATCTCACATAAATACGCTTTCATTGAATTTATGCTCATCTTTTCCTTTTTATCCAATTTCAACATGTTATAATGAAATAGTTTAATTAGGATATGTTTGAGAAGAGTATTATGATAGAAAAAAATTATGGTGTATGTTGATGATATTTATTGAAATATGATAATTATGTATCCAATTCTCAAAAACACTAAATTATTGTGGTCGACAAACATGTATTATTATTATGTGTATTGAATATTCATATAAAATGAATAAATATTTCTTCTACATTATGATAATGTATACTAATAAGTCATTAATGTATAGTTTAGTAATTTTAGAGATTATTTAATTAACTATATTTTTATTTAATTTAAGACCACCTATATTGAATTAAATATTATATAGTGTGAATATAAAAGTGTGATAGTTTGATAAAAATGGGTCATAATTTAAGACATATGAGGAATGATTTCAAAGATTATATTTTTACAAACTTTGATTATTATATAATGATTCATAAAATATTTTTTTTGTTTAAATTAAATGTGTTGAACAAAAAATAATTAGGTTAGTAATGAATATGGGAGGGAAAACTCCTTTAATTTTAACATTAGAAACCAAATAACATGGGAGATGGAATAAAAAATGTGTAGTATATCTCATAAAAAAATAGGTAATAAAATTCCATTGGATTAACAATAAAATAATATTAATGTATTAGTACCTATGAAAACAAAATTATAATACATGTGAGGAGAACATATAGTTTTACAATTTTTGAAAGAATAAAAATTAATCATGTCTTCGATGGGTTAAAAACATGTCTTTGGAATGTTTTATCCATATGGGACATTAATAACTATGAATAAATCGCATAATGTGATATCATGGTTTAAATGGGGAATGGATCTTCCTATCATTATCATAGTTATTATAACAGTCTAAAGATGTATTTTTTTATAAATTTTTTAGTAAAATCCATATAGTAAAGAGAATAAATTTTCTATGAAACAATATGTGTTGAAATAAGAATGGGGGAAATTTTCACTTTGATATTGGAAATTTTTTTTTATGTGGAAAGGAATTAAATCAGGCATATGGATGTTAATGATAGGAGAATTGACATATTAATTAAATAAGGAGTGAAATAATTGGTCAAATACCAAAAAAATAAATCCAGTTTTATAATTGTATGTATTTCATATAGTTCTAGAATCCAATGGTTAATTATGAAAATCTTCATTAACAACAACATAAGCCATGTATAAATAAAAATCTCATAAAATATCCCATTATTATGTCTTTTTTGAGGAAAATTTATTGAATGGTACACTTATTATATATTACACAATTTTAAATTATTTTATTTTTTCTATGTGAGTTGATTATTTTATATATAAATACATTTATAATGGTATCATATCACCGGATTTGTATTTAGATTTTGATTTATTAAGGACAAATGTAAATTTTAGGATGATTTTATCTCAATAAATAACAATTCTCCCCTAGATTTTTTTTAAAATGTAAATTCTAAAAATCATTAAAATATCCATACAATTAAATTTAATGTCGTTTTGGAATTGGATTAGATATTAATATATATATAATATTAATTATTTTGGAATGGAAGAAATGTTTTATTTTACAAGTCTTCCGATGATTTTCAATCAGTGTAAATAAAATCATGAGCATCAAAAGGATGAAGATTCCATTTTATGCGACTTGTTATCTAATAATGAGGGGCATATATCACAAATGGCTGAAGATAATCTTAAAAATAATGAGTTATTTTGGAATGTAATTTTTTATTTCTTGAATAGTTTTAACTTATTATCCCCAATTTTGAAGTTGAGTTTTTGAATGTAAATCATACATTGTGATATGCCTAATTAAATGAATCAATATAAAATGGGTTTCATTCAATAAAATGAATTCAAGAATAAACATCATGATAATATTGATAAGAAAATGATTTTATGGGTTAATCACTATGTAGTGCACGAGTTATTTTTGTTAAGAAGAATGATAGTTAAATGTTTATTGTCATTGGTTTAAAATAGTATAAGATATTTATTTTCAAAGAAAACTTACCCTCTATAATATATTGATTATTTACGATTTAAAGTGAGGTGGTCAATATTATTGAACTATTATCATCTAATATGGATATCACAACATTAAGGTAAAAATGGAAAACATATCAAAGTCATAACTATTTAGAAATTATAAAAAATTTGAATTTATAATGATTCCATTTCGACATAAAAATTCCCCACATATCATCATGGATCCATAAATATACTCTTTAGAGATTATATTGATAATTTTTAATAGTATTTATGGATGATATTCTTAAATATTCATGATAATCATATATCATGCGGATCACATGAGAATTACGTGGAATAATGTGACAAAGGAAAATTAGAATTGTATATATAGGAAATATGTATATGGGATGAAGAACATATCATTCATAGATCGTGAAATTAGAAATGATGGTTTATCGGTGGACACCTCATAGATAGATGTTATTGAATAATGTCCCATACCTACCATGGTGACTAAAATATATAGTTTCTTTTAATTTTTGGAAAATATGTTTTTTGTGGGTTATTTTTCATGTATTTTGAATCCATTAATCAAGATAAAATTGAAGCGATATTGGTTCCTTTAGTAATATGAATGTGACAAAGATTTCATGGAAGGGAATAGATTGTAAAACAATGAACATGTTCTCAGGATACCATATAATTGAAAAGTAATTATAATCTATAATAATGCATGAAATAAAATAATGATATATACTCTCATGTAGAATGACATGGACTTTTTATATGGATCACTCCAATTTTCCATTAATGTGAAAAAATACTTTTACTAATGATTCGTAGCAAGTATTGATAATTATTTCATTGGTGAAAAATTGGAAATATATATAAGTTAAAAGGTGTCACATATATATGAATCATAAAACCATGAAGATTATATTCACACATAAATGGTTTATTATGTGTTATTGTAGATGGTTTTAATGAATTAATGACAATAACTACACAATATTTAAGTATTTCAAATAGATTATACAATATCGATTAATTCATAATCATTATTTTTCCATGATTAATTATTATGGAATACATAAATTTATTTTCAAAAAACAGATAAGAATAAGCATAAAAAGGTGAAAACACATGATATTAACTGGGTATTTTATTCACTTCAAAATTGTTTTTTCCTATAAAACCATAGTTAAATTTTTCCAGTATTACAACATCACATATAGATTCATAAAATGGGTTGATGAGTGAAAAGAGGTCTCCCATCTATTTAAAATAATATGTATAGAAAAATTTACATGTATAAACATATCCCAAAAATATTAAATGGGAATTTATGGTAAGCGATCGTGAATAAACTAGCATAAATAAGAGAAATAAAAGAACCTTTATATTGAGTGTGTTATTCCAAATGGTTATGTTGAGATTTTGATGAGCTAGGGGCCACATTTTTGGGAAACTAGATAGGGTATTGAAGAGTAATTACATGAACCTAAGATTATTAAGGAAGTAAAATATAAGATTTGGTGGGTTATACATTAAATGAAAGTGGATTTTTTTTATCATTTCATAAATATACATTTTGGAATGCATATAATAATATAAAATAAAAAAAATAACTTGGTTTTCCCCATATTTTAATTCAAAGATATTTAGTTTATATTATTTTATATGAAAAAGGATCTAAATATATACAATAACAACCTTGGATATGTGGAAGTGATTCATTCTTTTAATGAAATGAATGTATTACCATAAAATAATGATTTTTGATGATTCATAATGGAATGGTAAAATTAATTAAATTAATATAAATCTAATTACTTTAAAGGGTAGACATATATTATGATATTTTATAACACATGTTTTATTTATTATATCATTTTTTTTCTATTATTATATATTAATACATATCCTATATTTATGTGGAATTTTATTTTTACCAAAAAATTCGAATGTCTTAGAAGATTTAAAAAATGAATCATTGGATAATTTAAAAACTATGATATCAAAAAAATAACATCTATTTTATCAAAATAATTCTCAATATATGTTTATTTTAACTTTTAATATAATAATCATTATGAATTTCAAAATGATGAGTTTTTTTACAATATAATTTTTTGAAGACTTAAAAAAATTACATTTGACAACAGAAAAATTTATATGATCATTTATATTTAATAATATTTATTTAGAAATAATATTTATTAAAATAATATTTATTAAAATAATATTTATTAAATAATAATTATTTTTAAAATCCATTAATTCATCAAATTAAACATCTTCTTACAAATTAATAGTACATTATCTATTTTATAGTATAATAAAATCACTAAAAAAGGAATGATCAGAATAAAATATGAACATTATTACCTGGAAACTAAAATTTAAAAATTCATGTTATCATGGTATTTATAGATATCAATTTAATACAATAGAAAACACTATAAGTGTATAGTTCGAAATTGTGATAGTTCTATGGTGTGGTTTGGTGTACATATATTGGTTTGTGGTGTTGATTAGGCTAAACTTCTCATGTTAATGAGTTTTCTCATGATTATATTATTGGATCTCATAATTGTTATAATTAATGTAAATTATTAGTGTTTCTGTCTCTTTAAAAATAACTGATAAACAGACTTCAAATGGTAGGATCCTTCTTGATGATATCACATACATTATTCATGATTGTTGGATTTATTAAAACAAAATAATTTTATTAATCATATGATCATTAGTAAATTACTATATTATAACTGGTAATGATTCTTAATGTTCACTTAAATCCTACAATATATAATAAAATTTAACTAGTGAATGTTTTTTATATAAATATAATATATAAAAACTCTATAAATTAAATTGTAAGGGGAATTTAATTTTTTTAGGTTGGGTTGAATTTTTTTTTATTTTTATCACAACAATATCTCTAATAGTTTTATATTCTAAGGTAAAATTACACACTATATATTATATAACTTCTCCTGGATTAATCATGTTCCAAACCGTCTTTTGGTAAAACCAGTTTATGTTGAAAATCACAACCATAAACTATTATCAAAATCATTATAATTTATAAATTTATAATATATAGTAATTTAATAGTATATAAACTCAACATAAGCAGAATTAACAATTGGAATTCCATATCTCTCATTTCCTTATTGTATCTAACCAGATGGTTCTTATGATACATGATTCGGTCCAATTTCTGTATCTTCTAATAGAACAAAATGAAATTTTATCACATTGTAATGTTTCATCCCACTAACTTATTTTTAAAATTCTTTTTCCATAATAAGTATTTGTATACAAAATAAGTATTATTATTTCATAGTATATTTATAGAATTAACACTTACTGTTACTCTCATAATATCTGAAAACATAGACTGATTAAAATTTTATTTATGTAATGAAAAATAAATTCTGCTTACATCTTTAAATAGTCAAAATGGTATTTTAGTATGCATCAAAATATATATATATATATATATATATATATCATGTTATGTACCCACCTTATCTACAATTACGTATTGTAAGGATAAATATGTGTCTATTTAATTACACAATAATTAAATAAGATAATTTGAAAAAACTACATCAAAAAGTAGTATAATGCTTTCATTTAGATACAACATTTTATTATGTAGTATATTCATATGAAATATTCAGATTTATTGATATTTTAATATTTTATTATGGAGTGAAATACAAATTATAAATTCATCACTATATTATATAAGTCACTTTTTAGTAGGGAAGATTGAATAATAACTCATGGGGATATTATATTATTTATGTGATGGTATGAAATAAAAAATAAAACATAAAAAAATTTAAAAGGCATTAAATATAAAATATTACCGGAATTTATGATAAAAATAATTCCCGGTAAATAAACCCACATTATTATATTTCAAATCAAAACTCATTGATGTTATTCATTTTTGAGTCTAAATAGAAGCCACAATAATGAATAATCATGTGTAACATAGAATGAAACATAAATTAAAATACTAAGAATGAAGGGTACTCTAATTGAAATCACCTTGGATATATCTCTATCACTTACTGAGATAACATAGTTTAGAAACTAAACTTATGGTCAACATATAATCTTATGATACAACTATAATGAATTCATATCCATCATGGTTCATATTTAGATTGTCATAAAAACACGCAATACGAAATCATCATTGGAGTCCCTAAAAATAATGAATATAATTGTTAACTCATTTAGCAATTTATTGGATGTAATAATTGTCACATTTAATAAAAATTATATACCATAAAAAGATAAATAATCTACCCAAATTGTATACAAATTCTCACCTCTTTCAATTATAGTAAATTTTGTTACACTCGTAATATAATCAGGTGAGATTCTTATCTTGTTACAACCCAAACACATTCCCAAAAAACTGGTTCTAATAACTTCTACATTACCTATGGGATTCAATACCAATTTTATATTATCTTGCATAAAAATAAAAAAATTACAAAACATAATGAAAATATTTTATTAAATGCATTCCAAATACCTTTTATATTCAGAGATCTAGAAAATTATAATAAAAAAAATTAATAAATCCATGATTAATTCAATTATATAAAATTTTCTATCCAATTTATTAGAAACTACATAGTCCTTAATAAATATTTTACATCTCCCAAATATTCTCTAAAAAAGATATCATATTATATATTCATTTTTCATTATTTTTTTTCGCATCCAGGAGAGAAGGAAATATTAAAAGGGGAGATCCCAAAATCTCAATTAGGGGTAACATAAAATTGATTAAATCATGGATTAAACATGAAATACATATTATGTAATGACTGTGTAATCATTAAAATTCTATAATCTTCTAAAACTGAGAGATCAATATTCAAACAGACCAAAATTAAAATAAATATATCAATAAGAAAACAATAAATGGTTTCATACTAATGAAATTCATAATGTCAAACAACTAAATGAAGATCATATTCTAGGACATCATGATAAAAGAAATCATGATTATGATGGTATGGAAATATATGTTATTGGAATGGAATACAAAAAAAAAATTACTTGTATCTCATTATACCCACTGATACAATGAGGGGAAATATAATTTCATTCACCTCATGTTTCTTTTTTATGAAAAAAACCATTCACCATATTTGATATTTAGTAAACAAAACATTTCATCATTTCCTATAATCATATTCAATGTAATAAAAATATACTTAATCATCATACATTTCATAATGTTAATAAAAATGATAATATAATTATAACATACTCAAATAAATATGGTGTAAAGTTAAAGAATAAATAGTTAAAATTCCAATAATCGTCTACTTTTGGATAACATTAAACAGAATGTCAATAATTTCCACTTTTTCAATAAATGGGTTAAATTGACCATAACCCATTGAAAGAATTTATGTGATTTTAAACCAATAAATATTAAAGTTATCATCAATAATATATACTAGAATTAAAATATTAAATACAGTAATAGATTTCAAGATGTAAATTAAATAGATTACATTCATTCTTGGTGAGCATCTTCTAAATTGAATTACATAAAATATTATGCTCAAATCATACATAGAAATGAATTTACAGATTAGTTAATAATGAATTATATTGATCATAATAAATAAAAAAAATTATGTTATATGGTTCAAATATTACAAATAACCATTGTAATAAACTAATCCTAAACAGATGTTGACAAATATGAAAAAACATTCTTGTTAATTAATTATTCAAATGATATGCTGTGATTATGGATATATAATTAAAATGAATGACAAAATTAGTGAGAACAAAAATGTGATATATTTATATAAGAAAATAATTAATTCATCATGAACCCCATGATGATAAATACATTTAATATGATAATTAATAAATGAAGTTAAAATATACAAGAGTTCATAGAAAAAAACATTTACATAATTGATAATGTTAGGGGTAATATATAAAAGAATTTTTAAAAATTAATAATAAAAAATATTAAAAAAACGATTATTTTCAAAATATTATTCATTAATATGGATTTAAAATAACATAATTTTTACATTGAAGAAACATGGAGGAGAGGTCAGAATGAACGAAAGTGAAAGGAAACCCCCTTTTATTATTTAAAATTTCCATTCATCAAAATAATCAAATAAAGAAGACTAATTGAACATTAATTTTTATAGAAATATATTTTTTCCAAAATGGTTGAGAAATTACAATATAATAAAAAATTAGGGTAGAAAAACCATGTAATGGAATAATGAAATTAATGATTAAAAATTACAACCTAAGGGAAAAACATTTATTTGTCAATATCCATTATCAGAATCAAATTCCCAAATTCAGAAGTATTCCAAATAGGGGCTTTATGGTAAACATTTATATAACAAATCCCACAAAATATAATAAATTTTTAATATTTTTTCATCATTAAAATCAAAGATGATGATTACATGTCAATAAATGAAAAATTATTTCTAAAAAAATCATAATAGTTGGGGTAACAATTAACTAAAACCAATTTGTTAAAATTGATAAAATTTAGATATGTATCCATCATTAATAGAAAAATATGTAATATATAGACCTCATGTTTCATTAATTGAACAATTAAATAGAAAACATGTTGTACAATATAATCAGTTCTCAAGGAATCATGGTTGAGATAAAGAAGCAATGTGGATTGAGTTACATTTTATCATACCTATAAGGCCCCGACCTTAAACCTTACATAATATTGAATTAAATGAATAATTCACGTTGAGGATATTTTCAGGTTAAGAGTTTTATAGAATTAGGACATAACTATTACATATTAAAAGATTACAATGTAGAAACTTCTACTATGTTTCCATAAAATAAGTGAAACTCTTAATAAGAAACATGTCTAGTTCCATGTTTTAGAGAGCACGAATTTTCCTTGATCCCATCCTTGACCCTATTCCACGTTAAGTCCTCTAAAAAACATTTCAACAACTTGGGATGAGCATAAAAAGCTCAGTAAGGGATACACAAAGAATGAAAACTGTTAGTTTTTCAAAACAACAAGTAAACCATTTATACTTTATCAAAGTAATACTTTTCACCTTTTCTAAGTAGTAAAAACTCTTCACTGAATAAATTTTCATTACTTACCCTTCTGTAACCAAAATATTACCATAAAACCCATATTAATATCACATAACATAGAAAGGTAACTTTGGACATAAACATACTTAAGTGGAATAACCATAAGGTCTACTTCCACACATATCACTTAATGGAATAGCCATTCGGCCAACTTCCATACATACTTAATGGAATAGCCATACAGCCAACTTCCATACCCAATTCATTGGAGGTTAAAATGTAACCACCCATCCTAGTATTCATGGCACCACTCATCATATGGTTTGTCATGTTACCTCCCGTAAAATGTCCAAGTACCATTATAAAATTAAAACACATAAAACCAACATAAAGGAATGATAAAATTTCCACATTTCAATCAAAATATATCATTTAAATATATTTACATAATATAATCCTTTATCAAAACCATTTTCAATACCAAAATAAAAAAATGTATATGGTATTTATTTTATTTTAAAAACATTACAGCTTTTTGAGGAAGCCAAAGATCAAATAATACTCGCGGCGGCGGAAAAGGTCGTTGTCACCGCGTACGTAAAAAGAAACATTCCTTTTTGTCATTTAGTAAAACAATTCAATGATAAAAGATTCCTTTTGAATAAACATAAAATTCAAAGGGGTTTATACACCATATAAAAGAAGGTTATGTATAAAAAAAATATGCCTCAATGAATGGAGATTGAGACGAAGTCCCTTACAAAGACGGTATCCTTGGTTTAAGGATAAATCAATTACATAATTATGTGTGACAAATGAATACACAAAATATAAGTGGATATTAAGTGTAACACAATCAGAGTTTATTCACACATATTCATATAATGACATATTCATGGAGTACCAGATTATCCCAATGAATCAAATTTGGGTTAAGAAGTTCCCTTGCAAAAATTTGACGGCCTAACGGCGTCACTACAAAATTCCGAAAATGAGTTGATGAGAGATAAAAAGGGGTATCTCATCACTTGGACATAAAATTTAAATAAATAAGGATATAGAAGAACATATCCCAACATAATATTATGTCAATTAAAAGACATAAAAAAGGAAGTCTTTTACAAAAAGATGAGGGTGAAAGGATCCCTTACCGACATTGGTATCTTTCGAGACATGCACCTTGTGAAAGAAGGACAATAAAACATTGATGTAAATACTCATAAATGAAATTATATTACACAATGAGTAAAATAATGGGCAGTACATACACCAATCAAAGGAAATTGTGGAAAATGTAGCATAAATCACTCGGGAATAAAAGTGAGATGAAAAATCCCTTATGAAAACTCAGCAGCCTTACAGCGCCACATAAAACATACAAAAATGGATTGATGAGATAAAATAGGGTCTCTCATAATATTAACATAAATTTTACAGAAAGAGGAATATAAGGGAACATCCCCCAACATAACAAAGTGGATCTTAAAAGAAGTGACATAAAGCAGAGTACTTTAAAAGAAAGAGATAGGATAGATCTCTTACGAAAATTCAGTAGCCTAACGACGCCACTCAAAACATATAAAATGTATTGATGAGAGAGAATATGGTCTATCATCATATGAACATAAAAATTACAGTAAGATTAATATAAAAGAACATCCCAATAACAAGAAAGATGAGCTTTATATGTAATGACATAAAAGAGTGTACTTAAAAAGAAAGCGAGGAGTAAGATCCCTTACCTCGGGTCCGACTTGACTCAATCATTCTTTAATCTCATGAATAATAAATATGAGTTAATTTATACTTCCATAAGAACATTTTTCAAGTTCATTATTCGTTTTATATCACATATTACCATGTCATAGACATTATGTAATCATTTAAGATAATAATGTTTGTTTTGTCGATACGTGGATCTTAAGTCGAAAGTGGACTTCTTACAATTACATGTTGTTCATGTGGTCAAAGGTTCATTAGATCCAGAATTGTATTCATGATGTACATATCATATATATCATATATATCCAGTATATTCATGCATTTATAATATTACAAAACATTTAGAGTTAAGAAATGAAATGCACCGTTCTTGGAGACGGTAAGCCGTACGTACGCATGAACGCTACTTCCATTTCTATTTCATATTTAATGGAATTAAAACATAATGATACATAATAGTATTTTAATTAAAGTATATTATCATATATAATATCATTAAATATATAGTTTATACGTACCACATATGGTATTAACGAATCAAATCACTTTGAGGGGGCGGTAGTCCGCACTTCCTTAAATGAAGCTATCGCGTTTACCCATAATGGAAACCATAAAGGTATGCCATAAATGAAAAATACATAAGATTAAGTAAAACAAAAACATATTAGATATCATATATAAATATAGTGTCATCTTAATGGCCACCTTTGATGGTGTTAGAAAAATGTTGAACAATCATCATTTCGGGAGGCAGAAATTCGCCATCCACGGAAACGGTATGTTTTTTAAACATTAGATGTAGGTTTGTGTAAGTGTACCTCGAAACCATATTATAACAACATAATAGTATATTTAATATACTGTATTTGTTACAAAATAAATTAATAAAAAGTGTTTGGGGGGTTGGAGAAGCAAAATAAAACAAAAGGACTCAAGGGAAGACATTACCATAAAATCAAGTAACTTTCTTTGATTTGTGCTCAAAGGCTTCCTTGGAAAGAATTCTTCCCAAAGTGAGGCTTCAAGGAGTTATAGAGGGATGTGGAGAGACAAAATGGGCATGTTTTGGCCGAGCCAAAGGCTTTGTAAGTGTGGGTAAGGAGGTTGAGGTGGTGGCCTTTTATAAGAGGAGAGGAGGGGCACCCTTGGAAAGGTATAAAAGGTAACTTTATTTCCAAATGAGTTTCGGATTTTAATGGTCCCACATTGATGTTTTTCTAGGATAAGGTGATAAGGGTTCGAAATACACCCATAAAATAGGTTTTGGACATGTGTAGGTCTTAGATATTACATTATCTTTCCATTTTATTTAAATCGTTAAATAATGAGGTCATCGCTGCATCATCATGATGTCATATATAATTTAATTTATTTAATGTCTAAAAATTATAAAAAAACTACTAGGATGTAGGAAATCATTTTATATTTATAATGAATATTTATAGTCTAAATGATCATTTATGTCGACAAAATAAAAAATATTTTACTTAGGTGATACATTCTTTGTTACATTTAACATTCATTAAAAATAAATTGATAAAAAGTCAATTTCTCACAAATGTGATTCCATGGGGCCCCCAAGTTTGGCACAAGGCATCCCATGGTCGGCCATGAGACAACCATCAGCCTTAGGACACATGTTGAGGTTATTTTTTATTATTATGATATTATATTATTATCTTTTACTACCCTATTACTCATTAATCATGATAATTAAAAATAATTACTGTCGTTACTATTCATAATGTCCAAAAACAAAAGAGTATTAATTACATAATTTGGACCCTCTTATTCCAAATATGTAATCCATTTTACCAAATTCCAAACACATAAATTTAAATAATTAATTTAAAAAAACTTCCCATTGTCAAAACAAATATCGGGTTTTTTAGAAACAATATTTATGAAAAGTTTAGCACCTGTTTATGCACAATTCCAAAGTTAAATTAATCCCAATGACCATAATTGGATTAAATGGTAATAATATATTCCAGTTACACTTTTAAACAAATTAAAAAGATAATATAACCATATAATTAAATTATATGAAAAAGCAGTTTTGATGTAAAATGCAGTATTATTCACTATTCATTGAAAAATGAACATTGTCAGAAAAATACCAAAAATTATCCCAAGGTAAATTTCAATGTCCAAATCATAAAAAATATGTTTATTTTTTAAAAATAGAGCTTATAAAATTTTCAAAAAGTGGATTTATAAGGGGTTCTCCATCAAAAGGCGGTTACGAGACCTTTTAAAGAATATTAGAATGTTTACGCTTAAAAACTGGATTCATTTGCATTATCAAACCTCTAACATTTAAAGTAAAGAGTATAAGTATTTGACAAACATATATAATCATTTTTTAGTGATTTCTGTTCATTCCCGCCATTACAATGGCTAGGGGTTAACTACCATTTAAAATAATATTATTTTGTTATTAGAGTGCAAGGTAAGATTACCAAGAAACTCGTTGTTGCGTATTGGGTACGCCATCGAGCATAGCATAACCCTTTAAAGTAATATTAATATTTATTCACAAATATGGATAAATATAAAGATGTCATGTTCTTTATTTACCTGGGGTGTTACATCCTTCACCCCTTTTGGGAATTGTGTCCTCGCAATTTTAAAATTTAGCATGGGAACATCATTGAAAGTCCCACATCGGAACAAGAGTCGATAAAACAATCACTTTAAAATAAAGAAATATAATTACAAAGGTCACCCGATTTAACCAATACTAGGGTTCTATGTATGAATATATGGACATGGATGAAAAAAAGGGTCATGTTCTGATAGAGAGTGATAGAAAACATGTTTAAGAGAAAATTAACCACAAGAAAATCACAAACATGTGATGGGTTAAACAGTATTCGATTCCCCAATAGGAAAAGTTAATAGAAAACATTTTTTTATGTTACTTTTTATTGAGGAATTTATTCATAAGGAAACAAAATCACTTATCATGTTGACTTTCAACTTTTACACAAACTCATATTTTCTCCAAAAGATGAGTTTTTAGGATGACTTGTTCACATTAAGAGTACTATAATCAACTTCTAGAGAATCAACTAACCCACAAAAGAGAACTATATACTTCCCATGTCTTTAGACTTTAACCAAAACCAAAATCAAAATTTTTTGTACAGGATCAGATAATCCAGAAAAGGATAACCCCTTATAAAAAGAAAATCTATTCTTAATCTCCAAAATTTGTCCAACAAAACTCAAAGTTCAACGAGGACCATTCGATAATCAATTTTTACATAAAATTCTTCAAATCAAACCAAACTAAGATTGAAACCCAAATATTTGAAGGATTTAGTCACATAGTCTTCCAAGTTAAATCGTATCATTTATCTCCAAACAACATCAATTTCTCTTAATGTCTCGTATTGAAAAGTAATTAACCTAATCACATATCCTCCATGATAGGATAATAAATATCCATAGATAACCCAAAATCAACTTACTTTTAATTCATAAAATCATCTAACTAAAATGAATCAGTCAAACTAACCAGGGACTTCATGTAGTCCAGTGGTAGGAGATAAATACCAGTTGCAGTTTGGTTATGGGTTCGATTCCCGCATCTTTGTCCGACGCGACGGGTTGTCACACGG
This sequence comes from Viscum album, assembly GCA_963277665.1. Lineage (NCBI taxonomy): Eukaryota > Viridiplantae > Streptophyta > Magnoliopsida > Santalales > Viscaceae > Viscum > Viscum album. The sequence goes on along the minus strand of OY728163.1, from coordinate 1,796,859,683 downwards.
TCTGCGTGTTTTCCTTTTTCCAAAACAATATAATTCTCAAATAATTCCCCCAAAAGAGATAAAATCATCAAAAATAACCATAACATTATTTAACCTCAATTTTATCTCATGCCTTTCACTTCCATCATAACATATAGTAACCCATAATTACCTCAAATGTAAGGATCATATAAACCCAAATGATTCTTTACAACTATGTCTAAAAAAGAACAGATAACTATTCCTTGAATAAAATTTTCATATATTAAACATTAGGGTTACACATACTATAAAAAGTCTTCTAACATTACCCCATCATCAAAAGAGACTTAATACAGATAAGAATTTCACCATAACTCTTGAAGCCCTTATATGTTGACATCTTACTCATTCAACATTATTCATGATCCATTAAACATTCCTTTCCAACTTATTCCAAAATACTTCTTTCCTACAAACCAAATCATTAATCATATCCTAAGATTCCAAAATAGGAAAACAATAGTTATGAAATAATCCATACCTTTTATTGGTCATTTTCAGTTTCTTCATCCTCAATCGGAATGGAATTAGGTATTGGTAAACGAACATTTGTACGATCTTGGTGATCCCATTCACGAAACTTCTTCATGGGACATGTGTCTGCATAATTACCATGCACACCACATTTAAAACATTCCATTGATCCCTCAAAAATAACTTCTTTCTCTTTCCTCGAGTCAACTAGATGCTTCCTTTTTCCATGGCAGGTTCTTGATTTATGACCTTCATTTCCACATCTATAACATATTTCTGTCCCTTTCAAACATTTTCCTAGGTGTTTCATTCCACATTTTTGACACATTGGTTTTTGAACACACTTACCTTTATGATTATTACCTGTAGTTCCGTAGGGATTTTTTTCTAGCATATATGATGCCTTAGAGAAATCACCAAGGTTTAGGTGGTCAATAATGACTCCAGATAGTTGGTTGAGGATAATCACAAGATTTCTCATTGCAACTCCCATATCATTCAGTTGCTTGCTCAAAAAACTGTCACAGTTTCTTTCACATCCACTGTTACTTTGGTCCCTGCTAGATCTATCCATTTACTAAAACCAAAAAGTCAGTGTGAGTATATCAAAAAAACCATCTTGTACTAATGAGGAAGATAAACACTAAGATATACTTACTCATTCACATTATTCTAAAACTAGGAGTATTTCTGAAATCCTAACCATTATGGTAATGTCACTTATGCTTAAAGAATACCCTAACCTCTAAGTTATCTAAACCGAACTTTGATACCAACTATAAGGCCCCGGCCTTAAACCTAACTTAATATTGAATTAAATGAATTATTAACATTTTGGATCTTTTCAGGTTTAGAGTTTTAGAGAATTAAGACATAACTATTACACCTCAAAAGATTACAAAGTAGAAACTTCTAATAATTTTCCATAAAATAAAAACTCTTAAAATGAAACATGTCTAGATCCATGTTTTAGGTAGCATGACTTTCCCTTGATCTCATCCTAGACCCAATTCCACGTTAAGTCCTGTGAAAAACATTTCAAAAACTTGGGATGATCATAAAAATATTAGTAAGGGATACACAAAGAATAAAAACTACTAGTTTTTCAAAACCACAAGTAAACCTTGTATACTTTATAAAAGTAATACTTTTCACCTTTTCAAAGTAGTAAAAACTATTCACTGAATAAAAGTTCATTACTTACCCTTCTGTAACCAAAAGATTACCATAAAACCGATATAAAGATCACATATCATATAAAGGTAACTTAGGACATAAACATACTTAAGTGGAATAACCATAAGGTCGACTTCCACACATATTACTTAATGGAATAGCCATTCGGCCAACTTCCTTACATACTTAATGGAATAGCCATACGACCGACTTCCATACCCAATGCATTGGAGGTTATAACGTAACCACAAGTCCTGGTATTCACGGAACCACCCATTATATGGTTTATCATGTAACCACCTGTAAAATGTCAAAGTACCATTATAAAATTATAACACATAAAACCAACATAAAGGAATGATAACATTTCCACATTTCAATCACAATATATCATTTAAATATATTGACATAATATAATTCTTTATAAAAACCATTTTCAATACCAAAATACAAAAAATTATATGGTAATTATTTTATTTTAAAAACATTACAGCTTTTTGAGGATGCCAAAGATCAAATAATACTCGCGGCGGTGGAATAGGTCGTTGTCACCGTGTACGTAAAAAGAAACATTCCTTTTTGTCGTTTAGTAAAACGCTTCATAGATAAAAGATTCCTTTTGAATAAACGTAAAAGTCAAAGGGGTTTATACACCGTATAAAAGAAGGTTATGTATAAAACCAAATATTCCTCAATGAATGGAGATTGAGACGAAGTCCCTTATAAAGAGGGTATCCTTGGTTTAAGGATAAATCAATTACATAATTATGTGTCAAAAATGAATACACCCAATATAAGTGGATTTTAAGTGTACAAAAATGAGAGGTTATTCACACATATTCGTAGAATGACATATTCATGGAGTACATGATTATCCCAAAGAATCAAATTTGGGTTAAGAAGCACCCTTGTAAAAATTTGACGGCCTAACGGCGTCACTACAAAATTCAGAAAATGAGTTGATGAGAGATAAAAAGGGGTATCTCATAACTTGTACATAAAATTTAAATCAATAAGGATATAGAAGAACGTATCCCAACATAATATTATTTGAATTAAAAGACATAACAAAAGAAGTCTTTTACAAAAAGAGGAGGGTGAAAGGTTCCCTTACCGACAAGGGTATCATTCGAGACATGCACCCTGTGAAAGAAGGACAATAAAAAATTGATGTAAATACTCATAAATGAAAGTATATTACACAATGTGTAAAATAATGGGCAGTACATACACTACTCAATGGAAATTGTGGCATATGTAGCATAAATCTCACGGGAATAAAAGTGAGATGAAAATTCCCTTATGAAAACTCGACAGCCTAACGACGCCACAGAAAACATACAAAAATGGATTGGTGAGATCAAATAGGGTATCTCATCATATTAACATAATGTTTACAGAAAGAGGAATATAAAATAACATCCCCCAATATAACAAATAGGAGCATAAAAGAAGTGACATAAAGGACTGTACTTTAAAAGAAAGACAGAGGTTAGATCTCCTACGAAAATTCGGCAGCCTAACGGTGCCACTCAAAACGTCCAAAATGGATTGATGAGAGGGAATAGGGTCTCTCATCATATGAACATAAGAATTAAAGTAAGAGTAATATAAAAGAACTTCCCAATAACAAAAAAGAAGAGCTTTAGAAGGAATGACATAAAAGAGTGTACTTAAAAAAGAATAAGAGGGGTAAGATCCCTTACCTCGGGTCCGACTTGTCTCAATCATTATTTAATCTCTTGAATAACAAACTTGAGTTAATTTATACTTCCTTAAGAACATTTTTAAAGTTCATTATTCCTTTTATATCCCTTATTACCATGTCATAGACATTATGTAATCATTTAAGTTAACAATGTTTGTTTTGTTGATACTTGGTTCTTAAGTCGAAAGTGGACTTCTTACAATTACATGTTGTTCGTGTGGTCAATGGTTAATTATATCAATAATTTTATTCATGATTTATATATCATATATATCATATATATCCTTTATATTCATGCATTTATAATATTACATAACATTTAGAGTTACGAAATGAAATTCACCGTTCATGGAGATGGTAAGCCGTACGTACGCATGAACGCTACTTCCATTTCTATTTCATATTTAATGGAATTAAAAAATAATGATACATAATAGTATTTTAATTCCAGTATGGTATAATATATAATATCATTAAATATATCCTTTATACGTACCACATATGGTATTAACGAATCAAATCACTTTGAGGGGCGGTAGTCAGCACTTCCTTAAATGAAAATATCGCGTTTACCCATAATGGAAACCATAAAGGTATGCCATAAATGAAAAATACAGAAGCTTAAGTAAAACATAACCATTTTAGATATCATATATAAATATATTTTCATATTAATCGCCACCTTTTAAGGTGTTAGAAGAATTTTGAACAATCATCGTTTCGAGAGGCAGAAATTTTCCATCCACAGAAATAGTATGTTATTTAACCATTAGATGTAGGTGTGTGTAATTGTAGCTCTAAAACTTCTTCTAACAACATCCTAGTATATTTAAGAATCTGTATTTGTTACAAAATAAATGAATAAAAAGTGTTTGGGGGGTTGGAGAAGAAAAATAAAACAAAAGGACTCAAGGGAAGACATTACCTTAAAATCTGGTAACTTCTTTTGATTTGAGCTCAAAGGCTTCCTTGGAAAGGATTCATCCCAAAGTGAGGCTTCAAGGAGTTATAGAGGGATGTGGATAGGAAAAATGGGCAGGGGATGGCCGAGCCAAAATCTTTGGATGTGTGGGTAAGGTGGTAGAGGTGGGGGCCTTTTATAAGAGGAGAGGAGGGCAATCTTGGAAAGGTATAAAAGGTAACTTTATTTCCAAATGGGTTTCGGATTTTAGTGGTCCCATATTGAAGTGTTTCGAGGATAAGGTTATAAGGGTTATAAATCCACCAATCCAATAGGTTTTGGACTTGTGTAGGTATTATATTTTACATTATCTTTCTATTTTATTTAAAACATTAAATAATGAGGTCATCACTGCATCATCATGATGTCATCAATAATTTAATTTATATAATGTCTAAAAATTATAAAAAATATACTATGATGTAGGAAATCTTTTTAGATTTCCAATGAATATTTATAGTCTAAAAGATCATTTATGTAGACAAAATTAAATTTTTTTAACTTAGGTGATAAATTCTTTGTTACATTTAACATTCTTTAAAAATAAATTGATAAAAAGTCACATTCTCTAAAAGTGATTCCATAGGGCCCCCAAGTTTGGCACAAGGCATACCAAAGTCGGACATGAGACAACCAGTAGCCTTAGGACACATGTTGTGGTCATTTATTATTATTACGATATTATAGTATTATCTTTAACTACCCGATTACTCATTAATCAAGATAATTAAAGATAGTTACCATCGTTACTATTCATAACGTCCAAAATTAAAAGAGTCTTAATTACATAATTTGGACCTTATTATTCCAAATATTTAATCCATTTTACCAAATTCCAAACACATAAATTTCAATAATTAATTTAAAAAAATATCCTGTTGTCAAAACAAATAGCGGGTTTTTTAGAAACAATATTTATGTAATGTTTGGCACTTGTTTATGCCCAATTCCAAAGTGAAATTAATCCCAATGACCATAATTGTTTCAAATGGTAAAAATATATTCCAATTAAACTTTAAAACAAATTAAAAACATAATATAACCATATAATTAAATTATATGAAAAAGCAGTTTTGATGTAAAATGCAGTATTTTTCACTATTCATTGAAAAAAGAACATTGTCAGAAAAATGCCAAAAATTAACCCAAGGTAAATTTCAATGTCCAAATGAAAAATAATATGTTTATTTTGAATAATAGAGCTTATAAAATTGTCAAAAACTATTTTTAAAAGGGGTTCGCCATCAAAAGGCGGTTAACCGACCATTTAAAGAATATTAGAATGTTTACGATTAAAAAACTGTTTTCATTTGCATTATCAATCCTCTAACATTTAATGTAAAGAGTAAAAATATTTGACAAACATATATAATTAGTTTTTAGTGAGTTCTGTTCATTCCCTCCATTACAATGGCTAGGCGTTAACTATCATTTAAAATAATATTATTTTGTTATTAGAGTTCAACGTAAGATTCCCAAGAAACTCGTTGTTGCATATTGGGTACGCCATCGAGCATAGCATCCCCCTTTAAAGTAATATTTATAGTTTAGTCAAAAATATGGATAAATATAAAGATGTCATGTTCTTTATTTACCTAGAGTGTTAAAATACCCCCATTAAAGACTCAAAATGTAATTTAATTTGAAATTCTATTAACATTAGATAATTTTTTATATGAAATAAAATATACGAGTTTTATACCTCACATGGATTATATTATTTGTATAATACCAAAAATGTCTTGAGTAGTGTAATTTTAGATGAAAACTGTTACTAAGTTCAGGATGCATTATGTGCATGATCATAACAATAATAATTAAAAAATAATTTTCATTGAATACCATTTTTGGAACCTTATTCACTTATAAATAATTAAATATTATCCATTTATATTTATATTTAATTACTTATTATTTATTTTTCTCATATATTTTTTAAAATTGAGCTATTATTGCCTTGTTTTCGAAATTTTAGTGATCAAATGTGATATTGAAATAATAATTAAAAAACATAATATAATCAATATAATACCAAATTTCATTAATTAATTTTTTTAAACTTATTATAATATTATTTATTTTATTCCCATTTTCATTCATTTTAGTGTTTTATACAAGTATTCATTGAGGTGATTAAATATAATCAAACATGGTCATTCTCTATATCCATTTATGAGTTTTCATATAGAGTCTTATAATTTCACTATAATATATTAATAATGATTTTATTTAAATTATTAATTTTCTAGGAATATAATTTTATTTTTTTTAAATTAATGGAAATCAAGATGAAAAATGGAATATATTACTTCGTGGAGGAAGCAGTCCATAGAACATATGATTAACATCATTTTAATTTAATTTTTCAATGTAAATGTATATATAAATTTTGTTTTATTAATATAATAAAAATTATGTGTAAAAATTATACTGATTTTCGAATTTTACTATGGTAAGGAATGGTTTGAAAGGAAAATATTAAGAGGAAAATTTTAATGAGTAATTAATATTCACTTTGATACCGTGGAAAATTCCCAAAATGTCTCCTTAGAAATAAAATAATGGGGTATCTAATTGATAATAATTTAATAATTATATAATATAGAATTATAAGAGTTGAAAATTTTATTTTTTTAAGGATCTAATTCTATATAATGGGTGAGGAATGATGGGGAGGAAGTTTACCCTTTTATATGTCATGAAATGGGCACTTTTGAGAACACATATTAATTTTTAATGATATCATTACAATATACCAAAGTAAAAGACTCCTGAATATTGTAATAATTTAGTGTGGGGTAATTTTAGGATAGTAATATTAAATGGAAATTATTTTAAATAATGTATTAAATATCATTCAATTCATTGGTTCTTAGGATTTACCTTTGAAATTTTTTGGCTTTTACCTTCATTACTTCTTTAAAATATATAATTTATTTTTACCAAATATTTAAAATAATTCCTTTTAAAATATTTGGGTGTCATAAAACAATATATAATATACATTTATTCTATTTCAATTTATATATTTACTAAATTAGTTTCTAATTTATAATAAATGGAAACATAGAAACAATAATTAGTAGAATTTTTCTTTAAACATTTTTCCTTAACATTTTTTTTAATTGGTAAAATATTAAATGAGTGTTCATATAATTATAAAGTTATTAGAAAATAATATTATTTGAATATGTCAATAAAAATAAATTTAATTAATTAGATATAATGATTTACTGTACTAATAACTAAATCTCTGAGAGTATTTGTTTAACCATTGTCAGAATTAATAACATTAATTAGAATAATAATAATTTTTAGCTCAAAATTTTAATTGGACTTATTGGTTAATAGGATTATGTTTTTTTAATGTATGAAAATAGTTTTATAAATTTAATTTCATATTTTTATGAATCAAAATTCTTAATATGATAGAGTAATCATTGTTTTTAGAATAAACTATTACTAATGATTTTAAATTGATATACATGGGGTTTTTAAAGACAATATATTAATTTTAATAGATTTCATTAAATATAAATATATATTTCATAAATATTATCTCCAAAACATTGAATTATATCTTTTATTAAAATAATATAATTAAAATTATAGTTGTTAGAAAAATCATAGATTTTACCTATTCACATAAAAAATATATTTTATAAAAATAAACTAAAATAATATTAATATAATTTTTTTATTATATGTTCAAATATAATATTATTTTTTTCAAATTCGAATAATTTTTTAAAAAATTTCATTATTTTATATACTAATAAAATATAATGAAATTTGTTTTTTTTTTAGAAAATTATATTTTCAAATATAAACTATTTTTATTCATATTTTATAAATTTTACCTATAAAATTGTGGTTGTAAATTTATTGATATAAAAAAATAATTTATATTCAATAATAATATGTTTCTTGGAATAGAGATTCATATCCAAAAAATTCAATTTTAAGAAAAATGCTTTCTTATATTACAAATTAACTTTTTCATAATTTTAGATAATGTAATTGAGTTTCAATTATATTAAAATTTTAATTTATTTTAATTTTACAAGCATTTAATTAATATATTATGATTTACATTATCCTGTAAATAAATTTTGTCATCACAATTTTAATCTGATAATTATTGCAATTTCACTATGGAAATGTCAATTATCTATAAACTCCTATATGAGCAAGGGTTTACATGGAATATGGAATGAGATAAATCTATATATTAAAATCGTAATAAGATATTTATAAATAGAGATAACACATTCATATATTTAAATATAATTATATAACAAGAATAATATCTTTTTCTATAAGAAATAACTTCCCACAAATCATAAAAATGATTAATATTACAAACATAATAGTTGGGGTATTTTTTATAACTCAACATGTAATAGTTTGTGAAAATTTACATGGAAAAGGAAATTTTAAATTCTTGATTGAAAATTTATTATTTAATACATTAGTAATAAATTTATATGATTTTAACTTTTAACATTGTTTTCATGACTAGTTCCCTCTATGGTCGTAGAATAGGAACATTTATCTCATATTTCCAAACTCCCTTGGAAGTGAAGAAAAAATATGTTTATAGCTTGTCACTTTCTTTTAAACGTAGACTCTTATGACCTTTATATCCAAACATATATCATTTACCTATAACATTATTGAAATACCCATATGAATCATATTTAATTTGTAACCTGTAGGAAATTTCAACCTGTTTCATTCATCATTTATTTCAAAAACAATTAATTGATATTCCATCATTATAGTAATTTCTTGTTGGGGACTTCAACTATATTTACATAGTTCATCAGAAATCATTATATAGCATTTGGTGTTATCCATTGATCAATTACTGAACATTTATTTCATTATAAAATTATTTGGAATAATATTATCATTATCCAGGGAATCCACTACAAACTTGGGTACTTTTGGTTTTATCCATTACTAAAAAAATTATTGACATGAGTGATGATAATTATAAGAGGATTATCAGTAATAAACCTAATAAATATTATTATGAAGATTTATCACTTTATAAAACTATCATTTTAATATATGGTTCTTAAAAATAAATCTGTATGATATATGGTTCAACCTATCTTACATTCAATTTAATATATATAAATTTTAGATAAGACTTTGTGAAATAGAGTTATTCCATCTCTTACATCATAACTTATTCCTCAAACTTTTGGTCCTAATTGTCCATTAACATTTAATAAGATATTTTTTACCCAAAAATTATTGAAACATATGATCTCAAAATATATCATATCACTTCTGTTGGAATAAAAATAACCATAGATATGTTTCGTAACATAAAACACAATAGTCTTATATCTATGTTATTAATGGCCACATTCCTATTATATTATTTATCCTAAAAATATCCAAACTCGTTATAGTGGTTCATAAATAGAATTTTAATCCACAAAATCATATTCCTATAAAGTATCGATGTAGTTGTTTAGTTAAACCTATTTTTCTTACACCAGGTGGAAATAGAGTTAATACCTCGTACATCATATTTAGGGTTATTACACCTCTGCACCTATGTGATAATGTCTTTACCCACATATAGTTGATAGAATGTGATGAAAAACTAGGATAACTATGATATAACTTCTATTAAAAAAATTAAAGGTTGTTTTCTTATATTTAAAATTATTACTAAGACTTATCCCTGCATTTTTAACAAGGGATTTCATATCATAATCCAAAAAGAATCTCATGGCTATCTTAACAAAAGTTAATATACAATTGAAAAGGGATAAATAATACATTGAAATAATTGTCAAATAGAACATATCATCCATTTAATTATAATAAAAAATATACAATTTTCCATAGCTAACCCTCCCATTATACAAAATGTGACAACATAGACTCATGCTCCCAGATCCACTATGAAAAAAAAATTATATACTAGGTTAGACACAAATGTTTAACTTCTTTAATATAACTAAACAATAATTATATGACATAATGAAAATATTTAATTATATATATTTTCAATATATTCTTTTCAAATATATTTAGAGGATTCATGGAAAACATAACTATTCAAATCCCATTACTTTTTCAACTAAAGTAAAATTCCATTCAACTGTTTAAAAAACACATAATCCAACACCAGTATTCAACATATCCCTTTTATTATTCACACAAGATATCTTTCTAGAAATATCATCTATAATTTTTCTCATCACAAAATTTGGAAATAAAAATTTAATGAGATAAATGATCAAAGTCTTAGTATGTTAAAACATTCAAATGAGGAAATCCAAGTAAAAATGGAGTAAATATTATTGCATGAGTAAAAAATCATCATAAATCCATAATAAACTGAAATTTAGAGAATAATATATCAATTTAAGGAAATGATAATAAATATTTCACAAGGAAAGAAATAATTGGTTCAGTAGTGATGAAATTCATAATGACAGATATCCGATTATACACAATAATCCTAGGTTTCATGATCTTATACCTCATGATATTATTATATAGAAAGAATACTATAAAATATTGGAATTTAGAAAAACACCAAAACAATTTTTTCATCCTCAGTTATATAGATTCATCAAGGCATAATTTAATTTCACTCTCAAACGTCAATTATTTTCTAGCAATGCATTAATCATATGAGAAATTAAGTGAACAATACATAATATTCTTTTTTAAAAAATCATTATTTTTTGAATAATACCATATAGAATAAAAAATCATCCCTATGAAAATAAAAGATAGAACATGATCTTAAAGAAGATGAAAAAATCTACTTGAGGGAAAAAATTACCGATATAATGTGTCATTAGTCATTAATTTTGGATTAACAACATATTGAATAAAATTAATTTTCCCGATGACACTAAGAGTGATAACATTTTAAAAAATTCTATTGAGAAAGAATGTGTATGGTAAAACAATATATAGTAAACATTCCAACAATTGACCATATATTAAATACAATATATATATTTACAATACCACTCACCATTCTAATATATTTAGTATATTATTTCTTGGTAAATATCATCTAATCTGGATTATTCAAAATATGATGTTCACGCCTTATAGAGTATTGATTCTATGGAAAATTAAATACAAGAATAACCTACTCATAAGTGTTCAATAGAATGTTTTTTGATGGTTTTAAAATAATAAATCCCTATTTTAATAATGTAAACCTATAATGATTATGTAATATATGATTAAATATCATTGTAATAGAATGATTCAAACTGTATCATTCAATATGGGATCAATATTCAAATTTTTTAGTACCATGAGATTAAAAAACAGACAATAATATATATATATATATATATTGTATTATATGTCATGTAAAATTAACCCCAAAATGGAAAATCCGTCGATTATGTTTAAAAGGTTATCATTGAAACCGTAATAGTTTTTTTAGAAAAAAACGATTTAACATTTATATAAACTTTGATGTTCGGGTAACATGAATAAGATTTTTTTAATATGTGAAGTGAAAAAACATAGAAAAAGGTTACATATAAAAATAATCTTTCATTTATTTCCATTTAATTATCTGGATTTACTTCTATGATGACCATATATTTAAATAGATGAAAAATAAATTTGAAATTAAAACTATTTTTTATTATTTTGGAAATATATCTTTAAAAAACACACTACATAAAAAGAGAAAAAAATAATATTTATTACCAAATATATATATTTTCTCATAGATGTACAAAAATTAAAATATATAGTAATATTATGGTGGGAGGACCCAATCATAGAACAATGAAGTTCATGAAAAAATAATATAACATAAGGAAAAAAGTCTTATGTTATCAATATCGAATATAGGAAACATAGTCCATCAAGTAAAAAATATTTCATAAAGGTTATTAATTTGGAAAAAAATTAAATAAAAAAACTAACATTAAAAATAATCAATTTATAAAATTTAAAAAACCTTTTTGTTCAATGGTATGATCATAACTCAATGAATGACAATGGAGATACAAAAAATATTTACAATTAGGTTAAAAATTAGTTAATATAAATTTTATGGAATGGAAATAACATGTATTGTAATTCCATATGAACAAAAAAAATATTAAAAAAATATATATAAATGGGAAGTTAATTACACATTAATGTAAAAATATGGTTTATAACATTAAAAGTTATAAAGTAATTAATTTTTGAGACAAATAACACTTTTAACATGAGAATAATTTTTATTCAAAACCACTTAAAATATGATGATGTAAGTTAAATGTATGTAAAATTATAAAAATATAACTCATGATATAAAATCTCAAATGTGATGCATATACCCAACATAAATAAAATTAGCTGAAAAATATAAAACATTTCACAAGGATATGAATTAGAGATGAAAACTCTTAAAATTTTCCAAATTCATTATGCACATTCCCCAAAATTCTTGTATAATTAATTTAATTTTTATAGATAACATTATAAAGATATAATTATTTTATATTTATAGTAATATAGACCGGTTATTAGTTATATCGTTTTATTCATATGTATTTGTTAATATATAATTGATGTTAGCTTATTTGTTTATATCATTAGTGATCAAATATTATATTAAATAGTATGATAAAAACATAATTTAACGATTTTATAAACAATAACCAACAACAATTTTCATAGTAAATTTTAATAATATGAGTATTGAAGTTTCCTTGTTCAGTAATGGTATATTTTTATAGCAATATTCATGCAGTAGGTCAAACCAAAAAAAGCATGAACATGGTATATCTCGATGGGTGGGTCTAGTAATGAGACTATATGACAAAATTATAATATAATAATAGTGATATTATTTATATTTTTTATTTTGGAGAATCATTAATGAAATTAAATTTATAATGAAATTAAATCCAGATGAATAATGAAAATGTTACTTCATAGAGGTGGTAGTCCACATAATAACCTGTAAACATCATTATGTATTTATAAGACTATTTAAAGGAATAAATATATTTTTTTCCATTAATAGAAAATAATTTAATATTACAAGGATACTATTTTTACAATATTACTATGTTATGTATTGGATTAGAAATGAAATGTTTCAAAGATAATTTTATAGAGTAAGTAATACTCACTTTTTTATAAAAAATATATTGAATTTACCCTTGTAAATGAAGTGTAAATGATTTTAATTGACACATAAATCATATTAAATATAGAGAGGATTCTAGGATTGTAAAAATGTAAGGGTTTTAGGAAGTAAATTTATTAAAAGGATCATTTATTTTCAATATACATATATTCCTTAAATTTCATACTCTTACTCATTCTAGATGATTCTGTTAGAGAGATAAACGGTATATTTTTATTCATATGGTTCAAGGGACATGATAAACAATAACTATAATGATTCAGTTATCCTATTTCATATCTACACAAAGGGTTCAACCTATTTTCTCCAGATTGAGTTTTGATTTTTTGGGATTAATGTAATGTTTAATAATAATTCAAATATGTTATTCCATTTACTTCATTCATTGAAATACCTGACAGATTCCACATCCATTAATGTGTAATGACCTGCTTTCCAAAGACAGGTGTCCAATTCAGGGTTTAGACCCAACCACTATTAAAATTCACATTATTTGAGAGGTGGAGAGTCCAAGATCATATCACCATTTATGAGAATTTTTTTCTACTCTAATACTCTCTTATAAATTTATGATTATTTATACATTCTCATCCAAATCCTAATATAGGACGAGTTACCCTAACAAAACAATCATGTTCCAAATACATCAATGTGTAAAGGGGGTGATATTAATGAGACCCTTTTTATGAATATGAGTTTATTCATTCACATTCCATTATGTCATCAAAATGGGTGGCATATTATATTTTTAAGTAATCTAATTATTCAATTTGTGCTGACATACATCGAAGGTGGTGGATAATATTTCAAATATTGGATTGGACCTTTATGAGGCACCCAAAGCATCCTTATTCTAAGTGGAATAAAAATCTAAATGGTTCATTTAACCCATTCGGTTAATTGACATTAAAAAAGGATACATATGAGCGAAGTTAGGAACTAGGTATTGAGATCAATCATTTGGAAGGAATCCAACATATCCTTTTTATTTTAAGAATAAAATTCATCATAGTTCAATCTTTCCCTTGGTACATAAACTGATGTGGACTCCCTAGAAATTGACATGACATATCATACCACTAAATGAAGATAACACACTACGCTGGCCTTATATGGGTAGGTTTATGATGTAAAATACGTGATTATTTAAAATTCCAAATCCCACATGAGCCACGATGAGTATGTGAAATAATGGATACCATGCAATCAATCTCATTTAATATTGATTCAGAAAACAGATGTTGGGGAATCATTCATGGGGTGTTTTATATGGATCTAAGGTCATTCGTAAGGCGTCCAACATATCCTACTTAATGTAGGAATAATTTTTCTCATAGTTTAGTCTCCATCTCAATCCTATTATGGAGGATGAAAGGATTTGAACACATTAGATAGATTTGGCCAATTATAGTCAGAGACGTAGAGAATATTTCATGAAATTTGATTCTAGTTAGAGCCCAGTCCTTATAATGGTGTTTTGTGTATCATATTTGGATGGGAATTAGATTTCCCATAGATCATTTTTAGGGAATAAGCTCAATATGATTCTAAAATAGGTTTATTAGACATGTTTATCATGTCCTAGGATGTCTTCCTTCCATGTACTTATTATTCACCTAACATTTCCAAATTGCCTTCTTGATATGTATTGATTTCCTGTATGATGTATATGGGAATAATATATGACATGTTTGAGGATTTTTGGGAAATAGTGTGTTTCTATAAGACTTTTCTAAATAAAACATGCCTTCTCAATTTGATGTTTCTAGAGGATATCTCATAATCTAAATTGTGTGTCTAGAGGTCATCATATAGTTTGGGGTGATTGGTATAGAGGGCATCACATAACCTGGGAAACATGCCTATAGGGTGTCACAAAACTGAAGTGACATTTCTAGAGGGAATCACATTTCTCAAGAAACATGTCGAGGTGGTTTCCCATGACATTGATGACATGATTGGAGGGTGGCATATGATCATGGTGACATGTCTCGAGTGTGTCACATTATATGAAGTGCATGTAAAAATGGGATTCTCGTGACTCTAGAAACATTTAAAATGAACATTTCATGATGTATACGATATTTTTGGGGAATGCAAAAATACTTGGGTGACATGTCTGTAGGAATTATGAGTATTTTGTTTCCATGTATGAGAAACATCGTGAATCTTGGGAGGCATATCCTAATTTTGATTCATATTTTTGGTGACATGTCCACATATTATCACATTATCTTGTCAGGTCATGAGAATAACAGTAAGCTTATTGTATCCGACATTTAATAAGTATTGCATCATTTTCAATCTTTTTCATTCACTGTTTAGTATATATTCAATATTTTAATTGATTTTTTTCCATAATCAGACAAATAATGATTTTTGAGACGCATTAGAAATGAGGAAACCCCATTGTATGATTCGGAGGGACCACCGAGTGTCCACCACATGATTTGTATGGTGGTCACAAAAAGCAATTATGTATTCTTGGTGATTCCTCAGTTCAATGCATGGATTTTAACTATTTGAATAATCTTGTGACCTCATGACATTCTACTTCGACTAATATTATCATCCAATTTTGTGCACCAGTCGCTATTGTCTATTAATTTTTTTTTAATTTTTTTGTTGATGGAGAGAGATTTATAGGCCTCACCTCCTAAATTATATAACTCCTTTCTCTGTGTGTATCCCATAAAAATGAGATGAAGTTAGTGGATAGAATTTTTCTTCATGTCCCTCGTATGATCTAAATGTGGGTCATCAATTACCTCACATGATTACCATAAATGAATAGAATATTCTGCTATTACCATTTTTTGGAAATCTCCAGATAAAATGGTTTTTCTATAAACATGATGACATGTAAAATGGTATTTTTTAAAATTAAGACAACATGCACGATAACATTCACATGATCATGATGCCTAGGGAAAGGCACTTGCATAATCGAAGGTGGATTATCTGGTGTCCTTCATGTGACAATGATGTCTTATGATAGTTCATTTTTGTGATCAATATGACTTTTTAGGGACCTCTCATCAGATCACGAAGGATTGGATAGAGGAATTCATGCCACTGAGAAGGATTTTTAAATGCATTTTTGCGAATGATTGTGATCGCATGGGGAGAATAGCTCATTCACAATAAGAATAATATATATTATGACTATTCTTTTTAAGAAGGTATTGATTCTGTTAGATAAAAAAATAATTATTAAAATTAAAAGTCAAGATTACATTAGTCGAAAAAATGCGATTAGATTGTAATCATTCACATAATAGGTAAGTAACTCATTGGGGAGAACCTCTAGCCATGTGATGTTCTGACTTACTCTTTTGTTTGGAATCTTGTCCGAAAAAACATTCTCTTTACGGTTAGTATGAGTGGTAATATGATTGATATCATAGGGTGAATGAGGAGACTCCATCCATCTAGTGGTGATCGACCATTCTAGATGAACCACCCCATTCAATTGTGCTTAGAAAATGCTAGTTGAGTCACTCTCAAACCATATGTTGTTCCAAACATTATGTTTGGCATAGGAGATAGAAATTATGACACTCATCATTCCAGCTTCCAGAGAAGAGGTGATACCACATCCTCCAAGATTACATCCGAGTATATGATCAAGGTAACTCTTGAATATTTCCCCATAACCTACTGGACATAGATTTCCATTTGAAGCACCATTAACAATAACTTTGATCAATCAAGAATGTGGGTGTTTCCAAAAAACATCAAAAGCAAATCGTAGTTGTTGAAAAATTCCATTAACCAGAAGCATTCATAGAATCACTAAATCCATCACTGTGTTGTATCAATCCACGTTTTTAGTTAAGGTAGTTTCTCAAATATAAATGAGAATCCAAATTCAACCTGAATGGATGTTGAGTGAGTAATTATTGTGAAAAAATTACATTTCTATAATTCAAGATCACATGAAATAGCTCATATATGGAATCATGAAATTTTTCTATATCTATCAATATCCAAAAAAACTTTATCATAGCACTGAAAGATTAAAGAATCATTCATCTACAATCAAATATTTCAATAATATAATTCCAAATATTAGTGGTGGTGGAACATGAAATAAAAAGGTGATTGATATCCTATCTGTGCTGATTACAGAGAAACCATTTAGAAAAAATGTGAATAACAAAATAATGTAATCAATAATCAGTTGTGTTCCTGCTATAGGAAACACACCAAATTAGGGTAAATTGTGAAGGTTTTATCCAATGATTTTACAAATTCTTGATCCAACTAAAGTTATTACCATCGTTATGGAAGTGATGTTTGTGAAAAATCATTAAATCCAGTATGCCATTATGAACAGGTTCCAATATTATGAAATCACTCTTGTTTGAGAAAGTAGTATTGTCAATCACATGAATGAAATTTTTGTGGAGACAATCAATTTGTGATTTAATGACACCATTTATGGTCATATTTATATTATTAGGGGTTTCATCAGGGCATAATGTGGAAAAATGGGGAACTAGTCTAGTTTTCTTACCAAATTCTCATGGAGGAGTCCATGAAGACCATCCATCTTGAATTAATCACAATGTTAGAATATGTTTTTTTAATTGAATCCCAAATGGAGGAGTTAAGAAAACACATAATGCTTACATTATATTTATCAAGGAATTTATTTTTTTGGAAAATAAAAATATGAGAATCATTATGGATCATGTTCCACGTGAGTCTAGCTTGAAGCGCCACATTAAAATGGGTCAATTTTTTATTCAAATACCCCCTTGACAAGAGGTTTGCAATAGGTAGACCAAGGAACAATCAAAAGTTCCCTATAAAAAGTACTACCAGACCAGACATTGTATTTAATGTAAATATTATTTTTTAAATCTAGAGAGACCATTTATAAATCATCATGGAATATACCATTTTAAAAACAATGATCGAAGTCACAAGGAAGATTATCCCCATTGTAGAGATATTTTCCCCTTCCAAGAGGATATTTGATTATATATTTGGTCTATAGTTCTAGATAAATATCTTGATTTGGGTCTATCCCAAAATATGGGGATACCAAGATATATTAATGGAATTGATCCTTCTTTAATACCTAAATCATTTATAATACTATTTTTTCTATTAATGGGAATGTTTCTTTCAGAGAAAAAATGTGGATTTTTCGAGTTGATGACCTAACCCAAGACCACCTCAATTGTGTAATAGATATTTTTGAGAGTTTTGATATTTATTTTGACTCCTTGTATGAAAAGACTGATGTCATATTCATATCAAAGATGTGTGCGGTAATTGAAGTTTCTTGAATCTTGAATTGGGGTAAGATTATTTTTCTCCCCCAGTCATGTAAGAATACAACATTAATAGTCTTCCATAATAGAATAATAAATTTCATGGAGGTGATCACTATTTTGACACCATTAGTGATTTTTAAATATCCTCTGGGGGGGACATTGATTAATATCAAAATAGAGGCTGAGAGAAATAATGTTTTAATTTTAGTTATGAAGGAGTTATTGAAGTCAAAACCTTGACCACTTTAATGATAAAATTCCAGTCCATAGTATCATATGCTTTCATAATGTCAACTTTAATGGCGTTGTTACCACCTCTATACTTTATTTTTATTGTGTTAGTGGATTATAATTCATGAAAAATAGAATCCATGATGGATCAGATTTTGACAAAAATATTTGTTCCGTGAAATGATTTTTCCAGTAAAACTCGAAATTATGTTTGCTAGAAATTCTGTAATGATTTTATAAAAAGTGTTGAAAAGGGCTATGGGCCTGAAAAGATTAATTTGAGAGTAATTTTTAACATTGGGAATCAATGTGAGGAATTTAAAATTTATCCCATGTGGCAGAAAAACACCAGAAAATTATAATATCGCTAGTTTTCAAACATCAGGATGAATGATATCCTAGAAATATTTGAATATTCAATTGATAAATCCATAAGGTCTCAGAGCACTATCTAGATTCATGGAGAAGACAGTGTCTTTAATTTCATGATCAAGAAGAAGGGATGGGAGGGAAGTGTTATCATCCTCTATAATAACTCTTAGAATAATGTCATGAGGATGATCCTGGTTGATTCTTTGTCTATTAAATAAGGATAAAAATATGAAACAAAATGATTAGAAATTCCATTTCTCTTATCCAGGAGGTTGTCTCTATCCTAAAAATTTGTTAATGGTCAAATGGATTTTCAAAATATTTGGTGAGAGTTGTAAAATTTAGTATTTCTATCATAATTAGTTAGCCATTTTATTTTGAAGGCGTGATTATGTATGTTATCAATAAAAGTTAGGATAGAGTTGGGTTTCATTGAGATATTAATCTCGATGGGTCTGATCAGAAGAAAAGTCAGAATTGGTATTGTTATTTTGATGTTTGTAATGGTCTTTCTCAATAAGTGATATGTCATTGACAATTTTATTAGATTTTACACTACACCATCTTTTGTGCTTATTCATGAGGAGTTCTTGTTTTAGAGTAAAAGAAAAAGCATCATTGGAGTGAGCCATGGAGAAATAAAATCCTTTAATAAGATTGCAAAATTCCAAGTCCAATGACCAGGAATTATTGAATTTGAATGAGAGGGGGATTTTCGTAGTTTTTTGAGAAACATTGACCATAATACAATGATGGTCAGACTATATTTTGGGTAGATTAGTGTTGGAAATGGTTTCCCATTTGTTTAATTCTTTATTAATGATTATAGTTATATCCATTTTTCTAGCGACTACTCAATTATGGTGACTTATATACCATGAATATTTGAAACCAATGATAGTGATATCAAAAAGATTATTGTTTTCAATAGCATCCTTAAATTCCCTCATAGTTATATTTTAGTGTTATGAGCACAATTTTTCTTAAGTAGCTATGATAGCATTGAAATCTTCAATGATTAACCACATGTTAAGTATGTTTGAACATAGATTAGATATGTCAGCCCATAGAGGTCTCCTATCTTGATATCTTTTCATTGAATAAAAAAAATAACAAAAAAGATGTGTATTGTCTTACAAAAAATAAAAGGTGAAAATTTGATCACATATGTGGAAGATGTTTATGTTGTGAAATGAAGAATGAGAATAAACCTTGAGAGTTTTAGTGGTGGAATTGTTATAGTTTGCACCTATGAAAGAGTACCCAAAAATCTAAAATTGTAGTAACATTAATAAGATGCTAATATTAGGTTTAGAAATTGATGAAATAAGAGGATGTTGGGTATTATGTTTTATTTATAAAATAGTAAAGGTGTCTGGGTTAAAATACCTTGACAATTATGGAATAAGATCTTCATTTAAAATAGTGTTTGGAGTCAGAAATCCCTTTTCCCATGAGAACCCTTATGTCTAGATGATCTTTGGGGATTCTTAGACCTAATTGGGCATGATGTTTTGTCTTTATTACCTTCAGGGGATGAATGGATGAATGAATATTTTATATCATTCTTGTATAAATTTGTTGTTGTTTTACTATGAAATATATCACTGGCATGTGCATGGATGTTAATATTAAAAGAGTTAAAATGTAATGAATTGGCATGAAGAGAGTAATTGCCTTTTTATCTTGAATTTTATCATAATAAATATAGTGTGTACCTAAGTTCATCCTTCTAGAGTGTATTTTCTATAAAATTTCATGTCATTTACCCTCCATAGTCACATTCTATTTTGTTTTTAATTTTGAAGAAATACTCATATTGGTATCCAAGCCTGTGATGACCGAGGACGGGTTCCTTCTAGAATTTCCCTCCATTTGCTTCCCTTCTGGGTGTACCATCTGTGAAATATCTAACCCTACACACTCCATGGTCACCACCTATACAGTATTAAAGATGGGATCCATACTTGGGCTAACATAGGTGGAGGTTTCTGGTCCAGAAATGACCACATTTTGGCCCTCAACATATAATGGTTGACCATCTCTGTCCATGATTGAAGATTATGTGAATGTGGTCCTCCCTTCAGCCGACTCAATTATTGTATTCATTTCATGATATAGAGTAAAAAGTTCAATATAAATCAGTTGTTGAGGTTCTATGTCCAACCTGATGGAAGGACATGAAGGACGATCATGTCTATATTCATGCAGGGGATTATTGGTGGTTCACATAAGAATGTCTTCCACTAATTTTTCATATTGTGCAATGACCTCCATAACTAATTTTTCTATGTCATTTGAAATATCCTTTTCAGCATTATTATTTTATTCATTTTATACCAGTTCATGCCATTAGTGACCCAAGTTATCACCCAAATTATTTTGGTTGGGGGCTGATTCTTTTACCCAAATTTCATTCTTCCTCTTAAGGGGGTCATATTTTTCAATAGAAAAAACATTACCTTGTCAATTTCTATCTTCAGTCCAATCATTTTATTTTATCTGGATATTTTAACATTTTACCACACAACAATTGATAATGGAAGGACCAACTATATTGTAATATTCACTGATATGTGGTTTCCATTCATATTCAATTTTATCATCTATTTTATAATTGTTTGCATTAAAGATAACCACAATCAGAATTTTTTAATCCAGGTTTTTTTCAACCATGAACCTGGAAAAAATCCTAATTCATCATTGAGTATGCTTTGATCATTCAAAGGGGGTACCAACACATGGGTAATTGTCTATCAGGATTTAAGGATTTCAAGAAAACAAGTAAAGATCAGGCGACTGAATCCAAACATTTTCCATTATTTTTTAATGAGTGTGAGGATTAAAGGAGCGATCCCATTCTAAGTTTCACATGAGATAAGGTTCAAGATTAATATTTCCTATTTTCCAGAAATGATTAATCTCCTTCTGTTATTTTAGAAGGATATGAAAATAACCATGTCCAATTGGAATGATTTTCTAATCAGCGAAGTCCCAACAATGGTTGATTTTTAATATGAGATCAAAGAAGGAAAAAGGTTTATCACATTCAAGATAAGAAGTGAAACCCATGACATAAAATATACACTATTTTGTATGCTAATGAATGGAATTAGTATTGGATTCAACCATGACACGACCATAATCCAATTTCTTGCATAATGCCGGCTTTGAGAATGAATTTTAGAACAGATCTGTACATTTTAGTGCTTTGATAGAGGATAACCCTTTTATTATTCTAGCCGATGAGACAAAAACAGAATCATCTGGAGGAAATCCCTTGTTATTAATATTTCTAATATTTCCCACAATACATCTCTACTTCTTTGGGAAGCGATGGGATTCGAATCTCCAAGGTACAAAGAATTATGCCACCATTTCAACATGGAGAAAGAATTATAGCGTGAGCCCAAATTTTTGATGAGTTCCAGAGATATATGATCTCACATCTCTCTAAACATTCCTCCTTTGATAATCAAATATATGTTGAGAATAATTATTTGTTCCCTTCATGAGATTAATCCTTCTTTCCTATATTATTTTCATTCTTATACAACAATTATAGGAGTTCTCAAAATGTCGTACATGCATTTTCAAGGAAAATCAATAAATATGTATGTGATGCATCTTGTAATCAATGATAGATAATGTGATGATGTGATACCATTTTCAAGGTGGATTCCTTCACCTATTTATGAATTCAAAGTGAAATCAATTGATTTAATAGATGTGTTTATCTTCCTTCTCATTACAATGGTGATAGATCAAAATTTTTTGGCATAAAAAGGTTGGAAGGATATTGGGGGATATAAGGGATATTTTGAATCGTATAAGAATGACTAAGGAAGATCAACATAACTCGTCATTTAATCAGGCTTCCTAATTTCCCCACTATTATTTTATATTATTTCTTTTATTATTTTAATTCATCCATTAGATGAAAAAAATGATGATCAGAGGAAGCATTCTAGAATCATCTTCAGGATCATAACTGCTATTCTGGATTCCATCGGATAAATATAAGGTTTTTCATAGGGGCGTCATATCATAAAAACATATCATGCACAATGTATATTCCAGTTTCATGGGATCTCATGTCATTATAGGGGGAAAATGATTATCATGACTCGATCACCTAGACATAATAGAATTTCATACTTTTTCTATGGAAAAAATACAATCCAGGCTTTGATTTTTCATTCAATAATATAAATTATGATATCATTTATTGGGATAGAATGAATCCCCGCCTCCAGAGAGTTGTCTCCATGGATAAGGACTTCTTTATGAAGAAATTAAATTCCTTCATTATAATTTGTGGAATTTTCAAACTGTTTTCATAGGAAACATTTGTTATTCTAGGTTACCATTGGTATTCTGAGGAGCATCAAATAAAGAGAGGGGGATGAGTGGCTTATTTCACTGGTTAAATAGAATTTATATATATCATGAGATAAATTTCATCAAGTGAATAGTTTTAAAGGCATTTTTAGAAGACATATTTCAAAATAACTCTCAATAAGGACCATTGTATGCGGACCACTTCAAGAAATCCCTTTCAGAATAAATACATAGGAAGAGTATTCCATGAGATTCGGCAGAATTTTTTCACCACATGAATTCATTTTCATGAATCTTGTTCAAATTAATCAGAAATAAATTCTCATTATTTTTTTGAACATTTACCTAATTCTTTATTTGGGTGGTTTTATTGTAGTCTTTAAATGATCTCATATGTCAATTACATGATTACATGATCATTATGTGGTTCATGTGACCATCTCAGGGTTAGAAACTTTTATGTATGTTGTTGGATAATATTGTCCTGAGGTGGTATATGGGTTATGTGATTCATTATATATCCCAATGTTAATGATATTTTCAAGATATGTTCCAGAAATTTCATGTTCACATGGTGATAATGGTATTCACATGATCCCACCAAAATTCATTCACAATTTTGATAGGTTTTTTCATCCATCTAGCATGTTATTATTGTTTTCATATATATGGGTTGATGTTCTTAGATATCTTCAAATGTGGCATTTCAGAGGGTAATGACTACTGTAAATTTAAATTCCATCTGTTGATACCATGTTATATATAATAATGAGGCTTTAAAGGGACACAAGCCTCCTAAATTTTAGAGCTATCCCATATCATATAAATTCCCTTTGTCTGTATTTGGACTTCTAGATAATGTTCCCATTCCCCTATTTTATTACAATATTCTAGCTTGATGGTTTTCCTATTACATGTTCTATATTCAAATTTTTATTTTAGATGATATTGTGCTGGTCACAACACGAAAATAGGGGTCATCACATATATTGGAAACCCCCCCCTCAATTTCCAGGTAGTTGTGGACATTCCCATAAGAAAATTTATCAAATTTATTCTTGCATAATTGGATCTTACATGATTTCCCTAGGAAGTATCTATATGTCTATGTAGGACTTATGACTCAATCATAAAATTTATGATGATTGGGGATGGTTATTCTAGGTCACGAAAATATTATCAGAATTATCCAACCAACTACATGGTATTTTTTCTAATGATGTAGTCTTAATTTATCAGTTCCTCATTTATCACATGTCAAAAATTCTCAATGAATAATTTGATTTTTGAGTCCTAAATTTGACTCCATTAATTTATCCTATGTAGAAATATGGATCACATTATGTGATATTTACTAGTTGGATGGAATACCCATTAACGGACAGATGTGGGATGAATCTCTCCCTACCACAAACAATAAAGACCACAACACACAGACTATGGCTTTGGAATGAGAAATTATTATCATTGCGAAGGAAATTTTAATAATGGATTATAATCTAAATAAAATATTTCCCATTAAGGAATTAATCCTCTTTGTTCCCTAACATAGTGGGGAGTAGACATTTCTATATTCCCTCATCTGTTATTATCTATTGTTTATGATAGTTTTTTATTATATTGGGATATGAACAAGGTCATATTGTATGTCACTTTTGGGTACCAAGTCTGATAGAAGGTTTCCCTAAGTGTTTGTGTATCAGTGTTATTATCCTTGTTTCTGAATTTATGGATTTCCCCAGTAGGGGATACATATTGGGGAATTGAAGTTAGCACACTTGTAATGGATGATCAACTAGTATAGGGGAGGCCTCATGATCTAGTTATACCATATCCGGCATTCCATTACCAACTATTAGTCTATATCTAAAAATAAAACGTCCCCTATAGGATCTTAGGCCCTTAAAAATTCTTATTTTGTATGATATCGGGGCATTTATTCTATTACATGTAATATAACTCTACATGTATTCCTATGGTCTCCTTAATTTCTATGATAAGTAATATTTCTTGGGATGGGTTGATGCCACTAGGCCATGATGAGTACATTAACATGTTATTCTATAAGGATCTTTTTATTTTTATGCCTTATCCCACTCTAACTGATAATTATGGATAGTGGTTGTGGAAATTTTAATGAGAGGACACACAATCTCTCAATTAGGAAATACATCTTGTATAAATGATCTAATTATCTGTATGGTTCATACCCCTTCCCATTTCCTTATCAATTTTGATACATCCTAAGTGATTCTATACATCCTTCAACTGGTGGTTTGGGAAAATGAAATTTTGGATTGTTTTCCAATTTTAACAAATGTTAGCGCATAAAAGAAAAAAATAATGAAATAATTATTCCATAATTTGGTTACCTTATCTTCTTATATTATGAATCTTATAAGGATTGGGTGGAAGAAAACTCTGATATTTTCCTGAATATGATAGTTAATTTGGTTGAAAATACCAAGGATTCATCAAAACCCTTTCTTGTAGAAACCATGGACTTGATCCATGACAATGTGGAGTCTTTGTGGAAGCTATCATTCCCTAGTGATGAATATCCCAATGGTAGGGATGAGTTAATTGAGGTGGATAGTCCTTTAGTATCAATAAAAATGATTCTTTAATTGGGGGAGTGAATCCTATAACTTCATCTCTTGCATCTTCTTCATATTATTCAATAATTTCCACTTTTGACTCACATAAAATGGTGTTTATAGAGAACCATGTATTCAAAAGAAAAATATGGATATAAATACATACCCACACTACTAATACTGTCTTATATGAGTTTCACATCTATGAGTTAAATATTTTACATATTATCTATGACCTCAGGGATCGTTCCTATGATTTACAATCATTGTACAATACCATCAATCAGATTTTCCTAACCTGGTAATAATTAACTTGTAGATATGAGATTTTATTTATTATTATTATATTACTCAATTGGTTGAAATATTTGGAGGATTGAAAGGAGTTGGAACAAAAAATAAGATAATATATCAGTTGTATTCCATGAATGATTCTTTGATTCACTGAATGAAAAATATTGGGAGATCATATCTCACTCAAAGTCTAATTGTGCGATTTTATCATCCATATTTGTTACTGACTATATATGAATCAAGTATTTTTAATCTCTTATAAAGACTGTTCTCCATCAATAAGTAGATGATGATGCAGGAAAGATGAAACTTCATTGGTTAGATGACATTTCTGACAAGACACTTGTTGACATGGAGAGCACAACCAATCAAATTTTATATTAAACTGATTAATCTGTTACAATTTTTATGGAATCCGTAGAGATCCTCCAAAATAAAATTATACCTTTTTTATGCATCTAATAAATATAAAAAATCTTCTTAAAATAACCTATAAATTATCAAAATTACTTTTTTCATGATGTACATATCATTTCATTGAACTGATGTTGCATATATCATTGAAGATACTCAATTATTGTATAATATCATATAGTCATTATATATTATAGTTGAATGTTCTAATCCCAAAAATATTATTCTCGAGTAATGCTTATTAATTACCATTATAATAGGATTTCATATTCATGTACACGATTTAGATTTACTGAGGTCACCCAATTCAAAAATTACTTATTTGGGAACATTTATTTGTACGAGATCGAGAATTATATAAATTTTTAATGAAGTTAGTAAACTTATTAGGAAGGGAAATAATATTTATAGTGAAAAATAAGTATCCTAAAAATATATGTATATATATTTTATTAAATATTTCCATAAATATTCCATAAAAATAATAATGGGGAAATCTTAGTTGTCATGAACTTGGACTATTTTTAGGCCACCCACTTAATGGGTTTTGACCTAAAAAGTTGTGTTTCCATTGATTTTTACGAGATATCATTATTTTAGGGAGCATAATGATGTTCATTCCATTAAATAAGTGACATGAATATTTCCTATGATTCCCTTTTCAGGGATTAAATTTAATGAGCATTTTGTCTCGTTTAGTTGGTTATTTTAAGGTCCCAGAAAATTTTGTATTTTTGGGTTGTGATTTTGTGTCACCAAAAATAGACCATTTAGTACTGGTAATGTACCTTCTATGAAGTCTAATTTCTGATTTCATTCAATTACTTTTTTTAATAATGTCTTCCATGTATTTTAACCTCATGAGGTATGGATATTGTCCTGGTAGTTTAATAACATATTGTAAGGAATTACTCAGTTCATTTTAAAATTATTTTGGAATGAAATTAAATTCCATGTATTTTATAGTATATATTATAGGACATATAAATTCTATGTTTTTGAATTTCATTCTTCTATAATATATAAATTCTATTCATATTAATGTCATATTTTTGTTCCATGAAATTATATTCAATTTAATGGCTTGATACTAGGAAAAAATTTCTATGTAGTTTAAAGACTTTCTTCTAGGAGGTAAAATGGAAATGAATCCTAAAAAGAAACTTATCAGTCATGAAGGATGAACATGAATTGGAGAATAGATATCGAGGAGGGCCCAAATAATCTGAATGTGTATAGTTATTCCATGGTGTTTCCATATATAATGTGTATTGCAGTTACTGACCTATAAGGGAGAGATGACTCTAGTGGATATTGAAATTAATTTATGTCTCACAATAATGTTCAAAAAAAGGTTTCCCCATTATTATACATGGTTCAAAAAATATTTTAGACATCATATTTGTAAATAATAAAATAATATGGAAGCTTTTTCCAACTAGATAGTTGGTGTATGTGTTGTGTAATTCATCATCCAATAGTTTGAATCAATGAATATTGAATGTTGTAGACAGAATTGTGATGTCAAAAATAATTCAAATGTTATAGGTTCCTCAAGAATTCTACAAGGGATCATTTGTAATAGAAAACATTTCATACAAAGAGAAGATTTCACTTGTTGTTAGTTCTTATTCCATATGGATGATCTAATAGGGTTACATTAATGGTCAATTAGAGAGGTTTCTTACTCATTTCTATGGGGAATTAAATGTTTTTGAATAATGATGATTTTATATGATATTTTTGGGGTATGAACAAACAATAAATATATGGAGGGTTCTGGAACCCCACCATAGATTATCTTTTAGTTGGGAGGAATTTTTTCTATTATATGTGGTTTCAAGTCATGTGGTGTGGTCATTAAAAATGTTTTGGAATGGTGTACTAAATACATTCTTTGAGATAGGGCACAATACAAGATTACATAATATAGTGGATTCCAAATATTCTTGAATATCATGGCTATAGAGATCATTGATCAGGGTCACAATGTTCCTTAGTTTTGAGGATGGCATGGAAAAATCATGTCTAGGACTCCTTAGAACACCATAAGGTGTATTTATCTTCTAAAGTGTCTCTAGGAGAAGAAAGATAAAAAACACTAATTACAGGTACATGATTCAAATTTTTGGTAGGCCATAAGCATTACAAATTTCAAAATTGGTCAAACACGAGATCCAATTTCCTTTTAGAGGGTCATGGATGAATGGGGAAACATGAGTCACTCAATTATGGAAATGTGATCTATGGAAAGGGTAATATTCAAGAAGGGTTTTAGAACCATACAAACAATTCCATCACCTAGTGAACATGTTATCATAGTGAAGAGATGGGTAAAATCATTAAGCTACCTTTTCCTCGATTAGGGTTCAATGGAGCATGGATAATCATTTACTGGGAAAACTAAGTGGTCTATATGATCATTATTCTTCATACATTTGCACATAAATAGTTGTGTAATTTCTATAGGTGAATTTTTTAGTGAAAAGAGACCAGAATCATTCTTTTTCCTCTATTTTCATGTTTTCATACTGAAAATATTTACGTCTCTTTCATGAGTAGTTCAGTGTCATCCAATACTGACCATTAATGGATAAATATTAAATTCGTACATATTCCCCAAAACTACATACCGTTAATATTCATGAAACATGTGGACAAGTTATGAGCTAGATATTACAAAAAAAATATGAATTCAAGGTTCATGAGTACTACAAACTTTTTCTAGTTGGAGATGAAAATTATTTAAACAATGGTTTGATGTTCTCATATCATGAGTAATGGTGTGTGAAAATTTTTCCAAGGATGTCCCAAGACACTCAATGGTGTTGAATTCAAATACAGTGATTCAAGGATAATGAAAATCATAAAACCATTCATGTAGAGAACATATGTATTTGGTTGTTAGGTTAATTCCCTAATTCAATGATATAAAGATCATAAATAGAGATCTATTTTAATTTTCCATGTTCATGAATGGTTTGTAGAAAACTAGGATTCCCAAGTTGATATTATTGATTTATGAGAAACGATCATTCAAAGATGATGAATTCACCATGTACTCTAGTTTACCGGGGTTTGGATATTTTGGTACTTTGACAAGGAAGGATGATGTATTATATCCAGTACATTTTAGTCGCATGTATTGTAAATGTATATATCATGTAGTTATAACTTCATATGAAAATGATTTATTCTATGTATTTTAACATTATTTAGTGGGGATTTATCAAATAACTTGTAGTTTTCCATCACTCAGAAAATTAATGGTCCTAGATATTAGATATGTCTCTTTCTCATTATCTATAGTTTAATTCAAGGTTCCTAAGATCAAATTATCCATGATCAACATGACAATCAAGGGACACCTATGTGGTTGATAAATCAAAGTGATAGTGAGTCTTGGATGTTTCACTACATAGGTCTAGACCATATTCTATTAAGGGTAAATTTTTAACCATTACTATATTTTGGCTAAACGAAGTGTTATAGAATTGGGCCCCACTAATATCATGTTACAACATGAATCAAGAAAAACATAGTTCTTTATCGACATGTCCTTGTGAAAATATGACCTGTATGCATCGAGGGGGTTCATTTTTATATATATTACAACAGGACCCACGATAAAAGATACACGTGTCACTATTATTTCTATGATTTTATTAATCCATCAATTCATATTTTTTATATGAAACTCTCCAAAATTTCCTAACCCATACAGAGTGTGGGAATTTTTCTTTTTAATTTATGTAGCAGGACCAATGATGGAAAATATTGGTGTCATTATATATCCATGTCTGATAGGATTCCAGAAACATATATTTTTTGAGTTGGAAACACTACATGATGGTCCAACCTATATGTACACTGGGTCATTTATCTAATTGATTTTTGAAGTCAAATCCTAGATTATAGATTGAGGTGTTAACACATACCATGTGTTTATGGGAACCACACCATAAAATGTTCTTGAATTGTAAGCTCTCCACATTTTTCAGACCAATATGTAGTGGAGGCATTGATCTCATTGATTGTTTCAGCTAGACCCAATATTGGAGATTTGAGTATCACTATATATCTTGTGATGAAATGAATCAAACCACACATATTTCTTGAATAATGGTGTGGGTAAAGGCCATTAATCTGGAAATTTTCCTCTAATTTGTGGCCTATATTAATGGGTGGTTTCATGTCATACAAGATACATCAGCCATGTGGATTATCATCATTCAATATGGATATATGATGTTATTTATCTTCTTTTTTCAAGAATATTGATATAATTATAATTAAAATATATTCCTTTTATCATTAATGAAATCCAATTTAAACATCAAAAGATGATGTGAGCTATGATCATTGTGAAAAATAACCAATGGAAAAAATTTACCACATTATAAATTTGTTATTAAATTAAGGTACATATGAATTTTGAATCATTTATGGGTAGGAATAACATATAGAATCTAGGGATCTCTATATCCCTTACTGGGATGTGAATCCTTCCATATATATCTCTAGAGAACCAACCAATTTAACTTTATATTGTATGGATATCAGACATGTAGATATCGTGTTGTGGTATAAACATCATCCATGGAGTTTAATATCATGTGGGGTAACGTCCCGGTTCCGGGAGCCGCCCAGAGGTGCCCGATACCCGGTTGATCATATGGCCTCAAGCGCATTTCCCTGAATGCCAGAGGCTGCCGACTAGTATTTAGGGCCTAGGGTGTGATAGTGGGAAAACTATGCTCTCATTAGCAGAGTAACATAACTTATGTAAAACAGATAGCAATTTTGTAAGAAGTAAAACATGCAATAAGTAGACAAAATAAGTAATAAAAAAATAGATCACATACATATATATAAATGATTCATGATATATATGCCTAGGAAAGAACCCAATCAATTCACAATGCTGGAATACAGTACTAAATAAATGTACAAATGAAATGAAAGTAAACTTTTCTAAAACATCGCAATCCTCAACTTGGTCCCATGCTCCCCAGCTCTACAGTAATCGTGTACTTGAAGTATAAGTTCTCTTGCCCTTATCTATACCTGCATCAATATAATCAGTTTGGGCATAAAATCATGACTCAAACATGGTGCAAGACTGATCCTAGTAGGAAACCTCCCAATGATCAATGCCTAATATTGAGTGAATATATATGATAGGCAATAAGAACAAAAAGAAGTGAACAAAGTACTACTCAAAAGTAAACAGTCCTACAGTTTCATATACAAACATTTACTTTAAATTATTTAGTCAACCAAAATAAAATACAAGAAACCCTCTGGGTAGTTCTCACAGCCTAACCCCTCCGGTTCACAATACCAATGAATATATAAAAATGACTCTCTAAGGTTGATCTCACTGTCAATTCCACCATTAGACATGTGTGATCAATGAATCTCTGAGTATGAACTCTCTATCAATTCACCCTATAGTCTTCAAATGGTATCCAATAGGGACTCTAAGGAAGCACTCAAGGTCAAATCCTCCTTTGGCCTCATAACATAACTATAAACACTCCAAGAGAGAACTCAATGTCCATCCCCCTATGGTCTCGCGGTGTGATAATTAAAATAGTTACTCTGGGAAAGCCCTCAAAGTCAATTTACCCTATGGTATCACTACCCTAGGTTCTTGTAGCCCCATGTAAAGAAATCATACAAGAATGATAATTATAAACCAAATTAAAACACAAGGAGTACATGGATAAACAACTACAACATATCATTGAATGTCAAATAATAATCACTCCTCCCAAAAATACTAGGCATGGAAATAAAGAAGAAACCTAGCAGGAAAGGATAGACCAAATGGCCAAAAACAAGAAAACCTGGGAAAAACATCCATATCATGGAAATAATAAGCATATTATCAAACAATTAACCTCTATCCAATCAAACAAGCCATAGCAGGAAAATAAAATGGCTAAAACCACAACCACAAAATACCCCAAATGGGGGTATTGGGGGATTTTTCACATATAACTCAAATACTAACTATGGAAAGGCACAAATCACCTACCATGATATTGTACAGATGATATACATGATCCTCATACCTTGAATCACGAAAGAATGTCGTAGATCTATAAAAAGAGTAAAATGTTCAACAGAGGATATCTCACGGAAAATGAAAAATCAGGATATGATGTTAAAGAAGAAGGGAGAACTCCTCGATGTGAATCTGATGGAATCAACGGAGTTTGAATCAGAGAACAGATGGTTATTTGAGGCATCGGTGAAGATCAATGCCTATACGGAGACTCCTGGATGAGACAGAAGAAGAAGAAGTGTGTTTTATCAATTAGATGTGACCCCGGTCCATTTAATGAATATAAAGTAAATGGCATGTTACTTAAAAGTACACATCATAAAATTGTATTTTCCAACCATTTCATTAATAGGTCTCCAGGTCACCAAACAAAAACATGTTCTCGGCTATTACACGGCCATAACATGATCACCAGTGGCAATTGGGTACATGGCATGTACTTAAATTACACTGTGTGTACTCCAAAAATTTAAAAAACTCCTCTTTTTATTAAAAACTACCATAAAATAAAAACGTACCTAATAATAAGGTCCAGGTTCTTACAAACATCTCCCCTTAAAACAAATGTCTTTAAATTTCACTAGCAGGGAAGCATAGAAGAAGAATCCTAGAACATCTCTGGCTACTGAGATCGTACGTTGGCCTTCCTCAACCATGTTTCATTTTTTACTCTCCTGTTCTACCATAGCACTCATACCAAAGGAATAGGCCGACCACAAAGAGCCTTCTCACATAGATCAATAATACATAGAGGATGCTCGTTAAATGAGGCATCCACCTCTAACTCAACCTCATCAGGTTGAAAAACATGAGATTGTTATAAGAAGTAACGCTAAAACCGAGGGACATGAAAGACATCGTGCATAGCCCGGTACCTATGAGGTAAATTTAGCCGATATGAAACTGCCCAAACACTCTCCAACACCTCAAATTGTCCCACATACCTCAGTGAAAGATTAACTAGTATCTTAATCCTCATGTGTCCCAACCTCGGTGTGACACGCAGGAAAACCAGATCACTGACCTCCAACTCCATCGGTCATCTCTGTCGATCAGAATAAGTCTTCTATCATGATTGTGCAGTAATCATCATCTTCCGAATCAACTCTATCTACTCTGAGGTATCCTTGAAAATATGAGGTCCAGCATAGCTGCCTCTCCGGCCTTCCTCTAGTATCAGGGTGATCATCATGTCCTTCTGTACAAGGCCTCATAATGTTCCGTCTGAATAGTTTCTTTTAAACTATTATTGTTGGAAAACTCCACAAGAGTTATCGGCTTTTCCCAAGAACCTCCTAAAAATAGGAATCATGCTCTAAGAATGTCCTCTAGCTCCTAAATAAAACACTATGATTTTCCATCTATATGTGGATGATATGTTGTACTCAGAAGTATCTGTGTACCCAAATCCCTCTGATGTCCCTGACAGACCTGAAAAGTAAAACGAGCATCCTTGTCAGAATGATTGAAGTGTGGAACCCCATTTAGATGTACAATCTTAAATATGTACATCCTTCATATCTCATCAAAATTTATGGCATCTTTGATTGTAAATAAGTGAGAAACCTTTGTGAGTATGTCAATGACAACCCACACTACTTCATTCACTCTAGACGACCTCTGAAAACCTGTCACGAAATCCATCGCAACATCATTACATTTCCACTCGGGAATGGGTAACTGCTGGAAAAATCCATATTGTTCATTGATGCACCTCCATCACATTTTGACAGGTGGAACACCTAATGAACAAACCAGCAACATCTCTCTTCATAATATCCCACCAATACAGACGATTTACATCTCGATATATCATGGTGACACCAGGAAGAATTTCCCAGACTGACGAATGAAAGTCTCGCATCAACACCTCACGTTTGTGTGCTGGAACCCACACACTTCAATGAAAATTCATGTTCTCATTCTCTATTACTAACCATCCAGTTATAGGGTCCACTCCTGACACACTCTCCTGTAGGACTAGGTCTTTGGAATTTGATAGATGTCGCATTCTCACTCAATCAAGAAGAGTAGATATAACATCTACAAAAGACATAAACTGCTGCCTCTGTCTTTCGTGAAACTCCAAATTCATTTCAGATAACAGATCCATAAGCTTCCACTAACTTCTGGCCTCTTGAACTGCTTATACCTCAGTCCTCCTGCTCAACGCATCATCCACTTTGTTTCTCTTCA
The DNA here is from genome assembly GCA_963277665.1 of Viscum album. Taxonomy (NCBI): domain Eukaryota; kingdom Viridiplantae; phylum Streptophyta; class Magnoliopsida; order Santalales; family Viscaceae; genus Viscum; species Viscum album. Next base: position 1,796,824,380 of record OY728163.1, on the reverse strand, counting down.
CAGGCGTGTAGGCAAGCTCAATGTCAAAAAAACTGAAGGAACTCAACCCACCTTTGATTTCAGGTACGATCCAACCCGGCCACTATCCAAATTTTTCCAAAACTCGGGCGAATTATGCCAAAATTTCCATCTCATCATGAGGAAAACAACGAGACAGACGGCGCGTCAATCTGAGGCCCGGTCTGTGAGTTATTGGCTTTTTCGTTATAGGGGCTCGGTTGGTTTCGCGAGCGAACCAACCCGACCACTCTCCGACGACATCCAAACCTCGAGTGGAGTAAGCCAAAAGTTCCATATCACTTAGAGGAATGCATCAAAATCGACGGCAAGTCAATCGGACGTCCAGAGCTCAAGATATAAGCGTTTCCACTCCGAGGGCCCGATTGGTTTCGTATCCGAACCATCCCGGTCGTACCCAAAGTATTCTGAAACCTTGAGTGCGATATACCGAAACAACCGTCTTGTTCCATGGATCGCATCGCCGCTGATGGAGCGCCGTTCGGAGGCCCATATCCCCAGTTATGAGCGTTTGAACGGAAAAGTCCAAGTATGGGGGGTCTGGGCCCGGCCCGGCCCGGCACAGTACCCCCTTGGCCGACCCGAACCGGGTCGACCCGGCCCGATGGACCCACCCGGCTGGCGGCACGGCGGTGCGGCCAGGGCGGTGGTGCGGCGGCACGGCCAACGCGGCAGCGCGGCAGTGCGTCCAGCGGGGCCTTTGCGCCGCACATACGCCAAGGGAGGGGTGTTACCCTCCTTTATGAAAACGGAGGCCCCAATTAAGGGGCTGCACCTTGTAATACAGAGGGGTTTAGCCCTCCCAGATTTCTGCCAGTAATGGCCGGCCAGCGCGGGGCCGGCCGGTTTCTCGCCGCGGGACCCCGCGGTCCCGCATCTTCAAGTGCCGGCGGCCGGGGTTCCGGCCGCATCCTTTGTGTTCTCTAGCGGCCGATTTTCCCAACCTCCACTTCCAAGATGGCTGTGAATCCGTCCGTCATGGTGTAACTGCGCCGTGCCCTTCTGCCGCAGCCTGACTCCAGCCGCGGCCTTGTTCGCAATCCTCGGCGCGGTGCGACGGCGCCGCGTTTCTTCATCGTGGCCCGCTCCTACCGCATTTCCTACCGTTTATGCGCGGTGCGGTGGTACAATGTTGTCTTTTCTATTCAACCAAGGATTAAAAAAAGGGGTGGGGAATCGGCCGTGTTCGTGCTGTCCGATTCCCTCCCATTAAAATGATAGAAATCGGCCAAATCGTTTAACCTTCACAATTATTAATTTAAATAAAAATTAGAACATGGCCGACAGATTTATTATTATATTTGAAGGAAAGAATCACCAACTTAAAATAGTCGAACCCCTACCTTGGGTATAAGCCGGTTGGAAGGAGGCGTCGTCGATTGAGGTTCTTCACGGTATGGCGTCGCGAGGATGACGACATCGAAGGGGGAGGTCAGCGTTTGTCCGACTCGAGTGAAGGCGAAGCCGTCGTCGATTGCTACCCTATTCTGTTTCCGAGATTGTTCGTCGATCCGTTGACGATGAAGGGGAGGAAGAAGATCTGTTGAAGAGTCTCGCAGCGGAAGGGGAAAAATTCCGTTGAAGGAAAATGAGCGTTCTTCGTCAGAGGTGGTGCGTTCTTCGTGTTCTTCGCAAAGGAGGATGAGGAGAGGAAAACTCAGCGCAACGCTGACCAACCCAAAAATAAAATGTGGATAAGGCCTTATTTTATTGCTTTCCGCCAACGATTTCAAAATTCAAACAACGTAACCCTCACAATTAATTTAAAAGAATTAATTGTAAAACTTAACTGCCCAATTAAATAGAGGCGTTAAAAAATTAAGGAAACGTGTTGGTTGACTTCGTTTAATAGGGGGTGCGGGTGCGTTACTTAAGAAGAAAAGAAATGGTGGGGCTCGTGTGAGTCCCACCTCACAAATATCCTACCAAGTGGGTAGGATATTTTGAATTGCACTCTATCCAATTCAACCCAGCTTAAGTAGCTTAAAGTGGTCTTTATGCAGATTTAAGTGAAATGAAATAAAATTGTCGTACAACTTTATTTTATTTCTTAACTTAAACCACAAAAATTAAAAAGCACAACCCAACAACCGCAACTCCGAAAGAGGTGTTTCTAAGAAAATACCTGTGCTGCGATTCAATCGGTGCCCTCGGAATTCGATTCCGAGCCTCGGTTCAAAAGTTAGAAAAACCCGCTCATTCGTTCACGGAACGTACCCGAGCCAAACTTTGGAAATTGATTCCGGGCACACCGGGCCTCGGAATCAGGTGCCATTAGAAACTACGTTCTTGTAAAATCCCAATGAAAATTAGAAAAACAAATTCCCTTGAATTATATGGGTCTTTACAGCCCTCAACATTAATATCCCCTATGGTCTCACTACACCAGGTTCCTGCAACCCCATGTAAAGCAATCGTGCACAAATGATAATCAAAAGCCTATGTAAACCTAAATAACTACATGGATAAAAAACTACAACATATCATTGAATGTCAAATAATAGTCACTCCACCCAACAACACTAGGCATGGAATGAAAGCTACAGCCTAACAGACAAGGCTAGACCAAATGGTCCAAAAACAAGAAAACAAGGGAAAACATGCATATATTTGAAATGATAAACCTAATTGAAAACAATTATCCTAAATCCAATAAAAACAAGAATATCAAGAAAATAAAAGGTCTAAAACCGTAAACGCATAATACCCTGAATGAGGGTATTGTGCAATTTTTCACATATAACTAAAACAATAACTATGGAAAGGCACAAACCACCTACCTCAGCATTGTATAGAATAAATATGTGAACCTCAGACCTTGAATCACCCTAGAACGACTTAGATATACAAAAATTTTAAAAATTTCAACCAATTATGTCTCAAAATAGATAAGAAATCATTAAATGATGTTCAATAAGAAGGGAGAACTCAACGATGTGATTCCAACACAATCGACAGAGTTCAAATCAGACAATGGATGGCCAGTCGGGGGCTCAGAGAAGATCTGTAGTAGTACAGACACTCATGGATGAGATAGAAGAAGAAGAAGTGTGTTGTGTCAATTAGAAACGACCCTAGTCCATTTAATGAACAAAAGTACATGATGTGTTCATTAAATGTACATGATGTGTACTTTCCCTTTCCAGCCTCTGCATTTGACAGTATAGGGTATGTACTCCTAAAATTTCTAGAACACCTATTTTTCTCCAAAACAACCTAAAAAGAATAATGTACAAGAAAATAAATTTAGGGTTATTACATGTGGCAAGAGAGACGGTGACTCAAAATGAAACAAGAATATTTCGGTTGGACCCATGAAATAAGGATATGATAAACATTGTGTATCATGTGATGTTTGGAATCAAGTCACATGTAGTTCTTGGAAAAAATGCATGTTAACATCATAATGGAAGGAAAATGTCCACTAGACATGATATTTATTTCCTTCACCCTATAAAAATTGAGCATGTATTAAAGATATCGTGTCATGAGAGCCATCACATTTTTTTGATATGTGGATTTAAGATATGATTTCCCATGTATCATATTCTTGGCACATAGGATTAGACTATATTTTTACAATAGGATCTATGAATAGTTATTTTCAATTTATGACAAGTATATATATATTGTGGGTGGAATTGTGATTTTCTTTATAGGAATCAATAAAAATATTTGGGTAGTTAAAGTAACCCGACATATAATTCATAAATTTATCGTTTATCCATATATTTGACTCATGTATATGTAAATGGGAATTCCAATCTTTATTCTCACATATCAATCCAAAATGTAGTTGTTCATCTATTAGGTAATGTTACCAGGTGGTTTAACATCATGTGATGGAGGAAAATTGAGCAGTTTATTATTATGTGACTCGTAAAAAAGGTTTCTTTTACTTTAAATTTGGACTTTCATGACTTCTTCCCTAAAATTCAATGTCCTATTCTTGATTCATATATCCTATTGTTTAATATAATTTGGTTAGTATGGGGGGGGGGTATTTTATTCTTCCTATATGATTTATTTCTTCATAAACGTCTCATTAGTGGAGGTGAGACACGATACACATCCTCTATATGTAATTAGTGTGTTTTATTGGGATAAAAATTATGTATGAAGCAAGACCCATCCTATTTTAGTCCATTCATTGGATACAATTTTACAGGCATTACATTGTTCCTTAGATCGAATACATGTTTTTCATGAATTAAAAAACATAGGTGAACCTTTTTATTGAATTCTCCAACAAAATTATTCTGATAAAATCAATGGTTGTGTATTAAATAAAACATTTTCCCATTGATCCAATAAATAAATTATTATAGATATTGTAATTTCTGATCATCCTAGTGTTTTTCATATATATATAAATATTCAATGCGAGGTAAAATAGACATGTATGGTAAACATTATCTCAATTCCATTCACTAATTAATTCTGAGTTTCATTTTTAAAAATTAATATGGATGTTCAGTTGGACCGTAAAGCATAAAAGAGATTAATTTCTACTAATTTTTTATTCATATTCACCATATTCCATATTATATTAAACAATTACATATTGAAGTACCCTATCAATCAATTTTCCAAAGAATAGTTGTGGGATGAATAATTGGAATAAATTTTGTACTCATGTTTCAATTTTTTAACATGATAGACCATAATTTGTTGTTTTTGTATATTAAAATCATTTTAGAGACCTTGAATCTCATGATGAAACTATAATTTATGATGTTAGTGATATATTTGTCACAACAAACATTATGGGATTTTCCTTAACCAAATTGGAAAAAATTATGTCACTATAAGTAAGTACATTCAATTATGGGACATGGCGATGGTATATGGTTCCAACACATGCATTCACCATATTTATAATTTGGAAGAATATTTTGTTGTAATTATAATTTATAGTGGATTATGGATAATGTTTTCATGAATCCGACATACATCACATTTCTAGGTGAGTTCCCCACAGTCTTATATCATTGTTTTCTTGTAGGAACATTGTTATGGATTTGGTGGGGTATGGTTGTTCCTAGAATGATGAGTGCCACAAGATCCTATGTGAAATTATTCTTTGAAAGTGGGGATCACTTCTTATACAAATAATAGAGTGATAATCCCATAATATTCTCAAGTTTAGAGGTATTTTAACTCATTTGGCCATTCTAAAGGGTGAAGTTCACTACTCAATCCCGATTGTGATCCCTTTAGGCTCAGTATATCGAGAGAGACCCAATTTGAATATAATCAATCACAGGATCCATACATCAAGGGTATGATATTTGTTTGTAAAGATCGGGGAAAATGTTGACCTGATTTACTTATTCCATGTTATAGATTAATAATGATTAGAAAACTTTTCAGTGTGTGATGCAAGAGACTACCCCCTCCTGATCTAGTTCGTCTATTACTATAGATGTGTTTGCTTGAGTTTTGGAATGGTAATTTTTTGATTGAAGGAAAATACCCTACATTAGATTAAAAGGGAAATCATCCATAAACACTATGACACAAATAATTATAGGGTCCAATTCTTCCTTTGTATGGAATACTCAACTATTATTTTCTTTATTGCTAACTATATTTACCCATTGATTTTAATATTTTCTATTTTCTATAGTAGTTATAGTTCCAAGCCAGTGTTGTGAGAATAATTTGTTACATAATTATTATTGAATCCTTAGTACATGAAGAAACATTTGGGAAAATACATTTTCCTAGAGAAACAAATAAAATCCATAGCCAGCCTAAATAAACTGTACGTTTTGATGGATCCTTACAATAGGGTTGTAAGATAGGTAATCAATTTACAACTACCATGATTGGAAAGTTTCGTGATTGTAGACAACATCTTTTTATTACATATTGATGTCCACATAGGTATTTATTTGGATGGGTTGTTCTGTAAGGAAATCATATAGGGTCAACACCTTCAATTCATTGTGTGACAAGAACTATATGTTGTAGTATGGTAGAATAACTTCTCATCTGGATAAACACCCGACCAACATTGGATGTACAAGAATGAACGTGATTTGTTCTATACAAGAGACCAATTGGACAATGTGGTGCTTCATGTAATGTCTATTATTTTACATTTAAATTATAATTGTGAGGCAGTTTTTATTGACCATAGAATATCCGGTTTTTGTATTTATAATTATTTACATTAGGTAGTAGACACTATTCAAATTTGGAACATTATTTTCATATTTCAGGAGGTAAAAAAGTGGTCATTCCACGGGAACCATATAAAAAATGAATGGATTTCCTTATAAAACGGGCATCATGACTAGTGGGTGAAGAAATCATTTATTGAGATTCTCAATGGATTCTTGTAATTACTCAAACCATCTCTTGTTTAATACCATATTAATTAAAATGGTGAATTGGAGTGATTGTCCTTCCAAGAGGAAATGAAACACTATATATACGTGATGTGACCTAGAATCCTCATTAGATAATTGAAATTATAAGGGAGTTATATTTCTATGATTAGGGTACTGTTTTGAGGTCAACCTTGAGGAAATGGTGTCATACAACAAACACTGAGAATATCCTTGATGTTACCAAAAAAATAACTTTAGTAGATTAATCCTCAAACTTTACTTTTGAATAATATCAATGTTTGCTTGATGTTTCAAGAAGTAATCACATCATTGATAGGAATTGAGCTCTTGGTCAATAACATAAAATTAATTTATTCATAAAAGGAAGGGTTTAATTATAATAATCATGGATTGTTGATTAGTAGAACCATCATTCTCAAATCCAAGTGGCATGAATTGGAAGAAAAAAGCTCAATGGATACTATAAAAGAAGTGAATTCCTCATTATCAGAGGCCATAATTATATTATTATACAATAAATACCAATTCGTACGGGAAATTAAAAGGAATAAATAAGTTATATTGATCATAATATTTTTGATCGGTGATGGGAAATCTCCCTTCACAATGTGATTATTAATGTATCTGAATTCGATGCACACCATAATCTTCCCATTGTATTTATTTATAGGGAACATGTGGGTGATCAATATTTTGAAGTCTACTTATCATATGAAATTGGGTTTTATAAATTTGTCAACATATGATTCTATATTATTATCACAAAAGGAGTTTATCCTCCTGTATTCTGGTTTGAAACCTTGATGACCACTGAGTAAAAAATTGTGGTGTCTAGACAAAATATAGTTCATCCTGTGAATTTATTAATAATTATAAATGAAAACTTATAAGTGATTATTCAGAAAATAAATTTTCATATTCATATCCTCAAGTGGAAAGGTAATAATAACAATTTTAGTTATCACATATTCTTATCTTCCAATTTTTACCTACATGAGATCATTGATGGTTGGTGTATATACGTTGTGCTCAAATGAAATAGAGTTTTTCATGAAGAAATCCCCCTCATCATCCACCTTTATGTATGTATCATCATTTTTAAACAATGTTGATAATCTAGGGTAATCGTTGCCACTATCAAGGTGAGATTGGATATGGGAAGAGACATTGTCACACTGAATTTTCAGAGGAATTAGTAAGTGATTTTGGAAATTATTATTTTAATTTACACTATATCGGGGAATAGACTGAACCAGGTCATATTGGACTATTTCTATCACCTCAATCATGTTAATTGGTATCAGATAATCACTATCGATCATATTCTAGGTAATCCCAGAGGAGTCTACAAAGCCATTGGTGGATAAAACCTACAAAACATCATTCAACATTGGATTTTTGATTCCCTTTTATAGAAACCTTCCTTGACACATATGTATTCATAGAACTCAATGGGTGAAATTTCACCATGTATTATTCAAACATTCCAGTCGATAATGTATTTCAAACATTAATGAAATGTTAATAGTCTACTGTGTGGTTGTGAATCCATTATTTTCTGAGAAAGATGTTTTATTTTGAGTCTTGCTGTATATCCAATAACTCAACATTATATGTGAGATTCCATAATTAAACATAGATCTTTATCTTCCCTAGTCGACTTCTCTATATCTTATCATACCCTTTAATGGTTAATTTTTTTGGGGATTACTCCCCCTTACTATATCCCAAACACCGCAGGTTTCAAACTAGGATAAGAATGATCTCAGAACCATTGTTAATCATAATCCTTTGGAAGTATAGATAGTCATGATTTATCGAAACATATAGGGGTATAATATTTCCATATATGACCTTTTCCTTAATCATTCATACGAATTAGATGGATTCATGATATTCTAATGGGGTGGTCTCTAATCAATAATCCTCTCCAGTTGAAAATTTTATATCAACCTCCTATGAGTTCTAGAGGGATTCAACGGGTGCCTATATGAGTTCTTTTTAATGATGTTAAATATCTATATTTGAGATATTGTACTGAAGAACATCCAAATTCTTTAGAATTTCATATTTTTTTCTAGAGTTCTTCACATCCATGATTCGGTAATTTCTTAATTATTTTGTTCAATAGTTGATGTCTTGATGTTATATTGGATTAGAGATTGGGGGGAAGAAAATGGAGTATTAGATACCAATCGAATGGATCACAATGTCTTTACCATTTTTATGATCTAATAGTACAATCGAACCCTCACTAGTCATTCATGTATGATGATTGTTCTTGGATGACTACTTGAGGGAACTAAGAAAAAACTGTTTCTCTATTGGGGTTTTTGGAATGCTCTTCCATGGGTCTGATCCACATAAAAATCTTATCCATAGATGTGATATAACTATTTGATTTAACCATGAATAATCTATCAACTATATCCTTGGTAAAATCTTCATTAACCACAATATAACTTTTTTTGTATAGGGAATTAATATATAGAGGCATATTAATTATTAGAGAAGGTATCTTCAAAGTGAACAAGTTAGTAGAAAAAAATATCTTCCTTTTATTAGGATTCTATTTGGTGGTTTACCTTATATTCCCTACATATTGATAAAAGGAAATATATTATAGTAAAAAATTATGTTGGTGCTTATTATGAACGATCTACATATTATTATTTTTGTGTTTGATGATTACATAAACCTATTAGAGGCGTATTCAATGTTTCCTCCCTAGGTGGAAATATAATCTATTCCGTTTGATAGAGGTCCCTTAGGGTAGAATAATTTTGTAAAAATATAATTTGGGTCCCCAAATAATAATACTTCTACCAATGCCAAGGATGTACATCTATTCAAATACCCTCTTCTTTTTAATGGGTGATATTTACATAAGGCATGTGTGCCAGGGAATTTTCTTGGATCACCTTTTGGAATCAACTATGATTTTGAGAACATTGAAGATAAAAAAGTATTGGATGGTGCATCTCAACCTCCCATAGAAAGGTAAGTACCTATGATGATTAGAGAGGGTTACCTCATTGGATTTAACGGGATGTGGTAGCTTTAGTAGGTTATATTATTTGTATGAATTGAAATAAAAAATACATACATGATTCGGAAGGAGTATTCCATATTCATCTGTACCTCAAATCTCTAGTAACAGAAATATCTTTTCAATTGTGGTTGAGGGTGGTTTTTTCCCACTCATCTAATGGAATATATTGATTTAGGGCCAACCAAGTGTTTTAATGGGAACTATTATTAGTTTAAGGGTAAGAGTGATATTGTTTCCTTTACATGACTTTTACCATATTATAAGGTATGATTAAATACAGAGATTAGGTCCTATTAATGGAATCATCCAAATATTGTAATTTTTCTACAGTCTCACATAAACTGGTTGGCTACCTCATTGGGATTAGAGGGTTATGAAGCTCATCCTAATGATTTTTTTAGTATATTTTCAACTATTACAAAGTGAGATAGGGATACTCAGTGAATATATTAAAAACTTCCATCCTTATATAATGATAGAAACCATATAATTTTTGTATTCCTTGTTTTATATAAGGACATTGATTTTCATTTTCCTTAGAATATAGATAAATTATTAATGAAACTTACAATAGAGGTATTCCCATCCCATTATGGAACCTTTTGGACATGTACTAGACCGAATGGGGGTTTCCCTATTAGAGTGTATATAAAACAGATCATCTTGGTTTCCTCCTACTGATATCTAGGGCCCATCGTCAATTTGAACTGAGAAACAAAGAGTTTGAGATTCTATTCAGGGGTATCTCGCACCATCAAATGATGAGAAGTTGGGGTTTCTTAAATTTTTGGATGATGAAAATTTTCACCCACCCATTCATGATATGGGTCCTTCTCAGGCTGCATGTGTACATGACACCATTCCATGTATTCCATTTGATCACTAGGGACTCTATGGTATTGAATTGTTCGAGTGGTACTAATATCGGGGCCAAGTACCATTTAAATATAGTGGGATGATCTCAATTAGCTATCTTAACTATAATATACCAATGATTTTCGATCCATGATTGGGTTGAAAGATAATCATGGTGGGGGAGATGCTATTTACATATGGGTGGGAAGTCCCAATCATCATTGAAATTCACGTTTATATAGTCATTTTTGCTAGATCTAAAGCTAGACTAATGGTCAAATAACACTCTATTATGTAGATAAAAGATTTATTGATGTTTTGGTGGAATAATATTCATCATTGACTGAAGATGATACTGTGTGGGAATGTTTCGCCTGAGTAGCTCCTAGTTAACATAACTAAGACTTTGTATCTCATCCTCATACTATGCAAACTATTCCACTTGTATGTATTTTTAGCTCATTTGGGTTAATTATAGGGTATAACTCTTTCTTTCCATTTATTATTTGTAGTGATCATCCATAGAGTTGGAATATCATTATTCAATAGTTCTAGGTTTTGTATTTTTCTTCTATTTCTACATGTGGTCAACCATTGATGATGCATCCAGATCACCCTCCGCTGATGTTATAATCACAATGTTTTTTTCCATATATATTTTCAGGAGGGTCAAAATTTTCTATTATGATTGCATTTATGAAATTGATTGAGGTGTATCAGGTAGGAGTAGTTATCGAATTTTTATCAACACATAAAGGTATATTTTTCTATAACATCATTAAGGTTGTTTTTCAGACCTTTATATATATTATATAATTTTTACATTTAAACCACACAATGTTTGAATGATTTATCAATAAGATTATCCCACCACAATTAGAGAATAGTGGCATTGAGTGAGATTATAGTAGTGATTTCCAAATGTGTTCCCAAATAATGATGGTTTTTTATAGATGGAATAATAAATGGGATTCCAAACATCAATGTCATATTCACATCCTATGGAACACTGATTTATTTTTAGTGTCAATGATGATTAAAATACACTCATCTCTATGAGATAGGGATAGTCAAGGGTACAATTGGGATTTATTAATCCTTTTGATGAGGATTTTATTATTCTAGATCAGTATCTAATGAATCATAATATGGGAATTGATATATAAATTACCCCAACACTACAAGAAATTTTGTATTTTGGACATCCATTTATTTCGTCTGGACCCTCTCACAGTGTGATTGATATATTAATGACTATTGAGATAAAAATTCCACTAACACTATGGTATAGGGGATTTTTAGTAGCTATCAATATGTAATAAGTCCAATTAAGGATTGATAACATGATGGATGAATGTGGTGGTAAATAATTCCTTATCCATTTGGGTTGTGTTTCCTCCATCATGGTTTCTATGGTAGTTTTTATTGTGACCCATTTTTGAAACATTATTCTTGTGTATGAGTGAGGTACAATAGAAAATTGTATTGGGACCCATTTTATTTTGAATAAATTTAATCGTGGTTGATATGGTGCAATAACATCCCATTATGGGGGACATTTTCAATGGGATGTTGTTGGGTTTTCAAAAATGTACACATCCATGTTAGGAATACCTTGCCATAATTTTGAGGGGACATGCATGAAGATACATTATCAATACTCTAGATTTGATCCTGATATCATAGTACATATAGGGTGGGGTTGTTTGGTTGTATTTACAAAATTGAATATCCACTACTTGGTCCCCTAATTTCATCAGAGTCCATGATAGTATAAGATGTTGTATATGGGGTGTTCTAATATTCCAAGTCCATGCTATAGTGAAAATGCCCATATTTTCCCCATCACTTGACACTGATTATTTACATTTATTTGATTATTGGTATAGAATGTGTAGTAGCGAAATAGAGGAAAGTATATTGTAGATTTCCACAATCATTTTTCAGTTTTGGATTACAATAGATAGACACAGAAGCCGGTTTCTATTGAAAAAAATTATATTTATTGTCCAAAGGTGACCCTAATATCTAATATATGTTTTGTGTCTAACCTTCAATCATGGATGAGTTTTTAATGTAATTTGGTATTGGTGAGGCATGAAATCAATTTATTTATCTTATGAGATCACATTATCAGATGTTATGAGTGGAAATAACTTAGTCAAGAGGTTATGTATGGATAACTCTAAATATATATCCATTCCAGCCTCCCCACACATGGGTTTTTAAGACTCCACATGTTCGTACAATGGAAGATAATTTTATAGGGCACTTGATAAAAATGGTGATGAGTTTCTGGTATATTATGGGGAACTATATACGGGTTACCCCAGTGTTTCGAGCACATATCTTTATGATGGTGTCTCAGTTTTGATCACCTATATATGTGGAGGTGTCTGGGTAGGGGGGCTTCCTTGTTAAAGGGAGGTGTCACCAAGTGGAGGGTTACCACATAGGACTCCATGAACAGAGTTCCTATAATCCATACCCACACTACCATGAGTATGATTGTCATTGTAATGATATCTTTATTATTCAATTGTTGATTTAGAAAACTATTTTGTGGAAGAGAATGTGTCTAGAAAAATTATCAATAACACTAGTATTGATATGATAGTGAAATGAGCCTCATTCTGTAGAATGGACTAATATTTCAGCCAACATTTGGGGTATTATTATGGATATGAACTTTTTGTATGATTGTTTCCAAAACATACATATTTACATATATTGCTTTGGGAATATATGTGGCTATGAAGATGTAGACAATGAGAAAGATATTTTGTATTATTATAAGGGACTTGAGCATGCTTAAGGATGGATTTTGAAAATTCAAATCATTCCTATATAATGATGGGATACGATATTAGGTCCAATATGAATTCCTATTCATTATATAAAAATGAACCGGCCGAATGAGAGTAGGGATATGAGACATTTCTTATATGGCCAATGAAGTATGATGGTGAAATAGTTCATTGGTATAATTAGAAATATGATCTGAGATTTGTGAGAACCTATAATATTTCATGTAGCCTCACTGAATATAATATAATATTTTCCGGATGTGTTCACCTATCTCACATTATTGTACCGTATTTTAATTATTATAGAATATCATTCCAATTATTTTAGAGTATATCAGAGGCCTTTTTTAATACAATATGACCTTATCCCAGTAGATGATCCCCTCTCACATGCTGATCCCCTACCAAAAAGAAAATATGTTCAAAATCAAGTGTTTTTTTAGTATTGCACCTGTATTTTTTTTTTAGGAATGTGTGCACGTACCATGGAATATTCCACTCACACTTTGTGATCTCTAGTTTGAATTGACTTATGAGCCTCGTCTGATGTCATTTCCTTTGCTAGAATATCCTTGTAATACTCCTCATTAATATCAAAAATGTTCTCTTGATCTGGAGTATAAATTGGTTTGGTATATTCATTGTATTATGCATCAATGTATTTTAGGAAAAAAATATGGGCCAATCCCTATATGCTAACTACTGTCATAAAAATCCAATGGAGTGCTTTTGTTGTTTATAGAATATATTGACACTATATCAATTTGTGTGAAAGAATATAAGCCTGCATTTTTTATCTCTCCAAAATGTACTAGACAACATCATTAATAGAATTGGGGTTATAATCACAATCATATCCTCCTTGTTCCATTCAAATATGATGATATGATTCATTCCTGGTGGAAGGGATATGTTCTTCCCCAATTATTGTTATTGTAATATTGTTGAAGACATTTTCTAGAGTGAGATGATAAATGATAATTCTTCATAGGTATCCCATAAATATGGCAACGAGATTCATTATTGGGAGAAGTGATATGATTCCACTACTATTTATCATTAGGGTTCTTCACTAGGTGATACATTCTTATATCTCATGAATGAGTGTACATGGGGTGAATTTGTGGACTGCTTCCCTCAGAGGGTGACATAGGGGCACCAATGAGATGACAATGGTGTAAAATTATGAAAGGAACAATCTTGGATGAATTCTAAAATATAATGGGGCCTTATTCGGATCTACGATGCAAATTATTTATATATATAGTTCTAAATGTGTTCTTTATGGATAAGATTCCAAAGTGGGTGGGGAATGAAATGGGATCGACTATCTTCAAAGAATATTTTATTGAATAGGGATGGCACATAAAATTCACTGATTGGAGACCATTCCATGCATCCTAAAGGTTTCATATAATACCATGTCTATGGTAGTCTAGAAAAAATACATATTACACCTAAAAATGATGGAATAAGGTTGGAGAGCTCATCCAATGACCCATATGGTTTTTAGTGGTAGCTAATGTTCTTAAACAGACTCATAATTAAGACATGATCATAGGTTGTGGTTTTTTTGGTGAGAGAAATAGAAGTCATCATGATGAAAATACGGATTGAGTTATCTAATTAGTTCATATTTTTGGCATTTCAGGTACTCAATCAGATATGAATAGGTAACACCATTTTACATTATTATTCCTAGATCAACCATTGTGATCATGAAGAATTTTTTAAATTCAAATGTAATAGTTTCACGGGAGAACCATTTATCATGGGATTCACGTCATCTGTATTATTATTATTGTTTTAAAATGAAATTGTTGAATGCATGTTTCATCGATCATTTTCTTTTATTTTAGATATTCACAAGTATTTAATCATTTTTAATCTATTAAATGAATAAATGTCTATAGATATTCTTGGGGTTCAGGAGACAAGACACTCAATTCCAATAATGATTCATTTATCCATTCATTTCATGTATTCACACTAGTATTAACCTAGTTTTTCTCTAATTGAATAATTATTTTTTAGGGTACCGAAACGGTTGAAAAATCAATCACATAATATTTTACATTTACATCATTACAATAGACTCACAATGACTTTATAATCCATAACTAGGTAGTGTCCTTCACCCAAAGGTAGTCTGTTGATTGGTGTTGTAGGCCCAATGATTCTTATGAACTCATGTTGGATGATATAATGGGAGGTTGGGATCATTCTACCTTTTTGGGTGGAATTATTTCATACTCAGAGACTCCCTTATATACTTAAAATATGTTAGATATTATCTTCTTAATCCCAATATGGGACTACTTACCCACACAAAATGGTCATCGATTAAATCCTTCCATGTGGAAAGTGGTTTCCTATAATGAGACCATCAATATGAACCTGATGATATTAATAAACATCCCATTATTTCATATAAATGGGTAGTGGATTACATACTGAATATATATAACCAGACACATTTGAGTAGACTGCCTTGAAAATACACGATTCATAATTTAATGATAGGGATAAAACAGTATGAGGAATCCTACATTTCATACATATGAAAGGAATAAAACCCCCCATAGTTCATATGACATATTTATTTTCAAATAACATGGAAAGGATATATATGAGGTAATATATGCTTCATGTATTTGGTGTGTTCAATAGGAAGGCATCCTATGTGTCTTGTTCTAGGGAGAAAAATAATGTCATTGTTGTTCAAACACCCTAAAGGAATTACCCCATGTGGATTCCCTTTTATAGGGGAAGTCATAAAATTTCACTCAATAAGACTTAGAAAAAGAGGATTTCCATTATAGGTGAGGTTAATGATGTGAATGATATGGTTAATGCCAATACATATTCCAAAATGGGCCATTCTCTGTTTGGGAGACAATAAATATCAATTAATCACACTTACTATGAAAAGATATGGAATTAATAGTAAGGGGTATCCCATATGAGGTGTTTCATTTATTGCTCAATCGTAGGGATTGAGTCATGAATATATTTCGTAAAAAAGATTTAGATTCTTCAATGTTTAGTACCTTTCTCAATCAACCAATTGAAGAGGTATGGTGATTTACCCATTAAGAACTTTTGGGTCCCATTAATGTTATGGTAATAGACGGGATTACACTAAAGTGGATTCCCATTAAATCTCAGTCTATAAAATTTAGTATTATGTATCCTTTTAGAAAGGAATTATAGTTTTAATAATTTAGTTTTTAGTTATTACTCTCAAATGGATGTCCCAAAATTTCTACTGGAAATTTTTATCCTAGGTGGGGATGTTTTCCAAAGATGTAACATCTATCTACCTAGAATGTCTAGACCTCCATCCTAACAATGCCTTTGTTGACCTCCTGTAATGTTTGGGGTGTATCTGGACATGTATATAAATATATCGAAATTGTTTGGATGTAAGAAGACATGTCTAAAGTAAACATGTATGATCTAGTTGATTTTTCCAGATGACATTGCATGTCTTGGATGAGGTATCTGAATGGAATCCTAAATCCGTGGAGACATGTAAAAATGGTATCAGAATACTGGGGAGACATGTGAAGAGGGTGTCACAATTCTCAGGTGATGTGTCAAGAAGAGATCCCATAACCCATGTGACATTTACATACCGTGTCTAATAACACTAGAAACAATTATAAAGGGCTTCACTTGACTCGAGCGACATTTCCATGAGGCGTTTCATGACATGGATGAAATGAATCATTTGCATAAAATTATATTAATGACATGTATCATGGAAACCCCAAAATCTGGAGAAAATTTACAAAGGGTGTCACTTGAATCAAACAATATACACAAAGGAATTCTCAATACATAGGTGATATGGTTGTGGACATCCACATGAAATTGAAAACAAGTAGGTAGGAAATCACAAAACATGGTTTACATGTATGAAAAACAAAACCATATCTGGGTGACATGTCTTAATATTTCCTTGTGGTTCCCAATATGTGCCCAAGTGTTTTCACATGTTTTGGGAATGTAATGAAATGTACCTGAATCTTATTATATCTTACATAACATAATTTTCCATCTCTTTTCCTTATTTTTTGGTTTAATTTTTTATTTATTTCAAATGTTGCTCTATGTTTTCATATAAATAACCTATTTAAGATTCATGACACCTGATCTAAATAAGGAAACCCCTCAAAATGATAGGGAAGACCCAATAGAGTTATTTCAAATGTTACCTATGGTTAAAACCTGATAATCATTTAAATTCTATGTGATCAGTGAGGTCATTACTTGGATTTTACTTGGTAGGAGACTCTTGTGATAATGTGACCTTGTGCTATGAGAAATCCACTCATGTGCTCTTGTAAATTAGTTTCCAGAATATATATTAATAATACTAGTTATTTTTCTGAGTGCATGGATTTATAAGAATCATTGTCCAATTTTATTAAAAAGTTTCATGATGCATATCTCAAAAATATGTGATAGATTCGGTGGAGAGAATTTTTAATAATGAGCTTTTCATGATATTGATTCATTCATCCATGATGTCATAATACAATAGTGACCATGTTAATGTTCATTTATTTCCATGTCTGAAAGACATCATCATAGATATTTAATTTCAAGTACCAATGAAGAAAATTAAAATATTTTTTGTACTGTAGAACTGCCATGTCCAATAGCCATTGTGATATCAGGAATCCTGATAAGTGTATTCTAGGATTACCTTTTAGAGTATGTTAATGTTATGTTTTGTTTATAAAATTTTTTAATCATTACAAGTAGTGATTTATTTTAATTTTTTAATGTTTTAAGGTAGGGAATATTTAATAATTGAAAAATAGATGAAAAGAAATGATTTTAGTATCTTAACATACACTTCATGCCTCAAGCGATGGTCATGGTTCCATTCCGTATTTTTGAGGAAGAAGAGGAGAAGATATCTAGATGAAAATTTGTACATGTCGTGTAACTTGACTACATATTGTGGCTTCATTGGAGAGGAAGGGTGCCTCCATAACATGTCGTGACAAGTGAACATGTTTTGAATGACATGTACATGTCATGTAACCTTAGTACAATCCATAACTACTTTCAGCACAATTTTTGGAGAAGATTTTGGTGAGATCTACATCAACAGAAGACCAATCATTTTCACATCATGATCCCCCAGACAGGATGTGATGTTCGTCAAACATAGAATTAATTAACATGATATGTGGAAGACTAACATGGACACGGAGGCAACATGGACCAATGTAACTTGTCATGTACCTTCATAACACGATGTGAATGGCGACGGGCAGAACCCATTCACTACCTCTAAATAATTCCATTGGATGCACAATATGGAGCATCTTTTGGATAGAGGACCACCTCCCGAAAACATCAGAGAAGGCGCACCACCAACATCACTACATCTGAAGGATTTTTATTTATTTTTTATATACCCTTTCATGGTTAGAATGTTCTGGTGATTTATTTGTGTTATTGCAAGGTTGATGAAGGGGAATTGGATGTAAGGTATTTTATCATTATAGAAAATCTTAATAGGATTTTATATTATCTATTCCATTCAATCCACATTCTTAATTATTCATTCATGACCACTATGAGTAGGGTTCAAGATTGGGTTTACTTTCTTTATTTTTGAATCATCATCACCTAGGATGAAAACTTTTGCTTAATATTCAATCTATGGACTAGACTTCTACCATGAAAAATGGTATTTTACTTCACTATTTTTAAATAAGGTATTAGGTTACCCATCCATTGTAATACGATGTACCTAACCACGTGAACATGTGAACATTGGATGGAGATCATTTATCAAGATAATTGAACCCAGTAAGACATCATTATGATGACTACATGATTGTTAGTTAATTATTTTATACTGTTACATTACAAGAACCGAGAATTATTTTTTTCTGAATCCCATTTTATGTTGTCTTTTCCCCATTATACAACAATCCAATAAATAAAAGTGTAAATTTTTCGAAATTAGAATAGTTTTATCTTTTTTAATTAATATTTTCATCAACCCTATCTATGTGGGTTTGACCACATAAATTCATATCCAATACTACTCTGTAGTTTAGTTATCTATTTGATTCATGTAATTAAATTTCATAATTGAGAATCCTTGTGGGAATTAATGATTCTCGTGGGTTTGTCAACCCCCATGGAAGGTTTCTCATGTGTTTTGTAGAAGTTTTATCTACGATCTTTCATGATATTTAGATAGATTTTCATAGACCTATTGTGAGATTGATATGACTTTTAAAGGGCCTCTTACATGACCACAATGACTTGTCATGGGGACATCACGAGACCGAGCATGCTTGTCAAAGGGCCTTCAAATGACTAATGGTGATAAAAAGAGGTGTATTAATCCTTTAAATTGTAATAAATTTATATTCCCTTTGTGAGTGGTTTATTTCATTTCATGTTTTATTTCCATCATTAATACTACATTGATAGGGGATGTCACGACATTGTACGAGGGTTGTCATGGATAATTACTATTACGGTCTGTGATGAATAGCATGATCAATGATAGATATTGTGATGATATGTGAGAAATTTTATGGATAATTTATCTACATGTTTTTGGATCTATGTTGGCATAAAATGATAAAATAGATGGGTCTGGGGTCCTTTTTATAATGATGGTGATATGCTAATTTCATTCATGTGACAAGGTAGACATGCCAACAGGGGTTATGTGAGTTCTTATGAATCACATTGGCATGCCTCATAAAGATCAACCTAACTCTAAATCACATAAGGCATCCAAATTTCTCCACAATTATTTTGAAATGTGGGTTGGGTTACATTTAACCGTCTCCAAGTTACAATGATTCATGATTAGAGGAACTCCTCTAGCATCCTTCAAATTAAGATCAATGCCGGTTTGGATGCCTTCTATATAATTGAATGATTATCAAATGGGCCTCACATAATCATTAACAGATGAATCAAAAAACATGATGTAGTATCATGTGATTTATTATCCTTATTAGGGTGACATGATTCAATTGAGACAACCACAAATACCTTATGCCATTCTCCCATTGTTTTGTCGAGAAAAAACCCATGCTGTAGATATTTCATCCATCCTAGAATTTATACTGCACATTTGGTGGGTTTCAGGACCATCAAACTCAATAGCTAGGATGTAATGGTCTATATATATATATATATAATTTTCATTTAGTTTGTCTTTTTTTTTGAGTATGATATCATATACATGTGACTCATTCAATGGAATTAATATATTAAAATATCATGTTGTAAAACATCAACCAATACACATAAATTATATCTCATGATAATTTTTTCATACCAAACATTTACATGGAATGCAACAATAGTATGATTGGAAAATGTGTAAATTTATATTATCATCATGGAAGGCTGGTGAGTCCAATAATCCAACTTTCATATTTGGTTGATGTATGACATAATCCTAGTATCCTAGGGCATAAAATCGTCTAAATTAATAAGTATTATAGACATGCGATGCATCACATCATCCATATATTATACGTGGTATAATCTTATTGTCATAATAATTTCATTAGTGGGAAATGCATCATGTCCTCAACAAATGATATAACTTAAATGACTCACGTAATCCTATATCATAGGTAGTTAAAATCCATTAGTATTCTTCAATAAATATATGTAAAACCATATCATTATCATACTATCATAAATATGTGACAAAATGAATCATATATAAATGACATATAAAAAACTTATAATTTCATGGATATAGTGTCTCAAATACTATTGGAGTAGATAAAATCATATATTAGATTTAAATCAAAACTCTATATGCACCACATGCATTTATTTTTTGTTAGATATGTATCTAGTCATAGAAGACCCATTTTTCCATTATTGATGAAACTCTCATTTCCATAATACCATCAAATCCCATATAGTAGGACAATAATGAAAATAAATCCATTGGGTCTGTTAGAGTATTAAAACAAGATAATAAAGTAAAACCTATCAAAGAAAAAATAATTGGAATTTCCTAATGAAAAAATATTCATTCTATAATATTTATTTTACCTCATGCATCACATCTAATGGCCCACCCATCTCCTATTGCCTTGTATTTAATCCCACCAATCATACACCTAGGGTCACAATGTGGAACTATTCACAACAAAAATAGTGAAATATACACCTTGGTATGTCATAGGTCATCATTAACACCATACCACTATTTATATATTCTACTTTAACAATTATTACCCTAAAATATCCCTGTCACGTAGTCACTTATTCATACATCTCACTACCAAAAAAATACCACACTCTAATAGCAATGTGATGTGATCCCTTGGCCCACCCATATAGAACCCAATTTTTCGATTTTAGTCAATTTTTAAATGGAAATTCTCTATGATCGTTGTTAAAAAAACATCTGTTTTAACACATGACTAACTCATTTTAATTAATTTTCCTCAAATATCACCTCTTCACAAACACCTACAACCAACTACCATCGAAAACCCACACATCATGTTACACACAAAGATCTTGAAATGTATTTATCCATAACAAATAAATGTTATTAAAAAAATTTGAAGCAAGAAACCAAATTTTTTTGGAATAATTATTATAAATTAGAAAAAAAGAAACATTATATGTTATTTAAATAAAATATACAAGTGAGAACATATATTTCATTTATGGTATTTTGATGTTCCTAAAGAACAATTTTCAGATATTTTGTTTATTATCATTGACCATTTAATATATAAATAATTTAAATAAATTATTAGAGGTATTAAAAAATCAAAATAATATTTTATATTTTCAATAAATAGATCAATTTTTATTAACTACTCTCAAATGAATATAAAATCATATAAAGGTAAAAAATGTTTTTTTATTAAAAACTATTTATATGAATGTGATGTGTTTTAATCTTAATAAATTAATTTAATAACCATTGAGGATTTATTTTAAATAAATATAAAGATAATATATTAAATTAAATTAGTTAAAATAAATTTAATAGAATTTAAATTAAATTATTGTAAATAAATATTCTATAAGGCTAAGTAATGGATTTTTAAATCATTTTTACTAAATTTTTTCCACTTATATTAAAATGAATTCTAACCAATTTTTTTAATAAATATTGATAAATTCTATAGAAAATAATAAAAAATAAAATTAAATAATTTAGAAAGGGTTTAGTTTATTTTTATTAACAATTAATAGTGACTACATTAAAATTTTCTCAATGTGGTTGTGGTTAAGTTGTGTGTCATATACGGTGATAAATTAAATACTTGGGTTAAAATATATCTTATAACTATCCTAAATTTTTTTTGTTAAAGTTATTAAAAAAATATATTATTTTATATTTTATCTGGGTTTTAACCGAATCCACCTTCACTAGAATATTAATTTCTTATTATTTTATATTTTAGGAATATACAAGTTTTACACCCACATAGACTATAGAAGGATTACTTCTTTCCTATATTTTTTAATCATTATCGAGACACTATTATTAATGGTATCCTAGATAATTCTATTCTAGAATTATGTCAACATGTTATTTATGAACAAATATTCCTAAATGTATAATATATGGTTTCTTATGTTAATAGTAAAAACAATTCCCCATGCATTCTAGAAACGAGAAATTATAATATCACTGATGCAAACATGTGGGAAAAACCTCCAAAAATTTATGTGTTTCATTTTTAAAAAATGTAATATGTCCATTTTCATATGATTCTATTTAATGAATATGTTTAATATTTATGTTTTTATTTTTTCCTATAAATTTATCTTATAATATATCATTATTTTTTCCAGTAATTCCAAAATTTATGCATTACTAATTTGTATGTATGGACAATCATCTTAACGAGGGTATGCAAGGAATTATTCATTACCACCAAAAATGAATTGTTTTCATATATTATATATTAAATTAATATGATACTTATACCATTATTATTATGGATTAGATAATTAAAAAATAAAAAAGGTGAAATTATTAGAACAATATAACTAAAATGTGCAGCGAAATTTATTAGAGTTCACATTAAAAATGATTTTTATGAAGATGTGGTAATGAATGAGTAATGTGAATTTATAAGTGAATTTTATATTTTAATAAAGGAATTAATATTGTTTTTGTAATATATATATATATATATATATTAAATTTAAATTTATTATATATAAATAGAGGAGAACATATGCAAAATTTTGGGATCAAAGGTAAGTTATGTTCTTATAATTTCATTTCTTTTAAAAAATTTCTATGTTTAATTTAAATTAAGTGAAATAATTTTAAATTTATTTAATAATAAATTTGTATATTATGATCAGTATTTTTTTGTAAATTTATATATTATTATTATTTTACGCTTGTTTTTAAATAAATCTGATGAACATTTTCTTCCATGTATATTTTATTTATAATGTTTTAAACCATGTCATTATCTATGGTAAAATTATTATTTAATTTATTTTTTAAATAATATTTGTAATTCGTTTTAATTAATTTATTGTAATCTTCTAATAATCTTATAAATGAAGTCATTTTTTTACATTTCACCAAATTTGGGAAAAGAGTAATTATTTTAATGATAATCACATGAATAGTTTTTTCACAAATGTAACAACTATTTAATTTGGTGATTAATTTTAAATTATCAATGATTATTTTCAAATTAGAGAAAATTTATCAAAATGTTTAAAATTTTTTGTTTTTTAGATAATGAAGGAATGTTATAACCCCCCCCCCCCCCCATAACTGTCAATTAATTTTATAATTTCCCTTTTAAAAGTATTTTGATCTTTTTTAATGTACATTGATGTTTATTATTGTTCAATTAGAATATTATCTAATTATTTCTTCAATATTTTTTGTATGTATGGATAATTATTTAGTGATGACAATATTTTTATGAAAAATATTCCATTTCCATGTATTATGTTATGTTGAATTGATGATTGTTTTTAATAATGAGGAAAACAATTCTATAGTTTTAATTATGTGATGGGTGGTTCCAAAAATCCCCCAAATGGATTGGATGATTTTATATATAACATGAAATAACATTGTGTATAATGTTGATTGAACTTAATTCAGTATGGGACATTGAATTCTATGAAAGTTTTGGAAGTGAACATTGACTAAGGAAATGATGGAATGGGGAGTAATCCCAATAAAATATTGGTTGTTGTCCACATTGATAGTCTTGTTGTACAATATAGTCAAATGAAATGACTTTACATGTTTATTATTATGTAAAAAACCCAATTATGTGGTCTTATGAATATGATATTCCCTCATGGACTATGATTGATTAATAATGATTAGTATCACAAATGAATCATTTCTTCAGAAAAGGTATGGATTTATGCAATGAATCATTTTTCATGAATGAAGAATGATTTGTTGTGAACATTTTATATAATTATAATAATTTCATACCCTAATCATTATATAATTCATTTATATTACACTAATTGACATCTCACATAAATACGCTTTCTTTGAATTTATGCTCATCTTTTCCTTTTTATCCAATTTATACATGTTATAATGAAATAGTTTAATTAGGATATGTTTGAGAAGAGTATTATGATAGAAAAAAAATTATGGTGTATGTTGACAATATTTTTTGAAGTATGATAATTATGTATCCATTTCTTAAAAACACTAAATTATTGTGGTCAAAAAACATGTAGTATTATTATGTGTATTGAATATTCATATAAAATGAAGAAATATTTGTTTTAAATTATGATAATGTAAACTAAGAAGTCATCAATGTATAGTTTAGTAATTTTAGAGATTATTTAATTAATTATATGTTTATTTAATTTAATACCACCTATATTGAATTAAATATTATATAGTGTGAACATAAAAGTGTGATAGATTGATAAAAATGGGTCATAATTTAAGATATATGAGGAATGATTTCAAAGATTATATTTTTACCAACTGTGATTATTATATAATGATACTTACAATATTTTTTTTAAATTAAATGTGTTGAACAAGAAATAATTAGGTCAATAATTAATATGGGGGGAAAACTCCTTTAATTTCAACATGAGAAACCAAATAACGTGGGAGATGGAATAAAAAAATGTGTATTATATCTCATAAAAAAATATTATGAAAATTAATTTGGATTAAGAATAAAAGAATATTAATGTATTAGTACCTATGAAAACAAAATTATAATACATGTTTGGTAAACATATAGTTTTACAAGTTTGGAAAGAATAAAAATTATTCATGTCTTAAATGGGTTAAAAACATGTCTTTGGAATGTTCTATCCATATGGGACATTAATAACTATGAATAAATCACATAATGTGATATGATTGCTTAAATGGGGAAGGGATATTACTATGATTATCATGGTAATTATAATGGTCTAAAGATTTATTTTTTTATAAATTTTTTAGTAAAACCCATATAGTAAAAAGAATACATTTTCTATGAAACACTATGTGTTGAAAGAAGAATGGGGGAAATATTCACTTTTATATTGGAAAATTATTTGTATGTGGAAATGAATTAAATCAAGCATGTGGATGTTAATGATAGGAGAATGGACATATTAATTAAATAAGGACTGTAATAATTGGTCAAATACCAAAACAATAAATCCAGTTTTATAATTGTATATATTGTCGAATGTATTTCATATAGTTCCAGAATCCAATGGTTAATTATGAAATTTTTCATTAACAACCACATAAGCAATGGATAAATAAAAATCTTATAAAATATTCCATTATTATGTCTTTTTTGAGGTAAAAGTATTGAATGGTACACTTATTATATACTACACAATTTTAAATTATTTTATTTTTTCTATGTGAGTTGATTATTTCATATATAAATACATTTATAATGGTATCATATCCCTAGATTTTTATTTATATTTTTATTTATTAAGGACAAATGTAAATTTTATGATGATTTTATCTCAATAAATAACAAATCTCCCCTAGATTTTTTTTAAAATGTAAATTTTAAAAATCATTCAAATATCCATACAATTAAATTTAATGAAGTTTTGGAATTTGATTAGATATTTCTATATATATAATATTAATTATTTTGGAATGGAAGAAATGTTTTATTTTACAAGTCTTCCTATGATTTTTAATCAGTGTAAATATAATATTGATCATCAAAAGTATGAAGATTCCATTTTATGTGACTTGTTATCTAATAATTAGGGGTATATATCACAAATGGATGAAGAGAATCTTAAAAATAATGAAATGTATATTGTTTTGGAATGTAATTTTTTATTTCTTGAATAGTTTTCACTTATTATCCCAAAATTTGAAGTTCAGTTTTTGAATGTAAATCATACTTTGTGATATTACTATTTAAATGAATCAATATCAAATAGGTTTCATTAAATAAAATGAATTCAAGAATAAACATCATGATAATATTGATAAGGAAATCATTTTATTGGTGAATCTCCATGTGGTGCACGAGTTATTTTTGATAATAAGAATGATAGTTAAATTTTTATTGTCATTGGTTTTTAATAATATAAGATATTTATTTTCAAAAAAACTTACCCTATATAATATATTGATTATTTTAAGATTAAAAGTGAGGTGGTCAATATTTTTGAACAGTTTTCATCTAATATGGATATCACAACATGAAGGTAAAAATGGAAAACATATCAAAGACATAACTATTTAGAAATTATGGAAAATTTGAATTTATAATGATTCCATTTCGACTTAAAACTTCCCCACATATCATCATGGATAAATAAATATAGTCTTTAGAGATTATATTGATAATTTTTATAAGTATTTATGGATGATATTCTTAATTATTCATGATAATCTAATATCATGAAGATCACATGAGGATTACGTGGAATAATGTGACAAAGGAAAATTAGTATTGTATATATAGAAAATATGTATATGGGATGAAGAACATATCATTCATGGATCGTGTAATTAGAAATGATGGTTTATCGGTGGACCCCTCATATATGGATGTTTTTGAATAATGTCCCAGACCTGCCATGGTGACTAAAATATATAGTTTCATTTATTTTTTGGAAAACATGTTTTTTGTGGGTTATTTTTCATTAATTTTAAATCCATTAATCAATATAAAAATAAAGCGATATTAGTTCCTTTAGTAAGATGAATGTGACAAACATTTCATGGAAGGGAATAGATTGTAAAACAATGAATTTTTTCTCAAGATACCATATAATTGAGAAGGAATTAAAATCTAAAATAATACATGAAATAAAATAATGATATGTACTCTTATGTGTAATGACATGGATTTGTTATATGGATCACTCCAATTGTCCATTAATGTGAAAAAATATTTTTACTAATGATTCGTAGCAAGTATTGATAATTATTTCTTTGGTGACATATTGGAAATATACATAAGTTGAAAGGTGTCACATATATATGAATCATAAAACCATGAAGATTATATTCACACATAAATAGTTCATTATGTGTTAGTGTAGATGGTTTTAATAAATTAATGACAATAACTACAGAATACATTACCACCCTATGAAGAAGACTATGGGGACTACTGTTATGAGTGGGAAGGACCATGTTATTGGATTTATTCCTTAAATCCAAAATTGTTTAAATCCAAAATTTTGTGAAGTAACATGTTATTGGACTACTGTTATGCGTGGGAAGGACCACGTTATTGGGTGTATTCATTAATCAAGATACATGTTATTGGATGTATTCCTAAAATCCAAAATTGTTGTAAACTCCATTGAAAATAACTTAGAACACTTCTCAAAAAGTCCATAATTAGTTCCAAGGTTGGCAGTATTTAATTGAATTAATCATTTCTCCATGATTATCTCAATATTAGATATATATTAAGGGTGGTATTTCCCTCAATCATTTTATTCTAAAAAATTTTATCATTCTTGAAAAAAATTATTTGTATTATTCATCATACGAACATAAATCCATAATTAAATAGTATCGTTGTACAATCATTATATATCTCATAATTCGTAGAATCAGTATATTACTGAAAAAATATTCAAATGACATGATTATTGACTCGGCATATTAATCATTCTATGTCATCTGTTGTAACATCATAACATGATCATTATCCAAACACATTTTTTGGGGTATATTTCATTGATGCTTAGGAAATTGATTCTCATAGTGTCCCAGATACATGTAGTTGAATGATTTTATATTGGAAATTATTTTCCTACCCTTGAAATCATGAACATGATATCCTTTTTCTATACACTTATAGAAAACTCACATTCCCTTCATGCATCTACCATGGTGATTCGTTCCACAGTTATCACATGTGGGAAAACACTTCATTCACTTCTTCCCTTTATCCCTATATTTCTCTGACATCATCTCATTCTTTTTCTACCATTAAAATCCATATGACTCATAGAATTATTCACATACCTTGTTAACACATGATATTATTTCCTCACATAATGATGATACATGGGAGGCAATATTCTATTGAAATTATGGCTTGAGACCATTAAAGGTATGATCCTTCTTACTATTCACATCACGTGCATTGGTGTATTTCTCATTCCTTGTACTAAGATCCTTTTCTAATCAATTCCACATTACATATTATCACATAAAATTAGGAACTCTCTATATCTCCAAACATGGTATAACAAATAACAAAAATTTATGTCTAAAAAATACTAGAACCATATAATTTGGAAATAATGGAGGAATAAATCATTCATAATTATTTATAATAAGCTTATTAATTTACCAAAGAATATCCCATGGGAGTGTCAACCAAATAGTGCAGCAATGCCCATTTTCGTGCACAATTTCAAGTTTGATTCTAGCTCAAAGCGGTGTTTTTTGGTTTTACACCTAGATACATCTTTTCCAAAGCCACCAATACTTCTTGGTATCTAGATATTGATGTATTTTCTTTTTAAAACCCATAAAATATTCCATATCAAAATTATATGATGTCCTTGTATTCTTATCCTCAATGTCTATATTAGAGTTTTGTTCACTAATATACATTTTTTATATATAGTTTCCAAGTGTTCTACTAAATTTTCTATAATTCCAACTGTAACGCCCCGACCCTAGAATCCCAGAGCTGATGAATTTTTTTATTATATTTACATGATTACAATGAATAAAATAACAAATGACCGAGTAGTTAATTAGTTTTTGAAAACCAGATATATTCAATGGTTCAAAATTATATCTTTAAAGAAAAAAAAAACATAAATGATTTATTGGGAACACCAACAAAACTATGTTTATAACTACATGTCATTCATAATAAACTAATTCATGTCATGAGAAAATGAATCATAAGAATGTGGTGAGCTCAAATGCTTAGTAAGGGTAAGAAATGCATCGAAAAATATCATAATATAAACATTAGTCATGTAGAATAACTAAGACCTTATTTCTTTAACACAAACATGAACACACTATGGCAGTAAAAAAAGATGAATAAATATTTCCATAAAAACATATTAATTGGTATAATACAAGTTAAATAACAACATGAACATTCAATTACTAGATTCATAATGAGGGATGTGTATATTCCAGACACTCTGAAACATTTTTTCAGGGCCTCGACCAAGACATATAAAAATAATTAAGTCATCAACAAAATCCATATATCATATTAGGAAGGGCCTCAGTCAATTCCACATCTACTTTTCTCACGATACATATCGATGCAATGAGAGGATATAGCAGGCCCCACCTATCACATAATAAGTCCAAAGCAATCCTAATTTGATATGTCTGAACATAATTGACCAATATATTCATATTGAAACAAAAATATGAAATATAAATAACATTAACCAATCATTGAACAAAAAAATACCCATTCAGAATAAAATGGTGAGTTGTATCAATATAGCACATACATTGTCAAACTAATAATAAATAATACAATGAAACTTGTTGGATGATATCATTTAAGGTAATCCTCATTTAAGTAAAATATTCAACAAGGATTGTTGACATAGAAAAAGATATTTTTAAATGAGACCATTGAAAAAACCATTGGGGAAATAATCCTTAAACATTTAAAATCCTCCCATACCACCGTGAAACATAACAATCATAATCAATTATAATTTCATGAGAATAAGGAAACTCATGATATGATATACCAAAGGAAATTTAATACAAAAGAAGAGATAAATAAATGCTGAACAAGGCATATATCTCATAAAAGTTAATGTGATATGAGAAAAATCCTTTTAAATTTTGATGGAAGAGTTCTTTTGGAACGTAATTTATATTTTCCATGAAATCATATTGTATGAATGAATATACAATAATATTAGAGGACATTTTAATTATAATAATTACCAACTAATGTGAAATCATGTAAAAAGGGTTCTTAATATTCTTTAGAAATAAAACATTGTAGAAAAATTGAAGAATGTATTTAAGATAATTTTAAAGGAGAAAGGAATGTTTGTTCAATAAAAATGGATGTTCAAGTTGAAATCTCATACCAAATTGTAATTCATCGATTCATATGCCCCCAAAATTTATTATAATGAAATAATAAAATGAAAAGAATTAAAATATATATATTAATGATATGTTACATCGATTTTAAGTATAAATACACCATACAAATGTATTATTAGTGAATACAGAAACTCTCAAAAAGTGGAAGTGAGATGAAGAAACTCTTACAATAAGTCCAAGTGTGTTCTGCTCATGAATTTATAGTGCTGTAATATGAAATTATAAGTATTAATAAATTAATTCATAACCCGTTAGCGATTTATTTAGTTTATCATGATTTTTTATTAAGACCAGTATGTTCTTATTGATTTTTATAAGATTGAATTTCGTCATTTCAGAGTGTTCCTTTTCTTTATTTTCATAATCGGATTACATGTTTTTATGTAATGGATATCATGTGGAATGGTTATAAATCTCCATAATTAAAATTACATATTATTTATGATCATCGAGAAGTGTTAATGTTAATTTTTATGATTTTGAAACATTGAAATTGGATGAATCATTAGATGAGGGTTTAATTATATTCACATAGATTGTTTTAGCGGTATTTGACTATTAGGATCTAGTTTGGTTATATTTTTTAATAATATGTACGTATAGTGGTTCATGTAAAATAATTAGGTTATAATAAATGTATTATAGTATGGTTCAACAGTAAAAATGTATTTATGACCAGTAATGAAGGATAAATTTATGATCAACACTTCATCATCCAGGACTGTTATAAATGGGAACCTAGTGGATGTTGATTTATGTTTTCAAATAAAAGGGAGAGAGAAATAATATTGATGATATTTCTTCCATTCATATTATATAATTCTATTATATACCTGATGATTGAGTTATCATGGTCATTTTGATAGAGGAGGTCAGCAGAGTATAACAAAATAAGATAAATTGAAATGAAACTAATTTAAAAAGAAGGGTGTTTTACCACTTGAAATATCCTCCTTGAGAACCTCTTTAAGGGAAGGGTTTTGGTACTTTTGGAAAGATCAAGATCTTCTCGGTTGTAAGGAATGACTAGAAAAGGGCATTTGGCCGGGAAATTGTGGAGAATTAAGTCTTAGATTTGTGAAGAGAAGGCGAAGTGAGGGGGTTTATTAGTGGTTGAGCGGAGTAAATTTTTAATATTATAATGATTATTTTATTATTTACCTCTAGAAAACAATTTTTTCATGTGACCCCTAAAAGTAATAATTGAATTTGAGTTTTATCCAAGTTTCCTTACCTCACTAATGACTTCATAAATAGTGTATTTAACTTTTACTTTTTATATACGGTATTTTACCATATTTAACTTTTCATAAAAAAACATGAATTTACGAAAAATACCAAATATTCACCAAAACTATCTTTCGACATCATGAATTCAAAAATGAAGTCAAATTTTCAAAAAAAATGTAAATTTTAATAATTTCATTTTTAAATATAATCCTAGTTAAATCCATAAAATAACAATGTTAATTATCTAGTCTGTGTTATTTCACAGTGAAAAATTAATTAGGATCTTATCATCTTATTACCTTAAGAAAATAAAATAATATTATTATTCACTATTCATTAGGGTAATATTACTATTCATATTACTCTACAGAAGTATGTGTTAATATTTAGAAAAAACCATGTATGTTTGATCAGATAACGAATGACTTATTAATCACAAATCTAGATTACCAATTTCAAAATTCAAAACACAGAAGAGGCCCTGATGTGTTTAATTGCTAAATTATAAATTTTTTTGTTTTGTTGGGAGTTAGTGTTTCATGAATTCTATATTAAATATATTTTTAATTATCATATTAAATAAATACGAGTGATTATCACTATGTGATAGGTATGTCTATTAAATAAGTATTATTCATTGGTTAACAATTGAAATATCAGGTGATAATATGGATTGGGATTAAGAGAAAAACATTTTTAGTAAAGTTATCCATCTACTATTATAGTATTGGGGGTGATCGATGACAAACAAAATGATAGTATAATGTAATAACACATGTCTGTAAAGATTGTGATTTCTTGTGAGAATTTAAATTTTTTATTTAATGAAGGATTTATTTTGAGATTTAGGCCCATAAAAAATTTCTAAGAATTTCAGAATCCTATGTATTAAAATTTGAATCTTTTTTTAGGTTCAATGGATTCCCTAACTATTTGGTTGAATTCTTGGTTCAGACTAGGTGCTTTGGCTACTAAACAACATTGTAGCAGGCATTTCATGGAATGAATAGTCCTCTAAAGCAATTAAATGTTTTCAATGGTTGATTAACCGAATAAAATATTGTATTCTAGGTATATGTTGAACAACTAGAGGAATCCAGACATGTACACATTGATCACATTAGGATATAGTGGTGTATTTTTTTCATTACATTTTTATATGGGGAATATAACACAATTATTCTTGGATATGTTAGCATAAAAGAATTGGTCTCAGTCATCCATACAATTTTCTATTCATCCCTTTATTTAGGGTGGTTTTTTGATCGTTTTGTTGGGGTTTCAAGTTATATTATTCTACCCCTTCCATCAATGTCATTTCCCTTTCATAGGATATGGTTTTTGGTTAATCGAATTAGTTAAGGGGAATAATTTTATTGTAGCAAAGTGTAGTAAAACAATTTTTATGCTACATTAAAAAATTCCATATTTAAAATATTTGAGATTCTGGACACAAATAATTACATGTCCTTTTTTAGGCTAATTTAAAATATAGATTTTTTATATGTATTCCTGTTAAATTAAATTTTATTTCTCTGAATATAGTATTTCTAATTGTGGAATTTTTCTTTCTTAACATTGGGGGTTTCTTGGGTGTGGAAAGAATCCCATTGATCATTTTTTATACTCGATGACATCGATCGATGATGATTTAGGTTTTTGTAACTATTTAAATTTAATTTTGGTATATATTTATGTTATTTAAAATTTATTTCATCGTTTTAATTTTACTATAATTAATTATTTTCATCGATTGGACAAGATATAGGTCCTTGTTAAAATAGATAGTGGAATAATAGGCTTGCATAAGCTTGAGTGAGAGTTTTAGATCATTGTTAAAAATGGATTAACTCTGTAATGACTTATGTTGTCCTTTATACAAACACCTGGTGGTATAATTCATTTTTGTTATAGAATATAAAGTTTCTTATTTTCACTAAGCGAGATTTTACTTAAAAAATTCAATGAATTATTTAATTTTAAATGAGATATCTGGACTAATAATTTTCAAATGACTCTGACAGACACATGGTATTTGGCATTATTACCTCTATCATCGACATATGAGGACTTGATTATAAATGTGATTCCCTGGGATTTATTATACGTGATGGGAATCAACTAAATTAAATAAAATTAATGAAACATATCATACATAAATATATATTACCTGATATCTCATTATAATGTTGTGTTTTGGATTAAGATAACATGGGATAAGTACGTCAGGATAGAATTCTATGATAACCATTGTTTGAGAACCGATTCGCCAATGATACATCATTTGATGGCTATGTATACCTAATAGAATGATTAATTAGTTTGACGTTCAGAACAACCTATATGGACTTTTAAAGGGGATGGAAATGAAGCCACCTCCATTATTATATTTTCATAGGATGAATGTGTGGCCTCGATGAAACATTGAAAATATAGATGGATGTCATGCCATACTAGTAACTGACATTGTCCCGAGATATTAGATCATCATAGAGGAACCCATTTCTGGTTTTTTGTGTTATGGAGTGACCTAGGGGACAATAATGGG
Organism: Viscum album; assembly: GCA_963277665.1. Taxonomy (NCBI): domain Eukaryota; kingdom Viridiplantae; phylum Streptophyta; class Magnoliopsida; order Santalales; family Viscaceae; genus Viscum; species Viscum album. The sequence goes on along the minus strand of OY728163.1, from coordinate 1,796,789,939 downwards.
TTTCTTAGTGACAGGTTATCCATTTTTAGGTTCTGTCTATGGGAAATTGATAATGATAATTTCATGTGTCACCTTAAAATTTGAATAAAAAAATTGGAGTTTAATATGGATATGATTATGGAAATTCATACACTATAGTGTCTAACCATTGTTGAAAGATGTGTTTTGGTCGATAAAAAATGTGTTGAGAATTTATTGTATTATTTAATTTGTGATGGACACACACACCACATTGATTTATTTGATAAAAAGGAAATACCTAAGATATGATCCCTAGGAATGAGTGTTAATCCTGATTCTAACATGATATTTGGGCTACCTCATGCTATGCCCTTAGATATGTGTCATAGGATATATAGTTCACCATGATAACATGATTTGTGCTACCTATGATATGGTTAAAGAAGATGGACGAGGCCTACTAAAAGTTTTTGGGATATTATTATTTATATTTGTTATTTCTATAGATTAGGTTACCATGAATTTGTTCAAGGGGTACTACAATTTGGAATTCCTATGATATAAAACTTGGATTATAATGAGTCATATGAGCATGTTTTTAGTTTCCTTGTATTTGATCCTCAAAGTCAACATGATTTACTATGATTTTTCATTCCTTTGGTTTTGAGGTGGGATACTATGATTTTAACAAACATGGATTATATTCCCGGATTTGAATGTATATAATAGTTCTATGATTTGAAGAAGAACCCCATAGGTATTGATTAGGAAAATTGAGTTCTGTGGGACATGGATTATTTTTTTGGAACTATTACATGTCATTCATAGAGACACTAAGAAAATAAATGATTTAGGTTTAGGGTGACCATTGTTCCATGATAAAACATGAGGATCGATGAGGCTATTTATATAAATATACATAATTATGTCTTTTTTGTTTTCTGATTGTATCACATGTATACCCTGATTTTAAAACATTTTTCTGGGGAAACATTGGTGGTTCCCTTTAGAGTTTTTATCAATATAAGACCATTTTTCTATAATAGTTGGTTACCCGACTAGATATCATTAATTGTACGACCATGTTTTATAGAAGAAAAAAGTAGCTAGATCAATCAACAGGATAAAATAGAGAGTATTATAGATTAGCTTTGAGATAGGGATTGGGGATGAAGTACATCCTCATTATATTTTATCTAATTTACATATTTTCTATATGCGGTCATCTTTATGGGTGTCCATTTAGTGTTTCTGATATGTTTTATTGTTATTGAATTATTAAAAATAATGATTCTTATTTATTTCTCTAACACACATTGATAGATGTTCATTGTTAATTAATTTTGTTTTCTTATTGTATTCTTTATCGTGTAGGGTATTCATGGGGTTTATTATCACAATGTTTATTCCTTAGAACCCCACTATAATATTGAATCCTCTTCCAGATATATTGGAACACATAAGGCCTAATAACTCTCTAGTTCGATGTTTTTAATAGTGGTCCACTGTGGATACATTATAAAGTCAATCATAATTATTTTTTTATATCATATAGAGTATTAATGTTTAATTTTATTTACTAATTGGTGGAGGTGGTAGATATATAAAATAGTAATGTGTTGGGGGAATAAAATATTTATTTTACTTATTTAACTCGGAATATTTTTTGGTTGGATGTCTAAGTCACTCAGATATTGGATTATTGGTCTTGGTTTCTGGTGTTATTATTGAGTGATTTCAACCATTCATGATGTACAAGTATTTATGATTTGGGATTTATGAAATATTGGTTTTTTGATCTTGAATCATTTTTCATGGGCTGGTTATTTTATTTATAGATCTTAACTTCATGAGATGAGTCCAGTGTTTGTGAGTCATATTTTTCATGTTGGATTCACATGAAATTCAAATGCATGTTTCTTATTTATATTCCCAATGACCTGTGAATCAACTATATTTAAAATTATTAAGACCAAAAATTGGATTTTAAAGTATTAGATGCAATGGAATTCTACATAGATATGTTTTGGTATGATGTTTTTTATAAATATAATATTGGGATTATGATGATGTTCTTGATGATGAGGGACAGTGGTCCCTCATTATATATGATTCATTATATCCCAAGTAGGTCATTGCTATAATTTTATACCATGGATATTATCCACTTATGGATTATCTTGACATTTATTATGAATATGAAAATATGTTCTTTGAATTAATCTATCAAAACAATTATATAATGTTAATTGATAATTATTTTAAGGTTATTCTATATTATTAATCCCTATGACTATGGGATTTTCTAAATAGATCGTGGTAGGTATATTTCCTTGTATGTATATTCTAATTTCTGAAAATTTCATCATTACATGTGTAATTCTAGAATGTGGATTCGAAGTGAGGATTATCCAAATATTCTGATCCTCTAGGGATAATTCTCTTATAAAAAATATTATTTAGAATAAATTCCCTATTAGGCAGTATATTTTTCCATGTTATAATGGGGATTATATATATACCGACCCAATAGTGGTAGTTTTTATTGAGACATTCGTAGTTACCATTGATATTTTAAAATAGTGGTATTTCTCATATTTTTTGAATTATATGGTAAATGACATATATGTTACATTGTAGATCCTTGAACATTGTAATATGGAATTGAATAATAGTGAGTCAACCTTTAAAATAGATAAGTGACATATAATACCTTATCACTAAAAAAAGACATATATTGATGGCCATCGATAAGGCTTCGGTCAAAAATTGTAATACAATAGTTATGGGAATAATGGATAAAAGGCTAAGTTTGACTATAATACACCATATTTTATAATAAAAATGCAATGAGTTCCTGATGATTCATTAATTTTTGTTCACATTGAAGAAATTATTTGATGCATTTAATTGATATAAGGGAACACGTGATGTTATAATGGATATGGTAATGGCATTGAGATGTCATGAATTCTAATGAGGAATGAATATAGAGTGATGATTCTTTTAAGTATCACAGTTGTATTTAGAGGGTAATATCTTTCATGTTCCTTATCCAATTTTCATTGTATTTTTTTGGAGTGTATAAGTGGTAAATACATTTAAAAATTCTTTTAGTCTGGAATGAAAATACTATGTTTGGTGTTCATGAGATAGATCATGAGAGAGATGTGAAACATGATTTTTTAGAGGTTCATGAAGGATTCATTGATTTAATTGAAACATTCTTGTTGAGTATGGTGGTATATTTTAGTCACATTATCCTAGTTATAGTTATATATATCAAAGTGTATCATGAGTTAGGTTATGAATCAATATAGTACATGAGGATAGACCAATTTTATTTGAGAGAAATTGTGGGGGAATATATTTCATACAAATAGCACTTTTAAATTTTTATTTGGAATGTGGTCATGAGTTGGATAAGGACTCCTGCTTTTTTGAGATATTATGATCAATGTTTTCCATGAGTTATGATGAATTGAGAAATTTCAATACATTATATTGTAAAAAATTTAAATGTATAAAATTTCATGGCATTATCGATCCATAATGTTATAAAATGTAGGTGTATAGTGGTATAAGATGAGAATGTCTTGGGAGGAGTGATATGTTTGTGATTAAGTGCCCTATTGTGGCAATTCTATCTACGTGGTGTAGAGGTGGTGTTAATGTGGGTATTGAACTATATGAAGGTCATAATTGATATGGATGATGTTCTAATGAAATAGAAACATGTAGTGATTACATTTTCGGAATTCCATCGATGTATGAGAAGGAAACTGACATATAGACATTTGATTTAGTTTTAGAATCAAAGATGAGATATTATATAAGATTATGTATATTTTTCTATTATATGTATGGGTGTGATGAGATGTAAATTGCATATAGTTTGATGTTGGACTATTGGAAAACGGGTTTTAGTAGGAAGTTTGTATGTTGGGGAGTACCATGGATTAAAATTATCCAGTACAGAATGAGAAATATGGCGGTGTAAACCCCATACCAGATAATGATATTTTTGATGAAATCATGTTTTCATGAGATTTCTGAGCATGATTAAAACCCATAATTCTTTTACGATGATATTTGTGAGTATTTTCTCAACTATTGATCATTTGTTTCCCTCATGTATATAATTTCACAGTAGAATCCAACTCGACATTCATTGGAATATCCCAAATAATTAAGAATGGAATAATAACCATAGTTAGTTGAGAATTTTTAGATAATTTTCATTAACCATATAAATGAAATAAAATTTTTTTGTGACATTGTAATTCCTCCTATATATATTTGTTCTAAATTTCATAAGTAATTTTTTTTAGATCGGGATAATGATTTTTTTGTTAATCATGACTCAAAACATGGTTATGAGCCATTAAGAATCGCAAATTTTTATTTTTGACATTTTTGATAAATGGATGTTTTGAGTGTTTTGGTGAAAGTATCGGTTGGGTAAGGGGTATTTTGTTATTTAAAAGTTTAATGATGTTAAATGGTTTCATGGATTGATTCATGGTGGGAGTGATTTAATAAAATTGATAGGGGGAATTTTGATTTATAAAAGAATAATACATTTATTCACACAATGTCATAGTGACAGTTGTGTTATTTTTATGATTTAAAAATTGTACCTAACCAACATTCCAATTGGATGGTGCATCATAAACTAAGAGGTCATGAATAGTAATACCTTTTTATCATATTCCTTATTTATTGGGGGATTTTGGGATTATTTAACTGGTGTTTAAAGTGATCTTATTTTCCCCATAATACTTACATACCATTTCCCCATTATCATTTCTGATTTCAGTCTGAAACATGTTATGACCTGATGCTAAATCCACTAGAGCCTTAGAGAATAATTCATTTTTTGAAGGTATTTTTGGGATTATATTTAGGTGGATCAATGATTTTTTCTATACATATTAACACATAATTTTAAATAATGGGCATTAAATTTTTTTAATGGGTATTGGCCATAAGTTAAAATATTTTTCATTAGAATTTTTATTTTTTATTTGTATTTTATGGAACATAGTCCAGGGTATCATCATGTTGAACTATAATTAGTCCCTTGAATTTTTTATGTGAAGAGGTTGGCTAATGGGATTTTGGGCCTTTAGGACTATTTAAATTAATTATATCAAAATTTATAGTTTTATTTTTAATTAATTAATCTACCATAATTTGTTTATAATATAATAATTTGATGATTTAGATATGATACATGGCCTCATGTGGATAGGTGATGGATGTGAAGATTTGGACGAGCTTGGGTGAGATTTTTTTGGCTATACTCATAAATGTAATAACTCTTTCATGAAGAAGGTTATTATTCGTACAAAAAATTAGTGTAAAATTACTTAAATATATGGAATGTGATATACGGTCTTTCCACTATGATTGATTGAAATGTTTTAAAATAAATGAACTTTTTTACTTAAAATTGAGTTTTGGGATAGATCAAACTACTATGATCAATGACATACCATTGGGAACTCGATTTATTTCTCAACACAATGACGTTCGAGGCCTTGATAATAACATGTTTTTAATTAGGATTTCTTGACAATGAGGGGTTTCCAGTAAATGATATAAAATAAATGAGAGGTAGAGGACCTAGTTATAGGAATCATTATTCATCTATGAAGAGGTGAAAATTGGAAAACTATTCATTATCCCTTGTATACTAAGATGGATTGGTGAGATTACCATGGGGTATGTGTTCCCCCCCCCCACTTTTAATTCAATAAAAAATTGTGTAGAAAAGGAAGAATGATGTGTATGTTGGTTGTTTAGACCATCATAGTGTGACTTGTATATAATAAATTCTTTTTTCTACTATACTGGAGATATTTTTGATAGATTACGAGGATTCCTCAATGAGACTCGCACTATTTCGTGTGATGTTATTGTATCATAGTGACCATCATTGAGATGATTGATGAGATGGACATAACGGAACATATGTATGGGTGATGGGGTTGTGATGTGACTTAATGGTCATTGGTCCATTTCCATAAAATCATAGTTTATTTTATAGGTATATTAATCTTATGATTTCATTTATTCATTTATTCATATTATTTGTTGATAATAATTATATATTTTTAAATAATTTTATAAAAGTTTTTATGTTAATGAAATGTAGATATTAATTTAACAAAATTGTTTTTACGTAAATAAGAGGATTTTATTTGAAATATATATTTCTGAAATTTTTTAATTTAAATTTATAAAGGATTAAAATTTTTTTTATAAATATATTTAAATTTTCATATCTTTATTTTTTTATATTTTTCTAAAATCATTTATTTTTGGGTGAATAGTAAAATTACAATTTTATAGAAACTATCTCTTACTAAAAAAAATTATGATGTTTTCTTGAAATAATGAATTTTAAATATATTTTATCAAAAATATACTTTTAATGGTGCTATATAATTCATTTTAAAACATTACATTTTATTCTTGACCCAAATTATGAATTTTTTTAAAATAAGTTAGATTTTATTTTATTTTAGAACAATTAATTATTATATTCTTTTAATGGTGTTTTTTTATGTAAAATTTGATTTTGGGGTGATCTAGATGTATAAAAACCTTGTTATTTATTTAAATATCTATAAAATTATGAAAATTATATTTACTTTATTTCAATGTAAAATGATTTTTATGGTTAATTAAGGTGTTTTTCTACAAAATATTTTTCATGTGTTTTGTGATCATATAATTAAATTAGTTTTTTGAATCCTATAGATACTTAATATAATAACATTTATTCCATATTTGGTATAAGTAATTCCCAATATGTCAATAATTTTAATTATATTTTTTTATATAAATATTTTATGATGGAATTAATTATTTTATAATTAATGTTACATTTGGTTTAATGGGTTTTATCATTATGATAATAATTAATATGTCTTCATTAATTATCAAAATGTTATTTTTTGACTATTTTATAAAACCCTATAATTGTATATATAAATCATGGTTTACATGGTTCCACATTACTATCAATATAAAATTTTAAAATTTTAAATCTCTGAAAAATTACCGGAGTATCACTCTCCTCATTTATAAATGGAGTCCGCTTATAATACATTATTAACAAATCATAAGAAACATATTCCAAAAAGGATGAAAAAATTCGCTTCCTAAACATCTCCCCTATGACTTAGAGGCTCTGGACTCATCAAAATTCCAACAAAAAATGGTTTATGTGTATGATAAAGGCGGACTTCCAATGAATATGTATATATCATAAACGAGTGTTTTAATTTTATTTCTTGTTATAACTCCATATAATTTTTTAAAAATTGTTAAAAATAATAATTAATATATCTAATAAAATTAATTTCTTATGGTTTTTTTCATCCCATTTTCATCACCTCTTCCATCTTAGGTGGAATGAATATATCGGTTATGTGTAATTTTGAAATACCACCTCCTTGAAGTATTGTGTTTAAATTTTCAACACTGGATAATATAAGTTTATATAATTATGTATGAATTAATATATATATATATATATGTTAGTTATAAAATAATTATTCTTGTTTAATGATAATATATTACAAAAATTATGACTCTACCTATCTATTTGAAATTTACAACGTTTCTCGCACGTATATTTGGAATACTACATCCACAATGTGATGTGATCAATTTCTCATTTCAAACATACAAGTATGGTAATAATGATTGAAATAATAAATAATTATAAATTAAATATCATATTAATGAGTTTATAAAATATGATATCTTTTACATTATTTTTTCCCTCTATAGAGAAATTAAAACATTATTTATGTGTACATATTGACTAACGTTATAATGAAATTGTGTGGTACATTTATCATCACTACCTATAATGATTGGTTTTAAAAATGTGTCAAATATTTAAATAATTCAATTATAAAATGTTAATGATTTGATATTTATAGTAACAAAAATAAATTTACCAAATTCAATGCACTGAAGTAATTTCGAGGCTATTAATAAAACAACCCAAAAAAATCTACCATAAACATAACAAATATAGTAACTAAATAAAAAGTAGTAAAATGAATTTAATAGAATAATAATTATTAAATTGAGTTGTATAGTGTTATTAATAATGTATAAATCTAATATAATATTATTAGTCATTATTCCGTGAACATATCAATATAGATGTGACATAATGTTTTGGATTTCTCAAAAAACAATTTCATTCATTGAGAGTTATTATATTACACCACATTTTTTATTTTTTATGGTTTATGAATTGGATTATAGATGTATTTATTAATTTATTAAATAAATAAAATATTATTATAAATCCATATTAATTTTTTAATTTTTGTTTTATCAAATTTTTTTAATTCCATAATGGAATTTCCTTGACAATGATGTTTTAAATGTTTTGAAAACTCTTTTACCCATATAAGTATTTGATTAAAATTTTGATGAATGTTCTTATTTATGTTTAAATATTTTAAAAAGATATAAATATATTATATTTGTAATTTCATTAAATGGTTATAAAAGTTATTAATTTTCTTTCTTCCATTTAGGTTATTTATGACATTGTTCAAAATTATGAACAAATTGTGTTTTCAACATATATAGTGTTAATAAATTTTTTAAATCAAATATATTATTTCTATGGTGATTAATCTTTATTATAAAATAATTATTCATGTTAGACAATATTCCATTACATATATAAATTATAAAATTATAGGATTTTTCAACAATAAAAATATATACCAATGAGATAGTAGATGACTGGATGAAGCTCCTACATAGTATCCACAAGACATGGTTTTAAATCCATATAGGGTAATACTACCAAAGATAATATAAAAATATTATTAATGTAAGTATATAATTATCATATCATATATGATTCCTTATTTTAGTAATAGTAATATTCACTGGAATAGGGCCTTCGCGTGAATGAATTGAGATTTTGGGGAACATGATATTATAGAAATCAATGATCCTTGAGATACAAGGTATATTAAGAGAGAATAATGTATAGATCCATCTAATTTTAGAAACCAATTTTGGAAAGATCACGGTATATAAATTTTACATGGTCAATATGACGAAACTCGTGTACTAGTGGAGAGATATGGTGGTCACCTCATTTTATTGGCCCACTTTTCACAATGACTCTACATGATTGTAGGAAAGTCTTAGTAGTGGGATAGATATAAAAATGAATAAATACATTGAACAGAATACGATTCAGTTATATTGAATCGTGAGAAACCGATGTGAATAGGTGTTATGAATATTATTATCTACGATTCCTATATAATTCTTACAAGATGAATTTTTATATAAATCATTTACATTAATGTGATAAGGTGTTCTTAAAAGTAAAATATTTGTTTATTTAAGGGATTTTTTTTTCATGTTTTCCCAAAATATTTACGACACCATAATGGGTATTCGTTTGATTAGTAATGGGTTTAAAATTATACCATTGTGAAAATATTTATTTTCACAAGAATAATTGTTACATTAATATTCTCAATAGTTAATTCTGAAAAAGGTACATGTCTCCTTGATTATTCATTTTTTTCAGCTGACTAATGATAATTAATTTATTAAATGCATTATGAGAACTATTTTTTTCTCATAAAATGTTTTAAATTTTTTGATAGGTTATAAGGTTCATTAAAAAATTATTAAGTTCATTATTTCATATTTGGTGATAGTATTTTAATAAATCTAAAATTAATTAATTAAAATAGGGGTATTAATCATTGTCCAGTTCTTTTGGAAAAAATCCACACTATGATGATATACCAAAATTGTATATCTAATTTTTTCCTTATTCTATAAAACTCTATAAAAGATAGATCATATTTATGTATAATAATGATATAAATTCTATTGAACTCGATTTTATTGGTTTTTTATATCATATGTAATTAGAGGTAGTATTAGAGAATTGGAAAGTAACTGTTATAAATTAGAATATTTTTAAGAGAAATATTTGTGAGACTATAATTTATGGTTATAATATCCTAAGATAAATTTCAATGTTTTCTTAGTTTCCTAATATAATACTAAACTATTAAAAATTGTATTTTATTTATGAGATATGGTGTCATAATTATAAATGAATACAGAGGATAATAAAATTATTAATTTAAAACATAAAAGTGTTAAAATAGTTTAATTATTTGATATTTAAAAAAAGTAGAAATGTTTTGTTAATTACGGTACCCTAGAAAGTGTGTGTCAAAATTCTCATCATAAAAACATGATTATAGTATGAGAATTTCATGAAACATATATCATTTGGAATTTAATGGATTTTTTGGCCTGATTAAATTAGAAAGATGGATATATTTGTTGGATATATTGTTAAATGGATTACGATGTATATAACTTAAAAATGGTAACAATATAGATCTATAATTTTGTAGATGATGTCAGTTAATTGTGCTCTATAAAAATGATAATGAAGAAAAAATGGTTACATTTATTATATGGAGTAGAAGGAGTATAATGACCATTTTCATGTTAAAAAATTTCCTAATTATATTTTCATGTAATGGAATAATAATTTCTATAGTTAAATGAAAATATTGAAGACATAATGGCTTCTTGATAGGAAAATTTAGCCACACTATCCAATTATACACCAAATATCACTCTCAACAATTAGATTAAAAATGTTATTTTTACAAAGATCTAAAAAATATATATAATTACTATTAGCTTATATAGAATTTAAATGTTAAAGGAACCTTTTGTTGGGATGTCAATTTTAAGATTAAATTTTTCGATACCTAGGTAATATTTTACAAAAAGTGTATGAGGTGCATATGATTTAAATAAATGGTTAATAAATAACGTAAAAAATCAGGTGGTATTCCCCCTAAATTTTCCAAAATTGATAAAATACATTTAATATAAGGTGTGGTTATATCATGAAAGTGTTAATTGTCATGACCCCCTCCCCACAAAGTGTACCCCTCCTGGGCCGACAATGTGAGAGGGGAGATAATGACCCCTGAGTCCCACCTCCAGTAGGCCCCGAGTTGGAGACTAGCACATAGGGTATAGTAAACACACAAATTAGAGGCATTACACGCTAAGTGAACACATGCAGAAGAGAGAGATAAGAAGTACACCAACCAACCCCAATTCGGAACTGAAATATAAAAGAAAACCCAATTGAACATATTTAATGTCATGAAAAACTACTACAAATATAAGGGGAAAACTGAAATTACCCAAAAGAGAGTAAAAAATAGCAACATCCACTTGCCCGAACAGCTCCGGCAACACCATGCTAGTAGAAAAAAGTTTGATCTCCAACTTGATCTATGTAACCTGTAAAACAGTTTATATATACTTATAGCGAGTATAGCAGTATACATATTGGATCCTCTCTGAAGCCTCTTCTTAAAAAGCAAAGAAATCATGCTAAAGCACAGTGAACAACAAGTGAATCTAACTCTTCACCTAAATAGGTATACTAAGTTCCCAAACTCACCATGGATACTATCACCTAGTAACTCATACATGTGTATATAATATAATAAATAATATCATGGGTACCCCACTAATACTTCCCCACTAGTTTACTGCTTTTCCCCACCATCACATGTCCTAAGAATATCTCTCCAAAAAGGCTTACCTGTAGACAATTGGGAGAATCACTACAACATGAATCTTATTCAACAAAATGGTTACATCCATGTATGAAAATAAAATGGGTAGATTCTCTGTGCCACCACAGCCCGCATAATGTGTATCATATGTCTGGTATTATACCTCAATCCATTATAGCCCATAAAATGAGTAAGGATCATCAATCCATCATAGCCTATAAACATTACACCTATAGTAGTCAATAGGAAACTATATCCATATTATGTGAGTGTGAATAACCGTAAGCCATTACAACCCTCTACATACATATAAGGGTAAAACTAACACTTGATTCTACCAACACAATTAACTACTAAGAGAACAGATTGAGGATGAAGGGAGTAGTCAGCCATTCATCCCCCCACTGGAATGTTGGGGAAAATGCCCCCCCCCCCACCCCGAGGGCTATGAATCCCCGGGGTGAGAGTTTCCTATACTGACTTGGTGGAGTAGCATATAGAAACACAAAAATTACATGATATACTATATCTCACAACCACAATACGGACATATCCTAGTCTTATACTGAACTAAAGCTAACGTCTCTCGGACTCTGGATACTACTTCTAAGACTAGGTATCCTATAATCACACAACCATTTAAAGATCATCAATACATTATATCATTGCCTTTTTATCAGTTTCACATTACATTAATAAATTCTTTCAACATTAATTAACCAGTACTAATTCCACATTAATGTTCATTAGTATCACACCCATTGTACAATGTTACATCAAAATTAGAACCTCATCATTATGTTCCAACAAACTCCAGCCCCATGAGTTAACAACATTTATTCAATTAATCATTAAATAATTACTTTCCCTCATTCCCAGAAATTCTAGAAAAACAGTCTACGCTACTAAACACAATGGGGCTCAACACGGTGAGTAGATGTACTACCCATGGAGTCTTTGCCGCCGATAGCAAGAGTGTAGATCCTTCCTCCATTGAGAAGCTAATCATGGAAAGCACATGGAATACCCCATGTGTCTACTCCTATTTCGGAAGAAGGATAATCCAGACCAGCTGCCATAGGCTGGGGGGAAAGTAAAATAGGTAATCAACCAAAAAGAAATAGCAAGCATCCAACAATCACATCCATCCCATTCCATCATCCCTGGTGTCCTCCCCGACACCCAGATACATAAACCGATCCATCTCGCCACCGTAGGCATAATTTTCTACCACAATCAAAAGGCCTCACAGCCCCCAACATATCACAACTACCATCCAGGCACACACCACACCACAACAAACAGGTAAAACAAATATCATATAAAAAAAGCTATTTTCCATTAAATAACCAAGAGGGTAACTCAGAACCCTACAAGGAATTATCTTCTATAAAAAACTGGTTCTTTAATCCATCTTGGGTTAACAGATTATTATTCACATGTTCCAAATTCAGGGAACCTAATTAGTAAGTTATCACAAAATGATTAAACATGCTTAAAACACCAATTTTATTAACATGAAAATACAACAAGAAGAACCAGATTCATTTACTATCCTATTTATCTATAGAAATCATTTATGAATTAATTCTGGTTTACCTTATTTACCAATTTACATCAATACAAAAAGTTAAACGAAGAATTTATGTATATCACACTATCTATCAAAACCAAAGTAAATAACATACGATCAATATCAATTTATTTATCTGGTTGAAATACCTATTATTTTAATTTCATTGTGATCTAGTGGAAAAAACATGCTCAGTATACAGTTGTAAATAAAATAAATGAGATGCAATGAATACCCTACCTCAAATTTTTCTTGACATTATTTATATGAGAACAATCCACACAACGGGTCATGATCATCCTCTCGCGATAACTTCATCCACCCGAGGATGCCACGGTACGACCACACCAATCGAACCCCAAGAAAACTCCATTAGAAGCATGGATATTACATGCTATAATATGGAAAGGAGAAACAGGAGATGATGAACCAAAAAAGAATGATGATAAAACATACCATTTATTGAATATTGATCGATACTGCTTGGTTTAACAGAAACAGAGGTACACTTGCAGCAAGATGGATGTTGAGGAAACCAATACATGGGGAAAAGTATAATCTCATGTTTATTAAAGGATTGAATGAATGGTTCTAGTGTCTCGCGCTATATACCAAGGAGGATGAACAATGGAGGAAGATATTGTTTCCCTTTTGAAGATTTAATGGAGCGACAGTTTAAGATACGCTTAATTTCCCTATAAAAGAGGATCGCATTAAACCACAGGGTTTGACCATGTAAAAACATCCCAAGCCTTAGAAATAATTAATATAGGAGTCATGGCCTTTCAATAGACCTTAGAGACCATAAAATATGGCTTTAAATGAATTTTACGTCAAAGGAAACGTCAAAGGTGAGAAACTGTAGGAAGTTGGAAGCATTGTTCTTGAACTCAAAATTTGGCAATGGAAAACACTATTCAGGATCATCACCATTAGAACCTCTCCGATAGAACATTGTTCATGAACCACATCGATAGAACAATGTTCATGAACCTCACTGTTAGAACCTCACCAATATATCACTATTCATTAACCTCACTAATAGAACGTTGTTCGTGAACCTCACCATTAGAACGATGTTCATGAAACTCACCATTAGAACATTGTTCATGAACCTCATGGATAGAACATTGTTCATAAGCCTCACTGATAGAACACTATTCATGAACCTCGCCATTAGAACACTATTCATGAAAATCCCCTATAGAACAATGTTCATGAACCTCATCGATATAACCTAACCAATAGAACAAATTACACCTACCGTTCTGGAATCACTATTCACAGAACTCAAAATTTGGCAAAGGAAAATGAGGTTACTAATATGACTGATCAACAATGGAACTGTTCATAGAATTTGAAATTTGGAAAACGAAGGAGAGGATACCATTAGAGGTTACCGATAGAACTGTTAAATGATGGAACTGATCACAAATCTCAACATTTGGAAATTGAAAGATAAGTTACCATTAGAGGATACAGATAGAACTGTTCGAAGATGGTACTATTCATAGAATTGGAAATTTGGAAACAGAAAGAGAGTTTACCGATAGAACTACTCAACGATATAACTGTTCATAAAATTGGATATTCGGAAAAGGAATGAGAGGTTACCACTGGAGGTTACCGATATAACTATTAACTGATGGAACTGTTCATTAAATAGGAAATTTGGGAAAGAAAGTAGAGTTTACCATTGGACTTCACCAATGGCACTGTTCACAAAAGGTTACTGATGCACAGTTCAGAACTGTCTACCGTTGGAACTGTTCGACAAGGGTCACTAATGCTATTGTTTTTAGAAGTTTACCGATGCACTGCTCACAAATATCTACTTTTGGAACTGCTCACTGATGGAACTGTTCACAAAAATTGAAAATTGAAAAAGTGTTGGGGATGAGTCACCTTGACCTCCCGGAACACCTCAAACACCAGATTTTCAGAAAGTAATAGGCAAGAGAGGTATGAGCCATTACATTATATACCTCTCAAAACATTCTCATCCCCAAGAATTCAAAACCCACCTAAAGGGAAAATGAAACATGGTCTGAAAAACCACCCATCGAGATACCTATGAAAAGAGAGAAAGCCACAATAAGCAATAAAATAAATCCATAATATAATCACAAAAGGTCTATAACCACAAAGGGGGCATTGTCACATGAAAAGAGTTAAACATCAAACAACTCTGTGCACTGAAAAGGTATATGTGAATCACGTTCCCAGGTAGTATTCTCCATGCCACCATATCTCCATAAGACATGAACCAAGGGAATAGAATGCTCATGCAACACCATCTACTTATGGTCTTGGATCTCCACAGATCTCTCCTCAATGGTTGCATCATTATCAATATTGATCCCTCCCTAATCGATGATGATAGATTCATTATGAAGATAACGACAAAGCTGTGATATATGTAAACCATCAGGTATCTGACTCATCTGCAGGGGAAGTACTACTCGATACGCCATAGCTCCAATATGAGATAACACCTCAAAAATCCCAACAAAGAGGAGAGAAATCCTACTCGCACAACCAATCCTTCACTACCCATGATGGGGAGTCACCTTCAGAAACACATGATCTCCTACATTATACTCTAAGGGTATCTTAATTTGATCAAGAAATTATTTCTGAAAACATTTCACTATCTCCATCCTCTCACGAATCACAAGAACCATCTCTATTGTATTCTGCATTTGTTCCGGTCCAAGAAATTACTGACTCTCTGACCCCAGTCCAGCACAACATAGAATGGAATGGTCAGCCATGCAAGGCTTTAAATGTCTCTATATCAATGGTGGAGTGATATCTATTATTGTAAGAGAACTCCACCAAGGTTAAGTGCCTCATCTACGAACCTCCAAAATCAATAACACAAGAGTGTAACATTTCTTCAAGAGTCTAGATGGTTCGCTTTGTCTCACCATACATTTTAGGATGTAAAGTAGTGCTAAGGCATATATGAAAACTAAAATCATAATGGAGAACTATATACACCCTTGAAGTAATGTGAGGATCTCGATCACAAATTATTGTCCTTGGGATTCCATAATGTCTCCCCACCACCTCCAGATACTTCCTTGGCAAAACATCCACTGATCTTGAGTCCATGATTAATATAAAGTTGATCATTTTGTTAAATGACCCAATACCACCCAAATGGAATCATGTCCTCCCTAAGCTTGAGGTAAACCAATAAAAAATCCATTTAACTGTCCTCCCACATCCACTGAAAAATATATAATTGTTGGATAAGACCACTAGGAATACGGTGTTTGGCCTTCCCCATCTGGCAGACCAAACATCGAGACACAAACTCCGCAACTGAATGCTTTTTCCCAAGCCACCAAAATTGGGTCCTCAAGGCTTGTTACATCTTTTACACACCAGGATGTACCAGAAAGTCAAACTATGAAACTCTATGAGAACCATCATGCGCATCGTCAAATGAACAAATAGCATTCTGTGATATAACACTCAGTGTTTTTCATCCTCCATCCAACCATCAGGGGTCTCGCCACAATCAACTCGGTCTCTCCACACCTCCACCTCAAGAATGCCCAACTGGGAATCATCCACTTGCTTCACGAGAGATAACTAAACCATCATCTGAAAAAGTCTACCTCTAACCCAAACTTCACCCATATTCAAGATTTAATCCTGACAGTTCTTCCATTACACTCCAGGAGTCTCCAGATTCATGCATTGCATCACTATGTGACATCTGACTTAGTGAATCATCTACAACATTTCCCTTTCCAGGTGAATAGGATATTTCAAAGTCTTATTCCTATATGAACTCCAACCACCTACTTTTTCGTAATTTCAAGTCATGCTGAGAAAAAACATACCTCAAACTCTTATGATCTGTGAAAACAAAAAAGTGCTATCCAATTAGGCAATGCTTCCACAACTTCAGAGAAAACCCCATAGATTCTAACTCAAGATCATGAGTGGAATAGTTACGTTCATGGGGATGTAACTGTCGAGAACCATAAAAAACAATTTATCTTAGCTACATGAGAACACAACCCAAACCCAGATGTGAAGCATCGCAGATAACATAAAACTGAACACCTTCTTCTGGAATATAATGAACTGGAGCACTTACTAAATTATCCTTTAGATACTCGAAAGCTGCCTGACATGGATCAATCAATATAAGCACCTAATTATTTCTAGTCAAATATGTCAGAGTAGTCTCAACTCGTGAGAAATAGTCTACGAACCTCATATAGTATCCTGTGATTTCAATGAAACTTCCCACATCACACACTGTCATGGGGGCTTCCCATGACACATATTCTTCTATCATTGATGGATACACAGCTAATCCCTGCTGGGACACAACATGACCTAAGAAACAGACTTCTCGAACCAAAAACATACACTTCATAAACTTCCCAAACAACTGATGTTGACGAAGAACTCCCAAAACAGAATGTAGATGCTCTGCATACTCTTCCTCAGACGTGGAGTACAGAAGGATGTCGTCGATGAAAAATTCCATGAACTTTTCCAGGAACAAACATGACATATCATTCATCAATCCAATGAACACAGCTAGAGCATTTATCATGAAGAACATCATTACAATGAACTCATAATGCTTATGATGACAACGGAAAACAATCTTCGTGATATCCACATCATTCACACGCATCGGATGATATCCTAACCAAAATTCTATTTTTGAGAACCAACTTCCACCCTTCAGTTGATCGAATAAATCCCCAATCCATGGAAGTGTATAGCGATAATTTATTTTTACATTATTTAAGAAACGATAATCAACACACAACCGCAAACTGATATCAGCCTTCATCACAAAAAAAAATGGTGCACCCCACAGTGACACGCTTGGCCAAACAAAACCACAATGTAACAAACCATAAATCTGTTTATGTAGCTCTTGTAACCCATAAGGGTACATCCAATATTGAGACATAGAGATAGGAGAAGCTCCCAATTGTAGCTCGATCCCAAACTCAATCTCTTGGCGAGGGGGTAATGCTACAACCAATTCTAGAATGAAATCGGGGTAATAATCTACGACACTAGGAAAAGCCAACTTCTGAACCTTAGAAGAACTCAACATCATCTAAGCTATCATGGATGATATGGACTGAACATGCCTATGACCCATCTAAGGATCTCGCTAAACAAAAAATTCCACCCTCTCTCCATCTGTACCAAAGAAAACGACCTTCTTCTTGAAACAATCCACAATAGCCTGCACCGAATACAACCAATCCATGCCGAGAATGAAATCATATGTTTGTATTTGTAAACATAGGAAATCTCCCAATGAGCGGTGTTTCCCCAACACTAGCTCATAGTTTCTATAAACTTCAATCAAGTTAGCTTGACCTCCAACGAGCGTAGTCAACACCAAAGGCGTTGGAAGCCTCTCTACCTCAAGTACCAAAGCACTGACAATGGTAGGTGGTATGAAAGAGTGTGTCACTCCTGAATCAAACAAGGAATACACAAAGGTAGAAAAAAATAAAAGGGTTCCTCGAACGATGTCTGGCTCACCTGGAACTGTCAACGCTAAAGCATGAAGCTGACCACGACCACCTCCATGGACTATCTGACCCTGACGACGACTACCACCACCGTCTCTCTCTTCTCTATGAGGACAGGGAGCATCACGAGGCTGTCCTATTCCTGCCATATCTACCCTCAGAGGATCTGTAGCTGGAGAAACATGTTGAGGATGCCTCGGCTGGAACTTCTTCAATGGAGGTACCTGGAGCGGAATTCCTGGTGCACGATGACTGCTCTGAAAGGTTAGGCACTCCAGCTGCTGATGAAATCAAACACCACATAAAATAAAGTGCATGATCGATTGTCATAGGCCTTAGAGTTGCTGCCTCCATAGAAACAAGATGTGAACGGCTAGGAGAAACACCTGGCTGAACGGAAACTCTTTTGCCCTAAAAACCAGGCACCCTGGACCACAGCTCTACTTAGTGAGGAATGATGACGACTCCACTCTCATGATGATCAAGTTCTGGAAAATTTCCTCTTGAAAACCTCTACCCTCACCTACACCTCAATATATGTCTTCAGCATAAATGGGGTGACCGGGTACTGGATCTCAAGATACAAAGCCTCCTCGAATAACCTCACCATGGCCTGCTCATCTAGCAACAGGTCTGAAGCATATTGTAAAATGTTCCAAAAACGGATTCCAAACTCTCACATACAAGAGCACCCCAGTCGAAGGGTACGATGCTCCTGGAAAATGGACGCCTTTGCGGTCAAAGAAAGAAAATTGACTCTAAACATGTCTCGGAAATCCTCCCATGAGATTACTGACTCCTCGTGGTCCTCGAGGAACAAGAACCACCACTGCCTCACTTCTCCATGCAGCCCCTCGTACTTCTTCAGACTGTAGTGCTAAAACTATCAGAGTGCCTTTATCCAAGTGCCATCGCCATCAACCTCTACCCTGCGACAATCTGTTGGAACAGCCTGCTAGACATCTTCTGTGCGATCCTGATGAGGACGTCGACCTGGATCCATACATATAAAATAAAAAACAGTTGTGGATCCTAAACCTGGAATATAGATCACCAAACATTAATTAATTAATTGTTTTAAATCATTTGTTTTAGATTAACATATCCCAAGTTTTACCCACTCAAACACATGCACAATGAATAATGATACATGATCCTTTCCTTGGACTACACCATACAACTAGTATCACCTTGTTTAGTAGCATGTGTAAACATAATGTTCCATACATCAGATCATATATGGCCTTAAACACCTATGTATCAGCCAGTCTCCAGTGTTTACATCACTTGATAAAAATCAATGACACGTTTTCCCTACCAACCCATGAAACTTCACATGTGCCTAACTCCAAACACTATCATATCCCTCAACCTAGCCTCTGATACCACTCTGTCACGACCACCTCCCCACAAAGTGTACCCCTCCGGGGCCGGCAGTGTGAGAAGGGTGATAATGACCCCTAGTCCCGCATCTAGTTGGTCCCGGGTTGGTTACTAGCACCAAGGGTATAGTAAACACACAAATGGGAAGCATTACACTCTAAGAGAACACATCTGAGATAGAGAGATAAGATAGACACCAACCAACTCCAACTCAGAACCAAAATATAAAAGAAAACCCATGTGCACATATATAATTTCATGGAAAACTACTACAACTAGAAGAGGGAAAACTAAAAGTACGCAAAATAAAGTAAAAAAGCAGCAACCACATGCCCAAACAACTCCTGCAACCCCAAACTAGTAGAAACCAGCATGATCTCCAACCGTCTCCAAGTGTCCTGAAAAACAGTTTATATATTCGTAGGGTGAGTATAACTGTATACTCAGTAATATCCTCCCTGAAGCCTCTTGTGAAAATGAAAATAAAGTATGCTAAATCACATTGAACAACATGTTAAACTAACTCTTCACCGAAATAGGCATATTATGTTTCCAACCTCACCACGGTTACTCTCACCAAGTAATGCATACAAGTGTATATAATATAATAAACAATATCAAGGGTACCCCGCTACTAATTCCCTACTAGTTTTCCACTTTTTCCCAATGCTACACGTCCAAAGCATCTCTCTCTAAAAAGAATTTCTTGCAGACACCTGGGCGATGCACCACAACATTCTCCTCGTGTAACAAAACCACCACATCCACATAAGAAAAATAACCAGGTAGTTTTTGGAGTCCATGACAGCTCGCATAATGTGTATCATACATCGAGTATTATAACTCAAGCCATTACAGCCCACACACTGAGTAAGGATCCTCAAGCGATTAATGCCTATACACGTTACACCTATGGTAGTCCAGAGGAAACTATATCCATAATATATGTATGTGAATAGCCACAATCCATTACATATATCTACACACATATATGGGGAAAACTAATTGATGTACCTACCAGCACAAGTAACTACCAAGAATAGATAGACTTGCCAAAGGGTGTAGTTAGCCATTCATCCTCCCACTAAGATTGTTGGGGAAAAAATACACACGGCTCAGAATCCCCAGTGTGTCCGTTTCCCTTAGTGACATTGTGGAGTAGTGTATAGAAACAAAAAAAGTTCAGGATATACTTTATCTCAAAACCACATTGTGGGAATAAATTATTCTTAGACTCAATTGAAGCTAACTTCTCTCGGACTCTGGCAGCCACTTCTAAGACTAGGTATCCTATAAGCACACAACCATTTAATGAGCTTTGATACATTACTATATTCCCTTTTTATCAGTTTCACTTTACGTTAATTAATTCATTAAACATTAACTAACCAGTACCAATTTAACATTAATGTTCATTATCATAACACCCAAAGTACAATATTCCATCAAAATTATAACCTCATATTTATGTTCCAACAAACTCCAAACCCATGGGTTAACACCATTTATTCAATTATTCATTACAAAATTACTTTCCCAAATTCATAGGAATTATATAAAAACATTCTATGCTACTAAACACAAGGGGGATCAACATGGTGAGTAGATGTACTACCGTCGAGTCATTCTTGATGATAACTATAGCGTAGACCCATCCTCCCCTGAGAAAAAAAACACAGATAGCACGTGGCATAGCCCACATGTCTTTGCCTCTTTCAGAAGAAGGCTAATCAAGACCAGATGCCTTATGTGGTGGGGAAAAGTAAAACATGTAATCAACCAAATAGAAACAACAAGCATCTAAAATCACGTCCATCCCATTCCATCATCCCTATTGTCCTCGCTGACACCCACATGCACAAACTGAAGCATCTTGCCACCCTAGGCAACATTTTTTTCCACAATCAACAGGCCTCCCAGCACCCACATATCACAACATCCATCCAGGCTGACACCACAACACAACCAGTCGGAAAAACAAACATCATATTCCATGGGCTCTTGGCCATTAAACAACCAAGAGGGTAACTTAGAACCCTAAAAGAAATTATCTTTTATCAAACAACCAGTTCTTTAATCCATCGTGGGTTAACCGATTATGATTCGTAGGTTCCAAATTCTGGAAACATAATTAGTAAGTTATCAAAACTAATTAAACATGATTTCTGCACCAATTTAATTAACATAAAATTACAACAAGATGAACCATATTCATTAACATGCCTCTTTATCTATAGAAAAACAATTATCAATTAATTCTAGTTTACGTTCTTTACCAATTTCCATTAGGAATGAACAGTTAAAAGATGAAATTATGGATATCACACAGTCTAGAAAAACAGGAGCCAATGACATATGATTGATATTTATATATTTATCTGGTTCAAATATTTATTTTTTCAATTCCACTGTGATCTAATTGGATAAAACATTCTAACTATAAAGTTTCACATAAAATAAAAGATAAGAAACAAATACACTACCTAAAATAGCACTTGACGTTCTTTATATGAGAACAATCCACACAACAGGTGACGATACTTCTCTCGCGACAACTGTATCCACCCAAGGATGCCATGGGACGGACGCACCAACTGAACCACAAGAAAACTCCATTAGAAACATGAAGATAATACGATATAATATGGATAGAATAAATATGATAAGATAAACACCAAAATAATGATGATAAAACATACCATATAATGAAGATTGATTGATATTTCTTGGTTGTATAGAAACCAAGGGTGTACATGTAGCAAGAAGGATGTCGAGGAAATCAATCCATGAGGTCATGTTTGATCTAACAATTCATATGGGAAGGAAGGAAATGATTGACTACATCACACTTGAGAACAAGGGGGAAGAACAAGGGAAAAATATATCTTGTTCCTTTTGATGATTTAACAGAGTAATGGTTTATGATATGGTTAATTTCCCATTAAACTAAGATCAAATTAAACCACATGGTTTGATCATATAAAAACATCTCGATCCATATGAATAATTAATATAGGAGTTACGCTCTTTGAATCAGCCATAGAGTCCATAAAATAAGGCATTATATGAAATTTATGTCAAATGAAACGTCAAAGGGGAGAAACTGTAAGAAGTTGGAAACATAGATCATGGACAAAAAATTTGGAAAAGGAAAAACATTGTTCGTGAACCTAACCATTAGAACCTCACTGATAGAACATTGTTCATGAATCACACCAATAGAACAATATTCATGAATCTCGCTGATATAACACTGTTCATGAACCTCACCGATAGAACCTCACTGATATAACATTGTTCATGAACCTAACCATTAGAACACTGTTCATGAACATCATTGATAGAACATGGTTCATAAACCTCACTAATAGAACACTGTTCATGAACCACACTGTTAGAAAAATGCTTATGAACCTCATCGATAGAACATTGGTCATGATCCTCACCATTAGAACCTCGCCAATAGAACACTGTATAACTACCGTTCTGGAAACACTATTCATAGAACTCAAAATTTGGCTAAGGAAAACGAGGTTACCAATAGAGGTTACCAATAGAACTGTTCACTGATAGAAAAGTTCATAGAATTGGAAATTTGGAAAAGGAAGGAGAGTTTACCATTAGAGGTTACTGATAGAACTATTAATTGATAGAACTATTCACATAACTCAAAATTTGGAAAAGGAAAGAGAGGTTACCATTAGAAGTTATTGATAGGACTGTTCACCAATGGAATAGTTCATAGAGTTGGAAATTTGGAAAAGGAAAGAGTGGTTACCGTTTGAGGTTATCGATAGAACTGTTCACCGATTGAACTATTCATAGAATTGGAAATTTGAAAAAGAAATAAGGGTTACCATTGGAGGATATTGATAGAACTATTCAGTGATGGAACTATTCATAGAATTGGGAATTTTGAAAAGGAATGAGAGGTTAAAGTTGGACCTCACCTTTGGACTATTCACAGAAGGTTACCAATGCGCTGTTCAAAACTATCTACCATTGGAACTGTTCACCGAGGGTCACCTATTCTACTATTCACAAAAGGTTATCAATGAAATGTTCACAACTATCTACTATTGGAACTTTTCACTAATGGAACTGTTCACAAAAAGGAAAAAATGGAAAAGTGTTGGGGATAAGTCACATTGACCTCCCATAACACCTCAAACACCATATTTTCACAGTAGAATGGCCCGGAGTGGTCTGGGATAATACATTAATGATGTGGTATGATTAGTCATTTGGTTACGGACTATATGGAATAGAGATCTCATCATTCAAGTAAGGGGATAACATTTAGTCAATTTTTTCTGAGATTTTTTCGTTGTAATGTCATGGGAATGGATTCTCATTCAGTTTATCATGCTTATATAGACTATAGTGACAAGGATTTCATATTCAATTCCTAGAGTGATTTTAATTTATATATATTAATGAGTCTATACTATTGATAACATATCACCAATATAGTTGATTTCTGAATAAATGATGTGATTGTCATCTTTCATATATTTTTGAATGTAATGGAACTATTATAACTAGGGGCGTTTTACTAGTAAATGAATACATGGATGTATTTATTCATGATTCCCATTTTTTCAAATAAAAATGATTAATTTACAATTTAATATGTTCTTTAATCAACGATATCTTCAAAACTCCCATTTGGAATGGATTTATTTATGTAATTTGTATTGAAAAAAGTTATAGAAGTTTCATGACATGTATTTAATCATAAAAAGGACATACATTTGGGGTGATCCATTATTTGTTAAAAAAGTATAGTTTCATGATAATTTTCATTGATAATAGATAAGTTAATAATATTTTTGTGAATAAAATTTATATGTTTCCTCATATGATTTGAATTAATAATTGAATGAATAGTGCATCGGTAAAACACTATATATAAAATTCATGCACTATATATATTGAACTAAGAATAAATTATTCACCATGTATTTTGATAAATATATGGTTTTAGTTCCAAAAGATATTTTGATTTGTTCTAAATATTATGTGGTACATGAAAAACATATTTGAAATTGGTTTTGTATTTTAATTCAAAATTATTTATTTGGAAAACTCTATATATAAAATTTTTTCAATAGTATGGTTCATTCTATTGGAATATTACTTCTAATAATGTAAAAATTTCTGATCACTCTATAAATAAATTTGAGAAAGTGTAAAAAAGTAAAATAAATGATGCATATATTTTATGTTTTCATTGATTGAAATGTTATTAATGATTTTTTTTAAACCATGGTATTTTCTTAAAGAATACAATGACTGATAACTTACTGAACACAAGAAAAAATCCATAAGCGATCCTGGATAAACAAAAAAATATTATTATATGTAATATAATAGTTATAACCTAGGAATTAAATTATGAGGAATTATGATGATTAAAAGATTAATGAAATATATTTAATGATATTATTAATCATAAATTTAATTTTAAATTCTTTGTAACTAATCACAAAGTTTTGAATAATTTTATTTCATTCTTTAAATAATACATTTTTTTCCAAAATGGAATGGTTTCTTTTGTGATAAATTTTTAAAATTTATTTTTGTATAAATTCATAATTGTATCTGTTAAAATGGTTATATTTTTTAAAATCGACATATATATATTATTTTATGATTTTATTTTGAAAATTTTCCAAATATTTTTATTTTTTAATGAATATTGAAAAAAAAAATTTATTTAAAATAGTTTATTATATTAATGTATTTACATGTAATTCTACATTACATATATTTTTAATATTTAATTAGTTTCTTTTAATTATGAATATTCCAATTACGATATTTTTAATGATTGTTATTCATGGATATAGTATGAAGACATATTATACATAAAATATTTTTTTTGGAAAATCCCATTTTATTGCGTTAATGAATTTAATGTAAATTTAAATTCAAATTTTTTTTATAAATTGAATTAGGTAAAAGGATTATATTTTTTAAATAACAGTAATTAACATTATATATAAATTTCAACCTAATTTTTGGCCATTACGAACAGTAATAAACTAAATATAGTATTGGCCACTATAAAAGGGATAATAAGGATAACTTGGGTTAAAACTAAATTATAAGGACACAATTTTCCATATTCAATATTATTTGATGATGTTATTTATTCCATTATCAGCATAGGAATTTTTTTTATTTGATTAGGGGTCATTTGACCATGAACACAACCTAAGTAATAATTCATGTTGTGAAAATTAAAAAACGTCACAATATTACATTCAAATTTATGTTATGTGATCATATAGATGTAGAATAGAGTAATGAATGAATATCAGTAGTTATTATGATAATTATAAAATAATTTTCATGATATTAAATTATTTATTGTTTTTTATTTATTTAATTACTTAAATATATTATGATGTATTTTCACAATAATTTTCATTTTATTTGGATAATAAAATAATTTATTTTAAAAAAAATTATAGTAATATGATTTGAATTAATAATTGAATGAAAGGAATTATTTAAATAAATTCAATATATTATAAAACATTAAACATATTATATTTTTATTTTTTCTATTTTTAGTGTTTAAATGTCAAATTAAATGAATAGTGTAAAAATTGTCATTAATGATTTTTTATAAAAAAAATTTCAATGATATGTAATTCATAAAAACACTCTATGGGGGAAAATGATTGTTATATAGTCTAAAATAAATAACATGGCCTATTTATTGGACAACATTCCATTTATATTAACATTCGAGACCCTAAAATAGTAAAAATCATTAATACCCCAGTAATTATAAAAAATGTTGAACATGGGGTAAAAAGGATAACGATAAAAAATATCATGTAATTGTATACTTTTTATTTTAATAAATGAGTTATACAAAAAAAATATTATCTAATTATTAAATCATTATGAATCAAATTTCTAGTAAAAATTTCATATATATATTTAATATTTTCTTAAATCCCAATTGATCTCCTCTATTCACATAGAAAAACACAACTATTCTATACATTCTATGACATGTAAAAGAAATTTGGATGGGATATTCATAGAAAAAATCTATTCCTTGCAGACCTCTCTAAATACCATTGTACATGGTTTTATATGAAAACTAATGAAGGAAATATTTTCTAGTAAAATATAATATATTATTTGAATAAGAGGTATATTTGTTAAGCAAGAATATTTGTTTTATATATTATTATTAATTATTTAAATATAATTGAAACATGATAAAAAAATATCATATTTAACATGAATATACTATGATATTATGATGTTCATGGAATAACCTATATCCATTTACACTCCAATCAAATAAAAAACAATGGTTCTTACGCATGAAAAACCACCACCTCGTGAATTTATACAACTTGTTTTTCACCACCACCTATCACAGTTGATTATCATGGTGGATTATATATATATATATATATATATAATATGACATTTTTATCACTATTAAAAGATTATATGTTATTTAATTTCTAACAATCCTATTTATAGAATAATGATAATGTGCTTTATGCATATGTATGTACAATCGCCTCTACGAAGAGATGTGAATTGTTTTCCATCAATAAAATAATGTTGATAATATATATAATTATATTTTAGGAAATAATGTTTTATATATGATATAATTATTATTATTTTAAGATAAAATAATATATCCTTTCTCTCTATATTAATCTATGAAAATTATAAACATTACTCATACGTACATACGACCTATAATATATTGGAATGAAACATAGTCAATTATTAATAAACAAATTTCATTATTGATATACAAATTATAATGTAATTATAATTATAATAACTATTTTTTCATTATACAACTTATGATCTAATAATAACTTATTTTCGAATCTCAAACTTACTAAAGCCACTTTGAAAATATCTATCGAAAATCTCCAAACCATCCAACATGATCAAAATTTATAAATCAATTAATTATAATATGGTCTAATGAATTGTATCCATGTTAAATTTTCATAAAAAATTACATAATTAACATAATTATATTCATAATGATGAAAAAAATGTACATAATGAGTCGAACTCAACGAATTAGGAAACATTACATTGAAAATATATTTTTAACGATTTTAATGATTTATTTTCTAAATTTTTATCTTCAATGTCAATGATCATATAAATATTCTAGGAAATAATTTTTGTTTATTCTTAAATGTATGTTAAAATTAGTTTTTTCAAATATTTTATTTTCATCGAATTTTTTTAAAAGGTTATGTTTTTACGGTTCTACATAATGGGAATTCATTAAAAAACCTCTCCTAAATATTCTCATCCATATAATTTCTTTCAAACTGCATATTATTAAAAAAATGTATTTATTTGGAAATAAAATAATTAAAATTTATATTTTTATACATTCTTTTATATTATTCAAGTTGTTTTATAAAATAATGTTTTTATTTTTTTTATACATAACATGTTTATTGCAGTTAGTGTCTTAAGACTATCTATTTGTACATTGGTTACATTAATTTTTGATGTATAGAATATGAATATAACATATTATTAAATATTTTTTCATGAATGACTCTAATGTAATTTATTTACTACAATATACCACTCATTGATAAGGTAATAGTAGTTCCACGCTATGATGGGAACCTGATGTACTATGAAGATAGAATCAAATAATGGAATATGGTTGGATATGATACGATGATGAAATAGATAGTGCATACACTATGATGTGTGAGTAATCATAACATGGAAATGGTTCATCACATAATGTTCATACATGGTAATCTCCAAGATGGATAAATATGATAACATACAATCTATTTGGAATTCCATATATTTTCGTGTCATCAGATACTCATATCTAAGAGTGCGTGTGATGGTCATTAAAAATTCATATTATTGTTAATTCATGATACAAGTCGCATTCATAGATGTGTTTTGTAAAACACAAAGATAACAGTTTATGGAGAAATTGGATATATTGGGTTCACCATTATTGGCATTTCATTAATGAATAAGTCTATGAAGGATTGGTCCCTTAAATCTTTATGGAAGCTGATATTTGGGCCATTTTATTGTAATATAACCAACACATTAAATTTCATGGACGTGGTGTAACAACTTGTTTATTTCAGATAGTAATATAAATACATATGCAACATATAGGTTGGTGACACATATGTGCATCCTTCTTGATAAGATATTGTGACAAAGAGATTATATTACACAACGAGCATTCATATGTTGATGTCTACATTGTGTCATTATATACAAACCGTTGGGCGCCGTGACCTATAGCTTGATAGTACTCTTGGACATTATGTAACTCAGTCAAATTCTAATGAAAATGAATCCTAGTGGATCACCTAATAATTTCTTCTATTGACCATAAAAAATTCAATATGAGTTAATTTATGGGAATAACTGTTATTTTAAATTTCAAGGAATAATTCTATTCAAGTTATATTGATCAAAAAATTAAAATAAATATTTATCCCTCTTCATGTGAGTAAAATTTATATTTTAATTATTGAATATATTAATTTTAATTTTTTTCTCTTGGTTGTGAATAAAATATTTTTTTATTAATAAAATATATATTAGGTTTATTTAATAAATTATTTAGGTGGTTGAACGGACAAAGACTGAGTCTCATGAAAATTATTAATCAACAAGATCATTATATAATAAATTTTATTGCACATTGTGTTGAACTCTATATGTCATGGGGTCTATTAAATGTAACAAATGTTATTTTAAGGACTATATGTAATTAGATAATATTTTAAATCAAATCCAAACTCTATATATAGATAAGTGTGATTATTGTGTAGTGAATCGAAAAATTGAGAATATAAGATTATTGTTCCCAATGAACTATCTCTAACATCCACCTCCTATATCCATTTCAATAATGAGATGTGAATGAGAGATTTTATACATGACTGAAGAACGAGTGATCAAACCACACAAGACATTTGACATACCACGCTAGCACCAATAGAATAAGTGGTGTCTCTCAGAAATCATAGGATATTGTGTAGATTGCCGCTAGTGGGATTCTATCATTTAATCTTCAAGACACAATTAAGGTTATATAAATGGTACATTTCAGAGAATCAACATGTAACCATGAGGAATGGTCCTAATTCTAGTTATTAATTCCTAAAAAAATTAAATAAATTAATTATTAATTTGGATTAATATCCACGCTCTTGGTTTCAGGAAATGATTATTAAAATAATATTTACTATATATCCTACCTTAGGACAGTCATGTAGTTCAATGAACAATCATGCTATATCAGAGTGATCACGTTTAATTTTATAATTATATATGTCGTTGTCAAACTATTCACAAGTGTTGTTAGATATTCATTTTATGTTATTATTTATTTAATCCAATTTTATTTAACAAAATGATAACATATATATCATGTTCGTTCATTGTTTAATTTTCATAAATATATAATAAATAAGGAATAATGACCAGTGATTCTATATAGAAGTTCCAAATCATCGGTCGTTGAAACTGGGTTACACGACTTGTGGTCAGAGAACAAATTGTGTACACCGGAACATTATATATAGATGCGCCAATAAATTAATTACATGCATTACATGTGTTTCACAACACATGTTATCCATGAAATCTCGGAACATGGCTGGTAGATATATGGTCTGTATTTGGAATATATACACCATGTAGTTCGGATGAGTTAATAGGCTGAACCCCTAGACATGTGACTTGGATATACAGAATCTTCGGTAAATGGCATGCTGATTCATGTAAATGTCGTTTTCTCTCAAATTATTGGAAAAAAATTTATTATATTAAATTAGAAAATATTATCATTAAAAAATTATTTCATTCATAGTATCACTATTGTCTGTTTGATTATTTACTAACTGTTTTAATGAATTTCAAATGCTCAATTAATTTATTATAAATAATATATCATTGTTGGTTATACTATTTATTTTCAATCAATATCAATAATTATGGGTATGTCCAAATAAGATTTAATGATCATTTATATTAAAGGGAAGTAATTAATAATATTTTAAATTCAATAAAGAATGCACATTTACTCCCATTATGAAAATAATGAATAAATAAATGAATTCTATTCATTTACTTGTGCATATTTAATGCATGTAGGCCCATTATTGAGAGTGAACAAGACATATGTATGTGTTAAATGATTTAATTTAATTTAATCATGGTGTTTTCCATGATTTAATATTAAATTAAATTATTTCATCTGATTAATCCCTCCCTCCATTAAAATGTAGGACATATGTGTCCAATAATATTTATATAACCCACTTAAAACGTCAATTGGTTTCCCTCAAATCCATGTAAAATATAAATATTTTTTATTAATGGAGATCGCCAAGGCACATGGTGGTGCTTCAATATAGAACCATAATGATACCAACCCTAGTGATACCCATGTGTATATGTGGTATTCTATAACAAATGCCCGAACCAGAAATGGGATTTATTACACCATAGTCCTAGGATGATATAATTTCATCTCCTTTCACCCACATCTATAAAAATACCATGTATGAGTCATTTAATATATTATTCATTTCCTTTGATTCAATTCATTATTTTATGGATGCAATACAGTGTTGACATAAATAAATGAATTCATGTGAAAAGTCAGATATTAAATAAATTAATTATCATTAAATGATTTATAAAAAATGGTTAATTAATTACGTAACATCCAATAAATATTAAAAAGATTTATAAAGGACATGACAAGATAAAAATTATTTATAAAAATTTAAATTTCCTCAATTAATTATTATGTTAGACTATGCATTCCATTACTTTATTGGGAATGAAACCATAGAAATATGTGTAGTAAATGGAATAATTCTGGAAAATTACAATTATTGTGGATTTATCATTATAGTTTTGGGTGTAATTGACGAAATTATATTTAATTTAATAGATGGAGTAAGATAAATAATGATTTGGAGGAATTTGTTGAGCAAATCCATGATTGGAATTCAGGATAAAGAAATCCACTCAACCGATCAAGGAGCTGCAAGTCTATAGATGTCAAGGCTGCCTACCTAATTACATTATTATGTGTTTCATTTCCATATTATTTATAATTAATTAATGTAATGGGAATCCCTTCCATTTTAATTTAATGAAACTAATAATTCAAGTTTCAGTGGTGAGGGTGGTTGAGACTTGTTAAAATAGTTTGAGAATAAATAGATAAATAAATAAATATTTAATTTAACATACCTATCTTTTTTATAATCAATAAACGTACTAGTAATATTTTCATTTTATTTTTATAATAAAAAAATTAAAAGTTTATCATCCACAATATCCCTATGATCAATATTGGATAAAGACAACCCCTTAATATTTGATAATGACAGGAGTGATGAATTTTTCCATTCCTATGAAATACATTTCAGTGATGTAGTCAATGTTTAATTTTTTATGATTTCATTGATATCTAGTGAACTAATGAAATCGTAGAGAAACATGGATGCTAATATAATTCTTAAGAATCTTCATTCTCATCACTAGGAATGGCCTATATAATAACATTTTGATATTTCATGGTGCGATATCAGAGAAATATTAGAGAGGGTTCATGATATGAGCTACATATAGTCAAACTCATTAGCTACATTAAGTGTATAGTGGTCTTTGTGTTTAAACTCCCAGAAGAATTGGACACAATCCTCATTCTAGAATCACTCCATCAGATATTCTCAAGATTTTTTGTGAGTATTATTATGAAAAACATTGAGAAGTATCTCCACAATATTCTTACTATTATATTTCATGTAGATAAGGATGGAAAGTGTGAGACAATTTCTTCATTATGGTGAAAAAAATGTAATGTTTGAGAGAGGAGATTTAATCTCAAATCATTTTTCACACCCTTCCCAGAATATGAAGATCAATCCGAAGAGAAAGGGTACATCATGTTGTCTATTTCTAATTATAAATAGAAGGGCAACTAGAAAAAAAAATCACCCATAAAATGAAGAAAGCCAAATCTTTCGGTGAGTTTGTTATAGAGAAATTTTTATTTCGGTTAGGTCCACTAGGTCAAAAAACCTAAGGGGGTGAATTAGGGTATTACATAGTAAAACATTATCATTTCTAGATCTTGTTATTTTGTTATAAAAAAACTCAATTATCTCTTCCTCCTATAATAATATATTAGATGATATGAAATTAGGCATAGAAAACAATTTTTTTTACTTGGTTCACCCTCACTGGGATACGTCCAAGGAGCATACAATGTCAATATACCTATGTAGCGAATTCACTAACGCTTACTACCAATAATGAGTACAATGTTTGTGCTAGAACTTCTATGCCCATGATCACTACCTTTACATGGTTTCGGGTCTATTCACATCATTCCCAATGGTCACTACCTATTCACTTTCTCTGGCTCATTTCCTGTGGAAAGGTTCACCATCATCCTCTTCCTTCACTCACTGCTCTTGGAATGGAATCCAATCATATTTTAAGGACATGTAGGTCAAACACTATTTATAGACACGTAGGCCCATTCATTTTCATGAATTCATGCATACATTACTAAAGGTACATGCTCTGTTGATGTTTATTTTCCTACAATACATGATTTCCACCTTCCCAAGTACAATTGGGTACTGGAAAATACATTCGTAAATTAATTTGATTCTCTCACAAGATTACTTGTGAAAATCACCAATTATTCTCCTCTCTTTCTTACTGTGTACTAGGTTTGGTATTTAGGCCAACTTCTTTTCATACTGCCACCACTACCTCGAACTGCACTTCGTCCAAGGACTACCTCCGCCATCGTGATCGTGTACCGCTACCGTGTACTGATTCCAGAAGCCTCCTCTGTGAAATCACTCTTGTCTGTGAATTTTCATTGTTCACAGACTATCTTTGCTTCCAAGTACTAGATCTCCCCTCCGCATATCACCTACAAAATTATCCCTCTCTCGTACTAGGGTTTCCTCCTCCACATATTTAGTCAGCAACTTCTGTGTACTAGAATTCGTCCTCCTTGTACCAGGCATTCTTTGCGGGATAAAAATCCCTACAACCACCTTTTGTGCAAAAGACTTTAGGATATTGCTGAATTCCTATAGAAAAATATGCTTCTAATGATGTTGAAAAACCATAGTAATTTTTAGGACAATCTATTCTTATATTGGCAATGATATCTTCTTTAACCTGCAAAATCAAGATTTACCGAATCTTCAATCCAGCCTTCGCAGCTTACTGATCCTTCTACCACTGCAAACCGCAAATCATCCATGATTTGTTTTCCTACGGGCTCTGCATACTTCCTTTCCTCATATGTTGTTGATCACCATCATCGATGCGAATTCGTCTTCATACCGCTCCCCATTCCACCGCGAACCGTTTCTTGTTTTCTAAACCAATTTGGCACAGCGTTCCCACTGCTCCGCATACCGTTCCCAGAACATGGTACATGATCCATGCATTATGGTACACTGTTCATAACATTTACCAATTTTTATCAATGTTCTTAAAATATATCATTGCTATGTATAAATCCTTTCTTTTCCAACATCAAACCCATGATTTTGAGTCCCCATAATTTTGAAAACACTAGGAAACTATGCCACCTTAAAAACATATATTCGAAAAACGCCAACCAACCTAAATTGTGGTAATATGGATTTATCAACAAACACAACCATACCCATAACATATCCATACGATTCCATTAGGGATTTTTACATCAAAATCCCCTTTGGGCTTGTTGACAACTATTCTCATAGTAATTCTTTCTCACTATAATACCTCATTAAAACTTCCTCAAACATAAATCATTATTCACTCCATGCAATTAAGATAACGATAAAGGATTTACTAAACACATACTCTAATCCCACATGAGCCATGATCGACATGAGAAACAAGAGTATAATTAAATTTTATTCAATGAATAACTTCATTACTAATCACCAGTTGTTGAAACCAAATTGATACCAATGAACTGATTTCATCACGAACCTCAGATATCGTGATATTTAATCATTGATCGACCACATTTAGCATCATAAAATTTAATACACCCCCTAAGTCATAACTCATCCAATAGCTTCAGCTCATCTTCAACACCCCCTATCTCACTACTCCACTTTGCAACTTCTCCCCATGTCTTTCTTCCACTTATAATAGTTATAGTTTCTCCCCATTTGTCAACGAACCTGAAGGGATCTAAAAGGTCTTCTACAATAGGGTAAAGAATACATATCAACACATTAGGAAGGGACACATCATACCTCGGGGAGAGGGGGACCCACATCCACACTTTTTCAAGTGTGGGATGTCAGTTGTAATCCTCGATCCATTTGAATCATTTAAAATGATTCTTTGGGTATGGAATTTGTAATAATGTCTACAACTTGTTGTTTGGTAGGCACATACACCAACTTCCTAAGCCTTTGCACCACATTCTCCTTGATAAAATGATATTTGATTTCAATTTTCT
Source organism: Viscum album (assembly GCA_963277665.1). Lineage (NCBI taxonomy): Eukaryota > Viridiplantae > Streptophyta > Magnoliopsida > Santalales > Viscaceae > Viscum > Viscum album. Next base: position 1,796,754,317 of record OY728163.1, on the reverse strand, counting down.
TTGTCCTTGAGTGATAAAATGAGTTTTTCTCAGATTTAGAGCACATGAATTATCACAATGGATTATGATCGATGATTTCACATCAATTCCCATATCTTTATGTTACTACTTTATCCACAAATACTTGCACGCAGGCTTGATTAGCCGCAATGTATTGAGCTTCTGTAGTGCTCAATAAAATAAAATCATGTTTCCTACATAACTAAGAAATACACAATCCTCCATGATAAAAGTAACCTCTTAATGTTGATTTCATATCATCTTTTGAACCAACCCATTCCACATATGTATATCCCAATAACTCTGGTTGAGATTTGTCATTATACATTAGGCCGAAGTCCACTATTCCCTTGATATACTAAAGATTTATTTTTATTGATATCATGTGTATCACCTAAGTATTTCATTGATATCTCGCTACTTGGCATGTGGAAAATATGATAATAGGCTTTTCCGCTATCATGTACAACATACTTCGAATGATTTTCCTATATTTCGTGATATTTACTACCTTTCCTTCAACATCCCGTGATAGATTCAGCCGACTGACAACCAGGGTCTTCAAATATTAGGAACAATACATTATAAATATTATCGAATCCTCCTTGGAATATTTAGATGAAAAATAAATGTTCCATACCTTCCTTGAGACACTTGAAAACCAAGGAAAAATTGTCAGCTCAATAATCATCGACATTTCAAACTCTCTTTTCCTGAATTTAAAAAATTGTCTGAATTGTTTTTCATCTGATCCACCAAATATTATTTTATCGACCTAAACCAGCACCATTATCTTTTGAACATTTCCATTGTTGAAATACATATTGAATTAAACTCCACTACATTGGAAACTGAGCTTCTTTAGAAACATATCATTCCCTGAATACTGTGCTCTCGGTGCTTTTTTGAAACCATATAAAGCCTTCTTCAGACGACCGACTCTGTTCTCATCTACATGAATCTGAAAACCATAAGGGTGCTAAATTTAAACTTCTATATATAGAACACCATTTAAAAATGCTGACATGATATCCATCTGGAAAACAATAAAATTTCATTGAAGAACTGTGACAAAGAAAAATCTGATTGTCTCAAGCTTTGCAACGAGTGAAAATATCGCATCAACATCTAGACCCTATATCTGAGAGTACCTTTTTAACACCAATCATTCTTTGTTTCTAATGAAAACACCATACTCATTAATTTTGTTATGAAAAACCCAACTTTGTCCAAACAACATTCATATTTGCTGGTATCGAATAAATTTCCCATTTCTGATTCATCTCAATTTGGTCAAGCTATTTATTCATTTACTAAACACAATTCTCATCTTAAATTAATTTACTAATGCTTTTTGGATCCACTTGTGATATGTATGTTGATTTTCATAGATACTTCTTCCTTGTTTTTTGCACTGGTTCTATATAATCACTAATTATTATTTTTTATATAATTTTTATCTCTTCTTATTTGTCTCGAGGAAGATACTGATTTGTTTTCATCATCAGAGACTTCTTCTGAATCATCCTTTTGAGATGGAGCATCTCCTGATCTACTTATATCTTCATTTCTATCCCCCTATATTTGATAAGGTATTTGCTGGTGATTCTATTCATTTTCTACTATATTCACATCATATCCTTAAACTATAATTCCAAGCCGCTTATTGAAGCATTTATGTGAATTAATTTTTATTTAGTAGCCAAGAAATATCAGTCCATCCCCTTGTGAATCAAATTTCATCAGTTTATCGTTATTGAGAATGAAAAATTTACTTCCATATATTTGAAGGTACTTCAATGACAGCTTCATTCCATACCATAACTCGTAGGGAGTCTTCTCCTATTTTGGACAATGTAAAGCACCATTCGAAGTGTATACTGATTTCATTACTCCTTCTTTCCAAAATTTCCCTAGAAGGTCATTTTCAATGAAAATTGATATGGCCATATTGGTGACAATCCAATTTTTTCTCTCAACATTTCTATTATTCTATGGATTCAAAACTACTAATCCATGATGCCTTATCTCATGTATTTCAAGACAATCCTTTACTAGGCTATTTATGAACTCGGATCCATTATCTGTTTGAATCTTCCAGATTGTCTTCCCAAGAATCTTTTCACATTCTAGTCAATATCGTATTATGCTACTAAAAAATTCATACTTGTGGGTGATTATTGAAACCCATGCCATTCAGTTATAGGCATCATTGAATAGAACAAAATATCTCCTTCAATCAATAACCCTCAGCGAAATCGGCCCACACACATCAATATGTACCCACTAAAAATCATGTTTTCTTTTTCTCCTTTTGTTAATATTTCTTTTGAATAATCTTCCTCTACTGGATGGAATCTCATGTATGTGTACATTCACATGATAAACTTGGAATATTTTTTGTTGTATCATATTTCACGAGATCATCCATATAACCTTCACTTATGTGGCCAAGATACTTATTCCATAACTTGTTTTCTTCATCCTTGGAAAAAAATAACGTATCTTCTTTTCCACTCACTAGGAAGAGATTCCCTTTCGTATGCTTTCCTTGCAACAGAAAAACACCACCATTTTCCTTAATGATAAATTTTTTTTGGAAAAACATATATTATTCCCTGAGTCACACAATTGTCTAAAACTAAGCTGGTTGTGGCTAATCCCCTCAACAATCAAATCATCTTCTAGTCTCATATCTTTTCCTGCAAACATAGATTTCCTAAATTCAATAATTTTATTTCCCTCATCATTACGAAATCTGACAATTCCTTCTTTATCATACATGATTTGAGTCATTATATTCTTTTTTACCATCATATGGGAAGTGCATCTACTATCAATGATTCATATACCATTGTGATATGATGCTTTAATTCAATTTCTACACCACTACTTCCTCATAAATTTTATTTTTGACCCATGTATTTGACTTCATATCCATCATGGAATGATAATCATGATCTTCCTCAGCATGTGATGTACCGGTATCAACATCCAGGTATGAAAATCAATTTTTAATTTCTATATCTTTGGATGATACATTTGGATACTTCTTATGAACAAATTCAGTGGCCTCAGCATATTCCATTCCATTTTTGACGGTCATTATCTTTCCATATGTCTGATTCCTTTACACCTGAATCAACTACCATCATATGTTGGCCTAGAAGTCTGAGATCTATAAGACCAACTTCATTGGTCTTGTTTCCTTTATTATCTGTTTTCTATGGATCAAACATTTTTATAGTGCACCTTCTTACCACAACAATAACATCTCATGTGAGGTATATTCTTATATAAAAATGATGCACTATTAGTTGTGCCATGGATTCAATGAATCATCTTATTCCGATTTATAACCAAATTGGTTTTCAATCATGGAGTGGGTTCTTGTATTGTGGCTTAAACCATGAATGATTTATGTTTTACATCTGTCCCTATACCATCCCTGTCATTCATAATTTTTTATTCTTTTGTTTTGATGGACCACTCTGCTCAAATATCATCATCTCTTTTACTTGTATAACTTTCTTCCCTAGCAGTTTCTTCTGATCTTCAATTTCTCCATGAAGACTCATGACTTCCACTTCTAGTTGTTTGATATGTTATATTTTATCTTTTCCCATTTCAGTCGAACTATAAATTTCAATTTTATATTCTTTAATTTTTAGTTTTTTACTGAATCTCCTTTTCAGGACTTTCGTTCATTTAAGTCTTTAGCTTTTCATTTTATACATTCATATCAGAATTGTATTCTTCCTACTACAGCATAAATATTTTAGTATCATGATTTTATTTTTATTTCTATGTTTTGGCACTCAAAATTTATACTTCTTTAAAATAATCTTTTAATTTATCATGACGATCAACCCTTCCATTGATTACTCATTCATTTTTGTTTCTTTCTTCTCTTTTTACTGAATTTTTCAAAGCTCCCACCGACACATAAATTTTATGATCCTTGTAGCCCTCTAACACTTATGCCACAGATTCATAAAAACTTTCATCCTCATTTTAAATAAGATTCCACTTTTTGATGAACTTTTTCCTTGTACTTCTCCTTATATTATCATCTCATGAATAGTTTTTTGGTATATTTCTTCATTAACATCATTTTCATCATCAAACTTATTAGGACACATTGTTGCAAAATTCCAAATCATCCCACAATGAACACATGAAAAAGAATGTTTACCTTTGAAATTCCCTTTTCCCCTTTGCATAATAAAGAAGATAAATTACATGATATTATTCATATTGTCCTCATTTAGACTATCTTCAATAGAGAGATTCTTCATGGTCTTAAATGACACATCCTTAGAATTCCCTTTTCTACTGCATCATTAACATCGGTTCTAATTTCATATGCAATAATGGTAAAATATAGGTTATCCAGCGTCATCTTCTATGGGACTTTGTATTCCAATACTAAAAAATTAGGATTGAACTGTGATGGAAGTTTTCTCAGGATGCGTTTCACAATTTTTATATCTTAAATGACTTCTCCAAGACCACGTATATCTTACGAAACAATATTTATCCTATCTAAGAATGCATGAATTGCCTCCTGGGATTAATTTGGATATCTTCATACTTGTTCCATATAACCTACACATTTTCTTCTCGTACTTTTGTGTCACCCTCATAAATGTTCAACAAATTTTCCCACTTTTCATGTGATGTTTTATAAGAAGTCACCTTCGTATATATTTTATTTGATTGGGATCCTACTAAATCATTGATCCCTTTAGAATCCAAATACAATTCCCTTGTTTAGGATTCTGATAAAGCACCACTATTAATGTCATCAGATATTCCATGCATAGCTGCATTGAAGACATCTGTCCCTACATATTGGAAGTAGTGATGCATTCGATTCTGCCATAGTTGAACAATATTGTAATCAAATATTGTAAATCCATTATGATTTACCATATCAATGTCATCATCTTGAGAGAGAAGCACTATATTTCAATCATTCTCACTGAAACCAATTATTAGGTCCACTAGGTTGAATACATTAAGAGGGGGGAATAACATTATAACAGATTAAAAGATTCACATATTCGGATCTTGTTTTGTTGTTATACCAAACTCAATTCTCTCTTTCAAACATTTAAATATATAAGAATATATGAAATCATGCACGAGACACATCGATTTTTATATGATTCACAATCACTAGGCTATGTCTAAGGAGCTTACTGTGACAATATGTTGATTTTCCAAATTCAATAAAGCTCTCTGCCGATAATTAGTACAATGTTCGGGCTAGAACTTCTATACCCAGGCTCAGTGCCTTTACAAGGATTAGGGTCTACTCACTAAATTACTAGGGGAAACTCAATATTCCTATTTATTTGGCTCACTTCTGGTTGAAAGGGTCATCGTCTTCCTCTTTTATATCACCCTCCTCTTGGAATGGAATCCACTCACAGTTTAATGACTTATCGGTCAAACAAAATTTATGGACATGTAGGTAACTTAATTTGAATGAATTCGTGGATACACAACTATAGGTATATTCAATTTTGAATATCCTTTTTATTGAGTAGATGATTTCCAACTTCCCAGGTAATTCCTGGTAACATAAAATACATTTTCAAACATTTTTTAAGCTCTCAAAGGTTTTCTTGTGAAAATCATGAACCAGTCAAATATCATGTGTGCTGAGTACTAGGTTTGGTACACAGGACACCTTCTTCACATACCACCACCACTACCGTGAACTTCCCTTAATCCAAAAACTAACTCTTTGTTCATGATCACGTATTTCTACCGCGTACCAATTGTCTAAACTTCCTCTGTGAAATCTCTCTTTTCCATGAATTTTTCTCTGTTAGCAGACTACCTTCACTTCCACAGACCGGAGATCACCCTCTGCATACCACTTGTAGAACTCTTCCAATCACGCACCAGTAATTCCTACTATATGTATTGAGTCAACTCCTTCTGCATCCCATACTTCCTCCTCCATGTACGAGACTTTCTTTTCAGGTTAAGGATCCCCAGATACACCATCAACGCGAACAATTCTCGGAGAATGCAGAACTCCTAGAGGAAAATATTATTTCAAATGATGTTTAATCTCAAAATTAATCATTAGGGTTACACATTATTATATAGGAAATGATATCTGATCAACCCTTAAAATCATGATTTACTGAATCTTCAATCTATAATTCACTTCTTACCGACCCTTATGGAACCGAAAAACCGAAATCCATCTGCAAACCGTTTTCATGTGCTCTCTACATGCTGCTTTTTATCATACGTGGTTGATGTACTTAATTTATAAAAATCTATATGTGTACTTGTCCTCTTACCATCTCGAACCATTTTTGGTTTTGCGAACCGATTCAGCGTACCTTTCCCACTACTCTTAATACTGTTCCTGGAACATGGAATGGATTCCATGCATTGTGGTACGCAGTTCCCATACTTTGCTGATTTTCAGCAACATTCATCAAAAACTTCAATCTTATGTAATAAGTCCTTCCATTTCCAACATCAGACTCTCTCTTTTGAGGCCGAAAAATTTGGAAAACATTAGTAACCTGCACCGCCTTACAAAAACCTCTTCAAAAAACACCAACCATAAACACTTGTGGTCATCTAGCTTTGTCAACAAACACAACCATACCCAAAGCATACCGAGAAGATACCTTGAAGTATTTTTTCTCAAAAATTTTTATCTAGATGTTGGGTATTATATAAAACTTATAGTGATCACATATGTATCCAAATAGAAGAACCAACTATATTTTGAAATCTTTGATGAGGATAGGTAGATCTTCGAGTATCCAATTATTCTAAAAATTGATTTATAGCTATATGGGACTACCACCAAACATGGACAACTAAAATGATATTGGTTTTTAATTGTTTTTATTACGTGCCTTAAGTTACCAAAAATGTTATTTCTGTATACATACATGATTTAAAAAAAATTATATAAAAATTTGAGAATACCTTTTTCCTATTTTTTGAAGATTTAATTTTTTATGGTATGACACATATAAATAATATTCATTTTGTGATAGATTTCATGATCCTAATAGTGAAAATTGATAACAATGATACTTCGTAGGACTCATACCCAACAAAACATTGGCATCACTGTAATGGTCATGAAAATGAAATGTTCTTGACTAAATTACATCATGATGGATTTTAGATTACTCTTTAACTAATACCAATTTTTGTATATCATCCATGTTTATAATATAAAATGATCACAACATCATTTAGTGGTAATGGTGAATGGGATATTGATCTTCATGAATAATTTCATACTGATGAGTGTGGAAAATTTCATGTTGAGGAATGGGGATGGTAATCATATGTCCAATCTTTTAATCAATCATTTATTGATATTTATATGTTTATATAATGAGGTATAATTCAGATTCCTATGAAAAAAACAATGAATACAATAATAATGTTGAGAACCAGCTTGGTTTGATGATTCAAAAACATCTCTAAGATCGTGGTGCAAAATATCATAATCAAGACATCATTGATTATATATAGGAGTTCATTGTAATATCTTGTCTCAATACTCCATATATACGTTATTGGAACGGTGTATGAGAATGGTGGAATCACACACTATTGGATATGGTTAGATAATTAATGGGTCATGATAATATCCCATTATTCTTTCAATGTGACACATTACAAAAAAAAAATAATACATACTAAATAATGTTTGACTAAATAAATAGAAAATATACCATACCAATTATGCAATGGAATGAAACTCGTGTTGTCTTACTTATATGTTTGGGGTTGTGATGAATTTGATAAGAAGTCCTTAGGTAAGAATAATTCTCCAATGGAACCAAGTATATCTTTATAGGATATCTCAAAGGAACAAATGGATTCTACCTATAAACCCATAAGATTAAAGGATGTTGTTGACAAATGTCCCACATACTTTCAAGAGGATATTATCCATTAAATAGATGGTTTTAGCGAGATATTCTCTATTTAATGCTAGGAACAAGATACACAATATATGGAACAATAACTAATTCCAAAAATATCCATCGAAGAATAAATTTTTTTAGAGACACAACTAATGTGTATGAGTACTAGATAGGTTAGATAACCTTCACATTATGGTTTTCTAGTCACCTATGATGGTGAGTCATTATTAGATGATATTAATTGTCATTTAACCAACAATCATGCAGTATATGGAAGAAATGTTTCCGACATGCATGAATCCATAAATTCTGAAATAGATTCCATGTAAAAAACCAATTCTTGGTTTAGATAGACCCTCCATTGGATTTAGATCCTATTCACTGTAAATTTTAATTCAATAGCATATTGGTAATTTAATGGAATGTTCATACCTATAATATGCGACTATTTGAAAAAGAGTTTAAACAAAATTAACTAAATGACTTTGGGGATACATTTTCACTAGTTTCAATGATGAAATCTATAATTATTATACATTACATTTCATCTTTCCATATTTATGTTTTTTGTAAAATGGATGTCAAAATGGAATTCCATAACGAGAAAATTCATGATGATATCTACATGGAACAACTTGTTGGTTTTGTGACTCCAATGGATGTACACATGTTATCAAACATGAAAAGAACCATTTATAGATTAAATAAAGCTTCTTATTTATGGAACATTCATTTTCATGTGGCCATAATAAAATTTGGTTTCATAAATATTATATGTGACCTATATTTTTATAAATTATTTTTTTGGGAGTGTCGATGCATTCATAATAATATATATTGATTAAATAGTCACTAGCGTTGAATGTGATTTCTACATCAATTTTATTGACATTCTACATTGTTGATAATGAAATTTTATTGTAGGGGTTGTTCAAATTATATTTTTCACAATAGTAATAAAAAATAATGTTATAAATGAATATTATTACTAGTTTCTAATTTCACGTATAATATAACTAAGGATAAAACATGTTTTTAACATAAATTTTTGTATAAATGATATGAAAACCTCCCTAAATGGGGTTTCAACATCATTTATAAGTTAACCACATGAATATTATAGTTTTTTTAATAGTTATTATATAAATTACATGGTAAAATAACATTATTAAGGGGTTTTTATACTAGTTATAAAAAAACTAGCATGAAAACCCCCATTAATATTTCATTTCACATCAGTTATAAAAACCCGACATGAGACACCATTTTTTTAATAATTTATCTTTCAAATCTCCTCTACACTACCAAAAGAAAAACAAACATCAAAAAGTCAACAAGAAACAATGATTTTTCAAGTGAAACAACACAACAAAAAAAACTCATTTAAAATAATAACTTTACAAATTAAAATATAGAGTTCCAGAAAAATAAAATCCATCCAAACATTTCTCAATTATTTTACAATCAAAATAAATTTACAATTGATTCTTTCAATGTTATAATATATAATTCAAAAAAACAAAAATCTAACCAAACATCAAAAAATGATTTCCTCATCCAAACATATTTACAATTACAATGTTCAATGACACAATATAGAGTACAAATAAACTAAAATACATCCAAACCTAATAAATAATTTTCCCATTCTACATGTATGTGTATAATATTCTTGTACACTATAAGGATGAGGGTCATCAAAAAATAAAAATTATAAGGATATCATTTAACATGTATTATGAATAAAATAAAAAATAAGGGAATGTTAATAAAGAAATATAACCAGCTAGAACATCATAATAGTCATAGTGGAAATTATTTTATACATTAATCATGAAACATAATATCATCATTACATTATGAATTTTTTTTAAAGATGATGTTTAAATAAGTTTGTTTGTAATGACCTACACATTTATCAATAAAATTATCATTCATTTAATTAAGAATATTGTTGTTATAGAAGACATGTAAACATCTTTTATTATATCGAATTAGATTTAAATGACCATTATGTATCATTAAAATTTGTAATATAAACGTTGAACATTGATCACATTACTAGTAAAAATATCAAGTCTTAACAAATCCATTTAAAACAGACAATGGATGTGATTGACTCAACCAGTAGGATCATTCACTATGAAGCACATTTTTCATAGTTTCCAAGGGAGATAATATTTTTGGCTCCTCTCTAGACCATTACCAATGCTATCTAATAACAATATATTGATAAAATATTTTACAAGAGAATTTCAATCTCATCAAGATCCCAGCCCAAACAATGCCTTGCAATCTACACCATCGCACACCATAATCATTGAGTCTATTCTAGTTTAATAAAGCGATATCTCAAAATAACCAAGTATTATGATTATATACACTAGTTTTTTAGAATAATTAATATATTTTCATTTTATTATTGTTAAATGGAAAATGATTTTTAACGAAAATATAATATTTTTTTTTAAATATAAAATTTTATTAAGAAATACATTTTTATTAATTTAATGGATGTTTGAAATAAATATAATTCTATTAAAATATTATTGTTAAATTATTTTTACTAAAAATAAATGATCATTTTATGAAGTCAAATGTAATTTTATTAATATTTATGAACTATTTTCGTCAAAACCTGTCAATTTTTAATAAATGTCTGTTTTTATTTTAATAGTGAAAATTATAATATTTATAACTTTATAAAGATAATACTAATAATTTTTTTAGAATTAGGATGTAAGAATTTTCCCAGGGATAATTATTCTTATTTTTCTAAGGGAGACTAATTTTTGGGTAAAAATTAAATATTGTATAAATATACAGTATGTTTTGTCACATCATAATAGACCAATACTGATGTTATAAATACAATATAATATAACTTCACCAAATAATTTTTTATATTTATAATATATTTTTAATGTTTATTTGATTTACATTATAAATCATTAGTGAATCCTTTAAAATATATAATATATTTAATGATTTTAAAATATTTTCCTTGAATATATGACTCACCACAACATAAGGAAATGAAATATTTTAATATAATATTCCCTTAGCCTTATAATATTGTGTATAACCCTCCCCTTTACTAGAAACCATTTTCCAATTCCAAGGGATGGTTTGTTGTTTTAAATATTTTATTACGTAGTGTCTAAAAACAAAATAATAAATAATCCACCCTCCTTTCCTATATAATCCCACCCATGATCTGATTTCTCCTCACACATTATATGTTAGGATTGGACACCCTCTACCTTATTCTCTCTAGTGTCCTCCCATGGTGCCCATAATGTCTATGAAGCCTCTCCCAATCCTTTGGGGTCACAATTTCATTTAAGGGATTCTCCACTCTCCACTTTTATCAAGCAGTCCTTTTGGGATATGCTTTTCAATTTCAATAGTTACATGTTTTGAAATTTTCATAAATATTATCCTTACAATACATATTATTTATAAATAATGAGAGCTTCCTTATACTCTCATTAATATATCCATTATCTTTTTTATACATCTGTTACCATGAATAAATTCTCTAAGGGATTTATCTCTCCTAATTCCAATTCAATAATGTCTTTTATATTATGCATCTTAAATTCCTTTTAATGAGTTGAGGTATAATATTATATAATCCCCTTACTATCCATTTGATTTATAAATTTTGAGAGATCCAATTCACTCTTATCAACATATTTTATGAATATCAATTAGACGTCGTCATGATGAATTTTTTTATGAATTTTTATTATGTAGTTAATACAAAACCCATTTATATATCATTGGTATTCACATTTACGCTAATATAATTATTGGTTGGGATATTAAATGTATTTATTCCAAATTCTATAATCATTTAAAAACTTATGATGTTGAATGATTCCATGATATATAATCAATGTGGCACACCAATGCATTAAATTAAATGTTTGTGAAGGGTGCACCCTAATAACGCTCCAATGCATTGAGTGATGTTTAGAAACATGTTACATCATTTGAAATAAGGGATTAAACATGATAATTCAAGTTCCATTATGGTATATTCATGCTAATTCACATTCAATGAGTGTATAGTCAGTCTAATCCATCTACAATGATCCTTTTCTCATGCTAATATCATGTATTTTTTTACTGCACCATTTCAATGTTATGATTTTCATGCTTATACTTGCGTTATGCTCAATATAATTTAATGATCTAGTGATATTCATATTATTTAACATGTTTTGCATTCCACATTTTATTCCATGTTTATTCGCTTTATTGGCTTTATTGATCTCCCTTTTGTTATTTATGTCCTTTGGTTATCCTATGCAGTGTTATGTATGAAGGGATGATGTGGTCATGTAAAAGATGTTTTCAATAAAGAAGTTTTATTTCTCATTTTACTCTATTATTAAATGTTCCTAATTTCCCAATACACTGGACCTCTCTATCATATGAGTTGTATTAAAATAAATTTTATCTAATAAATCATGTTTAACTATGTTATAAAGATTATGGTTGATATAGTTATTATCATAGGATTTGTTTAGTTATTTTTGGGATTACTATTATAAAACCCTAGTGAAAACCCATAAGTTTAAAACTACGTATAATAAAAACATACATGGTTTTTTGACTATATAATAGGTGGTTTGTCTAGAAAATACATCCATGTGACTATAAAAATTAGTGGATGTGGCTCAAGAACAGTTGTATCTAGGGGTAAAACCTAAAAACACCGCATTAAGATATTATCGAAAAGGAACTGGTGCATGGCATTGATCCTTAATGCACTCCAGGTTTGACACTCTCGATGGCTATGGTATGTTAAATTAATATGATCATTTCTAACCATTATTATGGGAACACAAAAAAGTCCCATAAAAATATATGATTGGTTGTAGATCATGGGTAACTCATACAAAATCCTATAATCTCATAATATAATGAGATAAATGTAATTTATAAGTTACCCAGTTAATTTAATTTGAATCTATTAATTTTTGAATCTTTTTAATATACACTTCAATAATATTTCTTTTATTCTATCTAATAGATGAAATAAGAGGAATGATGTTAAAAACCGATGCTAAGGGCAATGTGAGGATTTCACTAATGAGATTCCTAACCTCATGGGATCATGAATCAGAAATCGTGTTATGATATGCTCTCAGTTAACTCATGTTTTGAATGTAAACTATTATCAAGATGATCCCCCAATCCCCTACCCCCCCCCCCCAAGAGAGAGAATCATGCAGTCGTGACCTTCATGTGACAACACCCTCCCACATTCACTGCATAATGTGATCCCTTAATTGCTTATCAATGGATCAATTCCATGATAAAATATCTTCTCTATCATTCAATGTTCCACCAAATATATTTTTCTTCATTAGTGTAGATGTATGAAATGTATATCAGATTAATGGTGGGAATTGATCATGAATAAAAAGCCTAAGGAGGATATCGTAGAAATTAAGTGGTTGGAAATCCGTAAAATGAGTTTTGAAAAATATTTCCCCCACAACCTCAGTCTTAAGATGGAATGATATTTCCTTTCACTCACATAGATGGATGAATAATCTATTTCAGGTGTATGGGGAAAACATAACCCGACAAGCATGATATTAAAATGGTTTTGTTGTTACCCACCAATGTGAGGATAACAACTTCTTCGGTGGGTAAATCCTTTCCTAGGAAAAGCCCTAGAAATCTATGACATTGAATACTATGTGGAAATTGTCTGATGTGCCCTTAATGTCGATATAGATATTAATGAATCTCAGGGGTATCATGAGGATTAAAATATTTAATTGGCATTTAATTATGGTATTCATATTGAAAAATAGATCAATTCTGTGAAATTCCAACACCCCAATTATTAGAGGTGAAGAAATTATCACACCGAAAATTACCCAAGGGGATCAAGAAAGTTTTGTACGTGCAAAAGTGAAGGGAACCTTGCTAATAGTTGCCAACACGAGAAAAAAATCTACATGATAGTTGAATTAATTGCTCTGATTGATCCACAACACTTTTTTCATTGATTCAACTAGAAGCAAGCAATGCACTTTTTGAACTTCTTCTCTAATCCTACGATTTTCAGAGTCCTCAAAAATCCCCCATGTTAGAAAGGAAGATATATTTCAATCACAATAACTGAAGTGAATATCGATATTAAAATGATGACGTGTACACTAGTTATTCATTAAATAATTGATAATTTAGCTTTTTATTTATGTTCTACAGAATCTTTTATATTCTGAAAGTTTAGTAGAACAATCCAAACACCACCATAATAAATGTAACTAGAGATGTCTGTGAAAATAATAAATGGGGAAATTTTTAAATCTCATGAATATAATTCCTCCTCTATCACAATTTATGAATTGAACATCCCATAGAACCTTATAATTCTTCCTTTTTTATAATTTTATGCAATTATGGACATGGAATGACATTCCTTATATAATGAAAACATAAATTTCCATGAGAGGGAAATCACGCTCTATATGGGGAATCAAACCATGATTCGATACAATTTCAAGGAGGATGAGGAATATTCCTTGTAACCATCATCCAAATAATGGATATTACTATCCTATGAGAATTAGAGACAATCTATAATGATTACATATATAGAATGATCCATCTTCGACGAAATTCCAATCGTGATCGAATTGGATGTTGTGTTTCTCAATGAATTTCTTTTTCTTCCTCCTACCAGAGTAGTTGACTTATCAAATGATCTTATACTTGGGGAATTGACAATATACAATACTCTATTAGTAATGGTTGTTTTTGGTACTTGAGGAACTAATGAAACAACTACATTAGAATCTATATAAATGGTTTATATTCCTATGTAATTCACTATGGGGTACACATGTCCTCTTCATCGAGAAGAATGATGGGTCAATGTGTCTTTTCATTCAATATCGTGAGATCAAAAAATCACAATGAAGAAAAAGTATACATTTGAAAAAAATATGTCTTTTTTGATCAGTTACAAGAAGCATAATACTTCCCCAATGGGGATCTGCGGTCAAGATATTACCATGTGGGGGTGAAGAAGAAATATATCACCATGGCATTGTTCTATAGAAGGTACTGGAATAATGAGTTCATAGTGATTCCATTCATACTCACTAATGATATATTAATCTTCATATAAATTTTGAATATAGTATTTAGAGATTACCTTGAAACATTTATGGTAATCTTTATAGTGTAAATTCTAATATACTCTAAAACCAAGGTGAAGCATGACGAGAACCTAATCATTGTGCTAAATACCTTCTGAAAGGAGAAGATCTATGCAAACACAGAAATTGTGATTTTTGGTTAATGGATGTCTAATTCATGGGTAATATCATTCATGAAATGGAATATATGTGTATCATTACATGATAAAAGAAATTGAGAGATGAACAAGGCCAACAACGCCTTTGAAGGATTTTCATAGCTTCCTCAGGTTAGCTGGATTTTATTGCTAATTTGTGTCAAATTTCTCATGATTGTCAATACCTCTTACCAATATAGCTCAAATGGGAGTCAAATATTCCTATAATTATTACTTTTTATAAATTAATTATGGAGTTTAAATAGAAGCTTATCACTACCCCTAGTGCTAACACTACTAGAAAATTGGGATATTTTCGAAATCTTCAGTGATGCTTCAAAGAAGGGATTGTGATGTGTGTTGATGAAAAATGAAAATTTCATTGCTTATTCCTCAAGGTAGTTGATAATATATGTTTAACATATCCCACACACAATATGGAGTTGGAGGCTATGATTTTTGTGTTGAAAATGCTGCGGAATTAGCTCTTTGGGGAGAAGTGTGAAATATATACTCATCACAAAAGTATCTAATATATATTCACACAGAAATATTTGATTATGTGCCAAAGAATATGGTAAAATATCATCAACGATTAGGACTTCTCAATCCACTATTATCATAGGAAATAGAATAAATTTACAGATTATCTATATAGAAAGGACCCCAAAATACTACCATTGATGTTAATTGAAAATGATCCATTTTATGTTGATTTGATTAAGGTTGAAATGGGATTCATAAATAATGGAACATCATAAAAATGATGACAAATTATTTCTCAACAATCAAATTTAGAATGGTAAACACATTCCCAAAAATATGACGAGGGAATTCAGAAGTGAGTGGAAACTATTAGAAATGTGAAATCCTCAATGATCATGGGTAATGAAGAAAGAATTTTGTGATTTGGGTCAAGACTATGTGTTCCATCAAATACTTATGTAATGAATGAACTATTGGACTATGCACAATGTTTGAAATTCACCATTAACCATGGAAACACAATAGATGTATTGAGATCTCTAATAGCACTATTTGTGGTCTATCATTGAGAAGGAGACCACTAAATATACATCAAAGTGCCCGGTATGTTAGCTAGTGAAGGCTGAGACGCATACATCTAAGAGGGTGATGAAACCATTAACCATACCAACATTGAAATTGGAATACATCACCATGGAATTTTCACTAGAATTCAAATAAAAAACAAAGGAAATAATATTATTTGGGTTGTTTTGGATCATATTAAAAAGACTACAGACTTTATTTTAGTTTGAGTGGATTTTTTCACTAGATCAACTAGAATAGATTTACATCCTAGAATTGGTAAGTATGAATGTAGTACCATTATCAATTGTGTCTTATCATGATCCATGATTCACCTCTACATTTTAGAAATGTCTCTAGAATTCTCTAGATAGATAGAATAACTTCAGTTTGGATTGTCACCCTCAAACTAATGGCCAATCTGAGTGGACTTCCAAAAATGTGAGGTCATGTTCAATGATTTATGAATGTCTATAGAAGTTGTGTGGGACCAAAATATTCATTTTGTGGAGTTTTTTAACAACAATAGTTTCTCTTCATGAATCCAAATAGATCACTATCAGGACCATTATGGGAAGATATGTAGAACACCTGTATGTTGGGATGATGTTGTGGAATGAAAAATTCTAGTTCAAGAAATTTTTGAATAAATGGCAGAGAATGATAAGACCATCTTGCATCACTTCAAAGATGATCAGAGTAGATAAAAGATATAAATATACAATAATCTATGTGACCAAGAGTTTTATGTTGGTGACATGGGATTACTCTTCATATCCCCATGGAAGAGAGTATTGAGATTTTGAAAGAATGGAATGCTTCATCTGATGTACATCTTCCATTTTGAGATCCTTGATCGCATCAAAGCTGTGGCCTATCAACTAGAAGTCCCAACAATACATTGTTATTATCATGATTTATTCAATGTATCCCTCTTACATATGTTCATCTAAGACCCATCAAATGTACTAAATCTATAAGCGGTACCATTGGATTATTACCTTTTCTATGAGGAGCATCTGGCGAAGATCATAGATCATAGATCATAGTGAAAATCTACCATATAAGAAAATGACCCCTGTCATGGAGTTTTAGAGAAACCACAAGTTTGAAGTAGTAACAAGGGAACCATAGGTGGTGATTATGTAGATATTCCACAATTTTTTAGTATGGGAAATTGAAATTTCAAGGGTAAAATTTCTTATGGGGGGGAGGTTTTAATTATCGAAACATTAATGAATAAGTTTCCATTATTTAATTAAAAGTCTTACAGTTAAAGAAGACATGTGAAATTAATTTATTATATCCAATTGGATTTAATGGATCATAAATATCAATAATATTTTTAATATAGTCATTTAACATTGAATTCATTACTAGTATAAATATATGATTTTTATAAATCCTTTTGAGATAGATAATGGAATTGATGTCCTCAACTTGTAGGATCATACACAATGAATCACATTTATCATAACTTCTAAGGGAGATAACATTTCTAGGATATTCTTGAGACTATGAAAAATAGGATATCTAACAACTTAATCTTGAGCAAAACGATTTACAAGAGAAGTTGAAGCTCATCGAGATCACAACCCAAACAATGTTTACTAGACAGCCCTATGAAATCCCCACCATCACACACCTTACTCTTAGTGTGTATGATTGTGTAATAAATGGATATGTATCAAGACGATAAAATTACAATTATGTACATTATTTTTGTTTAAAATTATTAATATACTTTCATTATATTATTTTTAATTTATAAATGAATTTAAATGCATAAATATTATTTTAGTTTAATAATCAAATTCAATTAAGAAATATAATTTTAATGAATTAATTTATTTTTTAAATAAATAATAATCAAATGAAATCATATTATTAAATTAATTTTAATAAATATAAGTTATCATTTTTAGGAAGTGAAAAATAATTTTTATAATGGTTTAAAAATTATTTTTCTCCAAACCAGTCAATATTCAATAAATATTGGATTTTATTTTGAAATTGAATATTCAAATATTTAATAAATTATTGTGATAAAAATAATATTATTATTTTAATCCTGATATTGAAATTGACCAATGGTAAATTTTTCATAACATTACTAGATAATAATTTTTTTGTATAAAAAATTAATATTTTTTAAATATAAAGTGTGTTTTATGACATCATAATGGACCAATAATGATATAATAAATACAATAAAAGGTACCATCACAAAATATTAGTTTTCCACTATGGAAATTTAATTTTATGTTTCTTTTATTTATTTTATAAATCCTTATTGAATCCTCCAAAACATATACAATATATTATGATTTTAAAATCATTTCTCTGGTATTATGACTCACCTCGACATAATAAAGGGAAATGTTTTTATATATTTGGACCTTAGAAAGATAAAATATTGTATTTAATTCATCCTTTATAGATACCATGGGATAAAACCAATTTATTGTTTGTAGTTTTAAATATTTTATAATTTAGTGTCCCAAAAAAAATGAAATCCCACTCCATTCATATATAAACCCACCCAAGATCCCATTTATCCTCACTCAAACACTTTTTAGATCCACCATCCTCAAACCCAAATCCTTAGAGTCCTAAATATGTTCTTAAGGATCCTAATTATCCTCTTCCAAGCCGTTGGTGTCACACATCCATGTAAGAGATCTTCCACACTCCTCTTTTATCAATAACTCCTTTTGTGATATTACTTTTATTTTCTATTTACATATGTTGGGATATGTTCATACATAATTCCCTTATTATAAATTTGATTTATAAAAAATGATATATTCCTCCCCAATCAATATTTCATCCATGATACTTTATATACACCCATTTCCCTGCCCAAATTCTTTAAGGGATTATTCTCTCCTCATTTCCATTCAAGAACTTCTTTTCTATTATTCATATTTAATTAAATTTCATCAATTGGGTTATAATTTTCGTTGATACTATTACATTCCATTATATGTATAAATTATGAGAGGGCCCTTTCCCTAAGATCAACCTATTTTGTGAATTTCTATTTGATGCAGTCATGCTGCTGAAATGACATTATGATTTTCCATCATGTAGTAAATAATAAACCCATTTCTCTACCAATGGTATTAAAATTAATGATCATATAATTTTTTACTCGAGTATTAAATGTATTTATTTCACATTAATTGAGCATTTATTAACTTATGATGTTGAATGATTCAATGTCATATGATCTATGTGGAACACAAATTCATGAAATAATATTTTCATGAAGGGTCAGCCTTAATAGGACTAAAATGCATTGGGTAATGTTTAGTATCATGATACATTATTTAAAATGAGGGTATAGTCATGATAATTCATGTAAAATGTCGGTTTATTCATGATAATACATGTGTGATGATCCTTGACTCATTCTAAAATAATGTTGACTTTTTCTTCCACATTTACATGTTATTATTATCCTGTTTGTCATGCTTTTATGTTTATGTTCCATTTATTCTCAATTGTTATGCATATTTTGAAACATGTATTGTATTTCTCATTTTATAGCATGTATATTCCCTTACATGGATTTATAGCTCACCCTTTTCTTTTTTATGTCTAATGGTTGTCTCATTAAGTGTTAAGTATGAATGAATGTTGTGGTCATGTAAAAGATGTTCCTATGAGGATGTTGTTTTTCATGGTTTAAGATATTAAGTAATGTTCCTAATTTCCCAAGATCTTATACCTCTAAATATTTTGTGTATTATTTGGCAAAATTTTATTATATAAATACTATTTATATGTGTGATAATGATCAAAGGTTTTATTTTGTTAATTAAAATAATATTATTAACTAATATATCGAAATATAATCATTTTAAATGAAAATTCACCTTCACTATTACATATTTGATATTGGCTAAAAATTTTCCTTATGGTATATCAACATAAATTCCATCACCTATTAGAAAATAAAATTAAAAAAATAAATTTATATTTCATTATAATAAATACAAGTATTAAGAAATTCTAACATATATGTCAACTACTTCCTTATAATTTTGGTGCACTTCACCAGGAATTGAGAATAACCTATAAAGTTTATTCACCCATGTACATAAATAACCAAACATAAAATACATAATAATATAAAATAAAATTTATTATTATTATTTATTATGATAAATTATATATTACACTTCTTGAGATATATGTTTCAAACTCATGAATAAATGGAAACATCCAGTTCTTATTATATTTAATATTTTGAAATATTTCATCAATATATATTGATCTTTCTCCTTCAGTCAATGTTCATGCTATAGGTGAAATTAAATTGGGGCCTATATATATATATATATATATATATATATTCCATTTCATTACACCTACACATATTTTAAATATACCTAATTCAAAAAAAATATAATAATAAATTTTCAATAAATTAAAACCACATAATGATTTATGTTAAGACAGACATGGAAGAAAGTAGCAGAATTTAGATTCCCAACAGATCTCCTGTTACATGGTCTATGATATCATTATCCAAAACCACCATAGTAATTTAATGCCCACAAACACCATATTCCATTATAATCTCATAAATATGTGACAAAAAAATTAATAACATCGCAATCCATCAAGACTACTAGAATATGTATCTGATTTCATTTCAATTAATATTCATTATTTTCATATAGTATTTAATTACATTGAAAAATTCATATAAAAAATATAAATATATAAATATTAATATTTTAAAATAAATTTCAAAAAATTGATATGAATGAATATATAAATATATACTTCTATGGTAATATGTTATAGAATCCTTCATAGGAAAACTAAATAGTGGTTGACACATTTCCCAACTATACTCACTTCATTTGTTGGTAAGGATATTGTAAGAGATATATCTATAATATCCTATATAGTGACTCTATGATTCTCTATATCAAGATATTGATGATGAATTGTATCTATGAAATAAAATATCATCCCTTATGCAACATTATGATGTTACAGACCATCAACATCTAACTGAAAATAATGGGGAATCTGTGGAGGAGGGGTGTAGGTGTAGGATAATAAGTGGGGTCTATATGAGGAGGTGGAGGAGTGGTAGTTTCTAATAGAGGTGGATGAGTAGTATAAAACATTTATTTCATTTATATGAACAACTATTATACCAAATCATTGATCTTATCCCCCATCATCAAATTTATTTCATCAACATCAGTCTCCATCCAATCTATTTTTATGAACCCTCCGTTGTATTTGTTGAAAAATGTAGAAATACTTTTTTATCCAATACACCTATTTGATATCCTCATACATGACCCTAGTGTTTGAAAATTCCAAATTTTGTGGAAAAAATATTATCCATACCCTCACCTAAAAAAGACCCCAGTTGTTCTCTTCAACTCAATAGAATCTTGTATTAATTACTTTATATATTCTATAATGAATAGAAAATATAAAAAATCCATTTGGGTAAAATTTTGGAGGGTTTATTTAATCTATGGTGCCCCCACCCGACCCCATGTTATTATTCATGTCATCTCTGGACCTCCTTCCCCTTTATCTCTTGACTCTTTCTCATCAGTGCTATTTGATTCAGATTTCATCGATGACATATTTCATGATAGTGATGGGGGTGATGAATGGGGTGAGAATGAAGAATTACGATTCTCAAAACTATTATCTCATCCATTTTTCCTATGTAGATCTCATGGAAATATTTAGTGGGGAGGTCACATAGTAGTTTTGGGTTTGGGTGTTTAGCACTCGACAACATAATGGAGTTGCCTTAATTGGATTTCTATTGTTTTTTCAAGTACTTGGTTTATTTTTAAGGGTTATTATTTTTTCCCTATTAAATATTTATATGTTTGATGATTTTTTGAGATATTTAAAACAATGTATTTGGTTCTTGTGATGCTTATTTCTGGACGTTTTGGTGTCTTTCAGCAATGGGTGTCCTTGGGGATAAGCTCTCTTTCGAGGCTCAACTACATTCAATTCTTTGGTCATGCACAATAATTCCCTCTTTCTTCTCCTAGTGATACCTTTTGGTGGTTTTTATAGTGTTTAGGGGCATGATTTTGTGTGGTCGATGACATTCCAGGAGGCATCTCTCCGAGTGGACTCTTCCCCTCCATTAGGATCAGTCGGGTTGTGCTTTCATGCCTTTGAATAAAAAGAATACAAAATAAAATAAAGTCGAAAATGGGTTAGTTATATTCTTTGCACTGATAGCCAATAATCACTTTTAAGATACACAGGTTCATCATAGGATATAGTAATTAGGTCAATTTTATAATCAATCTATATTTGAATTTTACTATTGATATGTCCTTCTTTTAAACTATAAACAAATAGCTGCTACTCACACTATGACAATTCTATATTTACCTTCTATTTGTGTTCTTTATTTTGTTGTGAATCTTATTTTTTTGTAGTGGTGGGTTGGTTTTCAGTGGTTATGTTGAACATTAGTGAGGATTTATAAGATTGTGTAATGATTATTTATTTGATAACGATGCATAGAGAGGAAACCACAACATGATGAGGGTGACAGTTTTGTGATGATGTTGAAGAAATTGCAGATTTGGTGATGGTGGTTAGTAGTTGCATCTTCGGCATTGGTGGAGTTGGAAATCATGTCCGACATTGGGAGTGGTTGGTTGTAATGGGAAAATGGTGACAGTGATATTATTATGGATAAAACATCAGGGATGGTGTAGAGACTCAATGATAATTCTGCTGATGTAGTACTCAATACATAATTATAATGAGGTTTCATAATTTGTGGCCTATGATTACATTTTGGTTCATGTTGGAGCCATTTGAATTTGAAATTTCTGTGGTTTTTATTTTTGATGGTGTACGACTCTATAATTTTTCCTTTGTGGTCCCCAATTTCTCCTTAAATTCATTTTTTATAAAAAAAGTGATTTTCTTTTGTGGAATCAAAATTTATAAAAACACGAATTACCATAAATGAAAAAATAACATAAACATATAAAAGTAATTTCATCTACTACTCTTTCATTTTTATATGATATTGTCCTTTATTTCTCTTCTAAACCGTCTTCCATTTTTTATCTCTAGCTGGGGGAATGGAGGGTCCTCTTAAGCAGATCTTGAAGGCTCAGATCACAGTTTTTGAAAATTTTAATCCATAATTATCTCTAGTAATAAATTATAACCCCCACCACCTAATATAATACATGAGGTTATACATTTCTTGATTTGATATACTTATGAGGTATCTGAAATTTTAATAAATTAAGAATAATGAAATTATTAATAAGATCATCAATAAGATCCTTAATATAAGAAAAATATTAAATGTTAACATTGCACTTACAAATAATTATTATAGTCTTATACTTTCAACAAAGTTCAGACATGTATCATTATCTACATAGTGATATAAAAAAAATTTATTTTGATGTTCCTTATACCCAAATATTAAATATGATGTGGTGGTTGATTTGAAATCCCTTCATCTTTTACCATCCAATGAAAGACACTTACTCTACATTACTTCATTGAGGTTATATCATATTTCATCTAATTATATGGGGATCATCAAGAGGGGTATGTACACATTCCCCCCCCCCAATGGTATGAGTAGAATCATCTCCAATACAATGTGGTTGGTCAATTTATTGATATTTCATTATCATACAAATCAATTCAAAAAACAATTACAACACATATATTAAAAACAAAAACTACTATAATAATGTAAATAGAAAATGAAATAGTATCAAATAAAAAATTATTCTAAACTATAATTAACAAATATTTATTGATATATTTAATAGTTAACTAAAATTATAACCATAATGGTGTAAGAAATGTGATAAAATTAATCAAAACAACTCCACAAATGTTGTGAATTAAAAAAATGCTCCCACAAAATAGATATTAAAAAAGATTAATTTTTTCAATTAATATATATTACTCTAAGGTAATCAATGTAAAATAAACAAAAATAATCTAATATAAGAAAAAAAATATACAAAATAGTTGTAGTACATGTTTTATTTATGAAAATAAAAATAACATCTCTAACATTTTACGAAAATTAAAAATGAAAATTTGAAATAAACATACATTTAATCTAATATTTGGAATGTCATAATGGATTTTATTCCCAAATACATTTTTCAGGATCATTCTTTATTCCACAATCCATGTCTATGGTGTTCTCATCAATATTATATGCTAATATTTTAATGTAAGTAAAGTTGACACATAAATCCACATCTTTTTCAATTTTTTCATCATCAACATATTATTTTGTTATTTTATTATAATGTCCACTACATATCATATTGATTATGAACATAGAAATTTCTGTTCCATTTTTTTCCTTTATAAAATGATCAGATCTGTGTTCAAATCTATTTATATTAATAATTATCCTTCCAAAATCATCTTCATTGCAAAAACAATTTCCTTAACCATTTATAGTTAAAAAATGGAATAGGAAATTTAATGTAATAAACCTTACACATTTCATTAATGTCTCCATAATAATTAGTTTATGGATAAAATAGGTTTTTTTCTTTTACACCCAAATATGAATAGCTTCTGTGAAACCCATTACACTACTATTTAGAACTCCACAATTTTTTTAGATATTTAATATGAATTGTACTACAATTAATATCATACATGAACAATGTAATCATATTTATACTTGGACCACCCACTAACCACATCAATTTTCTGATTCATATTATCTATGATGAACTATCTCTTTGAACAATGGAAAAAATATTTTAGAATAATCATTTTAAATAATCATATATTTAATATTTTGATAACATTGTTTCAAAATATTAATATGAAATGTAATATATGGTTTGGCATCATATATATTATTCATGATTCATAAATTTACCTTCATTATATTCTCTCATATCAAAAAATTTACATTCAAACCACGGATCCTATTTCCCCCTTAATTAACTTGATCATGCAGACGTAGAGGAAAATTAATGTTCTCTACAATAGACAAGTAACTTGTATAAAACATTGCATCCTTTTTAGAAATATACTTCTCAAAAATAAAGCTCTCATGTCCATATGTATTCATAGCATAACCCTTTAATATCGTCATAAAACATTCAATACGATAAATCAAATGAATATTTATAGGTCAACATATCTTTTTACTGTCACAAGATGAACCATTTAATGAACCATGATAGAAAAAAATTATGGAGGAAATAAAATTACTATTAAAAAATATTATAAATTTCTTATTTTTCCAAAATTATTATATGAATTCAAATCTATCACCTTAATATAAATTGAATTTAAATAATATTTCACATTAACTATTGTTGTTCTTAGACGGATCAGAAATATTACATACAATGAAACCGGAAGGAGATAGTGCATCATGATGTGAATTTTATGAGATTTCATAACATTAAACATCATATACATTAATGAAACAAAACATTATAAACGTTATGAATAACTATATGTGTCACACCTGATTTTTCTTATCTTTGTTTTGATCCAATTCAATGGAAATCCTGATCCTTTTCTTGGATCTTGGGTGAGTTTAATGATGATTTGGGAAGTTTCATCTTTGTCTAGTCACCCTAATTTGGGTTCCCCATTTCTTGTTTAAGAGATTTTGTAGAAAGGGTGGTTATTTCATAATTTGGGACAATAGTGATCCCATTTCCATATTTAAAAACCAAATTTGTTTCTTTATAACTCCTTTTTTCAACATTATTCCCTCATTAAACTTCATAAATTGCCTCTAATGACATATTTAAACAACGATATCCTTTTTGACCTCTCAAGTATTTATAATCATGGTGAATTTGGGTTAATTATTTAGGAAATGGGCCTACCCATGGGCCCATTTCCAGTTTTAAAAAAATTATTTTTTTATTTTATAGCCTTTTCATTTTTCAATATTGTTTGGTTATTCCACCTCCCACCCGAATCCAAAATTCCTATCCTGACCCCTATTACCAATTTTACCTTTTTGGAGATCATTTGTAAGGAATATTGGGGTGAATGTTCTCAGGTTCCCTCAAATTTTATTGAATTGAGAAGTAAATTCTTTCATCCATAAATAATTCCATTCATTCTATTTTTGCCACAAATATCAATTCCCTGGTTCGACCAGAACCTATGTGCCTCTCCCCGAGGTTCCATGTTAATCCCTTTTCTCAAAAGGTGCTGATCTAGTGGAAGACGAAGAGTTTTCTAGTTGAAAAGTTCAGATTCCTTCTTCTTTATCCTCCCTCTTATTCATCCTTTCATTATTTCATGGTTTTATAATCTCCACTAGCAATGATAGTCCTAGGGTTATAATATTATATGATATTTTATGGGTTTATTTTTCATTTTCGTTTGGTAGACATATGTTTAGGGTCTTTAAACCCTCAGATGGTGATATTAGGTGT
The DNA here is from genome assembly GCA_963277665.1 of Viscum album. Lineage (NCBI taxonomy): Eukaryota > Viridiplantae > Streptophyta > Magnoliopsida > Santalales > Viscaceae > Viscum > Viscum album. The sequence goes on along the minus strand of OY728163.1, from coordinate 1,796,727,564 downwards.
GTGTATCCATTATGCTAAGGATTTGAGTTAGGATATCCCATGAACAAACCTTTATAATTTATGTATCATCATTATCATTCTATTATATATTTATTTATATGATATGTGCTTCTGTGAAACTTTGGTTATAAAGGTTTTGTGTGAAAATTATGTTTTATGACTTATTTTGTTAAAAAAATAGATGATTTGGTATAAATGTGCACACCCCTTCTTTGATAAATTATTCCATGATCATTCACAATTTTTTATGGTTTTTTGAAAAAATTTCAATATCTTGAAAATCATTATGGAATTTAAATTGTGTTTTATCCCTTTTTATGTGCTTAAAACAAGTTGTTTTGTTAATGAGTACATGCCATGTGTTCGGTAAATTGTTCGGATGGATTTTATGTGTCTTGTGAAATTTTAAATGGTTATTTTGGATTTATAAATACATTTTCATCATGTAAAAAATTATTTTGGAATCCTTTTTTGTGTTTCAAATTTGGATTTGGTTTTACAAACAAATGTTTTATGGTTTACAATATGTTTTGTCCAAATTTGCTGGAAAATGGTCCATTTCACATTCTTATGAAAATGGTTGTCTTTTGAATATTTATCCAAGTTGTTTGAAGGGATTTTTGGATGTGATTTGATTCTGTAAATGGTTTGTACACATCTCCTTAATAACATTTAAATGCATAACATTTTCAAATTTTAGTTTTGAGAAAATGTTTAAAGGCTTGTTTTCGAAATTCCTAAAAATGATGAATGAGTGTTTTACATGTATGTACCATGTTGTGTCAATTGGGATTGTTTTGTGGTCCATGAAATGATTTTATTAAATGTTGATAGGGATGAATAATATTTTTGGGTATGGTTTTTTTTGTACGTTTATAATTAAAAGAGTTTTTCTAATGAGTTTTATATACAAAGCCTCAATACACTCCTTGGAGTTGTTATAAAAACATATTCAGTGGTTTAATAATTCGTGAAAGAAATATGAAGAATTTTTTTGTTCTATTTTTTTCTTTATTGTTTTGAAATTTATTTTTTATGATAATTTGTATTTGATAATATTTGTAACTTTTTTCCACTAAAGGGAATCCCATGTATCTAGGTGGGCGGACGTGTACTAGTATGCTAGGGATCCTGTGTGGTTTGGCCCCTATTTCACGTAGCAAGTTTGACAAGGACAAAACTAACTAAAATATGATGATAATGAGGTTTAGGGAAAACTAGGATATGGGTATACTCCCTACTAGTGGCTCGGTTTCACGAGATCAAATATTTATTATTGTTACATTCACCAAGATACGAGGTAGCTGGGGTTCACAACTAACTAGTGCCTAGCGGTGTTCCTTTGACATGTCCTCAATGGTGAGTATGTACTCATCATCATAATATGGTGTGTTTGGTTGGTAAATTCTGAAGTGTGGGTGATTTATTTAAAAGTGTACATTATTTAAATAATCCCTCTTGAAAACCTGTTTCATTTTGAAGTTGCACCTCTTTGAAAATTGTTACTAGCATTCTTGTTTATAAAACATGCATGTTTTTGTCTTGAAATTTATTTATAGCTTGGGACCTCATTTGGAAAACATACCATTATATTTTTATATAAAACATGAAATTTATGTTTTTTTTATTTTAAAGGATGTACTTTGGGAATAGAATATCAGACTAACCAACTATGTTTTAATAATGACACATAATCTTCTACTATTTTTAGCCTTTGTGCATGATTCATCTTGTGATTGATCTCCATGGGAGACATGTGATCATTTATTTAGAGGGTGGCAAGTGGGTTCACATGGAGTTATTTTGTTATCCTGTTTGGTAATTTGAGTTGTTGGCATTGTTTTACATTCTATTTCTTGTACAAATAATATTTAGTTCAATTTTTATATAAATGTATTTTGGGATGTCCATTTCTTTCCACTTTTTTGGCTGTTGATATATGGGAAAAATCATTCCATTATGTACTCTATTGATTCCTTTGGTTCTTTTCGCGATCCTGGAAGGATCAGGAATGCCTCTCAAAACTTTTCACGAGTTGGCCCTTGTGACCGCTACCAGCTCGACTCAGGCCGGTTCTTCACATAATGGAATCAAATGAGGTTGGATCTTAGCAGACCATTCTTTTTAGTGCACCCTTTTTATTTGTGTGATGTCAAGGTAGATATAGTATAATTTTTGGGACACGACAGGTTAGTGCGGAAAGAGTGTCGTGAACTCTTTCTCATTCTGAACAACATGTTTCCATGGGGTGACTGGGTTTATTAGTTTCTTTTGTTCTTGTTGATTGTCTGGAGTAGGGATATGACAAGGGGAGTCTTAATAATGGCCTCCATGAGCTCGCAGGGCTTAGAAAGCCATGTGGAGCTGGTTCGTGGTCCTAATAAATCTCTCCATGTTGGTTTTTTGTTTTACATATGGCTGGAAATCATATGGTCAAGTCACCCACATACAGTAGTTCCCTTTTGTGGGTTTCTTTGTCCTTTCTAGAATTCAAATTGTTTTTTCAAAAACACTTATATAAGAATTATCGAAATTCAGTTTAATGAATGGATTCGATTCTAAAAAGTAAAAAAGTTTTTTTCAAAAATTCAATATAATTTTTTTAGAAGGTTATGTTTTTATGAATTTTTTTTGATGTAGTGGAAAGGATTTAACGGGATTGGATTTTCCCTAATCTAAACATGTGGTTTGCTGAAATAAAATGTTTTGAAAGTGTAAATCATTTTAAGTTGATTCTGAATAATTGTTTTAAATGGGGTGTTTTGTGAAGTGGAAAGGTGTTTGAATCTGAATAATTTGATTTGGGAATTGGTTTTGAGCGGTTGGTGTTTTCCTAGATAGGGTATTGGTCTCAATGGAAATCAGATTATGAAAAGATACCATTCAGAATTTTATAAAATTGGAACATGTTGTTTAGATTGGAATGGTTGTTTTAAAATATTTTAAAATTGAAAAGGAGTAGGTTTTTAGGAAAATGTTTCTTGATTAAGTGTGGTTTGTTTTTTGAAATATGAAAAGGTTTTTTGACTTGGTGTTTGGTGCTCCTTTTGAAGGAACATGATTTTTGGAATGATGTTGTCTTGTTTTAGCCTTTAGTGTTTTCATGGGTGCTCACATGCATGGTTTTATTGATAACTGGAAGGATATCCTATATGTCATGGTGGTTGGGTGCCTAGGGTGGCATGAAAATTTTCATATGGGTGAGACTTTATGAAACAACATTGGTGAATGTGTAAACCCACCAAGTTAGTTAGTTTTTCAAATGTTTTTGGAGCGGAAAAATTATTGTGTTTTTTTATGAAATGATTATTATGTGTCTATTTTTTATAACTCTTAGATGGTTTTTTTGTTCATTATGCACACAGTTGATCTATAAGTCATACTCTTTTTGTGTCTTGAGATGACATCTTGTTGGTGGATAAGTTTTGGAGTAATGTTCACTGGGTTTCTAAAGATGTGTTGGATGTTGTGATGTGTCCATGGATATTTCTCCAGTGAAAATCATTCTGTTTAATCAACCTAAGGATTCATTTCGAATGTTAAATCCAACTCTTTATATTATTCTTCAGCCCATTTGTTAAAATAGAGATATTTTTTGGATCTATTTGAAGTGCTTCCAGGTCGTGATAATTCTTTTGGACACAGTAGTTGTATTCAGTGATTTTGATGTGTTTCACCATATTACTTTTCCATTCTGATACTCGATCGGAGTGAGACAAAATTTTGATATGTATCTATGAGTTCCTATTTTTATGAAGGTTATTTATTAAGTAAGTGAGTTTTTTTGAGTGGTTTGATATTTATCAGTAGACAGCGTTGCAGCAGATGATTCATGAATTAGGACTCCAGCCATAGGCCTTGAAGTGATGATTTTCACAAACTCAGGAAATATTCAGAGGTGTGTAGAGCTTTCCCAATCTCCTTCCTCCATAATTTTGTTTTGGTAGTTTCTATGTCACTATTTTGGTTCTTCATTTATGTTAATTTCCCATTTTTGCAACAATCATGGTGGACTTACCCCTCACACAGTGTCAACGGTTATGCCATCATAGATTTGGGTTTCTAATCAATGTCCCTATGTAGACCGCCTATTTAAATATGGTGTGGTCTTTTTATTACCTATTTTTAGGTGTAGAGTGTTGGGAATTTACTTTGTTTCATTTTTGGTTTCAGTGGCCTAATTTTTGGGTCCCCTTCCCTCTCCTCCCCAAGTGGGGGGTGTCCGGATCAATGCTGAAAGTGTTGGCACAGTTCTTATCCACTCTATTCGAGAGTGGTTGGTTTAGATGTTCATGTTTTAACCCTATTAACATGGGTTGGTAGGTTGTTACTGGATATTTTTGGTGGAATTGCGCATGTTATTACTAATTTATGTTAATGTTGAATTCTTGTTTGTTCTTTGCAAGTTGGGTTCTAATGGTGGGGAGACCCACCACGGGTCTTGTTGATTTATCCTCTTAAGAACATATCTAGTGCTTGTTGTTTCATAATATAGGGTATTCCATTCCTTAATCCAATAAGAACTTTGGTTTTATTGGGTTCTCTTTGGTTTGGGTGATTTTTGGGTTCATTGGTAGAATTCCAAAACAACCGGTTTCATGGGTTGGTTATGGTGGTAGTGACTTGATATTTCAGTTGATTCTTGGGAGGTGGTTGAGAGTGGGAGTTTTGGTTGAGGTAAGAATATTAAGTTCCATTAATTGTTGATGGTGTGAAATTTGATTAAGAGGACATCACTTATTTATAAAGAATCATTAGGTTTTTATATTTAAGCTGGAAAGGGACATGTCTTTCTGGTGGTGGGAAGGTTTAATGGTGGGGAGAATTGTCACACCCGATTTTTCATGTCTTTGTTTTGATCTGGTTAATTGGAAATCATGTTCATTTTATTGGATCATGGGTGAGATTAATGTTGAGTGTTGATTTTTCATCTATGTCTAATTACCCTATTTTGGGATCCCCATTTCTTGATTAAGAGTTTTTGGTGAAAGGGTAGTTATTTCATAATCTGGGCCAACCGTGAGCCAATTTCCATATTTAAAAACCAAATTTGTTTCTATTATAACACCTTGGATATTCAAATATTTTCACCCATTGAACATAATAAATTTCTTCCACTGACATATTCAAGCCACTATATCCTTTTGTACCCCTACAAAATTCATAATCATGGTGAAATAGGGTTACTTATTAAGGTAATGGGCCAGCCCATGGGCCCATTTCTAATTTTAAATGATTAATTGGTTTATTTTTTATATTTTTAATTCATTAATATACATTTGTGCTTAAACCTCCCACCTGAATCCAATATACCTATCCTCGCCCCCATTATCGATTTTACCTCTTTGGAGATCATTTGTATTGTATATTTGGGACAAAGTTCTCAGATTCCCTCAAATTTTCCATAATTAAGAAGGTAAATTCATTCATCCATAAATCATTCCATTCGTACTTATTTGGCCACAAATATTATTTACATAGTTAGCCCTGATGTTAGGAGCCTCTCCATGATGATCCAAGCCATTCACTTTTCTATAAGGGTGCAGATCTAATGGAAGACAAAGAGTTTTATAGTTGAAAAGGGGAGATTTATACTCTTTTCTCCTCCCACTTCTTCCTCCGTTAATTATTAATTGGTTTTATAATCTCCACTAGTCATTATTAACCTACGGTTCGTCTATCCTATGATTTTTTATGGGTTTTTTGTCCAGTTGGGTCTGGCCTTCATTGGTTTAGTGTTTGTAAACCCTCAGATGGTGATATTGGGTGTTCGTTTCCATTATGCAAAGGATTTGAGATAGGATATCCCTTTCACAAACCTTTATATTTTAATTTTTATCATTATGATATTTTTCTAACCTTATTTATATGATATTTTATTCTATGAAACATTTGTTTTAAAATTTTTGTGTGAAAATTATGTTTTATGACTTATTTTGTTAAAATGTAGTTGTTTTGGAATGAATGTGCACTCCTCTTGTTTGATAAATTACTCCATGAGCATTCACACTTGTATTATTGTATTTTGAATATATTTCAGTAGCTTGAATAGAATTATGTAATGAAAATGGTATTTTATCTATTTTTAGGTGCTTAAAATAAGTTTTTTTGTTAAAGAGTGCATGTCATGTGTTCGGTAAAATGTGTAGTTGGATTATATGTGTCTAGTGAAATTTAAAATGATTGGCTTGGATTTATAAATACATTTCAAGAACGTAAAAAATTATTTCAGGATCCTTTTTTGGCTTTAAAATTTTTATTTGGTTTTACAATTAAATGGTTTTTGGTTTAGAACATGTTTTGGACCGAGTTGCCGAAAAATGGCATATTTCACATTATTATGAAAATTTTTCTGTTTTGAATTTGTAACCAAGGTTTTTTAATGTATTGATGAATGTGTCTTTTTGTATTAAATTGTGTGTACACACCTCCTTAATAAAATTGAAAATCATAACTTTGTAAAATGATATTTTTGAGAAAAATTTTAAAGACCCATTTGGCCATTCCTAAAAATCAAGAATGAATGTTTTACATGACTGTACCATGTTGTTTCAATTGGGATTGTTTTATGGTCCATGAAATTATTTTATTAAATGTTTTTAGGGATGGAAAATATAGTTGGGTATGGTTATTTTTGTATTTATAATTAAGAGAGTGTTTTTCAATTCGTTTTATGTGCAAATCCTCAATACACTCCTTGAAATTGTTTTACAAACATTTTCAGTGGTTTAATTATTCGTGAAAGAAATGTGAAGAATTTTTTCTGTATTCTTTTGTGTTTATGGTTTGGGAATTGAATTTTTAAGGAAATATTTATTTTATAATATGTGTATCTTTATTGATTACTAAAGGGAATATCAGGTATCTAGATGGGTTGACGTGTGCTAGTATGCTAGTGATCTTGTGGGGTTTGGCCCCTGTTTCACGTAGAATGTTTGAAGATGAAAACACTAACTAAAATATGATGATGATGATGATGATGGGGGACCACTAGGTTATGGCTATGCTCTCTACTAGTGGATCGTGTGCACGAGAATCAATATTTATTATGGTTAATTTCACCGAGATACGAGGTAGATGGGGATCCCAGCTAACTAGTTCCTAGGGGTGTTATTGTGACATGTGTGCATTGGATATTTTTTTACTCTTTGTCGTCATATGTTGTGTTTGGTTGTTAAATTTAGAAGTGTGGGTGATTTATTTAAATGCTTACATTCTTTAAATAATTTTTCTTGAAAACTAGTTGCATTTTGATGTTTTACCTCTTTGAAAATTGTTACTAATAGTCTTGTTTATAAATCATGAATGTTTTTGTCTATTATTATTTTTATAGCATGGGGCCTAATTTGGAAAACATAACATTATATTTGAATTTAATACATGAAATTGATGTTTCTTTAATTTTAAATGATTTTCATAGGGAATAGAATATCTGGATAACCTACTGAGTTTTAATACTCACGCTTACAATATTATTCTATTTTATTCCCTTGTTCAGGTTTCATCTTGACATTGATCGCCTTGGGAAACATGTGATCATTTTTTGGAGAGTGTCCAGCAGGGTAAAATGGGGTAAGTTGGTTATCAGGTTTGGTTAGTTGAGCTGTTAGTTTAGTTGTACATTCAGTTTCTCGTACAAAAAATGTTTAGTTCAATTTGTATATAATTGTATTGTGGGTTATCCATTTCATTATGCTGTTTGTTTGATTGTTTATATATGGGATAAATAGTTCCCTTCTGTGCTGTATTGATTCCCTTTGTTCTTGTCGCCATACTGGGAGGATCGGGAACTCTTCTTGGGACTTGTAGCAGGCTGGCCCTTATGACCAGTTCAGGGTCGACTCGGGCTAGATCGTGACACTATGACACTTTGTTATCATGAAGAAATTAAAAAAGATAATTTTCTCCATTGTGGATAATGTATGACAAGGAAGGGGTATGATTTTTCACATTCCTTCAAGAGTGGGACATAACTCTATATGTATTCCCTTTGGGAGTATGTATTATCTTACATTCAACCCATCTTTAGTATTACCATTAAAATATAACAATGTTTAAGTCATGCTGTCACAAAGAGTCATCTCTGCATGTATGAAATCAATGTGCTTTTTTACCATATGTTATCTACAATATTATATCTCAACAAATATTTATCATTTCATCCAAATATTACTGTCATTACAAGATTTTTCTGTCTTTTTGATTATCATATAATGGGTTTTACCCTCTCAAAATACTAAGTAGTGGATTTTTTTTTGAGAAATATCAAATTATTATGAGACATTAAATTACTTTCTTAATCTTATATAATATTTATCCATGGAAAAACATTTTATTACCCAGGTATACTATTTTCCTCTAATGATGGAATTGGTAATATAAAATCTATTTTTCAAAAATTTGAAATGATTTATGCCCCATAAAAATGTATCTAAAAATATTTCCCTATGTGGGGAAGTAATTTATCATAGATGTAATCATTGCATGTAATTGAAAATATTCAATTTTATAATAATAAAACACCCTATTTAAATACTCTTATATGATATTAGAATAATAATTTTGGGGTGATAAGAAAACATCAATAATAATTTAGGGTTGTTTTAGTGCATATATCATTAATCTCATCAGGAAATATTTACGCTTCATACGAGAATTTTGGATAGATGTTTTAAATTAATAATATAATTTTATTTGATCTATGTATACTGCTATGGTTTGGATATGTATTCATTCCATCCATGCATAGTTCTATTAGGATATTTATGACTTCATTTCTGAATTTTTTAAACTGCAGATCAATTGTCACCCTCTATGGACAATCAGTTATATATTATAATTCATCATCAATTGTCTACTCATCATCATTAAACATTAACATTTTATCTTCATGTGAATTTGAAAACAATCATTTCAAAATATTAATTATAGGAAGATACCAAAATATCTTGGTAGGGGTGTTTGTAACTACAATATTAAAATTTTAATTATCTTTCACTGTAAAGACCATTAAATTTCAGGCGATTTGTTTCTAAATACATTGTAATTTTATGAGACTGTGGCTTCTAACGGCACTTGATTCCGAGGCCCGGTGTTCCTGGAATAAATTTTCAAAGTTTAGCTTGGGTACATTCAGTGAACGAACGAGCGGGTTTTTCTAACATTCGAACCGGTGCTCGGAATCAAAATTTGAGGGCACCGATGATCTCACAGCGCCAAAAATTGCTTAAAGGGACACTTACTGAAAATGCATTTGCAAAAGAGGAGAATATAATTTTGGGGGATTGTCTAAGAAATAAATAGAAATATTGTCGGTAAAATTTTTTATTTCATGAAGAGGTTTTTCTGCCCATGGGTAGTTAATGGTGGGGCCCACAACCACTTAACTACCCAAGTGTTCATTTAAGAGATGTGGGGCCCACATGAGCCCAACCATTTAATTCCCCCTAAATCTCTTTAAGAACCCCCATTATTTTTAAAAACAACCTTTTTAATGTCACCTCAATCCATTAAATTATGCCAACCCATATTTTAATGAGGGATCTTCCTCTTTTCCCCCGTTTTTATTTAATAGCCAACGCGTTTAATTAAAGGGGAAACTTCTCTCTCCCTTCCATAATTAAATTTCAACTCATTTTAATTAGTGAAATGATTTAATTATGAGAGAGTTTCATTGCATGGATAATAAAATAATATGGGAACCTATTATTTAATTAAGAAGGAGAGATTCATTGTGCAGGGATGAATTCCAGCCTCCGACGAAGAATGACGAAGAACACCGACCTACGATGAAGAATGACCAAGAACGCCCGTTCCTCGGAGATCGACGACACTCCACCAATCCTCTTCCCCGAGACAGGAGTGGAGACACCACTTCCTCCTCAGCGTTTTCTGTCGATGCCTACAAACCCCCTTTTTCCGCGACACCGTTTACCACGACTTTGACAAACGCCTTCTTTTTTGAGGTATGGGATTTTGATATATGTTTCCTTATGTGAATCTAATATTCCGGGCGTGGCGTACAATTGTTAGTAATGGTTGAACCACTAACGCGGTGGGTGCGGACTAACGAACAAGTCTGAACCCACTGCTATTTTGTTCTTGATGCACTGAATTCTGGGAAATGGAAAAACGAGACTGAATTGGCGATTGGAGGCCATCGCAGTAATCTACGGGTCCCGACATAACCGCAGGCGCAGACGGGAGCAAGAACGAACCACCGGAGTGACTTCGGTGGCCCACGGAAAACTTCGGCAGTGCCGGCAGTGGCTAGCACTGGCCCGCCGCCTGGAGGCGGTGGCGACACGACACTCAACCGGCAATAGCCACAGCGGCTGAAGCCGCGGCGACGAGGAGCTGGATCCCACAGCTGCCTGGGATCCTGGGAGATGCGGCATCGTTCGCCGTGTCCATGGAGCGCCAAAGGGGCGGGGGACCGGATCCCCCATCACGGCCGGCTGGCCGAGCCAGCCCACCCCTCGGCCGGGCCAGGGCAGGTCACGCGGACCGGGCTGGGTCACGCCCTACCGGGCCGACCCAGGGGGGGTTGGTCCGGGTTGGTCCGGGCCCAGACCCCCCACTTCAGACCGCTTTCAGACTTTTTCCCATAACTTGAGCTACATACCTCAGATCGATGCACCATATGTTTCGTGGGAATCCTTGAATCCAGGAGGTCGATTTGTTATATTACACATGAGGTTTCGGCAATGTTATTGTATGGCCGGGTGGGTTCATACTCGAAACCAATCGGGCCCTCCGAGAAGAAACACTTTTATCTTAAGGACCAGACGTCCGATTGACGTGCCATCAATCTTGTTGGGATCCTTCTGTTGAGGCGGTCCTTTTTGATTACTTCCCTTGTGGTTTGGATGTAGCTAGAGTATGGTCGGGTTGGTATTAGCTTAAAAACCAACTGGGCCCCTAGAAGGGAAAAGACAATCACTCTCAGACCGAGCATCTGATTGACGCACCGTCTGTCACGTTGGGTTTCTTTTTCAAGACAGAACTTTGGGATACATCAACTATAGACTTCGTGATAGTTGATGTATCAAATCTCTTTTTTTCGAGGAGAGAACCCTCCTAGAATCAAGCATGCTGTGTGCGGGAACCCTAGAGATGGCTCTGACTGCGACGATGACGACTGCACTTGGATCCACTGTGGGTTCGGAAACGAGGAAGACTGTATGTGGATCCTTCGTGGATTCGGCAGGGAGGACGACTATACATGGATCCTACGTGGGTTCAGCAGTGAGGATGATTGTACCTGATCCTCCATGGGTTCGGCAAGGAGGATGATTGTACGTGGATCCTCCGTGGGTTCGGTAGGGAGGAAGACTGTACTCAGATCCTCTCCGGGTTCGGCGGCGATGATAATCGTACTAGAATCCTCCATGGGTTCGACGACAATGACTAATATTTTTGTATCCTATGTGGTTCCTGTAGTATTAGACTCTATACTTGTATCCTATGTGGGTCCGGCAGAGTAGCTAGTCTTATATCCTCTGTGGGTTCGACATCTTAGCTGGTCTTGTATCCTATGTGGGTCTGATAGCTTTGATGAATCAGTGACTACATCTGATCATCTCTATCATCATACGAAGCGTATACATGTGTGAGCTGACTCTTAATTCTCAATCATTATCATTGATGTGGTTAAATTACTTTCCTATGTGGATTGGGTTGTGCTTTCCTATGTGTTCTGTCTTGTGCTTGGGCTCGGGAGATGGAGCCCAACTGTAACTGATGAATTAGGTATATGTATGGGCATATACCTAAGTAGAGTCTTTTGATACTTCGTGATTTTATCTTTCCTTTTTGTATTATCCTTCGTGGATTTTGAGCGACCTTCTAGGGTCTTGGGGTCCCTACTTAGTATCGTATACTCACCCCTGCACAGGCTATGCCCACACTACGTTGTGTTGGATGCAGACGACGAACATCACTGATCGAGGTGGAGGCTTGTAGATCTGGACGGTACCTGGAGGTGGACCACTTGGAGGGATGTACCCGGAGCGGACAGCTGGACCAAGGAGTTGAGGAGACTATCTGTACCCACCATTCAGGTGGGATTTCCAGAGGACGACTCACTGTGGCTGTTTTACTTTCTGTTGTTGTAATTTCCTTTCAGTTGTACTGTAATTTTAGTTGGGTTTGTATACTGGCCCATTTTCTTTCAGCCCTTACCTTGTACCTAGTTTTACATAGTGTTTACTTCACTTTAGAACTCTGTGGTGTTTTTTTACACAGTAAAGTTAATTCCTTCCCTTCTTTTGGGGTTTACGCCTTTAGTGCTAGTCGCCAGCCTCAGACCTATGGACGGAGGGATTGGGGTAGTCATGTCACGGGCCCCAAGGATAGGTTGTGACATTCACCTTATACCTTGATGTCCTATATATAGAACACATTTTGAAAAATTATTTTCAATCATAAATAACACATTAATTGTGGATTTAATGTATTTTTTATCCTAATCCAATCAGGCATAGTATTTTATTCACTTGATAAGGTCAATTAAGTTGAAGATTATCATTAATATGAATATATTTCAACTATTATTCGAAATAATTAAAAGTCTAGTCACTCCAACCATGTTTCTCCATCAAGTAAATCAATCTTACCACTGATGATAACACCATAAATTAAATAAAACCTAGATACAATGCTTTTCCAGCGTCATCATATATATGATAAATTTTACGTTATTTCTCAATTATCACTGATTAAATATCCTGAATCATTTCTTCAATTTCATCAGAGTTATCATCTTGAAAAGCATTTTCATTAATAGATTCATAATTCTACCTAGTTTCACTGTGATAAAAAAAATGGATGTCACTCGAATTAAAACTATGAAAATTAAATAATCTTATATATCACTTCATGTAAAATTGTTTATATTTAAACATTTAAATCAAAGATACAAAAAAAATCATCAGTTGGAACATTTCATTTAGAATATTCCAAAAAAAAGAATAAAAATTGTCCTCATATTCATCACTCGGTCAATTTTCCGAATCTAACATTTACTGATAATTATATATAAAAAATTATCAAAAATAAATATCTTTTCTATAAAAAATTGTTGTTTTAAAATTGAAAACAAATTATTCAATTCAAAGTATGATTAAATTTATATGAAATATGTCATAATTTTAATTTAACAAGACATTATAATTATTTAGAAAAAATACGTATTTGAAAATAAAAATTATAAATTCCATAAATTAATTGAATATAATTTTAAATATAATAGGTAAATTATGAAAATAAATACATGGATGTAATTTAAAAAATATATTCTATTTTGACTTTTAATTTATCATTTTCTTCAATAAATTTTTTGTAAAACATGAAATTGGATAATACTGATTAGAATCCAAATCAAACTCACATTTTCCATTTTGATTAGAATCATTATTATTGTATGTTGTTTAAAACAGTGCATGAAAAACCAAAAAGTATTAAAACAAATAATATTTCATTCTACATTACAATCATATAGTAGAGTTCATAAAACACAATGAAGAATCTGTAATGAAGAACATTTATATTTTGAGATTTAATATTATGTATCATTTCTACCTAGTTTATTTTTACAATTTAGAAAATATTTGTAATAGAATTAAAAGAATTATTTTATTGTGAATTCTCCAATAATATCAATATTATAATGAATTTAACTCAAAATATGGGGAATTCATATTTAATATATGATTTATAATGATAGGAATATGATCAAATCATATGAAAAATATTGATCTCCATATACAGTACTTACAAGATTTTTTATGTTGAACTACATAAAAATGTAAATTTTTTTATAAATTACATTTTATGATTTCGAAGCCAATAATAAATATAGAACACATATATAAATATATAAAATAAATTAAATTGTATTCATAAATAAATATTCATTCCGAAATATCATACAAATAACAAAAAAATTATAGATTTAATGGAGAATGTTAAGATGAGAAGCATTATAAAATATAATGAAACAATTTAGTATAAACATATAACACAAAAATATAATTAAATTAAATCATTTTCACATTAATCAATGGATAAAAATGGTACACGAAGATGATAAAATGATATTTTCTATGTGTAGATATATATATATATATATAATTATCGTAATGAGATATTTGAGTAAATTTAATAAAATAAAGGAGAAGAAGGGTGTCTATGTCTTTAAATAACTAAAATCAAGGAATGATGTGTGGTTATTACTTGAGAGTTGAGATAGGATAAGATAAAATGAACCGAGGCAATTTTTGGATTTATACGGCTACAAAACTAAGATGGGATGGCACATAGAGAATAAATGAGGTTATGGCTTCCACATGTGATGGAAATTAGCTTTCTTTGGCCCGATAGAATAAAAATAAATTAATTTAAAATATAAATTTATATACGATTCAATGATATGTCACATTTGATATAAAATAAACAATGTGGAATGTAATTTCTTATTTCTTTATAATGACTCTTAGATATTAATGAAAATAAAAAATCAAAATTTTCTTGTCAGTTATTATATATAAAGAATGTTAAAAAACATATTTATCACGTTATTAATATAATAATTGACATGATAAGGAAGAATACATATTTTTTCATGAGGGTTTCCCAGTATCTGATGTGATAAAGCATTATACATGGATTTTTCACCTTGGTTATAAATAATTGACATGAAAAACACATGAAATATACTTTTCATATAGTGATTACTCTTTTGAAACGAAATACCAATCATAAATTCTTTTACATAATTCTTGAAAAAACGATTCATAATGATTGAATTGGATAATTAATGATTTATTCTTGGGATATATATTCATAGTGATAGATTTAATATCTTTCTCAGCCTATGTCAAAGTTTAAACATTGTCCCAATACAGAAGATATTCAATGTGGAACAATCCAATAGGGTATTGGTTCCAACATCACATGGAATTCATCTGTCCCAAAAAATGTGTCCTTAAACACATAAATAATGAAACATAATGACATGGATTCCGTACACATCTGTGATTGAGTCAGTCCTGTATTCTATGCTCTATACTAGGCTATATTCCTCATGTACATTTTGTGTGGAATAAAATATCAAACTAATCCTACTAGCAACCATTGGATGTAATTAACGACTATCCTTAGTTATCTGAGGAGTACAAAAGATATGTTCCATGTTTACGTGTAATATAATGAACTATTCATTATATGATATGCTTATGTTGGTTTCAAAACATATCAATATGACATTAATTCACAAATGGGATACATTTTCACATTAAATGGAGGTGTTGTGAGATTAAAGAGCTAAAATTAAGCTGTGGTTGCAAATTCTACAATTGAGTTTGAGTATATTTTATCATCTAAGGATGTTGAGGAAGACTTATGGATGAACACATTCATCCAAGAGTGTGTTTTGTTACCTATAAGTAAAGATTATATCACACACTTTGTTATAATATTACTGTGGGGGAACTTACAAAAGATCCATGTTTACATCACAAGACAAAGAACATTCTTCAAAATTATCATAGAATGATTGATTTTCCTCAATATAGGTATAGTATCCTTAAAAGTATTTTAAAAAAACATGATATCCCATTTACTAAAGACATGACTCATTAGAAACATGACTACCATTTGATGTCTACATGGATGAAGGTCATAGGAAATTGTCTATAGTCGAAGTGGGAATTTGTTGGAGTTCATGTCTCTGAACCATTCAATTTTTAAATTGATTACATAAATATTCTATAAATTGAATATCATTGAAACATTTTATTATATTTTGTTTGTTGTTCTATATTCATATAATATATTAATGTTATAAATTATAATTCACATTAATAAGGTTTTAATAGTTCTCCTCTATGATGAGAACATTGATCTGCATTGAAAAATTTCTAAAATAATGCTTTATTGTTGGATAATATACTATTATGGGACACATAATATATATAATATCATGTTCAGGTACTCATAATAATATGAGGCATCTTATCATGATGTTCGCATTTAGTAGTCTAAATGATTAGAGATTATGAAAATAAACCCGAAAATAGGAATTCAACATGTTTTAGTGTCATTGGATATTGCTATCTAAAAGTGTGTGTGATGGTCATTCATTAATAATATTATTTTTAATTCATGTTTAAACTAGTGTACAAATATGTATTTCATAAACCATGATTAATAAAGTTCATGGTGAATTTGGATATGATGGTTTCACCAGGAGTGGCATGTCATTAATTATTATGTTGTGGAAAGATTTTCTCTTCTATCTTTATGGAAGAAGATATCTCATCGTTTTGATTACAATAAAAAATCACATTCAATTCCATGGCATTGGTGTAATGATGTGTCTATTTTATATGGTCAATGAAATACATATCAAGCACATAGGTAGGTGACATTGATGTGAAACAATCATGATGAAATATTGTTTGAATGGTATTATATTACAAAGTGATCATTCGTATGTGGTTGTCGACATTGTCACATTATGATCTTTATCTTGGGTGCCTTGGCCCATTTCGAGACAATAACAATGAAATTTAGGAAATATTTCATAATTCCAATGAGAAATAATCCAAGAGGGTCACACACGATGTGTTTTCATTGAACTCAATTAAATTAAATTTGAGTTTAATTTATTTAATTAATATTATTCTCGTGTTCACGGAATCATTTTATTTACATTATATTGATCGTATTAATTAAATAAATATTTATTAACTTTCTTTAAGATAAAATATATATTTTATATTTTTAAATAATTTAATAAATATTTATTTGCTATATTTTGATTAAATATTTATTTATGAATAATATATTTATTTTTTATTCAATAAATTCTAAATGATTTCGAGAAGACCAAGACCGATTCCCAGTAATAATATTTATTAAAAGGTCATTACATAATATTTGTTAATTAAAAAGTTGGATCACGATAGAAAATAACAATTATATAATTATTAGTATTCATTATGAGAGTTATTAAAGATAATAAATGTTATTTAATGTATTTTATGGAAATAAAAAATATTTTAACTCAAATACTAACACTATAACGAAGATTCTAAATATATTTTGTAGATAATACAAAAATTTATAATTGTGAATTATTGAACTCAATGATTTCTCTCCCAACTCATACCCCTCTCTCTATTTGAAGAACGACAAGTGTAAGTGCGATTTATTCAATACCAATGAATGAGTGATCAAGAAAAAAATCACAATAAATTTGACTCACTACGGTAGAACATAGAGATCCAGTGGTGTTTCCTTGAGATTATATAAGCACGTGAGGATCACCACAAGAAGGATTCAATCATTGTATCCATACCGAACAAAAAACATAATCCAAAAGGGTCTTTTCAGATGACATCATTCACCAACTATAAAATTTCATAATACTAGGTATTTATTTGTCCAGATATTATGTAAAATAATTACTAATTTTATGTGGATGGTCCCCCTCTCTTTCCTTTAGGAAAAAATTATTAAAATTTTTTTTAATATGTCTCCCACCTTGGCATGTTTTCGCTTCACCCAAAAGAACCAACTTTGACATTCTTTACTAATAGAAAATGGAATGATTTATATAAATGTATACAATTTCAATGATGTTTTTAACATTGATAATTATTATCAAATGATATATTTCTTGGTAAACATCATGTTATTCTTCAATTAGAAACTTTATTTTACATATTCTCTTAGTACATTATGGTTGAAAATGGTATTGTAAAAGTAAACTGTATTATAATATCAAAAAATGTTTTCTGTATTAGAAAAAAGTGTTTTTCAAAGGTTTCCTGATAAATAGGTTCATATAAAATTATTTTATTGATTATGTGGTCTTTAGAATTTTTATATAATTAGTATTATTGATTTTGATATTATTTAGGATTTCACCCGCTATAGCTTATCTTAAGGGTACAACTAGATAATATGTAATGATCTGTAAAATTGAAGGGAAAGTTTTTTTTATTTTTCTTAGGGATTTTACAAGAACGTGGTTTTTGACGGCACTTGATTCCGAGGCCCGATGTGCCCAGAATTTCAATCCGAATTTTAGCTCGGGTATGTTCAGTGAACGAACGAGCGGGAATTCCTAACTTTTGAACCGGTGCTCAGAAACAAAATTAGACGGCACTGATGGAACCGCAGTGCCGGTAATTGATTAGGAACACATTTTCCGGAGTTGTGTTTTCACGGGTGATGTTGTTAAATTTTGTGGAAGTTAAAATGAAATTTAAACTACAAATTTTATTTATCTTCCTAAGTGTTTAACCTTTGGGTGGATGTTGGGTAACCACCCAATATCCCATGAGAGGTTATGATGCTGGTGGGGCCCACACGAACCCCACCCCTTCATATTCCCTAACCCCCCTCAACTCACCATTAATTTTTGACAACTTATGATAATTAATTGAGTTAAATGTGAATGTTTGAAATTCAAATGCTTAGGTTAAGTTAATAAAATAATTGTTGAAATTATTTTTATTTTTTGGAATTCTTGTTGTCGGAGATTTTGGGAGAAAATCTAAGAGCTTGAGAAATTTCTTCATCTTAGACGATGAACGCGAAGAATGCGAAGAACTCCGGATTTCTTGGAGATCGACGTCTCCTTCCGCGACGCCTCCATCAGCGACGTCTCCTTCTGCGAAGTCTCTTTTCGCGACGATTATCTCCGTGATGAATACTCGCTCAACATGTTCAACGAGGTAGGGGTTTCTGTGTGTTTATTTGTAAATTCTTCCATTATCTATCCTCGTTCGTTTGGACCGCTTGATATCGTTTAACAGAAGGGCGCCGGACCGCAAAAACCTGGCCGACTGTCCTCCCTTTTATTTTTGTTGTTGCAGTTCGAAGGAAAGTGACAGAGTGCCGTCGCACCTTGCAGGAACAAGCGGAAAGGATGCGTGACGCCGTCGCGTCGCGCATTTGAAGTTGAACCAAGCTGTGGCACCGTCATGCTGCCACAAAGAAACCCAAAGACACCGCGGCTGGAGCGGGGCAGCGGCGGAGGCACGCGGCGTCTTCACACCCCACATGACCGACCTAGGCCGCGACTCAAGCCGGCGGCGGAGCAGGGGGGACTAGTATTTCCGGTCCCGTGGCGGCAGAAGCCGGCCGGCCGGAGTGGGTGGGCCGGTCAGGGATGAATCGGGGGTTGAAAACCCCCGGCTGGCCGGACGTGAGCGGCCACATTATGGGGTCGTGGTTACAACGAGCGGGGTGCAGCACCCCCCCCCCACCCCCTGCATCCGAACGGCTCGGCAGTTCAGCTGACTCACCTGGCTAGTGCGCTAGGTCGGTCCGCGCAAGCCGGGCCGGACCCGGACCCAGTTCGGTTCGACCCGGTTCAGGCCGACCCTGGGGGTATTGGGCCGGGTCGGACCGGGCCCGAACCCCCTAATACCGAACCTCTTTCGGTCTATTGCGTATAACATGAGATGATAACCTCTGATCGACACACCGTTAGTTGAGTAGCGATCCTTGGATCGATACGGTCATTTCGGTATATTAAACCCAAGGTTTCGGAGTACATCGGGTTCGGTAGGGTTTGTTCATACACAAAACCAACTGGGCCCTTGGAACGGAAATTCTTATAACTGGAGCTCCGGAAGTCCGATTGATGTGCCGTCAACTTTGATGGATTCCTCTAAGTGGGAAAGACCTTTTGGCTTACTCCGCTTGAGGTTTGGACATTGTAGGAGTACAATCGGGTTGGTTTTGACTTAAAAACCAACCGGCCCCCTGGGACGAAAAAGCCAATAACTCTCCGACCGGGCGTCCGATTGACGCGCCTACTGTGACGTTGAGTTCCTATTGACAATACGGAACTTTTGGATACATCAACTCTGGAATATGTGTCAGATGATGTATCAGCCCTTCGGCTCATGGAGCGGCCCCTCCCGAACGAGCTTGCTGTGTGCGGGAACCCTAGAGCTGGCTGCGACTACGACGACCATGACGACTGTGCAGGAATCCTCCGTAGATTCGACGACGACGACTACAACACTCATTGATCCTACGTGGATCAGTGCTACCGATCCAGGGTGGGTATGATCCTGTGTGGGTCAGCGCTCAGCGGTCATGTGTGGGCCAGTGCCTACAGATCCTGTGTGGGTCCGATCCTGTGTGGGTCATTGCGGGGGTTAGTTATCTATCGATCCTGTGTGGGTCATTGTTGGGGTTAGATACCTATCGATCATTTTTGGGTCATTGCGGGGGTTAGTACCTATCGATCTCTTGTGGTTCTGATGACTTAGATAAATCAGTGGCAATATCTGATCATCTCTATCGTCTTACGAAGAAGTATACCTTTGTGAGTTGAATCTTGACTTTCAATCCTTATCTTCAATAAGTTTGACTTTATATCCTATGTGGATTAAGTTTTTCATTCCTGTGTATAATGGGGTGTGTTTTCATGTGTGGACTGGGTTGTACTTGAGCTCGGATGTTGGTGCCGAAGGAGAATTGATGACTTAAGTATATGTATGGACAAATAACTAATAAGTGTCAGATGTTACTTTTTTGATTGTATCTTTCCTTTGTGGATTATCCTTTAGGATTCTGGGAGACCTTCGGGGGTCTCGGGGTCCCTACTGAGTAGCTTATACTCACCCCTGCATGGGCTATTCCCGCACTAAGTTGTGTTGGTTGCAGATGACGGACAGCGCTGATCGCGGTTGAGGCTTGCAGAGCAGGTCGGTGCCCGGAGGTGGAAAACTGGACGGGACGTGCTCAGATCGGACGGCTGGACCCGAGGAGCTGAGGAGGTTATCTGTACTCACCCTTCAGGTGGGGCTTCCAATGTATGGCTTGAGGTTGCGGCTTTACTTTCAGTTTCTATTTTCCCTTTCCAGTTGTACTTTACTTTCTCTTTGGGTTTGTATACTGTCCCACTTAATTTTCCGCACTAACTGTTGTACCCAATTTTACATAGGGTTTACATCTACTGCTTTCTTGCTCTGTGTTGTTTTTTTACTTTCCAAAGGTAATTCCTTCTCTTTCTACGAGTAATTACACCTTGGTTCTAGTCGTCATCCCCTGGCCTATAAAAGGCGGGTTTGGGGTAGTCACGACACAGACCTCGAGGATGGGTCGTGACATAATACGGTAATGAATTAGGTATTTTTCATTGCAGAAATACGTTAGAGATCAACTATAAGGTAATTACCATTGGTATGGTTTTTTAAAATGTTCAATAAAGATGATTTCCCAAATAACCAACATGTTATCCTATTCATAACTATGTGTTTTTATTTATATTTTTTGATTTCATCAGGCATGTTAATGATATTTTATTGTAAATATATGAATATACTAATTTATGATAAAAGGTACATTATCATGAAATGTTTTTTATGATATCATTGTTTTTAAATGATATAAAGAGATTATTTTTATATTTCTCTATGTAACCTACGGATATTTGTTTTCTCAACCAGTGTATTACATTATTTTCCTTAGAGTTTAATGATGATTAAGGATGTGGATGATTTCAAGAATAATATTTTGATGATTTCAATAAAAAGAAAACTTGTTAGGACTTAATATAATTTTTTGTGGAAAAAATATATACTAAGATGAATTTCTTAATTTGTGATATACAATTAAATTATTTATATTTGATGACCTAATTCAATAAATCCCTAAATAGAAATTATCATTAGGTTTTGTAATAACAAACTCAAGAAAAAACACTAACATATGTAATGATTATGTCTGGGTATTTATATATGGTAGTAGAGGAAATTTTTTAGATATAAATAAATGATAAGATATTATTTGAGTCCAAAATAAAATCCTTCTTTAAAATAAATGGTTATTATGTACTGGATATTTATGGATAATTATTTTATTTTTTGAGGATGTGATAATAATATAAATTAGTGGAGATATAAGGGGTGTAAACTATCATATAATAATAAAATTTCATTGTGGGTAAACATTACCATTATGGATTATTTTCCTTTTAATAATTCATATCACGTTTATGTGATGTTCTTTCCAATATATTAAATATCATTTCTGAAGATGGAAGGGATAAAATCATTCGTAAATTTTTTAGTCATTGTATATCATTTGACCATCATGATCAATGGAAAATATTTTTCAAATGATTTTGAAATCTTCTTGAGTATTAAAATCACCTATATGAAATTATTTTATATATACAACACATTTTTCATTATAATAAAAAATTCATGGGTCATGGTATCTTCTTTATAATATTTTGTAATATCAACTTACCCAACAAATTTAACAAGGTAAATAGAAAAAAGGTTATGATTATTACATTTTTAGAGATATGGATTTCATGTTTAAATGTAAATGGTATATATATACAGTAAAGTAAGATCATGATAATTTGATTTAACGTATGAATTCGTTTTCTTATGTTCAATGTTGACACATGATCTTTTTAATAATTAGGGATAATAAATACTTAATTAATATGGTTTATTTTTAGGAATAATCTATTAAGGAATAATGTATAAAATTATTATTAATGGATCTCAAAGAACCTTGAATGATCAAGGCATTTAAATAAAGGTATTCAATATTTATAATGATGTGTTAGAGTTAATGATGATAATATGTTTAAAATAATTAATAGTCATTTAATTTTTAATTTCATGGGAGTACATTGGAGACCTTTTATTTAATCTTAATATATTTTTATGACTTATGTAACACTTATTATTAAAATGAGTATGAATGAATGGATATCTGAGGAAGAATGATCTCTAATTTCATGGACATTGGTTGAAATTTATTTGTAAACTATAAGGGTACTATGATAGTGAATTTTGAGGTGATTATATATAATTTGGAAGAAATACTTATAATATATTTGAACTTATGATTACTTGTATAGAAAACCTTGAGATCAAAAATTGATTTGGAAAATAAGTGACTGTTGTAAATTTTAATAATGTCACTTTAAATTTGGTTGCATTTTTTGAATCTGTTAAAGCAAAAAACCTTTTAAAATGATGGGTTTTTTAGGAAAAAACATTGAATTATATTTTTGAGTTATATATTAGTTTAATAAGGATCTATAGTGGTTAATGTTATTTATTGAAATGATTAGCCTATTTTGGAAATTATTTAATTAAATCAAATAAATTTTTAGGTATATTTATAAATGAATGACTATTGATTAGTAGAGATGAATATTTGATGAAGTATGTCTCATTTATTGGTTTTATACATGGATACAAATATCTTTAATAATTATAAGGTTAGTTGTTTATCAAATGATCTATGTTAAAAATGGAATCATATTGACATGTATTTGTAAATTTGTATTCAATTTTTTATATGATTAATTTCCTTTTTTGAAATATCTTTAACTATTTCTAATCATTTCTGTTTTTTGGATTTCTAAAGAAAAAAAGAATATCTTTTTATTAATTTGGGGGGTTATATGGTCCATTATGTGTTTTTTTAGTGATCTATTCATGGGTTAAATGTTTCAAATATATTTATCATTTTTTATACTAATGATGATGCTATGTAAAAATTGATAATGGGATGGAATTATACTTTTAATGTAATTTTATATAGTTATCTTTTCGGTATACTAGTTAAATAAATTATGAAACTACCAGAAATTGAAAATAGAATAAATATATTAATAATTTTTAATAAATTGAGGGCATCATCTCCCAATTTTAAAAAAATAATAATGATATCTCATAAATTAAACATCCTTCCAAATTCAAATATTCAGATCTTGAAAATTTTCTCCTTATGAAAAAATAATGTTTATTGTTATTTCATATTATAACTAATTTTCCAATTCAATGTTTTTAGGACTTTTTATTGAAAAATTATATGATGTGGGTTTCCAAAAATGAATTATAAAATTTCAAAACTTGTACATTATTTAAATGATAAAATTTTAAGGATATAATTTATTGTGGAGATGGGTATAACACATTTATATCTTTTTAAAAAATAATATGATTGATGTCATTCAAATCATGAAACATCAAGCTTTAATGAATATTTGATATACTGTAAACATATTATTTTTCAAAAGTATAGCTTCTATGATCATGTTTTTAAATTAGACTGGTTTAATAGGTTTATCTATTTTATGAAATATATTTAATTTTCCTTCTAAATTTAAATTTCATATAAATTATTACTAAATTAACACTCAATACTTAGTAAATTCATTTTTTTAAAATTAAATTTACTTAAAAAGGTGTGTGATTATAATTATGATAAAATATTGTAATTATTTTCTCATACTCCTAGAAATTTTACATCATAAATTGGGTATAATTTTTGTAATGGAAATATCAAAATTTTCTTATCATGAAATTTTGATAATTTTAAAAAGAATTATTTTTCATTAAATCTTAGAAAATATTGATTTTTATTGAAAACTATATTTTTTATGTTTTTACATATAAAATTTGAGAATTTATTATTTTTTAAATTTTATTAGTTCCTTTTGATTAACCATAATATGATTATGTTTTCGCTAACGTGATAACTCCATGGATATAGTAAAAAAACATTCGATAGTTAAAATAAATTTTCTAGAAAACTTCTTGTCATCTTGTTTGCAGCATTAATTTTAATGTATATTAGTTCATATGTGTAAATATAATTTTGTTAAATGGATTAAATATTTTTAATCAAAAAAATTAATCTTATTTAAAAATGTCATCATAATTATTTCCATAATGAATAATAAAAAACATTTAATTTTTTTACAAATAATAAAAGTTCAATCTTGTTTACATAGGTTTAAACTATGTGGTATGGAAAAAAAATTGAAATTAAATTTTATTTGAATAATATGCATTCCACCCTTGTCACGACATGCATGATATTTTTTTATGGGACCCATGTCTCTAAAATCTTATTTTATAATTATTTAAATAAATAATAACACATAATTACATTGTCTTGCTTTCAAATTTCAATTATGTGTTCTCATATGAAAAATATAAATTTATTATTGAATTAATATAGTTATTTTATGAATAAATAAATTATTTCAATGATAATTTTTTTATATTAAATAATTATATTCAATCTTTAAGACCTTACCCAATGCTAACACTTTTGTTAATTGATTAATTTAAAAAAATGATTTTAAAAATTTAAAAGTAATTAAATATGAAATATTTATAATCATACATATATTTGGATGAAAAATATCAATAATTTCGGTTTTAATGGAATATATTCATATTCAAACATTTTCATTATATTTTTATTTTGAAACAAAATTTATTTTTTGAAAATTGTAATTAATGATAATATTTAACCAGTTATGTTATATTAAATGATTTTAAATTCCTATAAAATATATAACGATCCACATGTGACGTCCCGACCAAGGGGACACTAAATGGTGCCCCATATCGGTAGACCACAATCTCTCAAGAGCGCCTCCCCATATTCCATATGGTTCTAACTAGTAGTTAGGGTCTGGTAAGTCAGTAGTGGTAATATTATACCATCTTTAATCAGAATAAAACACAAACAGAAGAAAACAACAATGACCAAGTGTGGAATCGTATAAAAAAATAGAACAAATCCATTTGTTATGATAACCATAACTTGAATATAGATTACTCACCTGAAATTTACATCATTCTTTGACAATTCCAATGTGATGTTTCAACAATGAAACTAAAAATAAAGACAAAATGACTGCCAAATGGTTCTCAAACCACATCCTGTTTCCTATCCCATGCTCCGATCTAAAAATGAAACTTATCATAGGGCATTTCCCTTATCCTGACCTGAAAAATAATAGTCTAATTGGGTGACTATTTGGAATCCTGATTAGTTTGTGAGTATAACTTAGTATCCCACCATCAACAGTGTCTAAAAAGAGTATAGTAAAAATATAGTACATGTAGTTGAAGAAGCAATAAATACAATGAATAATTTAAACAATTATCACAATATAATTTTGTAATTAATCAACACATTAGACCAATTTTCAACTCGTGTTTCACTTTTGAATCATCATTCCATAAAATTAATCATTCTGGGCAAGTCTTCATTCATTTAACCACAAATCACAATTGAATAATCATTCATTATTATAATTCATTTGGTGTAGGTTTTCATTCATAGAACTACAATTTATTTGAGTGTTGGTCACCAAACCTAGAACCCTATAATTTCATTCGATGTAGGATTTCATTCATAGCATCTGATAATCTCAAAAATGGATAACTGTTAGGGTGGAATTCCATGTCCATGTACTAAATTTTAATCGTTCTAGAATGTCTTGTCTTGTACCAAAAAATTCGCAACAATTAAATCATTCTTTAATTCAAAAAAAATTCCAAAAAATTCCTTCATAAATCCAATTATTACATAATATTTTTGAAGTCCATTAGTTAATTCAAAAATTATAGAAGATCATAACCCATTAATTAATCAATCAATTAAATAACCAATCATCATAATTCTCATTCCATAATTAAATATTCACAATTAATTATTCATATCAAATCTCAACAAGTCATAATTAAATCCCACAATGAATTTTCTTTTACGAAATTATGGAACATAATTAATTATCTCAATTAATTATCTTTGATCAACATCATGGCACATAATTAATACCCACAATTAATTATATAACATAGCTAATATCAATATTTCTTAATTAATCCCCCTAATTAATTATCTATAGAAAAAAATTCAATATCTCTATTAAAATATCTCAATCAATAAAAATATCCAAAATATCTATTTGGGAAAACCCCTTCATTAGTTCAATGATTCAATTATCAATTAACCACTGAAGAAAACACATTTCAATTCTTCTATTTTGATTACTCCAATTGAGGAAATCATTTGCCAAGGTAATCTAGCAATCATAAACTCACATTCACATATGATAATTCATGAATAGGTTAGTTCTATTTAGACCACCTACCATGGTTTTTTGATGGATGTTTTCCCAAAGTAAATCCCCAAAATCTAAGAGGCGCAACATCATCGATCAATCTCTAGATCTAAATCCCTAAACAAGAACTAAGATTAAAAGCATTAATATCATGAAAATCTAGATCTAGATCCAAAATTCGATATCTATATCTCTACTCATAGGTTTATACCCATCAAAATGGTGGAGATAATCCTTGTAATGATCATGGAAAGATAGAGTAAATAATAGGAGAAGCAGTGGAATGAAATCCACTTACCGTGAGAAGAGAGGATCTTTAATCCATGCTTTTTATATCGATAGCCTTGGAATCCATATTGAATGCTTTTGGAACACCTAATAATTGTCAAGCCTGATCCTAGGATGAATTAGAAACGATTCAAGGGTTTAGGTTGTTTTAAAACCAATATTTGAGAAAAAACTCTTTGTGCAAAAGGTTTCACCTGGGAGTCCACACGTAAGGGTAAATTGTGCACTAACCATGTGGTCTTCCACTACCTGCACGATTTGATGGCACAGTTAGTAAATATGTGTTCCAACCATTCTGAACTCCACAATATTCAAATTTAGCTTGTGCATGGTTTTTTAAAATGGTGCATAAACTGTCTATAGTCCCGGTCTTCCCTAGATTCTTAAAAGCATCACCCAAACACACCCGAGATCACTCCCGAAATGGTTGAGATCTTATAATCTCCCCAACTTATAACATATCATCCTTGAGATACACTCTCAAACTATTCTAAGATTCTAGGGCCAAAATATTGGGCCATTCATCCCACATGTGTGCTTCTTGTTCCCACTATTCCTCATGAACGCATCAATTATTCCATAAAACATGAAATAATGGCATGTTATTTCCCTGAATGACTTTCTCACGGTGACCCAACACATGTATCATATGCTCATTAAAGGATGAATCTATCTCGAGATCAACCTCTTCCACATATTTCACTAGATAAGGATTAGGGTGATAACTCCATAGTTGTGATACATGGAAAACCTCATGAATAGTGCATAACATCAATGGAAATGCTAATCGTTATGCCACTATCATGATTCGCTCAAGAACCTCAAAAAATCATACAAACCTGGATGACAACATGCCATGCCTCTATATCGTGTGGTGACCCAATCTAGGAAACACGCAAAGGAATACATGATCACCCTCTATAAACACTAAGGGAATTTTCTATATAATATAATATGACATTTTTCTACTCTGATCCATAGAAAAATGTTTATGAATCAACTAAACCTAGTTTGATATATTCTGAATGGGACTTGGTCCCAACATCTTTGACCCACCCACTTCTAACAAACACAGTGGTGATCTTCAAGGTTTGTGATAAAGTGCCTTATATGATTCCATCTGTATAGTTTCTTGATGACTATTTTTATTGGAAAACTACATTAAAGATATGTTATGATCCCATGAGCTGCCAATTTCAATCACACATACTCGCAGCATATCCCCTAACAAATGTATGGTATGCTACAACACCCCATCTATCTGTGGGTGGAAAGTTTTACTTAAGAGAAACTATGTAGCAAGAGTATTTTGTAATAAATTAAATAAGCATGATGTAAAGCGTGAATCATGATAAGAAACTATAGTATGTGGAACCCCATGAAAACAAACTATCTCTCACACATACAGTTCTCCCAAAAATTCAACTATAAAGTACTCCATGATAGACACAAAATTTTCATCTTCGTTAGTCGATCCACAATGACCCAAAAAAGAATAATTCATCTTAAGAGTCCTTGGATGTAATACCCCAAAATCCATAGTCATGTCATCCTAGTTCAATTATGGAATAGGTAACGGCTACAACAGGCCTCTCGGTCACAGATTCTATGCCTTTACCTGCTAACAGGTGAAACATCTTATTACAAGCCCTACAATCTCCTTTTTCATTCTTGGACACCCAAACTATCCTCATAGGTCTTGGGACATTTTTTTTAATCCTAGGCTGTTCTGCTCACCCCTATACATAATATTATTTCATGAGTTCCTCTCACATACTCATATGAATAGTAATGACATTTTTCACATAGATGATATCATTATCATCTATTATCCAGTCTGAAGGTGCTCCTCCACATTAAGGTATTCTCTTATGGTTAAACACTCATGTTCCTTGTACAACATATCCATGATCTGTATCACATGTGTCAAATCCACTTCCACAAAATCTAGAGTAATTTTTTCCTGACTCTCATGTACTACCACATTCATTTCAACCAGAAAATTCATCATCTTCCATTATGCACTCAACTCATCTATCAACTGAATCTGAGTTTTCCTGCAAACTACATCAACCACAATATTCCCATTTGGGGTGTATATACCAGTTCACAATCAAATGAATTCATATACAATACCCATATTCAATGTCGAATATTTAATTCGCGATGTGAAAAGATATACTTCAAGAATTGGAGATCTGTAAAAAATATAAAATTCTAACCCATAACATAGTGATTCCAACAAATAATAGAATAATCCACTACTGGTAACTCAAGGTCATGTGTAGGGTAATTCGATTTATTATGTCCTCAAATACCGAGACCCATAAGAAACGAATGGATCCCCTTTCATCAACACAACTCTTTTTCTGATCCTAGATGTATCACAATACGTCGTGTAGTCCTCACCTGACTCAAGGATGATCATGATTCGAGTCGATGTCAAGTGCTTATTCAACTCCTTGATAGAATTATCACATTCCCCTATCCAATAAAACTTTATAAATTTCTTTTACACACCTGTAAGTGGTTCTTCAAAATGGAAAAATTCCAGGATGGTCCTTCTGTAATAACCAGCTAATCCCAAAAAGCTTTGGATATTAAAAACATTATTGGGTTGCTCCCAGGAAATCGGTACCATCAATTTATCTGGGTCGAATACCACACCTTCTTCTGAGATGATGGGCCCCAAAAATTATAACATGTCAATCCAAAAATAACATTTAAATAGTTGGGCATATATCTGATTCACTCTCAATGTACATAGGATGATGTCACGATGTGGGGGATGGTCGTCATGAGTCTTAGATTACACCAAGATGATATCCAAAACACCACCACAAACTTATCTATGTACCGATTAAAGATCTATTTCATCAAATCCATAAAAACTGCTTGAGCCTTTTTCAACCCAAACTGCAATATAAAAAACACATAAAAGCCATACCTACCCCTAATAGTAGTTCTAAATATATCAAAATTCTGAACTCTCAAATGATGATACTCTTGTCTATTATTGATATTTGAGAACACAAAATCACCCTTCACCTAGTCAAATCGATAATCGATGTGTAGAAGTGGATATAAATTCTTTACCATCCTTTTATTCTACTTCATGTAATTGACATAAAGTCATAGACTCTCATCAACATTAATTTCAAAAAAAAGTCGATCCCCATGGTGATGCATAGGGAGGCACAAACCACTAATCATCATATTCATCCAACCATGTTTTTAACTCTTGATGCTAAGTTAGTTCCATTATGTATGGTTGAATAAATACCATATCAGCCCCTGATATGACCTCAATAGTGAATTCCATATCTCCCTCAGGTGGTAATCCTAAAGAGTCTTCATGAAAGATATCCAAAAACAGTTATATTACTGGTGAAAGGAGTAATTTACAACAAATCCCATCATCCAGCAAAAGATTTCCGTCCTTGTATATGATCTCTCCAAGTTGTTGATTAATTGGCTCAGCTCGGCCTACATGGATATTCTGTTTTCCATGAAAAACATTCTGGTCACACTAAGGAGATACAAATGTCACTCACTAGTAGTAAAAATATATGTGGGCTTTATATGAAACTAGCCAGTCCATTCCCATAATCAGATCGAGGCGTGTTATATCAAAGGAATAGATATCTAAAAGGAAATGATACTCTCTGATCTCTAGAGAGAATCCCCTGGATAAACAGATTTCCCTAGTCCATGTCCGCAATGGTGTAGCAATATTTCTCATCCCTCTTATAGACTCCACCAGTAAGATCAATCCATTAACATGATTATGATATTTAATGGAATGAGAGGAACCAATATCTAACCAGGATCTATCTACAGTAGATGTAACTAGAATAGTACCTCTCATATTTGATGGACTAACCTCGATGTCCACATGTGTAGGTCGTACTACATTTAACTGTCTTACCATGATTCCCTCTACTGATTCTAGCACTCATTCACTAAAGCACCACATCCATTACCTCTACCCCCTATTCCCGTAGAACTCTAGAACCAGACCTATATAGTGTAGAAGAACCCTTTCCCAAACTCTGACTCTAAGAAGATACTCCCTCAGCACCAGCCTACTGCTGCATCCTACGAAACTTTTGTAGGTGTGTAATTTTTCAAAAAAATAGGCACTCTGCTTCTATTCGAGGACAATGTGTATGATAGTGTCCCTACCCACTGCCCAAGAGGAAAAGCACATGAGAAAGAACTAGTTTGACAATTACTCTTCACTATGATTCTTGTGATGATGTATCCTGCTCATGGAAGGAAAACTCCCTAATTATCGAGCTACCTATCAAGTAATGTTATCCTCTTTTAGGATCACCACTAAAATGAGATCCTGATTAACCACGTCTGAGAAAATCTTCAGCCAAATGATATCCCCTTGGGACTTAATTTCACACTTAAGTCTATCATGAAATCATTTTTTCGGAGGAGCCTCATCGGCCACCAAATATAGAGAAAACTGCTGGAAATATGTGAAACTTCCAGCGTATTCCATTATGGACATTCTTCCTTAAGTCAGATGAGTAAACTAGAAACCTTATATTGGCTTAGTGTATCATCAAAAAAGTGTTCCAATATATTCTCCAAAAATTCCTTCCAAAAGATCTCATCAGTCGATAAAGATCGTACCTAAATGTCCCACCAACACATCGTTGAACCCCATAGCATATAAGAAACCAACTTGACCCTCCTATCATATGGAGTCTCCAAAGGGTCGTGTATTTTCTCTATGGATTCAATCTAAAATTCATCACCCTCAGGACCACCCTCTAGAGTAAAAGTTGGATGCTTTTGTAGATGAAACTCCCTTTTCTACTCAAACATGCTGTTCTAAACCATCTGTTGGTGTCTCTCCATGAATTGAATGAAACGAGCAATGTTCACCTGGAACAATTCAAATTCCTCCTCAATTTATACCAATTATGCCTCAAGATCTCATCATAGAAGTTCGTTTCGGGACGTACCATGCGGCCTCTACCTTAACAAACATTGTAGTTGCATATCTCTACAAATAAGACCTCACATCGTAGCTCATAAAAAACCATATAACATTTACGTAAGATGAGAAACTAACAGAATATGTTTTAACAATTCATTTCCCTTTTTTCTCTCTACATGGTTCACACTGAGGCTTTATCACTACCCTTATCCATCCTATACCTAGATATTGGTTAACAATTGAACAAATATCCTCCTTAAATAATCCAACCATTAATTAATCAAATTATCTCTAATTAATTAATTCAACAATTAATTAATTTCTCACGCTAATTTCATCCTTCATATTCCCATTAGACAACAATTTATTCTTATTTCCCATCATTATTTCAATCTCACAACAAGGAAAGCAGTTCATGTTCAACAACATTACCATAACTCATTTTCTAGTGAGTTATTAGAATGATGCATGTCACAATAACATTGAGTTACTATAATGATTCATGTCATAAAAACCATGAGTGCCAATAATGACTCGTTCAGACATAACTATCATGGCTCTTTAGGCCAAGTATCAAATTTCAACAATTTTTGAAAAAAATATCACATCACACCACAATTGATTCACCCAAGGTGAAATAATATACAACTGTAACAAAAAACCACAATCATAACAATCCCACCATGAGTAATCGGATATCCCCATGTAAAAAGGTTTGAAACTCCAATGCACGTACATATTTCCAAGACTAGAATATTCCTAGTCTCATGTTTACATTTCCTAAAATAGTACGAAAAATGAATTAGATTGAAAAGAAAACTCCTATGACACCACATTGTGACATCCTGGTCGGAGATCCACTAAACGGTGCCCTGATATAGTCATACACATACCCTCAAGCATGCCTCTTTGTACGCGAGAGGGTCCCCTCAGGCAACAAGGGTCTGGTAAGTCAATCATTGGGAGACTATACCCTCTTTTTTTAGAATAAAACACCAACGGAAGAAAAGAACAATAACCATGTGAAGAAGCATGTAAATAAATAGAACAAATCCATGTCATATGATAACCCAAGCATGAATATAAAATAATAAACTAAAAGGTATAGGATTCTATAACAATTCCAATTTCAAGTGTCTACAATGAAACTGAATATAAAGACACAACGACTACCAAATGGGTCTGAAACAACATATGGTTCCCTCTTCCTTTCTTCAATCCCAAACTTCAACCAATTATAGGTCATTGCCCTTATCTTGTCCTGCAACAACAAAGTCTACTCTGGTGCCGATATGGCAGCCTGAATAGGGTGTGAGTACAAATCAGTAAGCAACCACCAATGGTGTGTGAGATGAGTATAGTCAAAAGATAGTGCATTTAGGTTTATGAAGCAATAAATACAATAAAAAATTTAAACAGTTATCACATTTTCATTTAATATTTAATCATTGCATTAGACCCACTTTAAACACATGATTCCAATTTGAATCATAATTTCATATCATTATTCATTTTATCTTAGTCGTCAGGCCTATCACCCCAAATCATATTCGAATCATAATTATTTATTATCATTTATTTGGTGAAGGTCGTTATGCCTAGCCCCACCATCCTGTTATGCATAGTTCATTATTCTGAGTACCCCATTCGTTCATTGGGTGTTAGTCATCTTTCTTATCACCCCACAATATCATGCATGGATAACTATTTGGGAAGAATTCCATGTCATTTTTAAATTTCTAATCAGTCTACCACACCATGTCTAGCACCAAAAAAATCCAAGCCCTTTAATAATTTTTTTATTCACAAAAATCATTCACATTATTTCATTACTAATCCAATGATTAGTTAAACGTTCCAAAGGCCATTAGTTAATTCAACAACAAAACAAGATAATAACCCATTAATTAATTCATCAATTAATTAATTAATCATCAAAATTTTCATTAAATAATTAATTACTCACAATTGAATATCTGTATCAAATATACATAATTCGTAATTAATTCTCACAATTAATTATCTTTTTTCACATCATGACACCTAATTAATTCTCTAAAATAATTATATTTATTCAATATCATGACCCCTAATTAATTCCAAAATTATTTATATTACCTATCCAACAACATTATTTCATAATTAATACCCCAAATAATTTATCATAAAACAATAATTTATTATCACTCTTCCAATATATCAACCCAAAAAATTCTCAAATATATATATATTTGAAATCCTCTTCATTTTTTCTATGATTCAACTATCAATCAACTACCGAGGAAAACACTATTCAATTCCACTTTCCTAATGACTCATATTTTAGAAATCAATTTTCAAGGGAATCTATAAATCCTAAAATC
Organism: Viscum album; assembly: GCA_963277665.1. Classification (NCBI taxonomy): domain Eukaryota; kingdom Viridiplantae; phylum Streptophyta; class Magnoliopsida; order Santalales; family Viscaceae; genus Viscum; species Viscum album. The sequence continues at coordinate 1,796,693,024 of OY728163.1, read as the reverse complement.
ATATTCACATATCATAAATCATGAATATAGGAGTTCTATATTGACCACATACCTTGTCTTATTGATTTAAAATACCCTAATAGAAATCACTAAAATCTGAGCAGCACTACATCATCAATTAAGCAATGGATCTAAATCCCTAAACTAGAAATAACATCCAAGGAAGCTAGATCTTACAAATCTGGATATATATTCACAATCCTAGATCAAGATCTCAAATACAGGGTTTAGATCCAATAAAATTGTGGATATATTCCATGAACATATCAAGGAATGACAGAGGAAAGAATGGGAGAAGCAATGGAATGAAATCTACTTACTGGGAGGTGGGCGCATCTTCATTCTAGGATTTCTATCTCGAAGAATGGTGTTCGAATCACCATGGATTCCCTATTGAAGGATATGTGAACACCTCAAAATTGTCAAGCCTAAGACTAGGTAAAATTATATATGATTCAATGGTTTGGGTGGTTTTAAAACGATTTGCTAAATAAATTTCTCTATGAATAAGATTTCACATAGGAGTCCACACGGTTAGGCCAAACTGTGTGCCAACTGTGCATTCTTCCACTGCGTGCACGACTTGATGGTGCATGGTCTGGAAATCCATGCACCAACCATGCCAACATCCATTGTACGTATAGTTAGATTGTGCATTGTTTTTTATACCCTGTGCAAGCCATTCACAATCCTTGTCTTCCCTAGTTTCATGAAAAATCACCCAAACTCACCCCAGGTCAAACCCCAAATATAAAAAACATAATAACAACCCAAAAGTATTTGAAAACTCACCTAAGAATTCTCTATAAAAGTCCATGATCTTGCACTACATGATTTTGAAATTTTATAGATTATAAAAAATGATCCATTCATTTCCCAATTGTACATTTGTTTCTAATTTTATGTCCCCTAAAAAGTAATAAATATTTTATATCACAATAATTTTGAAAAGGAGTTAACACATGTCAAAATTACGATAAATGTTATAAAATAACCAAAACAATGTGAATTTTTAATGGATAAGTTTATTTATAATCACCACCATTTTTTATTTTAGTCATATAAATTTTGTTCCATTTTTACTTAATTAATTATTTATAGCTATATAGTGTTATTTTAAAATTCAAAATTTTCCCACCCCTCATGAATAAAAGATAACATATTATACTATTTCATTACACTCTAAAACCACTTTTCCCAATAGCTTCCCAATTTAGTTACCAAATTCCATGACCGCATTGTAGAGGCCTTTTATTGATCATTAATCAATCTAATGAATGATTTTTTTGTAAATATTAACAGGTTGATTGATAAAGGGGGCTAGTTAATAATTGATCATTTTACTATTATTTCTTATTATACCTCATTAAAATATTTTTCTACTATTATAAAATAATAATATAATATCCTTAATTATTATGAGATATTTTTTGTTAAACAAATAATATATATCAATCTCAACTACCAAAAACTGAAAAATATATCTATCATTCATGTGTAAATAAAATTATCACCTCATGAATAGATGTAATTCCTTATCCCTCACCACCTCTCATAGTGAGTTATCAGGGATGATTTAATATATATATATATATATGATCTAAATTAAATATTTAAATTTTGTAAATGTTAATATATTATTTCAATTATTACCTTTTTATTCACATAAAAATGATAATGTCATCTATGCATACGTGTGGACAACAAACTCCACGAAGTGATGTGATTATTTTTTCATCCCCAAATCACATGAATAATTTATATGATTATATTTAATGAAATAATATTATATTTATTATGTAATTATAATTAGGTAATGATAATAAAAATTACATTTTTTACATAATAATATTTGGAAAACTAAATCATTACCCCCACAAACATACACTTTTCCATCTCCATCAATGTAACATAGTAAATTATTCATAACAATAATTAATGGTAGTTTTTAAACGAATAATTTATTTAGAAAATGAATAATTATTTCATTATCATTATTATAGATATGATGGAATAATTACTTGTTTTAACTCAATCAACCTTATGATTTCATTTTCAATACAGGTACTATATATCCTCAAAATGTTTTACCTGAACTAATTTGATTATATAATGGATTATAACATTGTAAAAGGAATAATTCTCTGAAAAAGGATATTCATAAATTAAATGATTAACAAATGTTTATTATTTAGTAATATTAATAACATATTTGACTAGTGGGACTCAATGTAAGATACCCTTCACTTTAAAAAGCTATTTTTAAATGTTTTATGGATTTATTTTGTAAATAAATAAATTCGATTTATTTTCCCTTACACATATCTAAATAATATTTTAATATTTGACTAAATAGATGATAGGTTTCATTTTTACCAAATATTTATTTCATTATTTTTTTTAATTATAATATTTATGTTTTTACAGTAAGGTGATTTACTTTAAAGAAACATCTTATATTGTTTTCCTTCATTCTTTTTTTATTCCATGTCTATATTTTTAATATTTTTTTCAAAAAAAATTTATTTGAATATAAAATTAATATAATTGAAAATTATACAAATTTTTTTTATATAATTTTTTTAAGGGAATATTTTATACTTATATTATACTAAAACTTTAACAATCTTTATAAAAGGTAAAAAATGACCTGTATTAACGTATAAAATGTCAATATTATTTACCTCCATCATAAAAATTATTTTATGTTGAATTAAATTATAAAATTATATTTTTTCTTAAATAATATTAATTAATTCTTTTTTTTTTAAGAATTTTGTTTTTGGAAATGGGTTTTTAAAAGTAAATGGTATTTTAATATCTAGAAATGTTTTGACTATGGGTTTATAAGAATTTGTGATGATTTTTAAATTAAAAAGGCTCAAGTTAAAATGTTTTATTTATGGTATAGTCATTGAATATTATTCATGAATGGTATTATTGATATATTTAATGATGATTATTGTGCCTATAAAATGGTCAAATTTATTGGGTAATTTATTTTGTGAATTTTATTCAAAGTCCTACATATGGTTATTCCAATTTATAAGGGTTGTTAAGGGTTTTAGAAATATGATCTTCCATGAAAAAAATATAATATATATATTATCTCAAATGAGTTTTTATGGAAATAATTTTAATTCAAAATTTATGTTAATGCTCTGTCAGTTTTAAAAATTGTTTATTATCTTTTAGGGTACAACCTATTCCTTTATAAAATATTTTTAATGATATTTGGGATTTCAATTGAACTAAATGGTTTATTCAATTCCTTATATATGTATCATAAAATATTATTTTTTCCATAACACATTTTTAAATATTAATCACAATGATTAGTTATTAATATTTACTAGTATGATGTTTGTATAATATTTTACATGATGATATATGAAAATAAAACTTGTTATTTCTAAATAGTTTTGTTTTTGGGAAAAATTTATAATATTTTGATGTTTCCACTATGTGGGGGAAAATTTTATTTTTATTGCTAAATGACATAATTATCTTAATATCACTACCAAAATATATGATCATTATTTTATGAATTTGAGTAGTAGACTAAATACTATAGGTTATTTATTTTCTAAGGACATGTCTTCATTGTTTTTCAAAAACAATACTCGAATATCTTTCCTAAAAATTATTTTAACATGAAAAGGAGTTAAAACAATTAAAAAATGAATGATAGTAATGTTTATAGGAACTGAAACAATGACTAATCTGTTCTAAAATGTTTATCTTTACAATAATATATATTGACTTTTTCATTCATTGTAGTATTTGTTATTTGAAGGGACATGGTTGCATACTATTATAAAATGATAGGTTTATCATGTATTTCACATTTAAATTGAAACTCAATGATCATAATTATCAAAACCATGACCTTGAACTGTTTTTAGAATTTTATTATTCAAAAATATTGTGACATCATCAATATAATGAAAAACATGTTATATATACTTATTTTTTAAATTATAATGTATATATTCAACCAATTTGAGATGAACATGAGATATATAATATGGATAGAAAAAATTTAGGTGTGTTATTTATCAATTAAATAACATCTATATAAATACAAATGTATATGATTTGTTGAATTGAGCATAAAATTAATAATTATCTATGTCACGACATGAACATGATCAATTACTTTACAATTTATTTAATTTTTTCATTGAATTTTTTTTGTAGAATCTTTTTATATTTTAGAGCATGTATCAGTGTAGTCATCATTGTTAGAAAAGTTTTATGAAGCTCAATCATATTATCATTGGTTTGTAGAAATATTATGATCCATCATGAAAGGTAAGATTCTAAGGATTAATGTTGATTAATTATGTGTTTTTAGATTTGAAAGGGTTTTATATATTCCATATCGTTCCTAGTTGAAAATTGAACTATTATGTAAATCTCAAAAATATCTATTTTGTATTTATCCTGGAATTGCAATGATCAACATGTATATTCCAAAATATTATTGATTGGAATCTATAATGAATTATTTATTTCATTTTAAAATGACTTACTTTTTTATCAACAGGTTAATAATAATAAGAAAGTAACAAATGAGATTCTTTAACATTTTTCAAAGATAGAAATGAAATGGGAGAATATATCCTTGGTTTTTTTTGTTTTTAGACCATGGAATACTATAGGTAATAATTTGATATGTTTTTTTATTTATATTTTTCATAAATTATTAAATTATTAATGAATATTATGTATTATGTCTTTAGATGTATATACTAGATAGTAAATTAGATTGATATTCATAATATGTTTGTTTCCTTTTATTTGTTTATTTTATCATTATCATATTACCTTATATTTTATAAAATGAAAAAAAATTAATTGGTAATGAGTTAATGTTTATATATATTTATTTATTATAAATAAAATGGACAGTAGGAATGAACAATTATAAAATTGGTAGATATTTTCAATCCATATTTTTAGACTATCATTGATATTTGAATCATCATATCATATTATTTAAATATTTTTATAATAATATTTTTCATTTAAATATAGAGATTAGACCTTTTGAGAAAATAAATGGTAACAAGTGTCAGAATCGGTCATGTGTGGGCGAGGTAAGTGAAATGATATTTTAAGAACCAAAATTGTTATAAAATATTGATGGGAAGGTAAATATTATTATAAACCAAATGTTGTAATATCATAGTATATAGAAGAGTCATGTTTATTTCATAATGAATTACGTTTCTTTTGAGATATGATAACATATTTTTTAATGTAACATCTTCAAACAATTTCATGTTTTTTTGTATAATGGGAATGATATTACCCTAGTTTATTGGAACCTATGAAATTATCAATAAATTGGGGATAGTGTCTTGGTGGGTAGCCTTAAATCCAAATTTATATCTGGTAAATGATGTGTTTCAGGTTTATTTTCTCATGAAATACCTACCCAATGCATCACATGTTTTTAGTCCAAATATATAAAAATTGGAAGATATTATTTCATATGATAAAAACACATTATATATTTTTGATAATGGCGTATATGTATAACTGAATAAGGGTATTAATTGTGTAATTTTTTTATGAATAACCACATGATTGGGAATGCAACATGAGAATTAGAAAATTTTATTATAGTAAAATGCCCTCACGTTTTTATCCAAAAGCATGAATTTTTAGGGTTTTTGTTGCTAATGTGAATTAATGTAAATAACTGTGTAATTATATCTATAAATCATTTTTATAATTTATATTTTTTCATTTAATAGATTCATAATCATCGTTTTATTTATGTATTATATTATCATTTCAGTCAAAAAAGGAAAGAATCTATTTCATTAAAATATCTTTCCATAAATTAAATTGTTTTATTTAAAATGTAATTATCTATATATAATAAATTTAATTCGATAAATAAGAATATATTTTTTAAAATTATTTTATAAATTTTTCTTAATTTTATTTTTTTATATTTGTCTACAACATTTTTTGGATATAAAGTGAAAGAACAAATTTAAAAAAATATTGCCAGATTGTTATGTTATTATGGTGTAATAAGAAGTTAATAAATTATGAAATATTTTTTGCAAAAAAGCATGTTTTAAGTTAAATAATTTTTTAAGAAATTATTCCGAATATTTTTAACCCACACTTGACTTTTGAGAACATTAATTTTTTTAATTACTATTAAGAACATTCTTGGTTTCATCAAGTTTAATTAAATGGTTAGAGGTTCTTATATAGTTTTATGATGAAAAATTAGTCTAAATAAGAAACCTTTTAAATTTAATGATGTAATATATTACCCGAAATAAGTTTCCATCTTGATTTAAATTTAAAATGATATTTACTTTTAAATCAGTTATTTTCTTAAACAATATTCTGTAATGATATTAATTGAAATATATAACTACTATAGAATATTAATTTGATAAAATAGATTTAGTATTTTGAATCCAAAATTTCAAATTTTATATTAATTCATAGTTCTTTATATTAATATTTTATCATGGTGAAAAGTTGTTTTTTCATGATTAAGGATAAATTAGGTTAAAAGTGGTTTCACTTGGAGGGATGGATAAAAAAGCATAAAAACATGAATAAATGTCAGTAGTTATGTTTTTTAAACCAAATAACCTCTAATATATTAATTTATTAATCTTATGGTTGAAATTTTCAAAGAATAATAACATTTACTATCATATAATGTCGAATAATTACAAGATTGACCCTCCTGTCACAATGAAAATGGGAAAACATCTCCTTTATTATTCCATCAACTCAATCCACATTTCTTAACAAATATTTATTGAAATTACTCCATAAAAATCCTTCAAATTATCTATTGTATTTTTTCTTACTAAAATTCCATTATAAAAGGATCATGTTATTAACAAAAGTTTGGTTTTCAAAGAATATGGAATCATCTTAAATGATTGTTTTTATTTAATTTGCTCTTATAAATATCTAAAATTTTCATTAACAAATACACAGTTATAAAAGAATTAAACAGAATATTAAATTTGATAATAATTATTATAAAAAACATTCTCATCACTTTTCTTATACTATAAGAATGAAAACATCACTAGTTTGTGCGTGTGGAATACCACCTCAATGAAGAAATGTGTTTCATTTTTTCTTTTTTGTGTCAATTGTTTTTGTAAAAACTAATAAAACCATTGAATATAAATATATAGATATAGGATATTTATGAAATATTTATTATTTTTTAATTATGTGATATTAATAAAATTCATTCTCCTTTCATCCAGTGTAAATCAAAAACATCATTTGTGAGTACATGTGGAATACCTCCTCAATGAAGTGATGTGGATAATTTTTTTAAATCACATAGTCTCTAATAAGGATAAAAATAATTTATAAATATGAATAATATAAAATCATTATTATTCTTTAAAAAAGTCTTATTTAATTTTTTTCATTTCTATATATTATAATAATTACGTTGTTGTTCATGTATACATACGAACCATCATCTATACAAAACATCATGGATAATATTTATTGACCACTATATGTGGTTTGTTAAAAAGTGAAACTATGTTCTATATAGTATAATTAGTGTTTTTTTCTAAATGTATTTGAACTATGGTCTATTTAAAAATTATTAATACAACAATGTTATATTTAGGCTAAAAACTGAAAAACTAAAAAACATCTAACAAAAACATAACCATTTGAGAAACTAAATAATGATGGGTTACCATAATAATTTACCGAAATGATCCTAATTCTAATATTGAATTATTAATCCAGGAAAACAAAAATGTTTCATGTTAAAACATTTAAATATTAATAAATGTATCAAATCAAGATACATAAATAAATGTGTATTATAATATCATAATCTTATTTAATCATAAAATTATAAAATTAACCTTACGGATATATAAATACATTTAATAATAGGCATACTTGTACACTATAAAAAATTAAAAAAATGAGTAATTTCCTATTGTATGATTTTAATCACTAAAAAATCCCAAATCAATGGGAATAATATTTTCACTTAAAATAATTGGATCCAGGTACATAAATCATGTGAAAAAAAAATTTTCATGATGATGGTAAATCCATTCATGGTTCATTTTTTAAAAACATTCTATTCACACTTGAATGGAATATCAAAAACTCATCTTGTTGAATGAATTTTATATTATTCATTTTAATTATTAGAATATAAATTAAATGTATTGACAATTTCATTCAATAAATAAATATCTATAAAGATAGATAAAAAATATAAAAAAATGTAGAATTCTCTCATGAAAAATTAGGTAGACATCTCATATTGATCCGAAAAAATTGCGAGTGGTTTTCCATGTAGCCTTACCATATCCCTTATGTATATCTAAATAAAATAGTCACCAGTGAATCCTCCATTGATAGAACTGAAATAATTTTACATTATAAGGTGAATTACTTGCACCCAAAATGAGTAACTTTATTTTAACTCCCTTTTGAGTCTAATGATGAAACCCATGATATTGTATTCACATTTCCATATAGGTTTTGGAAATGTTTTTATCATACCCTTATACTATTAGCATTCATCCCTAAATTACTGTCAGTCCATGAATCAAGATATAAATTATAAAACTTCTCAATTAATGATATCCCACAATATGTTCTACAATGGATCTATTTATATCTATGTTCATCCAAGATGAATAGATAAATATATTCTATGAACATCATCTAGATGTTCTATCTTCATTTATATTTTTTAGGGGATACATATCTTAGTTACAAACCGCACAACTCTATATTTAATAAATCTTACATTTGAAATTTTTATACCATACATTGTATCTTTTTTATCATCATTTTGGAATCCATGACCATCTCATCAATTTATGGTTGTGAAGTTACATGAGAAATGCTGGACAATGTTCTGTTTATGATTCCAATGTGCACCATATTATTTTCTATGGAGATTGGATCCCTTTTAATCCTTGTTATGGATTGTGTTGTGAGATAATTTATACTTGGTGAATCTTCCACATTATATGCCTTCCAAATATGATAATGGATTGAAATTCAAACTAATTGATCATCTCTAGCCACTATCACTGTAATATATTGGGATCATTTTGTGTGAATAAATACATGAGTGTTTTAATAGACATATTTAAAAAATCTATAAATAGAGATAATTTCACCAAATAATCAATGGGTATATCTCTACATATAAAAAAAGATTAAATTTTAGGTAATTATTATTATGAATTTTTAATTTTTTGGATCCATATGAAATAAGTTTATCATTTTCCATGTGTACAATCCCCTATGAATTTTTAGGATGTTTCATTTTATATCACAAATCCATCACAATTATTGCTTAATTAGAAAATATATGTACTGATTTTTGTGATAATTAACTTATTAATTATATAATAGTGTTCTTCATTATAAAAAAACGTCACTCCATTTCAATTTAAAATGAAAATTGGCTCTGAAAATCATGATAATTTCACATTATTCGTTGATACAACCCAAATAATAAAAATAATCAATAGATATCCAAAATATATGTTAGTTTGGTCTATACATTCATTTACATTGTCTTGTAAGGACAAAAAAATATACAATTTAATGTGATAAAATACCCAATGTTTTTTACTCAAACAGTCAAAAACAATAATTTATTGTAAACTACATAAAACATTTACATTCACATGGTCTTCAGTACAATATTAAAATACTTCATATATTTATCATTTATTTTAGAGTGTATAATAATATCATCTACAAATTAATAACCCTTATTTTTATTTTAACCCCTCACTACAATATTAATTATTTATAAAATGATTTATAGATATGTTGTGAGTTTAAATAACACCACTATTGTATTTTTTCACTGTACCTTATTGTAAATGAAGACTTGGGGATATCCACCTTCTTCAATGTCATGTGATAATATGTTGATAGTAGATCCTCCTTAGAGAATCTATAAGATCTATATAGTTGAACAAATAAGTAATAGATCCATGTTAGAGGATTTTTTTCCCTTATGATAAATATTTTTAGATCACAATAGTCATATAATATGGGAATTTACCCATCTTTAATTTTGATAAAACTGGTACACCCCATTGTGAAGAACATGGGAATATAACACCTTTATGTTAAATATCCTTTTGTTGTTTCGTAATCTCTTTGAGTTCAATAGTATCCATTTTATATAAATTCTTGTATATACAAAAATATTTCTGTATATGTTTCACTATGGACTCAATCTATTAGCATTGAGGAAGACAAAAAAAAAAATATTCCATCAACACATAAGAATATTCCCTTAAATGGGTATGAAATCATGGATGATGTTTTCCCATTTAACAATATGTTTATATAAATATGTTTTATCACAAGTAAATAATACCCACTCTTGAAATTATTATTTTTATGGAAATCTATCATAACCTTTACACTTATATGAAATTTGATGGCGATTCATAATATGGATTAATATTTACTTCTTCTCATAGTATATTTTTTAACTATTCAAGGAATTCTTATCCATACCCATAGTAACCTTGCAATTTACTAAAAAGGTTATTTGATCAATGATTAGTAAATTCATCCTACAAATATTTAGAGGGTGAAACTTATATAATTGGGATTAAATAATTGACGAATTATACATTTTCTTATATAACTCAATTTATTTGTAATGAGGAGGTAATTGAATATTTATACTAAATCAGAATGATATAAAATAATGAATAAAAAATTAATTGAATATTACCGATTCATAAATGAATAACTATAGTACATGTCACTAAATAGTTATCAGGATGCACCAGTGTAGTCCTGAGGGAATTTTTATTCCCAATATCTCTAAGAATATGATTTTGTTTTCACGGATTATGTTCATCAAAAACTGTATTTGTTAATTTTTTTCATAGTTTCCTTATTCCATTAAATTAAAACCTAATTTATTATGTTAATTTTAATTGGATTATTCTTTTAATCCATAATATTGGTGGTTTTATCTCATTGAAATTCTCTATCTTTGTTCCCATCCACACCTCACCTAAATCATTTCCTTGTCCCTTATAGATAATTTTTGGGATAAATCTTCCAACACTTTTTTCAAGTGGGATTCTGTAATTTTTCTCTACCATGAAATTTCTATATCACTAATTGAGAAATAAAAATAATTATTTTCTTCCAATATATAGAAACATGAGATCATTATGTTTCATCTAAATCTATTTCAATGTTGAGGAAACATCAAAAAATTATTCATCGCTACAAATGTATCAAATCTCAAATTCATTTCAGATATTCATATGTATCCCACTAAAGATATTTTAGAACATCATTTAGGGGTAAATAAAAATGTCAATGGTGTATCATAAATTTCCAGTTATGTTTTCATCAGATTCCCCAATGGATCTACCATATTATTATTTTAGAAATAGTACAGCAGAATATACATACAAAAACATTGTATTAAATTATTTCCAAACCATAGCTTCAAATTCATCGATCTGCTATGTATTCTTAATCAACATGCACCATTTTTTAGATTCTCTATCCACATGATTAATATTCATCATGATTTTCTATATCATAGATAATTCAAGAACGTTATATGAGATCATTTCAATGGATTTGATCAATTAGTCCATTATTACGGTATCATTAGAACCATTTAAATAAAATGAAATTTAATTGTAATGGTCTAAATTAATTCATTCGCTTTCTAAGGGGGTGTATATGTTCATATAAATTCATGTTTATATTCAAAAATTGAGGCAATTGAGTACATATGTCTTGGAATTTCTCAAATTTATAATCAATTGCCTTAGGAATCTCATAATTTCTTTCATCACATTTTTTTAATTTGTTCCACCAATTTCCATCATTAAATTTAAATTTTTAATATATATAGATTATAATTCATAAAATATTAAAATAATAAAATTGAAACTATTAAAATTGAATTAATGACTCATAAATTAAATTTATTACTTATACTATTAATTTAAATTTTTTAATCTATGAAATATATGAAATTTATTAAAAAAATACAACTTAGATATTCTTTATTATTTATAAAGGTTTGTAAAGTGTATTTTTTAATTTATCAAAAAATATTCCTTGGGGGATTCAAAAAATGCATGAAGTAAGGGATAATTGTCATGAATTGAGTTATAGTCATGTTAAAAACAAGTACACAAATTTTTGGGATATAATATATATGTAATATTGTACTAGATTAATATTTACTTTTGGTTCCCAGACATGGATTTCATATTTAATAACCCACATACTATAATTTAAAAATATTAGGGGTGTTTCCTTATGTTAATTAAAAAAAATGGGTTTTAAATTGGTTGTATAAAAATAATACCCACATATAACAATATATTTCTCAGCAACCAACTATGAAACCAATAAATTTTATAAACACTGATCAATTATTGATTAAATTAATTACCACATAACACAATCCATATGAGTGAGAGACCTATTATCATGTTTGATTAGATACATTTAAAAATAACTTAAAATGGGGAAACAAATTCATTATTTAATACACTATAAATTGACCTCAAAATACATTGATATACAAATACTATTTGATATAACATTGGGATGAACATAATAAATCAGTTAACTATAAATCATTGTTAGGGAATAATCAAATAATAGCATGACGAAAAGTAGTTCATGTAATTTAAAATATATAAAATGGGGACATAAGATGGTAACTATCATATTCATGAATATGTAAGCATAAAAAAATTATAACATCATAGAATCATATGAATTTTTAAAAAAACATGACATCATAAGAATACTCTAAGGATAAATGGTGAGACATCAAAACACAGGGTTCATCTGCTTACAGCTTGTGAAACGCACATGGTATCTAATGAGATAAATAAATTAACCAATGATTTATAGGAACAAAATATTACGGTAAAATACATAAAAATCATATTGGGTACATATATTTTTAGGACACATAGATCATAAAAAATTATTGAAGGTAAATGTTGATGGGAATTCACAATACAAAATCTTGGCCTGGGAAATTAGTCGGTATTTTAAGCAATATATGTGGTTTACATAAACGTTCATAGAATTTTTTAATGATATTCCATTATGTGTTATATTTATTGGTAACAATAAATATAGTAATGGGATGTGTAAATATAATTTAATATGTTCATTAAGAAATAAAATGGTATAGTAATATTTTATACAAATAAAAAAGAAGATGAGAGAATATCTTAACTTGAGAGGGTTTTTCTAATAGAATCGGTGAGGCTTATCAATTCATGGAAAACAAATTTAAGGGATCTAGAGAGGGATAGAATAATTTAGATCATGAATATTTGATTAGAGTATAGAATAATGGATGGTTGGTTCGGTATTTGCAGCCAAATAAAGTGGAATTATTTCTTAATTTAAAAAAAACATTATTTTATCTATGGGTGGAAATAATAAAAACCAAAAACCATATCATAGTTTTTAATATAAATTTCTACCAAAGTTAAATACTTTTAAATATGTAATTTTTCTATAAACCAAAATACATGAGATGATATTATTAATTATGTCTAGGAAGGTAATGTTCATATAGAATTGTTTTTGAAACCCTAAATTATATTATTGCTGTTGTAGGATTTAGTTTATTATTTTCATATTAATCAAATAAATATAAAAATTATATTATAGGTGAAATCTGTTATTGGTCATAGATTCATTTTATCTTATTTTTTAAAACACCTATGGACTATTATGATTTAATAATACATTTTTTATATTTATAATATATTAAATTGATAAAAAATAAAAACAATATCATATAAAATTCTAAAAAATTCACCATTGGATAATTTTTACAATAATATTTTAAGAAATATATTTTTAGAATATATTTTTTTTAAATATATGTATCTAAAATTTAACTAAAAGTCTTTATTTAATAAAAAATATAAGACTTTATGTCCAAAATAAAATTTTAGTGCTTATAAAAATTAAATGGGGATTCATTAAATAATAGTATAAATTTTGAACAATATGTTATAAAATTTGATTTAGAATCATTCATATAATGTTCATACTATCGGGAATAATTAATAATAAATTTCTTGACATAGTCACCAGATTACATATAGATCACAAATATTATTTATATAACATAAAAAATATTATTACAAATATTTAACAAAATTCATAATTATAACATCAAGGAATATAACAAAACAAATGGTTTTCTAACAAAAAATCATATATCAACATAAATAATAATTATCATTTCTAAAATAACATTGAATTAAATAATGATTCAAAATGAAATATTTACATTTTTACCTGAGATCATTGTAAAACATATCAATATTTAAATGAAACACCACTACATCATAACTATAAATACCCTAAAAATTTAGTCCCTTAAATCATTCATATTAATTTATAAAACTTTTTCTGAGAATTTTTCTTCTTATTTATTAATAAATTTTTCGATAATCAAAAATAGGAAACATGTCCTCAGATTGATCAATATAAAAGTAATATTATTTTCAAGCATTAATCATATGTAAAAAAGTTAAAATATATCTTATAAATTATATGATATTCAGATTTATTATCATAGACCTAAAATCATGATAAATAATTATTCATATGATATTTCTAGTCATTTTCTTAAGATTTAATCCTAAAACTTAGATTTATATAATTCATTTACACCCAAAATATAGTGGAATCAGTTTATAGTTAATGTTGAACTTTATTATTCATTTTTATGTTTTCTAAAAACCTCATTTTTCCATAGAATTGTATTACTACATAACATCCTTTGAAAAATATGAATCCTCATATTGCTACGTTGATACATTTACCTCAGTTCTCCCTCCCACATTCTAAAATTATATTCATGTTCAATTATTTTAAATTCATGATATTTATGACCTTAAAATCAATAAAATTATGTATCCCTTATTCGTTGTATTAGGAATGTGACCATGTTCATGTTGTTAACAAAAACATGAGATAGGAGGTTAAGTATAAAAAAAGTGTTTCTACTACAGATTCAATCATGTTAGTATTTTCTTAAGGAATGTCACTTTGTTTTCCATCAAATTAATTTTTTACATTATTCCTCATAGTTCAATCAATTTACTAAAACCAATAACCATAGTGTGATAATCTTCAATAAATGTTATAAATCATATGATAATTAAAGTCATTCACAAGTTTTACAATATTATGAAACATTCTTTTCATCCAATGATGATTTTGGTTCATCCTATATAATTTTTCATTATCATGGGTTTATATATCTTATGTTATCTAATACCTCATAAACTAATATCTAAATATAAAAAACCCCATTGTTGTTCTAAATAATGCAACACTATAATCACTTAATAGGAATCGTATCTTATGAGATTAATATTCTATACGTAAAAATGTAAAACATACTCAAAATTTTTAAATGATTATGTGTATTTGGAGACTAGATCTATAATAAACATATTTCATGAAATAATGTCCATATTACTTACTCATTTATTCAAAAAAAGTTCATATTATAGCATTTTCATACATGAAAAATTTCTACATAACCCTAGCTAAATGTTATCATTTGAAAGGGAGACCAAAATAACATAGTAAGGGTAAACGTTGGAGATATCAAAAAATGATCATCAGTTCACATAAGATATTATAAATTGTATGATAAAATGACGATAACATAAAATACCATAACGAAATATTCCTAGAATATAATACATCTTTGAAGGAATACATTTCTATCACAGCAAAATACATGAGTCATTAGAGACTAAAATCATAAACATTCAATCATGATATATTTAAATATTTCATAAATATAATAAATATATTTTTGGTAAAAAAATAAGAAAATAAAAATATTTTCCTCATTCATGGATTAGTACAAAGACTGTCATTGTCGATATACTTCTTATAATTGATTGGGTTTACACAATATTTCCAAAAAACATAATAATTATATGTTAAGGCTACCCACCTCTATCATATCAATAAAATATTTAGATTAGGATAACAACAAAATATCTTCTTAGGATTGGTATAACTATATGTTTACTCCAAATATATCATAAATATCGAACTTTTACATTTATTTTATTGATAAAAATTCTCATGTGACTATTTGGCTCAGGATAAGTTCATGTACACCCATTAATTTTAGGATAAGATTCAATAATCATTTTCATCTCATCAGATATAAAATATTTAATGAATTAGATTTTTATAACAGAACCAACCCATATTATCAAATCATATGTGTTCAATAATATATCAATCATTAATATTTAATTCTTTATTAATTAACCAATAATATATTACCAGTTATATCACAATTTTCATAAAAATATAATATTTCGAGTGTAGATTAATTAATACATGGGAAAAAGTGTTCCATGAAAACATCATTAATAACTATCTCAAAAATATATTTATAATAATTAAATTGGATGAGATCATAAAATTATAATTTGAATAAATCCTAAAATTCATGATACATGTTCTTTTAGATGAAAAACTCATACAAATCCGTAGAAATATTATTTGAAAAACATATAAAAAATAACTTTATATTGGTGACTTTTAAAAACTCAAATTTCAACAACAAATGGGTGTAATTTTGATTATTGAAAATAAATAATATTTTAATTTATTTTTGATACTATAAAATCTTTGTGGTTGCAGCAAAATCCACTATTTCAATGTATTTAAAAAATCATTTCAAATTTTCTTAAGGAATTTAAAAAGTGATTCATATGAATAAAATTTTAAATTATTTGTTCTATTAAATTATTATTAAATAAAATTTTAGTATAAAATATCTTTATCAAACGTTTATTTGTATATAAAAACATACAGAAAATTGTTTAGAAGAACATTGATAAAGAGGAAAATTATTTTTGAAAAATTCATGAGTAATATAGTATACATATATTAAAAACATATTTTTTATCTTTTGATAAAAAAATATTCGAAAAGAATTATTATCCAATAAAAAACATATAAATAAACTAAGTATAATAAAATTTATATGGATAAATAGATAAATAACATATAATTTTACATAATGGAAATAAAAACATTAAAAATCTAGAAAAAGTTAATACTAAAGAACAAACCAATTTTAAAATTTAATCCAATAAATTAAATCCTTCATAAGTATATAAATTTAGACATATTAGTAAATACACATTGTTTCTTGAAAATTATGATTTTATTAAATCATGTGTAGTTTGTATTTTACACAATATAAATAAGATTTTGTATATCGTTCATATATCATTTTGGTAAAAATTTGAATAGGAAATACGTACAACTTTATTATCCCTTAAATCAAAATCCTAGGAAATATATAACGTTACATGGACATCTAAATAAATTAAAGAGATAAGTTTTCTATTTTCAATCATGTTTTATTTTGATGGTTCATATCCTTACACCTTGGTTATTGTTTCATCATCTAAAGGATCATAATAATTCTATAATTTTAAATTTTTATAATTAATATATTCTCATAACCATAAAATAATGGTTGAAATGTAAAATAAAAAACAACATTTCATGGAGGTGGTAGTCCAAATCCACGCATTGGGGATGTTATTATTTTTCAATGTATGGGATAAAAGGATAGGAAAAAATAAGTTAACTATACTGAATCATAATTATATTCCAAATATCTTATATATCTATTAAATGCATCTATATAACCAACCCTAAGAATAAATAATGATAATTAAAATACAACATTTCATGGATATGGTATTACAGATGTATGAATTAGAGATATTTTGGTTTCCCATTAAATTGAATGGTGGTAGAATATGTTTGTATAATTTAACATAAACAATTTAATTATTGTAATCTAACTAGTGTAATTATTTTAAAATGTTAATAAATTATATTTACAAGATTTAATATGAAGGATCCTTGAAATGTGGGAGTAAAATCATATTACTTTTCCTTAGATAATCGTTATTAAAAATACCATAAGGCTCCTTGTATGGGTCTTTTTGAATAGTATGACATATTTTTAAGTTGGGAGTATATCTGGAATGGTAATTTCATAGATAATGGTGAATATATGAGTGTCACATTCAATAAATAACGTATATAATAAGCCTCCTTTTATATGTGTGGGGAGTGACACACATGTAATGATTTCTGACATTTAAAAAAAATCATTACCTAGGAATTTTGGGTATATTATAGTCTATATATTATGATAAAATAATGATATATTTTTAAAATAAAACATATAATACAAATATTTGGGGTTTTATCATAGAAGCCTCATACCTCTATTTAATCCATTTTATCCCATTTTGACATTAACCGCGGTGACAAGATTATTACTTGGGTAACTATTCATTTTTGTTAATAATTAATATTTCCATATAAAAAAATATTAATTATTTTAATTACATATAATTAATTCATTTTATAACATTCAATTAATAATGGGGGATGAAATTAATCATATTATCCCCACACAAGATGCGAAAAACTAATTTTACAAAAAACATTTGTGTTTTGAAGAATAAATATGATTTTAGCATTATTATTCTAATAATAAAACATATTAGATGAATATTAAATTAAAATAATATACCATATTATATTTAAATATAATTCAAATATTTTTTACATGTTGATTATTTGAAATTATTTTGTTATTAAGACATTCAGAAAATAAAATAATTTTCGAAAAGAAATATCTTTTGATGTTAAATTCATTTATTATTTATATATCAACAAATTTATAATTTCAAGATGATTGATAAATATGTTTTTACATTCATATGAAAAATAATATCCCATATATTTAATAAAAATATTTACTAAAATATTTTTTTTGAATAAAAACAATTATAAGTAAAATAATTTCTACAATAAAACACTTATACATAACGAAGAATTATTATATTATTGTTACTGGTCATTAAATAAACATTTAAATGGTGTATATTGTTTTTTTCACTATGTAATGCATCAATAAGACAAATAATTTTTTAATTACATTTTTCAAAAGAATAAAATTTAACAAAAATAATAAAATTTAGTAGAACAATTCAGAATAATTATAGTGAATTGATTGCATTAATTCAAGTTAATTTGAACCTTTTGTAAATTAATTTCATAAAAAAGTTCAATTTAAGTACCTAATAATTTCATTAATTTAATATTTTTACAAACATTTTTCAATTTTATTAGTTTTATTTCCATCATATTTAGTCGAACACATCAAATATAATAATATTAAATATATTATAAAATAGATGGCGTAATTTTTTCCCTAATATATATATATATTATAATATTCTACAAGTTGATCATTATCCATATCCAAGAGTTTGTATCCCAATCACAGACAAAAAATGTGATTCTATGTCTTTTATATATATTTTAAAGAAATAATTCATAATTAATTCAGTTTGGTATATTTGTGGATATTAATGTTGGGTTGAAGAACCTCACTGATGTGTTAGGGTATATGAAAAATTATATTTCTAAAACACCCTCAAAACTCCCTTCTAACAATAATCATAATTTATGGTGTATAATTTAATTAATATATTTCAAAATATATTATTTATTATCCAAAAAAATTAACACAATGACCTTCCAATAACAAAATAGTATGAATCCTTCCAATATCATCATCCATGATCCTCCTCTTACGCCCAATAAAAGTATCCCCAAAAAATCAATTTAATTCTACCATGTATTTTCATGATTGAATATCAAATTCATAATTATTTGAAATATTATTATAGGATAAACATTCTTGTGGAAAAAGGAGAGTAGGGAGGTGAATATTAAAACAATGGCCAAATTACATTCTTGTAAGGATATATAGAACATTTTATTATTAAAATTCAATTTATGGGTTTAAATTTTTTATGTTTATTTATATTTTTAATATAGGAAATTTTATAAAATAAATATAAAATGAATCATATTTTATAACATTATATTATTTGATTGGATATAACAACCCATACCAATCATTTAGATTGTGCTCGGTCAAATGGGTTACTACATTTACGTGAATTCCTCAAAAAACCATAGGATAGAAATAAATTCCAAGGTATTATATGTATATTTTTTTAATTTTTCACTTTAATATGTTCCTAACCAATCAAGAAAAAATAAAAACAACCAGACCAACTAAATGATTCATGTTGTATATAAATTAGATCTAAAAACAAAATAACGAATTCCAAAATATCCCAATATAAGATTCAAAGAAGATCATTATGACTCCTGAAAAAAAAATCAACATTTAAACACCAATGTTGAATCACTCCAACCGATTAGAATAGAGAAAATCCTGGATCTGAACAACCATCCCAAGGAAGTTTCATCATAATAATCTACTAGTGAATATTTTTCCCCTTTAATTACATAAGTCATGAGAAAAAATGTCTTTATCACACCAATATTTATATCCATGGGTTGGGTAATCATAACTATCATGGTTTCCCCAAGAAACATCCCAACACATTAAAATGGGACCATTAACATTTAATATCAAAATTTACTAAAAATAGAGAGTGATAATGTCAAATCAGTTTACCACAAGTAATAAAATTTCAAAAAAAATAATTGGAAAAATACCACCTTGTTCATTCATTCCATCAACATGGCATACTGATCCAATATTTTCTATGAACACATACACATACACACACATGTGTGAAAAATTATAATTCTATACTCTTGGGTGGTTTATCATCCTTTTCCAATTATTCTAAAGGGGATAAATGTCCACATACCTCCGTTCTAGAATTGAATAAAAAGTTCTTACCAAAAATACCTAATAAAATTCAATATAAACACATGTTAACATATAGACCAGGACCATATTCCAAAATTAATTTTAACCAAATAAATCATTAATTATTTTTTTTAATTTCAATAAAATTTATATTTCACTATCATATAATAAAAATTACGATTCTA
This sequence comes from Viscum album, assembly GCA_963277665.1. Lineage (NCBI taxonomy): Eukaryota > Viridiplantae > Streptophyta > Magnoliopsida > Santalales > Viscaceae > Viscum > Viscum album. The sequence continues at coordinate 1,796,672,003 of OY728163.1, read as the reverse complement.
TAAACATCAACAATATTCATTTTACACTTAGAAAATATTACAAACTTGTAGTAAATATAAAAAAACATCCATGAAACCAGGGAATCTCAAACCAAAATACCACTATGTTTCTAATTAAAACATCATAAATATAGTTTATAAATATTTTACTTTAATTTGAAAAAATAATGCAGTGATATAGAATACACCTACCTCAAGTAAAACACACCACAAAATGATAGAGAGAAAATTACTAGAACACCAAAATTTGGACTCCTAAAAATTTCCATAATCAATCTACAGGAATTAATTAATGGCTCCCCTAACATGATATATATATTATAAGCATGAATAAGTATAATGGAAGGATAAAAAATTCAATTTTTAGTAAAACATTCATTAATGTCCCTATCAAATTTACCAAGTGCATATCCAAAACTTTTCCACACAAATTATGAACAAAAAATGGTTTTTTTAAAAAAGAATGTACCACTATCTATACTAGATGTAATCCACAACATCATGGATCCTTCTATCCCTCGATATACAAGAGTCAGGACATGATGAACGTCCTTGACCATTTGACCAAGCTTTAGTCATTTATGGATAATAATACTATGGACAATGGTATGGTGAAAATATCTATTCGAGTATCATAATGTGACCTCCTGGTTATGATATCTTTGTACATGCTCAGTACATGGCTATCCATATTGCACAAGGACACACCAAACACAACATATTCCTGACTCAGGTATTTTTTTTCTTGTGGTGGACATAAATTATTCCAAAAATATCCCAAAACCCAATATGAAACTATCCGTATATCCATAGTCCAAAAATATTACAAAAGAATAATTTAAATATCAATATTGAAAAGAGAATACCTCTAACTAGGTTTGTTACCATCCCTCCACCAATACAATTTTGATCCCAATAAGGTTGTATATTGTAATTTCTTTTGATGTTATTAGACCATTATTCAAACATAATGTCCTATTATTATCATGTATCTTTCAAATGTAAAAATTATACCATAAAAACAATTGGAAATTTTTATTTATGGATCAAAAAATCAAATTCATTAATCTATTAATGTGTTTTATTTGTTATGGTAGAATTTTAAAATATAAGGAATAATTTCATAATACCACTAATCATGTATAAATGATAATGATGCATCAATTTCAATTATCAATCAATATAAAAGATTTGTCAAATCCATAGATGAATAACCATTTAAGATACTTACTCAATGAAAATTTGGATATATATTGAAATCACCAATTTCCAGCTATATCTCATAGAAAAAACAGAATTTGTGGAAATTTTGATAACAGAAAACCATCATAGAATGGATCACCATTGGATAATAAAATTGGAAAATTATGAAAAAAATATACCATCAGAAATAACCTATATGAATTTGGATAACTATTAGAAATGTTTAAATCTACACCTAATTAATTATTTATGTTTAGAAACCACTAAAATGGAACTATGAAAATGTTTTCAGATGAGCTACTATCAAGATTAATCAATGATGGAAAGACTCACTGAAAAACTATGTCACTGTCAGGAAAACTCACCACTAGTGTTGATTCACAATTCAAATGACTCATTAATGTTTGTGTTATTTTTCCAGTATGAGGTGAAGAAGATGTAGACGATTCTACCTAAATTCAACTATTTAAAAAATTTTTATACTCCCTCTTCCACATTCAAAAAAGTAATAAAAAATGAAAAATAGAAAAACACTAAGAGAGATCGATCTGAACATTGATGTACCAAAATAATATTAATGTGATATGTTCCTTTTTCTATGAATATTTACTATAAATAAATTATATATGAAGTGGAGAATATTTAGAAATCATACTACTTATTATATTCTTACAAGAAAGTTTTTACAACACTGTTATCCTCTGAAAATTTAATCTTGAGATTCATTTTATGAATATTCAAGGAGTCATGAGATTCCCATATTTTTAGATAGAGAAAACCATTTTTTTAATTATTTTTATTTATTATTTATTTATATTTCCATTACAGTATGAGTAGTGTGTGTATTGAACATAAAAACTGTCTCCTGAGGTTTAACTGTATGTTGTTAGATATCTTCTCAAACTCACATTACTCCTATTTTAACACTTGTTGTTGTAGTTATCCCTATATGTCCTATATTTATTATATTCTCTTGGTTGTAATGGAAGTGTTACCAATGTTGAATCCATGTATTTTATATAATATACTCAATCCATATTTTGTTTCATAGATTATTTTATATAATCTTCTTAGAAATGGGAGATTTCAAATCTGAGAGCACTAGGTCTCAGCTTTCGACTGACCTCTATTATTTATTCCACTATCTAATTTTCTTATTTTTTTATTTAAAATAAATCATTTTACACTATTAATAACATAATGTTTATATATATATATATTTAATTAGGTTTTATATATGTTTTCGTTAATTAAATTTATTTCCACAATCTATTTAGTTTTCATTATTATTTTAATTTATACTTGATCAATTTTTAGAAATCCATTAAAATATCATCATTAATATTGGTAAACTATTGTGATGAAATGGGATATATTAAAATAAATTGGAGGGTTTCTGTAGACATTTTTAGGTAATTTTTTACGGGGTATTCAATTCACCCATTTTGAGATAGTAACTCCAAAAAGTATTTGATGACAATGAGGTTTCAACATTTTTTCTTCTATTATTTTAGTTCTGATTTAATGATCATAAAATTTTGAGATATCAAAAATCTGTTATTTATGTGGATAAAATAAAAGAAGGTCAAACTACTAACATAACTCCATTTTTATTGGAAATAACTAATATTAGTTTATTCAAAAATAAATATTTGGAATGGTTGTATGGGATTTGAATTAAGGACTACTTGTTGGGAGTAATTATGAGTTTCCATGGTAAACTAGAAGATCCATGGACGATTCTACCGAAAATGATTTTTATAATAAATATTATGCTACGAATTACCTTTATAATGATCTATGTGATTATGATTTCAATATGATAACTTCAATTAAAGATTCCCATAAAATTTAGGATACATTTTCAATCATACATGATGATATTAAAAATGATACTAAAATAATAATTAATACTTATAAAATAAAATATGGAATATTCAAGATGAAACTAAATGATCTAATTTCCGATATGTATCTCAGGTTCACATATATATTTAATAAAATAAAATCCTATGAAAAAAAATTTTAGTTAAAGACTAAATCCTGAGAGTGGTGAGATGTATTAAAGATAGATAGAGATGGATATCAATGTTAATAAGGGAATCCTATGATATCATTATGTAACCTTTTAGGGAATTGAATAGGATGTTGATGATGTATGGATAAATTGTTAAAGACAATCATGAATATGATTATCCTTCTAATAGAAATTCAAAATCATTCAATTATACTACATCAAAACAAGATGGAATGTAAAAAAATCAAGCAGAATGATACAATTGTAATGAATCACTTGAGGATAATGATGAGAAAATGGACCATATGGATAGAATGATTAATAAGATATAAAAGTAGAAGAAATTTCTTTGGAAGTTAATATATAAATTAAATTATGATATTATAGGAATAGAGAAATATTATTGAAAAAAAAAATTACCACCCAGACGCGTCACGACCCGTCCCCTGGGGATCGTAATGTGACTACCCCCAGACTGCCTTCCAAGGATCAGGGGCTGGACACTAACAACGAAAGGCGTATTTTATAAGATGGGAAGGCATTGCATTTAATCCTGTACCAGCACCCGGTCCGAGAACATAAGAAGAAGAACCTTTGGAGTAAAATGATTTAGTAAAAGAGTTTTGAACCAAAAGGGTCCAGATTACATGCCCAATTGGAAATGTACAAGTACAAATAAGAAGTACAAAACAGATGAAAAGGAGAAAAGTAGCTCCGGGATCGTCCACAATGGATCCTACCTGAAGGGTAGATACAGCTCACGATCAGTAGTCCCTACATCACGTCACACCTAATAGTCCAGAACTAAGCATTGCCTTATCCTGGCTCCCTCAGCCTAAATCAATGTTTTATGTCATATTCACAAGACACAATAAGGTGAGGGTGAAGGTCGTGTCGGGGTGAGTATAACAGTACTCAGTAGGTACCTCGAGACCCTGTAAGTCTACTAATTTTCAACAATGGTAAAACCACAAATCAAAAAATCAACTCTACATAGGTATATGCCCATACATATACCTAAGTTATAGAGATATACTCATCTAATAAATGAGTGAATTATACCACAATGGTAACACCATGAATGTATATGTACCACATAGGTAAAAGTATCACGCAAGTATTAACACAAAGATAGTCACACGAATGTAAAAGTACAACATAGGTAAGACTCAACTCAATAAGAAAAACAATACATAGAAATAAGATTATTATGTTGACCAACACAGGATCACTATGAATAATGATATCCACCCATGAGATTCTCTAGGGATAGTGACAAGTAATATCTCCCATCACAACATCGAACATCTCAGCTACAAGAGAACTACACTTCCATCAAGTAAAGTGGGCATGTCACATCACAGAAAGGAACCTTCTAATATCCTTGGTCTACTTAGGTACTCCTCCTGTCGAGTACTGTGGGTTTGCCGAGTCACACAAAGGTGCTCCCCACCATGGCCTTCTGAGGTACTCTTCCTGTCGAGTATCATGGGTCTATCACGTCATACAGAGGCACTCCATAATAGGCCGTCAAGTCACACGGAGTCAAAAAATCAACTATCATCAAGTATCAACTAGTCGCAGGGTTTCGTACGAAGCGCGGTTGAGATAACCAATTCTCAAGACATCATTAATATTACAACAGGAAACAAATCTCACAAAGAAGTAACATGTTGATTTTCCATGTCATGAGGGTTTCAACACAATAGACGGAACATCAATCAGATGCTCGGTCTGTGCGTTATTGGTATTTCAGTGCTAAGGGCCCAGTTGGATTCGAGTAAGATCCAACACATCATTAATCCAGGTTTCACCAATAATCTCAACAAGAAATTCAAAAGAAAAATATCAGTCCAAGGATCCCAACGACACATACATTTCATTAAATGGACGTCTGGTTCTCAAGATAAGGCCATTTAAGTGTTTCAGGGCTTGGTTGGGCTCGGGTATGGTTCGACCCAGTCTGACCGACCCCACCCTCAAAAAGGGTGGCCCGGTCTGCAAGGGGTGGCCCGACCTGCAAGCTATGACCCGGCCCACCAGCAGCGGCCTGCAGGAGGGTGAACCGACCCTGAAGGGCACGACCCATGGGGCATTCGTTGGGCGGCTCGGGGGAGCCGCTCCCCCGGAATCCCAAATGGCCAATGGTCATTCAGACATTGAAGCAGTGGAATAATGTGGGTGGAACCCAATAGCCATGGAACCCATAGGAGGCGTGACTTCAGCCTCATCCACCCTGGCTTCGGCCACAACCTTCTTCTCACCAACGGTGCACCCCCTCATCCCATCCACGACAGGCCGATGAGCCGACCACCTTCTATCACTATCCCGGCTGATCAGTTGCGGCCCCTTGCACACCGGTGACACGCGATGACATTTCACACCTCATCCCTGGCCAGTCAGTGCCGATCGTTCTGATGACAGTCGTGGCTTTGTGCCGCAGCATCCTCTTGCGGCATGCTTCGGCGCACTCCTCCTACATGGTTGATCGGTGTCGCTGCACCGACGGTCATCCATGGAGACACAAGGATAGAAATATAGTAGAGGATTCGGGATAGGTTTGTTAGTACCACACCATATTAATTATCTCATAATCATGAGGGGGTATTATTGGTTTAAAAATTTATTGAATTAAACAACAAACAAAATTCTGCAATGATACCCTGCAACGACCTCCTGCAAAACGAATGAATCGCGGATCAACCCGTTTGTTGGTTGGTCCACATTCATTATATTATTAAATAAAAGATAAAGGTAAAATAATTTAAGATGAATATATGAATAAAACCCCTACCTCGAATCATCAGAGAAATGACTTCTTTGGAAGGTGGGTAAGTGTTCTTCATTCCCGCAATAGGTTTCAAACAATACCGCTTGTACATCATCCTCTGATTCATGGATCGGTGTCACCTGTCACCTCCCACTTGGATCGGCTCCGTTGTAACTCCCCAAGCTTCCACAATATGCTTCCCTTTGAATAATGCAATAGATTGCATTATACGCAACTTTGATATTCTAACACAACACGACCAATCAAAGTAGCCATTATTAATAGTAATATGCACTTTTTGAAATTATATTAATTGTATCATTCAAAATGTATTTCATTTTTTTATTCGGAATATTGAAATTATCTTAGGGTGAAGTTTTGGTACTTTTCTGATAACATTCATATTTTTATGAATAGTGAAAATTACTAAATTTAAATTAAAAACAACTTTTTTAATAGAAATAATTAATAGTTATAAATTAATAATTTGTGCAGTATTAAATTATATTTAGAATATAGTTTTAGAATTTAATAAAATTTTGTTCAATGGACATAATTTCACATTTAAACCGAACATAAACAAGTGTCAATCTTTTGATAGTTATTATTTCTTCAAAACACGCTTTTTGTTTTGACAACAGAATTTAATTTTAAATTAATTTCTTCCACTTCTGTGTTTTGAATATGAATAAATTGATTCCATATTCGAAATCAGGATGTCAAAATTGTGTACATAGGTAAGTTTTATTTTTAGAAATATTGAATAATTATTTCGGAAAATATTTTTTTTACCATGGTTGAAAGGTAAATTTGGTAAATCAGAGTAAAATAATAATATTATAATAATTTTAAATTACCCTAAATCGTGTCCTAACTCTATTGGTTGATACATGTCCGACCATGGGCATATTTGGGTCGATTTTGGGACCCCATGGAAACACTTTTAAGTGATAATGACACTTTATATTAATTAAGATAAAGTTAATAGAAAAATGGAATAAGAATATATATTCTAGAAAATAAATTTTTACATATGGTTATATATGTTATATATCAGGATATAAATATTAATTAGAAATATAAAATGATTTCCTACATAATGGTATTTTATTTAAAATTTTTAGATATTGAATAACTAAAATAATTTTTGACACAATAATGATGCAGTATTTTATTTATTAATGAAAGAATCAAATAATTGGTATTATAAATGATAAAATAAATATAATTTTAAAGTTTTGGTGCCATACACGAATTTTATAAGTTAATATGACATTTTATTATTTCTTAAATTAATTTTTTTCAAATTTATAAAGTTGTTAAGACTTTAACCAAAATGAATTATTAAATAGTGTCAAAATAGACATAAATGAGTTTTTTTAAAAAATATTATATTATTAATTGATATTATATTCCCAAAAATCTATTTTTTGGCCAAAAGGACTTATATAATCATATGTGTATCATTAATAGACCACTTGGGGGGATCTTGGAAGTATATAGTAAGTTTATTACCTATATAATTTAAAAATACAAAGAGACATGGTAAATGTCAAACTATTTAACTAAGAGTTAAATCAACAATATAAAGTTAATATAGTGACCCAAACCTATCTAAAACCTATTGGATGAGTGGTTTTTGACCAATAGACACATTAAACTTTAAATAATCCACTTTATATCCATTAGAAATGGAATATTAATTTATTATAAAATAATATTTCTATCTTTTCCTAAGTTTCCCCTCACCCCTCTTATAAAAGGGAACTCCCCCTTCTCTCTAATTCACACCTTCAAAGCCCTTTAGCTCGTCCAACCCCTGACAAAATATTCTCTCAACTTCCCTAAAATCATCCTAGAAGCCTTCCATTACTCAGAAATCCAACCTTAGGATCCCTTTTTATCAAATAAAAAGGAAGAACCCAAAGAAGAGGTAATGTTTTCACCACCCTCTTTCAAGTTCCTTTCTTCTTCCACTTCGTCTTTCTTTGTTATTTCCATTATAAAATAATAACTCTAGTATCATCAATATACTGTGATGTTATTATAAATATGTTACAACCATATTCAGTATTCTATCTATCCTTTAAATGACATGTCACCTTACGTGCGTACGTACGGATTACCGTCTCCACGTCGTGGTATAATTGTTGTTTAAAACATTATTATTTTGATGGGTATGATAATGATTTTTAATTGAAGTAAATAATAAATATAACATTATGATGATTATTTATATATGTTATAACATCCAATTATATAAAATTTTAATATCAAAATAATGATATTGTCACTCGTGCGTATGTACGGACTACTGTCTCTACGAACACGATGAGATTCATTCCCCATCGTATCCATTCAAGAATATTTTTCATTTGATGGTAAAAAATTTTTTTAATGACTTAATGTAATTCTGTTTATGAATATGATACATCTCATTGAAAAAAATATGGCTCACATAACAAAGAATATAAAGGAAAACGAATCAGTTAACACCCGAAACAACGATAATACTAAGAAATTATTAACAAAGCAATGTTAAAAGATCAGATATGATATCATATTAATGTATATGATTCTTTTATAATTTAATAACAATTATTTCACCATTATAAAGGAGGTAAATCAACCATCAACCATGTAAAAGTACAAGGTAAGGGTTTATTTTATAATCTCTTCATTATCCGAGGTTGTTTATACGTAATTATCTACTGGGACATATTTATCATCCACATCCATGTTTCTTAAAAATGTATTTCAAAAAATTATTACTATTTCATAGAATATGGTTTAAATTCATTTATACCCATGTTTGAATATTTATAAGATTTTTATAAAGGAATCTTTTCGTTGTTTTCCAAACAAGGTCCTTTTTAACCTTTTCGTCAAAATTAAGTTAAGAATGTCTTTTTTTTAACTTATACGGCTAATGAGACTATTTTCTGCCATTACAAAATCATCTATGCATCCCTTAAAAGATTAATCGAATATTTTAAAAATTAATTTTTTCATTATAATTATGTGACTCTTAAATAATTTCAAAATAGAAAGTGATATTTCTCTAAAAAATGATATTGATTTCATCTATGTCAACATACATTGATGGATTTTAAGTTCATTTGAAGTTGATTTATTATCATACAAAATTCACATATTGTATTGAAGGATTTGTGATATGTTTGACTGTGGATGTACAGTTTTTATACCATTCATGGTTTATGGTTAAAGTATTGACATTTTTTATGCTAGTTTTAATACAAATATTTATGATATGTTTAAACCTTTTCATATGAGGAATGTATTGGACTTAGTAAGTGACGGGTGGAGCCCGCTATAGCTCCTCGATGCATTGGTAGGTCTTATCAGACAACTAGACGTGGAATTGGCCAAGGCCCTTTCCCAATTTTGATATATGGTTTTGGCTGATCCCTTAATCATTTTTAGATGTCTTGGCTGAGGCCTTGACAAATTGTTTCAGAATGTCTGGAATTATACATTCCCTCATTATGGAAATAATATTGATGGTTCATGTGGTCATTCCTCCAGTAGAACACCCATGATTATGTTTTATTATGGAATTATTCACTAATCTCATATTATTTCCATAAAAGTATTCATGTTTATTATTGGTAATGGCATGTGGTTTTAATTATTCATCATGCTTAATATTTATGTCATTTTCCGCTATATTACTTACCCTTACTGAGCGTTTGAGATCACCCCTTTCTTAAATTTCATTTTCCCAGGATATGATGAAGTTAATAATGGGTGACATGCATGCATAATCTGCGAGGCGTGGATGTTTCTAATGAAATATATTTGTGTTTCATTTATTTTTAAGTTGTAATGTTGAACTTATGTATGAATTTTGTTTCAAATAATACTAAATTGATCGGTCTTTTGAGACATGATTTCCTTGTGATCAAGCCAATGCTATGTAATAATGCACTGACTCTGGGTAAATAGGGTCGGGGCATTACAGATGGTATCAGAGGGAGGTTTAGTACAAACCATGGAAGCTAAATTTAGATAAACACATATTAGAACACATAACCCTAACATAGAAATGGAGGACTAGTATAGAATAACTTCATAGAATTTAGGTATTGTAGAGATTTTGTGAGTTTTCAGAGAAATACATCCCTGTCTAGATACGATCAGTTAGAGGCAGCTCTGGCATAGATGTACCTAGGGGTAAAATCCGAAAACACCGCTTTGAGCTAGACTCGAATGGAAACCAGTGCACGAAAACAGGCCTTGTTGAACTCTTGGTTACGACACTCCCAATGGATATGATTAGGATAATTATCATTTTATTTTCAAACCATTTTAAAGGGTTTAGGAGTTTATACTTCCTCAATGAAGTCATTTTTAGGATTATGGTTTATATCCATAATAGGTATAATTTATGTTAAGGGTTTTAGAAGTTCGGAATTATGTATTTAGATTCATAAACTAATCTATTGTATTACATTGTATAGAAATGGTGTCCAGTAGAAGGAATGTGAACTCCAGTAATACGTATGATCCAAGGAGTAAGAAGGATCATATATTTCACGATATTTACCCAACATTTCGAAGGTAAATAGTCTCCCATGTATTTTCAACATATAAAAAATAGTATCATGTGTTAATAAGATAAGTAAATAATTCATTGAGTCCTATGGCTTTGAAGGGAAGCAAGAGAAGAAAATGATGGAAGATAGAAAAATGGATAAAGGGAATAGGGAAAAGAATAATTTTCTCATATGTGATAACTGTGGGAAGAAATAACCTGGAACATTCCTAAAGGGAATGAGAGTTTTTTATATGTGTGGAGAAAAAGGACACCAAGTACGTGACTGCATGGGTAAGAAAAGGGTTTCAAATGTACAATGCTTCATCTGCAAGGAGTTGGGACACTACACAAACCAATTTTCAAATCATCAGAGTATTCCCCAAATTATTCTATTAAATAATATTCATGTTATGATACTACCACATATGAGGAAGAATGATTAGAGTTCTTTTGTTGTTATTAAATAATTATGTCATTTCAGTGTTGTATCAACATTGTACTGGTTATAATAATTATAGAGTAATATGGATTGTACTACAGTACTATTTCATTAAGGACTCTAGATTATGTGGAACTATGGAAAGTAACTCAATAGTAGGTTAAATATTTGGAAAATATATGTTTAAGAGAAAGATAAACCATAATATGGTTCTGATACTAAGGTAGTGATTTTGGAATAATACATGATTTATTTGGATCAATTATATTGGATATTCTTGACTCCCTAGTAACTGATTAATGATTTTTATATTCCATAATTGTTAGAGTTTAAAACATTTTTGGATAGAGGGAGTATATCTAGTATACTATAATGAATAATGGATCATGAATGTAATCAATAAGTTTTATGGTAATCAAGGATGTTGCAGTGTTTTAAAAGAATACATGATGAAGGTGTTCACATGTTTTTACGCAGCAAAAAGGATCTTCATTGTGTTTACCTTACATATTAATTTTGGACTATGAGTTTGGAAATAAGTATTTTGGATAATTCTATTTTGATATTTTTTTTGGATAGCTATAAAAGGACAACCTGGAGGTCGTGCCGAAACCCGTCACGTCCGGCAAGGCCGCGAGACTTGAACCCAAAACTGAAGGGTGACAAGGGTGTATCACCTACCACTGCCTCACGTGATGTCCTAGATTGAATAATGTAGTTTTTTTAAAAGGTCTGGTAAATGAATTAGAAATTCATTTTTTTGGAACCTTATATGAATAGGATAAATCATCTTTTTTTTAGTTCTATTATCTTTTAGAGTGAAAGATGAGTTTCTGGTAGAAATTATTGAATGGATGGAACTATACTTGTCATGAATATTTATATATATATATATATATTCTATTATTCTATGAAGAAATAAATTCATAAACATTAGTTAAGGGATCATAAATGTAAAAATTATATATATTAATACCTTATGTTTTGTTGAACCGATGATATTTTAAATCATCATATATTGATGGCTTTGAGGCCCTCAATTCTATAATTGTTTGTGACTGATGACCTCAATCACTCCCTATAAATATTTACATTTTTACTCCAATTATGTGTCTCTAATTTCCACCAATGTTCTCCAAATCGAGATTACAATTTTGTGGTGAACATTTCATTTCTCTTTTCCTCTTATTAAGACTAACATTTATTACCCCAATTTCCTATGTGGGTTTTCCCACAAAGATATTTTCTATTATCAACATTTTGTTTTCAAAGAACAATTTCAAATTGCGAGGATGCAATTTATTGAAGGAGGGTATAATGTAACACCCTTATATTCCAAAGTACTTTTCTCTTTAAATAATGAAATAGCTTGCATTGTACGGAACTTCTAAATTCTCACACACTGCGACCAATCCAAGTAGTTGTTATGAATAGTAATACCCACTTTTTGAAATTATATAAATTTTATCTTTCAAAATGTAATTCATTTTCGGGTTTGGAATATTGAAATTAGCTTAGGGTGAATTTTTTTTACTTTTCTGATAACTTACATATTTTGATGAATATTGAAAATTACTAAATTTTAATTAAAACAACTTTTTTAATAGAAATACATAATAGTGATAAATTTAGAATTTGAGATATTTTAAAGTATTTTTAGAATATGTATTTACCATTTAATACAATGTTGCTCAATGGACATAATTTCACATTTTAACCGAACATAAACAAGTGTCAATCTTTTGATAGTTATTATATCTTAAAAACACTCTTTATTATTTTGACAACGGGAATTAATTTTAAATTAATTTCTGCCACTTCTGTGTTTTGAATATGGAAAAATGGATTTAAATATTTGGAATCAAGATGTCAAAATTTTGTAAATAGGTAACTTTTATTTTTAGAAATTTTGAATAATTACTTCGGCAAATATTTTATTTACCAAGGTTAAAGGGTAAATTCGGTAAATAAGGGTAAAAAAATAATGTTATAATAGTATTAAATTACTATAAAACGTGTCCTAACCCTATTTATTGATATATGTCCGAATATGGCCATCTTGGGGTCGATTTTGGGACCCCATGGAGCCACTTGTAAGTGATAATGATACTTTATATTAATTATGTTAAAGTAAACACAAAAAAATGGCATAAAGATATATCTTCTATCATAACAATTTTTACATAGGGTTATATATGTTATATCATCGACTATAAATATTAATTAGAAAGATAAAAATATTTCATACATAGTATTATTTTATTTATAATTTCTAGACTTTTAATAATTAAATTTATTTATGACACAATAATGATTCAATTTTTTCCTTATTAATGAAAGAATTTAATAATTGGTATTATAAATGATAAAATAAATATAATTTGAAATATTTGATGCCATCCACGAATTTTATTTGTTAATATGACATTTTTTTATTTCGTATATGAATTTGGTTCGAATTAGTAAAGTTGTTAAGACTTTATCAAAAATCAATTATTAAATAGTTTCAAAATTGACATAAATGAGTTTTTAATACAAATATTATATTATTAATTGATATTTTATTCCTAAAAATCTAAGGTTTAGCCAAAGGACATATATAATGATAGGTATATCTTCAATAGACCACTTTGGGGTCTCTTGGAAGTATATAGTAATTTTATTAGCTATATATTATAAAAATACAAAGAGACATGGTAAATGTCAGACTATTTAACTAAGAGTTAATTAAAAAAGATAACGTTAACATAGTGACCCAAACCTATCTAAAACCTGTTGGTTGAGTGGTTTTCAACCTATATCCACCTTAAACATTAAATAATACACTTTGGAGCCACTAAAAACATAATATTAATTTTTTATTAAATAATATTTCTAGTTTTTCCTAAGGTGCCCCTCACCCCTCTTATAAAAGGGCACTCCGCCTTCTCTCTAATTTACACTTTCAAAGCCTTTTGGCTCGGCCATCCCCTGACAAAATATTCGGTAAAATTTCCTCAATTCATCCTAGAATCCTTAATTTAGTCATAAATCCAACAAACAGATCCCTTTTGATCAAATCAAAAGGAAGAACCAGAAGAAGATATAATGTTTTCACCTCCATATTTCAAGTTCCTTTCTTCTTCCACATATTATTTATTTGTTATTTCCATTATGAAATAATAAATCCATTGCCTTTAATATACTGTCATGTTATTATAAATACTTTATAACCATATTCGGTATTCTATCCATCCTTTGAATGACATGTCACCATACGTGTGTACGTACGGCTTACGGTCTCCACGTCGTGGGGTAATTTTTATTCAAAACTTTATTATTTGGATGGGTATGATAATGATTTTTAATTTAAGTAAATAATAAATATAACATTATAATGATTCATTATATATGATATTCCATCCAATTATATACAATTTTAAAATCAAAATAATGATATTGTCACTCGTGCGTACGTACCGACTACCGTCTCCAAGAACGCGATGAGATTAATTCCCCATCGTATCCATTCAAAAATAATTATCATTTGATGGTTAAAAATAATGTCTAAAGACTTAATATAATTATTGATATGAATAAGATGAATCTCATCAATAATAAATATGGCTCACATAACACATAATATAACTGAAAACGAATCAGTTAGCACCCGAAATAACGAAAATAATAAGATATTATTAACAAAGAAATGTTAAAAGATCATATATGAAATCATATTAATGTATGTGATTTTTATATAATTTAATAACAATTTTTTCACCATTATACATTAGGTAAACAAACCATCAACCAAGGACAAGTATATGTTAAGGGTTTTTTTCACAATCTCTTCATTATCCAAGGTTGTTTATACGTAATTATCTACTGGGACCTATTAATCATCCACATCCATGTTTCTTAAATATTTATTTCAAAAAAATCACACTATTCTATAGAATATAGGATAAATTAATTTAAAACCGTGTTTTAATTTTTATAAGACGTTTATAAAGGAATCATTCCGTCATTTTCCAAACAAGGTCCTTTTTAACCTTTTCGAAAATATTGAGGTAAGAATGTCCTTTTTTAAAATTATACAGCGGGTGTGGCTATTTTCTACTATTATATAATCTTATAAGCTTCCCTTAAAAGTTTATAAAAATATGTTCAAAATAAATGTTTTCATTATAATAATGTGACTCTTAAATAATTTCAAAATAGAAAGCGATATTTCTCTAAAAAGGATTTTGATTTCATATATGTGAACATCCTTTGATGGATTTTAAGTTCATTTGAAGTTGATTTATTATGATACAAAACTTCCATATTTTATTAAAGATTTTTTGATACGTTTGACTGTGGATGTCCTATTTTTATACCATTCATGGTTTATGGTTAAAGTATTGATATTTCATATTCTAGTTTTAATACGAATGATTATGATATGTTTAAACCTTTTAATTTGAGGAATGTATTGGACTTAGTAAGTGACATTTGAAGCCCACTATAACTCCTTAATGCATCGGTAGGTCTCATTAGACGACTAGATGTGGAATTGGCAGAGTCCCTTTCAAAATTATGATATTTTTTTTTCCAAGGCCTTAATCATTTTTAGACATCTTGGCCAAGGCCTTGAAAAAATGTTTCAGAAAGTCTGGAATTATACATTCCCTCATTATGTAAATAATATTAATGGGTCATGTGGTCATTCGTCTAGTAGAATAAACACGATTATGTTTTATTATTGTATTATTTACTCAGCTTATATTATTTCCATAAAAGTATTCATGTTTATTATTAGTAAAGGCATGTGGTTTAAATTATTCACCATTCTTAATATTTATGTCATTTTTTGCTGTATTACTTAACCTTACTGAGCATTTGAGCTTACCCATTTCTTATGTTTCATTTTCCCAGGATATGATGAAGTTAGTTATTAGTGACATGCACGCATAATCTAGGAGCCTTGGATGTTTCTAATGAAATATATTTGTGTTGCATTTCATTTAATGTTTTAAAGTTGAACTTATGTATGAATATTGTTTCCAATAATACTAAACTGATCAGTATTTTGAGACATGATTTCATTGTGATCATTCCAATGTTATGTAATAATTCTCTTACCATGGGTAACTAGGGCAGGGGCGGTACATCCCTCTTCTATGGTTCCTATGTCGCAACTCTCCTTCAACAATCCATTGTTTGGAAAAGCTATTCTGATACCCCTCCCCAAGCTCCATATATATAGGAGAAGGGGTTGGTAAGTAATGAAGTGGGGAATTAATGGGGGAATATAAATTAGGAACCTTCTTAATTCCTTAACGACGTCTTTACATAGGATTGGTAGGTGAAGCCATTCATTGTCTAGGCACATTGATGGCCCCACCCTTTGCTTGTCCGTTGGAGGATATGAAATAAAAAGAAAATAATAAAATTATTTTATTTCATTTCTTTTTAAAAGTCACAAAACTTATCAATTTTTACCAGAACAACTGCGGTCAAAATAATGTCTCCCTTAAGTGAAGCCCGGCAGACCAGATTCAAGAGTTCCCTCGGATTTTTAATCTAAGAATCAGTTCAAAAGTTAGAAAATGCTACTCACATGTTAACTAAATGTACTTGAAAAAACGTTCAATAAATTATTAACATTCACCCTCAACCCCTTCCTATCATGTTTAGTCTTTTCCTTAGGTGGACACGACCCAAAGAACTCCATGGTACTCTCAGATTTTCAATTCGAGTTACCAGTTAGAAGATATTATTTTTAAAATAAAATAATTTTTACTTAATTATTTTATTTATTGAAAAAACAAACTTTACTTTGGTCCTCGATGGAAAATTATATTCTTTTCCAAAAGAGAGCGTAGCCTCATGAGCTCAGCAGTGGTATGAGATTATATAATCCGAGTTACCATTCATGATTTATAATCAATTGAAAAATAAAATAACATTGGTTAATTATTTTATTTATGATGAATCCATTTTTAGGTTCTCACATATGAGGCATGAACTGACAAAACAGAAGTCACACTATGGTTAAACCCCTCGTCCTGAACGTAATGGTGCCCTCAGATTTCTAATCTAGGTTACCATTTAAGAGTTATTCCACTTTTTCATGAAAACATATTTAACGAGGAAATTAATGTTTAAAATAACATGACGGATCATTACAGGAACTTCTGGCCTCAGAATCACTCATCGTCATATTTCACAGTCTCGAAATAATTCCATATAATAAAAACAATTATACAGAAATTCTGGGATATTACATTCTCCCACCTTGGGTATTTACGTCCTCGAAATCCAAAACAAAGTCACATAAAACAAATGAGTGTACTAAGCATGAATCTAAGTCTCCCGCTCCCATGTGATCTCTTATAGGTTCATGTGCTACCAACATATGCAAACCTGAGGTATCCATCCCTCACGAATGAATCTCTCATGTAGATCCTCAATCTCCACTGGATCCTTTGTAAATGTCCCCCATCTTCTATGTTCATATTTCCCACGTTGTTAACGTGTGATGGATCGTGCACGTATCTCATCAGTTTTGATACATGGAAGACGTCGTGCACACTCTCTCACTTCGGTGGAAGTGCCAAGAGGTATACCACCTCGTATATCCTTAGATGGATCAGAAATGGACCAATAATCCTCGGTGATAACTTGATGCCTCAACCAAATCCTTGTAGTCCCCATCGAGGAGGGACTCATATGAGAATTTATTCCCTCTCCCAGAACAGTAGAGGTCTCTGTCTCCTGTCGGCATATGACTTGTGTCTACTCGGTGATGCCTTCATCTGCTCCTAGATGGTCTGCAAATTCTCAGTGGAAGCCGATACCAACTCTGGATACATAAGTGTTGACTCCCCTGGGACTACCCAGCATAGAGGTGATCTATAGGGTTGATCGTACAATGCCTCGAATGGTTCCATACCGATGGTGGAATGATAACTATTGTTTTATGTGAACTCCACCAAGGGCATGTGAACCTCCCAACATTGGCCAAAATCTAGGATGCATGCATGAAGCATGTCCTCAAGCATCTGAATGGAATGCTCCATCCAACCATCCTTCTGAGGATGAAAGGCAGTGCTCAAACATAGCAGAGTACCAAACACCGACTGCAACCCCCTATACAATTAGGATGTGAATTGTGTGTCATGGTGAGAGATTATCATCGATGGAACCCCATGAATTTTCACAATGTCCTATACGAAGATGCGTCTCAAGCCCTCTAATAATCCCTACTCTCGGATAGGTAAGAATTGGGCTGAATTGGTGAGTCGGTCAATGATCACTCAGATAAAATCATTTCCCCTGTACGTATAAGGAATCCCTCACACAAAGTCTATAGAGATTCCATCCCACTTCCACTCGGACACCTCTAGTGGTTGTGCTAATCCTGCTAGAACCTGAGGCTTGGCCTTCAGTTTCTGACAAGTGAGGCATTGTGAAACAAACACTTCCACTGCCTTTATCATCCTTAGACACCAGTGCTGACACCGGAGGACCTAGTACAACTTCACCACACCAGGATGTACTTCTTGAGGTGACGTATGGTACTCCCTCCTTACATCCTCCTGTAGCACCCCTGTTACCATGGAACATCCATGGAATAGGATAATGTGCTCCCTATATTCAAAAAATCCATCCAGTTCTTTCCCTAAGGATATCTAAGCACGTCGAGCCTCACAATCAGTGTTACCAAGATGCGCCTCCCTAACTCACTGAAGGATTGGTGGAGTGAATTTCATATATTGGAGGTATACTTCTCCATAATTATCTATGAAGGATATCGGCCAAGAGGATAGCTGTTATGTCGCCTCACTCAGTAGTTGTAGAACAGACCTCTTACTGAGTGCATTGGCTACCACGGTTCCCTTCCCAATATTATAGAAAACCTCAACATCATAGTCCTGAAGGAACTCTATCCATCGCAGTTACCTCATGTTCAGCTCCTCCTGAAATCACTGATGACACATCTCTGGTCATAGGAAAGGCTCCACCTTCATTTTCAAGGCCGAAAAGGGTGATGATGCCATAGATAAGTCCATTTCAATACTCTAGTCATACCCAGCCCAATAAAAAGTTACTTTCCCTTAAAGAATGTATTCCAAGATTCATCTTTTGAAAAGAATTCCTGACACTCTACCACTCCTTTTGTGAACTAAAAACATGAAACTCCTATTTCCCCGAGGGTAAGGCTGGTTGACTCAAGAGTGATCAGTTGCACCCTCCTTTTCATGACTTTATCATGTGCTGTATGGGTTTCCTATTTCTCTACCCAAGGGAATCCCCATTACAAAGTTGTAGATAAACCACATCCTTTATTCCCAACACTTTCAATCTGAGTATGAACTGTGGATGTCCAGTACATACCCAAACTAATGGTATAAGGTCTCGATGCTACCCCCAAGAGGTTACAAATGAAACTCTTGCCTCAAGGGGATGACCACACCATCAGTGTAAGTGTGATTATCGAGTCTCCTCACAAAGGAATCTCCGTACATGAGGGTCAATAAAATGGTTTAACCAAGAACTCTAGGTCATGGAAAAGATTTTTGCAGGGAATGAATGATTGGTACCAATTTATATTAATACTACAGCTCATAGTAGACACATACCATACCTCAAATCATTCCTAGAGCCCTTTGTTCACACTCTTTGACTTCATGCAGCTACTGCCTTCCCCCATCCCCCAACACCTTGAGCCTGTTGGGGACCACAAAAGGGGGGTGGTTGTAGCATGTAGAAAAGTACACCGCCCCATGCTACTCATCTAACTCTGCTTCTACATCTATAGCCTGTTAGATTCCTATGTCCCTATCACACCCTCTTACATAAATATTTTACACACCTAAGTCTCTAAGACTGGTACCAGTTTCCTGATTTCCCACTACTAACATTCATTGGTTGAATCCGTAAATCCAAATAAATATCAACCACAATGGTTATCTCTAGCACCATAACATAAGTAGGAATTCATAGAGGAATAGTGATAGCTCTGATTTTCTAAAACAAACCTATCTTGGAAGTATGATCCTTGAATCACTAAACGTATCATATCCATAGAGTACCTGGAATGGTCGGTATGCCTCGATAAATACTCAGCTACCAAAATGTATTCCTGGAAACCTGTTGAAGCACTAGGGTGCTCTCATCCACCTCCTCAAGCTAGTAATTATTAACCTATGAGTCGGGCTCCCCTCAAAACCTGATGGGTATCATATGATGAAACATGTTTAAGGCACTATGGCTACATGTGTCCTCTACTAGTACCACCAATTGTAACTACTGGCCAATGGGTAGTGATTTAGATGCTACACTACTCGAAGGTACCATCTTGGGCAACAGTCCAAGTACCTAAGCCTCATTACCCTACGGACCATCGTCATGGTCACATACTAGAATAAACCAGAAGGTAGGATCACCATCTACTCAAATGGTGTCCTAACTAGGTGGAAAACTCTATCCAGAATATCCATCCAGTTCTCAACTACCTTGGAATCTATCTCACCTAGAAACCTTAGAGGCCTCTACTACTGGAACTCGTACAACATGCTCAATTGGCTTGCACTGCCTGCTAGTGCGGCTGGTTGTAACTGCTACCCAACTGGTGGTGGTGTTACTAGTACACCACCCGAAAGTTCCAACATAGTAAGAGGGACCTGCACCTGAGCCTCGTCGCTCAGTGGGCCATCATCATGTACTCTCTCAGAAATCTAATATGGTTGTCTATACGATGGTATCCTGACAAAGAAAATTTTCACCATGGTAATTATGTTATACCTGTTGAGTTAACTCTAATGAAAAACAATAAAAACTATTTAAAAACACATGCAATCAGTGTTTTTTTGCATTTAGTGGGAAATCGGAATTCAAGGTCATGTTGTATGAATATGTCATCTTCCGCACCAACACTGAACTCCCCGAACTGAAAAACCACACTCATATGATATAACACTATTGATACATCAAAAACATCGGAGTCCTAGTCCTTCGGTAGAACCGCCTCCTCTGATACCACTTTTTCATGACTTATCCCCTGGGGCCCATTCCATGACTACCCCATGATCACCTTCCATAGGTCAGGACTAGCGACTCGCACTAAAATGCATATTCATTAAAACTGGAAGGCATTGCCTTTAGACCTGTACAAACACACAGTCCGAGAACACAACAAGAAGAAAATGTGAATTAAAATTTTGTTCTAAAAGAGTGTTGAATGTAAATAGGCTAGAAAACAAACCCAATAGGAAATGAACATGTACAATTGTATTTTAAAAAATGCTAAAAAGGTGAAAATCCCCACTTGGATCGTCCAACACGGATCTTAGTTGAAGGGTAGGTATAACTCACAATCAGTAGTCACTATTTCACGTCATGAAAAATGATCACCTCCAAGCACTACCCAGTCCTGGATCCCTCAGCCACGAACAATGTTGTACATCGTCAGCACAAGACACAAAAAGGTGAGGGTGAAACCCATGTGGTGGTAAGGATACCGATACTTAATAGGGACCCGGAGACCCCGTAGGTCATCTAATGTTCCACCATGGAAAAAACACAAAGCAATACATCAACTCTACTTAGATATATATACCCATACATATACCTATGTTATCGAGATATACTCATCTCATACATGAGGGAAGTATACCACAATGATAACACCATGAAGGTAGAAGTACGAAAAAGGTAAAAGTATCAAACTGATAATACCAAGAAGATAATACCATGAAGGTAAAATTAATACATAGGTAATACTCATCTTAATCAGGTATAAAACATAGAGAAACATGATTATGATGTTGACCCACACATGAATTCTATTAATAATGATATCCAGCCACAAGATTCCTTAGGGATAGTAACAAGTAACATCCAAATTCACTAATTTTAACACATCGTATGTGGGATAAATCCTCTTAAATTGAGTATAGTGGGAATGCCTCATCACCTAGAGTCACTTCCCACTAACCTTGGATAGCTGAGTTACTCCTCCTGTTGAGTATCGTGGGTCCGCTATGTCACACAGAGGCGCTCCTCACCATGGCCTGCTGAGGTACTCCTCCTGTCGAGTACCATAGGTCTGCCGCATCACACAGAGGTGCTCCCCACCTTGGGTCTTCTGCATCACATAGACGCACTCCCCACTGGGCCGTCTAGTCACAGAAAGTCGAAAAATCTGTAGTTTTCAAGTCTCATTAAGTCGTAGGGTTCTGTATGTAGCGTGCACGGGAGAACCGCTACTGAAGTCAACGATCAGGTTAAAAAAGAAACAAAGCCTCCTAAAGAAGTAAATCGATCATTTTCCACGTCATAAGGGTTCCAAAAAAATATAAAATGCATCAAATAGACTCCAGTTCTATGCGATATTGGCATTTCTCTGCCAATGGCCTGGTTGGAATCAGGTGTGATCCAACCCGGCCATACTCCATGTTTTTCCAAAACTATCACGAAGTAAGTCAATAGGACCATCTCGCTCAATGGATCCCAATGAAATATATGGTTCATTAAAAGGATGTGTAATTATTATGATAAGTCCCTCTAAGTGATTCTGAGCCGTTTTCGGTCCGACCCGGTCGGACCGACCCCACCCGACCAGGTCTGGGCTGGGCCGTTGTGGGCTCGTCCCAAACAGCAATAAGGGTAGTCCCAGACTGCTTGGGGGTGGAAACTTGGGAGGGTGTCCCAGTGCACTGGCAGTGGCACATAAGAAGGTGCACAACCGCGTAGGGCGCACCCCGCGGGGCTTCCGCCAAGCAGCTCCGGGGAGCCACTCCCCCATAATCTCGAACGGACAATGTCTTTTCGGCATTTAAAGCAGTGGTTCCATGTGGGCGAAGCCTGATTATCATGAAGCCCACTGGATGTGTGAATTATTCCTCTTCTATAGTGGCTTAGGCCCACTCCCTCCATGTTATTTCATAAACATGATGAGGGATTAAGGGTTTAATAATCAATTGAATTAAAAAAAACAAAACACTGCAAAGATACCCCGCAACAACCTCTGGAATAAATTAATGAATCATGGATCAACCCGTTAGTCACTTGGTGTATTTCCTTGGTATTATTAAACAAAGGTTGAGAGGAAAATCATTTAAAATGCGTAAATGAATAAACCCCTACCTCAAGTCATTGGAGAAACCCTCATGCGTGAAGGTGGATCAATGTTCTTCATTACCGCAACATGATTCCAATGATGTTAGTTAGGGGTTCGATGTCACCCATCACCTCCTGCTAGGATCGACTCTTTCTAATAAGGGTCCTGCATCAAGGATCCCCTTCAGCACTTCGTTGTATTGAGATGTTGTGCTGATACTCCTCCCTTATATCCATATATATAGGAGAGGGGGAGGGTATGTAACAACATGGGGAATCAGTGGGGGCTCATTAATTTGGAAACTTTCTAATTCCACAATGATGTTGTTACTTAGGGTTGGTAGGTCAAGCCATTCATTGTCTTGAAATATCGATGCCCCCACAATTTGTTTTTCCATTGGTGGAAATGAAATAAAAATAAAATAATAAAATTATTTTATTTCAATTCATTAAAAAGTCACCAAACCTAACATTTTATCATACCTACATGAGTCACAGGAAAGTCTCTCTTAAGAAAATCCTGGCACTGTAGATCCAATGATGTAATCCTATTTTTAATCTGAGCATCTGTTCAAAACTTAGAAAATTCCCCTCACGTGTTTACGGAACGTACCCAAAAAATGTTATGTAAATTAATAACATTCACCATCGACCTGCGTCGATCACCATTAGGCTCTAACTAAGGAGAACACATCCCAAAGAACTCAAATCTACTCTCATGTTTTAAATCTGAGTTGACATTTAGAAGTTATAGATTTTACAATAAAATAATTGTCACTTAATTATTTTATTTACAGCCAAAAACAAACATTCATTGGTGGCCCATTCCATCTAATGTTAGTATCTTCCTAAAGAGAGCATACTATCACGAGCTTAGTGGTGGTATCCTATTTTCAATCTGAGTTACCATTCGTGATTTATAAGCATTTTAAAAATAAAATAACCTTATTTAATTATTTTATTTACATTTATACCATTTTCGGGTTTTCTAAGAGGAGGCCGGTGCTGAATAAACTTAAGTCGCTTGTAGGGTAAACCCACCATCCTGAATGTAATAGTGCCCTCTGATTTTTTATCCCTGAAACTGTTTAAGAGTTATTCCACTTTTTCTGGAAAACATCTTACACGTGCTAATTATAGATTAACAAAACGTTGAAGGATCATTACGTGCACGCTGGGCCTCAAAATCATGTGACATTAGATTTTACGGTCTGAAAATAATTCAATATAATTAAAAAATTACATGGAAATTTGAAGACATTATGAGATGATATTATCTAGAATGAATGATTGTTAAAATAAAATGTTATGTGAAACTATACAATGTTTAAATGCAACATGATCTTTGAGAAAAATGATAGAAAATTTATGAAATCCTTGAATGATACATGTCGTTCCTATGAGGATCGCTAAGGTGACTCAAATTTTACTCATTAAGAAATTCCAAATTGAGAAAACATGGTCTTAAATACAAACATATATGAGGTACCTACAATATCAACAACACATAATTAAGATCACTATAAAAAATAAAATGATGATAATATGAATAAATAATAAACTTATTAGTACGAAAAAATGCTTGAAGATATGTAAAATATAAATACAAAATTATAAATAAAAACATGATTTTATGGCGAATGGAAAATGTGATATTACTATTGAAAATAGAAATTGATAAACTATTAAAAGATAAAACTAAACTAACACTATCAATTGAGATACTAAAGAAATATTTTTATTTATTTAAAAATTTTAGACAATTTGTTATTTAAAAATTAGGAAAACATTATCCTTAATATATTTTAGGTATATGTTTTCAACATGGAATGATAGGATTAGTTAAGAGCACATTTTTCCTATGTACAATTCTAGAATCTCAACAAATATGAATTTTCCATGTAGATCTAATGATGTTTTCATTTCAAAAATATCGTAATATTTTTATAGGAAAATGATTAATAAAATCTGGGGTTTTGGGGCCTTAATCCTTGAAATATATTTTGCTATGATATTATTGGTACCAATTTTTTTTGTATAATCATAGTTTTGTTGGAACACTACCCAAAGAGATCCTATAGATATCTACAATAATTCAATAGTGGATCATCGAATTACATGACATGAGACTAATCAAGAATCGAGGACCACATATTGGATGATAGTGATCATCTCACAAATGGTAATAATTTTAAAAGATAAATCATTTTCCCTAACCAAATTGGAAATAATAACTCTATTTTTATTTCTAAATTTCTTATTCTATTAATTAAAGTATAACATACATAGAATTTCAAAAAAAATGATGAGGTTTTTTTCTATTTGAGAACACTAATTGAAATTCATTAAATTCTAAAAATTCATAATTAAATACTTAATTGAGAAATGAGATTATTTTTATAGTTAATATTGATTTATTAATGGTTCTTTCTAATGTATCTTTCATATAGAAAAATGAATTTTGGATTAAGAGACCAGACCATTGTAAAAACCAATCACATTGAAAGAGTACTAGAAAAGGGATAGTCAAGGATATAATCAAAAATGAATTCCTAAATGAAAATATGTTTTAACCCTTTCATAAAAGTCAAAGGGTACAATATTTCATTTAAATTAAAGAATGAGGTTTCAACTTATTATCCTCATGAGTTGGTTGACATGGATTTGTTTGGATGGTCCATAGTTTCTAGATAAAATAGGTATCACAATGCCTATGTACTTGTAGATGACTTTTATCGGTATACTTGGGAATTTTTTTAACTAAAAAAGCTGAACCTTGTTCTCATTTTATCAAGTATATTAAATATATAGAAAACATACATGTATATTGAATAATGTAAATATGAAATGAACATTGATGTGATTTATGAAATCATGAAATTCAATATTTTTTTTACCAAATGGTTGTAAACATATATTATCTCATCTCAGGATCCCATAAATGATTAGAGTTGTTGAAATAAGAAATAGAAAATTTCTCGGGATAGCTCAGACTATGCTCAATGAATATAAAATTATTTTCCACTTATAGTCAGAGGCTATGAATAAAAAATTTTATATAATAAATATATTTTTAATCATAAATATTTTGAATAAAACCCCTTATAAAATATGATATAATAGAAATACGATGGTTATATACATTTGAGTTTCTGGTTGCAATGTCTTCATTCATAACACTAAGGATAATATAAAAAGGTTTCCCTTTAAAAATGATGATGGAATTTTCATTTTAAGGTCAATATCTATTAATTATTAAATTTTTTTAAAAGATAAACAAGACTACTGATGTAACACCCTTAGATTTTAGAGTAAAACACTATTATCAATAGTATAAATGATACTATACCTCAATCTTAAATAACAACTAAACGTTATTATATAGATGTGATAGTTATTACATAACCTTTGGAAGGGAGCGAATGAATGATATTAATTATGTTATGAAAATATAGTTTACCATTTTTATAAAACTTATATACAGGTTAACATTTAATTAGTAATAAAAATAAATACTAATTTATTATAATTAAGGTGTTTTTATAAAAAAACACTTTTCTAGGAACATATTGAATTTTTTTCTTAATAAATTAAATAAATCAATATTAGTAAAAAATATTATTGTTTTTTATAATATATATTCATTTAATTGATTTTAAATATTTCCAAAAAAATTAATATCCTTAAGATAACAAATAATATTATTTTAAGAATAAAAGGCAATAATTTTCTAAAAGAATGTTTTTCCACATTTTTTTGAAGAACAAATTTTAAATATAAATTATTACACTTTAATAAAATTTATTTTAAAAAAATTCCTTAAATTTTGAAGTATGTATATGAAAATTGTATCACTGTGATTTTTTATGACATGTTTTATTTTTTGATGAATATAAAAAAATACAGTATCTTAAATGAAATTTTTTTAGTATACTTTATTTTATTGGATAATTATATTTCAAATTTTTTTATGTATAATTAGTTATATTGTACATAAATAAATGAAATTTAATTCATTGAAATTATATCTAAAAACAGTTCAACATTTTTAAATTTTAATAATAATTACTTGTTTTTTAACTGTTTTTGCATGACTTATTTTAAAATATAATTTTTTAAATTATGTGAATTTCAAAAGATATAATTAATTATATATTTTTAATAATAATGTTGAAATTTTGTATTATGGTCAACTTCTCTTTTAGTAATAATAAAAAGATACCATGGTACAAAATAATTATTTTCAACGGTATAGGTAAAAAACGAAATTGGTTAATGTTAAAAAATGTAAAGGCTTAAATTACATAGAAAATACAATAGTTAATTATTTTTTGAGGTCTAGCTTAAACATAACTGGAGTATAAAAAAATAATTTCATTCAATGTTAATTGAATGTAATTCGATATCATTGTGGATTGGTTTATATATAAAATACTCATTATTTTAATCACGTAAACCTACCTCTCCTCATATATAAATACCTCCCCTCAAAACCCCATTTCAATCCAACATCCTTTATGATTTTTTAATAATAACATGAAACTCTACTTATCACTATTACTAGGAACAAGTGCTACTGACCTCACAAATGGACCAAATCCAATGTCCTCAATAGTCTATCAAGGTGGTCATATTGATGAGGTAAATTTTTCGAAACAACTATATTAATTTATTTTATTATTCATATTTATCCTCGTATATTTCATCCATAAAGGAATAATAATTTATCAATCATGAAAAATCTGGAATATTATATTTCAAATTATAAATATTATATCGAAAACTCTTACTAACTCCTCTTATTAAATGAAACGAAAAAATAGTTAATGTTTTGTCGGGTAATCTCCTCTGTGAATAATTTTTTTGTTCATTTTCCATTACCCCTTCATGGATGGACATAAAACAATTATTAATGATAAATATTATTTTAATAAGTTTATTTTATATTATTTCATTTTCTCAAAATAATATATTATAATAATAGTAACAAAACTAGTTTATAATGTTTTACATGACTACCAAAATAACATAATCATCTATAATTATAAATTTATCTAATGAAACATCATTAGTAATAAGAAAATTATATTTAGGATGATTCATAATTCTGTAATTTCATTAATTCTTCTCAAATCCACTTTTAGATTTATAATACCATTTTTCAAGTACATCAATAATTTTTCATAAATGAACTAATCATTAAACCACAGAACAAATACACCTGAAATCATGAAAATATTTATATATTATTTCCTCAAATAGCCCAAAGGCTTTAATTTTTATTGATTTTTGATAATACACCTTTCAAAGGGTGAGGTGGAAGCCTTACAAGGCATGTAGGTAGAAGTATTTCATGGCCCGTAGGCCTTAGGGAAATTCATTGCCCGTCGACTTCAAAAATTACATACAACCCAGACTAACTACAAGGAACTACAATTCCCTTGTATCTTCAGTGTGAAATCAACTCTCCACCACCGCATGGATGTTCAACTAGGCTTTCTCATTTATGAAAATGCTTTTTCCGATGGCAGGTGTCATGCCTTCTCATTTTGGAAATCTGTTTAGCTTATGCTATGGTGAAAGATCCTTTCTCCTCCTCCTTCTGAAGCTTGTTCCTTGTAGGTTTTCTAGTTTGCATCTTCACTTAAGGTGTCCCAAAGGATTTTTGGTGGCCCAGAGGCCTTATTGACTCAAATGCATGGGTGGCCCGAAGGCGTTAAAGGACTCGAGGACCAAATCTATGGCCTAAAGGCCTAAACGGGGGAATATTCTTGGCCACTACAGTGCCAAACAGTACCTTCTATAGTTCCCATTACAGTACCTACTATAGTTCTGCATAGTCCCTACTACAGTACCTAATAAAGTACCTGCATAGTACTGCTATAGTACTGCTATAGTACCCCCTGGAAATTAGCCTCCACCTCTATTTGATATTGGGTCTCCTGGATGCACTTAAGGAGTCCTCACCAACTGGGTTGAGGATCATTTCTATTGATATATTATTAATTAATGGGTAATAAGATGTTATAAAATCATAAAATAAGGAAATGTAAATATTAATACATCTATATAATTTCTAAATAAAATTATTTAAATCATTATACGTTATTTTAATCATTTCACCATTAAAATTAATCGTGAGTTAGGCCTTTCATAACTCAATTTACATTCATTAAGTTAAACATAAACTAAATTATTTTTTTCATGATAATATTATGTGTGGAATGGTATTTGAATATTTTATAATACATTACACTTTTTTATTTGGATTTAATATAGATGAACATATTTTATTCCTTTTATTAATTTACATTTCATTGAAATAAAATTTATAAAGAACTTTTTTAAACCATCTTTTTAATATTACCCTTGAAACATACTTTTTCTTCCTTATCCAAATTTTATAAAATTATTTCCTATTTTTTAAAAAATTATTTCAATTTTTTATATTATTAAATTATTGATTACATTCATTTCTACACATTATTAACTTTTAACAAAATGTTTTCAATGTGTTATTTTTGTTCTTAAAAGATGATCTTAATTATGGTTTTGAAAAAATATGGACGTAATGGTTTTTTATTTCATATAAAATGAATGTATTTTTTCACTGTCATGTTGAATTAATATTTTAAATATTACCTAACATGTTTTTATGTAATCTTTCTTGGAAATGTTTTTTCATTGTACGAGAATATATTTCTTCAAAATAAGTGTTTTCAAAAATGAAAACATCATCTTTTTCAAATATTCTTTATGAGGTAATTATTCACGAGTTCTGTTTATTTTATGGTTCATGGACAATGATTATTATAGATTTTTTATATTATATCTCAATATGTGATTGGTTGAACTCTATTATAACCAAATATAAAATGGGTTGAGACCTAATAAATACCAATATCAGTCATGTGGGCCCCATTATAACTCTCCAATTCATTGGGCAATCATTAGATAAGAGTAAACTAATTGGTTATTCCATTTGAAAGGGTGAATGTAAGAGTGATATGGTAATTATTTCCCAAATGAGCTGACATGATTTTTCTATTATTTCTAATGAGTTTTTATGAAAATTTCATTTTGATGATTTTTTAGTTTTTTAGTAGACTAATTATTTCCTTCCATTATGTCTTTTATTAATAATTGGTTCTCAATCCAGGTTTTTAAATAAAATGTCATTGGATTTTGTAGATAATAGAGACATGGATGAGATCACTATAAATTTTTTAATGTTTGTGTATAAAATGAAACTTTTTCTTGAAAGGGTTTAATTTGGTTGAAAAATGATACTTAATATAAGTGTATCCTTTTCAATATTTGTGTTTATGTGTATAATTTACGAGCTAATTCTATTATACTATAAACAAAAAATATTCTAGGAAATTCATTCATGATGATTCCAGTTTAAAAACAGTAGAATATTTGAAGTTTAATTATAGGTCCATAGAGTTGGTATAGAGAACATTTTTGATATATTTAAGGTTATCGATTAAATTTATAGAATAAACCATTAGTTATTTCTAATTTATGGTTATTTTTAAATGATATATAAGAAAAAATAACTGTATAGGTTTATCTATGGTATTTCTATACAAATTTTGTTTCCTAGAGGAAACATAGTAGCTATAGTGAGAGGACATGTAGAGGAAAATGTCACTCCTAATCAACATCATTAGATAGTTAGAATTAGAATAAAATACTTTTCCATTGTGACAGTTTAGTTGACACAATATTCTAATGATGTTTCTCTCCTAACAAGGAAGTATTTGGGTCAACCAAAATGTAATATTTCATTAGTGAAACATTTTATGATGAAACATACACTATATTTCAGTAGAACCACAGATCTAGTGGTATCCTAATGATGGATTAACTCTACGTAAAAGATATTTTAAGTCATTGGAAGTACAGAATATGAAAAGGGAACCCGCAAAATTCATAATTTTTAGGTGATTCATTTTGATTTTTATCTCTTGTTAAGAATATTAGAGACAAAAATGATTTTCATGTTATGGAATATAATGGTTTTAGGTATCTTCTTTGGGAAAATCATTTTCCTAATACTTTATAATTCATAAGGGATAAACAATTCCTCAATTTGATGTAAAATGATTGAGATTAAATAGATGTATATAAATCCAATAGTAAATGAATTTACATGTACATACCATATTTAGTTCCAAAAATTGATAATAAAATTAATATATTTTACATTAGTTGATACCACTGTTATGGGGAACATAGGCCTCGAAAGAGGATAAATGGTATACTAAAATAGTTCATTGTGAATAAAATTTTTAGATAATGTTTCCTAAAACTTATTTACTACACAACGAAAAGAATATAAAGCATCTATGTTGGAATGAATTTGAAAATAATTCATCAAATAAACATGGAGGTAATAAAATATAATTTTATTCTTTTGATAAGAGCATTGAAAAGAATCTTGGATAATATCTTGTAAATTTTGGGATGTCTTACCCTTGTGTAATGATTTTAAATGTGTATTTTGTGTGAATTGGAAGAGTTCATAATAATATTCTGAGAACAATGATAAGATGGATTAACTATAAATAGTTTCGACTTTAGGACGATTCATGTCCAAAGTTATTTTCAAAACATGTAGAAAATCATTATTGAAAAAACATATATAGAAAATTATTTAAATACATATACAGTTTGTGTTGGGTCATTTGATATACTAATGAAGTCCCAATGATGCTCAATGAAAAACCATAAAACACCATATAACACCAGGAACTCCATGAAGCACCATAATGATTCTTTTTCTTGTTTAAACAAATTGAAAGTCCTTAATCAAGCTCTTAAAGGATGGCAAAAAATTAAAAATTCCCAAATAGATCAGGATATCTCATATCTTGAAGATGAACTCAGTCGCTTCCAAACTCAAAAAATTAACTCTGATTTTAATATGGATCCTCAATTGGAAGCTCATATCTCTTCTAAACTTAACTCCTTGCTTTCTTTTAAAGATAATATTCGTAAACATATGTTTATGACAAAATGGCTTTCTGATGGTGATCACAATACTAAATTTTATAATTGTCTTCAAAGAATTAGAAAGGCTAATCGTCCTCTTTCCTTGCTCATTCATAATGACTTGATCATTGATTCAGAAGAAGCCATTGCGGATCATGTTACCTCATACTTTTATAACATTTTTAATTGTCCGAATATTAATATTGATCTTAAACCTAATATTATTCCATTAATGGTAGATGAAAGAGACAACATGTCTCTTTTAAGTACTCCTCTTGATCATGAAATTAAAGACACTGTCTTTGGTCTTAACTCAGACAGTGCTTCGGGTCCGGATGGTTTCAATAATGGTTTTTTCCAAAACCATTAGGATATAATTCAAAATGATGTTTGTAGCCTTGTTAAGATATTTTTCTCTCATGGATCTCTTACTCATGGAATAAATTCTCAATTTTTAACCTTAATACCCAGGGTTGAGAATGCTTATGAGATCCATCAATTCAGACCTATTGCTATAATTAACACCATCTATAAAATCATCACCAAAATTATTTCTATCAGACTTGCTCCTATCTATAATAGAATCGTCTCTTGGAATCAATTTGGTTTTATTAAAGGACGGCCTTTTCAAGAGTATATTTGTCTTGCTTCTGAATGTGCTAATAGTTTAAATAATAACACTAGAGGGGGTTGTGTGGCTATCAAACTAGATATCAGAATGGATTTTGACACCATTGACTGGAATTTAATTTTCAAAGTCCTAAAAAACTTTGGATTCTGTGATTCCATAGTTGGTAGAGTTAAGACAGTTTTTCACTTGGGTAATATCTATATTTTGATTAAAGTTACCCCTATAGGTATTTTTAAATGCTCTAAAGGAGTCAGGTAGGGGGATCCGCTTTCTTCCATCCTCTTTGTTATTGTTGAGGATTACCATAGCATGATCCTTAATGATCTGGTTGATAAAAATATGATTAAACCTATTAAATTTGCAAGGAATATAAATGCCCCCACCCATGTTTCATACGCTGATGATATTATTCTATTAATAAAAGGAGACCAGAAAAAACTTCATGGTCTCAAGCAAGATTTATCACACTGTGAGGAGATCTCTGGTCAAGCTATCTCCTAGAAAAAATTGAATATCTATTTTGGTAAGAATATTCTTTTAAGAAGGAAATATGGTATCATCACTTATCTAGGTATTAAAGAGTGTTGTTTTCATTTCTCTTACTTGGGTGTTCCTATATTTTGGGGTCAGACAAAAGCTACCTATTTTCCTAATATCATTTCACAAATCCTAAATCAACTTTCCAGCTAGAAAGGGAAATCCCTCTCCATGGCTGGGAGAATTTGTTTGGTTAAATTGACCATTGTTTCTAAAATGGTCTATTCCCTAATGGTCTACAAATGGCATGTCAGCATATTAAAAAAAATCAATACTTATATGAAAATCTTCATTTGTTCTAGAAGCATTTTTGATAAGAATCTTGTTACTATACCTTGGAAATCATGCTCTAAACTCATTGCTAATGGTGGTATTGGCATTAAAAATTTAAATCTTTTCAATGATGCTCTTCTGGCTCATCTAACTTGATGCATTATTTACTCCACTTCTAAAGCTTCTGAGTTCCTGAAAATTATATTCTTCTCTAAGATTTTAAAAGGAAATTTTAATTTCATTAACTCTTCCATATGGCCTTCGATCCGAGACTCCTACCAAAAAATCATACATAATTCCAGATGGATTGTTAGTGTTGATTTTTCCATTAATATATGGTGTGAAAAATGGTGTGGAAACCCACTGATATCATTGTTACCCTCTAATAATCTTCCTAAAGATACTAAACAGACTATAAAAGTGGTTATACATTCTCATCATTGTGATCTCCCTGATAATATTTTGCAAACTATTAATAATTATCCTTTTTCCTCTGATGGTGACTTCCTTGTTTGGGAACCTTCTACTAATTGAATTCTAGATTCCAAAAACTTTTATAAGCATAATTTCTCTGCTAATGAATCAATTTTTGTTTGGGTGAATCATTTTATCAAACCCTGGATTAATCCTTCTAAGGTCACCCTTATTTGGCGAATTGCCCATAATAGAATACCGAATGAAACTGGTCTGCAAATCATTGGCATTCAACTCTATTCTAAATGTCGCATGTGTAATCATCACAGGGAAGATGCCAATCATATTCTTCTATCATGTGTGACAGCCTCTACCCTTTTGAATTATATTTTTGATTTATTCAATTGCAGAAAGATCTTTACTGACTCAATCTCTTTGTTTCTAAAAAACTGCACTAGACATGAAGCTTCTCTGCAGATTAACAATCTGTTTCTTGCAGCAGTAGCTGAATTTATGCATGAGCTATGGTATGTTAGAAATGATCTTATTCACAATAATCACTCTGTAAATATTAATTCAGGGAAATCTCGGATTTTTTTGTGATTCATGAAGCTGCCTCAATTCAAAAAGACTGTTGCGACAACTCAGTTGGTGACTTTGAGATCCTTCGTCATCTCCATATTCATGAAATCTTCCCAAAGCCTAAACGTTCCTTTGAAGTGTTCTGGAAATCACCAATATCACAATGTATCAATGTGAACGTTTATAGAGCCTCCAAAGGCAACCCAGGCCCTTCCAGTTGTGGTGCTATCTTTAGAGACTCGGCTGGCCAGTGTCATGTATGTTTCTATGTTGGATGTGGATACTCTTCATCTCTGGAGGTGGAAATGCTTGGGGTCATTCAAGCTGTTGATTTTTCACTTCAAAGAGGTTGGAGAAAGCTATGGATTGAAATTGATTCAACCACTATCATCCATGCCATCTAGAATGGAAACATCCATCTAGCATGGCCTCTTACTACTCGTTGGATGAACTTCCTCAACTTGCTTCATGGGATTGATTATATAGCTTCTCATGCCTACCGTGAAGTGAATGTAGTTGCTGATTCTCTTGCCAAAAAAGGAGTTCATCAGACCATGACTTGGCTGGAATCTATTCCTTCTGATTTATTATATCTTTTGGATAGAGATTGTAAAAAAATCCCATCCTTTCACATCTTGTAATCCTTTTTGACATTCAATAAATTGTTCTTTGGTCTTCAACCAAAGCTTCACTTTTAAAAAAACTTGTTACATCCAAAATGGATGTATGGGTCTAACCCACAACTGAACTACGATAGTGGTGCACCACCTACCAGATGCCTTCATGTTGTCCCAATTTGTAAGACATTTTTATATGTAAAAAATTTTATCAATGAAAAATATGATTATTTTGGTATCACATTTACTATCATAATGATAATAAAGGGATGTGTGTTTTATTTGGTGATTATGTGATTAATGTTATTTTTTAATATTCTGTATATTTTGGGAAGCTTATATAACAAATATAAGAAAAAATATGAAATTTTACTTGAGAAATAAATGGATGAGTGATAATATGAAAAATTATATGATTTGTGAGGATTAATGTTATTTATATATAATTTAATATATCTTGCAGATTATTAGGGAATTTTTTTTGGAATGATACTTCAAGAGTAAGTAATTTTATTTGAATTTGGATATTAAATTTATCTTACAGGAGAATATGATGAAATCCTCTAAATTTTTGGGCTTAAATTTTAGATGAAATATTATGAATAATTTTGAGGATAAATATTTGTTAAATAATATATATTGATCATTGGATATTATAATAGATGTTTGGATCTTAAATTAGTCTTCCTTCAAACCAAGGTATATTCTTTTGGGGAAATTAGTTTTTCTTTAACTTACAATTTAGTTTGTGGTTAATTCATAAAAATATGAGGAATACATAGTTTTATTTTTATGTAATTTTTGATCATTATATGTTAATTATTATGCATCGGTATGAAAATTCATCTTGAATAATCATCTATTACATATAAAATCACGATTAATTTTTTTTTGAAGTAAGTATATTTATTGATAATCATTGTTTGTATACCAAATAATTTTTTAACCATTTAAATGTTATTCCAAATAATATTACCCAAATTTATTTTTATACTAAAAAATAAATGGGCCTTCAATCTATCATGGGTATACATTTTTCTATTGATAACATTCTTAAAAACATGTTTTATATCACTTTTTTCAATTACTAGAGAAATTAATTTTCTCTTACATGTCGATGTTTACTACATGGTACCTTATTATTTGTTATCTTTGTTGAGCTTAATACGTCCCATTCATCATTTTAATGTAGATGATTCATTAATCCTTTTTTCATTGTGGATTTTAACATAGTGTATTGTGAAAAGTAAAACCCAAGTTTTTTTTATCTCACACAGAACTTTTGAGGTCACATTTTATTAGAGGGGGAGCATGTATGACTAGCATATTTTTAGGTGAATCACTATGGTCAATATCATAAAAGATATGCTACATCAATATTAATTAATTAACTAGACATTATTATCAATATGTGATGGTTTGAAAACTCTTTGGGAATGGTGGGAATTGATGTTATTTATTATTTTATTAAAATATTATATAATCATGTGTATAATATGAATTCATTAGTGACCATTCAATTATAAATAAATATAAATTACAATTGAATATAAATGATTTGTTTTAATAAAAAACATATTTCTATACCTATAATTTAATTTTATAAATATTAATTAAATAAATCAATAGTAGTAAAAGATATTAATATTATCTATATGTTATTTTTTCAATCAATTTTTTTAAATTAATTCATAAATTTTGATATGATTATGATAATAATAAAATGTATTGAAGCATAAAAGAAATATTTTTCTATATAAAAATATTCCCCTTTTGATGGAGAACCCATTATAAATTTAAGGTTCTACATTGTTAAAATTTATTTTTAAAAAACGATTTATTTTATTAATTCCGAATACAAAAATTAACTTTGTGTGAAATTTTTTATTTTTCTAACAAGTTTCAATTATTAATGAATAACTAAAAATACTGCATTTTAATTAATGGCGTTGATATCATATAATTTATTAATATAGGTAAATTATTATTATAATTAATGTTATCTTATAATTAGACATATTATAAATCAATAAATTTAATATAGTTCATTAGAATAAATTTCAAAATGATTTTAGTTATAAAAATATTTCAATAGTTTGACCATTCCACATTTGAAACCTAGTTTCTCATTATACCAACGCGATTAATTTATAAATATAATTTTTCCAATTTAGTGAAATTAATAATATCAAATTGATTCTATATTTGGAATAAGAATATCCAAATTATTCTATATGGTCAATTTTATTTTCATAAATAAAAATATTTACCATGAAAAAAAACTTATTTATAGTAGTATTGGTAAAAAATGATATGATTTATATTTAAAAAATATAAATTCATAAAATTCAAGAAAAATGAAAAATGAAATTTTTATATAGGTTTTTTATGTCCCTAAAAATATTCTATAATATTAATTTAAATATGAAATAATTGAATTTAATTCCACCTCAATGTGGTTGGAATTAAATGTAAAATATTCATTATCTTAATCACTTCTGCCAAACATCCATTTTGTACAAATACCAGTACTCACCGCCACATTTCAAACCACAAGCCATTAACATACAAAAATATTTTCCCAAAACTATCCTCACATATTTACCCAGGTCCATGTTCATCCAGTTCACTATAAAAAAACAAAGTCCCTTAAGGGTATCTAATGGAGGTGATGTGTAGGAGGAAAATTTTTCAAAATACATCCCTTAAATATATTTCCTTAATTCTTGACATATTTTTCATAAATCAAGGAAAAATGATACTCCAATCATGAAAATCTATCAATTTTAGGTTTCTTATGAAAAATATTACATCCAAACCATTTATTACCTCTTCTTATTAAATGAAACAAAACCATTAATCATGTTGTGCAAGTTAATCAAATCCATGAATAACATTCTTGTTCAGTTTACATTGCATCCTTTATGGATAGTTATAAAATAATTATTATTTTTAAGTATTAGTTTAATAAGTATATTATATCATATATCATGTATTGGAACTAGTATATAATCCAAATAGTAATGAAACTATTTCACGTTGTTCGAGAATACCACGAAAATAATCTAATCATTTATCATTAATCTTTTCTCTATTGAATCATACCAATGTATGAAATAAAAATTATATATATAAAAATTATTATTGTGTTAATTAAATTAAAACATTTCCATTCCACATAGGGATTTATATTCCTAATTTACAAGACATCTATAATTTTATGAAAATGAACTGATTATTTATCCATGGAACCCACACACCAAAAACCTTGAAAATACTAAAATATTATTAATAAATGGGTCTTAAGATTTTATAAATAATCAAATAAGCTATTATAAATATAAATATTGTTCCAAAATGAGTTAATAAGATTCTTTAAGCCATTATACAAGATTTTAATGTATTTACAACTAATAGGAAGCATGATGTAATGTATTTCTTAACCCAATTACCATTTGTTGGGTTAATCTTTTAATACTTGATTATGTCATCCTAATATTATGGGTGAAATTAATTTTAAACAGATTATGTCTTACTAAACTTTTTATCTGTATTTATATTGTACACATATATTTTATTCATTTTTTTAATTTTCACTTAAATTATATTATATTTATAATGGAATTTCATTTAAAAACCCATTTTTTAAAGTTACCCATTAAACCATATGTTTACATCTCTATATATTCTAAAATTATATGGAAAAAATTATTTATAGTAATTTTTAAATATTATCAAATTAGTTTCCACTATTTCTTCGCTTTATAAAATTTTTCTCATACTATACTTTTCCTCATTTAGTAAAATAGGTTATTCGTAACTATTTTAAACAAATAATGAAATAAAAGTTTATTAAGAACTACTAAATAAAATTATTTTTTAACAATCCAATCAGATTAACTTTTTAAATTTTAAATTACATGTTATATGATTAGTTTTATGGAAAAAAACTCATTTTACTTGTGTTTTTTCTTCAAAATAAGTGATTTAATAAATGAAATTCTCTTTCTGTTAAAAGTTTGTTTTTATAAATAAATAATTTCTAATTTAAGTTTATGATATAGTTCCAATAATTTGTTTATTATTGGCCAATCCCAATATATATCAATATATTTTTCTTTTATCCCCATTATAGATCAAGATATAATGAGATGAAACCCATTATAGCTCAAGATATGATGGGGGATCCCCAATTATAGACCTCAAATGCATTAGTTACTCCAGACATGGATGATTACTATTTGGTTATTCAATTTGTAATGGTGATATTATGAGGTTTATATTATTTATATCATCCAAAACCAATATGATTTTTTTATTTCTAATCAGATTTTTATGAAAATTTCTTTTTGATGGGTTTTCACTTTTTCAATGGACTAATAGTTTTGTTCTTTTAATACCCTTACATTTTTTTGTGCTTATCCCACATTTTTTAAAATAATTCATAATAATTATGGGAGAATAGGAAAAAAGTATGAGATCAAGGTAAAATGTTGAGGATTTCAGCATGAAAATAAACCATGTATTTTAAATTTTTTCCATTTTGGAAAAAAGATACATAGTAGAAGTGTCGACCTTTCAATAATTGAGTTTCTAGGATTGTTTTTAGACCTAATAATCAGAAACTATAAACCAGAATGATTATTGTGAATGTAATAATGTTGTTTCAATTTTAAAGAAAGTATAATATTTTTATTTTATGTCTATGTACATATAATGGAATTTTTTTCCAATATCTAGTTTGATGAGAGAGATCGACATGAGCCAATGAACCATGTATAAAATCATGAGGCTGAATTATAAAATATTAATATGAATTCCAATACTTCTATTTCAATTATATATTAAGAAGAAAAGAAATCCAGTTCTAAGGAACCTAAATTTTTATAACTAGAACCAATAGATGGCCTTGACGTTACCAACAATCTATTTTCTATAGTAATTAGGACACTTAAATATTTTCCTTTTGATGATGTTGTAGGATACATAGATATAGTTATAAAACTAAATATTATCTATGAAACCAGGTTTAACATAATGAATTGTAATCATAGATAAAACCTAATAACATCAATGATTGAATTAATGATGACTATTGTTTAATGTTTATGAATAAAGAACTAAATGAATTAAAATAAATAAATTTTGGGAACTTATATATAGACCTAAATGAACATTTTCTATTGGAACTAAATTTTTGTATAGGAATATGGTTCCAAAAACTAGAATCGTTGTGTGGTATAAGGATAAACTAGTTGTACAAGGGCCTATTACAGAAGGGGGTATATGATATGAAGAGACTAT
Organism: Viscum album; assembly: GCA_963277665.1. NCBI lineage: Eukaryota > Viridiplantae > Streptophyta > Magnoliopsida > Santalales > Viscaceae > Viscum > Viscum album. The sequence goes on along the minus strand of OY728163.1, from coordinate 1,796,631,571 downwards.
CACACTTTTATTCATTAATGAATCCATTGGAATACTATTAACCTGTGAAGATTCTCTATATTTTAAAATATATCAACTGGATTTCAAAAGTAAATTCTTGAATGGGTATATAGTTGAAGATGTTTTTTCATCATACCCTTTCATTGGAACCCCTTATTTTAAAATCATGTTTTAAAATTATCAAGAGGTTTATATTGGTTAAAAAATATCTAAGAGAATGGTATGATAGGTTACAAAAATTTCTTATTACAAAATGAATTTCCATATGTATTAATAATCCAACAATATAATAAAAATAATCTAAAATGTGTCTTATTTGATCAAAATTATGAAGGATATATTTTTTCTAGATCTTATAAAAATAATTTATTTTCTGATTATTCATAAATAATGAAAAATTAGTTCAAAAATTGTTTAATGGTTAAATAATATTTATTCATGTTTGTTTGAATTTAAAAAAAAATTAAATAATTTTCATAATTAAATTTAAATTTATGTTACCATTTATATTTTTTCTAGCACTAAGACTTGTAATACATCTATGTGTACCACATGTATGATGGATCTTGATGAAGCACGGAAATCAGTTAACTACATTATTTAAAGATGTGTGATTGGTAATCATCTCTTCTTAGATGCTAATGGACCTGACATAATGTTTAGGGTGTGTACGTGTGATCATTTTCAAGAAAACCTCAATGATATATAGTAATATTATGGAATAATTTTTTTTAAATACCTCATGTATACATAAAATACGACTATTTTTCCCAACATGAAAAAAATGGAATTATTAGTTTTTTAGATGCTGATTATTATGCATGTATGTTAGATAGAAAAATAAACACTGAAAACTGTAAACAATTGGCCAATTATCTTGTTTTTTGGTGTAGTATGAAACAAAATTCAGTTTCACTGTCTCTTATTATAGCAGACAATATACCTGTGGTTATTTTTCATGCTAAATTTTTTGGATATAACACACATTACTAGACAATGAATATCAATTCTGAGATGTCCATAAAAATTGTAACAAAAAAATTATAAAAATATTTTTTTAAACCCTATGCCTCAATCAAGAAAAAATCCTATAGATGTAAGACATCACTTATGGAGATATAATTCTTGAAATGTTGATATAACTCTAGAATAAATTGTTAATGAACATCAGATTACTAAAATATTCACTAAGACATTTAATTTTGAGATATTGAACAACATGAAGCATAAATTGGTAATTATAAATTTTTTAATGCATAATTTTCCTATAACCCACTGTTGAGTTTTACCCAAAATTCTATTTTACCCACTATTGTGTATTACTCAACGTCAAGTTTTACTGACCGTTGAGTCTTCAATCACTGTGGGATTTTCCCACAATTTAGTTTTTTCTCACTATTTTGTTTTTTCTCATGGTTGTTTTAAATATATTTTTATGGATTATTTTTTTATTTCATTCATTAATTTAATTCAGGTGTTATTTGGATTTATTATTTATCAATCCCTTAGAATACTTAACTGATCTAAATTAGTCTTTTTTGTCTAATTATAATTATCTCTTACCTCTTTCATTTTCACTTAATATGTGTTTAAAACATTTTCTCAAGACCTTTGACTATCCCTTAACATCAACTGAATGTCTTATGTCGATATCCATGGTTAGTGTGATGTGAGCATCAGTTTCTTCTTCATATGTATCACATCATTAAAGGAATAATTTTTTTTTATGATCTGCCCATTATTTCTTGAGGTAGTCAATCCCATGATTACATAGAGGTTTTTATAACCCAAAAAAATATTTTAGGATTAATGGATATTTCTAATGAAATTCATTAGTGATAGAAGACATGTAGTACCGGAAATGGGTGTACTAGTTTTCTTCCAATGACATTCTTTTCTATCCTATATGGGTATATCATTTTTATCAGTTATTTGAGTTTTTTTATGAAAATACTGATGAATTTAAGAAAGAAAAATTAATACTCATAAATTAGTTTTCTCATTAGTACAGTGGGAATGCTGATTAAGAGTTCCTCATGTATGAGATGAAAAATATGATAAAGGGATTATTCCATATTATTGAGATACTTTTGTTTATGAAGATTATTTGGATGACTTTACTAGTGATATAATAGTTAGAAGACCATTTTTCTCTAAACATTATGTATAATGAATCAATCTTTTCATGTTTATTCAACATAGGCTTTGTCTAAGGAATGCTGACTTTTCTACAATGAGATTTTCGGATGTTTACATTTTGTTACTTATTAAAAGAAAAGAGAAGTTAAAATTAGTTATATACCTAATTCTTCTCTTGATGGATATGTTAAACCCTTATTCTAGATCAAACTACATAATCTTATCAATGTTTATTCCGAGTACGATATACTCTAAAGGTTTTATTAATGATGTATATGAATCAATATTGGACTTTTGAATTGTATTCATAATATTGATAATTTTTTAAAGGATGTTGATTAGTTGGATTCCAGGGAAAAATCATTGGGTGGACTATGGTGAAACGATATAGGTTGATTTCAATTTAATTATCCATCCTTTTAGAAAAATGTATATTATGGACTGAGTATTAGAGCTACATGACATTTCGGAATATTCTGATGAGGATGAAGCCACCTCTAATGATGAGAAAAATTAATTTTTAGGGACGAAATTAGTGAATAATATTTACCTCAAAGACCCCTTACTATATCTTTTTCTGCTCATATTTTATTAAGGACGTTTCCTATGAGAGATAAAATCATAAAATTTATTATTAAAGAAGAGAAAAATGAAATGTATAGTAAAGAATAGTTCATGAGTAATTTCATATCTCCTAATAGAATTAAAAAGGTGGACATGGTAATAAGAATAATGAATATAATGAAGTAGATAAGGAAGATGGTGGATATTTAGATGGTGGTATAAGTCATAGTGATGGTTTTGTTTATGGGATCAGTGGTATAATTGGCTCACAAAATGTGTAAATACCTCAATCACTTATATGTTCCCTATAGTATTCATGTCTAGGTTATAGTAGAGACAAATCCTTATAAAACATGATAATTTATATCATAGATATGAGAAGGGAAGATTAATTGAGGGGGAGAAATCCCCATGTCAAGAAATTTATAAAATTTACCCAATAATTGGTGGATACAATAGTGTTCATGTTGATGATGTTCATAAAGATGATAATAATATTATTATTGATCAATCGTTTATAGAGAATATATAATTTGATTATACTTTTATTGAGAAAACAACATATATGTAGAGATTAAATTTGAAGATGGCTATTTTTCCTGATGTAATATTACATTTAGTTGCTGATTCTCAAGGGTAAAAATATCAAGGAATTTCTTTTATTAGTTCGATATACCCAATGATTGAGGAGTTGGAAATTTTTTATTGAAACCCACAAAAACAAAGAAGTCCATTTATCCAAGAAAAATGGGATCCAATGGATCCTTAGTAGATCGGATTTATGTTGAAGATCAATTAGAGAGGGTAGCTTTTGATGATGCTAAAAGGTCTGATTCTACTACAACCTTTCCTTCTTCTCAAGTTCCATCAGTGTCGTTTGATCATTTCATTAGTGATGTCTTAGAGTCCATCTAAGAAAATATTTTCTGTGATGTTATTTTTTTGGTTTACAAATCAACCTACATTGGTTACCTATCATAGTAAATAATATTAAAACCATTTACTATGATTCAATACATCCATCCAGGGATTATACATCATATTCGTGACATATTTGTGGAAATAGATGGTTGTCATGTGAAACGAATGATATGAGGGACACAATGGATGAGATGATTTCTTATATTGCAGATGTCATGCATTCCTTGATAGAGAAGGTGGAGAATATAATGTCTTTAAATTATTCACAAATTGAACTTTTTACATATCAAATTTATGATGATATGATCATATATGTTGTGAGAGAATGGCTTTAAGCTGATTTAGGTTATGATTATGGCCTAATTTAGGAGTTATTGAGAAGAATAATACATAATAGTTACCAAGTGAATATGATGGTTAGGGAGAACTTAAAACACACGATTTCTGACCGATATAACATCACTAATGAAATAAATTATTATATGTTAATCATATATTTTAAGAATGAGATGAATTCTCGTCTTAAAAAAATTGCTGAAAATATTAGAATACCTCTAATATTTCATGTTTTAAAATAGAAAATGCATCAGTTAACTACGATTAATATATGGTTAATACTTTTTATGGAATAGAATAAATTATACTTCAGTGCTAGTAAAACATCATTGGTTATTTCATAGAGATAATGAAGTAATTTATTGTATCTACCCAATCCTTTGAATAATATTTTTTCATAATTTTCTGTATTTTTTTATTTTATAATCAACAACACAATATCTTTTAATTAATGATGTGAGTAAAATTAAAATAATACCACTGGGTATTAGAGGTTATATGAGCATTGGTCAATATGACCATTAGAAACTAAATTCTTAACTTTATGACTATTGTTTATAAATTCAAGTCATCTTGGTTAATTAATACAGAAAGAGGAGTTAATGTCCTCATCTAGTAGACTCGGTCTGTATGAATCTCATCTGTATGAGCTTGGGAAAGAGAATGCATCACTGAGATTTTCTATGGATTAAGCCTAAGATAAAGTATAACATGTGAATCTTGAACGAAATTTCCTACCGGAGAAGTTAAATCTGATAAAAATCACCACTCAGGAAATTTTGTCTAAGCCGCCCCAATATTCTATCACCACATCACATCTTATAATTAGGTCCTACGCAGGTGTTATAAGGTTATATGTAATGAGACCGTAGTTTTGTATTGTAATCCTTTTTTATAAATAAAATTTTTATTTCTTATTATATTAAATTTTTTAATTTTAAATGGCTGGATAAATGTTTGATAAAGTTCTATATTATTGATGAATTTTGGAAAAATGGTATTTTAAAATAGGTTTTGTTATACTATCAATAATTAATAATGTTAAATGATTTCAAAAAATTATCATCTACTGTTGAGACCAGTAATAAATTTAGATTCTAATAAGATCAACATAATTTTTGGGGAATGGTAATGTATGAATAGTAATATTACCCTTATGAATAGTAATGAATTGTTAATTGACCCAAAATAAGAAACTTCAACCATGAATGTATAAATACAATTTTTACATCCTAAAAGTGAAATAGAAACGATCATAGTATATGTTATGGTATTTATGTAAGTCATAAATATTTTATAAATAATTTTATAAATAATTTAATAATTTAAAATGGAATGTTATTTTCCTAAAATGTAACCACAAATTTTTAAATAATTTTCTAATGATTATAAAATAATTTTATGGGACCTTGATTACACTTTCAAGGTGCAACAAAACGATTTATATATTTAAAGTTTTTTTGGAATAAAAAATGATTTTATTTAAAATTTAAATTAAAAATAATTTGAATATTATATTAAAAGAATGGAGTTCATGTTTTAATTCAGATCATAAATATAAGATTATGGTGAATTTATTTGTTTTTTATAAAATGTTTTGTTTTTCAGTGAATAGTAAAAATTTAGTTTTGTATTTCCGTGCGATTAGTGACATATTTAGTGATGTAATAATGATGTAGTCATTCTGGTCGACTTTTGAATAGTAAGATATGTTAGGATATTTCACAAGGAGCTAATACCATGGGAAAATACCATGAGCAAACCCATGTTTTTTCAAATACCACAGATGAGGTGTCCCTCGGAAATTAATTAAATATTCCTTCACTTTTTCTATAAATTCCATTACATTCCCTCATTATAATCCCTCAAAAATCATCCTCAACGAAAAAATAGTGTTATTTACCTCCCAAGAGGTCCTCCCATGGATCCCTAAATCCCCCAAGGTCACTTCTTTCGAGCATTCAAATTCACTCTTCAAGGTGAGGGGACCTTTCTCCCTCCTCTTTTAAGTAATGACTCCCTTTATGTTATGTATTCTAGTATTTATTTCATTATGTGTGGTCTATTATTATATAACTTTATTATTGTCCAATTCATTTACAAATGATTAGAGACCCTTTACCCAATCACAAACTGATTTTCAGTAATTTTAAGTGATGTTGTTAGGCTACCGAAATTTAGTAGAAGAAATCTCATCTTCTATTTTCTTTCAAATTTTTTTCCATATGGTTTGTCATTAAAATATACATACAATTAACTTATTTCTATTATATTCTATCCATATACTATGTTATGATTTTTTATTGAGTGGGTGACCCTGGTACCTTATCTTTTTAACGTTTTCTAAAATCATGTTATATAGCTGTTAGGAAAATCCAATTTAGTCTCAAAATTTCATTCTTTCTCTCAAGAAATTATCTTATTATATTTTTGTAAATATCAAAAAATATTTTATATCTAGGTGTATTCATGAAGACATAATATTGATATATTTAATTCTGTAATTGAGATACAGATAAACCTTATTCACATTCCATGGGTTATAAATGACTTAATTATCTTTCTTTTATGAACTTCTTAAAACATCATGATTTTGATATAAAACCCATTTATTTTATTCATTTTGGATTATTTTTGAAATGTATGATTTTATTCTATGTTTCTCGCATGAAAATAATAAAATATTAAGGGTGTTCCCTAATATAGTTCTAATGCAATGCCTAAAGAATTCAATCTATTGAGATGACATGTTTCACGATACGATGGATAATAACCATGGTAATGTTTATGAAACATCGGGGATGAACCAAAGTTATATGTTTAGGAATGTATAAATTAAATTTTAAAGCCAAAAATTCATTTTATGGTTCAATTTATTTTCATTATGATATCCCCTATTTTTATTTCTCATTTCTCAATGTCTTTTATCATGTTCAATTTGGTATCACAAGTTAACTAATTCCATTAATTTCCTTAATGGGCCTTCAACAAACCCTTTCCATTGATGTATGTCTATATGTTATGAGAGGTAATTGTTTTACATAAGATAAACATTTGAAAAGGACTTTCAAGGTAATTTATTTGAACGTTTTATGTTTTCATGTGTGTTATTCCTAATTTCCATGACACTAGAATTTAAAGGTCCTCTTTTTGTAAAATATAATGAAAAGTTATGTAAGAAAAATATTGTATTCCATAATTGGTATGAAAGGATATATTAGTTATTTATTTAAATTATGTTATGAAATCTTTAGGAATAACCCTATAGAAAAGTTTTATTATAGGAAAATATCCAAGAAATTTAGTGAAATATTATGTAAGTTGATTCCAAAAAAATAAATCCATGTCTGGATACGAACAAGTGGATGTCACTCTGGAACAGATGTACCTAGGAGTGAAAAGTCGGAAAATGAGTTTCGAGCTTGACCTGGGGTATCCTGGTACATGAAAATAGGCCTTGCTGAACTCCGGGATTGACACTCTTGTGGGATATGTTTGTTCAATCACAATATTTTTATGAATCATTATGAAGGATTTATAGGGAATGTTAATTGTTTAAGCATGAATTTTTAAGAATAAGATACATTATGGTTAAATGATTCTTAAATTAAATAAGCTTCTAAAAAAGGTTTTTTTATTTTAGAAAATGGTAGGCAATAGGAGGAACCGTGAAAATGCTGACCACAGTTGACCATTTTCTGACGACCCTAAGAATGAATCCATAGTTGAAACTTTCATGTGAATTATGAACCAACAGACTAATTTTATGGTTAATAACATGAATCAAGATGTGAGTCTCATATCGCTATGAAGGGAACAACATTATGTAGAGTCCTTTATTCATCAACGACCTCCAACCTTCAGTGGATCTAATAACCCATTGATTACTGAACAGTAGTTCGGCACCATCATGAATATATTTTATTTGATTCGCTATTTTGGACAAGGGAAGGTCTCCCTAGCTGTTTACTTCTTAAGGGGAGATGTTGATCAGTGGATGGAGCTAATAAAAAACAATTGGCCAAGATTGGAGGATGAAGCTATAGAGTAGAAAGTGTTCAGAGGGATCCTCTTTAGTATATAATTCCCTCGTTCCATGCAAAAATGAATTGAGAAAGAGTTTCTTGAGCTTAATTAGAAGGAGAATGAATCTATGGGAATCTACGAGATGAACTTCACAAGGCTTTCATGATACATCTCTAGCATTTTCATGGTTCCAAATGGTATGGTTGATAGATTATTCAGTGGGATGAGACCTCATCTGCAGAAGAATATAGCCAACTGAGACTATTATATCTATTAGATGATCATGTGTAGTGAGATGAATGTCGAACTAGAGTTTGGTGAGATGCAATGTTATCATAAATCCAATGACAACAAAAGATCCATGGAGACATGATTAGTGTGTAATTTTAATCAGTGAAGAGGAGAAATGGAAGAGAAATGTCCCACGTGTAATTAATGTGGGGAAAAACATTCGAGGAACTACCTACTCAGAATCAGGAAGTTATAAAAGTGTGGAAAAGATGGCCATATTGTGTGGAATTTTCATAGAGTGTTGAAACTTCAACTTACCAACACTAACGATAATGGGAAGATGGTGCAGGACCCACCAGATGTCCAATTCTAAATGTGTGGACAAAGTGGGCACTTTCCCAATCACTGTCCAAATCTGAGGGCAGTGGCGGGGAATCACCATCAACCTCAACATTGTTCAAGGGAACAAGTTCGTACCATTTCAATCACTACAGCAGAAGTTGATGAACCAAATGATGTGGTGGCATCTACTCTTATTATTCTCTCCAAGCTAGTGAGTACTTTATTTGATTCTAGTTCTACTCAATCCATTATTTCCTCCATGTTTGTAAAGAATTTATAATTAACCCCTAATTTTCTAAAATTTGAGTCATCAGTCAAGACTCCTTGTGTGAATATCTGAGCATCGTCAGTGTTTATAAGCTCTTGTATTTACATTAGTAAGCACAATATTATCCCAAATCAAGTAGTCATTCCCATGCTAGAATTTGACATTATACTAGGGTTGGACTGGCTCTTAATATATAATTCTATGATCAAATGTAGAAGAAAGGAAATATCGGTAGTCTAGAATGAAAAACCTATAGTTATTTTGTAAGGAGAGATATATCAACCTTATCTTTGACTAAAATAACATCCCATATCTTTCTTTATTGAGATGATCGGTGAAGATGAAGAAGGAAATGAGATTATTTGGATAAAAAATGTCCCCATCATCTAGGAATACATTGACTTATTTCCTGATGAGTTTCGCAGACCTCCCCTTGAAAAAGTGGTAGATTTCTCTATTGAAATCATACCTGGATCTCATCCGAATTCAAAAAACTCATATAGGATGGAAAATGTGGAGCTGGAGGAATTAAATAATCCCCTCCATGATCTTTTGGAGAAGGGGTTTATCTGTCCATGTGCGTCTCCCTGGGGAGAACCTGTTCTCTTTTGGAAAAATAAATATTGATTGATGCAGCTCTGCATTGATTATAGAGATCTAAATGGGATAACAGTTAAGAACAAATACCATCATCCAAAAATTGATGACTTATTTGACAATATTCAAGGGGCTCAACTGTTCTCTAATATTTATCATAGATCTTGTTATCTTAAATTGAAATTTAATAATGAAGATATTCCAAAAAATTCATTTTGATCAATATATCGGCATTATGAGTTTGTTGTTATTCCCTTCGGACTGACTAATACACCTGTTATTTTTTTGGATTTGATGAATAGAGTCATTAAGGAATACCTTGATAACATTTTTGTAGTTTTTATTGAGGTTATTTTGATGAATTCCAAACGTCTTAAGGATCATGAGGATCATCTAAGGTCTATTTTCAAAACTCTGTGGAAGGTGAGACTCTTTAGAAAGTTCAAAAAATGTGAATTTTGGTTACAACTTGTTGATTTCATGGGGCACATAGTTAACAATGAAGGAATCACAGTTGACCCTAAAATGAATTTTTTTTCAGAGGAGTGGCCTTAGCCTACAACAATAAATAAGATTCATTGTTTACATGGATTAATGGGATATTATAAGAGGTTTTTGATAAACATTTTATTATGTTCTAATCCTTCAACCATGTTAACTCGAAAAGGGGTCATGTTCATCTGGGAAAAGGTGTGTGAGGAATGTTTCGAAGAGATGAAGAAGTAATTTTTTACTACACCAGTGTTATCTATGCCCTCTTGTGGAAAAGAATTTGTTATTTTGAGCGATTCATATCTAAAAGCGATTGCGTGCGTCCATAGGAAAAATGAAAAAGTCATTTATTATTCATCTTGATAGCTGAAGACTCATGAGCAGAATTATCCTGCGTATGATTTGGATCTATCTACGGTCATCTTTTCTCTGATGATATGGCGGAACAATCTCAATGGGGAGAAATGTGATATATACACAGACCATAAATGTTTGAAGTATATTTTCACACAAAATGAATTGAACATGAGACAAAGCATATGATTGGAACATTTTAAATTCTATGATTGTTCAATTCATTTTCATCATGGAAGAGAAAACAAAGACACTTATGCATTAAGTAGGAATGAACCATTTTTTCTTTCCATGATGAGGATTTGAAGATATCCATTGATCAATGACTTAGTAATTCTGCACAAGGAAATTTTGAGGTAAGGGACATCATCAACCCTAATACAAAATTATTTATCAACCATCATTACTAGGGAAGATCAAGAAAGCTCAGAAAGTAGATCCTTTGTTAGAGAAGAATATTGAAGCTATCAATGATGGGATGATTCCTGAGTTCAATACTAATCAAGAAGGTGTACTAAAATTTCATACAGGACAACATGTTTCATCTATTCCAGAAATATAGAATAATCTTATAGATGAATCTCATATCTCTACTTTCTCTATACATCCATGTAACACGAAAATGTATAGAGACCATCATGATCATTATTGGTGGGATAATATGAAAAGGTAGATTGTTGACTACACATCAAGGTGCATGGAATGTCAGTATGTGAAGGTGGTGAAACAAATTCTTAAAGGGGTATTGAAACCACTACCCATGTAATCATAGGTTTTGGACAATATCACTATGGACTTTGTCACTGGTATCCCAAGAACGTCCAAAGGAAACAATGCGATATGGGTTATTTTGTACCATCTCACCAAAAAAATCCCATTTTATCTCTATTTGAGAAGATTTATCTTTTTATCAACTTGCCAGGATTTTATGTGAACGATGTGATAAAGCTGCATGGAGTTCCACTTTCTACTGTATCTAATCATGATAAAAGGTTCACATCAAAATTATAGAGAAATCGTCATCATGATCTATGCACTAAATTGATTATCAGTACGACATATCACCCCCAAAATGATGGCCTATTTGAAATGACTATTCAAACACTTGAGGATATGCTGAGAACATGATCAAAAAAATTTAATGGTTGATGGAATAATAATCATTCATTAGTTGAGTTCTCTTACAACATCAGATACAACTCGAGCATTCAAATTGAACCCTATAATGCTCTATATGATAAGTTATGTAGAACTCCAGAATGTTGGCATGAAGCAGGTGAGAGAAATCTTCTTGGGCCTGATCTTTTGCAAGAAATGGCAAAATATTTCCATGCCATCCAGCAATACATTAAGGATGCTCATAGTCGAAAAAAGATTTATGCTTACCACTGTCGAAGGGACATGGAGTTTGATGTTGGTGACAAAGTCTTTTTTCCAATTTCACCTTGATGGAGATTCATGAGGTTTGGGAAGAAAGGGATGCTCAGCCCTAGGTACATTGGCCCTAATGAATTCCTTGATCATGTAGGAGCAGTGGCCATTCACCATGCAATTACTCCAAATCTAGCACTAGTTCATTATGTCTTCCAAATATCCATATTAAAGATGTACATACATGTCCCTTCACATGTATTAAATCCCGAGGTGGTACAACTGGAACATGACCACTTTTATGAGGATTATCTGGTGTAGATCATGGAACGTAGAAACAAGGTTCTACGCAACAAGACTACCCATCTTGTTATGGTGTTTAGGAGGAACCACAAATATGAAGAATCCAAATCAGAACTAGAGAAATCTATGAGGCACATGTAACCAATCATTTTCTCTTCTAATTTGGGGAAAAAATTTCTTAAGGGGGGAAGGATGTAACGACCCAATCTTTTGAATAATATTTGTTTCATAATTTTGTGTATTATGTTATTTTATACTCAACAAAACTATATCCTTTAATTAATTAAGTGAGTATTGTTAAAATAATACCCCTAGGTTTTTGAATGTTATATGACCATTGGTTAGTATGACTATTGGAAAATAAATTCATAATGTTATGATTATAGTTTATAAATGCATGTTATCTTGGATAATTTATATAGATAGAAGAGTTGTTGGCCTCATCCGGTAGACTCGGTTGTACAAAGGTCATCTTCCAAAGCTCGGGTAGGAAGATTCATCACATGGATTTGCTCAGCACCAATCCCAATCCGAACACTAACATGTGATGTATAAATAGAATTGCCTACGGGAGAACATCAAGCTGATAGAAATCACTACTCAGGAAATGTTGTATGAGCTGCCCCAAGATTATATCACCATAGTACATCTTATATTGAGGTTTTATGTAGGTTTTTCGGGGCTATGTGATAAGACCATAATTACGTTGTATAATCTGTTTGTATAAATATAATTATTATTTCTTATTATGTTAAATTTTTGAATTTCAAAGGTCTGGATAAATATAGGATGATATTCCATATTATTGATAAATTTTGGAAAAAGGGTATTTTAAATTAGTTTATATATACATTAAATAATTAATAATGTAAAATTATTTTTAAAAAAATAGTTTTCTACAGTTATGACCAGTAAGAAATTTAGAGTCTATTAAAATCAACATAATTTTTTATTGAATAGTAATGTATGAATAGTATTATCACCCCTAATAATATTAATGAATAGTAATGAATAGTAAATTGTCAAATAAAATAGAATCATCACCCATGAATGAATAAATACAATTTAGACATCTTAAAAGTGAAAAAAATGATCATAGTATATGTTTTGGTATTTTTGTATGTCATAAATAATTTATTTAAAATATTATAATTAATTTAAAAATTTATAATGGAAATTTATTTTCATAAAATGTAACAATAAATTTTTACTTTATTTTCTTATGGTTATACAATAATTTTATAGGACCTTAATTAATTTTTCAAGGTGTGATAAATCGAGTTATATATTTAATGTGGTTTATTTGAAATAAATAATGATCTAATTAAAAAATAAATTAAAAATATTTTTTTTTTTTCTAAAATAGAGTTCATGTTTTAATTTAGAGCATCAATATTAGGTTAGTTTGAATTTGTGAGATATTTATAAAATGTTCTGTTTTCAGTGAATAATAAGAATACAGTTTTGAGTTTTGGTGTAATTAATGACATAATTATTGATGTAATAATGAAGTAATAATTCTGGTGGACATGTGAATAGTATGATATGTTATGAGGTGTCCCAAAGGACCAATACCATTAGAAATTACCCTGGTAAAGCACATGGTTTTTAAAATACCACAGATGAGGATTCCCTTGGAAATTAAATAAATATTCCCTCACTTTTTCTATAAATACCAAGACATTCCCTCGTTACATTCAGTCAATAATTCTCCTAAACTATGCTCTAGTATTTTTACCTCCTAATTAGTCCTCCCAAGGTGCCCTCAATCCCACAAGGTCCCATCCATTGAGCTTTTGAATCCACTCTTCTCTGTAAGGGGACCTTTCACCCTCCCCTTTTATATCATGACTTCATTAATGTTATATATTATATTTTCCATTTCATTATGAGTGGGTATGTTATTTTATGACTTTATTACAAATAATTTCATGTAAAATTGATTAGAAACCATTTCTTCTGTAAAAAAATGATTTTAAAAAATTTTAAGTGACGTCGTTAGGCTACTAAAATATCGTAAAAGAAATCACATCTTCTATTTTATTTCAAGTTTCCTTTTTATATGATTTGTCATTAAAATATCCATAACATGAACTTATTTCAATTATATTCTATTCCTAAACTATGTTATGATTTTTTAGTGGGATACGCTTGTCCCTGATGGTTTTTGTGTATTCTAAAGCCATGTTATATACCTGTTATCCTGATAAATTTCCTCTCAAAATTTATCTATTTCACTCAAGAAATTTTCCTATTTTCTTTTTGTGAATACACAAAAATATTTTATTTATACGGTTATACATAAAGAAATTAAATTTATATATGTTATTCTATAATTTCCGTACATATAAGCAATATTCCCTTTCCATGGGATATAAATGACATAATGATCTTCTTTTTAAGAAATTTTTAAAACGTTGTGACTTTCATATGAAACACATTTCTTTTATATTCATTGGGTTATTTATGAAATGTTTGATTTTGATCTATATGGATCATATTAAAATAAATACATATTAAGGGTGTGCCCTGATAGTGCTCCAATGCATTTGGTAATGAATTTAATCTCTAGATGTGACTAGTTTCACGATACCTTGGGCGATAACCTTGGTAATTTGTATGACACATTGGGGATAGACCTTGGTGATATATTCATGAATGTATAAATTAATTTTTTTGGCCAAAAATTCATGTTATGGTTCAATTTATTTTCCTTATGATATGAATCTACTTCCATTTATCATTTCTTTATGTTTTTCAACATGTTCTTATTGATATCACAATTATATGGATTCCCTCTTTTTCCTTACTGGGCCTTCTTCTCAACCTTTCTTTTGATGTATGTATGCAGGTTATGAGTTATATTATTCATACATTGGATGAACTTTTCAAGAGTCTTTTCAAGGGTATTTAAAGGGGTGTTTTAATTTTTCATGTATTTGGTTACAGATTTCCAAGTCACTAGATATTAATAGTCCTCTGTTTGTTATATGTAATGAAATGTTCTGTTAGAAAAAGGTGTGATGCTATATTTATTCTTTTATCTAGATATACTATAGTATCCTTGTATTTCATTCATGTTACTAGACATCTTACCCCTACAATTAATACACAAGCTTCATTTAGGCATAGTGTAACTAGATATCCTAATTCTTATTTAAATACTTATTTATTTCCTTTAAATTTATCTCCAATGAATTATGTTCAACACCTCAGGCCCATCCTCATCATAGAGCCAGCATCTCTAACTCGTACCATGTATATTTTTGTAATACTACCTCTAGAGATCCTTCATCTTCACCTACTGATCCCTATTATTTGGAAAAAGGGAAAGGGAAATCCACCTTGATTCCTTCAACATATCCTAATATGTGTGAATTGTTAGAATATTTATCATTGATGGGGATTATTTTCTATCTTTTTGTTAAACAATTTTGTATTTATATTCTCTTAATTTTTAAATGGGATTCGTAATAAAACTTTTTTCTCTTGGATTTACTATTTTATTCATACTTATTTATAGTACCAAAAGTGGTAGAAGTCATGGTGGTATTCATAAATGGAATTTATTTTATATTATAATTTTTTTTATTAACATCTTAATAAATATCTTAATATATATTCCATATATAATTTTATTTTATATGTTTCTGTTGATACACAGTGTGACTTATTTTTCTTTCATACAGTGATATATAAAATTCCATGATTTTTTGTTCATATAAAGGGAGAAAAGGTTGGAACCATTATTTTAGAGATAACCAAATCCTGATCATTATACCATTAATAAATTTAACGTGTTATGGAATAATATTTCAATAGTATGTAGATTAGAAGAAGTTAGGATAAGCATAACTCACTAGTAAATATGATTCCCGGAAAATTATTAATCACCGTTGAATATGTTTTACTTCCAAGGATAACTCACAATTGAGGACACTCCTAGAATAAAAAATTGGATATGTAATAGAATCACCCATAGGAAACAATTTTTCACCAATTATTTTTGGAAAATTATGGGAAAAATCACCATTAGAGGATTAATCAATGTTGGAATTGATATATGTAAATATATGGAAAACACTGACCATTGGAGAAGACCTATGAAAATTTAGCTATGTGTTGGAAATATTTACATCCAGATATGAGTTACAATTGATGATGGGCTACCACGCGATTGGAAATTGGAAACTATGTTGAGACGAACTACCATCGAGATGAGCCATCGATGGCCAGACTAGTTGCAAGACCGAGTCATTGTTAGGATGACTCAGAGCTGGTACCTTATCTTTTTATGGTTTTCTAAAACCATGTTATATAGCTATTAGGAAAATCCAATTTGGTCTCAAAATATCTCTCTTTCTCTTAAGAAATTATCATATTATATTTTTGTGAATACCAAAAAATATTTAATATCTAGGTGTATTCATGAAGACATAATATTGATATATTTATTTCTGTAATTGAGATACATATAAACCTTATTCCCTTTCCATGGGTTATAAATGACTTAATTATCTTGCATTTATGCACTTTTTAAAACATCATGATTTTGATATGAAACCCATTGATTTTATTCATTTTGTATTATTTATGAAATGTATGAATTTAATCTATGTTTCTCGCATGAAAATAATGACATAATAAGGATGTTCCATGATATAGTTCTAATGAAATGCCTAAAGAATTCAATCTATTGAGATGACATGTTTCACGATACTGTGGATAATAACCATGGTAATGTTTATGAAACATTGGGGATGAACCATAGTAATATGTTTAGGAATGTATAAATTAAATTTTGTAGCCAAAAATTCCTTTTATGGTTCAATTTATTTTCATTATGATATCCTATATTTCTATTTCTCATTTCTCAATGTCTTTCATCAAGTTCTATTTGGTATCACAAGTTAACTAATTCCCTTAATTTCTTTAATGGGCCTTCAACAAACCCTTTCCATTGATGTATGTCTATAGTTTATGATATGTAATTGTTTTACATAGGAAAAACATTTAAAATGGATTTACACGGGAATTTATTTGAATGTTTTATGTTTTCATGTATGTTATTCCTAATTTCCATGACACTAGAATTTAACGGTCCTATTTTTGTAAAATATAATGAAAAGTTATGTAAGAAAAAGATTGTATTCCATAATTGGTATCAAAGGATAGATTAGTTATTTATTGAAATTATGTTATGAAATCTTTAGGAAGAACCCTATAGAAAAGTTCTAATATAGGAAAATATCTAAGAAATTTGGTGAAATATTATGTAAGTTGTTTCCAAAAAAAAAATCCATGTCTGGATACGAACAAGTGGATGTTACTCTGGCACAGATGTACCTATGAGTGAAATGTCGGACAAGGAGTTTCGAGCTTGACCTGGGGTATCCTGGTACACGACAATGGGACTTGCTGCACTCCGAGATTGACACTCTTGGGGGATATGTTTGTTCAATCACAATATTTTTATGAATCATTATGAAGGATTTATAGGGAATGTTAATTGTTTAAGCATGAATTTTTAAGACTAAAATACATTATGGTTAAATGATTCATAAATGAAATAAGCTTATAACAAAGGATTTTTTATTTTAGAAAATGGCATGCAATAGGAGGAACCGTGAAAATGCTGACCACACTAGACCATTTTCTGACGACCCTAAGAATGAATCCATAATTGAAAATTTCATGTGAATTATGAACCAACAGACTAAAGTTATGGTAAATAACATGAATCAAGATGTGAGTCTCATATCACTATGAAGGGAACAACATTATGTAGAGTCGTTTATTCATCAACGACCTCCATCCTTTAGTGGATCTAATAACCCATTGATTACTGAACAGTAGTTCGGTACTATCAAGAAGATATTTTATATGATTCTCTATTTGGGACAAGGGAAGGTCACCCAAGCTGTTTACTTCATAAGGGGAGATGTTGATCAGTGTATGGAGCTAATAAAAAACAATTTTCCAAGAATGGAGGATGAAGCAATGGATTAGAAAGTGTTTGGAGGGATCCTCTTTAGTATATAATTCCCTCATTCCATGCGAAAAAGAATTGCGAAAGAGTTTCTGAGCTTAATTAGAAGGAGAATGAATCTATGGGAATCTATGAGATGAACTTCACAAGGCTTTCATGATACATCTCTAGCATTTTCATTATTCCAAATGGTATGGTTGATAGATTATTCAGTGGGCTGAGACCTCATCTGCAGAAGAATCCAGCCAACTGAGACTATTATAGCTATTAGATGATCATGTGTAGTGAGATTAAAGTCGAACTGGAGTTTGGTGAGGTGCAATGTTATCATAAATCCAATGACAACAAAAGATCCATGGAGACATGATTAGTGTGTAATTTTAATCAGGGAGGAGGAGGAAAGGAAGATAAATGTCCCACGTGTAATTAATGTGGGGAAAAACATTCGAGGAACTACCTACTCAAAATCAGGAAATTATAAAAGTGTGGAAAAGATGTCCATATTGTGTGGAATTTTCATAGAGTGTTGAAAATTCAACTTACCAACACTAACGATAATGGGAAGATGGTGCAGGATCTACCAGATGTCCAATTCTAAAAGCGTGGACAATGTGGGAACTTTCCCAATCACTGTCCAAATCTGAGGGCAGTGGCGGGGAATCACCATCAACCTCATCATTGGTCAAGGGAACAAGTTCATACCATTTTAATCACTACAGCTAAAGTTGATAAACCAAATGATGTGGTGGCAGCTACTCTTATTATTCTCTCCAAGCTTGTGTGTACTTTATTTGATTCTAGTTCTACGCAATCCATTATTTCCTCCATGTTTGTAAAGAATTTATAATTAATCCCTAATTTTCTAAAAGTTGAGTCATCAGTCAAGACTCCTTGTGTGAATATCCAAGCATCGTCAGTGTTTAGAAGCTCTTGTATTTACATTAGTAAGCACAATATTATCCCAAATCAATTAGTCATTCCCATGCTAGAATTCGACATTATACTAGGGATGGACTAGCTCTTAATATATAATTCTACGATCAAATGTAGAAGAATGGAAATATCGGTAGTCTAGAATGAAAAACCTACAGTTATTTTGTATGGAGAGATATATCAACCTTATCTTTGTCTAAAATAACATCCCATATCATTCTTTATTTAGATGATCGGTGAAGATGAAGAAGGAAATGAGATTATTTGGATATAAAATGTCCCCATCATCTAGGAATACATTGACATAATTCCTGATGAGTTACGCATACCTCCCCTTGAAAAAGTGGTAGATTTCTCCATTGAAATCATAACTGGATCTCATCCGAATTCAAAAAACCCATATAGGATGGAAAATATAGAGCTGGAGGAATTAAATAATCCCCTCCAAGATCTTTTAGAGAAGGGGTTTATCTTTCCATGTGTGTCTCCTTGGGGAGCACCTGTTCTCTTTTGGGAAAATAAGGATTGATCGATGCAGCTATGCATTGATTATAGAGAACTAAATGTGATAATAGTGAAGAACAAATACCCTCTTCCAAAAATTGATGACTTATTTGACAATCTTCAAGGGGCTCAACTGTTCTCAAATATTTATCATAGATCTGGTTATCTTAAATTGAAATTTAATAATGAAGATATTCCAAAAAATTCATTCTGATCAATATATCGGCATTATGAGTTTGTTGTTATTCCATTCGGCCTGACTAATACACCTGTTATTTTTATGGATTTGATGAATAGAGTCATTAAATAATACCTTGATAAAATTTTGGTAGTTTTTATTGATGATATTTTGAGGAATTCCAAACGTCTTAAGGATCATTAGGATCATCTAAGGTCAACTTGAAAAACTCTGTGGAAGGTGAGTCTCTTTAGAAAGTTCAAAAAATGTGAATTTTGGTTACAACTTGTTGATTTCTTGGGGCACATAGTTACCAATGAAGAAATCACAGTTGACCCTAAAATGAATTTTTTTTGGAGGAGTGGCCTTAGCCTACAACAATAACTAAGATTCATTTTTTACATGGATTAATGTGATATTATAAGAGGTTTTTGATAAACATTTTATGATGTTCTAATCCTTCAACCATGCTACCTCGAAAAGGGGTCATGTTCATCTGGGAAAAGGTGTGTGAGCAATGTTTCGAAGAGCTGAAGAAGTAATTTTTTACTACACCAGTGTTATCTATGCCCTCTTATGGAGAAGGATTTGTTATTTTGAGTGATTCATATTTAAAAGCGATTGGGTGCATCCATAGGAAAAATAAAAAAGTCATTTATTATTCATCATGATAGCTAAAGACTCATGAGCAGAATTATCCAACGTATGATCTGGATCTGTCTACGATCATCTCTTCTCTGATGATATGGAAGAACTATCTCAATGGGGAGAAATGTGATATATACACAGACCATAAAAGTTTGAAGTATATTTTCACACAAAATGAATTGAACATGAGACAAATGATATGATTGGAACATTTTAAATACTATGACTGTTCAATTCATTTTCATCATGGAAGAGTAAACAAATTCACTGATGCATTAAGTAGGAATGACCCATTTTTTCTTTCCATGATGAGGATTTGAAGATATTATTTGATCAATGACTTAGTAATGTTGGACAAGGAAATTGTGAGGTAAGGGACATCATCAACCCTAATAAAAAATTATTTATCAACCATCATTACTAGAGAAGATCAAGAATGCTCAGAAAGTTGATCCATTATTAGAGAAGAAGATTGAAGATGTCAAGGATGAGATGTTTCCTGAGTTCAATACTAATCAAGAAGGTGTACTGAAATTTCATACATGATAACATGTTTCATCTATTCCATAAATATAGAATAATCTTATAGATGAATTTCATATCTCTACTTTCTCTATATATCCAGGTAACACGAAAATGTATAGAGACCTTCATGATCATTTTTTGTGGGATAATATGAAAAGGTAGATTGTTGAATACACATCAAGGTGCATTGAATGTCAGTATGTGAAGGCGGGGAAACAAATTCTTAAAGGGGTATTGAAACCACTACCCATGTAATCATAGGTGTTGGACAATATCACTATGGACTTTGTCACTGGTATCCCAAGAACTTATAAAGGAAACAATGCGATATGGGTTATTTTGTACTGTCTCACCAAAAAAATCCCATTTTATATCCATTTGAGAAGATTTATCTTTTGATCAACTTACCAAGATTTTATGTGAACGAAGTGATAAAGCTGCTTGGAGTTCCACTTTCTACTGTATCTAATCATGATAAAATATTCACATCAAAATTATAGAGAAGTCTTCATTATGATCTATGCACTAAATTGATTATCAGTACTGCATATCACCCCCAAAATGATGGCCTATTTTAAATGACTATTAAAACACTTGAGGATATGCTGAGAACATGATCAAAAAAATTTAAAGGTTGATGGAATAATAATCAATTATTAGTTGAGTTCTCTTACAACAACAGATTCCACTCGAGCATTCAAATTGAACCCTATAATGCTCTATATGATAAGTTATGTAGAACTCCAGAATGTTGGCATGAAGAAGGTGAGAGAAATCTTCTTGGGCCTGATATTTTGCAAGAAATGGCAAAAAAATTCCATGCCATCCAGCAACACATTAAGGATTCTCATTGTCAAAAAAAGATTTATGCTGACCACCGTCGAAGGGACATGGAGTTTGATGTTGGTGACAAAGTCCTTTTTCAAATTTCACCTTGATGGAGATTCATGAGGTTTGGGAAGAATGGGATGCTCAGCCCTAGGTACATTGGCCCTAATGAATTCCTTGATCGTGTAGGAGAAGTGGCCAATCAGCATGCAATTACTCCAAATCAAGAACTAGTTCATTATGTCTTCCAAATATCCATATTGAAGAAGTACATACCTGTCCCTTCACATGTATTAAATCCAGATGTGGTACAACTGGAACATGACCACTTTTAGGAGGAGTATCTGTTGTAGATCATGGAATGTAGAAACAAGGTTCTACGCAACAAGACTACCCATCTTGTTATGGTGTTTAGGAAGAACCACAAGTATGATGAATCCAAATCAGAACTAGATAAATCTATGAGGCACAAGTACCCAATCATTTTCTCTTCTGATTTGGGGAAAAAATTTCTTAAGGGGGGAAGAATGTAACGACCAAAATTTTTGAATAATATTTGTTTCATAATTTTGTGTATTATGTTATTTTATACTCAACAAGACTATATCCTTTAATTAATTAAGTGATAATTGTTAAAATAATACCCCTAGGTTTTTTAATGTTATATGCCCTTTGGTTAGTATGAGTATTGGAAAATAAATTCATAATGTTATGATTATAGTTTATAAATACATGATATCTTGGATAATTTATATAGAGAGAGGAGTTGTTGGCCTCATCCAACAGACTCGGTTGTAAAAAGTTCATCTTCCAAAGCTTGGGAAGGAAGATTAATCACATGGATTTGCTCTGCACCAATCCCAATCTGAACTCTAACATGTGAAGTATAAATAGAATTACCTACGGGAGAACTTCAAGATGATAGAAATCACTACTCAGGAAATGTCGTACGAGCTGCCACAAGATTTTATCACCATAGTACATCTTATACTGACAAGACCATAGTTACGTTGTATAATCTGTTTGTATAAATATAATTATTTTTTCTTATTATGATAAATTTTTGAATTTCAAAGGTGTGAATAAATATAGGATGATATTCCATATTATTGATGAATTTTGGAAAAATTGTATTTTAAATTAGTTTTTATATACATTAAATAATTAATAATGTAAAATTATTTTCAAAAAATAGTTTTCTACAGTTCTGACCAGTAAGAAATTTAGAGTCTATTAAAATCAATATAATTTTTTATTGAATAGTAATGTATGAATAGTATTATTACCCCTAATAATATTAATGAATATTATTGAATAGTAAATTGTCATATAAAATAGAAACATCACCCATGAATGTATAAATACAATTTAGACATCTTAAAAGTGAAAAAAACGATCATAGTATATGCTTTGGTATTTTTGTATGTCAAAAATAATTTATTTAAAATATTATAATTAATTTAAAAATTTATAATGGAAATTTATTTTCATAAAATGTAACAATAAATTTTTAATTTATTTTCTTATAGTTATACACTAATTTTATAGGACCTTGATTAATTTTTCAAGGTGTGACAAATCGAGTTATAGATTTAAAGTGATTTATTTGTAATAAATAATGATCTAATTAAAAAAATAGATTAAAAATATTTATATTTTTTTCTAAAATAGAGTTAATTTTTTAATTTAGAGCATTGATATTAGGTTAGTATGAATTTGTGAGATATTTATAAAATGTTCTATTTTCAGTGAATAGTAAAAATACAATTTTGAGTTTTGGTGTAATTAATGACATAATTATTGATGTAATAATGAAGTAAGTATTCTGGTGGACATGTGAATAGTATGATATGTTATGAGGTGTCCCAAAGGACCAATACCATTAGAAATTACCCTGGTAAGGCCCATGGTTTTGAAAATACCACAGATGAGGAGTCCCTTGGAAATTAAATAAATATTCCTTCACTTTTTCTATAAATACCAAGGCATTCCCTCGTTACATTCAGTCAATAATTCTCCTAACCTATTCTCTAGTATTTTTAACTCCTAATGAGTCCTCCCAAGGTTCCCTCAATCCCACATGGTCCCAACCTTTTAGCTTTTGAATCCACTCTTCTCTATAAGGGGACCTTTCACCCTCCCCTTTTATATCATGACTTCATTAATGTTATATATTCTATTTTCCATTTCATTATGAGTGGGTATGTTATTTTATAACTTCATTAAAAAAAATTTCATGTAAAAATGATTAGAAGCCATTTCTTCACTCAAAAAATGATTTTCAAAAATTTTAAGTGACGTCGTTAGGCTACCGAAATATCGTAAAAGAAATCACATCTTCTATTTTCTTTCAAGTTTCCTTTTTATATGATTTGTCTTTAAAATATCCATAACAAGAACTTATTTAAATTATATTTTATCCTATACTATGTTATGATATTTTTTAGTGGGATACGCTTGTCCCTGATGGTTTTTATGTTTTTAAAGCCATGTTATATAGCTGTTATCCTGAAAAATTTCGTCTCAAAATTTATCTATTTCACTAAAGAAATTTTCCTATTTTCTTTATGTTAATACACAAAAATATTTTATTTATAGGGTTATACATAATGACATTAAATTTATATATGATATTATATAATTTCCATACATATAAGCCGTATTCCCTTTCCATGGGATATAGATGACATAATGATCTTCTTTTTAAGCAATTTTTAAAACGTTGTGACTTTATTATGAAACACATTTCTTTTATATTAATTGGGTTATTTATGAAATGTATGATTTTGATCTATTTGGATCTTATGAAAATAAATACATATTATGGGTGTTCACTAATAGTGCTCCAATGCATTGGGTAATGAATTTAATCTCTAGATGTGACTAGTTTCATGATACCTTGGGGGATAACCTTGGTAATTTGTATGTCACCTTGGGGATGGACCTTGGTGATATATTCAAGAATGTATAAATTAAATTTTTTGGCCAAAAAATCATGTTATATTTCAATTTATTTTCATTATGATATGAATCTACTTCCATTTCTCATTTCTTTATGTTTTTCAACATGTTCTTATTGATATCACAATTATACGGATTCCCTCCCTTTCCTTACTAGGCCTTCTTATCAACCATTCTTTTGAGGTATGTATGCAGGTTATGAGTTATATTATTCATACATAGGATGAACTTTTCGAGAGTCTTTTCAAGGGTATTTAAAGGGGTGTTTTAATTTTTCATGTATTTGGTTTCAGATTTCCAAGTCACTAGATATTAATTGTCCTCTGTTTGTAAAATGTAATGAAATGTTCTGTTAGAAAAAGGTGTGATTCTATATTTATTCTTTTATCTAGATATACTATAGTATCCTTGTATTTCATTCATGTTACTAGACATCTAACCCCTACAGCTAATACTCAAGCTTCATTTTGGCATAGTGTAACTAGATATCCTAATTCATATTTTAAAACTTATTTATTTCCTTTATCTTTCTCTCCAAAGGATTATGTTCAACACCTCAGGCCCATCATCATCATAGAGCCTGCATCTCTAACTCGTACCGTGTATATTTTTGTAATACTACCTCTAGGGATCCTTCATCTTCACCTACCGGTCCCTATTATTTGGAAAAAGGGAAAGGGAAATTCACCTTGATTCCTTCAACATATCCTAATATGTGTGAATTCTTAGAATATTTATCATTGATGGGGATTATTGTCTATCTTTTTGTTAAAAATTTTTGGAATTGTATTCCCTTAATTTTTAAATGGGATTCGTAATAAAACTTTTTTCTCATGGATTTACTATTTTATTCATACTTATTTATAGTACCAAAAGTGGGAGAAGTCATGATGGTATTTATAAATGGAATTTATTTAATATTATAGTTATTTTTTTATATTAACATCCTAATAAATATCTTAATATATATTCCATATATAATTTTATTTTATATGTTTCCTTTGATACACAGTGTGACTTAATTTTCTTTCATACTGTGATATATAAAATCCCATGATTTTTTTTTCATATAAATGGAGAAAAGGTTTGAACCATTATTTTAGAGATAACCAAATCTTGATCATTATACCATTAATAAATTTAATGTGTTATGGAATAATTTTTCAATAGTATGTAGATTAGAAGAAGTTAGGATATGCATAACTCACTAGTAAATATTTTTCCCAGCAAATTATTAATCACCGTTGAATATGTTTTACTTCCAAGGATAACTCACCATTGAGGACACTCCTAGAATAAAAAATTGGATATGTAATAGAATCACCCATAGGAAACAATTTTTCACAAATTATTTTTGGAAAATTATGGGAAAAATCACCATTAGAGGATGAATCAATGTTGGAATAGATATATGTAAATATATGGAAAACACCGACCATTGGAGAAGACCTATGAAAATTCAGCTATGTGTTGGAAATATTTACAGCCAGAGATGAGATACAATTGATGATGGGCTACCACACGATTGGAAATCTGAAAATATGTTGAGATGAACTACCATCGAGATGATCCATCGATGGCCAGACTCGTTGCAAGCCTAAGTCACTGTTAGGATGACTCATAGCTGGTTTTGTGTCATCATTCAAAAGATGCATTAATGTTTATGTTAGTCATCTAGATTGAGGTAAATAATATTGAAATGATTATTCTTATAGGATTATATTATAAGAATAAATAAAATCCCTCATGAACTTATGGAAAAGGATTGAGAACCATAATATAGACTGAATAACAATTAACTATATATGAACATTACAATATCAAATAAATATTAATGTGAAGGTTCCTCTCACATTTAATCCGTACTAGAGATCAACTATAGAATAATTTATGAACAAATAACCCTCAAAATATTTATTAAAGACTCATACAAATGATTTTTAGACCATATATTCTACATCAAATTTCAAAAACCGATCTCTAGAAACAATTCTAGCTACATTATATGAGTTAATAACTAAATATGTTATCATAAAGAAAAAAAACATTCATTATACATATTTTCATTTTCTATATCTAAATATTATATTTATAGTATGCGTATTATGTTCATACTATGTTTTAGATATGTAAAAATTTTATTGATCATTTAATAATAAGATACTAGATATATCCTCAAACTATCTTTACACATGTTTTCCCATGTATTGTGGAAGAGTTCCATGTGTGGGCTATGTTTATTTTTTTCAACATTTCTTGTGGATAATGTTCATGTGTGGCATAGATATGATTGTTATTGTAACCCTATATAGAATGTCGAATAGAGATTATATTAAACAATATTCATTGTGGTGGGTGATTTCGAATTGGAGAGGATTATGTCATGTCTTGTCACTAAACCTCATGAATTTATTCTTCTTTATGTTTTGATTTATTTCATTTTAATTAATTAAACAATAATTTTTTAATCAATAAAAACACCACTAACATGATATGTAATATAAATTAGTTTCTATATAAGGTTTTTCTTATCTAAATTTATTTAAAAAGTTAAAGTAGTTTTAAAAATTATGTTAACTAAGACAGAATTAATCATTGAGAAGTCTCTTAAAATATTATAACATATATAGATCTACTATTATTATTTACTAGGATGTTTGAAATTAATTATGTTTTTTATTTAAATGTGTTTAATATGGAAATTATTATTTGTACTCAATTAACCCCCATCCTGAGATACTCAGTTCAACCATATACACCAAACTGAAAATCATTAAACTTAACAATTTATCTTTTCTATCCAAATTTCATATTGGCACATGTAACAATATTGTTTCTTATTCATGATCAACATGGTCCCATTGAATCCCATGGTCATATAAAATAATGTACTACAAAACTGTGCAACATTAAATACATTTTTTACATTGTTTACCTTTTTTTCTTAAATCCTTCTTGATAATCCCCATCACCAATCATATCTAGTGTTTAAATGGGGATGATTTACCATTGGGATAATTTACATTTCTTAACCAAACAGCAATACCCTTTTAAAAGACTTGTATTCAAGGACACATAACCTACAACATAAAATGATAACATCTTAAGATATTGATTGTATAATATTTATAATTAATTAAATCATTATAATAATTTTTTAAAATAAAATGAATTTTAACTGTCATATGTTAAACATTTCATTGTCCTCTCATGTGATTTTCACTATCCTATACTAAACAATTTGTTGACCAATATGGATGGCCATAAAATGATTCAAATCAATCAATATGTTTTGATTCCTGATAGTTTTTATTTTATATGATGTCCACAAATGATAAATGATCATACTAAGAGACTTATAATTATATAACACATGCCTAGATGTGTATCCTAATATTTTGATCATCCGTTCAAATTTACCATTTTTTGAGTTTGATTTTCAAATCAACATAGTAAATTGGGTACCCAAATCTTACAATAATGATCAATATTAGTGAGGGTTAAAATGTGGATCATGTTATTAAATAATCAAAAAACTAATTTGGGAACCATTATGAATTCTTGAATGCAATGTTTTCCAAAATTCCATTCTCCATTGGATGCATGAATTTATATGAAGTGTCAGTACATCGTGATTCGAACCAAAATCTCTTTGATGGAATCACATTTTCAAAAATTCTAGGTGGAATATATATAAAATAAATAACTATGCAAACCACTATATAGATGGTGATACGTAATGATTTTGTCATATCATTTGGTCTTTAAGTCAACTAATTATAGGATGAAATTTCCATATTGAGTGTTCATATGTGTAAATGTGTTGTTCTTGAAAAGGAGTGGATTATCTAATAAGAAAAAAATCAAAATTCCAATATACTTTTCATCAATAATTTGTCTCCCCAATAATGAATTTTGATATACTAATATGGAAATTATGATCCATTTGTTAAGAATCATTATATTGTTCTAAAAAATATAGTATGTGTTTCATATAAATGAAACACATGTATTTCATTAACTAGATGTAATAAAAACATATATTGATAACAATACCCTCCAACTAGAACTGATCACAAGCTTCTATGGAAAATTTATTATATGAATTATAGCTCCGAGAATGAGCCATATGATTCTATTTCCCTAGTGACTAAATTATATCATTGTTATTTATCTAGTAAATTTTCATCAATATTCTCTATCAATATAATAAATCCCATTGTGAAAAGATGTATTTTAAAATTTTCTGATCTTTGGAAAAAAGAATTTTTCTCTAAAATATATAAATATTCCCTGATTTTTAAGAATGAAACACCACATTTAATACCCTCTCATGGGTAAAATAATTCCTTTCAATAACTCACAATTTTTTTGATCAATAATCTCTAACATGATTTACAGTTGTGATACTATAGCTGATTCTAGATCATGATATGTACTTAAAAACCAAATAACACATCCCAGTTTCATAAAAAAACTTAATTAGTCCAGATTTTATCCTATACATAGGCTCTAAAAAGTTATTTTCACAATACTCTCTCTAATGAAATGGAATTCCCATTCCAATGATCATTTTATTTAGAGATGGGATTTATGGTTAGTCCAAAATAAATATATGATATTAACATACTATGTCTATAAATCTACATTTCATAGTGATGTTCCATAGTATTTACATGTGAAAATATATTCAATGTTTTCAATAACTACATTTTCACCTTTATCAAAAGTGACATGGTCTAGGAAAAAAACAATACCCAAAAAAATTATATTTTTTTATATATCCTATGTTTCATCAAAATCATCAAAAAAATCTCTAAACTATCTTCTGGTTCTGTATATGATTTAGAATACACCATAATTTCGATAATAAAAACCATAAAGAAAGATTATAGGTACAACTAAATGACGTGATTTTCAAATTACATTAAAACATTGTGTTCATTTGTAGGGCCAAATGGGAATTCCACATATTTGTAACGACCACAACCACTCTTATATGTTTTCTTCGGTATACCCTTCTTACTATCATGGAGTTTTTAATACCCTATGAATTGATAAATTTTATTTATCCATTATGCTCCTAGAAATTTATCCAATAGTTCATAAATATAAGGTCATGATTATCTATTCACTATCATAACCAGATTCAGTTAGTGATAATCAATATAGATTTAAAATTTACTATCAAAATTCATGAGATAATATTAATGTTGTAGTTGACATTTTTTGACTTAAAAACAGTTAATAACTCATTTAATTTGAAATTTATTTCATTTAATTAAATTTTCTTATTCTATACGATAGAAGTGAAACATTATTTCATAATATGAGTATAACAATTATAGATTCCACTATCCAATTAGGTGGAAAACTAGTTGAATATTCTGAAAGCACATCAGCATAGAGATCCAAAAAGTGTAGAAGCATTTCTTCTATCAGTTATATAATTATTTATTAAATATATTTCTTGTAATTAATAATTAATATTTCCAACCATTGGTTATATATCCAATACAATTTTATCAATCACAACCTTGTATCCTTGAATGAAATATAAAATCCTATTTGGAGATATGAATCATAGTGGTCATTCATAAAAATGTGTATGGGCCATGATACAAACTAACTTATCAATTACAATGATCAATTCGAAACAATCCACGAACAAGATAGAAATGTCCCAATAAATCCTGGATCCATACTTTTTTATAAAACAATATTGAAATTTAAATACCATACACTACGGATTGGTAAGAGCTGTATGGATAGTCTTTATCTGTGGAGTCATCTTGATTTGAAATATCTTTTTTTGAATGAAATGTGAATAAATAAAATAGTTGGAATCAATAAAATTGAATATAAAATTGATAATAATTGATTTAATTACAATGGAACATCATAAAAAATGAAGGTCCTATTTTTTCATCCCTAATCATATTCTCTTATTGATAAAAAAATAATTAATCACAAAAACTATTTTAGTAGATGCCATGTTGTTTTTTAATTGTAATAGGAGTCAGGGTGTTCAATGAGTCACCCTAGTTTGCATGGTTCTATGGAAGATATCATTTTTGACATGATAATCCAGTTGTAGAAGAAGATAAATATGATAAATTAGATATATTAATTGAAACTAGATTTGTTTAATTATATAAATATATCTATATATTCCTCATTTTATTAAAATATTCACATCTTGAATATTGTTTCATAAAACAATGCTTGATATGTTCAAGTGAACTACATTATAAATAGGTAGGATTGCTTCACAGTCATTATAGAATATTAAATGATCCATTGCGTTGATTATTTTATATTTTATCACCTTGGACTTGGGATTACCTATTTCTCTTAGTTTAAACATGATAGTTCTCTCCTACTCTTGTGTACACAAGCATAGTTCCTCCAAATTAAATTCCCTATTAAAATAAATTTCAAACACAATTTCAATGTTGAAAACATATATATTATATGTAATACTGATCACATGTATCAATGAATAAAATTTAACTTACATTCTAGACTCAATAATGCAATCATTTAAGGATTTTATAAAATCTATTTATTGATAAAAACAATATAATTATATAAATTATGTTTTATAGTCCATCATTGATAGATTTTATATAATATGACTAATGAAATATTACAACTTTTTTATCATGAATTTAAAAGTGTAGAATTATATATTAAACTGCTATTCAAATCCTTCCCATACTATAACATGGTAATCTTTATATTTTACATCCAAATCCTACCATTTGTGTGAAAGATCCACTAGCATGATGACTCCAAACCCAATCATCGATTCATTATCTATTTAATGAAATTCAATGACTTTGGTATTTTTGTTTAAAAAAACCATTAATATTAATATGTTCACAATTGCCTCATAATATTTTTGGATTATATTTTATAAATTACACTGAATGGTCCTCTTTTCATGGAATATAATTTAGATTTCTCATACTAATTTCTTGAAAAGATTAAATTCTACTCAGAACAAGATATTGGTTCACTTAAGTTTTAGGTGCCACCATGTTCTCAACATCCTACTTTGGTGGGTATCATGGCATCCTAACTAGTTTCATTTATCAATAATAAAAAAATTACCACTTATCCATCACTCAAATAAAAGGATATTCATAGAATATTACTTTTAATTAAAATCAAAGACTATTATAACTATTACATAATAAGTAAAAATTAAATATGAGGCATGATTTTCTTGTGTGATATCTCATTTCTATGGAATGGTATAATTCACTAATTATTTAAATAAAAGATTATAAAATGAAAAAAGACCTATATGTGTCTATAAAATTTATTATTCCAAGAACTACCATATTACTTAATTTTAAATATAATGTTGTTGTATACATAATATTTTTTATATAAATTTGATGATATATATATTCTTATTAACTTTATAACATCTTAATATGTTTTAAGAATGAATAATTATAACATATGTAAAATCTATACATGATCCACTTTCATTGGATTAACATAAGGTTATATAGACCTTCGGTGATTTCCCAAAGACACCAATGGCTCGAAATAAATACCAAGGGTTTACTAGAACACTAATGTATGATTTTAAATTATTGAATTAATTGCCACCTTGAAATAAAAAATAAATACCCAAAGTCCAAAAATATGATTCATGAGGTATAAACATTACAAGTAAAAAAAAATCTATAAAAATTTACAATATCATAGTAGTGGAAAAAATGAATAACAATATAACTCATGAATGAATTTGGAAATTTTGATCCCTAATAAGAAATGTGGCATCATCACACCCCATTCCATGAAATAAAATCCTTGATCAAAACGCGAATCCCCAGAATTAATATATTTACCCTATTGTATACTTTTACAACAATGCAATATATTATGAAATATTTTCAGATCCATGTACTAAAAGGTTGTGAGATTATAAGTCCTGATGTAAGATCCTGACCATCTAAGGATCAGAATAAAACTCTTTGTATATGCACTATTTTGTAATTTTTTTATTATATCCTGGTTGGTATTTATAATGGGGATGTATTGGGTGAAACATGAGAAATTTGGATGTTTTTGGATGGGTTTATTCTGTGAAAAATTTCGGCACAATTTTCTAAAATTGTACACCCTTCCAAAGAAAACCATGAATTCCTAGAAAGTGGGAAAATCCATGGGAAATTAATGTTTTGAAAATAGTCCAACCACTTATTAATATTCATGTGATCTCTAAGGGAGGTTCATGGTTAAGGCACACTATTTGGTAAAACATTCACCCACACATGGAAAACATGCATGTTGGATTCTTGTCCCCAGAAAAATTATAAAAAAATAAAAAAAACCCTACTATTAATACCAAATCACCCCAAGTTAGAACAAAAATCATTTTTATTAATTTTGATACTCCCAAATGGATTCTTTAGAACCTCAAAATTTATTCTTTAGGTATCTATGATTCGTTTGTCTGATCTGAACCTCTCCTAGAGTTTGATTTATTCCTATGTCATTTTCTCTCTCTTCTGTATAACATCCCAAATGAAGATCATTTTTTATTAGTCATTAGAATTCGGATAAATCATGATTTTTTAAAGTATTGATATATTTTATATTTTTTCTCATATTTTTTTGTACATTTTATTCTTCATCATTATCTTCATCAATTTCATTAAATTTAGGGAATATCCCTTGAGAGAACATCCATCAATGACCTTTAAGAAGGTGATCTATTTATCAATTATAAATTTATTGATTTTAATTACATAAAGGTAATTTCTAAATTTGTATTTCACATTTTCCAATTCTATCATAAGTTGTATTAATTAATTTGATAATTAATTAATGGAATCATAGAATTGGTTAAATGAAATTTTATGTCATACAGAGATTGGTAGAACATGGGAAATTTAATTTGGTAAATGTGGTTATTAAATTGACAATTAATGTGATATTATTTTATTGATAATGGGAATTAAGGGATGGTTGGAATAACCTTTAATAGTTAACTGTATAAATTTCTATATGTTTAAAAATGGATTAATAGTGAATTACTCAAATTATTACATGAAAATTAATTAGGTGATCCTTCATTTAATGAATTCAAAAGGTACACATAAATGATAATGAGTGAAAGAAGGTTACAGATTATTTAGCATGACGTATATGAGATTTTTATAAATGATTTATTTTGATATAAATTTTATATGTGTTTGGGGAATGGAATTATTCTCCAGAAGCCTATATGTGACTGAATGATATAAATTTTTTAGAAAAATTTTCTTTTAAAAATTCCCATTTGTGATAGAAATTGGTTTTGCGAAAAATAAAATTCTTAAAATATCCACAGGGATCTAGACATGGTTTTCTATTAAATAAATGTTAGAATTAGACTCTACTTCTATTTTTTCCTAGTAATAATTTGGAATGTAATTATAAAAGAAAACCCCAGTGTTATGTGATATGGGATGTCCCTTGCGGATGAATGAGATTGTGGAACAGGCTGAAGTATGTATTGTTTGTCATTTGACATCATGAACATTAGTGATTTATGTGGTTAAATAAAGATTAATGAAATTTGATAACTTTTTCTTTTTTGTATGTTATTATTCTTATATATATATATACATTGTTATTGAATGAATTTTACTCAGAAACTTCTGGTAGTGGATTATTGAGTTATACACACACCCAACTTGGGATTCTGGATTGGTACCTTGTAGACATCATCTTTTTTAGAGATGATTTGGGAATGAGCCACATGTTAAATGGATGAGCTACGATAAATCATAGAACAGGGAACCATACATGATGTCAAGTACTTTATTGGAAATTTAATGTGTCTTTATTTTGTTTCTTCATTTATTGTATCACACGTATTGGGAATCATATTCCAATTGTATTAGTTTTGGATTTTGTATTCTAGTTTTCTTCATCATCTGATATTGGTTTTATTTTTGTTATCATTATTGTATTTAGTTGTTGTTTATTTATTTATACTAATGTCTGACTGACTGAATAGGGGTTTTTAATTTTATTTTCAAAAGCCTCATTTTGGAAGAGCAGTAACCTACACAACCGTTGGGAACCAAATTACCCAAATACACACTTCAATGTTCAAAATTCAAAAAACACCCACAGGTCTCCACTACTGTCGTTGCCACTATCGTTGTCTCCATACAACACCATCATCGAGTCAAGAAGATCACAGAACCACACAAAAATCCAAAAATCCACAAATGAAATTCAAATTTCATGTAACAGACATGAAACTCATTGAGCCCTACATCTTACGCGAAACAAGACCACACAACGCCTGAGACATCATCATCACCTCTGCACGTCGGTGTTTACACCATCATCGCATGACTCTCCATCGATGCAGCACCACACCAAAATCAACGAAGCCACGAACCATCACCGGTTCAATAGAAGGGTCATCAGACCCAGCAATCAAGAGGGTATATTCTACCCAATGTTTTATATTTGAACATAGATTATATTCCACAACCTATTTTATATGAGGAGTCACACATTAGGTATTGTAATTTATCGGCTATTAGAACATTTTTGTGGTACCTAGGTCAATATATTACATTGTTGTATCAAAGTGGATTTCTTTTACTCTCTTTTATATTATCATATTGAGAAGGTAGATAATAGAATAAGAAAATTGAGGCCATGGAAACTTTAGTATTCTTATGTTTTGATAAATCATGTACTATCGTAAAACACATGTTTTCAGTCTGGGATTGGATATTATAGATGTGTGTATCTATAGTTGAATGTTATTTCACCTAGATGATTCTATTGTTTAGTGATTTAATTGATTATTCTATTTCCAGATATTTTACTAATGTATTAATATAAAATAAGAGTTGTCTAAACATGCATCATTTTAGGCACTATAGATGTATTATGACATACAATGAAAAGATGTTTTTTAATAGATTTTTTGAAATGTTATGATTTTCTTTATTTGAAAAATCATAAATTAAAAGTGGTATAATATGAAATTGAAAATTATAAATGATGAATACAATGGTAATTTGAATCTAATAAATGGGTGTCCAATGAAAAACACTAAATGTGAAAGCATTTTACTCTATTTTATCCATGAACAATATAATGATTTATTGAGGGTAGAGATCATGCCATTGTTTTGACCATATAGAAGTACATGGGGATTTATTTTTATAGATTTATGTGAATCCCTCATACATAAATGTGATATTGTTGTGCTATATTTCCTAATTTGTGTGTTTGGAATTGTAGATATATTTCTACATGATGACTTGTGTTAATATGAACACAAGAGGAAATGGATAGAAATCGTCCTCCATTAGTAGAACCAGTATGTATGTTAAATTCGGGAGATGAATATGTGGAGTAGTTCTGAGAAAACATTGATAGGTGTATGTATTATTTGTAAAGGGATCTGGGGAAAATGTGAAAAGTATTTCTACCTCGAAATAGGAGTTCTAGTTGTAGTACCCTATGACTTTCACCAAAGAGGGTGGATCTGAGGAAGCTGAGTTTTGGATTGAGTCTATCTAGATGATCATTGATTAAAATGGTAATCGTGGTAAAAAATGGGTCATACTATATTCATACATGTTTCATGGGAAGGAAAAGAATTATAGTGACATCCATACATGGGATGGACATCAAAAGAATATGTTTTCTACGACCATTAAATAGTGGTTCTATGAAAACATTTACCCTAAGGTACTAAAGAAATAGAAGTTAGCTCATTTCAAAAGGCTGAACAAGGTTACCATGTCTATGATAGACTATACATGAATCTTGACAGACATGAAGTTCTTTTCTCAAGTTCTTTACTATAGTGAAATGTTATCTAGATGTGATAAAATGTGAATTTAAGTGTATGGTTTACAACATCCATCTAAAAAAGATTTTATATTTGGTAAATAATGACATCATATCTATGGGTATCTTAAAGCAGGCTTCCAGTGGGAAACAAGTTGTATCTTCTAGATAGCTAGGAGGTATGTCTTCCGAGAGTCAGAAGCATCAAAATGAAAATTTCATTCAGGGATATGGAAAGAAGAGTAGAAATAGGGGATTTTCATATACTCATGACCGTACTCAAGTGACCATCGACAGAAGTGGTAGGCTGCTACAGATTCACAGATAGTGTCCCCAACAACCAGTATAGTGCTTAAAATATATAAGTATTAAATCTAATTCATTTACTTACGAACCCATGATATAATAGTGTTGAAAAATCAGCTAGGACAAATAAATGTGTATGAAGGGGGTATTCTATAACATACAAGACTATAATATATTATTCTACTAGCCATGGAGGTCAGGGTAGTGGATGATGAATTTTTAGAATGGTTTTCTCATATTAGTAGTGTGGTGTATGTCAAGGAACATAGACAACATAATAGGTAATAGGGGTAGGATAGTTACATGTAGTACACCCTACACATGTGGATGAAAGGGTAGACCCTTGACATTTTAAGGTAAATTTATTGTAGCTTCTAAAATTTATAGTTCCTTATTTGGTATCTGTTCTTCTTATTCATTTATTTCTATGAAAATTGTCAATCTGATGATTTTGACTTTCGAGTTTGTGATTAGGGTGATGATGATCAATATAAATTTTAAATACATTCAAGAGGCATATTATTATGTAATGATTTTTCTACCTAGTTTTGGGAGATTAATGAACATAGAGACCTTTTCATCTTCTATATGTGATTATTGGACATAATTTTGGGTATGTAATGGTTACTAGTATACCCATTCCACATATATTTTTACTTATAAAAATGAAATTTACCACCCCCGAGGGTTACAATCATGTTATTTATAGAGACTGGGATATCTATGAAGACCATGTATAGAAAATAAAACATCAGCTAAGGGGTATCAATTCTCATGTTTAACATTTATTACATGATGATGGTGGCGTGAATAAATATTCCATTCAACCCATTATTGACAAATTAGAGAACATGTTTATTGGGTAATTAACATAGTTACAACCAAAGAGAGATTTGTAATGTACTATTATGATCAACATTATGGATGACATAGTTTCTACTCCCTCATAAAAAATAAATAAAAAATAATTAGAATATTAAGGTTCATCTCGAACAGTTTATAGATAAAGGGTTTGTTTGAACGAGAATTTTACATAGGTGTTCTATAGTTTTGTTTGCAAATGAGGATGACATGACTTATCCCTTAGGTGATGACTATAAAAAGATGACCCTGATGATAGTGAATAATCGATATTCACTTATTCATATCAATTATAAAATCTAGATGTAGTTATGAATTTTATGAGTTCGTTGTGATGTCATTTGAGAAAATGAACAAACTAAAAATTTGTAATTCCTAGATGAATAGAATTTTTCAACCATATTTGGATCCATTTTTTATTAAATCACAGTGTTCTCTTATACACAAGTTGATCACTTCAACATCTATACATCATCCTGGATGTTTTGAGTGACTTTCTCTAAAAGACACACTATCTATATTCCTATTTTGGATTTAATATGTACATTTAATGGGAAACTTCTTTTTAAAAGATTATTAGTGGACCTAGAGAAGGTGTAGGAAGTGATTTATTATGAGCTACCCAAAATTGGTTTTTATATCCACCGTTTTTTAGTATTAGCATGCCATTAACAGATGGTCATCCAGGTAATTTCCAATTGAGAACAAAAAAATTAAGGGAATGCCAATGTTGGGATGAAATTTCAATGTTATAGAGA
This sequence comes from Viscum album, assembly GCA_963277665.1. Taxonomy (NCBI): domain Eukaryota; kingdom Viridiplantae; phylum Streptophyta; class Magnoliopsida; order Santalales; family Viscaceae; genus Viscum; species Viscum album. Next base: position 1,796,593,301 of record OY728163.1, on the reverse strand, counting down.
AATTTTGAATGCTTTACTTGAAGTAATGAAGTGATTTAAAACTATAGTGATTTGAATCCAACTCGACCCATGTTAGTAGTATATGATGGTTTGAAAATTATCATTGACATGCCATTCTTCAGTGTTGATAGAGGGATATCATGTCGTTGCATATGGGTCATGATAGTTATGGTGACAAGAACAGAACTACCCAATGCACGACATAGAGTCAGCTTCAATGGTTTTTGATATTTAAAATTGGAGAAATTATCTTCTGTGAGACTACTTTAATTTTAATACGTACCAAATGAACATAAATTATATCTTTTAGAAAAAAGATTTGAATCTGTAGAAGAGATGATGGGTTGAATATATGCATTCATTTGAATTTGTTTTGTCCAACACACCTATAATGGATAACAATGTTATTGATACTTTGAGTATGGAAACTCAATAATAAGAAATTCAAGAGTATATATGTATGATGAAGATGATGAAATTGATGGTCGAAATGCATGTTGTGGTTTACGAGGGAAATGTAGATTACTCTTATACATGTACCAGTGGCATCCCTACTTTTGAATAGGATCTAGGAGAGAAATTATGTGGATCATGAGTGTCTAGCCTTAAGGGAATGCCATAAAGGTAGGTTGTCTCCTTCCAATTGGACTATATATAAGGATGAGATAATATATGTAATAAATTGGGATGTTGTGATTATGTGTATGTTAGAGGTGCTAAAGTGCGTGTTTCAATTCTAGAATTTGGTGGTGCATCCCAGATTGAACCAAATTTATTTTTATGTATAACTATTTTTTTTGAGTAATGTCGTGAAAATGATGATTACAGGGTTCATGATATGATGCTACAACTTTTTAGAGGTAATGGATGAGCGTCAATGACCTTTAGGTATTCTAAAACCATAACCCATTCAGAAATGAAAGTTTGGTGATTTTACCCTACACATCGTGGTTGGTATCTCGATGATGCCTCAGAAGAATGATGCCATTTGGATGGTTTTGGACTGGATAATGAATGCACTACATTTATTGCCTAAACGGAAGACATTCTCACTGGTTCAACTAAATTCCATGTACATATGGGAGACAGTCTACTTGCATGGGGTTCTATGGAGTATAGTTACAGATAGTGACTCAAAAAATACATTACACTACTATAAGGGCTTAGAAAAGGTTCTTGGTACATAAGTATTACTATGTAAAACTTTCCACTAATAGATAGATGGGTAGATGGAGCATACAATACAAGTATTAGTATATATGTTATAGGCATGTGTTATTAACAATTGTGGAACTTGGGAGAAGCACATAGAACATTAGAGTTCCCCTACATCAAAATCAATCTATAAACATTCTAAATAGAACCATATAAGGACATATACGATAGTACATGAAGATTAACTCTTTATCGGATAGAGTAGGATGATTCTGGGCTATTTTGACTGAGTCTTGTCTAGGTGGCATCCGAAAAGTTTTGGATAATTAATAAACACATGGGTATTGAAAAGAGTACCTAGAAGTCATATGTTGATGCATGAGAATGTCCTTATGAGTTTTCAGTAAGGGATCATGTTTTCCACTATGTTTTACCTAGAATAGGTCACCATAGGATTCAAACACCCAACATGATGGAGCCTGAATTTTTTCGACCTTTTGAGGATGTGGAGAGATTTGGGAAAGTGGAACATTGATTGTATATTCTATAATTTTATATATCTATACATGATTTCATTCATGTTCCTAAATTATATATTATTACAATGAACCTTCTAATGAGATTTTTTTGGTTGATGTTTAGTTTCAGTCGGATGTTTCTTTCAAAAATAATCTGATATATGTACTTGATCAATGTGAGAATGTGATTTGGGGATTTGCTATATTGATAGTTCAAGTTTTGTGAAACTATGAGAATTTTTAGAAGGAATCATGGGGGAAGGAAGTGAATAAGCAAGAACAGTGGCCCGAACATTTCCCCTTAGTTTCTTAGTTATGATTGGAATTATTATTTGATGATGAGATGTTATAAGGTGGGGAAATTGAAATGTCCCCTTATTTTTTAGAGATAAATCACACTTATTTTAGAATTATTTTTATTATTTTGTTAATATTTTTTTGATTAATTTTTTTATGTTTTAGGTGAAATATGTGAATTTTTTATGTTTTGATGGGGTTTAGAGAAGTTGTAGATTTGTGTATAGTTTGACTAAACTGTGCGCCTTTCCCTAGAAAACCACGCATTCCTCAATAGAGTGTAAATTAGTAGTTGGAACACGGTTTAAAAAACATGTATCTAATTAGTAGTAACTATTTTCAACTATGTTTGGAACATGTTTGTTGTGCACAGATGCTAAATTATGCGCCCCATCCCATGAAACTATGCACGCATGTTTTTAATGCCCTGAAAAATTATAAAAAATTCTTAAACCTCCCTATATTAATCCCTAATCACCCATACTCATACCAAATCTCATAACTAGGAATTTTAATGATCCTAGATGGATTACTAGGACTTAAAAATCTATTAGTGATGAATTAATGATCCATTTGACTGATATCCACCTCTCTTAGTAATTAATGGCTTTGCATGTGGTTTCCACTCACTTAAATCACTATTCTTTAATGAATAGAACTTTTTTTACCTATTATAGTTTGGTTAGATCAAAATTTTATAGGTTTTTGTTCAGTAAAACCATATTTATAGGATTTTTTCTAGATCATGATATACATCACGATCATGATAAATATGTTTCAATTTGGGGACTTTTATTGGATAACATCCATAAAAAACATTGATGTATGTGTTCTATGGAACAATTACATGTGTATTTATTTGAATTAAGTTTATTTAATTGGGTATTTTTTATTTCTCATTTATTAATTTTATCTTAAATTAGATTAAGTAATATTTTATTTAATTAATGGATTCATGGAATTGGTTAATGGAAATTTTCATGTGTTAATGATATGGGTTAAACTTTGGAAATTTAATTTTCTAGTTCTCGCTATGAAATTTATGATTAATGTGATAAGATTTTATTCTTAATTGGAATTATGATATGAATTTATTATCCATAAATGTGTTATTGATTATATGATTGAATGTTGATAAATTTATTAATGGTGAATTTTTCGTATTATTCCATGTTAATTTATTTTATGAACCATGTTTGTTTCATGAATTGAAAAGTACACTTTATAATTATTTATAAGATTGTTAATAATTTTCTATCATGATTTATGTGAAATTCTGATAAATCATATATTGTGATATATATGTTATTTCTGTGACAAACATGGAATGGTTCTTCTAAATCCCATATGGGATTTGATGATATACATGTGGGGAACAAGGACTGATGCTTCAGAATACCATATAATATAAAAAAGGGTTGTGGGAAATGGTTTGATTCTTTAAATAACCATGGGGTTTAATTTAATGTCTCATATTTTCTAGGTTTTTTTATTATAACTATTGTTTTTGACACCATGTTCATAGTTAGTGTTCTATTATGAGGCCAACTATTCTCGAAATAAATTGTTGAAATATATTAAATATATAAAATAGAACATTAATATTGTTTTCTTGAAAAATATAATAACATCTAAACATGATCCTGAATGAGAAATAAAATGGCACTGTTGAGTTCAGAATGTTGGTTGTACATTATGTGTGATGTAACTTTAGTTATCAAGGGATGTCTGTGGAAATGTCATTTCTGGAATAGAAATGAATTAAATAATAAAATAATATATTTAATTTTATTTTTTAACACAGTGATTAAAAATATTAAAATAGGTTATATTCATGGAAATCCAAGGATTTCCACATAACATTGTTACCATTGGAGAGACATTTGAGTGAGAATCATTGAATTATCTCTAGTTACCGAGGATTAAATTAAGTATCGATGATTGAATGACATCAAATTTGAGGGATCTCCCCAATTATCACAAAAAAACTTTTTATTCCTTATTGATCAATCTAAATTGAGGAAGGGTTATTTTTATTTGATTATTCCTCATTCATGATTTATTCAAAGAAAAAAAATCCATCAACGAACATATTGTTATGTGGTATCAATGTCATGCAGGATGAGATTATTTTCTCAGGGTTATAGAGCATAATTTATGGTGTTTTTTTCTATTTCAATTTTCATTCTAACAGAAATGAATTTATATCCTCATGAACATTGATCAAGGACTCCTCCTATAATTTATTCTTCTGCTAGTTTCCCTTGATTCTTTAATTTTCCTCAGTGGACTTTATTTTTCATATTAATCGACAAATCCATATCAATTGATCATTGAACACTTTTTATTAGTGCAATGATCCGAAGTTATATATATAGGATCAAAACTAGATGATGTATGTGTGATGGTGGAGATAAAGATACTCAGATGATAAAGGATACAAATTTTTTTTATTTTTCATCATTCATTATCACAAAATGAAGAATGGACTATGACCTCATTTTCTTAATGGATTTGTTTCCATAATATATTGATCGAGCATCAGAGGGGATTACGTGTGAATTTTCATTATTATCATTGTCATTAGAGCTATGATATGAGGTGTAAGTATCCTTGTATTTCAGTATATTATGAACGTGGATTTCTATAAATACCATACACACACATCTTGTAATCCCAATTATATGGTAGTTAGTAAAATTTTGATGATGTGGTTTGTACTTTGGGAATTACGCAGACATGGATTAGTCTACCTGGGAAACCAATATTCAGTGTACTCACACACAAATTCATTCAATAGACCAAAAAAATTGGTTAATTCATGTAATAGTACATAGGGTGGATCCATGTGCTTGGACACAGTTAGAATAAAAAGGAATCCTATAGGTTGTGTAATACTACACAAACAAAACATTATTACATGTACTGATTACATGGGTAGGACCTCAGGTCAAAGGACACATCATGTGACCCCTACTATATGTTGTGTGATCTTTTACACATGGATTAATTCGCATTCCATCCATATATGGGACATTATCTATTAGGGTATTTTTCCCATATCCTTTCATTTAATTTTGGTATGAAATCATCTCTTACATTTATGAATATGATCAATTTAGAATGAATTCATGGATACATTTGTTGGAAACCATCTGAGAGGCATGTGGTGAGATATTATATTAATTATCTTGTAATATGTGGTGTTCTTGAGATTTTGTGACCAATACTATGCGGACGTCAATCCTATACTTAGCGGGTTAATTCAGATCGATTTTTTGGTATCACCACATGGCCTTGGTAGTGATAATAATTATATTATCATATTCTCCTCAGACCATCAACCTGTATCTTATCCACACAAGACCAAGTGAGCACTAACTCAAAAATTAACATTATTAGTGATATCAAGCTTAGATGTTTCTTCTCTTAGAGGAGTGATCTATGGAATATTAAATTTGAAATTCTAAACTATTATACTATTGTTGGAAATTTACATGTTAAATTCTATGTTTCTAAAATATGTACGGATATTCATATTATTTTCATTATATACATATACCTATTTAAAACTATATGTATTTTTTATTTTTAATTATTTTTGGTTTTAATGTTTCCTACAGAGTATTTTTATACTCACCCCGGAAAAATATTTTCCTGCACATTTCATTTCTTGTATAGATGATCATCCCTTTCAACTAGTTTTAGGATGATAAGGAAAAATGGTACTTAGTGAAAAACGACATACTAGGTTGTGTTATTCTTCAATCCTCAGAGTAGTAAAAATACTTTCATTTAGGATAGACTTCTGCTTTCAGAATCATTATGGTCAGATTGTATTCGTCAGTATTTATATTCATTTACCTCATGTTTACATTGATTATGATATTCAGAGGTATTAATGCATGGTTTTCATGGTTTTTACATTTTATTATTGAATGTCCTTGGGGATATGTTCTTGTGTAAGGATACTTATGATAAGACCTACCATGTCAGTGATATGACTATTCAGAGCTAGACTTCAACCTCTGGTTTAATGGATGAAGGCTTGGTGTGTCATTGAATCAGACCCACTACAACGAGTCATCAAGGTGTGGTATCATATTGTTTGGTTCAACATTATGATAGCATGACTTTAATATTGGATTGGGAGTCATTTTTAAGAGGTTTGAGATTTAATATTTGGACAAGGACACTAGTGATGGATCAATAACCAACATATACATACAATAGGACTCTGATCACCTTGTTTTTGACCTAGTACATGATAAAACTGGTTGTATGATAAATAATGTTTCATGCATCATATAAGAATGTGTCATTATTTCCATTTCCTTCTTGAGTCATCTCTCCATATATACTCATTGACCATGATACATAATCTTAACATTAAGGATACCTCCATGGTGGATTCCTTATAGGATTCGTCATTATCATGATAATGGTCCCCTCATAGATGAGGCTCAGAGAAAGGGAAAATTTATAAAGATAATACCTGTAGGTGGTGCACCAGCTATACCACTTATAGGGTAGCACATCTTACCCACAATACGAGTAGTTGAGTTGAATATGCTGATCCAAAAATATAGTTTTTTTGGTAGAGAATCCTCAGGTTCTGAGGTGATATTGACTAATATTTATCTTAGGATATGCCTGAGGGAGTGAATCGAGTTTTTTCTTTGGTTAGGTCAATAGAGGCTCAAATGGTGGTCCAATAGGAAATCATTATACACATCTCATTTGAGTGATGGTAGGTTTCAGTTAACCAATATTATGATGAGGTTACACTTTCATTGATAGATTTTTTGTTCTATTTCATAGAGTAATTATCACATAATATGTTGCGGGTTATACATAACAAATATAATCTACAACGGAAGGAGGGAAATATATCCACAGAATAATTTGCATATAGGATTAAAAATAGTCTATTTTATAGATGGAAATGGTTATTGAGTAGTTTTTGAGTTATCAAAACATCATGTTTGGTTCTCTTAGTGACATTTGATCCTGTTTTATCCCTTTATGTCTGCTTGCCTATGCTGGGGTGCTAGGGAAACCATTGGTGGCTTATAGTTACTTGGATGAGTAGATAAATTCTATAGTTGTTATTAGTGATAAATAAGGATTATATACTTTTGAATAAGGGTTCTAATCTCAATTTCATGGACTTGAACATGTGAGACATTTCTGGAGGAGGACCGAGATTGAGAATTTGTAGTTTTTGGATCACAAGGTGGGTCTAGTTAGTGAAGAGAGCGGGGGTTCTCATTATGTGATGGAAGATGACATTTTTAACGATATTTAGTGAACTATTATACAAATAATAGAGTGATTTTTGATGATCTATTAAGGCTGATACAATAGTAGGATTATGAATGTTTTTAAGTTGGGGGAAGTGGCTGAGAAGCTAGTTGAGAAGCAAGAGTTGGTCAACGTTTTGAAATTTTACCACCAACAACCCTAATTGGACCACTCCTGCCATAGGGAGATGGATGAAAACATTGAGTATTTATTCAGTCAATAGATAGTTATAATTCCAATTCATTAGGAATTATTTGAGGTACAATGATTATCTTTTCTATCATAGTTGTAGTACTGATTGACAGAGGTCATGTAATACATTCTAACCATATACCTTTTATATCCCGTTGATATTTTTATTGAACCATTTTCTTGAACCATATTATTTGATATTCTTACTGGAGATGACATAGTGAACATACAATTATGTTGATAGTGTGACCTAAATATGGGAGGAGATTGTTTATGTTGGAATCTCATGGTAGTAGTGTCAATTCTTAACACCATTATTCCTTGTATGGATGATTATATATAGATAAATCCCATATTAACTATTTTAGGAGAAGGTTTGTCTGTTCCAGTGGATATGGAACCAGGTTTTAACTTTTGGTTGAAAAGAAATCCTATATTGCACTAGTTAGAATAATTCCCATGAGGGTGAAATTCATTACTCATCATTTGGCTAGAATATCCCTCGGTGTAGCGGATTTTGGGATTTCTGTTTCCCTGCAGTGGTGGTGGAGTACTTGGATGTCTTCCTTGCAGATGTTCCAAGTTTACCTACCCACCACGATATATAATTACGAGTTGATGAACACCTTAATATAGAATCGATTTCTACACAAGCTTACCAGATGTATCCCAAAGTGCATCGTGTGGTAAGGGTGTTGTTGGTGGACATTGAGAGGAAGAGAATTTTTCAAACCATTGTTTCTCCCTAGTAATACTCGAATTTTTTTTAGGAAGGAATTTTGGAGCCTGAGGCTTTTTTTATACAATCGACACATAAAACAGTTGACCATGTCTAAAAAGTATCCACTAATGAAGATTGATGACTAGTTTGATCATCTGAGAGTGGAATATTGGTTCTTGAAGCCTGAACTCAGATCAAGATATCGCCAGTTGTGATTACAAGAGAACAATATATTGAATACAAATTATCGATATCGTTATAGTCACAATGAGTACATAGTGATTCCCATAAATGAAACAAATTTTCTAGTAGTGTTCACGAGACTCATGAACTATATCATTCTACATTACATATACAAATTTGTTTTAGCCTTCATCATCAAAATCCTTAAGTACACAGTATCCAAAGAGGATATGGTGAGACACTTGCAGATAGTTAAACAAATACTCTGAGGGTTCCAAATTTACATAAATATCTAAATTTTCCATTTGTAGATTCAGGAGGTCAAATTTATGGGACTTGTTATCTCAATAGATAGAGGGGAAGCAGACCAAGCCCTGATCAAGGTATTGTTATATTGGTATCCACCCAAATGAGTGTTGGAGGTGCACATTTTCCTTGTATGGAAGGATATTAATGTAGATCCATTCAATATTTATTTTTATTATCATAAACCATTTCAATATTGACTCGACAGTGGTAGAATTTATTGTGGATAGAGATGTCCCAGCATGCCTTTCAGTAGTTGAGATATATTTTGATGAGCCCTCCCATCTTGAGATTTCCATAGGAGGTTTCCATTTATGCAATATTCGTAAACTCATTAAGAACAATATTTGGTTTTGTTCTATTGTATGGGGATTTGGTTATTGCATATGGTTCACACTAGTTTAGACCACATGATAATAAATATATGACTCATGATCATGAGTTAGCAGTGGTAGTCTTGTTCTTAATTATATGGTGAAAATACATGATGGTAGCTTGTTTTATCACCTACTATGATAAAAAGAGACTCATATATATATCCTATTAGAAGGATATTAACTTGATACTTGGGATATGTATGGAGTTCATCCATGACTATGAATTATAATTTATATATACTACTTGAAAAGGGAACATTGTAGAAAATTCTCTCAGTAGGACATCCTATTCACATTTGCTGAACAAGGTGTCAAAGTAGTTTATCCTAGTTGTATTTATCTTTTTTATGGATATGGAGAAACATACCTCCAGTCAATGGTCGTCACCTCAATACTCTTATATCGAGTCCGAGAGGCACAAATTTGGGATACCAACTGTGAGACCCTACAAACCTTGATATCCACATGGCATGCATTTGATGGATTGTCTAAATGTAGGGTGAACATACTTATTTCAATAGGATTCACAATGGCACCCATGATGGTGCAAGAAGAGGCTCATTGGGAGTTTCAGTCATCTCATTTGTTGGTATATATGGGTAAGTAAAATATGTACTCGGACATATAATTATAGTTTTGGAAGTAAAGGACGATTAAAGGAGGTGGAATGTTTGTATCTTAGTTCATTACTTGTTAACAAGTGATTGATGAGCACAATGTTCAAGTGGGTTGACACAACACCAAAAGTTTCCAGAATTGATGTGGGATAAGATATCTATGGACATCGTGAAAATATTACGACATGTGTATTGGGTACATAATGACATAAGTTTTATCATTTAATGACTAACCATGTCATCATAAATCCTAGATATATGAGATAAAAGGTCAATTGATAGACAGGGATGCCTCTACCTGAAAGAGACAATCTGAATCCATGGAATTCAATCCACAATTGTTTTGTACCATGTTTCTCGCTTCATGTCAAAGTTGAGGAGGGGTTACAAGAGGAGTTTGTGTATCAAAAACACCTGATAACTACATTTCACCCATGAGGTGATGTCTAGACTGAGAAGACTACTCATGTTTTGGAGTGCATGTTACAAGAATGCATGTTGGAATTTGTCCATAGTTGGGAGGATCACTTACTAATTGTGGAGTTTTCATAAAAAAAATTACCATTCCACCTTTAATATAGAACCATTAAAGGATTTGATTGGGGAAACCAATAGGTCCCCAAATTACTATACTTACCCAGAAGAGTCAACATTCATGGAACTGAAGTGGGTATGAGCTACAATGGGGAATGCTCATATCATCGCAATGTAGATGAATATTTTAAGTAACCATTTGAAGTCTTATGCTGACAATCGATGATGGCCTTTGGAGTTTGATGAAAGTGACCATGTGTCTTATGGGTTTAACCTTTACATGGATTATTGAGATTTTTACTTAGTGGAAATATATATTTGATTTTCATTGGCCCTTTCAAGATGTTTTGTCGAGTTTGTGAGGTGGTGTGTCTCTTACTCTACCACCACAATTAGACTAGGTATATGAATTTTACGCCATTTCACAACTGAGGAGGTACATGCTTGATCCAACATATGTTATTATAATTGTTATGTTTAAGATAGAGGATAGAGTGACCATTGGTGAGTACACAGTGGATATCGAGGATTGGAATGAGAGGATCATTCCTGAGAGATCAGTTCATTTGGTGTGTTTATGGTAGCAATTAGAGAATCTTCAGGAGAGGACATGAGATAAAGAGGCTCATAATTATGCTTATTTACCACATCATTTTGGTAATACCTTATTTTTTATTTCCCAGGATGAAATTCCCTATGGTGGGGGAATATAATTTCTATGATTTTATCTGTATTATATTTGTTTACTATATGGATTATTTTCAAGACTGGGTGCTATGAAAAGTGTGATCTTGAGGCCCAGTGTGCCCAGAATGAGTTTTGGAAATATACTAAATAGATGAGGGAACCTGTTTCATGGATAATTGTATTGAATTTTAAATTGGAGACCAAAACAGAAATATGAGGGGAAAATTGACATCATAGTGTCGATTTTTGCATAGGAACAATGATAAATAAGTTAGAACAGTTTGTTTGTGGAAAAGCCATCACATGTAAGGAAATTTAAATGAATAAAATAATTAAATAAAATAGATATGAATAAAATAATTAAATAAATATATATATTTCATGTTTTTCATGAATTGATTAAAATCATTAAATTGACTGTTTTGTGGGAAATCATGGGTTATCTGCATAACTATAGAACTATTGGAGGTCTGTCAGTGAGAGCATTAAAAACTCTTTAAAAGGAATGATGATGATATCATGGAACAATGATCTATGTTCATAAGATAATTGTTTTATCTCACTAATGATCATGAAACAACTACATTCATTGTCAGTGATCACACCAAATCAAATTAAGGAATGGTTTTTTATTTTTATTCTTCCTCTTTCTCCATTTATATGAAAAATAATAACAAATCAATGAAAATGATGAACCATGGTTCGATTTTCAGGTTGGATGGGTTTATTATATGGGTTTATGATAGGATATTGTTTTTGTTTCTATTTTGATTGTTTTTCTAATAAAAATGAACAGAGATAGACATTCACATCGATCAAAGTCTTTTCGTTGTATATATTCATGATATTTTTCCCTAGTTTCATTTTTTTAGGGATGCTCAATTTTTGGAATGTAACTCGACAAATACCAATAGACTGGTCGATATTCATACCTTTTTTGAGTAATAATACAAAATAATTGATCTGGGATCATCCTGATATGACGAAGGTGTGACTGTAATGATAGAGAGATTCAAAAAACAATGAATACACGATTTCATATTATTTATCATTGTTCAATGATGAATGATTAATGGTTTACCAATCTATTTACCCAATGAATTAGATGTAAGATTATAATTTTCTAGTTGTAGTGAATCTTAGGTGAGACGATCCTTGATTACCAATACAATTGGAGCCGACATCCAAGGTGGTAGTGGCACAAGATTGTGTAGAAGAATGAATTGTGTTTTTTTATAAAAAAACCCAATACACACGATGTGTAATACACCGTTTGACTACATGTAGTAACATTTTTAGGACTAAACTTAATCTTTGGAAAGTAAATGTACAAGGTATAAACTATAATGTAATCCTATACGCCATGTAATCCCCCGCACAACAACCTCATGGACCAACTACACAAGGTAATTCTTGTATTGGGACACATTAAAACATACATGGGCTCGATACGTGTACTAAAACCCATGTAGAAAACATGATCAAAAAAACATTTCATGTATTACTATACATACATGGCTTTATAACACATTTCAATTACATGGACAAGACACATTCTCTTGGGACACAAAATTAGACCCCAGCTATAGACCGTGAACTCTATTATACTTGGAATTAATCCATTTTCTACATTATCATTGAAATATTTTCATAGGGTACATTCCCTTAATCCATTCAATGATTATTGGTATGGAATCATCTCATTGTCACTGGTCTATGATCAATTCCGCAAGAAATCTATGATATAGTTATTGGCATCCCTCCGAGAGGCTTGAAGTGAGATCCTTTATTCAACTTCATGCCCTATGTGGAGTTATTAAAATTATCATGACCAATAATATGCAAGATTCGATCCACTACATATTCATTTAATCTATATTTAGTTTTTGGTATCACTTCATGACCTTGGTAGTGTTCCTCATCAGTGTATCATATTCTCATCTAACCTTCATCATGTATCTTCTCAGGATGACACCATACAAGCACTACCTATTGGAAAAACAAAATTAGTTTTATTTGAAGGAGGATTGTGTTCTTATAGTGGGTTTCCTTATGAAATATTCGAGTTGAAATCCTAGGCTAGTATACTATGAAAATGCCTTAGCTATAGAATATGTGCCATTCATAATTATATTTTCAAATTATTGTCATATGTGACTTATACATGTACATGTGTAGAGATAAATGTATTTTCTATTATTGTATGATTTTTGGGTTAGGGGTGTCCTATTGAGTATTGTTACACTCTCCCTGACATAGGATTTTACCTTAAAGTTTCATGTGTTGGGCCGGAAATCCTCATTCAAAGAGAGTCCAAGGTGGACTCAGACCAGATGGTGCTTAGTGAGACCAGACATACCAAGGTGTGTTCCTACATCATTCTAACAGTAGTCCAAGTCATTTCTTTTTGGTTAGACTTTAGATTTGTACTCATTATTGTGGGATTTTTTTTCTATGTTTTCAGTACATACAGTCAAACTATTTCTATGGGATTTAGATTTAAGCATGGTTGTCAATTATGATTACATTTTAGCATTTTGTGTGTGACACATTATGATTTTATGAATTATTTTTCTTTAGAATTAATTAACATTCTTGATATTTTTCATTTCACATGACATTGGAAGTCATTATATATATATATATACATATATATTAAAACAATAATTCAAATATTAATTTCACACACAATAATGACATGGTCAGTGCTACACAAAATACATACTTCTCTTGTGCAACATATAACACCAACTTGGCGTACGTTACATGCAACACCGAGTTTTTATGATGGATATTTTTATTTTTATCTTTAATTATATTCGTATGAACTTGAAATTATACATATTATTATGAAAATTTATAAATTAATTTAAAATATGTTTAAGAATTTATTTATAGAAATATAACATATTGATCTCAAAAGATATAATTTTTAATATGGTCATTTTTATGCTTAAAAATACTGTTTTCTCAAATGAACCACATTTAACAATCAAATTATTTTAGACATTTTTATAAAAAAAAATTTATAATGGAAATTAATTTTTTAATTTAGATTTCTAAGATTATCTTAGTGTTAATTTTTCTGATTTTTCTGAGAAACATCATTTTTTATGAATAGTTTAAAAATAAAAAATTTTAGACAAAAATTTGATTTCATTAAAATTATTATTATTGTTAAATTATATATTAAAATTTTAGGAGGTCAAATTAGAAAAATTATACGTCTAATAATTAAATGTACCTCATTATTATAAATTTCACTTTGAATTTGAATATAAAAACATAATAAATTATTTAACTTTTTTTACATTAAAAACACAAAATTTCAACTCGTTTTTGGGATTATGATTAATCATAATTTTTATGATTTGGTGAGTGGAATTTAAATAAATATTCAAAAACAATGTAATTCATGTAATATTTTTATTCTAATTAGATCATGTTGAATTTTGAAAAAAAATGAATAAAATTTATACTAGAAATTAAGGTTAAATTTAGCTTAATTAGGGAGTAAACCTTAATCTTTGGAGCCCAAATGACCTAAAAACAAGTCCAAAATCTATTTTATGGCCATATTTAATAAAAAAATTAAATTATTGTTTTATTTTGTAGTTATTACTTTTATTAGTTAATAATATTTGTGGACCTAACTTATTTTCAAAAATTCTATCTGAGACCTTTTTCATCCCTATAAAAGGCTGCAACCTCTCCACCATAATCACACCCCAAAAACCTATAAGGATATTCCATTATCAGCCCAATCCAGTTAAAAATGTCCTTAACTTAATCTTGGTGGCCGTCCATTTTGAATAATACAATCCATTAAATCCTTTGGGAACAAACCAAAATGAGATACCTAATTACGAGGTATTATATTCTCTCAAGTCTATTCATTAATTTTCCATCCCCACTTCATCCAAATCTATTTATTATATTCATTTATAACATCACTTGTATAAAAAAAATTACTAGGATTATGTTTTGTAAATATTTTTACCTACACGTACATACACCAACATCTAATGGGTAACGAACATTTTTTTCTGTGTATGATGAACAATTGCCTCATGAAACGATGATTGTTCATTCTTCCATTACCAGATATCATGGCTACCCTTATAATTAAAACTCTACATATATATTTTATATATTATATTTATTATTTCTATAATGTTTTCTATTAATTTTAAAAAATATATCTTTTTTACTTTCCATTTGTTGTTAATATCATAATTTCTTTTGAGGAATTATAGACTACTTCACCCTCAAAGAGACGTGATTCGTTCACACAATAAATTGAAAGTATTAAAGATGGACTTAGTAAATATATATGATAAATATAATATAATAATTTTTATTTTATTATTATTATATATATATCTTTTACGTTCTTTCTCTCAATACAATAATTAATCAAAAATATCATTCTTAGGTATGTATGTCCTACCGTCTCCATGAACAGTGTATCCCGTTTCATTATTATAAATTATAAAGATTATTATAAAATGAATAAAATGTATATAAATGATATTTATATAATTTTTTACATTCATAAAAATGATATATGTATATGTACCCACAACATAACAAATTAAGACACATACAAAAATCAATGCAAATATTACTCAATGTGAAACCTTTACATATGATGGTTAACAATATGGTAATAAAATGTCAAAATAAAACCATATATTGTATTTGATATAAAAATATGGTTCTATAAATAATTTATATTAAATTTATATTTGTTATAGATATGGTTTAATCATGTATTAAGAGTGTCAAGACACAATGTTAGGGGATTTGTTCTTACTTTATATTTTTGAGATATAAATGTTATGTTCTCTTCTCTTTCCTTTTTTTGTTGTGTATATTCTGAAAATGACATTATTCCATGTATCGTATAATTTTATTTAATATTAGTGACATATGAATTTTATGATATTTCATTCATGTTTTTTATGTTACATATGTTTTAAAATTACTAAAATGGTTTTGTCTCAATTTTCTTCTTTTGAGACACATCATTTGTTATACACTTAATTTATCTTTTGTAGTATTTATACACCCATTTTAAAAGATACATGATGAATTTAATTATTTTGATGATATTTTATTTTTCCAGTAATTTAATTTCTTATTTGTATATTATGATCCCATTTTACCATGTTCTAAATATTTATTAAGACAATCTCATTGCATTTTAGGATTATTTACGTTTATGCTTTTATTGATGAAAACATATAGTACATATCACATGAAAATAAAATAGATTTATTATCCTATGTTATTCACGATTTTTTAATATATTGATAGAATTTATTCCACTCTTTTGTATATAAGATAGTTATGAATTTGTTTTTATGATATCCCGACATTTCCCTATATTTTGTCAGAAATCTATATTCTTTTAAAAACATGTTATCTATAAATATTTTAAAAGAATATTATACGAATATATAATGATCGTTTAAATAATTTAAATAACAATATGTCATGTTCCAATATTTTTAATAAAATAATCTTGTCTCTTTTTCAAAATGAGGAATCTGTCTAACTATTGAATCGTTCAAAAAAATGGTTTTTATCTTTGTACAACATGTATGGATTTATCCTCCATAAATACCTTGAATAATTGTTATTATGTTAAATGGTGAATTTTTAAAAAGATGTTTTAAATGATATTTTCAATGAAATTATTTTCTAATAATTTTCAGGCTACTTTTATATATTTTCATTGAATATTTTTTAAAAATTTTCATAGATTATGTTAAAATTTCTCAAGGAAAATGTTTTTCAAAATTACTACATGTATTATGATATGTTTTCATGTTTCATTATAATAAAAATGGTTTTAAATTTGTGATATTGTTTAAAAATAATTTTTCAATGAATAAATATATTATCCACAATAAGAATTTTCTAATGATATTTCTAAATTATTTTACATCTACGATGACATTCGTTGATGTTACACATTCCCTTCTAGAAAATGATTTAAATGTTCCATTAATATTATTTATATGAATGGGTTAGGCTTAATGTCAGGTTATTTATCAAACCCCTTTTTTCTCATGGGTTATATGATTATTAAATAAATTTCTCATTCATGGGATTTATGTTTCTGAATTCCATTTAACATTCATGGGTATTATGTTTTTGAAATATTCTTTTCTTTCACGTGTTATATGTTTATGAATTTTTTTTCTAATTCACAAGTTATATTTTTATGAAATTCATTTCTCATTCAGGGTTAATATGTTTATGAAATGTGTTTCTCATTCACGAGTTATGATTAAGATGAAATAGTTATGAAACCTGTGTCCTTTCATGCATGTTAAGATATGTTTACATTTTTATGATAATGTAATGACCCGGAATTTCCATGTAATTTTTTTTAAATAAATGGGAATATTGTGAGTCTGTGAAAATTGACGGCGCGTGATTCCTAGGCCATGTGTGCCCAGAATCAATTTATGAAATTTTGTTCGTGTAAGTTCAGTAAACATATGAGAGGGTTTTTATAACTTTTGAATCTGTACTCGGAATTGAAATCTGGGGACACCGTTGAACTCGCAGCCCCAGTTTTCTCTTATAGAGTCTTTCACCTCAACATCAGTTGGTCGAGGGTGAATGTTGGTTTTTGGGGTTTTCATGGAAATAATTAAATAAAATAAACCCATGTTTTATTTTATTTTATCTATTATAACCACCCATGTGGAAGTTGTAGGTGGGGACCACCACACTTCATCCTCCCATGAGAGGTTAAGGTGGTGGCGAACACCCTAGGCCTAAACCTCCTCTTTATGAATAATTGTGGTGGGGACACCCAATAATTCAAAACCTCTGAAGCAGAATTTGGGAGCGGGGACCACCCGACCCCCCTAATAATGGTGGGAGAGGAAAACCTCTAAACTCACTCATAAATTAGGGAGATCCTCTTGACCTCCTCTACATTTATTGTGCAAACACACATGTTGATTAATGTGCCAACCAATTGATTAATTATCCTTATTGAATTATTTTGCAACAAAATAATAGTATGCTTAATCTATTATCTTGGATTCACATTTTCATTTTGGTGGAACATGGGAGAGGAGAGGGCTTGGGGGAAATAATGTTATCCAATGAAGAACTTCATCTACCAATAAAGAACACTCATCTAACTAAAAATGATTTCCCGAGGAAGAACATCTTTGACTTAAATCTACTTCCTCAGGACTTCCTCCGATGTTGGACGTCTTCGACTACGACGAGCTGGGGCACAAACGGACGAACGAGGAAAATTTCGATGACACCGACGTCCGTCTTTTCCCAATGATTCGTCTCCTTCCCCGTGACTTTGTCGACAAACAACGAACATGGTATGGGGTTATTATCAAATTCATGAATCTATTCGATTATTATCCACATTTTTTAGTTCAAGATTAATGTAGAGACGCTTGATACCACACTAAATGCGGAGGGTGCGGGCCAAAAGAACATGGCCCGACCCCTCCGCAGATCTCCTTTGGTGTTCTTCCCGATGGAGAAAGATCAAAAACTATGTGGAGGAGAACAGGAACGGCGGCTCGCACCACCGCCCGTCGTGACAAAGGCAACGGTCCACGGTACCGTTTTTGCGGCACCGCAGCACCGCCACGCCCTTGTGGCAGCCCCTATCAAAGCCTCATGCCTCCTCCCCAAGGCACGTGCTCCCTGCGGCTCTGCCGTCCGCATACCCCGTGCTGCCGCTGGCCGAACCGGCCTGCCAACCTCCAAAGATGCCCCAGTCGCACCAGCCCACTGGCCCCTCGAGGCGCCCCAGCTGAACTGGCCCACACCCTCTCCACTCCCTGGCCGAACCGGCCCCAGCCTCTGAGCTGAGCCACCCTATTCTGCTCCCTCATGGCGCCCTCTAGGCCGAAATTCCCTTGTTCTGACCCATGGCCAGTCCGTGGCCTCACGACCGGTCCGCGCCTTCGCAGCCATCCGTGACCCCTTGCGCCCAGTTGTGATGGTCCCTACGGGTTGGACCAAACCTAATGGGATGCCCCACCCAACGGGTTCGGCCAGACCCCGTGTGTCATCCCGGGTCGACCCAGATTGGGTCGTCCATGACTGGGCCGGTCTGGGTCGATCTGACCAGGTTAAACCGGACCCGAGCCCACTACGACTGTCTTTACTTTCTTTTGGCCATTTCTTTGGCACGAGACATCCATTTGATGAACCGTCAGCAGCGCTGGTAATAATGGATCATGAAAGTCCCTTTGAGTATACCCCACTAATGTTTCAGGTATATTCGAGATATGGTAAGGACAAATCATGCACGAATCCAACCGGGCCCCCGGGACTAAAAGGTTAATAACTCACAGATCAGGTGTCTGATTGAGGTGTGGTCTGTTGCGTTGAGACCCCAATGACAAGGCGGACCTTAGAGATACTTATTCATGGGACTTCATGATAGTTGGAGTATCGACCAGTAGCTCATGGAGCGGATCCTTCTAGTGATGAGCGAGCAGAGTGCGGAGACCTAGTAGCTAGTTGAGACCTGGCGAATGCTAACTCTTTGACACAGTGAGACTCTACAAGCCCAGTGTGGAGCGCCTAGTTGTGGCGGCAGACCCACGGTAGAGGAGCGCCTGGTTGTGGGGGTAGACCCATATTACTCGACAGGAGGAGTACCTTAGCAGGTTACGAGGGGGAGTGCCTGGTTGTGGCGGCAGACCCATGGTGGGGAGCGCCTTTATGTGACGCTACAGACCCAAGGTACATGACCGGAGGAGTACCCCAGTAGTACAAGGTTAGTTAGAAGTGCGCTTGGTGTCGCGGAAGTCCCACTTTACTCGATAGGGGAGGAGTTCTCCAGCAGATGTGGTTTCGATAATGAGAATAAAATCCTAGTTGAGCTGAGTCTGTACTTTTGTGTATTCCCCATGATTTAGATGGATCACTTGATAACATAGGTATATGTATGGGAATATTCCTATGTATGGTTATCTATGGATTTCATACTTTTTGGTTTATCCTTTTTGGATTTTGTGAGACCTTGAGGGTCTCGGGGTTCTTACTGAGTATCGTTATAATCACCCCTGCACGGGATATGCCCACACCTGGTTGTCTTGGTTGCAGATGACAGACAACGCCGACTGAGACTGAGAGTACCAAGACTAGACGGTACTTGGGGGTGGACCTCTTGATGAGTCGATACCCGGAGGAGACTGACGGGCGTGGAGTGCTGAGGATGCTATATGTACCTACCCTTCAGGTAGAATCCCGAAGGATAACCCATTAGTTTTTTTCCTTTCTATAGTTTTACATGTTCTTCCTGTTCCTTGTACTTTACAGTGGGGCTTGTATTTCCAGCCCCTTTTACTTTTCAACAATCTTTTGTTATATAGTTTACTTAGTGTTTTGTATCCAGCTGTGTGCTCTATTATGTGTGTTTATGGGATATAAAGTTAATTCCTTCCCAGTTTTAGGGAATTATGCCTTTGGTGCTAGTGGATAGCCCCTGGCCTTTGGAAGGCAGGTGTGGGGTAGTCACGACACAAGCCTCGGGGTACAGTTCATGACAGATACCCTTTTCATTACATGTTTCATGATATAATGGTTTTTGATTTTTTTGTAAATGTATGTTTTATTTCACTATGAGATGGGCGGTACCTATATCTACCAATAATGAATTGGTTAAATATTTATATCACAAGGGATTGATATTACTATATTATGAAATTAGCATGGTTCAATATTATGTTGATGCAATGTTAAATGAACTTGATTTAGTAATACATGGTTGAAAGAGGTTTCAACTCAGTTTAGTAATACATGGATGGAATGAGGGGTGAACTTGTTTCATTTTTACTGGGATGGAATGGGTTGTGAACCTTATTTAATAAAGGACATTTTCAACAAATATTGTCTCAGAATCAATTCCTATACTAATATAGAATCATTATATATGATTATGGTTTTTCCAAAATTCCATGTTTTTTCCATATGTTATGATTTCATTTGTTGTGTTCTTTATTTCCTTATGAATAATGCCTTACGAAATACCAATATTTATTATGTGATTCTTTTATATGATAATTGATATGTAGGGTATGATCTTATATTTTTATAATCATTTTATCATACACTTATGATCATGATTATGCATAAATATCTCAATTTAGGACCCTTACATAGCATTTGATCTCACCATTTTAATATGTTTTCTTTCCCCATGTGATAAAGAATGGTTTCAGTTAAAAGTAATAATGGTGAAGATCTTTATGGGGTATTTTATTGATCATTCACCAGAATATAATATTTTGTTTCAATGTTTCCAAAGAAACTAAACTATTATGGTCCTTGGGCATGTCTTTTTGTAATATACTAAATATTCAAATAAAATGATGTTATATTCATGTATGTCAATTTTAGGTTGTTGAATTACAGGATCAAAAATGTGTGCACTTGTACCAGTACATAGTATAAGGCCTCCCATGTAAGTGATTTTCCTACTCATTTCTAGTCTCCACCCCTTGGACAATTATAGGTGGGCTTTGGGAATTTGGAATGTGCCCTATAATGATGGGTCATGACATTATTGACATGATGTTCTAGTCCAATAATATTTGAATCGTATTATGGTTCCCATTATGCTTGGTATGAAGTTGGTATTTATGTTAATTGCAAACAATAATTTATATGATATGTGATATCTATTAGGGATGGTTCAGACTCAGCTATATGCAAAATCAAGTGTCAATGGTTGGGTTCCATCATGATCCCATGTGATTTATTTGGTTAAATAATGTATAAGGAAATTTTATAACTCATTAATTTAATATAATGTATCCTTTTAAAAACTACATACAATATTACTCATTGGATATTTTTTCTTCCACTGATTAATAAATTATGTACAAATTTTATATACTTTTGATCTATAATAATTTTTCCTTCCATTGGACCTACAATTTTTATATTAGTTTCATATATTCAGATTTTACCTTATTGAAAAAGTTATCACCCCTGGTAACCCCCAATTTAAGATAATTATTTGGTAAATCATTTCCAATGGTATATTTGTTTTGATTATATGGTTTATTCCCGTTCGTTCAATTCATTAATGACCCTTGGCTTATGGGGTAGTGTTTTAAAATTGTTAGGGTGGTTTTGAGGAGGATCAAACATTCAGGTTCAAGGCATTTAAATTTATGATGAACATATTGAAAAACAATGCAAATATAGATATGTATCGTAGGTTTTTTATGATGATCTCTAGATTTAGTATATGGAGCTATGACCAAACTGAGTGGTGGACATTGGTAGGAATGTTTTCTGGCGTGCGAAATTACTGTTTATGAATGGTTTTTGTTTTCCATCCACCAAAGTTTTGGAGTCATATAATAGAAGAAAATGTCATCAATTTTTAGTGGTAAAGTTATAGTAATCATGGTGGTAGGTGTGAAATAAGATTGATTATGGATGAAAACATTTTTTTGAGGAAAATACGACTACATGACAAGTTTTTGGATGGTCACAAGGCATGTAGAACCAAAATTAATACAATTATCGGGTTTTTTGATAAAAGAAGGTTAAAATAAGAATAATTAGTCCAACACACCCTAAAACCATCCCTAGGTGGTAGAGCTGTGTGTCAGATGCACATGACAAGGACCCCATGAGTGGGGAAATGCCATATACTCTGTGAGTATATAAGAAGCGGATGATACTTGGGCTTGGCTAGGTGGACAAGAACATCATATTAAACATGGGAACAACCCATATCACATTTTAATGATCTTACTATATGAGACACACCATGTGGGACTTATATATGTCATTAATGGTGACATTGCCTATGAAAAATATTTAGAGGACAACATGGCTAGGAAGATGTTTGGTACAACATGTTGTGTGGGCCACATACATGTTTTGGTTACCAGTGAGATATTTCCTTCTTGTGTATCTAGTTCATTTGTACAATGATTTTAGACCATAATTAGAGTATATGGAGATGTTTTCCATGTAAAAATTGATTCAAGACTTATTAAATTACATTGAGATATTTGATGTAATTTTCTGAGAATGACACTATATTTGGAGACACCTGACAATTTTAGTGATTATGAGGGATCATTAGAGATTGAAAATGATTAAAAATCCATCTATTTAAATTTAGTTTCATTCCTCAATTCTTTATACCTTATTTTGAGTGGATCCATCCCCCTTGCTCTTGAGAATGGGTCCTCTACCTATAGAGTGACACTCCCAAACATGCTAGGGAGTGATTCCTCTAACTATTAAATGGAAATTCAATATGGTAACAGGGCATGATTCCTCTACTTATTGAGTGGGACGCCCATATTTTCATAGGTGTGGGAACTATACCTACTGAGTAGTTCCCCTAATAGAATCATGGAGTGGATCATCTACCTTTTAGGTAACACCCCCAGACATACTATAGAGACGGTCTTCTACCAACTTAGTGGACCCCCTATAGACTTAAAGAAACGGTCCATTAACTTCTGATTAACATAAACCTATTTTCATGTTAATAATTCCTTTACCTATAGGATAACTATGTGGATCCCCCAAACATTATAGGGTTTGATTCAACAATAGTTTTACTAGAGCCTCCTTTTAAAACTATGCTAAGGGTAGTACATATGAGATCATGCCCCCTCAACCATACATTGTAGTGGTGAGGTGTGGGTCCATCACTCAAATTTCTGTAAGGATATATGGGATGAATATTGTTTATATAGAACCCCGGTTAGATCTTTGAACCTATAAGAATACTAATAATTTTTAGTTTAGATGAGGAGATATAGATACCATATCTCTCTCATCTAGGATTCATGTTGTGTATATATGGATTTCTATGGGTCTTTTCTATGTTTCTTAATAAGAAACATTTTTGGGACTATTCTTACCAATTTTATATCCTTTTATACATTTATTTGTGGGTTTTTAAGAGTCATAAATTGTATTTATATAATCACACCTATAATAGAATTTCCCACCTGTATCTAATATTATTCACATGATATAAATATTAGCCTATATTTCATTAGATCATAGGGATACTCAAGTTTATATACCACATACAGTGGATGATATTTGAGATTAGAAAATGGGTTCTCTATGATTTACATTATTAATGTTGTATTATTATTGGGTGTGTATTTTAACCTTTTCGTAGTTGGTTTTATTCTACCAGATTCTGATTTACACCATCGTGGTTAATACATGCATGGTTTTAGATTATATATTTCCAACCTTTTTATTATTCATCTACACATTCACATGGATATGGTTTTTATCATATCGATAGATATACTAATGAATGAACCCACATTATTTATGACTCTATGGTCCGCATCCCCATCCCCTAGAATAATAATGGCATTAATGGGTATGTGGTCGCATGGATATATTCCAGAAAGGTGGACCCTAGTGTTTTTTTCCATTAAAATGTTCTATCAGTTATTTTATTCCAAAGGGATGCCGTTTTTCCCATTATGAGTTTTGGTTGGGATTTAATAAAATAATGTTAAAGTGTCTTGAGAGTAGATTTCATTCCAGGTTACCTTGTGTCAATGTGACAACCGACACTTCCATATGCCAATAATATGAACATATTTTTTTCATTCAAAATAATGACACGTAGGTTACTCTAAGAAAATTATACATGCACTTTATCATATGCATTCCATTGAAAATTATTCTCGGATTAGCTCTTTATATATGATCATGGATTGTATACGTTCTTGATAACATTCAATATGACTCTGTGATGTCAACAATCTATTATTTTGAGAAAATGTTGTGTTAATAACTAGTTGTGTGATGAGGAATCATTTTAAGGACCATTTCAAGAGGTTTTACCTCCAGGAAGGAATTGAGAAGTGTTATATACTAATGATATGTCCATGGACCAACCTCTAGGGGGCCCTGGAATATGATTATCAATTTATTGAGAAGTTAATAGATCCATAATGATAGAATGATAGTAAAAGTATTCCTAACATGTTCCAGAACATATCTAGATTGATAAATATGGTGTTATTAGAAGTTTCATTCTATTAGGCAGAGGAAGAATGGATCAAGATTATGGTTTGGTATTTCTATTTTTCCAGACACCTAACGATTGAATGATTGCACTAGCAACTGGAATTCTTCGTGAGATGTGTATGAAATGGTGATAATAGAGGAATACACACTAGTAATAGGTGTGTATATAATTCTTATGATATATATATATATATTATAGGATTTTTTATGAGTCAATCACCACATTTTAGCTATAGAGGACATTCATGATGTTGATGTGTGAATATCCCATTGATATTGGACCCCTCCTGTTGGGGGTCCTATTTGTGAGATATAACCTGGGATAGATGAGTCATTAGTGGAGACTTGATTTAGAGATGTTGGACATTATTTAAAACATTACATGAATAGGGATTTCTAACCCATATAAATTCTTTCATGTGTTTCAATCCAAAACCTTATTGGTGAGTTAGAAACATCGAAAAGCAGATTGTGTCATAGTATGGTAGACGAGTTCATTTTACATTTGTGTATAGTAATTTTTAGTGTGTTGATGCATCGTATAAGGTCCCTATCAATTAGAATATGTTGGAAAGGGGATAAAATAAATGTAGTAAGAAATAGATTCTATCATAGAGGTTGTATCTTGGTTTGTGTTATGAATTATATCTTCAATACCATAGATATAGTTATATAATAACACTATGAGCCATATATGACAGATCTTATCCCCAATTTCATACCTTGTGCTATGAGTGGAAACATTTTTCTCATCCATTATTCATTATGTCAATAGCCAGAGGATTAGTGGTTATAATGTTTTATCAGTAGTATGACCTCACTCTTGTGGACAATGAATTCCATTCAAAGAATTTATAAATAGTTTTGGAGAGATCATTTAATGTTTCCATCAATATAGAATTACTTCCAATAATTCATTTTTATGTGATTTTTGTGAGGGAGGGTTGCATATTTCTCAAAATCTTTGATATATTTATATCCTTTAATATGAAGTGACCTTCAAGATGGTTTGGATGATGTCATGTGTAGGAAGATATTGCTAACTCGTTATATTTTGAATAATATGACCACATAGTAGTATTTTATATAATCATTAATTTTCCTATGATTTTGGATGAGTATGAGGGTTTCCTTCTTGATGAATATTCTGATTTACCACCCCATCATGTTTTTTCAGTATGTACTTGTGACATGGATGTCTTATTATATATGTGAGAGTTATAGGTTAATATGTAGGAGTTTTTTATTAGTTTATTTGTAATACCAAATGAGTTTTTCAAATGTTTCCTATTGTTGTTCTCCATTGTGGAAGAAAAATCTTCTCTTCATGTGTCTATGGATATCACTATTATATTGATGATATTCTAGGAATATAAACTCATATAAATCAATGACCAATTTACATTTTATATGGGTTATGTAGATATAGGAGTTTGACCTCATAAGTATTTATAACCAGTGTAAGATCCCAAATTTTATATGAGGAACATAACCTTATATTAATCCCATTTTTCTTTCCCTATCCGCACACAACACCTACCATATGAATATATCCCGTTTAGCCTCATTATAAGTTTTTTTTCACTCTTCTCTATCCAGTTTTTGAATCATGTGTCATCTATTATGTGGGATCACCACTAGTATGAGATTTGAACATCAAAAAAATTTCATAGTATCTCTCTCTCTCTATCTTCTGCACAATTTTAGTGTTATATAATATTCTCTATATTCCAAGAAACCGTTTATTTCTCTATTTGATCGCATTATAGTTAGAATTAGAAGTAGATACATGTATATTTCTCCTTTACCTCCATATGTTTTGTGGTATATATGTTTTTCCTAATGTTTTAATTTATTAAAAAATGAATGATGTGCCTCATGATGGACCATTTGGTCATTTATCCTAAAAAATAGTCAATTTAATAAATTAATTATTGAGCATCAATGTGATACAGTCCTAGAATATTGACATGATTTCAGGTTGTAACCTCATCCCGAACCACATTTGAGGTTGGTTCATACATATTCTTATTTTATTAATGACACAGTTGGGTATGTATTGTTTCCACCCAGTTGTGGAAACCATTAATAAATAAAATGTGTTAATGAATGGAGAACAATGTATAGGTATAGAAAATAACATATAACATTTTTATGTGTTTTTATTTTCTAATTAATGAATTATGGTACAAATGTATATTTATGGTATGGATCTAATACCTATAAAGGTTGGGCACTGATGAAGGGATCAAGGTACAGAAACCATGACCTCTTTAAAAAAAAATATTATCAGATATTAGGATACATCCACATTTGGACCTATATTCCCAGTCCATGTATGTATGATACTATTCTAAATTCCTTAGAATTTATGTGGTCTCCTTGGCTTTGAATCATTTAAATTGGCCCATGTGGTCTGATAAATTTTATATATGTGGTGTATAATAGTGTTTTTTGTTATATGAACACATTGCTTTTTTATGTATTGATATTCAAAATGTGTATCATTGTAATGGATACATCGCATCTTAATGACTATTTTAAATAATTTAATTATATTATATGTTTTCCTATTATACATGCAAGCAGTTATAGGTTTAATTTAATTGCTCTACTAGTTATTGACACCATTGGTGGTGTCATGTTATATATATTTCACACCCTCATTCAGTCATAGATAGGACCCAAAAAAAATTCTTGGATGCATATGGGGAAAATAATTGTTCCTAAAAAGAGATTATTGATTGAAACATACCACAAGAGATTATTAGTATAAGACCAATAATTTGATGATGATGTTTGGGGATATTATTTTTCTTCTTGTGTATTTTTGGTATCCATGTATTTATGGTATGTATACCATTTTTTATATCTCCATTATAAACTCAACACCTTTAATATAATCATGAATATGGATTATTTATTATTACCATTTGGATGATTAACTTCTGCATCATGATTTTTCATTATGATGTATCCAATATTAATCTAATTTTTAACACTATTTTCTGAATCAGATCATGAGGTTATAATATTCCCATTGTACCACCATAGATTGTTGATGCTAATCAGTATCCTTCGTGTATGGGTAGTTACTCTTGAGGCCATGTGACCAACCATGTTTGGTTACCTATTTTTGAATTGGGAACAAGATGTTAGAATGTTTTATTATATGTTTTCTATTGATTGCCTCAATATTTTGGGATTGTAGAAATTGGGTTACAAGGATTCCTAATACAGTGATGATACTATTACTCAGAGTGGATAGCCCACATATAGGGGGAAACCATGTAAATTGGGATGAGACATTATGTTATGAATATTTCCTTTTATGACACACTAATTTCATAGTTGGGTGAAACACTTAAGCTGTGGTGTTTGTTATTAATATTAATTGTTCTACATAATCCATATCATAGTATGGAATGTAACTGTGGCTCATGCATCATTATTCATACCATAGTGACTGAAATTCAATTTATTATTACATTCCCTATAATTTTTATTTATTAGATGCATGATACATATTGTATATGACTTGAGTGATATATCTGTTATGCATTTAAAGTTATTAGGAAAAAGGAAGATAAGTAATTGATAACTAAATTTCCATTGTCAACCTAATTGGTTTTTATATATATTTTGAAAACATAACCTTAATTATCCCATTATCACATGATTGAGTTATGTAATTGGTGTTATATGGGCACAAATATTATATGTTTTTGAATAAATGGATTTTTTTAATTTCAAACAGTTTTTGTACATAAATAAATTTGTAATGATGATTAATTTAGTAAAATAATATTATACTAAATCTTGCATTATTTTTTATAATAAACAATGTCACGACCCGTCCCCCGGGGCACGTACCATGACTACCCCACGCCTGCATTCCATAGGCCAGGGGCTGGCGACTAGCAACGAAGGCGTACAATCCCTAAACATGGAAGGCATTTCCTTTATAAACTGTAATCACACACAAACATAGTACAAAATGAAAGAAAACACTAAGCAAAAATTGTGTACAAAGGAGTGATGAAATGTAAAGGTGCTGTAAATACAAGCTCGACTGTAAAGTAAAAGTACAACTGAAAAGGGACTAAATAGCTTAAAGGTGAAAAGCATCTCTCGGAACGTCCACCACGGATCCTACCGGAAGGGTATGTATAGATAGCCTCCTCAACACTCCACGTCTGTCAGTTTCCTCTGTGTACCAACTTGTCGTAAGGTCCACCTCCGAGTACCGTCCAGTCCTGGTGCTCTCAACCTCCGTCAGCACTGTCAGTCATCTGCATCTAACACAAAGAGGTGTGGGCATAGACCGTGCCGGGGTGAGTGTAACGATTCTCAGTAGGGACCCTAAGACTACCATGGTCTCTCAAAATTTACCATGGAAAAACTATAGAGTAAGAAATCAACAAATAGACATTACATAGGTATATGCTCATACATAGACCTAAGTTATCAAGTAACACATCTCAATGATGAGGAAAACATAGAAGTCACTGAATCAGCTCACACATGTATAAAACATAGGTAGAGAGATAGAGATGATCAGATATAGCCACTAAATCTTCAAATCTGTCGGGACCAACACATGATCCAGGAACAGAAGTCAGAACTAACGGACCAAAACATGATCCATGAACAGTCATCAGAGTTGTCGGACCCACATATGATCCCAGACCAGCTATTATGTTAGACCAACACATGATCCAGGAACAAAAGTCAGAACTGTCGGACCAACAAATGATCCAGGAATAGTCATCAGATCTGTCGGACCAACACATGATCAGGGACTATCTATTTTGTCAAACCAACACATGATCCAGGAAGGAAAGTGAGAACTTTTGGACCAACACATGATCCAGGAATAGTCATCAGATCTATCAGAACAAAACATGATCTAGTACCAGCTATTTGTTTGGACCAACACATGATCCAGGAATATAAGTTAGAACTATTGAACCAACACATGATCCCGGAACAGTCATTAGAGTACAGCCAGCCATAGGGTTTTCAAAAAGCACGCTTGATTCCGGGAGAGTCTGCTCCTCAAGAAAAGTGTCGATACATCAGCTTCCACGAATTCCCACGTAGATGTATCAAAAAGGTATGCCTCGTCATAGGGGTCTCAACACAACAGACGACGCATCAATCGGACGCCTGGTCTGTGAGTTATTAGCCTTTTAGTCTCGGGGGCCCGGTTGGATTCGTGTACGATCCAACCTGACCATATCTCAAATATACCCCAAACTCCAGTGGGGTATTCTCAAGGGGACCATTGCGTTCCAAGAATACCAGCGCCACTAACGGTTCATATAACGGACGTCTGGTGCCAATGTTACGACCAAAGGAAGTAACAGGGTTGGTAATGGGCATGGTCCCGGTCTGACCCTATCAGACCATCTCGGCCCAACCCAGACTAGGCCAACCTAGAATGGGTCAACTCGGATAGACCTGTTGGGTCTGAACCGGCCCATTAGGTGGTTCAGCCCGTTGGGTTTAAACCGGTCTGCTGGGCCCGGCCCAGCGGACTGCGAGGGTGGTTCGGCCCGGAGGTCACCGCATAGGCGGCTCGGTCCGAAAGCCAGGGCCGGTTCGGCCAATGCTGTGAGGGGCGCAGATCGGCGACTCGACTTTGGAGTCCAGTCCGATTTGTCCAATGACACTGTGATGGACGCCGCTAGTAACACCTTTGAATAAGTGATACTTAAAAGGCTAAATGTTACTACCCATGTCAACAAGGTGCACCTTTATTTTTGAGAGTCTACCTGATTAGAACTCCA
Organism: Viscum album; assembly: GCA_963277665.1. Lineage (NCBI taxonomy): Eukaryota > Viridiplantae > Streptophyta > Magnoliopsida > Santalales > Viscaceae > Viscum > Viscum album. The sequence goes on along the minus strand of OY728163.1, from coordinate 1,796,562,566 downwards.
TAGTTAAGCATGCTTGGCCTGTAGTATTAATCAGGATGGGTGAACTTCTGGGAAGTTTCCCAGGGTGTGTGTGAGTGAGGACAGAACACACTGAAAGAACATGTGTTGGCCTGTGGGGACAGTCATTAGTCTTATAAGTGACCCTATTGATTAATAGCCTATGGTGTGCTAAGAAGGAAACCAAGGTATTACAGGAGACCTATGGGGTCATATGATAAGGTTCATGTCCCAGGGAGGTAGGTTGTGACGAATGGTATCAAATCCGTTACCCAGCCGGAAGTGCTTAGGCACTACATCAGTTTGAGTCTTGGGGTCCATAACGAGGGCGTTGTCCTTTAAAGGGGTGGATAATGTAACACCCCTGAAAAAGTGAGACTTAAAAGGTTAGTGTTACTACCCCTGTCAAAAAGGATCATCTTTCTTTTTAGGTGCCTACCTGATTAGAAATCCAAAATTAAGCATGTTTTTCCAAGTGTAGTAATCAGGATTGGTGACCTTCTGGAAGTTTCCCAGGGTGTGTGTGGGTGAAGAAAGACACAACAAAAGAACATGTGTTGGCCTGTGGGGACAGTCATTAGTCTAATAAGTGTCCATAGTGAGTAATATCCTATGGTGTGCTGGGAAGGCAACCAAGGTATTACAAGAGACATATGGGGTCAAATGATAAGGTTCATGGCCTAGAGAGGCGGGTCGTGACAAATTGGTTTAGATATAGTCAAATGAACTCCATATTTTCATTCATAAATAAATTCTTTTATATATTGGAAATCATATCTCATCCAATAAGTCTATTATATAAATGAAGTAATTGAAAATATTTAATTTCAAATTTGTTTTCCTATGAAATGGGATTCCAATTGAATATTAAAATGTTTCTTCCCCTATGACATAAAATTGAAAATTCATATTCTGATACCCCAATGTAAAATAGATAACACAACCTAGACCCATCCATAATAGTGGGGAGTTAGTAGGGCCTGATTTTAATTTTTATGGTTTTAAATGTAACAAAGAATTAGATTTTGGAGTAAGAAGAGGGGTTTCAATAACATATATGATGGCTTATATCTATCCCACTCTAATATATATATATATATATATCCAAATATTTAAAAATACTATATAAGGTATGTTATTTGACATTATATAGCTCTTAAACAATGAAATAATTGATTCATGAATCCAGAGGGTTGTGATAAAAATGTTCTGAATGTGGTGGCCCTAAGACACAAGTGCTACCTGGAGTAGTGAAACTCACATAACCTCCTACTATTCCTGATGAGGGAAACTTTTCACTTCATCGAGAGGAATTGTTGTATCTTATGAGGACCATATGGGTAGCTCCAGGACATTTATATTCTATTTAAAAGGTTAAATTAGTGGTACAGTAGCAACATTAAACTACATTCTTAGGGGATGGTGTCCCATATGATATAGATTTATGGACATAGACAATTGTATCAATATATGAAAAATTTGGAGATGCCTCCAAAGAGGAGGTCCAAAATCAAAAAAGTTAATATTTTTTTGATCCTCCAATCATTGATGGGTTATACATAACTAGGATGATGAACACAAAAAAATTTATGTAGAAATTTCCAATGTTGGTACTATTACCACATCTACACTTAGAGTTTGACAGATGGTCGAGATAGGGTGTTCATGTTCCCAAATGACGGTATTATTTATGTTATTTATTATTAATCTGATTTATATATATTAATAACATTTTACATATATATATATATATATCCCAGATTTGATATCTAGAGAATGATGATTTTAGTTTGGGATCATCCATCCTATTTGATTTATGGATGCTTTCATTCAGTGGAATACTATTTTCGAAATTATAAACTAGGTTCTAATTACCAAATTTAACATTATTGATAATGAAGGTAAAAATCATATTATACCATCTTCGTGACCCACTAGTACAATATATGGAAGAAGGAAGAGTCCCATCTAGTCCACTCATGAGGGTATTACCTGTGACGGTACATGTGTCGGACATTTTTGAACTACTACATGGGTAAAAATAAAGAGAAAATGAATCCTAATGGTGATGGAAACATTTTTATGATATTCAATTTATGCTTGGATGTTTCATTTATAGAGTTATTTTATTTTATATCATCTAGTTTCTTGTGAAATGTAATTTTGACCAAATTTTTTCTCTAGAAAATGATCAACAACACCACATTATGCAGGGATGTAGATTCGTAATGGCTGATAATACGGAGTGGGAAGTCCAAACTGAGGTAGATATTAGTACAATTCTAGTAGGTATGTCCTAGTAAATGTATTGAGGATGTATCTTATGAAAATATATTGGGATTTAATTATATAGTGTTTCCCATTTTGGGGGTGTAGATTGCCAAGAATGTTACTATTTGAGGTGTGATTTTAATAGAATAAACCTTGGTATCTATTTTTTTGAAAAATGTGAATCCCACACATTTAATTCCAAAATGTTCTTGAAAAAAATTAGGCTTCATAATTATTAACTATTAGGAATAATGAAATTATACATCTAATTGGGTGTTTGTTCATAGAGTGTATACCAGGTCATGGAATTCCCCCTTGAGGTTGGTAGTTATTGCTTTTTATGGAACTTCATCATCTTCGAGATAAGTGGGTTTGATGTCAATTTCGAAATGGACTTGTTATTTTGTTATCATATCTATGATTATTACAATCATTTTTGGATGATCTTAAAATAACTATAGTTAAATAGTATTGTTCACAATGGAGAATCATATGTCCAGTCTATTTGAGATGAACGGGAGAATATTTTGATGGTTATAGTGATAACCCAAATTTCTAGCCTTTATATGGATGATCTGGGAATATAGTAAACCAATTTTTCCCTCAAATTAAATCAAATAAGATATTTTTTCAATGAAAACATTTCTATAAATCCCCCAAAGTGATCGGTTGATTTAACTATTGATCTAGTTTCAGGAGTTCCACCAGTGTCCATTATTCCATAGATGAAAGCTACTATTGAGTTATAGGGTTTAAATTAACAACTAGAGGACATGGAACCTATGAATTTTATATATACCAATACTTTTCCATGGGGTTCTACAATGATTTCCCATGATAAAGAGGATGTTACCATAATGACCTACATAGATTAATTGAGGTTTTACCAATATATTTTTAAGAACTAATTCTTGCTGCCACATATAGATCACCTTATCTATAATCTACATGGATCTTGGTTTTTATCAAAAGTTTATCTTAGTCCAGGTTATCATCAGATAAAAATTAGATTAGTGGAAATACCAAGCACATATTTATTTTATGTATTTCCTATATTACTATTTATTTCTTCCATTTGTTCTAAGGTAAGCGTCAAACATTTTTATGGAATTGATGATTATGCATTCCAACTGTTTCTATATTCAGTTGTGGTAGTCTTCATCAATGATGTATTACTGTATTATCTGACATAACTTGTCCATGTCAAGCATCAGGTGATAGTTCTAAATAAAAAATTAGAGAATTTTTTCATTTCATTATAAGAAAATTCCACTTTGGGATCGACATGGTTAAAATTAATTATCATATTATCTTAATGAAATATGAGGCTATTGACCAAGAGAAGTTGAGTTTCAAGGATTATTAGGAGAATTACTAGAATGTATTTGACATCTAGTGTTTCTTAGTGCTAGATAGTTATTATATGTGCTTTATTAAACACTATTAATTCATAAAACAACATATCCTTGGATTTACTAAGCTGTTAATCATATTTTTATATTAATACATGTGTGATAGAACCTTTTTGAGTTTAAAGGGAATCTAACATAAGTACCATAATTGATTCTCTTGAATCTATCCTGAAGTTACATTGTTTATACTTATTCATCAAGTATCAGTATTGGGGACTTAATATTATATGGAGATATGGTTTTTTTGCAAGGTACTTGACTGTTTTGGAGTCTTGATCATAATTAACTATTAAACGATCACAAGCTAGTACATGTGGGTCATGACTTGTATCATAGGAGGCCTTATTTTCAGGAAAATTAGTTTGTGGTGTGGATTGGACAAAAAATTATAAATTATAACATTTCTCATAATTATTTGAACATCAAACATTGAATTTGGGTTGAATATCAGTAGTCCTTTAATTTAGATCATACCTTAATATTGTTAAAAAAATATTAGTTTCAGATTCTCTAAGCCTGAATGCTGGTATAAAATATGACTTGGAAGAAAATAAAGGATGAATTTTAAGAGAAATTATTTCTATGATGCATCAAGAGTTTCAATATACTCATTATTTTCTATTTCTTATGTCCATGAATGTATTTCTATCACATGGGGAAACAGTGATGAAGGGACATCTCACAGATCCTATATGTTTGTTCCCTATGTAGAATATTTATAGTATGCTTCCTTCAACTCGACGGTCAGTCAAGAGTGATGAAATAATACTTTTAAATTGGTGTATCCGGGTTAATAGATACATAAAAAAATATCTGATGCCAGAATACCATGACTCATAATGGGCTGTGCACCCACGTATTTATAAGATGTATTCTGAGATGCACCCATAGTATTGATTTCGTGGGAAAAAATATTTTATTGTGGGTTTAATATATTGATGGTATACCTTTTAGTAGGTAAATTTTGATCACTAGAATAATGATATATTGTTACCACCATTACTGTTGTGTTAATGAACATTAGATGATGTCCCGATGGATTTTTAAACTAGTTTACCATTGTCACCTAGAGATAGTGATGTAGATTTGATGGTAACAAATTAGTTGAACATGGTAACCAACATCCTTCCTATCCAATAGATGTTCCCAAAGGATGTGTCAGTGAGACTATACATCTATGATAGTATACTCTGACATGGATTCCCTCATTCTGTTTTTGTGGGTATTTCATTTCACATCGAGGTTCTGTAAGTGGTTGAAGAAAGAAATCGTTAAGACGGTTAATATGAGTAAATCATACCACTAACAGACCAACATTCAGTTTGAATGGAATATATTGGTTCATGATAATGTTCTTTGACCAAGTAGAATTAATTTTAGACGTTCTTGGGAGAAACATATAACTTTTATCAATATAAAATATAATAACATCTATTAACAAACCATACAGATGGATCATTATGAGGCCATATATAGTAGGCCATGATTAACACATATCTAAAGTATAGTGGTATGAGAGACAATGCAACTGGGACATCATCTCATCCATGTAAATTTGGTGTTGGTACACCTTATCATGAAGCACATGGTATCTTCTCAGCCTAGACATAAATCTTATGAAAAATGCTATTGATGTCCTCTGGAATATGAGGCATGGGATCATGTTTTCTTACGTTTTAAGATAAACTAGGACATATGAAGATATGATGGTAAAAAGGTTACCATGATCCGTCATGGGATTACCAAATACTTTACCAGATTTGGACTTCCAAAAGGTCTCACGTAAACCACACTGTATTTGGGTGGCATCCAAATAGCGGTGAGGGTCTAAAAGCTAATTTTGGGAGACTATATTGCCTAGTTTTGTTGACATAATAGAAAATATAAAAACAATATATACATAGTGGATCAACATAATATTACTCATAATATATATACTGAATAATATAAAAATATTATATGTAATGTACATCACACAATAATATATACACTCAAATAATGAAAAATAAATTGAATTCAATCACCCCCTGGGCCGACCATAGATAAAAAATAAAAAACCAATCTAAAATAAAATACGTCCTAATACCACCACTAAGCCCACCCACATACCCGACAATAAAAATTATAAAGATCCACCATACAGATCCTAATACTACACGTGAGTATCTCTACAATATCTAGAAACACTAGGCCTTATTCACATCCACTGCAAAAATGGTAATTGATCCTAAAAGAAAGAATCAAGAAGTCATGAACACCCAAAATAATATAAATGGGGATAGAAATAAATATCATCAGGCCAACCCCCATAATCAACCTATAAAACTATTTTCATATTATGTGCACGCACACATGATATTCACAGCCTCGATAAAATATAATATCATAAGTCATAAAATAAAAAAATGAATAATATGGAAAAGAAAAAAATACAAACCAACTGGTTATATCCTAACATCATGGTAAATCTACCTCACTCAATCCCCTATAAGATTATTTATATCACATGGATCTTTGAACCAAAAAACATTTGACACATCGACTTGATCTTAAAAGGGGTTCCAATGCATCTAAATGAAATTAGCATGAAATCCAGTATCTAAAGTTGAACTATATGCATCCACATTAACAAATATCATCTATGAGGGACATGTTCTCTGATGGAATGATTGAACTAATGAGAAATATCCACTCCAAACACATGAGAAACCATAATATCAATAATGTGTTATAGAATTAATCATTCTCTAATTAGGGTCCCAATAATAAAAACCATCCCATGAAACCTCTACAGACATTGGGATAGAAGACGTACTATCCCAATGGACACTGTCTACCCACATTTATAATAGGTACCCTATACTAGGGGTTTCATTCTAGTATCTAAGAGTCAGAACAGCATCCTCAACATATAACCTCTATCAATGGAGAATAATCAACTAAAGGGGTGAAATCATCCATATTATGCATCATCACTACAGTCCCATAACACCAATGACATCCAATGGAGGGAATAACGAAATCAAAACACATGGATAATTATTGATCCATTATATCCAAAAGGGTGTCATCCAAAAACCACAGTCCGGTGTTGAGACATTATTAAACATTACATCCAATAACCCAATGTGGGATTAGAAAACCCCAACCAATAATCCAAACAATTGAGAAAGCAATAGTTTTGTATTATCAACTAATAAATCCCAAGGCCTCACTAAAGAACATGGATATAAAAATTCAAAATGTAATCCACCACCGTCTCTCTATGACCTACTTCATGGTCTAACCAAATGTAGGGCTCACATGGTACCTAAGGCCAGAACATAATGAAACATCCAACAAGGTAATACCTTGCTACACTCACTATATTTGGACACACATATATAAAAACCCTAGTAAGACCAATTTCCAATGAAATATGATGACATACTATGAGGGGTTCCTCTGCCTCATAAAATATCGAGCGACACACCTAGTTCTCAAACATATAAAATGACCCTCAAATTCTCACAAAAATACTTAATCAACAATGCACTAAAAGGGCGTTCCAAAAGGAAAATCCCACTAAATAGGGAAATTCACAATGTTCGTTGTGAAAATATCTGAAGCATGGTACCCTCTACATTGGTTCTTCAACACAATACAATACAAGACAAGCCATAAAATCATTCTCAGTAACCGAATAAGATAACCACTGATCAATTGATTATAAAATAGAACATAAAGAGATCATTAATATTCCCATGGACTAATATTCTAAGAAAAATGAGACCCATCCACAATGATAAACAAAAGGAATTAACACAAGATGAAGGCTATAGTAGGTTTGGTCCCCACACACTAGAGTATGAATTCATATTCTCTAACCTCGAGAAATTAGTCTCCACACATAGGGACAACCAAGATCTCCCAAAAGGTACCAATAGATTCACCATACATGAATATATCTGAATAACATTAATAATAACCATCTCAAATACCCGATCGATGACTAAATAACATGCTCACAACCATCACATGTGCCTCACATCTCACAAACCATCCTTTATGAGGAACTTGAAACCAATCCTTATGAAAAACATTAAACTAAAATTTCACATCCCCAAAAACCATCAAAATGGTTTCTAAAAACCAATAGTATATCACCATCATGATATGCATATGTTTTAAAAAAACATCACCAAATTCCAATTAAAAAAATGAGAAAATATAAAAAATCCCTATGGAAAGGAATATAAATCGCATGGACTATGGGTATATGGAATATACCTGAAGAACACCTAGGATTTGTTCGTTATGAAACCAATTTATTAATTTTAAAATGTTCCAAAAGTGTGACTCATAGTGCACAGATTGTACCCCTACATTGGTAATATTATAGACGCACTGCCCCTCTCAGTGTGTAAAACACATGATTACTTGGTGTGTACCGCATGATCATGTTGTGCGACCCCACATGGGGACCATTAACATCTCAAAGGCCATATATCCTATGTATATGAGTAAACCTAAATCAGGTTCATCACATACATGGTCTTCAATGTACCATACAAGGCCATGTGTCCCCACATGGGGTGCCTTGCCAAGTACCAAACCATGCACCCATGCCCTATACAAAGAATATACCCATAATACATGGTCTATAGTACCAAAAATATAATATTATCCAAATGGGGTGAAAATTTATATCTTGATAATAATACCAGATGTTGTGTATAACGATTTTTCAAAATTCAAGCCCCTCATAACTACATGAATCACCAGATTTATCCCCAAAACACATTGATCAACCCATAAATTATCCAAAGAAACCCCTAAAAATTAACATTTGAATATAATATTATATGTTTTTTATGATGAATTAAAAAATGATCCAACATCATGTAATCGCCCACCTACGCTTCAAGCCGATTCCTACCCATATAACTTCCACTCTTTAATTTTTCCCTCAGACAAACTCCCAATATTGCATCCCCCATTTCCATATCACAATTCTCTAACAATCCCTCTCAAATCCATGTGAAGGGATTCTCACGCGGTTGTGAAAAGGAATAGAAATGGAAACATGATAATGGAAATTGAATATTAAATGAAAAAGAATTCATGGGCCTAGCCTCAATGCCCGACACAAGGTTATAACCAGCCTAGGAAAACCCCCCACATTAATGACTAAACTATTGAGACAAAATCCCAATCCAATAATCTATTTAAAAGATATTACCAACTAATTATTATTGAATAAATTAATATAAAATTATTTAAATATAAAATATTACATTAAAATTAAAATGGAATAAAATTCCATGAAACTAACATCCTAGTTTATAAACCCTATTCTAGGACCCGTAAATTGGTCATAAAAATTATTCAATAACATCTCATTGTAGAAATAACATACTTTATCCTAAAAAACATGGAAAAAAAGTGTAAATTCAGAATTTATTTTCAACCCATTTATGATGTTGTTCATCAAAAACATCCCACCAAAAATGATTATGGACCCTAAGAAGCCTCAGTGGACAACCATCAACCATGCTCAATAAATAGATTCTATCATTACCACCATCGATTAATACTATATCTCCTAAATATATAACCCATTGTGAGATACATTAAATTAATACTGGCTTGATTCTCCACACAAAATATATATACTTATAAACTTCTAACAAACCAATGATTAACCACACAACCCATTCTATGTCTATCACTGAACATAGTAGATGGAAATGAAAAAAATTCACAAAATGTAGAACAAAAAATAATGACATCAATAACCACATTTAAAAAACCACATAAATGAGGCCCACAACATCTAATAGCCTATTTTTCACTACCCAACACCACTATTTATTTACTGCTCTCCTTTAGTACATAACAGGGCCACATACACAGATTCCAATCCAAAAAAAATGAGTGTAACAATCCTAAAACCCCTATACACCCCCGAAACAAGTGGGGAAAGAAGGCTAGAAGCACCAAACCATGATCTCAAAATGCTACCCAAGGAATAATGAATATATATATGGGTCAAGGATCCCACCAAACATGACCTCTCAATATAGAAATAAGACAAGGATAACATTCATCATTAAACCTATCAATAATTTTGAATCCTCCTTCATAGCCACATGGTATTGAAAATATATCCCAATTGATCGTCCAAGGAATAATAACCATTCCCTCCAATTTCATCAATCATAAAAGGCACATGAGACCCACTGTAGGACCTATACGACATCATGTGTAACAAAAAACTACCTCTCAGTAAATATGAACATATGAATTTAGGTGAATCACTACATGTCTTGGAAAAGGTAGTCCACACGTCCACAAACTATGTTACAACATTTTAGTGTGTAAAACGAGACACAAGGAAAATGATATATTTTGCTTCCGAAGGGATAATTATGTAATGAATATTATAAATATTTCATTTTTTAATTTTTTTCAAATTAATGATATCTTTTACATTCATTATGTATATTGTGAATGAATCAAATCTCTTTTATGTCTCTTTAGTGCACATGTCAATAAGTGAGGTTATCATATTTACACAAAATGGAAAAAAGAAGGGTTATATAACCAATATAGACGAATAATTAAATTATAAATATCATAGATACATACATATATATATATATAATAAATATCATTTACATCATATCTCCATCCCTGAGAGGTGGTAAAGAAAAAATGAGCAATCATTGTTATGTGAGGAAGTCGTTCACCGCACACACAAAAATGTCAGTACGTTACCCATGGGATATATTTTTTGTGTATGTAATTTTCAAATACATAACATAAAAAATTATCCAAATATTTAGGATAATTATTTAATTATATAATAATATAAAAAGAATAATTTGGAAGTGGATAATGAAAATGAAACAAACAAGATTGAAGAAGGATGTTACCTCTTCATTAGGTAGCTCATTTTGAAAAACCACAGAATGGAACACTAAACATTTTATTTCTACCAATAGAGAGAAAAACTGGAAAAAGATTCTTGGGAAATGAAATTATACGGTGTTCACTCTTAGTATATAGTACGTACTTATAAAGGTCCTCTATCCATGTTCCTCAAGACATTATATTTTTTCATTTCCAAAGTACAGGATGTGTGCCTCTAGGGACAAGACGTTCCCATATATTTGAGTATAATCTTATTGTAGAAATCTCTAATCAACATTTAAATCATATAAGTACAATGTGTGTACCACATTTACACTACGTGTGATCCTACATATATTCACATTCCTAGTATATATCTATTAACCATACCTATAAATGTACTACTATATGGTGTTCGTCACACCCAAGTCCTAGTAGTGTACCACACATGACCATGTTTCCCTATATGGGGTATCTAGTCGAGTACTCGACCACAATACCATGCCCGCTACTTGTAAAATAACCCATAGTACATATATTGTAGTGTCAAAAACATAATCTTCATAAATTATTTAAAAAACATGATGTTTTTTCATAAAACATCACGCTGTTTCAACATGTATTCCAAAATGAAAACACCCCAAATTATCCTAAAATTCTCAGTTTCACCCCAAAATTCTCATATCAACCCACAATGGGTTCCATGAAGCACATATAAGGCTATAAAAAACAAAAAACAATTCTATACAAATTAATTAGGATTAACATAAAAAAAGGACTTCCTCAAAGTGCAAACCACGTATACTTCATGGAAAATAAACCTATTGCAGTCATCACACTACATTATGACACTTGGATGAATTCCCTAAGGTGAATCCTTCCATTACATAATTCTCTACCTTCCCTCTCCCTCTATTGACTATGATAACATATTCTCATAAGAGTGTTTATTGGAATCCGTAGGGAAAAATGATTACATAATAATAGAATGAAATGAAAAAGGGGGCTCGACTTTGGTCCTCAATTCAATGTTATGCCTCTCATGGGAAAAACCTCCATTACAGACTCAAACATAGAAGTCAAATCTAAAACCAATTCTATAATTAATTTACATGATCGAATTTTAATGCATGAATAAATTAATTTTAAAATATTAAAATATTAAATACTCCATGAATATTCAAATTTTTAAAATTTTGACCAATATTTTGTCCAATGAAAAAAAACCAATTATGGGACCAATTGAGTTGTTAATAAAATTATATGATATTATATCATAATATAAATTACCATTTTTAGATTGAACAATACCTAGTATTACGAAGGATCAAATTCACATTGTTTTTACAACCCGTGATGATGTGCATTGTCACATATGTAGACTCCTCGTTTCCTTATACCTTTAGAGATATTCGATAGAGTCAGGACAATACACTATCAGATAGCTCTTCCACATAGGTAAAGACCCAGACTTGGTGTATTTCATATATCAATATTTTGATGATATCATGAAGACCAATCACATTCAATTGATCATGAGGATGTTGAATTCAATCTGATGATTCTTTTATAGAATATCATTTTCATATCACCTATTTGATTATGAATTCTACTTGAGGTTTGTTCTTTCCTCCAATATAAGTGCTATGGATGAAAATAGTGAATATTATTAGTCTATTGATATAGAGGTAGTATGTAATATGTTATTGATTTCTTGATTTATTATGTGATGAAGATTTAGTACCCTTTGAAGGGAAACATATGGATGAGTAACATAAAGGGGGAGGAGACTTTAAGATGATTTTTATTCTATGAGGTGAAACAAATTTCATTTTTTGATGAAATATTTTTTGTCCATTTTTTAAAGAAAAATTAGGTCACGTGATTATGAGTTATTTTATATTTAATGGGGCTCAAATCCCAATGTTTTGGAATAAAGTGGTAGGCCATATTGATTGTAAAAACTGTTGCACCAAATCCACAATTTTTTTCAAACAATGTGAAGTGATTCAATGCACTATATAAGGGTGAAACATTTTATCAAAAATGTATCAAGTGATAAAACCCCATTTAAATAATACATTTCATATTTTATAAATATTTAGGGGTTTTCATGATTAGTATAAATTTGTACGAAGCCGATATGGGTTGTAAAATTGGGGCTTATATCATTGCACCATTGGAACGTGGATTGGAAAAATGTGAAGCTAAACTACATGAAACCATTTTTAAGGGTGAATTAACCAGACTCCCATTCATATCATTAAATACTAATCCTATTTTTTCATTCATCCCACACACACAACACTTCCTAGATGAATAACTCTCCATTAGCCTCAATATGTTTTTATCTATCTCTTCTCCTTCCTGTATCTGAATAAATCATCGCCTATTATGTTGTATATTTTTTGGTAATATAGTCGATTAGTTACCTTATATTCACATTTTATTCAATTCATGTTCAGAGATATTTTGGTACGATATAATATTCCCTATTTTCACATATTTTTTCTATATCTACATGTTCTCTCAGTCTAGACAAAATTTGACACTCATATTTGTGGATTATTCCCAAATATCTATTTTGTATGTGGTATATAACTTTTCAATAAGTATTAGTCAACTAACAAGTTAATTCCGATGTTCCACATGCTAGAACATCCAGATTATTCTACTTGAAATTTATTAGTATGTTTGATTAATTAGGGAGCCTTAATGTTATGCATACATAGATCATTGACATGGTTGATGGTTTTAAAACTCTACATGAACCAGTTTTCTGGTGAGTTCATTCATTTTCATAATTTTAGAATCTTCCTATTGGGTGTGTAAGAATCAAAACTAGTTTAGTAATCCTTCAATAAATAAAATGAGTTCTCTAATTTAAAATTTCACATGGGTTTAGACGGTAACTTATCATTATATTTTATAATGCATTTTAACTATGATTAATGTGGTATAGAAATAATGAATACTAAAGATATGGAATGAATTACTATTACGATATGGCACTGATGAAGGTGATCTTGGTGTGGCACCTATAACCTCCATATAAACATATATCCTAAAATACTTGGAGTCCTCCGCCTTTGGCCCTAGGTTATTCGGTCGTTTAGGACTGATAAAACTTAGAGACCGTTGGACTCTATGATTTTTCATTGGAATATAGGTTTGGGACCATCCCCATGTGGTACAATACTTTTTACATAAGTGAAATATCTTATAGTAAATAGTTTCCTGAACACTTTACCATTAAGTAGTGATATTCATCATGTGAATCAGGATAACTGTTACATTCCGTATTATGGAATTTTATATAAATTCCACTCACATTAAAAAATTACATGCTAGACCTTAACATGATAATTTTTCATACCAAGTCATGACTTATTATAGAAACTATTTGTGGTGTTCTAATAAGTATATCTCATACACTATTTGGACCACAGATTGGAACATGGAAAAAATTATTGGATGGAGGTAGGTAATAATTAATGTTCTCATTCATGTAACATAAATAAAAAATAACATGGGTGATTTTTATAATATACCATGTCTTGGATCACGGTTTTTGGGTATAACATTTTTCACTTTTATGTTCTTTTTATACTTGTATGTACAGTATGACTTCTTTTTCTGTATAGATCCATGAAATACTCATCATCATTATTAAACCCCACTTTTGGATTTCAAATAAATCTTTTTTTGATGATTTCAATTCGTTTCTCTATATTGAATTACTATGTATCCACTATTAGTTTATTATTTTAAATTACACGAGGCTCTAATAATGATGGTGTTATCTCCCCCTATTACCCCTTAGACTGTTGATACTAGTTAGAACACCCTAGTACAGAAAACCTTTTTTACAATGGTTATTTTTTATTTATGACATCGGCTTTTGGGTGACGTTATTACTGGAGACGTTATAAACATTGTTTTTACGTCGTTTATTTTACAAATGATGTAAAAAACTGAAATCTGAAGCGTTTTTCACATCGGTTGATAAAAACCCGATGTGGAATTGCTTTAGAGCCATGGTTTATTATGTTGGTTATTTAATAATGGACATGGTATAAAATCTTTTACGTCGGTTGATAAAAACTCGGCGTGGAAAATGATTTAGAGTCATGATTTATTATGTCATTTATTTAATAATCAGTGTGGTGTATATTCTTTCACATCGGTTATTATATAACCGACATCATAAATCACTCTTCCGAGGCATTTATCACATCGATTATTTTCATAACCGACCTGATAAACATGGAAGTCAAGCGGTTTCCAACATCAGATAAATAATAACCATCATGAAAACATATTTACTACGTCGGTTATAAAATAACCGATGTAAAAAACTATTCACTTCCATTTATTACGAAGGTTATGAAATAACCAACATAAAAACCATTGCCCATTCATTTATTACATCGGTTTCCAAATAACCAATGTTAAAACTAATTCCAATGCACTTTTTATGCCGGTTATATAATAACTGATGTAAAAAACAATTTTTTTAATAAAACTGATCAACCAATTCTATGACATGCCAAATGACCTGAAACGGACAAAAACTTACCAAAAACAGACCAAAATAAGACCAGACCCCCCCCACCCCACCGGGCAGCCCCACCACTAATCAACCACTGCTATGCCCTGCCAAAATACCTGAAACAGACCAAAAATATACCAAAAATATACCAAAACATGACGAAAAACAGACCAGAACTCCCCCACCCCACTGTACTGCCCCCACCACACCCCTGGACACCCTCATCCCACTGCACATCCCCATACCAAAAATAGACCAAAACCTGACCAACCAACCCCCACTGGACAGCCCCCACCATACCCCTAGAAACTCCCCACAACCCTGGACTACCCCCACCCCCTAGATAGCCCCCATAACCCTGGACAACCCCCCCACCCTCCTGGACACCCCACCCCCTGGACAACACTCCCACACCCCTGGAAAACCCTCCCACATCCCTAGAAACCCGCCCACCCCACTGGACAACCCCCAACACACCGCCGGACACCCCCCCCCTAACCGCTGGACTTCCCCCCCCCCCCCCCCCGATATCCCCCACATCCCTAGAAAACCTCCCCCCCCCTCTTGGACACCCCCACCCCCTGGACAGCACTCCCACACAGCTGTAATGGCCTCCCACACACCTAGAACCCTACACCCTCCTTGACACCACCCAACCCACTAGACAACACTCCCCTTGATAGACCTCCCACACCCCTAGAACCCCCTCCCCCCTCCACACCCCTAGAACCCCCCTGGACAACCCCCCACTCACCTGTACATCCCTCCCACCCTCCTGGATACCCTCCCACCCTCCCACCCCACTGGACAGCCCTCAGCACACCCCTGGACACCCCCCACCCACATCAGTCGACACCCCCAAATTAAAAATAGAACAGAACCCCCCACCCACCCACTGGATAGCCCCCCCCCCCCCCACACCCCCACACCCCTGGACTACCCCCACCCCCTGGACAGCCCCACACACCCCTGTACTACCCCCCACCCCTAGAAAACCCCCACACCCCTGGACAACCCCCACCCTCCTGGACACCCCCACCCCCAAGACAGCACTCCCACACCCCTGGACATCCCTCCCACACCCCTAGACCCCCCCACCCTCCTGGACACACCCCACTGGAAAACACTCCCTTGGATAGCCCACCCACACCACTAGACCCTCCACCCACTGGACTACCCCCACACCCCTAGACATACCCCACTCTCCTGGACATCCCTCCCACCATCCTGGACACCCTCCCACCCCACTAAACATCCCCCACCACACCCCTGGACACCCCCACCTCACTGGACACCCCCAGACCAAAAACAGACAAACACCATACCAGAACCAGACAAGAACCCCCCCCCCCCCTCCCACCCCGCTGGACAACCCCCCCCACCCTTGGAAACCCCCATACCAAAAAAGAGATAAAAACCCGACCTAAACTAGACCAGAACCCCTCCCCCACCCCAATGGAAAGCACCCACCACACCCCTAGAGACCCCCCCCACATACCTGGACTTCCCCTCCACCACCCTGGACAGCCCCTAGATAGCAGGTGTTGGGAGAGGAGGCGCCCCCATCTATGAGGGGGGTTGAACGCCGTGGAAGGTACTCATCACTCTCATATGGGAAGCTTGAGCTCTCAAAATGTTTTACCAATGCCTCCTTCCCCCGTAAACATCATTCATTATATCACTTTTACGGAAGTATAACAAGGGGGGAACCACCGTCATGTGGGACTAAAATACATGGATCATGGTGGTGGCAATCTCCTAGAGCATCATTTCCAAACCCGCAAGATCCTGGAGATTTCCACCACCAAGATCCAAGAATTTTAGTCACACGTGATGGTGTTTCCCCTTGGTTATACTAGCATCAAAGTGATAGAATAAATGATGGTAACAGGGATAGAAATAATTGGTGAAACATTTTGAGAGCTCAAGCTTCACATGTGAGAGTGATGAGTACCTTCCATCTTCGTTCATCCCCCTGAGGGATGGAATCCCCTCACCTCCCACTGCTTATAAGACCACCCCCACCATCCCCATGGACACCTTGAACACCCCCACCCCACTAGACAGCCCTCCCACACCCCTGGAAACCCCCCTCACCCCACAGGACACCCCCACACACCTGGACCCCCCCCACTCCCCTAGACAACCCTCCCACCATCCGGGAAATGCTCCCACCTACTATACCCCCCCCCCCACTACACCAGACAACCCTCCCACACCCTTGGATACCCACCACCCCACTGGACACTTCCCACACCCTTGGAACCCCTCCCCCCAGACCAGAATCCATACCCGAAAAACCATCATAAGTAGACCAAAATAAGAAGTGGAGAAAAATTAAACATTCACATATATAACACTCAAAAAATACAATGTCAACATAAAAAAACTAAATCAAACCTAAACTACTACCAAATACACAATTATAATTACAATAATCAAAATTACATTTTATACTACAAACAACTAAAATTCAATCAAACCCATAAAATTATTTGACCACTCCACTTGTAAGTGCTTGACATATGGAGAACTATAGGGTTGAGGGTCATAAAATAGCTAAAATTAAAAAGGATAGTATTTAACATGTATATTGAATAAATCAAATGAAATATTATAGAAATTTTAAAATGGAAATATTACCAGGTTAAAGTTCACAACTGTTCCAGTAGTTGTTATTTCCTACATAAATCTTAACATATAATATCCACATTCAATGATACCTTGTTGATTATGAAAATTCTTTTTGAATGAGTGTAAATTAAATATTCTATTTTTATGTAATAAATAAAAATTTACAAATTATAAACGGATATTTACATTTACATTTACATATTTTATCTTCGCACTTCTTTTCATTGTGTTTTTTCAAAAGTATACACATCCCCTATTAGAAATTAATATGAATGGGATAAGTTTAAAATTCATTATAATATATAAAACTAATGAGAAATAGAAATTTAAATTTCCAACATTTTCTTAAAACTTTATCACACATTGCAATGGACAGATCATATCCAATAAAGTGTTTTCTCCATTGGGAAAAAACACCTAACATGAAATGATAACTGATAAAAGAAAATTTATGGTTATTGGTTTTTAATGATAAAATATATTGAAATATTTGAGAGTGATTTTTTTCATACCTCTCACAAAAAATCATCATCCAATATTGTCTGACTATATTTTGTTCAAATCATTCCGCAATATAAAGCATTATTTGTTCCTCATCCAATGAACGTTCATTAGGGGAAATCAAATGGGGGTCCATGAATCCTTATACATTTGTCTGTTCATTATTCTCACAAATTTTATAAAGATACCTAATACAAAACAGACATAAGTATAAATTTTTAAAAAATATAATGCAGGGAAAATGTGTTAAGACTTACATGGAAAAAAATTTCACCACATTGATGCACTACTTATCTCCAGTAACAAGCTCCATGATATCAGTTTTCACAATCCCCACAGTTATTTCACTTCCCCAAACATGAGATTCCATTGGAAACACATACTGATCAACCAAAATTTTTGAATATCTTGACAATCTGTCAAAACTACTAGAATCTATATCTAATGTCATAGACATTTGTCTTTTTTGTTTTCTATATAGTATTTATTTACCTTTAAAGTATTCCTATAATGTAAGTAGAAAAATATATTATTTTTCAAATGATTAAACAACTTTAATAAAATAATAGAAGATATAACATAAATACCTCTATGGTAATGAGTTATAGAAGTCTGGATGGTCAAATTAATAAAAGACTGATATTATGTCCAAATGTCGTCACCTCAACTGTAGTTAATGGTACTCGAGCTGATCTATCTATAATATCCTGTACAGTGACCCTATGATTCTCTACCTATAATTGGTGATGATGAACTCTATCTCCTATAAAATATACCAGACCATATGCAACAATATGATGTTGAGTATCATCAACATACAACTCGCAAAAAGTAAAATGTTGTAGTGGAGGAGTAGGATAATAAATGGGGTCTACAGGAAGAGGTTGGGTTGTGGGAGCTACTGGTGTAGGTGGAGGATAAATAATAGGGTCTGAAGGGGGAGGAGGAGTAGTAGGAGCTATAGTCTAAATTTTATTCCATGTTTCCAAACATAGACTGTATTAACTCTCTAATCTTTTCCTCCGTCATCACATTAATATTATGAACATTAGCCTCCAAGGATAATATTTTTCATAAACACCCTCAACGTAAGAAGTTGAAGAATGTGGTAACACTTTTCTTATAGATACACCATTAGGATATCTTCATTCATGGCCAAGATGTTTGGGCTTTCCCAATGCTACAGAGAAAATATATTTTCTCAATGTAGTCGTAAATACCCCATGTGAGCTCTTCTCCTCCAGAAAATCATGTATTAATTAATTGAACATGTATGTAATGATTGATATTATATGAATAATATATTTAACTTAAATAAACAAAATAGATGTCTTACAATCCTCTCAGCTATGATTCTCGAATATTCTGAAATATATTTCCCTTTTTTGTCCATCCGAGCTCTCATCCATTTTTCATGTCTAGATGGAGGGGATGGAGGGGCCACCTCTCTAGAGCATGATGACTCAGCTCTTAGTTTTTGTAATTTTTCATCCATCATTTGTTCTTCCAATAATGTATACCCTCCCTGAGATAAACTATAAGGGTATTCATTTTTGGATTGGATCTCATGATGAGATTTACTTTTTTTCTATAAATTAAGAATAATAAATCATTAAAAACATTAATAAGATCATTTATATAAGAAAGATTATAAAAGTTTGCATTTCCATTACCAAAAATGAATCTTTTCTTCTACTTTCAAAAAACTGTCTCCATGTGACTTCATCTATGAAAGGATATATATGACATGGATTTTCATGACTCCTATGACCACAAATGAAATTAGATGAGAGGGTTGATTTGAAATCACTCTATCTCTTTCCAGCCATCAATAAGCATTTCTTCTTGACTCCTCTAGTGTCAGAAATATCAAATGTCATCTTATAAAGAAGAGGTTAAACATATTATATATACTAGAAACATTTAATGAATACTCAAACAATAGCAAAAGATCTTACCAAAATCATCTCCCACAACTGAGAGATTATCTCTTTGTCCACACTTCTCCAGTCATCATACAAAATGCTTACTTTTTTCTTACCCTGATTTGATACAAAACTCTTAAATTCTTATTCCTTTCTATATCTAGGAATATCATCCCCATAAAACCCAACGAGAGTCCTCTGATCCTGAGTATGAGAAAGTTATAATTTTGGGAAACGTGTGCACCCACATTTACCTACTCTTGAACTCCCTGTAGTAATGGGAGCACATGAAGAAGATTGGGTAACATCAAGAGGAGCATGTGAATGTTCCTCCACAGAGGTATGACCAATATGATCATCTCCAAAATCATGTGGTTGATTAATTGATTGATCTATCATTATTATTCAAATCAAAAAAACAAACATTAGTTCACAAATATACAAATTCAAATATTACAATACTAATTTAAACATAAAATAGAAAACTGTACTATGTTACGTAATAGTAAACATGGTTAATATGGTAAGCATGATAAACAATGGTAAAAATGGTAAATATGGTAAAGATGGTAAACATGGTAAACATGGTAAAATTGGTAATCATGGTAAACATGGTAACATAATTTTCCTTAAATAAAAAAAATAGATATATAATTTATGTAATGGTAAACACGACAAAGTAAAAAAACAAAATTAAAACAAACAAAAACTTATAATTATTTGTTTTAATACATGTTTTAATAAGGAAAAAACTTACAATATCTAAAATTTTATGAAAATAATAAATTTAAACAAGAAATAAACAAATGTTACCTGTAATATTAGGAATTTGAATATGGATTTTTCCCAAATTCCTTCGTCGTGATCGTTCCTTATGGACAAACCATGTCTTCAACATGCTCATCATTATGTTCTTTTAATCTTTCAATGGAAGTAGGGATCTCACATCAATCAGCGTCTTCATCAAGTTCGTCCTCACCAAAAAATTGATTTTCCCCTTTAAAACAACAGCCCAATACATATCTCATTAATATACTACATTGAATATTTGATTTTCATGTGTTTCCATTATAAAAGATTCAGTTGTGTCTTCCAATCTATCCAGATTAACAACTTTTATTCCAAATTCATCAAGTATGACAATGTTGTTTCTGATAAACCATTTACAGTTAAAAACATGAACATTAATGGTAAAGTAATCAACCTCACATATTTCCTAAATCACTCCATAATATGCACTTGATGCAGAAATTGGGTTTTTGACTTTAGCACTCAAAAAATGCATTACTTCTGTAAACACCAATACACCTCTATTCTGAACTACACTTCTGTTGTACTGAGATTTCGTATGAAATGCATAGCCATTAATTTCACAATTGGACCATGTTATCACATTTAAACATGGACCACCCAATACCCATTTTAATTTCTCTGATATATCTGATATACCAAGAAAGGTCTTTTTAAACCATTACAAAAATGTTTTTTTGTGCTCATTCAAAATCCACATTTCTTTCTTCTTTTGATGATATTGATTCAACTAATTAATATGCAATGTAATATATAGTTGAGCATCAGATATTTTATTCAGGATGTATAATTATAACTTCTACATATGTTATGCTGAAAATGATTTGAATTTCATGCCACAAATCCCATTTCCCTAATTATTAACTCGTTCATGGCAAGATGGAGGCAAACCTATGTGTTGGGTTGCAACCATGTTGCTCATACAAAACTCTGAAACCTCCTCAGAAATATACTTTTCAATAATAGAGGCTTCTGGTCGATATAGATTCTTAACATACCCCTTCAATATTTTCACATTCCATTAAAAATTATACATCCAACTAAGATATAAAGGTCCATAGAGATTTATGTCTCAAACCATATGAATCATTAAATGCACAATTAGATCAAAAAAAGTTGGGGGAAAATACATTTCCAATTTACAAAGTATAAAAATTGCATCCTTTTCCAAAATGTTAAAGGAATTCACATCTATCATCATATTACAAATTGAATTGACAAAATAAAATAACATCATTATAGTCTTTCTGAAATGGATGGGCAATATTCCATGCAACGTGAATGGTAGAAGTGGTTGCATCATGATGTGACAATTATGAGATTTCAAACCTGTCATCTTCAAGTCCTTGAATGATACAAAATTTTTTACATTTGAAGAATAATCATGAGGAACATTGATATCATGAAGACACTGAAAAAGATATCTTTCTCCCTCTTGGAAAATGTATCACATGTCTGGGGAAGAAATGATAGTCTTCCATTAGTAGTCGAGCTAACTCCCAACACATTCCCATTGATAGTAAGTCTAATATTGCTTTCAACAAATCTTATATCATTACATTAATATCTAAAAAGGATCCAATCAAACTAGGACAAATATTCTTCTCCACGTGCATGAAATCAATATTATGTTTAACTTCTTGATATCGCCAATATGGAAGGTCAAAAAATATTGGAATTTTTTTTCAAAGAAGTCTATCATTACCAGATTTTTGTGTCTTTCCCAATGTCACATCAAGGTTTTCCACCCTCTCAAAATACAGATCAGAGGATAAAGGTTTTTGAGAAATATCAAATTCTTGTGATCCATTAATGCCTTTTTAGTCTTCTATAAGAGTGATCCATAGGCAAAAACTTCTGATGTCCAATGTACACTGTTTTCCTCCCATGTTGCAATTGACAATATTAAGTATGTTGTTCGCAAATTGGGCATGCTTTGTTCCATTTAACATTGTATCCAAACAAATTTCCATATGTGGGGATGTTATTTAAAGTGAACATAATCATTTAATGCAGTTGAAAATATTCAATTTTATAAGAATCATACAACCTAATACCATCCTCCCATAAAAGATTCAAATCATCAATCAAAGGTGACACGAAAACATCAATAGTAATGTCGGGTTTCATTAGACCAGAGATTAATATACTCACCAAGACATATTTGTGCATTATACAAACATTAGGAGAGAGGTTGTAAATTACCAATAAAACAGGCCATGACATATATGTGCTATTGAGGGTTCAGTATCGATTCATTCCATCTATGTGTAACCCTAGTCTGAGATTTCTAATTTCATTTCCAAATGTAGGATATCGCTCATCAATTTTCTTCCATTTTGGACAATCAGCTGGATGAAGTATTTTTTCATCACATATCCGCTCATCATCATTCTATCTTAACTTTTTTGCATCCTGTGAATTTGAAAATAAAATTTTGAAATGATGTATTATACGAAGATACCAAAATACCTTGGATGGGATTTTTGTAATCTCTACATCAACCTTTGATTTTTCTTTCGCCTTATACCGTGATGTCTCACATTTAGGACACTCTGATAGAAATCCATATTCCTTCCTATATATCATTTAGTCATGTGGACAAGCATGTATTTTCATGTATCCCAATCCCATCGGGCATAATAATGTCTTACCCTTATAATGTGAATCTGGAAGATCATTATCTTTAGGAATAATGTATTTCATTAATTGTAGTAGCTCTGTAAAACTTCTATCACTCCATCCATGTTATGAATTTAGGTTAATCAATCTTAACACCGCCAAAAAAACTCTAAAATTTGTACAACCAGGATACAATGGATTTTAGCGTCACCATATAGACATGAAATTGTCGGTTCAATATCAATTATTTCTGCTGTTATATCTCGATTAATTTCTTCAATTCAATCAGATTTAACATCTTGTGAATCATCATCATCAGTATATCTGACATTCCGTCCAGTTTCACCATGCCAAATACAAGGTCTATAAATCAGATTAAAACCATGACAAATCAAATGATCTTTTATCTATCTACTTTTCATATGTTTATATGAAAAATATCATAATTTTAATCTAAATAAATTTTCAAATATAAAACAAAGCTATGCATATTTAAAAAGAATATTCTTGAAAATTATTTTAAAAAGAAAATATAGTTAGATATAATAGATTTAAATTCATCTTGGATCCTTTCTTCTTAAGGGTCACAAAAAATAAATCCTGGTGCAACGTGATAAAAAATTCACCCTTCCGTAAAAAAGAAATATGAAGTATAATTATTAAAATATGTATACATTCACTGTTGAAAATTACACAGATCCTAACGATTTGAAACCTTTGGAAAGCCCCCCCCCTGCCCGGACACCACCCCCTCCCCCTTGGACACCACCCCCACCCCTGGACCCCCCCTAACCCCTTGGAAAACACCCCCACCCATTGGACACCAACCACACCCCCTTGGACACCACCCCCACCTCCTGGACACCACCACCCCTTGGACAGCCACCCCCCATCCCCATGGACAACACCCCCACCCCGTTGGACAGCCCCCACCCATCTGGACAACCACCACCCCCTGGACAGCCCCCACCCCTCTAGTCATCCCCAAACCCCTTGGGACCCCCACCCCTCCTGGACACCACCACCACCCCCACCCCCTTGGGCACCCCCTGGACACCCCAACCCTCTAGATAGCCCACCTCACCCACCCTCCCACCTACACACACACACACCCCCCTAGGCTACCCCCCCCCCCCCCCACCTCCATGGACACCCTGGACACCTTCAACCCTCTGAACAGCACCCCTAAACCTTTGGAAACCCCCACCCCTATAGACAGCCCCCCCCCCCAGCCCCTAGACAGCACCCCACCCCTCTAGATAGCCCCCACCCCCTGGACACCCCATGACCCCCATGGACTACCCACTCACCTCCCTGGACACCACCCCCACCCCTAGACAACCCTATCCCCTTGGATAGCCCCCTCACCCCCTCGAAACCCCCCCCCCCTTGGACACCCCAACCCCATTGGATATCCCCTCACACCCTTAGACACCTCCTCCCACCCCTTTGACATCTGTCACACCCCGTTGGACACCCCCAACCCCCTTGGATAGCCCCTACACCCCTGGAAACCACCCCCACCCCCTTTGACCCCCCATGTACACCTCACCCCCTGGACACCCCCTAGACACCACCACCCCCTTGGACAGCCCCCACCCCTCTTAACAGCCTCCACCCCCTGGACAGACCCCACCTCTCTAGACAACCCCCACCCCCACCAACCCCCTTGGACACCCCCACCCCTCCTGGACACCACCCCACAACCCTACCCTTTTGGACACCCCCTGGACACCCCCAACCCTCTGGAGAGCCTCCCCTGGATAGTCCCCCCCCCAAACCTTATGGATAGGCCCCACCACCTTGGACAGCCCCCACCTCCTTGGACAGCCCCTCCCCCCACCCACTTTGACACCACCACCCCCTTAGACCCCCACCCCACCGACATCGACCCACTAGACACCCCCAACACTCTGGACATCCCCCACGAACCCTCTGGATATCCCCAACCCATCTGGACAGCCCCCACCCCCTGAAAATTCCCCACCCCTCTAGACAGCCCCTACCCCCTTGATACCCCCACCCCCTTGGATTTCCCACTCAAATCCCTAGACACCACCTCCCACACCCTGGACACCCCTATCCCCTTGGATATCCCCCTCACCCCTTGGACACCCCTACCCCCTTTGAAACCCCCAACCCCCTTGGACAGCCCCCACACCCCTTGGACACCACCCCCACCCCCTTTGACATCCATTTCACCCCCTTGGACTCCCCCATACCCATTGGACATCCCATGCACCCCTGGACACAACCCATACCCCCTTTTACACCCCATGGACACCCCCACCCCACTGGACAGCCCACCCAACTCCCCTAGACACCCCCACCCCCTTGGAAACCCCCTGTACGTGCACACACACGTGATAGAACACAACAAAATCTTAAACATGCAGGATATAACTTCCATAGGTTTCTTTTACCAGAAAATAATTTTTCATGATATAAATGAACACTATGAAACTTACCATGATATCAAGGACAAAGAAAAATAACATCTCAAAAAATTAGTATAGGTCATCATGGAAAATAAAAACTGAAAACAAGTCATGTGAGGCATACTTGAGTGTTGTGAGTCGACATTATAGATCTAATAATAATAAATATGAAGAATAATGTTGGAAAAATGAGGCTTGAGGGAACTACTTTGATGAATCATTTCTAGGTTTTCAGTGTGAGAGAGACGAGTCGCAGGTTGCCCGTTCGAGGAAAAAAAAATTACTGAATACGGGGTGCAATAAATAATTAAAAAGATTTATCACGTCAGTTATTTAATAAACTACATGGAAAACTATTTTTATAATGTTTATAACATCAGTTATTTAATAACCACCGTAGAAAACAATTTATCACGTCTGTTATTTTGATAATGGGCGTGATAAATTGATGAGATTAGATTAATCACATTGATTATTTTTTAACCAACATGATAAAGCGCTGAGCTTTCCATTATCACGTTGGTTATAAAATAACCGACATGACAAAGCACGCCAGATTTGATTTTCATGTCGGTTATACAATAACCGATGTCAAAAAGATAATCTCCACATATTTTACGTCGGTTATAAAATAAATAATGTAAAAAATTGATCTTGATCGATATACCATGTCAGTTATAAAATCACTGATGTGATATATCAATTATTAAAGCATTGCACGTCAGTTATATAGAACCGATGTGAAAAATGCCGACATGTTAAAACGTTTTTTCCTCTAGTGGCCGCTGAAATATGGGGACGTATGATATAGAACATGTAAAAAATAAAGTTATGATATATTTGAGTTAAACAAGTCGAGGATGTTATAGCCATATCTATGTTCAATAGGGTAATATAATGAAAATAGCTTCCAAAAGTCATTGTGGATTTTTGGAATTCATGATGATACTCTATTGTGTGTTCAATTCCCTATAAGATATTTAGTAACTCAGTAGATAGATCCTCAACCCATTATCGATCAATTCTATGTAGTCATCTATGATGACACCCTCATGAAGTAAGAGTCATAAATATAGAACATGATACACTTGTGGAATGTTCATGCTTTTATCTAAGAGTACCATTTTCATGCGGATCCCCATGGAGGCCTATGAAATGTTTTAGTTGTACACATCATTTTATATGTCTTATTAGGCATGGGATTAGAAGTGGACTCAGTAACTGTAGAGGTTTCTATGGCATGGGATCCACCCTTGGCCATGACCATTACAGTCATTTCTCATTGAGATTTTTTATGTATGTTGATGTTGACAGTGTTAATGGAGAATCCCACCACTTTATTATTGCCCAAAAATGGAGATCATGGTGAAATCCACTTGTAGTTTATGGTTGTTACCCAACCTCTTGTATAGCAAGCTAGGGAATTTTGTCATGGTGATATTGATTTTGATCTCTTACATGACTAGATATTCCATAAGAATGATTCATAAGGATTTTATAAGGTAGGGTATCATATTAACATTTTCCAAGGATATACAGTAGTTTTAGTCATGATTTGAGATGAGGTGATGATGGATTTTCCCACTTCACCTTTATATGTACATCCCAATATAGAGAGTATATAGAGGGATATTCAATGATAGTTTTTTATGATGGAATGATGTGTAATATTTCCCTATTTTTATCTTGGCATCCCACTTGTCAGTGGGTGGAGGCATAGAATCATGTTTTGATTGTTTTGAAGAAACATCTTAAGATCCTAGAATGATAATGGTATAGAATATCAATAGAAATTATCACATGGATTTTATAAAGAGTTAGAATCCATAATTTTATGTAGTTTATTTATGAATGGCCCATGATATCAATATTTTTCATTTTCTTCAATTAGTTGTGTTTAATGGAGATTTTGGTAGATTTATACAAGTGGGTGATCTTCTAACTCGATGGGGTACCCATAACAACTGACTCAGATCCTGATTTAGAGTTTACATCATAATTGTAGAGTGGTGAATATGGGAAATTCAGGATGTAGTTACAGATGAGTGTGGGTTTTCACCACTAGACATATGGTTCAACCAAGAACACTATCTTGGTGTTGTAGAATATGTTGATAAACATGGTTTTGTACTTCATCCCAAGTTGGGAGTATCATATTTCATTGGTAAATTTATCTAATAATAATAGTTATCACTCTAAGATGATCATTCCACCTTTCTAGGCCATGTATGGGAAACCCTATAGTTTTGAATTATATAGGATTAAGATTGAAATTTCATCATTTTTTAGACTACAGATGGTGTAGGAACTAATGGAGAATGTCCAGGTATCCATGATAATATGTGTACAACCTTGACCTGAACTGATTATTTTCTAAATAAACATATTAATCACTTGAAATTATATTATAGAGACTATGATTTCTTAATATTCCTTCCACGATAATGATTTAGGAGGTTCAGATAGGAAATCCTATTATCCCTGAGTTTTATAGGGATGTTAAATATCATATAGATGGTGTAAAATGTTTATTTCCCTAAAAATTTACCACCACAGTTAGATATGATGCATAACAACTTCAATGTGTCGTAGTTGAGGAGATAAATTCATGATCCCATGATTGACAAAGATTGGGGGAGACGTTTATTGAGGTGGGATTCACCTACATGGATTATCCGTTGTAAACATTTTATCGGTTGGGAGTATCATATGAGGGTGGACAATTACCTTGGATTATATTTCATGTAAGACCATGAGCATGTAGGAGATCTCATATGTGTGAGAGATCCAGATGCAAGAATATAATCTCTACATTTTAAATTAAAGTGTTCTTTTTATGGATGAAAATCCCAGATGAGGGTAATAATATAGTGAGTCGATATTTTTCCATTAAGAATTTGATATATATTATGAAATATTTTTGGATCTATGATGTCCGATAGAGTGATATTCTGTGGCATAGGAAGACTAAAAAAGAAATTATAAAAATATTAAATATATAAATATCACAAGAATGATTTTGGTAGAAATAATTGGTTATCTATGTGGAGAAGACTCAAATCATAAATTGAAGACTGAAGCTTACTAAATAATGTGTGTTTACCATTAGAATTAACTATGTTATTTTATGATTAGATGTCCAATTTAGGAAAATATTGGTGGTGATTTAATATAAAATAAAAATATAATTTGAAGAATTTTATTCTAATTGGATTGATTTAAATCCCATTTAAATACCCTGCAGTGATATATCATTAGGGATCACCAAAAAAACCTTGTCATTATTTGAGAGGAGGAGATTAATATTTCTTAATGGCCATATTTCATCTGAGGGTAATGAGTTAGTAGAACAATTTGAATTGGTAGAGAGTGATCACAACTGGTCATCTCTGTCACCGGAGAATGAATTCTTTAGTAGTGATTGAATCATAATCATGTTCGAGATCATCAATTGAAGCTTCCTCCATTGATTAAAATAATTATAATTTAATTTTCCTTTTTAATCTATAATTATTATTCTTAGAATGATCCACACAATTTATAGATTATATTATCCTGTATAATTATATCCTTGTTGAACATGTTATAATTGTTCTTAATACATGATTTTCATCATTCTCCCAGAATTATTATCAAATTATTGATTCACTTGGTATATGTGCATCATCGCCCACTATTCTTCACATCCTTTTCTATTGAACTAAGGGGACACAAATTAACTTTACCATGGAGGGTTTAGCGAGATCAAGCCCCTATATTCATGCGAGAATCATTTAATGAAATGGTATAGGAAATTTGAGGATGGATTGGGATGGATCGTTGGTTGTAGGGGATGTTTGATGAATCTGGTATCTAGAGTGGTGAAAACATCAAGAAACATGTGATGGGAGGTATGTTAGACAGTTTGTGGGATAAAAAGAAATTAATGGTATCTAATTTTTTTCTACTTGAGGATCATAATTAATGGTTGGAAGAATATAACATTGGTATTGGGTGGTCAAATTATGAAATTCATGGTGGAAATCATGTATGTGTATAACTACAAGAAGAATTATGTTTATATAAAAATCCCAACTAAATTGTGTGTAGTTCAATGAAAAAATTACATATTTTAACTTACTTGTTGAAAATTTAGGGTTTCAAGGAAGATAAGGATACCAAAATATATGGTCGGACACATACATATTGTGAACATCCTAGGTGGTTGAGAAATCTGCTAGTTATACCTAGCTATGACCCCATGTGGGAGGATATTACAGA
Source organism: Viscum album (assembly GCA_963277665.1). Classification (NCBI taxonomy): domain Eukaryota; kingdom Viridiplantae; phylum Streptophyta; class Magnoliopsida; order Santalales; family Viscaceae; genus Viscum; species Viscum album. The sequence goes on along the minus strand of OY728163.1, from coordinate 1,796,532,250 downwards.
TACTCTGGTAGTACACATGCATGATCAGGTACCCAATTATGGGTATTTAAATGTCTAGGTACACAAATATGTTTTTATCTATATGGTCATGAACTGTTGAAAAGAGGAAGGCCCCAGGTGGATGAGACATGCCTTGAGCCCCCCCTACACACCATGTACAATGACATCGCCTTCGATCTCTGACTAAATGAGAACAAGAATTAGAATTTGAGTGGTAAAACAAATAATGTGGCACCCCTACACACTATGTACAATTATGGGAAACATAAACCATTTATATATCTTTCATTCAAACTCATATTTTGAAATCCATGTATCCAATCATAAGAATATTTCCACATAGAATATGATGGTATCCTTTATATTGGATTTAGATATACAATGTGGAATGTTATGAGCATTAAAACTATCTAGGAGATTTATGAAGATGTCAATTATCATGTGGGGTTATTAGAGATAGGTTGGGGTTGGATACTATAATGTTGCATCATGGCTTAGTTCCCCCAAACTCCTTATTCTAATTTTAGTAAACCCTCGTGATTAAAAAGAGTGTCGGTCAATGACCTAAAATGTGGAAACCTTAATGAACATAGTATTATGTCCTCGACCAATAGTTTGGAATCCACCTATAGACTCAGGGTGTTGTTCATATACCTTATAAGTGAAACCCCATAGCATACATGGTTTTGGTCCTCTACCTACTAAGATGTAGCCCTCATGTAAAATAATTGAATGGGTACTCTACATACTAAGTGGAATAGCCCCTATATAATTAGGTAATGGGTCATAAACCAACTATGTGGAGTCCCAATGTGGCATACATTCATGTTTCCTCAAACTACAGAGTCAAATCCCTATAATAATGTTGGGTGTGGGTTCTATTTCATTATGTTTACTGATTGGAACACCCTTGAAATTTAGGGGTAGATTTATCTATATTTGAGTAAACCCCCTTATCATACTAAGGGGTTGGTACATTATTTATAGATCTTCCCCCACAGATATGGAGATTAGTGATGAGGTGAAGTTACTTCCATTATATTTTATTGTGGATACAAGGTGTGTGCAGTTTGTAGGTTGTTCCCCATTAGATACGGATTTCAAAGATGAAAAGTGGATAATGAAAATAGATTTATTTTGAAATTTTTCCTGATATTGACCATTACAAGTAGACCCATACTCTGCTAGGGGACTCTTCATTATTAGATAGGTTTTGAAGATAGAGATCCCCTTTGTCTATTATTTTGAATTATTATTTTGTATACCAACTTTTTATAGTAATTTTAATAGTTTCTGATTGAAAATAATTAATTGGTTTAAGAATTCCATTATTATATAATTCTACTGTCCATTATTTGTGTGTCCTAATTGGTATGTATATAATTATTCCTTCAATATCTTTCCCACATATATTTTTTCTTATGTAGATGATAGGTATAATGATGGTGGTTTAATAGGATAATTTGGAGACATGGGGCTCATATACCATGTATGGTGTTATGGATGGATATCAGGATATAAGATCTCTTGATTATATGTTATTCTAGTTATTTTCTTATTGGGAATTTATTTTCAACCTTAAACGTTGTATTTATTTTGTTGTAATCTGAGGTATTCCCTATATTATATTGCATTAATGGTTTTAATCTAGAAAAATAAAACCCATTTAAATATTCATATGCACCAATGAATTGATAATATTGGGTACGTGCATATTGATATACTAAGTGTGATGACCGAGACTCTCTTGGTTCTTCCCTTTGCCAAAATCCGGGTTCTAAAGGAGTGGCGTCTCGGAGAGACCGATCGGCGAGACGGATCGGTGAGACCGATCGGCATCACCCGGCCTTGTCAAGTTGTTTCCAGTAGTGCTCCTTTGCGCAAATAGGGTTTCAAACACTATTATGACTTGTTTAATCATGTTTTAAAGTCTCGTAACGTTCATAAGGGTTTCCATTAAATACTTAATCAATTCATGAGTCGGCATAAGCTACCTGACCTCCATTTTTTAATGACGAGTGGAGCCGTATGGTCAACCCACGACCCCCGCACCTTACGCGGTTTCGCGTTTTTACCCCAACCGTCCCCGATTCTTATAAACCAAGGGTTAGTTGTGGTTTCTCTTTTCCTGGATCGTGGATTTTCAAAAACAGCTTCTGGTGCATCAGGCATGCCGCATCATTATCCGTAATGTTCCGCGCCCGGACTAAGCGTCGATCGTCGATCAAACAAGTAGAGAATTTCTCCATTTCCTCTCTCTTTTGTGTATCATGCGGGGTGGGCATGCTTTTGATTCTATATAATTGGATAAACCAGAAAAAATTGAAGAAAATGAATGAATTATGTAAAGGAATAGGGGGTGTGATCGATGATGTTGTTATGTTATGACCATCTTGTTGAGTTGTGCTGGCTTATGCCTTCTGAAAATCGAGGCCGTTGGTGGACGTTGTTTGTGCACTAATGAACCATTCTGATGTTTTAAATGGCTTGTTGTGGTTGTAAACTCCTGCTGTGAAAAGTAATTGGTTAATCATGTATATCCGGCCAAATAGATTGAGGCACCAGGATCTTTCCTTCTGTGATAACCCCCGGTTAAAAAACACAAAAGTTGAAATCATGGAGTCTGTTAAGTCTTTTAAATCTGAAAATACCAGCATGACCCTGACTTGTGTGGATGGCGGTAGTTGGTTGTTTTCTTTTCGGGTCGATTGCTGGAAACATGGGAGGGGATGGGATACCCTGTCTTGTACTCATGTTGGTTGTGTAAAATTGGGGACGGGATCCCCTGTTGGTGTGGACTCGGTGGTTGTGTGTTTTAAGACCCGATGGTTACTTGTTTATATCTCAAATTGTGGTGGAATCCTCTATTGTTGAGAACCGGGTGTGGGCGTTATGGTTGATGTTTAACTGTTTACTTTCCTAGACTTGTTCCTATGCTTACTAATTGCCCAGTAGTACTTAAACATAAACTTTATTACTGAACATGAAATAAGAATGGGACAATGGGTTTTGTTAGTGAGAGTTGTGACTTGTGACTCAGATATAGTGGTGTTTTGTTCTATAGTCGGGGTAGAAAAACCTAGACATTGGGTGAGGGCTTGTAACCTATATTTATACTTTAAGTTTTCTTTTTTTTATTCGTGCCCCACCCAATTTGAGCACATAGTGCCGAACACCCCCATTTCATGGGGGTGGGTGTTTTTTCCTACAATATTCTTGGTGGCTGGTAATTAGCTCCTTTTCTGCTCCCTTTCCCGGATAGCCAAAGTATCTTCGGGCATGATGTGATGGCCTGAGGTCCATTATTATCCCATGAACCTTTGGGCGGGGTAGTGTGGTGGTTGTCCAAGTGTGTGCGGTAGGTGGTTTCCCAAGAGTCTTCAGGATGAGGCCTAGGAGTCTTCAGGTGTGGCAGTGGATCTTCTAGCCCAGGTGTCTTCGGGTGTGGTGGTGGTTGTTCTGGCCTTGGTGTTTGCAGGTGTGGTTACGTGTGGTTGTGGCCCAGGTGTGTGCGGGCGGGATTTCGACAGTGGTACTGCGTGTGGTTGCGGCCCGGGTGTGTGAAGGCGGGATATCGGCAGTGAGACTGCATGTGGTTGTGGCCCAGGTGTGTTCGGGCGGGTGTGGCAGTGGGACTGCGCTGAGAATGGCGGGATTGGTCCGATGCATAGGATGTCTCAATAATCAGTGGGAATGTGGCGCGGGGTACCCAAACATCAATGTGCTCTGATTATATATATTACTTGACTTGCGTTATTTGGGGAGTGTGCCTTGGTGAGGCCTGGGGTGGATAGTTTACCTTGATAGGTGTTTGGTTTACTCTTTTCTCACGGGACATTAGTATGTTCCCCCACTTGTGCACGAGAGTCTTTGGTTTTGCCTACCGAGCGTACTTGTGTGCTCACCCAACGTATATAAAACTTCTTTCTGGTTTCCAGGAGGACTTCGGGGATCACGCAAGACTATACTAGCTCGGACCCTCGGGGTACTTCCAGTTTCTGTTTTTCTTTCTTTGGTACTTTCCTTTTTAGTCACCTTCTGTACATTGTGTCTTTTACATTAGAAACATGCATGTGGGAATGGGTTACTTTTGGTTTTACTTTTCTTTTACCTTGGTGTTGTTGGGTTCTATTATCTTATCTCTCGATCCTATAAAACAAAAAGGGGTAATGCATTCCATTTGTGAGAAATTTATATACCCTTGGTGGTAGTCGCCACTCCGGGACCTGTTGAAGGCAGGTCTCGGGGGTCATTATCTCTCCTTCCACATAAAGAAGGAAGGGCCTGGTAATCTGCTGACTCTTCCCTCTTTTTGGTGAAGGTGGGTCGTGACAGAATGGTATCAGAGGTGATGGTTGAGAGATAGGATGGTGTCTGGAGTTAGGCACAGTGAGGATTGCATGGGATGGTAAGGAAACAGTGTTGGTAGTCCTTGGAGCGTGAATTAGGCCAGGGAAGACCGGCTAGGACACGGGATTTTAGAGCCCCCTATGATCCGATGTAAGGACTCTGGACCTACCGAATGACCAAGTGAGGCCACACTGATTACAGAGTAGAGACCCTAGGAAATGTACATGCATTATAATGACTTGAGTTCCTGTGTTTCTAGGATGTCTTGTGAATTATGAATAAATGAAATTTTTTACGAAGTTTTAAGAACGATATTTTCCACAACTTGGGCTTAGTCATTCCTTGTTTACCTTCCAGCTATGGCACCTGGAAGGCGACCACGTGTGGTACGGGCGATCGAGGACCCAGAGAATACTTTGGCCGATCGGCAGAGAGCTGATCGAGAGGAAGAGGACGACAAGTGGAAGAAGACTCTTCGAGCCTTCCAGCGACAGGCCCTCGAGATGTATGAGGGCAGCACCTCCGATATGAAGAAGGAAGGATGGCTAGATGAGCTAGTTATAGCCTTCGGCCTGATTCGGGCCCTGAACGATTACTGGGTTCCTCTTGCCGTCAGCCAGATGCGGGGAGCGGCGCGTCAGTGGTGGACGCTTTACCTGGGAGAGAGGAGGGAGTCTGAGGTTGATTGGGTGGACTTCGAGAGGGAGTTCTGGGCGGAATTCCTCTCCTCGACGATGAAGGCAGAAAAGAGGCATGAACTACTCTCACTCAAGTAGGGGAGTATGTCTATGAGGGAGCTAGGGATCATGTTCAAGTACCTCATGTGTTTTGCTCTGGAACTCTTTCCCGACAAGGAGTCTCAAGAAAGACGTTTAGAGGAGGCGCTCCGACCCTCCCTCCAGTATGCTGTTACCCCCTTTACCCTGCCGACGTACTTGGAGTTCCAGAAGAAGGCCGAAGTGGTGGAGAGGATGCATGATCTAGGAGGAGTGTCGCAAGAGGGGATCCAGCTGGGACCATCGAAGGGGAAGGCCGTCAGCACTAGGCCTCCAGCGTTAGGACCCTCTAGGTTTTGACCCGCAGGGAGCAGGCCGCAGCAGTTTCAGTTTCGATCCCCCGACCCTCGCCCTTTTCCTATAGACCTGGGACCGCAGTGCTTCATCTGTGGGAGACCTAGGATCTCCGGAGTCAGTGCCCAGACCGGGTGGAGTATGGAGGTGGCGGACATCTCCCACACTCGCCCCAGAAGCAGCTTGCAACCAGACCTTTCCAGTAGCAGCAGCAGGGGCAGCGAGCTCTTGCTCCTCCGAGGGAAGACGCAGGAGGATGAGGCCAACCTCAGGGCGCTCCACAGGGACCTCGACCAGGGCGTGGTCGGGGAGGTGGCCGACGGCCGAGGGTTAGGAGAGATGGGCGTGGACAGTTACACGCCGCGGAGGTAGCAGTTCCATCAGGGCCAGAGGTTGTTCGAGGTACGATCAGACTGTTTAGCACTCTTTCTTATGCGTTGTTCGATACCGGAGCTTCACACTCTTTTGTTGCACCCAGCCTAGCATGTGCCCTGGGTTTAGATGCGGAGATACATACAGTGCCCCTGGTGTTGAGAAAACCAGTCTGAGGTCAGACCAACTTGTTGTTTGTTTGTCGGAGATGTATACTGATGATAGGGCCACATCAGTCGGTTAGGGATATTCTTCTACTACAGATTCAGCCATACGATGTCATCCTAGGCATCGACTGGCTATTTTCTGTGTGTGCCATCATCGACTGTTTCTGAAGGAGGGTAGTGTTCTCGGACTTGGACGGCCGGCGTGCTACCTTCACCGGCGAGCAGAGAAATCCGAAGGGAAACAGGAGAGAGGAACCTCTCCTCTCCTTGTTGACCGAGATGACAGTAGAATCTGTAGATACAGAATTGGTGGAAGTGCCAGAGATCGTCCGTGAGTTTATGGACATCTTTCCTAAGGAGGTGAAGACTCTACCCCCTCGACGTGATATCGATTTCGGGATAGAATTTCAGCCCGACGCTCGTCCAGTCTTGATGGCCCCTTACCGGATGGAACCTTCGGAGCTATGGGAGTTACGAATACAGATTGACAATCTGATGAAGAGGGGTTATGTTCGTCTGAGTGCTTTACCGTGGGGTGCTCCGGTCTTGTTTGAAAAGAAGGCAGATGGTGGTCTTAGGTTGTGCACAACCTATAGGAGGATGAATCAGGTGACGATCAAGAATCGCTACCCTCTTCCATGGATAGATGATCTTTTCGACCAGCTAAAAGGGGCAGGATGGTTCTCGAAGATCGACCTACGGTACGGGTACCACCAGCTGAGGGTGAAAGAGAGTGACATCCCGAAGACATCATTCAGATGCAGGTATGGAAACTTCAAGTTCGTATTCATGCCCTTCAGTGTTACGAACGTCCCGACTGTGTTCATGGGGCTTATGAACTCCATATTCCGGGAGTACCTGGATCAGTTTGTGGTTGTGTTCATCGACGACATCCTGGTCTACTCTAGATCAGAGGAGGACCATGCAGAGCACCTGAGGACAGTTTTGGAGGTCCTCCAACAGCACCATCTCTATGGGAGTCAAAATGCAAGTTATGGACATGAGAAGTGTATTTCCTCGGGCACGTAGTATCTGAGCAGGGGGTAGCGGCCGACCCATTAATGTTTGAGGCAGTTGTTTATTGGGTAGCACCCAAGAATGTGGCAGATGTCTGAAGTTTCCTTGGGCTGTCGGGTTACTACCGGAGATTCGTACTCAACTTTTATCGAGTAGAAGCCCCTTTGACGGCTATAACCAAGAAGGACCAGGCTTTCGTATGGAGTGAGCAGTGCCAGTCAGCCTTCAGCTATCTGATGGAGATGTTGGTCAGTGCCCTAGTGTTGAGATTACCAGAAGAAGGGGCGGCTTTTGAGGTGTTCTGTAATGCTTCAGGATAGGGACTGGGGTGCGTGTTGATGCAACGACAAGGGGTGATCTCTTATGGGTCCAGGCAGCTGCATTCCCATGAGCGTAATTACACAACCCACGACCTAGAGCTTACAACAGTCGTTTTTGCACTATAGTTATGGCGGCACTACCTCATAGGGGAACACTATGTGGTCTTCACGGACCACAAAATCATGAGGTATATCTTCTCCTAGTGGGACTTAAACATGCGATAGCAGAGATGGGTGGAGTTCCTCCAGGATTACGACTTTGAGATCTCTTATACTGAGGGCAAGGGAAATGTGGTGGTCAATGCCTTGAGCAGGAGGATGCAGAAGGATGCGGTCCGAGAGTCGGCGGAGGCCTGGAAGGCAATGGAGGAGTTGGCTGCCTTACTCCTGGATGCAAAGATGGATAGCGGCAGAGGCAGCCTATATCAGATGATAGTGCAGTCATCCCAGTTTCACCAAATGGAGGAGTCTCAGCGGGGAGACCTAAAGTGTGAAGTGATGTGTGACCAAGATGACAAAGGAAATGCTCCGGAAGGATGGACAGAGGATGGTCATAACATGATACTTTTCGAGAAAAAGTTGTTTTTTCCGGAGGCGATGCACAACATGGTTATTAGTGTGTTCCACAAATCACCCCTGGCGGTACACCCAGGAGTTTCCAAGATGTACCAGGGTTTGAAGAGGTAGTTTTTGTGTCCCGGAGTTAAGCGAGCGGTGGCAGAGTTTGTGGCCAAGTTCTTAGTGTGTCAGCAAGTGAATGCTGAACACCGGGTTCCAGGTGGCCTACTGCGGCATCTAGATGTCCCCGAGTGGAAGTGGGATGACATCTCAATGGATTTTGTAATGGGACTACCCAAGTCCCAAGGAGGTTACGACACCATCTGGGTGGCAGTGGACAAGTTGATGAAATCGGCTCACATTCTGGCGATCAGGGAGTCGAGTGCTGTGGATGCTTTGGCACGAAAGTACGTGGATGACGTGGTGTGGTTGCATGGAGTTCCGAGGTCTATAGTCTCAGATAGGGATGCATGGTTTACCTCGCAAGTCTGGAGAGGATTACAGCATGCGTTTGGCACCCAGTTACACCATAGCACTTCTTTCCATCCCCAGACAGATGGACAAACAGAGCGCACCATCCAGCCCTTGGAGGATATTCTGTGAGCATGTGTTCTAGACTCAGGAGGATCATGGGTGCAACACTTTCTTCGGAAGAGTGTTCCTACAATAATAGCTACCACTCTACCATTGGCATGGCCCTGTTTGATGATTTGTACGGGAGGACATGACGTTCGCCTGTGTGTTGGACCGAAGTAGGAGAGGCATGCATCCTTGGTCTGGAGGTGGTACAGAACACGACAGAGAAGGTTCAGCTCATAAGGGAAAGGATGAAGGCGGCCCAGGACTGACAGAAGCCGTATGCTGATACCAGGAGGAGGCCCTTGGAGTTTGAGGTTGGGGACCACGTGTTCTTAAAGGTATCCCCTCGGCGTGGGCAGCGGTGGTTCGACAAAGGGAGTAAGCTTTCTCCCAGATTCATCGGACCCTTCCAAGTGTTGCGGTGGGTCGGCGAAGTGGCTTACCAGCTAGCGTTTCCACCACCGCTACAAAAAATACATGAAGTCTTTCATGTATCCCAGCTCCGTCGGTATCTGCACGACAATTCACACATCCTTGATTGGGGTGAGCTGGACGTCGAGGACGACATGACCTTTGTGGAGAGACCAGTGGTGATCGAGGTTCGCAGAGAAAAGGTGCTTCGCGGGTGAACCATCCCCTTGGTTCGTGTGTTGTGGAGACATGGTGGGCTTGAGGAGAGTACGTGGGAGATGGAATCACAGATGTGTACCCAGTACCTGGAGATGTTTTGAATTTTGTTCCTTGTTGTACCTGCTGTGGTAGAACATTTTTTCTTTTGGCTATGAAATGAGCTGGTTTTCTTCCCTCTGATTGTGTGTAAAAAGCCCCAGCTATGGGGAAGGAGAGAACCCGACCCCTAATCAAGACGCATTAAGGTGGATGCAATTAAACCCGTTCGGGCGAGTCAGTGCCGCCCAAAGTGGATAATATCTTGACATGGGGGAGGAGACTCCCCCACCCCCATGCCCGGGCAGTTTGGCATGGTATGTTTCTTGGATTGTGACAGGAATGTGTTCTTAGTTAATGATGAGGTTTACTCTTGAGAGGTATCTTTCGGGGTGGTTGTTCGGACCCACCCTTTCCTTCTAGGTGGTTTAAATTCTAGAAGACGAGAATAGTTTGAAAGGTATCTGATGTGATGACCTAGACTCTCTTGGTTCTTCCCTTTGCCAAAATCCGGGTCCTAAATAAGTGGAGTCTCAGAGAGACCGATCAGCGAGACCGATCGGCGAGACCGATCGGTGAGACCGATCAGCATCACCCAGCCTTGTCAAGTTGTTTCTAGTAGCACTCCATTGTGCAAATAGGGTTTAAAACCCTATTCTGACTTGTTTAAGCATGTTTTAAAGACCCGTAACATGCATAAGGGTTTTAATTAAATAATTAATCATTTCATGAGTCGGCTTAAGCTACCCGACCCCCTTTTTTTAATGACGAGTGGAGCCGCGTTGTCAACCCACGACCCCCGCACCTTACGCGGTTTCGCGTTTTCACCCCAACCGTCCCTGGATCTTATAAACCAAGGGTTACCCATGGTTTCTCTTTTACTGGATCGTGGATTTTCACAAACAGCTTCTGGTGCACTGGGCGTGCCGCATCATTATCCGTAAAGTTCTGTGCCCGGCCTAAGCATCGATCATCGATCAAAAAAGTAAGGAATTTCTCTTTTTCCTATCTCTTTTGTGTATCATGCGGGGTGGGCATGCTTTTGATTATGTAGAATTGGATAAAAAAGACTAAATTGAAGATAATGAATGAATTCTGTAAAGGAAGAGGTGGTGTGATCGTTGATGTTGTTATGTTATGACCATCTTGTTGAGTTGTGCTGGCTTATGCCTTCTGAAAATTGAGGTCATTGGTGGTCATTGTTTTTGCACTAATGAACCCCTGCTGATGTTTTAAATGGCTTGTTGTGGTTGTAAACTCATGTTGTGAAAAGTAATTGGTTAATCACGTATATCCGGCCAAATATATTGAGGCACTAGGATATTTCCTTCTGTGATAACCCCCGGATAAAACACAGAAAAGTTGAAATCATGGAGTGTGTTAATTCGTTTAAATCTGAAAATATCGGGATGACCCTGACTTGTGTTGATGGTGGTAGTTGGTTGTTTTATTTTCGGGCCGATTGCTGGAAACATGGGAGGGGATGAGATCCCCTCTCTTATACTCTTGGTGGTTGTGTGAAATTGGGGATGGGATCCCATGTTGGTGTGGACTCAGTGGTTGTGAGTTTTAAAACCCAGTGGTTACTTGTTTATATCACAAATTGGGGTGGAATCCTCTGTTGTTGAGAACCAGGTGTGGGCGTTATGGTTGATGTTTGACTGTTTATATTCCTGGACTTGCGCCTATGCTTACTAATTTCCCAGTAGTGATAAAACATAAATTGTATTACTTAACAAGAAACAAGAATGTGACAATGGGTTTTGTTGGCGAGAGTCGTGACTTGTGACTCGGATATAGTGGTGTTGTGTTCTATAGGCCCGTTATAAAAACCTAGACTATGGGTGAGTGCTTGTTACCTATATTTATACTGGTAGTTTTCTGTTTCTTATTCGCGCCCCACCCAAATTGAGCACTTAGTGCCGAACACCCCCATTTCATGGGGGAAAGTGTTTTTCCCAACACTATTCTTGGTGGCTGGTTATTAGCTCCTTTTCTTCTCCCTTTCCTAGATATCCCAAGTATCTTCGGGCAGGCTGTGATGGCCTGAGGTCCATTATTAACCCTATAACCTTCGGGCAGGGTAGTGTGGTGGTTGGCCAGGTGTGTGCGGCAGGTGGTTTTCCAAGTGTCATTGGGATGAGGCCCAGGAGTCATCGGGCATGGCAGTGGATCTTATAGCCCAGGTGTCTTCGGGCATGGTGGTGGTTGTTCTGGCCAAGGTTTTTGCAGTTGTGGTTACGTGTGGTTGTGGCCTAGGTGTGTGCGGGCAGGTGTGCCAGTGGGACTGCGGTGAGAATGGCGGGATTGGTCCGATGCGTAGGATGTCTCAATAACCAGTGGGAAAGTGGCGTGGGGTACCCAAACATCGATGTGCTCTGATTATATATATTACATGACTTACGTTATTTGGGGAGTGTGCCTTGGCGATGCCTGGGGTGGATAATTTATCTTGATAGGTGTTTGGTTTACTCTTTTCTCACGGGACTTTAGTACGTTCCCCCACTTGTGCACGAGAGTCTTTGGTTTTCCCTACCGAGCGTACTTATGTGCTCACCCTACGTATATAAAACTGCTTTCAAGTTTCCAAGAGGTCTTCGGGGATCACACAAGACTATACTAGCTCGGACCCTCGGGGCAGTTCCAGTTGCTATTTTTCTTTCTTTGGTGCATGCCTTTGTAGGCACCTTCTGTACTTTGTGGCTTTTACATTTGAAACATGCATGTGGGAATGTCTTACTTTTGGTTTTAATTTTCTTTTACCTTGGTGTTTTTGGGTTTCATTATCTTGTCTCCCGATCCTATAAAACAAAAAGGGGGAATGCCTTCCATTTGTGAGAAATTTCTATACCCTTGGTGCTAGTCGCCACTCCGGGACCTATTGAAGGCGGGTCTCGGGTGTCATTATCTCTCCTACAACTTAAAGAATGAAGGGCCTTGAAATCCGCTGACCCTTCCCTCCTTTTGGTGAAGGCAGGTCGTGACACTAAGAAATGGCCTCTCATTTATAATATTTCTTCTTAGTTATTTTTATTATCCAATAGTCTATTGGATTTGGTATTGGGATTAAATAGCCTTAACATTATTTCAACTTGGTAGGCATTGATGAGTCAATTTTTTTTAATAATCATCATTTTTCTCCCCTTAAGAAATATTATATATTTTATTTAGCAATTTGATAATGAAGAACGTCGAAAAATGGAACAATGTGAATATTCATAGGGAGGATAATCGGACCAAATATGATTTCAGTAAGTGACTTCCAAAAATATGATTATATATTATAAAACATTATGGATGAAAATATAAAATATAATTATGTTAATAAATAATTTTTTAAAAAATATTAAATTTATCTCGATTATTATTTTATTCTACTTTGAATACTCATCCGTTATTTCACACACACAGACATTATTTCTATATGATAGTTCCACGCTTGTGATTAGTTTCTTATCCTTCACCAATTAATCACAAGGTTATAATTTCACATATACCTACAGTCTCACACCATGGATGATGTTCATACATTTAAGGCATCATAATATTCAATATGAACTCACAAAAACAATTATTCTTAGACATATTCTATAATAATTCATTTCAAATACAATACATTTATACATTTTTATTAAAGTATTTAACAATTAATTTTTTTTCAATCTATTAAATAACTCTTCCAAAAGGTTCAATAAGATTTTTAAAATTAGTTCATTACATAATTAAAGAGTATGTAACATAAATCTTTAAGACATAATAATTCCAAAATTAAATAAAAAAGTAGTTTTATGTGAAAATTTGAACATGATATATTAAAAATACTTTCCTTCACATTATCAAAATGATTGAGTGATAGAGAATAGTCAAACATAATTTAAAATAAATTATAAAATGGGGTACTAAGAATAAATAGAAATCAAATAATTTATCTCTAAATATCACAAAAAATTATATGTAGGACGTCATCCAACGATCACCCTAAAACAAAATATTTGAAATAACATAGAATAAGAGTAATAAAAGGTTATAAAAAATGGTTTCTAGTCAAAATTATTCTAAAATACTTATAAAAATGATTTCAAATTGATATATATTTCCACTTTAAAATAATTTAAAAAAACATATATATCAAAAGGGATTTGACAATGATCATGTCCTGGTGGTGTTTACAACGATGTATTGCATTTGATCTCATAATATCTAATTGGTGAAACATGACCAACTACAATAACAGGCTCCAAAAACCTCAACCAATTTAGTTTCACCACTCAGTAGACCATATCATGGGTAGAACTCTATATCCTTTTTAGTTGTAGATCTCCCATAGTTTCAAACAATAACATTAACTAGTGGGTAAGAATTTCATCCACCCCATTTTTTATAGGGATACACCCAGCACAACATGCCCATCTATATTTTTTGTTGATCCCATTAATGGAAAAAATATTCCAACCACATAATAAACACTATGTGTACAAATAAAAAGCACCAAGTACAAAAAAACCTCTTCTAATGGCTTAAAGTACCAAGAGAAAGACAAACAACCTATTACTTAAGGATATATAAATTAAATAGAGAATTTATGAAACACTAAGACTATTATAAATGAAATTTTTTTGTCCATTGGGATACATTGTTTTTTATATTTAATGAATTGAAATGTTTCCATTGATTATTTTAGTATCACTCTGTATCATACATTTTCATTGTTTCCTCGTGAGTCTTGATTGTTATTAGGGATATGAAAAAATAAATAACATATAGTAAATATGATAATTTTTGATATATGGTGAAGACTTATGTGGGGAGACTAGGTTAATATGAAAAATGTATAACGAGTAATCATAATACAAAATAAAACCAATGTATCAAATATTACAATTTTTTGAGTGATTTATGAAATTATTAAATGGATAATATATTACTAATTTATATATTGGAGGGTGAAATATCTAACAGGGTAATGTTATGTTTAACAATGATACAAAAAAGTGTAAATAATATTTTGAGGAGTTATTGAAGAGAGGATAAAAACATTATCATAATCTACAGATACTATAAATAATGAAAAATTAATAAAAATAGAGTCATGTTCATAAACACTTTTAGTGATGAAATAGAAATTAAATATCATGAAATACCAAAAGAAATTTCCATATTGGTAAAACAATATAATGAATGAAATATAATAGTTATGATATATAAAAACATTATTTTGAGTAAATTATTATATAAAAATCAATGATTTATAGTAAATGTTGATTTATTTCATAGTTTAGATAAAACAAATATGTCACATAAGGACTCTTGATGTGATAATGTATTAATTCATAAATGAAAGATTTAAATTTTAGAACAATAATGCATAACTCAGTGTCAAAAAATGGAAACCCTATGGTATGAGAAATAAAATATAAAAAAAATTCTACAATTATTTCCATAAATGGAGGAGAATTGTGAATACTTTCAAAGAATGGTAACCATGATCGATCAACTACCAATATAAATCTACAATCAATTTTTTGGTATAATTAATTCATTTTGTAATTGAGCTATAGAATTATTTTAGGATACAAAATTAAATATACTTATTATATATTTTGAATTACTATTATTTCTTTATCCATTATGAAATATATCTATGATTCAATTATTATTTAATTTATAAATTAACAATTATTGTATTGGATAAACCTCTAATGGGAATGTAATTTTATGTATTTTTTCTAATACCATTCCAAAAAATAAAGGGTTTATATGTTATGAATCTATTTGAAATATACTTTTATAAATGGGTAGTGTCACCCCATGAAAATTATCATATGATGTGTGATCCAAAACAATTGAGTAGTAGAGATAATATAATTATTTAAATATTCATTATGTTTCTATAACTAATATAAATTTTGTGTAAATTTTATTTTAGGATTTACTACATTTAGATTTTAATATGGTTTATTCACCCACTATTATCTGATGTGTATGAATCAATCTATTTAAACAATTTATATCTGGTTAGATACATATTTTTAATTAATATCAGTTATTACTAAATATTACTTGAGAATAACTATCTAAGGGTTGGTTAACATAATCATAGATTATAACGTAATAAATTATGATTTTAGTCATTATAAGATAACATTTGTTGACAGATATGATTATTGATATTTAAACTCACAAAGAATTTTTTTTGAATAATATATGTATTAAACACCACATATTTATTTTAAAACCCTGAATAAATCATGAGAGTTTTATGTATACCCTTGCTAGTTTTAATATTGCTCTGTATATTTCAAATTATAAAATAATGAATATATTTCTATAATTCAAATTTTTTACATGTCTTATCATATAAGAGAGCTCCTACCATATAATTAATATTATTTGTGGCTCACGATGGGATACAAATTTGAAAATAACTAATATGGGAATTCTTAATACATACTTGTATGATTTCATGTTTTATCAAATAGATTTTCTTTAATAATTTTACAAATTATTCTTGTATAATTTGAATGAAATGAGGGTGCTGGGATAAGAATTTAATATTTTTGTTAAAGGGAAAGGGTTACTGAGTACCTTACATAGGAAATTTATTTCTAATCAGGTTTCCACTAATGAGATTAAAATTTAGTTGTATTATACACTATATGAGATAATTGTATCCTTATTGTATTAAAAACATAAGGTGAAGTGTCAATTGAGGGGGTAATTTATTTAAAATAAATGTGTTTGTTGTAAATATATAATATTAATAACAATGTGTTAAAAATTTACGATGAATTTTGTAATGAACATTCATTAAAAGATATGGTTTTAAAAGGGGTCCCTAAAGATACCAAAAAATGGATTATAAGAGTATAGAGAGTAGTATAAATAAAAATATAATATTATTTCTTCAAATAATAAATATAATAATTATATTATGAAAGAAAATATAAAGTGGCATTTCTAATTATAAATAATTAATACAATGACTTTAATTTAAATGTTAATGAAAAGCTGGAAATTATTTCTTGATGGAGATTTAATTTTTATACTATTAAAAGTTATGAATATGATGTGATAATGAATAATGAAATATTAAATGATTTTAAGAACTAACATAATTAGTGTTTGTGAAAAATTACTAGGATTTTTAAATTCATTTTTTTGAAAAGATAAATGATATATGTGACATAATTCATGAAGAGATTTAAAATATTAATTATTTATATAAAAAATAAATATCACCCATGTGATGTTTGACCGGGAAAATAAGAACTTTATACTAGCTTTTAAGAGTCTATGATGTGAAGCAACAATTAAAAAAGCATATAAATAAATTGATGTTGAGAATCATAAGTCTTAAATATAATGGTAAAATGAATTTTTATTCTATTTCACCAATTATGTATAATAATATGACAAATAGAGTTACTATGAGGAATTAGCTAAGATAAAAATGGTGTATATAAAAATGGGATGTTTACATAGTTGTATAAAAACTTTTTTATTATATGAAATAAATAAAGTGATTGTTATATTTCTTATTTATGTTTTGTAATGAGAAGTAACTATGAATGTTAATAAAAATATAGTCATCCTCATTCATTAAGTAATACAACACATTTCAATACTAAATCATTATTATCTATTGCATCATAAAATTCATATTTTTAATCTATTTTGTTACAAAAGGGAACCATGGAAAATATTATTGGACCCTTGGTAGTTTTTTATATAACTCATTATTAGTACATTTTTTTGGTTAATACTACTGGATCTATAAATATGTAAATATGTAGTGATGAAATTGGGTTCTTAATATATATGACCTAATATCATGGAAATTTAAAATTTTAATAGATATCATAGATAAATTACCACTATTATAAAATGTTATAATGGAAAGATAAATGGTTTAATGAGGTTTATTTTATTTTTAATTCTATAAGGGTTATTAAGGTCATTAAATATAGGATTATTACATTATAAATTAATTTTTATATATCAATTATATAATGATGTCATGAGAGTTAAACTAAAAAACTGTAAATTCAATGTTTTAAGGTGTGGTTTTACATTGTTTATTTACAATTTAAAGGAAACTATGTAACAAATAAATGATAAAATTTAATAGACTAAATCAAAGAGTGTTAATTATTTTATAGATAAATTATACCTTTTGGAACATAAGGATTATGTGATTTAAGGACGTGTTTACTTATAAGATATTTACAAACCAAAGTGTTCTAAAAATACATAATGTCAGGATTTAGATGAAATAGTACAAGGATTATTTGATGAAATGAATTAAACAAAAGGAATCATTAAATTTCAAAAAATTATATAAGAACAATAGAACAAAATTAAATGGTACACATGAATCTAATTTTAACTATATAATCATGAAAGAATATGAGAAATATATACACATTTGTTATAGTCGATGAGTATTAAATAATATCATAGGTATACATTTTACATTCAAGAATTAGACACTATAAAAATATAAAACATTTTAAAATTCAGTAAAAATTTATATGGTTTCATGATAGTATAAATTGTATGTGACTATGGAGGTCAATTCAAGTACTAAAAATTTTATATTTTTAATGAAGAATGTGGGTATTCTAATTATTTCGTAGTACCTCGTAAAACTCGCCAAAAGGGAGAAGTAGAGATAAAAAATAGATAATTCAATGAGATGTCAAGGGATATATTGAATTTTTATTAGTAACCTATGTTATTATGGGTGAAATTAGTTTAAAAATTTAGTAATTTTTCAGAAACAATTCTTCTTATGATGATTATCATGATGTCTACTAATAAAAATTCCAAATTATGGAATCCTAATGATGGATTCTTAAGAGTATTTGAATATAAATATTTAATTTTAAATATGATGTAAACTGTTGAAACATTATATCCCACATTAGTTAAAGGAATATTTTGGGCATACATAATCCAAATAAATTCCCTAAGATCATTTTTAGATAGTAATATAGTGTTATTAGAATCGGTTTATGTTTATTTTGATGAAAAATATCATTTGTATAATTAAATTAATATGATCATGTTTGATGTATATTTTCAAGAAATTAATTTTGAGGAATTATGAAAATTTTAAATCCATACATAAATAATAGATTCCCTTATTTTGGTAGATCATTAGATTTTAAAATCTAAATCTTACAAGACCCATATATATAATCATCAAATGAAGGTGATTTTTAATTGGAAATCAAGTAACTAAACCTGATATACTATAACAAAACATTCAAAGCAATAAAAAAATTTATAATATATTATATAAAATTACTTTTTAATAAAATCAAAGGACTCAGGAAGGATCTTGAAAATACAAGAGAAGTAACTCAATCAATTATCAAGAATATTTTAAATCAATATTAAATTAATTTAAATTAATATATATGGGTAATTCCCATGAATTTTAATGTTTTACTAAAATGTGGGAAAATATTAATGTTTACTTTAAATGAATGAAAATAAAAAAACTTGTTACTTTATTTATTTTCGGTATTTCTGTCTTTATTCTTTAATGTTCACATTGAAATTTGATTTATTTTCTAGTGATTAACAAAAAAATTTGGTTAGGAATAAATATGAATTCTACTAGGGGAAAGGAACTACATATCCACCCTCCGGGGGAAAATTGGTCGCACATGAATTCAAGAGGGCCTGCATGAGCCAACACTACATGAACAAGTGATCAGTCATGTGGATGTATGTCCCACAGGGAGAAACACCTGAGGGAGAGAATATTAGGGATGAAGTCCCACAAGGTTTTTAGATTGTGTATAATCAATGTTCAAGTGTTTTATTGGATCCCACTACATTATGTGTGTATTAATGTGTATCCATGTACATGATATTATAGATGAACTAATATCCCATAGAATTATTCAATGTGGGATTTTGTGTTATGATCTCTATTTACACTCATTTAAAAACCCCACACTGCCCAATCAGACACCTTTACACCAACGTCTCTATAGAGTAATCCACTTGATGATGCTACCCACCATCTTTACACTGAGATATGACATAACTACCACTAGAAAATAAAAAACATGACAGCTCCCTCCACGTTCACGACCTCAGAACATAATGAATCACCCCATACCATGTTCTAATCAACATATGACTATATCAGGTCTTTATCATGCCACATAGAAGGACATATAGAGGAGCTCATTGTAAGACTCTATAGTAGCTGCTAACCACCACAGTCCGCTAATCCAATTCCAAGACATCCACGACCACTAGGAAAACTTTTTTTGTGATGATGGGTCTATAATGAAACACATTTCTATGGTGCATTTTAAAACACCAAATTCTCATGGGTTCTTCCTAGACTTGAAATCCATTGGTATCACAAGGATTTAAAAAAATCGTTTTGATGAAATCAAATATTTGTATTATCCTTATTAAAATATAACATGAGGAACTCCTCAAATATAAATATAAGAGTTATAGCATAATGGAAGAGATAACTGAACATGAGGAAATTCCATTGAATGGGGAAAAACGACTATTTTCTTTTTTTCATTCATTGTTCCTTCCAAATTTTTTTAGATATATTTTAAATATATTTTTTATTTATTTTTCATTATTAATAAATTCATGAATTTGGTTATAGTGTTTCCACCACCAACATTATATCACCGTCTCCTTATTCTTTTTATATTATTTTATTCTTATTATAATAATTTTATGTTCTTAATTTTATCATTTATTTTTAATTTATTTTTAGTTTTTATATATATACCTATATATATCTTATTTTAATTTTATTTTTTGGGATTTTATGATTTTTTTATACTTTTCATATTCAATGTTATTTTTTTATTATTCTATATATCATTCTATCTTATTTTATTATATTTTATTAAATTTATTTTAATTATTTAATTCTCTTCTGTCATTAGACAACGTGATATCTTACCCTCAATATTGTGAGGCTGAGATAATTCATGGGGTGAGCGAGATTAATGTGTTATTGAATTCATTATTAATTATTATTATTTTATTTCATAGATGACAGTGGAATTTAGTTCTATGAATAATTTACCCATCACATGAAACTAAAATATTTTTCTACTTTTTATTTTATTTACTTTCCATGTCTTCATTGGTTATTTATTCACCTGTTGGAGTTGAGAAAATCAATGGATGAAATGAAATTCGATGGAGTTGGGTCATGTAATATGTCACACCCCCATCCAAGGCGTATAATGAAAAATGATTATAAGTGGAGTTGGAATTTATATTTATTTATAAATTCATTATTTAAAAGTATCTAAATAAATGTATGGTAATTCATCATGATATTCCATGATTATATTATAAAAATAAGATAAAAAATAATGGAGAATAACGATAGAACCCAAAATAAAACACACTCTCACGTTATTTCTTTAAAAACTCATTTTATTTTAAGTTCATATTAGTTTAAGATTAAATTTTCATATAAAATGTCATTTCATTTTTGAAAAATTGATCTGTTCGCAAATTGGGATTTTTTTATAAAATAAGATGAAAACAAATAGTTTTGGTGAATAAGAATAAGTGAGTGAACAATGAAGCTCATCTAGTAATATGAACATGGTTAGCCTCTATGTTACATTAGAAAAATATAATTTCTATTTTCCAATCCCTAAAATTGACTCTTTCAAAATTGGTGCCTATTTTGGGGTGTTAGGTAGCATATCCATTCAATGATACATGTAAATTCACTTGTTTTATTTTCATTTTTAATTAACAGTATAGTGTATAGGTGTATCAATTCCCAACCATGAAGTTTACATAAAAAAAATTTCTATAATTTTATAAATTATTTTACTTTCCTTATCCAACATAAAAGATATTCATATGATTACATCGATCCATCCAATGCATAAAATGATATACGATGGAGCTAGGTATTAAAGGATGTGATACTCTCGATTGAGGGGTACACTCAAAATTGAAAGCTAGAGGAGTTGAAAATTTTATTTCTAATCGAATTATAGAATTCACAATACTAAATTAAAA
Source organism: Viscum album (assembly GCA_963277665.1). NCBI lineage: Eukaryota > Viridiplantae > Streptophyta > Magnoliopsida > Santalales > Viscaceae > Viscum > Viscum album. The sequence goes on along the minus strand of OY728163.1, from coordinate 1,796,511,106 downwards.
TATATTAATTCATTCTCGAGATATCAAAATTGAACTATCATGCTCAATTTAAATACCAAAAAAATAAAATGATGGAGCCCATAACCCAAACAACAAAAGGACAAGTTCATTAATTTAATATCACATTATTTATAGACATATAAGTTTAAATTATTTATTTCCATTTATCATCATAAATTTCAATGCATTAAAATAATAAATATAATTAATTTATTTTATTGGAATTGGAATGTTTATGTGATGAAATGAGAAATATCACCATGTGAGATGACCCTGGTCTACCTCTATGATGCATTATGAAAATTAATTTTCTATTTCCACAACCTATAGTAGGGGTATGAGAAAAATGGCATAGTTTATGGGGATCAAACTTGGTCACCCATGTGATAGGAGGTAATACTCACCACCAAACAACAATAAAGAATCACTAGCTATGAAAATCCACCTGTGGGGGTTAAATTCAATGAATATACACCCACAATATGATTATGGATAATAATAGGTACTATCTTCTAGAGGAAGTAAAAAAAACAAGGGCCCAATTGGGGGATGAAACAAAGACTTATCCCTTTACATGAATTCTATTATTTAGAATTTCCGTCTTAGGAATTATTTAAGCAGGATACCTACTACCACTTATCTTTTTTATCTTAATAGACATTATACTTGTCATTAAATTATTAATTTTATTTTATAGGTTTATAATGGAATAAAGAATCCCAAAACAATCATGGAGTAAGGAGGACTAATATTCATCAAAATTGGAGTTCACTTATATTATTTTTTCTTTAAACTCTATATATTCTTGTCTGAAAATAAGTTTTTATCATTCAATCGTAAAATTCTATACCCAAACTATAATTTATGATTTTCATGACATATCTAGAAGACCATAGTTTCTTTGGAATAAAATAATTTAATTTATTAGATTTCAATTTTAATCATATAGAATGTGAAAAATAGTGAATTTAATGATGAAATTGAAGCATGGTTATGAAATTGGTACCCATGATTTGATGGAATTGGTTGATTCATTTAAATAAAATATACCTACAGTTTTTTCAGAATATAAAATTCTTACATACATGAGAATTTATTTTTTATTTTTATTCACACCTTGAGTGATTGTAAAATAACATATGAACAATTATGAAGATATTTATAGTCATTTAACTTAATATTTAATATTGAGCATATTTTTTCAGTTATATTGGGAAATGCCACCTAAAAGAACATGCTTTGAAGCATGTAAAAACTAATTACTATAAAAAACTACAATTAAAATGACCTATTATTCTTCTAAAAAACTAGATCCTTGACATAATAAATTATATAACTCATTTTTTCACCATAGTCGATTCAATGACCATTTTAGTGCTGTTTCAAATTCCAAGCCAATTTTCTCCATTCCTATACACCACATTGTATTTGAATGATATTTTAAACATGAAGTGTGAGGGATTAGAATGTAATTGTATAATGTATGAAATTAATTATTAGGAAAAAGTGTTGAGGTGAATTATTTTTGGTACTGATAATGGTTTTTGATTCATTCATCATTATTTATTTTGATCATAATATTACATTAATCATGTGATGTTAGATATTATATTTCTACGGGATGAAATTCATGGAACTATTAATTCTGATAACATTATTTATGTTTTAAGGGAAAAAATACCCTCTATAAGCCTTAAAATTAAAATATTAATTCATAACAACAAAAAGACATTGAGTTAGTTGAAACATTATTGAAATCCTTTGAGATTTAATGTGACTCTTTCCATTAGAAGGTCGATAACATTGTTACATTAACAGACTATGGATAATAAGAATGTATTCATGATATGAGAAAAAATATACTTGTATTAAAATAATAAATTATTATTGAATACAAGTAATGTTATTGTATATAATTAGTTTTTTAGTTTAATAAAAATGTATTGTGGAACTTGAATAAATTTGAAGATAAATCCTATCATTTTGAATAGTGATTAAGTAAAAGGATTGAATTGGTTGTTTTTTAGAAAATTAGGAGATTATATTGATATTTTAGGTGGAATTTGGAAAATGGATTTGAAACTTATAATTTTTTACTTTTATTAAATTAGAATATGAATATTAGTAAAATTGGTTCCCATTGAATTCCTTTTTGAGATTTTATGCTTTAAAAATATCATGGATTATTTGGTGGATATTTAAAAAACTCTATTTTCATGAATTTTAAATCATTTTTCAATGATTTTAATTTAAAATCAATGAATAACTCTCAGGATATCTAATGTTTCACTAAAATGATTGAAAATTTGAATTTGGAATTAAAATTAAATATAATGAATAATTGCTTATGTTATTGATGATTGGTATTTCATTAATTATTTATTTAATCATACATTGTACATTCAATGAATTTCAGGTCTCTAATTTACCAAAATACTATATCATGCCATATTCTTCCTTTTAATTAGGGTCACACATCACATAGGAAACCTAGTAGGGCTGGCCAATCACATTGACCACCTGGAGGGCCTGTATATGATGAAGTGCACACATGGGGAATGAGACCCATGCACGAGAGGCCTGTGGGAAGTCAATACTATGAGGGGGAATAATGGGGTTGAAAGACCGTGTTGGCCATGTAGTGAACATGGACCTTGTAAAAGAGTTTTTTAGAGACCAACATGGTGAAGCATCTGATAGAGAGTCAATGTGATTTGGATTATAAATGGATGTGCCTCCTATTACATATTTCTATATGGGACTATGAGATATGTTCAATGTTCATCCCCCACTAAAAATCGTTCACACCTCGCTCAGACACCAGCATTCCACCATCAAATGCTATATCTTTAATTTCTAATTTCATCATCCACCGTCTGCACACTAGGAAACAGAATGGATGTTTCTCAAAAAGCATCAACTTAAGCTCCACATCCACAATTACCAACTGATACTACCTCGGATCACTCCCATACCATTTTTTGATCACCATAAGACCATCTCAAGTCTTCATTCTCAAATATCAAATTTCGAATGATGGATATGTTAAGTGAAAATGTCATCCATCACTGCTCACTACCATAGTTCTCTGATCCAAATTCATAAAATTCAAGCCCTCATGCATGAAATATAAGTGATGAATGGTGAAATACTGAATCATACATCCAAGGATGATTTTGAAATACTCAAATCACACAGGTTTTTCAGTGCATGTTTTCCATAGGTCTAATTCGGATTTTAAGAACAATATTTTTTCAAAACATTTACATTTTATATAATCCATAAATAATGGGAACTCAAGTCCTTCATCTTCTATAAATAGATGGGGAGTATCCCACTACTTGATGTATCCACAAATGAGGATATTCTACCAATGGTTTCCAAGACACGTTTTACATTTTAAAATTCATTTTTTGTTTTTATTTATTATTAAATTAATTTTGTGTTTTTAATGATAGATTTAATTTATGTTTTTACTAAATAATACTTGCATTTTGTAAAATTTATTCCTCCATACATTTAATCTCTTATTCATATTTTTATTTTATTTTATTTTTTAAAAAATAACATTATTATCTTAATTTTCTCCTTTCATTTAATTTATATTCTATTAAATTTTAGTATCACTCCTTCATATATTTATGTTTTTGTGATTTAATGGGTATTTTATATCTTATTCCTTCCCAATTTTCAATTATTTTATTTTATTATTCACTATCTGTGTATATATAAATATATATATATTTCTAATTCACATATTTTTTTTCTTTTTATCTTTTCAATATTTAATCATTATCTTATATTACACTCGACAATGAAAGGATGACCATAGTCTTGGTCCCTACGAGGTTAAGGATTTCTTGATTTCATTAATTCTTAGATTATGTTTATATTAGGTTTGTGATATATGAGAGTACCATACATGAGTGTGAAAAATAACCCCATAACATGAAAATCAAAAACATTTCAATTATTTAATTTTATTGACATTCCCTCAATTCATTAGTTAAATCTTCACACTATAGAGTGAATCTAATAAATGGATAAAAAATATTCGATTGATCCATGTACTGGAATATGACACTACTTACCCATGTTATTACATTAAACACGATTATAGGAGTATGTGGAATTTAGGATACTATAGGCATTCTAGATTAAAAAATTTACAAATAAAATAATTGTATTTTATTATCAAAATTCATGATTATAATATATAAGTAAAATCTAGAAAATATAGTAGAATAATGATGGAACCCAAAACCAAACTCATGAATGGTTACCTATATATTAGCATAATCTATTTATAATTTCATATTAGTATAAGTTTAAATTTTCATATTTCATGTCATTAAATGGTTATAACATATAATAAAAACCCAATTTGTCAGTGTTTTCATAAAATTTATAAGAAATATATTATATAGGTGAATTAGAATAAATATGTGAATCAATAGATAATTTTCTTATGTTAAAATAACATAGTCAACCTATCTACTACGTTAGGAAAATGGATTTTATTTTATTAGACCCCATGTTATGTGTGAATCAATAATATAATTTTTTATCTAGGAAAAAATTATGTATTCTTGTATGACATATATAACATTCGATATTAATTGGAAATAAGTGTATGTTCATAAATTAATTGAATGAATATAGAAATATTTTATGTTAATAGTAAATAAATGTGGATGTAGTTTTCAATAAATATATGGAATTCAATATAGATATATATTGTCTCAAATATATTTATATTAGGCTATGAAGATTAATTTGGAAAATATTTTTAATTTTGGATTCACGATTCAAAATTTGGATATAAACAATTATTTTAAATTTTATTCATCTTTAAAAATATAATGTCATACAACCCACTAGTTTTTAGTATGATGGAATTCCATACAAATGTATAATGATTAATAAAGTGTTTTATAATGTAAATTAACAACCCTATCTTAGTATGAATTGATTTTCAGTTTATATTATAGAATCATATTTTATAATGGTAGAGTGGATCATGTTATACTTATAAAGTATTTTTATAATGATATTCTGTTAGTAAAAAGGCAGGTTGATGACATATTATTTGTATTTTTAAGTAATTACCTTTTTATTTATTTTTATGATATGATAGAAAAATAAAATTAGATGAGTCTCCTAGTATAAATTGTGTTCCCTTCATTTTATTTTTGAACAATGTGGTAAATTGTATAATATTAATGAATCAATTATATATATATAAATATCTAGGGAAAGGTTTTGTATTAGAATCCAAAAAAATGAATGCACATATTATTTCATGATGTTGACTAAATAGTGGACTAGATTGAATATAAATATATAGTCTATTAATTAATATAAATTATGTTTTTTTAATATTTATTACATTACATAAATACATGCTCGATAAACATTATAGTTTACTTCTATTGGAATCATGGAACAAAACATTGTCCCCTATGTGAGATACATCATCTCCCACTACAGTCTTCATCACAATAACCATTCCTTGGCAAATAATATGTAATATATCTATTAATATAATGGGATGAAGGGAAAATAATAAATAGTGATCTTAGATTCTCTACAAGGGTAAAAAAGGGAGATACATAATAATAGCATGACCATTATGGTAGACCAACAAGAGTATTACAATTGAATAAAATAACTTGAATATCAATGATTATAATCACGGGTCATGGAATAAGTATGTGTTATTCATAAGACATGAGTAATTAGGTAATCAAAGAACATATTCCATGATAGAAAATGACATTGAATATATAGGGTTTATAAAACCATTGAAAATAATTTTGAAATTAGTCAACGATAACTTCCAAAACCATCCAATAAATCAATGACCTCGGTGCAACTGTGTTCACACAACGTTTCAGCTGTATATTACTAAATTGGGTTCCCTTCATGTTTTATCACTATATAATTAAACCAGGTTCACTTTCCCATAGATAACTATTATAATAAATAGTTTTCACTTCCCATTCCATCTATGTACATATCATGATACATATATCTTCACCAATTAATTTGAGGTATATATAGGTCCCACCATTAACATTATGAAATAATACATATGTGCTCTATAAGACCATACCAATTGATCATATCATAACATGTGAAATGAAAATCATTTCATAAAAATTTCACCTTATGATAAATTAATGAAAACAAAAATATTACATATTTATTTAATTATATTATAAACCATTAAAATTATTGGGTTCCATAAGAATTGTATAATTTTATAACTCGTGGAATATAAAACATGATTCATAATGATAATACAATAACAACATAAACCATTTAGAGAAAGAATACAAATGGTATCCTTATATCATATCTCTAGTTAGGAATATTCATGCCAACATATGAAATGTAATATACAATTTGTTTTTTACATATAACTTAAAATAGTTTTGGAGGAAAATATCCTTTCCTTTTTGAAAAAAACATTTACAACCTAAATCATTTTTAATACATTTAAAATTTATAATAACATTTAAAAACATTAAAGGAATAATTGGATATAACTTAAAATCCATCCTTAGAAATAAAACTTTTTAAAAATATTTCCATGAAAATTATCTAAAAATATCATTTCAAATCATGTTTTGAATTAATTTTCTTAATATATGGATTTGGAAGAAAACATATTTCTGACCAAAGAGGAAAATAATGTTGGACATTCAAAAAACCACATTATGAATTATTTTATGCTTTAATGAGTATGAAAATGGTACTGTTACATGATAATACCATTTATGATCATTTTATATCAAATTTCATGAGAATTTATGAGTGTTAGGTCATGATATTTCTACATTTGAAACACAATCATAAACAATCTTGATAAATAATGACAGTCTAATGTAAAATCGTTACCAAATTGTTAACATTGAATCGTAATCCCCATGGATGAGTATAATAAAATAGAACCAAAAATATAATTAATATAATACAATTTAGGAAAATAAATGTGAAAATGGATATATATATATATGGACCTCATGAAAGTATATAGGTGCATAACAAAACGTGCATTTCGAAGAAGGATAATTAAGGAAAATATCCCTTACTGCTTTGGTATATTTTTTCCTATAGTCATAATGAAAGATAGATAATAAAATGGATATTTAGAAAACAATAATGATTCTATGAATTATCATTTGATACATTAATGGGCAGTGTCTATTCCACATAAAAGAAACATGTGGTGAATAAGGAATTTGTCTCACAAAAAAATAAAAGTGTGATAGAAATCCATTAGAAAAATTATAAACATCTATCATACTCGTTAAAACCTCCAATCTAATCAATATATGACTATTATGATTATATTACATATTTATTGTAACATATAACTATATTGGTGAAGAAATTGTTTCTTGTACTATAGATTCATGTGTACAATAGCAGTATTATTCACCGAAGAGACATTTGGTCCAAAAAATGGCTTTACGGGGCTTGTATTCAGTCCAAGAGGTCTTGGGCATTCGTGATATTAAATGAGGCTCCCTCTACCTAGTCAGAAATATTCCATTAATTTAATTATAAAAATGACTCCTCATCATCATCCTATAAAAAAATAACAATCTATAAAGGATAAACATTTTAAATGAAAGACACCCTTCATACAGATTGTAGGTATTAAATATTAATGAATTTTTTGTTGATTAATTTGTATGATTGAAATGAATAAAATTATTTGATATATAACAATTAAAAAATTATTTTTACTTCATTTACATCACACAAATTTTATTATAAGAAAACCATAATTCTTTCTACGTAAAGAGTGAATGAATCACATTGCTTCATTGGGTGGTAGTTTGATGTAAACATGATCATCTATATCATATTCTCAAAAAATGGAAAGAATAAAATATTGTATGATATAAAAAATTTCAGAATACTAATAACATCATAATGACATATATATAATATATAAATAATTATTCCATCATTTTGAAAATCATTAATATGTGGTAATTAAAAAAATTATATCAGCTCTCTAGTTGGTAGACTACAGAACACACACATAATGATTTCATTAGCATTTTATGGAAGTAGAGATGTTGTTAGATCATGATCATATCCTTAAAAAATATAATTATATGTTCTATACTATGTATATTATATATTATTTTTATATAATTAAATAATGTGTTTTGAAGAAGAATTAAAATAAAATTGATCGTTTATAACATAACTTGTTCTCTTTGTATCCCCCTTAAGATTACAATTAATCCATTATTAGTTGGATTTATATCCCAAATAAGCTTTCAAGGATTATAGGAAGTAATATTGGGAATTATTTGGTTTATATTGTATGAAAAAAAGTTCATTTAAGGTGATATAAAGTGAGCATATGGAGCAACCTTTTATTGGAGGGGGAGAGGATAAAAATGATATTTTTTTAATGAAATAAGTGCTCCAACATTTTTAATATTCCAAAATAATCCAAATTAAGAAATTAGAGACCATTATAATTGAAATTTTCTAAACCTGGTAATAAAATTATTTATATAAATGTTAATAGGTGTTTTCACTATTATATTTTTTTTAACCTTTGTTAAAGCCATTATTTATTATAACTATGATAATAAAATTTTAATTCATTCACTCTTTATTTGGGTATAAAAAAAATTCACCATATTAGAATATATATATATTTATGATTCTAAATATGGACTCCATTTTTCAAAATCTCATCATTATATATCATAATGATAAATTAGAAACCAATCCCACATACGTGAAGAGAAAATGTGTTTTTTATTATAAAATGATTATAAGATTAAGTGTTTTTATTTCCAAATTCATTGTGAAATTTATTCCAAACACCTAATTTGGATTAATTGATATTACTTTTATATAAATAAACATTAATAAAAATGGTATATATATTTTCACAAAATAAATTAATTACGAGAAAAAAGCAGTTTCAAATAAAATTAATAATTTTCACAATTCATAAAATAAACTCTTCAGAATCCTAAAAAATACTCATATTATGATAATTAATAAATTATTTATTAATAATAGAATTTTCTTTAAAAAACTTCATGAAAATTTTTAAAATATTTCTTTTAATAATTTTTACAAAACAAAAAAAAATTGATATAATATTATTTATGAAACATATAATGAATTTACAATCAAATATAAATTTTATTATCATTATATAAATATTTTTATATATATAACTATTTAAATGATATTTTAAAATTATTTATTAAAATTCAATCACTATGTTTAACATCAATGTTACAATCGTCATGAATAAATAATATTAATAATATATCATTGTTTTGTTAAAACTCATCAGCATGTGTCGTGATTTTTTACTGAACATTGTGTGTAGTGAAATATAATACATTGTTTTCTTTAATTAAAGATTGAATTAGAGTTGTTTATAAGACAATATTAAAAATAAATCTAACTAAATCAAATATAATAATTCATTGAAACTCGGGGTGTTAAATTTTGTCCCCCTTAAAATAAAATTATCACTCAAAAGTTATAATTATGATACAAAAAATAATGATACTTCTTTTTCATCTTATCTTAAATATCCCACATAGATTCCTCATATTGGTGGTTCTTCTATAAAAAATCAACCATATGATTGGTTTTTTTCAAAGAAAATTATTTGTATAATCCAAAACACCCCTATGTTATTTGACATAAGAAAGATCATTCACTTTTGGGATGACCACTGAGTTTAGAATATATCAGGGGTCTAATGTATAATTTATTAGTAGATATATATTGAAAATATAATGCAAATGATAGTATTACAGTTGAAAATCCATGACATATGATATCATCCTAATATGATTAATAATTTCAAGATAACTGATACACCTAGGACTTAGTTTCCCTTTCTTCTAAAATCTCATAACCTTCTTCAAGGGATAAATTCATAGAATCACCTTGTCAGAAACATCAAATTATAAATCATAATATATATTACCGGAATAAACATTATAAATTTTTTTTGATTCCTTTATATTCTATTGAATTCCACTAGAATTATCTTTCACTTTCTCAGCTCTCTCAGGTCCCAATAGTTTTGTATCCTGAAATTCATTCCTATAACTTAGAGGTGTAAATTTATTTCCGTATAGGGATTCATAATTTGTGATTATAATGAATCCTTGAATTTTATTCTTATATGAAATCTAAACTATAGGGTGTTTTTCATCTCAACCACCATATAAAACCAATGAAATATATACCAACATATAATGTAGGTTTTGAATTGTTCTTTTACATTCACAATCTTTTATGGGTTAATTTGTATTTCAAATACTTAATTTTTTATGAAGATATTTCTAAAATATACTATATAACATTAAGGTAATCCTTAGTTCCTAACAATTTATAATAGAATGTGATACTCCATAAATGAAATTCCACATTCCAAATTTATCTCCTAGAAATATGATTAAGATAGATGTATTCTTTGGTATTGTTGAACTGTGATGATATAGTAAAGTGATCTGCTATAACATATATTTAATTATGTTCATTTTTTATATTGGGGACTCCAATAATAAAATACATCATGGTGTTTTTCTAGTTGCTGTAAAGTATGGGTAATGTATGCGATATCCTCTAATATTTTTGTATTTCAACCTAACAATGTTGGAATTCCATGCATTGAAATAAAAATTATGATATATCTCTCTTAATGAAATCCCACCAAAATTATTTTTTCATATATCTATACATATTTATAATTCCTATATAAATTGAGAATGAAGAACTATGAGAATCCTCTTACAACTTATTCAAATTTGATATTGGAGGAACACATACATGATTCTTGACCCTTATCATCCAATCATGATCAACGTTTAACTCAGGAACCTTTTTAACTTCCATTTATAGCTCTACATATTCCATACATACCTATTCAATATTTATTTGAATAAATGGATAAAAATTATATACTTCAAGAAAAATAATTTCCCCTTAATTCAATATTTCTATATCCATATATTAAAAATCCATAAATATTAGATCTTTTTTTATCCCCATCATTGATATTTTATCATGATCCTTATAACATAAAGCATTTTCCTACTTTTTCTCTTTCCTACGATGGTAATTTATTTACTATTCATAATCATTAATCAGCTCTAATAAACATATATGGACATTATTCAAATCATATTATGTGAATGGATACATTAATATCCTATGATTACTATATATTCAACTCCATTATCCTAAAATATGACACCTCAATATCTTTAATTTGAATGTTAATAAAGATAAATCTAAATCATTATTTAGTTAATTGTTGTCATGAATCTTCAATTTTGGGAGGCCTAAGTTATAAACATGTCATTATTGAATACAAATAACCCTAATTACATAATGGATACATAACTATGGTTCATATAGCCATCTATACAATAGAATTATATAAGACGATGTCTTCTAAAAAATATTCATTTTATTTCCAAGAAAGTTTCCACTCATTCGTGTTTGAAGAGGATCGTGGATCCCTTGAAAGTATACATGGTCATTGGATTAGATGTTCATGATAAAAAATACAAAAACGATTTACAATAACCTTATTAAACAAGAAAACTACATATCTTTTTAATTGTGGTTAATGTAGGAAAATATTCAAATTGACCGAGTCATTGATGGATCTACTGATATAACCTCTACTACAATTATATGACCCAAAAAATGAAACCATTTTTATCCAAAATTCAAACTTTTATGATTTTTATATAGTTTTATCATCAATAGGTAATTTAGTAAAATTATCGATTTATCTTCATGCTCTACCTTTCTCCTCAATTAGATAAGAATATTTTCTAGAAAGACTACCAAAAACTGATTAAGGTAATCTCTAAAGACACTATAAAGTAAATAGATTTTGATAGGTTGAGGATTATTAATTCCAAAATCCATCACTATATATTCATTGAGTGTATAAATTATTAGTAATGGTGTATTTAATATATCCTCCTTCATGATCCTCAATTGATGATAGCCACAACGATGGTAAATCTTGTCAATGTATCTAGATACATTCAATTGATATGACAAGTCATCAATATGGGTATAAGGATACCTGTTCTTAATTACGATCGTTTTACACACCGAATATTTAATATAAATCCACATTGAATAATATTTTTTTTACAAGATGAACAGGTTCACCACAAGGTGACGCACTTGGTCAAATAAATCCCTTGTCATGTATTTTTTGATTTTTTTTTTATAAATTTATACAACTCAATCAGGTTTATTCAATAGGGAGTGAACTAAATTTTTTTGTGTAACCAGGTATGAGTTCTATTATGAATTGAACATAAAATTTTGGAATTAGGGTAGGAATATCTTATTTTAATGAAGTCATCGAATTCCCAAAAAATTAGAAATATAATATATTTCATCATTTTTACCAACCATATGAGATAATAACCAATTATTATTGGAATTATGTCCTATACAGATTATGTGATCTCAATATAATGTTCATAATTATCAAAAAATAAATGTAAAATCATTGATTTGATTTTAATATAAAAATTCAATTATATTCATTGAAAATTGAAGTGGGATTTTTGAAGAAAAACCCTATACATTACTTAAATGATATAAATTTCTTCCAAATAGATAATGAAATTTTTTTAGGAATCATATTCCCACCTACATCAATAATTGAGGAATCATAGACAAGATATGTGATCATTGTACCATTAAGGGAATTCGATTCTAATTTATAAACTAATAATTTATTTAGAATCTTGATACAATTAGAAAATTATTTAGATATTAATAGATGGGTAGATAAAATGTAAAATTAAATTTAGTTTTTCTATAGTTTATAGTTAATCAAACATTTTCTATGTCATTATTCCACCCCTCTTTATAAACAACAATCACAAGATATTTCCATTTTTCCCCGGAATGAGTGGTTACTGACGTTGATCATCATCAATAACCCAAGGGTTTGGAAACTAGTTAACATAATTCCCAATATCCTATAACATAGTCCACTAATGTGTATGATTTAAATTATTTGTAGGTTTATATCTATTCACATCACTCAATAAAAAATCCCTATAACATCATCATTCAATTAAATGATGAACTTACATTCCATATATAAAATAATTAATAATCTAATTAAGAATATTTCCCCATAGTTATTCATATATATTGAGCCTTAGAGAATGTTTGTATACTTCTTTCAATGTTTTTTAGAATTTCTATTGAACTCTATTGTCCTTTTCTTGTCAGAACTATTATATTTATATTTAACATGATTCAACATTTCCACCTTGACGTAACATCAAATAATGTATTTATAGATACCAAAGAATATTACAGCCAACCTATTACTGGTAAGTTGTTTTAGGCTACTTGAGAATCAGTTAACATTAATTTCAGGATGGATGATAATACTAGGTGAATGAAATGAATCTCTTCTAAAATTACCTTAATTGGTACTACCATATTCATTATACATTTTCATTAAAAATATGCTTCATTTCTCTATATTTTTATTAATAATACAAGGAAAGATCATTTTTAAAAATAGGATCCCAAGCCTTACCCAATCCATGGGGTCAATTTCTAATTATTGCCTCGTATTCTTCGTAGGAGTCCACTATTGACCTTATTAACCTTCCAAACGGTAAAAAATGAAATGATTTTTTCATATTTAGATCACTAATGAATAGAAAATATAATTTCTTTGGTACTGATTCATTAATATATAACTATTTTATTAGAAGACCTACTAAAATTAGGGGGTTCTTTCTTATAAGGGAATAAATAGAATGTTTTTCATACCTTTTTTCAATTGGATGTCCAGAATGATTCGTACCTTGAGAGTGTTATGTGAGCCTAGAAATAGGTTTTTTCCTTTTATATCTCATTACATTGAGATTTTAGGAAGTGAAAATAATATAATTTCCTATTACACTCAACTTTAATAAAATTACATAGGCCTCCATCCATTGATTGAAACAAATAAAAAATTTACAAGAATCAAAAATACGAGTGGATTTCTAGATAATATTGAATATAACATATATGATGTAAAAATAAGGACACACTATTTTTTTAATTTATGAAAACATTGGTTAATACCTTTTTATTCATAATCTGATACAATTCAATTCCACTATAGTGCTTTATAAATATTTTTTGAATTCCCAAGGAATTTCATCATGGAGTATCCAGCTAGGTGCGTTTGAAGGCCAACTATAAAACAATAGTTCATGATCAAGTATAGATCAATGTTGTCATTTAAGGGTTTTTACCCCAAGATACATTATTCCTAGATCCACATCCACATGTTTTTTCATATAAGGATTCATAGATAGGAAACCACTCAATCAATCCTTCACAAAAATACAAGGACATTTTTTTATATATTGACTGATCATTAAAATATCCTTAGGAATGTATTTAGAAATATAAGGCCTCAGCCTTAAACCTTACATAATCTTGAGTTATTATATGATTACACATTGTGGATCTTTTCAGTTTTAGAGTTTTATAGAATTAGATTATAAAACTTACATTACATTCCACATTTAAACAAAGTGGTTTCATAAAGATAGAATTCATTTTTCCCATCAATGTAAACATATTTAAAATAAAACATGGTTTGATTCTTGACACTTCCTTTACACTATCATCATATCAAGTACCTTTCCCATGACCTGTGAAAAACATTTAAAAAAAACTTGGGATGAGAATAAAAAGCTTAGTATGGGTTACAAAAATATGGAATGGAAACATGAGTTCATATATACATAAGAATGAAATCATAATTTACCCATAAAACATAAGCAATTTAATATACCTCATCAAATCATGAATAAATCATAGAAATCATAAGAAATAAAGGTAAATTGAGGTATTCATAACATTCATACGTAGGGAGTAACCCTCTTGGTTACGTTTGGAATACCCATCACAGTATATTCCCTAAATGTCATCGGAGAAACCTTAATGTTTCACTCTTTCACGTTACCCAATGCATTGGAGAGCTATATCAGGATCACCTGCCTTTATTTTATCAGAGAACCACCCGTCTTCATAATAATGTCCAAGAACCATAACATAATCGTATCTCATAAAACATGCATAAAGAAAAACATAAAATTTCCACATTTCAATCACAATATATCAATACAACACATTGATATAATAAAAACATTATGAAAACAATTTTCAAGACCAAAAAAAAAGAAAAGTAATACATGGTATTTATTTTTCTTTTAAAAAGAAGTTATGGGTTGTAGAGGAAACCAAAACTCAAATAAAGGTCATGGCGGCGGAGAAGTCGGTGTCGCTGCATACGTACAATAAAAACATTCCCTTTTTTCGTTTAGTAAATGCTTCATAAAGAAAATATTCCTATTTAATAAACGTAAATGTAAAAGGGGTTTATACACCATATTAAAGAAGGTTGTGTATAAAACAGAATATGCCTCAATGAAAGGAGATTGAGACGATGTCCCATACCTCAGGTCCAACTTGAATTGATCGTTATTTAATGTCCTGAATAATAAAATTGAGTTAATTTCTACTTTCTTAAGAACATTTTTAATATTCATTATTACTTTTATATCACTTATTACCATGTCATGAACACTATGTAATTATTTTAGTTAATAACGGTCGTTTTAACGATCATTGGTACATGAGTCAAAATATTCTCTTTATAATTACAATGTTTTCATGTATCCATTATATACATAGTTATAATCATGATTTATATATCATATTTATCATATATATCCAGTATATACATGCATTTATAATATTACATAGTCATTTAGAGGTAAGAAATGAAATGCACCGTTCATGGAGACGGTAAGCCGTACGTACGCATGAACGCTACTTTCATTTCTATTTAGTATTTTATATAATGGAATCATAATGATATAAAGGTATATTATAATTCCAGTTTAATATCATATATAATATCTTAACTCCATCCTTTATACGTCCCACATATGGTATTAACGAATGAAATCATGTTGAGGGGGCGGTAGTCCGCACTTCCTTAAACGAAGATATCGCGTTTACCCATAATGGAAACCATAAAGGTATGCCCAAAATGAAAAATACAGAAGCTTAAGGAAAACATAAACATATTATATATCATATATAAATATAGTTTCATCTTAATGGCAACCTTTTAAGGTGTGAAAAGAATGTTGAACAATCATCGTTTCGGGAGGTAGAAATTCTCCATCCACAGAAACAATATGTTCTTTAACCATTAGATGTAGATGTGTGTAAGTGTAGCTCGAATCATTATTATAACAACATACTAGTATATGTAAGATACTGGTGTTGTTAAAAAAGAAATGAATAAAAATAGTTTAGGTGGTTGGACAAGAAAAATAAAACAAAAGGACTCAAGTAAAGACATTACCTTAAAATCAGGTAACTCCCTTTGGTTTGAGCTCAAAGGCTTTCTTGGGAAGACTTCTGCCCAAAGTGAGGCTTCAAGGAGTAATAGAGGGATGTGTAGTGACAAAATTGGCAGGTGTTGGCCGAGCCAAATGCTTTGGATGTGTGGGTAAGGTGGTAGAGGTGTGGGACTTTTATAAGAGGAGAGGAGGGGCACTCTTGGATAGTAAAGAAATGTTCCTTTATTTTAAAATGAGTTTCGGATTTAAAAGGACCCACATTGTTATATTTCAAGGATAAGGTGATAAGGGTTCTAAATATACCCATCCAATAAGTTTTTGACATGTGTAGGTCATAGATTTTACATTATCTTCTCATTTTATTTAAATCCTTTATTAATGAGGTAATCGATGCATCATCATGATGTCATAAATAATTTAATATATTTAAAGTCTAAAAATTATAAAAAAACTATCATGATGTAGGAAATCTTTTTAGATTTCTAATAAATATTTATAGTAAAAAAGCTGACTTTTATAACCCCATGTAAAAAAAATATTAGTAAAAAAACTCATGTTTGTGTCATTTTTACTTTTACATTAAATAAAAAGTTATTTATGTCATTTCCCAACCAAAGTGGCTCAATGGGGTCCCCAAGTTGTCCCAAGGATTTTTTTGGTCGGCCATGACACATCCAATAAGGGTAGGACATGTGTCTAGGTCATTTTATATTATTAAAACAATATTCTTACCTTAAATTACACTAATTACCTCTAATCGCGATTAAAAACATAAAAGTTACTATTCACCAAAAAATTATATTAATCCCATTCAACCACATTTTTCTTCTTAATGAAAACCATGTATGTCGGATTTTTGAAATTCAAAACACATAGGTGGAAAAATTTCATTTAACCGAAAAATCAGTTTCTTAAGTACCACTTAGTGGTTTCACTATTCATCAAAAATTGATGTTTTTCAGAAAAATACCGAAACGTCATCCTAAGATATATTTGATATTCCGAATTAAAAAATGATTACTATTTTAAAATATTAAAAACATATAAGTTACATTAATTAATTTAATAATTAATTCCCGCTGTCAGAGAAAATAGCGTGTTTTTATGAAACAATAAATATCAAAATATTGACAGTAGTTTAAGTCCAATTTCAAAGTGAAATTAATTCCAGCGACCACTATCAGATTAGATGGTAAAAATATATTATAATTTCAATTTAAAACCAATTCAAAAGATAATATAATCATATAAATAAATTAGATTAAAAAGTGGTTTTGAATTAAAATACAACATTTTTCAATATTCATTAAAAATGAACTTTATCGGAAAAATACCAAGAATTCACACAATGTAAATTTTGATGTCCCAATTATAAATAATAAGTTTATTTTTACAAACATAGCTTATAAAATTGTCAAAATATAGATTTAAAAATGGTTTTCCATTAAAAGGGAGTAAAAAAATCTATTAAAAATATTAGTGTATTCCATGCTTAAGATTGGATTTACTTTCATTTTAAGCCTCTAAAACACTATCTAATTCATTAATAGACATAGATAAAAATATATATTATTCATTACTTACTTGGGATGTTACATCCTTCCCATTTGGAAAATTTCTTCCCCGCAATTTTTTTAGTTATCAAATAAGTGGGGGTATTTATCCCTCATTGCATTTTCAGATTCCCATGTTGCCTCTTCAATCATGTGGTTTTTCCAAAAAACCTTTACATGATGAATCACCTTATTCCGTAACACATGCTCCCTATGGTCAAAAATCTGGACCAATTGTTCCTCATAAGATAGGTTCTCTTCCAGTTGAACTACCTTTGGACTCAAAACATGAGATGGGTCTTGAATATACTTTCTCAACATCGGATCATGAAAAACATTGTGTACCTGAGATAAACTCAGAGGTAAATTCACTCTGTAAGAAACTGATCAAACACTCTCCAGAATTTAATATGGTTAAATGATCCTTGGACTCAACTTTCCTTTCTTACCAAATCGCATCACACTTTTCCATGGTGATACTTTGAGAAAAACAAGATCACCTACCTCAAATGAGAGATCCTTCCTCCTATTGTCCGCATAACTCTTCTATCTTCTCTGAGTTGTTCTCATGTTTTTCTGTATCAGGTAATGTTTTTCTGCCATCTCTTCCACCAATTCCAATCCCATTAGCTTCCTTTCACCCACTTCATCCTAGAAAGCTAGAGTTCGACACCACTTCCCATATAACTCCTCAAATGGTTCCATCTGTATACTGGAATGAAAACTGTTATTATATGAAAATTCAACCAAAGAAAGATGTTGGTCCCAACTTCCCCAATATACCATCGAACAAGCTCGTGGAACATCCTCCAAGGTCTGAATTGTTCGTTCTGACTGCCCATCTGATTGAGGAAGAAAAGATGTACTAAAATTTAATTCAGTACCCAGGGACTTTTGAAGGCCTTTCCAAAAGTTAGATGTGAACCTGGGATCACGGTCAGATACAATGGAGAGAGGAACTCCATGTAACCTGACTATCTCTTTAAGATACAAACGGGAAAGTTGATCTAGGGAAAATGTATCTAGAATAGGAAGGAAATGAGCAGATTTAGTCAAGGGATCAACAATAACCCAGATTGCATTATTACCACGTGATGTCTTCGGTAATCCCACAATAAAGTCCATGGATATATTCTCCCATTTCCACTCTGGCACTAGTAGAAGTTTAAGCATCCTTTTTGGTAACTTCCACTCTGCTTTAACCGGCTGACAATTCAAACACATCCCAGTAAAATCAGTAATATCTCTTTTCATTCCATCCCACCAGTAATACTCTCGCAGATCTCTCTACATCTTAGTACTGCCAGGATGAACTGAAAACGGAGAACTATGAGCTTCACATAACAACTCTCTCTTCAACTGTGAATCACAAGGCACACAAAATCTCTTCCCAAATCTCAAAACAAAATCATTATGAATGTTGAATTCATGAAACTTACACTTCTGAACTAGCTCTTCCTCTTTCTGCAACTCACTGTCTTGCTTCTGTGCTTTCTTGATTCTGTCTGATAGAGATGATCTCACTGATACATGAAACAAAACAGAAGAACATCCTGCAACAACAACTTCTATGCCAAAGTTCATCAAATCCTTAACCAAAGGATCACATTCCAAACACATCATTGTTAATGAGGCATTATTTTTTTGACTCAAAGTATCAGCCACTTTATTTGCTTTTCCCGTATAGTAATGAATTGTACAATCAGAATCTTTGATTAATTCCAGCCATCTCCTCTCTCTCATGTTTAACTCTTTATGAGTGAATATATACTTTAAACATTTGTGATCAGTATATATTTCACACTTTACTCCATACAAATGATGCCTCCAAAATTTTAAAGCGAAAACAACAGAAGCTAATTCCAAATCATGTGTAGGATAATTTACCTCATGAGTTTTCAACTGTCATGAAGCATAAGCAATTACCTGATCATTCTACATTAGGACAAAACCAAGTCCTTTCAATGAATCATCACTGTATATAACAAACTCACCATTCCTGGAAGGAAGTGCCAAAACTGGAGCATTCACCAATCTTCTTTTCAACTCCTGAAAACAATAATCACCTTCTTTTGTCCAGGTAAACTAAACACCCTTCCGAGTTAGCTTAGTTGTTGGACTGGAAAACCGTGAAAAATTTCTAACAATCCTTCAGTAATAGCCTGCCAAACCAAGGAAGCTATGAATCTCAGTTACATTTGTGGGTCTTGGCCATTCTTCCATAACCTTTGTTTTTGCAGGATCAAAAGTTATCCCATCTTTAGAAACAATATTACCACGGAAAGAAATTTGTTGCAACCAAAACTCACACTTGCTGAATTTTCCATACAATTTATTTTCTTTCAAGGTTTTCAAAATAACCCTTAAATGTCGTTCATGCTCCTCTTTAAATTTAGAAAACACCAAAATATCATCAATGAAAACAACCACAAACTTATCCAAGAAATCATAGAAAATTCTATTCATTACGTCCATAAATACAGCTGGTGAATTGGTTAGCCCAAAAGGAATTACTACAAATTCATAATGGCCATATCTTGTACGAAACACAGTCTTCGGAACATCTGCTTCCTTTACCTTCAACTGATGGTACCCCGATCTCAGGTCAATCATTGAAAAATATTGTGCTCCCAGGAGCTGATCAAAAAAATCATCGATATGAGAAAAGGATATTTGTTCTTAATAGTGATGTTATTCAAGGCTCTATAATCAATGCAAAGTCTCATAGAACCATCTTTTTTTTAACAAATAAAATAGGAGCACCCCATGGTGATGTTATAGGTCCAATGAATCCTTTATCTATTAAATTTTTCAATTTCTCCTTCAACTCTAAATGTTCAATTTGAGCCATTTGATAAGGGGGTTTTCAAATTGTCTTATCATCAGAAACTAAGTTTACAGTAAACTCAACTTCCCGATCTGGTATTATACCAGGAAACTCATCAGGAAAAATATTAGGATACTCATTTACCACTGGAACATCATTAATCTGAACAGTTCTTTATTTTCAACGATATGTGCAAAGTAACATTCATTTCCATCTTTTACAAGTTTCTCAGCCTCTTGATATGTTATCAACATTAAGGGTTCATTCTCGTACACAAACTGAAATAATTTCTGAAAAGAAACTTCTTTAGCTCTACAATCAATCTTAGCATGGTAAATAGAGAGCCAATCCATACCTAGGATAACATCAAACTCTACTAGAGGTAAAACAATAAGGTTTTCAAGTAGGTTCTTTCCACGGATAAGGATAGGAAGATTCTTATAAATTCTTTTTGCCTCAACATTTCCCCGAGGTGTTTTTACCAAAATTTCATGAGTCATTTCTTGAGATGGTATTCCCATTTTACTAGAAAAGGTTTCAGAGATGAAAGAATGTGTAGACCCCGAATCAAACAACACACTGGCATAATCTAAAAAACAAACAAGGTACCTGATACAACTTCATTTGATGGCCCAACATCTGTTCATGTATTTGCAAAGGATTTCACCACCACCTTCTGCTTGTAGTCTAACTGCTTCCCATCACTCAAGCTCTTTTTCGGACACTCGTTCTCATAGTGACCCATCTCATTGCACTTAAAACATTTCACTAACTGTAAATCAAATTTGGTCTTACCATCACCCTGATCTTTTTCAGTGCAATCACGAGCCTTATGTCCCATCTTACCGCATCGGTAGAACTTTCCAGAATTCAGAAGACATTCCCCAGCATGCCTTTTCCCACATTTATCACAAACTAGAAACTTAGTTTTCTTACCATCAAACCTTTTTGAAGAATTCTTTCTTTTTTCCTGCCACCTCAGTCTCTTCTTCTGCTGGTTGTTATAGAAAACTTGATCATCGACAAACTCCACTTCCACCTTCTCAGCACATCGAACAAGATTTTCATAACTTTTAAACTCACGAGAAGCTAATTCCCTTCAATATTTTGGCTTTAATCCTGATTAAAAATGATTGATTTTACTATCAAGGTCTCAGATAAAATTTGGAGAATACCTTGACAATCGAGTAAACATTTCTTCATAGGCAGCCACTTAGTCTTCCTCTTTCCTCAATTCCAAGAATTTTTTTTCCATCCTATGTCGAACAACCTTAGGAAAATAATTCTCAAGATACATACCTTTAAATTCATCCCAGTCGAGAGTATCAATCTCATCAGCGTCCCGGATATTTCTAACCATCGACCACCACTGATCTGCTTCACCATCCAAACGGTAAATAGTAAGACTATCCGTTTGATTGTCTGGACACCCCATGACATCGAAAATCTTCTCCAGTGCTTTAATCCACCCTTCAGCTTGAACAGGTTCAGATGATCCTCTGAATGATGGGGGAGGTTGCCTCATGAAATGTTGCACCACTGACATGTTCCTCTGCGGTTGATCTGGCTGATCTCATGCATGGATACCACCTCCATTTATCTCTTGAGTCAACTGCGCCATTACTGCAACAAACTATTCAGTTCCAATTCCAACCATCTCAGGATGCTGATTCGGAAGGTTATTTCCTTTTGCATGTCTTCCTAGAACTGCTTCCCTGTTTCCTCTACGGAAAACCATTCTGAACAAATATGTCTTAGATGAAGCAACATGGTAATCTTTAAATGCTACATCACTTAAATTTGACCATAAAAAATATTTTGGGATAATCATTTAATAGAATTTTAACTCCTAAAGTTATCTAAACCGACCTTTTATACAAACTATAAGGCCCCATCCTTAAACCTTTCTTAATCTTGAGTTATTACTAGATTACACATTGAGGATCATTTCAGGTTTATATTTTTAGAGAATTAGATCATAAAACATGCATTACATTCCACATTTAAACAAAGTGGTTACATAAAGATAGTATTCATTTTCTTTCCATCAGCGGAAACATATTTAAAATAAAATATGGATTCTTTCTCGACACTTCCTTGGAAATATCATCATATCATGTACATTTCCCTTGACCTGTGAAAAACATTTCAAAAAAAAACATGGGATAAGCATAAAAGAGCTCAGTATGGGTTATAAAAATATGTAAAGAAAACATGATTTCATATATAAATAAGAATGAAATCATACTTTACCCATAAAACATAAGAACATTAACACACCTCATCAAATCATGAATAAATCATAGAAATCATAAGACATAAGGGTAACCTGAGACATTCATAACATTCATATATAGGGAGTAACCCTCTTGGTTACGTTTGGAATACCCATCACAGTATATTCCCTAAATCTCATCAGAGAAATCATAATGTTTCACTTTTTCGCCTTACCCAATGCATTGGAGAGCTATATCGGGCTCATCCGCCATTAGTGTGTCACGGAACCACATATATTCATAATAATTCCCAAGAACCATAACATAATCGTATCACATAAAACATGCATAAAGGAAACATAACATTTCCACATTTCAATCACAAGATATCAATACAACACATTGATATAATAAAAACATTATGAAAACCATTTTCAATACCAAAATAAATGAAAAGTAAAACATGGTATTTATTTTTCTTTTAAAAAGAAGGAATGTCTTGTAGAGGAAGCCGAAACACAAATAATGGTCACGGCGGCGGAGAAGTCGTTGTCGCCGCATACGTACGACAAAAACATTCCATTTTGTCATTTAGTAAACGCTTCATATAAAAAAGATTCCTTTTGAATAAACGTAAAAGTGTAAGGGGTTTATACACTGTATAAAAGAAGGTTGTGTATAAAACAGAATATGCTTCAATGAAAGGAGATTGAGACGAAGTCCCATACCTCGGGTCCGACTTGACTCGATCCTTCTTTAATGTCCTGAATAATAAAAATGAGTTAATTTCTACATTCTTAAGAACCTTTTTCAAGTTCATTATTCCTTTTATATAACTTATTACCATTTCATGAACACTATGTAATTATTTTAGTTAATAACGGTCGTTTTAACGTTTATTGGTACGTGAGTCAAAATATGCTCTCTATAATTGCAAGTTTTTCATGTATCCATTATATCCAGAGTGATAATCATGTTGTATATATAATATATATCATATATATCTAGTATATATATGAATTTATAATATTACATAATAATTTAGAGGTATGAAATGAAATGCACCGTTCATTGAGACAGTAAGCCGTACGTACGCATGAACACTCCTTTCATTTCTATTTCATATTTTATAGAATGGAATCATAATTATATAAAGTTATATTATAATTCCAGTGTAATATCATATATAATATCATAACTCCATCCTTTATACGTCCCACATATGGTATTAACGAATCAAATCACTTTGAGGGGGTGGTAGTCTGCACTTCCTTAAATGAAGATATCACATTTACCAATAATGGACACCATAAAGTTATGCCCAAAATGAAAAATACATAAGCTTAATGAAATCATAAACATATTATATATCATATATAAATATGGTTTCATCTTAATGGTCACCTTTTAAGGTGTTAAAATAATGTGAACAATCATCGTTTCGGGAGGCAGAAATTCACCATCCACGAAAATAGTATGTTCTTTAACCATTAGATGTAGGTGTGTGTAAGTGTAGCTCGAATTTTTATTATAGAAACATCCTAGTATATGGAAGATACTGGTGTTGTTAAAAAATAAATGAATAAAAAGTGTTTTTGGGGTTGGATAAGAAAAATAAAAAAAGGACTCAAGTGAAGACAATACCTTAAAATCGGGTAACTCACTTTGGTTTGAGCTCAATGGCTTCCTTGGGAAGACTTCTACCCAAAGTGAGGCTTCAAAGAGTAAGAGAGTGATGTGGAGAGACAAAATTGGTTAGGTTTGGCTGAGCCAAAGGCTTTGGAAGTGTGGGTAAAGTCGTAGACGTGGGGGCCTTTTATAAGAGGAGAGGAGGGACAGTCTTGGAATGTAAAGAAATGTTACGTTATTTTAAAATGTGTTTGGGATTTAAAAGGTCCCACATTCATATAATTCGATTATATGGTGATAAGGGTTCGAAATATACCCATCCAATAGGTTTTGGACATGTGTAGGTTATATAGTTTACATTATCATTTCATTTTATTTAAATCCTTTATTAATGAGGTCATCGCTGCATCATCATGATGTCATAAATAATTTAATATATATAAAGTCTAAAAATTATTAAAAAAATATCATGATGTAGGAAATATTTTTATATTTATAATTAATATTTATAGTAAAAAATATGACTTGTATAACCCCATGTAAAAATTGTTTTAGTAAAACAACTCATGTTTGTGTCATTTTTACTTTTACATTAAATAAAAAGTTATTTATGTCATTTCCCAACCAACGTGGCTTCATGGGGTCACCAAGATGACCCATGGATTTTCTTGGTAGGCCATGACACATCCAATAAGGGTAGGACATGTGTCTAGGTCATTTTATATTATTAAAACATTATTCTTACCTTAAATTACACTAATTACCTCTAATCGCGATTAAAAACATAAAAGTTACTATTCACCAAAAAATTATTTTAAACCCATTGAACCAAATTTTACTTTTTAATTAAAATCATGTATGTCGGATTTTTGAAATTCGAAAAATAGAGGTGGAAAATTTTCATTTAACCGAAAAAATCTGTTTCTTACCACTTAGTGGTTTCACTATTCATAAAAAATTGAAGTTTTTCAGAAAAATACCAAAACTTCACCCTAAGCTATATTGGATATTCTGAATTCAAAAATGATGTCTATTTTACAAAATTAAATAAATATAAGTTAAATTAATTAATTTAATAATTAATTCCCACTGTCAGAGCAAATAGCCTGTTTTTATGAAACAATAATTATCAAAAGATTGGCATTGGTTTAAGCCCAATTTCAAAGTGAAACTAATTCCTGTGACCACTATCGGATTAGATGGTAAAAATTTATTCTAATTTCACTTTAAAACCAATTAAAAAGATAATATAATCATATAAATAAATTATATTAAAAATATTTTTTGAATTAAAATACAACAATTTTCACTATTCATTAAAAAATGAACTTTATCGGAAATATACGAAAAATTCACACAAAGTAAATTTTGATGTCCCAATCATAAAGAATAAGATTATTTTGACAAACATAGCTTATAAAATTGTCAAAATATAGATTTAAAAATGGTTTTCCATTAGATGGCAGTAAAACAATCTTTTAAAGATATTAGTGTATTCCATGATTAAGATTGGATTTATTTTCATTTTAAGCATCTAAAACACTATATAATTCATTAATAGAAATAGATAAAAATATTTATTATTCATTAATTACATGGGATGTTACAAGAAATACTATAAGGGATTATCACATGAATTTCCAATGTATGACTGACCTTTTGTATAATAAAAACTATAACAACCTAAAATTTTCATAGATATATATTGCATCATTACTTGTGAATATTCGGTACATTACTTGAATACATTCCAGAGAACCAAAATTGTTTATTTACATCAGAAACATGAATATATAATCCCTGCTCCACAATTGATAAACATAATCTACCACTTAGTAATTCATAATTAGAACACATCATACATATAACATACATAATAAATATTTAAAAGACATGGGGGAATGAAATATAATAATGGGTGGAACAAATTAATAGTAAGTATTAAAAGGTTAGATATATAAGCATAACATGAATATTAGTGTATTATAACATAATAATTACATTTTCTAACCATACATTTTATATCAAAGATCACAATCATGGTAGAGGGAGTAATAATTAAATGTTCATAAGACATGACTTGAATGAGAATCAAAGAACATATGTTATGAAAACATAAGAAATGTATATTTAGTAATACAATTAAGTATAAAAAATAAATTCCAAACTAGTCAATGATTAAATATAAGACTATTATTTTCGAAAAAATATTATTACTATAATGGATTCGCACATAGTTCAAACTCATATTAATGAACCTGGTTTACTTTACATTCTAGAATTTTATCACTTAACTGGGATTACATGCCATTCCATTCCAATATTAACAAACCATGTACAATTCCCCCTATATATCCTTTTATCAGAAGAGATATATATCATTTCCCAATGAATTAGAGGGAGATATTGGTCCCATATATCACATTAAGAAATCATACTTATATATTCTGTATGACCATAAATATTTTTTATATCATAACCCATGGAATAAAATGGGAGTAATAAATATTTTATCACATCATAACCTTCTTAAATGTAAAATGTTTCATAATAATTTCACAATATTATAGTATATTATAAGGATTGAGATTCATATGCAATTTAATATAGAATAACTCATAAAAGAGAAATTATTTTCATAAACATCATTCATTCAAAACCTGAACAATTAAGAGAAATAATATGATTGGGGTTCTTGGATCATATAATAAGTAAAGAATAGGTAAAATTGATTGAAGAAATCATAAATGGAAACTGTTTTTTACATGACATTTAATGTATTTATTGAGTAAAATATCAACTCATATTAGAAAATTATATTAAAATTAAAAAATATTTTGAAAACATTCATCACTAAATACATCATTATATATATTTAAATTAATCTATGATAAATATTTAGATTAATATTTGAAAAATTTATTTTCAATATAATTTTTCATGAAGATGATATTAAAATATAATTTAAAAATATTTTTGAAATCATGGTATTGGATGAAAACAGATTTACAACCCAATAGGTAATTAATGTATTTTTTCATAAATAAATATAAATTATTTCAAATAAAAATAATTAGAAAATTTGTAATAATTATTTAAAAAAACATGAATTATCATTAGATAAGATAATAATATATAACTATTGAGTGGTAAATCATGATATATCTTTGTTAGACAGTTAATAAAAAATAATTTAGAAAAATTATGAGATTGTAACATATAATATTTACCATGTTGGTAATATTGAATCATATGAACCATGAAAGAGTAAAATAAAAATTTTCATGGATAAATAAAATTATTATATTAAATTTAAAAGGGTATTTATTTATTATTAATGAATTAATATTGGTTCATAACAAAATGTACTTCTCAAATAATGAAATAGTGAGTCAAATATCCAAAAATCAATTACAGCTTGGGTAACATTTAAAATGTAATCCTAATGAAATTGAGATCCAAAAATAGATATATAAAGACAAATAATTTAAATATGATTTTAATTACATAAATTCATGGGATTCTTAAAAACCACATAAAATATACATGTGGTGAATAAGGAATTTTCCTCACACTAGATAAATGTCCAGAAAAAATATCTTACCATAAGTCATGGCTTCTATCGTACTCACCAAAACGCTTATATAATAAATAAATTTGTGATATTAATCTATAAAATATTTATATTCATATATATAATGACATATATAATATTCTTGTTCTTTTGTATCAAATGATTATTAATTATTCCATGCTAAAGTTATGTTTTGGGAAATAACCGCATTGTTATTCATAAATGATTTTATTTTTTATATTTAAGGTTATTTAATAGTAATCACTATTTAATAATATAAATATTGATATAAATTATATAATTATAACTTTTATTCTGTGTATATTTATTTAAAATAATATATAATGAATATAAATAGCAAATAAAATACATTGTTCATGGAGATGGTAGGCCACATGTTGAAATGAAACATGTTTTAATTTTGTTGTCAAATTGAAAGAAAAAATGATATTTTACCTTTATTTTTATATAATAATTTTTATTTCATAGAAAACAAATATTTGTTTATAAAAATCCATTAATACATTCCATGTAATGCTTGAACAAATCACATCGCTTCGCAGGGTTGTAATTTATCATACACATGAATGAAATTATCATATACCAATAAAATACCAATGATGACGGATTGGGTGATATAATAATTGTAGAATAATTTTAAAATAATAGTATATATATATATATTATAAACATCAAATCCACGATTGGGACCATTATTTATAGTCGGTAAGTGAAAAAATAATTACATCAATTTGTGCGGTGGTAGTATATTGTACCCACAAGCGAGGATTTTATACCACATTTGACGTAAGTGGATATGACTGTAGTTTGTGAACATATCATAAAAATTATCATTATATTGAATATAAATATTATATTATATAATAATGAAAAAAATAATTAAATTTGTTTTAGGATGTTATTAAAAAATTTTGTTGATGAATGTTAAATCTTCTTCCACCATAATCCTTAGGTTTTCTCTAAGGCATTGATTGGATGGATTTTTTTATTAAAATAAGAATTTTAGGTTTAATTTATGGATTATGGTGATATATTTCTCTAGGTAGTTTTCAAAACACAATGTTTTTATTGTGAATATGAGAGGATAGAGGGTGGCCTTTTACAATTGTGTGTTATGACACAGTTGGTATTTCTAAGAAGAAATACGTTTAACCTCATTTTCCAAATTCCCAAATAACTAAATTTAAAAATTATATAAATTTATAGGTTTAATGGTCATAATATGGATGATAATATTTATTAAAAAAAAATTTGAATGGGTTTTACCCATATCTTTTTAGATTAACCCACGCTAAACCCATTTTTACATTAAACATGAAAATTAATTCTTACTACATTCAATATTTATTTTGGATAAAAATTTAGTTGATATTATTATAAATAATATATAATGAAGATATAAAATGTGGAACTCATTTTTCCAAATTTAATTCATAGAAATGGATAATTTTTATTTATAATTAATCCATATTACGTGATGAGAATGCATGGTTTTAAAGTGAAAATGATCGAACCTTTGAATTTTTTTAAATCTAAATTCAATATAAAATTTCATCCAATGAAATAGATATAATTAAAAATATATAATTTAACTTATTTTATTTTATTTCTTTTTGAAAATATAATTTATCAATAAAATTTAATTCAGTGAAAAGGCATTTTTCAATTGAAATTTAGATTTTTTCACTATTCCTCAAAACATTGAACATTCTAGAATAATCCCAACAATTCAACCTAAGATAGTTTTATCATTTCTTAATAAAAAATATTTTGTATTTTAGAAAATTATATTTTATAATTTCTTAAAAAAATTATATTTATTAGACTTCACAAACTACATATTTCGTTTAGAAAATATATTTTTGAAACACATAAATTATTTTCCAAAATTTAAAAATATTCTTGTCGATATTTTTTTTATAAAATGTAATTTTAAATAATATTTTGATTTTTTATTTCTATTCATACATCTAATATTAATAATTATAGATCCAAAAATCCAGGAGACATGAATGACCTACTCCTGTGAGAATATATTAATGAAAATCAAAAGATACAACAAAACAGAGTCACGAATCATTTCAAAAAAGGAAAGAGTAGTCCTCACCACTAAGGTCAACCTGAACATGAGCATTACAAATGTCAAGAAGGACACATGACCAAATAGAATTGACCTCCAAAATTACTCTCTTAGAAAGACCATCCGTAACCCGATTAGCCTCAAGATAAACATGCGTAACTTCAAAGGAAACCATATCCACCAACCAAAGACATTCCATCCAAGATGGTAGAATCATCTATGGTACATTTCGAGAACAATATCTAAGAATTTTAATAGAAATAGACGAGTCAGATTCCAACCATAATTGATGTTAGTGATAATGTATATCATATTTGATCGCTTTGATCATGGCCTAGAGCTCAACTTCAATGTCAAGGTCTTTTCTAATAAGATGAAAAAATCAACCTTCCACCAACCCTCAAAAAGTTCAAAATACACCACCACATCCACCAGGGCCCGGAGCACCCGAGGTTGCTCCCTCAATGTTGACGCTGAGCCCTCTAGATATGGGTGGTATCCAACGGATGTACTTCACCATTAGCGGCTTCCTGGACCTTCCATTCACACCATGTGATCTCAAAATAACAAGGTCATCAACATCATTATCCATAAATTCATTTTGTAAAAGAGATGTAGTTTGAATGGCATTGTGTATAAACAGAACAACATTGCAGAAAGAGGGCTTTATGTTGTTGAAGACCATGTCATTTTGTGTCTTCCAGATTAAAGAAAATACACTCACAGAAGTAGCCAATCGAAGGGAGTGAATTTGTTCACTTTGATCCTTTTTACAAATGAACTGTAAAAGCTCTTCCATAGTCTGCATGTTGAAGAAGCATGCGAAAATGTCCTACAAATATTTCCATAGACAGCATGTAAATTTACATGAAATAAAAAGATTTTGATGACTCTCATCCACTTCCACGCAAATGGGACAAGCAGGGGCTAGCTAAAGTCCAGTGCACTACAGTATATTTTGAAGAGGGAGGTGATGCTTCCATATTTCCCATAGAATATTAGATGAAGAAGGTGGGATAAAACCATTCTAGACACCCTTAATCCATGATGGCAGGTTCAGAGATGGTCCAAAAAGCAGTCAGTAGCACTCTTTAGTAGAAAAATCTCATTCATGCTGGGAATCCAGATCAGAGTATCATAATCAATATATATGTATCGATAGATTATTAGACAAAGATGAGTAGGTAATAAATCATGCATCACCACATGACCACGATTATCAGCAATAACATAGTTAATTAGAGATAGAGGGACATCAAAGTCATCATAAATGGACCGGGACAACCAAGGAGTTATCCAACAGTTCAGTTGCGATTGATCTCAAACCACACATTTGGAGTTCTCCATTAGACCATCATAGGCTAGCTTGAAGGCAGGCCAAAAAAAAATTCATGTAATAACCATAACCATGTTGAAGCTTTTTCACAATCCTAGAGTATAGGAACATTGTAGAAGAATGAGATCTGGAGAGCAGGTTTCACACCAATTTCTTGAGTAATGTATCATTAAATAACCTTGGATCTTTCACACCCATTCCCCCAACTTGGATCAATTTAATACAGTGTTTCCAAGAAATTGTGATTGACATTCACTCATTAAGTGATCCAGTCCAGAAAAAATTTCTAATCTTACCTGTCAATTCATTAACAAGCACCCTTGGCCATCTATAAAGAGAGAATAAATAGACAAACACTGAGGTGATCACTTAATTAACAAAGCAGATTCATCCATCCTGATACGTATTCAGACCATTCCAGTTTGGTAATTGATTGAAAATTTTCAGAGCAATGTTCTCAAGATAACCATGATTTATTCTTCCCAAAAACAGAGGAACCCCCAAGATACGTAATGGGTAGAGATCCCCTCTTTATTCCAAGGTTCAAATAGATTCTGTTCTGTTTCGAGATGGTAGTTCCTTACCCAAACATAACAGATGACTTATTCCAGCTAATAACATGACCTGAAACCTCCTAAAAATGTGAAATGATTCCCTTGATATAGGAGATGGTTCCTTTCTCAGCATTTATGAACAATAATATATCATCAACATAGAACAATTAAGAGGGAGTAAGGAGATTCCTCCCAATATTCATCATTTGGAACCAACCGAAATTAGCAAGGTTATTAAGACACCAACTCAAGTAGTCTTCTACAATAGAAAAAATAAGATGAGATAAATGATCCCCCTTCCTTACGCCTCTTGAGCAATGAAAGAATCCTCTGGGGGATCCATTAATAAGAATAGAGAGCCTCACACATCCCAAGATGGATCCAAAAATTCCAATGAATTTCTACGAGAACTCATGCATTTGAAGAATCTTAAAAAGAAAACTCCATCGAATAGTTTCAAAAGATTTAGATATATCATTATTCAAAGATATTTCACAAACTTTTAACCTCTTCTTCATGGAATTAACACATTAAAAAGTAGTAAAAAGGAAATTTTTAATGCACCGTCCTGGTACAAACCCAAACAGATTATTGGAAACAATCCCCTTAGCAATTTCACCCAACCTATGAGTCATAATATTACTAATAATCATGGAAATGGTGTTCCCAATATCCACTGGTCGAATGTCGTTGATTTCAAGAGCACAATATTTCTTAGTAATTAGAGAAAAAAATTTGAGTTTATCCCAAACAGCATAAAGGAGGACCTATAAAAATACCTCACAGCATTTGTAATATCAAGGTTGACAATATCCCAGTACGGCATAAAAAACATATTGGTAAAGCCATCAGGACCAGCCACACTATCAATATTTAATGATATAAGAGCATCATAGATCTCCATAGTAGTAGGAATATTAGGGAGCTTATTATTCTGGAAATCAGTGATAGAGGGCTCAAAGAAATTGATAATATTGTCATATTTATCAACTCCATTATCTGAATAGAGATTCTCAAAGTAGTTAGTAGAATCTCGGACGATCTCACTTTCTATAAATAACATACTCCCATCAATGTTAATGGTGTTGAGGCTCCTCCTAGCTCTGTTTTCCTTGTGCATGAAATGAAACGGCTTGGTTCTCCTATCCCCTCCTTTAACGATCTCATATTAAGCTGATTCTGATATAATATTTCTTTAAGAGTCAAGAGATTATCCAAATTTGAAGCAGCTTGTATCTTTTCCAGGTAGGGAACATCCTGGAAAATATTATTTATCTGGTGATTGAGAAAGCAGATTTTAGCTTCTTTGATGTCATTACTAAGGGAGGAAAAATAATATTTACTCCATTTCCTTAATCTTATCTTGACTACTTTTATCTTACAACAAACGATATGAGGACATACCATGAATTAAGAATTCCAAATATCTAAAACTATCTCCCTGCAATCCAGAATGACCAGCCATGCATTATTAAATTTGAAGGGGATCAGAGCTGATCTCACTCTGCTGTCACATACCTTATCCAGAATAGGATTATGATCAGAATGTATCCTTGGTAAGGTGACTCCTGACACATAAATTTCACTATTTCCATTGTCCACATGCACAAAGAATCTATCCATCTTGCTTTCCTGTCGTCTATTAATTGTGTACCTGCTCCAAGTAAAATCAGCTCCAGACACAGGGACATGAATCAGACCACATGTATCATTACAGAATGCAAATTCATAAACTGAATTGTGACATAAATTCTCCCTAGTTTTTTCCTCATATGTCAAAACAACATTGAAATCACCTATTAATATGTAACTATTATTCATTCCCTCAGATATATCAACAAGATTCCTCCACAGAGATCTCCTCTTAGTATAAAGGTTGAAATCAAAAAAAATGTTACTGAGAGAGTGAGAGAATTAAGAATGTAAGATAATGTCACAGATTCCATATCATTCACAAAAGAGTAAATTGAAACACTATTTTGTTTTATAACCCATAACAATTCAGCAATGTCCCCCACTTTATTATTGGCAACAAAGGAGTAACCCAAATAGGACCACCTAAAAGAGACCCAATTCTCATATTTCATTCTGGCTCTACAATACCAATTAATAAAGGATTATTAGTCAAAATGAGATGCCTTAGGGACTTGACCGTGGGAGAATTCTCAATCCCCTGATAGTTCCAAAATAGAATCTTCATTTCATGGACCACAGCCTAGTGCAAGGCCCATCATCACCTAGTTTCATATATTTTCTAGATTTATCATTACACAATTTATCAGGAGGAAACATCTAAATCTTGATTCAGAGTAGTAGAATCATCACCATCCTCACATGAGATCTCAGAACTGAGAGATGAAAACCTGTTCAAGGAATCAACAGGGGCAAGAAAACTAGAAAAGATTCTTCTCCTCGCATCCTTATCTAGATGGACCTGAAGAAAGTCTCCAGAATGCAATCTAGAAACATTCTCAATATTAGTATGAACAAGGTCATCACCACTGGAAGGAAGAAAGACTTCCATTGAGGCTTTACAAGGATTATCATAATATTTTGTATTTTTATTAAAACTCAGTGTCATGTGTCAAAAAAACTAAACAAGTGTTATGTGTAGTGTGAGATAATATATGAATTTTTATAAAGAATTATTGCAGTGGTGTTACATCTAACACAAGATAAAAAAATGAATTTTAATTAAATTAAAAAACAAAATCAGAAAAACTGTGGTGTTACCTAGAAAATATATTCATCATAATACATTTCAAGGAATTGGTAGAAGAAAACATTATTTAAATTTAATCATGTTTACTTTTTTACATAATTTATGTGTGTGTTCCTAATTTCTGGAAGACCATAATGTGATAGACGTAATTGTTGATAAGATGATTATGAATTGCATTAAATGAAGAATTAATTTTGATTTTTATATTTTTTTTCCAATATCATATTATTTTATAGTTTCGATGAGAGTCTAGACGAGAAGTCAAATGTGTAACATTCCAGGAATTATTTTATTTTAATAAAGTTCAAATATGTATAATATGGGGAAATTATCAACCACAAATAATTAAGTTGTAGATAAATGTAATATTTGGGATTTAATTCCCTCAACAAGAAAACTATTTTATATTTTAATATTTATGATGATAGAATACACATATTATGAGATTATTATTCATCCATATCAATATCAAAAATTCATTTTTAGTATTAGTTGACTAGTAGTATAAATTTGAGATGTCATTTCATATGATATCATTCATATAAAGGTAACATATATTTGTGATTAATTCTAGCAATATATAAAATCAAAGATATCATCAGCAATCCAATGTAGGTAATTATGTTCAATGATATAAATATTAATCATTGTACGATAGATGCATGATTGAAAATCATTTAATTTAAGAGAAATTCAAAAATATTAGTTATATATGATATTCATGATTTTATGAATACTCATAACATCATTAATATAATAACCCACATATCATAAAAATTATATATGTACATGTTTATAAAAAATATCCATAAAAATAACACTTGAAATCTAGTAGTCCATTTAATATATAAGATTATTCATATAGTAAATCATTTCAAAAATAAGATATATTATACATTATTTTTATAATAATAATTTAATACAGGAGTTCACTATACTAATATCATTATATTGGATATCCTGGGGATATATATAAAATAAACGGTTGACCATAAATCTCAATAAGGTGATGAAATATGATAATCATGGGGTGAGATATCAAAAGTGTCAATAATCATAACATTATATTAATGTGGGTAAGGATCATAAAAAATAACATAGAAACATGGATAATGAGAACAAAATTCATATGATTATTTCAATGATGATAATAGTCTCAATTTAGTTGAAACAAAATTCATTTTCAAATAAACATATGTTAAGGTTTACATTTTTGTCATAATAACATAATATGTGGGGCTATATTCTCAGGAACAATACATATTATATATTTATATATAAAATTCGACCAATAGACTGGAGATATCTATAATTTTATAGCCACCCATTACATAATAATACTATTTTTATATGTATTATATAAGTATAATATCCATATTTTGGTAATAAACAAGAAATAAACCAATTATTATAAAAAATGTTTCATAATGTTGTCTAAATCCATAATTAAGTGAAAATTAATATAGATACCCAAACAAAAGAGAGAATATACAATATTTGTCACACAAAGATGTTAATCATAATATAATTAAATTATTTTAGGTCATTAAGGAATGAAAAAATCTAAAAAAACAACATTAAATGATTTTTTAAGAGGATAAAAGATCTAAAAAGGCTTCCATTGTATTTATTTTTGGGAAATACATATCCAAATAATAAGGACCGAAAAAAGGAATTCTTATCATCATAAAAGGATTAAAAATTATGAACTCATACCATGAGACCTGAAATTCATTTTGGATCC
Organism: Viscum album; assembly: GCA_963277665.1. NCBI lineage: Eukaryota > Viridiplantae > Streptophyta > Magnoliopsida > Santalales > Viscaceae > Viscum > Viscum album. The sequence continues at coordinate 1,796,474,396 of OY728163.1, read as the reverse complement.
TATTCAATCTTGAAAATTAAAAGACAAATTTTTTACTCACTTATTTTAAAACCAAAATCATATTTATTTCATAACATGTTGTTTATAAATTGTCATATTTTATTTACTTATTAAATTAATGAATTTCATATAATTTTTTATGGTTGTTCAATTAATATTTCAAAAAACACCTATATTTAATTATAATTATTTTAGTTTACTATCCAATTGTTCTATTAACCTTAAATGTGAGATCATATTGTTTTATTAATATTCAAATTTTCTAGGGGTTCGTTATATTTCTATATGGTTTCAATTAACTAAATATTCGTTTATTTGAATTTTTTATAATTTTAAACCAACATGATGAATTACCTTTTTCATTATTGTTATAATTCACCTTTTTTTGAAAAATAATAAGATATCATATTTTTATTATTAATATGATATACATAAATTCAAATAATTCTAAAAAGATTCCATGTTGGGAATAAGCGAAAATGAAACATCATCATTCAAATCAAATGGTATAGAACTACCAATGTTTAACAGTACATTTGTGAGATCATAAAATATGACAGAAACTAAAAAAATTACTTATATTTAGTCATTATACTGTAATTGAATTTTTATTTAAATTTTATTGTTAACGGTTACTTTAGTTATTGTTGGAGTAATATGTTTATTGAAAAAGAACACATGGGTTTTAAAACCCTTACCAATTTTTTTGACTAGCCTCCTTTACATTATGTACAATACCATAACAAAATGATTTTTTGGGTACATTTGGGAATTAATTTTTCATATATGAGACATTATTGTTGAATTTAAAAATATTTCTTCATTAAAACTATTTTTTGGAGGTTAGGATAAAGATTAGGGGGCATGGTGTTTATTCCACCAGGGTATGGGGATAATATTAAATAAAATGTTGTTTATTTTGTGATATTGGAGCATGAATAAGAATAGTTTTATTTATTATGATATATATATTTATTATATATTAAGTAATATATACTTATTCAATGATTAAAAAATCACAAGATAGAATGAGATTATCATAATTTTTCATATTAGAAAGAATAAAAATTATTTTTCTATAAGAATAAAAAATAACATCATCGTTTATAATTTATATTTAGTTTAAATAAATAATATGTTTAAATTAAAAATAATTATTTTTCTCATATAAATTATTTTACATTATTTTTTTTAAAAAGAACTGACTCATATATACATCATATGATTTTAATATATTTTGTTATATTTGTAAAAAATATATTTCATTATTCAACTAATAATAAATTTTATTAAATTTTTTTGAAATGATCAATCTAAACTAAATTTTATAAAAAATTAAAAATAAAATATTTATTTTTTAAAATTAATTTGAAATTAATTTATTTTATTTTTTTCAAAAACAAAATTTTAAACACTTTGAGTTTAATGACCATTATTCTAAATAAATAAAATATTACACTAAATATAATATTACAATTTAAAATGCTATGTAAAAAAACTTTTTTTGGTAATTAGATAATATATCAATTGGAAACTAACTTTCCATTACAATATAATAAATAATGAGAAATATAATTTATTGTAGAACTTTTAACATATCCTTTTAAAAAATTTATTTTATACTATCAAATGATTCACATAGAAAATGTGAAGATTAATTTAAACATTAACTTATATAATATAATATATAAATTAAAATATAATTTTTATGCTAAAAATACAATAATGTGTGAAACCCCTTGAAAGTGTACAATATCTTGGATTTAAAACCTTCCATTCTCATCAACATTAAAGGTTCCCATTATCGGAAAAAAATGTGAAACCATTGTGAGTTTTTCAACAACAACGCATGAAGCATCATTGGAATCATGTTATCTCGGGATCTAGATTATGATTTACAACCCCTGTGTAATAGTAACAAAAAGATGTCTCATAATACCATCTAAACAATCAGTTAAGACCATTTCCAATATTAGGCCTAGGCCTGGAAGACTTGAAACAATTATTAATTCATTCAAAAACAAACCTGAGGGAATTCTACCACGGTCTAACCCCATTACTTCCACACAGTACTATTTATTTACAAAAACTAACCTAGGATGATCTCAAGGTCAATATCCCTTGGTCAACATGGAATCAATAAAGTATAAATGACCTTATAGGTATCTATCATAGTCTATACCATTGGGTATAAATGGCATAAATAATTTATAAATGACCTCATGGGTAGCACTCACAGTCAATACCCATGGGTCTACATAGAATCGATAATTTATAAATTACCTCCATGGTAGCTCTAACAGTCAATACCCCTGGGACAAAATGGCATACAAATTTTATAAAGGAACTCATAGGTAGGTCTCACGGTCAATACCCATGGTTCAACATAACACCACTAAATTTTAAACGACCTCCTATTTAGCTCTCATGGTCAATACCCCTGGGTCAATCATTTACACAAAGGCTCTCACAGTCCTGTTTAAATAATGTTGGTATAATATAAAAGTATGTCATGTAATCTAAATCTACCACAAGGATAATAATTCACAAGCATATCACATGCATTTCATATAATCAATCATACTCCATCTTAATAAACGAAGGCATGGAAAACAAGCCAAGATGATCAAGAATCCTAGTCCAACATTCCATAAAAAATCATACAAGGGGAAACATGCCCATGGGTGTCCCACACACTAGGTATATAACCTTTTTCATAAGAGACTAACCATTATTGATCAATCAAAACATTGCCGGTAATAAAAATAGTTATATTCCAAATCAAGTAATACCCCAAACATGGGTATTTGGAACATTTAGCATATATAATCCAACAATGGACAACAAAACGCACAAACCTGCATCCTCAATGTCATACGATATACATGAATTTCGGCCCTCAAATCTCCATAGATCAACGTAGATCTACAAAAATTTGAAAAACACTCAACCATAAGTAGCTCATGAGAGAGGAGGAATCGGGAAGAGAGGCTCTATGGTTTTGAGAACTATGCGGTGGGATTTCAACACACCCAATGGTGTATCAATTGGAGATCAAATGGAGATTCAATAGGGGATTAGAGTTCACTAGCCCTTTTTTCATGCTCCTGTATGAACCATAGCCCGATGAAGGTGTTTCCAAAGATGTTATGAAACCCCTCTACAATTTATCAAATAAAAAGAAAATTACATGGCATGGTCATTAATATTACATGGCGTATATTAGACTCTATAGGCCCCAACTTATGTGGGTCATCCAGGTCATCAAATGACCATGTACACAACCATTACGTTGCTAGTACACGGCTGTACGTGGAAACTGGTTACACGATGTGTACATGGTAGTATACGATGTGTACTAAAAAACCCCACATTTCTTAATATTCCTAAAAAACAACCCAAAATAATGATCCATACCAGAAATTATGATCTGATTTCCTAGAATGTGAATGAGAATCTTAGTTCTTTATAGAAAGAGTGGAGTTGTGAAATGATTTCTAAATATAGGTCTTGTTAATATGTGCAGTATAAAATGAAAAAAAACATGACTTACCAATGTTTTTATCAAAATTTTTCAAGTATTATTCATGTTTAAAAATATTTTAATATAATAGAATAGTAATACATTTTTTAAATACTTCATTGGATATGAAAGAGGGAATTTTACACAAAATAATGTTTTTAAAATTAAAATTTCTTTTTTAGAAAATGTATAGTCATTTATAGGATTGCGAAATGATTTAAATCCATTAATGTACATATTATTAACAAACTAAAATATTTCAGGTAATCCATTGTCTTTATTTAATCATTATATTATTATTTAATATTTATGAATTCATAGAACATACTAAATACATAATTTAGTATTTTTACTATTCCAATAAAAAAATTTATTTTATAATGTTATAAAAAATTACCATAACCTAATTTGTATGTACTATGTTCTAATATAATATTTATTTATTTCAAATAATTTTTGAGATATAAAAATTTATTCGTATTAAAATAAACATCCTTATTTATTGAAAATTAATTTTTTTTATGACATAGTAAAATTTCATACAATTATAAAAATATCTTCAAACATTTTAAAATTATATTATTTAATATAATTAAATAAATATTATTTTAATTTTCTACTCCCTGAAAACGATTATTTTAGAATACCATATATTGTTATTCAAATGTATATATTTTATGAAATAATAGTTATCCTTTAATTTTATTTTCACGAACAAAATCGGGTCACCATCTAACTAACGCCTGACCCAGTCAATGAAAAAGCTTGGGGGGAATTCCTGATCCCCAACGGATGGCATTGGTGTCCGGGTATTGATATAATGCTTTGGGAATGATTTAATTGATTATGAAAAACATACACAAAAAAAGGACAAAGTAAAATATTACAAACTAAAATCTGCAACCAAACAAGACCTTACCAAAAACAGGTATTTTAGTTATACGTTCAACAACAATCCGAACAACTACAAAACATAGTGGCCAATAACCCACTAAAAACCCACCCTTGGCTTGAGGACACCACCCTCATTCCATCTCTACAATGCCCTGTCATGGGGTCAGCTAACAAGCTGAACCACCACACCCAATAGCCTTACTCTTACCTGTATTATTCCTAAACAAATCTACTTACACCCAAGTGTGTATGTAGGGTGTGAGATAACCCTCAATAAGAATTCACCAATAAGACATTCCAAATGTAAATATTAAATGACAAAAACAGTTTCATGTTTAATCAATCAATAAAAATAAGTTCTTAAACCATTTTAAATAAAACAGTTCGAAGAAAGAAAAATTTAATGGAAATCAGTTTAAAAAGAAAATAGAACACTTTTCTTTTTATAACACCACAAAGGTCACACCATATTTCATCAGTGAAGGAAATGTAATCTGAGAGCACCAATGTGGGAGAGGACCAATAGGTAGTAGAATAAAATGGATTCTAGAACATCGTGTCTCAGTGAACAAAGGAATATGAAATACAACAATACATGATATCGTGCACGAGACACTAGTAGGGAAACACATCCATAACCTAGTGGTCCCCAAACATCACCCGTGGTTTTGTTACTATTGTAATCGTTAAACTAGCTGAGTGAAACTGGACCGAGGCCATTTCTATGTCACTAGCACACTAGTCCATGTACACCCACCTAATACCCAGGCTTCACATTTTGTTCACAATTATGTTGAACATGCCACATTGCTTGACAATGTTACACAGTCAAAACACATAGTGCATTATTTATGTGTTGTGCCACACTTTCCATTCAAAAAATGAAATTTTAAAACAATATGAACAACAATAATTGTTTTTTAAAACTCAACCTACATTGTCCACACATTCAAAATAAACAGTTGCACAATTTTTAAAGGTCATAAAAAAAATAAATCATCACAATGAAAATATATTTAATAGTTTTAAAAAATATAAGATGCATGATTCAAGGTGTCCAGAAAAACCACATCAGATCATATTTACAACACAACACAAAATGACGCACGTCAAAAACACAACTGCAACTCGTGCACATTCTAACAAAATATCTACATAAATTTGACAGACACTAATATTTCACAAATACCTACTACCAAAACCAAAACTCAGAATATTCAAAGTAAAACTGATAATGCCCATTTAAAACTAATAAATAAATTTGTTAAATTAATTAAACAAGCTTCCCAATTAATCAATAAATACTAAAACACTGAATCACATACCTATGTGTAGCATATATCCAAAACTCGATTCAAAAAGGTCATTGAACACCCATCACACCTCAAGTAGACCAAAAGAATCCTTAAAACACAGTATCACACAAATGAATAACAAATAACCCAAACACAAACTAGAACCTAACAGCAACACCACTAAAAAGAAGAAATCATAACTAGGTTACTCTACACTAAAGGTGATAGGTTCATGAGGCTGGATAGCGCTTGTGTGGTGCCAGAAAGGCAAAAGGGGGAGGCTTTCGGTCATTTAGGATGTAGTAGGGGAGGAGAGCACAACATAAAAGGTTACGATGAAAAAAATAAAGGAATGGCGCAATACTGGTCAAGCGAGGAGGATGTGTGGGGCAAGACTACAGTGAAAGGCTTGTCCGGCGAGGATGATGTGTGGGGCGGGGATTTGATGAAAGAAACAGAGGGGGTGCTGGGAAAACGCGCATTCATGGGTAGGGGATGCAGATGATTCGGCCGAACTCTGGGGAGCCGTGCAGATGGTTGGGCGATGGTGGGGGAGAACCAGCTGTGTGGGACTTGGCCGGTGTGGAGGTAGTCAGGTGGGTGTATTAAAACTCAGCAGAACCTAGGGTTTTCTAGAGGCTATGCGAAATAGGTAAGGAGGGTGATGATCGTGTGATGCGATGGTGGAGAGAGGCTAGTGAGGGAGAGAAAGAAAAAATAAAAAGGGAGAAAATAAAAAATAAATGTAAAAAATGGAAATAAATAAATTGGTAGAAAAACATAAAAAAATAATTAAATTATCCTAAAATAAAAAGAATATTTAAACTAATGTAAAATAACAATAAAAAATAGTATATCAGTATCAATAATAAAAGTTATGAACGTTATAATTTTAATGTTAACCAAATTAAAAAATTCATCACAATTGTGTTTACAATAATAATAACAACAACAACAACAATAATAATAATAATAACAAAAATAATTATAACAATAACTTTATTTTATTCGGTTAATTAACCATCCACACACTGGGAAGGCCGCACGTTAAATCGACAATGCAACACAGCTTCGCCCATTCCCTATCTGTGTGTCGGCAATGTCAAGCTGACTCTCACTTTTTAGTGAAAAAACGCAGAACTCTTATTGGCTCAGAACTCATTTCAACCAAAAAATTATTAAAAGTAAAATAAACTTATGAGATAAAAACTAAAATTTAAAACATACAAAAATGAAATTTCTAGGTGTGACAAATCCCCCCACCAATAAAACATTCTGCCCTCGGAAAGTCAATTCGAAGCCTGATCAGAGAATATAAATGGGACCCCTTCTCAACCAATGACTTCTGCTACCCGGAATCATGCTCGTCATTTCCATGCTTACAACAAATGTGAAACTAAGGAATGGACTTTCCATGACACGCCTTTTCCTGTGAATCCACAATCTGCACTATCCGCGCGAACAAAGATAAGTTGCTCTCTATCTCCAAATCCTACAATTCATCACATGCGATGGATCAGGTTTATGATTTTTCATTTGGGAGACATGAATATGTAATTAATTGATGTCAAATCTAAAGGCAATGGTTACCTATTTTCTACCTTTCCAATCTTCTCAGTAATCACGAAAGTCCCAACATACCTCGATGTCGGCTTCTCCTACCTTCCCATGGTGGTGTCCATTGCAAGGGGCCACCTTCAAGGACACCCGGTCACCCACTGAAAACTAAAGATCCTAAATCCTCTAATATGAATAAGATTTGTGCCAACTCTGACATGTCAATAACCGTTTTCTGGAAAACATGACCTTCTCAGACATCTCCAGAACTAGGATCGGTACCAAAAATGATGTATCTCCTTCCTCAGCCCAACAAAATGGAGACCGAAAGGCCAACTGTAGATCACCTCAAAGGTTTACATAATAATAGATGATTGGTAACAGTTATTATAAGAAAACTCAACCAATCCCATATTGGTAGCCCATGAACCTCCAAAATCCAACAGACATGCACGAAGCATGTCCTTGAGAATCTGATTCTCCCACTTCGTCTAGCCATTCTTCTGAGGATGTCATGTAGTGGTCATCTTAATATATGAACCCAAATCCTTGTAGAGGCCTCCACAAAACTGATAGGTGATGTGGGGTCCCTTTCAAGAAAAAACCACTGAAGGAACACCATGAAGTCTGACCACCTCATGAACATAAAAATGGCCCAGATCAACCACCTTCATTGTGTCTAGGATCGGGATAAAATGAGATGACTTGGTCAAACGAACTATCACTACCCAAATAGCATTCATTTTTGGATGTGTACAATGAAATTCAACAATGAAGTCCATGGAGACCTCATATCACTTCCAAGTAGGAGTGGGAAATGGCTGAAGAAGACCAGATGGCCTCTGATGATCTACTTTCACCTACTGACAAGTGTAGTATCTCAATACAATGTCGGAAACGTCCCATCACATATCTGGCCACAAAAACTGGCAACGAACATCGTAATACATCTTGGTAGTACCATGATGTACTTCACACTAAGAATGGGAGCTATCCTAAATCACCAACATCCATGGAGACAACAGTACCACTGCATGACCCTTTAAGCATAAGATCCTCTTGCGAGACAAAACATAATTAGAAGGAGTCTCCCATCCCTAAAAATACTTCACAGATCACTAAAAACAATCATCACCGGGATGGTCCCTCTTAATCAACCCTAGAAGAGTGGGATTCAACTGAATTCTAGCCAAAAAATTAACTCAGTTGTGCTCTCTTCTCTCCATGTGCATCTGTGTGATGAGCCCCATCAAAGATCACTCTTCGTAGGACATCCTCAACACCTACACTGGTACCTTCCTGCTCAATGAATCATCCACCAATTACCCTTGTCTGGGGTATAAAAAATATCAAAGTCGAACCCCAGTAATTACTCAATACAATGACACTGCCTTAGGATTAGTTCCTTTTGTGAGAAGCTGTAAGCCAGGCTGTTGTGTTTAGAGTAGACCAAAACATTCTCCCCAAAGAGGCAGTGATGCCAATTAATCAAGGCATGTATCTCCTCTTCCAACTCCATGCCGTGAGTTAGGTAATTCTTCTCGTGCGGATGGAGAGGGAAAGAACCATAAGCCACCACATGATTATACTCCATGAGTACACACCCAAGGACTATACCTGAATCATCACAATATAAAACATAGCCCATCCTGGACTCTGGTAAGATCAACAATGGTGCGGTGTTCAACCATTACATCAACTCCTCAAAGGAGTCCTTCCACTGAGAGCTCCATTCAAACATTACCCCTTTCTTGGTGAGTGCGGTCGTGGAGGAGGCAAGCCATGTGAAATCTCAGACAAAACGCCTATAATAATCCGCTAGGCCCAGAAAAATACTGATCTCAAACACATTCCTCAGCTGATCCCACAACATCACTGCACTGATATTCTTAGGATTCACTAGAAACCATTGTTCTGTGATGACATGTCCCTGAAACTTCACTTCCCTAATCTATAATGTGCACTTAGAATGTTTGGGATACATTTGGTTATCTTGTAATTTTCCCAAAATGATCACCAGGTGATGCTTATGCTCCTCCTAAGATCCTTAATAAACCAGGATTTCATTCACAAACACTATTTAAAATTGATTCAAGATATTTTTTAAACTTCGTATTCATGAGTTCCATGAAAACTGCCAACTCATTCATCAATCCGAAAGGCATGACCATGTACTCGAGGTGGCCATACCTACTTTGGAAATCCATCTTCTGGATGTCAACATCTCTCATCATGATTTGGTGGTATCTCGAACACAATTCAATTTTGGAGAACCATGTGGCCCCCTTCCACTGGGTGAACAAATTGTTAATCCATGGAAAAGGAATTTATTCTTGAAGGTTACCTTATTCAATCTATAGTAATCAGTGCACAACTGGAGGGTTCCGTCCGCCATCTTCGCAAATAAAACTAGGGATTCCCAAGGATAGATGATCAGGAAAATGAATCTTTTGAATTCAAAATCATCCAACTATATATTTAGTTCCCTCAATTCAGTGGGGTCCATGCGATATGGAAAAAGATACATATGATGAGTTCCCAGTGCTAACTCAATCGAGAACCTCATGTCCCTCTATGGGGGGTAAGCCTGAAAAATAGGCTGGAAATACCTATGAAAACTCATCCACTATAAGAGGTAAGTCACTCTGAGAAACACCACCATCAACCTCTAGTGCGAGAAACAACAACTGATAAGAAAGATTCCTCCACACATGATGTGGAGGTCCAGTGAGACCAGACCGAGGATCCCATTATCCATGAAATACGTGTTTCCCATTAGGTGCCATAAAACTGACCTGTCGCCGATAACAGTAAAAATGAACATGAAAGCGCAAAATCAGTCCACACCGAGGATCACATCAGACAGGTCCATATCCAATACCCAGAAATCCCATTCCATTTCATCTCCTGACACTAAAAGAGCACATGATGGGAACATATGATCCTGATTTTTTTTCTTACCCAACGGTGTCACTACCTCTATTGCAATAGATAAAATCTCAGTATGAAGGCTCAATAAGTTCACATGACGAGATGATAGAAAAGAGGTTGATGACCCAGTATCAATAAGCTGTCAGATAAAGTAGATGAAATAATAATGGTACCTCGAACAGTCAATGGTCCTACATAATATCCCCTGTGTGCCTGATCCACAAAATGCATATGTCTATTCCCTACCCATTAATGATCGCTCACCCGTGGATCTACCCTGACCAGGATCTTACAAGAGGATGATTCAGTCCTACTACGATGACCACCAAACCGAGATCCCGTAGTTTTGTTGGGCTCTAACTGAACTGAAACTTCCCAAAAAGCCACTGACCCTACCACACTTGGATAAGGGCTTGTCACTCTGCAAAAGTGTTTCACATGCCCCACAATTACACATCGAAAGAAAGGCCCAGATGTAGTGAGAAACGCAGGTCATATGTGCCTTGCCTTCCCACACTAATGGCACACAACAGATCCTATACCAGAAGCCACATATGAAGACTGTCTAAAATGATGGCCTGAGCTGCCACCACCCTTCTTCAATTTCTCATCACGCTTTCTCTTCTTCAAAGATGATCTAATACTGCCAAACTCTAACACTACTCTAGGAAATCCAGACATTCCTCTATAAAAAATCTCGACCATGCAAGCACGATGGACCACCTCAGCATGTGTTCCTAGATTGAATAAAAAGTATTGAGAGTAGATTTATGGTAGATGAACCTTCTTAATCATCAGAGCATTCCATTATTCACTTGAAACAATCTTAGGCATGTACCATATTAGCTCAGAAAAGGGGTTTTCATAATACATCACTGTTCGATCACCCTAGGAATGATACATGAATTCATGGGATCATGCATAAGTCAAAATCTCAGGATCGAACTACTCATTGTAGACGACCTTGAACTCCTACCAACCCATCAGTTCGTGATTCCTAACATGGATAACTGATTCCCAACATCTGCTATGATGAACCTCTAGAAGAAAAGTTGAAAAGTTTACCTTCACCTCCTCTGGTGTGTCGAGGAACTCAAACATACACTATATCTTCTCAATCCATTCATTTACCTCTTGATGTTTTGAACTACCTCGAAATAAGGGGGTTTATTCTTCATGAACTTCAAATATTTTTCCTTTCTTAGACCTCACACATTCTCCTCGCCCCGACCATCCAAGTTACTATCTATCCCAACTCATCCCAAATAAAATAACCAATGATCTTAAACCGCCTTTGATACCATTTTTTCACGTACCAATTTGGGTGTCCATCAAACCGACACCCGACCCTATCTGGGACAAGGCCTGAGGGGCGTTTCCAATCCCCACGGGCTGACACAAGTGCATGGGCATCAATATATAACTTTGGTAAATATTTACCCCATTAAGAAAAACATACCAAAAACATCGAACAAAGTAAAAAATACAAACTAAAAGTCACAACCAAATGAGCCCTTACCAAAAACCAGATTTTTATTTACAAGTTTAACACCAAACCCATCAACTGCAAAACATGGTTTCCAAAAACCGACTCAAAAACCCTCCCATGGCCGAAGGACACCACCCTTATACCATCTCCATAACTCCCTTCCATGGTGTCAACTAACAACCTGAACCGACACTCCCAAAAGCCTTATACTTACTTGTATCACACATAACCTGGTATACTTACACCAAAGGGTGTTTTTAGGGTGTGAGCTAACAATTAATATGATAACCCCAATATGATATTCCACATGTAATGATTAAATAAAAAAACTATTTCATGTATAATCAAAGAATAGAAATATGTTCTTAGTTTTTTCAATAATAAAACAGTTTCAGAATGACAACTTTTAGGTAAAGTAGTTTAAAAATAAAATAAAACACTTTTATTTTTATAAAACCGTAATCGTTAAACCGTATGTCATTGGTGAGTGAAATTTAATATTATATCACTAAGGTGGGAGAGTACCTATAAGTAATTTCCTAAAAAGAAACCCTAGTACATCGTATCTCGGTGAACAAAGGAATAAGAACAATAACAATACATGCTCTCGTGCACGATCCACTAATAGGGAAACACATCCATAACCTATGCTCCCCAAAAATCACCCATAGTTTTGTTAGTATTTTAATCTTCAACCCTTCTAATTGAAACTTGTCTGAGGCCACTTCTGTGTCACTAGCCCACAAGTCCTAGTCTGCGCACCTAATACCCATGATTCCCATTTTGAGCTCAACTAAGTCGAACATGCCACATTTCATGACAATGATACTTTCACAAAACTCATAGTGCATTATTTAAGTGTTGCGCCAAATATCCCATACAAAAAATGAATTTTAAAACATTAAAAATACCTATAATTTTGTTCAAAACTAATCTTACATTGTCCACACAGTCAAAATAACCATTTTTATAATTGTACCAAATCTTATGTAAAATAAAGAAGCACTAGAATTATATATTTAACAATTTTAAAAAATATAATATGCATGACTCAAGGTGTCCAACAAAACCACATCAGAACCTATTTACAACACAACACACACAAACAAATTTCAAAAGAAAAAATTGCAACTCCTTCACATTATAATAAAATAACAACATAAATTTGACAGACACTAATATTTCATAAATACATACTACCAAAACAATAAAGTAGAAAATTCAAAATAAAACCAACTATGCCCATTGGAAAATAATAAATAAATAGATAAATTAATTAAACAAGAAACCCAATAAATTAATCAATCCTTAAATGAGAATAATCTACCAGTGTATAGTAGATTTCACAAACTCGATGTGCTAAGGCTGTTTAATGCACAACACGCCCCAATTAGACCACATGAAACCCTAAAATAATGTATCGCAAAAATTAATAACAAATAATCCAACACAATCTAGACCCTAACCACAACACCCCGAGGAGGAAAGAAATCACAAATAGGTTACTTTGCACCTAAGGAGAGAGGTTCAAGAGACTAGCTGGAGCTTGCATGGAATTGGAATGACAAGGGAGGGGGGCTTTGTACTTTTAAGAGGTAAAAAGGGAGGAGAGTGAAAAGGAAAAGGGTAGGATGAAAAAAAAGAATGGTGCAAATCTATTCCGGTGAGGAGGATGTGTGGGGTAGGGCTGCGACACAAAAAAGTGGGGGGCGCTGGAAAAAGGCACAAACATGGGAAGGGGCCACGGAAGCTTCGGCCAAACATCATGGAGCCGCACGGATGGCCGAATGAGGATGGGGGGACATCTCTATGGGACTTGGACGAGGTGGAGCAGGGAGTTGGTCCATCGGGAGGATGAAAACTCAACGACACATAGGGTTTGCTGGAGGATGAACAATCCAGGTATGTATGTGGATGAATAGTGCACTGCAATGGCGGAGATTGAAAAGTGAGTGAGAGAAATAAAAAAAAAGATAAAAAATGGAACGAAATAAAGTTGAATAAAAACATAAAAAAATAATTAAACTATCCTAAAAAAAGAAAATATAAACTAATGTAATATATCAATAAAAATATAATAGAAATATCAATAATAAAATTTAATAATGTTATAATTTTAATGTTAAGAAAATTAAAATATTAATCACAGTAGTGTTTATAATAATGATAAAAATAATAATAATAATAATAATAATTATTATTATTATAACTATAAAAATATTATTTTTATTTGGTTAATTAACCATCCGTGCACCTGGCATACTACACGTTAAACCGGAAATGCCCCACGACTTCGTATGTGCCTTGTTCTTGTGTCATTAATGTCAAGATGACAGTCACTTTTCAGTGAAAAAACACAAAACTATTATCAGATGGGACCACATTTCAACCAAAAATTATTAAAAGTAAAATAAACATATGAAATAAAAAATAAAATTATAAACATACCGAAATGCGAAGTCCAGGCGTGACATTTATAAAAAAATTAAACTTATCAAATTCAGATTATATATATATATATATTAGTAATTAAAATAATAAAAAAAGAAATGAAACCCAATATTAATTATAAAAATTTATTTTCATTTTATAAAAGTATTTTCATGACACATTACACCTTATTAAAAAAATATCAACAGATATGGTTGTTTATGGTTGTAGTTTCATGGGGTGTCGAACATAAAAATCTCCAAGTGGTGGTCACCACTAACATGAACTTCTCCCATATGAAATTTCATTCAAACCATAGTTATTGAATATTTTATTTAGATTAGTTATGGGTTATCCCCAATTATACAACCATCATACCATGTTCTAATAAATGGACTTCAAAATTCATGACTCTATAGGTCGTTTCCACTGAATCTTAATTTTTATCCAATTATAAGTTATAATTACCCTTTATAAATAATAAAATTAATGATAATATTTTTTAAAAAAAGATATTATTTCTGAAATTTTCATATTTACCAATGGTCAAATTACTTATAACACATTAAAATTTTAAAATACAATTTATTCTTAAATATATCTAATTTGATGTATTGCTTGGATCGCTGAGTTTGAATGCTCCTAAATCTATTAATAAAAGAATTTCATAACATAGAATTATAATGGTGGGACTGAATAATATAAACCACATAATGAAATTAATGTATTTAATGTTTATGAATTCAAGAAAAATATTCTATTCGCATAAAATAATATTGAATCAAATTTTATGCGTTAATTGGGTACTTTTTCTAAAGGTCGTTTATAAAAATTTGATGGAGAACATCTTTTAAATATGGGTTTGATAAATTTATAATTTGAAATTTGAAAAATTAACTTTTTATTATACATTTTAATATAAAAATTTAATTTGGTTCAATTTTTGGTTTTTTATTTTTTATTTTTTATTTTGATGAATAATGATAAAATATTTCATTTTAAATAATAACCACATTTTCATATAAATAATAAATAGTTTTAAAATATATTTTTTTTATTTTCAAAGTAGAAATAGATAAAAATTTTACTATTTAATTAAATTTAGAACAATTTATTCAATATCACATTCAATTAGTGTATAAAAAGTTTCCATCATTTGAATGTTTTTACATTAAAACCGCATTTTCTAGTTCAGATATTGAGATTAGTTTTAAATTAATTACTGAAACCGATGTGTTTTTATTTATGAATAATTGATTCTGTTTTTGGGATCTGTGGCTCAAATTTATATAAAATCGTTTTTTTTATAATCATAAATAGTTAATTTATTAAATTTTATATTAACATGATTAATAATAAATACCGTAATTAATTGAAAAAACAATACTAAAAATATTAGAAAATTATTAAAACAGTTGTAAATTTTTTTTTATTAGTTTCAATCAACCAAAATAATCCTTTGGTTTAGATTATATCCTTTTGAATACACTTATATGAGAGTATGAAATTTATTATATTATATTTAAAGACACGATAATTATTTCAAACTCATATTTATTATAAGTAAATAATTTTTAATATGCAGTTATATAGTAGAATAAATTCACTATAAATACGAAACATAAATATAATAATATTATATTAATCATTATGATTAATTTTTAATTTTTAGGAAATAAATAATTATCATAATGTGGCATACAAACATGATGCAATAATGTTTTAATTAATGGAAATGTCAAATAAATGATGTAAAAAATATTGTAATAAATATAATTTGAGATACTCATTTGATTCATTAATTTTTTATGTTACATTAAATTTTTATTGATATTTAAGAAGTGATTGTAAATTTTTAGCAGTTTACTGAATTTTTTAAATGGAAATATAATGAATACTATCAAAATTGTCATTAATGTTATGTTAAAATATATAATATTTTATTAAATGATTTAAAAATCATTAAAATATATAATTTGAAAATATTATTGGGATGAAGTTATATATTTCATAAATGATCCATTTAAGGTTTTTATGGAATTTGTTAGTCACTATATTGACCCTTATGTTGTAAAAAAACGCATCCTCTTGATAATAAATAATGAGATTTAATAATGGTTAATGAAAAATAGTAAGGGTAATAATCTGAACTATAATCACGTATAAATTATTAGTTAATGGATTTCTACAGATCCTTATCTATAATTTTATAGAACTCACAAGTTATCCATTTTAATTGGTAATTAATTTATATTAATTAAATATTTTTAGAGATTCCAAAATTTCCCATTACCTCATTTATAAAAGGGAACCTCCTCACACATTCCTTCCACCAAATTTATCAATATATCATTCAAAAACATGATAATTATCTCTACAAAACTTCTTTTTAATTGTTCTAGATTTCTTGGTCTTCCAAATATACAAAACCTAAATAACATGAGAAGAAATCTAATGGATATTCTCCAAATAAGAGGTAAGAATGTTTACCACCTCATCCAAGTTTATTAATTATTTTAAATCCTCTTAATGAGTATTTTCCATGATTAATTATCAAATCTAGTATGGATTATTGTCCCTCCTCTATGGTGTAATTATTTTTTCATCACCATCTAATTTTGATGGGTTTAATGATGGATATAATATGTATAAATATCTAATGATACATTATATTTATTTGGTATAATTAGTATACCATTAAACATCTTACCACTTTACCATTAAAAGAATAATACCATCAGACATGTGTATGTATGTCCTACCATCTCCAAGATGCAATGATATTCAATTTACTAATTAACCAATCATTAATGAATATAAATTTTTTTATAGTGATTAAATAAAATATAATCGATCTTAATATAATTATTAATAGAAAATTTATATCTCTATTGCATAGGAAACATGACATAAATGAAAAAACATCAATAGGAAAATGATGCATTTAAAACTCGAAACAAGGGTACTTAGGGAAAATTATAACCAAAATGAAATAAGAATATAATATATGATATCATTATTATACATATGGTTTCGGTATAAATTAATAACATGAATTTTACCATTATATAGATGTTTATTGACATTCAACTAAAGGAGAGAAATGGGTACCGATTAATTTCTCAAGGTTATTATTATTCCAGATTATTTACAATTTAGTATATTTAGGGGAATATTAATCATCCATGATCATGTTTCATATAAATTAATTCCAAAATATTTTTTCAATCATCCTTCAAATTTTTAATATATTTTTTAACCATGTTTATCATTTTATAAAATAGTTTTTAATGAATCCATATGTCATTTACTAAATAATTTACATCATGAATTTTCAAAAAAAATAGTGAAGGAATAATATTTTAAAATTATGAAAAATGTTATGAATTTTCAACCTTAATTTTAAATTAATTTTTTGAATATTATTTTACATGTTCACAAGATTCATTTCAATGAATATTTTTTATTTTAATATTGAGCAATATTTGAAACAAATTATTTTAATGAAAAAATGACTAATTCTCCAAAAATCAATATTAGTGATTTTATTAGTGTATTATAATATATGAAAAAATCTTTTATTAGAGCATATGTATGATTGAGCTTGATCACATCAGATACCATATTCCTTGTTTTATTGAAGGTTTTATGATCATTTTGACTATATATTTGCTATTTTGATCCCATTCATTGTTTTTGATTAATTTATATAAATTTCATATGCTATTTTTCAATTTGAAAATTTTATGTTGTTTATGGTTTAATACGAGGAATTAATTGACCTAGTAAGTGACGATCATGCCCATCTATAGCCCCTCGATGATTCAAAAAAATTCATGAGACAAACTAGTATAGGTATTCAGTGAGGCCATAACTATTTTTTATGTAGTCTTGGTCAAAGTCTTGACGATATGTTTATGATGTCTAGAATTATGAAGTCCCTCTTTATTAGATTAGTTATTAATTTTACCTATAATTATTTGACTATTATAATATTCAGGTGAAAATTTATTTTTAATTATTAAATATTCATTTATTATAGATATATAATGCTCAAAATTATATTTAAATGGCTTGTTATTCATTTATAAACCATTCATTAAGGATTATGAATATTTATTCATAATAGCATCCATTTTACTTGTACCCTTACTAATAAACATCTCTCAACACTTTCCTTTGTTTTATTTTACCTTGGATTACATGATGTGTATTATTAATAATATGTTTAGTTTTTCATAGATAATAATGGAGTTCTATAAAGAATTTATTTGTTGTACATTATGTTTTATAATTTTATGTAAGGATAATGTATGTTATCTAGTTTCCATACCTATTAAATTATTCTATCTTTTGGGATTCAATTGTTTTATTTTTTTTCTAATGTAATAAAGTAATACAGCGACTCAAAGCTACTGGGGACAGGGTCATACAGTTGTTATCAGAGTATATTTAGTAGAAAACTTGGAAACATGGTTTATATAAAAAATATTAGGGAACATAAATCTAATATACTATTTTTGGTGAATAATGGAATTACATATTAGAATTTTTTAAAGGCATAGATTTTGTGGGAAATTCTATAATGACTTTTCAATCTGGACACCAAAAGTGGATGTGGTTCTAGCATAGATGTGCCTTGGGGTTACAAACCTAACATGGTGAATCAGTCCTGGATCGACATATCCTAGTAAAGGAGAACATGCCTTATTGTGTATCTGGTTTGAAAAAACTAGGGGTATGTTTTAAATAATTTACATTTAATTTACAAATAATTATGAAGGAGTTAAAAATAAATATTTCCCTATAGAAACAAATTTTATGATTTTGATATTAGATATGAATTATTATTTCAATTCTTGTTGTGGGTTTATAGTTAAAACTATGAATTATGATTAATCACATAATATAATGTTTAATATTGTTTACAAATGGAGCCAAGAACATGGAAAAGAAACACTATCAACACGTGTTGTCTATGTAGTTATTTACTTCATATGGAATATTATGATTTTTTGATCTAGATCTAAAATAGGTGTTGAAAAATTATAATGATACTGGTAAAGTAAACATATTTTATTAACAATAACACTGATTTTATGGAGAATCAAGAACCACAACATGGTGGAATATTGTCAGACAACTTCATGAGGTAAAAATATCAATCAATCAATTGGACTATAAATCCATTTATTTTCTAAGAATTGATATGTTTATCAGATATTAGATTTTATTATTTGGAATAAAACAGAAGTGATATGGTTTTCAATAATGTTTATCATCTCATAGGGGATACATATTAATGGAGTTCACCGATTCCAGAAAAAAGGAGGTTGAAATAGAAAAAACATGGAATGAAAGGATTTTAAGTAACATATAATGAATCCAAACTTCTCCAATGAATAGAAAGTGGATATGGATATTAAATTCTTTAATATAAGGGAAAATATGGATGATATGTTTTCAAAATAAGAATCCAACTAAAAAATCATAGCAATAGATTCCACGTATTATGTACATAATCCAAATAGAAATACTAACATATTGTATGATGGAATAAAACCATTCCTCTAAAAGGAAATGGTCTCTAATAATTTATCATCATATGAAGATATATTAACCTATTCTATCATGAAAAAAAATTCACTAAATTCTTATGAAATTAATGGAAGGAATGAGAAGAAGAGGGTAATTGGAAACTATAGAAGGGGAAATAAAGAATAGGGGAATAAGGCACTAGTTGGCATTCAAACATGAACTAAATGTAGAGATAAACATTATGTATCATTTATATGGGGATGGGACTTTGTAACATGTGTGTAGAAAACAGACACCATTAAATTGATTACAAGAGAAAAAGAAGTTATTAATATTAAATTCGTTAATTTTAATGATATGGTATATTAAGAAATTTACTTTAATAAGCTTCAAGGAATCAAAACTCATAAAATTATAAGTGATCAATAAAAATATTATTTGATCATAACTATTTAGTTTTAATTTACTAATAATGTGATGTAAGGTATGTTAATAATACCCTTAAACTCTTGCAATGAATTATTTTCTTCTATGTCATCACATTATTTTATATCTTCCCATTTTGAAAATAAAATAAGACATTTACCTTTTTATTTAATAAATTTGTTGTTAGTAAAAACCCCTAAGGGAAGTCTCACTATAGTAAAATGTGTCATGAAGTCCCCTTAATGAAAAATAAACATGATTTTCTACCTGTCTTATCATCATTATTAAGGCTTACTTTGATTTAATATTGAGTATGTAATGGATTAAAAATATGATGCAAAAAATTATTTCCTAAATAAGAAACATATTATTTTTTATGAAGAAGAATAATACAATATCATTGAACCTAAAACATTATTATCTGATTCTCATATAGATCTACCCACAATAGATCTACTAAATGATTCTAGGGGAGTAAGAGAAAACAACTTATAAGGATGGATATAATAATCATAAAATTGTTGATGTACCTATTGTATAAGAATAAAATGATGTATTTCTTTATGAATTACATGTTCACCACCCAAACCATGATAAAATGTTTTCTATTAGTTTAATCACAAAATCAATAACAATACCAAATAATCCAAGTAGAATGGACATAAAAGAATTAGTGGAGAAGAAGAAACAATTTGATTAGTTATTTATAATGGGTTTAATTAAAATTAGTTTGTCTCCATGCATATCCCTTGTTCTATTTGATATAAATACATTTAGTTATACATGGATCTGTATTTAATATTGATAAATCAATGATATAAAAAAAGAAGCAAGAATCTTATAACCCTCACTAATGATTTATTTGATCAACTTAATATATCCATTTTTTTAAGATTGAACTTTTTTATCGATATCATAAATTGTGTCTACAGAAGGAATAAATCCTAAAGAATGTTTTTTTGAAAAGGTATAGATATTATGAGATTATTATAATGCCATTGGGATTGACTAGTTCACCCTCAGATTATTTTTGATTTAATGAACATTGTATTCCTATGTTATCTTCATGAATTTTTTGTGGTATTCATTGATGTCATTGAATTGTATTCAAAAATATATGAAGACTGTGGGAATCACAAACTAATCATTCTTTATACTCTCAGAAGATAAGTTTTATTTGGTAAATTTTTAATATGTGAATTTTTTTCATGACCATGTTGTTAAAAAATAGGGAATATATGGTGATTCAATAAATAAAATGTTGATACATGAATTTCTTGGACTAATGTGCATAACCAAGGTACCTAGTTTCACTGTTTTTATATATTTATATTTTCATTTGTCAAATATTTTTCCAATTTAGCTAACCAGTGATCTATTCATAAAAATAAAAGGTTTTTGTTTGTGTGGAAAAAATAATGTGAAGATTGTTTTGAAGAATTAAAAGGGTGAATTTTCAATGCTCTAATCATTAATTTTAAAAAAGGATATAGTGTATTTGTGATTTATAGAGATACATCAAGGTGAGGAATCAATTATGTCCTCAAATAGAAAGAAAATGATATTTTATATTCACTAAGGATGTTAAATACTCATGTATAAAACTATACAACTCATGATATTAAGTTATTAGTAGTAATATATTTTTAAAATATATGGATACATAATATATATGATGATAGATGTGAGGTATATACCGATCACAATATATTAAAATATAATTTCCCATTATATTAAATCAATATAAGGCATAAAAGACTGCTCATTATACACAAGGAATATGATTTCACAATACCCGGACACCCAAAGAATATAAACAAGGTAGCATAAGCATTGAGAAAGAATGAAAATAGTGTATTGAACACAATGAGAATTCATTTGGATCATGTGTTCATTGATATAGTGAATTTTGATATGGGTATTTCTAAATTTGGAAATAAATCAATCATTTTTATAATGATTGAATAACCATCACTTTTATAAAATGTAATGAATTATTAATATGATAATGTGAAATTTTAGACGAAGATTAAATGCATGAATGATGGAAAATTAGAAGACATTTCTTTGGAGAAGATTGTGTTCTATAATTTTGAAGGAGTCCATGTATTACTTCTATATTAGAACTAAAAATGGATTTTTAGATGTTGATCACTGCTCAAAATTCACTATATTTCGTTGTAGGAAAAATATGTATAGAGACTTGATGGAAACAGTTGGTGGGGGAAAACATGAATGTTGATATTTTTTTATTATGATTTTATATTTTTTGTTTGATAACAGTTAAAAGAAATGATGTAGCATCCTAAAGGAGTCCAGGAACCTCTTCCTATTACTTTCTAGAAATGGGATGATATTATATTGTAATTATTTATATAAATACACAATAATCATATAAGGAATGATTTTATATGTGTTATTTTTCATCACCTTACCAATTAAGAATATTTTCATTCTAAAAGAGATTGTTTACCTCTTGAACACCAAGAAAGACATTATGTTAATTAATTTTTTCTACATCATGTTACACCTGTATCTATTTTGTCTGATCAAGATCCACACATTACATAAAAATTATAGTTAATTCATTTGAAGTCTTTACATACTGAGATTCATTTGAGATTTGCCTACCATCCTCAAAATGATATAAAATATGAAAGAACTATTCAATAATTAGATGACATGTTGAGATCATTCTCACATGACTTTCCTGGTATGTGGGATCAGTATTTGCATTTGGTAGAATTTTCATATTCTAATAGATTCCATTCAATTAATGAAATGGAACCATATGAAGGGATATATGGAATGAGATTTCCCAAACCTTCATGTTGGGATAATGTTTGTCAAAGGAATTGTGTATCCAAAAACATTAGTAGGAATTAATGGAAATGGTATAAACAATTCAAACCCTTATAAAAGTAGTTTATTGTAGTAAAAATAGTTATAGTGAAAATTATAGGAAGTACATAAAATTTCACGTTAGAGATTAGGTTTAATTTATCGTATATCTACTGAGGAGTTTTATATGATCCAATAACAATGTAAAATTAAACTCGATGTACATTTGACTTTTTGAAATTATAATACAAATTGGAAGTGTGGCCTATCATTTGGAATTCCATAGAGCCATTCTTAGGACAATGATGTGTTCCATTTCCCTTTTTATAGAAAGTACATGTCACTCCAAAAAAATGTTCTCACATTTATAGAAATTGAATCGGTACAAGATTTATCTTATTTTTAAGTGCATATAAAAAATCTAGATACTAGGGAAAAAGTGTTTATAAATATGATGACTCAACTGGTAAAGGTTCTGTTGAAAAATAAAAAAATTGAAGAGAAGACATGGGATCTAGAGGAAATTTTGATAAATAACAACTTAAATATTTTTATTTTTTGATATTATATAAATCTGAAGGATGATGATTTTTTGAATGATATAATAATTTAACATCCCATGATTTTATGATTGGTTTAATTTTTAAATTAATTTTATATAATACCTTTCACCCATCAACATGTTCAAATGCACAATGATCTATTAACAAGAAACCATAATAACATTGACAGTAAAATTGATGATGTGAATAGAACTAAAAATTTTATTAAATTTATATACTTAATGTCTTGGAATTAAACCAAAATATTATCTTTGTATAAAATAATAATTAATCCAATTTTATACATTAATGGTATATTTTTTGCAAATATTGTTTACCAACAATTGATTGCACTATTGTATTAAATTTTTTTTTTACAAATTTATAAAATATATTTGAAAAAATAAACATATTTTTTAAATATTAATTTAAAAATATACTTAATTTCAAATGTTTGGTATTTTTATGATAATTTTTATGTATTTATTAATATTACTAAAATATTTATTTTTAATTAAAAATCATTTTAATTTAAATAATGTATAATGTTAAATTATATTTTTAGTTCACATTAAAATATAATTATATCAATGTGTAACCATTTAATCCAATTTTTCATATTGGAATAAACATCACATTGAATTGTGATATAAAAACATTTATTCTTTTGAACGTTTTTGTTTTAAAAACATGTTTTCCTTTACGAAAACAGTATAAATTTTAAATTGATTACATTATATTATTTTTTTAAATTCTGAAAAATCAAATCCATGTTTTTAATTAGTGGTTCCAGACAATGTAATTTTTTTTACATTATAAAAAGTAACATTAAAAATTTTATTATTAACATGGTTCATTGAAAATCGAGTAATTTGGGTATAAAATAATATTTTAAATATTATAAAATTACTCTAATACTTTTCCAAATTACATTTCATGTGTATTTATTGACAAAAATAATCCTTGAGTTAATTTTATAATGTTTTGAATCCACTTTGATGAGAGTATGAAATTTTTTGTATTTTATTAAAATATATTCTTATTATGTAATACTTATATTTATAATAATTATATCATTTTTCATATATGGTAATATAGATGATAAATTAAACTATAAATAGTTAATATAATGATAAAATATGTATTTTATGCATAATTGTTTTTTTTAATTTTTATACTTAAATAATTATATTAAAATCATGTACAATGATGATGCATTAATTATTTATGTAATGGAAATATTAGATAAATGAAATTAGAAATATTAAATTTATCATTATTTGAAATAATTATTTTAATAACTAATTTTTATATATTAAAATTTCATTTTACTGATATTTTAATATTTATGGTATGAAGATAAAATATTCTATTAAATTTCTAAATGTTAATGTAATTAATATTATGTAAATTGTCATTAATGTTATGTTAAATGAAATAATATTCTATTAAATGATAAAAAATCATATTATTCAAAATTTATTCCAAAATATTGTGATTAAATTATTTATGTCAAAAATGATACAAATATGGTTATTTTGAAAATTAATATTAAATTGGTTAACAATCTAGTTGTAAAAACACATGTTGTCACGATATAAGTTAAAAAGATTAAATAAGGGTTATTGAAAAAGGAAAATTTTAATAATATGAAATTAATTTTTGTAAAAATAATTTTATGATACTATTTCTTACTATACTCATCTAAAATTTCAAATAACTCACTTTTGAGAAATTGTAAATTAATAATTAATTTATATTAACTAACCTTTTTGGGATATTCCAAAACTACTTGTCACCTCAGTTAAAAACATGCACCTCCTCCTTCACTTTTTCACACCACATTGATCCTTTTATCATGAATAACCCCTTTTAATTTGTCCTACCAAAATACTTAGAGGAGTTTTTGAGTTACTAGTCATCCAAAAATACCAACCCTAGTTTCCTTGAGATGAGATCTAAAGAGAGTCTACCAAATAATATATAAGCACTTTTACCACCACATCCAAGGTCATATCATATTTCACTTCATCTACATGAGTTTTTCATATATAAATTAATAAATATAGTCTCATCTATATTCTTTTTTTTATAAAAATTATAGGAAAACAATACAACATGATTTATCCAACACATGAAAAACAAAAGCACCATGAGTGCATACATATGATTTACCATCCCCAAGTCGTGGTGTGAATTGTTTTTCATCATAATATTATATGGATGGGTATAATGACAAATATAATACATATAAATAAAACATATGACATTATATTTAATCTATATAATTATTATACCATCTAAATCCTTACACATTCACCATTAAGGTAAGGATATCATCAGTCATGTGTATGTCTGGCCTACCTTCTCCACAACTTCATAAGATTCATTTCCACGTTCAAAAATCAATAAGTATTAAAAAGTGTATATAAAGAGTAAATATAATTCCTATGAACTTAATATAATTATTTAAATAAAAAATATATATCATATTATAAGAAAAACATGACATAGATTAGAAAACATTCAAATGAAAAATTTAGCTGTTAATACCAAAATAGTGGTTATTACGAAATATTATAATGAAAACGATATGAGAATATGATATATGATATCATAAATATGTATATGGTTAAGGTAAAAATAAATAAAATGTTTTAAACCATTATATTGGAGTTTAAATCACATTAAACAAAATGAATTTAATAGTTAAGAATTAATTTCACAATATGAAAATTATTTGGGATCATTTATACATAAGTATCTACTAGAAAATTTATATCATCTCAGTCCACGTGTCTTATAAATTGCATTAAATGTATTTTAAGTATCTTACATAAATTTTTATTCTTATGATTTCTTTCTTTCTATAAAACAATTTTTATTTAATATTATTGTTGTTTTCAAAATAAGGTACTTTATCACTTTTTGAAAAAATACAAATGTTATTTTTTTAACATATGTGGAATAAGTGGATTTTCCACTCCCATGAAGACTTTTTTTTTAATATTCAATCACAATTTTACAACATTCATTATAATGAAAATTATTTCTTTTGAAATTTTGTAACCCTTTAAATTAACTTTTTCAATATAATAAAGGAGTATCTCTCTGATGTATTATTTAAATGACATTATTATTTAATTTAAATCAATTTCAACATATTATTTTATATATTATGATTAATTGATATTTTTCTCTAATGAAACTTTATCATTATTTTAATGATGGGTTTCTGAGCAGTTTAAATGTGGATGCACTATATTCATTCATTTCAAGTTATTTGGTTATAATATTTACATTTTTCTGAGTATATTAATAAATTTTTTTATGTTACTTATATTTTCATATGGGAAATGAAATGGACAAAATAAGTGATGGGAAATCCCATTATACCTCTTTGATTCATCAATAGGTCTCATGATAGAAACTAGTTGGGTATTGGGTGAATCCCTAGACATAAATGTATGTCGTATTAGCCAAAACCTTGACATTATACTTTTTATGTCTATAATTATGAAATCAATCATTATAAGAATAGTTTTTGATATTACAAGTAATTATTTGACTGTTATATTATCAATGTTTTTATTTTTATTTCATTTTTTTCAATTCATATTTCAAAAAAAAATGATCATGATTAGTTTAAAATGGATTTTATTTCAATTTTAGATATTTCCATAAGGTTAATGATTTTTCATTATTCATAGAATTAATTTCACGCATAAACTTACCGAGCATTTGATATCACCCCATTGTTGTGTTTTATTTTTCCATGCATTCCATGTGGTGTATTATGACTGATATGTAGGGTTAAGCTAGGAGAATCAGTACATTAACAATGGAATATCAATATTTTAATTTATGTTTTTAAATATGTTGTAAGGATTATATATTTAATATAGATCTTAAAACTACTAAACTGATTAATCCTTCGTTATTTGTGTCTTGTATCTATTTCTATATAATTAAGTAATGTTCCATATTTGAGCTACTTGGGTCAGGGTCTTTACATTTCCATTACCGATGGTTAGGATACTATTTTCAATGGCAATATTTATCTAATAAATACATATTCATTTCATCATAAATTATTAATGAGAATTATTCTCAAGATATTATATATTTACATTTATAAATCATCATTTTTATTAGTACTATATTATATAATTAAGGTGATGTTCATGTGGGTGACGATTCTATTATATTGGAGTGATACAAAATTCTCTATTCCACATATAGTAATTTTTATTTTTGGGTCCAATATAATATTTTTATTGTTTATATTTTTATTTAATGACTAATATAACAATATTAATTAATGAAATAATATATATTTCTATAATATATATATTACATGGGCATAAATATATATAATATATGACAAATTTATTCAAGAAAAAAGGAAAAAAATATCATTGTCATTACATCCAACTTGTATAGTCATCATCCATCAGTTCCTTAATTAGTTTTTTTGGCTTTCTCATTTCTTATCAAGGATATGAAGACCACTATAAAGACTATGGAAATAAAAATGAAATAAAATTGAAAAATGGTGATTAAAAACATTTATCACTTATATGAATCCTTCATCAAGTCCATTTCAAATAAATGACACAAACTTGAACCATATAATATGAATCACAAGACATGAAATGAATAAATCATGATGACATGAAAAAAATTAAAAAACATGTCACAACTATGTTGTGAACATCATGAAATAAAATCAATTTTCACACAAAATTCCAGATTGGCATTAACCTAGAAATAAAGGACTAGACCTTTTAAAATCCATTTTAAAAATATCATTTAAAATTTTTAAATCCATTGAAACACACTACAATGAAATATAATAGTCTTAGTCAATTCAAATAAATAAACTATGATCACATTAGTTACTACATACACATTTTAAAATAATGAAAACCCCTTTAAAACAATGTAAATCATTTGGGATATTGATGAACTATTTAAATATGAGTAATAACCTTTAAAAAAGTAAAAATTCTACTTTACAACATAAATAGGTTTAAATACAAATGAACCTAGAATTTTTATAGTGAAAAAATATAAATAGGATTTTATCAGACACAAAGAATTAAATGAATTCCATTTTAAAATAATCTGTCAATGAATAAGAAATCACACTCTTTTTTTAAAAAGTAAAAATCCACCCACGAATTTTCAACCATTGGAAAAAGTGAACTATATTTCATATAGGACATTAATTTAGTAAAAAAAATCATTAAATCAATAAGAATTCAAAAAACACAATAATAAAAGTAAATGTATTTGAAAAACATATCCTAATAAATGACGTAATGTCAACACTGACTGAAATCATCATATTACGTATCATAAGATGGATAATGACCATTAGAAACAAAATCCACCAAATAAACAAACCTATACCACATAATTATCCAAAAAATGCACACAAGTGTTAAAAATAATTAATGAATATAAAGGAAATTTAGATGGAAGAGAATGAAAAATCTCTAAACTTTTGATCTAGGGGGAAAGTCACAAATTAATCATTCTAAATCAAATATGTTTGTTCATAGAATAGGGATACAATGCCCTTGGGGGTTAATATATTGAAGGGTTTAATTTGTGTAAGCTTCTGGGAGAAGAGAGAAAGATAACAGACTTGAGATAAATATATAATGAAACTGATAAGGTCTAATGGTTAAATCACATAGTTTAACCATGTAGTGATTGTGATATCACCACTATAAAAACATCATATGTTTCATTGTATCTTCTATACAATTTTCCAAATGGTTCGACTGAATCATACGACCCTATAAAATATCCAAACTCCAAAATTTTACCCTTGGATAGGCCAAACAAAAAGTGAAATCTTTCATACCAATTAAAAAAATATAATTACATTTTTGGGTGTCATAACTTTCTACACCATTCATCTTGATTCCTTATATAAATCATCATCAATAATAGTTTATTTATAGATCATTTACAACTCACAAAATCACTATCAATCTTAGAAGTTGAATCCTAACACATTAAGGTGTTGGGATGGACACTACTCCAGTATTATTAATATTAATAAACACTATAAAATACACATTCCAAAACTAAATGAATATCATTAATCCAAAATCTGACCAAGGCACAAAATAACCCAATACCATCAAAAAATCATTATTTGAAAGGCATATATGCAATGAAAAATTTGAACCATATAAAAGGAAATATAAAACTCAAATGTGTTTAGAAAAAAAAATTAATTTACATAAGACTCCCCAATATGTATAATTATAATAGTATTTGAAAACACCAGATATAGACATGAAAAACAATAGTAATCATTCGAAAGACATGATTCAACTTACCATGTTAAACAAAAATGATAAACTATATAATTCAAAAAGAGGGAATGTTTTAAATAAAAAAAATCTCACTAGAAGATTTGTCCAATATAAAATTATCCAAAAAATATTATCGAATCCCTTTTAATAGATATTAATAAATATGGGATGACATGGATATGAATTGGGTTATTAAACTATATAATGTATAAATCATGGAATATTCCTAGGACACCCACTATTGAGTACAACAAGATAATATCTAAACCTAATAGATCACTCATTATAACTAGAATCCAAAACACTTGTATTTTTACCCAACCCATACACATGGAAATAACATTATATACATTGAACATACCTCAACAAAAGGTCCACACAATACGAAAATGAAAATAATTACCACAAATGAACGAGGCATTAACACATCAATGAAAAACAATACATTATACATTATGTTTCATTGATTACAAAAAATTAATTTAGATAATTATAAGATATGGAAAATGTCCAAAAAATGTAAATTTTATAAAAGAGGACAGTCTAAGCCTCATTACAACTTCTATATCTCTTTTAGAATCCATACCATAAACTACTTATCAAATAAAAGGTGTTTTTGACACTAATTATTATGATTTCAATTTATCTTACTTAACCAATATAGCTAAATGGGTTGTAAAAAACAAATTTTTGTTCTATATAGATATTTTATCAGATTTTCTAACATGCATTGAACTCCCAGAATATTATTAATAAAAAATATTTCTCATCACACAAGTCAACACAAATCTCACTAAAACTATAAAGGGTAAATGTTTCATTAGTTATGGGATTTCCTACTGATTATACATCATATATGAATAAATAATACATAACAAAAAAATTGTATTTAGAAAATACTAAAACAAAAAAAATATGGATTAAGGCCTCTTAAAAATAAACAATTGTGCTTTATGTCATCATAAACCAACAAATGGATAGAATAGGTAATATCCAATGAATAATTAAATAAATTCCACCAATAATTGATTACCCATATGATAGATAAAAAATTATATTTCATAGGAAATAATAACTTCCATCTGAAAAAACAGAGCAATGAAGGAATCCCTGAAATATTCCTAATAAAGGAACACCAAATGGTTGGGTGTGTATAGTGTTATTCAACCAATATATACCTAATACTTAAAATAAGAGAGTTGTACACCTCTGTAAGAGGTTACTACAGTTCTTAGTGAGTATGATCAGTTCAAACATATATATCCACTCTATATTATCATGAAACTCTTGATCACCACAAAATACTAGTGGAAAATGATTTATAATCAATCACCCAACATTAAAAATCCATGTAGAACATGGATCTGCCACTCTATAGAGTGTCTTGGAAGAGTGAAAACATGGATATAAACCTCTAGATAACATGAAAAACTAACAAATTGATCACCCAATTTACATATCAATTAAATTATGGGGTTCACATTAGATAACATTACTAGAACAAAATAATTAATTAATCCACTTTATATTAATATAAAAATGATACAAAAACAAAAACAAAATAATTTTTTATACAAACTATTAACAATAGTATTTTAATGCATGCAATAACCCATTCTTTCCATTTCAAAAAAAAATATAGTTCATAAGAATTCATTTAATGGTTCCACTACAGAAAAATAAAACATTTCAAACCCAATAATAATAAGAATAAAAAAACATAAAATATGAGACCACCTTTTTTGAAAAAACATAAAAATATTTCTCCATTTCATAAAATTAATTTATTCCCACAGAAATTTTTAAAAATATAAATAATTTAAAAACAATTATACATTATATAAACAAATTAAATCAATTAATTGAATACAAATATTACTAAGAAATTATTTCATCTTATCAAATTAGTCATTATATAGATCAATAAGTTATTATAAAAGAAAAATTAAATTCATAAAAGAATATTTTGATTAAAAATACACTGCATTATTGTAATACAATATTTAATAATTTTTTAACCAAATTGAAATTCCCTATAAGATTTACTTAATCATGTATAAATAAGTATCTCCAATCATAAGTGGAGTTTAATGAAATATTTGAAGGCACAAAATAATTTTTTTATCAATTATCCATTATGGATTATTTCAATTAATGGTTTTTAGATCATACTCCTAAATAACAAGTGGCACATGATGTTTTCTATAACATTACACATGTCCTTAACAAGGTTTAAAGGACCACTCACTATTGGTATTCTACTAGTTTTATATTGATATTATGATTTCCCAAAATTTATATCTGGTTATTTATAAAACTTATATTGGAATAAAAAATTCATCATAATATCTCATAAATAAATAACAATAATCACACATTCAAAAAAATTTCAGACCACCCATGGAATCATGAGTCTCTTCACAGGGAAGAGTTAACCATGACCTCATCCACACCAATAAATCATGATCAATCAGTTTTAGCTATTGTTAAATGTCACCAGCATATGAAAATAAGGTACTAGATAGTTGTAAGAACCAGGATCTTTGTTTCAGGTACGTTCTTACTTTTTCCTGTAGTTTTTGTGAAAAGGAGAATTTCTGGAAATTTTTGATGTATACGTCGTGTACTTTCGGAGTACACGCCGTGTAATCTCTTGTCGCACCAGGCCGTGTGCTGGCCGTGTCTGGGCCACACATATGATGTGTAGGGGTGATGTGGAGGCCGCATAAAGCGGAGTACGGAAAGGTGGAGTACACGCTGTGTCCTCAAGAAGTACACACCGTGTATTTTTATTGTTTTCATTAAACAGACTGGGGTTGCACCTAATTGACATAATAATATTCTTTTAGGTCACGTTCGACCGAGAGACTCGCTAAGGCTGCGGAACTTCTCCGAATCCCCGAGCCTCAGTCCGTTCTCCGAATCGACCGCCATTTATTGCGTTGGAACCACAGTGGCGAGTTCTTCCTTCTCCTAGAGCCTTGTTTTCCAATTCCTCTTATTTTTGAAGTTATCGTTGGTTGAATGTTTTGTGTATTTTTATAGATATAAACCATTCTGAGGAGAATCAAGCCTTTTGGTTCATGTATATTGATCTCTTAGGATCGAGGTAGGTGGTTTGTGCCTTACTGTTCGAAGTCTTTGAGTTTTATGTTCAAATCCCACCAATACCTATGGATGTGGTATTGCATGTTTAATGTTTTTCCTTTCATTAATGCTTGTGTAGAGGTAATTTGATCCTATTTGCGGATAAATTTTTGTGCTTGGATGGTTTTCCCATGCTTTGTTCTGTTTATGACCTTTGGTTCTTTGTTAGCCTTTGGTCGTTCTACATGTTTCCATGCCTAGTGATCGTGGGATGGAGTAATGTTGATAACATGCTTACTTGTGGTAGACTAGATAACCAAGTAGCTTTATAGGTGTACTTTGGCCTAATAGCATTATTATGAACTGACTGGAATGGGGCTGTGAGAACCTGGTGCTATTGAATATAAGGGACATACCACGTGAGCTTCCCAGAGGGTCTTGGACAATATAGGCTACATGGGATAGTCTGAGTGAGCTTCCCAGAGTGCCTTTGGATATTATAGTCTACAGGGGATAGACCAAGTGAGCTTCTCGAAGTGCCTTTGGATATTATAGACTACAGGATGGTAGAACGAGTGAGCTTCCTCAGAGGTTCTTACTTTTTTTGAATTTCTTTAAAACCTTCACAGGCTAGAGGAGGAATTGACAGAGTGAGCTTCCTCAAAGTTTGTGGTATACTTGAGGCTATAGGAGGAATTGACCGAGATAACTTCCTCATAGAGCCTCTAGACCTTGGAGATAAGAGGGTTAGACCACGTGATATTCCTCAGAGAGTCCCTGACTACCCTATACTATAAAGGGAATTGACCGAGTGAGCTTCACCAAAGAGTCATATAAATTCCTATGACAAACCAGAGGGGTTAGCCTGAGTGTACTTCCTAGAGGGTTGTGGTAATTCTTTCATAGGACTAGAGGGGATGGATGCGAGTACTTACTAGAGGGTTTCACGTTGTAGTTAGCTTATTTCTTCACTATTGTTGTTGTTCTGGTGATTAATCACTGTTGTGTATCGTCCTGCATTACTGCTTAGTGGTTATTGTTACTATTACTGTTACTGTGACTTCTTACTGTACTATTACCAGCAATATAAACACTGAGTGTTAGGCACAGATATTCGGGTGGTTGCCTACTGGTATTTAGTCTCACACCCCGTTTGGGTCAGGCTTTTGGGCCCAAATAGACTATGTTGTTGCTGGTATAGTCAAGGGAAATTACCCTTCGACTTATGGGACTTTATTGCTTTGGAGTAGGAGAGAATAGGACTAGGCCGAGGCTTGCGATGCTGAGGAGTTGCTTATATGTCTTTATTTTGTACTTTGGATTAGTATTGTATTCATCAGTGTGACTTATTTGGCTGCTTTCCTAGACATATGAATCGTGAATCATTTCATATATACATGTGTGCTCCAATTGTTTATTGTTTTAGTCTTCCTCTGTTTATTTTTTTTGGATATTTACTGCTTCTGTTAATGTATGCTTTGTTTACTTCCACTGTGTACACTACCAATGAGGTAATAGTTTCCCCACTATCACACCCAAGGCCCTTGCTGCTAGTCGGCAGCCTCTCGAATTTGGGGAAATGCACTTAAGGCCATGTGACCAACCAGGTAGGGGGTTTCTCTGGGTGGCTTCCAGAACTGGGATGTTACAATGAGGTATCAAAGGAATTATTTTCTCTTGACTAACTTTTTGGAGCCTTTAGCCAGGTATATGACGGATTCAGTACATGGTAGTAAGTTTTTCCCGGGAGTTGCTAACCCGTGTACAGGGAAAATCCATACTAACATGTCTATTGTTTTTTTTGGTTTTGAGATATTATTATTGATATGATTTCACTAAGAGTGATTCACATGATTTGTGTTGTTATTGTTTTCTTATTGCGATTCTATTTCTATCGCAACCTGATGAGATGAGGGTATGTCATCTCATGTTCCATGTAGGCAGTTGTTAGAAATCACATGCCATGCATTATTTCCATGCCATCTAGGGTGCATTAGTGATTGCATGTTGTTGTGATAGAATTTTTGTAGATTATGCATGCTGCTGTGATGGATGCTTGATAGAATCCATGATGTTTTGATAGAGAAATTTTTTGTACTGTACTTGCTTAAATGAACACCAAATTTTGGATCATGAGGTATTATGGGCCCTCTTGAATCATAAATTGGTGGATCATTGACCTTTTATTCCATATATATGACTGCATTGGATGCGAAGAGTTGATTCACAGGGAGTATGGGCCCTTGCAGATTAGATGTTTCCACCTTTATGCCTTTTTTTCTATGTTTTCTGGGCTTTGGTGTAGTTTCTGAGCTACTGTTTGGAAAAACCCAGAATACACAGTGTGTACCTTATGACTACACGCTGTGTAGTTTCTGAACGTCTCACTGACTGTGTCATCAGGAACACGGTGTTGTAGAAATTCCTTCAAGAACACGCAGTGTACGGTAGGTGCATGTCGTGTAGTATAGAGTCGGGTACCCGACCGTGTCACTAACAACACGGGTCGGGGAAGCTCGAGTAGAACACGCAGTTTTGGTGATGAACACGAGGTGTATTTTTGTTCCAGGTACCCAACCATGTTACAGACTACACGGGTCGGTGTTATTTTCTCTTATACATGTCGTGTTTGTTTGGAACATGCCATGTAAGGGTCAGACATGTAGACGACTGTTTAACTAACAACACGAGTCACTGAAACCTTGTCTAGTACATGCCATGTCCCTAGTGAACATGTTGTGTAGTATAGGGTTATGATGGATGGTGTGGGTTAGCCGTGTAAGGATACTTTGGCAGGGGAATAGAGTTCATGTACACGTCATGTGTGGGGAAAACACGCCATGTAGTTTTGGGTGTTACACGACCAGAGGCGGCCGGAGTACACACCCCTGTCTTTGGTTTATGTGAACATGTAGTGTAGTTTTCATACATTCTTTGTAGTCATGTTTTGTAAAACTTTAATGTTTTTTTAATCCTGTTCCCATTTTCACTCTTGTGTTATCAATATTTGATAATCCTGATCTAAGTTGTGTTTTTGATCTTTCAGAGCTATGCCTCTGAGACGTCCTCCAGTTGTACGTCAGTTTCCAGACGGCCATCAGACACCAGATATAGCTGATCAGGGACCTCTTGCAGATCCTCCTGTGGTTCCATCCTTGGAACCAGCAGTCATACCCATTATAAGCGCCAATTCATAGTTCAGGGAGGATTTCCTGAGGATTTTTTAGACCTTTCCTAGAGCGCCGCCTCCTGCCCCGTCGATGGCTAAGTTGACGTGGGTTTTCTAGCAGCCGCATCCTTTTAATTTCTCAGTGGATGGAGGACCCCATGCTACATAATAATGGTTAGAGGCCACACTGACCATCTTTGAGCATCTAGAGATACCCCCAGTGAAGAGGGAAAATATGGCCACCTAGATGCTCCGAGACACTGCCAATAGATGGTTGTAGGTGATCTCACTGTTAGGGTGACAACAGAGTATGAATTTCGAAGAGTGTCGGTGCACCTTCTATGAATATTTCTATCTGAAGACCCCGAGGGCCGATCGAGCCCAGGAGTTTATGAGTCTGCAATAGGGTACTCTTTCTGTAATGGAGTACTCATCTCGCTTTATTGAGCTGCAGCGTTTCACACCGATCCTAGGAGGTGATGAGTTGTTCCTTGCTAGGATGTTCGAGGACAGTATCAGGAAAAAGATCTGTTCCCAGGTGAATATCTTATAGTTGACTTTGATATCCTCTATCATCAACCAGGTGTTGATCAATGAGCGCAATATGAGGGATTCTGGAGTAGTGAGCCATGGCGGCTTGACATCCAGATATGGTGTTCCTCCTACGGATATTTGGAAGCGCCCTAGAGAGTCTGCTCGGGGAGATCAGAGTAGGCAAGATGTGTCTTCTGGCAGCCCGGTTGTAAGCTACCAGTGCAGTAGAAGTGGGAACACTAGGCCTCAGTGCCAGAGAGATCTGATGAAGTGCTGATCTTGCAGAAATATGGGCCATCTTTAGTTATTCTGTCACATCTTCTCACCTTCACCTGGTGGTAGGGGTTCCTCTATGACCCCATGTTCTGGAGATGCTTCGCCAGTTTCTCAACAGTCTGAGAACTGGAGTTCTTACAGGCGTTCGGGCTGAGGAGGATGTCACGCCCATGTTGTTAGGTCACCAAGTCATCACCGACAACAGAGTAGATCAGCTAAGAGTGGTCAGCCAGGGGCATAGGGCCGCGGTGTAGGCTAATCATTCGTTGGGGAGCAGATATACCTGGAGCAGGATCCCGGACCATCTACAGTTCAAGATACGATCTTAGTAGCCTCAGTTTTATCTTCAGCTCTTTTTCATACTGGTTCTTCGCATAGTTTTATCTATGTTGCTATTATGGAGAGCCTTAGGCTCTATATCTTTTCGTCTGACAACTTTTTGACTCTTGACACGCGGTTGGGAAGGAGAATATCTAGTGTACGTCAGTACAGAGAGTTCCCTTTTGAGGTTGCAGGGTGAAACTTCTTATGGGACCTCTATGTCATAGAGATGACGAGCTATGACATCATTCTCGGGATGGAATGGTTGGTTCCCTTCTAGGCATTCGTCGATTTCTATCACCGCAAGGTGAGTTTAGTATCACCAGAGGGAGGATCATTCCTTCATAGAGGTGAGGGGGATGTCCAGGTGGGTAGAGCTGTACCAGAGCATCGTGGGTTGGGAGGAGTTACAGCTCAGCTTTCCAGTCTTTATCTGGATAACCAGGGGACTTCGCAGGGAGACGTTCCTCCAGTGGTGGATCGTTTCAGGGATGTCTTTCCAAAGGAAATTTCAGGTTTTCCTCCAGAGTATGAGGTAGACTTCTCGATTCAGCTCGTTCATGGAGCGGCACCGATGTCCATTCCTCCTTATAGGATGGCTACACCTGAGTTCCAGGAGCTCAAGAAGCAGTTGGAGGAGTTACAGGAAAATGGTTTCATCTAACCCAGTACTTCTCCTTGGGTTTTCTTGTCCTATTTGTGATGAAAGCAGACAGCACCCTTCAGCTTTGTGTGGATTATCAGAAGCTGGACCAGTTGATAGTAAAGAACCGATATCCCTTGCCGAGGATCGATGACCTCTTTGATCAGCTTCGAGGAGCCCGAGTGTTCTCTAAGATTGACTTGAGGTCTGGTTTTCATCAATTGCACATTAGACCATCATATATACCTCTTAAATCCTTCAAAAGTTGGTATGGTCTAAACAAGTATACAGTCATTCCGTTCTGTCTCACGAACGCGCCAGCAATATTCATGGCACTGATGAACTGAGTGTTCCATCCGTACATAGATTCATTTGTGGTGGCTTTCATGGATGACATCTTGGTGTACTCTCAAAATCGACACGACCATGCTACCCATCTTGAGATCGTTCTGAGTACACTGAGAGAGCATCAAATTTATGCTAAACTCTCAAAATGCCAGTTTTGGATGGATCAGATTCACTTCTTCGGTCACGTCATCTTATAGACAAGATTATCAGTGGACCCAACGAAAGTGAGATATGTAGTTTCCAAGGAGCTATCAAATAATGTATTTGAGGTGGGGAGTTTTATAGGGATAGCTGGATTCTACATGCATTTCACAAAAGACTTTTCACTCCTAGCAGCACCACTGACAGGTCTAACCAAGAAGGGGGTGATGTTTTTATGGTCAGATTCTTGTGAGTCAGCCTTTCAGGAGCTGAAGGGGATATTGATGTCAGCCCCGATACAAGTTTTTCTAGAGCCTGGAAAGGGCCATACTATTTTCTGTGATGCTTCAAATTTCGGGCTAGGAGCTGTGCTTATGTAGAGAGACGGGTTCGTTACTTACAGGTCCTGACAGTTGAGGCCACATGAGAGAAACTACCCGACGCACGATCTGGAGTTGGCAGTTGTTGTTCATGCCTTACACTGTTGGAGACACTACTTTCTGGGAGCGCACTTTCTGTTTTTCACCGACTACAAGAGTCTCAAGTATATCTTTACTCAGCGTGCTAAATCTGAGACAGTTCAGGTGGGTCGAGTCTCGTCAGTCCTTCGACATTGAGTTCGCATATACACCGGGAAAGGGAAACACAGTGGCTGATGCGTTGAGCAGGAGAACTCAGATTCAGGAAGTTTAGGAGGCCAGTAGTGAGTGGAAGCTTATAGATCTATTCTCTAAAATGAACTTGGAGGTTCATGACAGACAGGGACATACCTTCCTATCTCTTGTAGTTGTTACCTCTTCTATTCTTGATTGAGTACAGATAAGGCAACTATCAGACTCAGAAGGCTTAGTCCTGTGAGAGAGTGTGTCAGGAGAGGACCCTCTTCCTAGATGGATAGTGTGCGAGGATGAGATCGTCCATTTCCAGGGATGCATATGGGTGCCAACAGACATACACAGGGATTTGATGCAGGATTTTCATTCCTATGTTTGGGCAGTTCATCCTGGCATCACCAAGATGTATCTTGATCTATATCGCCGGTACTGGTAGCCATGTATGAAGAGAGATGTTTCTGGTTTTGTCACGATATTTCTACTTGTCAGTAGGTGAAGGAAGAACATCAGCAACCAGCAGGGTTGTTGCAGTAGTTACCCATTCCTGAGTGGAAGTGGAACGATGTCGCGATGGACTTCGTGACCGGGTTACCGAGGTCTCCTCATGGGAGTGATGATGTTTGGGTTGTGGTCGACAGGCTTACAAAGGTTGCTCACTTCTTGCCGATCAAGGAGACCTTCAGTGTTGATGAGTTGGGATGGTTGTACATCCGAGATATTGTACGTATACATGGAGTTCCACACTCCATTGTTTCAGAAAGGAATGCATGATTTACTTCTCGGTTCTGGCAGGGACTTCTGAAGGCTTTGGATACACATGTACTTTTGAGTACAGCATATCACCCCCAGACTGATGGCCAGTCCGGTCATATAACCTAGGTTCTTGTGGATATGATCCGAGCATGAATTCTAGACTTTGGAGGTTATTGGGAGAATTATATTCCTCTGGTTGAGTTTGCCTATAACAACCGTTTTCAGGTGACTATTCAGATGGTACCTTACGAGGCTTTATACGGTAGGCCATGCCGATCACCCTTATGATGGCTGGAGGCTGGAGAGGAAACTTTGCTGGGACCTAGTATTGTACAAGATATCTCAGATCAAATAGAGTTGATTCATAAGATGATGGATACAACAGAGTCTTGATAGAAGTCTTATGCTGATCAGTGGAGACGACCACTACAGTTCGAGGTCAGGGATCAGGATTTCCTACGTGTCACACCGAGGTTGGGGAACAAGAGGATTCAGAGATAGGTTAAGCTTTCACCATGGTATGTCGGACCATTTTAGGTTTTGGAGAGAGTTGGGCCAGTTTCCTATCGGTTTCAGTTACCTCAGAGGTACCGGGCTATGCACGACGTCTTCCATGTTTCTCAGCTCCGACGTTACTTGTCAGAACCGTCTAATGTCTTTCAACTCGAGGAGGTTGAGTTTTAAGAGGATGCATCATTTTAGGAGCATCCCATCTGGATTGTCGATCGCAGTACAATGGTTCTCCATGGCCGGACTGTTCCTCTAGTACAGGTGCGATGGCAGCACGGGCGAGTGCAGGACGAGACTTAGGAGAGGGAGGTCGATGTGCGATCGCAGTGGCCAGAGCTGTTCGAGGATTCTTTTTCTCCACCTCGCTAGGGTAATTCGGGGACGAATTTGTTTAAGGGGGGAAGTTTGTATGAACCTGGATCTTCATTTCTGGTATGTTATTTCTTTTTCCTGGAATTTTTGAGAAAAGGGGAATTTCTGGAAATTTTTTAAGTACACGCCGTGTACTTTCTGAGTACACGCCGTGTACTCCTTTTCCGCACCAGGTTGTGTGTTGTCCGTGTCCGGGCCACACACATGGTGTGTAGGGGTGAAGTGGAGGCCTCTTAATGCGGAGTATGAAAAAGAGTAGTACACACCGTGTACTCAAGTAGTACATGCTGTGTATTTTCTGTTAATTCATTAAACGGACTAGGGTCGCGCCTAATCGACAGAATCGTCTTCTTCCAGGTCCTGTTCGACCGAGAGACTCTATATAGCCACATAACTTCTCTGAATCCCCGAGCCTCTGTCCATTCTCTGAATCAACCGCTGTCGATTGCTTTGGAACCGCATCAGTGAGTTCTTCCTTCTCCTAGAGCCTTGTTTTCCAACTCAACCTCTTTTGGAAGTTATCATGGGTTGAATGTTTTGTGCATTTTCATAGATCTACGACATTATGAGGAGAATAATGCCTTGTGGTGAAGGTATATCGATCTGCTTGAATAGAGGTAGGTGGTTTGTGCCTTACCATTCAAAGTATTTGAGTTTTGTGGGAAAATGCCACCAATTCTTGTGGACGAGGTATTGCGTGTTTACTATTTTTCCTTGCTTGAATGCTTGTGTAGAGGTAATTTGATCATATTTGAGGATAAATTTCTGTTCTTGGATACATATTCCATGCTTTGTTCTATTTATGACCATTGGGTCCTTGTTAGCTTTTGTCCGTTCTGCCTGTTTCCATGCCAAGTGACCTTAGGATGGAGTAATGTTGATAACATGCTTACTTGTGGTAGAATGTGTAACACCCTAGGTAAATAAAGAACATGACATCATTATATTTATCCATATGTGTGAATAAAATATTAATATTACTTTAAAGGGGGATTCTATGCTCGATGGCGTACCCAATACGTAATAACGGGTTTCTTGGGAATCTTACGTTGCACTCTAATAACAAAATAATATTATTTTAAATGGTAGTTAACGCCTAGCCGTTGTAATGGCGGGAATGAATATAAATCACTAAAAAATGATTATATATGTTTGTCAAATATTTTTACTCTTTACTTTAAATGTTAGAGAATTGATAATACAAATGAATCCAGTTTTTAAGCGTAAACATTCTATTATTCTTTAAAAGGTCGGTTAACCGCCTTTTGAGGGAGAACCCCTTTTAAATCCACTTTTTGAAAATTTTATAAGATCTATTTTTCAATATAAACATATTATTTATGATTTGTACATTTAAATTTACCTTGGGTTAATATTTGGTATTTTCTGACAATGTTCATTTTTCAATGAATAGTGAAAAATACTGCATTTTTCATCAAAACTGCTTTTTCATATAATTTAATTATATAGTTATATGATCTTATTAATTTGTTTTAAAGTGTAATTGGAATATATTTTTACCAATTAATCCAATTATGGTCATTGGTATTAATTTCACTTTGGAATTGGGCATAAACAGGTGCCAAACATTTCATAAATATTGTTTCTAAAAAACCCGCTATTTGTTTTGACAACGGGAAGTTTTTTTAAATTAATTATTGCAATTTATGTGTTTGGAATTTGGTAAAATGGATTACATATTTGGAATCAGAAGGACCAAATTATTTAATTAACACTCTTTTGTTTTTGGACATTATGAATAGTAACAACTGTAATTATCTTTAATTATCTTGATTAATGAGTAATCGGGTAGTTAAATATAATAAAATAATATCATAATAATATAAAATGACCACAAAATGTGTCCTAAGGATACTGGTTGTCTCATGGACGACCATGGGATGCCTTGTT
Source organism: Viscum album (assembly GCA_963277665.1). Lineage (NCBI taxonomy): Eukaryota > Viridiplantae > Streptophyta > Magnoliopsida > Santalales > Viscaceae > Viscum > Viscum album. Next base: position 1,796,431,916 of record OY728163.1, on the reverse strand, counting down.
CCAAACTTTGGGGCCCCATGAAATCACTTTTGTGAGAAATTGACTTTTTATCAATTTATTTTTAAAGAATGTTAAATGTAACAAAGAATGTATCACCTAAGTAAAATATTTTCAATTTTGTCTAAATAAATGATCATTTAGACTATAAATATTCATTGGAAATCTGCAAATATTTCCTACATCGTATTAGTTTTTTTATAATTTATAGACATTAAATAAATTAAATTATTTATGACATCATGATGATGCAGCGATGACCTCATTATTTAACGATTTAAATAAAATGGAAAGATAATGTAAAATCTAAGACCTAAACATGTCCAAAACCTATTGGATGGGACGATTTAGAACCCTTATCATCTTATCCTCGAAACACATCAATGTGGGACCATTAAAATTCGAATGTCATTTGGAAATAAAGTTACCTTTTATACCTTTCCAAGAGTGCCCCTCCTCTCCTCTTATAAAAGGCCCCCACCTCTACCTCCTTACCCACACTTCCAAAGCCTTTGGATCAGCCAACCCCTGTCAATTTTTACTCTCCACATCACTCTATAACTCCTTGAAGCCTCACTTTGTGCAGAATCCTTTTCCAAGGAAGCCTTTGAGCTCAAATCAATGGAAGTTACCCGATTTTAAGGTAATGTTTTTGCTTGAGTCCTTTTTTATTATTTTGCTTCTCCAACCCCCCAAACTCTTTTTATTAATTTATTTTGTAACAAATACAGTATATTAAATATACTAGGATGTTTTTATAAGAAGTTTTCGAGCTACACTTACACAAACCTACATATAATGGTTATAGAACATACTGCTTCCGTGGATGGCGAATTTCTTCCTCCCGACACGATGATTGTTCAACATTCTTCTAACACCTTCAAATGTGGCCATTAAGATGACAATATATTTATATATGATATCTAATATGTTTATGTTTTACTTAAGCTTATATATTTTTCATTTATGTCATACCTTTATGGTTTCCATTATGGGTAAACGCGATATCTTCATTTACGGAAGTGCGGACTACCGCCCCCTCAAAGTGATTTGATTCGTTAATACCATATGTGGTACGTATAAAGGATATATTTAATGATATTATATATGATAACATACTGGAATTAAAATACTATTATGTATCAATATATTTTAATTCCATTAAATATGAAATAGAAATGAAAGTAGCGTTCATGTGTACGTACGGCTTACCGTCTCCATGAACAGTGCATTTCATTTCATAACTCTAAATGTTATGTAATATTAAAAATGCATGAATTTACTGTATATATATGATATATATGATATATACATCATGAATACAGTTCTGGATATAATGATCCTTTGACCACATGAACAACATGTAATTGTAAGAACTCCACTTTCGACATAAGAACCAAGTATCGACAAAACAAACATTATTGACATAAATGATTACATAATTTCAATGACATGGTAATAAGTGATATAAAAGGAATAATAAACTTGAAAAAGGTTCTTAAAAAAGTATAAATTAACTCAAGTTTATTATTCCGGAGATTAAAGAACGATCGAGTCAAGTCAGTCCTGAGGTAAGGGATCTTACTCCTCTCTTTCTTTTTAGGTACACTCTTTTATGTCATTCCTTCTAAAGCTCATCTTTCTTGTTATTGGGATGTTATTTTATATTAATCTTTCTTTAATTTTTATGTTCATATGTTCAGAGACCCTATTATCTCTCATTTATCCATTTTGGATGTTTTGAGTGGCGCCGTTAGGCTGCCGAATTTTTGTAAGAGATCCAACCACTCTCTTTCTTTTAAAGTACTCTCCTTTATGTCACTTATTTTAAGCTCCTATTTGTTATGTTGGGGGATGTTATTTTATATTCCTATTTCTTTAAGCATTATTTAAATATTATGAGAGACCCTATTTTATCTCATCAATCCATTTTTGTAAGTTTTATGTGGGGTCGTTAGGCTGCCGAGTTTTCGTAAGGGATTTTTCATCTCACTTTTATTCCTATGAGATTTATGCAACATTTTCCACACAATCCTTTGAGTGGTGTATGTACTGCCCATTATTTTACTCATTGTTTAATATACATTCATTTATGATTATTTACATCAATGTTGAATTTTCCTTCTTTCACGGGGTGCATGTCTCGAAAGATACTCATGTCAGTAAAGGAACCTTTCACCCTCCCCTTTTTGTAAAAGACTTATTTTGTTATTTCTTTTAATTAACATAATATTATGGTGGGATGTGTTCTTATATATCCTTATTGATTTAAATTTTATTTCCAAGTGATGAGATACCCCTTTTTATCTCTCATCAACTCATTTTTTGAATTTTGTAGTGACGCCGTTAGGCCGTCAAATTTTTGCAAGGGAACTTCTTAACCCAAATTTGATACTTTGGGATAATCATGTACTCCTTGAATATGTCATTATATGAATATATGTGAATAACCTCTGATTGTTTTACACTTTATATCCACTTATATTGGGTGTATTCTTTTGTCACACATAATTATGTAATTGATTTGTCCTTAAACCAAGGATACCGCCTTTGTAAAGGAATTTGTCTCAATCTCTATTTATTGAGGCATATTTTGTTTTATACATAACCTTATTTTATATGGTGTATAAACCCCTTCGAATTTTATGTTTATTCAAAATAAATCTTTTATCTATGAAGAGTTTTACTAGATGACAAAAAGGAATGTTTCTTTTTATGTACGCGGTGACAACGACCTTTACCGCCGCCGCGAGTATTTTTTATCTTTGGCTTCCTCAATAAGCCGTAATGTTTTTAAAATAAAATAAATACCATATAAGTTTTTTATTTTGGTATTGAAAATGGTTTTGATAAAGTATTCTATTATGTCAATATATTTAAATGATATATTGTGATTAAAATATGGAAATGTTATCATTCCTTTATGTTGGTTTTATGTGTTGTAATTTTATAATGGTACTTGGACATTTTACGGGTGGTTAGGTGATAAACCATATGACGGGTGGTGTCGTGACTACCAGGACAGGTGGTTACGTTATAACCTCCAATGCATTGGGTATGGAAGTCGGCCATATGGCTATTCCATTATGTATGTATTGAAGTTGGCCGAATGGCTATTCCATTAAGTGATATGTGTGGAATTCGACCTTATGGTTATTCCACTTAAGTATGTTTATGTCCCAAGTTTCCTTTATATGTTATGTGATCTTTATATGGGTTTTATGGTAATCTTTTGGTTACATAAGGGTAAGTAATGAACATTTATTCAGTGAAGAGTTTTTACTACTTCGAAAAGGTGAAAAGTATTACTTTGATAAAGTATACATGGTTTACTTGTTGTTTTGAAAAACTAACAGTTTTCATTCTTTGTGTATCCCTTACTGAGATTTTTATGCTCATCCCAAGTTATTGAAATGTTTTTCATAGGACTTAACGTGGAATAGGGTCAAGAATGGGATAAAGGGGAAGTCATGCTACCAAAAACATGGAACTAGACATGTTTCTTTTTAAGATTTTTTATTTTATGGAAACTTAGTAGAAGTTTCTACTTTGTAATCTTTTGATATGTAATAGTTATGTCCTAATTATCTAAAACTCTAAACCTGAAAAGATCCTCAATGTGAATTATTCATTTAATTCAATATTAAGTAAGGTATAAGGATAGGGACTTATAGTTGGTATCAGAGGTCGGTTTAGATAACTTTAGAGGTTAGGGTATTTTTTAAGAATAAGTGACATTACCATAATGGTTAGGATTTCAGAAAGAGTCCTAGTTTTAGAATAAACTGAATGAGTACGTATATCGTAGTGTTTATCTTCCTCATTAGTACATGATTGTTTTGTTGATATACACACACTGACCTTTTTGGTTTTAGTAAATGGCTGGATCTACCAGGCACCAAAGTAACAGTGGATGTGAAGGAAACTGTGACAGTTTTTTGAGAAAGCAACTGAATGATAAGGGAGATGCAATGAGAACTCTTGTGATTATCCTCAACCAACTATCTGGAGACATTATTGACCACCTAAACCTTGGTGATTTCTCTAAGGAATCATATATGAGAGAAACAAATCCCTACGGAACTACAGGTAATAATCACAAAGGTATGTGTGTTCAAAAACCTATGTGTCAAAAATGTGGAAAGAAACACCTAGGAAAATGTTTCAATGGGACAGAAATATGCTATAGATGTAGAAATGAAGGTCATAAAGCAAGAACCTATAATGGAAAAGGAAGCATCCAGTTGACTCGAGGAAAGGGAAAGAAGTTCTTTCTGAGGGATAAATTGAATGTTTTAAATGTGGTGTGCATGGTCATTATGAAAACACCTATCCTATGAAGAAGTTTCGGGAATGGGATCACCATGATCGTACAAATGTTCGTTTACCAATACCTAATGCCATTCCGATTGAGGATGAAGAAACTGAAAATGACCAATCAAAGTTATGGATTATTTCATAACTATTGTTTTCCTATTTTGGTATCTTAGGATACGATTCATGATTTGGTTTTTAAGAAAGAAGTATTTTGGAATAAGTTGTAAAGTAATGGTTAATGGATCATGAAGAATGTTGAATGAGTAAGCTGTAAACATATAAGGGCTTCAAGAGTTATGGTGAAATTATTAAGAGTATTAAGTCTCTTTTGATGATGGGGTTACGTTAGAAGACTTTTTATAGTATGTGTAACCCTGATGTTTAATATATGAAAATTATATTCAAGGAATAGTTATCTGTTCTTTTGTAGAAATAGTTATAAAGAACCATTTGGGTTTATATGATCCTTACTTTTGAGGTAATTATCGGTTACTATATGTTATGATGGAAGTGAAAGGCATGAGATAAAATTGAGGTTAAATTATGTTATGGTTATTTTTTATCATTTTATCTCTTTTTGGGGAATGATTTCAGAATTATATAGTTTTGGAAAAAGGACAACACACAGACCGTGTGACAACCCGTCGCGTCGGACAAAGCTGCGGGAATCGAATGCACAACCAAAGTGCAACTGGTATTTATCACCTACCACTGGACTACGTGAAGTCCCTGGTTAGTTTGACTGATTCTTTTTAGTTAGATGATTTTATGAATTAAGAGTATGTTGATTTTGGGTTATCTATGGATATTTATTAACCTATCATGGAGGATATGTGATTAGGTTAATTACTTTTCAATACAAGACATTAAGAGCAACTGATGTTGTTTGGAGATAAATGTTATGATTTAACTTGGAAGACTATGTGGCTAAATACTTGAAATATTTGGGTTTCAATCTTAGATTGATTTACTTTGAAGAATTTTATGGACAAATTGATTATCGAATGGTCCTCGTTGAACTTTGGGTTTTATTGGACAAATTTTGGAGATTAAGAATAGATTTTATTTTTATAAGGGGTTATCCTTTTCTGGATTATCTGATCTTGTACTAAACGTTTTAGTTTTGGTTATTGATAAATTATAAAGACATGGGAAGTATATAGTTCTCTTTTGTGGGTTAGGTGATTCTCTAGAAGTTTATTATAGTACTCTTAATGTGAACAAGTCTTCCTAAATACTCGTCTTTTGGAGAAAATATGAGTTTTTGTAAAAGTTGAAAGTCAACATGATAAGTGATTATGTTTCCTTATGAATAAATTCCTCAATAAAAAGTAACTTAAAACAAAAATTATGTCTATTAACATTTCCTACAGGGGAATCGAAAACCGTTTAACCCATCACAAGTTTTTGATTTTCTAGTGGTTAACGTTCTCTTAAACATGTTTTCTATCACTCTCCATCAGAACATGACCCTTTTTTTTTCTCCATGTCCATATTTTCATACTTGGAACCCTATTATTGGTTAACTCGGGTGACCTTTGTACTTATATTTCATTATTTTAAAGTAATTGTTTTACCGACTCTTGTTCTGATGTGGGACTTTCAAGGATATTTCCAAGCTCAATTTTAAAATTGAGAGAACGCAATTCCCAAAAGGGGGAAGGATGTAACACACCAGGTAAATAAAGAACATGAAATCTTTATATTTATCCATATTTGTGAATAAAATATTAATATTACTTTAAAGGGGGGTGCTATGCCTGATGGCGTACCCAATACGCAACAACGAGTTTCTTGGGAATCTTACGTTGCACTCTAATAATAAATTAATATTATTTTAAATGTTAGTTAATGCCTAGCCGTTGTAATGGAAGGAATGAACTGAAATCACTAAAAATGATTATATATGTTTGTAAAATATTTTAACTCTTTACTTTAAATGTTAGAGGATTGATAATGCAAATGAATCTAGTTTTTAAGCGTAAACATTCTAATATTCTTTAAAAGGTCGGTTAACTGCCTTTTGATGGAGAACCCCTTTTAAATCCACTTATTGACAATTTTATAAGCTCTATTTTTCAAAATAAACATATTATTTATGATTTGGACATTGAAATTTTCCTTGGGTTAATTTTTGGTATTTTTCTGACAATGTTCATTTTTCAATGAATAGTGAAAAACACTGCATTTTACATCAAAACTGATTTTTCATATAATTTAATTATATGGTTATATTATCTTTTTAATTTGTTTTAAAGTGTAATTGGATATATTTTTACCATTTAATCCAATTATGGTCATTATAATTAATTACACTTTGTAATTGGGCATAAACAGGTGCCAAACTTTTAATAAATATTGTTTCTAAAAAACCCGCTATTTGTTTTGACAACGGGAATTTTTTTAAATTATATATTGAAATTTATGTGTTTGGAATTTGGTAAAATGGATTACATATTTGGAATCAGAAGGTCCAAATTATGTAATTAAGACTCTTTTGTTTTTGTACATTATGAATAATAACGACGGTAATTATCTTTAATTATCTTGATTAATGGGTAATTGGGTAGTTAAAGATAATAAGATAATATCATAATAATATAAAATAACCAAAAAATGTGTCATAAGGATACTGGTTGTCTCATGGACGACCATGGGATGCCTTGTCCCAAAATTGGGGGCCCCATTGAATCACTTTTTTGAGAAAGTGACTTTTTATCAATTTATTTTTAAAGAATGTTAAATGTAACAAAGAATGTATCACCTAAGTAAAATATTTTTAATTTTTTCTAAATAAAATATATTTAAGACTATAAATATTAATAGGAAATATAAAAATATTTCCGACATAATAGTATTTGTTTTATAATTTTTAGACATTAAATAAATTAAATTATTTATGACATCATGATGATGCAGCGATGACCTCATTATTTTACGATTTAAATAAAATGTAAAGATAATGTAAAATATAAGACCTAAACAAGTCCAAAACCTATTGTATGGGTGGATTTCGAACCCTTATCACCTTATCCTCGAAACACATTAATGTGGGACCATTAAAATCCGAAACTCATTTGGAAATTAAGTTACCTTTTATACCTTTCCAAGAGTGCCCCTCCTCTCCTCTTATAAAAGGCACCCACCTCTACCTACATACCCACACATCCAAAGCCTTAGGATCGTCCAAACCCTGCCCATTTTGTCTCTCCACATCCCTCTCTAACTCCATGAAGCCTCACTTTGGGCAGAATCCTTTCCACGGTAGCCTTTGAGCTCAAATCAAAAGAAGATTCCCGATTTTAAGGTAATGTCTTCGCTTGAGTCCTTTTGTTTTATTTTGCTTCTCCAACCCCCCAAACTCTTTTTATTCAATTATTTTGTAACAAATCCAGTATCATCAATATACTAGGATTTTTTTATAAGACGATTTCGAGCTACACTTACACACACCTACATCTAATGATTAAAGAACATACTGTTTCCGTGGATGGCGAATTTCTGCCTCCCAAAACGATGATTGTTCAACATTTTTCTAACACCATCAAAGGTGGCCATTAAGATGACACTATATTTATATATGATATCTAATATGATTATGTTTTACTTAATCTTAGGTATTTTTCATTTATGGCATACATTTATGGCTTCCATTATGAGAAAATGCGATATCTTCATTTAAGAAAGTGCGGACTACCGCCCCCTCAAAGTGATTTGATTCGTTAATACCAAATGTTGTACGTATAAAGGATATATATATGATATTATATATGATACCATACTGTAATTAAAATACTATTATGTATCATTATCTTTTAATTCCATTAAATATGAAATATAAATGGAAATAGCGTTCATGCGTACGTACGGCTTACCGTCTCCATGAACGGTGCATTTCATTTCTTAACTCTAAATATTATGTAATATTATAAATGCATGAATATACTGGATATATATGATATATATGATATATACATCATGAATAAAATTCTGGATATAATGAACCTTTTACCACACGAAGTACATGTAATTGTAAGAAGTCCACTTTCGACTTAAGAACCAAGTATCGAAAAAACATACATTATTCACTTAAATGATTACATAATGTCTAGGACATGTTAATAAGTGATATAAAATAAATAATGAACCTGAAAAATGTTCTTAAGGAAGTATAAAATAACTCATGTTTATTATTCCGGAGATTAAAGAATGATCGAGTCAAGTTGGACCCGAGGTAAGGGATCTAACTTCTCTCCTTCTTTTTAAGTACACTATTTTATGTCATTCCTTCTAAATATCATCTTTCTTGTTATTGGGATGTTCTTTTATATTACTCTTACTTTAATTTTTGTGTTCATATGATGAGAGACCTTATTCTCTCTCATCAACCCATTTTGGATGTTTTGAGTGGCGCCGTTAGGCTGCCGAATTTTCGTAAGAGATCTAACCTCTCTCTTTCTTTTAATGTACTCTCCTTTATGTCACTTCTTTTAAGTTCATCTTTGTTATGTTGGGGGATGTTATTTTATATTCCTCATTCTATAAACATTATTTTAATATTATTAGAGACCTTATTTGATCTCATCAATCCATTTTTTTATGTTTTATGTGGCGTCATTAGGCTGCCGAGTTTTCGTAAGGTATTTTTCATCTCACTTTTATTGCCATGAGATTTATGCTACATTTTCCGCAATTTCCATTGAGTGGTGTATGTACTACCAATTATTTTACTCATTGTGTAGTATACTTTTATTTATGAGTATTTACATCAATGTTTTATTGTCCTTCATTCACGGGGTGCATGTCTCGAAAGATACCCATGTCGGATAGGGAACCTTTCACCCTCCTCTTTTTCTAAAAGGCTTATTTTGTTATGTATTTTAATTCACATAATATTATGTTGAGATATGTTCTTCTATATCCTTATTGATTTAAATTTTATGTCCAAGAGATTAGATACCCCATTTTATCTCTCATCAGCTCATTTTCTGAATTCTGTAGTGACGCCGTTAGGTAGTCAATTTTTTGCAAGGGAACTTCTTAACTCAAATTTGATTCTTTGGGATAATCTTGTACTCCTTGAATATGTCATTATATGAATATGTGTGAATAACCTCTGATTTTTTTACACTTAATATCCAATTATATTTGGTGTATTCTTTTGTCACACATAATTATGTAATTTATTTATCCTTAAACCAAGGATACCGTCTTTGTAAGGGACTTCGTCTCAATCTCCATTCATTGAGGCATATTTTGTTTTATACATAACCTTCTTTTATATGGTGTATAAAACCCTTTGAATGTTATGTTTATTCAAAAGTAATCTTTTATATATGAAGCATTTTACTAAACGACAAAAAGAATGTTTCTTTTTACGTAGGCGGTAACAGTAGCCTTTTCCGCCGCCGCGAGTATTATTTGATCTTTGGCTTCCTCAACAAGCCATAATGTTTTTGAAAATAAAATAAATACCATATACATTTTTGTATTTTCGTATTTAAATTTTTTTGATAAAGGATTCTATTATGTCAATATATTTAAATGATATATTTTGATTGAAATGTGGAAATGTTATCATTCCTTTATGTTGGTTTTATGTGTTATAATTTTATAATGGTACTTGGACATTTTAAGGGTGGTTACGTGATAAACCATATGATGGGTGGTGCCGTGAATACCAGGACGGGTGGTTACATTATAACCTCCAATGCATTGGGTATGGAAGTCGGCCATATGGCTATTCCATTAAGTATGTATGTAAGTTGGCCGAATGGCTATTCCATTAAGTGATATGTGTGGAATTCGACCTTATAGTTATTCCACTAAAGTATGTTTATGTCCCAAGTTACCTTTATATGTTATGTGATCTTTATATGGGTTTTATGGTAATCTTTTGGTTATAGAAGTGTAAGTAATGAACTTTTATTCAGTGAATAGTTTTTACTACTTCTAAAAGGTGAAAAGTATTACTTTGATAAAGTATACATGGTTTACTTGTTGTTTTGAAAAACTAACAGTTTTCATTCTTTGTGTATCCCTTACTGAGATTTTTATGCTCATACAAAGTTTTTGAAATGTTTTTCACAGGACATAACGTGTAATAGGGTCAAGGATGGGATCAAGGGAAAGTCATGCAACCTAAAACATGGAACTAGACATGTTTCTTTTTAAGAGTTTTTATTTTATGGAAACTTAGTAGAAGTTTCTACTTTGTAATATTTTGAGATGTAATAGATATGTCCTAATTCTCTAAAACTCCAAACCTGAAAAGATCCTCAAAGTGAATTATTCATTTAATTCAATATTAAGTAAGGTTCAAGGCCGGGGCCTTATAGAATGGATAGCCAAGTAGCTCTATAGGTGTACTTTGGCCTGATAGGATTATTATTCACTTACTGGAATGGGGATATGAGAACCTGGTGCTATGGACTATAAGAGATAGACCGAGTGAGCTTCCCAGAGAGTCTCGGACATTATAAGCTACATGGGATAATCTGAGTGAGCTTCCCAGAGTTCCTTTGGATATTATAGGCTATAGGGGATATACTGAGTGAGATTCCCAAAGTGCCTTTGGATATTATAGACTATAGGACAGTAGACCGAGTGAGCTTCCTCAGAGGGTCTTACTTTGTTTGAATTTATTTAAAACCTTCTCAGTCTAGAGGAGGAATTGACCGAGTGAGCTTCCTCAGAGAGTCTGTGGTAAACCGGAGGCTATAAGAGGAATTGACCGAGATATCTTCCCCAGAGAGTCTCTTGAACTTGGGAATAAGAATGTTAGACTGCGTGATCATCCTCGGAGAGTCCCTGACTACCTTAGAATATAAGGGGAATTGACTGAGTGAGCTTCCCCATAGAGTCTTATAAATTCGTATGACCAACCAGAGGAGTTAGGCTAAGTGTACATCCCAGAGGGCTATGGTAATTCTGGGATAGGACCAGAGGGGATGGCTGTGAGTACTTCCCATAGGGTTTCCTATTGTAGTTAGCTGATTGCTTCACTAATTTTTTTGTTCTGTGGATTGATCACTATTTTATATCATTCTGCTTTACTACTTTCTAGTTATTGTTACTCTGATTATTACTATTACTGCTTACTGTATTATTACTTGCCATAAACTCACTGACTGTTAGGAACAGATCTTTGGGTTGTTTCCTACTGGGATTTAGTCTCACACACAATTTGGGTCATGCTTTTGGGCCCAAAGAGACTATGTTGTAGTAGGTATAGACATGGTCAAGCACCCTTCGAGTTATGGTACTTGATTGCTTTGGAGCAGGAGAGAATGGGACCAATCTGAGGCTTGCGATGCTGAAGAGTTGCTTATTTTTCTTTCTTTTGTACTTTGGTTTAGTATTGTATTCAGCATTGTGACTTTTTTGGATGATTTCTTAGACATATGTATCATGCATCATTTCATATATACATGTGTCCTCCAGTTGTCTATTGTTTTAGTCTTTCGCTGTTTATTGTTGTAGGATATTTACTGCTTCCACTATGGTATGCTTTGTTTACTTCCACTGTGTACTCTGACAATGAGGGTATAGATTCCCCACTATCACAGCCAAGGCCCTCGTTGGTAGTCTACAGCCTCTGGCGTTTGGGAAAATGCGCTTGAGGCCATGTGACCAACCAGGTACGGGGCGCCTTTGGGTGGCTTCTAGAACTGGGACATTAAAATTGTTATTTTAATGAATTATCCTAGGTCTAATAGTCTCATCACACTATCCATTAGGATACCTAGACCACAAAACAATTTTAAATTCCATGACAAATTAATTAGTGTATGCATACCCAAAGTGATGAGGTGGGAATAATTTAAAATTCATGAAACCTAGGATTAACAATTGGTTCCAACATGGAACCTAGTATGAGGACTCCATGCACTTGAAAACCATGAAATAATAAATAGCTAAATATATATCAATCGATAGACAAATATTTAATTAAATAACAAAATAAGTAAACTTGTTCTTCTAAAAACATTATTTCCACAACAAATAGTATATTATTTTTTAAAAAATATTCTAAAATAGACAATCTATAATTGTTGGTAAAAAATAAACATGCCATAGATATCGATACACTGCCTAAGCCAAATTGTTAATCAAACATAGGTGACAAACAATGTCATCACCATGAGATACCCATGTCCTAGTATATCGAAAAAACAACCAATACCCGAAAGTTATCAGGGGATACCAACCTACAAGTCATGAACCTAGAACCAAATGAATATATTAAAGATATATACCAATATTTTTTTTTGAATTTATTGTGTGAGCCAATGTGTAACATAAAACAACCAAAAACCTATTTCATTCCCTTTTAATAAGAAACCATTAATTATTATTTGGAAATAAATGATTTTTTTTCAATCCCATTACAAAATATGTAAATAATAAATGATACCAAAAACCCTTTCTAAAAATGAAAATTTTATAAAACATGACATTAATAGGCTATATGATAGTACAAACATTTTGGGAACATACTATTTTACATTAATATATTATACATATAGAAATTATAATTTAAAAAACCTATTTCAATTTTAAATATATCTTTTTTGGAGACAAACCATCAAATGGTTTAAAAATAAAATCAATGGAATTTTATTAATGTATATTATATTGAAAAAAAATGACCTCATTTTCTATTACAGCCATCATGTTTACTGAAAACCACAGAGAAAAAGGAAAAGGGATAAAATAATAGAATAACATTATATAGAATGATGTAATATAATAACCCGAAAATAATAAGTAAATCCATAATAAAATAATGATAAGTCATAAGTAAACCAACATTAATGTAGGATTAGAATAGATGATAAAAATATGACCTGAAAATAATCAATAGAAATTAAAAAAAAATTGATTTAATTAATAAATACCATAATAAATAAATGGATATGTACTAGAAAATCATAGTTAGAACCAACTTATAGTGGGATAATGGTCTCAGATATCATAACCCAAATCAATATCAAATAGTATCATCATTGATGTACCTTCTATATCAGTGTTAAAATTAAAACCGGGCTTTCTGATTAGTGTATAAAACAAAAATAAAAAATAAATCATCCATAAAATAACAACATATCTCTCTATAGTTCATCATGAAATATTTAATGGATGTGGACCACGATCAAGCTAATTTCAATCAGATGACAATTACATAGCCCAACAGAATAAAACCTAAATATAATATATATCCAAATTATAAAATATGAACAAATAAAATAATCCCTAAATCCAAACCATGTAATATTAATTGTGATTCATGTATTCATTAATAGATGATCACGAGCATAAAAAATCAGTTGTAACAATGGTTAACATGGTTGTAATCATAATATATTAAAATCAATCCTTCAAATAAGAATCCAAATTCGAAATAAAATTTCAATCAATATCAAAACCTTTGTAAATCCATTTGTAAAACCATCATTGAAATCAAAGTTTAAATCCATTGGAAATCACAATGATATCAAATCACAGTCTCAATAACCATTATGAAATGAATAATAATAATATAAATAAATAAATACCTTTTTTAAACAAGTAAAACAATTTTTAAATAAATCATGGCATTAGAATTAATGAAACACCATTTTAAAATAAGGAACCATATTTAAAATAATATATTACTCCCCATATTTAATATAAAATCATCCTAATCACCTTTTCCAATAAATATTTCTTATGGAGAACCATCAATTGAATTTTTTCAAATAGTTAAAGTTCATAAAATAGAATATGAAAAAAATGGTCAATTGAACTAAACAACACATCCATTTTTTAAATGGGAGAACCATCCCATGATTGGAAAAAAATTAAATTAATAAACTAGATATCATAAATATCTATAGAAATCTTCAACAATACATTATAATATTTATAAATTAATGGGAATATTTAATAAAATTAATGGAATAAAAACAACATCTTAAAGAGATAAAACCAATGCACTTTTAGTTAAAAATCCCAGATTGTGTATCTTAAAATATCTCATAGACTTTAGAAACTATATCCCAAAAATATAATACTTCTTGAATTTAATTTTATCCTTATATGGACACTTGGGTTATATAATACAGGAGAAAAGGGTTAAAAAATTGTTGGATTGGAATGTGATTCCTAAAATATTTTAGCCATGTAAAAATACACTATGAAATAAATCGATGTTCACTATATATGTGTTTAGATATGAGAGGTAGGACCATTTTAATTTTCAAGGATGAAGATTTCTTATGGTGGAATGATTTTATTGATTCATTGTATCAAAATAATTTTAAATTATAAAATACCCAAACATGATTAGTTTTCACGGTTTACTCACATGGTTTAATGAATCAGGTGGACATTATTCTCTTACAACTATAAAAAACATCCTAGTATTAATAGTTTCTATTGCATGAATATACAAATCATCCGTGTAAATTGTGGTGGCCTATATAATTTCTGAGAAAACAAAATTTCATACTAAGAGACACCAATCTCCCAAGATAAATTAGTTTTATAAATATAAACAAGAAAATGATATTTATTGTTCTTGTAATGTATTTCTAAGAGATAGTCAAGAGACTATGCTCTTTTTGGATGATAATATTATTACAAATAAAAATTAAAATACCAAAAAATATTCAAACAACTCTGAAACAAAAATAATAATGATCCAATATTAGAGGCTAAAATATGTGGAATATCCATATTTCAATGTATTCATACATGTTTTATCATCATCTCCTATGGATAACTGTATATGTATATAGTGAATATAAGAATATTTAGTCACTATCCCACCACTATGTAACCCCATAGAAAAACTATCAAAAACACAATGTTAGCATTATTATACATCATCTTCATGACCCTTACAACTAAAACCCAAATAGTGACCAATTTTCCATTCTTATACTCAGATGCATGATGATAATTTCACTATAAGTGGACCCATGTGATTCCACAAAACCATTTATATATTTCCGTATTTTTAATTTATTTACCAATTGAAAATGTGTAATCAATTGATTCTTGGAGTATTTTTTTGAATTCCTATAATTCATTTTTTGTTGATAGCAAAGAAGATATTTAAAAAGCGACAAATATTAATGTAATACCCCATACCAAATAACCTAATTATTAATATATGATATGTTACATTAGGAAATTGATAATTTAGTATAGTTGACATTGAGGTATACTAGATAGATGATGACTACACTGGGTATATCAATTGATTTCCATGTTGTACAATAAATTACAACTATGCACTGATGGTTGGAAGGATCTATAAATTTTTTAGACCCAATCAACAATAACACACAAGTATACTATTAAAAATCTAGTTCCTATGATCATGATCAACCTCATAAAAAATTATGGTATGTGGTGTCAGTGTCAGAGTACATGAGTTTAGTAACTAGTATGAGTAAATAAAGATCATGATGTATGGTGAGGCCCTATGTAATATTACATAAACATACATGTGTATTTTTACAGGGGAGGCTATTTGTGAGCACAAATTAAATTATGAAACAAATTATTTGGTGAAAAACATCCAATATTATTAACCAATGGAATTGAAGAGGAACATATGATGGGGGAAAATGTTTATAGGCTACACCAATTTTACTGAACAATGATGAATGGGCCGTCTATAATGACTTTGATGTGATTTAAGAGTACTATAAATATCATTGTTCCATCATCATTGATATATGGATATGGAGTAGTCTTATTTAAATAAAATATAACAACATATTAACAATTATTTATGTATTAAAGAGTAAATTCAAGATACAAAATATAATATAAATCATGATATTGAGAATTTATTTTGGATTCTTAGTTGAATTAATGTTTCATCACCAATAAGAGAATACTAAGTAGTTGAAGTTTCTATACTGAATTATGTTTGGTGAGTAAAGGAGTTAGAGAAGATATTGTTAGAGATCATGGGGAGTCATAAATGAGTCAATTTTGGATAACTATTGTTTTATTCATCAATAAAATTCTACACAAACAAATTCCACAAAATTCAATATATATTTATTATACATTATAATACATAATTATACGTTATAGATATTGAATTATGGTGGGTGGATTCACAGAATAATCCATGATCACATCATCACCAAATAGTTATAGTATATATTCATATTTCGACAAACAATTAAATTTGGAGTTTTTTATATGGATTATATATTAAATTTTCTGATTTATTATAGCTTTATGATACCAGTAATCATTGGGAAAACATTGAATAATATTAGGAAAATTAAATATGTCACTAAATATATAATGAAAATTAAAATAAAAGAGATTAACATTGGTGTTTTAGTTTTTTTAAAGGATAGAAATCCTTATGAGGTTCAAGAATTAATGATAGATTAAATGAAACTAATAATGGGAAAATTATAGGATGATTATTTAACCATAATATTAATAGGTTTTTCATAATAGACATATTTTTCATTGAGTATTTCTCATATCCAAATCTCATGAATTGTTTTAAGGAGTTAACAAAACGAATAAGGAGTTCACCAATTTGTAAAATGCGAGTGAAACATCTTAACATGTTTGATTTGGGATTATGGAGGAACATTGATAAATATCACATTTAGGTTAATACACTTAAAATACTATTTGTGTTATTTACTACATTCCTAATTGATCAAAAAAATTTGGGGGAGATAAAATGTGAATTCATTTCATCTATAAAAAAACATTGTGATGAATAGATTCAAGGGTTGAAGAATATCTAAGCCTAATTCATGGTAAGTCCATTACTATGTGAAAAAATTTAGTCTTAAATTGGTAATTTCTAGGGTTATGTTCTCTATCACATAAAAGTATAAGAGGTAATGATGGTGGATCATAAAATACTAAGTATTTTTGAAGTAAAAAAATTACTGTTATTTAAAAATAGGACAAATTATTACATTAGTTCATTAGTATATGAAGTTTATAGAATATTAATTCATGTTATTATAGAAAACATTGATTTTTTATCACTATAAAATGATTCCATAGGAAACATGATGTAGATTATAATTTAATCAATTATTCATGGTGTCTTTTCACTATCCCTATATACGTCATGATAATATCATACAATACATTTCATTCTTTGTGGGAAGGGAACATGATTATTTATTAAGGTGGTTAAGGAATTTGAAATGAGATGTTTCAAATAATATGAAATAATTTTAAATGGCTTCATGTCATTGAATCTAAAATTATTTATCTGTTTCTTTATTTATCAAATCATCATTTTGATGACCCGTGAGTTCATTGTGAAATTATTAATGATACAAAGATAAAAATTAAACTAGAGGTCGATACGACCATGGTCTATTACTAATGGATTTTTATTTTATGATTATAATCAAATGTTAATATTAGTGTAAAAACAACATACTATAATGATAACATATAAAATAAAAAAATGAAAAAAAATTCAAGATATATAGAGATATTTTAGGATGTTTACATGAAGTTGATGAATAATATTTTTATAATTGATTACCAATAAATTAATGAGGTTGATGGGATAAAAGTATTTTAAATCATATATAAATATGTGTGTAAAGATAAAATTAATAGAATATATTCTACTTGATTTTTCATGATGTGTTAGTGTACCTAATATCATTTCCATGTGTTATAAAAAATTTGGAAAAGGAAAAAATATGAGATTTATGAAGAATTTATGTAATGGTTATAAAAAATAATAGGACTATAGGAAAATGTAATTAAGAAGAAAAATATAATATCACATCATGATTAATGTTAGGATAATACTATAGTCGATGATGTTCAGGAATATAGGGACCATGGTAATGATTTATTATTTGGATTTATTGAATTACCAGAAATTAATTATAGGAATGTTGAAGATGATGTTGTTGTTGGCATAGTCGATCTACAGGATGATATTGAGGTAAACCATTATGATAAAGAAAAAATAGGGTTAATAAAAAAATGGAAATGAAGTTGTTCATGACTCAAATCTGTATATGAAAAAATGTAGTTGTTTCAATATTCAAAGAAGAGATTGAAAAATTAAAATATAAAATTTTTGGAATCTTTGAAAGGGTGGTTGATGGAAAGAAAAAATTAGAAGAACATGTAAAAGTAATTGGATATTTTTTCAGAAAAAAAATTATTAAATGTATTAATAGTATTGATTAGATTCCAGATAAATATATTTTTTTGATGAAAAAGATTGTGAAACAAAAAATATTCCTTATAAATGTCATTGTAATTGGTATATCAATGAAACCAATACTAGTAGTGGAAAATTAAATCATATGAATGAACATTGGAGGGTTTATTACCGTTATAAATTTCCAACACTTTATAAAAAGGGAAAAAAATTTGGATCATGATCATGGTGATAAGGGTGTAATTATTTATGCTAGGCCATGGGTATTAATTCATTACAGGAAAGTGAGTATGATAGAATATCAAAATACTAATTTTAAGTACATTGAAATCGGAAATTGACACAAATAATTATGTTATAATTCAATGGTTAATTTGATAGAAATTAAACATTTCATTAAAATTGATAAAATATTTTCTGATGGAAACATTAAAAAATGAATGCGATAAAATTTCGAAAATAATTTTCTATTATTAATTGTTTTTATTTTTTTTGTATAAAGATTATTGAAACAGATAAGTATATTATTCCTCAATGAAAAAATAACAAATTACTATTGATACCTATATAGGATGAAGTTGTATTCACATAAACTCATACATATCGTTCATAATAGAATATATATGTTTTCATTTAATATGAAAGGGTGATTGGTTAAAAAAGGGGATGGAGAATAAATAGCAGAAAAAGTTTCATTATTTCCATGTAATAAGAATAAGTTATATGTTAAGGAATATTTTAGTAAATATTGTTTTAGTTAAATAGATAGGACTAATTTTTATATCATATGCTATGAATGTACATATCACATGATCTAAAATACCAAAAATATTTCCATGGTTTGGATTGTCAATTATGAAGGACATATAATCATTTTCATAAAAATTGGCAATTTTATTTAACAAGATATCCAAAAGAATAAATTTAACATAGTACAAGAACATTTCCATGTTATTTTGAGTGTGGAAATGTTTTGTGACTTAGTAAATGAAATGATATTTGGACACAATATGTGAATCATTAATATAAAACACGGTTCGTATTTTCCTACATTTATTACTAACTAATAAAAATGAATATTTTATGAGTGGAGAAAATTGGTTAAATTATTCCCAATAGGAGGAAAAAATATATAAATCAATAGATATGGGAACTTAATAAAAATATCATTAGATTACATGTTGATAATTGATAGATAATAGGAATTTAAACCCTCATATATCACAACATGCATACATGTGAATCTTTATAGAAGGGAAAGCATTTTAAAAAAAATGAACAATATGGAGATATTAAAAACCTCAATATTTATTTCCTTTTTAATGGAAATTTTTATGTGGTAATTACACATAAATAATATTATATAAAAATATAGTATGTTTTTTTATGACTTAATCAAGATTTCTTGTTTTATGGTTATTACACATAATACTGAAGAGTTAAAGGGAACCAATGCATAACCAGGAAACGATGAAGGAATTATTTTGATGAAAAATCAATATTTTCACACTATAAGTAATTTTGAGTTCAAAAATACCCAAGAATACAATTATATATAGAATCATGTGATTCAATATTATGTTTCATTGGATAGAAAATAACAAACAAAATGAAGATGATTAAATAATAAATCAATTAATTAAAAAATGGATCATGTTTTCCTCAATTAAAAATCCCTACAATAAAATGAAGAAATCATAATGAACAATGGTTTACAAATCCAATCAGGAATTAATATTTCTTAATTATAGTAAGACTATGTACAAAACATTTTATTGAAAGAATAATACCCAATGTACTTCTATATATTTGGAAGTATGTGCTTCATAAATAGTAAGGATAAGAATAGAACCATTGATGTTAAGGGAGATGATGGATTATTTCATGGATATATATTTAGGTGAAATAAATATAGATAAAAATACATATGTTTTGGAAGAATATTTTTTTTATTAGATGATGACTAAAAAGAAGTAAATTTTAGATTCCAGTGAGTAGATTCCATATTTTATTTTATAATATTTTAATAAAATAAATCTATAATTTTATGTGGATAATGATGATTATGTTTTCTATCTAGTGGGAGTTAAACGGGACAAAATAGAATCTAATTATCAATTTTATTTTGTGTAAAATACATAAGGAATACAAAATAAAATCACAAAAGTCCAACAATGATTAAGTCATAGATAACAATATTGGGGGGCGGAGACAGCCCTAGTTTAAACACTAAGGATGAAGGGGATGAATAAAAGACAATTTTTATCCATAGTGGATCCAAAATAATTAGATGATTATTATCTTCAAAAAATTTCGGAGGAATAAATTAATTTTGAGCTAGATCAAATTGAAAATAATAAGATTAAGAAAATTTTCTCAAGGCCTGAAAATCAAAATATGATTGAAATCAAATGGGTTCTCTAAAACAAACTCAGAGAAGATTAAATTATGATAAGGAATAATGAAAGTCTCGGGTGAAATGCCTATTCCAAAATATATTTATATTATGTTGATGATAAAACTCCACTATTAATATCCAAATATAAAAAAATAATACCATACTTTATATATTTCTTAACAATGAACTTTGAGCTATAGGTTTTGCATGATATATTATTGAAATACAAATATTTAATGTAAAAAAATTATTCACTTGACATAAATCTGGTGTATTTAAATAATTTTGACGACGTAATGGAATATATATAAAATTATTACTCAATAAAAATATATTTATCAATTATTATGGACGATACAATAAATTTTTAGAATTAATTTTCTTTATCAAGAATATACCTACCTAAAATGTTATTATTATTTTTATGGGAATATATTATAATTGATTTATGGAAATTTTAGAAAATTAATTTTACAACATTTACTGCAATTTTTTATATCATCATATCAACAATAACTAATTGATAAATATTGTATATTTTGTGAAATGATTTATTTTTTCTGAATGGTAAAAAATTTGGATTCATTGAATACTACAATTTCAATTATAAATGATTTTAAAATAATCATCCAATTTTATATTGGATTTATAAATATATTATGTTTTATCCATTTTTTCTTGAATACAATAAATTAATGTACACTTTTCATGATTTGGATATAAGTAAATTGTTGTTCTTAAAACACATTTTTCTAAAATAGGGTTTTTTTCACATTTGAAATTTATTTTAAAAATAATTTCATTGAAATTATATAAATTTAAAATTAATAAATATATAAAAATATTGGAATAATGAAGTCAAAATTTTTTGAATGGTAACCTTTTATATATATGAATTATTAATAGTAACCATTGTAAAATTTATAACTTTTTTAAAGGGTAAATCAGGTAAATGAAGATTAAAATATTTTGAAAAGGGTTTAACAATAAACCTAAATCATTAAATTATTTCATTATATATATGGTACTCATAAATAGATATTCTAAATTAGAATATAGAGAATTTTTATTCTTTTTGATATTCGTAGTGACATTTATATTATTTGAGGTAAAAAAATTCCAAAATACCCCTAACATTATTTTTATATTATCATAAGTATAAAAAAATTTAATTAATGACTATTTGATATTAATTTTTACATAATTTTAATATTTTTATAGAGTTTTTTTTTTAATTTTAGTGATGGTATAACGATATAAACATGTAATGAAACACTTACAAATTTGTTATTTAAATACTTGAAAATAAAATCAATGGTTTTAAAAATATACAATTATATATAATTAGAATTAATTTTTGGGAAAATATATATATAAATATATATTAATATATATTACATATCATAAAAGTATAGATTCAAATTACATTTTTATGTCATTCTCTTTATATTAAATGAAGATTTTAAAAATTTACAATACGGATATATTTTGAAAATTATAATTATATTAAATTATATTAAAAAATTAAAAAATATAAGTGATATATTAATAAGAGTCATAATAGTTCTAATATTTCATTAATTTTTTATTTATGAAAAATGATATGTTATTTGTAAAATTATGACACTTTAATATTGAAAATTGTATTTGTAAGGATAAGTATAAGATTGTTCATCTATGGGGTTAAACAAAAACATTATTTATAAAATAATACATAAACTAATATAAATATATTTGGTCATTATTCTTTAAACATTTTATTATATTATATTGGAAATAATTTTCATAATGTTCAACATTCATTTTAGACTATATTTATTATATTAAAATCTTATTATTAATTCAATATGTGTCCTTTCATTCATTATAAAAATGTACAACCTCAAATTTATTATTTTGACATCATAGAGACTATTATTTCCACAAAACACTAAAACCCTATCATCATCATCCTTTTTAATTTTATATACTTGATGGTATTCCTAAAAGGAACACCTTAGGCCCCTTAAGAAAATATTGTAATAATATATTTCAAAATAAGGTACTCTTATTTACCAATTTATAAAATATCATTATTTTCAAGATAGTATAAATACATTGATACACTTAAAAAATAATAAATATAGTTTTATTAAGATATTTAAATATTAATATTATTATTTTACCACCATTTAAATTCTATTTTCCATCCAATATTAATCTTAATAATATCTTGTGTGTATATACGACTTACGATTTGTACATAGAAGTGTAATTAATTTTTCATCACCACCTTAAATGAATGGTTATAATTATAAAAATAGTGAATATACCTGTAAATTATTAAATATCAATAATGATGGAATTATAATATAATATATTTATTATTAAAATAAAATCTAGTGGAAAACAATAATGTCACTCATGCATACATGTGGAATAAAACCTCCACAAAGCGATGTGATTTGTTTTTCATTTCATATTTACAAGGATGGTAATAATGAAAAATTTAATGTGTATATATGTGTGATATTAATACCACGATTAAAATTATAGATATTATATTACCAAAATCATTTTATAAGGATGATAACTTCCATGGAAAGACATGTATCATAAAATAATGTAGTTAACACCAAAAATCATGAAAATAATATAATTTAAAAAAATGGGTGTTAAAATTTGATAAAGGGATTATATATGATTATTTAATATAAAAATGGTTCCTAAATGCAACTATAATACATGTAATTTTTTTAGGAGTTTAAAATCACTTTCTAGGAATGTTTAACTTAAGGTAAGGTTTCTTCGTGAAAAGTTTCTTTCATTGAGACATTTTAATTATTATGGACTTATTTATTTTTTATTTTTAATATAACACCACATTAAATTTTATGAAATGACATTGAGTTAAATTATATATAACTATATTAGGTTTTATTAAAATATATATGTTTGGATTTAAATTTGTAACACAAAATCACATAGTTAATTAATTATCACTTCAATTATAAGATATCTATAAGAGATTTATTCTCATTTCCACTCCATTGAGATATATTTCGGATTATGAAACAATTTCTTTTTATGTTTTATAAGTAATACAATTAATCTATATTTATAATGAGATTCTATTTCTTCAAGAAAAACTAAATATTAATTAAATTGGTTATAATTTAATTGTTCTATGAATTCATAAGATTTTATTATATATTATCATTTTATTTTGGGATTCAATAATTTATAATTGAAATAATATTAAAATACCGTTTACAATCTCCTTAATTTTTATTATACTATTTATTTGTAATTAGTTTCTATATTTTCAACAAAATTTTATTCTCTATGAATATTTAGTCATGAAAATAAATATATATAGAAAATATTATCTAATTTCTCGATTGATAATATATTTATTTCTTAAAATTCAATATTTTTACAAATTATTATACAAAAGAAATTTTATTTATATTCATGATTTATTTATAATGTTGTATGTTATCCATGAAATTTTAATTTTTTAAATGGAATATTTATATTGTTTTCTGAAAGGGACATTTAAGAGTTTTTTCATAAAATATCAATGTTAATATCCCCTTTTTAATTTATACATCATTAATGGATTTTCCCTATTCCATAATTATTGTATGATATTTCTATTATTTTAAATTTATAATTGTTTTAAAAATAGATATATTTAGTGAAAACATTTCTAAATGTATCTATTCAATTTCTTCTACTTTTAAAATATTATTAATTTTCTACAAAATCTACATTTTAATGGTCAACAATCATCTTTTGGTTAAATTTCTCATTATTAACGTTCTATTCAGACTTTCAAATTCTTATAATAATATTTCATATGATTATTTAGTTATCCTAAATATATATATTCATTGTGTTGTATATGTTTTTATTTCATAAACATTATATAAATTTGACTTTATGATGTTTTACAATGAAAGTTACTTGATTACCTGAGGAAATCCTTATAGTCAATATTATTTCCCCAATAAGGATGTTTTGTTGAAAATATAAATTCTTCTTAAGTTAACATAATAATTCAATACATGAATACTTTTTTGGTTATTCAATTATGGATGAGGATAATAAATTTATAGTTCCTTTAGTAATAAGTATGTTTCATGAGAAAAATAAATTGGGTAAATGAAATGGTTTTTTGGTGTTTTACTATCAATATATTATTCTTTTATGGGAAAAGGACATTACAAAATAGATATCATAGTGTTTGAGATCATGATTTTAAAATTTAATAATTTCTTTCATTGATAATTCATTCATTATTATCAATGTTATTAACACATATTTATTTTCCATGGATGCATTTTGTGCTCAATTTATGGAATAAAAGAATTTTTTTTCAATTATATTCATTATCATATTGAATATAGCATAATAAATAATGTAATATTTCAATATAAATTGTCCGTAATGACCATTTATGCTCACTGTTATTTTCATTCATTTAACTTCGATTTGACGAAGACATATTTGAATGAGTTTCATGGATGTTGATCATTTTCATTTGATGGTTAATATATATTAATCCAATTGTAAAATGGAATTCATTTATATAACTAGTTAATCAATGATAATAAACTAGTCATAACTTTGATATGATATGTCTTCAATCCTATTATATTGTAATAATGAAGACACCAGCTCTAGGTTACCAGAAATGGAGAAGTGGAACTTATTGATAAGGGATTTTTAGAAGAAACAATGGAAATAAGATTTATGAAATCATTGATTAATGAACATAACCTATTTTGAACTCTAAGTAAATTTCTTATCACTGGGTAGTTTCATAATTTTCTTAATGTTTATAATATGTTTTTTTAATAGTACATCATTATATGTATAGTACAATTGGATGTGGCTTTTTCATATATTAATGTCCTTGTAATAACACTGAAAATATTTGGTCAATTATAACTCATCAAAAATATTTATACATGGCGTGTATTACCTTATTGATCACCTAGATTGATACTCATGGGGGATATTATATTATGAAATAAATTTATTTAGGAATAATGAT
Source organism: Viscum album (assembly GCA_963277665.1). NCBI lineage: Eukaryota > Viridiplantae > Streptophyta > Magnoliopsida > Santalales > Viscaceae > Viscum > Viscum album. The sequence goes on along the minus strand of OY728163.1, from coordinate 1,796,405,981 downwards.
AAGGGATTTCAATATATGATAATAAAGGATGACCTCTAATAAACCTAATTCACCGTCAATTGAAAATAAGGATTCATCATTTATAAACCAAGAATATGATTACTCATAATTCTATGGTATTATACTATTAATGTAATTTATATGATTATTCTTGTTCGACTCATTTTTGGGATGAATATAGAAACAACCATGTTAACACAGGATGTTATGTATAGTGTGATGATGATACTCCAAATTAATTATCAATATAGTGAAATATATTGTGATTGTTTCTAATCAGTTTGGATGATAGACTATTAACAACATATTTATTTACTGATTCTCAGGCTCCCCAATTAGTAGATTGATTGATTTCACTGATATATTGATTTTTGTAGAAAATATTTAAAAGAATGATAAATTTCATTCATTTCAAAATTGTGGAATGTGACAACCACGAGAATGTCTCAATGGAATGTAACAATGATTTTTGAGGAAAAAAGGGCATTGTTCAATGAATTATCATGAAAAAGGAAAATTATTATGGAAGGAAATAATTTTCATCTGACAACCTTATTTATATTTCAATTTCTCCATTAGGGGGAATATAGGAATTATTTGATTCAATTATCTAATCCAATTTTTGAAACCTATATCAAAGATGTAATTTTCCAACGTAAATCATTATTAGTGATGGATTAATTTTTTTATGTATTTGGATTTAAGAATTATATTGTAGAATATTATGGCAATTATATTTTGGTTATAAGAATAATGAAACAACTAATGACTTATCTAATGTAGTTATTACTTATGGATTTGAAATAATATATAAAATGGTAACAATAACCAAGAAAAGTGACCTAGTCATATAGTGATTTTTTATAAAACAAATGATTAATGGAATTATATAACTTAATATTCACTTAATATAGTGTTAATATATTTTTTGTTGATGAAATGATTTAAATTAATATATTAAATTGTATAATGTTAATGATTTTTTAATTGAATATTGATATGATTAAAAGTGGTTGATGTTATCCTTGATGGCGTTGACAAAAAAATTCAATTTTTTAGAACTTATTCAATAATATATTCTTTTATTTAGGAAAGGAAGGAAAATGTAATTTTTTGGGGCATGCATTCTCTAATTATGGTTTTATGGTAATTCCAGGGATTACCATGTTTTTTTAGATTATTTTATCAATTTATTGTCAAACTTTTTATGTGATATTAATAAATTATTTATTTTAATATTGTGTATTAATGTTAAATTGATTGTGTATATTTGTTTAAATTTTATATATTTGGATTTTGAAATTGGTCAGACATATTATAAAATAACCAACCCATTAATTATTTATAAAATATATTATGTTGAACTATAAAAGTTATTTGATTAATTGTAATAACCAATTGGTTTTTAGTAAATATTTAGAGGCATAAGTAATGAATTATGGATCATATGATTTGTTAAATGTTAATTTTATTAATCCATTTATGAAATAATTTATCATGAATATTTATTTCTTAGAAAAAGATATGAAGTGGAAATTTAACAGTGAACAACCAATGAATGATATTATGAATATGAAATTGATGGAAAAAGAATGTATATTGTCTCTTTTATAATAATTATATATTAAAATAATCCTATAAATATAGGGAAATGACCTTGAAATCTAAATGGTATATATTTACAATCGTTTAAATGGAAAAAATTTCTATTAAGACATCATTGAATTGTGGTTTAATTATGGTTAACTTTTTCATGACCTTATAATCAATAAATATTTATTATTCATTGGGTGTTAGTTTCATATTAAATGCCCTTAGAAACAATTCAATATATCTTTATCCTAATCCAAAATATAGTTTTCTTTTGTTTTATATGACCTTTGTGTTTTACATTCCCTCTATATAATATGTTGAATTATTATTCTTGTATGTGATGTTGTTTCTCGGTAATGGTAGATCATTTGATGACAAAGATAAAATTTTTAAGGAATAATTTATTTAAGGGGATATAGTGTAATAGTAGGATATTTTAAAATGGGTCTACTATAAATAACTTTCATTACAAGGAAGACTGATCTATAGAAAAACAACGATACTCAATTAAAATATTATTTTGTTTTAATGTTCTTCCAAGACATTAATTTACTATGAAGGAACAATATAAACCAAATTACGAAATATATACAATGTTTATACCCAATATAGATTAATAAATTAATTATTTGGAATGAAACACTGAATTGATAAAAGATATTTTATTCTTTAAAAATATGATTTTTGAAAAAAAATTATTGGAATTTATTGTATTTTATCGTATTATGTAATTACATGATAGAACAATTAAAAACATTAATTGATAAAATGTACATAATTTTATAAATATCATATATAAATTTACTAAGGTTGAAATTTTCTTGTTTTTCTAATATGATTGATGTTTAATTGAATGGTGGAAAATAATGGGTTTTGAAATATTGTTCTTTATTTTTGTTAAATAATAAATTTAAATAGACCTAATATATTTTAGATTCTTTCATGAAGTAAAAGTTTATCTATTGTATTTAGATTAATCGTATTTTAATGAAAGTTTTTATGTATTTTTATATATGTAATTTTTTTGACTAAAACTTAATTTTTATGAAAGAAATTGTATCATATTACACATTTGTATTAAAAATAATTTCCTCTAATTCTAGATATTTTATCTAAAAAATCGGTACCATATTTGGAATAAGAGTTTATATTTTTTCTAAATATGTCACTATAATTTTTATGCATTATAAATTCAAAATGTGGTAATATTTATGACATTAGTATTGGTAAAGTCATGAAATAAAGGTTAAGAAAATTATGATAATGCATTAAAAATAAACCCAAAACCTTCATTTATTTCATTGGAGGGTGTCATTTGGCTGTAGTCATCCGAAAATATAATATTTCTAATTTTTCTACATTTGACCTTTCAACTGAAATTAATATTATTTATGTGAAGAAAATAAAAAAATCTGCTTCTCATTCATTTAAGTTATTTAGTATATTCTCATGAGGATGAAAATATGTTATTATTTAATATAAAAACATTTTTCAAAGATAAATAAATTAATTTTATAATAGTTATTTATTTCTTAATTTTAGTGACGATATATGTAAATTATATTTTAATGAAATAACAACACCATATTTATTATTTTTATGGAAAAATTAAATAAATTATTTAAAAAAAGAGAGAATATAATTTGATGGAAATATTTTAACCCATGACTGTTAATGATATATATGAAAAAATAATGATTTCATAAAAATATTAATTCTAACATACTATTTTTCTTCATTCTTATATGTTCAAATTAAATGAATAATATCAAAATAGACATTATTCATATTTTATAAAAATTAATATTTTTTTAATTATCTTAAATTAATAAAATATTTTTAGTGGAAATTAAATATCATAAATGTTATGAAATTTCATTGAATTTATATTTTAGAGAATATTCTTACATTCTATTGAAAATTATAATCCTTTAAGATTAAAAATTTGTAAATACAGTTAAGGATAAAATTGATTAACTATGGGATCAAACCCAATGATAAGTCATAAATTATATGTAATCATGTCCTAGTATTATTTTTTTATTTATTTTAGTGATATATATACATATATTCAAAAATATCCTCGGTTTAATACATTTATATGTAAATGAATTAATTATATTTAATTTATTCTAATTCCATATGTCTCATTCCATTCAATATAAATAATCCCCATGTATCTATTGTTCATTATGCCACCCAAACCCTCTATTCTAGAAAAACACAGATAAATCCCTCGTTATCATTCTTATAAAAGTAATTATAGTTCTTTACATCCAAAAATGCACTTGGTATGTTCTTTAATAGAAGTTATAAGGGATCACAATCCAATATACGGGTAATCATATTTATTGATTCATTAAAATTTATTAAATCCAATTGAAACCACTAATTATATTTTATCCATATTGAAATATTATATCCAGTATAAAAAATAAACTCAGATGCAATTATTAATCTGGTATTTAAAATTTTTATCTTTTCCATCCTATGAGAATCGAAAACATCGCATGTATGTATGTTTGTCTTACCTTTTACGTTTTTCTTTGTAATTAACTTATGATAACCTATTTACATGTAAGGTAAAAAATATATAAATAATAAATTCATAGGTTACTTTTGACATAAATATTATTATGTAATTATATTATCATATATAACTTATTACATTCTTATCCATTGGAAAACAATAACATCACTTATGTGTATGTGTGTACTTTGACCTCCCTGAAACGAGGTGATTTTTTAAATTTATGCATTACAGAAATTGTAATGGGGATAGTTTTAATTGATATATATGATATTAATTTCATGCTTACCATTATTAATATTATGGAACCAAACTAAATTTCATTTACTAGAATATTACTGAAAAAACATACATGAGAAAACAAAGTGATTAACATGTGTAATAATGATTGCTTTTAAAGGATTCTATCAAATGAGTGAAAAATGAACTTAATTGAACAATATGATTTTATAAGTATGATTATGGTTTTATTATTCATGCATAATAAATATTAATTTAAAATATAGTAGGTTTTAATCACTTATATGGAATTTTCATCCTAAGGTAAGGGCTCTTCGTATTTGCACTACTTCACTAAGATATATTTAATATTATGTTACTATATATTTTAAAGGGTGTTTACACTATGATTTTATATTTTATAGAATAAATAATTTATAATTCATGGTATTTCAATTTTCATTTAAAATTATTTCATCATAACTGATTAAATTGGAATGTTAAAAGTTGTATGGGGTTTTTTAACAACATTTCCAATAACTGTGTTATAATTTTACTTCATTGACTATATAATGAAATTTCTATGTGTAAAATGGAATATTAGTGTAATTTATTTTATTCATATTATTTTTGTTCATTTAAAATTTTGACACATAAACATGACATTAATTAGTTATAAATTCAATGATAAATTTTTTTTAATGGGATTTCATACCAATATCCACTCTATTGAGACATATATTGCATAATGATGTTCTTTAATTTATTTGTAGTTTATATATTTTCCATTCGATGAAGAGAACATGAATATCTATTATTTAATATTTATAATGATTAAATTCATGTTTATTTTCTGAGTGGGTAAAAATTGAGAAGTTACCAAAGTTGAAAGAATTAATTTTTGAACCTCATTTTCAATTGGGATTGATCGTATTTTTAATAAAATAATCCTATGATTTATACTTCATAAACTGTATCTGACTTATTATGCAATTCCTCTTTCTAGAGTATCAATATTTTTTACATATTTTCTTCTCTTGGTAAAAATAATCAATAAATAAAATATTTTAAATGAAATATTTAATTTCATTTTTATATAATATATTTTTTCCAAATCAATAGCCTTAAAAAAATTTAATTTTTTTTTAATTAATAAAATAATTTTTTAGTAAATTTTATATTATATTTATATTATTTCATGTATTTAACGAAATCATCCTAATTTTTCATAATTTTTTTGTGATATTATAAAACAAAATCTCAAAATAATAATTTTTATAATATTTGGTAAAAATGGGTTTTCCCATCTCAATTATATATTTATTATATCAAGTTTCATAGTTATATTTTTAATGGATTTTCAAATAAAACCGTTTAATAAAAATGTGTTTTAAATGTTTTACATTAATTTTCTTCAATTATTTCAACATTATATTTTACTACTAAATATTATTTTAGGATCGTTACTTATCATATTGTGATTAATTTTGTAGCCATTAACAAAATTTTGACAAATTAAGTTTCAAGAATAAATATTTCAGTACACATTAAATTTATCATTAATTCCATTAATAGTTTTATAGTAATGTTTTTATTTATAAACAATATAATAATTTTACAAATTGTGTTTTACTTGGAATGGTATTTGATATATGGGGGAAACCATGATAGTCCATTTTATTGACTTAATAATGATTTTTTTATAATTTATATTATTAATGAATTATATTTTTCTTTTCAATTATGTTGTGTAAATTTTGAATTCAGTGATGTATGTGAAACATAATTATATTATCCCGAAATTCAATGAAAATTCACATGTATAAAATTATTCGGAAAAATGAATTGTTTATTTCAGGTATGTATACCAATAATTAAATATATCATTGAATAAGGCCATTGAGGTAGAGATATAATGTTATACAAGATCATGCTATCCAATTTTAAGGATTTCCATTAAAATGAATTCAGTTTTTTTATGTATTTTATAACATCATTGATATTATATAAGTATGAATTTTTTTCAAGGTATTGATTAAATGTTATGTATTTTTTATTTATCATTATATAATAATTATAACTTATTAATTCATTATATCAATCATTATATCTAACCATTATTGAGTATTTAAGACTACAATTTTTTACCATTCACTATGATATAAAGAAAAAATAAATGATTGTGTATCAATGATTCCAGTCATTTTATCTTCTCTATTCCTTATATTTGCTTCCCAATTTATAATGGGTATCATATATGTATCTGGTTCATGAGGACTGAAAGGCATATCAGTTCATCAAGGCCAGATCATTTTAATCCTATACCAATTTAAAAATGTTGACAAGAACACTTGGTTATTGTATTTTAGGTTATTACACCGCTGGTGGTATATTTTAAAACCATTAGATATTTTATAGTGATGAACCTGAAAAGTGGATTAAAAATTAAAAAGGACATAGAATTAGAGTTATAAAATGGAATCTGTGATGGGGAAATATAAATTCAGAAACCTGTTTGATTATTATTAATGATTATGGAAAAAAATCTTCTGATTGATGGAAGAATTATATGTTCTTAAAAACACCAGGGGCCTTGTAACCAATATCATGTCAGTATGTAGGAATTATTTCATATTATAATATAGGGTTTGATCAGATCATATAAATCAAAAATGGAGTAAGGGAGAATAATTAGGAAACACATATATATTGATTATATCATTTTTGGAAGTTGAGATGATACCCAATACAAGAATATTTACAAATTTAATTATGATCTAATATGAAATATATTTATTTGGTGATATTTAATTCATAATTGGTTTATATGTGATTCTAATTAAGTACAAGATGTTTATATACCAATGAAAACATACAATTGATTTTTTGAAATTATTTCATATGTATGATTTTATACATATAAAATATCCAATGGATACCCATATAAAATTCTCTAAATATGGATAAGGTGAATATGTGGAAGTGATTCTATATTGAAAATTATTGATTATATACATTACATGATAGATACATGTACAATAATTGTTCTTGAAAACATGTCATTCCGAATGATACCATAGTTTTTTCACGGGAATTTACATGAAATAATTCATTAAGATACTTATATATATCGATCAGATGGTGGATTATGGTAATTATTATCTCAAACATTAATACCAATAATTAATTTTATAAATATATAATGAATAGGATAGTATAGTGGATGTCAAAAATTAGACCTTATAATGGGTTTTTTAACTAGAAACAATATAATTTATTAGCATAGTAAATTGAATAGGTGAAAATCTGTAATCATTTATATGTAAAATAAGTGGGAGAAATTCAAGAATTAACTTAATTGTTTTGAAGGAAAAACCAACTTATATATATTTGTATTTATGTATTATAAATAATTCAAATTATATGTGAATATTATACTACTATAAAAACATTAAAAAATCCCAATTAAACCTCAAAGAAAAAGAACATCGAAATAATGTTCCATTTAATAATGAAAAAGGTTCAGAAATAAGTTTTCACGAAGAAATATTTTTTTAATGAGACAAACTTTTTTATATCATGAAAAAAAACTTACCAATATATGATTTTGAAGGACATGATTCGGATCAGGGAGTTCAACTAAATCTAACCATTTAGATAGACTCATATATGGGACCCTACTCACCCATATGAATTTATTCAAGATAATTTGTGTGAATTATTCCCTCCCCTCATATTAATGGTTTTAAAATCATCACTTTCAATCTTTAAAGAACTGATATTTTGGTGGGATTACAATGTGGTGTATGATATGATTGAAAATGATGGGGTGTAGTTAATCTATATTGTGGAAGAGTGTATGAGGAAATTTATAGGGATTGGTCTAAGTTATCATTAATGAGGAATTTGGTACACTGTTTGATTACTTAAATTTTACAAGTTGTCCTTTCATATTAGTATTTTTCCCATTTTTATATTATTTACCCATTCAAGCACTATCCCATTCCCACATAGATTTTACGATCCATGAATCATTTTTTACTCATTTAATTTAAAGGATAAATTAACTATAAAGCATAGGGTTGTTTAGAAATTTTAGGAATTGTCAACAAACACAAATAGATATATTAGTGTAATAATTTTTATTAGAGGATTGTTCATATTGTCATTATTGATATGTTGTAAAAGGGTGATCGATTTATGTTTGGTGAATTTGTTTTCATTAATTTATATCTTGGCTTGTTATAGAGTTCATGGAAGGTATTAACAATAGATATATTCTTATAATATAGAACCCATACCATGGACCCTGATTTACCTCATTGGATATGATTCATTGTTAAATCTATACCTTTTTACCAAATGATACTCATTATAGGAGATCTAGCAAGACTATATAGGGTACCTGAACTATTTTACAAAACATAGGAAAAATTATTACTCAATGATGATGGTTATAAGTATCCATGAATTTATACATGTCCAATCCAAGACATCACTTAAGAATCATCTTGGAATTCTAGTGGCTGACCTTAGTATCCATATAACCAATAGGGATAATGTGGGGTGTGTGTGAATACCCCACTATGTGTGGGGAGAAGTGAATGTGGAGGACGCCCACCACACATGGATAATACAAGAGTAATGGTAATTACCTATCATACGTGGATTTTCATGGGAGGATATTGGTGAGAATAGGTTCCATTTTTACTTAGAGGATAAATTGAGTGACATCCAAGCATATTATGCATTTGAAATACATATGATGTTTTGATATGGAAATTTCAGAGTGTAGGACACTACAAAATTAATTAAACCATGGAGTTGTGTCCATAAATATGGATTTTTAATAGTTAATGAGATATATGAAAATATTGAGGGTAATTCTTATGTAAATGTGGCTACACTATAGTCTAGAAAATCGAAATATTACCCCAAAGTAGACACACTTATGTCATAAAGCATCATAATAAGTCACACTACAGATTTTGAATTGAAATGTGGAGAAATAATACTAGTAGATAGTTTAAATTTGGGTTTCCTATCATTCATTAGTGAAAATTTTGAAAATATTTATAAAAACCAATGTTATATTAGTGATTTAAGGTGTTAAAGGAGGTTATATTAATGTTAATAGATGTGTAATAAAGGATTTAATATACAAGGAGGGAGGATCTAGAAGACAATTTATTTTTATGTTGTTAGATAGTTTTCTATGTCATATATGTTGATTATAAACCCTATTTTACACTTATACATTTTAGAATAGTCATAATGGGGGTTGGATACACTTTATAGTCCAAGATCACACCCATCTAGGTAGTTTTCATCAACTAGCAGTTTTGATATGAGACTAAAAGGACTTACTCTTCATATTTATATGTGAATTCATGAAATATAAAGGAATATTATGTATCCGTATAAGGCCCCGGCCTTAATCCTTACTTAATATTGAATTAAATGAATAATTCACATTGAGGATCTTTTCAGGTTTAGAGTTTTATAGAATTAGGACATAACTATTACATCTCAAAAGATTAAAAAGTAGAAACATCTACTATGATTCCATAAAATAAAAACTCTTAAAAAGAAACATGTCTAGTTCCATGTTTTAGGTAGCATGACTTTCCCTTGATCCCATCCTTGACCCTATTCCACGTTATGTCCTGTGAAAAACATTTCAAAAACATGGGATGAGCATAAAAATCTCACTAAGGGATACACAAAGAATGAAAACTTTTAGTTTTTCAAAACAACAAGTTAACCATGTATACTTTATCAAAGTAATACTTTTCAACTTTTCGAAGTAGTAAAAACTCTTCACTGAATAAAAGTTCATTACTTACCCTTTTGTAACCAAAATATTACCATAAAACCGATATAATGATCACATAACATATAAAGGTAACTTGGGACATAAACATACTTAAGTGGAAGAACCATAAGGTCGACTTCCACACATATCACTTAATGGAATAGCCATTCGGCCAACGTCCATACATACTCAATGGAATATCCATACGGCCGACTTCCATACCCAATGCATTGGAGGTTATAACGTAACCACAAGTCCTGGAATTCACGGCACCACTCATCACATGGTTTATCACGTAACCACCCGTAAAATGTCCAAGTACCATTATAAAATTATAACACATAAAACCAACAAAAAGGAATGATAACATTTCCATATTTCAATCACAATATATCATTTTAAATATATTGACATAATATAATGATTTATCAAAAACATTTTCAATACCAAAATAAAAAAAAAGTATATGGTATTTATTTTATTTTAAAAACATTACAGCTTGTTGAGGAAGCCAAAGATCAAATAATTCTCGCGGCGGCGGAAAAGGTCGTTGTCACCGCGTATGTAAAAAGAAACATTCATTTTTGTCGTTTAGTAAAATGCTTCGTAGAAAAATTATTCCTTTTGAATAAACGTAAAAGTCAAAGGGTTTTATACACCATATAAAATAATGTTATGTATAAAAAAAATATGCCTCAATGAAAGGTGATTGAGACGAAGTCCCATACAAAGATGTTATCCTTGGATTAAGGAAAAATAAATTACGTAATTATGTGTGACAAATGAATACCCCAAATATATGTGGATATTAAGTGTAAAACAATCAGAGGTTATTCACACATATTCATATAACGAGACATTCAAGGAGTGCAAGTTTATCCCAATGAATCAAAATTGGGTTAAAAAGGTCCCTCGAAAAAATTCGACAGCCTAACGGCGTCACTTCCAAATTCATAAAATGAGTTGATGAGAGAGAAAATGGAATCTCATCACTTGGACATAAAATTTACATAAATAAGGATATATAAGAAAATATCCCAACATAATATCATGTGAAATAAAAGACATAACAAAAGAAGTCTTTTAAAAAGAGGAGGGTGAAAGGTTCCATTACCGACATTGTTATCTTTCAAAACATACATCCCGGGAAAGAAGGACAATACAACATTGATGTAAATACTCATAAATGAATGTATATTACACAATAAGTAAAATAATGGACAGTACATACACCACTCAAATGACATTGTGACAAATGTAGCATAAATATCATGGGAATAAAAGTGAGATGAAAAATCGCTTACGAAAACTCAGCAGCCTAACGGCGCCACAAAAATGGTTTGATATGATCAAATAGGGTCTCTCATCATATTAACATATAGTTTAGAGAAAGAGGAATATAAAAGAAAATCCCCCAACATAACAAAGAGGAGCTTAAAAGAAGTGACATAAAGGAGAGTACTTAAAAAGAAAGAGAGAGAGGTAAAATCTCTTACGAAAATTCCTTAGCCTAATGACGCCACTCAAAACATCCAAAATGGATTGATGAGAGAGAATAGGGTCTCTCGTCATATGAACATAAAAATTTAAGTTAGAGTAATATAAAATAACAACCCAATAACAAGAAAGATGAGCTTTAAAAGCAATGACATAAAAGAGTGTACATAAAACGAAAGAGAGGAGTAGGATCCCTTACCTCGTGACCGACATGGCTGGATCGTTCTTTAATCTCCTGAATAATAAAATTTGGTCAATTTATTATTGCTTAAGGACCTCCTTTAAATATTATTATTCAGTTCATATCACATATTATAAAGTTATAATAATTGGTTATTAAATTGAGTTCGTGTCAGACGTTTTTGTCGATGTTCAGTACATGAGTAAAAATTGAACTTATTGGAAAAAAAATTTCCATGTAGTTATAGGTAAATCATCTCCAGAATAGTATTAATGTTTTAAATATCATATATATACAGTATATATTAATTTTATACTATTCCATATCATTTGGAGATAAAAAAATTAAATTCACTGTTCATGGAGACGGTAGGCCGTACGTACGCATGAACGCTACTTTCATTTTTTTGCCATATTAATGGAATTATAACAAAATGAGAGATATATATATTATAATTCCATAATTATACCCATCATTGAGATTTAATATATTACATATATATCCATTATATATATGTACTTATAATAGTACATAACATTTGGAGATAAGAAATGAAATGTACCGTTCATGGAGACGGTAAGCCGTATGTACGCATGAACACTACTTTCATTTTTTTTGTAATCAACTGTATGAAATAATAAATATATAAAGTTATAGTATAATTCCAGTAGGATAACATATGTAATACCATTAATTCCATCCTTTATACGTCCCACATATGGCATTAACGAATCAAATCACTTTGAGGGGGCGGTAGTCTGCACTTCCGAAAATGAAGACATCGCATTTACCCATAATGGAAACCATAAAGGTATGCCATAAATAAAAAATACAAAAGCTTAAGGAAAACATAAACATATTATATATCATATATAAATATAGTGACATCTTAATGGCCACCATTGATGGTGTTAAATTTTTTTTTAACAATCATCGTTTCGGGAGGCAGAAATTCGCCATCCACAGAAACAGTATGTTTTTTAACAATTAGATGTAGGTGTGTGTAAGTGTAGCACGAATACTTCTTATAAAAACATCCTAGTGTATTTAAAATACTTTATTTGTTACAAAATAAATGAATAAAAAGAGTTTAGGGGGTTGGAGAAGCAAAATAAAACAAAAGGACACAAGTGAAGACATTACTTTTAAATCGGGTAACTTCATTTGATTTGAGATCAAAGTCTTCCTTGGAAAGGATTATGCCCCAAGTGAGGCTTAAAGGAGTTATAGAGAGATGTGGAGAGATGAAATTGGAAGGGGTTGGCCGAGCCAAAGGCATGAGAGTTGTGGGTAAGGAGGTAGAGGTGGGGGCCTTTTATAAGAGGAGAGGAGGGGCACTCTTGGAAAGTAAAGAAATGTTACATTATTTTAGAATGAGTTTAGGATTTTAATGGTTCCACAGTGATGTTTTTCGAGGATAAGTTGATAAGGGTTAGAAATGCACCCATAAAATAGGTTTTGAAGAGGTGTAGGTCTTAGATATTACATTATCTTTCCATTTTATTTAAATCGTTAAATAATGAGGTCATCGCTGCATCATCAGGATGTCATAAATAATTTAATTTATTAATGTCTAAAAATTATAAAAAAAATACTATGATGTATGAAATATTTTTTTCTTTCCAATTACTATTTATATTCAAAAATATGACTTGTAAAACCCCGTGTAAAAATTGTTTTAGTAAAACATCTCATGTTTGTGTCATTTTTACTTTAACATTAAATAAAAAGGTATTTATGTCATTTTCCAACCAAAGTGGCTCCATGGGGTCCCCATGTTGACCCATGGATTTTCTTGGTCGGCCATGACACATCCAATGAGGGTAGGACATGTTTCTAGGTCATTTCATATTATTAAAACATTATTCTTACCATAAACTACACTAATTACCTCTAATCGCGATTAAAAACTTAATAAGTTACTATTCACTAAAAAATTATTTAAATCCCATTGAATCACATTTTACTTCTTAATGAAAACCATGTATGTCGGACATATGAATTTCAAAACACAAAGGTGGAAAAATCTCATTTAAACGGAAAATCAGTTTTTATAAGAACCACTTAGTGGTTTCACTATTCATCAAAATTGATGTTTTTCAGAAAATTAACAAAAATTCACCCTAACCTATATTTGTTATTCCGAATTCAAAAATGATGCCAATTTTAACAAATTCAAAACATGTAAATTGTATTAATTAATTTAATAATTAATTCCTGCTGTCAAAACAAAGAGCGTGTTTTTATGAAACAAAATGTATCAAAAGATTGACACTAGTTTAAGTCCGATTTCAAAGTGAAATTAATTCCAACAACCACTATTAGATTAAATGGTAAAAATATATTCTAATTTCACATAAAAAACAACTCAAAAGATAATATAATCATATAAATATATTATATTAAAAAGTGGTTTTGAATTAAAATACAACATTTTTCACTATTCTTTAAAAATTGATATTTTTCGGAAAAATACAAAAAAAATACACAAAGTAAATTTTGGTGTCCTGATTCTAAAGAAGAATTTTAATTTGTCAAATATAACACATTAAATTTTTAAAAAGTGATTTTAAAAGAGGTTCGCCTTCAAAAGGAGGTTAATCGACCTTTTAAAGAATATTAGAATGTTTACGTTTAAAATTTGATTCATTCGCATTTTTAATCCTCTAACATTTACTGTAAAAAGTAAAAATATTTGACAAACATATATAATCATTTTGTAGTTTTTTCTTTTCATTCCCTCCATTAAAACGGCTAGGCGTTAACTACTATTTAAAATAATATTATTTTATTATTAGAGTGCAGCGTAAGATTCCAAAGAAACTTGTTATTGCGTGTTGGGTACGCCATCGAGCATAGTGTCCCCTTTAAAGTCATATTAATATTTTATTCACAAATATGGATAAATGTGAAAATGGAATACTCTTTATTTACCTGGGGTGTTACATCCTTCCCCCTTTTGGGAATTGCGTCCTCGCAATTTTAAAATTGGGATTGGAAACTTCATTGAAAATCTCATATCGTAACAAGAGTCAGTAAAACAATCCCTTTAAAATAAAGAAATATAAGTACAAAGGTCACCAAAGTTAACCCATACTAGGAATCCAAGTATGAAAATATGGACATGTAGGAAAAAAACAAAGGGTCATGTTCTGATGGAGAGTGATAGTAAACATGTCTAGGAGGAAGTTAACCATAAGAAAATCACAAACTTGTGATGGGTTAAACGGTATTCGATTCCCTAGTAGGAAAAGATAACAGACCACATTTTTGTTTTAAGTTACTCTTCATTGAGGAATTTATTTATGAGATTAACTAAAACATAAGGAAGCATACATAATTGTCATGTAGAAATTCATCTTTTACTAGATTTCTTCCACGAACTCATATTTTCTCCAAAAGACGAGTATTTAGGAAGACTTGTTCACATTAACAGTACTATAATCAACATCTAGAGAATCACCTAATCCACAAAGGAGAACTATATATTTCAGATGTCTTTAGACAAAATCCAAAACCAAAACCAAAAAGGTTAGTACATGATCATATAATCCAGAAAAGGATAACCCTTTATAAAAAGAAAATATATTCTTAATCTCTAAAATTTGTCCAACAAAACCCAAAGTTCAACGAGGACCATTCGATAAACAATTTGTCCATAAAATTCTTCAAAGTAAACCAATATAATATTTAAACCCAAATATTTGAAGGATTTTGGCACATAGTCTTCCCAGTTAAATCGTAACATTTATCACCAAACAACATCAGTTGCTCCTAAAGACTCGTATTGAAAAGTAATTAACATAATCATATATCCTCCATGATAGGTTAATAATTTTCATAAATAACCCAAAATCAACTTACTCTAAATTCATAAAATCATCTAAATAAAAAAAATCAGTCAAACTAACCAGGGACTTCATGTAGTCCAGTGGTAGGTGATAAATACCAGTCACACTTTGGTTGTGGGTTCAATTCCCGCAGCTTTGTCCGAGGCGATGGGTTGTCACACGGTCTGGATGTTGTCCTTTTTCCAAAACTATATAATTTTAAAACATTCCCCAAAACGAGATAAAATCTTCAAAAATGATCATAACATATTTTAACCCCAAGTTTATCTCATGCCTTTCATTTTCAATAATAACATATAATAACCCATAATTACTTCAAAAGTAAGGATCATATAAACTCTAATGGTTACCATTATAATTATTACCTGAACTTCCACATCGATTGGTCATCTCATACATGATGCATTAAAGAACATACCAAGGTTCAGGTGGTTGATCTTGAATCCTTGATAGTTGGTTTAGAACAACCACGAGTTTCCTCATTGAATACACCATTTTATCTAGTATCCTAATCAGAGAACCACCACAGTTTCCTTCAAACCTGTTGTTTCTTTGGTGCCTGCTAGATCCATCCATTCACTAAAAACAGAAATGTTAGTGTGAGTATATAAACTAAACCATCATGTACTAATGAGGGAGATAAACACTAATATATACTTACTCATTCACTTTATCTAAAACTAGGACTCTTTCGGAAATACTAACCATTATAGTAATGTCACTTATGCTTAGAGGATACCCTAACCTCTAAAGTTATCTGAACCAACATTTGATACCAACTATAAAGCCCAGGCCTTAAACCTTACTTAATATTGAATTAAATGAATAAATCACATTGATGATCTTTTCATATTTAGAGTTTTAGAGAATTAGGACATAACTATTACATCTCAAAATATTAAAAAGTAGAAACTTCTACTAAGTTTCCATAAAATAAAAACTCTTAAAATGAAACATGTCTAGTTCCATGTTTTAGGTATCATGACATTCCCTTGATCCAATCCATGACCCTATTACACGTTAAGTCCTGTGAAAAACATTTAAAAAACTTGGGATGAGCATAAAAATCTCAGTAAGGGATACACAAAGTGTAATGCCCTGACCCCAGCTACCTAGAGTCGTTGCATTACTTCGTAAAATTGGCATGATCACAAAGGATCAAGTCTCGAAAGACCAATTAGATTATTTGCCTTGGAAACACTAGATATATTCATAAATGTTACATTACAACATAATGTGAAAAACTACAATAACATAGTGTCCATTTTCCACACTCATATCCCCTTCAGACTATCCCTGCAGGTCATTCCTAAAATACTTCTTCACAACCTGGAAAAATTAAAACATTGAAAGGGGTGATCTCAGATGCTCAATAAGGATAACAATATAGCGGATGCTTTTATAAATAAACAATATCATTTAAGGCAATGTATAACTAAAACAAAAGCCTTTTTAAACTTGAACTTCAGCATAATATGGAAAAAATAAAATTTAATAATGCCATTTACATACTCACATGAATATTCTACTAGTCGAATAATCCCATGAAATATCAATAACCACTTTCATAATGATAGAATGCATAATGCCAGACAATCATAACCATGTAGTCAAGGCCTCGTGCGAAGACCACAAATAAGATTTTGTCAAGGCCTCATGCCAAGACACTAGTTTGTCTCATTAGACCTACCGAAGCAATTTTTTTAGAATATACTTACGTTTAAAATTCCTCAAATATACTCCAGTGTTTTTCTGAAAACATTATGCAAGATTCTGAAAACAAAATAACTAATTTTGAGGCTGCTCGACTAATTACAGGCTATGATAGGTCCACGCCCAATCCCTTCCTATCAACTACACTTGAGATTCAGGTTTTCTGAAAACATTTTTAAGATTTTATTAAATAAGTATACATTTGCACTATATTTTCATATATTTGAGAGAAATATCTTTCTCTTTTTTGAAATCATTTAAAAAAAGTTTAGGCTTGTGGAAGAAGATGAAACTCAAATAATGGTCACGGCAGCGGAGAAGTCGTTGTCTCCGCATACATACGAAAAAAACATTTGTTTTTTGTTTGGTAAAACACTTCATATAAAAAAGTTTCCTTTCTAATAAACGTAAAAGTCAAAGGGGTTTATACACCGTATAAAAGGAAGTTGTGTATAAAACCAAATATGCCTTAATGAAAGGATATTGAGACAAAGTCCTTAAAAAGATAATTTTTAAAATAAAATAGATCTATTATGTGTATTAACTATAAGTACACATAAAAAAATTACAAATACAAGATAGGACATAATAATATCATGACATAATTTGAAAGTAGGAGATTAACCCAAAGAATAGAAATTTGGTTAAGAAGTTACCTTACCTTGTGTCCGATATGATTCGACCGTTCATTAACCTCCTGAATAATAAACTAGAGTTAATATCTACCATTTTCAATTTCATTATCCTTTTTATATCACTTATTACAATGTTATGTACATTATGTAATTATTTATGTTTATAATGGTCTTTTTGTCGATCTTAGGTACTTGAGTCAAAAATATACTTCTTATAATTACAAGTTGTTCATGTGGTGAAATATCCATTATATACAGATTATTATTCATTATGTAGATATCATATATATCATATATATCCATTATATACATTCATTTATAATATTACATAACATTTAGAGGTAAGAAATGAAATGCACCGTTCATGGAGACGGTAAGCCGTACGTACGCATGAACGCTACATTCATTTCAATTTCGTATTTAATGGAATGAAATCATAATAGTATAAAGGTGTATTATAATTACAGTATAATATCATATACAATATCATTTACTCCATCTTTTATACATCCCACATATGGCATTAACGATTCAAATCACTTGGAGGGGGCGGTAGTCCGCACTTCCTAAAATGAAATTATCACGTTTACCCATAATGGAAATCATAAATTATGCCATAAATGTGAAATAAAGAAGCATAATGAAAACCTAAACATAATATATATATCATATATGAAAATAGTGTCATCAAAATGGCCACCATTAGAGGTGTTAAAAGAATATTGAACAATCACTGTTTCGTGAGGCAGTATTTCACCACCCACAGAAACAGTATGTTCTTTAACCATTAGACGAAGGTGTGTGTAAGTGTAAACCAAATACTTTCATAACAACATCATATTATATTTTAGACACTGGTTTTGTTACAAAATAGAGGAATAAAAATAGTTTAAGGGGTTGGAGAAGCAAAATAAAACAAAAAAAACATTAGAGAAGACATTACCTTAAAATCGGGTAACTCTTTTTGATTTGAGCCAAAGGCTTCCTTGGGAAGAATTCTGCCCAAATTGAGGCTTCTAGGAGTAATTGAGGGAAGTTGGGAGAGTATTTGGGCAGAGGTTGGCCGAGCCAGAAGGCTTTGAAAGTGTGAGTATGGTGGTAGAGGTGGGGGCCCTTTATAAGTGGAGAGGAGGGGCACTCTTGTAAACTAATGAAAAGTCACTTTATTTTAAGATGGTATTCGGATTTAAGAGGTCCCAATTTGATATAATTCGAGGATAAAGTGCTATGGCTTCAAAATACACCCATCCAATAGGTTTTTAACATGTGTAGGTCATAGATATTACATTATCTTTCCATTTTATTTAAATCGTTAAATAATGAGGTCATCGCTGCATCATCACGATGTCATAAATAATTTAATTTATTTAATGTATAAATTTTATAAAACAAATACAATGATGTATTAAATATTTGTAGCTTTCCAATTAATATTTATAGTCAAAAAGATGACTTGTATAACCCAATGTAAAAATTGTTATAGTAAAACATTTCATGTTTGTGTCATTTTTTACTTCAACATTAAATAATAGGTATTTATGTCATTTTCCAACTAAAGTGGCTCCATATGGTCCCCAAGTTGACCCATGGATTTTATTGGTCGGCCATGGCACATACAATGAGGGTAGGACATGTGTCAAGCTCATCTCATGTTAGTAAAACATTATTTTTACCTAAAACTACACTAATTACCTCTAATCGCGATTAAGAACTTAAAAGTTACTATTCACCAAAAATTATTTTAATCTCATTGAACCACATTTTAATTCATAATGACAACCATGTATGTCGTATTTTTGAAATTAAAAACATAGAATTGGTAAAATTTCATTTAAACGAAAAATCAGTTTTTATAAGTACCACTTAGAGGTTTCACTATTCATAAAAAATTGAAGTTTTTCAGAAAAATCCCACAAATTCACCCTAAGATATATTTGATATTCTGATTTCAAAAATGAGTTCTATTTTAAAAAATTCCAAACATATAAGTTGAATTAATTAATTTTATAATTAATTCCCACTGTCACAACAAATAGCGTGTTTTTAAGAAACAATTTATATCAAAAGATTGACAATTGTTCATGCCCAATTTCAATGTTAAATTAATTCTAATGACCACCATTGGATAAAATGGTAAAAATATATTCTAATTATACTTTAAAACCACTCAATAGTATAATTTGTCACTATAAGATATATTTATTAAAAAATTTGTTTTTAAGTATTTTTCACTATTTATAAAAAATTGGAAGCTCTCAAAAAATGACAAGAAATTCAACATTGGATAATTTCAATATTAAGAATAAAAAAATGAAGTCCATTTTGAAATATAAAATTTATATAATTTCAAAATTTGGGTATTACTATTTATAACTACTACTTTGATTGGTCGCGGTGTGTTAGAATCTCGAACTTGTGTACAATGCAAGCTATTGCATTATTGAATGAGAAGCGTATCGTGGAAGCTCGGGGTGTTTCATTCTCCCTTCCTTCAATAAATTGCTTCCTCACAATTTGATATTTTTCTTTGAAAATAAAAGGTTGAAAATAGAAAATACCTTTGTGGAGAACCCACATCAGAAATAAGGTTAATTAAAATATAACTTTAAAAGATAGAAAGATAAGTACAAAGGTCACCCGAGATATCCCATACTAGGATTCTAAGAAAATATGGATATGGAAGAAAAAAAACCATCAAGGTCTGATGGAGAGTCGTAGAGAACTATATTAGGAGAAAGTTCACCATAAGAAAATCACAAACATGTGATTGGTTAAATAGTCATTGAATCCTCAATTGGAAAAGTTATCCAGAAACTTTTTTGTTTTAAGTTACCATTTATAAAGTTGAGGAATTTATTTAGGAGATTTACTAAGAACGTAAGGGAATATACATACTTGTTATGTATACTTTCATTCTTTAATAAATTTTTACCACAACCCCATCTTTCACTCTAAAAGGTAATAGAACTCAAAAATATTATATTTATCCTAATTGTATAAGGTTTAAAATATTAACACATACCATTTAGATTAGTAAAACTATTTCGTAATAACCAGGGACTTCTTGTAGGCTAGTGGTAGGTAATAAAGGTCGGTCTCACTATGGTCGTGGGTTCGATTCCTGCAACATTGTCCGACGCGACAGGTTATGCCCCACCATGCAGGTTGACCTTTTCCTAAAACTATAGTATTATAATATTCCAAAAAAAATCATCAGAAATGTTTTAACCTTAAACAATACTATCCAAATATCAACTTAATTCATTCCAACATTTATATTTATCCAAAATACCTCTATCCATACTTTCTCTAAAAGGACTCTAAATTCCAAAATAAATTCATCAGATTCCCCAAAAAAAGTAAAGTTTCTCTTATTGTCACATACTAAAATATGATTACCTTCATCATATTAAAACCTTAATGAAAACTACAAGTACTGTAGTACAATTATTATATATATCAAAATATTCTTATAACCATAATCTAGTTCTTGAGTCCAAAAACACAAATTCAATAATTATTCAACTTCATCTATAGTAACAGCATAAGCTTGGCCTTGATCCCATTGCCTTTTCTGAGTTAAGTTTCCCTGAAGCTTAGGACATTCATTTGCATAATGCCCCATTTCCCTACAATTTTAGCATTCAACATTTGATAGCCTCTTTCTTTCCCTTGCAATCACGAGCCGGGTGACCTTTTTCTCCACATTTGTAACAAACTCTCATTCCTTTTAGACAAGTACCAGGGTGATTCTTCCCATAATTATCACATAATTGAAAATACTTCTTTCCATTTTTCCCTTTATTTGTCTCTTGTTCCACCGTTCTCTTCTTATCTTTCTTTACTTTGTTGTCACAAGACTTAAGGAATTCCTTTTCTGTTTTGATAGAACATTAGACTACATCTTCATACAGTGAGAAAGATTGTGATACTAAAGCTCGATGGAGAAACGGTTTTAACCCATCAAAGAAACGATCAATATTACTTTTTGGGTTACGTATATAATCTGCAGTATGCCTCGCTAACCTTGTAATATAAGCCTCATACTTTGCGATATTCTCATTATCCTTCTGCCTCAGACTCAGAAATTTCCTTTCCATATCTTCTCGATGGTAACGAGGAAAGTATTTTTCTAAGAAAAGCTCTTTGAACTCCCTCCATTCCATATTCGATACGTCTTCATCTTCATTTGTGTTTTGAATCAGCGACCACCACTGATCGGCATCTCCAGTGAGGCAGTAAACTGCCATGACAACCTTCTCCCTTTTGCTACTCCCCAAGGCATGGAATATTTTCTCTAAGTAGTTTATCCATTTCTCAGCTACTAATGGATTTGTTCCCCCATTAAATGTTGGCAGTTTTAGCCTCATGAAGCGGTCTAACATTGATCCTCCACGTTGTGGATCAGGGTGATCCATAAGAGTAAGGTTATTATTCATAACTTGAGTGAGTTGTCCCAGTATGGTAATAAGTTGATCAGAACTAGTTGTATCTCCAGATCCACAATAATTATCTTGAGAAGGAGGGAAATCCCTACACGGAGTGCGTGCATTTATACAGTTTCCATTCCTTCCACTAGGCACCATTTCTATACAATGGCATAAACTAGATTAGTTTATGAATCAAAATAAATATTTCCAAAATTATAAAATACTTAAAAAATTTAACTATTTATGGATATAATCCATAGAAATGTTTTTGTTGAGGAATTATATACTCATATCCCTTCATAGTGGTTTGTAAAGAAAATGAAATTATCCTAAGAATATCTGTCGGGAGTGTCGTAACCATGAGTGCAGCAAGGCTCGTTGTCGTGCACCAGTTCCCGTTCGAGTCTAGCTCAAAGCGGTGTTTTCAGGTTTTACCCCTAGGTACATCTGTGCCAGAGCCACATCTACCTGCTCGTATCTAGACATGGATGTATTGCTCGGAAAACTCACAAAATCTCTATAATACAAAAATTCTAGGAAGTTCTTCTATAATAATCTTCAAAGTATATCATTGGGCTATGTGCTCTAATCAGAGTTTATCTAAATCTATCTTCCAAGGTTAGTACTAAACTACCTCTGATACCAACTGTAACGCCCCGACCTCAGCTACCCAGAGTCGGTGCATTACTTCTTAACATTGGCATGATAAAAAAGGATCAAGTCTCGAAAGACCGATTATTTTAGTAGCCTTGGAAACACTAGATATATTCATAAATGTTACATTACATCATCATTGTGAAAAACTACAATAACATAGTGTCCATTTTCCACACTCATATCCCATTCAGACTATCCCTGCAGGTCATTCCTAAAATACTTCTTCACAACCTGGAAAAATTAAAACATTAAAAGGAGTGAGCTCAGATGCTCAGTAAGGATAACAATACAGCGGAAGATTTCATAAATAAACATTAACATTTATGGAAATGTTTAACTAAAACAAAAGAATTTTTAAACATGAACTTCAGCATAATATGGGAAAAATAAAATTAAATAATTCCATTTACATACTCACATGGATATTCTACTAGTCGAATAATCCCATGCAATATCAATAACCACTTTCATAATGATGGAATGCATAATGCCAGACTATCATAACCACGTAGTCAAGGCCTCATGCCCAGACCACAAATAATATTTTGTCAAGGCCTCGTGACAATACACTAGTTTGTCTCATGAGATCTACCGATGCAATTTTTTTAGAATATACATACGTTTAAAATTTCTCAAATATACTCCAGTGTTTTTCTGAAAACATTATGCAAGCTTCTGAAAACAAAATAACCAAATTTGAGGCTGCTTGACTAATTACAGGCCATGATAGGTCCACTCCCAATCACTTCCTTTCTACCAGACTCGAGAGTCAAGTTTTTTGAAATTTTTTTTAAGGTTTCATTAAATATGTATACATTTGCACTGGATTTTCATATATTGGAGAGAAATATCTCTCTCTTTTTTGAAATCGTTTAAAAAAAGTTAACGCTTGTGGAAGAAGATGAAACTCAAATAATGGTCACAGAAGCGGAGAATTCGTTTTTTCCTCATACTTACGACAAAAAAAGCATTTGTTTTTTGTTTCGTAAAAGACTTGGTATAAAAAAGTTTCCTTTTGAATAAACGTAATAGTCAAAGGGGTTTATACACCGTATAAAAGGAAGTTGTGTATAAAACCAAATATGCATCAATGAAAAGAGATTGAGATGAAGTCCTTAAAAAGGTCATTTAAAAAAAAGATCTATTATGTGTATTCACTATAATTACACATAAATAAATTACAAATACAAGATAGGACATAATAATATCATGACATAATTTGAAAGTAGGAGATTAACCCAAAGAATAGAAATTGGGTTAAGAAGTTTCCTTACCTTGTGCCCGACATGATTGGACCGTTAATTAACCTCATGAATAATAAACTAGAGTTAATATCTACCATTTTCAATTAAATTATCCTTTTATATCACTTATTACAATTTTATGAACACTATGTAATTATTTATGTTTATAATGGTCGTTTTGTCGATCTTAGGTACTTGAGTCAAAAATAAACTTCTTATAATTACAAGTTGTTCATGTGGTGAAATATCCATTATATCCATAATTATATTAATTATGTAGATATCATATATATCATATATATCTAGTATATACATTCATTTGTAATATTACATAACACTTATAGGTAAGAAATGAAATGCACCGTTCATGGAGATGGTAAGCCGTACGTACGCATGAACGCTACTTTCATTTCTATTTCATATTTAATGGAATGAAATCGTAATAGTATAAAGTTTTATTATAATTCAAGTATAATATCATATACAATATCATTTAGATCATCTTTTATACATCCCCCATATGGCATTAACGATTCAAATCACTTTGAGGGGGCAGTCGTCCGCACTTCGTAAAATGAAATTATCGCGTTTACCCATAATGGAAATCCTAAAGTATGCCATAAATGAGAAATACAGAAGAATAAAGAAAACATAAACATAATATATATATCATATATGAAAATATTGTCATCAAAATGGCCACCATTAGAGGTGTTAAAAGAATATTGAACAATCATCGTTTCGTGAGGCAGTATTTCGCCACCCACAGAAACAGTAAGTTCTTTAACCATTAGACGAAGGTGTGTGTAATTTTAAACCAAATAATTATCATAAAAACATCCTAATATATTTTAGATACTGGTGGTATTACAAAATAAAGGAAGAAAAATAGTTTAAGGGGTAGGAGAAGCAAAATAAAACAAAATAACATTAGAGAAGACATTACCTTAAAATCGGGTAACTCTTTTTGATTTGACCCAAAGGCTTCCTTGGAAAGAATTTTTCCCAAAGTGAGGATTCTATGAGTAATGGAGGGAAGTTGGGAGAGTATTTGGGTAGAGTTTGGCCGAGAAAAAAGGCTTTGAATGTGTGAGTAAGTTGGTAGAGGTGGGGGTCTTTTATAAGTTGAGAGGAGGGGCACTCTTGGAATGTAAAGAAAAGTCACTTTATTTTGAGATGGTATTCGGATTTAAGAGGTCCCACATTGATATAATTCGAGGATAAGGTGATAAGGGTTAGAAATACACCCATCCAATAGGTTTTGGACATGTGTAGGTCTTAGATATTACATTATCCTTCCATTTTATTTAAATCGTTAAATAATGAGGTCATCGCTGCATCATCATGATGTCATAAATAATTTAAATTATTTAACGTCTAAAAATTATAAAAAAAATACTATGATGTAGGAAATATTTTTAGATTTCAAATTACTATTTATAGTCAAAAATATGACTTGTATAACCCCATGTAAAAATTGTTTTTGTAAAACATTTCATGTTTGTGTCATTTTTTACATTAACATTAAATAAAAGGTATTTATGTCATTTTCCAACTAAAGTGGCTCCATGGGGTCCACATGTTGACCCATGTATTGTCTTGGTCGGACATGGCACATCAAATGAGGTTAGGACATGTTTCATTCTCATCTCATATTATTAAAACATTATTTTTACCTTAAACTACACTAATTACCTCTAATCGCGATTAAGAACATAAAAGTTACTATTCACCAATAATTATTTTAATATCATTAAACCACATTTTACTTCTTAATGACAACCATGTATGTCGGATTTTATAAATTCAAAACACAGAAGTGGTAAAATTTCATTTAAACGAAAAATCAGTTTTTATAAGTACCACTTAGTGGTTTCACTGTTCATCAAAAATTGAAGTTTTTCAGAAAAATTCAAAAAATTCACCCTAAGATATATTTGATATTCCGATTTCAAAAATGATTTCTATTTTACAAAATTACAAACATATAAGTTGCATTAATTAATTTAATAATTAATTCCCGTTGTCACAACAAATAGCATATTTTTAAGAAACAATTTATATCAAAAGATTTACAATTATTCATGCCCAATTTCAATGTTAAATTAATTCTAATGACCACCATTGGTAAAAATGGTAAAAATATATTCCAATTATAATTTAAAACCACTCAATAGTATAATTTTTCACTATAAGATATTTTGATAAAAAAAGTTGTTTTTATGTATTTTTCATTATTCATAAAAAATTGGAAGCTCTCAAAAAATTAAAAAAAATTCATCTTTGGATAATTTCGATATTCAGAATACAAAAATGAAGTCCATTTTGAAATATAAAATTTATATATTTTCAAAAAGTGGGTATTACTATTTATAACTACTACTTTGATTGGTCACGGTTTGTTAGAATCTCGAACTTGCATACAATGCAAGCTATATAATTACTGAATGAGAAGCGTATCGTGGAAGCTCGGGGTGTTACACAAAGAATGAAAACTGTTAGTTTTTCAAAACAACAAGTAAACCATGTATACTTTATCAAAGTAATACTTTTCACCTTTTCGAAGTAGTAAAAACTCTTCATTGAATAAAAGTTCATTACTTACCCTTCTGTAACCAAAAGATTACAATAAAACCCATATAAAGATCACATAACATATAAAGGTAACTTGGGACATAAACATAATGAAGTGGAAGAACCAAAAGGATGACTTTTACACATATCACATAATGGAATAGCCATTCGGACAACTTCCAAACAAAATTAATGGAATAGACATACGACCGACTTCCATACCCAATGCATTGGAGGTTATAATGTAACCACCCGTCCTGGTATTCACGGAACCACCCGTCATATGGTTTATCACGTAACCACCCGTAAAATGTCCAAGTACCATTATAAAATTATAACACATAAAACCAACATAAAGGAATGATAACATTTCCACTTTTCAATCACAATATATCATTTAAATATATTGACATAATAGAATCCTTTATCAAAACCATTTTCAATACCAAAATACAAAAAAAAAGTATATGGTATTTATTTTATTTTAAAAACATTACGGCTTGTTGAGGAAGCCAAAGATCAAATAATTCTCTCGGCGGCGGAAAAGATCATTGTCATCGCGTTTGTAAAAAAAACATTCCTTTTTGTCGTTTAGTAAAACGCATCGTAGAAAAAAGATTTGTTTTGAATAAATGTAAAATTTAAAGGGTTTTATACACCATATAAAAAAATTTGTGTATAAAACAAAATTTGTCTCAATGAAAGGAGATTGAGACGAAGTCCCATACAAAGACGGTATCCTTGTATTAAGGATAAATCAATTACGTAATTATGTGTGACAAATGAATACCCCAAATATTAGTGGATATTATGTGTAAAACAATATGATTTTATTCAAACATATTCATAGAACGACACATTCAAGGAGTGCATGTTTATCCCAATGAATCAAAATTGGGTTAAGAAGTTCCCTCGCAAAAATTCGACAGCCTAACGACGTCACTTCAAAATTCTGAAAATGAGTTGATGAGAGAGAAAATGGTATCACATCACTTAGACATAAAATTTACATAAATAAGTATATATAAGAACATATCCCAAAATTATAGCATGTGAAATAAAATACATAACAAAAGACATCTTTTAAAAAGATGAGGGTGAAAGGTTCCATTACCGACATGGGTATCTTTTGAAACAAACACCCCGTGAAAGAAGGAAAATACAACATTGATTTAAATAATCATAAATAAAATTATATTACACAATGAGTAAAATAATGGACAATACATACACCACTCAATGGACATTGTGGAAAATAGAGCATAAATCTCACGGGAATAAAAGTGAGATGAAAAATCTCTTACGAAAACTCGGCAGCCTAACAGCGCCACAAAAATGGATTGATGAGATCAAATAGGGTATCTAATCATATTAACATAATGTTTACATAAAGAGGAATATAAAATAACATCCCCCAACATAACAAATAGGAGCTTAAAAGAAGTGACATAAATGAGAGTACTTAAAAAGAAAGAGAGAGGTTAAATATCTTACGAAAATTCGGCAGCATAACGACGTGACTCAAAACATCCAAAATGAATTGATGAGAGAGAATAGTGTCTCTCATCATATGAACATAAAAATCACAGTAAGTTTAATATAAAATAACATTCCAATAACAAGTAAGATGATCTTTAAAAGGAATGACAAAAAAGAGTGTACTTAAAACGAAAGAGAGGAGTATGATCCCATAACTCGTGTCCGACATGACTCAATCATTCTTTAATCTCCTGAATAATAAAATTTGGTCAATTTATAATTTCTAAAGGACCTCCTTTAAATATTATTATTCAGTTCATATCATATATTATAATGTTATAATAATTGGTTAATAAAGTGAGTTCGTATCAGACGTTTTTGTCGATGTTCAGTACATGAGTAAAAATTGAACTTGTTGGAAATGAATTTTCCATGTAGTTTTAGGTAAATCATCTCTAGAATAGTATTTATATTTTAAATATCATATATATCCAGTATATATTAATTTTATAATATTCCATAGCATTTAAAGATAAAAAATTAAAAGCATCGTTCATGGAGATGGTAGACCGTACGTACGCATGAACGCTACATTCATTTTTTTCCATATTAATGGAATTAAAACAAAATGAGATATATATATATTATAATTCCAGAATGATACCCATAAGTTAGATGTAATATATTACATATATATCCATTATATATATGTACTTATAATAGTACATTACATTTGGAGATACGAAATGAAATGTACCGTTCATGGAGACGGTAAGCCGTACGTACGCATGAACGCTACTTTCATTTCTTTTTTTTTTGTATTCAACTGAATGAAATAATAAATATATAAAGGTATATTATAATTCCAGTAGGATAAGATATGTAATACCATTAATTCCATCCTTTATACGTCCCACATATGGCATTAACGAATCAAATCACTTTGACGGGACGGTAGTCCGCACTTTCTAAAATGAAGATATTGCATTTACCCATAATGGAAACCATAAAGGTATGACATAAATGAATAATTCAGAAGCTTAAAGAAAACATAAACATATTATATATCATATATAAATATAGTTACATCTTAATGGCCACCTTTTAAGGGGTTAAAAGAATTTTGAACAATCATCGTTTCGGGAGGCAGAAATTCGCCGTCTATGGAAACGGTATGTTATTTAACAATTAGATGTAGGTATGTTTAAGTGTAGCTCGAATACTTCTTATAAAAACATCCTAGTGTATTGAAGATACTTTATTTGTTACAAAATAAATGAATAAAAAGAGTTTAGGGGGTTGGATAAGAAAAATAAAACAAAAGGACACAAGTGAAGACATTACCTTTAAATCAGGTAACATCCTTTGGTTTAAGCTCAAAGGCTTCCTTGGAAGGATTATACCCAAAGTGAGGCTTCAATGAGTTAGATAGGGATGTGGAGAGATGGAATGGGCAGGTTTGGGCCGAGCCAAAGGCATGAGAGGTGTGGGTAAGGAGGTAGAGGTGGAAGCCTTTTATAAGAGGAGAGGAGGGGCACTCTTGGAAAGTAAAGAAATGTTACATTATTTTAGAATGAGTTTCGGATTTTAATAGTCCCAAATTGATGTTTTTCTAGGATATGGTGATAAGGGTTATAAATCCACCCATCCAATAGGTTTTGGACAGGTTTAGGTCTTGGATATTAAATTATCTTTCCATTTTATTTAAATCGTTAAATAATGAGGTCCTCGCTGCATCATCATGATGTCATAAATAATTTAATTTATTTAATGTCTAAAAATTATAAAAAAAAAATATGATTTAGGAAATCCTTTTAGCTTTCTATTTACTATTTATAGTCAAAAATCGGACTTGTATAACCCCATTAAAAATTGTTTTAGTGAAACACTTCATGTTTGTGTCATTTTTACTTGAACATTAAATAAAATGGTTTTTATGTCATTTTCCAACCAAAATGGCTCCATGGGGTCCCCAAGTTGACCCATCGATATTCTTGGTCGGCCATGACACATACAATTAGTGAAGGACATGTGTCTAGGTCATTTCATTTTATTAAAACATTATTCTTACCTTAAACTACAACAATTACCTCTAATCGCGATTAAAAACATAATAAGTTACTGTTCACTAAAAAAATATTTTATTCCCATTGAATATCAATTTACATCTTAATGAAAACCATGTATGTCAGATTTTTTAATTTCAAAACACAAAGGTTGGAAAATTTCATTTAAACGGAAAATCAGTTTTTATAAGTACCACTTAGTGGTTTCACTATTCATCAAAAATTGAAATTTTTTAGAAAATTACCAAAAATTTACCCTAAGCTATATTTGATATTCCGAATTCAAAAATGATGTCTATTTTACCAAATTCAAAACATATAAATTGAATTAATTAATTTAATAATTAATTCCCGCTGTCAAAACAAAGAGCGTGTTTTTATGAGACAAAATGTATCAAAAGATTGACACTAGTTTAAGTCTGATTTCAAAGTGAAATCAATTCCAACGACCACTATAGGATTAAATGGTAAAAATATATTATAATTTCACTTTAAAACCAATTCAAAAGATAATATAATCATATAAATAAATTAGATTAAAATGAGTTTTTGAATTAAAATACAACATTTTTCACAATTCATTAAAAATTGAACTTTTTTGGAAAAATACCAAAAATTTACACAAAGTAAATTTTGATGTCCCAATTCTAAAGAAGAATTTTATTTTGTAAAATATAACACATCAAATTGTCAAAAAGTGGATTTAAAAGAGGTTCGCCATCAAAAGGCGGTTAATCGACATTTAAACGAATTTTAGAATTTTTACGTTTAAAATTGGATTCATTCACATTTTTAATCCTCTAACATTTATTGTAAAAAGTAAAAATATTTGACAAACATATATAATCATTTTGTAGTTAGTTCTGTTCATTCCCGCCATTACAACGCCTAGGCATTAACTACTATTTAAAATAATATTATTTTATTATTAGAGTGCAACGTAAGATTCCCAAGAAACTCGTTGTTGTGTGTTGGGTAAGCCATCGAGCATAGCGTCCCCTTTAAAGTCATATTAATATTTTATTCACAAATATGGATAAATGTGAAAATGTCATACTCTTTATTTACCTAGGATGTTATAATCCCTCAATCCTAATAGATAACGTTTTAAATTCTATGATGTGGAAATTTAATCATATAATTTGATTTCGAAATGAAATGGAGTTCTAGGGGTTAATTGAACACATTTTTTTAAGGGATAAAAAATTTAGAGGCCAATCCAGATCCTTTAGAAGATTGAATGATTGTAATTTGGAGGAAATCATATGAGGATAATATCATTGGAACATTAGTAAGATATAAATAAAAAAACATAAATCATGGGTTATTTCTCATATCCTAATTTACTGAAGAAGACCAATTTTCACACAAATTGAATAACGAGTTTATCTATTTTTAGAACATTATTCATCCTTCTCAAATGGTTTAAATAGTCCGATTATAGGGTTATTGATATTAAAACAATGTGTAAATGAATAAAAAGAGTTTGGTATTTTTTTTTGCTAAAAAGAATCATTGATTTTATTCTCCTTAGACTAGACTTGTTATGATGAGCAATGTGAAATTTTATGTGCGTTATTTACTACTTCGGTTAGTTATTTATAGATGGTGAGGGAATTAAATGGATATTTCATCTTATAGGTTGAATAAGAACACGATGAATCTATTCAAGGATTAAAATATATGCTACCCATATTCAACCCCTCCATATCAGGGAAAATCCCTTAATAATGATCCAACACCATACATTTTGTGATTATGAACACAATATGCCATGACAAACATTGTCGTTAACTTATATCTATGCGTATAATGGTGCATGTTAACATTTAAGTAATCATAAATAAACACATCTACCATAAAAATATCCACACATGATTAACTAGCCATTAATTAACCATTACATAACTTAAGTGTTGTATAAATATGGCGTTTTGGTAAATTCAACATACATCGAAAATGGAAATGGTGGCTTCGACCCATCATATCGTACCCTATAAAGCCCATTTTCATAGCACTGAAGTTAGATAAACTCAAAAGGCAATGACCATGATAATTCTAATGTCGAGTTTAAATATCTAGATTTTTATGAAGGCATGATTTGTTTTTTTCTTAATTACCCAGTTTCACACTACTAATGTTACCTAATAGAGTCACAGAGGTCATGAAATAATTCATTCCTTGTTCAAAGTAAAAATCCTTGGATTCTGGAGAAACATATTGGGTCAGACTATTAATAGAGATTTTGTTTCCTATGAAGTATAGTTTTCCTTAACATTAGAGGTTGCTTTAAATAGGAGTAGGGAGCCACAATGTTTTTCACAACCATGTGAGATGAGGTGTATACTCATTCATAAATTTCATATTTTTGGGAATGTTGTATTTTTATGATTTTCTCATCGTTAGGTATACCATTAACCTAACCTTTGTGGGGTACATCATTTTATTATGTATGCATCATGATTTGTGTTGAATTTCTCAAAGCATACAACCAAACTGTGTGATCCAATTTTTTTTGGGTACATATACTATTTTGCCCAATTATTTCTAAAACATCACACCTCTATTATTTCATCTCCATTAGAAAGAACACTCCCATTTTCATCAATGAGAAATTTAATATCCTACATTAGTATGTAATGATATCATTTTCTCATAAATAATCTAAATTAAGTGTCATTGGAAAATATTGATCCAAATCAGTATAAAATTGAATCCTATTCACTCAATCATTAATTCCTCATCCCATATATTGTGTTATTTTTGTGAGATCACATTCTCTCTATTTTCTCAATTTTTGAACATCATTATTTTTTCAAATTCATCTACATAAAATATAAACCTATATTTAATGTGGAGTCCTCTACATACCTATGAAAGGTGATCTGATTGTTTTCCCTCATAGTTGAGTTGTTTTCATAGCTCATCCATTCTTCTACATGCTATCCATTACCACACATTTCCTTGTAATGTGTTCTTCCATTATAAATAAACAAATTTATGTTGTTATACTCCAATGGAACATCTCTATGTATGTGTAGGATGATGAACTATAGGTTTACACACTGTTGTGTGTGTTAAACGATTTACCACTATTATGTAATTGTTTAAAAAGACCAAAAACCCTCTATGTATTCGAATTTGGTTGTAAATGTAATTTTTCCACATTGTGTATTTTACAAGATGATTAAGGAACTTTATAATTTCATATTTTTCATTGATTGTGAGTTTACATTCCTTGATTACATAATTGTATTTATTATATAGGAATGGAAATTGGTGCAAAGGATACTACATGAGATAAATGCATTATTTTATATATTATATGAAATTGAAATAGATTGATATATTGGGTCTTGATTATTATAATAGTAATGATGTTATAAAATTAGTGGTTATTATCATCATTATTATTATTCCATTATTAATTTCTATGGAATGATGGATAAGAGATGAGTTGAGAATGATGTTTCACTCAACATTATAGTGAGTGTTGATAATAGATTCCATAAGTATTCTACTTTTAATTTAGTGATGATAGTGGTTCAATACATCCCTTCATATCAAGTGTTGTGCATGACATCCCACCCCACTTATCTCTTGTGATGAGTAGTAAATCTAAAATTTATTAGGAGATTCAAGGATCATACACTTTGGTGGAGCTGATAGATCATTAGACAGATTTTTAATGCATGTGTTACACACAATGTCTAGCTAACACCAACTATCCATGTGTATTCCTACTTATATCCTAATTTATTTAGTGAATTTATAGGTATAATGTATATAAATGTAATAAATTTATATATATTATTAAATATGGTAATAGATCAAACTTTTAATATAGAATATCATGAAGTTGGTAGAGCCGAATAGATTCTCTATTTAAATCTAAGACAACTGGTACTTATTGTTCAACATTTCATATTTTGTTATTTTTTCCTACAAAATACATAGCCGTGTAATGAGGAAACATTATTAATTTTACTTCATTAATGATCACATTCCATGATTCTCTTAAACCATACATGGGTTTCCATTGGTACCTATGTAGATTAAATGAATAAAGGAATATATAAGGGAAGATCCCTTATACAAATAATTGATTCATTTTACATATATATTAGATCGTGGGAGAAGAGGACCAGGCATAAAATCAGGATTTTTGTGGAGATTTATTTTGGAATTTTCTGAATTTTTCTATTGCATGATGTATACACATGTCTCCTTTCCAACTTTTTTATATCTCCATGACATGAAATCATTGTAAATGAATCAACCAATGGAATTTTGATTATTATGAAGTTTCTTGGCTGTTTATGCTACAATATTTTAATATTTAATTATTACTAATGTTCCATTTATTTATATAATAGTTTACTATTTTATGTATATTTAATTGAAATGGTGTTCCAATATGATATGAGGGTATAGTATCACAATTGCACTAAATCTATCACTCAGGTCTAGTCATAAGTCATTTACATATGGTGTGTGCACTTGAAGCCATGTGAAGTACAATATCAAGGAATGATAAAAGTGGATCCCATGTAGTGATATTAAAATATGGTATTATAGTAGTTTATTTTTCATTTTTATTTATTGATTGCATATTATAAAGGAGGACATTATGTAAGGAATTTTTTTAACTAGAACATGCCTAGGTGTACCTTTCCCATATACATGGGAAACCAAAATTACATGGGATGGGTTAATAATGTTTTAATTTATGCATGTTAATATTTATACGACATAGATATGCTAAGGAATTTGGAACTCAAGTAGATATCAAACATACAAGTCAGGTCAAGGACAATGACCCTATGCTGGAGATTAGATTTGGGAAGGGGGATTTCATGATTAAGGTTCAAGACATGGATTTAGTAATGTT
Source organism: Viscum album (assembly GCA_963277665.1). Classification (NCBI taxonomy): domain Eukaryota; kingdom Viridiplantae; phylum Streptophyta; class Magnoliopsida; order Santalales; family Viscaceae; genus Viscum; species Viscum album. The sequence continues at coordinate 1,796,370,606 of OY728163.1, read as the reverse complement.
TTAGAGATTCTGATTCTTTTCTTCATTTTGGGATTTGATTCACATTGCAGTGTTGTATAACATGGCATATTTTCAGTTTCTTGTGGTTTTGACCCAATTTGGGAAATTTTTGGCTCTGAATACTATTGGTTGTTTATAATTCATTATTCTAATTATATTGTGTTCAACTGTGTAATTCACTAGTAAAGACGGTATACTCTCCCCACATGACTTATCTACAACCTCAGAACTAGTCGACAACCTCGCACGTATTAGGAGGCACGCTTGAGGTTATGTGAAAACATAACTTTGGTAACTGATTTAGTGAAACCCGGGCCAGGGACGTTACAACAATCATAAAAACATTTCTTAGATAAGTTGGTATGTGACTCAAAGATATGGTATGAGAAAGTTACATGTAGTACAACACATTTCAGAGGATAATTAATCCATAAAATCTATTGTTTTATGTTCTATTTTAGTACCCTCTACTTTAGAGATTTCTTTATTTGACATAGCACAAAAAAACACTTTTATATCTGATGAAATATTCTGTGTTTGGGAATCGAGATAGAACACACCTATGGAAAGATTAATATCAAAAACTTATTTTATATTTGATCATAGGGTGTTCTTAATTTTATTTATTTTCCTCTTAAAATCATAAGATATAAAATCCTATGGTTTATTTTCATGCTTGATATGGTATTTTTAATGAAATCGTCATGATGGGATAGTCAGTTCCCTATTGATCACATATTGAATACTATCATTAAAGGTTGAGGTTTACTTCACCAAGGGGGTGTATGAATGTACATATGAGAGAATGGGATGTCCATGGTACTTCATTAGGTACTAGTCTTTCGGGGATGGGTAGTGTGACAACCCATAATTCTAATATCCTCATGTATAATAAGTGGTTACTAACATCTCATTTTCCACATGTGGTTTATCATTTTAGAGAAATAATCCCAAAGGAATTGTCTCAGATACCCCCATTGTAAGAGGTAAAATTCACCACTGATCTAGTATCATGTTCTTAATCAGTGTCCAATATTCGTTAAAGGATGCAGCCTATGGAGCTTCTAGAGCTCAATAAACAGTTACATGATCTGGTAGATAAATGTTTTATACACCTAAACACTTATCCTTAGGGTTCACCAGTCATTTTTTCAATGAAAAGGATGGTAAAATTAGGCATTTCATGGATTATAACATGTGAAACCATATTATGATTGAAAATATATATCCAATTCCTCAAATAAACAACAAATTTTGTCATTGTCGAGGAGTGATATTGTTTAAAAAGATTGATTTGAGTTCAGGCTAACATCAAATTCAGTTTTGATATTCTGTAACACCTTGGATATATTTTAATAAAAGGTATGGTATATATGAGTATTTAATGATGTTTTTAAATCACCCAAATGAACTAGTGGTTTTTATGACTATGATTAATTGAGTTCTTCATTCATAAATGGAGTCATTCATGGTAGTCATTGTGGATGAAATCCTACTGTATTCACATTCTCAACCTCACCTTTCCAACCATCTCGACCTCCTAATAAAAAAACCACCAGAAAATAAAATTTATTATAAGATTAAAAATGAATCATTTGGATCAATAAATCCCACTTACTAGGTCATGTCATCTTGGATTACAGAGTATTAGTTGACACTGAGAATATGAGAGATGTATTTTCATAGGAGTATCCCTATAATACTTTTGAAATTTGGAGTTTATTGGGGCTAGATAGGTGTTATAGATTATTCCACTAATATTTCTCATGCCTTGAAGTTCCTCTTACTTTCATGAATAATTTTTTTAAAAATTCATCTTTTCAACGATTGTAATGAATCCTTTCAGTAATTGAATGGAATATTGACATCGACACCATTCTAGATTCTATCAGAGCCTAGAAAGAGTTATACTCTTCACTGTGATGCATCATGTACTATAATGGGAGATATTTCTAGATGTAGATTGAGGGAGTCATATAATATATTCCTTTTCATATGAGGAAACATTATTAGAATTACTTTAAACACATCCTTGAACTAAATATTGTTGTTTATACTATATGTTGTTAGAGACAATAGATACATGGATAATGTTTAATTGGAATTCACTGATAAAAAAAATAGTTACATCTTTACATTATGTCATTTGGATTTTGTTAAACACAGATGAGTTGATTATATGCAATCCTTTAATTTTGAGAGTACCTATAATCCATGTAATTGAAATGTGTATCCAAAACGGTTTTCCGTAAGACTCAGACACATGTTGTTAGAAATACCAGTAGTGAGTGGATGCGCGTGGATTTTTTCATAGATCCATGATGTGATCGAATATGATCATGGAGAGACTATCCTGTCATATATAGTGGTTTCCTATATTATTTTCGAATAGGTTATAATGATAAAAATTTTAGATAATGGGGGATTATTACAAAATTGAGGTATCTCGGATAAAGATTCTTCATATTTTTGGATCATGGATAAGGATGAAAAATTTCACTTTTATGGGATTATATGGGTCATAATAGATATAAATGATGAGAAAATATGAAAATTTTATTCCTGGATTAGGGTAGTACATCTTTGTGTCAGTAAAATTTATTGAAATTTTTATCATCTGTATTTGTGGATAACTATGAAGCCTGAGATCGACAGATTTAGCACTCAATAAATCATCATATCATAAGTATAAGGTGAAACAACAGCAAATGGTAAGGATTTTATTTCTATTTACCATTTCCATGTATAAATATGATGATGTCTATACAAATTTCATGACTGGTTTCCATGGATTAATTCAAGGAAATGATATAGTGTGGGCATTTATTGATAATTTTTTGAAGGTTTCACATTTTACCTATTCGAAAGGCCTTTTGGGAAGATTATATTGGGAGTCTATACATGAGGTAGGCTATACCTATTAATGGATATCCATGTTATATCATTTTTAAAAGGAGTTTTCTCTTCACATCTCATTTTTGAAAGAGGTAACACAAGACCAAGATTACATAGGTTTTTCTAAGAATCACCATTCCCCATTAGAATGATTGATAGATATAGGATACAATTATGGTTTCAGAGGACATGATTTTTTTCTTGTGTCATTTACTTCAGGGGTTTGTGGGAGTAAAAACAACCCCTAGTTATGATATCTAATAATAAAATTTTTAGGATGCAATCAACATGGTTATTTATGAATCCTTATATGGTATCCCTTATAGAGAACCAGTTGCTGGTTAGAGGTTGGGGATAATGCTTATCTTAGACAACATCATGTTTAGGTGACCAAAGATATAATTCAGTTTCTCACAATGTTCAAATTGAAATGTCAGTCCAGACTACTGTTATATTCCATTTGATGCCTGCAAGATCATGTGTTTGATGTTGGAGATCCTTCCATCTTATGAAATTAATCCATTTTAGACCTTCGGCGAATTCAGATGCTGTGAAATAATTTTATTTGATTCGTTGGACCCATTTTTGTTTTGAAGTTGAAAAAAAATGTCTCAACAGATAAAAGTACATCATATAAACTATTTTATTCATGATTTATAAAATGTATCTCAGATTATTTGGTTTTATCTATACATGTTTCATATTTTATAACCTGATGAAGATTATTTAGAGATTATTCCTTGTTTTTGGGTGTACTGAGTGTGTATTGTGGATAACAGTGTAAAAATTATTTAAGGTATGTGAATTCAATTATTATGGGTTTTATGAAAATAAAAGTTTCATAAGGGTTGAGACCTTGGACTGGGAAGCTGATATATGTTCTCATTGGATAGAACATTTCTTATATGATCCATCTTTTCCCTCAAAAGTCTTACTCAATGATTTCTTTCATTAAGGATAGGTTATTTCAATAACCTAGCTGTTAATGAAGGTATGAATCATTTATTTTTGGATGAAATCATAGATAGGACACTTTAATATTACTTAATTACGTCACGGTGTACATGAGGGTGCCTAAGTCTTTTTGAATCCTAGAACCCTATATTTTTGGAAAACCATATTGGTGGGAAAAGGTAATTATAAATTATATTTCCCATCCCACATGGTTACCCATAGCCTTCTATGACATTTCATAGTGGAATAGGGAGCCACTATGTTTTTTGCAAAACTACAACCCATGGAACACAATCATGGAAGAATTTATGACTACCGAGATAATGGTCTTCACATGAAATTCACACAGATATGAAAATAATGTTCCTAGACCAAATGAGATCATTCATTAAAAAATGGAAGATGGAGGATTTTCTCATTTTTTGGAAAATTGTGTTGTGAAAACATGAGACCTAGGTATTTACGGGTAAAATTATATTTTCCCATTATTAATCTGAAAACCAGACCCATCTCCTATTTACAATCCAGTTAAAAAAACCCCCATTTTTACATGTGATATATCTTATCTCATATATGTTTAGAATTTTATGTTTTCCCTCATCCAGATACCAAATTTAGTTTCATTGAGAGCGTTGTATCTTCATCGTTATGAAATTGGATCATCTTTACCCCATTCATAGTTTATCTTCCCATCAATTACTCTATTATGTTGTATGCACATTCAGCATAATTTTAGGGCCAACAAAAATTCCACATTTTTCATCTAGTTTGTGTCAAATCTGAATCCTATATCGGATGGGGAGACATCTATAGACATTTGGTAGGTGGTCTAGTTGCATTCCCACAATGGTGATTTTTTTAATATCTTTGTCGATGTACCACACACTGACCAATGTCATGTTCTTCATTTTCATGAATTTTTTATTATAAATAAATGTACACAATTATTTATACACTTTTGGATCCTTGATATATAAATAAAGGATGATAAACTATTTATTACCACCTCTTTTCCATGATATATAAATTTCACACTATTATATATCTTTTTTAAATAGACCAAACACCTTATTTATTTCGATCTTTGGTTTTATGTTGAATTTATCCTTTGGGTGTATTTTCATAGTTTCATAAATAGCCATCTATGTTCTTGGATTATATTGATTGTGAATTTTCATTTCCGGATTAATTTAATGGATTTTTTATAATGAAATGGAAATTGGTTGCAAGGCTATACAAAGTGATGCATGATTTATTATATGGAATATTTTAACTATGAATTGATTTGATGTAGTGGGGATTGTTTCGTATAATGGGTAGAAGTTGATCCCTCATGTTTTTATTATTATTAAGATTATGAAATTGATATTGGTTTCATAAAATTGGTTAAGGGATCTTTTTATCCTAAATATTCCCCCTCCCTTACATAAGATGTTGAACATGATGTTTCACACCATTATCATTTCATTTGAGTGATGGGAATGATCATATACATTGCTCAATATTTTGGTTTTGTTAATGTCTTTTCAACCAACCTATTTCAATTGATGACCATGTTATCTCAAATTAATTATGAGATTCAGGTAATTTACCCTTTGTTGGAGCCTATAACCCATTAGACAAGTTATATGAACTTGATTTACGCACCAGGTCTAACTACCACATAGTATTCCTATATATTCATGCTTATGCCTTCACATATATAGTTAATATATTTTCATACAATATATAACCACCATTTTTATTTTATTACTATATATGGTTATATACCAGACACTTAGACTGACCTATGACAATAAATGTAGAGCTATCCCAATGTTATGTACGAACATGATATGTTAAGTAATTATTTATCATTATACCATCTTTAGAATGTACACTAGATGTATTAATTCGATACTAATTTGATGGTGGATGAATTATTTTATCACACACCCACTCAAGATTCCCTTTGTACCCATTATGAATACATTTTTTCATGTATGTATAATGAAAATCACCATGAGAAAAATGTATGATTCATTATACACATACCAATGATGATGGTAGGAGAGGACTGGTGATACTCTTATGCTGATAGTGGAGTACTATTTTGTACTGTTTTGTATTTTGTTTTTATCATTAAGTAAATTATTATCCCATATTTTTCCATTTGGTATACCACAATTCCATGGTATCATTACACATGACTCAACTAATGGGATTCTGATTTTGAAATTGTTTCTTGCTTATTTATGCTTCATAGTTTATTACTAGATTTTCTCTATTGTTCCATATATTAATATATTACATATCTAGAATATTTTTTAGTTATCATATATATTTTACCACTATAATATGATGGTATAAACTCTAAATTGTACCATCATAGACTGTCACAACTAGTTGGTTACCACTCGCATATAGAGAGGAAACCATAAGTCCATGTGACCTACCAGATTGAAGAATGTGTTAAGTGGATCATTGGTTGGGATGTCACACTGAGTTCAAAAAACTAAATCATGAAATAAACCATTTATGGTATAATTTCAATCTCACGTAGATCATGTCCAAAGCCATGTTTGTCGAATCAGCCCAAGAAAATATCACCATCAACCATCATACCCCTATGGTGATTTACAGTGTAGTAATTGTATATGAATGAAGACCCTAAGAATATGTATATGTATATTATATTTCTACAAAATAATAATTATATCATCTTCTTATTATTATTACTCTATAATTCATTTTGATTTTTATTCGATAAAACAAAAATATCAATTTTTTAAAACATGATATTATAATTAATACATTTCTAGTGTAAATTAAAGCATTTTTTAAATAAAATATATTTTAATATGAATAATATTATAAAATATTATTTATTAATTTTACTAGAGAATATAAGTTTAAAAATTCATATTCAAATTATTATAATGGTTCCAAAAAAATTATTAAAAAAAACAAAAAATTTCCCAATAAATATCGATTATTATTATAAAATTAAAAATAATCATTTTAATAAAATAATTTTGATAAAATATATATTAATTTTTTAATCAGTAAATAAAATTATCCAATGGTTAATTTTTCATAGTTTTCTGAGATAGTTTAATTTTCAGGGAAAAAATAAATACGGGATATATATGTGGTTTTTAAGATGACATAATAATTCCAAAAATGCAAAGAAATAAATAATATTAAGAGTATAAAATACTACATATTTTTTCTATTCATAAAAATATTAATTTATGAATTTTTTGATTTATTTTTTAAATCCCTTATGAATGCTACGAAAACACCATTATATTTTCTGTTATTAAAATCATTTATTTAAGGAAATGACTCAATTCCAAAATAGAAAGGGTGATAATTTTATGATTTCTCCGTATTTTCTTAAAAAATAAAAGAACCCATTTCAATGAAAAAATGGGAAACCCATGTGATGGTTTTTTTTGTTATATTATTATATAGTGTTAGAAACCAATATTTGGGAAATAATGAAGAACTTGCATCCATTTTCCAATATAAACCAACCAAAGAACCCCATTACCTTCAATAAAATACCCTTATAAAATTTCATTCTCATCCCTCCCATCTCTAGAGCCCTCACCAGGTTCCCTCAATCTCGGAAAAAGATCCTCTAGAGCATTTTGGAAATGACTCTCTCAATGTAAGGGATCTCCCTCTATAATTTTTATTCAATATCCTACTTTATATTAGGCCCTATAATTTTTTTTTCATTGTTTGGGTGTGTATTTATATGACCGTATCACTTGCATTTTAATTTACATTTAATAAGAGACATCATTTCACTCTAATTAACTCTTCCCATGATATTTTATGTACACTAGTTACCATGTCAAACATTAGTAAGTGACTTATATATAATCCATTCAATTAACGAATGTTATTCATTATATGCATTTTATTTCCATTCGCTAATGTTAGAATTTGAATTCCCAAATCCCTATTACTGTCAATTTAGGGCCTAAAATTTATGGTTTTCTTTCATAACTCATTAGATAATTCTTATGAATCTGTTTAAACTCTGATTATTCTTCATAAATTTTGCCACATTTTTCAATGGAAGAAAATTGCGTAGTCAATACCTATAACTATTTCATATCAATGTTGTTCAACTATATTCACTTAAAATTATTTTATTCGGTAAATTCATGTATTTATTCCACACTCAGTGAACATTTAATAAAAAAATTTATAATATGATTTAATTTTGTATGTTATATGTGTTACATTTATATGTGTGAATGATATGAAAGTTATTGGTGGAACATGAATTATAAAACTTTCGAATGCATTAGGTAATGTTTTACTCTCAGGATATAACATTCATGGGATTAGAGTGTGAACACAATCCACCATTGATATTTTTTATCAGGATTTATAAGTGGTTATCCATAACCTATGATTATGATTCCATGTTTAATGTAGCTTCAACATCTCAATGTTTCGTTTATGTTTTATGTAATGTATCTAAATAAAAATGAAACTAAACTTATAGATCTTCGGTAATGTATTATTGGTAATTTTAGGGAATTAATTAGTAATTATTGTGTAATAATGTGTAGGGTAGTCCTAGTTTGTATCAAAATATAGTTCTTTTAGTTTTTATTTTTGGATTTAATAAAATCTTGGGAATACCATATGGATATACCTAAACATAACTAGATAACCCTATATTTTGGTAAAGTGTAGTTTAATTTTATTTTAAGAAAATAAATCAATTTTTAGACAGTAAATGTGGATGTGTATCTACCACATATGTAACCAGTGGTAAAAAAATGAAATAACCTCACATGTATAAACTTATTTGGGAACTGGTGAATGATAATATGCTTTTTTTGACTTATTTTGAAAATCCTAGGGGGTATTCTTGGGTAAAAAACAAACTCATTATGAAAAGTATTAAGAGAGTACAACATCCAAAAAGATTATATAATAGAAAATATATTGTGTATAATATATATTGGCACCTAAAAATCATATGTTAAGAATATACATACAATTTATAAGTCTTCTAGTTAATAATATAGGGTTCCTTTTTTGTGATTTAAAAAAATATTTCCTAATTTTGACATTATTCTAGAGAGTTTCCAGAAATAGGGAGAACCGTGTAAAAAACCAATGTGAGGGTCAATACGACAACAACCCCAATGATATGTACAACCCGATGAGAGTAGGAATCAGAAAATTTGTGAAGATACTCTCTCACTTGACCCTAGGATCTAAATATAATCATAAATGAAGAGCGAACAAATACCCTGAAAAATGAAAAACATATTATTGAGACCTTAATACCCCAAAGGCTTATGACATTTAATGGATCATTCAATCCCTTAATATTTGAAAAATGGATCAAATCCATTGATAAGATATTATCCATACTTAAATAATATGATAAATAGATGATTATATTGGTTATTTATCATATGGGGGTAGAAACTGATATATGGTAGACAATAATCAAGAATACAAAGACTATGGAGGATATCGAATCTATGGTGTGGAGTGAATATTTAAAAAAAATTGATAAGTATTTTCTTCCCACTCCATGAATTTAAATAGAAATAGATTTACATTACCTCAATCATAATGGTGATGAATACATTAAGACATATAAAGAAATGTTCAGAAGACATACACGATATGCCTCTAACAATTTCCTTATCACTAAATAAAACATTGACATCTTATTTTTTGGGACAAAAACAATACTATGAAAATCCTTGGTGATCTAAGACATTGATATCTCTGATGAAATTTTCATGTGTTCTAAAAATATTAAAAATGTATATCATAATATTTCAATGGTATCAAAGTGTTTTAAAGAATAATGTTATGTCTCGTTATGGTGGTGTGATGGAAAAATATAACCTCGGTAGTAAATTCTAACATCCCACATTTAAAATGATTAGAAAAAAGAATCATCTAAATTATCTGAAGATGATGAACAGATTATCATGGTGTTAGAAGAAAGAGAAATTGGCTAGTGATTTTTAATGAGGGAAACCCACCAATTCAATATAAGAGAGGAATTCATCAGTCAACCCTCATCCATTTTTCCAAAGTTTCAAATGCATGTAAAAATGAAAATGTTGAAAACCATTCCAATAATTCATGTTAGCTAGAGATAATCAACACCCACAACCTACAAGGAAGGAAGGGTTTGCATACTCTATTACAAATACCAAGGAGAAGCTCAACAGTGAGGCGGTGACATGTGTGACAGTTATTCACTAAATTAAAATGATCAAAACATTTTAATCTAATTCTATACATTTGATTATATCATGTAAATTTATATTAACTATAAAACACCACCATAAGTCTTGGAGGTATTGTTATCAATGAAAAAAAAATGGGGTAATTATTTCATCCAAAACATATAACTCTTCCGCTTTCACAATTTGAGGTTTGAAATTACTAGTGAACCATGTGATAATTATTTAAAATAATTGATGAAATTATAGGAATTGATAAGATTTCATCATATAGATACAATATAAATTATCAATAGAAGTAAATAATTGTCTATGTCTTGACTAATAATCAGATTCAACAATTATTAAAGGTGGTGGATGAATATTAATTAGAACCAACATCTCAATCATGTATATTATTTCACTATGAGAATGATTATCAATATCAAATGAATGAATATATGGAAATTATAATCCATGAAAACATTCCCCCGATGAGAGAATATTTTAATGATTTTCCCAAATAATTTCTATGTATTCCTCCAAGAAGATAACATTAATTTTAAATTGATCTTATACCCATGGAACTTCCATTATGAAAAACACCATGTAGAGAAGATTTTCTGAATGTGATCACATAATGAATCCACTATAGGATAATATCGATAAATGGGTCATAGAATAAAGTATGTCATTATGGGGTTCATCGATTCTCTTCCTCCGGATGTTGGATGGGTCATTGAGACATTTATTAATTATCGCGATCTAAAAAATAACATGAAAATCAACATGTATCTGCTTCCCTGGATTGGTGAATTTTTCTATCATCTATGTGGATATGGATACTTGTCTAGGTTGGAAATTATTTTGGGGAATTTCATTTAATGTTGATGAAGGTATATATCCTGAATTGTACATTATAGATATGGTACTGGTAATATGAGTTCACAATAATATCAATCTGATTCACTATTTATGAATCAAAATTCATCGAATTTATGAACAATTTATTTAGTTATTTACTTGAATATTTTTTGGTAGTATTCATAGACAATAAGGTAATATTCTAAAAATTAGTGTAAGAACATGGGTATTTTTATATCACTATCCTACAACCCTTATAAATGGATATACATTATGAAAAGATGAGAAAATGAAATTTCTCATTGATGGAAGCCTCCTTATTTGTGGATATTATCACTAGAAATGTATCATATATATAACCTTCAAATATAGAAGAATCTTATGGATTTATGAGGCCAATATATGTGATATAAATAAAAATCATTCATTTATTAATAGGTCTAAATAATTGATTTATGAAAAATTTCACACAAAATTAAAACTATATATCCATGATAACATTCATTGGAGTAATTGTTTTCAGAAAAATCAATGATATGAGAACTAAAAAAAGGTTAAAAAGGGGTTTTCAATGATATTGTACTTATAATACCCAAACGTGTGGAACTTTTCTAGGTGTACAATGAATCATTGAATAAGTTCTTGAGATGTGTATTAATTCATAATGAAAAATTTATTGCCAATGTCTCAAGGAAATTGATATTTCATTATCATAACCACTAAGAAATGATTTGGAGTTATCTTTAGTGATATTTTCATTTTGAATCATATGGAATTACCAATTTTGGTAGTAGATTGAAATAAATAAGGATAATTATAGACTCAATAATATATTTATGAAAAAAGAGATCTTAATATGCATCAGAGGATATGGTTGGATATTATTATTGACTATGAAATATCAATCAACTACCATAATGATAAAAAAATATAGTTTAGAAGACTATATGTATAATAAATCATTCAATATTTTCATTAATGATAATTATGAAGGCTTTGACATTCTTGTACATTACAAGGAAGGACATTAGAATGATAAACGAAGGAACAACATCAATCATTTCACAAATAATTTGTGAAAAATAACATCTATAGAAGATTATGTATTCTAAAAATGACGATGTGTGAATTATAATGAAATTGTAAGATATAAGAAAAAATGGATCTTTATATTTCATTATAAATTATGAAGAAGTTATATTTTTTATGTCGTGATTATGTGTACCATCAATTCATATGATAAAGAATGAGTGGTTTGATGATTCATTAATTTATACATTCTCCATCCATTCACGAAGAACAAAGATGTATTGAAAAATCTGTGAGAACTATTTCTAGAAAATTATGAAAAAGATGATCATAGAATATACATAATAATTTCTTGTATATCAGCAGGTGATGGTTGAAAGATAAAAATACAAGAGGATGATGCAAAAATTATCAAAACCAACATTGAAAGAGAAAACATAAAGAAGATCTTTGCAACTATTCATTCTAATCAATAATGAAAAATTAATAATACATTGGTTTTGGTGGATCATCTTATAACGTCAAATCAAATTATTTCTATTTGATTGTACATATCCATTGAAAAACATTCAATAATATACAATTCTAAAGTGGTGAGAATTCATCGAATACAACAATATATTTTATCTGGTTGGGATCAAATAATTACCTCTATGTTATGAAAGAGTCTCATACATGAACAATATAAAATGATAAACTTCATAATTTTTTTATTAAACTAAAACTAATATCCAATTTGATAAGACTGCCTAGAAAATTGAGGACATGATTTTATAATTCACAATTGATTTTGAAAGTGGATGAGATCAACATCCTATTTTGGTTATGTTCTAATAAAATAATTGTTTATACTCACACATACAATTTGATCATTATGATACCTGTCCTCGGAAAACGTTCTGAACAACAACATGATTGGATGTTGCTTGAGAATGAAAATATATAGGTCCTAAAATGACGGATATAATTAGGGAAAATTTCATGATAATTTTTAAACACATCATGGTTTTTATGATTTGACAAAGAGGTTTGATAATAATCATTAATTTTACCTAGAGTTTGAATTTGGAATCATGGTATTCCCCCTTATATATTTATTGATGAAAATCATATGATATGGAAAAATGGAAATCCTATTCCATGATATGTTTTCCCATTTGATATCCTAAGACACATCATGATAGTGGCTTATCGATTAGCACTCCCGTATAATATATCAGAAATAAATGATAGGTTCTATGTATATCTCATGAGGATGTACATAGGAGACCCCAAAATGTTCAAATTCGTGGGGTGGTACCACTAGAAAATAATTTTCGTATAATGACTTGCCTATGAAGATATTAGATCTTAGTGAAAATGTTCTATGAAATAAAACAATTCACTTAGTGTAAGTTCTATACTTAAAACACTAGTTTTACTTCGATTTTTACTTGTTTCGGTAATTTTTTATACATCCATATCACTATAATTTTTATTTCCATTTGATTAGAGACCCCATTAACTCTCAAATATCCATCCCATGAACCATTATGTACACCTGTTACGATACTAAAATTTATTAATGGACTGCTCTCTCACTTCTCATTTCAATTCAACAAACTTATTATTCTTATTCTTGTTATATCATAATATCAATATTGGGTTATTATTTTATACTAGCCACATAATTTTAATGTAATTTATATATTAGTAGATACACATTTATCTCTCAATAATATATTTATATGAATCATTGAAAACTATTGTTATGATGCTTAAATTTCCCTTTTTCCCTGCCAAACAATTGTTTATTGAAGACCTTTACCCATTTCTGATCAACTATGATAATATTTATAGACTTATACTTATATTATTTGAGATTTATAGTTTTTTATTCCATACTCGATGATATTGGAATAAAATGTGATGAGAAATATTTCCAAATCATAGGATCTATGTGGCACACATACACATGTGAATGATTTGAAATTGATGGATATACCCAGAGTTTTATAGTGCTCAAATGAATTGGGGGATTTTTTTTAATCTTATGGAACATAATGCATGGGATTTGGGAGTACATCTAATCAATCATGGGATTTTTTCAATAACATTGTCATTTTTGTTAGCCCTCAACTATGATTATGATTTCACACTTAATGTAGTTGGTATATTGTCATGAAGCCTTTATATTATCATTCTCTATCATGGCTATTTGTTTATATTCATGTTTCACACCCATTTTATTTTTGATCGAAATTCATATTCTCTAACTGAAAATAATTTTATTACATTTTCCCATTTTTACTCCACTATTGGGATTTATAGCTCACCCATTTCTTGGGTATCTTTCCAGGTAGTCCCATGAATATTTAAGTATGATGGAATATCATGATCATGATATTATATTTTTAATTGATATTTATTTCCTATGAATTTTTTTATATTTTATTATATTACACTTAAACCAAATAACTTAATATCATTAATATTTATCAGTACAATATTCATCTATGATACTAACTAAAATGTAAAACTTTACAAATGGATAAAAATTTAAAATATTAAAAAATAAAATAAGAAAAAGCATAGATTCCCCCTATCAAATAGAATCATCACCCCCATGACCAACACTATATAAATAAATTATTATAATAGGAAACCAATTAACATCAATGAAAATAAAAATATGTAACATTGGTAGAAATTGTATTGAAATTTGAGTAAATAAATGATGTGGTATGTATAGAGTATAATGATATATGTGACCATTAGAATTTGATTGTTATAGGAACATTGGTCAACTATGACCATCATTCAATATAAACATTTCACCATTTGAAATTTGGGAACTATACGAATTTGGTATTAATTTTAACATTGTAATTATTATTTTTAAGTATTTATGGTAATGAATAATTTTTATAGAACGAAAATTTGATGTCCTCAACTAGTAGATTCATTCCATTTGATGCCCATTTTTTGAACATTGGAGGGGGAACATTCACTACGATTATCTCTTGACCAATCCCAAGATGATTTTCATAATTTGATGTTTGAATTAAATTACCAATAATATAAGTTCATGTTTGTGGATATTAACACTCATCCAATATTAGCTGAACCACCTCATGAATTTTTCACCATCGCACATCTTACCCTTAGATCCTCTGTGGGTGTTATAAGGGATTATGTGTCTAGGTCATAGTTCCAAAAATTGAAATTTATATTGCATAGATAAAATGGTTATTCTAGAAATACCATTTTGTATATATTTTATCATAAAAAAATTATGTTTAGTTGAGATGAATTTGATAAATTTATTATTGGATGCAAATGAAACATAATTGTATTTTTATAAGAAATATATAAAATTTTATAATAAACAATATTATTAAAAGTAATATTTTTGTTTATAAATTATAATTTTATAACACTCCAACCAAATTATAAATCATGAAATACTTTTATAATACCCAAGAAATTTTTTATATGTCTCAGAAAAATTTCTGTTACTTACAAAATTAATTTTTATAATAAATATGAATTTTTATATTTAAAAGTTAAAATTAACATATTATAAGGATTATTCTATAAAAATTAACATTATATTTCAAATCAGCATGTAAAAATTACATTTAGGAGATTTTCTTATAATTTTATCAAATACTAAAATTTATTCATGAATAGTATGAAATACTATTTTGGTGTTTTGGTATGTTTAATGAATTAATATTTATTTCATGATGAAGAATTATTTATTTAATTGAACTCAAATATGTTATTTTATTAATATTTATTATATTAATATATTTTATGCAATTTCCAAAACCTATAAGTGATTTTTTGAAGTCTAATATGGATACATTGACATTAAAAATAATACATAGTGAATGTAACACCTCATGATTCCATGTTACTCTTCTATTTAAATAATACAATAGCAAGTGTTGTATGAATCTTTGAGTTTTATCATACAACGACCAATAAATATAGCTGTTTAAAAAGTAGTTATGAATAGTAATACCGCATTTTTAAAATTTTTCAAAATTTTAAAACTTTTAAAATTTTATTTTTTAAAATGGACATATTTTTTTGATTCATAATATCAAATTATCATTTGATGATTTTTTGGTATTTTTATGAAAACATTCAATTTTTAATGATTAGTGAAAAACACTGTGTTATTATTTAAAAACTGACATTTTATTTAAATAATTATTATCAATTTAAATTTATTTTAAATTCAATTTAGATACATTATACCTATATTAGTACATTATAATTAATTGGAGTCATTTTCTAATAATGTTAGATATATAAAATTTGGAAATATTTTTTATAAGAGTTAAATGTAAATATGGCAATTAAAAGTAAAAATAAAATTATAATAATATAAAATTACCCCAACACATGTGCTTATTAAATTAGATAAGTGTTTTTTGACCAGAATCTACCTTTTAAAAATATATAATCCTTATTGATCCACATGGGTAATATTAGGTCATTTATAATATTTTATTTAAAGAAGAGTAAAAAGTGTTGAATTCAAATTTTAATTACTAAACCATTTTTAATATGGGGTTATACATAAGAGTAATTCTACAAAAAATAATAATTATAATGAAAATATATTATCCAATTGATATTATTTTATTTATAATTTTTATACATTAAATAATAAAATATAATTTTGACACAATGTTGATGCAGTAATTACCTTATTAATGAAAGATTAAAATAATTGATGTTGTAAATATTAAAATAAATTTAAATTGAAACTTTTGATGACATACAAAAAGAATTTAGGTGAATATTATATTATATGGTTGATTCAATATATTTTGATCAACTAAATAAAGTTGTTATGACTCACAAAAACCCAATACTAAATAGTGTCAAAATTGACATAAGTGAGTTTTTAAAACAAATACTATTTTATTAAGTTCTATAATAGTCCTAAAAAATATAATGATTGACCAAATGACTTATATAATGTTACATTTGTCATTTATTAACCACTTTTGATACCCTTGACATTTTATAGTATGTTTATTAACAATATATTCTAAGAATACAAGAAGACACGGTAAGAGTTAAACAATTTATCTAAGGGTTCAATCTAAAATCTAAGGTTAATATGAAAACATTAACTTATCTAAACCCTATTTGATGAGAGTATTTTAACACATAACCATCTTATCCTTGAAATAAATCAATTTGGTGTATTATAAACTTAAAATATTTTTATAATAAATTTATATTTCAATTATTTCCTAAATGGTCCCTCACCTCTCTTATAAAATTGTACTTCTCCTTCTCATAAATTGTCACCTCCAAATCCATTTGGCTCAGCCAAAGCCTACCCAAATTTCCTCCCCAGTACCCTCACTTCTACATAGAGGCCTTAATTTTACCATAATTCAAACCTATGGATCCATTTTGTTCAAATCCTTTGGAATCACCTAAATAAGAGGTAATTATTTTTTCACCTCTTTCAAAATTATTTTCTTCTTCTACATCCTCTTTCTATGTAGTTTCCATATTAAAATAATAATTAATGTACCTTATAAAAATTTATATTTTTTTTATAAATATGGTACACCTATATTCATTATTTTATCCATTCTATGAATGATAATGGCACCATATGTGCATACGTATGACTTACTGTATCCATTTCTTGGTGTAGTTTGTTATTCAACACTTCATTATGTGTATGGGTATAATAATGAGAATAATTTATATAAATAATAAATTTATCATGTTAATATAATGTACCATCAAATTACAAATGATTTCACCTTCAATATAATGATATTGTAGCTCTTGCGTATATACAGCTTACCGACTCCACAACGTGATGATATTTAATTCCCCATCATAACTATTCAAGAATAATATTCATTTAACGATTAAAAAATAATTATTATGAAATTAATATCATTTTCGTTATGAATCAAATACATCCTACCCATAACAAACATGACTTACATAACTAAACATATAATGGAAAACAAGTCAGTTAAAAAAATTATAATACTACATTAATATCATTAACAATGAAATATTAAAGGATCATATATGATATCATATTTATGTATTTGGATATTTTATAATTTAATAAAAATTATTTAACCATTATACATGATATTAATGTAATATCTTCTATGTAAAACTATCAGGTAAGGGTTAATTATACAATCTCTTTATTATCATAGGCAGTTTATACTGATGTGTCTACTAGGACATCATTATCATCCATATCCATTTTTTTGTAAAAATGTATTTGTAATATTTTTTACATTTTACTATACTACGGGTTAATGTAATATATAAACTAGTTTGAGATTCTATAATTTTTTTAAATGGAATCATTATGTTATTTTCCAAACAAGGTAATTTATTACCTTTTGATAATTTAAGGAATGAATGTTTTTACTTATAATGTAGGTGTATATATTTTCCACAGTTATAACACCTTTGAAGCATCCATTAGAATATTATAAGAATATTTTCAAAATAAATGTTCTATTTTATAATAAAATGACTTTTAAATAATTTCAAAGTAGAGAGTGACATTCCTATCAAATAGTTTTTGGATTTATTTCATCTATGTCAACATCATTTTTTTGATTTTATACTTGTTTGAAGTTTATTTATTATGAAACAATCTTATATATAGCATTGAAGGATTTTTAGTATGATTGACTGGGGATATGGTATTTTTATTCCATTCATTTTTTATGGTAAAAGTATTAATATTTCGTATTCTAGTTTTAAAATGAAGGTATATGTTTTGTTTCATCATTTTCATATGAGGAATGCAGTGGACATAGTATGTGACGGGCGAGCCCATTATAGACCCTTGATGCATCTATAGGTGTCATGAGACAATCTACTATCTTGGCACGTGGAATTGAATTTTTTTTTAGTCGTGGAATGAGGCCTTGGCTATGTGGTTATGATGTTCGACATTATGCATCCCATTCTTGTGAGATTAGCTATTGATATTACATGTGATTATTTGATGAGTTGAATATCCATGTGAATATGTAAATTGAATTATTTGATTTATATATTCCATATTATGATGATGTTTATGTTTAATAGGATTGTGTTTTAGTCTATTACATTTCCTTAAATGTTTATGATTATTTATGAGATTTTCCACTATATTGTAATAATTAATGAGAACCTGAGCTCACCCCTTATGTATTATTTTTTCCTAGATGTGAAGAATTATATTATGACTGACATGCAGGGATAAGCTATGGGATATGAATCTATTAAAAGGAGACAAAATTATGTTTTTTATTTGATAATGTAATATAAAACTAATGTAAGTATCTAGTACTTTCAAGGCTACTAAACTGAACGGTATTTTGGGAATTGATCTCCTGTGATCAATAATATGTTATGTAATAATTAATCGACCTTGGGTAACAAGGTTCGGGGCATTACATTTGGTATCAGAGAAGTTTAGTACAAATCATGGAAATTAGATTTAGAAAAACACATATTAGAAGACACTACCAAAAGATAGAATTTGGGTATTAGTATAGAATAACATAGAAATTTTATGATAATATAGATATTATGTGGGTATTCTACGAAATATATATTTGTATTGATAATACAAGTGGATGTGGTTCTGGAACAGAGGTATCAATGAGTGAAAACTCGGACGAGGAGTTTTGGGCTTGACATGTGGTATCCTGGAACATGACAACGGGCCATACTGCACTCCTAGTTTGACACTGTTGGGGGATATTCTTAGGATAATTCATATTTCCTCTCCAAAATATTATGAAGGATTTATTATTAAATACTTCCACAATAAAAACATTGTTATTATTATGGATCATATGCTTAAAGTAATCAATTTATTTTAATTATTTTACATGTTTGGAATTATTCATTGTGATTCATGATCTAAGCTAGTTTACGACATTGTTTAGAAATTGTGCCTAGTGGAAGGAATAAAAACTATATCAAAGCAAGTAATCCATGTTGGGATTTCCTTCCAATTAAAGATAATTATAGTGGTGATGGTGATGCAACTAGTACTGAATAACATATATCCATACTTGGACAACATTCTGAAGATTTTCATAATAACCTTACCTATATGGAGCACCCTGATCCACAGCGTGGATGATAAATAGTAGACCGCTTCATGAGAAAACATCCACAAACATCCAATGGGACTAAAAATCCATTTTTAGATGAGCAACAGATAAGTTCCTTATAGAAAATATTTCATGCATAGAAAGTATCGAAAGGGAAAAAGTTGTCATGGAAGTTTATCGCCTCTCTAGAGATGTAGATCAATAGAGGACATTATTCCAAAACACAAAGGAGGATTAAGAAATATCAAATATGTAATTGAGGGAGTTTAATGAGTATTTCTTAGAAAATTTCATTCCTCATGAACATCGAGCAGATATAGAAAGGAAATTTCAGAGTCTGAAGCAAAAGGAGGATGAGAATGTGGCAAAGTACGAGGCAATCTTTACATGGTTATAAATTCAAGGTAAAGATTATATACATAACCCAATAATTATGATTGTTTAATTCATTGATGGTTTGATAACATTTCTCTGATGAGTATTAGTCTCTCAAGCCTTCTCATCGTATGAAGATATAGTCTTATGAGCCATCAAGAAAGAAAATGAATTATCAGTGTCTTATGAAATTAATGTGAAGAAGGAGAAGAATATATCTGATGAACACTATATAAATGGATATAATGGGATGAAGAAAAATATTGAATTTCCATCCAATAGTATTTTTTGGAAGAAACAACATGGTACATGCCTAAAGGGGATGGGATTTTGTTACAAGTATGGAGAAAAAGGCCACCAAGCACGTGATTGCAAGGGGAAGAAAGTGTTTGACATTGTTCAATGATAAAATTTAAAAGAAATGGGGAATTATTCCAATTAATGTCTTATGTGTCAAGGACACTTACCTTAGAAGAAACCAAGGGAGAAAGGCCAAGATTATCTGATCACAGCTTTTGAGGTTGATGTTTTGAATGACGTGATTGCAGGTACATTAATCATATCCTCAAAATTACCCAATGATTTATTTGATTCTGGATCATCCCAATTTTTCATATTGTCCCAGTATTCCAAGAAAATTAGATATTTCCAATTTGACTTAATAAGAGTGTTTTCAATCAAAACTCATAAGTGAATTAGCATTGCAACAATTTTTTTCAGTCAGTTACCATTGTAGAATATAAACATTCTTTATCTGCTGATCTTATTGTCATACCCATGGTTGAATTTTCTATAATCCTCCTTATGGATTGCATTTTAGGAAATGATGAGAAACATTATTGTAAGAATATAAAGTTAATGTTTTTGAATATGATAAGGAATACTTTATCTTTATAGCAGAAACCTCACCATCTAATTCTCATCTAGATCCACCCCCAGTAGCTCTAATAAATTCAATTATTGGGGTGGAAGGGAGTGAAATTACTATGGGTGAGGAATGTCATGTACAAATAGTGGATGTAAATTTTGTTCAAGAATATGTTGATGTGTTTTCAATAGATTTACCTTGAAATCCTCCAAAATGGGATAATGAGTTTTCCATTGGAATAATTCTTGGTTCAAGGCCCAAATCAAAGACTCTTTATATAATGGCCCCCATGTAATTTATGGAACTAAAAAAATAAAAGAAATTTATTAATAATGGATTTATCCACCCTAGTGTTTCTCCATGAGGAGCCCCTGTTCATTTCATTATGAAGAAATATTGATCTACGAGGTATTGAATTGACTGTATGGAGATCAATACTATAACAATAAAGAACAAGTATACCCTACCTCACATTGATGATTTATTCTAAAAACATCGTAGAGAATAATATTTTTTAATTATGTAACATTAATTTGGATATCATCAATTTTGCATCAATAAGGATGACATTCCAACAACCAGATTTCGAACAAGGAATGGGCATGACGAGTTTAAAGTAATGCATTCTGGACTGACTAATGCACCCAATGTTTACATGAATATAATGAATAGATTTTTTAAGGAATATCTTGATTAATATGTAGTTGTATTTATTATTTATATCTTGGTATACATAAAAATTTATGAAGATCATGAAAATCACTTGTGCACTATTCTGAAAAATCATAGGGGAAATGAATTATATGGAATGTTTAGTAAATGTGAATTCTGCCTTTATGAAATTTCTTCTCTTGGAATTATTCACTTTAAGAATGGAATATTCTTTTACCCATAAAATAAAAAGTAAATAAATGAATGGATAGAACCTATGATTATATCTAAGGTATGAAATTATATTGGTTTAGCAGGTTACTTTCGACGTTTCATCCAGAATGTTTCCTGATTCGCTAACTCATTAACCAAACATACTTGTAAATGGGTTAAATTTTTCTGGAAAAAATAGTTCAAATAATTTGTAGAATAATTGAAAAAAATATTATTCAATGATCCTTTATTGACTCTACCATCGGGGAATACTGTGTTTGTTATTTATAGTGTTGATTTAAAAATGTACTTGGTTTTGTCCTTAAGCAGAATGATAGTGTTTTTGACTATGCATCACGACAGATAAAAATTCATGAACAAAACTATCACCCCCCATTATCATTACTAAGAAGATTTAATCACCACTCTAAATATATAAATACGTTTTCTATATGGTGAAAAAAGTGATATATATACTGAAAATAAGAGTTTGAAGTTTATTTTCTCACAGAAATAACTCAACACAAAGAAAATTTGTTGGCTCAAACAACTTAAGGATTATTATTTCATTATACACTACAACCAGGGGATGGAAAAAAATGTGGATGTTCTTCGATCATAAATGATCATGGAGTTCTGAAAAAGATGAGAGTTGAAAGGGATCCCATGAGTATGGATCAAGTAACGAATTATATGGGAATAATCATTGAAGGTGAAATATCAATTTTTTTTCAAATTAATGACCAACTATCTTTAGTATAACGGATAAAAAATTCTCAAACTGATGAATACATGTATCGAAGAAAATTAATGTTTTCTATTAAGGGAAAATGATTGACATCATATATGAAGTTGGAATATTGAAATTTTGGAAGAGAATTTTTGTTCTCGAAATACATGATCTAGAAATGGAATTGTGTGATGATTATAATAGATCTAATTTAACTATACACCCCGGTAGCACTAATATGTATAGATATTTGAAAGAACATTTTTTGTGGGACAACATGATGAGGGATATTGTTGATTATGTGCCAATATGTATGGTTTGTCAGCAGGTGAAGGCTAGAAGAAAACATCCAAGATGAGTCATGAAACCTCTTCACATACTTGAGTGGAAATGGGATGATATTATTATGGGCATTGTCATGGGGCTACCAATGACTCGTAGAAGGAATGATGCAATATGTCTCATTGTCATCCATCTTACCAAGTCATCACATTTTCTTGATATATGAGAAGATTTACCACTTCAATGTTTAGAAATAATATATATTAATGATGTTGAAATAATTCATGATGTACCCCTATAGATTTTTACTGATTATGATCCCCATTTTACATCATGATTTTAGAAAATTATTCAGAAATCCCTGGATACTAAACAACATTTGGGCACTGCCTACCACCCTCAAACCGATGGAAAATCAGAATGAACTATTCAAATCTTATAAGACATGTGGATATCTTACTCAGATGTATTGTAGGGTATGTGGGATTAGTATTTACATCTAGTAGAATTTTCCAATAACAATTACATCCATTCAATTATTAATACGGTACAATATTAAGTGTTATATTGATATAGATGTTTCACACCAACATGTTGGGATGATGCTGGAGAAAGAAAACTTGTAGGATGAGAAAATTTTGAGGAAACAATGGAAAGGTGAAGATTACCCAAAAATGCATCAAAAATGCTCAAAGTAGGAAAAAGAGTTATGCCGATAACCAAAATAATGGTTTGGAATTTCAAGTTGGAGAGCATGTTTTCTTGAAGTTATCTCCATAGAAGGGGGATATAATATTCTATAAATAGGGTAAATTAAGTCCCAAGTACATCATAACATTAAATTTTTTTGAATGAATTGGAGTTATTGCATACCATTTAAAAATGCCGCCAAGTCTCTCTAAAATTAATAACATGATCCACGTGTCACTGTTGAGAAAATACATTCTAAACCCAATGCATGTACTCACCTATGAAGAAATAGAACTGGATCCATTGATGTCCTATTGTGGAGAGCCTATCAGGATTCTTGATACTATAGAACAAGTGTTGAGAAACCAAATGGTTCTCCTAGTAAAAGATATTTGGAGAAACTATAATATTGAAGAGGCAAAGTGGTAACCTCAGGAACATGTGATGAAGAACCACGAAATTTGTTTATGCTGTAATATTATAGAAATTTTGAGGAAAAAATTATTTTAAGGAGTAAAGGATGTAACATCCGAATATTCAATGGTGTGCTTCAAATTTAATAATACAATAGCTCACGTGGTACGCAGCTCTGAGATTTAGTACCCCACAACCAATCAATCTAGCCATTTAAAAAAGAAATTATGCATATTAATACCCAATTTTTGAATATATATATTTTAGTTTTAAAAATGGTCTTGTTTTTCTGGATTCGGAATATAACAATTATCTTAGGATGGTTTTTTGCTATTTTTTTGAAATCTTTCAATTTTTGCTGAATAGTGATAAACACTACGTTATTGTTTAAAAAACAACATTTTATTTAAATAGATATTTTTAATTTAAATTTATTTGAAAGACCAAATAGATACATAATACCTACATTAGTGAAATTTAATTCATTGGATTAATTTTATAATAATAATAGATATATAAAATATAATTGAACTATTTAACGTATATTACCAATCTTCAAGGCACATTTTAAAATTTGTGTAAAACATAGTTTATCCACTTTAGTGAATTGAATTTATAATATCTGATTGATGTGATTATCATCAATATGTAAAATATTGTTTAATATGATGAAAATATTTTTTGGTGAATTGTAAATTTTGAATTTTATTTACCACTGTAAAAAGTAAATAGCGTAATTAAAGGTAAAAATAATATTATAATAATATAAAATTAACCCAAAACATGTAATAATTATATTTGAAAAGTATATTTGGACCAAAATCCACCTTAGGACAAAAATATGTTCCTTTTTAATCCACATGGGTAATATTAGGAAAATTATTATATTTTATATAATGAAGAGTTAAAAGTGTTAAATTCCAATTTTAATAACTAAAACATTTTTAATATAGGGTTATTTATTACATAATTTATACTATAAATATTTTTTAAAAATCTAAAATGATATTTGACATCATATTATTTTATTTATAATTTTTAGACATTATATAATTAAATTTATTTTTGACACAATGGTGATGTTGTAATTACCTAATTAACGAAAGATTAAAATAATTGATATTATAAATATTAAAATAATATAAATTGAATCTCATGATGCCATAAAAGAATTATAATGGTTAATATGTCATTTTATGAATGATAAAATGTATTCTTTACGATGTAATCATGTAGTTTTGACATTTAAAAAACCAAATAATAAATGGTGTCAAAATTGATATAATTGAGTTTTTAAAACAAATACTATTTTATTAAATTATAAAATACCCCTAAAAATATAACGTTAATCCAAAAAACATAACTGATGATACATATGTCATTAATGAAATACATGAGGCTCTCATGGTATTTTATAGTATGTTTATAATCTATAGAGTGTAAGAATAAATGAAGACATGGTATGAGTAAAACTATTTAACTAAGGGTTAAATCTAGTAGATACGGTTAATATGATGACATAAACAAGTCTAAAACCTATTGATTGAGAGTATTTCAACCCATCCCCTCATTATCCTGGAAATTAATCCATTTGGAGTTATTAAATATATAATATAATTTTATAATAAATTAATATTTCATGCTTTTATTAAAGCGCCCTTAACCTCTCTTATAAAAGGTCACTTCCCCTTCTATTAAATTCACACCTCCAATGCCATTGGTTTTTGCCAAAACGTACTAAAATCCCATAAAAAACAGTCACTTCCACATATATTCCTTATTGCGATCATGAAGCCAGCCTATGGTGACCTTTTGTAGAAATGAAAAGGAAGAACCCGAAAAAGAGATAATTATTTTTTCACATCTTTCAAAGTTATTCTCTTCATCTACTCACTATTTTTATGTTTTTTTACAAATTAAAATAAAAACATAAATACCTTCTACAAAACAATATGTTATTATTAATATCTTTCAACCATATTCTATATTCTATTCATCCAATGAATGAAAAAGGCACCATACGTGCGTACGCACGACTTACCGTCTCCACATCATGTTATAGTTAGTTATTCAACACGTCATAATTTAGATGGGTAAAATAATGATTTAATTTATGTAAATAATTAATATAACATGTTAATATAAAATACCATCCAATTACATATGATTTCTCCATCAATATAATGATAATGTCGCTCGTGCGCACGTACGGATTACCATCTCCAAGAGGCTATGAGATTTCATTCTCCATCATAACCATACAAGAATAATATTCATTTGATGATTACAAAATATTTTTTAATAACTCAATTTCATTCTAGATATGAATGAAATACATATTACACATAACAAACATGAGTTATGTAAGGAAAAATATAAAGGAAAACAAACCAGTTAACACAGTAAAAAATGATAGTACTAAAATATTATTAACAATTAGATATTAGAGGATAATATATGATATAATATTTATGTATGTTTTTCTTGTATAATTTAATAAAAATGATTTAACTATTATAGAGGAGGTTAATTAACTATCGACTATAGAAAAGTACAAAGTAAGGGTTAATTTTACAATCTCTTTATTATCCATGGTTGTTTATATATATGTATCTACTGGGACTTCTTTATCATCCACATTCGTGTTTCTTAAAGATGTACTTCAAAACAGTTTTTGTATTTCCTTTAATTTGGGTTAATTTTAGTTATAACCTTTTTTGACTCTTTATAAATTTTATTAAAGGAATATTTCTATCGTCTTCCAGGAAAGGTACTTTGTGATCTTTTAGAAAAATTAAGTAAAAATGATTTTTATCTTATACAACGTGTGAGACTATTTTCTAACATTATAACACCTTCTATGAAACCCTTACAATAATACAAGACTATTTCCAAAATAAATATTTTCCTTATAATTAAGTAAATTTTAAAAGAATTCAATATAATAAGATATATTTCTCTCATATATTTTTTGGAATTATTTGATATATGTCAACATCTATTGTTGGATTTTATGATTATTTGAAGTTGATTTATTAGGAAACAATCTTCTATATTATATTGATATTTTTTTGAAATGTTTGACTATGGATGTTAGAATTGTATAAAATTCATTGTTTTTTTAATGTATTTACATTTCGTATGATTGTTTTAATTTGAATTTTTATGTTATGTTTATTCTTTTTCATATGAATAATGAATTTCCCTTAGTATGTGATGGAAAGGTCCCATTTTTTCCCCTTGATTCATTGGTATGTATCATAAGACAAACTAGTGTCATGGAATAAGTCCTTCACAATATTCTTTTTTGTAGAATTCACACTAGGACTTGACTATGTGGTTATGATGTCTGACATTTTTCATTCCATTATTTTGAGATTAGTTATTGATATTACATGTGATTATTTGACTAGTAGAATATCATTGTTAATAAGTAAATGGAATTATTTGTTTTATCTTTGACATATTATGCTGAAGATTATTTTTAAAAGGATTTTGTTTTAGTAGTATACATTACCTTAAATTTTTATGCTTATTTATGATAGTTTCCACTATATTGTTATCCTTATTGAGCATCTAAGGTCACGCCTTTCAAATTATTTTTTCCCATGATGTGAATAAATACATTATTACTCACCCGAAAGGGATAAGATGAGGGATATCAGTGTTTTAGAAAGAGATAAAAGGTTATTTTTTTATTTCATTATGTAATGTAATACTTATATATATATCTTGTACATACAAGGCTATTAAATTGATTGGTCTTTCAGGACATGATCTCTTGAGATCATGAAAATTTTTTGTATCATTACACTGACTCTAGGTAACAAGGGTCGAAAAATTATAATAAAAACATTACTTTTCCATGTCAAAAGAAGTAAAAAAAATTGATGGTTGATTTTTGGTGTGCTAAAATATCATAAATGTGACCCAAATATATAAAACTATGATAAAAATCATGGTTTTATAAAACGTTTTTCAATTTCAAAAAACTAGACTTCCACGACATATATTTCGAAATTATTAAACAATTACAATAGTTAATCTATAAATACCCACATATTTCACCATTTAAATTCACATAAAATATATCCTTCATTATATCCTAGTGGTTTTTCTTTATAATTTGTCTATACATGTTATCCTCAAGTCCCAATGGTTCCATTTATCATGATCTTGGAGTAACTCTTCACGGTAAGGGAACTATCCTTTATTTCACTTTAATCGAAGAACTAATTTTGATATATGCCTTCTAAATGTTATATTTACATTAATTTTTTACAATTTTTATCAAATAATTACTTTTAAATTGTTCTTTCTCAATGGGAGACCCCTTTCCCCTCTCACTTTACCATTTTCTAAAATTTTGTTTTATATCTATCATGATGCCAATTTTATCATCATATATTTCAATATTCTTAAGAAATTCTATTTTATTTTATTTTTGTGATTTCCAAATCCTCAATAATTTATTAGGGAATATGGAAATATGAAAAGATTATTTATTTGATTCTGGTATTTACACATATTAATCTTACATTCCAATTATGTTCCCTAAATATGACGAAATAGTCATGTCGTTAAGCACTTTTTAATCTCTATGATATTAATAAGAAACTCATAATGTATTATCCATGGGTTATTATTGAAATTAAATAATATTATCTACGCGAATAACATTAAATAATATATATTAAATTTTGTTCCATGAGATTTCACTAATTAAATATGTAAAATATTGAATATCTAGAGAAGTCATATATTAAGATACCTTGGTTAATAGCCTTAGTAATTTTCTTTTATGACACCTCGGTGAAAAACCATGGTGATATGATTAAGAATGTATCATTTAAATGTTATAGACACATTTCTATGTTTTGGTTCATGGTATCATTATTATGATATTCCTCATGATCTATTTTTCATGACATATTGTTATGCCTCTTGTTCTTACTGATATTGCTCATGATCACATGCTAAATGTTTCTCATTCTTATTCTTTTAATGGGCCACATGATCACCCAATTTTATGTATGTATTCAGGTTATGAGATTCACTAAATGTAATATAGGATGAACCCATGAAGAATCCTTTCAAGTGGATTAGATTAAAAATTTATGTTTTCATTTATTATGTACCTCATTTTCAAGAAATTAACTATTACGAGACCCAATAGTTTTTCCAGGTAATGATATTATTAGCAAATAAAAAGTCGATATTTCATAGTTGGTATTAAATTAATTTTTAGTTATTTTATTAAATTTTGTATATAAATCCTTAGTATGAATCATAGGTAAAATTTTAAATAAGGTTAAACATCCAAGTATTTTGGTTATGTATTAAGTAATTGGTTTACAAGAAAATACATCCATGACTAGATACTACAAGTGGATTTGGATCTATAATTGATGTAGATATGGATAAAACATAAAACAAAAACAATGAGATAGGATTTATTGGGAAGTGGTGAAACCAAATTCATCTTGTTGGATTTCAAGTTTGACACTTTAGGAGTATATGTTTGGTTATAACAATATATTTATGAGCCATTATAAAGTATAAATAGAAAGTTTAATTGTAATTAATGTATAACCTATTTATTTTTGAAAATTTACGACATAAGATTAATTTGGTGTTATAATATTATTAAAAGATACATGATTCTAACTATGGTTTTTATATTTTTGATTATGATGGGAAATATGAGCAACCATGGAAACGATGAGTGAAATAGAAGACACACTTATGAACATCTGATATGAGCTACAATGGAAAAAATAATGGGATTGATGAAACCATTGTATCATATTAATAATAATAACTTAAATCATGTTGAATATATATGTTCTCCTTGAAGGGAACAAATTTTAGTTGAGCTCTTCCTTCATCAACAAAACCTTTTTTAGTTGATTTAACAACCCCATTATTTCTAAAAAATGGATTATCTCTTTAAGAAAGATCTATTTTTAATCAAGTATTCAATGAAAGATAAAATCTCCCTAGAAGTATTCATTTAACAGTATAATTTGATCATTGGTGAAAATTGTTAAAAAAATAAATCAAATAATGTATATTAATAATGTAGTGTGGGAATAGTTTATGGGAATCGTTTTCAGTAAATATTTCCACCTTTCATTGTAAAAAAAATTTGAGAAGAAATTCATTGAACTGAATTAGAATGGAATTTATTTGGTTGTATGATAATAGATTAAAATTATAATACATTATAGATACACCTATTATTTTTTTAGTAATCTTATAATAATGGTTTATAGATTCATCATTGGGCCAAGACTGCTTACATAAAATAATTTAGGATATAGTGAATGTGAAATATATGACAAAATAGCATGGACTGTTATGAAGGATGATATAGTGTTTGGGGAATATTATTTTTCACATAGGATGAATGGAAATAATAGTGATATAGACCCAAACTCATGGATGAATATTGATAATGGATGAGAAGGAATGAATGTTAAAAAACCCATGTGAAACAAATTTAGGAAGAAGCGTAAAAGAAACTTATTTCTAATGAGTGTAAAATGCTAAATTTTTTAATATATATCCATATAGCTCAAAACTATCAATGAGAGGCGAGTCCCTAATTTCTATATAGTAACGACAAAGGGAAAGTGGTGTAGGTCCTCCATGAAACTCAACACTTCATGTGTGGATATTGGGGCCTTTTAAAATTTTAATTTTTTTGAACTTTGTCAACATACATGAATGATTATTATACATATATAGGTATATGATCTTATAAATCCAAAAACCAAATTGTTAAATATTATTTATGATGAAGATGGATTAAGTATGGTTTTATTAAACTTTTTACATTCTCATGGATTAATTAATCTATGTATAAATTTTCTTGAAACATGATTCATTTAAAAGGGTAATGATATGATGATATAATACATGTTTTTTATGGTATTATAGAACAAATATCTATATTTATAGTTATGATACGGTCGGGAACATAATTATATATCTATATAATGAATTGTTTAATGATTTATATCTTACAAGATAATCTAAACTAGAAGGGGAAGTGAATCCATTTTCTAAGGGACTTTATCTTCTATTATAGTCTTTGGAGTGAATCGTGTCTATAAAAATTATTTAATATGTATTAAAAAAAATAAAATATGTGACTTTTCATAATATTTATGGATTTCATGTGAACATTGAAATATGAGATGATTTTCTAATATTACATGTATGACCAAAATTAATGTCATTTATTTATTCATGTTCAAATGGATCATGATTGATTATTATTTATTAAAAAAACAATTGAATTGTGACTTTTTTTATGAAAATTCCTTATACCATGATTGATGAATAATGATCTTTGACTTATTGGGTATTAAATTAAAAATTTATTATCATTTTCTCACACACATAAGCTTCCCTTATTCCAAGTTTTTATCATTTATTCATATGTAATATGTCTATCCCTAATATGACTATATGATTATCTTTTCAATTTGCTTCCATATCCTATAGTATTTATGACTAGTTTTAAAAATGGTATGTTAAAGAATCATTCTATGTTATATATATTGTGGGAGATGTTAATGATATTTCATGAGATAATATGATTATTCATGACATTTAATGTGTCTCTAAACAATTATTATTTTGTGGACTTTAATATTAAATGATTTATTAAATGTTCATATAAAAAATTAATAAATTGATATATATATGAGTATATTAAAATTCCCTTGTTGGTATGAAATTTGGGAGTACTTATTTTTAATGAGTCGGTTTAGATGTTATTGTTGAGTATCCAGGTAAATGTTTATATATAATATAAAATCATAGTGTTATGATAAATAAGTTAATATGTGTTTTTCAAGTAATAAACCCATGTATGGATAATAATAAGTTGATTCGTCCTCTATGAGAGATGAATATATGGGTAATAATCCTAGGAATGGGTGGTTGGGTATTTACCATATCTTAACCTGGTGATAGAAAATTTATTCTATCTAAACCCATGGTTTCACACTCTCGGTTGATACAATAAAAGTGTTTCAAAATCCCTGTATAAACTAGTATGATAAAATAGAGGATAAAATCAATAAAACATTTTAAAATCAAAAATGATACATGATGAATACAAATTGACATGGGTTATAATGATGTGTAACAATTTGAGAAAAAATTGGAATAATTTTCATGAATATATTATTTCTTACTCTAATTAAAGATATTTTATGTACACACAAACCATTTTGGTTTTAGTAATTTATTAAATATACATGTATAATGTTGAGGTGGTGATGAATATCCTAAAATATTTATGCATATTGTTTTATCATATAAATATTATTTCATATAAATTCTGAGTACTCAATGTGAATTTTAGTTCAAATCATCTCTGATTATACATTGCTTTAGTACTAAAAACACCTTATAGTGTTGGGATATCTTTTTAAGTATATAGTTCCTCATCGATAGATGTTTATGGGAATTTGATTCCAAAACCAATGTTATTACCCATGTATTTGAAATTGTTGTTAATTTCGAATGAATTAGATCTCTGAATATATATTTGATATCAATTTATTATGAGGCAATTTCATTTTTTATATTCCAAATCAACTTAGGATATTTATTCGTTTGGAGGATAAAAAAGACCATCTAATGGAAATTACTTCCACAATAAAGGTATATTTCTTAATTCCGTAGGGGTAGTTATATTAAATGGTTATAGAGAATCAAAACATTGAATAGATTCCAATTATCCAAAAATATTTTTATGTGTTTCATTAATTATTTCATATTTTCTTCCAAATAATAAATTTTTGTTTTCAATAGAACTCATATCCCCTTAACAACAATATTAAAGAGTCTATATTAACTATTCCCATTTGAGTTGTAGGAATCATTGAATCAACTATAGAAGAATCATTATATGCGATTCATAATCCCAAGTTAATCACAATGGGATAAACTTATTCTTTTTATCTTAATAATCGATGCCACTGAATTATTTAAGTGATTACTAAAAATGAAAAAGGATTATTATTAAGAACAAGTATCGTCTACCTAATAACAATTATTTGGGTTAAAAATTATAAGTATCTCACTATTTGTAAAATATTTTTCTTCTTCTTGGTTATCTACAATTGATGTTCACAAATGAAAATATAAGAAAAATCCATCTATATGAGGTATTATCATTATGAATATAAAATGATGAAATTTTTACATTCCAATTCCCTTTGTATCATCATATATATAATGAATATAGTCATTATAGATTACCCAAATTTTTTATCAGTAGTCATTACTGATGATATTTTATATATAATAAATGAAAATGGAAGAGAATGAGGATCATTTGGGGATTGAGTGGAAGACCTGAATGAATGAGAAGATTTAGGAATTTTTTAAAGATATATCATTGAAAAAATAATCCTTCATGGGTAAAAAAATCCCATGATAGTGTTTATAATTGTATCCATCAATGAAAATTGCTAATGATAAATAAACAATACTAACCATGGTGACTGATATATGATGTTTTATTAAATTATTTTGACAAAATTGATTCCTTATAATATATTTATAATGGATATAAAATATAGTAAAAAAAATTTCATGGAAGGGATCCATGTTAATTAATACATATGAATGAGGAAAAAATCAGGGTGATAAAAAATGATGGCCAGTTCACCTATACTCACATTACATAACAATGGAGAAGGGTTTATAATCTATAATCATACATCAGTTAAGGGACTAGGATGTATCATCATTATGTATTATATGGTGATAGTTTGTATTTTATTACAAATGAAAATTAAGGAGAAAATTTACTTGGCACATGTTATGTAGTTGGATGAAATAATATTTTCATTTAAAATATTTCGGTATTTTCATTTGTGGTGATAGAAATGATATATATACTAAGAATAAAATCTTGAAAACCATATTCAGAAAAAAAGTGTTGGATCTGTCACAAATTATATGGTTATATTAGATTAGATGTTATTAATATTCAATACAACACCATGTGAGGATAGAAAACATTTTAGATGAACCTCTGAGGTGGAAATTCCTTGTTAGTTTATGCATGTGATGAATGAATTGATGGAGAAGTAAAATTCGGTAAAACTAAAAAAGTGTAAGATTTTTTTGAGATGATACGCCATTGATAAATAATGATATGGTTCAATAAATATATATATGTACCATCAATTTTATATTTTAAGAATGATATGTATGTTCAATCTCATTTTTCATCATTCAATATACAACAATGAATTATGAAGATGTATTGAGATTGAAAATATTATCTCTAATTGGATAAAATAAAGGATGAATTTCAAAAGTATGAATTATTTTTTTGAATGAATAAAATATTTGTGTAACATACTAATGTTTATGAATTGGATTCAACAATTAAAAAAATAATAATGTGAATTGGAATAAAAAATATATTTCATCATTAGTCACCCAAAACCTTATAATGTATATAATTATATATGTGTTGTAGTTTATTTCATTATATATGTCTTCAAATTTCATTATCGTCACAGGATATTTTCCACTTTATTTACTTTCCTAGTTCAATGTTAGGGATTTACCAATAACTAAGGGCATACCATAGTCAATTGTATCTTAAAGAAATATGAGTTTTACCATGATGTTATAGATAATTCTTTAACAAAAATTGAACATGTAGTTGGAATTTATAATTTCATATCATTCTTAGATAGATGGTTACAATTAAAGAACAATTAAATTTTTAAAAGATATGTTGATTTTTTTTCTATACATTTCAAATATTATTTTAATAAAATGCATTTATCTATTTGATTATTCATATTATAAATGGTTTCATTAATGAATTAAGAGAGATCTTTATGATTCCCTATTTGGTATAATTTTTATAAATACACCTTATTGGGATAATGTTGGAGAATGAATATTATTTAAAGGTAAGAAAGATGAGAAATTCGTGGAGAATTTAATATCAATTAAACAACACCCAGGGGTTGAAAAAGGCTGATAATATAGTGATTATGAATATGTTAAATGATATTTTTATATTGAACTTGTTGACAAGGTATTCCTATGAAA
Source organism: Viscum album (assembly GCA_963277665.1). NCBI lineage: Eukaryota > Viridiplantae > Streptophyta > Magnoliopsida > Santalales > Viscaceae > Viscum > Viscum album. The sequence goes on along the minus strand of OY728163.1, from coordinate 1,796,335,218 downwards.
ATAACATTCGAATAAGGATATGTGAATCTGAAATAAGTGCATATTTTATCCCAAATATATTAGTCCACATGATATTCATGATTGTATCAGAATTTTATAATATCACTTAGAACATAAAACAAATCAATAGCATGTTATTAGTGGTTTCCATGTATCAATTATTAGGATGTGCATATCAAGTCAACCAAATATCCGGAACTTAAATAATAGCAACTAGAGAATGATTTTATTTATATGAATTACCAGTAGCGATTTTGGATTTAGTAGAGAAATTAAATTGGAAGAAGACTACTCACTAGTTCAATGTATATTTGTGATATGATAAATTTTTTAATGCTATGCTGGATCCAAAGGATGTGATGAAATATAAATATCCTTTTTTTTCTAATTTTATCGAATCAAAATTTCAATATTCAAATTATTATAAGTAGTATAAAATTCTCCACACATAGAATTTAGAATATATATTTTAATGCTTTTATATTGGTCAATAAAGTTATTTTAATGAAACACTAAACATTTATTAAAAATTATTATAAATTATAAATTGTTTAAAAATATATTTTTTTTAAATAATTTTTAATTATATGAAAAAATGTATCATTTACTTTCTAAATACTAATAATCCTAAAGAACTCATTTAAATTTTATTCTGATATTTTTTGATATTATATTTTTTAGAGAAAAAATTAATTCAATGTATTATGAATATATAAAAATATTTTTTTCATTTATAAAAGTAATTGAAGGAAAATTTTTGGTTTGAAATTGAAATGAAATTATTTAATGATAAGAATATATATTTTTATGAATATTGATTTAGGCACAAAATATGTTTCTATCATAATTAAATAAATTAATCACTGTTATTAACTGATTGAAACTAAATTTTAATTTAATATATTAAAATATTAAATTAAAATTTTATTTAATTTTTTTCTAGAAAAATAATATAAATAAATATAGTTTTAGGATTAAAAAATAAATTTATAAAAATATTATTGATTTTTTTTAAAAATATTTATAAATTAATTTATATAACTGATAGAAATTGAGACAAATATAATGGTTTCCGTATTTATAATCTTAATTTTCAAAATTATTGTTATGAAATCCTCATGAAGAGTATTGTAGATAAAATCATTACTAGGGTAACAATTAAAAGAGTAAACGATATGTTAAACTATATATTTTAGCGATAAGAAGACCAAAGAACATATATAAAATCTTTTATATGAATTTAGTTCGATCATACATAATCCCATAATCTATCATTATCCAATTTCATGATATATTCCCATGAAAATGACATTATTATATTTCAATTATTTTAATATTTACAAGTTCTCCACTCCCATATCTTATTATAGGGAACCTCCTCTCATCTCTTATCCACACCAAAAGAGAAACTTTATTCAAAAAATATAACAAAATACTCTTCGAACACTTATTTTCATTATCCTGAAGTATTTTCCATCTAGAAATACAAATCCCCAAAGCCTTATGGTTCATTCCACTGGAGGATACTCGAACAATTGGAATATGTAAATACCAAAATTTCCTTTTTTTCATTCATTTGAATCCTAGTATAAATGATATATATCCAAATTGACATGATGAAATAAGTATATGACCAATCATAATATTATTTACTGATAATTTTATAGTCATTTTCTATCTTCTTATAGTTTATTTGAAAATTATAGGATCAGTCATGCATACTTGCATACTACCACTTTGAGAAAGATATGTGATTCATTTTTAATTTCCTCATTACATGGATGTTAGGAAGGTATATTTAATTTATATTATATATATAAATATGGGGTTTTAACTCTAAATTATCATTCAACACTTATTATTTACATCCATTGAAAAGTGAAGAAATCACATGTGCATGCATACATACTATTTTCTCTAGTAAGTGATATAATTAATTTTTTATTACTAAATTTTTTAAATGTTTATAAAATAGTATATCATAAATAAATATATTAATTAATATATGTTTAATACTAAATAAAATTATTAAATTATGACCAATGATAACGTAAATGAATTGTTGAAACGAAACATGCTAGGAAAATAGTGAAATTTTTACAGGAATATTATTGTTAATGATGCATTTTTTATAAAATAGTAATTTGAAAATATTAAAGGAATTTTATATAGTATGATGAAATATAATATGTTTCTAAAATTGATATATAATGTATTTATATTTTTTATATAAGTGGTTTTATTCTGTCTTATACATGACTGGGCTAGAGGTTTGGGTTTTTTGTCTCAATATTGCTTCTTATATATAATATTCATGTTATAAAACCATTAATGTCTACATGTAATATATACTACCCATATGTAATATTATATAATTAATTATTTATAATTTTTATTTTTAATATTTAGTGTAATGTTGTTTCATTCAAAAGTATTACGATTCGAATGATACTGAAAAGGTAAGGGTTTATATTAAAATAACATACCTTTTTTAGGATTTTCAATAATAAATTACCATTTTAATGAAATATATGGTCAATATAATTTAAATAAATATATTTTATTTTAGATTATTTGTTTCTATAAATTCATGAATTATTACCATTTATCTTTATTTGGTCTTCTAGATTGTTAGGTATTTAATTAAAAACAAAAGGCAACCTTATTTCTTCTTTTCAGGATGTGAATATTACCACCCCATGCCCATGTTAATCAATATGATTTATGGAATTTTTTATCTATAAATATATTTTTACAAAAGTTCATTTTCAATTCGATTTAAATAATTTACATTTTAGTAATAATAATCATTGGAAACATATTATATCCAATGCACATTTAAATTTATTTATAAGAGTGGGAAAATAATTTACATTTTAGTAATAATAATAATTATTTTTACATTTCAATTCTTGTAGTTAAATAAAATCAATATTCACATATTTTGCTATTTTCAATTTTTTAATGTTACATAAATAAAATTATATTTTCATTGTTTTCATTGATATGTTCAAATTTCAATTAAAAATAATTTTTTATCTATGAAAATATATTTTATAGAATTTTTTTATTAACTAGGAATTTAAAAAAAGATTCCATATATATTATTTTTTAATAAATAACATGATTATTCTTTTCTAAGGGTAATTATATTAAAATTGTTATTTTTTTATGGTTTGATGATTTTTTGAAGAAATATTTATGAAACAATTTTTTTCTATGGGTTATCATTTGATAAAATGTTGAATATTTTTTTTAAGAACATAAGATACTCATATGTAATTATTTCATTATGTGATGGGTGGTCATATAATTATACATTCATCCAATACATTGCTAATATTGAATAGTATAACATATTATCAACAAGAATGAAGAATTATCCTAGTTCAATATAGGACACTTTCCACTGTTATAGTCTTCATATTGAACGTTAATTTTTTAAATAATGGAATGGTGAGAAAATCTTATCCAATATTGGACATTATCCACTCAAATGACCTTTTATATGAAGCTTAAATGAGGAAATTATTGTTTATAGAAATGTGAATTCGATGAATTTATGTATTTCAAATATGAAATATTAGTAAGGATCATGATTTATTATTGATGATTCATCACTCCTATAACATTTTATTTTTATCATAAAAAACCTAATTCCATGACTATTGATTAATGATCATTAATTAATTTATTAAGAATTTCATATGTTATTGATATGTTAGAGTACCCTTATTATAATTTTATTCCCATATGTGATCATTTATTATTATATACTATGATTACCCATTCTATGAACCCAATATCACTCCATATTATATTTCCTTTTCCCCATGTGGTGTAGATTTATTTTAGAAAGGGGTTTCTAAGAAGGGTGTTTTGTGATAAAACATTATGGGGGATGATGAAGTAATTTAATGATACTATTCATGTATGTGACTAGTTTAGAAAGAAACTAATAATTTATGGTTTTTTGGAATATATTATTTTTATATGTATTGAAGATTTGTAACATCCCAAGTATGTAATGAGTAATAGATATTTTTATCTATGTCTATTAATGAATTATATAGTGTTTTAGAGGCATAAAATGAAAATAAATCCAATCTTAAACATGGAATACACTAATATTTTTAAAAGATTGTTTTATAGCCTTTTGATGGAAAACCATTTTTAAATATATCTTTTGAGAATTTTATAAGGTATTTTTGTCAAAATAAACATATTCTTTATGATTGGTACATCAAAATTTACTTTGTTTGACTTTTTTGTATTTTTCAGACAATGTTCATTTTTTAATGAATAGTGAAAAATACTGCATTTTACATCAAAACTACTTTTTAATCTAATTTATTTATATTATTATATTATCTTTTGAATTGTTTTTGAAGTGAAATTAGAATATATTTTTACCATTTAATCCAATGGTGGTCATTGGAATCAATTTCACTTTGAAATTGGACTTAAACTAGTGTCAATCTTTTGATACTTATTGTTTCATAAAAACACGCTATTTGTCATGACAGCGGGAATTAATTATTAAATTAATTAATGTGACATATATGTTTTGAATTTTGTAAAATAGACTTCATTTTTGAATTCAAAATATTAAATATATCTTAGGGTGAATTTTTGGTATTTTTCTGAAAAACATCAATTTTTAATGAATAGTGAAACCACTAAGTGGTACTTATAAAAACTGATTTTTCGTTTAAATGAAATTTTACCACTTATGTGTTTTGAATTTAAAAAATATGACATACATGGTTTTCATTCATAAGTAAAATTTGGTTGAATAAGATTAAAATAATTTTTTGGTGAATAGTAACTCTTATGTTCTTAATCGTGGTTAGAGGTAATTAATGTAGTTTAATGTAAAAATAATGCTTTAATAAAATGAGATGATCTTGACACATGTCCTACCCTAATTGGATGTGTCATGGCCGACAAAGAAAATCCATGGCTCAACTTGGGGACCCCATGGAGCCACTTTGGTTGGGAAATGACATAAATAACTTTTTATTTAATGTAAAAGTAAAAATGACACAAACATGAGATGTTTTACTAAAACAATTTTTACATGGGGTTATAAAGATAATATTTTTGATTATAAATACTCATTGGAAAGATAAAAATATTTGATACATCATAGTATTTTTTTATAATTTTTAAACTTTAAATAAATTAAATTATTTATGACATCATGATGATGAAGCGATGACCTTATTATTTGATTTCGAACCCTTATCACCTTATCCTCGAAACACCTCAATGTGGGTCCTCCTAAATCCGAATACCATTTTAAAATAAAGTGACTTTTCTTTACCTTCCAAGAGTGCCCTCCTCTCCTCTTATAAAAGGCCCCACCTCTTCCTCCTTACCCACACTCCCAAAGACTTTTTCTCGGCCAAACCCTGCAAATTTTGGCTCTATACATTCCTCTCTTACTCCTTGAAACCTCACTATGGGCAGAAGTCTTCCCAAGTAAGCCATTGAGCTCAAATTTAAGAGAGTTACCCGATTTTAAGGTAATGTCTTCTTTTGAGTCATTTTGTTTGATTTTTCTTCTCCAACCCCCTAAACTCTTTTTATTATTTTATTTTGTAACAAATACAGTATCCTCAATATACTAGGATGTTGTTATAAGAAGTATTCAAGCTACACTTACACACACCTACATCTAATGGTTAGAGGACATACGGTTTCCGTGGATGGTGAATTTCTGCCCCCCGAAACGATGATTGTTCAACATTCTTTTAACACCTTAAAAGGTGTCCATTAAGATGTCAATATATTTATATATGATATATAATATTTTTATGTTTTCCTTAAGCTTCTGTATTTTTCATTTTGGGCATACCTTTATGGTTTTCATTATGGGTAAACGCAATATCTTCATTTAAGGAAGTGCGGACTACCGCCCCTTCAAAGTGATTTGAATCGTTAAATACCATATGTGGTACGTATAAAGGATTGAACTATGATATTATATATGATATTATACTGGAATTATAATATACCTTTATATCATTATGATTCAATCTATAAAATACGAAATAGAAATGAAAGTAGCGTTCATGCGTACGTACGGCTTACCGTCTCCATGAACGGTGCATTTCATTTCTTACCTCTAAATGATTATGTAATATTATAGTTGAATGTATATAATAGATATATATGATATATAAATAATGATTATAATTCTGGATATAATGGATACATTAACAACTTGTAATTATAAAGGGTTTATTTTTTACTCAAGTAACAATGATCGTTAAAAATGTCCGTTATTAAATTAAATAATTACATAGGGTTCATGACATGGCGATAAGTGATTTAAAAGGAATAATGAACTTGAAAAAGGTTCTTAAACCAGTATAAATTAACTCAAGTTTATTATTCAAGAGATTAAAGAACGACCGAGTCAAGTCGGACTCGAGGTATGGGACTTCGTCTCAATCTCCTTTCATTGAGGCATTTTTTGTTTTATACACAACCTTCTTTTTTATGGTGTATAAACCCCTTTGACTTTTACTTTTATTCAAAAGGAATATTTTTTATATGAAGCGTTTACTAAACGACAAAAGGGAATGTTTTTGTCGTACGTAGTCGGCGACAACGACTTCTCCGCCGCCGTGACCATTATTTGAGTTTTGGCTTCCTCTACAAGCCATAATTTTTTAAAGAAAAATAAATACCATGTTTTACTTTTCTTTTATTTTGGTATTGAAAATGGTTTTCATAATTTTTTTATATCAATGTGTTTTATTGATATCTTGTGATGGAAGGTGGAAATGTTATGTTTCCTTTATGCATGTTTTATGTGATGTGATTATGTTGAGGTTCTTGGGAATTATTATGAAGACGGGTGGTTCCGTGATAAACTAAGGGTGGGTGAGCCCGATATAGCACTCCAATGAATTGGGTAACGCGATGGAGTGTAACGTTAATGTTTCTCCGAAGAGATTTAGGGAATATACTGTGATGGGTATTCCAAACGTAACCAAGAGGGTTACTCCCTACGTAAGACTATTATGAATGTCTCAAGTTACCTTTATGTCTTATGATTTCTATGATTTATTCATGATTTGATGAGGTATGTTAAAGTGCTTATGTTTTATGGGTAAAGTATGATTTCATTCTTATGTATATATGTACCCATGTTTCGTTTCCATGTATATTTTATATCGCTTAATGAGATTTTTATTCTCATCCCATGTTTTTTTGAAATTTTTTTCACAGGTCAAGGGAAAGGTACATGATATGATGATAGTTTCAAGGGAGTGTCAAAAAAGAATCCATGTTTTATTTTAAATATGTTTCCATTGATGGGAAAGAATAATATTATCTTTATCGAACCACTTTTTTTATATGTGGAATGCAATGCAAGTTTTGTGATCAAATTCTCTAAAACTATAAACCCGAAAAGATCCTCAATGTGTAATCTTTTATAACTCAAGATTAAGTAAGGTTTAAGTCTAGGGACTTAATGTTAGTATCAGAGGTCGGTTTAGAAAAATTTAGGAGTTATAATTCTATTAAATGATGGTACAAAAATATTTTTTTTATCTTCAAATTGAAGTGATAGAGTATTTGACGATTAACATGTTGCTTCATCTAAGACATGTTTGTTCAGAATGGTTTTCCGTAGAGGAAATAGGGAAGTAGTGATAAAAAGTCATGCAGAAGGAAATAACCTTCTGAATCAGCATCCTGAGATGGTCGGAATTGGAACTGAACAGTTTGTTGCAGTAATGGCGCAGCTGACTCAAGCGATATATGGAGGTGGTATCCATACATGAGATTAGCCAGATCAACCGTAGAGGTACATGTCAGTGGTGGATCATTTCATGAGGCAACATCATCCATCATTCAGAGGATCACCTGACCCTGTGCTAGCTGAAGGGTGGATTAAAGCACTGGAGAAGATTTTTTATGTCATGGGGTGTTCAGACAATCAAAAGGTTAGTCTTGCTATTTATCGGTTGGAGGGTGAAGCAGATAAGTGGTGGTAGATGGTTAAAAATATTAGGGACGCTGATGAGATTGATGGTCTCGAATGGGATTAATTCAAAGGTATGTTTCTTTAAAAGTATTTTCCTAAGGTTGTTCGACTTAGGATGGAAATGAAATTCTTGGAATTGAGGCAAGGGGAAGACTCAGTGGATGCCTATGAAGAAAGGTTCACTCGATTGGCAAGGTATGCTCCAAATTTTATCCGAGACCTTGATAGTAAAATAAATCGTTTTTACTCAGGATAAAAACAAAACTATCGAAGGGAATTAGCTTTTCGTGAGTTTAAAAGTTATTAAAAGCTTGGTCGATTTGCTGAGAAGGTGGAAATGGAGTTTTCCAATGATTAAGTGTTCTATAACAACCAATAGAAGAAGAAACCGAGGTGGCAGGAAAAATGTAAGAATTCTTCAAAAAAATCTGACGGTAAGAAATCTAAGTTTCTAGTTTGTGATAAATGTTGGAAAAGGCATGCTGGGGAATGTCTTCTGAATTCTTGAAAGTGCTACTGATGCGGTAAGATGGAACATAAGGCTCGTGATTGCACTGGAAAAGATCAGGGTGATGGTAAGACCAAATTTGATTTACAGTTAGTGAAATGTTATAAGTGCAATGAGATGGATCACTATGCACACGAGTGTCCGACAAAGAGCTTGGGTGATGGGAAGAAGTTAGAATACAAGCAGAAAGGGGCGGTGAAATCCTTTTCAACTACTTCAGCAGATGTCGGGCCATCAAATGAAGTTGTATCTAGGTACTTTGTTTTTTTCAGATTATGCCAGTGTGTTGTTTGATTCGGGTCTACACATTATTTCATCTCTGAAACATTTTCCTGTAAAATGGGATTACCATCTCAATAAATGACTCTAGAACTTTTGGTAAAAACACTTGGGGGAAATGTTGAGGCAAAAAGAATTTATAAGAATCTTCCTATCCTTATCTGTGGAAAGAACCCACTTGGAAGCCTTATTGTTATACCTCTAATAGAGTTTGATGTTAGCCTGGGTATGGATTGGCTCTCTATTTACCATGTTATGATTGACTATAGAGATAAAGAATTTTCTTTTTAGAAGGACTTTTAGTTTGTGTACAAGAATGAACCCTTACTGTTGATAACTTATCAAGAGGCCATGAATCTTGTAAAAGATGGAAATGAATGTTACCTTGCACACATCGTTGAAAATAAAGGAACTGTTCAGATTAATGATGTTCCAGTGGTAAATGAGTACACTGATGTTTTTTTTGATGAGTTTCCTGGAATAATACCAGATCGGGATGTTGAGTTTACTGTTGACTTAGTTCCTGATGCTAAGCCAATTTCAAAACCCCCTTATCGAATGGCTCAAATTGAACTTTTAGAGTTGAAGGAGAAATTGCAAGATTTATTAGAGAAAGGTTGCATTCAACCTAGCACATCACCATGGGGTTCTCCTGTTTTATTTGTTAAAAAGAAAGATGGTTCAATGAGACTTTTCATTGATTATAAAGCCTTGAATAACATCACTATTAAGAACAAATATCATTTACCTCATATCGATGATTTGTTTGATCAGCTCCATGGTGCTCAGTATTATTCAAAGATTGACTTGAGATTGGGGTTCGAACAGCTGAAGGTAGAGGAAGAAGATGTTCCGAAGACCGCATTCCGTACAAGATATGGCCATTATGAATTTGTAGTAATGCCTTTTGGGCTAACCAATGAACCTACTATATTCATGGACATAATGAATATAATTTTCCATGAGTTCATGGATATGTTTGTGGTGGTTTTATTGATGATATTTTGGTGTTTTCTAAAAGTAAATAGGATTATGAAAGTCATTTATGGTTTATCTTGGAAACCTTAAAAGAAAAGAAACTATATGGAAAATTCAGGAAGTTTGAGTTTTGGTTGCAACAAATATCATTCCTTGGTCATATTGTTTCTAAAGATGGGATAACTGTTGATCCTGCAAAAACAAAGGTTGTTGAAGAATGGCCAAGACCCACAAATGTAAATGAGATTCGTAGCTTCCTTGGTTTGGCAGGCTATTACTGAAGGTTTGTTAGAAAATTTTCACGGTTATCTAGTCCAATGTCTAAGCTAACTCAAAAGGGTGTTAAGTTTATCTGGACAAAAGAATGTGATGATTGTTTTCAGGAATTGAAAAGAACATTGGTGAATGCTCCAGTTTTGGTACTACCTTCCACGAATGGTGAGTTTGTTATCTATAGTGATGGTTCATTGAAAGGACTTGGTTGTGTCGAAATGCAGAATGATCAGGTAATTGCTTATGCTTCACGACAGTTGAAAACTCATGAGGTAAATTACCTTACACATGATTTGGAATTAGCTGCTGTTGTTTTCGCTTTAAAATTTTGGAGGCATCATTTGTATGGAGTAAAGTGTGAAATATATACTGATCAAGAATGTTTAAAATATATATTCACTCAGAAAGAGTTAAAAATGAGACAGAGTAGATGGCTGGAATTAATCAAGGATTATGATTGTACAATTCATTACCATCCATGAAAAGCAAATAAAGTGGTTGATGCTTTGAATCAAAAAAGTAATGCTTCATTATCAATGTTGCGTTTGGAAAATGATCCTTTGGTTAAGGATTTGATGAAATTTGGCATATAAGTTGTTGGTACAGGAAGTTCTTCTGTTTTGTTTCAGGTATCAGTGAGATCATCTCTATCAGATAAAATCAAGAAAGCACAGAAGCAAGACAGTGAGTTGCAGAAAGAGGTAGAGCTGGTTTAGAAAGGTAAGTTGCCTAAATTCAACATTGATAATGATTGAGTTTTGAGATTTGGGAAGAGATTGTGTGTGCCTTGTGATTCACAGTTGAAGAGAGAGTTGTTATGTGAAGCTCATAGTTCTCCGTTTTCAGTTCATCCTGTCAGTACTAAGATATACAGAGATCTGCTGGAGTATTACTGGTGGGATGGAATGAAAAGAGATATTGCTGATTTTACTGTGAAGTGTTTGACATGTCAACAGGTTAAAGCAGAGCGGTAGTTACCGAATGGGATGCTTCAGCCTTTACCAGTGCCAGACTGGAAATGGGAGAATATATCAATGGACTTTGTTGTGGGATTACCAAAGACATCTCGAGGTAATAATGCAATCTGGGTTATTGTTGATCGCTTGAATAAATCTGCACATTTCCTTACTATACGAGATACTTTTTCCCTAGATCAACATTCCCATTTGTATCTTAATGAGATAGTCAGGTTACATGGAGTTCCCCTCTCCATTGTATTTGATCGTGATCCTAGGTTCACTTCTAACATTAGGAAAGGCCTTCAGAAGTCATTGGGTACTGAATTAAATTTTAGTACAGCTTTTCATCCTCAATCAGATGGGCAGTCAGAACAAACAATTTAGACATTGGAGGATATGATACGTTCATTCTCTATGGATTATCAGGGATGTTGGGACCAACATCTTTCTTTGGTTGAATATTCATATAATAACAGTTTTCATTCCAGTATACAGATGGAACCATTTCGTTCATTATATGGGAAGCAGTGTCGAACTCCAGCTTTCTGGAATAAAGTGGTTGAAAGGAAGTTGATGGGACTAGAATTGGTAGAAGAGATGGCCGAAAAAGTTCAGCTGATTCAGAAGCACATGAGAACAACTCAGAGTAGGCAGAAGAGTTATGCGGATAAACAGAGGAAGGATCTATCTTTCGAGGTAGGTGATCATGTTTTTCTCAAGGTTTCTCCTTGGAAAAGTGTGATGAGATTTGGTAAGAAAGAAAAGCTGAGTCCAAGGTTTATTGGACCATATGAAATTCTAGAGAGAGTTGGATTAGTTGCATACCAGGTGGCATTACCTTCGATTTTATCTCAGGTACACAATGTTTTTCACGTTTCGATGTTGAGAAAGCATATGCCAGATCCATCTCATGTTTTGAGTCCAGAGGTAGTTCAGCTGGAAGAGAACCTATCTTATGAGGAAAAACTGGTCCAGATTATTGACCACAGGGTGCAAGTGTTATGAAATAAGGTGATTAATCAGGTAATGGTTTTGCGGAAAAACCACATAATGGAAGAGGCAACATTAGAATCTGAAAATGCAATGAGGGATAAGTACCCCCATTTATTCGATAAGTAAATAAATTGTGGGGACGCAATTTACAAAAGGGGGGAAGGATGTAACATACCAAGTAAGTAATGAGTAATAGATATTTTTATCTATTTCTATTATTGAATTAGATAGTGTTTTAGAGGCATAAAATGAAAATAAATCTAATCTTAAGCATGGAATACACTAATATTTTTAAAAGATTGTTTTACTTCCTTTTGATGGAAATCCATTTTTAAATCTATCATTTGACAATTTTATGAGCTATGTTTGTCTAAATAAACTTATTCTTTATGATTGGGACAACAAAATTTACTTTGTTTGAATTTTTGGTATTTTTCAAACAATGTTCATTTTTTAATGAATAGTGAAAAATACTGCATTTTACATCAAAACTACTTTTTAATACAATTTATTTATATTATTATATTATCTTTTGAATTGTTTTTTAAGTGAAATTAGAATATATTTTTACCATTTAATCCAATGGTTGTCATTGGAATCAATTTCACTTTGAAATTGGACTTAAACTGGTGTCAATCTTTTGATACTTATTGTTTCATAAAAACACGCTATTTGTCATGACAACGGGAATTAATTATTAAATTAATTAATGTGACTTATATGTTTTGTATTTTGTAAAGTAGAATTAATTTTTGAATTCAGAATATCAAATATATCTTAGGGTGAATTTTTGGTATTTTTCTGAAAAACTTCAATTTTTTATGAATAGTGAAACCACTAAGTGGTACTTATAAAAACTGATTTTTCGTTTAAATGAAATTTTACCACTTCTGTGTTTGGAATTTCAAAAATCCGACATACATGGTTGTCATTAGGATGTAAAATATTGTTCAATGAGATTTAAATTTTTTTTGTTGAATAGTAACTCTTCAGTTCTTAATCGCGATTAGAGGTAATTAGTGTAGTTTAAGGTAAAAATAATGCTTTAATAAAATGAGATGAGCTTGACACATGTCCTACCCTCATTGGATGTGTCATGGCCGACCAATAAAATCCATGGGACAACTTGGGGACCCCATGGATCCACTTTGGTTGGGAAATGATATAAATAACATTTTATTTAATGTAAAAGTAAAAATGACACAAACATGAGATGTTTTACTAAAACAGTTTTTACACGGGGTAATGAAGATCATATTTTTTTTATAAATATTAATTGTAAAGCTAAAAGTATTTCTACATCATAGAATTTTTTTAATAATTTTTTTAATTTAAATAAATTACATTATTTATGACATCATGATGATGCAGCGATGACCTCATTATTTAACGATTTAAATAAAATGGAATGATAAGTTAAAATATAAGACCTACACAAGGCCAAAACCTATTTGATGGGTGGATTTCGAACCCTTATCACCTTATCCTAGAAACACATCAATTTGGGACCTCCTAAATCTGAATACCATTTTAAAATAAAGTGACTTTTATTTACCTTCCAAGAGTGCCCTCCTATCCTCTTATAAAAGGCCCACATCTCTACCTCCTTACCCACACTCCCAAAGCTTTTGACTCAGCCAACCCCTGCCCATTTCGGCTCTCCACATACCTCTCTTACTCCTTGAAGCCTCACGATTGGCAGAAGTCTTCCCAAGTAATCCTTTGAGCTCAAATCTAAGAGAGTTACCCGATTTTAAGGTAATGTCTTCTTTTGAGTCCTTTTGTTTGATTTTGCTTCTCCAACCCCCAAAACTCTTTTTGTATTTTCTTTTGTAACAACTACAGTGTCCTAAATATACTAGGATGTTGTTATAAGAAGGATTCAAGCTACACTTACACACACCTACATCTAATGGTTAAAGGACATACTGTTTCCGTGGATGGTGAATTTACGCCTCCCGAAACGATGATTGTTCAACATTCTTTTAACATATTCAAAGGTGGCCATTAAGATGTAACTATATTTATATATGATATATAATATGTTTATGTTTTCCTTAAGATTATTTATTTTTCATTTTGGGCATACCTTTATGGTTTCCATTATGGGTAAACGTGATATCTTCATTTAAGGAAGTGCGGACTACCGCCCCCTCAAAGTGACTTGATTCGTAAAATACCATATGTGGGATGTATAAAGGATGGGAATATGATATTATATATGATATTATACTATAATTATAATATAACTTTATATCATTATGATTCCACTCTATAAAATACAAAATAGAAATGATAGTAGCGTTCATGCGTACGTACGGCTTACCATCTCCATGAACGGTGCATTTCTTTTCTTACCTCTAAATGATTATGCAATATTATAAATGCATGTATATCCTGGATATATATGATATATACATAATTATTATAATTCTGGATATAATGGATACATGAACAACTTTTAATTATAAGGGGTTTATTTCTGACTCAAGTACCAATGATCATTAAAAATGACCGTTATTAACGTAAATAATTACATAGTGTTCATGAAATGTAAATAAGTAATATAAAAGAAATAATGAACTTGAAACAGGTTCTTAAACAAGTAGAAATTAACTAATGTTTATTAATCAGGATATTAAAGAACGACTGAGTCAAGTCGGACCCGAGGTATGGGACTTCGTCTCAAACTCCTTTCATTGAGGCATATTTTGTTTTATACACAACTTTCTTTTATATGGTGTATAAACCCCTTTGACATTTATGTTTATTCAAATGGAATCTTTTTTATACGAAGCGTTTACTAAACGAAAAAAGGGAATGTTTTTGTCGTACGTATGCGGCGACAACGACTTCTCCGCCACCGTGACCATTATTTGAGTTTCGGCTTCCTCAACAAGCCATACTTTTTTTAAAAGAAAAGTAAATACCATGTTTTACTTTTAATTTATTTTGGTATTGAAAATGGTTTTCATAATATTTTTATATCAATGTGTTGTATTGATATATTGTGATTGAAAGGTGGAAATGTTATGTTTCCTTTATGCATGTTTTATGTGATATGATTATGTTGAGGTTCTTGGGCATTATTATGAAGACGGGTGGTTCCGTGATAAACTAAGGGTGGGTGAACCCGACATAGCTCTCCAATGCATTGGGTAACGCGAAGGAGTGTAACGTTAAGGTTTCTCCGAAGAGATTAATGGAATATACTATGATGGCTATTCCAAACGTAACCAAGTGGGTTACTCCCTACGTAAGAATGTTATGAATGCCTCAAGTTACCTTTATGTCTTATGATATCTATGATTTATTCATGATTTGATGAGGTATGTTGATGTTCATATGTTTTATGGGTAAAGTATGATTTCATTCTAATGTATATATGTACCCATGTTTCCTTTCCATGTATATTTTATATCCCTTACTGAGATTTTTATGCTCATCCCAAGTTTTTTTGAAATGTTTTTCACAGGTCAAGGGAAAGGTACATGGTATGATGATAGTGTCAAGGGAGTGTCAAGAAAGAATCCATGTTTTATTTTAAATATGTTTCCATTGATGGGAAAGAAGAATATTATCTTTATGAAACCACTTTGTTTATATGTGGAATGTAATGCATGTTTTATGATCTAATTCTCTAAAACTCTAAACCCGAAAAGATCCTCAATGTGTAATCTTTTAATAACTCAAGATTAAGTAAGGTTTAAGGTTGGGGCCTTATAATATTAATATAAAATTATGTAGTATTTTATTTCGTAATTCATGGGTCACTCTATATGAATAGTGTTTCTTGGGGTTTTTGTGCACATATAACTTGATAAACATGCCATATTCAGCTTTTATTAAAAATACCATTTGTAAAACCCTTACACATTATTCTAGACATTTTCAAATGAATATATATTTTAGGTATTTGTGTTTTATTAAAGAATGAAACACTAAATTATATACCAAATATATTCCACATTGATTCCCACAGTAGAAAAATCCACACTTATTAACACTTATTTAATTATGAAATATACTCATAAACAATATCAATTATTTCTATACATTCATTGATTCAAAATAATCATCTTATATTTTTATGTAAACCATTGATTCATATAAATATAACATCAAAATTACAATCTTACCTCTAAATTTGAACATAAAATTTGTTGTATTATTGTATGTTGAATGAATATCTTCCAATTATATCATCAAAATACCCTAAAAAATTGATCATATGTACTGAACCATAATGAATTATCTTTAATTTCTTTATGATATCAGATTATCCATTCCATGGTTTCCCGGTATTATTTTCCCAAATTCACCATGATCTAGATTATAAATCCCACCAAAAATAACAACTATGTGATTAAACACCATATTGTGCATCATGCTTCCAACCAATATTGAAAATGGTAAATTCAATATATTCTCCTCACTATCATCTGTTTCTACTGTTTTCTAATTGGATAACATTAATTGGAATTCTATTAAGGCTAATATCTCCTCACATCAAAATATTACAAATCATTATATGATCTTATGGATGTAATATCTATATAATAGAACTAAGCTCCTAGTTTTCCTATATCTCCCAATTCATAACCTAAATATGTTCTTACACTCCCTAATATATTTCATTAAATAAATTCCAACCATGTCATCATCAAACTCTAATATCCTCCACATTTATTGACATTCTAATATCATATCATCCATATGTTATAGAAAAAATGAAACTCTTATAATATTATACATTCCATTGTAAATAGTTATCTTCAATGCACTGTATGAAATAATTTTCAACTATAATAGATTCAAAATTCATGTTTTATTTACATTGGTAATGTATTATTACATAAGGATTAATATTTAGTATACACATCATGAAATTTTTTAATCAAAATAAATAAGAATCCAGTGTCATTATAATGATAATTTACTAAACAGAAATATGGATATATGTTTTCAATACTTACAATTTCAGCAAGAATAATATAGTATGAGTAACTATAATAAAATAATTCTAAATTTAGTAGGATAATTTTATTTGAGAAAATATCAGATAAATATTATCTTTTTTTCAACTAATAATCTGCGACCTCCATGCTAGCCATGTACCACCACATTTCATTATATTTATTCTTATAAAAGAACACTCAATTCCTCAGAAGGACTTACATTGATTTGAAATAAATAGTTACATATTATGTATCATTCGAATAAAAATTTTCCAATTAATATTTCATTAACAACACCAAATTTTATAAATTTTCGATTATAGGACCGTATTATAACTTCTTAGGATTTCCAAAACTATTAAAACTATCAAATGAATTTCATTTATTAAAATCATAATCAATTTTACAAACTTAAAGGATAAATGAAATTAAACATTAAAGTCATATCTTATTAGAACTATAACATCTAGAGTTTCTCAATAGGGTACTCTGATTTGAGCTTATTTTAACCATGAGGAATCTGCTATATCTTCCACTGGCCTCATATTAAACTTTCATTAATCAAAAAAAATTATCTTTTATTTTATCTTTTTAGTATATTTAATGTACTATGATCTCTCATCAATTTGTAAGCTTCTAGATCATTCATTTAGATCCACATGGAAATGGTTATCTTATTCATATTTATCAACATCCCATTCTACCAACATCTATCAAATCTATATGTCCATCTGAATGATGTGATCATTTTATGTTTAATTAATTTTTAGTTACAATCATCCAAATATTTTAAATCATTTAATTCATAGATATATCAAAAAAGGAAACTATTCATTGGCTTATATTTGTGTTTATCCGTATCTTTGGAATTAGTATTGAAATATTTGATACCTTTGACAACATATTGTTTTTTATGTATTTTCCACATTCCTATGACACCATTATGATTTATGAATCATTTTATTTTCAAATAAATTTAATTTCTTCGATAGATTCTATAAAAATATCATTGATTTTTACTGAACCATAATATACCATTATTATTATTTTTTAAATATGGTCATTATAACATATCCATTAGACTTGGACATATGAATATGATTACTATTTCTAGAAAAACTATTTTTAATGGTTTTATATAAATAAATTTTATTTCTAAATATGTGTATAATATTTTATATAATCTTTAAATTATTCAAAAATAATATTTAATAGAAAATGAATTTTTTTACATTTTCTTGTAAAAATAATAATAATATATTTATGTTTTTAGTCTATTTTATAAAAAAACTTCATTATTAAAAAATATAAATTAGCTGAGAGTTATTTTTTTGATAGTTTTATACAAATTTAAACATTCCAAAGAATAGTAAATAAATACATGTATTAATTTTAAAATATTTATTTATTGAAGGCATCTAAAAACATAGAATAATTTTAAATTTATTATCAAATTAAAATTTGTTCAAAAATATTATTAAAAATATAGAATTGTTCTGTTTGATAACTTTAATTTATAATTATTATATAAAAACTCAACATAATTATGAAAAACTCTTTAATGGAAATGCGCATTTTCATTAAGCTCATGGGTTTTATTTTAAATTAACTCTCTCTAATTCTGTATATTGTATTTCATAAAATTTATTAAATATTTTTAATTAGAATAATTAATATTATATAATTATTTCAACATAAATTTTTTACACTCATTAATAGTTAGAAAAATTATTTAACCATAGTTATAGTTAAAAATTGGTTTTATTTGGGGTCAAAATAAACAATATAAGTGTTAGTAATTAAGAAAATCACATATATTTAATATTTGGTGGAAAAATTATTATCTTATTGAATAAAATGTTATCTAATAGTCCACATTGGAGTCATTTTCATGAAAAATTGTTTGTATACTTTATTATTCTGAAATATTTCCAAGCATGCCATCTCCCCCACTTTTAACTTGCCACCCCAATCGATTCTATTTCCACATAGAAATATATTTTTCATTCCTAAACTACCTATGAAAATACATTAATTCACTTCCCATGTCTTATAAGACTTATTATTACCTTAAATTTATACTAGTAAGGCATTAGGTGAAAACCTGAGGAGGTCAATCAAATAAGATGTAACATTCTTAAACGAGAGTTTTCATTTTGTTTATTCTCCCAATTCCAATAAATATTTTTCAATAATTATAATATAATTCAATAATAATCTCCCAAATAATAATATTTTATAGTGTTATGGAAGAGTTCTACATCTATACACTCTCTTCTGAAATGTGGAAAAATTTATCATTCATGTGTGGAGAGGAATATCACCCCACAAATAATTGAAATTAATATTCCATTAAAACCTATCACAAAATGAAATAATAATATTTTTCATACATACATATATATTATATTTATTTCATAAATAAAATTATAAAATATAATATCAAATATATATTCATACATTCCATTTTATGGGGATACGATAATGTCTCTCATGTTCATGGTGGAATACTACCTTACAAGGTGATGTGATTTGTTCCTCACATATTCTTTACATAGAATGTAATGTGAAAATATTTAATAAATATATGTGATGTATATTACAGAAAAAATATTTTTGAAATTCTATTAATTAATTACCATTTTATCTTTCATCATTTAGGAAATTTAAACATTTTTCATTTGAACGTTTGACCTAGTGTCTCTCTATACAGTGTAATTAATTTTTCAATTTATAACTATAATGGGAGAATATGATTGGTTATATAGTGAATATGTATTAAATTTATGTCATCATTAATATTTAGGATATTATGGATAAAAAAATACCTTACAAGGACAAAAACTACCAAAAAATGGCATACATCAATAAAATATGCAATTATTTCATTAGAGTATCATATTAATTAATATTTGATAATAAGTGGGTGATAAAAGGATATAACTAAATCATATAATGTTTGATATGTAATATTATTATTCAAGTATAGATGTATAATAAAATAGTATTTTCTATATTGGATTTTATAATGAATAGAAGGAAAGTCGAGACTTGAGGTAGGTGAACTTTGTTCAAAATATCCTTCCTTAGTGCATAAGTCGTATTTTCACCAATTTTATTTTATAAGGGTTGTATACTACACAAAATAATTTTTAAGTCGTTAATTTATTAATTTTAATTAATTTTAATTTTTTATTAACTTTATTCATTAATGGGGTTTATGATTCAAAATTTAACAAATTGGTAATAATTTTATGTTTCAATCTAATTTTTTAGTAAGATTGTGTTTTGTAGAGATTCCAATAATGATATATTCTGACATATTATCTGAAAAACTCACAAATTTCATTATACTCTAGTCATTTCTCCAAAAAAATATTTCCCATTAATTTACCTCTATTTTTTAATCAATAAACCAATTTAATGTTTTTATTCAAATTGACCATATTTCTCTGTATCATCGAAATTCCCTTTTCTTCCTTGTCCATGTTTCTGATAAATAATTTATTTCATGTTTTTATAATTATCGAATTATTTTATAAAGAAAATTTTCCCATCAATGAATATTTTATAAAATTGTATATTTGTAATATTCTTTTAATTTTCATAGAAAGGATATTTAGACACATTATTTAAAATGTGAATGAAATATTTGTTTTAATTTGTAAAAACTGAATGAAAATTTCTTCCATCATGTCCAATCATTACATAAAGTATTCTATTTTATTATTCTAAGGTTTTTTTCATGACCCCTCCCTCCAATGATTCCCCTCCTTGGACTGAAATGAGAAGGCGAGATAATGACACCTGAGACCCATCCCCAGTAGGCCCCGTGGTGGAAACCAACACCAATGATATGAATGTCTCAAAAAGAGAAGGTATTTTCCAAAAAAACATTATCTAGATAGAAGATGTTTCATCCAAAAACAAAATATAAGATATATATAAATGAAAAAAAAATCCATCCAAGATGAATATTTAAAATAGAACTAATACAAAAAAATATCTAAGGTATTCACCAAAATTATAGCAGCCAGCAATAAATCAATTGTCAAGATCAAAGAAAGTAAAGAGCAGTACTGTCTATGATGTTCTTCTTGAAAACTATAAAAATTATATATGTATGGTAAGCATACATGTTTGATCAGTAGGAAAAGAAAATTCTCTTGTGCACTTGTGCACTTGTGAAAGAAACATACTAATTCCCCTATAAGAAATGAAAATAACCAAAAAACACCAAAGTAGGAATACTAATCACCCCAACACCACTAAAGCAATATCACCAAATAAGGAAAGTCATGTAAACTAATAAAATTCACATGTATAATAGGGTACTCTATACCACTTTTCCACTTATTAGTCACTCTCACATTCTACCAGATAAAATCATTGAGCTCATCCTCTTCCATACACACCACATCAAAACTTGTTCGAACACACCTATGCCTCACAAACACACCTCGTCCAATCACCCGGGCCATGAGCCACATCTCATCTCACCCGAAGACAGTTGAGCCCCGTACCACATAACATCCCTCCCACAAGCATATTGGCCACATACCTCTATATATCCTGAAAATACCTCAGAAATAAAAACAGAACTCATCCTGATGGAACTTCGTAAAACAAAACACATATCATCCCAAATATTCCTAGAAGAAAAACTATATCGTACTCACCATGGCCCCAAAAATCACAACTTTCCTAAATAATAGTGTGTTATAGTATCTAGGAAGATGTATCAGTGTATAGTGGGTGGCCAACCATCCATCCTCCCACTGGTATATTAGTGAGAGACACCCTTCCCCTCATGATGATGGGTTTGTTTGGAACATATTTATTAAATATGTTTGGGTGTGTATAGAAATCACAAAAGAAATAAAAGTATATATATATAATACTAAACACTCCATCCCAACCTAATATTCTAAAACAAACTACTAGATCACAATACTTCCAACTCCACTGCTACCTCTAATGTAATCACCACACAAAAATACAAAACTCCATTCCAAATCCAAACCATTTTTTGTAAACAATTACCAATATTTATTTTCACAACATTAATGCATTCTGTTAACCAAACTGACACATGACAATTCCATACATTATTAATACACTATTTAGTCATTAATTCTATTACCATTCGAAGAGAAAAAAATCAAAATACCTAAGAAGACACAAAGAAAAGGACATACATGGAGAAACTCTTGAGTATTTATACATACCAATTGGAAAAGACACTAACTCTCAAGAACAAACAATGCACAACCTTATTCCCTCAGTAATATTGAATACTACTCATCTATTCAACAATTATTCAATCTCTCATCCTATGAATCCATCACAACTTCTAAACCATACCACCATAAACAACCAATAAACCTACAGACAAAACAAAACTATTCATACAAACATCTCACCAAACAAACCAAAAAACAATGAATATAAATTCCATATTTATTAAGGAACCCATTTTTATGTTATTCTTGTTAATTAATGGGTTAACAATAAATCCATACAATCCTGAAGAATATGTTCTTTAGCTGGGTGTATGTGATTTACTAGTTTCTATTTAGGGTGATAAAAAAATAGCCAGTAGAGAAGAAAATACAAAAATGCTATAACCAATGAAAGAAAAGAAAAAAGTAGCCACCATTTTCAATGTGGTGTTCATCCCATATAATCAAAATACCACAGTTAATAAGAAATATGAGAAAATAATTCAATGGACCCCTCTACCCTTTTAGTACAATTATCTGGTTATTAATCATTGATTAATCTTGAAAAACAATAACATATTAATAATCAAAATTATACCCATCCCACATGATAAAAAATAAAAATAAATTTTGGAATCGCTGACTCAAAGGGGATTCAATGTTTTTCATAGGATAAATGATCATGTAACATACATATTGAATCCTAACCCACAAGATCATTGTCTATCTGAGGACATCGTGGGACCACCACACTAACAACAAATCAGATACACCCTATTAGGTATATTGTATAAGCATAAAATTTGGAATGAAGAGGATATATAGAAGATAATGAGACCAAACTGATGGAAACATTGATAAAATAAAATAATAACATATATTGGATTACCACAAATTTCCAATGAACTATCATCAAGATAAACAGCTCGATGATGGAGGAAGAGGGTTTGATGAACTCCATGGAGTGGGTAGGGTTGGTCTATAATTAGAGAGACAACTACAATAAGATTTTGGAAAACATGAGTGGAGGAAAAATCTTATGAAATTATAGCATCAGGGGATTAAATTATGGGTATTCCCCTTCACATCATGACATCACTCAGGGCCCACATCCACCGAAAAACTCATCATCTCTAATTTTATTTTATTTCTCAAACCCCAAAATTTTAGGTATCATGAATCCCTCTTTCACACTGTATTAATGTGTTCACATCATGAATCTCCCTAAGAAAATATGTGAATCAAGACATCATATTGTGTAATCACATTTTAAGATGTTTAACCACAATATACATCACATATAACATCTGAGCTTCTATAAACTTCTTTTGAGGCTCTTCCAATAACTTCCATCGGAAAAACTCTCTATGTAATGTTTTAATAAGGCATGAATGGTTAAAATAAATAAATATTAAATGATTTTCATCCTTAAGAATCAAAAACCAAGCCTAGAAGAAAAAGGGGTCTGAACCAACACCCTGCTAGATACATCTCATGGATCTCCCCACACTTCAAACACCACTAACTACCTATCCCATCAATGATAAATGAAAAACCACCTTGGGTTGTTTGAAAGATGGAGTTTAAACCCTAAAATCCATGAAAAAATCCTCTGAAACCTATAACCAGGACTTATCATATCAACAAAAAATCTTACAAGACCGACCATAGAAGCATAAGAACAATACTGTCACGAAACGGGAACCATAGAATTCCCTTATACATAACAAGATACTATCTGATCTGGGAGGTACTGACACACCTGCATGGCTTTAATCACATCTCAATTAATTCATCTCAATTAGGAATTGTGTCCCCCATTTCAACGCATAAGGACTTCCACACAAATTTCGATACAAGGGAAAAATAGAACATTCATTATACAATGTTTAAATATTACATTTCAAAACAAAATAGAACAAGGAAAAAATCCAAACATCTATAGTTAGTAGGAATGTGTATGACTTTATCTCACTTATGTAGTCTCCTCCTGGACAATATACCTCAACAAAACAAAAAAATGGTTCAATCATGCAACACCTTCTTTTAACAATCCTGGATCTTCACTGGTCGGTCTACAAACACCGCATCATCCTTGATATACAACTATCCCCAGTCAATGACATGGGATTCATCTTGTATATACTGACTAAGCTAGATGATGTTGATAAAATCATTGATCCTCTCCAAATGTGGTGTAAATTACAAATTATACGCCACTTTTCCAACTCATCCCACAACCTATAATGGTCTAATAATCCTAGTAGAAAGAATCCTCTCATTTCCAAACATACACTACCCACGTTAAGGGGAATCATTCAGGGACATTTGGTCCCGTAACATGATCTTCATGTGTCTCTATCAGTAATCATAATGCAAATTATACCAGTATTAAACCAATTTAATCCTCTCGTAAACAAGATGTACTATCTCTATCATGTTCTACACCATTTCCGAACAGAGAATTGTTATCTCTCTAACCTCTGTCCAGCACAATGGAGAACAAAAATGTATAAAAAGCACCAAAAAATGGATCCATTAAAATGAAAGAGTGAAATATATTTTTATAATATAACTCTACCAAGGGAAGGTGTTGTATCCATGATCCTCCAAAGTCATAAATCCATGCCTATATCATATCCTCCAATGTCTAGATAGTATGACCATTTTTCCCATCGTATGAAGATGGAATGATGTATTTTGGTCTAAATAGGTTCAAAAATGTTGTTTTAATAGCCTCCAGATGCATGATGTAAACCTCACATCCCATTATTAGATAATTGAACTCAGAACACCATGAAACTACACCACATCATCTAGATACATCTTGGATAAGGCATCACAACAACAGGATTCTTCATTTTTTTGAAGTGAGCAGATTTCTTCTGCCGCTCCACAACCACACAGAAGCATCATAGCTTATCTAAGGTATAGATAAGCCCATGTTCAAATCCATCAATATTTATTCCCATTTCCACTCAGGGACATCCACAATCAACATCAAAACATTGTGAACATGATGATATAACATTAGCTTCTTGTAGGCCAAGCATCATTCCATAAACTCTACTACATCCCATTTTATATTGTACCACCAAAATAAAATCTTCAATCCATGGTAAAATATTGATAATCATAAGTATATTTTTAAATTTGATTTATCAAACTAAATAATAACTCCATCGTGAATTGATACTGAACAAACAACCTCCTATGGAACAACATCTGATTTTTACTATCCAATGAACATCCCTTATGAGATGCACCATGGGAAACATATTTGGGAATCCCCTCTTCCTCTTTGTCTCCCCACTATGACTTCAACACTAGTAAAATCAAATAATAAGGAACTATAATCTAAAACAAATAACTTCAACAACCATCTTTTCATGAATCCAAGTGAAAGGATTCCAACTCCTCCAATGCATTATATGTGTCGAAAGATTCCTAAAAACCCCTCATAAGACATTCTACTCAATGAATCAGTAATTATGTTCCCCTTTAGATGTCCAAATTCTATTTGGAACAACTCACCCCACACCAGAGATAGTTCCATTCCTATCAGAGATGTAAAAATAGCTAAAACTGAAGAGAAATTTGGTACAAACATATGATAATAGTCTAGATGACCAATAAAGTTGTGAACATCTACCATAGTCTTGGTTGTTTTCAAAGAAACAACTAATTATTACATTGACTGGTGAAATTTCATAACCTACTCGCACAACTCATGGAATAGGAAACACAACTATCATGTCCATAACACACACTTGGATAACGTTCAATTGAGATGGTGGCATCAGAGAACATGCAATACAGTTCTGAGAAGATCTGCATGCTCCACCTCTATCCTGTAGTAGATCAGGATATCATTAATGAATAAAAATATGAACCGTTATATGAACTCAATATAGATAGAGTTCATGAGCCTTATAATCTCAATTGGTGTGTTTCTAACATCGAATGACATGAATAAGAACTCAATGTTCCCATATCAGCATCTGAATAAATTATTTTGAATATTTTCCTCATTCACCATCAAATAGTTATATCCAAAAACATATCTATTCTAGAAGTCAAACTATCCCATATTAGTTATCTAAAAATAACAAAAATCCTTGGAAGAGGATAATTGTTGTTGACAATAAACTGATTCAACATATGGTAGTTTATTCCTAACATTATACTACCATCCTCTATCATAACAAACAGGACTAGGGCACCCCACCATGACACACAGGGTCAGATAAGTCCAGTATACTTCAAATAATCTATATGAATCCTCATGTCTTGTAACTATGATGTTTCCATCCAATTATGATCCATCATAAACCTAGAAACCCCAAGTTGTAGGACTATCCCAAACTCATCATCATGTAGAGGTGTTAGCATCACAACCTCATCCAGGAAAACATACAGAAACTCCTCAACACCCTTGGGGACTTGATACATCATAATGTACCCATATTCCACTGATAGATCAGCAAAAAAAGAAATAAGAGGATCTACACACTGACATCCCACCTTATAACCTTGCTCACCAAAAAAATTCACATGCTAACCATAGACAAATAAAAAGCAACACACTTATAGAATCAGTAGACAATAGCATCCATAGAAGACAACTACTCAATGCTGAGAATTACATTATATGGTTGTATGTGTAGTAAGAAGATATCTACATGGGACTGATCTTGTCCCATAATCAGTCTATATCCCCATCACACATCAAACAAAGCTAGTCTGACATCTGGCTAGTGTACTCTATACTAGGGGCATGGGAAACCTCTACATGTCTTGTCCTAGAACATGGGATAGTGCTGTTGGAACAATATTTTATGAATCTTATGAATCAAACAAATCATAATTAATTGTACTGAACAATATGATCATACCTATAATTTTATCATGTCCTTGTGAAACTCCTTATTATACTATGTGAATCTAACCATGCCCATATCCTCTTACCCTCTAATAACAACCACCTCCAAAACCACACCCAGGTCAAGGTCCCTGAAGAACACCCTACGGTCGACCCCTACCTGCTTCATCCCCCCCCCCCTAGTGGAAAATGAGCCTTTTGTCCCTTCTAATAAATTTCCTAGTTAGAAACTACACTTGAGGCTGGTTTTGATCCTGTCCACCTCCACCACATTGAGATTGAACAGGTACTAGAAAATTATTCTGAATATAGCTATGAAACCAGCAAAAGAAACACATCGTCGCAAATCCCAGATTAGGGGATGATGAACAACTATCACAAGAAGACCAAAAAGAAAACTACAACTATTAACCCCTGATGGTTGAACCCTCATTGGTCTTGGTTTCTGAGATCTTCCATTGACGACACTACATGTCAAAGAACTCTTCTGGATCCCCTCTCAGAGGATACCTCAGGAGTTCTTATTCTTAATAATATGCACCTTCTTCGGGACCTCTAGATATGTTTTAAACATAAAATGAGTAACAACATACTGTATATAATGGTGGATGGAATAATCAAGCCATCTAACATGAGACTCTTAATCTTGAATGATATCTTATGTGAAGAGAAGAAGATCCCTAATCCTGATCCCAATTCACCTCACTGATATACTCCCCTGGTAAAGAGATAGTAACTCCTACATGTTGTCAGCTGTCAAAGTCAATTAATTGAACTCCACATTGAACTCATTCAAAAAGTCAACCCACAACATGTCATCCTATATCTTTTCAACAGATAAGGTTTCTACTACTTCCACATAGCTCACCACATCTAACTAACCTTTATTGTATCCTAGTACTCTGTGAGAGATAGGATCAAACTGAAGGCAATCTCATGTTCCTTGATCTGTTTCACCATCCAAATGTCAAAAACACTTCCATCATACTTTCACAAGGCATGCTTCTAGAAAGAAAATAATATTATATTCCACTGGACATCCTCCACCGTAGGATCAACCCTCCACTGACCAATTTGATCTTCCTACTGGACCTTAACCGCCCGATCCACACATGGATGTTGATTTGGTGCCATAGGTGAAAGGTAAAAAAAGGAATTAATAAGCCCGATAAGTATTATGTTTTATTATGATTTCTTTTAAATCATTACTTTCATATTATCCATTTTGAGATTCTGAAGACCACACAACTCAGATAGTGACACATGTAATTATGATTCATGTACCTTTCCTAGGTCCCTACCCAATAAAATGGGTTTCCTTATATGGTATTTTGGTTGTAATAGAGTCTTTTCATTGGATCACGTGGTGGACCTTAAAATCCAATGTCCTAGACTGTCTTTCTAGACCTATATAATACATTGAGATCACCTAACATTATTTCCCTACAAACCAATGAAATCCTTACTTCGCCTAACCCCAAACTCCATCATATTTATCAACCACCACCTTTGATAACATTATTATATGCCAACCTCCTTCTAAATAATCCTTTATTGGGATATCAATGAAGATAGAGAGATAATGATCCTCAATTAAAACCTGCATTAGGCCATGGCGTGGAAACCAACACTAAGGGTATAAAAGTATCCCGAAATGGGCATCATTTACATTATAGAAAAAACACGATCAGGAGATAATATGTTTCATCCAAAAAACCAAAAATAAATATATAGAAGAAATATAGATCCATCCCACATGGATATTTAAAATAGTTTTGATATAAAAAAAATGTCTATGATAATTACCAAAATTTTAGCAGGGCAACGACACAATAACTATCATGTTCCGATATAGTGATGTTCATAATATTCTGTGAAGTCTTCATGGAAACCTAAAAATTGTTTTATATAAATAACGCGACCATATATTTATGTTTATTAGGAAAATGATAGTTTCTCTCGAACATGGTATAGAATCCTACTAATGCTCCTATGAGAAAACAACAAAACCAAAGAGCACCTAAGCTAGTATAATAACCACCCCAACCTCACTAAACAACACTCACTAAATAAACCAATCAATTTAATTAATATAATGATGATCGATAAAAGGGTTTATAACACCACATTACCATGTATTAGTCGCTCTCACACCCTAATTGAAAGCATCTTGGCTCCCCCACTTCTTCCGAGCACACCACATCACAACCCTACAACACACACCTAGGCCTTACAACCACACCTCCCCCAATCACAAGGACCATGAGACACATCACAATTCACCCATATACACCTTGTCCCCATACCACATATAATATCTCTTATAGACACATATTACACATACTATGTCCCATCCAGGAAAATCCTTGGAAATCACTACACATATCATCTTGAAAACATGTAGGAACCCACATCAGATTTCATCCCAAATGACTGCTAAAAACACAACTCACCCTCACAATCCTATTCCCAAAAAACCAGAATCTACCCAAATAATCTTGGTCTCATACCATAAGGAAGAAGGAGAAGGGAAGAGCGATTGGCCAACCATCCATCCTCTAATTGGGATGTTTGGGATAGACACCCCCCCTATGATGGGGGGTTTATTCCTCACATAGTTCTGAACTAGGGTGGGGTGTGTATAGAAATCAAAAAATAAATTCATGTATTATATATATAATAACAAACACTATTTCCCAGCCTATGGGTTCCCAAACAAAAAAAACACATTATAATATTGCCATTTCAATTGATACATATAATGCAATCACACCACAACAAGTGAAAATTTATTTCAATATCCCATCCAATTTTTTTAAACCATTACCAATCTTTATTAACAACTAAATTATTCATTCTGTTAACCTAACCAATACATAACAATTCAAAACATTATTAATCACTAATTTATTAATTTATTACACTGTTATCTAGGAAGATACCAATCATAACACTCATCAAGCCACTCATAAAAAGATACACATAGAGGAACTATAAGAAAATTAACCCTGCCAACTATGAAATTCCACAATTATCTACAAAATATAGTAAAAAACCCCAACACAATCTGATTAAATTCATATAGAACAACTCTTTTCATCCATTCTATAACCAATCAGTATATCTACCTAAGATTCCATCATACATTCTAAACCTTCATTTTCATACACAACCATGAAACCCACAATCAACACACAACCATGATTAGAACCATGTAACCAGCCAAACCAGGAAAATTTAAATTATAGATTAAATAAGGAATCCCTAATTAAGTTCTACATGTTAATTTATTGGTTATCACATACGGTGTACAATATTAGGATATTTTTTATTAGTCGGGTGTACGTGATTTACCAGTTTACATTTTGGGTGATAACACAACATCCACCACCGAAGCATCACACAAAAATAATATAAGAATCACAAAAAATCAACCAATGACATCCATTTTTAGCTGGGTGTTCAACCTATATAATCGCAATCCCACAAATATTATAGAAATCTTTGAAAAGAATGAAATAAATACATATACCCTTTAAATTCCATTATCCAGTTCTTTATCATTGATTATGGTGGAAACAAATCATGTTCAAAATAAAAAAAAGTAAACCCCTCCCTCACAATTCAAAATAACGTGAAATGAGGGTATCACTACCTCGAAGGGATGTCTGCATTATTGGAATGAGAATGGATCACATAATGGACCTGTGATCGGTTACCCCGCTTGATCTACATATATCTGAGGATTCCATGTAACCACAACACGAACAATAATAGAGATATATCCCATTAATAATAATGGATAAGAACATGACGTGGCACAATGAGGAGATATAGAAGTCAATGAGACCAAAATGTGGAAAATAGCTAGAAAACTATGGGAGAACATACCTTCAATTACCACAAATTACCAACGAATGAGAACCGAGATCAACGGTTCAATGACTGAGAAAAATTGTTCAAATAATTCCATGAGGCACCTATGGATCATCTGTAATGAGAGAGACTATTGTAGTTAAAGGATATTTGAAAACAATAGTAGCTTGAATGCTTAAAAACATTACAACATCACGGGATTACATGATGTGTAATCCACTTTAACCCCATCAAATCCCTCAGGGTCCACTTCCACCGAAAACCCCATCTCCTCTTGGATAATATTATTTTTCAAACCTTGGAATATTATAAGATGTTAATACCTCTTTTATGATATGTAAAAGTTGAAAATTTGTGAGTCTCTCCTGGAAAATCCCAGAATCCAAAATTCACGTCATGTAATCATGTCGCACGACGTGTAACCTACATGCATCCATATTTTGAGAAATAAAATTCCCCAAACTCAATTAGAGCTTCCTCCAAGAACATCCAATTAACAATATCACAATATAACATAATGTAACAGTATAAAATTATTTAGTATTTTGAAATAAATGATTTCTGAATTACATTATGAATTATTATTTTTACAATTTGATTTAATATGTGGAGATTCTATTTAAATCATGAAATGTTCAATGTGATATTTAAAAATGAATTTTCATCTACCTTGAAGTCATTTGATGTCAATTATAAATAATAATAGACATAATAAAAGGATTCAATTCATATTCAAACTATGAATGGTTTATATTTATGATTATAATTATGATATGTTTATGAATCCCATTCTATTTTAGTAGTTTTGGATATGGTGAATTGATCATATTTTTATTAATACATTCCCTATACCAAGTGTTGTGATGTGATAAAATGATTATTAAACACATTTACCTTCATTTATTTTGATATAATAAATACTATATGATATTTTTGATCACATATGTATGATTTTCAATACATGATGAGTAGGACCTATATCAGTATCCATTCTGTAATGTAAAAAAATGATATTTCCAGAGATAAACAAGGTTGTAATACAGAGTAATACAAGTTCATTAAGGGGAATTGTACACTATGGTCATATTGGGAGTGAACCGTGACTCCCAAAATTGATTGAGGGGGAAACTGATTCTACTATTATTGACATGGATGTGATACTTGAGTAATATGAAAATTATTTATTATGATTATGTTTCTGATAGAATTTTGTGTCTTATGAAAAAATGATTCTCTAATTCCTCATGTTTTTTGATTCTATTATGATTCAAGTTTACTCCACTACCAATCACTATTCATTGAATAAATATTATGATATCTGATATACAAGATATAGTTATCAAAAGATATTATAATATTTTAATACCATTATGATCATGTTATATTTATCTATCTCCGTTTTTACCCTTACTAAACATATGTGCTCTCCATTTCATATGTTTCATATACCAAGGTTATGAATAACTGTATTATCTATATTACATATAATAAGGGTGATAATTATGAATAACATAGTTGGATAAAATTTATTTCAATTATTAGTATGTTTATTATGATTCCATGTTTGTAGAGACACTGATGCTTTACTATCTAAAGGAATTTTTTTTGTAATGTTATCAATATTATAATATTAAAATTTCATATTTATATAAGAAAATTAAGGTTCAGTATAGTTGGTTCCATAATATACAATTATATAACCATTGGAACTATTTTTTCGAATAAATAGAAACAACTCACTATA
The DNA here is from genome assembly GCA_963277665.1 of Viscum album. Lineage (NCBI taxonomy): Eukaryota > Viridiplantae > Streptophyta > Magnoliopsida > Santalales > Viscaceae > Viscum > Viscum album. The sequence goes on along the minus strand of OY728163.1, from coordinate 1,796,302,541 downwards.
TAAGTCAATTGAATTTTCCGAGTACTAGAAAATGTTATATAATTTTGGTGAAAGATAGAGTAGGTGGTTTAAAAAAAACATTCATCACTTTCAGGAAACAAAAATTGGGTGTGACTCTATATTAGTTGTAACATGGGATAATAACTCCAAAATGGTTCTTTGGTATTTGATTTACTAATCACATGTTGTATGAAAATGGGCCTTTCTACAGACCCGGTTTGACACAATTGAAGAATATGATTTAAGAATTCACAAACCCTTTATGATTAATGTTAGATGTTGACCATGCATGATATATGATAAGTCTAATGAATAATATGACACAAATAATGTTTCATGATTTAAGACATATTAAACATTTTTTATCCGGGATAATCTTTCTCCCAAAATGGTTGTAGCATCTCATGGTATGATTTTGATTTTTAATCAGTGACTGTAACATAGATGAATGATATTAATTATAAATATGATGAACTACTATGATATTTTCCTCATGAGAAACAAAACATTTGGGAAGTTGGATGAAAACTCTTGTTATGATGATCACACAACTATCACAAGACATGATTCGCGTTGAACTTCTAATTTAGATAATGATGTAACAACATTATATCATGTCTTTTATAAGTACAATTCTAACATATTTTAGTGGATCCAATAATCCACTATTTAATATTAAACATATCAATACCACTAGAATGAAATTTTCCATTCTTGAGTGTTCAAATGATGAGATTGCTATTTTTTTGGTTTTTTCATTTAGATAGCGATGTAGGTCAATAGTGGACAGTTATCATTAAAATAAAGAATCGGGAAAAATGATTTCTAGGGAGTGGGAAGAGTTTTATATCTAATTGTATAATAATTAATCCACTTTTATTCGTTATATGATTATAGGTAAGGAATTACTTGAGTTAATTTAGATAGATGATGATTACATTAGTTGAATTAAGGAATATGTTGCTAGAATTTTGAAGTACAACTCTATTAATATCATCCCACAAGAATGTAAGGTTTAAAATTATTCAATGGCCTAAAATGAAGTATACTATTGGTGTGAACCATAAGGTACATTAATGGATATAGTGAAATAATTTATTTGATATTAAATTGGAAATAGGAGTTGAAGTTACCCATCAATCTCAAGGTTTTATTTTGAAAAAAAAATATTTCAAAGGGAATATTATAAACTATGGAGTGAATAAGTTGATATTTCCTTCATGTGTGATGTGTGTGAAGAAAAATAGTTGATTTGTTTTTGAGGATAGTAATATTTTATGTTTAGAAATAAATCCCATCATGAAATAAATTTTTTACGTGATGTAATGAATTTATCTAATTAAATGAATACATATATTAATCTCAATGGAATACCAGACAAAAGATCCACTAATTTAAATTTAGGGATTATTAGAATTATTTTAATCAATGATCATATTTAAAGGTTAATGAGGATGAACATTTTTAGGAACCTCTAATGAAAAAAATTATAAATATCATAGGATAACATTTATTATGAGGGGAATTATAATTAGTTGGTTAATGATACACTTATCATCCACTATATAACTTCTAATGTATTATTTCACTAAGAGTGTACACATTATATAAGATTTGAATAATTTTATAATGGTCTTGGAACATCACCCCCATGATTAGACCTTAAATTAGAAGTAAAATCCCCAAATAGCGCAATCATCACATCCCTAGTATATGAATAATATCATGTTAATGATTTTTGGAATTTGTTTCCTAAAAATGTTGTTATTCTCACTCTAGTTAAATTTGATGTTATATTAAGTATGGATTGGATTTATACATATAAACCCCATATAAATTATCAATAATTGTACATAACGTTGTATATTCATATCCATGATTTGGTTGTCTATTTTTATATTTATAGATATGATCTTTTGCTTGAAATCACATCTCTTAATTTTATTCAAATGGGTTATTTATCCTAGTTAGTAGGGGAGAAACTAAAAATCAATGGAATTCCAACAATTTTGGTGTTCATTCATGAATATCTAGAAGAACTGAATAATATTGAACAAATCATGAAGTTTAATTCTTAATAGAATCCATTCTTAGTTCCTCTCTTATTTCATTGACTCCCATAAATATGGACCCAATTGATTTACAAAATTTGAATAATAACTCTCATACAACAATGAAAAGGGAATCATTTTTCCACCTCTGTCGCTATGGGGTGCACATATTCTATATTTTCATTAAGAAGTATTGACCAATGTGAATATATATTGATTATAGTTAATTAAACAAGATCACAATGATGAGAATGTATCCTCTACCATGAATTTTTCATCTTTTTGATTACTGCATAGGGTTTAATAGTTTCCCAATGTTGATCTTCAGTCTCAATATGAGAAATTTATCTTCTAGAAGGATGATATAATAAACAAAAAAATTATATAAATGTTGAAACCATTAATATATATGGATTACATTTTTTCATACTAATTCCCCCATTACATTCATGGTTTTAATGAATTGAGTCTCTATATATTTCATAGACTGGTTTCTGGTACACATTATATATAATATTATTATATTTTGAAATAGAATGGAAGTGAAAGAATATCCGAAGAGAATTGTACTAATGATCCAAAAGAATGAGAAATTGTTTGAAAAAAATTATAATGTTTGAAATTGGGAAACAAAAAGAATCATTTCAAGGTATATAATCTAACTATAGGATATATCTGTGGGTCCATTAAAGATAATTTTTATTGATTGTTGGCCCAGACCACCCACTATGACTACGATCAAAAGAGTTCTGGGTCTGAATATATATTATTGATTTTTTGTGAAGAAAATTGATGGATGGGTAATAAAATCACAGTGTTAAATTGAAATGGAACCATGTTACTCTTAAAAAATGAATGTCAAGAAAATTTATAAAAATAAAATAGAATTATTGTATGTGTGTAATGACCCCATGTATTATAAATAGAATTTACATTGTGTAATAATTAAATTTCTTATATTTTAATATGGTTATAGAATACACATTCCCATAACATGTCTTATTATATCCTATTCGATTTAATGGACCATTTGGATGCATTACTCTGGGTAATATAGAGGTTTAACAATTAATACATTGTCAATATAAATATAAGGTTTTTAGAAATTAAATTAATACAGATAAAGGAAGTGATGGACTCAACCAGTATGACTGCACCCTATGAATAACATTTATCAGATAATTTGAGTGAGATATAATCATTTATATTCCCCTTTGACCCAAACCATGATTTGATTCAATAACATAAGAAAGATAAAAATTGTTCATAGGAGAAGTATAAGGTCATCAAGATCATGGCCCACAAGATGTACGCCAAACCACCCCATGAAATTCCCAGCATCGTGAACATTTCCCTTAAAGAATATTCCATTTTATTAAAGAGATATATATCAAGACCATAGTTGTAACATCCCAGGTAAATAAAGAATAAAGAATTTTCATATTTATTAATATTTACGAATTAAATATTAATTTTAATTAATAGGGGTTTCTACGTTCGATAGCGTACTCGGTATGCAACGATGAGTTTCTTTGAAAACATACATTGCACACAAGTAATAAAATAATATTATTTTAAATGTTAGTTAATGAGTAGGCATTGTACTGGCGGGAATGGATAGAAATAACTAAAATATGATTATATATGTTTTTAAATGTTTTTACATTTACCAAATAAAAGATAAAGGCTTAAAATACGGAAAGAGTTCAATTTTAGGCATTTATACCATAATTTTCACGAAAGGTCCACTAATCACCTTTTGATGGAGAACCGTCATTAAATATAGCTTTGATTGATCTTATAAATTCTTTTGGACCAAATATAACTTTTCTTTAGAATCGGGAAATGAAAATTTTCTTTGTGTAAATTTTTGGTACCTTTCTGATAAAGTTCATTTTTTTAATGAATAGTGTAAAATGTTGTATTTTAATTCAAAACCTCTTTTTAATATAATTTATTTATATGATAAGATTATCTTTTGAATTGGTTTTTAAGTGAAATTAGAAAATATTTTTACCATTAAATCCAATAGTGGTCGTTGGAATTAATTTCACTTTGAAATCGGACTTAAACTAGTGTCAATCTTTTGATACTTATTGTTACATAAAAACACGCTATTTGCTCTGACAGCAGGAATTCATTATTAAATTAATTAATGTGACTTATATGTATTGAATTTTGTAAAATAGACTTCATTTTTGAATTCGGAATATCAAATATAGCTTCGGGTGAATTTTTGGTAATTTTCTGAAAAACCTCAATTTTTTGATGAATAGTGAAACCACTAAGTGGTACTTATAAAAATTGATTTTCCGTTTAAATGAAATTTTGCCATAATTGTGTTTCGAATTTCAAAAATCCGACATACATGGTTGTCATTAAGAAGTAAAATGTGGTTCAATGAGATTATAATAATTTTTTGGTGAATAGAAACTTATTAAGTTCTTAATCGCGATTAGTGGTAATTAGTGTAGTTTAAGGTAAAAATAATGCTTTAATAAAATAAGATGAGCTTGAAACATGTCCTACCCTCATTGGTTGTGTCATTTCCGACCAAGATAAGCCATGGGTCAACTTGGGGACCCCATGGAGACACTTTGATTGGGAAATGACATAAATAACTTTTTATTTAATGTAAAAGTAAAAACGACAGAAACATGATATGTTTTACTAAAACAATTTTTAAATGGGGATATACAAGTCATATATTGGATTATAAATATACATTGGAAATATAAAAATATTTCCTACATCATAGTATTTTTTTTATAATTTTTAGACACTAAATAAATTAAATTATTAATGACATCATGATGATGCAGCGGTGACCTCATTATTTAACGATTTAAATAAAATGGAAAGCTAATGTAAAATTTATGAACTACACATGTCCAAAACATATTGGATGGGTGGATTTAAAACCTTTATCACCTTATCCACGAATTATATCATGTGGGACCTTTTAAAACCGAAACACATTTTCAAATAAAGTAATATTCCTTTACTTTCCAAAAGTGCCCCTCCTCTCCTCTTATAAAAGGCCCCCCACCTCTACCTCATTTCACACAATCCTCAAGCCTTTGGATCGGCCAAAGCCTGCCCATTTACTCTCTCCACATTCCTATCCTAGTCCTAGAGGATTCCCTTTGGGCAGAATCCTTTCAAAGGATGCCATTTGGATCAAATCAAAAGGAGTTACACTTTTAATGGTAATTCATTCTCTCATGTTCATTTGTTTTATTTGGTTTCTCCAAACGCCTAAACTATTTTTATTTACATATTTTGTAACAACATAAGTATCTTCAATATACTAGGATGTTCTTATAAGATTTATTCGAGCTACACTCTCACACAACTACATCAAATGGTTAAAGAACATACGGTTTCCGTGGATGGTGAAATTCTGCCTCCCGAAACGATGATTGTTCAATACTCATTTAACACCTTCAAAGGTGGCCATTATGATGTAACTATTTTTATATATGATATATGATATGTTTATGTTTTTCTTAAGCTTCTGTTTTTTTCATTTTGGGCATACCATTATGGTTTCCATTTTGGGTAAACACGATATCTTCATTTAAGGAAGTGCGGACTACCGCCCCCTCAAAGTGATGTGATTCGTTAATGCCACATGTGGGATGTGTAAAGGATGGATTTAAAGTTATTATATATGATGATATACTGGAAATATAATATTCCTCTATATCATTATTATTTCTCTCCATTAAAGTATGAGATAGAAATGAAAGTAGCGTTCTTGCGTACGTACGGCTTACCGTCTCCATGAACGGTGCATTTCATTTCTTATCCCCAAATGTAATGTACTATTAAAAGTACATGAATATAATGGATATATATAATTAATGATATATCTAAATGATGAATATAATTCTGGAATTAAAATATACATACCTCTCATTTAGTTTTAATTCCATTAATATGACAAAGAAATGAAAGTAGCGTTCATGCGTACGTACGGCTTACCACCTCCATGAATGGTGCATTTCATTTATTACATCTAAATGATTATGTAATATTATAAATACATGTATATGCTGGATATATATGATATATATGATATCCAAATCAGGAATTTCATTCTGGATATAAAGAACTTTTGACCACACGAACAACATGTAATTGTAAGAAGTCAACATTCGACTTAAGAACCAAATATTGACAAAACAAACATTATTAACTTAAATGGTTACATGATGTTTATAACATGGAAATAAGTGATATAAAAGGAATAATGAACTTTAAAAATGTTCTTAATCAATTATAAATTAACTCAAGTTTATTATTCAGGACGTTAAAGAACGATAGATTCTAGTCGGACCCGAGGTAAGGGACTTCGTCTCAATCACCTTTCATTGAGGCATATTTCGTTTTATACACAACTTTCATTTATACGGTGTATAAACCCCATTGACTTTTACTTTTATACAAAAAGAAATCTTTTTCAACGAAGCGTTCTACAAAATGACAAAAAGTAATGTTTCTTTTAACGTACGCGGCGACAACGACCTTTTCCGCCGCCGCGAGTATTATTTGGTCTTTGGCTTTATCTCCAAGCCGTAATGTTTTTAGAATAAAATAAATACCATATACTCTTTTATGTATTTTGTTATTGAAAATGGTTTTGAAAAAGGATTCTATTATTTCAGTATATTTATGATATATTGTGATTGAAATGTGGAAATGTTATCATTCCTTTATATTGGTTTTATGTTTTATGATTTTATACACGTACATAGACATTTTAACGGGTGGTTACATTATAAACCATATGAAGGGTGGTGCCGTGAATACCAGGATGGGTGGTTACGTTATAATCTCCAATGCATTGGGTATGGAAGTCGGCCGTATGGCTATTCCATTATGTATGTATGGAAATTGTCTGTATGGATATTCCATTAAGTGATATGTGTGGAAGTCGAGAGATGGTTATTCCACTTAAGTATGTTTATGTCCCAAGTTACCTTTATATATGTTATGTGTTCTTTATATGGGTTTTATGGTAATACTTTGGTTATAAAAAGGTAAGTAATGATACTTTATTCAGTGAAGAGTTTTTACTACTTCATGAAGGTGAAGGTATTACTTTGATAGAGTATACATGGATTACTTGATTTTGAAAAACTAAGAGTTTTCATTCTTTGTGTATCCCTTACTGAGCTTTTTATGCTCACCCCAAGTTTTTTTGAAATGTTTTTCACAGGACTTAATGTGGAATAAGGTCAAGGATGGGATCAAGGGAATGCCATGCTATATAAAACATGGAACTAGACATGTTTCTTTCAAGAGTTTTTTTTATTATGAAAACTTAGTATAAGTGACTACTTTGTAATCATTTGAGATGTAATAGATATGTTCTAATTCTCTAAAACTCTAAAACTGAAAAGATCATCAACGTGAATTATTCTTTTAATTCAATATTAAGTAAGGTTTAAGGCTGGGGCCTTATAGTTGGTATCAAAGGTCGGTTTAGAAAACTTTAGGAGTTAGAAAAGTGTTAAACTATAATATGATTGAAATGATATAGCATTTACGGATTACAATGTTGCTTCGCCTAAGATATTTCTATGTTCAGAATGGTTTTCCGTAGAGGAAACAAAGCAGCTATGTTGGGACGACATCAGGAGAATGATAACATTCCAAATCATCAACCTGAGATGGTCGGAATCAGAACTGAACAGTTTGTTGCAGTGATGGCACAGTTGACTCAGGCTATAAATGGTGGTGGTATCCATGCACGAGATCAGCCAGATCAACCGCAGAGGAACATGTCAGTGGTGGAACATTTCATGAGGAAACATCCCCCATCATTCAGAGGATCATCTGACCATGTGAAAGATGAAGGGTGGATTAAAGCACTGGAGAAGTTTTTTGATGTCATGGTGTGTTAAGAACATCAAAATGATAGTCTTGCTGTTTACCTTTTTTAAGATGAAGCTGATCAGTGGTGGTCGATGGTGTAAAATATAAGGGATAGTGATGAGATTGAGGATCTTCACTGGGACGAATTCAAAAGAATGTTTCTTGAGAAATATTTTCCTAAGGTGGTTCGTCTTAGGATGGAAAAACAGTTCCTAGAATTGAGGTAGGAGGATGATTCAGTGGCTGCTTATGATGAAAATTTCACTCGATTGGCAAGGTATGCTCCAGACTTCATAAGAAATCTTGATAGTAATATAAACCGTTTTTACTCAGGGTTAAAGACAAAGTATCGAAGGGATTTAGCTTCTCGTGAGTTCAAAAGTTATGAAAAACTTGTTCGATGTGTGGAGAAGGTGGAAATGGAGTTTACCGATGATCAGGTGTTCTATGACAAACAACAGAATAAGAGGTCTAGTTGGCAGGCAAAGGGGAAGAATTCATCAAAGAATCAAGGAGGTCAGAAAACCAAATATCCATCCTGTGAGAAGTGTGGTAAAATGCATCCTGGATAATGTTTATCCAAGTCTGGTAAGTGCTTTCGGTGTGGTAAGTCTGGTCATTTTGCTCGTAACTGTAAGGAAGATGATCAAGCAAGAAATGAAAAGCCAACGGTAAGATGTTTTAAGTGTAAAGAAATGGGTCATTATGCAAACGAGTGTCCAACGAAGAACTCAACTGGGGGAATGCATCCATACTACAAGAAGAAAGGGGTGGTGAAATCCTTTGCAACAACTTCAGCAGATGTTGGGCCATCGAATGAAGTGGTATCAGCTCCAGGGAGCTCAGTATTTTTCGAAGATTGACTTGAGGTCGGGGTACCATCAGTTGAAAGTAAAAGAAGCAGATGTTCCGAAGACTGTGTTCCGTACTAGATATGGCCATTATGAATTTGTAGTTATGCCTTTTGGGTTAACCAATGCACCTGCTGTATTCATGGACCTTATGAATAAAATTTTCCATGAGTTCTTCGATAAGTTTGTGTTTGTGTTTTGAGGTTTGGGAAGAGGTTATGTGTTACTTGTGATTCACAGTTGATGAATGAGTTGTTATGTGAGGCTCATAGTTCCCCGTTTTCAGTTCATCCAGGCAATCCTAAGATGTATAGAGATCTGCGGGAGTATTACTGGTGGTATGGAATGAAAAGAGACATTGCTGATTTTACTATGAAGTGTTTGACATGTCAACATGTTAAAGTAGAGTGACAGTTACCGAAAGGGATGCTTCAGCTTTTACCAGTGCCAGAGTGGAAATGAGAGAAAATATCAATGGACTTTGTTGTTGGATTACCGAAGACATCTCAAGGTAATAATAAAATCTGGGTTATTGTTGATTGCTTGAAAAAATATTCTCATTTACTTGCTATATGAGATACCTTCTCTATTGATCAACTTTCCCGTTTGTATCTTAAAGAGATAGTCAGGTTACATGGAGTTCCTCAATCTATTGTATCGGATCGTGATTCCAGGTTTACTTCTATCTTTTGGAAAGGACTTCAGAAGTCGTTGGGTACTGAATTAAATTTTAGTACAGCTTTTCATCCTCAATCAGATGGGCAGTCAGAATGAACAATTCAGACCTTGGAGGATATGCTACGAGCTTGTTCAATGGATTATCAGGGATGTTGGGACCAACATCTTTCTTTGGTTGAGTTTTCTTATAATAACAGTTTTCATTCCAGTATACAGATGGAACCATTTGATGCATTATATGGGAAGTGGTGTCGAACTCCAGCATTTTGGAATAAAGTGGGTGAAAGGAAGCTGATGGGACCAGAATTGGTAGAAGAGATGGCAGAAAAAGTTCAGCTGATTCAGAAGCACATGAGAACAGCTCAGAGCAGGCAGAAGAGTTATGCGGATAACCAGAGGAAGGATCTATCTTTCGAGGGAGGTGATCATGTTTTTCTCAATGTTTCTCCTTGTAAAAGTGTGATGAGATTTGGTAAGAAAGGAAAGTTGAGTCCATGGTTTATTAAACCATATGAAATTCTGGAGAGAGTTGGATCAGTTGCATACCGGGTGGCTTTACCTCCGATTTTATCTCAGGTACACAATGTTTTTCATGTTTCAATGTTGAGAAAGTATATGCCAGATCCATATCATGTTTTGTGTCCAAAGGTAGTTCAGCTGGAAGAGAACCTATCTTATGAGGAACAACTGGTCCAGATTCTAGACCACAGGGAGCAGGTGTTACAGAATAAGGTGATTCATCAGCTAAAGGTTTTGTGGAAAAACCATGTGATTGAAGAGGCAACGTGGGAATCTGAAAATGCTATGAGGGATAAATACCCCCACTTATTTTGATAAGTGAATAAAATTGCGAGGATGCAATTCCCAAAAGGGGGGAAGGATGTAACATCCTAGGTAAATAAAGAATCAATAATTTTCATATTTATTAATATTTACGAATTAAATATTAATTTTAATTAAAAGGGGTTTCTACGTTCGATGGCGTACTCGGTACGCAACGATGAGTTTCATTGAAAACTTACATTGCACACAAGTAATAAAATAATATTATTTTAAATGTTAGTTAACGAGTAGCTGTTGTACTGGTGGGAATGGATAGAAATAACTAAAATATGATTATATATGTTTTTAAATGTTTTTACATTTACCCAATAAAATATAAAGGCTTAAAATACGGAAGGAGTTCAATTTTAGGCATTTATACCCTAATTTTCACGAAAGGTCCACTTATCCCCTTTTGACAGAGAACCGTCATTAAATATAGTTTTGATAGATCTTATAAATTCTACTTGACCAAATATAACTCTTCTTCAGAATCGGGACATCAAAATTTACTTTGTGTAAACTTTTTGGTACCTTTCTGATAAAGTTCATTTTTTTAATGAATAGTGTAAAATGTTGTATTATAATTCAAAACCTCTTTTTAATATAATTTATTTATATGATTTGATTATCATTTGAATTGGTTTTAAAGAGAAATTAGAAAATATTTTTACCATTAAATCTAATAGTGGTCGTTGAAATTAATTTCACTTTGAAATCGTACTTAAACTAGTGTCAATCTTTTGATACTTATTGTTCCATAAAAACACACTATTTGCTCTGACAGCGGGAATTAATTATTAAAATAATTAATGTGACTTATATGTATTGAATTTTTTAAAATATACTTCATTTTTGAATTCGGAATATCAAATATAGCTTCGGGTGAATTTTTGGTAATTTTCTGAAAAACTTCAATTTTTGATGAATAGTGAAACCACTAAGTGGTACTTATAAAAACTGATTTTCCGTTTAAATGAAATTTTGCCATCCTTGTGTTTTGAATTTCATAAAATCTGACATACATGGTTTTAATTAAGATTGAAAATGTGGTTCAATGAGATTATAATAATTTTTTGGTGAATAGTAACTTATTAAGTTCTTAATCACGATTAGTTGTAATTAGTGTATTTTAAGGTAAAAATAATGCGTTAATAAAATACGATGAGCTTGAAACATGTCCTACCCTCATTGGTTGTGTCATGTCCGACAAAGACAAGCCATGGGTAAACTTGGGGACCCCATGGAGACACTTTGTTTGGGAAATGACATAAATAACTTTTTATTTAATGTAAAAGTAAAAATGACACAAACATGATATGTTTTACTAAAACAATTTTTGAATGGGGTTATGCAAGTCAGATTTTTGATTATAAATAGTCATTGGAAAGATAAAAAGATTTCCTACATCATAGTATTTTTTTTATAATTTGTAGACACTAAATAAATTATATTATGTATGACATCATGATGATGTAGCGATGACCTCATTATTTAACGATTTAAATAAAATGGAAAGATAATGTAAAATATATGAACTACACATGTCCAAAACTTATTATATGGGTGGATTTAGAACCCTTATCACCTTATCCAAGAATTATATCAATGTGGGTCCTTTTAAAACCGAAACACATTTTCAAATAAAGTAATATTTCTTTACATTCCAAAAGTGCCCCTCCTCTCCTCTTATAAAAGGCCCCCACCTCTACCTCATTTCACACTCTCCTCAATCCTTTGGATCGGCCAACCCCTGCCCATTTACTCTCTCCAAATCCCTCTACTCATCCTAGAGGATTCCCTTTGGTCAGAATCCTTTCAATGGAATCCTTTAGGCTCAAATCAACAGGAGTTACACTTTTAAAGGTAATTCATTCTCTCATGTTCATTTGTTTTATTTTGTTTCTCCAACCCCCTAAACTCTTATTATTTACTTATTTTATAACAATAAAAGTATCTTGAATATACTAGGATGTTTTTATAAGATTTATTCAAGATACAATCTCACAAAACTACATCAAATGGTTAAAGAACATACGGTTTCCGTGGATGGTGAAATTCTGCCTCCCGAAATGATGATTGTTCAATACTCAGTCAACACCTTCAAAGGTGGCCATTATGATGTCACTATTTTTATATATGACATATGATATGTTTATGTTTTCCTTAAGCTTCTGTTTTTTTCATTTTGGGCATACCTTTATGGTTTCCATTATAGATAAACACGATATCTTCATTTAAGGAAGTGCGGACTACCGCCCCCTCAAAGTGATGTGATTCGTTAATGAAATATGTGGGACGTGTAAAGGATGGATTTAAAGTTATTATATATGATGTTATACTGGAATTATAATATAACTCTATATCATTATTATTTCTTTCCATTAAAGTATGAGATAGAAATGAAAATAGCGTTCATGCGTGCGTACGGCTTACCGTCTCCATGAACGGTGCATTTCATTTCTTATCCCCAAATGTAATGTACTATTAAAAGTACATGTCTATAATGGATATATATAAATAACGATATATCTAAATGATGAATATAATTCTGGAATTAAAATATACATACCTCTCATTTAGTTTTAATTCCATTAATATGACAAAGAAATGAAAGTAGCGTTCATGCGTACGTACGACTTACCATCTCCATGAATGGTGCATTTCATTTATTACATCTAAATGATTATGTAATATTATAAATACATGTATATGCTGGATATATATGATATATATGATATCCAAATCAGGAATTTCATTCTGGATATAAAGAACTTTTGACCACACGAACAACATGTAATTGTAAGAAGTCAACATTCGACTTAAGAACCAAATATTGACAAAACAAACATTATTAACATAAATGGTTACATAATGTTTATAACATGGAAATAAGTGATATAAAAGGAATAATGAACTTTAAAAAGGTTCTTAATCAATTATAAATTAACTCAAGTTTATTATTCAGGACGTTAAAGAACGATCGATTCTAGTCGGACCCGAGGTAAGGGACTTCGTCTCAATCACCTTTCATTGAGGCATATTTCGTTTTATACACAACTTTCATTTATACGGTGTATAAACCCCATTGACTTTTACTTTTATACAAAAAGAAATCTTTTTCAACGAAGCGTTTTACAAAATGACAAAAAGGAATGTTTCTTTTAACGTACGCGGCGACAACGACCTTTTCCGCCGCCGCGAGTATTATTTGGTCTTTGGCTTTTTCACCAAGCCGTAATGTTTTTAGAATAAAATAAATACCATATACTCTTTTATGTATTTTGGTATTGAAAATGGTTTTGAAAAAGGATTCTATTATTTCAGTATATTTATGATATATTGTGATTGAAATGTGGAAATGTTATCATTCCTTTATATTGGTTTTATGTTTAATGATTTTATACTCGTACATGGACATTTTAACGGGTGGTTACATTATAAACCATATGAAGGGTGGTGCCGTGAATACCAGGATGGGTGGTTACGTTATAATCTCCAATGCATTGGGTATGGAAGTCGGCCATATGGCTATTCCATTATGTATGTATGGAAATTGTCTGTATGGATATTCCATTAAGTGATATGTGTGGAAGTCGAGAGATGGTTATTCCACTTAAGTATGTTTATGTCCCAAGTTACCTTTATATATGTTATGTGTTCTTTATATGGGTTTTATGGTAATACTTTGGTTACAAAAAGGTAAGTAATGATACTTTATTCAGTGAAGAGTTTTTACTACTTCATGAAGGTGAAGGTATTACTTTGATAGAGTATACATGGATTACTTGATTTTGAAAAACTAACAGTTTTCATTCTTTGTGTATCCCTTACTGAGCTTTTTATGCTCACCCCAAGTTTTTTTGAAATGTTTTTCACAGGACTTAATGTGGAATAAGGTCAAGGATGGGATCAAGGGAATGCCATGCTATATAAAACATGGAACTAGACATGTTTCTTTCAAGAGTTTTTTTTTATTATGAAAACTTAGTATAAGTGACTACTTTGTAATCATTTGAGATGTAATAGATATGTTCTAATTCTCTAAAACTCTAAAACTGAAAAGATCATCAACGTGAATTATTCTTTTAATTCAATATTAAGTAAGGTTTAAGGCTGGGGCCTTATAGTTGGTATCAAAGGTCGGTTTAAAAAACTTTAGGAGTTAGAAAAGTGTTAAACTATAATATGATTGAAATGATATAGCATTTACGAATTACAATGTTGCTTCGCCTAAGATATTTCTATGTTCAGAATGGTTTTCCGTAGAGGAAACAAAGCAGCTATGTTGGGACGACATCAGGAGAAAGATAACATTCCAAATCATCAACCTGAGATGGTCGGAATCAGAACTGAACAGTTTGTTGCAGTGATGGCACAGTTGACTCAGGCTATAAATGGTGGTGGTATCCATGCACGAGATCAGCCAGATCAACCGCAGAGGAACATGTCAGTGGTGGAACATTTCATGAGGCAACATCCCCCATCATTCAGAGGATCATCTGACCCTGTGAAAGATGAAGGGTGGATTAAAGCACTGCAGAAGTTTTTTGATGTCATGGTGTGTTAAGAACATCAAAATGTTAGTCTTGTTGTTTACCTTTTTTAAGATGAAGCTGATCATTGGTGGTCGATGGTGAAAAATATAAGGGATAGTGATGAGATTGAGGAACTTCACTGGGACGAATTCAAAAGAATGTTTCTTGAGAAATATTTTCCTAAGGTGGTTCGTCTTAGGATGGAAAAACAGTTCCTAGAATTGAGGTAGGAGGATGATTCAGTGGCTGCTTATGATGAAAATTTCACTCGATTGGCAAGGTATGCTCCAGACTTCATAAGAGATCTTGATAGTAATATAAACCGTTTTTACTCAGGGTTAAAGACAAAGTATCGAAGGGATTTAGCTTCTCGTGAGTTCAAAAGTTATGAAAAACTTGTTCGATGTGTGGAGAAGGTGGAAATGGAGTTTACCGATGATCAGGTGTTCTATGACAAACAACAGAATAAGAGGTCTAGTTGGCAGGCAAAGGGGAAGAATTCATCAAAGAATCAAGGAGGTCAGAAAACCAAATATCCATCCTGTGAGAAGTGTGGTAAAATGCATCCTGGATAATGTTTATCCAAGTCTGGTAAGTGCTTTCGGTGTGGTAAGTCTGGTCATTTTGCTCGTAACTGTAAGGAAGATGATCAAGCAAGAAATGAAAAGCCAACGGTAAGATGTTTTAAGTGTAATGAAATGGGTCATTATGCAAACGAGTGTCCAACGAAGAACTCAACTGGGGGAATGCATCCATACTACAAGAAGAAAGGGGTGGTGAAATCCTTTGCAACAACTTCAGCAGATGTTGGGCCATCGAATGAAGTGGTATCAGCTCCAGGGAGCTCAGTATTTTTCGAAGATTGACTTGAGGTCGGGGTACCATCAGTTGAAAGTAAAAGAAGCAGATGTTCCGAAGACTGTGTTCCGTACTAGATATGGCCATTATGAATTTGTAGTTATGCCTTTTGGGTTAACCAATGCACCTGCTGTATTCATGGACCTTATGAATAAAATTTTCCATGAGTTCTTCGATAAGTTTGTGTTTGTGTTTTGAGGTTTGGGAAGAGGTTATGTGTTACTTGTGATTCACAGTTGATGAATGAGTTGTTATGTGAGGCTCATAGTTCCCCGTTTTCAGTTCATCCAGGCAATCCTAAGATGTATAGAGATCTGCGGGAGTATTACTGGTGGGATGGAATGAAAAGAGACATTGCTGATTTTACTATGAAGTGTTTGACATGTCAACATGTTAAAGTAGAGTGACAGTTACCGAAAGGGATGCTTCAGCTTTTACCAGTGCCAGAGTGGAAATGAGAGAAAATATCAATGGACTTTGTTGTTGGATTACCGAAGACATCTCAAGGTAATAATAAAATATGGGTTATTGTTGATCGCTTGAAAAAATCTTCTCATTTACTTGCTATATGAGATACCTTCTCTCTTGATCAACTTTCCCGTTTGTATCTTAAAGAGATAGTCAGGTTACATGGAGTTCCTCTCTCTATTGTATCGGATCGTGATTCCAGGTTTACTTCTATATTTTGGAAAGGACTTCAGAAGTCGTTGGGTACTGAATTAAATTTTAGTACAGCTTTTCATCCTCAATCAGATGGGCAGTCAGAATGAACAATTCAGACCTTGGAGGATATGCTACGAGCTTGTTCAATGGATTATCAGGGATGTTGGGACCAACATCTTTCTTTGGTTGAGTTTTCTTATAATAACAGTTTTCATTCCAGTATACAGATGGCACCATTTGATGCATTATATGGGAAGTGGTGTCGAACTCCAGCATTTTGGAATAAAGTGGGTGAAAGGAAGCTGATGGGACCAGAATTGGTAGAAGATATGGCAGAAAAAGTTCAGTTAATTCAGAAGCACATGAGAACAGCTCAGAGCAGGCAGAAGAGTTATGCGGATAACCGGAGGAAGGATCTATCTTTCGAGGGAGGTGATCATGTTTTTCTCAAGGTTTCTCCTTGGAAAAGTGTGATGAGATTTGGTAAGAAAGGAAAGCTGAGTCCAAGGTTTATTAAACCATATGAAATTCTGGAGAGAGTTGGATCAGTTGCATACCGGGTGGCTTTACCTCCGAGTTTATCTCAGGTACACAATGTTTTTCATGTTTCAATGTTGAGAAAGTATATGCCAGATCCATATCATGTTTTGTGTCCAAAGGTAGTTCAGCTGGAAGAGAACCTATCTTATGAGGAACAACTGGTCCAGATTCTAGACCACAGGGAGCAGGTGTTACAGAATAAGGTGATTCATCAGCTAAAGGTTTTGTGGAAAAACCATGTGATTGAAGAGGCAACGTGGGAATCTGAAAATGCTATGAGGGATAAATACCCCCACTTATTTTGATAAGTGAATAAAATTGCGAGGATGCAATTCCCAAAAGGGGGGAAGGATGTAACATCCTAGGTAAATAAAGAATCAATAATTTTCATATTTATTAATATTTAGGAATTAAATATTAATTTTAATTAAAAGGGGTTTCTACGTTCGATGGCGTACTCGGTACGCAACGATGAGTTTCATTGAAAACTTACATTGCACACAAGTAATAAAATAATATTATTTTAAATGTTAGTTAACGAGTAGCTGTTGTACTGGTGGGAATGGATAGAAATAACTAAAATATGATTATATATGTTTTTAAATGTTTTTACATTTACCCAATAAAATATAAAGGCTTAAAATACGGAAGGAGTTCAATTTTAGACATTTATACCCTAATTTTCACGAAAGGTCCATTTATCCCCTTTTGACAGAGAACCGTCATTAAATATAGTTTTGATAGATCTTATAAATTCTACTTTACCAAATATAACTCTTCTTCAGAATCGGGACATCAAAATTTACTTTGTGTAACCTTTTTGGTACCTTTCTGATAAAGTTCATTTTTTTAATGAATAGTGTAAAATATTGTATTATAATTCAAAACCACTTTTTAATATAATTTATTTATATGATTAGATTATCATTTGAATTGGTTTTAAAGTGAAATTAGAAAATATTTTTACCATTAAATCTAATAGTGGTCGTTGAAATTAATTTCACTTTGAAATCAGACTTAAACTAGTGTCAATCTTTTGATACTTATTGTTCCATAAAAACACGCTATTTGCTCTGACAGCGGGAATTAATTATTAAATTAATTAATGTGACTTATATGTATTGAATTTTTTAAAATATACTTCATTTTTGAATTCGGAATATCAAATATAGCTTCGGGTGAATTTTTGGTAATTTTCTGAAAAACTTCAATTTTTTATGAATAGTGAAACCACTAAGTGGTACTTATAAAAACTGATTTTCCGTTTAAATGAAATTTTGCCATCCTTGTGTTTTTAATTTCAGAAAATCTGACATACATGGTTGTAATTAAGATTTAAAATGTGGTTCAATGAGATTATAATAATTTTTTTGGTGAATAGTAACTTATTAAGTTCTTAATCACGATTAGTGGTAATTAGTGTATTTTAAGGTAAAAATAATGCGTTAATAAAATACGATGAGCTTGAAACATGTCCTACCCTCATTGGTTGTGTCATGGCCGACAAAGACAAGCCATGGGTAAACTTGGAGACCCCATGGAGACACTTTGTTTGGGAAATGACATAAATAACTTTTTATTTAATGTAAAAGTAAAAATGACACAAACATGATATGTTTTACTAAAACAATTTTCGAATGGGGTTATGCAAGTCAGATTTTTGATTATAAATAGTCATTGGAAAGATAAAAAGATTTCCTACATCATAGTATTTGTTTTATAATTTTTAGACACCAAATAAATTATATTATGTATGAAATCATGATGATGTAGCGATGACCTCATTATTTAACGATTTAAATAAAATGGAAAGATAATGTAAAACATATGAACTACACATGTCCAAAACTTATTATATGGGTGGATTTAGAACCCTTATCACCTTATCCAAGAATTATATCAATGTGGGACCTTTTAAAACCGAAACACATTTTCAAATAAAGTAATATTTCTTTACATTCCAAAAGTGCCCCTCCTCTCCTCTTATAAAAGGCCCCCACCTCTACCTCATTTCACACACTCCTCAATCCTTTGGATCGGCCAACCCCTGCCCATTTCCTCTCTCCAAATCCCTCTACTCATCCTAGAGGATTCCCTTTGGGCATAATCCTTTCAAAGGAATCCTTTAGGCTCAAATCAACAGGAGTTTCACTTTTAAAGGTAATTCATTCTCTCATGTTCATTTGTTTTATTTTGTTTCTCCAACCCCCTAAACTCTTATTATTTACTTATTTTGTAACAATAAAAGTATCTTGAATATACTATGATGTTTTTATAACATTTATTCAAGATACAATCTCACAAAACTACATCAAATGGTTAAAGAACATACGGTTTCTGTGGATGGCGAAATTCTGCCTCCCGAAACGATGATTGTTCAATACTCATTCAACACCTTCAAAGGTGGCCATTATGATGTCACTATTTTTATATATGACATATGATATGTTTATGTTTTCCTTAAGCTTCTGTTTTTTTCATTTTGGGCATACCTTTATGGTTTCCATTGTAGATAAACACGATATCTTCATTTAAGGAAGTGCGGACTACCGCCCCCTCAAAGTGATGTGATTCGTTAATGAAATATGTGGGACGTGTAAAGGATGGATTTAAAGTTATTATATATGATGTTATACTGGAATTATAATATTACTCTATATCATTATTATTTCTTTCCATTAATGTATGAGATAGAAATGAAAGTAGCGTTCATGCGTGCGTACGGCTTACCGTCTCCATGAACGGTGCATTTCATTTCTTATCCCCAAATGTAATGTACTATTAAAAGTACATGTCTATAATGGATATATATAAATAATGATATATCTAAATGATGAATATAATTCTGTAATTAAAATATACATACCTCTCATTTATTTTTAATTCCATTAATATGACAAAGAAATGAAAGTAGCGTTCATGCGTACGTACGGCTTACCGTCTCCATGAACGGTGCATTTCATTTCTTACCTCTAAATGATTATGTAATATTATAAATACATGTATATTCTGGATATATATGATATATATGATATCCAAATCAGGAATTTAATTCTGGATATAAAGAACTTTTGACCACACGAACAACACGTAATTGTAAGAAGTCAACTTTCGACTTAAGAACCAAATATTGACAAAACAAACATTATTAACTTAAATGGTTACATAATGTTTATAACATGGCAATAAGTGATATAAAAGGAATAATGAACTTTAAAAAGGTTCTTAATCAAGTATAAATTAACTCATGTTTATTATTCAGGATGCTAAAGAACGATCGATTCAAGTCGGACCCGAGGTAAGGGACTTCGTCTCAATCACCTTTCATTGAGGCATATTTCATTTTATACACAACATTCATTTATATGGTGTATAAACCCCTTTGACTTTTACTTTTATACAAAAGGAATCTTTTTCTACAATGTTTTTTACAAAACGACAAAAAGGAATGTTTCTTTTAACGTACGCGGTGACAACGACCTTTTCCGCTGCCGCGAGTCTTATTTGGTCTTTGGCTTTCTCAACAAGCCGTAATGTTTTTACAATAAAATAAATACCATATACTCTTTTATGTATTTTGGTATTGAAAATGGTTTTGAAAAAGGATTCTATTATGTCAATTTATTTATGATATATTGTGATTGAAATGTGGAAATGTTATCATTCCTTTATATTGGTTTTATGTTTTATGATTTTATACTGGTACTTGGACATTTTAACGGGTGGTTACGTTATAAACCATATGATGGGTGGTGCCGTGAATACCAGGACGGGTGGTTACGTTATAAACTCCAATGCATTGGGTATGGAAGTCGGCTGTATGGATATTCCATTAAGTATGTATGGAAATTGGCCGTATGGCTATTCTATTAAGTGATATGTGTGGAAGTCGACCGTATGGTTATTCCAAATAAGTATGTTTATGTCCCAAGTTACCTTTATATATGTTATGTGTTCTTTATATGGGTTTTATGGTAATAATTTGGTTACAAAAAGGTAAGTAATGATACTTTATTTAGGGAAGAGTTTTTACTACTTCATGAAGGTGAAGGTATTACTTTGATAGAGTATACATGGTTTACTTGATTTTGAAAAACTAACAGTTTTCATTCTTCGTGTATCCCTTACTGAGCTTTTTATGCTCAACCCAAGTTTTTTTGAAATGTTTTTCACAGGACTTAATGTGGAATAAGGTCATGGATGGGATCAAGTGAATGTAATGCTATATAAAACATGGAACTAGACATGTTTCATTCAAGAGTTTTTTTTATTATGGAAATTTAGTATAGGTGACTACTTTGTAATCTTTTGAGATGTAATAGTTATGTTCTAATTCTCTAAATCTCTAAACCTGAAAAGATCCTCAACGTGAATTATTCTTTTAATTCAATATTAAGTAAGGTTTAAGGCTGGGGCCTTATAATAGTAATCAGAAAATGTATATTTCATTTTCAATAGAATAATGGATATATCTACATCATATTGTTACCTAAAAAATTATTTTTATTTTGATGTAATGAAACCAAAAATAATTTTATTGTGTCATATTGATATTTAATTAAAAAAATTATCTTTCTAACTTAATAGTTTTATAATGGAAATCATATTTAAATAAAATATTTTTATAACAAAATTATAATTAAATATAATTGATCATATGTTTTAGATGAAGTCGAATGCAATTTTTTTACCAGATTGAAAAATGTAATCCTCAATAAAACCCAAAATTTCTCAACAAATGTTGATATTTAGTTAAATGTTATAATTCTTATATTTAAAAACATATTTTTTCTAGAAAAATATTTTTTTATAATTCAAAATGTGAAAATTATATAATGGTGGACTTTTCATAATTTTTTGAGACAGTCTATTTTTAGGGTAAAAATTAAATACCATATAAATATAGGATGTCTATTAAGAAATTGTAGTGACAAACAAAGAGATGTAATAAATACCATAAATCTAAACCATGTACAAATATATTATTTTTAATTTTAAATAATGGTATTTTATTTTTATTTTAATTTTTTGATAAATATATTATGTATCTTCCTAAACATATAATACATTTTATGGGTTTAAAATAATTTCATTAATATTATGACTCACATACACATATAAAAGGATGTTATTTTAATAATTTATTACCATTAAACTATAAAATAATGAAATCTACTAACGTTTTGTAGTAACCAAGGAAAAAACAATGGGATGATTTTTGGATTGGGTTAAATTATTTATATAGCCCAAAACATAATTTTTAAAAATAATAATGATATCCCCACTCATTTCGTATAGAAACCCACCCTAGAGCCCACTTATCTAAACTGAATGTCATTTTATAATGTCCTTACACTACCCTCCCTTATCTGGAGTCCTCCCAATATTCCCCCAAGATCTTAATAATTTCCTCCCATGTATTTGGTGTGACACACACACGTATGGGATCCTCAACTTAAATTATTTATTTACATTACATTGTTATCTTATGAAATATATATCCAATTCCTAAGGATATAATTTTTATTTACATATCCATATCACTTATAAATTGATATATAAATCTCTCTTACCAACTGATTTTATGTCTTTTTATGTGACATCATTATACTTCTCAAATCTCTCTATGATTTTCCATGAGAAAACAATTCTATTTTGATTACCAAAATAATTTTCTATAAATGGTGTTGAATCTTATATTTTTATAAATATTTTACATGGTAACTACATTTATTTATTCCAGACTACTTGAACATTCCATAAATATGATGGTAACTAAATCCATGTTGTATGATCTATTTGGCACACTTAATCATGAGAACAAAATGAATGTGATAGGTGCACCCAAAATTATATAGATCTAAAAATCATTAGATAATCTTAAGACTCATGGGATGTCATATTGGTATATGTAGTATTCCTTATTAATTTATGGTAATTTTTTGAGCATTATGTATTAGTTGTTAGCCTTTACCTATGATTATGAAGTATTGATTCAAGTCTTTTCCATGTTTCCCATGTCGTCTTTAGGATTATCTTGTCATGTCATGCCTTATTTTTCAGGTTTATGATTCTCACTCCTTTAATTTTGAAATAAAATATCTATATTCAAACATTTATTATCATCATCACATTATATAATGTTTATCCCCTAACTTAGATAAATTTCACTCATGATTCTAAAGTATGTCCACAAGATATCCCATATTGTTTTCTATATAAAGGAATATATTGAACATGTTAAGAAGGTTTCCAATAAATATTATGTGTTCCTTATTTCAATATGTTTTGTAGTGTAACTAATTCTTAAATAAACTATACATATTGATCTAATAGGTTGTTTTTATTGTAATATTATGTAAGAAATCATGCATTAATATGTAATAAATAACATGGTTGTCATAAAGTGCACATATGATTACATTAACTTAATGTAGATAAGGGTATGTAATGTTTATTGATTCATATAAAATGTATTGGGTTGATTTCACACATAGTATGATATGAATATAACTTATTATTCTCAATAATTGAAGGTTCACAAGAAAATTAATCAACTTTTGATTTTGAGTAAACAATGGTAATTTTTTCATTAATGACACAGATTCATTTCAATTATAGTAGAAGGTGACACATGAATACTACAAATAAATGTATAATGTTTATATTTACAAATAATGAGTTTAATATGTTCTAGATAATATGTTTATCTATAATTAAGGATAGGAAATCTCAAAACATTTCCCCCAATGAATGTGAAAAATTTATCATGTTCATTGAGTCATAAGTATCATTCTTTCTTATCTATGATGATGATCAAAAAAGAACTAATATTTATAGAATTACATTTTATGGATTAATAAAATTCGAAGTAATAGGGAAATACATGTCTTTGTGAAATTATAGTACATCTGTATATCCATGTAAGGATAAATAATTTGAGAATGACGAAGTAGTGCTACAAAATAATGATAGAAAGGATTACGAGTTCAACTATGATTAAAAAGAAATGATATAGTTCAAGAACCATGTATTGGTTACTTACATATAGGATTTAAAGAATATAATATTATAAGAGGCACATAGAACTTTAATACTAATTCATTTGGGATTTAAAATTTTTTTATTGAGATTTGAATGCGAATTTAAAGTTAGATGGCATGAAGAAATATATTAAATAGTTTGTATCACATTTCATGGTATATATTTATTTTTTGTATGAGATAAAAAATTCTATGGGGATATTTACACCATTAACTATTCCAAATAAAAATGGTAAAACATACCTATGGATTTAATTATAGGAAAACACAAAATGGGTAAATTCCATAATGCTATACAGGATATAGTCAAATTTCATAAAATATTGTCACAATTAAATTCCATTCATGAAGAATTATATCTGGATAATCTTTATAAGATTAAAATTAATGAAGTGTAAATGCTTAATATTGCACCACATTCTATTATGTCTAATCGGTAACTATGATTTACCTTAAAATTTTAGTGAATTCATTTGTTAGATTTTGATATAGAGCTATGTTCTAAAACTGTGTATCTTTTTAATGATATTTTCTAGGCTGAAAAAACCATTCATAACCTAGAGTTCAATGTATGATCTTATTATAATAATTTTAATTCATTTTTTGGGATCAAATACTTCCCATATTTGAGTTTTTTGATAGTAATAGATTTCACTTGAGTATTCAGATTAGTCTTTATAAAAACCTATATGGAATTAAGTCTAGAGACCCAATGGTCTTTAATGATTTTTTTGAAATAAATATATTTGTACATAATATATCTTAATAAATGATAGATATTTTAAGAATAATTAATAAGTATATACGAGAAAGATAAAGTCGACATAATTTTTTTTGATGATAATCATTTGTGTGGTCAGTATTTTAATGTTGGTGCCAATGTGTTTCTATGAATTTCTCAAAGGAGGAATTTAATATGATTTGGGGATAAATGAAATATTATCCACAGGAATATTGGTCCTTTCAATATTCTCAATAATTTTGGGATTGTATCTTATCATTTGATGCTTCCACCAAACCAATCTAATGTCCACATTGTATTCCATGTATCTCTCCACATGAATTATATAAATAATCCATAAAATGTTATTTAACAAGAAGTAATAAAATTTGAGAATGATCATATCGATAAGGATAATCCATTAGAAATTATATAGTATACATATTTAATTTGTTGAAAAATAATTTCACTCATCTCGTCAATGTTTGTGGAAAACCACATACATTTGTAAGCTACATGGGAACATATTGATGTGATGAGGAATAAAAATACTATGTTTCTTTATCATTTTATTGAAATTTTTATTTGAAAACTCATTAATTTTGTGTAGAATTTGACACCCAAATATTTTATTAATTATTTTTTTTCCAAGTAAATTTATTTCTTTTGATATTTTGAATTACTTTTAACACTATGTTTTAACGAACTAATATGTACCATTAATATAATTATATAAACATTATAATAATAATAGTTATGTTAAACATGGAGGTATGAATAATATTAATATTTCAAAAAATAATTTATAATGAGTTTACATAAATTAAATATATTTAGGAATAAGTAAAATCGTTTAATGAAAAGTCTATAAATTCTTCAAATAAACGTTTTCCTAAAAAAAATTATTCGCTTTCTATGAACAAATATTAATTTTTTCCGTTATTTATAATTTTTATTTTAAATAATGAACATCATTTTTTATGAAAAAACATGTAAAAATTATCATCTATTATATATTTGATATTTTTCAGAAAAAAATATTTTTTTGGTGACTACTGAAAAAATAATATTCTTTATTTAGATTTTTATTTTTTATAATGAATTTAAAAGAATAAAATTTATTATAAGAAAGTTTTAAAAGTAAAATTCATAAAAAAATATTAGTATTTTGATTTAGGTCATTTTACTGGTTTTCATATATTATTTTGACTGGAAAAAAGTTTCTTTATTATGAAAGGCTCATTATTAGAAAAAAACATTTTCATCATGATTGAGTGGTTTATTTTAAATAATATTCTATAAATTATAATATTAAAATAATATAAAATTTATTTATTATTTTTAATAATTATATTTAAAATTATTAAAGATATGGAAAATAATTTTTCACACTAATGAATAGTAACACATTAAAAATTTGTTACAATCGTTATTGTTAAAAAAAATTATTGGGTTGTTACAAAAAAAATATATGTGTTAAAATTGGCCAAAAACATGTACAATTCATATTTTTTGTCAATATTTATACCATATGATATCCATGGTTTTATAATTATCCATTTATTATATTTTTCTTAATTTAAATATGTTTGAAATTTATTCATTTCAATAATTCCACGTCTATCCTATCTCCAAATTGAAAAGGGACATCAACTAACCTCTTGACTTCACACTTCCAAATTAATTTGGATTATAAAAAATATAAAAATACTTCCTTAATTTCATAAAAACATCATACTTGTATTATTTTAAAAATATATACATCGTAGGAATGCTTTTTTTGTAACCTTAAAGAGGACGTATCAAGAAGATACAACATTATTAAATGAGTGTATATTTTTTTCTTATTCCCCCACCAAAAAATATTATTCAATAACGATGAAATAAAAATATAATATCCAAAAATATTATATTTTATTACATTATTGTAATTACTAATATCAATATCCTCTAACCGAAAACGGAAAATGAAATCATTGATCATGTGTACGACAATCTATTGCATTACAAAGTGAAGTATCATTTTTTCCATATATCCCTCACATGAAATGATATAACAATAGATTAGTAGTATATAAATACTATATATGACATAAATATAAATATGTATTTATAGTATCAAAACTAGATTTTTACTTATCATTCCATGGGGATTCGATAATGTTTCTTTTGTGTGACAAACTACCTCCTCACGAAGTGATGTGATTTAATTTTCGCATGTGATATATGTGATATAATTGAAACTATACTTATTATAAAATATTTAATTATTATGTACCTTAATTTTAATTAATCTTTTGAAAATGAAAATAACATTCTTTTTTAGGTATAACCAACCATCTCCATCAATGGTATAATCCATTTTCCAATATTAATCCTTTTATATGTCAATATTAATTTTTATATAATTTGTATATAATATATTTATAAAATAATTAACTTTATTTATTTATTGAACGTAGATCAATTTATAAGGATAGAAAATACCAAATTATAAAAAACACGAAAGATATAATGAATTTAATACTAGAAACCATTATATAAAATTCGAGAAATGTGGTGAGGGATTTTTGTCTCTAATTGTCTTCATTGGGAAATAAGTTATATTATTCAGAAATCTTATTTAGATGTACTTTATATGATAACCCATTGACATGTTATATCATGAAGTTATTGATTATCATTATGTACAGTTATTTTTTAATTTTATTCTTCCCTGTTTCTTAAGGCTCACATTTTACCATGGTAGTAATGATGTTGTGTTACAATCTCGTTGTTTACTAAGGTAGTTTTTGATTAATTTCCCTATGATGATATGATATGATCTACCTCACATGAAATAGATTAGCTTACATCTCATATGGTTATTTATAGGGAATACATATATGACATACATTTCTCCTCTATATGTACTCATGCAATAAAGGGAATTATTTTCTGAAAAATCAACCATATATTTGTTTTGGTTGAGAATACCTTTGAATCCTTGTCTATTTTTTAAAAAAATTATATAAATAATTTATTCAATATTATACAAAATCGATTTATATAAATTTTTACGATATTTTATTTTTTATAGGAATTGTTTAAATAGAGTCTAATGGTCATTTTTTAAAACTACACAATCATGAAATTTTACCATAGATGTAAAATGAATCATTGCTTTAACATGTAATAAATAATAGTAATTTTATTATTCCATGAACAATCATTACATTATATAATTATTTATATGTTTCCCTATTTATTTTACAATAAAATTATTTTGATAATTTTGAGAATTTTTTTCAATCCAATTTCAATATTCACTGAGTATTTTCTTAATGGCATTTTCCAAGTGATCATTTACAACCATTTTACATATAATATGACATCCTTTATTAATAATTCTGGTTTACTGTTGATATGATTTATAAATTCCATTTTTATTATTTATCTTAATGGTATATTATTATTGTTATGATGACTATATTTTAATGAGACTATTTATGTTTCCTTGAGTTATGACATGATGAAATGGAAAAATGTTTATAAACCTAGTTTGATTCATTCGTTTCTATTTGATAATGGTATTATTAATGTGTGACATACATATATATGATTCCGATTATGGGATGATTGGTACCAATATCTCTCTCAACTGAATTATGTAATGAATGACATATAATAAGATAGATCGGTCTATAATGGTGGTTAAACATATATTAGTAATGTAACACCCTAAGATTTTATGAAATTTGTTTCCAAATAAATTTAATCATTTTGATATATTCAGTTACGAACTATGATGAGTTCTTTTATGTTATATGAAATACTGAGCTAAAATGAAATTTGGTATAATATTAAAATATTATTATTTGAACTTTTATTTATCTCCAATCCAATGGAATTTTGGATATTAATATGATTAACTAAATTATCAAAAATATATCCTTTGCACATGTTTGTTAAATTTATTCATTCGTGACCAATTAATTAAAAATAAAGAAAAAAATTTGAAAATAAATGAAATCTTACTCTAAAAAACTATTTTTAGGGAAACAAACATGATTTACAACAATAAATTAAAAATATAAAATAATGTTATATAATTTTAATTAAATGTATATATTATATAATAAATTATTTTTTTAACATTCACATTTAATTTTTCATTACAAAATACAAAATAAAACTATCTATATTTTTAAAAATTCTATTTTCTTAATTAGAAAATTGGCCGGGTTTTTTGACGACCCATTTAAAGGTAATTATAATTTTTTTTAAAATTTATTTGAAAAGACAAATTAATTTTTTAAATCTACATAAAAAAAATTATCATGTTGAAATCATCATTATTTTTATGAAAGGGATAATTTTTTGATGAATAGTGAAAAATACTGAATTTTAATTAAAACAGGTTTTTCGTTAAATTGTTTATGTATTTAGATTATATTTTAAATTTGTTTTAATGTTAAATTAGTTCCACTATATATATTTATTTTAATAAAATTATCTTCATTTCAATAAATATTTTATTAAATTTTTATATAATAACATTACAAAATTTCAACCGCTTTCTGTTTGAAAATCATCATTCCCAAAACCTCAAGGTGATTATTTTCAATTCTATGAATTTAATATTGAAAAATGGATTCTATATTTTCAATAATCATAAGTAATTTTATCTTATATATAATTATATATTT
Source organism: Viscum album (assembly GCA_963277665.1). NCBI lineage: Eukaryota > Viridiplantae > Streptophyta > Magnoliopsida > Santalales > Viscaceae > Viscum > Viscum album. The sequence goes on along the minus strand of OY728163.1, from coordinate 1,796,273,205 downwards.
TGTCAAAAATGAATAATGAAAACCATACTGATTAATTACTGTAGTTAAGGTAACGATTTTGATAAATGGGGTCAAACTGAAACAATATAGATTAAAATGGACAAATAAGTTTTATAATTTTTTTTGGGAAATATTTAGAAAATATAACTGTAAAAGATGTATAATACACTAATTTTTTGCCTTTATGTTGTATAAAAGTGTTGGTATACCCTTTTCTTTTGAAAAAATTACAACTATTCCACTTTCATCACCAATAAAAGTCTACCTCATATCCTATATTATTCACACATTAAAACCAATTTGGATCATCAAATATCCTCAAAAATATATTCTTAAATTCTATTATATAAACATAGAATAAATATTATTGTCATAAATAAGAAAAAAGAACACGTTTATTCCAATCCTAAGGAGGATACTCAAATGAAGAGGTAACCATCTTCAATGTGCAATTTATTTTATTGCATCCCCACCTATTTAAATTATTATGAAAAAATTTTAAAATAAAAAATATGTATCCTAAATATTAATTGGTTTTTTTCTATGTTCAGGACTTATAAATATATTATATTCCATTTTATGGGTTACAAAATTAACATTCATTAGTACGGTGGACTACAGCCTCACAAACCAATGTCATTCAATTTTCTATTATAACCTTACACAATTGTGTATAATGATTGATAATATAATTATATATGTATATATATTTTATTTATAACAAAATTTTTACAATGATTTAATTACATCATATTTACCATTTTATACTTACTATTCAATATGGGTTATGATGATATATCTCATGTGTTCGGTAAACTACCGCCTCATGAAGTGATATGATTCATTTTTCAATGACACATAAAATGGAAGATAATAAGGAATATATTGATAAATATTCGACATATTAAGGATATAATTGATATATTATTTAAGGTATTCTAATTATAAAAATAAAATATATTTCATTTTATTTCCTACTATTTCACTCAATGAAAGATGATAATGTCTCTCATATATGTGTGGACTATTACTTTGAAAAAGTTTTGTCACTTTGTCATTTTATCGTCACATTACATAGATAATATGTATATGTATATTTAAATAATTGTAATTTTATTTATGATAATATCATCAGTATTTAATCATAAAATATTATTTACCTCATTTCCAAAAAGACCACTGAAAAATTGAAATGGGGCCCTAGCGTATGTATGTTCTACCGTATCTATGACTGTATAATACATAATTTTTAAAAAAGAAAATTAATGATTTTAAAAACAGAATATTTTATATATAAATATGATAATTATGTGACTAATAGTGTTCTTGACATTATGGAACCACGATCAATGTTTAGTGATCTATAATAAAAAAATCGAAACATATATGAAAAACAAAGCAATTTTACCCTGAAATGCGATTTTAACTACGAATTGAAAATAAATAGGAAATAAATTGTCATTATTAAATAATATATTGTATAATATGAATAATTATGGATTTATAATATATATGTATATATTAAAATCATATTTATTAAACTGGTGGTTTGAGAATTTATGATGAAATTCATGACTTTTGGAAATGAATGTTTTTCTCACTTTTTTACATCTGTGAGATACAATCCATAATCAAATACTATATTTTTATATGGAATTATACATCCAATGAATTTATTTTTTGTATCATATCTGAAAAATTTACTTCCTTTAAACATATTTTTTATTACCTCAATTTCTAATGGTTTATAGTTTAAATGTTAAAAATGAGTAATGTGTTTTTTCTAAATATTTCATCATTGAGAAATATATTTTTTCATGAAACCATAATATTATTTTTTGTGTATTTATATCCAATATTACATGTAATAAGATTAATTAATTAATTAATATTATTTTTTATATTTCATTTAATTTTATTCATTCATGGGTCGTTCCATTTAATGTTACCAAGGGGTATGCGTTTTATTTGATAATCTTATCATTAATCGATATTTTTCTTATTTATGCTTCTAATGAATACATATTATGATATATATATATATTGATTAAATCATATAAAATATAATCTATGGTCATTTCATGGTTGTACATTATCTCCCCTCATATTCCTTTCTTTATTTACAAAATAGTTCAAAATAATATATTTTTAAAAAAATATGTATTTCCCACTTCACTCGAGAACCATTCTTCGTTGAAAACCTTGTTTTCTAAAATTGTTTTTATAAATTTATTTAAAATTATAAAAATGATTCAATAATGTCATTTTGAATCATTCATCACTTTATATAATTTTTTTTGATATAATATTCATGTACTTTTCCAAATAATACATGTTTTATTTTAGTGGAAATGTCAAATAGATCATTATTTCCACATGTACGACATGATTGGAATTTTTCTATTCCATGGAAAATGTATTATATAATAATCCCCTCTATGTTTTTCGTATATATTTTCAAATAATACTATTTTTTTAATTACTTATGATTTATTTGTTAAAAATGTGAATTCTAAATAAATGTTTTCATCCTCAATATATGTTCAATGTTATTAGTAAAAATCATTCTCTATATAATATGATATCCATTTATATGTCTTATAATTTAATGATGATATGATCCATGGATTTTATTCTTAATTATTACTTGAATATTTTTTATGATAATAGTAATATGAAACTATTTTTTCTTCCATGAGTTATACCATTATATAATTCTTATTAAATATGTTTTATTTTCCAAGAGTTATATTATGATGTAAAATGAGTTAATTGCGAAACATGTCTCTTTTAAACATTATATGAAATGATAAAATGTTAACAAATACATTTTCATTTAATATCTTATAATATGATTAATTTTTTATGATCTTCTCAAACACATTGGTTTTATTTTTGTTATGTGATGGGTGATACTTATATTTTACTCTAACTATTAGGGTAAATATAGATAAATTGTGCGTAAATATCATTTGTGTGACCAAGATTACATGTTCACTGTGTAATGTGTGAACCTGATTACATGTTCACAATTTTATTCAAGAACATGATTATATGTTCAATGTTTTTTATTTGAACCTAAATTCATATTCACAGTGTTATGAATGGACCTGTCTATCTTGTGCATAAGGTTATATATGGACCCAATTTAATTTCAATATGTTTATGTAAAGGGCCTTATTTCTCATCCAAAACATAATTTGGGATCTTGTATCAGTGGATAAATGTTCATAATGACATAATATAATTTTTATAGAACAATTACATGTCTTATTCCATTATTACACTCTCATAGAACATGTTTTTTATTTTCTTATTATTCAAGTATTTTGATCAATAATTATGTATGTCATGAATCATAAATACATTATTTGGTATTATGGGAACAATTTTCATATGTTATGATCATATTCTCTTATCCCTATGTTCATGTTATTCTTATGTATCTCCCTTTTTTACAGTTATTAAACATATAAACTCATCCATTCTTATGTTTCGTTTACCTAGGTTTTGATTAAGTGGTTTTTTATTTTATACATTTTTTGATTTAGAAATAATATGATATTTATGGGATATGTTAATGGTCATTCAAAATATTGGAAAACTGTGTACATTGTCGCAAAATACTCTAAACTATTATGATCTATAATCATGTGATTATTTAATTTATTGATTATTAATATAAAATGATATAACATACATGTATTTAAATTCAGTATTGTTATATGTATGGGACATAATCCACTATGATATTATTCTATATAAAAAATGACAACTATAATGGTTTAGGGAGTGAACTCATTCTACTGTGAAATCCTTTGTAGCGAGCATTTAATATTTTCTAAATAATCTAGTATGATTTTTTATGTTCCACATTTCCTAGTATTATTCAAATTTTATTCTATTCCTACTCATGTACTTTGATTCTTTTATTATTCATGTATTATTAACTGTGAATCATTATTCCATGACTCATGATTATTATCTTGGATTTGAATTTTATGGTTTTAAAATTTTATGCTCATTTTCTTATACCCCTATTATAATGTTATGTTTATGTATCTATTCTTTTATATTATAGACTATATTCCCATACCCTTTCATATGTTACCCATCCCCATGTTATGAAGAAATGTATTCTGTAGGTTATGCCTATGAACTGTTTAAATAATGAAAGAAATTGTTGGATATAATTTTTTTCACTTATGAACTAGATTTTTCCCCATGTTTCCATTGACACTAAACCTTTCATATTCTTATGTGTGGTTATATATAATGTAACAAATATTAGTATATTAATTTTTAATTTCACTTTTTTAAATATAATGGGTCACTATAATTACAATCCATATGTTTCATCTATAAATTCTGGTTTATCAGTTTCTTATGATGGGATAATAATATTATTTCAATCGATGATGTCAGTAATATTTATCTATAGAAAGACCTAGATTCCCCTAATACATATCAATTCTACGAATTTTATCTATTTTTATATGATCATTTTTCATTGATAAACAACTATTTTAAGGGATCCATATTGTTCAAGAGGATGGGTGGTCAGGACATCACGTATTTTATAGGGGAAATTATTCCATATCTGAAGAATCACATATTCGTGTATGATATGTGTCATCATGTCTTTTATATCACAATATGAGATTTGTTATCCTTATAAAATGACATATTGTTGATACATTATTCATGTAAATGGGGTTCTATTAATGACCCGATATATATATATATATATATGATGTTATCCATCTGTTTTCCATTAATTTTCATCAATGGGATACAGATTATATTTATTTTTCATATAACTAGTCAAAATGGTGTTTATAATCCTCTAGGGAGGAAATTGGGGTATCAGTGAAGGGATTAAATATTTTTGAGGAATCATATGTATCCTGTTTATAATAGGAATAAAAATACACATGGTTCATTAAACTCTATGTTGTTATGTTTAACATCATGTGGGAAGGATATATATGATGAATATAATTCATAGAGTATGAAGTTTTATACTTAAGAAGATATCCTATATGTCATGAATATGAAAACAATTAGATTGATCATAGTTTGATCTTTTATCAAACCATTGAAGGCTGATAATTTATAATTTTTTTCTATTAATGTTATTTTCCATGAGATTATTAAAATTATAATTCAAACATGATATACACTGAGGTGGAATCCATTATATGGTAGATGTTATTTCTTATTTCTTAATGGGGATTACATAGTGAGGATTCCATGTATGGGAGAAAATTATGATACTATTGATATGATCATTGAAAATACGTATTCACATGTGAGTCATGCTTATTGTGAGAAAGAAGGGGTATAAAGTGATCAATCTCATTAGATATAGATATGGGACTTATGCACAATAGTAGACCTAATGTGTTGTTTGATACGGATCTTGTTCCATAGGAAGGAATACTATGTACCCTATTTATAAAAATAATTATATTCCTTATAGTTTACTTTTCTTCTCAATCAATTAATGCATGAGTAATAATGAGTATCCCAATTTAGATTTTGGGTCCCATGTTTAGAGTGTCTAATATATGGATGTTCTTACACTAAGGTGGATAAACATTAGAATATATTTGATCATTAACCACTAATGGATAAATAATAGGAAAAGAGTGTTCATTTGGGCATGTATGAATAGAATAAAAATCTCGTAATACCTATATTATTGAATGAGTATGTGTTTTTAACCATTATGGACACTTAAATTAAGAAGGGGGAATGTCCAACCAAATAATTATGGTTTTGATATTAAATAGTTATAGGAAATATTTTAATGTAGTTATATTGGAGAATGATGACATGGATGGGGGTTCCCACTTAACATGTTCAGTGTTTTTTCCCAACATTCTCTGATTTTCTAGTTGGAATTTCCTCAGTGTCTTCGTGACAAGCGTTTGTTTTCATCCTGACATGCTCGATGTAGTCCGAACATGTTCTATTTATCTAGAGGAAATGACTAAGGATGTTAATTTGATCTATATTAATTTTCTAGAAATAATTAAAATGTTTAATGAAGATACATGATATGGTTTATTATGGTTAACGATGATATGTAAGAGAGATACAACATGCGCTATCTGAAATTCTTGTAAGGGTTTTAGAGTATTAGAAAATATGTATAGTGGAAATTGACTGATTTAGAAAACATGTATAGATTAATAATCAGAAAATGGATGAAATTACTATGTATGGTCTAATGATCTGTATTGAATATCATGTTTTTTAGATGACTAATTAATAGGTCACATAAATAGAAAGACCCCTTCATTTGAAAATCATCGTATCCTTCTTCAAGCATGTCTTCCATATTTTTAATGTTTATCTCCTTAATGCTTCAATGTTCTTCAAGTGCTGGTCTAATGAGACATCACATGACCATTTTGATATATGGAAAATCCAATTTATACTCCATCTAATGTAATATAATTCATTTTCATGAACAATAATGTCATAAAATGAATCAAATATATACACTATCTTATTTATTATGTCGTTCCCCAGGGTTACATGGTGGAAGACCATTGTGATTATATGGATTTACACTGCAATCAGTCACATATCACCTATATTATTATGTGTTTCTAGTTTTTCATCAAATAGGGATGAATTTATAGGCCTCACTATCAAAAAATGGTTCCACTTTGCAATGTTCATATCTTCCATAAAAGGGATTGATCAGTGGAGAGAGTTTTAAATTGCAAGTTTCACATGATCCCACCACAGGAAATCTATGAAGTAATCCATTTGAATCATAATAAATAAGGACTATATGATCTTTCCAAATTCTCTATATTAAATCAATATATTTCTTTTCAAATGATTCACATACTCATATATACATGTCAAAGGTCCTTGACATGATTAGGATCACATGTTTTGGTTTCTCTATGAGATCGAGACACATATTAATGAGGATTTAACATGATCATGGAATACAATTATTGGGAACTTCACAAGACCTATCTATCCTATTGGTGTGTATATTAATTATTAGTAATCTAATCTTGTGAACTAGAAACCCATTATAATGATAAAAAAATAACACTTATGTAAATAAGGGTGCTTCATTTTTTAGTTTATATTCTGTAAATCCAATTGTTATGGTTCCTATTTTGTACATCATAGAGTCATATGATTAATTAGACATGAATAAATTCCTACATATAATGATGTTGATATCTCTAGTTGACCTAATGTAATGAATCTGGAATGTCCACAGTGATTTCCACGTGATCAATGGACTAAATACACAGACAACATCAACCATTCACATGAAAATAGTAAATCTCCCTTTTACATGATTTTACCTCCAATTTTAGCATTTATTATTTATATTAATATTATTCCAAAATTTTCAATTAAATATCCATCAAGTTTTTTCTTGATCTAATCAATGTGTTTGAGGTCCCTAACATTGATGAAGGTTACATGCGCAAATCCTTTCTCACAATATGGATGGCGATATTTTATGGGTATCGTGGGGTCATTGAACTAATCACGTGAGCCGTATTGTACTGCTTCATGAAAATCAATTTATCTTCCCTAGAATATAGCTTCCAAATTTACCAAATTTTATTTAACCATGGTCTTTTATTGATTTTTATGATCTTCGTGATGAAAATATATCACGATTATAGGAAATCAACAAAATGATTTTTTAAACAATGATGTCTTTTTTAATGGTCTCATCATGATGAATAAGGAATTATTATAAGTAATTACAAGATCATTAGAGGTCATTGGAAATACATAATCTAGTCGCATGAAATTCATAGGGGCTTGTGATTGCATTTCTTATTTGGTATCATGAAATACACATAACCTATAAGTAATATATCTATGTTAACATGATGATCCTTCTATTATTTTGGAGATAAAAAATTATATATTTGTCGAGTATTTATTCTATCATGAAATGATGAAGCCCATTTTGAAGGTGTCAATAAATCCCTCACCGATAAACGAGGTTTCTATGGAAAAAAATAGGTCACGTGAAATTATATTCCTATAAGAGTCCATTGGTATTCCTCTAATTGGAGTTCTAAAATGGTTTTTTATGCATATTGTCCATTAATATTCATTGTGTTAGATATTAAATATGGGAGAATTCTTTTTATTCTACCTATGACCAAGACATGAAAAAATGAAAAAAATTAATTTCCTAGGTGATTGCAACATATTTCTTCTTCTTGTATCGCTATCATGATAACTTTTCATGAGACTCGATGATGTGATCCAGTCCATAAATTAAAAAATGGTAATTTCATTAGGATATGTTCTACATCATTGATGAAGGGGATATCGTGTTTTCTTACCATGGTCATCCAAAGAATTAGAAAAATAAAATATTGATCATTGTATGATTTAAATGACCTCCAATGATCACACGATCACGAGTCTAAAAGGGGAATCATAAGAATGTGAGCTATTACAGGGATGATGTGATTCATGTAACATATGATGGGTAATGAGACATCAGAATCTTATATGGGTCACATGATATTGTATATTCTTCCCACTATACATAGTTTTCTAAAGGATTCCCCTTTTATGATTGTACTCATTCCCATTTATGCTTTATATACTTTTTTAGATTGATTCCAATTTATAGAAGGATCCTAATTCATCTAGAGAGATGGCTATGGTTTTTGGTAATCACATTTCAAACCATCGATTCTATGTATTATATGACAATGTGATTTTGAAGGAGAATATTTTGACTGAACATTTTTACTAGATTGTATCATACAAACATAATTTTTATGGATTCAATAAAATAGTTGATACTTCCATTCCATCACTAGCCAATTATCATCCATCTCTCAGGATATTTTATTCTCTCTATTTCATTCTGACTACAATTTTTTATAATTGAAAATTGATTGTGCAACTACTCTAGAGGATATCATATATGTATGATAACTCCCCTCGACACCCATAGGTTCATAATGACACCAATCAATGTATTTAGTAGGGTTACTGTACCATAATTTTATCCTCAATGAATAATTTCGGATGTGGGTGGGTTTTAGTGTTGGAGTTTCATTCTAGTGGTAATGTGACATCAGTAATTAATTCGGATGAACATTAGTGGATAGGTAGATTTGCTCAGAATTCTCAGATCAGATACATGTTATTTGTATTTATAAAGATACATGGACTTCAATGGTTTTCAAATATTATCAATCATATCCCAATAAAGAAATGATTAGTTATTTGTTACTAACTCAAACAATTTTTAACTTTCTCATGTATATGTAGTGATTATCCTCTTCGATAGTTACTTGTTGGGTGGAATACTACCTCCTAAAAATATGTAGGATAAATTCCTTCTATCTTCAAATATTTTTTATGACCCAAATCAAACTCAATCATTCGAAAATGAAATAAAAACCATTGAAAAGGATAGGTTAAAGAAAGATATGAATCTACACTCTCTCATTTATTTTTGAGGATTGGATCAATATCAATATTTATCATTAAGGAATTCCACTAACTACTATACTCCCAAATATATTTCCATCTATAGATGTTTGAAATAAAAAAGGCTATTATTGGGACCTTCTTGAATCCAGGGAATATGCATCATGGTTCTATTCATTGTGACAAAATGTATATAAATTCCTTTGGTTAGAAGGGGTTTATGAATTTTTTTAATAGATGAATATTCTATATTAGGGAATCATTATTGAGTGTTTTATTAGGGATAATATTCATGGTAACCTGATTGGTGTAGTTGTGGATGTTTAATATAGTTATTCTAATTCTGGATTACATTTATCAACTCATTGGACATGTTTAAAAAGTTAATTCACCCTACCAGTTCAGTGGACCGTTCTAATTTTTGATTTTCTTGACTATTTTTTTGTTCTTATAAGTATGATAATACTACCAATAAACTCATCCTTCATTTATTCCAATGATTTTTAATTTTTATGCTGTTGACCAGTCCTACTTCTTGTTTTCTCTATAAAATGGCTGTCAATAATCAGGTATATGGATGTCTGATTTGGAAGAAAAACCTCCCTCTGATAATTGGGACACCCTTAAAGAATATCCCAATCCATGATTAATTCTTTTGTTGAATCTCTCATGATATTAAAGAATGAATATTTTATTATCATCAACTATATGACATCATGCTATAGAATACACTTTCATAACAATTATTATCTATTATATATAATGACCTACATATCATTGATGTAAGAATAACTTCGGTCCCATTGATTGAATAATCATTAGATGTTATTGAGTATAAATATTATAAATTCTCTTAACTACATGCATAGATGAATTATTCTACCCTAGATATTTCATAATGTGAATCATCCATAGAATGAAAAATGATATAACTTTTGATATCATAATCATTATTGGTGACAACATGAAATATTGCTAATTTTTTTATTAACTATAATAATTAACCTTCTTATGATGGGAGATATGATGGTGTAGGTGGATTCTCATCCAATAGTTGATACATATTTTTAGACTCTATATGATTTGGAAATCATCCCTAATCAAATCTTATTATACAATGGCTATAAAAATTAGTATTTATTTATTCCTTTTGTAATCCATGGATGAAAATCTGGAATATAGGGATTATTACCTATTTTCACACTATATTTTATTTTGTTTTAATGTCACATTCTAATTCCAAGATTTGATTTTTAATCATGTTCAAGAAAATATTATAACTTGGAAACATTTAGAAAATTAAATTCATTTATGCATTTAATAAAAACATTTTTTACCAAAACACATGAATATAAAAACATAATTTATAACATAATTTTCTAGAAAATAAATCATGTATGATTATTTTCATGAGAAACCTCCTTGATGTATCTATTATAGATGTCCAGGGATAACACTCTTTTAAAAATATAATTTGGATGAATATGTCCAAGTGGGGAAATTCCCTAATTATCATCAAAAGTTAATATAATTGTGGTGTTTAGATTTTTTTATAGTGAGCATGGCTGATCGCTAATACATTTTTTAGAATTTTAAACATCCCTAAATTTCACCTAAGATTCAAATAAGGAAGTCTAAAAGGGGGAGGAATTTTTTTCTATTTATTCTCCTTTATGAGCTTTCATCCTCACACATCTTATGGTCATTAAATTTCATAATTTTTCAAAAAAATTGGGATCATTCAAAGTACAAGTACAATGAAAAAATGTCCAACATTTCCCTAGGGATCAATTTTAAAGATGTCAACATCACATGTATTGTGTATCATTTCATTTGATTCTTAAGGTTTTGTATGGAAAGATTCATTTACAATTTAGGGTATCCTAGACCATATCAACTTATCTTTTTTGTGTAAGGGTCTTCTTGATCAGACCACCAATTGTTGTAGTAAATGTTATTATAGCATATAATATATTCTACTATATTTTTGGGCCTTTTACCAAAGGAATTTTTTTAGGTTTAGGGTTTATTATCATATCATTTATGCTGATATATTTCATTGTATTTTACCTCAATATATCTATTTTTAGTTTATGTTATTTTATCTCATAAATTCTTTTTTTGTAGTTTCGGGTCATTTAGGTCGGACCATCAGTTTCTTTAGTTTATGGTATTTTAGATTTGGGCTATCATTTATATGGTTTATGGTCTTTTTTCTGGGTGAATCGATTAAATATAGTCAATGAATGGTATTCCTAAAGGCTTTGAGAACCCATCATCCTTAGTAGGATTCTGAAAAATTAGTACCCCTGATTTGTTCTAATGCCCATCATTGATAACTGATATTATGAAGAACAAATGTTCATAAATTGTTTTGGAAAAAGAATTATTGTTCAAAACATGAAAGATGAATATCAATGATTGATCATGAAAACATTAATACTTATTGATATTTGGTTTTATTTATATATAAAATTACCAATGTCGAGTCCAGTTAAAAAATTGAAATATGTGTTTCGTAATTCAGATGTCTATGAACTTGAACTGGTGAATATTGAAGGGGGATGACTAACTTGTGGTGGCCACAAAAGACCCATATTCTATTGAGTACCAACACTATACTATTGGGTATCAGTAGTATTGTTATTCCATACCTATAATGATAATAAAACTATATTAAATGACTCAAAGTCTCGTATTCATGATCCTCTAAGGTGTACTTTCATGAACAAATATAGTGGTTCCTACACTTTCTAATTTTTAGGACTAGTTCTAGAAGATTATAAAATCTAGGTGATGATTCTAGGAATGTGGTGAAGGAGATCCAAATATGGTTATGTCACCATAGTGTAAATTTTTCTTATAGTTCTATGTATTGGGTCCTACATACTATGTTTTAGAGCTATGTGGTGCAATCCATCAAATTTGTTGATAATATTAAATATTTTTCATATGACAATCGGTGAAATATATGGTGTTGCAACATCATGGGTGTAAAATCAACATGAATAATCTGGTTATGAGTTTAATATAACAGGTTAGAGTAATAACATAGTTAACTGAAAATAGGGACTTGTGGGAATAGTATAAGCATTGGTAATGGGTTGAATCAGGTATCACACATATCCATGATAATAGCACATGTGTTTTAGGGGAAAATTTCCCCCTAGATTCAAACAACCACTATGGGTAAATTTTTTCAGTATTCACTGATAAATCTTAGTGGGGAATCATCTAGGAATCAAGTCTATGTTACCAATACACTAAAAGGGAAAACCAAGAGAAAGGGGGAACATTGTCAATGGGGATCCAAGAAATTCATATCAAGTCCCTAAATTGGTTTTGTACTATTATACATTAAAGATATGATGGTGGTCTATAGATAAGGAAATACACCAAATGGTTTTGAGCACCATAAATGCTACATTTCTGCATATTGAACACTTAATATCGGTAAAAAAGTGAAAATTAAAAAATATTAATCTTTCAAGGATTTTGGGGTTCTGAGAGGATGGATAATAATTTTATAACCCAATAAGGCAGAAAGAATTATGTTTATACATAACTTATTTACACACTTAATTTTTTTTAAATAATATAGATTAAGTATTTAGAAATAGATGACTTGAATTTTTGTTATACCTCACTTTTTGTGCATTACAAGGACAAGTTTCATGTCTCTTATGATAGAATATTATGTTTGTGTGATTTATACCATCAAGGATATAAGTTAATGGATGAAAAAAATTGATCAATTTTCATCAATTTTAGGGTCATTATAAATTTGGATCTAATTTTAGTATAGTGTTAAAAAATAATATCCTTGTTTTGATTCCCAAGGTATGAAGTACCCCAACACCTTCCCAAGTAGAGCATGGGAGCATTGAAAATCACATATCAAGGGTCTCAAATGATGAGTAATGGTATAGAAAAATGATGAAAATGATGATTTCAAAACACTATATACTGATGAGATCAAATTCAATGTTTTTAGGTATCTCAAGGGAGAGAATTACATTTCATAAGGAAAAAACACATATATTTGACGACTAAGAGCTCATATGAAAGAACAAGTGGAAGAAATTAATAGTTAAAAAGGGTCCAATTATGTTGCATGTCATTTCCCATAAGTCATAGAAAGATTGAGGCAATTCAAGACACTCTGTACATGAAGGGTGGTATACATATTGTGGTTCGCCAAATGAATGTTGGAGTAATTGAGACTTTTAATGATCAGGGTCATGAACTTTTAGTCCGTTGATAAGGAATGGAAATGGTTAATCATCTACATAGTTTTGTTTGATATAATTGGTAAATTTTTATCATGTAGTTTAATATCAGTAAATTATGGAGTCATCCTTGTATTTTTATGTCTAGTGGTATGGACGTCTTCCATGTAGTTTGACATCATGAGGTATGGACATATAAACTAATGTGAAATTTTGATGGATATCAATGGGGAAAATAATAATATATGGGGGAATATACAGTTGGGAAAATGATTTTTTCCTTTAATAGGCAGATACATTGGTAGCTATACACTAGAGACCCTCCTTCAAAGATATATCACATAAACAAGAAAGATGTATATAGGGCTTACTCGTATATAGGCAGAGAAAGTCTATATGAATCCATATTCCCTAAACAATTGAATATGAAATTATTGTGGACAGGATTCAATGGGTATCCTTATAAATATTTAATGGGTATAAATTATGTTAAAGTTATCTATATTAAGTACATCCCTCCATGTAGATAAGAATTTTGTTGAGGGGAATGTGCATTCCATCAAATAAACATTGTGATTATCACATCATGTTTTTCATTGGGGTCCACTATATAGATCATACTCATTATATGATTGGGAATATCTATAATTAGTTTTGTAATAGTGGTGAAAATTTTAACCCTTTTAAAAATCAAAGTATATAATGTCCCATTCTATGCAGTACTAGATCAAATAGGATACAACATATGTCATTTAGTTTCAATTCAGGGGACAATGATGTTTTCTAGATGATTAACATCATGTGACTAGGAATTATTTACAATAAGAGTGACTAAATCATATAAATTGGTTCTTTAGAGAAGATTCATAAAAAAAATAGAAGGGTTCATGTATACAAATGCATAATCATTCTTTGAAAATATGTAATCTTTATAGATATTTATCATTGAGAAAATCTAAATATTTCTTAATTTTTTTATGATAGTCATAAATCATATCCCATAAATATATGATTTAACTTGATGTGTAAATGGATGGGTATAGGTCAAACATTGATAATGGTGTAAGACCTTATTTCACAGAGTCAAAAAAATAAATACAATGTTTAAGGGGGATATCTCTCGATGGAATAAACAACATCTAAAAAAATGCTCTTTGAATTTTTTTTTCACCAGAGAATCCTTAGAGTGTTCTATCAGATAGTTCAATCCATTTTACCATTTAACAATTGTGGAGAACTAGAAGAAAGGGATCTAATGTCTATATGTTTCTATGATAAGGATATCAACTTGAAGAATTTTATGGTATTAACTAAAATATTGATGATATGGTATTAATTTATTGAGAACATAATACTCATGAAGGTATTCATCAACCTAATGACAATTCTAGTTTGTTTTGAAAAAATTTCTTGGTGAAGGGTAACAAATGATAATCTTTGTTTCAAAATAACTAGAGGGGATGATCTATCCAATATGATGTTCTCTTTTAATGGGTTTTAACATCATGTGAAAAGGATGTTATTGTAAAATTTATCATCAGATTAATTGGACATGGTTCAATTGAATTGAATATAACACAGCTCAACTATATTAAAAAATCAATTCTTCCGATGTTCCATAAATTCAAATGAAACATCCATGACCAGTATAATAAGAGACACTGCACATTCTTATTGAGCCATGTGAGATTGCTATAATTATATTTTTCAGGGGTAATCACATATTGGTATTATAGGGGACCACCATGAAAAAATTGGTTCTCATCGAGGTTTATAGTTGGTAATGATGGAAGTTAATGGTTTGTAATGAAATGGGGTATCTAGGAATGACTAGGTAACCCATATTATGAGAATATATCTGTATGTAATTCTAATTTAGACGATCCCTTGAGTAGGTATGACCCATACTAAGGGGAAGTGGAATTTTAATCCTCTGAATAATGTCTATAAAAATGATTTGGGGTCCAAATGTAACTTTTTTTCATGTGGTAAGAATCAAGTCACATGTTATTCTAATATAATTGTTGTCTAGTTTAGTTTCTTGTAGCTAGGTCGTTGAATATGAAGGCTTAAACCACTAATTCATTCATGATCCCAAATAGACTTTAGAAAAATTACTGCATTGTATATAAGGCATGAGGTATGAAAATGATGAAAGAAAATGAATTTTAAATTCAAAAAGAGTATGTTTTTCAAGGGTATACATAACCTAAAATGAAATGGTCGAAGAATGAAATATCATAATCTATATTTGACAATTATTATTATCCATATATGAGTAACATATATAGTATCATAATAATATTTTTTAGTTTCATTATCTACAGTGTAAATACAAATCCATAATTATGTGATTCCACTTGAGTTGGATATTTTTTGGTACTAGTGAACCATTTAAAATGGTGGTAGACCATATCCCTGGTATTTAGGAAAATGAATCCTATGTTTAAGGGTGACCTCCCCTCCGAGACTAAAAATCCTCAAGGAACAATATCTTTTTAATTGCATTGTTCTCCAAATAATACTAACACAGTCTCTTTGGATCAACATGTCCATTATACCAGTAATATATATGGTATAACTTGAATAAAGGGTGAACATGGTCCATGGTGTTCCATATAAATCATTAAATCTTGAGGAATCATTTTCTATTGTCTCAGTTATCAAATAAATGAATTTGGTTCATTGAGAATATAATATTAAATAATGGTTAATGTAACCTAAAGGCTACACCATTAGGTATTGAACAAATTTTCTATTTTAAGGGATAAATAACTTGTTATTCTTCATTAAAAATTCATATAGGGGTGATATGTTTAGCAAGGAGACCACTTTTTCTTGATATTTTACATAATGAAACTTCGATATTTTCATGTAGTTTATCATCATGTGACTATGATTTATGTGACATTAATATGGTCTATATCAATGAAACATCTAAACCCTTCCAGGAAAAGTGGAATTCTAATTTCTATAATGTCTTATTATACATTTTTTCCTTGATAAAAAAGGTATAACTGTGTAGTTGATTTTGATGAAAAAATAGTATATGATGAGAAATTAATGGGGTTATTCACAATTTATTATTGTCTAGACTCCACACAAGGATATGACTCTCCTGAAGGGAAGTGATTAGAAGTAGTGATAACTCGTGGTTTGTCCAAGAATATAAGATCTTGTTTCTATTAAATATCATGTGATATTAGTAATCAATATACACATTATTATTATATAGTTCCCTATTTATATTCAACCCATACCCTGTGTGTGTAGTACATCTACCATTTTATATGTTTCGTATAATGCCATGATGGGAGATCAATGATTCACCATGTGTCCTATAGTAATAGTAATCAAGAAGAGGTAGTTATTGAGAGGTAATATTCACATTTTTTTCATCATCCATACATAGCAAGGTGTATTTAGTTACCATTTGTATTATTTCTGGACCCTAGATTTGAGATCTATATGTATCTAAACATATTTCAATATAAGTAATTGATCTGAACATATTTATCAAAAAAAAATATTAGTGTAGGTCTGGAGCATATGTATAGGGGGAATTATTTACATTTTATTGAGGGTGTACCTAAGATTTCGGATCTAGGAATCACTACGTATCATGTGATAAAAAGAATCAAGTGATGGGTATTTCATGAACAGAAAAAATTATCTATAAAGATTTGATATAGACATAGTCAGATGAGTACTTACATTTTTTAATACAAATATATATCGTTAAAATCAAAATTTAAATGATGTAAAATCCTAAATGTTATTTAACATTTTCTAGTATTAAATTTCCCATGTAGTTTATCATCATATGAATAGTTCATCATCCATGATGTTTCACCACATATGATAAGGACAAATTCAGCATATTGTAATGTTTTGCGATAAGGATTATTTTTTTGTTTAACATCATGTGATAAGGTTGAATGATGTCATGTTCTTTGAAATATTTATCCTAGTATTTGAAATCTTGGATGTCTTATACATAATGTTCTTTTTGAAGAACCATTCATCATTCAGGGGGGATAATGTGTTCCCCATTCATTATGAAAAATGAGTAATCTTCATTATAAGGGTCCTTATATATAATGTAAGGCCCTTCCAAATTGGGTCCCAATTATGGTGGCTTATTTCATCGTATATTTGGGGTTCTGAGTTAAAATATCATTGGACATTGATTTAATGATCTGTAGAAATCCATTTTTTCAATGCCCAAATGATCTGATTCTAATGACCATCAATTATATGGAATTTATGCAACCTTTTCACATCGATTTTTTCAAACTCATCTATCCACATTTTTGATTTCTCATCATCCAATAGTTGTCTATAGATATCTATTCTGAAATAGAGAAACTAGGAATCTATGGGAATCAATTCTTTCATCACATAAACAAATGAATGTGGAGTACATTAAGTGGTAGGGTTAACACTTTTATGTTTTTCTTGTAACGCACAAATAAGATTCTATATCAAGGAAATATTTACTAGACCATCATTTTACAAAGTAGATAAGGAATAGTCTAATAAAGGGCCTATATTTATCCATTTTATGTTGCATGATAGCTATATGGATGGTTTATTTGATTTATCACTCTTCATATAATTTTTTCAATGTGTAAACTTAGAAATTGGATCAAATGTTATACTATATCATTCTAGGGAAACTGAATATGGTGATGTTTTTATAATTCATGATGATGATTATAATCCTAATCAATACATCCTTGAGAGGTAATATATTGGAAAATTTGGGAACAAATTAGATGGAAGTAGTTATGTACCTAAAATTATTACCTATATTAGAGTATATGGATCCAAAACATTAATTCCTCGTATGAAGAATAGCTCGGAATATTTAAATATATGAAACAAATATAGGGGTGGATGGATTATTTTTTTGGAATTTATAAATCATAAAATATCTTATTGAGTTATAAATAATCCAATATAATTATTTTCAATATTACCCAATAATCTTAATTTGGTGGGAGAGTATGGTCTTGGATAAATCAGTGGCACATGAGCCTATGGACTTTATCAATGGTGGTAGAAATGTATCCTCTTATATGAATATGAGGATGATTCCCCCCATTCCCTAATTGTGTAAGGCTTATTTATCATTTGTTCCAACATGAGGGAATTATTTTTCATCCCTACTTAAATTAGATTACAATTTTTTTAGATTTAATGGGAGGGTCCCATTCTTGATGTAATCAACAATGGGATCCATCCATCCATGGGTATATATAGGTTCCCCATACTCTGGGGAACTTAATTCATAATTTATATCCTCTATGTCACAAAATATATCTGATCCGACCACCATTCAATACATGATGTGGAAAACCAATTTGTCCTGATTGGGATTGTCTAGGAATATTGGTGTATTATCCAGTTTCTTTAGCATCAGAATTTTATGTTCATGTAACGTGAATCAATGTCATTTTAAAAGGTAATTATTGTGTACATTATTTAACACAACTGATGAGAGGGTTTAAATATTCCTTATTAATAGAATAAATGTCATTGATTTTTTCTATCTCTAGTTTTGAATCCATTTTTATGTTCAGGTTGGATATCTAAAACTATAGGGACACATAGATTCCATAAATGAGTTCATTATAATCTCCCTCCATATTATTATTGAAATTAGATAATGAGAATGTTAAGGGAAAAAATAATTTATCTTGGGAAACAAATATAATACATAGAGCAACCTATTTAGGCTTTGATTCATTGATCCTATTTATATTAGGTATTCAAGTTGAAATTTATAAATATTTATCCTATTTTCATGGAGTGTTATGGAAATATAAAACTACATAATTTGGAATTTATTTTTACATCATTATTATTTAAAGGATGTGTTGCACTGTAAAGAAATCCGCCATGTAAATCCCATCATGTGACTTCTATGAGATAAACTATATTTTGTGTTATTGGAGAATAATAACTCATTAGTCAAAACAACCAATAATCATAGTGTGGAAATGTATATATGTTTACGGGATAATAAGGGATCATGTGGATTTTGGATGCTCCAAATAATTTCCCATCCTTTACACAGAAATTCATTGTGAGAGTTAGTATTTCTAGATATCGAAATAATGGGTCTCAGTACCTAGAATCATTCAATTGAAATAGTATATGTTTTTTAATTACATGCATTATTTTTATGTGTGATGAGGTAACTTAGAGATCATTCTATTATAGCTACATATATGATAAGATACATTCCATCACAAGTCGATTCAAGATCAATGTGTATATTACGTTCTTCTTGAGATTCTCAAAAGATTCTTGTTATTATTTATCTCATAGGAAGGTGAATACAATGTTCATATAAACTGGTAATGGTGAGAATCATTCCATGCATGATATATGTGAAATTCCAAATACAATTGAGGTGACCTTGGATCCCACTGTGTTTATTATGATTATTAGGGTAACATTACTATGATAAAATAATCATTTATGTATTAAATGTAATTATTTGGTGGAATAACCCTGTACCAAATAATTTCACTAATATTACCCTAAAATCATACATTATAGAATTCATTTCCAAATATTTCTATAAAAACATGGTGAATATTATTTCAAAAACAAGGAGGTGATCGCATTTCATTAAAAATTTATCTACCAGGAATCCATATAATATAGCATCCTAGCCTTTTCTTAAATTACTATTAAATCATATTAAAGATAAAAAACATAATAGTATTACACATAGAGGATCCAAAGGTTTAGTTTCTTGGGAAAACTAGGACCGTACATAAAAATTACAACATCAAGAAAAATCATTTATTTAATTTCTTCTTCTCTAGAAACTTTTTGGAGATTTTCCTCTCCTTAGTACATGTAGCCACCTTTGGATATAAATAAATATGGGCGAGCTAAAAGCCCATTAAGAGGATAGATAAGAATAATATAGCATGGGGTGAGCAAAATCATGACATAGGAAAAATATCATGAACATGTGAGGAGCTTAAATAAAAGACTTGAAATGTGGTAATGCATAAAAATAAAACATCATGTCATAGTGGTTAACTGGCACCCATACTTGTGAACCGAGATAGAATCTTGTTCGCAAATCATTTAACATTTACTCATGAGATTAATCACTTTACCCAATTCATTATAGCGCTGTATAATTCTGGGCGCACCCGTCGCATTCCAACATTCATTTTGCGCTATATAATTCTGGGAACACCCATCACCTCATAATATTATCATTATCATGCATGCCACGTAGAACATATATCAATAATGAACATAACTAAACCATGGTAAGGAATGGGTTTCATCTCACAAGAATACATTAATAAGCTTTGAGTTCCTAAAAGAAATAGGGAATAACATACTTGATACAAGAACCATCAATCATGAATGAGAGGTAAAAGTTGAGTTATTAAAAGAAGATTTATTTTGAAAAAAATGTGGTTTGACTAAACTTCATTATAAAAATTGTATATACCATAAAAGGTAAAATAATTATGAAAAATGATTTTTAAAATGTGATCATACCAAATTGGAGTGAAAGATGGAGAACCCGAAGGATGAAAATTGGGTTCGAGATTTTCCCCTTAAATTATATCGGAATGCTTCCTTCTTTTTGATGTCCTGTATAATGAAATTATATTCATTAATTAGAAATCCAGAACCTTGTGTACATTAATATGGTTAATTATGGTTTCATTAAGTTATTTTATGTGCCTTTGGATGAGTTATATATTTTAATAACATTATTTGAGAATGTTTTTTTATGGCTTTCTTGAGTGGTTCATTTGTATTCTTAAATTGAAGATTAGGTAGAACATGGGTAAACATCCCGAACTGATATTACATGTCATTAATGATATTACAGGATATTTAATGATATTATAATGAATCATATTATATCCATGTGGATGAATCATAAGATAATAATTAAATGATGATTATTTGGTTTGATTTGGGCAGTTTTTCGATCAAAAAAACTTTTTTTTAATTTATCACATAGTAATATGGAAAAAAGTTATTTCAATAACATTAAATAGGATATAATAAATGTAAAATATTCTGTTTCAAACATAAAATGGTTTCTTGACCAGATCTGAAGGTAAAAATTGAACAAGAAAGCATGTTGTTCTTGAGGACGATAAATTAACACCTCACCAACAACGTTCTCTTTAATAAAATAAAAGGAAGAGGGAAAGGGGTTGGATGATATAATATGCCATTAGCAACATAAAATTATATTATATGTATAATACTAGAGTTACAATACCTTTTGGATTAAGATATGTGGGGAGAGATCAAGAAATGAACTTGAACATGAAAGGAAATTAAAGGAGAATAGGGAGAGAAATTACCTCTTAAATCTTCAGCTTGAGATTCTCCTTAAGGAAGCTAGGATTGGTCTTTTGATGAGACCAGAAGCACATGTAAGTGGGAGAGGGGCTAGGGAATATGGTTTTTAAGAGTTTAGAGAAGTATTGGAGCTTGAGAGGTGTGAGGAAATGAGGGTGTGAATGGTGGTTTTTATAGTGGTGGGGAGAGGGGTTTCCTTAATATAAAATTCATTATTTTTTTAATTTCCACTATGAAAAAGAATAGTGAGTATTGAATGACCAAAAATAGTAATTTTATCATGTGATCTCGAACCAAGTGGACTTACATCAGTATAACATCACACATGACTCTATAATTTGCTTATTTAGCTTATTTTTGTAAAATATGGTATTTCACCATTCATAAAAAATTCAAGTATTTCAGAAAAATCCCAAATATTTTCACCAACCATTTTTTGACGTGTAGAATATAAAAATGATATCCATTTTCCAAAAATAATTTTCTAAATTTGATTAATTTAATATTTAATTAAAATCATGGTGTATTATAGAAATACAGTTATAAAACATTCATTTACATATTCTAAAATATTGGTACATCATAATTTCATTTGAATACTATTTTTATACTATCATAGGTAAGTTTACTATTTATTATGTTATATCACTATTAATAAGGGTATGTTACTATTCATACGGGTAGGTTACTATTCACCATTTTTTTGTTAGACTCCAAAAATCATCTTGAACACAACCTTGTATGTCAGATTTTCAAAATTCCAAACACAGAAGTGAAAAAATTATGTTTAAAGGTCACTTATCACTTAGTAGTTCATTTTTTTGTGTTTCCATATTATTTTATGAAATAATTATAAGAAGGGAATTTCCACTGAAAAACTTGGGCTCGTTATATTCCTCCCCCCTTAAAGAAATTTCACCCCTGAAATTTCACTTTACACAAACAGGTGAGGGTGTTTCTCATTCATTGCCTATTATGGTTCCCAAATTGCTTCCTCAAACTTATGGTTCCTCCACAACACTTTGACAATATTGGTTGTCTCGTTGTGTAGAACCTCATCTCTCTGATCCAGAATCTTTACCGGATGCTCCTCATTGGTGAGATCATCTTCCAGCTGCACCAACTCTGAGTTTAGTACATGTGAGGGATCAGGTATGTACTTCCTCAAGAGTGATACGTGAAAATCATCATGAACTCGAGCCATATTCGGTGGAATTGAAAGCCGATAGGTCATGGATCTTATGCGGTCAATGTTCTCAAAGGGGCCAATATACATTTGGCTTAGCTTCCCTTTCTTCCCTAATCGCATGACTCTCTTCCATGGAGATATTCGAATGAAGACTTTATCTCCAATTTCAAACTCCAAGTCCCTTTGATGGTTGTCATCATAGATCTTTTGCCGACTTTGAACAACCTTGATGTGTTTCTGGATGACATGAACCTTCTCTATCATCTCTTGATCAAGATCGGGTCCAAGTAGCTTTCTTTCTTCAACTTTATCCCAATAGGTTGGAGTTCTTCATCGCTTTCCATACAGAGCTTCAAATGGAGCCATATGAATACTCGAGTGGAAGCTATTTTTGTATGAGAACTCAATCAATGGGAGATGTTGATCCCATAAACCTTTAAATTTTATAGAGCAGGCTTTAAGCATATCCTCAAGCATATAAATAGTTCTTTCAGACTGGCCATCAGTTTGGGGGTGATAGGCCATGCTGAAACTTAATTTAGAACTCAAAGACTGTTGAAGGCTCATCCAGAATTTAGATGTGAACCTTGGATCATCGTCAGAGAAAACTTAGATTGGAACACCATGTAGTCTCAAACGTTTCTTCATATATATCATTTCATGTTGTTCAAGAAAGAGATATTCCCAAATAGTGATAAATGGGAAGTCTTGGGGAGTCGGTCAACCACAACCCATATCGCATTATTTCCCTTTGACGTCTTTGGGAGACCGTTGGAAAATTCCATAGTAACATTTTACTATTTCCACATTCGTATAGGCAATGGTTGCATTATACCTTTGGGCTTTTTTCGCACAGCTTTAACTTGCTGACATACCAAGCACCTTGATATGTATTCCATAATATCCTTCTTCATGTTATCCCCCCAGAAGTGTTCTTGGAGATCATGGTACATTTTGGTGCTCCTAGGATCGATAGAGAATGTTGAGCAATGTGCACTATCCAATAGCTCATTCTTTATACCAGGTGATGAAGGCACACAAAGCTACGTTCAAAACTGAATCACACCATCATCGTCGATATGGAACTCTTTCAGCTTCCCTTCCTTTACAACATTCAGCCTCTTTTGTATCTCCACATCATCCCATTTTGCTTCCTTAATATTCTCTAGTATGGATGGTTGCACCATAATTTGGACAATTTAGGATTTATCCCCTACCCTTATGATTTATAAATCCATTATTTTCATATCAAAGAAGATATGGTCTTTCTCAATCCATAACATGGATAGAGTAGTGGGCTTTTTTCTGCTTAGAGCATCAGATACCTTGTTTGCCTTTCCAGGATGGTAGTGAATAGGGTAGTTGTAATCTTTGATTAGCTTTAACCATCTCCTTTGACACATGTTGATCTCCATTTGTGTGAATATATACATTAAGCTCTTATGGTCAGTGCATATGTCACACTTCTCACCATAAAGGAAGTGTCGCCAGATTTTCAATGAAAAAATAATGGCTCCCAGCTCTAGATCATGTGTCGGGTAGTTCTGCTCCTGGATCTTCAACTGTTGTGAAGAATAGGCTATCACATTGTCATTTTTCATCAGTACACAACCAAATACATTATTGGAAGCATCACTATATATCACAAAACTTCCTACACTTTTTGGTAGTGTGAGTACAGGTGCAGTGATCCTCCTTATCTTTAGATCATTGAAGATTTACTCACATTCTTCCGTCCTGATATACATTACCCCATTCCTTGTTAACATAGTTAGAGGGCTTGAAAATCATGTGATGCTTCTCACAAAACATCGGTAGTACCTATCTAATCCAAGAAAACTATGGATTTCTGTGACACTAGTGGGCCTGGACCATTCCTCAATCGCCTTTGTTTTTGAAGGATCCACGGAAATTCCTTCACTTGTGATCACATGTCCCAAGAACGTGACGTTTTTTATCCAAAATTCACACTTTATTAACTTGGCATATAACTTATCCTTTCATGCAGTCGTCAACACAAGTCCTAGATGTTCTTCATGTTCCTCCTTTCTCTTGGAGTATATGAGAATATCATCAATAAACACTACCACAAATTTTTCAAGGTAATGTTTAAATACTATATTCAACAAATACATGACGATTTCAGCGGAATTAGTAAGTCCAAAGAACATCACAAAAAACTCATAGTTCCCATACCTTGTACGGAATCTAGTCTTATGAATATCTTCCTTCTTCACCTTTAACCGATGATATCCAGAATGAAGATCCACTTTTGAGAAGTATTGAGATCCTCTTAACTGGTCGAAGAAGTCATCAATCCATGGGACATGATACATGTTCTTTATATTGATCTTGTTGAGTTCACAATAATTGATACACAACCTCATTGTTCCATCCTTCTTCTTCACAATGAGAACTGGTGCACCCCAAGGTGATGAACTAGGGTGTATGAACTCTTGGTCCATATGCTCTTGCAACTGCTTCTTTATCTCCTCCAGTTCGATTGGAGCCATCATATTGGGGAACATCGAGATAGGATTAGCTTTGAGTATGAGTTCAATTGAGAACTCTACCTCATGATCCGGTGGGATTCCGGGTAACTCTTAACGAAATACATCGTTGTATTCCCTCACGATGGGAATTTCTTCAAGGCTAGCACATTCCTTCAAATCAACCATTTGGGAGAGGTATTCTTCTTCATAGGGAATAAACACCCACACCATTGAAGGATTCATCAAAGGAGATTCATGATTTTCCTTGTATTTTTAGAGGATCATGGGATTGTCCGAATATGAAAAGATATTTTCTTTTCCCGAAATTTGATATGTGCTCTATATAACGAGAGCCACTCCATTCCCATAATAGCGTTGAATTTTACCAAGGGAAGTATTACGAGATTTTCCAGAAGATTCTTCCCACATACACCAACAAGGAGGAGATTCAAAAACATGGGTTGAAATGATTTCACCACTTGGTGTTTTTATAGATATCTCTACTTCAAGGTTTCGGGGCTTCGATTCTATAGTTCTATCAAACATGCAAGATATAAAGGAATGCGTAGAAGCAGAATCAAATAAGACTTTCTCTATTATTTAGTGAATAGGAAGTGTACCTTGTATGACTTCATTATCATGATCCACCTCCGTATTAGTGATTTAATAAGACTTCCCTTTTTTCCTTTGACTTTGGTGGTTGCTGACGTTGATTACCCTCGAGAACTTGAGGTTTCGTGCACTGACTTGCATAGTTCCCTAGATCTCTATAGTTTTATCATTGAACCATGAGTGGTTATATCCATTCTTGTGCCACATTATCCTTTATTTTCATGTCTTTCTTATACTCTTGATCTTGGTGTCCTTCTTTCCCACACATGAAGAACTTCCCCATCTCATTGAGGGAGTTCCCATGGTGAAACTTTCAACATTTTTTGCATGTGGGTCATTGAGTTTTCTTCCCACCCTTATCATTAGATCCACTGGAATGAAACTACATATTTTGTTTCTCATCACCATATGGGACCATTTTCAAAATTCCGTCTCCAATTTGAGGGAATATCGAAAAACTTCTTCATAACTCCCAATGTCTCGGATTCCAAGATCATTTTGAAGGTGTAGTTTTAATCGACTAAAGAATCTATCAATTTTGCTATCATTTTAGATAACAAAACCGGAAGTGTACCTTAAAATCCTTGAGAAATTCACTTTATAGGTTGTGACATATTCTCCTTCTTTTTTCTTGAGCTCTATGAATTCTCTCTCCATCTTCGTGTGAAGTGTCCTTTGGAAATACTTGTTAAGAAACATTATCTTAAAGTCTTCCCATTCCATCTCTTCAATTTCCTCCCTTGGCTTGGTGTTCTTAATAAAATACCACCATTGATCAGATTATCCATCTAGATGATAAACCTCTAGGGTCACCTTCTCCATCTCAGAACAGTGAAGAACAAAAAAGATCTTCTCCTTGGAGTTGACCCACAGTTCTGTAGCTAGTGGATCAGAAGATCCCTTAATCGTCGGTGGTCGTTGCTGCATAAAACATTCGATAGCCAGTTGCTCCCTCTTTGGTGAATGAGGATGTTCCCCATTATTATGGTTATTGTTTATAACCTGAGATAATTGGGTAAGCATAACCATGTCGTTTTGAACTCTACCTCCCAAATCATTGGGGATGTCGTTCGGGCAATCATTGCATTGGCCCTCGCATGAGTTGTTGGACTAATTTCTCCGGGTTCCAACCATTTTATAAAATAGAAAAGGTTAGAAAGAATAATAAGTAAGCAAGTCATTAATAACATATTAATATAAACAATTTATACAAAAAACATAACATATGGGATCCCTATGTAAATATTCTTCTGTGTATATTTGTACTTAGTCTCATGCTATAGGTTTTCTCTAGGATTCACTAATCCTAATTCCCAAATAAACTAAACCATTCCTATGATAACAATTATACTATATCAGACATTTATTACATTACTATTACATAATTTTAAAGATAAAAAACAAAATAGTATTACAAATAAGGGACCCAAAGGTTTATTGTCTTGGGAAAACTAGGACCGTACATAACAATTATAACATCAAGAATAATCATTTAATTAATTTCTTCTTCTCTAGCTTCTTATTGGAACTTGTCATCTCCTTAGTACATGTACCCACCTGAGGATATAAATAAAAAGGGGTGACCTAAAATCCCTATAAGAGGATATATAAGAATTATATAGCATGGGGTGAGCATAATCATGACATAGGAAAAGGATCATGAACATGAGAGGAGCATAAATAAAAGGATTGAAATGTGCTAATGCATAAAAATGAAACATCATGTCTTAGTGGTTAACTAACAAACATACTTTTGAAGCAAGATAGAATCTCGTTCACACATCATTTAAAATTTAATCATGAGAATCATCACTTTACCCAATGCATTGGAGCTCTGTATAATTCTGGGCACACCAATCACATTCAAACATTCATATTGTGCTATATAATTCTGGGCGCACCCGTTACCTCATAATATTATCATTATCATGAATGACACATAGAACATATATCAATAATTAACATAACTAACCCATGTTAAGGAATGTGTTTAATCTCATAGGAATACATTCATAAGCATTGGGTTTCCAAAAGAAAGAGGTAACAACATAACTGATACATGAACCATCAACCATGAATGAGAGGAAAAAGTTGAGTTATTAATAGAAGAGTTCTTTTGGAAAACATTTCCTTTGACATAAACATCATTAGAAAACATTTATATCGCAGAAAGTATAATATAATGATTAACAAATGATTTTTAAGAAGTTACCATACCAAACTGGAGTGAAAGAGGGAGAACCCGAAGAAAAAAATTGGGTTCGAGATTTTCCCTTTACTTTGTATCAGAATGCTTCATTCTTTTTGATGTCCTATATAATGAAATTATATTCATTAATTAGAAATCCATAACCTTGTTTACATTAATATGGTTCATTATGGTTTCATTAAATGATTTTTTGTGCCTTTGTATGAGTTATAGAGTTTAAAAACATTATTCAAGAATGTTTGTTTTCATTGTTTTCTTGAGTGGTTCACTAGTATTCTAAAATTGATGTTTAGGTAGAACATGGGTAAAAATCCAGAACTGATATTAAATTTTATTAATTATATTACAGGATATTTAATGATATTATAATGAATCATATTATACCCATTTGGATGAATAATTATATAAGAATTTAATGATGATTATTTGGGTTAATTTGGGCGGTTTTTCGATGACAATAAACTTTTTTTAATTTATCACTTTGTAATATGGACATAAGTTTTTTTCAGAACATTAAATAGGAGATAATACAAATATAATATTATGGATCAACCATAAAAATGGTTTCATGACCAGTTATGAAGGTATAAATGGATGAATAAAGCATGTCATTCTTGAAGGTGATAAATTAACACCTCATGAACAACGTTCTCTTTAATAAAATAAAAGGAAGAGGGAAAGGGGGTTGGATGATATAATATTCAATTAGAATCATAAAATTACATTATATTTATAATAATGTAGTTAAAATACCATTTTGATCATTATATGTGCGGAGATATCAAAAAATTAACTTGAACTTGAAAGGAAATTAAAGGAGAAGAGGGAGAGAAATTTCCTCTTAAATCCTCCTCTTGAGATTCTCCTTAAGGAAGCTAGGATTGGTCATTTGATGAGACCAGAAGCTCTTAGGCGTGGGATAGGGGCTAGAAGAGTTGTTTGGGAAGAATTTATAGAAGGCATGGAGCCTGAGAGGTGTGAAGAAATGAGGGTGTGAAGGGTTGTTTTTATGGTGGAGGGGAGGGGGGTTTCTTTAATATAAAATTCATTAGTTTATTAATTTCAACTAAAACAAGAAATAGTGAGTTTTGAATGACCAAGAATAGTAATTGTATCATATGATACTTAACCATGTGGGCTTACATCAGTAGAACATCATTCATGACTTGATAATTAGCTTATTTAGCTTATTTTTTTAAATACTGGTATTTCACTATTCATAAAAAAATTAAGTATTTTAGAAAAATACCAAAAATTTACCCAAACCATTTTTCAACATGTAGAATCCAAAAAGGAAGTTCATTTTCAAAAAATAATTTTCTAAATATGATTAATTTAATATTTAATTAAAATCATGATTTATTACTGAAAAATAGTTTTAAAACATTCATTTACATATTTTAAAATATAGTTACATCATACAATCAATTGAACATTATTTTTATACTATCATAGGTAAAGTTACTATTCATTAGGGTATATCACTAATAATAAGGGTATGTAACTATTCATAAGGGTAGGTTACTATTCATAAAAAATTATTTTTGTTTTGTTAGACTCCAAAAATCATCTTGAACACAACCTTGTATGTCATATTTTCAAACTTCCAAACACAGAAGTGGCAAAATTATATTTAAAGGACACCTATCACTTAGTAGTTCAATATGTTGTGTTTTCATGTTATCTTATGACATAATTATAAGAAGTTAATTTCAATTGAAAAACTTTGGGTCGTTACATATAACATTCTAAGATCATCCCAGTGAAAGGATTAAATACTTAATGAATGGTGAGTTTTTATGTAGATTCAATAATATTTAATGTTTATATAATGAACTTGTAGAAATAATATATACTGGGGTTCTCTGAAATTTATGTCTTACCCTTATATGAGGGACATAATTATTTGATTATAAGATAAATAACCATCAATAAAGGATATGTCATGGAAACTAGTAGTTTCATTTATCAAAAGTTATGTAGTCATAAATGGTAAATCCTCCTTCATGTTGTGTCTATTACGGTCTCTGGAATAAATGTTATCCCTGATCATACAATTTTTTCTTGATGTGGATGATTATGGTGAGCCAATTTTGATACTTTAGATCCCATAAAATGTTGTATTTTGTCTGTTTTTTGAATTCTGATTCTACAACAGTAGTGTGATTGTGATATCTTCTCCAAGAACCATGTTTAATAACACGAAGGACATTATGTAAAAATATGTGATATGTAGATGATACATTGGTTTCTTATCCAATATACATTTAATTTCTATAACATTACAAGAGAAAATTATAGATGATACATTTAAAAATCAAATATACAAAACATTATTCTAGAGGAGAATTTTATGACTAATAAACATAGTCCACATGTATTATCCAACTCCCCTATTCAAATTACGGATATCATCGATGTTGGGGGGGGGGGCAGACACCTTCCTCAAATGTGGGAGGGGAGTTCTTGATTATTTCCTCCACATAGGTTGTCTTAGTGTTTGTGGATGAATTTTCATAAATACTGTGTAATTTGAGGGAATATTTATGAAATTCAATTTTATAGGATCTATGAGGAGAGACATTATCATCGTGAACTACCAGAGTCATCATAGATATGTTCACAATTTGTTTTTTATTTATACTACCTTCTATGTATGGATGATCCTAGACATCCTTAGTTGCATTGAATATATTTGGACCATAATTTTTTCATACTAATGGTGTTAGAGAATTATCAAATAGCTATCGATCTTTTGTTTGATCATAATTAGATTAATCAAATCTAGATTATGTGACTTTTATCTCATTGACATGGGCCAATGCATTTTTCAGATCATGATATCTTATTGGGATTATGTCTTCTACCTCAATCAGGTTTATTGGTATAACATAATATCTTTCGAGAATCCCCTATGTATTCAGATGGATGGTCTCTAATTCATTGGGTGATTAAACATGTATATCTTCATCAACAACAACCATTATGAATTTTCCATAATTATTTAATAAAAATTCCTCATCATATATGGATTCATAAAAATCGACGAGGCTGTTATAAACATGTTGAATATCGGACATCCAATCTATGGGGTATTTAATTTATTAATTAAACCATGAAACTATTTCTATATATATGAAGATAAGGATGTCCAAGAATGAAATAATATATTTTGTCTTTTCGGATAACTAGGAAATGAACATTAGATGTGATATCCCCAAAAAACTCCTTTAGTATGATATTCCTGAGAGTTA
The DNA here is from genome assembly GCA_963277665.1 of Viscum album. NCBI lineage: Eukaryota > Viridiplantae > Streptophyta > Magnoliopsida > Santalales > Viscaceae > Viscum > Viscum album. Next base: position 1,796,241,391 of record OY728163.1, on the reverse strand, counting down.
TTTTATCACTCTTATCATTCCCTTTAATTGTTTGAATTACTCGAGATAATTCCTCCATATTTATATTCCACACTATGAAGCCTCCAAATTAGGATGATAGTGATCCCATTTCATTTCCAACTGGAGCCCTTCTAATTTAAACATTACCATGTTTTGTTGAAATATATAGTGTTTGGATATTTTCTAGGATAATTTCTGTCTGATCATGTTTTGGGAATGAGATTGTGATATATCATTATTATTTTATAATCTCCACATGCTAAAAAAATTATTGTGATTTTTGGCTCCAACTCATGGGGGTCATGTAGGGACATGATGATCTCATAATTGAGTACTTATGAGTGATAAAGTGTATGAAGGAAAGGGATATTAATTTTGAAAATGATCACTAATCTCAAGAATGCCATAATTTTTTCCATATGTATATTCTTCCCATAATACAGATTATAAAAATTCAATGTCTTAGTATTTTATGTGACTGAGGTGCAAGATCATAGTGGTTGAGTTTTTTTTAAGGGAGACATTTCTACTAATTTAGTAGGCTACACCGCTCCTCCCCTTTGTCTAGGATGGTTAGAAAATCTCACCCCCGACCATTGGTTATATAAAATAACTATGAATGAAAGATGGATATATGTATTTGGGTCATATCCATTATTCTGGTGGTCTTATTTATTTTATCACTGAAAGGTATCAGTTTCATATATGGATTCTTCTGGGATATTACTGAAATATGGGGATCATCCATGCCCTCAGCATCCCCAATATCCCCAGTTTCTATTTTCATAGACTCCATATTCCCAGTTAGGTATGGGAACTTAGACTCAAATGAGTATTCATCATTGGAGAGGGGATCTGTTCATATTAATATGTTTATTTAACAAAATCTATCTCTAATTCCGACACGGTTTCTATTTATTATGGTGGTTCCTGTTCATTGTATATTGATTTAAAAATTATACAAGAGTTATAACATGTTCCAGAGAAGGCTACGACTGCTTCTATTATTCTTTCCCAATTTTTGATGAATAAATATTCCTACAGGTGTTGTATTCAATGATGACTCCAAATGTGATAGGATTTTTGTTGTTTTTTGATGCTAGTATCTGATGTCAGAATGATCTTAGTCTGTAGTATATCGAGTCATGTACGTATCGAAAATCCATCCATGCCAAGCCAGAACATATTCTATGTCACAAACTTCATCTAGTTGAGTGATGGTTACACAAGTCTCCATTTCATGGCATTTCTATTGTATCACATATCTAGAATTAACCATTATATGTATTATTCCATTGAAGTCATGGTAGTATTGGATTGTATTACCTAGCATCCAATGAAAAGGTATGTATTCTGGATAATTATGGAATTGGAACTCATTGGGTTTCATAGGCACTAATATCATGAGTATGATATTTTACATGTCTTTAAGGAAATAATCAGGGACGTAATCATTTTTTAAGAAATATAGTTTATTAATCTATTCCTAATATTGTAGGCAACCATGATCTCTTTTTTCTTTTAGATGAGGTATTTTTTGTTGAAGCATCAAGTCGATGGGAGGCATTGGAAGATTCAAAGGAATCTTGGGTGCTATAAATGGAACTACTACAGGTTTGAGGGTAATAAGAGTAATTTCTTCATAGCCTAGTTTTTTTCATATGATGAGGGATGGGTCGATATTCAGCTAGGGTCCACTAAATGAAATATTATAGGAATTATTACAAATCTATGAACTCTATAAATGGACCTGTATACATCATCATGATCAAAGGTATTTCAAATTCATTATGAATAATTTCATTATATATTTATAGAAAATTCCCATACAAGGGAAATATACTAAGTTAATAGGATAAAATTTTTCATCTGGATATGAAGTCAGAAACCTTCTCATTTTGACAATTATTTCAATTTTTTAGGGAAAATTTTAATTTCCCTTAACATGAAGATGAAATGATAATTGAATTAATGAGTAATTTATTCCCATACAACAAGTTATTTTTCCAAAAAATATTATATAACAAAATTATTTAAGATATATAATATCTTTTACAAAACATAGGATTTGTGTCGCCCCATTTGAACATCAAGGGCCCATCATTGGGGCACATCATAAAAAAATATTTTTGAGAATCTGTTATTGATCTTCTATTCTATCGAAGGAAGAGAATATATTATTACTGAAACGTGGTGTTGTTCATGTGTCATCGAGCCATTTAGTGTATTTATTTATTTTTGAAAGCACACGATCATGATGTATTTCATTGGAATCAAAAGTTTTTCCCAGAATTCAATAATGTTAATGAGTTATTTGGGTAGTGCGGTCTAAACCACATCAAGTCTAAAGGGTATTTTTTAGGATTGATGAGGTGGAAACATTTTCATATCCCGCTAATTAATGTTTAGTTCTTGGACAACACTACCAAACAGAAGTGGAAGAGGTTATTATCATAATAGATGAATGATGAGATTATAATAAAAATTTTCATTTATGTAGATCATTTTATTAGATATAGAGCTAACATAATATTCAGCATCCACTCTTATTGGTGGATCAGGTATCTACGGGTTTGTGGGAAGAGAAATATTTGTTTCAATATATATATTTTTCCTAACATAAAAATCACCCCAAAGTAGTTCCTCATTAAGCTCTATAATATTATGTATCTCAATATCATATGTTTCTAGTAATTCCACTATGTAAGGGAATTTTAGAATCCATTGGTGGTGAATTTGTTGTAGCCACACCTTTTCATTTATCATCATCATTGTTCTTCTAAGGTTGTGGAAATTCATTTTATGGAGGTGTAGGTTATGGATCATTATCTAATTACACATATGTGAAACGAAAATTTGTGCTTCTATTTCGACTACCTATTATGGTATGCTTCCTAAATTATGTCCTTTAACATTTACATCATGGTTTGTATAATCATTTGTATTGATGGAGATGAAATTCACTAAGGTATATTTGAAAATGCTACTTGTCACATTACAATACAAGAAATATGAAGGTTCTTCAGCCCTTACACCTCTTTCTAGGTTTTCAACAGTGTCATTTCTCTAACACTGGGTTATAATAGAACACTATCACTTATGACAATTAAATGTTCTAATTTTCTTTTTTTTACATTCCATATATATCTATTATATCCAGATATTTATTGAAATATTTATTTAAAATAAATTTAATGAATTTAATAATTGGAGTTACAAGAACCACATAATTTAACATGTTTAATTTTAAATAATGATTTTATATTGTATTATATTAGACACCATGTTTGGATTGTGTTTCAAAAAACACTAGTTCTAGCATGTGTTACCGACGACTCTAGGATTGTCTTGCATTATATGAAATATAGATTTGAATTAAACATGACCAACTATTAAGAATTATTATTTTATATGATTGTTATCAACATGTTCATGGAATGTTGTCAATGAATTGGATTAAATACATTTTAAAGAATTAGGGGTTAGATATGTAAATTTGATGAATTTCTTGGAGTCTAAATAATATGAAATGAAAATAAAACCTATATAAATATAAATAGATTATTTTTTTGGGAACACTATTTTAATGATCCAAAAAATTTATCATCTCAAAAAATTAAATGAAACAATTTTTTTGAAATAATTTTATGTAATTTTTATCAAAAATATACCTGAATGTATCCAATTGTATTCTTATAACATAATTTTTATAAAAAAAATTTCATGTTTTTCAAACATATTTCACAATAAATTTTTAAAAAATTTAGTAAATAAATATGAAAAAATATTGTTCATTTTGGTAATCTGTATTTCAAATTTATCATTTAGTAAATTATTTTATAATTCAATGAGAATATATATTTTTCTATTAATGATTATAAATACAGGGGTTTATTGAGATTTTTCATTTATTTAATGATTTTAAAAAATGAGAAATTGTTTTGACATTATTTTGGGAAAAAAATTTCCCAATTATATATCTAATAATCCAATTTAGTTCATTGGAATAAATTTCATACTAAATTTTGAAAAAGAATCCCATTGAAAACTTTTTCACATTTTCTATTTGAAAAACTGCATTCTCATAATGCCAATGAGATTACATTAAAATTTAAATTTTCCACTTATGTGAAATAAATATTAGGGAAAAGAATTTACTATTTTAAATAAGAATAATATATATTATATAATAACATTATATTAATTTTTTACAATAATGAATGGTAATAATATTAAAGGTCATTTAACTTGGTTATGGTAAAAATGGGTTTACCTAAGGGATAAAATAGAAATATATGGATTAAAATGACCCAAATATAATACAACAAACATTTTATGTCCATATGAAGATCATATATATTTATGGTTATATAATGATTTATATTGGATCCTTTTTTCATGTGAAAAACTTTGGAACACCTTTTTCTATTCAAAAAATATAATTATGCACCCCACATCACTTATAAAAGGCTACTCCAAGCCTTTACTCATCACACTATCCAATACAATATGTTCAGATAATCCAAAAAAAATAGTATCATGCATTCCTCTTATCATACTAAATGATTTTTTTTTATAAATTTATCTTATGAATTATTTTTCAGAAAAAATATTGTTGTTTCACAAAGAAGTGGATATGTTATTTGATGAGGGATTTCATATAATTTTATCCTCTAAACCCTTTAGTTTTTATTAAATAATGATGATATATTAACCTCGACATATTACATATAACAATAATTTTGTATGTAAAGGTGATTAATTAAAAAAAATTCTTCCAAATTGGTTATGAAATCATCATTCAAGTTTACATTAGAGTACTACCTCATGAAACGATGTTATTCATTTTTTCATTACCACTACTAATTGATGGATATAATGATAAATTTAGTTTTTAAATATTTTAAAAATTATATTACTATTATTATGTAATCATTATATCTGATATCTTTTCATGCATTCCATTTAGAGGGAATACAATAACATTGATCGTTTGTACGGTAGACTACAACTCAACGAACCTAATTGATTAATATAATATTCACATAGATGATAATAAAGATGGGAATAATTATCATAACTGATATATATGAAAATATATTATTTACGATTCATTCATTATTATCTTATAGAAAATGGAAACAATGTTCATGTGTATGTACAATATAACTTTCCTAAAAAACATTATATTTCATTTTCCATATAATCATTTGTTGGGAAAATCTAAATACCATTATACGGAATGTATATGATATATATATCATGATTAAAGTTTTTGAGCTAACAGAACCATATTCAATTTTGGAGAACCAAATATACCAAATCCAATCCTATATTTCAAACAAAGTAGTTATTACACAAAATATGACTTATCATTGAATTCAAAATAGAAGGATAAAAAAGATCATAAGTGAATGAAATATGCAATGATATATATATATATATATAAGTATTATTACTTATTATATTTATAAATATCATTAATTTATTATATATGTGGTCTAAACATGTATGATGGAATTCAACACATCAGGTAAAGGATGTTCATCTAACGTTTACATCATTGAGATACATGTCACATTCACCTCCTATTTATTTTATATAATATTTATACTAACAATGTATTTAGTTTTTTATCACATTAATATATATATATATATGAAGTAACAATAATTTTTATGACCTATCTTTCATCCATTTTACAATTAATTGTATACTAATGTGATATTGTATTTCAATCAATATTCTATATTTGTGTCATACATTCCTCATTCACCAAATTTTTTATGTGTTTTATATGGTACCCATTAATTTATATTATGATTGTTATACAAAAAAAATTTGGAAATTATATATCTATTTTTATTGCATCTATTTTAGGGGTTTTTGGATTAAATTGATTCCTAATTCAGAAAGATATTTTTATCTCACTTTTATATCAATGATATATAAACCTTATTCACCACCTACTTATTTATTATGTTTTATATAATAACCATGAATTAATCATATTATTATTCTCTAAAAACATATGTGGTGTTACATATCAATTTTATGACAACCATTTCAAGGGGGAAGATGATTAAAAATATTACTAAAGAGGAATGATATATATGTCTCGCAATTATATCCATGAGATATGTTCCTTATTCACCAACTTATTATTTTATGTTGTTTATATACTAACAATGAATGTATTTTATGATTATTATCCCATAATTATATCGATTTATACATCTACTTCAAGACCAATATTTAATTGTGAATATTATTTTAAACATTACTAAATTGATAAGATATTTTTCCTACTTTTAAATCCATGATATTAATTCAATATTCACCAAATATATTGTTTATATGGAGTATATACTTCCTAGGTTTTTATTTTATGATTCTTATACTGAAAATTTTGGGTACAAACATATCCATTTTAAGATTTATATATTCATTTTATGTTTTGTATCTAGTTTTAATGAATTTTTTTATAGTTCATACACATAAATTATATGGATTTCCATATGAAATTTATCATCCCTTTTCACGTGGTTTATGGTCCAAAAGTTACCAAAGCGATAAGAGATTTTAATTTCAAATTTCATTATTGGATACATATTTTATTTTATTCACCTATATTATTCTTTTAGGTGTATATACTTCTACAAGGACATGTTATGGCATGAATTTATTTTTTTAAATGATAATAAATGATTCATTTAATGATATTATTTCATTGGTATTCTGAATTATTGTTACCAATGTGGAAAGTCTTTTAGGTTATAATCTTATCCTTTAATAGGATTATTTATGATTATGTTTCCAATAAATAAATATTATGATCCATATCTTAAGAAACTCCTGAAATTTATTCTTCTCAATATATTTCTGGACAAAACCTTTTTATCTTACTTTTCACCTATTTATTTTCTAGATAGTTCAAAATGATCCATTAAAGAAAAATAATTTTTATTTTTCTATTTGGTCAAAAACCATTATTCATCAAAAAAAATGTATTATATAAATTCAGTACAAATTTTTTCTAATATTATTAACATAATTTATTAAAGGATTTTTACCCATGTTTTAATTTTTAGAAAATATTCTGAAATAAATCTTCAAATTTTTACCATAAAATTCTAGGATGCTTATCACTGAAAATGTGGAAGGAGTCACAGTTTTAATGTGTATATCATGAATGAAATTTCCCAACATGTTTACCATAATATTGTCTCAATAATATATTACATGTGTTAATAGTTATTTTCAAATAAAATTAATAATACAATATCTTATTGAATTTTGGTCTCAAAAATATTATTTTCAAATAAAATATATTTTACAAACGAAAAGTTCAATGTAGATTTTATTTAAAGAAAATTATCCATATTATATGACATGATTTGATGTTACATTTGCTTTACATGAGATATTATCCATGGATATCATATAAACATTTTAACTGTATAACTTATTATTATTATTAAATGACTTTTATGATACCCATTTTGGTTCCACTTGTTATACCATGAAAAATTCTTCTGAACACCACTTAATTATCCACGTTTTATTCATTAATGAAATTATTAAATGATTATTAAACTCATTTTATTTTAATAGGTTCTAATATTATGAATGATTTTATAAAATTATGTAAATGTATATGTTATTATCAACATGTGAAATTTGGGACATACATGTCACTACAATGCATTGGGTATTGATTTAAGATATATGAGCTCAAGGGGTACATGGGAGGTTATCCCAATCCCAAAGCATGGTAAAAATGAGATTATCCAAAGAAAAATGTAGGTACATTGGTGGTTATACCATAAAAAATATTTTTTTAATTCCATGTTGGGTATACTTCAAATAATATTTTATATGAATGTGTATGTGCCACAAATCTATCTCTTTTTCTAATGTTATGATCTCATGGAACTAATTCATTGATTCAATTATTATTCATGAATTATGAAATGTATTTATATATGTAATGACTCAATTTCATAATTTATGATTTTTAGGGCATGGTTTTATTATTTTATTTTCATGTTCTCAAACCCATATTCTTGTGTTATATTCAGAAATCCATTGTTAACATTTGTAGGGATCCTATTCACACAATTTCCTATGATTCATTTAATTAAGATATAAATAATGGTATTATTTATGATTGTCAAGGTAATTTTATAGTTATTATGATTATAATGGATGATAACATTGCTCAGTTATGGAAAAATTGATTATATTTACATGATTCTAGATTCAATATACCATTATGATCCACAAACATGTGTTTGTGTAATGTAACAAATATTTATCTAATTAATATGATATGTTTATATTCAAATAATTATTTTTTATTTCATATATCATATTATTATTTAATACAAACATTAAAAATTAGGATATTAAATCTGTAGTGATAACTCTAAGGATACCTATGAGGATATGTTTATAGAAGAGTCAATGTATTTGAATATGTATTGTAATTTTTGTAAATGGTTGAGAGAGTTGTATCAAATTAATTGTGTCCTTTTATGGATACTAAATTTTGATATTTATCTAGAATAATGTTTCAAAGGGGAAATAACACCAAAAGGATCATTGATCGAGACTCAATCAGCACCTATAACATGACAACATGCCTTTTAACACACCTAATTTGACATGATTATGGGATATGATTTGGAAATTTCCGAACCATTTAGAAAAACCACAATGAATTTGAATATTAACTATAATATTCCTATGATAATATTATATAGTCATATATTGACATATGTTGTCATGATAAATATCTTATAAGAGGTTTTACATTATTTAGTTTTTAAACATTATGATTAATGATTCACATACATTATGTCTTGTTTAGTTTAAATTGATTGAACTATAAATAATTATGATAAAATTGAATCTAATACACAATTTTATGTATATCAGTAAAAAAATTGTATGATCACTAGAGATATAGATATTTTTATAATGCCTAATCGGATATTTTGATATATGATTAACAATGTATTCTTCATTGTGGTTCCAAAAGAATAAAATATGAGGGAGATGGATTTTTTTGAAAAATCTTGTGGCATTTAACACTGATGGAAAAATATTAAGATTCACACCCTTCGAGAATGTGATAATAAGAACTATGAATAATAACTCGAATGGAGTGAATATTTTTATGAATTTCAATAATATGATCATAGAGTGATAAATTTTCAATAATTTCAATGTATAATATGTGGGGAACATGGGAATTGTTCGAGATAATGATCTAATATAATTGTTATCCCCTGGAAAATAAATATAAATATTCTATTACAATTGAATAAGTGAAAGGATGGATTTTTTTGTAATCATGAATTATTATCTAGATATATTCCCACAATGATATTTCATTAATATGGATTTGTACCATTAGAAGATAGTGTTAATTTTGGAACCATACATGTTTCCCTGTATGTTTCACTTAATAGTTTTTGATACCATCATGGTTTTCTAATTTTAAAGTCAATCACAATTTTAAATTAATTAGGATACCGTTTTGTGTTTTACATGATATATTTTTATCACCATTAAGGATGTTTTTGGATACTTTTATGGAAGAAACCCATTTGTTGTGTATATTTTGTACCGAATATTAATTATATAAGGAATTCCATTAAACATTGTTGATATATTAATAATTATACTGGAAACTTTTAGATATTATCATATAATTGATGTTGAGCTAATTATGTATAGAAATTTGACACCTCAAGTAGTCATCACACATATTTATTATCTGAGAAGATTTATCTCTGGTCCCTCTATCTGAAATATACATTAATGAAGTGGTATGGTTACATGGGGTACCATAATCAATTATTTATGATCAGGATCATTCGTTTACTTCATCTTTTTCGGAAAATAATAATCAATAATTTAATACAGTCTTTTGTTTCATCACTACAAATTGTACTCAGATAGATTGTTTTTCAAAGAGATCACTTGAATCACTAGAGGATTTGATAAGATAATTTCATATATATTTAAAATTTTTGTAGGATGAACACATTTAGCATGTTTTTATTTCATGAAATAATAGTTTTCAATCCAACATATAAATGGATCCTTATAAATCAATTTATGGAAAGGATATTGGAACTCCATAGTACTATAATGAAGTTGAATAATGAAAGGAATTAGGACCTAATCAAGATAATGATATAGGATGAAATCTTAGAACTATTTAAAAACATGTAATTGTAATAAAAAGGTTGATATAAAAGTTTCTAATAGTTCTGAACATGATATATAATTTCATTATAATGAAAATATCATTCCATAAAATTAATTTTGGAGAAATAATATAAATCTAATCCATATAAATTTCAGTCCATGAAAATTAATTGATCTTATAGGGATAGTATAATAACATTGTTAGATTCAAATGATCATATCCTAGGTTTGTGATGTATTCCATGTACCTACCATGAGAATGTAAAAACCCTATCAATTACATTTAATTAACAGTGATGAAATACCACTTGAGTATGATCAATCTTATACGGAGTAATCAGTTGTGATTCTAGTTCAAAAAATGAATGTACCTTGATTCAATTCCACTCACCTACTCAATGTTTTTTGTGTGAAATCAATAGCATAAGAAAGAAACGTCGAGACCTGAGGATATAATGAGGGATTATAATTATCAATTATTGGTAAAAATTTGAAAACATTATAGGGTAAAATTCATTTAACAGTGGGTATAGTGTTACATATTGAGATTCTGAAAATTATTATTTGAATATAAATTTAAACATTTTGATATTTTTTGTTACACACAACCCAATGTTCATATTGGGTTAGACTCGTCACTAATTTTATCATTCTCTACACACAACAATATTATTTTATTATGTTACATGAAACATATATTTTAACTTATGTGACAAGAAACACTACGTTTACCATGAATTACACTTAATGACGAGATTAAATGAAATGTGACATACCATTAAGAAATTATTTTTTAACCCGACATTTATCACCTCATAATTAGAATGGTGGGTATGAATAATAGTAATCATTTTTTATATCATCTAGTAAATTAAACATAGGCATTATTTTTTAGAATACTTGGAGAATATATTTTTTGGGATGAATTGTGAAAATACTAGTTTTTTCTATGAATAAAAATATATTATAAAAAATTTCAACAAATACGTAAATGAAAAATATGTATCTAAATGAAACAATTGATTATATATAAATCTATTAACCCTTTTTAGTCCATCAAAATGAACTTCATATTTAATTTTGAAATAAAATATTTTTCGATGTTTGAATATTTTATCTTTGAAAAACAACACTCACATTTTTCAATTAGGATTAATTGTAAACTAACATTTAAAAATTTTTTGAGTTGAATTTAGAAAAATGGATTACATTATTGGAATCATAATAATTTAAATTATCTAATAATTTTAGAAAATTTTTTTTCCAAAATAAATATAAAAATATTAAAAAATTGGGATTAAGGACAAATGGGATAACTTGGGTTATAAAACAAATTGATAAATGTAAAAAAGGACTGAAAAAAATTCCACAAAAAAAAATTTGTCCATATTTTGGTGTTATAACTTATATCTATAATGATGAACTTGTTTAGTTCATTTTGGAATGTGAAAAATTTTGGAAATTGTTTTCATTTAAAAAAACAAATGTGCCACTGACCTCACATATAAAAGGCCACCCCACTACTCACCTCCTCACACATTAATAAACCATTGGTTTAGAGGAATAAACCCTAATAATTTACATATATACATTCTATCTTTATAAAAGACTTGTTTTTAATGTTACACAAAAATGGAATGTTTTTTTTCATAAAATAAAGAGGTTACTCAAAGAACATGTTCCATTCTTCAATGAGTGTTTATATTTTATTTTTTACTCCACATCCATAAATTATTGTTAAACCATTATAATATAATATCCATTGTATGGTACATATAATGGTATATTTTTATGATATTCTGATGACAGATAACCATCTCCCCCTCAATCAAATGGGTTGTGAAATCAATATTTATGTGTATGGAAGACTAACTCCACGTGAAACAATGTTATTAATTTTTCCATTACCACCTATAATGTTAGGAAATAATTATATATTTATAGTTTATATATAATATATATGATATTATTATTCCTCTATAATCCTGATATCACATATTCCTTATTAATTTTCATTAGGTGGAAATACAATAATGTCGATCATGTGTGTGATAGACTACGTCCTCATGAAGCAATGTGATTTGTTCATGATTTACATTTAATATAATGAGGAATTGTTTATATTAAAATTATTATATATAACAAAATAATTCCATAATGGTAAAATATTTTGTATGTATTTCTATTTCATTTTTTGTGGAATTGAAAACAACATTCAGGAAAAAATACAGCCTACCATCTCCACAAATGGTGTATTTAATTTTCTATATCTACATTTTGGGGGATCATATAATATAAATTAATTCTAATTATATGTTATATTTATATAATTATTTATATTCTAGAGATAATGTATTCATGGTCAATGTAAGTGTTTAAAAAATACCAAATAGAAACATACATCAAAAAAATTATTTCCCCAAACCTGAATTTCACAAGGTATTATAAATAAATGTGAATTAAATGTTCATAAGTAAATAATAAATGGATTTATATATATAATTATGGATATGAAATAAAGGATAATAAACATATATGTATTATATATGATTTTCAAATGAGTTTTTCGGGATGTTGAACTGTTATTTAAGGGATTTCCTTCCCACTTTAATATATGTGAGATAAATGTAATACTCACCACATATTTAATTTATGTGGTATAAATACTTTTAATGAATATTTTAAATTATGATTCAAGTGAAATTTATGGGGTGATACACTTCTCTTTTTCACCTCCAATTAAAGGGGTTGACGATTCAAATGATTACTAAATAGGTACGGAATTCTCATCTCAATATTATATATATGAGATACATGAAATATTAACAAGATATTTATTTAATGTGTTTTATATACATTCCAAGAATGTATTTTGGGAATTATATCCTTAAAATAATTGGTATTTCTTGTATAAAGTTGAGGTCCTCCCTTCATGTTATTTCCAATTCAAATGATTAATAATGATGTAAGGGATTTCCATCAATAATTTAATATGTGCTATATTTTTATAATAACCACCTATGTATTATATATGGTATATATAATCCAACTAAAATTATTTTATAATACATATAGAAGAAAATTATGGGGATTTAAATTTCAATTTTATGGCCTCCCTTTCATGGTTTTTATGATTCAAAAGATTACTATAATGGTGATGAGTTCATTTCTATATTTTATATATGTTAGATACAAACAATATTCAAAAAATATTTATATTATTGATTACATATAGTTTCCATGAAAATGATTTATGAATATTTTACTAAATAACATGGGTGTATACATATCTTCTTGACTACCACTCTTTTATGTGATTTATGATTCAAAATATATCCTAATTATCAATGGATTTTTCACTCACTTTTATATCTGTGAGATAGATTCCATATTCACAATATATTTGTTTTATATGGTTTATATAATTGCATGGAATTTATTTTTTTTCTGATTCTTATGATTATTATGGGGAGTTATATATCCAATTTTGGTCATATATTTAATGATTTTTACTATAGAAAAGATTACTAAATATATAAGGGATTTTTGGCCAATGTTTTACATATACGACGCACATGGAATATTAACCACTAATTTCATTAATATGTTTCATATAAATCCCATTAATGTATTTTAGTATTATTATATTAAATATTCTGTTTCTTTTAATATCCAATTTAGGGTATCTCTTCCTTGTAGTATATAGTTCAAAATCTACCAAAGAGGTAATGGTTTTTTGATCAATAATTTGTTTCTTGGAAGAATTAGTTGTGTTATACATCTATATTATTCTATTAGGTCCGTATAATTAGCCATTCACATGATTTATCATGAAGATCTCTCTTTTGATTAAATAATTTGTTTCATTTAATGGTATTCTATTACATGAATTATGATTTAATGATATGAATTTGGAAATACTTTTATGTTATAATCTTATCATTTAAAAGGATATTTTATGATTATGATTCAAATGATGATATACTATTATATATCTCATAGGAAACTAATTAATATTATTATCTATTATTTATTTTAGGATAATTAATGTTTCCATTCATTTTTTCACTATTTATGTAGCCATGTGTTCAGTGTGATGTTTTTAACATGACAACTTTTAGTAGATACAGATTGTACCTCCAATCATTCCTGTATCCCTTGGGTCACACTCTTTGAATACATGCAGCTACTCCCTTCCCCTGTCCTCTAGCTCCCATAGCTTAGTGGGGACCACATTGAGGTGGTGTTTTTAACATGTAAAAATGTATACCTCCTCATGCTAATCTAATAGGTGCACTTCCATGTCTTCTACCATAATGATTCATCTACCCCTATCATTTCCAATTCCCAAAACATTTTACACACCCAATTATCTATGATTGGCATTTTTTCCTTCTTTCCCACTGTTTACATCCACATCTGCATCCGCTCAACCAAAGAACATTCAACCAACAAGGTTCTCTCTAGCACCATAACATAAGATGGAATACATAGAAAAAAAGTGATTGCTTGAATATCCCCAAACAAAATTCACTCAAAGTTTCGAGCCCTAAGGAACTGACCGTACTGTATTCATCATGTATCTGGGATGGTTGGTACGCCTTAATGAATACTCTCCTATGGACATGTTGTCTTTCCAAAGCTGTAGAAGCTCTAGGGAACACACATCCCTTAGCTCTTTATGGCAAGAGAACGCCTTCTATGAGGAATATTATCAAGATTTTACACATCAAAATCACCTATTCGAAAGATCATGGTAATCAAAAACCATTCATCATCCTACTAAGCCACATAGAAGTCTCACTTCCAGGACCTCCATCTGATAGATTGGTTCCCAAGATAGATGAAAACATGGCCTCCTCCTCTAGCCAGTCCTTATCCTCCTATGAGTCGGGATCACCTTGGAACCAGAGGGGTATTTGAGGCTGAAACACGTGTAAGGAATAAAGCCTAAATGGTTTCTCTACAGGTATCGTTGATTGTAACAACTGACCAAGGAGCGATGATATAGCTGGTACACCACTCGAATGTGCTAACGTCATAATAGGGCCCTACACCGAGACCTCATCTCTCGGTGGGACATCATCGTGTACTCTCTTGGGAATCCAAGCTGACTATCTACATGGTGACATCCTAATAATGAAGAAATGTGCCACTGTCATTATGTTATACCTAGTGAAGCGACTACACATGAACCAAAGAAAAACATTTCCGAAATTTACACAATTAGTGTTTTCGTGCACCGAGTAAGAAATCCAAATTCATGGTCCTTGTGTATGGATACGATGGACGCCGCACCCACACTGGGCTCCTCGAACTGATAACATCACTCATAACACTTAACACTATTTTTTCATTTAAAAGATCAGAGTCCTAGTTCTTCGGTAGAACCGACTCCTCTGATACCACATTGTCACGACCTGTCCCTCAGGGCATGTATTGTGACTACCCAAAGCCTTCTTTTTATAGGCCAGGGGCTAGAGACTTGCACCGGAAAGGTATATCCCAAAAACATGAAGGCATTGACTTTTATTCTATACATACACACTATCCACGAACATAATAATAAGCAAGAACTATGTATACTGATGCAGTAAAAAGAGTGAAGAAGTAAAAGGGGCCAGAATACAAGCCCAACTGTAAAAGTAAAAGTACAACTAAAAATTATGATAAAACTAAAAATGGGATAACAACTCTTGTATCATCCATAATAGATTCTACCTTAAGGGTTGGTATTGATCACTATCACTAGTCCCAACATCACGTCACACAAAATAGCCCACTTCCATGTACCATCCAGTCCTGACTCCCTCATCCTCGATCAATGTTTTCTATTGTATGCACATGATACAACATGGAGCCTGCATAACCCACGTAGGGGTGAGTATAATGAAACAAATTAGGGACACTAAGACCCCATTTGTCTCCTAGAGTTCCACTACGAAAATACCACAAATCAAGACCTCAATCTCAATGCACGAATCAATAGACATCAACTCTATTTAGGTATATGACCATACATATACCTATGTTATAAAGACATAATCATCTCATACATGAGAGAATAATACCACAATGGTAATTCCAATAATGTATAATTACCACACATGTAACACCACGAAGACAACACCATGATGGTAGTATTACCACAGATGTAACACCACGAAGATAAGAGTACCACACCTATACAATATAAGGATAGAATATCCACCCAGGTAACACCACAAAGATAGAAGTGTCTTAGATCAAAATATAGAATTACTTTATGTTCATAAATACACATGTTTAGTTTTATGTTTGATCATCTTATTCTGTTAAGAGGCACTGCTGCTAACCCACACATGGTCGATTGGTAACAAACCCCCAATAACCCATACAAGAAAGGACCCACACATGATCGATAGGTAACCAAACCCCACTGACCTACACAGAATTTGACCCACACATGATCGATAGGTATCTAACCCTTGCTGACCCATACAAGATCTGACCCACACAAGATCAGTATGCACTGGCACACAGAGGATCGTTGAGGGATGACCCACATAGGATCTGACACACATTGGATCAGTATGAGCTGACCCATATAGGATCACTGAGCGCTGACCCGCACCAGATCTGATAGATGTTGACCCACACATGATCGATAGATGTTAACCCACATAAGATCATTGTTCTTTCTTTATGTTATACACTGCCACGAGATTCCTCACACTGAGTGTGCTTGACTTCCGTAAATCTACCCCTCGAGATATCAGTCTTACCTCAACAGTCACTAAGCTCCACAAAAAAGTATCCCAAAGGAATGATATGCCGCAAGGGTTCCTACATGATAGACGGTGCATCAATCGGATGTCAGTCTATGAGTAATAAGCATTTTAGTTCAAAGGGCCCAGTTAGATTCGGGTTCGATCCAACCTGGTTGTACTCCAACAATCTCCACAACTCATGTGTAGTGTACCCAAAGGACCATATCGATCCAAAAACCCAATGCAATAGACGGTTCATCAAATGGACCTCTGGTTCTTAAGGTATGGCACATTAAGTGTATCTAGGTCCTGTTGGGCCTGGTCCTGGTCCGAACCTGTCCGACCGACCCGGCCTGACACGGTCTAGGCTGGGCCACGGTGGGTTCATCTTGCTAGGCCGAGGTCTGGCCTGGCCCAGAAGGGGGCAGCTCATAAAGGGTGGCCCGCATTGGAGGCCCGCAAGGGCGGCCAATCACGCAAATGGGGTGGACCGTAAATGGAAGCCCAGAAGGGGGCGACCCAGCCCACTCAGCGGCTGCCCGCTAGGCAATCGGCCTGCTCACCAGAATTGGCTTCGTCCTTCAAGGGTTTGTCATCTTGACCGATTTTCCGCACTTCGTTTCTTGGTGAAACAATGCCGACACCTCTATCCATGCCCCATATAAATATGAAAGGGGGATGGTAAGTAACGACGATAGGAATTAATAGTGGATTACTAATTACGATCGTTCATAATTCCACAATGACGCCATTACATATATTTTAATTCTTATTCCATTTATAGGCTCTACACATCGCTGGTCCCACATTGTCATTTGTCCGTTGGAGGGAAAGTATTTAAATAAAAATTAAGTAATTTATTTTTATTATTCTTTAAAAATTACCAAAACAAAAAATTTTCTCCAGACCTTCTGTGGTCAATGTGAAGTCCTCATTATTTAAATCACAATGATGTGGATTTAACAGTGCCGACAGATTTTTAATATGAGAACAGAATCAAAATTTAGAAAACGATGCTCGTGTGTTTACTGAGCGTACTTAAAAAAAAGTTCAGAAAATTATTAACATTCACCCTTGAACCGCATCAGTTGATGTAGTGCTCTAGGCAAGGAAAAACATCACAAAAAACTCAATGGTACTCTCAAATTTTCTATTAGAGGTACCATTTAGATGTTATGGATTTTAAAACTAAATAATTTTCATTTAATTATTTTATTGACGTCCAAAAACTAACGTTCACTGGTGGCCCGAGCCGGCCATTGTCAGTATCAATCTAAGGAAAGCATAACCTCACAAGTTTAGCCGTGGTATCATATTTTCAATCCATGTTACCATTTGTGAGTTATAATAATTTGAAAAGTAAAATAATTTTATATAATTATTTTATTTACGGTTATTCCATTTTCGGGTAATCCCACAAGAAGCATGCACCGACTAAACTTTTGTCACACTGATGGTAAACTCGCCATTTTGAAAGCAACTATGCTTTCAGATTTCAAATCCGGGAAACCATTTTAGATTTATTCCATATTTTTTAGGAAAAATTCTTACACACACAAATTAAATATTAACAAAACATTGACGGATCATTCTGGGCTCTCTGGGCCTCAGAATCATGCACTGTTGGGTTTCACAGTCTCAAAATAATTCCATATAATTTAAAAAAATCATGGAAAATCTAGGTCTTTACAATATCATTTAATAAAATATTAATTTATTTAAAATCCCATTTATGTCAATTTTTATACTATTAATATAATATATTTTTTAAAAATCAATAACAACATGATTAATTTGATAAAAATTAATTAATTCAAATATAATAAGTAATAATAATACTTAAAAGTAGTGGATTGCATAAAAAGATTCAAAATAAATTTATTATAATATTTATAAGCTCATTTTTTTAAATCTTTCATTAATATGGTAATCACTATATCACCATTGTATCATAAATAAATTTATTTATATGATGTCCAAAAATTATATACATAACAAGATATAGGAAATATTTTTGGCTTACTAACTATAATAATTAGTAGAAATGATTACTTATATAACCCCAAATAAAATCTTTTTTACAAAAAGATACATGCTATGTTATATTCTCCTAAACTTTAGATTAAAATTATTTATGTGTCATTTTCATACAAAAGTGGCTATGTAGGGTCCTAAAATCTACCCAAGGATGACCATGGTTGGAAAGATCTCATATAATAGGATTAAGACATGTGTTATGGTAATTTCATATTATTATAATATTAATTCTTACCCTTATTTATCGGATTTACTCTTTAACCATGTTAAATTAAACATTTTCTGAAGTAACTATTCATGATGTCTAAAAAACGTACCTATTTAAAAAATTTGGAACACGTGATTCCAAATATAAAATCCATTTTTCAAAATTCAAAACACATAAGTTTCATAAATTAATTTAAAATTAATTCACATTGACAAAACCATAAATCGTGTTTTTAACATGTAAAGTCAACCAAAATATTGATATAGGTTAATGAGCAATTTCATTGTGAATTTGCTTCGAATAACCACAATTGGATAAAATAATAAAAATATAATATAATTACACATTAAAACAATTTAAAACTACAATCTAATCAAATAAATAAATTTTATGAAATGAGAGTTATAACTTAAAATGTAGCATTTTTCACTATTGAATAAAAAATTAACTTTATCAGAAAAAAAATTAACCCCAAGTAAATTTCGATATCCCACTTCTATAGAATCTGTTTATTTATTCAAATTGAACATATAATAGTGACAAAAACTATAATTAAATAGGGTTCTCCATCGAAATGTGCTGAATCGACCTTTTAAGTATTTCATGCTCAAATTCAGATTAAATCTTATTTTAATCCTTTAAAATATAATTCAGAAAAATAATGACATTTAACCAACATGTTTAATAAAAATTTATATAGTTATTTTCATTCCCAGTAATAAAATGGTTGTGCATTAACTAATATTTAAAATAATAATAATATTATATTATTTTTTGATATAACTCAAATAATTGTGCAACGTAAGATTTCAAAGAAACCCGTTGTTGTGTGTTGAGTACACGATCAAAAAAAGAGTCATATTTAACATAAAATTAATATCTTATTCATAAATATTAATATGTATGAAAATGTATCAATCTATAAATACATGGGCCGTTACAATGGTACCAGTTCAAATATGTACTCAAAAATGAATATGTTGACTGACCTCCCCAATATGATAATGGATTTGAACCTCCTCATATATATCCTCTTAATTATATTTTTATAGTAGATTGTTTATATAATATGTAAAATGAGCTAGGGATATGTAATTCAATGGAATATTCCAAGTATCATAATTTAGAGGGATATGAGCTTAATCTATGGTTATTTCCATATTGTACTAATGATCAAATATAAGAGCATTTGAATAATCCTAATCCATGGACATTGTTGAATGTAACATTTTTTTAATAGAAATTTGTTCCTATGTGGAGGCATGTTGAAAAGTTATTTGTTGGCCCCTAGTCTGGACTGGGATGTATTCTCGATCTTGTTCATTTTGAGATTAAAACAATTATTTTCTAACAGTAATGTATTCATATCGAATAGAATGATCCAAAATAACATGGTGAGCTCTTTTTAGAATGAGTATGTAATCCTTGTCGTATACCATATACATTAAATGAATATTCCGATTATACACTTTGGTGGGAGAAATTTTTTGTGATTTATCTAGAGTAGAATCATTTTCATACAGATAATGTAGATATGTTGTTCAAGCAATTAGGATAGGTTTATGTGAAAATCCCTCCAATTATACCTCAGTAAGAATATGATGATGAATCTCATATACTGTTTCTAAAATATTGAGACTCTTTATAAATGTGTGTGGTGGAATGTAAACATATACCTTCTCGATATCTAATATATATAGGTTGATTATTTTGATTGGAGAGTGGATACCATATCACTCATTCATCATTATTAAATCAGAATATGTCGATGGGATTCATGTATGAGTGAAGGGATATTTCCCTCCAAATAATGTTGTAGGAATATTTATCCAGACATGATTTGAATGAGGAGGATTATGATCCTTCTAGATGGAAATTTTCAAAACATATTGAAAGGATTTTTTTATATGGATATGGTCCCAGCCTCATTAATCCATAACCTTACCCTCCCAGTGAGACCTCATTGGTACAAGTACAAGAGTTCCTAGGGTGGAATTATTTTTTGCGTTCCCTCAACTAGTGATGGAGGGTAATTGAAAGGATGATTATGGTGATGTTAATAGAAATGGTTCCTATTAGTAATATCCTAAAGTGATATTTATCAATAATCCACTCCTTGGTTCACCTTCTTATGACATGTATGGTCTTGATTTTCCCTTTATGGGGATAAAAATATAAATTGATTGTTGTTGTAGACATATTCTATTGAATTCATTTAATACATCCCTAAATTGTAGAGACTTTCCATCTTATGAATATGTCAAGAAATACATTCAGAAATATGCATCAGGATCATACCATTTATATAGTATTCCCCAAAAATTAATTTCTCCAAATATAGATTTTTGGGTTAGGTCGTCAGGATTCATAGCACCTTTTAAAGAATAATAACATATCTATTTTTTCATATCATTTTCATAGTAAATAAATAATCTTGGGTAATGATTTTTGTGAGATAAGAATGTGTATTTTTTAGGAGAAAAAGAATCATGTTCGTTGATGAGATCTTCAATTCAGTGTAACATATGCTCAATCATTTATGAAGAGGTTATTTTTTTCATTTTTTTACCTGTTTGAGAATTTTTATCACAAAAAAATTACATGATGAGAAATGACTATTTCCGCGGACCCATGTTATTAATTTTTGAATGATATCATTATGGGTGTACCGATTTCATTTTTGTATGGGAATAAAAACATGATTTCCCATCAGATGGTCAACGAATCATTTTTTATTAATTATTTTCATGTTGGGAACTCTATTTTTGATTCCTCTTGATATGATGGCCCAATAGTTCATTAGGAGGGGATCATTATGTATTGAAAATAGCTAATATTGATCGGATTTCTCAGTAAAAGAACTATATGGTTCCCACATAATTAATGATTCTATAACTACTTTACAATGGAATATGGTCATTGGTATTTCATGATAAAATAATCATAAGAACTCAACTTTATTGAAAGGATGGTATGTTGTGGCCAATGTACCTTTTCAGAGGAAATTATTTCCAATTTTGAGATTCTCTAGTTGATTTATGTTATGTTTGTGAATATATTCTTTTTCATTCTATGTGACTGGTTTCCCAAATAAAATGATCATTTTTTTGATCCTCTAAGAAATAATGGGGGTTATATTAATGCACTATCTATATATATCTGATGTCTTCCATATATTTCCTATTATTTCATTGAAATGTATAGCAATTTATATTTTTAATATGTATAATATGAAACTTTAATTTTTTTACATTCAACTAATGAGGATATTATTGTTTTTAGAATGATATAGAACCTTAATTAGGTTTCCTATGTATCCTATTTATCACATGAATAAAAACCCACATAGTTTATTTGGTTCCAATCATAGTTCTATCTTCTCTCAACACGTGGATGGATAGTAACATATATATATCTAGTGGGAGTCATTTCGGCATAGTTTTCAAAAAATTCAAACATTTAGGACATATGATAATGAGGATGACCATATATTGGAGTAGTAATATCATTTCACATAATAGGGAATAGAATCTAAGGGTTCCCAAATATGTTTGAATATGTAATAACAATCTTTTATTAAATTAATATTCATTGCATTGTACAAAACTGAGGGTGTTTTAAATATTAGTTTTTTGGAAATAAGGTGCACGATAAATGAAAACATAAAACATTAATTTAATAAACATGAAGGTATTATTTATTGGTTCACCCTATGTACCATAACTACATATCATAACATAGGGACATACAACAAAAGAATGGGTGTGAATAAGGCACAATAAGGGAAAATTAGGGAATCAATTTATTTTTGATCTAGAGGAATAACAATTTTAACATGAGAAAATACATAAATTCATGAGAAATACACATATCATAATAATATGAAGATGAATAATTAGATGGAAATGTGTCTAAAACTTATAATTTATTCATCCATAAGCATATCACTAATGTTTATCATAGAGGTGTAATAAAAATTACAAAAGATATTCACCAAGGTATCATTAAACATGTCATTCCTAGATAATGAATTATTTACCTAATGCATTGGAGAGATACAATGGATCTCCATTAATGACCAATAATTAGTTTTAGTTACATATATCATTATAAAACATTTCATAAATAACAAATTAAGAATAAAAATGAGTTTTATATCAAAATATTACTATTTTAAAATGCTATAAAAAACATAATCATTTTGTCATTTATAATCAACACAAAGGGAGTGAGGAATTTATGTATTGAAATTAAAAAATAAAATAAATAATTTTCACATATTTTTTAATATGCTTTGAATATAGTATGGTTTTGTTTTTAACACAATGAAAATAAAATTATTTCTTGAGAATAATAGATACATTTTGAGACGATAAATCCAGTAGCATAGCGGTTAAAAAACACGGTTTTAGAAAACATTAAAAATAGATGTGGAAAGGGTATAACATTCATTAATTAATATGAATATAGTAAAATGATATAATAAAATGGAAAAAATAATGTAGTATGGAAAATTTGACGATATACCACATAAAAGGGAAATGAAAGGGAAAAGATAAGTTGATATTTCTCTTACATTGAAGAGTGTTCTTAAAAAATATGGATTAGAACCATAGGGGATTGGAAAAACCATGGGATGACACCATCAGAGGTAATAAAATCATAATATCGTTGAGTATGTATTGAAAATATAATCTGATGGAGAAATTGGTGTGTATTGATATCATTAATGAATAATTTTTTATTGATTTCCTTAGAAACCTCAGTAGTGGTATTTGAATAACCATGGTATTTCACATGATTTTTGACTGTGTTATTGGCCACATGGGACACCTAAAATGTTATTTTAATCTACATGAGTCTACCAGAATTTTATATTAATTTTTTCTTCATTATGATGTCATTAATCAAACAAGAAAACTCAAACTGTATTTTCTTATTAACTGAAAAACAATATATTTTAGAAAATTTTCATAAATTCAACCAAATCTAATTTTGACATGCTGATTTAAAAAGTGATGTTTGTTTTATCTTAAAAATTATATAAGTATGTGAAATATTTATTTTAAACATAATAATCATGATTTATTAAAAATAATAGAGGATAGAAAACCATATTAAAATTTCATATACATGAAAAATATAAAATTATTTTATCAATTGAATATAAATAAGAGTGTTTCCAACATAATATTTAATTAAAATAGAAATTAATAATATGATCATTTTATATTAAAAAAATTATATCATTTTTGAAAGTTATAATTTCAATCCAAAAATCAATTTATCTATTTAATCGTATATTTATGAAAAACTAAACATAAAACGTAATTGATGGAACAAAATTTTTATAAAAAGAAATTATACAATAAAAAATATACAGTTGATAAATAAACCATTATTACACTTATATTGGAATAATGGGTGAGGTGTGTGATAATGATAGACTCATGGGGAATCTTGGAAAACCTCACCCGAGTGGTAATCTCCACTAAATTTGACTTCTCCTATATAAGATTTCATTGTAGCATAACATGTTGAACCTCGTCTTGGCCTTGTTCAAGGGAGAATCCCATAGATTCTACCTACATCCCATGTTCAAAAAAAATGGGATTTGTATGGAATTAATCTACTGGATAAGGGCATTAGCTCTTCATTGTGCATTAATTAACCATTATAATTTCAATTTATAATACTAATTATATTGTAAAAATTATTTGTAAGAGTAATTTTCCAACGCTCTTATTGATCAATAGTCATAATTGACTAATGCTTATAAAACAGTTGAAATCCAATGGTCACATTTAAATTATACTCACTTAAATATTAAAGGGATATAGTTTTTTTGAGTAAAAAATAAAATAATTGAATGTGTAAGTATTGTGTGAGATAACGCCCATTTGGATGCCACTGAGAAAAGATTCCACAAATAATTATTAAATTGAAAATAACATTGAAATTTTTTCTGATAGAAAGTAACAAATGAATAATGAATTTTAGGAAAGTACTTTTATGGATAACAACTTCGAAGAAGAAAACATAAGTTAAAACACACACACACACACATTCTTCCACAGTACCCACCAATGTCAGAATTTGTGCCGATGATGTGGGAAATTTAAAGGAGTATCACAAAACATGGGATTTGACCTAAAGATACTAGCGATAAGTGAGATAGTAGAATAATGTGTCACGGTGAAATGTTGTGTGGGAACTATAGAAACATGCATTCACATGCATGGGACACTAGTAAGGAATACACCTATAACATAGTGGTCTATAATCATCATCCAAACATTTATTTAGTGTTGTTGTCATCAATCCATTTAAGAGAAACTCTGGTGATACACTAGTGCACCCCCGCTCCCCTTCCATGCAGCATCGTGCTGGCAAGCCCTATTGATTTTTTGTTATTTTTTTCTTCTTTCTCTTTATGTTTTTTTATTCATTTGGATGTATTTTGGGTGTATTTGGTATCCTCTTATAATTATAGGGTGCAGTTGAAATATATTTGGTTCAAATTCTTGAAATAATAAATAACTAGGTTTATTTGCAGTGTGATTATCGTGTTGTGGGTGTTTTGCTATAATTTTGATATTTTGGTCTACAGTAAAGAAGTTTGTTCCCTATATAGTTATTGATTAATGAATTAATTTCTGTTTTTAATCAAATTAGGGTGTAATTTAATTATATTTAATTGTACGAAATTGGTTTTTGTTGTGTTTTGATATGATTTGATTTACTATAAACATTCATATGAAATATGAGTTTTATTATTTTAAAAAAACCCCATGTTGTGATTTTATCACTATTTTATAAATCATTTTTTAGTTTATTAAAATTTGTAAGGGATGTAGTTGGTATTTTGGTGTGTCGGTACAGTGCATTTGGTTTTTAAAAAATCTATTGATTGGCATTGATCGTTGGAATCTTGCGACATGTTTTGAAGCTATTCAATAAATATTTCTTGGTGTTTTTTCAATTGTGGAATGGTATTTTTAACTATGTAATAATTTTCTTTACTTGTGTATGTGATACAGATTATGGTTTGGAATATTTTGTGTGCATGTTATTTGAAGATAGTTTTTGTGTCTAGGTAAGTGTGGTGTTGGGTAGAGGTAGTGTCTCTTTTATTTTGTTTATTGATATTTGACATATGACTTAATCTATGAACCACATGAACACAAATTTTATTCCTGGGTATGATGTGGGAGAACTAGGGATAGTGAGATAGTGACACATAAGTGGCATCGCCCGAGTTTCTCTTAACATGATTGATGACAACAACACTAAATAAATGATTGGATGATGATCAGAGACTACTAGGTTATGGGTGTATTCCTTACTAGTGGCCCATGCATGAGAATGCATGTTTCTAAAGTTCCCACACAAAATTTCATCGAGACACATTATTCTAGTGTCTCACTTCTCGATAGAATATTTAGGTCTTATCCCATGTTTTGTGATACTCCTTTACATTTACCTCATCATCGTCACAAATGTCTGACATTGGGGGGGGGGGTACATGGAAAGAATGTGTGTGTGTGTGTGTGTTTTAACATATGTTTTATTCTTCGAAGTAGTTATCCATAAAATTAGTTTCATAAAATTCATTATTCATCAGTTAGTCGTGTGAAGTGGGTGGTAGGTGATGGACGCAACTAGGATATGTGAGACATATCACTGATGCGAGTTTCGACAGTGGTGTGGGGCGGCATGAATATTTGGTGAAGTGGAGCGGGGAGCATGGTTAGTCTTCGGGAGGGGGGGAGGGGGGTTGTGGAATGCTGGTTCAAAGGACACTAGAGGAGGAGAGGTAAAAGAAGATACAAGGGTATGCAGAGGGAAGCGTCAAAGATCAGGGGGATGAAAGTGGTGTAGCCCAATGGGTATGAGTAGGGAGGATGAGGGGGAGTGAAATATAGAAAAGAAAATATAGAAAAAATAAATTCCAAACTATAAATGAATGAAAGCCTTAAAAACATAAAATAACTAAAAATAATCATAAAAATAATAGTAATAAACATAGTAAGTTGATTATTTTATAATTACGAAATTAATTAAATATTAACAATAAAATTAATATATTAAAAGAAATAATAATAATAATAATAAAATAATTAAAATATTAAAAGAAATTATAATAATAATAAAAACATAATTAAAAAATTAACAGAAATAATAATAATAATAATAATAATAATAATATCCATTATAATAATAATATCACTATTATTATTAAAACAACTAAAAAATAATCTTATATTACTAATTTCATTTACCATTCACTTTAATTGTTCTTTTGGTTAATAAATTTACTAACCACACATCAGAAGGGCCGCACTGTGGTCTGGAAAAGTTACATAGGTTCTACTGTGCCCTGAGCATGTGTTGTACATTGCCATGCCAAAACACTTTCTTATCAGAAAAGAAAAAACAATTCTTTTGTTCTTATCCTGCACTTCGACATAAAATCTTTAAAGCCAAATAATATTATCAAATATAAATAAAAACTATTATAGACGTGCAGTTGTAAAAATCCCCCCCACCATGAACGTTTCTGCCCCTAGAAATTCCCAAAAAACGTGATCATCCAATGATTCCAAAAAATAACCTGAAGATACACAAAATAAAACCTCAATCACCTGATGTCTGATCATTCGACACACCCTTAATCTGAAACTCCATTGATCTCAAAACTAGAATCACCAATTAAAATAATCAACAATAATGAACTCACCTTCAATATAACTTCATCAGGGAACACTCCGACCAAAAGAATATGAAACAATAGGTTTCACTAGAGACCTCCTAGAATTCTCATCAAGAAGTCCACTCCCCAAGATAACCAATTTTGATGGCCAGGGTTAGGCTGAGCAGAAGCAAGGGACTTCCCCGCCATGCACACATTGAAGACAGAGTTTTCCACAAGTTCATCATATGGTGGTCTGCCCACAATATTATGATAATTTCCAATAATTAGCTCTCCATAAATAAATAACACACAATCTCATATAAACCTCTCACAGTAGCTTGAGCCTCTAGGAACCCTATGACAGACCAATCAAAACATAAGAGGAGACATCGGTGAGACCCGCATTTGGATAATCCACCATTTGAGTATTTTCCTAGCATCACGACACCCACATAGGAATTCCCTATTTACTTAGAGAAATACTGACTAAACTCTTCATCACAAACCCACCAACATGGGCCAACACACACAAAAGATTCCCATAATGGACAATACTACACCATATATTAGGGTTTCGAGAGAGGCAACCCCTAACCATGTGGGGAACTAGATATGCAATCGTCAATTCCAAAAGACATGAGCGTCTCTAAAATGAGTTCAATTTTAAGCCCTAACAAACCCAAAAGAAGGTAAACTATTTAAGATTAAACATTTACAGAGCACACTTGCTAGGTTTACAAGAACATGGGTTCTATGAACCTCCTCAAAGGCCAATATGAACTCCCACATGTAAAGACTACAACAATGAGAAAAGGCCATTATTCCCCTCACACCAAAAAATAATCATTCATAGATGAAAACTCAATAGGGTAATTTAATCCTTCACTATCATGACACCTTGGACATAATTTAGACCAAACCCATATCACGTCCGATGAATTTCTTACTACGTGCAAGAATCACCCTTGGACCAATGGATGCGGTCTTGATTACTGAACAATCTACCAATTCTCAGTCATAATATGACCATCTCTGACTGGATATTATTCTACGGTAAAATATACCCACATAATTCTCTTTTTATCCAATGTGGAAACTCAATCAACATACCAACATAAAATGGCAGCAAAAAATTTTATGTTCCCAAATCACAATACTAGAGATAGTTGATTGAGTGGTTTTTTAGACAAGGAACATGAACTGGTGGAAGGATGACTCAAAAAATAGGTCCCTTCAGTTCCCAATCCTTATTAGAAGAGGAACCCTCACCTGCCACAATATGAACATGACCAATAAGAACTGCATGTTTGAATCTTTTTTCCCCGCACTAACTCTCGGGAACATGAAACTAGCTCTTTGAAGGGTCAAAAAACCTCCTTCACCAACTATTTACTAGTTGAGAACCTATGAGATCCACCACTTTCCCTCACATTTTCATCATTAGGAAAAACCATATGATGAAAATATTATTGAATATTTCTAAATAAATTCACAATTCACAACGAAAATAGAATGATTGTCATATAATGATATTATCTTGATCCTCTAGATGTACTCAAGAAAACATACCGCAACACAACATTTAGAGTTCCTAAAAACCAAACAGACTCCCAACTTTTCAAAAGCACGTGATTATATTCAACTAACCTCTAACAATACAAATAGATGGAATAGCTTAGCAGAACCCAACTCTTCCACTCAATTGAGAGTCTAGGTTGATCAAAGAAATAAGATAAACCTACTAGATACACATGGGATTGTTCAAGGGGAATATCCCAGGCAGGAAACAAAAAACAAACCTTCTAAAAACAAGAACCTCAAAAAAATACACATTTCAGACTCCAATCTAGTAATTCATATTTTAAAAATGATGTCATTCGACATGAAAAACACCCACTAAAAAAATAAATTTCAAAATGTTCCCAAAATCTCTTTTGAAACCCTCATTTTCATTGTGGAGTCAAAAAAAATTCCCAAATCCAAATTCACATAGGCAAAAAATCCATTTTTTTAGAAAAACCCACATTTCATATCTATTCCAGTCAGACAAAATCATCACCACAATCCAAAAATATCAAAAAAAGGGAAAAACTTGAGTAAATTTCTAACCATTTACCCAAATAACATTTCAAGGAATTATAAGGGGCCTTAGGAACTAATAACCCACCACAGATTTTTTGGTATGCCTTACTGGTATGAATTTCTGTGACACATAGGCACCCATCCACATGATCCACCAAATGTACATAAATTATGTCTATAGGCACACATGAGTAGTCATTGCTAAAACACTGGGCCAAAAAAACACTTTCTCATTCAAAACAAATTCTAAATAGTATGAAAATATCTTTTCCAATAATACATTTAAAAAATTCAAGAAAAAATTTCAATATTCTTTATATTTCTAAAATAAATAACAAATATTTCAAATAACTGATGATGTTCTTTTAGAAATATGATTTCTGTAAATCGAAACCCAAATTCCAGAAACAATGTCCTAGGTAAACAAAACCCTAGAATCATTTTAAACTCCCTCCAAGGGAATAGAGTAGAAACCCCTAGTCCATTTTCCATTTTAAATACCCCTTCATTCCATCCCAAAACTGAATGAAGACACCACCAACACTAAAGTACCTAGACAATGAACTATTGGTCATGCCTAACACGACTACATGGTTTTGCGGACAATTCCCTAGGCAAGTACAAACCACTAGGATTGTTGAACTGTACTCTTAATCATCACATGGGTCACTACACTATGGGAGACCACAAGCATTACGAGTTTACTCATAATGTTATCCCACATTCATATAGACCAATTCCAAAAATAAAAATCCTAGAAAAACCATGGTTACTCAAGGCTTAAAATGAGTAATAGTTTATGATGCTTTTTCTGCACCTACAACTCATGTACGAATAGTCATCTCTCTGATCTACCTCACACCGCAAATAACCATAACAAAAATCACCTTCGATACCATTTATTCATGAACCAAATTGGGCCACCATACAAAAAATACCTATCCTGGTACATGTTAAGGCCCAAATGGAGTTCCCTATCTTCATGGGCTAGAACATGTGCCTATGTATTAAAAAAATGGTTTGGGAATGATTTACTTGATTATAGAAACATAAAACAACCAAAAATAACCAGTAAGCTGAATTTAAAAATTACCATCCCAACAATCCATAAGTAAAATTTAAAACAGAAAACATATATTTAAATAATATACTAGTGTTACAAAACTATAATAGAGAATAAATTCCAACACGAATACCACCACACTAAAAAGGTACATCACCCGGGACCATGTCCCTGACTTCGCACAAAGGAAATGGAGCTATCATCCTGGACCTCTATCTCCAAATACATTAACATTGCCTTGTATAAAAAATGATCATGTTTAATAAAACCTGAAGGCATATATATGGTGCATGATAATGCACAGTAGGATGACACCGAGAAAAAAGTCTTTAAATAATATTTTTTATCACAAATGCATTTTCAATTTTATCAAATTGAATGAAACAGATGATTAATTTTTTCTAAGGAAACTTTTTTAAGGATAAATAACTTAACAAAAACAAATTAAATTAAAACATAGACAGACACACACATGATTTCATGGTAACCCCAATTTCACACCATGTGTCCATGGTCAGT
Organism: Viscum album; assembly: GCA_963277665.1. NCBI lineage: Eukaryota > Viridiplantae > Streptophyta > Magnoliopsida > Santalales > Viscaceae > Viscum > Viscum album. The sequence continues at coordinate 1,796,209,817 of OY728163.1, read as the reverse complement.
GAAAAGTAGAGAGGAAAACATGGGACATTACCTAATGATACTAGTGAGAAGTGGGAGCCTATAAACATCACGTCTCAGGGAAATGTTGTGTGGGAATCACAAAAACAAGAATTCTCATACATGAGACTATATTAGGGAACACACCCATAACCTAGTGTTCTCTGTTCATTATCCCAAAGTATAGTTCGTGTTGTAGTCGTCAATCCACCTATGTGAAATTGGTCATATTCCACATCAATGTTAAAAGAAAATTAGTCCATGTCGTCCCACAAAGTACCCAAGTTTCCCATTTGTGCTCAAGTGGTTCAGATTTCATGCCACATTTCAAATTTGAATAAAAAAATGATGCACTGCCTCTACCCAACAACACACTTTCAAACACAGAAAACTATATTCAAATAATATGCACACTATCAATATTTCAAAACATAATCTGAATCACTTATACAATTAATGAAATGTATTTCATAGTTATAAATACCATTCCACAGTTGAACACACCACCAGAAAGATTTAGTAAACAAATTCAAAATATGTTGCATGATTCAAAATACCAAATGTCACACAAAAAATTATTTTAAAAAATGAACCATTGTACCACAAAAAGACACCAAAAGTAGACATTACACATTTTAATTTACTGACATCATAGTTTAAAAATTATTGATAAACAAATTAACATGGGGATTCACACCAAGATGAATCGAACTCATATTGCGTAAATAAGTTTCTAGTAAATCATGATTATCAATCCTCTATTAAAACAAATTTCTCTCAATGAAATTTATTTATATAACACACTAAATTGATTAAAAACACATATATTTTTCCAAAAAATAACTATATGCATAACCACCAACCTTAGTGTAGACCAACTTCAAAAAAATGGTGTAAAACTCTAACCTCCTGAAAATCACACTGCAAAAAAACTCAGTTATATATTAATTCAATAATTAGAACCAAATATATCAAAATCGGACCCTAAAATTAAATCATGAGACCATCAATTCCAAAAATATAACCTAAGCAACAAAAAACTCTTAGGAGGGAGACAAATAAATTACCAAAGTAAAATGAGTGTGGTTGTCAGATCAATGTGAGATATAAGGTGAGTGTGGGTCAACCAGTTCATCTATCCTAGGACCATCCCTGGGGACACCGACCAAAGGAGAAGTAGTCAAGGAAGCTGTGCGAAGAAGTTAGCATGTAGAGTGTGGAACTTGGTTGAATGAGATGGATTGTTGGTGTGTGGTCATTTTGGGCTGTAGGGCAGCGAGACTCATTACATAAGGGAAGCAGAGACCATTGTGAGTCTCTGGGGGGGTGTGGTGCACTAATTCCAAGGCTACCAGAGGGGGAGAGGTGGAAGCTGCTGCTAGGGTAAAGAGAGGGAGGTGATACAAATTAGGGCGAAGAAAGGGATATACAATTATGGGTCTGAGGGGGGAGGAAGTAGGAGAGTGAAAAAAAGATAAATGATAAAGAAGAATAAATGGAAGAATTTAAATGAAATGAAAGAGAAAAAAACATAAACTAACCTACAAATAATATTATATATTATATTATCATAAATAGTATGTTGATAATTTTAAAATTATGTCATTAATTTAATATTAAAAACCATATTAAAATATTTATATAAATATTACTAATAATAATAACGAAATTAAAATATTAAAACAAATAATAATTATAATCATATTATTATTCTTATTGTTTTTATTATTAAATCAAATATTAATTATGATTTTTACTCATTTCATTTCTAATTGAAATTAATTATTTATAGGTTAATTAATCAACAAAAAATGCATCGGGATAACAACATGGTTATCTCAAAATTCCATGGAACATTAATTGTTCCCTTAGCATGATCCAGTCATTTCTAGGACAAAACAATCGCCTAGCAACAAAATAAAAAAATCATTCGGGCTCATCCCACACCATGGTAAAACCATTTTAAATCCCGATAAAAATTATAAAATAAAAAAAATTTATTATGGATGTCTGGGTGTGAGAACCACCCCCATTGACTCATGAAATTCTTGCATGAGCTCCTCTCAGATTCTGGTAGGTATAAAATTTTGATTCATCACATAGATGATCACATCCTAATCTATCGACCACTCATAATGGGTATCCCCACCCTAAAATCATTCCTTAAGGCCAATCACTCCTAATCCCCATACATATAGTCCTTGATCCATCTCAGAAGTCTAGACTCCACTGAAAAATAAATAAGACTCATCTTCTAATGACTATCTGGAACCACCACTTGCAATTCATCTAGAAAAGACATCATCATTCCCTCTTCAATCGACTCTTAAACCATCTAAGTAAGAGTTTTTCTCCTCAAGGCATCAATAATACTATTTCCTTATCACAACCCACCTTCACCAAGATGAGAGAAGGGACAACAGATTGCCAGACCCTTCCGTCTTCAAGTTGAAGGAGAGATAATGACCCCCAAGACCCCCCTTCAATAAGTCCCGGAGTGGCGAATAGCCCCAAGGGTATAGAATCAAATACAAGTTGGAAGGAATTACCCTTTTTCTTTAATAGGTTCGGGAGATAATATAGTAAATCCCAACAACACCAAAACTCAGGGGGGGGGGGGGAGGAACGACGAAGAAAACGATTCCCACATGCATGTTACAAAATTAAATGCAACAAAGTACAAGGAGAATACATAGGTAAAGTACCAATGAAAGAAGAAAAAAACAACAACTGCAACTATCCCAATGCCCAAGCTAGTACAGCCCTGCACGATCCCTGAAGTAATCTTGGGAACATGAAAGCAGTTTTATATACGTTGGGTGAATATACAAGTATACTCTGCAGGGAAGAAAAATACTCTCGTGCAAAAGTGGGGAGGCATTATAATGCCTTGTGAGAAAAGAGATAAAAAAGCACCTAACAAGGAAAAACTATCCACCCAAGCCTCACCAAGGCACACTCCCCAAATAACACAAGTCATGTAATGAATATTTATAGAGCATCAATATTTGGGTACCCTGTGCCACTTTACCACTGGTTATTGAAGACATCTTATGCATCGAACCTCTCCCCCCATTCTCACTGCAATCCCACTGCCACTCCCCGCCCGCACACACCTAGGCCATCACTACTACACACCCCTTCCACAAACACCAGAGACACAACAACCACCCGTAACCATGCCCGCAAACACCATGACCAAAACAACACTTTCCATGCCCACAGACACCTGGGCCTCATCCCGAAGACTCATGGGAAACAACCTGCCGGTACAGAACTTAGGATTCAAAATCAATAACAGTGCCACAACAGAGGATCCCATCCCCATCCACATCACCCCATAAGAATCAAACAGAACAACACACTTACTACCAAACCAATGTAGGGATACTTCCAGGTTCAAGCACATCATTCATTAGGTTATTTTTTTTGTTGGTCAACCGGGGTGACCACACAAGGATTGATGTTCACTGGGTATCCATTTAACCAACCGAGTTTAGGTGATTAACCAATTTAGATGTTATGGTTATTTAATCATCACAGAAGACAATGGTTCATTAGTGCACAAGGAAATACCACCAAGGGCCATGATTTTTAGTGAGCATTAGCCCATACAGTTCACAACATATAAAAATTATAAAAGAGTACAACAGAATTGTCAAACACACCCCATCATTCTTTAACAATTTGTTTATTATCTTTGTTAAGGTTTGGTTTCATCCATTCCCATAATAACAGTAGCGTACCCACCCCGCATGATACACAGTAAAAAGATATGAAGGAAAATTCCCTACCTGGTTGATCAAGGATCGAAGTTCTTCTCCACGTGCCAAGAATTGGGGATGCGTGACTTTCTGGAGAGGAACGTCGGGGAATCCAAGGGTGAGAAGAATGGCTCCGGCACAGGCGCACCATATTCCTTAGGAAGGGGAAATCCAAACGCACCAGGAAGAAAAGGAGACCAGCCAATAGGATAAATAAGAAGGAATTCCTATTCGATATAAGGATAAGATCTCGTTGTTACGGGATATGGAAATTTGAACGGCTTTAAATTCGGATCGTGGTTCCCCACGCGGTTGGGTAGTTATGCACGATGGAATTAATTTTCATTTAAAAATTCTCCTGGAAGGGTGTTCATAATGGCTATGCATTAAACAGTTTTATTTAATAATAAGGAAATGCATAATAGGGGAAGATATGGAAGGTACGGGGAAGGGCACGACATCGAGGAAAAACCACACGTTTTGGTATGTTAAGGTTTGATAGACTCTTGGGGGATTTTAGAAATTATTTATAGGCTTTAAATGGATTGAAAGAGGGAATTAAATCATTTTCACATCAAAAGATTTGTTGTAGGAGCCGAAAAGTCGAGAACTAGAAAGGAATGAAGACCGCTCGGTGAGGACACCATGCCACCATCATGGTGGCACCGTCATGGTGACACCCGTAAGGTGCCACCATCACGGTGTCACCCTCATAGTTCCACCGTCACGGTGCCACCCTCATGGTTTCACAGTCACCGTGCCACCATCACGGTGCCACCCTCACGGTGCCACCGTCAGGCTGTCACCCTCACGGTGCCACCATCACGGTGTCACCGTCACGGTGCACCCTCACGGTGCCACCTTCACGGTGCCACTGTTTCGGTGGAACCGTTTTTTAGAAAAGTAATGGACCATGTGGGCCTGGGCCATTAAATCAGATACCTCTCAAACTATTCTCGCCCTCGTGAATCAAAACTATACCTGAAGAAAAGAGGGGGTTCCGAAAAACAACCTCGAAAGATACCTCTCATGAGTGAACCTCATCAACATCTAGGAACACCTGTCCCTCATGTAACCATACAACATTCGAGGGTAAAACTATCAATTCATATGTGTTAGGGAGTTGCTTCCCCCATGTCAAGATATTATCCGCTTTGGGAGGCATTGACTCGCCCGCACTGGTTTAATCACATCCACCTTAATGCGTCCTGATTAGAGATTAGGTCCTCCCCTCTCCATAGTCTGGAATCTTAAAACACATCAACAAAGTAAGGAAAACTATGAGTTCCATAGTTAACAAGGTAAAGAGTTCGATCACAAAGACGTAAAAACAAAACCGAAAAAAAATCAAAACAGCTCTGGGTACTTGGCGTGCATCTGCATCCCCCATTCCCAGGTACTTTCCTCGATCCCGCCATGCCTCTACAACACATAAACCAAATGGATGGTTCATACATAGAGAACATTCTCCTCATTATACTTGATCTACACTGGCCTTTCCACAAAAGTCATGTCGTCCTCGATATCCAGCTTTCCCCAGCCGAGGACTTTTGAATCTTCGTGTAGATATCATCAAATTTGAGATACATGGAAGATTTCTTGCATTCTCAGTAGCGGTGGTGGTAGTGCTAGCAGATAAACAACTTCACCAACCCTCCGCAGTACTTCGAACGGTCCAACAAACCTATGATAATCCTTACCCCCCTACCAAACCTCTATTTCCCACGCCGAGAGGAGACCTTCAAGAACACATTGTCCCCGACTTCGAACTTCAAGGGTCTCCTCCTGTTATCGGCATATGAATTTTTTTGGTCATGGGCCGCCTTCATCCTCTCCCGTATAAGCTGAACATTCTCTATTGTTCTCTGCCCCACCTCCAGGCCAAGAACACCTAACTTCCTGACCTCTGTCCAGCAGATGGGTGAGCGACACAGCCTCCCTTACAAAGCTTCGAATAGAGCCACGCCAATGGAAGAGAGATATCTATTGTTGTAGGCAAACTCCACCAAAGACAAGTATTTCTACCACGATACCCTAGAGTCCAGACTACATGCTCGTAGAATATACTCCAATGTATGGATGGTGCGCTCTGTCTGTCCATCTATCTGGGGGTGGAAAGTAGTTCTAAGATGTAGCTGGGTGAAAAAAGCATGCTGCAATCCTATCCAGAATCTTGAGGTAAACCGTGAATCCCTATCCAAGACTATGGACCTCAGAACACCATGCAACTACTCCTCCTCATCCAGGTACCTCTGTTCTAAGGCATCCACTGCACCCGACTCCTTGATCTGCAGAAAGTGAGCTGATTTTTTCAACTGGTCCACCACTACCCCGATAGTGTCATAACCTCCTTGAACCTTGGGTATCCCTGTGACAAAATCCATCTAGATGTCATCCCACTTCCACTTGAGGACGTCTAAAGGCTACAACAAACCGCCTGTAACATGGTCTTCAACCTTCACCTGTTGACATACTAGGCACCTGGTTACGAACTCTGCCACCGCCCGCTTCATCCCGAGCCACCAAAACTGCCCCCTCAAGCCTCGGTACATTTTGGAAGCTCCCGAGTGTACTACGAGGTGTGATTTGTGGAACTCACCACGCACTCTATTGCGCATGGCCTCTGGAACAAACAACTTCCCTCAGAAAAGCATCTGATTCTAACCATCCTCCATCCACCCTTCTAGAGCATCGCCTCGGTTAACCCAGTCATGCATCACTTCACTTTCTGAGTCTCTCTATTGAGACTCCTTTACCTGCTGAAATAGAGAATACTGAACCATCATCTGATATAGGCATCCCGTACCACCATCTGTCCTCGCATCCAGGTGCAGGACAGCCAACTCCTCCATCGCCTTCCAAGCATCTGCCGACTCTCGAACCACATCCTTCTGTGACTTCCTGCTCAAGGCATCCGCCACCACATTCCCTTTTCCTAAGGCGTAGGAAATCTCGAATTCGTAGTCCTGAAGGAACTCCATCCACCTTTTCTACTGTATGTTCAGGTCCTACTGGGAGAATATATACTTCAAGCTTTTGTGATCCGTGAAGACCACAAAGCGCTCCCTGATGAGGTAATGCTGCCACAACTTTAGTGTGAAAACGACTACCGCAAGCTTCAGATCGTCGGTGTCATAATTACGTTCAAGAGGACCTAAATTTCTAGTCCCATAAGAGATCACCCCTTTTTGTTGCATAAGAACACACCCGAGGCCTTGTCATGAAGCATCACATAACACCTCAGATGCCGGCCTTTCTTCTGGAAACCACAACACTAGGGCACTTACCAAATTCTCCTTCAAATAGCTGATGACTGCCTCTTACTGCCCATTCCACACAAAAGCCTGGTCCTTCTTGGTCAAGGTTGTCAATGGTGTTGCAACTCAAGATAAGTTGGGCACGCACCTCTGATAGTGGCCTTCTAGTCCAAAGAAAATACGAACTTCGGCCTCATTCTTGGGAGCTACCCGAGAAACTACCGCCTAAACCTTTGATGGGTCCACCGCTATTCCCTTCTCGGACACCACGTGCCCAAGGAATTTCATTTCTCACTTCCAGATCTTGAACTTGGAAAACTTCCCATAGAGTTGGTGCTGTCGGAGGACCTCTAAAACCATTATCAGGTTCTTAGCGTGATCCTCCTCTAATCTTGAGTAGATCGATATGTCGTCAATAAACATGACTTCAAACCGATCTAGGTATTCCCATAAGACGGAGTTCATGAGTCCCAAGAACACATTTGTTGCATTCGTAATGCCAAATTACATGACTAAAAACTCAATGTGTCTATACCTACATCTGAAGGTAGTATTTGATATGTCACCATCCATCACCCTCAACAGGTGATATCCAAACTGCATATCGATCTTAGAGAACCAACCTGCCCCCCTCAGTTGGTCAAAGAGATCGTATATCCATAGAAGAGGGTAGTGATTCTTGACTATCACCTGATTCAGTCTCCTTTTGTCTATGCACAGCCTCAGACCACCATCTGCCTTCTTTGCAAACAAGACAGGACCACCCCATGGTGACGCAATTGGCCGAAAAAAACCCTGTTTCATCAGATCGTCAATCCGAATCCTCAAATCCCTCAACTCAGAAGGTGACATCTGGTAGGTAGCCATCAAAATTAGATGGGTACCAGTTTGGAAGTCTATCCCGAACTCAACATCACGTCGAGGGGGTAGAGTTTCCACCTCTTCAGGGAAGGCATCCATATACCGACTGATGATGCCTAGGACTTTTACCATTTCTACATCCACCAACTCCACCGATAGTTCGGAAAACAAGGATAGGAGGGGATCCGCTCGCCTACTTCTTTTCTATAAACCCCTCTCACTGATGAAAGTTACACGTCAGACACCCAAATAAGAAAACATGACCCTTCCTCGGAAGAATTCAATGATGGAACATTCATAGAACAGAATGTCAATGCCCAGGATGACATCATATGGTTGTATATGCAATAGTAGAGGATCCCGGATAGACTGATGTGGCCCTATCATCAGTCTACACCCTTGGATAACATAAAAAAAGTCATTCTAACCCTCGACCGGCATGCTCAGCACCAGGGGCACTAGAAGTCTCTTAGTGTCTAAACCCAGAGAAAGGGCCAGACTGGGTGTAACAAAGGAGTGTGAAGCTCCTGTATCGAACAAGGCATAGGCAAGAGTACTAAACAATCTGATCATACCTTGAACAACTTCCAGACCTGCTGGATCTGCTGCCTCTGCGCATCTAACTTAGAGCCAGAGGAACCCAGTATTCTATCGGAGCTTGAATCAAGCTAAAATCTATCACCAGCTCCTCTAGCCAGCTCTCTATCTCCACGTCTGAGATACTACCCTCATACTTCCCAAGAGTCACCACTGAAAGACATGAAGTGTCTTCTGCCAAATATCGTCCTCCTCCTCTCGTTCATCCCTCTATCGATCAGCCAAGTCAACCCCCTGGGCCTTGATCCCCCATACTACCCTTGGTCACCATCTGAGTTCCATAGAAGCAAGGTAAACAAGGAATTCCTAAGCCCGAGCAGTGTAAGAGATTGCTTTTAAATTTTCTTAGACTTGTTATTCATTTTAAATCCAAAAAAAATACCCATGAAACATAAGAACACAAGTCATTATGATTCATGTACATTCCCTAGGGTCGTTACCCTGTAATCAGTGTAGCCTCACTTGGTCATTCGGTAGGCCTGTAGTACTTGCATCGGATCACGGGGGGCCCTAAAGTCTAATGTCCTAGCCGGTTTTCCCTAGAATATTACACGCACCAAGATCACCCAACCCTATTTCCCTACCATCCCATGCAATCCTCACTGTGCCTAACCAAAGACTCTATCCTATCTCTCAACCTCAATCCTCTGATACCATTCTGTCACGACCCACCTTCACCAAGATGAGAGAAGGGAAAAATGATTTCCACACCATTTCATCTTCAAGTTGAAGGATAGATAACGATCCCTTAGGCCCGCCTTAAATATGTCTTGGAGTGGAAAGTAGCACCAAGCATATACAATCACATACAAGATGGAAGGAATTCCCTTTTTTCTTTAATTGGATCGGGAGATAAGATAGTAAATCCCAACAACACCAAAACTGGGCGGGGGGGGGGGGGTAAAGGATAGACAAAGAAAACCATTCCCACATGAATGTTACAAAAGTAAATGCCACAATGTACAAGGAGACTACAAAGGTAAAGTACCAAAGAAAAAAAGAAAAATAAAACAACAATGGAAACTATCCCAATGCTTGAGCTAGTATGGCCCTGTACGATCACTGAAGTCCTCCTAGAAACATGAAAGAAGTTTTATATACGTTGGGTGAGAATACAATTATACTCAGTAGGGAAATCCAAAGACTCTCGTGCACAAGTGGGGAGTCATTCTAATGACTTGTGAGAAAAGAGATAACCAAAGAACCTAACAAGAAAAAACTATCCACCCAATCCTCACCAAGGTACACTCTCCAAATAACGCAATTCAAGTAATTTATAGTAATAGAACATCGATATTTGGGTACCCTGCAACACTTTCCCACTTGTTATTGAAGACATATAATGAATCGAAACTCTCCTGCCATTATCACTACAGTCCCACTGCCACTCCCCGCCTGCACACACCTGGGCCATCACTACCACAAATCCCGCCCGCAAACACCTGGGCCTCAACAACCACCCGTAACCATGCTTGCAAACACCTGGTCCAGAACAACTACTTCCACACCCACAGACAGCTAGGCCTCATCCCGAAGACTCTTTGGAAACAACCTGCATGTACAAACATTTATATTCACAACCAACAACCGTGCCACAACAGAGGATCACATCCCCTTCAACATCACCCCATAAGCATCAAATACAACAATACACTTACTAACAAAACAGAATAGGGAAACATTTAGGTTCAAGCACATCATTCATTATGTTCATCTTTATATTGGTTAAACGGGGTGAACACATAAGGATTGATGTTCAATAGGTATCCATTTAACCAACTGAGTTTAGGTGATTAACCAATTTCTACGTTACAGTTATTTAATCATCACATAATGTAAGGGTTCATTAGTTCACAAGGAAAGACCACCAATGACCATGATTTTCAGTGAGCATGAGCCTATACAGTTCACAACATATATAAATTATAAAATATTATAGCATAATTGTCAAACGCACCCCATTATTCATTAACAGTATGTTTATTATCATTTTTAAGGAATGGTTTCATCAATTCCCACAGAAACAGTAGCGTACCCACCCTGCTTGATACACAGTAAGGGGAGAAAAAGGAAAAGTCCCTACCTATTTGATCAAGGATCGAAGTTCTTCACCACGTGCCAAGAACTGGGGATGCGCGTCTTGCTGGGGAGGAATGTCGAGGACTCCAAGGGTGAGCATAAAGGCTCTGACACAGGCACACCCCTTGCCTCGGGAAGGGGAACACCAAACGCACTAGGAAGAAAATGAGACCATCCAAGAGGAAGAAAAAGAAGTAATTCACATGCGATATAAGGATGAGATCCCATTATTACGAGATATGGAAATTTGAACAAATTTAATGTTGGATCATGGTTCCCCCCGCAGTTTGGCAGTTATGCACGATGGAATTAATTGTCATTTAACAATTCTCCTAGGGGGGGGGGTGATCATAACGGCTATGCGTTAAATATTTGTATTTAATCATAAGGAAATGTGTAACAGGGGAGGATCTGGAAGGTACGGGGAAGGGCGTGACTCCAAGGAAAAACAACATGTTTTGGTATGTTAAGGGTTTCTCAACTCTTAGGGAATTTTAGATATTATTTGTGAGATTTAAGTGGCTTGAAATATGGAATTAAATATTTTTCACATACAAATGATATGTTGCCGGAGTGGAAATTTCAGGAACTGGGAAAGAACGAAGACTGCTAGGTGAGGGCACGGTGCCACCGTCACAGTGCCACCCTCACAGTGCCACTGTAACCGATTCCACCATAATTGATGCCACCATCACGGTGCCACCGTGACCGGTGAGTGACCGTCATGGTGCCACCGTTTTGGTGGAGCCGTGTTTTGGAAATGTAATAAACCAGGTGGGCCCGGGACATTACATTCCTCTCACAAACATATATACAAAATCAATAACAAAATACTACAATACCATACACATCATCATTGTTGAAGATTCAAACCACACTGTGAAAAATATAATTCATGCTCTAGTGATCTGTATAAACTAAAAACTTTTCTCCCAAAAGGTAGTGTCACAAACACATAAGGGAATAAACCACTGTTTCAATATCGAGGTCATACAAAGGGTAGTTATTTTCATTTGGTTTCAACTTTTGTGACCATACACCCTGACTCAATCCCCTTAAATCAACATTTTTCTAGGTATGATCCAAGAAGCATCTTAATAAAACATATACTCCTCACTTTACATAGGTAGGACCAAAATTAGTGCCATCATCAAACTATTCGTGAACTTCAGAAAAGAATTATCACCATATTCCTTCCACTCAATCATTATCCCCTTCTTGGTCAAGCTGGAAGAAGATCTTCCAAATGGGTAATGTATTACATGAATCTCATGTAATATCTATCTAATCCAAATAATATATCGAAATCATTATTTGGGATGCTCCTAATAATCCACATCTTAATCATATTTGGGTCCTCTAACAAACATTCCTCCAAGATGATGTGCCCCAATAAGTGTGTCTGGTTAATGAAAAAATGACACATATATAGTATAATATATAATAAATTTCTCTTAACAAACTAAAAAAGATGTGAAGATGTTGGGCATGATCGTTATGAGTCTTGGAGTACACTAAGATTTCGTATACAAATACCACCACAAACTGATCTAGATACGGATGAATGACCTCTGTCATCAAACCCATATACACAACTAGTTCATTTTTTAAACTAAACAACATTATGATGAACTCACAATGTCCATATATAACCATTATCAAAATCCTTAGTTTATCAAAGTTATTTATTCTCAATAGTTGATACCCTGATCTCAAGTCGATCATTGAGAAAACACAAGATACCTTCATTATTTGAAATAGATAATCGATACACTGAAGAGGATATCAGTTCTTCATAGTCATTTTGTTCAACATGTTGTTAATGACACAAAAATGTAATCAATTGCCTACCTTCCTGGTAAATAATATAGATGATCCACAAGGAGTCCAAATTGGATAAAAAATTCCTTATCTTACAAATCCTCCAACTTGGATTTTAACCCTAGAAGCTCAGTCGATGTCATTCTATAAGGTGTAATAGAAACTACATCATCCCTCAACATGATTTCAATAGTTAATTCCATATCTCTCTTTGGTGGTAGCACTGAGAAATCATTAATAATGACATAATGATGTAGATCCACTACTAGTTTAAGGAAATCTATCATAATCCACCCATCATATAACAAAATACTATAAAAATAGGTTGTGATCTCTCCTAATTGCTGAGTAATTGTCCTTACTCGACCCACTACGATATCCCACTCTCCATAGTGAATGTAAATGTCCCTCTTCGGGGATGTGAACACAACTCTCTTATGGTAACAATTATTGTGTGGATGGTCTTTAACAATCGTATCCATACCCAAAAAAAGGATGAATCCAATCATATCTATAATATAGAGATCCCATAAAAAATGATATTCACTGATCACTAGTGAACATCCCTTTCATAGAAAGATATCTCTAGACTGTGTTCCCAATGACATATTGATAGTCATTACCTCACTAACGAACTCCAACTCCATGATCAAATAATTTACAAGTATTGAAGATATTATGTAATTATAGAAAAAAATATCAAATATATCACTAAAAAGGTATGAGCTACTAGAATAGTACCTAACACTATAGATGTCCCAACCACAATCTCTATTAGTGCAGGCTACATTGCATGTGACTTTCCATCCTCTATTCCCTATAATGCTTCTATACTCCCCTAATTAGCACAACCATAATGATAACAGTGTTCTAACCTTATAGTGCCGCATCCACTACCTCTATAACCACATCCATTATAACTCTACCTACCATACTGATATGGGGTAGAAATCCCCCATTCCACACTCTGACTCTTCCCAGCTACTCCCTCAGCACCAGTCTGTCATTGCAACCAGTATAATATATACAACTATCCTATCATGATGTAGGACTGAAACTATAATGGTTGTTAGTGAAAGTATTTACAATAGTGTCATGAACTACCACACAGATGACATATCAGCCCAGTAAGGTCCTCTATAATTTTACCTTCTATCATTGTACTCTGCTTCCAACTACCATAACTAATGATGTCATAATGGAACTTTTGAAACTCTGATTTCACACTTCCTAATTTATAAATAATGACTACCTGTACAGTATTAGAAGCCTCCCTCATGTTCCATTCAGCTATGAGTTCCAGATCCTCAGCATCAAAAAACATGTATATTCAGAAATGATTGACTTGTTACTTAACCTGTCACGTTTTTCCATCATGAAAACCTTTTGGGGTAGCTTTCTCATCTCCTACTAACACTAGAGGAAAAGTATTACAAATCTGTTAAGCTTCCATCGAAATCCATCATGGAAATGCTTCCCAATGATAAATTCTTGAACTCTGTAGCTTTCTATAATCTTATCGTCAATGGATATAAGTTCAACAAAAACCACTCCATGAGTTCGTTCCAATATATATGGCTATTTTTTAATTATCTCTGGAATTTCACCATAGTGTCGATACCCATAGAATATAATAGATAGATTGAACCTCCTCTCAGTTGGAGTGTCCAAATATTCATCTATTATATCTATGGACTCAACACATAATTCATCTCCCTCATGGCCACCCATTATTGTAAAATTTAGGGGATGCTACAACTGAGAATCATTAGTCATCTCAGAAATGTTTTTTCCCAATCCGCCCTGCACCTCATTCCATTAACTTCATTTATCAACCAATGTTCTCTCAAAACAACTCACATTCAACAATAGATGGAACCATTAGTGGCACAAGTTTCCTATCTATAAGACTATTCCAAGCCATGAACCTTGACCATCCCCTAAAAAATTTTTGTGAAGTAATATTCCTTACACTTTCAATCACACATATTAGGTCTCATATAAAAAACATATAACATTTACATTAATAGAATAATCACAATCGGTCATAACATGTCATTTCCCCCACATCTCACAACATGGTTAGAACCATGGTGATATCATTACTCTTTACCATCATACTCCTGGGTTTTGTTAAAAAAAGATAAACAAACATTCATAATCATATTTCAAATTTAGACATCCAAATATTCTCATTTAAAATCATTTTTACAATCTTTATAAATTCAACTAATGCACTATTTTTAAATTTAATCTCCCAATCAAGGAAAATATTTCAATTTATCATCTTACCCATAACCCGTTTTCCATGTCTGTTTGAAATGATGAATTTCTCAATAACCCAGAGTGACTAGAATTATCCAATAAGACAAAATTCTAATAGAATTCCATGCGATGAATCAATATACTAAAATTATAAAAAATAATAATCACATCACACCAAAAGTACAAAACCCATGGTGAAATAATATACAATTGCAATAGCAGAAACCGATACCAATAATATCACCTTGACTATATGGGTTTTCCCTCACACATGGGTTTGCAACTCCCATGTATGAGCTCATTACCAATCCTCGAAACATTCTAGTCTACTGTATACCTTTCCCAAGCCTTAATACAAATGAAGAAGTAAGAAAATGGGAGAATTGATACCACTTTGTAACATCCTATACTAGGATCCATGGGTCAGTGCCCAGATCTGGTTGGCCACATGTCCTCAAGCACACATCCCCATACACTAGAGGCTACAGACTAGAATCAAGGGTCTGATAAGTCATTCATGTGCATACTATAATATCATTTATAATACAAAAGAAACTATTAGAAATAGATAAAAAATATAAATCATATATAACCATAAAAATTACAATATCATAAGACAAAAAAAATAATAAATTCCAATAAATGTGAAAATATTCTGTGAAAATATATGTGCATGTGTTATTAAAACTGAACTAAAAATAAAGACACTAACAACTCCGAAATAGGTACCAAACCATGTATGGTTCCCTCATCAATGACCAATACCCAACCCTAAATATAACACATGGAACACTTCCTTATTATATCATACAATAGTAAAGCCTGTTCGGGTACTAATCTGGCATCCAGAATAGGGAGATTAAAATGTAGTTGGATAGAACCAACTGTGTATAAAAAAGGTCCAGTAAAAAGATAGTATATAATTTCTATAATGAAAACATGTCATTGCATTAATAAATTGATATCACATTATCAATTATTATTTATTTAATCATATTAACTCTAAGGTTTTAGAGGACCCCCATACCTCCAAACAGGCTTCGACTTGTTCCTGAGCCCAATGTTTCCCCTATAAAATATCATATCTAAATTCATTCTTTGACTCATTCCAGAGATCAATGTATTCAAAGGTGATATGATTATTCAGTACCTAATTAGACTCATTCTAGTGATTTTTGTATACTTATTTGAGGACATATATCAGAGTGCCATTATTACCATTATTTTAATTTACACATAATTTCATGAGTTTCCAATAACATATTCATAAGTATGATTAATATGTTACCATTAAAATTTCTCTATAGAATGATTATGTTTCTATTCATTCAAACATAAGTACAATGACTATGTTACCATTTATAATTATCATTTGAATTAACATTTTCCCCATCCATTAATCACAAGTACAGGACTATGTTACCATTTATACTTCTCAATTTTGAATGACCATATTCCAATTCATTCACACAAAATTATTTCATAATTAATTGTCCAATTCAATTCCATTTCTAATCCAAAAATAATTTAAATACATCAATATACTTAATTAACACCTCAATTAATTATCCATGTTAATCCCATTAATTTATTCATAAATTAATTAATTAATAACACAATTAATATCATATAATAATTATTTTTTTGAATTATTTATCTCATTCAAAATAACAAATTTCCTTAATAAATTTAACAATTAATTATCTGGATCATAATATTAAGGCACATAATTAATTCAAAAATAATTATCTATATCTATCCAATTCAATATCTCATAATAAATCCCCTAATTAATTATCTTCATTATTACACAATTATATGATAATAGGAATCTCTGAATTAATTCTCAAATATAACTTCCACAAAATCTTGTTATCATGTCTTCAATTAAATATTTAATAGAAGAATACTCCGAATAATCAAATAGTCAAACTAATTAACAAATTATGGAATTAAATTACAATTTATTTTTATAAATTCGACAATTTTACATACGAACATAAATTCCATTACTATGGGAAATATATTTTTGATCACCAACCTCAATTCATGGATGTGCATTATTTCGATGGAAATCCCCAAAACTCGTGTTGCACAACGACGTATATCAGAGTTTTGGATTTAAATCACTATATCAAGAACAAGGCTATCAACATATAGTCATTATTGATCTATATCTATAATATTATATCTAGATATCACTAAAAATGAAAACATATAATTAAAAAAGAAGGAAAATTCCCCAAAAATGGTCATGGAACGAGATTAGAATAAACTAGAGAGTCATCTAGATGACATCCACAAAGTGAAATAGGAGATGAATTTCAATTCAGGAATTTAATATTGATGAACATAGATTGGAAATACCTGGAACCACTCCATTAAAGTATGAAATCATCCAAAAATTCCTATGTATGTGTCTAGTTTGAATATGAGGTGTTTCAGGGGGTTGTGAGATTTTAAAAATAATTTTCAGGTGATTAATAACAACAAAGATGTTTTTTTGGGAATGAGAACACGATTAGGGTAAACCATGTTCCCAATGTGTGACTCTCAATATCTATGGTCACATGGTTACCTAGGTTTGGGTGAAAATTTTTCTATAACCTTACGCCAACCATGCATGACCCCCTTTTCCTAAAATTTCTGATGAAACAATAGCCAAATTTAACATAAGTCATAACTCTAATCAATGATACATTAATAAAACAAAAAAGTATCTGAAAACATGATCTATATAAATCTAGAAATAGATATTATATTAAATAAAATACAATCTATTTTAAATTCATCATATAATTTTTTTTTCAGTTTTTTTATATTTTAAAAATATTCTTCTTGGGTGAATTGTGTAAAAAACCTTTTTTATAATAGATGGAACATAAGTTCAAGAATTTAAAATTATTATTTATATTTTAGTTATATTATATTCCGAAAATTTTCCCATTTGAATGAAAATTACAAAATATATTACATAAGAATCATCCTTATACTTGATTTTGGTATAAATACATTTTTAGGCATAGAATCAAATATTAATAAAATCACTATATTTTTTATTTATATATTAAAATTAATATCTTATAATTTTAAAATTATAATCAAAAATTTTAATTTTGTATTTGGATAATATATTTTAATGACATTATTATAATTATTGGTCATAATGAGGACTATCCATTGTAAATTTTTGTCACAACAAGAAAAGGAAAAATAAGTTAACTAGGGTTAAAACATTCTAATATTGTCTAAAAAACCCATATTCAATTATATTTTAGGTCGGGATTTTTAATCATATAAATTTAATGTTTATATTTTATTTATTTATAGCCACTTGATCTTGTTAAATATGTTAATAATATTTAAATGTTATGGATAATTAAAAGAGATCCACTACCCACACATATAGAAGTGATTGTCCTCTCCTAAATTATTGAAAATAATTTTGCATTATTTTAAAGAAAACCCCAACATAATTGGATTTTTAATAGTCCCTCATATTACATAGAGGTTTAGGTATCTCCAAAATATTTTCTAGATTTCTTTTTCATAACATAATTATTGTTTTCAAAAAAGGTGTGTAACTCTAAAACGAGTGCTTTCATGTTTATTTCTTCTTATACATAAATAAAGTATATCAATACATGATAATATAATATCATAAATATCTTGTGTACAATTAAATGTCATTATGTTGACTTTAAGACCATTTTTCATCTCATTTTCATCACTTGGAAAATGAAAAAATGTCATGTATCCGTGAGAAACCTCCTCAACAAAATGGCGTGTTATGTATTTTATAACCACATCACTTGTATAGTTATAAATTTATAGTAAAGAATATATATGTTATTTATGAAATTATTATATTTCTATAAATAAAATATTTTATTTATCTTCTTACCTTGATGTCTGATAAAAATGTAATGTTGTGTCTATGTAGGTGTGGACTACAACATCCTAAAACCAAAGAGATACATTTTTAATTTCCTTGTGAAATTAATGGTTATAATGAAATATTTAATACATTTATATTATACATATATCATAAATATTTTTGGCCCCAATGTTGAAATTATGGTCAATGATATTAAAATACAGTTTTCGTAAACTAATTATTATAATTGGTTGTGCGAATGATGAATAGTAGTGATTGATTTATAATTTTTATAGATTCATTTTTATAGAATTGGATGGAAAATTTGTAATTCATAATTTAAATATGAAATTTGTTTGTAGATATATTAATGAAAAAGACATGTTTCACAGAAATACACATTGTTGAAATTAATTTTTGAATGATTAATGAAGGCTACACAATATGAATTCCACATATAATGAATATTAAGTGCTTTTAACGTAAAAAAGAGTTACTTGTGCAAAAAATATGTTTTTTAAGAGAGGAAAAAAAGGCCATGTTGGTATAATTATATAGCTCTTGGAATTATATTTCTTTATATGGATTATTTTTTATGAATTTTACTGGCCTCATATAAATAAAATCTATCCAACCAACATGGAATCTAATATTGGCTGAACCATAGAGAACATGTTGGATATGGAGGTCAAATGTGCTTCAGAAGCATCATCCTGAGCCCTGCCTATAGTCTATATGGGTGGGTGTAATATCAAACAACCATAGTCTTGTGTATAAGTCCCACAAAGCATTAAGGATCACTAGAAGAGCCACTGATTTAGGAAAAACAATGAATGTGGATTCGTGATTTGTAGCCACTCATGCTAGCATATGATCTTTATACTACATCCCCAACATATTTTGCTTCCGATATTGGATATAAGGAATGTGATACTATTAATATTTCTAATAAAAAAATAGAAATTATTGTTGTTGTTTGATCATGATGTGGATTTTTTCTTACTCCTCATTCCACCTCATGGATCTCTCATATTCTAAAACATTCGGTTGAATGCCCAATAGTTGAGAATTTTTCCATCACCTAAGATCACCCATATGGGATAATTTATTTTGGTCTAACTGATATCATTTATGCTATCTAACATCATTCATGCTTGAGAATAAAGCAAAGGACACGTCTTTTACAAATTCCAATATGATTTGAAAAAAGGAATTCAAGAAGTGGATGAGTTTTAGAATACAAATGAGATTCATTTGATCCTAGTATCATGAATGTGATGAATCTCCAGGAATATATAGTAAGGATCCATAAAATTCAATGTATGTTATAGGAATTCTAGAAAGACTAATGTTATTTGAACGACTTGTGATATGAAATTATTTTCAATGATTTTAATCAGACATAGAAATTATATAAAAATTAAATATATTGATATGAAAAAATATCCTCCTAACCATCTGGAAATAAACCCTCATTCATGATAACTGTTAAATGTACATTAAGTAATTATCTTGTTTTTATAGAGAAAAATATATCAACATTAATATATTATATTTCATAAATATGTAATACCTTCCCTAGATATTCTTATATATAGTGAAAGAGAATATATCATGGGAAATAGATATGTGTCTAAAACAATTTATGTTCCTTCAAAAAATACATTTCTACATGAAAAAAATTATGAAAATACATAAATATGTCTTCATCGTCTGCGTTATTCACCCTGATCCCAAACCTATTCTATTCCATGAATAGTTTTTAGGAATCAAGATAGTGTATAAAAACACTTCATATCTAGATTATGAGCTTTATAACATCAATATATTATACACATTCATGTTTTTACACATTAACAATGAAAAAATGTTATGGATGTGTGAACACTTGATTTACATGAAGAAGAGTTTGAAATATTTTTTTGTGAAAAATAAGGATAGTGTGTGTTCAGACCAAGGATGTGATAAAAGACAAAACATTGAATTTTTACACACCTATTATGTCATGGACTTCCCAAACTCATGGAATACACATGCATGTGATAACATGAAAGCATGAGACATTATTAATGTGTGTGAATCATCAAATGTGAAGGTGGGAATGGTTTGTTCATGAATATATATATAAATAAAAACCATAAAACTACCAAAAACAATATTTAAAAGAACATAATAATAAATAATATTAATATATGTGATAGCGTTTGGGATTCCATATAACTCATACAAGAATTGGATCTCAATTTAGATTTATCATGTATTTGGTTTTCATGAAATATTAATTAATAATTTGTAAACATCACGCAAAATTCACATTGAATTCCAGACACCATTCTAGATAAATAATAGCATGTGCATTGTCGCACTGAGGGAATATGACATTACAGTTCATTAGAATATGTTGAGAAAGGATGATATAAATCTTAATTAAATGGAAAGGATAATTTATGTGTAAATTAGAATGTATGATCCTAGAAGTTAATGTAGGATTATTATAAATCATCCAATGATGGATAAATTATAAATTAGAGGTGAGTAATTCTAGTTGGTGCTGGTAGAAGATGAGGACTTTTGGTTGAAAAAATGAGTTGTATGAGTCAATTTGATTGATCTGAATAAAGGGAAATACATGGGTGATCTATTAAAATAGAGTCTCTCAGTTGAAGATACAACATTGTAATCAGTTGTGTAAAAGTTAATAATCGATGTTGGGGGGATACACATTAAAAATATTAGTTTTTTACCAAATATTTTAAATATTTGGTGATGTTATCTATATTACTACTTATACACACTAAGTGAGATTAAGAGATAATATTGTGTGGATCGAGAGCCATAATAATTTAATGTGGATGAATATAAATGAAATGGAATTCCTAAATTGGAACCATGAATTCGGTCCTACCTCTTATTATTTTGTATGACATGAGGCACTATAAGTGGTATTTCAGATTTATTTTCCCTCTAATTATCCATGAATCATTATGACAGAAGTAAAATATTAATTATATCAATAGGTATGGTTTTATAAACATTTTATGGGAAAAATTAACATAGTTTTAATAATATGATATTACCAAATATCCTATCACACGATTTATAAATTAGATATGCTACAATAATGGGGTATTCACCCATTTTTTATGATTCTTCCTTGAAAAAAGTAGTAATGAATTAAAATTCCATATTTATGTCTCTATGATTTAATATTTTCACCTAGGTCTTGGTTCTATAGACTACTAAGGGGTTCTAACACAAAATTATAATATGATATGAATGTATTTCCACGATTATAGAATCCAAACAAAATGATTTGACATGTATGTTTGATTACATTTTAAATGAATAATGGATAATGTATAGATGACTATTTCTTAAAGGTAAATGGGTTAGTCAACAATATTTTCATATTTAGTGAGAATATGTATGTCACTATCATTCAAAATAATTTGATGAGCAATTTTCCAAATTATTTTTATTCAAATTTCTCATCCCTAGAAAAAATAGATTATTTACATATTTATGAAAATATCATTATTCTCATATCTAATGATATGATTAAAATCCAAGAATTCAATAAAAATGATAGACCAAAATTGAATTTGATGATGTAAGAAAATAACAATTAAAAGAAGAAGTGGGTGAAGAATGTTATGATTTTTATAGTGATGTGGATGATAATGAATTTAATTACATTGGTTTCTTTATAAAATAATGTTTCTAGAAGGTAAAAAGGAAGAGAATAAATAAGAACCCAATAAAATGCTTCAACTGTGTAGAACTAGTCATTTTTCTATGAAGATGCCAAATACAAAGGTTGATTAATTATAACTATACTCAGAGTTAGATGATGAATGGTCACATAAATTCAAATAGTATAAGAAGAATAATTTACACTAATGTAGAAATGATAGAAATTTTAAGAAATAATTGTCCAAATATTCATCATCAAATTTTTCATCAGATAATGAAATTTGTTTATTTTCCCAAGAAAAGAGAATAACTGACTCGTCATGTAGCAGGGGTGATGAACACGATAGAACATATCTTGAGGGGAAGTTGATAGAATAAATATAATTTAGTAGGGATTATATCAAATATATCAATATATAAATTAATTAAATTGGGAAATAAACCAAAAAATTAGCAACTAATCTTCATAATAAATAAAAAGTTATTTTTTATTTGGGAATGTAGGATCTGATCATGAAAGAAGAATTTTTTTCAGTTAGAAGATGGTGAAAAAATGATTTTTTTGAAATAATGAAATATGATATGTGATCTGAAGAAATGTTTTTTGTTATATAAGATGAGTAATTTGAGGCACAATCCCTATGTGATAGTGTTTAACATGTGTTGAATATAGCCATAGAATATTTCCATAAATCTGTTGGGATCATGTGAGAAATATATAAATATGGTGCGAAAAATGGAAAAAGTGCACCTAATTTATTTAGGTATATGTTACTTCTAATATTGGAGTTGTGAAAGAAAAAGTAAATAATATAGGTTAAATTAAAAATGTGGGGATATTTCCCTCATATGGGGAACACAAAATATTTCAAGCAATGTTGGAATCCCCCATGAAATGAAAATAACAACACAAATCTAGATCTATTTTGAATCATTCTAGGAAAATAATTATTCATGGTTTTTTTATGCTATCGATTGCATGGTCACATTTATTATTTATTATAGTTTAAAATTACATGAATAAAAATTAGGATCAAATAAAAGGCTTTTAAATTAGAATCATAGGGAAAAATCTAATAAGCATGTGAACATTTCATCACAAAAATACCTAAACAAAACAAATTTCTTATTCTTGCCAAGTTTACAGGGAATCATTTTTGAAGGTCACAAGGATAAGGTATGAATGAAAATTTTAGATAGAGAGGATAACTAAGTGTGGAAAGGGTATAAAATCCAAAATTAATCCAAGGGAAAGACGTGCAATTATTTTTGGATGACTAAAAATGTAATGAATTATTTCAATGTATTCTAAACACATCTATTGATACTAGATAAATAATTATTCGAAGGTGAGAAACAAGCTACATCTAATAGAAATAAGGAAATATCAAAATTGAGGCGGATGTTTTTGAGAGGTTATCCACGTTTGGAAATAAAAATATCCATCAATCTTAGTATGAAATAGTTATTAAAAAAAGATGAATTTCAACGTAATAAAGATGATAGTCAATTTGATGAGACTCAAAACATAAGAATGTATCCCAATAAATCATCCAATGATACAATTAGTGTAATATAATGTCCCATATATAGAATAATATCTTAGTCTAAATGCTACATTTGAAAAACAAATATGTAATTCCTTAATCCCCATTAATATTTGTGTTTTGACTAACAAATCAGGGAATTTAATGATTTTTTTGAGTTTGTCACTTCTGGAAAACATATTAAGATTGAACTTCATTTCATAAACTGATTTTATGAAATGGATAATAATTTTGTATCCAATTATAGGGATAAATCATTAGAATAAAATTGAAAACCGTGGGATTAATTAAACGTTAATGTTAATGGTAATACAATAATGCTTCAATCCCTTGTTCTAAATTATATTATATAATCATTTAAGGGGGAGTGATTTGTTGATTACAAAATTAGATAAATCAGGAGATTTATCATTATAGTTGAACATTGTGATAAATATGTTGTACTATGTGGCAGATTTATCATTTCACATATCAATATGATTATTTACAACCACTAGTATGAGAATTGAGACAATATTAGCATGATTTTACGTGCATGGTTGTTTAAGGAAATCATTTTAAACCTAGTTCGTATGTTTCTTATTTCTTACAATTTATAATCCCATGTAAACATAAAGTATATCTTATAAATTATCATTCCTAAGAAAAATAATTTGATATCTTCACTCTCTAAGAGGTATTCAATATATAATCTTCAAATGGAGAAGAACAGTTTTTTTAAAACATCAACACTTTCCATGAAAATATTATTCCTAACAAGCCATATAATAGAATGATAAAACATATTGAATCATAGAGAGTGCTGAAATCACATATTAACAACGAAATAAAAATGAATATATTGTTGGGACATATGTTTCATTTATTGTACATGATATTTGAATATGTATTTCTTTAAATGATGATGAAGAGTGGTAATGAAGTTAAAGAGAATTGGTTATTATTGGTTGTTTTTATGGATTCATTCTCATCAAATTTAATGTCATAGTTGGGAAATTATCCACGTGAATCATATAATTTAATTATATGATCTTAATTATCGGTATCTGAATAAATGGAGAAAAAATTAATTACAACCATTTTTTGAAGATTAATGTGGGAAATGAAAATGGGTTTCATATTACATGATGATTAAAAGGTGGTCATATAAAAATATTTTCTTTATTCAGGACGTATGATTGATTAGAAAATGTGACGGTATGATTTTGATAACTAAATAAAAATTATAATTATATTTCAATAGACAGATTATTTTTTATGAATTTTATTGGTATCATATAAATAAAATAGATCCAACCAACATAACATCTAATATTAGATAATCCCTTGAAAACATGTGAGGCTTAGATGTCAAACAAATTCTATAGAAAAAATCCTAATCCAAGACAGTTGAGAGAATGTGTGGGCAATATACAATGTATGTATAAGTAAATTAATAATTAAAAAATATATGGGATTAGAGGTGACAAAACCATGTGGAGCAACATGGTTCGGGGGGGGGGGTTAGGATTTATAGCCTCTCAGTCTAGTGGTTGGTTTTTATATATATTTCTCATGAAATTTTATCTCCAATGTGGGAATGAAGGAACACAATAATTTTCCTCTATCACGGAAAACTCAGTCAAAACATGCATCATTCGATCAATTGATCTGAGCCATTCATTCAACCTGGGTTGTTTTATTCCTCATCTAGAAACCTCAATGATCACACATAAACTACACAATTAGGTGGAATGACCTATGATCGATCATCAGGCCATATTTTATGATCATGGTAAATAGATGAGGTATTTGGTTCTAATATAAATCATACACACAATCTATCATCTCACATGTTTGAGAAAAATTTGAATAATTTACCTCTTCGAGAAAAAAATGTCAGATATTGAAATTTTTTTCAAAATTGGTGATTTCAAGATTAAAAATGTAATTTATATAACACCCATCTTATAAACATAATTAATTAGGGAGGCTATATTCAAATTCACCATAAAATTCATCATTAGTCTGAGAAAATCCCAAATGAATTAGGTGATTTTAAAGGGTTATGATGTAGATTAATTTTTGGATTATCAAAGGAGTCTTGGATATGTCTCAAAAAGAAAATTGAAGGTTGTGAAAGAAACGATCCTCAACTCACCTAAATTAAGAATTTCTCATTTGATGTTGTTTATGTCAATACATTGTGTAAGGATCTCTTATTTCTTGAGAAAAATAGGAAAACATAGAGAAAACATTTTTTGATAAGACATAATACCTCCTCACAATATTTTTATGCAAAAGAGAAGAAAATATCCCATTGTCATTAGATAATTATTTCTGACTCTCAAAGTGTCTTCATGAGGTAACATGAAAAATTAATCAATTAGGGATAGTGTAATAATGTGTTCCCCTTATTTTCATGTAGCACCATGTTCATGTTCCTACTTGTCTTGTGTGAAGTGCTATAAGAAACTAAAATAGTTTATACATTCACCCAATCTCACAAAGAAGATATTTCACACAACAAATAAAAAAATTGATTTTGTGTACTAGAATGATGTTGAAAAGTACCAGAATCTTGCATAGTTGATTTGCTCGAATAGGAGATTGAGAGGGATATTTTTTACATGTGAGATGGATCATGTGATAGTTCATACAATGTGTGTACCAAAATACACAAGGTGGATTTCATACAAACATCATATACAAATGAAATTCATAAGATAATGAATAAAAAACCATGTGAAAACATGCATGCATGAGACTCCGGTGAAGTGTGTGAGGCATGAAAAGAGATGGTGGACATGGTCCATCCATTATTAAATGAATAATTAAAAACATTAATTAGTATGACAAACATAATTTAGAAGCATGTAATACTAATTAATATTAATATATAGGCTAGGGTATTGGATTCCATGTAACTCATGAATAAAGTAGATTTTAATTACGATTGTGAATGAATGTTACATATATAAAATACTTATGAATGTTGTTTTCATCTCTTATGCATATCTCACTGAGATTAATAATTTAAACGGAATGTACCATATCTATATAATTAATTTATTATCAATCTGGTCTTTACAAGTGATCATAATTAATTGAAAATGGATGACATACATATTCATTGACTATCAAGGATGCATGAATTGTACAGGAACAAGTCATATTTTATAAGCTCATTGAGGAATATTAAATATAAAAATATAGCGGATCAATACTTATTTGTTTGATAATTTTCCCAACTACTTTCAGGAGTTGATTTAGTCTTCTAGTTGGGGATAGAAATAAATTTTTCTATTAGTTGGATCCAGATAAAAATACTTTCAGTTGGAGTTGTAGGAATGATAATGTCTTTTAGTTGGAGCCAGAGGATTTTAATCACATAATTAACTATAAATAATCTACGTTGGGTGACCAAAATGGTAAGGAGAAGGTATTTTTACCAAACCTTGTGAATATAGTGTGTTTTTTTCTCTATTACTACTACCTCAAACGATGTAATATTGAGAGATAATATTGATTGGATCAAGGAACGTATCATGTTTAAGAGGATGAATTTAAAATAAAGGGAATTTGTTAAAATAATCTTTTAATTCAACCATCCCCTATATATGGAAAATTTGGTCTAGGTCACTGATAATATTATTAATTAAAGGTAAATGCTTATATTTTTTATATCATTTCAATATCATAGTAAAATGAATTTGCTTTTCATGTGTACATGTGATCTACCACATTAATGAAACAACATGATTAATTTTCCTGGCCAACCATTTATGGTTTGTTTTAAAAGTTATTTTTAATAAAAAATAAATATATTTATTTATAAATAAATATTTTTAAATTAATATAATTATGAAACCATGAATTCTTGAACGTATTCATCCTATATGTACTGTTTTTAAAATTACATATTGAAATGTCTTAAAACACTTTTTATAAACGTAATTTATTTAGTAATTCGATAGCACATTCAAATAAATGAATTAATACGAATAATTACTGTTTAATATGTAATAATAAGTATCTTATGAAATTAAATAAATATTATAACATTATTATTCACTATTTTGAATCCAAATGAATATATATGAGTCTTATGGTATGAAAGTTTTCTTTTAAAGACCATTTTAATGCATTTCATTGAAAAACATTCTTCCATATACATGTTCATCAAAATGTATCAATTATGGAATTATATTTACATTATATATTAGTTATATGTCATTTTAAACACCTATGAAATTTATTTAAATTTTTTTACAAGGAATGATCATTTCATTTTAAAAAAATCATTTTTACATCCATTATAAAAAATGAAAAATGATTTTATTAAATATTTACTACATGATTACCCTATCATATCATCATAAATACTATTAATTATAAATATACTAATATATGTTCATATGGTTTCTCAAATTATATCATATTTTATCTCTTTTTATAATATTTAGTTTTAAATTATTTCAAGTGAAAATGATATTTCAACATATTTATAAGAAAAAATTGATTTTTATTTTATTTTTAGGTTCACGTGAGTTTTTATAGGGTTATATGAAGATGAAATAAAGGCATAAAATGAATTTCATCACGATATCGTACATGGAAATTATAAATATTTTCAGTTCATCCTAATTTATCTCATATTGATGGGTGATCTTGTAAGAGCTCTCTAATACATTTGGAAATGATTTTATATTTGAAGGTAGAAATATGGAATATAACTAGGATAGTTTCTATTATATAATTATACAGGCTTTATTATTTCATAAATTAGTTAAGCACAAGGGAATATGGAATATGAATATTATACCACCAGATTCATATTTCATTATCACTAAGGTTTTATATCAAAAACATTTTATTTCATGATTATAGACTGGTTTGTGAACATCTAAATGGGAAATGATGGTTTTACAATTAATTATTTCATGAGTTCTAATGTTCCTCAACACGCCTTCTTGTTTTTTATATGCATGTTAATGGGGTTAACTGTATACCATTGAATAATTTTTTATTTTTATAGATTGATCTATTTTATATATTATCTAAAAGGTTTATTGTTGATATTATAGTCATTTTCTTGGGTATACATGTGTTATCCTCAATAATGGGTTTCATTTATTATTATATCAAACACTTTGAATTTTAATCTCATCTATAATTTTAGAATTATTTTCATTTGTTATATGAATGAGTAACTACCTTATAGAGTTCAAATATAATTATATGGATCCACTTTAACAAACTCAGATGTGTCTTGAATGAAGTAAGGGTGTAAAATTTAAATTGTATTTTTGTGTGGAATAATGTACATTGTGTTAGAGATACGATAGTTATATAAAATTTGTTTTTTATTTTTTAAAAATATAATCCTAATGGGTTAAGGTGGTGTAATTTTTTTTGAAATTCATTCAATTAAACTCATATTTAGGGGTTAATAATGTTAAGGGTTATTATAATGTGATGTAGAAATCCCACTAAAAGGGATTTCACAATTAATTTCCCTGAGGTGTATCAAAATATTTCATATTTTTATAAAACCCCCTTATATGATTTTTGAAAATAATTAAACAAAACAAACCTCCTATGATGCTACTTTTTTACACCTTTTCCAATAATTCCTATTTGGTTTAGAATGACAAATGGGCCCAACCATGCCGGGTAGTACACAAGAGACTTCCATCATGAATGGATAGACTATACAATATAATGGTGAGACTATTCCATCAAATCATATTTTAAATTTTTTGCGAATTTAAAATAATCATATAAAATATAATTATATCACGTAATAATAATTAAAATGGGGTCTATAACAATATAAAATGACATCATAAATAACATTATATGAATATTCATTTATTATGATACTATATAAAATATAATATTAAATTAAATTAAATAAGGGATCTAATCTATCATTGAGATTCATTCCAATACCAGTCTCATATACTCATCAGTCTATTATAGTATGAACTATTAAACAATAATACTGTCTTATATTAAAATTAAATCATTGGGTATTAACTCGCACCAAGATACTTATGATGTGTGTAAGCCTATAAAAGGGAATCCTTAGTCCAATAACCCCAATATACACCTTCATAGTAATGTATATGAATGTTAAAAATATTACAAAAATAAACAATATTTTTGATTCCTCATGTTCTTTCTGGGACACCATGAAGCATAAAAGTATTAAAAAACCAATATAGTAATGGAGAGCTAACCAGACCACAACCTGACCTTTCCATACATAATTTTTCACAATTCATGAATCTAATCACCATGCCAACTGACATTTTTATCCATATAACCCATATAATACCTAGGGACTCATGGTAAAGCATTATCTACAACCATAAAACTAATGGAATGTTTAAGGTTGAGTTTTTTGTTCAATATTTGATATCATATACTCTCTCAATGAGGGAACACTTCCAAAATAATACCTCTATCATATCACCAATGTTAGATTCCATCAATATAATGATATATATCATCTAGATATTATCTTACTCTTTGTATTCATATCATCATATTTTTTACCAAATCACATCTAGAACTCCATCTCACTCATATAAGTCCAACCATCTAATAATATTCCATGATTCCCATGAAAAATACTCTTTATCATTCACAGAACTCAAACCAATACTATCTAACTCAACTGTAGTAACTAGTTAGTACAGTGAAATGCTACATTATTCATTTTAACTAGATATGAATTATGTACCAAGTACTCTACTTTATTATTGTAGTCCCACCCATGCTACCTCACTCATTGTGGGAAAGTCCTTCTGATGAACCCCAACCAAAATTTGTTCTTCCCTATATAGTACACTTACAATAAATAAAAAAATATTCATCGGTCATCACATATCGTAGAAATATATAATATATAGTCATATCCAATCGGTAGTATCTCATATCAGAATGGATCACATATATCCCATCATGTTATCTACTAGGGTCTTCCAGATCCTTAGTAGTAACAACTCATCAATATCACCTAACATCCATTACCATTTTATGACCTCAAAGCCCATATGATTGTATGGGATCTTTCATCAACCATTGGGATCCAATTATAAAAAAAACCTATATTTCAATAACAATATCAAACCATAAATCCCTTCCCATTATATATAATTATGTCACATATCACATCTCCATATGGAGACCTCTCAGCCACTACCCTATGAAAATTATTATTTATTGTCCCTTATAAATATTTTATATAATCACGTCACCTTTGATCACATAAATACTCACCTATAACATTTAGTGGATGTTAATCACCACTTGTGAGACATATGTCTTTTTTTATTGTTAACACTTTTATCTGAGTGCCTAATTCCAAATCAATATCCTTTAGAACACAACCTAAGAAACTACTAATATCATCTCATACCCCACACACACACCCAAGGTCGCATGTAAACCCACAATGAACCCCTTTCCCATGGATACATAACTATTAGAAGATCCCAATTCAATTAATTTATAGTGTTAATAAATTTAATGAATATGAATGAAATACAAGCCTATATCATCAACCAAGGGTTTCTTTTATCCAAAAACACCATTCAAAAACTCATGGAGTTATACTGGATTTCATCTTAATTCATAAAAATAGAAAAAAATTGAATTATTGGGACTACTACCTCTAACATAGAGAATAACCCATAATGAGATCGACTGAACCTTGTACAAGTCCAAATTAACTATAGAGAACCTATCCAATGCTATGAAGTATTAAAAATTAAATGTGATCATTTATAAAGAATTATTCATACTATTTAAAATTTTAAATTTCCCTGATATCTCATTTTGTATGCATGATACAATTAGCCACATACAAAATCATGTGTTTGAATTCAAATTACATACTCTAGAAATATCACACAAACACCACATTTATCATTATAATACCCTACTATTTTAAAAGAATTATATTTTATTTGATAGCATGTATGAAACACAACACTAAGTGAAGTATAGAATATATCACCTTGAGACTTTTCATTATTTTTATTTCTAAATAAATTAAATCTCATCAATAGATTTCATTACATAATTCACCATGTTTATCATTCATTACATATAATAATTATTTTATTTTATAAATCTCTATACATAGGAAATTGAGCATTACCAAAGAAGAAAATACTATTAATATTAATTTTTAACATCAAAATTATATCCTATTTTTTAGAATAGATATTATGAATAATATTATCTACTATATAGAAATATAATTACATTTTACACAAATTTACTATTTTTAATTTATTATTAGTAAAATAATTATAATTTGAAATTAAAATAAAAAATTTCTGAGAAAATATATTTTTTTCTAAAAAATGATTCAATAGGACATTGTGGATATAATTTTAATATATCTCTTAACAGGGTTATTAAATTAAAATTTTACAATGTAAATTTTTTTGAAATCATAATATCAAAATTATAATAGGGTTCGTATTTTGTATCTTTTTGAAAATAATAATTTTTTGATTAATTCTAAGTGAAAGTAAATATTAATTGAAAACAACATTTTTGTGTAAAAAATTTATAATGATAAATTATATTTTAAATAAGTTTTAATATAAAGATGATTCCAATATTTATTCATTAACAAATTAATTAAATTTTAATACAAATTCTTGATATAAAAATATTTATTTCTTTTGAACTTTTTCTTTTAAAAACCATCTTTCTAATTATGTCTACGAGATTTATTTTAAAATAAAATTTTCCTCCTATGTTAAATTAATATGGTAAAATTGATAACCTATTTGAATATAGTATTATTTATATAATTTTATAATTTCAAATTTATTATTTATAAAAATTCTTTCTAAACATATTAAAAATTAATTACTTCGTTTCTGATAAGAACAATATCGTGGGATAAAATAGGATCACAAGGGTTAAATAAACTCTAAAACTTTCCAACACCCATTGTATTTAATTATTTTTAAAATTATATTATATTTTATATAAATTAAAAAATATTATTCTTTTTTTATGATAAAATCATTATTATAATAGAAACATTTCCAAAATAAACCAATATAGGCCACTCACCTAGTTATAAAAATCTACCCACTCTCTACTTTCACTTAACACCATAGAAACATTTTAATCAACCAAATTCTGAAAAAAACAATAACAATCATTCCCCCACTAATCCTATAGTCTATAGTTCGGGTAAATTATATCTTACAATGTACATTGGTGAAATCCGATGGAATATACCTAAAGAAGAGGCAACGTTCTTCAACATGTGTTTTAGTTTTATATCTTCCTCTACCAAATTATGTTCTTATTAAACTATGATGATATATAATATATTTATATTACATGTAATATTAATTTTTTAATATAAATACATGAAATAAAACCATTCCCAATTCTATCAAATGGGTTTTGAAATTATTGTTCATTTTTATGAAAGTGTACCTCCTCCCAAACCATTGTCATTCGTTTTTCCATTAGTAAAACTCATAGTTGTTTATTATAATGGATACAATTTTTATATATGATATTAAAAATATAATTATAAATATTTAATCAATATATCATATTTATACCATTTTTATGGGATATAACAATATTGCTTGTTATTATAGAGGACTACCACCTTTTGAAGTGATGTGATTTCTCTTTCTGTAATGCTTTCCATGGAATGTTATTATAATAAATTTAATGATGATATGTGAAAAAAAACACACAATATTAATTATAAATTTATCATTATTTAATTATAATAGATATCATTTTATTTATTTCATTTTAACTCAAGTAATTAGAATAAAATCGTTCGTTTATGTGTGGATGGTCGCCTTTACGAAGTGATGTGACTCACTTTTTTCACCAAACCACATGGATGAAATATATAACTATATTTATATAAATTATTTAATATTTATGATATTATGATAAATATAAAAATATAATATATATCTTACCTCCTTTTTACAATGATCATTGACAATTATTAACATCGCTCTTGTGTACGTATGACCTACCGTCACCATGATCGAAACGTAAATATTTTTTCAAAACCACCATTAATTATTTGATTTAGATGTTAAAATTATATATATATATAATAATTATGTAAATATTTTCATTCTATAAATGAAATTAGTATATAAAATGTTCATGAACTATACCTTTCATGAAGTAACATGCTTGAGAAAACATGGAAATTAACACTCAATACAATGAATATAATGAATAATTATTAAGGAAATGATGATAATATATTATAAGAAGAATATATACGATATTATAAATTTTTATATGGTTTTTTATAATTTAGTAACTTTTTTAAATACACATACAGAGGGCTAAATCATTCTCAAAATAAAATAAGTGTCAAATATGATATTTCATCTCTGTTATTGTTTCATTAAAGGATATAGTAATGATACACATTTAATTTAATTTCTATTTTTTATATACTTAACTATTTGATTTTAATATAATTAATAGTTAATTATTCATGGTATTATATGTTTATGTTTGCTTTTTTCAACTATGGGTATTTTAATTTAATTTAAAAAGAGGAAGATAAATTCATTACACAATTTCTATTCATTAGGTTATATTACTAGTGTTTTTTCTTTACTATTCAAATATTGTGTGTATAATTACTATTCATTTTCTTATTTATGAACATCCACTTGTTTTATGTGGACTTTATATTAATACACATTATATATTCATTGATTAATTCTCACATAAACATTATGATCCTTGTACGTGTCTATTTCAAAATAATATTCTAGTCGATATTGTTTATTTTATTACTTTAGTTGAGAAAATTATTTATTATTTAAAAATGAAAACATTTTATTTTTATATCATTTTCATATTATTAATATTTTCATGATCTACTACCATTTTCTAGTGTTTAGTTCTAAAAAATTGTATTATTTTTTTATGAATATCCATCATCATTTGTATGTTCGGTCGAAAATTAATTTTCATCCAAAATCATATTTTTTAAAATTGATATTATTTTTTCAACCATTTAAAAATGATTTAATAAAAAAATTACCTAATTTTTTCATTATAAAACGATTTAAATGGAACATTCCTATCATTTTTTGGGTAAGGTAGTTTTTAACCCCTTTTCAGGGAAAAATGAATGTTCTTTTTAACCAGTATTAAATGAATGGATATACCATATGACATATTAATAATTTCATTTAATATTCCTATAAAATTTTACAGTTTAATTTTAAATAATATTATTTTCCTAATATTATATAAATTCTTAGTTTTAAAATATGATTTTCAAATACCTTTTTTTGAACTGTTTTATGTTTCTAAAAGTGACTATCAAAATGAAAATGATATTCTCTTCAATAGTTCTTTTACATATTTTTAATGAAATTAATATTAATTAATGAAAAATACATTTTCTCTTTATACATTGTATATATGATGTATTTATGAGATTTTTATTCTTTATAATTATTTTTTATGTTCATTTTTATCATGTGCAATATTTAAATTGACATTTTTGATTCGTTATTGTATGCATCGACATTCCTTTGAAATATTCGATTTCATGAGATGAGTGGACAGTAAATTTCCCCTAAATATAAATATTATTTAAAATGAATATTTTTATTTCGTAAAACATATATTTCATCTACAACTAGTGTTATAAATTGAATGTTCTTTATTTATATGTGAAAATGCTGAAAAATAATTATTCATTAATCAATATTGATATTTGATGATAAAGAATAATGACAATAAATTAAATAAATTATTCAATATTTAAGGGATTTATGGGACCAACAGTCCTAGGTTGTTCCAAGTTAATGATATCCCATTAATGTATCAATAGTCTCATGAAATTAATCAGTTAGATTTATTTAATTAAAATTCTTTCTTACCAGGTATTGTAAACGTTATGGGGAATGGAATTGATGCTAGAGGTATCTTGTTCCTATAACATTACATACAAAAATAAAAAATTTCATCATTACAATTTAATTAATTATTATCCCTTAAATTTTCATAATCATATTATATATAGAGTCATTTAATTATATGTTTATTAGTCAAATTTCAAATAATTTATGTTAATTTTCGTTCTATGATCATTTTGAATTAACCAGTTATGATAGTGAAATTATTTATTAATTGGAATGTGTTTTTAGTTTTTTAACATTATATATGGAAAATTATCCATGAAATATTCACATTTATATTATCTATATATTTTCACCCTTCTATTTTTATTGATTACAGGATACATTTGTTTTATTATTTACATTACCAAACATATTATTCATTATTGATTGGTAATCTAAATCAAGCATACAAATCATTTTAGTTATCAATTATATTTATTAGATTCCATATCATTCTATGATATTTACCTCAATTAATATGTATGTATTTTCTAGAGGTTATTATTATATTTACAAAAAATTATGGTAATTTATATATTCAAATCAAATAAAAGAA
Organism: Viscum album; assembly: GCA_963277665.1. NCBI lineage: Eukaryota > Viridiplantae > Streptophyta > Magnoliopsida > Santalales > Viscaceae > Viscum > Viscum album. The sequence goes on along the minus strand of OY728163.1, from coordinate 1,796,173,564 downwards.
CCATATATGTATCTAGTTTACGATGATTCATAATCTATTAGTCCATTCAGGATATTGTTCCGTGAATATTATTCTTATGTAAAAATGTAGAAACACACTTTGGGATACTAGATTATAGGTCCTTATAATTGGAATCAAATAATGTATAATTGAAATTTTGGGAACTAGATTTAGTAAAAAATTGATTAGGTAACATAACTAGGTAATATAATATGAGTATTTGTAAATAAGAACATCACAAATATTTTTCAAGGAACATATTATGTGTTTTTCCACCTAATCCAAATATGTAAGGGTATTTCAAGTGGAATTGATTTTGTAAATGAGGTTCCTTGGGGTAATAACTCTAAAAATGATAAATTGGCATTGACTTGAATGTAATATTGTTCACAACAGTGGTACATATTTTGAGTATTGTTTGAAACAGATGTGGTATATTCATACGATAATTAAAATTATATTTTCTTACTATTTTCAATTATTTGAATAGATGATGAAAATAAATGTCCAAGATTAAACCAAAGCTATCATATATTGATAATAATGTGTCTCATGGGAACTATAAAATGTTTTATGTGTTGAAAATACATCCATGAAACAATGAATTACCTTGGAAAAATAGAAAGTATGATATAAGGAAATAAATCTCATCATAGGGTTCAATTTATATTTTATTGTATTAAATATTGAGATCTTGTGAATTTTACAAGTCAGTGAAAACTTATTAAGTTTAAAATTTGATCATGGAAGGAATGATATTGAAATAAAAATGAAAAAGTAGTTAAGTATTTTTATTCAAAAAATTCATTTATAGAGTTATTTTTACAAATGGTATTTTGGTAATATGAATAATTAAACTTATATGTATATTGTTGGATTTTGGAATCTAACGTGCACCCATGAAATTAATAATTATTGATCCTATCATGGGTAATTGAGTTTAATATTAATAATATGTTTAATGTATTAAACACTACTTATTATGTGTTATGTGATGGGAGTCAGCTAAGGATACTGATATTATGGGTGAAGGTTACAGAAACCCTATGCTTTCATAGAAATGATAATTTTATAATAATTTTATTATATATTATAGATATATGCTTAAAGGTACTGATAAGTACGAGGATGAATATGATTATTAATGAAATTAAAATAATTTTCAAATAAAATTATTAGAATTTTTAAAATATATTTTATTGAAATCCTTTGAAAAAGTTATTTGTATTGATGAGTTTTATTTCATGTATTCACAAAAACATTTGGGAGCATTAATTTAATTAAATTAATATACTTAATATAAATGGAAACCATGAACTTAAGTAAAAACCCATTATATTTGGAAAAGATACGTGGCAAAAACTCATGAGATAAGGTTGATAATGCTTTAGTGCGTACAGTTGTATTATGTGACGTACAAGATAATATGTTACTTTTTTTTTCAGATAAATGGTATTGTGCATATGTATTAAGGTTCAACAAGTAGTGTTACTATCTAGGATTAGAGATTAATTATTTATATTAGATAACTTATTATAACCATATAATATTTAGAAAATATTTAGGGAATAATGGAAATAGTTTACATCATTTCATGGATATTATAATCCATCAATATTGAATTTTGGTGATTTAGCCATAAAAAATTAATTTTTGGATATTAATTTTAGGAAGAGAGCGATTAATTGAGAAGTGATCAATGAATAGCCAATGGATGTAATTGTACTTATGAAATATAAATATATCATGTAATTATATTTCTATATATTCCAAAATGATGCGAAATTGATATTGAGTCAATATTGTTGTCATATGACATTTATTTATAATGAATTAGATAAATATTTAAATCATCATAGTTTTTTTGAGTACCATAAAATTTTATTAAAATTTTAGTTTCAAGTATTCAATAAATCATATCACTCTCTATAATTATATACACTTTTATTTCCCATTTCCATTTCAACACATTCCAATAATGTTATCCTACATATAATCATAGTTATACTTTATTCCATAAAACCATTTTACTTATGTTTCTCTATTATTAAGAGGAATTTTTTTAACCATATTATTATGCAAGCATATCAAAAATGGTATTTCAAAATGAAAATAAATTTATTTATGAGATTATGATTAAATTATGAGGACACATTTTGTTTAAGGTCAGGAGAATATAACACATAATGATTTTAAAATAATGAGATTGTAATTTATATCTTGTATGACATGCCACAATAAGTATATATGGTAATAAAACTTCTGAATAGTATATGATTTATTTACATAGAAATAAATTATATATATATTTTAGATTTAATTATAAAAAAAACTAGTTTATATTGAATTACATTCAATAATGAGTTACTTCCACATCTCAAATTCCACACAATTGTGAGATTCACCAAACATAAATATATTATTAATTTTATTATTTAATAAGAAAGTTATTACATAGTCATTATAATGAAGGGTATAAATGTGATTAACATACTCATGAAAATATATATTTTACATATATTTATTAGTTATCTATTGATTAGTAATAAACTAAAAAAATTTAAAATGAATGTAAATATTTATTAAAAAGTATTTTTTCTTCAAAAAATGTTTAATCATGCTTTACAGACATAATTTAGAATCACTGTTTAACAATTCTTGAAATTTAATACAATTAAATTAGCATTCTTTTCTAAATAATATTATTAAAATTATCAAATAGTGATTTTTTTGAGTTTTTTTGAAAAGAATGAACATTGGATGAGTAATTAAAAATACTAAATTATAAATTGAAAATGAATTTTTTATATTATTTATAATGAGAATTTATAAATAAAATTGAATATAAATTAAAATTATTTTAATTATATATCAATTTACCCAATCTATATTATTATAATTATTTTCATTTTTAATTTTTATAGAATATAATTGTAACATTATGAAAAATTATATTTTCAACCTCGCATTCTCATAGCATTTATATGACTAATTTATATTTATTTTTATCCACTTATGTGAATTGAATTCAGAAAAATGTATTCCATATATCAAATAAGAATAATTTATAATTTTTAAAAATTTAAAATTAAAATTTTCCTAACCTAAATAGTGAAAATACTTAAAAACTAATTATAATGGTGATGGTAAAAATTTATTTACTAATTGTTAAACTAAGAATATAAAATTTAAAAATTAATAACTAACATGTTTAAAATCCATTGGATGTGAATATTTTTACATTATACATTATAGGAAAGATATTTTTATATTTTTTAGGATTTTTTAATTATTAAAATGTTAGCGTGATTGAATCAATTAATAAGATGCAACTCTATAACTCACCTAAATAATAAAATCCCCCTCCCTTCTCCACAACACATCGTTTAAATAAATTTATTCTAAATTGACACCCAAAATATATATCTAAATAATATCCGATAATATTATAAACATTATATTGGGAATAAATGATCCCAACTAAGACCTTTGGAGTAAACCTAAGGAAGATACCCGAAGAAGAGGTAATGTATTTCAAAAAGCATATTTATTTTATTAATTCCTAATTCTATTTCAGTTATTTTTAATGTATAGTGAGATAATAAAATATCTATCTTCTATAGGTAGATGATTTTTATTTATAATTACATGACTTAAAAGGTACATCTTCAATCAAAATGGAATGAAATGATCATTCATGTGTATAGAAGACTACCAAATTTCAAAGAGTTTTAATTCAATTTTCCTTTACAATTTAACACAATTAATTATAATGATGTATGTACAATATATATTTGAAATTTAAATATAATTATTCATATATATTAATTATTTAAAATATTCATTTTTTACTTTCCATTCCATAGGCCATATCCTAAGGTCGATCATGTGTGTGGAGGACTATCGCTACACAATGTGACATGATTTGGGTTTCACTAATGCATTTAATAGAAAATGATAAATACAATGATAATGATGGTATGTGATATAAATGAAACAAATATGACATTATAAAAATATTTAACATTATATATTTTATATATCTCATTTTTTAATTTTCTTTTCACTCTTTTAAAGTTGATAACATTGTTCATTTACCTATCGAATACCCCCTTCAGGATGCGATAAGACAATATTTTCATAACCACACCACATAGATAATAAATATAATTATATTTAATGAAATAATAAAATATATATAATCATTTTATAATATTGTAATATTAAAATATTTCTTAACTGTATTCAATAAAGATGTTAGAAAAAGAAAACATTGCTCATGTGTAGGTATGACCATCCACGTCCATGATCATAACATAATTAAATTTTCATAACCATTTGTTATTATTTATTGTAAAATTATTATTTCTGTATAAATATTATAATTATTACATGATTAATATTTTGTACATGAAATAACAATATAATATATGCAAAAACTAGACATTTCATGCCCAAACACACTTGAGAAAACCGGACATTTAAAACCTGAAACAATGAAAATAATTTTTTTATAGAATGGGTGATAATATGTTATAATAGGGGAATATATGATACTATAAATATTAATATGGTAATTTTATAAGATAATAACTTGTTTTAAATAACTATATATGGGGTTATATCATGTTCAAAAAAATTTATGTTTGAGGTAATGTATTATGTCTCAATTTCATTTAATTAAAGAAAATAATAATGTTTTGAACCAAATGTATTTTTTATCGTCTATATAAATCCTATTTTTATGTAATATAATGAATAATTCATTATTCATTTCATTCTATGTTTTAATTTTAATTATGTCATTTGTTGGGAATTGAATTAAATGTTATCAAATAGTAACTAATTTTATAACCCAGTTTATTTTCATTCTGTTATAGTACTCATTTATTGTCCATGATATTATAACATTGTGCATTTAATTCCACATAATTATATTTTAAATGTTTTTTCACTTGAATTTTGTGGATTTACAGTTGATACACATAATATATTCATGTATTAATTCTTTCATTAAGGTTATTTTCATTTTAATGGTTTATTTCACATTCACATTCTAGTAGAGATTTATTATAATTGAATTTTAGTTAAAGGAAAATATTTTATAATTTTCGTAATAAAATAACATTCATATTATTATTATATTTTTATTCAGGATATTTTTAACTAACAATACCATTTTTAGACTCTAATTTACATAAAAACAATTGATAAAATGATTTTTTATGAAAATAAAAATTTATTTCGATGTATAGTTGAAAATATGTTTTCATCTAAATCAAGGTTTTCTAAAAAAAATATATATTATTTTTTTTATCCTTTACAAATGAACTATTAAATCTATTTTTATATATTATTTTTTTTATGAAATATTTTTTTTATTTTTTTCCAAACAGGATACAATTCTATAATTCTAACAGTAAAAAATGAATGTTCTGTTTAACTTTTACAATATGTTTGAAATTACCCACTAACATGACAATAATTTTATTGAATATTCATTTTTATTAATACATGGTTATATTTAAAGACAATTATTTACAAATAATAAGGGAAGGTATTAGTTTTAAAATTTTATATTTAATGAAAATAAATGTTAATGTTTTTTATGTTTCAAAATATTATTTTCCAAATTTAACATTTGTTTTCCTAACTATTTATTTAATAATAAAAAACTATTATTTAGATTAATCAACAAAAATATAATTCTTAATCCAATGGGTATATATTGTTTTGAAACTATTCTTATTTTTTCTAGGGATGCTTTTTAATTATTTGTATTATCGAATTAATTGATTTTCACTTTATTGAATGATTTTGGGTTCATAAATATTCCATTCATGTATTCATATTCATGTGATCTTTAAAAAATAATTTTTCCCCCTAAATATCATTATTCATTATAATAGATAGGATTATTTATAAAACTATGTATGATTTCTACATTAGATGTTCTACATTGACTATTATTTTCTTATATGGGTAAAAATTGATAAATATGAATTTCATTCTCAATAATGATTTATAATTATAATCCACATTTATAATGTATTAAATTTATTATTCTAAATTTATGGAATCATATGTACTTGAATACACTAGTGGGGAGAGTTTTATGATTGCCCATTGATGAATTATTAGTCTCATGTGATAAATTAGTTGCTTATCCTTTGATAAATAGGTTTCTATCAACCAGTTTTATAACTATACAAAAAAAGGCCTTGATGGGAGAGGTATCATGTTCCAGATACATGATCTATACTAATTAATATTTTCTTTTTCTATAATTTATATTCATATTATACCTAATAATTTCAAATTGATATTATATATGGATTCATTTGATTCTCATTTTAAGAATAAAATGTCATGTTATTTCATTTATTTGCCAAAAAATATTTATTAATATATATCTAGTTTTCAATGTCATGATATAGAATATATTCAAGGTGTTTAAGTTGGTCACCTTACCATATTGATTATTTTGAATGATATTTTGACATTGATATTATATATGTAGGCATTTAATTCTCCATTTGTTCATTACATGGAATGTCTATTCAGCTATTTACCATAAAATATGATTATTCAATATTTATTTATGGTATCTTCTATTGTACATAACTCAAACGACAAAATTTGAGCTCACCATAATTTTTTTAATTTCAATGGAATTCCCTGATGTTTACTATGACTGACATGATACGATATGATATAGAATATATTGGTATTTAGGTAATAAATTTTCTCTAATTCCTTTTTTTAAATGTCATTCAAGAATAAGTATACAAATATTTTTATAATATTAACAAAATATTTTTTCCTCATGGATGTGATTCCTTGTATATAACACCACTATATTAAAGAAGATTTCAGCTCTGGGGTACCGATGTCTCAGTTTCTATAATATTTTTGATTTATTCAATGATATTATTTAATTATTACATAAATACTAGCCATATTCAAACCAATATCAAGGGATGGAAATGAGAAATTAAATAGATATAATTTTGTAAGACCATACCTAAAATCAAAACTAAAATGCAATCAAAAGTTTCCCCACGGAAGGGGAAACTTTTAATGATTACAGGACGAGTTTTCAACCAACACATCATTACCAAAACTACCAAAATTAAAAGGTAATGATGTAGAAGTAATTGGTTTTACACATGAGAATGTACACTAACAAAGAACTCATTTAAATAACCGAGTGGTCCTTGAAATAAATTATATTTTCCCAAATAATTCACTAAATGGACCTTACTTATAGTGGAGTAGACACCTCATATACCCTGAATAATGGCATGGACCCTATGGTTCCATGAGTGCCTACTCTGTAGCTAAAACTCATCTGTTGAATAACACTGATCATTTCTCCAAGGCTCTTCATGGAACTTAAAAAAACAACTTAGACTCATTTCATATCTAAAAAATTCTTCATTATATTATCTAATTACAATGTTTCTTATCAGAATCCCAATTATAAAAAAATTATCAAAATAAAAAATTGAAATTCTCTTTCAAAATAATGATCAATAAATTTGTTTTTCGTTACAAGTTAATATAAGTTGAATATAAAAATATAAATAAAGAAATTTATATTTTGTACTATAAGGCCCTGGCCTTAAACCTTACTTAATATTGAATTAAATGAATAATTCACATTGAGGATATTTTCAGGTTTATAGTTTTATAGAATTAGATCATAAATCATAAATTACATTCCACATTTAAACAAAGTGGTTACATAAAAGATAGTATTCATTTTTTTCCATCAATGGAAATATATTTAAAATAAAACATGGATTCTTTATTGACACTTCCTTGACACTATCATCATGTCATGCACCTTTCCCTTGACCTGTGAATAACATTTCAAAAACATGGGATGAGCATAAAAACCTCAGTAATGGGTATAAAAGTATGAAAAGAAAACATTAGTCCATGTATGAAAACATACTTTACTCATATAACATATGAATTTTAACATTACTCATAAATTAATGAATAAATCATAGAAATCATAAGACATAAAGGTAATTTGAGTCATTCATAACATTCTTACGTAGGGAGTAACCCTCTTGGTTATGTTTCGAATACCCATCACAGTATATTCCCTAAATCTCTTCGGAGAAACCTCAACGTTTAACCCCTTTATGTTACCCAATGCATTGGAGAGCTATATCGGGCTCACCCGCCCTTATTTTATCATGTAACCACCCATCTTCATAATAATTCCCAAGAACCATAACATAATCGTATCACATAAAACATGCATAAAGGAAACATAAGATTTCCACTTTTCAATCACAATATATCAATATAACACATCGATATAAAAAAATTATGAAAACAATTTTCAATACCAAAATAAAATAAAAGTAAAAAATTGTATTTATTTTTCATTTAAAAAAAGGTATGGCGTGTAGAGGAATCCGAAACTCAAATAATGGTCACGGCGGCGTTGTCGCCGCATACGTACGACAAAAACATTCCCTTTTTTCATTTACCAAAACTCTTCGTATAAAAATATACATTTTGTATAAACAAAAAAGTCAAAGGGGTTTATACACCGTATAAATGTAGGTTGTGTATAAAACAAAATATGCCTCAATGAAAGGAGATTGAGGCGAAGTCCCATACAAAGACGATATCCTTGGATTAAGGATAAATCAATTACATAATTATGTTTGACAAACGAATACACCAAATATAAGTGGATATTAATTGTAAAAAAATCATATTATATTCACACATATTCATATAACGACATATTCAAGGAGTAAAAGTTTATCCCAATGAATCAAAATTGGGTTAAGAAGTTCCCTTGCAAAAATCCGACAGCCTAATGGCGTTACATCAAAATTCAGAAAAAGTGTTGATGAGAGATTAAAAGGGAATCTCATCACATCGACATAAAATTTAAATCAATAAGGATATATAATAACATAGCCCAGCATAATAGTATGTGAATTAAAAGACATAACAAAATAAGTCTTTTAAAAAGAGGAGGGTGAAAGGTTCCCTTACCGACTTGGGTAACTTTCGAAATGTACACCCCATTGAAGAAGGGTCATACAATGAATATGTAAATACCCATAAATGAAATTATATTAAACAAAGAGTATAATAATGGGAATTACATACACCACTCAAAGTAAATGGTGGAAAATGTAGCATAAATCTCACGGGACTAAATGTGAGATGAAAAATCCCTTATGAAAAGTCGGCAGCCAAACTTCGCCACTTAAAACATCCAAAACTGGATTGATGATATAAAATAGGGTCTCTCATCATATTACAATAAAATTTACCTAAATATAAATATAAAATAACATCCCTTATCATAAAAAATATCATATTAATAGAAGTGAAATAAAGGAGAGTACTTAAAAAGAAAGAGAGAGGTTAGATCTCTTACGAAAATTCGGCAGCCTAATGGGGCCACTCAAAACATCCAAAATGGATTGATGAGAGAAAATAGGGTCTCTAATCATATAAAAATTTGAATTATAGTAGGAGTAATATAAAATAACATCTCAATCATAATAATGATGAGCTTAAAAGGAATGACATAAAACAGTGTTCTTAAAAATAAAGAGAGGAGTATGATCCCTTACCTCGTGTCCGACATGACTCGATCGTTCTTTAATCTCCTGAATAATAAAATTTCGTTAGTTTATAGTTTTTTAAGGACCAACTTTAATGATTATTATTTAGTTAATATCACATATTATAATGTTATAATAATTGGTTAATTAAGTGAGTTCATATCCGATGTTTTTGACGATGTTCGGTACATGAGTAAAAATCGAACTTGTTGGAAAAGAATTTTCCTTGTAGTTATAGTTACATCATATCCAGAATAGTATTGATGTTTTAAATATCATATTTATCCAGTATATATTCATTTTATATTATTCCATAACATTTGGGGATAAAAAATTAAAAGCACCGTTCATGGAGACGGTAAGCCGTATGTACGCATGAACGTTACATTCATTTATTTGTTTTGTATTAAATGGAATTAAATAATAATTATATAAAGGTATATTATAATTAAAGTAGTATATAATATGAAATACCATTAATTCAATCCATTATATTTCCCACATATGTCAGTAACGAATCAAATCACATTGAGGGGGCGGTAGTCCGCACTTCCTAAAATGATGATATCGCGTTTACCCATAATGGAAACCATAAAGGTAATCCATAACTGAAAAATAAAGAAGCTTAAGGAAAACATAAAAATATTATATATCATATATAAATATAGTGACATCTTAATGGCCACCTTTGAAGGTGATAAAATAATATTGAATAATCATTGTTTCGTGAGGCAGTAATTCTCCATCCACAGAAACAGTATATTCTTTAACCATTAGACGGAGGTGTGTGAAAGTGTAGCTGGAATCCTTGTTATAAAAAAATCGTAGTATATTTAATATACTGGTTTTGTTAAAAAAAAGTAATAAAACGAGTTTAGGGGCTTGGAGAAGATTAATAAAACAAAAGAACACAAGGGAAGACATTACCTTTAAATCAGGTAACTCTCTTTGATTTGAGCTCAAAGGATTCCTTGGAAAGGATTCTGCCCAATGTGAGGCTTAAATTATGAATAGAGGGATGTAGAGAGATGAAATGGGAAGGGTTTGGCCGATCCAAAGGCTTGATAGGTGTGTGTAAGGTGGTATAGGTGGGGGCATTTTATAAGAGGAGAGAAGGGGCACTCTTGGAAAGTTATAAAATATTACTTTATTATAAAATGATTTTCAGATTTAAAAGGTCCCAAAAGGATATATTTCAAGTATAAGGTGATACGGTTTTGAAATCCACCAATCCAATAGGTTTGTGACAAGTGTAAGACTTAGATTTCACACTATCTTCTCATTTTATTTAAATCGTTCATTTATGAGGTAATCACTGCATCATCACGGTGTCATAAATGAATTAATTTATTTAATATCTAAAAATTATAAAAAAAATAACATGATGTAGAAAATATTTTTATTTTTATAATTAATATTTATTGTCAAAAACATGGCTTGAATAACCCCATCTAAAAATTGTTTTAGTAAAACAACACATGTTTGTGACATTTTAATTTTAGCTTAAAATAAAAAGGTATTAATTTCATTTTACAAAGAAAGTGGATCCATGGGGTCCCCAAGTTGTCTCGTGGATTGTCTTGGTCGGCCATTACTCATCCAATGAGGTTAGGACATGTGTCTAGTTCATATCATGTTATTAAAACATTATTTTTACCTTAAACTACACTAATTACCTCTAATCGCGATTAAAACTTAAAAGTTACTATTTACCAAATAAATTATTTTAATCCCATTGAACAAAATTTTACTTCTTAATGACAACCATGTGTGTCTGATTTTTTAAATTTAGAACACAGTGGTCGTAAAATTTCATTTAAACGAAAAATCAGTTTTTTAAGTACCACTTAGTGGTTTCGCTATTCATAAAAAATTGAAGTTTTCCAGAAAAATACAAAAAATTTACCCTAAGCTATATTTGATATTCCAAATTCAAAAATGATATATATTTTACAAAATTAAAAACATATAATTTACATTAATTAATTTAATAATTCATTTCCGCTGTCATAGCAAATAGCGTGTTTTTATGAAATAATATCTATCAAAAGATTGACACTAGTTTAACTCAAATTTCAATTTGAAATTAATTCCAACGACCACTATTGGATTAAATGGTAAAAATATATTCTTATTTCACTTTAAAACCAATTTAAAAGATAATATTATCATATAAATAAATTATATTAAAAAGATGTTTTGAATTAAAATACAATAGTTGTCACTATTCATTAAAAAATGAACTTTATCGGAAAATACCAAAAAATTACACAAAGTAAATTTTGATGTCTTGATTCTAAAGAAAAATTTTATTTTGTCAAATATAACACATAAAATTTTCAAAAAGTGTATTAGAAATTGGTTCATCATCAAAAGGCGGTTAATCGACATTTTAAAGAATATTAGAATGTTTACGCTTAAAATTGGATATATTCTCATTTTTTATCCTATAACATTTATTGTAAAAACTAAGAATATTTGACAAAAATATATATTCATTCGGTAGTTAGTTATTTTCATTCCCACCATTACAACGGCTAGGCGTTAACTACAATTTAAAATAATATTATTTTTTTATTAGAGTGCAACGTAAGATTCCCAGGAAACTCGTTGTTGCGTATTGGGTACACCATCGAGCATAGCATAACCTTTAAAGTTATATTAATATTTTATTCACAAATATGGATAAATGTGAAAATGTCATATTCTTTATTTACCTAGGGTGTAACATCCTTTCCCCCTTCTGGGAATTGCGTCCTCGAAATTTTAAAATTGGGTTTGGAAACTTCATTGAAAATCCCACATCGAAACAAGAGTCAGTAAAACAATCACATTAAAATAAAGAAAGAGAAGTACAAAGGTCACCCGAGTTAACCCATACAATGATTACATGTAGGAAATCATGGATATGGAGGAAAAAACAAAGGGTCATGTTCTGAGGGAGAGTGATTGTAAACATGTCTAGGTGAATGTTAACCATAAGAAAATCACAAACTTGTGATAGGTTAAACGGTATTCGATTCCCCAGTAGGAAATGTTAACAGAAAACATTTTTGATTAAAGTTACTCTCCATTGAGGAATTTATTTTTGATCATAATGAAACATACTTACTTGTCATGTTGACTTTCAAATTTTACTAGATTTCTTGCAGGAACTCATATTTTCTCCAAAAGACGAGTATTTAGGATGACTTGTTCACATTAAGAGAGCTATAATGAACATCTAGAGAATCACATATTCCCAAAATTTGAATTATATACTTCACATTTTTATAGAAAATAACCAAAACTAAAACAAAAAAGGTTAGTATGAGATCAGATAATACCCAAAAAGGATAATTCTTTATAAAAAAAATCTATTCTTAATCTCCAAAATTTGTCAAACAATACCCAATGTTCAACAAAGACCATTCAATAAAAATCTATCCATAAAATTATTCAAAGTAAACAAAAATAATATTGAAACCCAAATATTTTAAGGATTTAATCACATAGTCTTCCAAGGTACAAAATTAATATTTATCTCCAAATAACATTATTTTCTTTTAAAGTCTCACACTAAAAAGTAATTAACCTAATAAAATATCTTCCATGATAGGTTAATCATTTCCATAGATAACCCAAAATAAACTTACTCTTGATTCTTAAATTCATCTAACTAAAAATAATTAGTCAAACTAACCAGAGACTTCACATAGTCTAGTGGTAGGCGATGAATACCAGTCGCACTTTGGTTATGGGTTCGATTCTCGTAGCTTTGTCCGACGCGACGGGTTGTCACACAGTCTGCGTGTTATCCTTTTTCCAAAACTATATAATTCTTAAAACATTCCCCAAAACAAGATAAAATCTTAAAAAATAACCATAAAATATTTTAACCTTAATTTTATCTCATTCCTTTCATATTCCATCATATCATAGAGTAACCCATAATTACATAAAAAGTAAGGATCATATAAACCCTAATGGTAAAATTTATAATTATTACCTGAATGTCCACATCGAGTTCGTCAGCTCATACATGATGCATTAGAGAACTCACCAAGGTTCAAGTGGTTGATCAGGACTCCTTAATAGTTTGTTTAGAACAACCATGAGATTCCTTATTGAATCCCCCATTTCATCTAGTCTCTTAATCAGAGAACCACCACAGTTTCCTTCAAACCTATTGTCACTTTGGTGCCTGCTAGATCCATCCATTAACTAAAAACAGAAATGTCAGTGATATTATATCAACAAAACCATCATGTAATAAAGAGGAAGATAAACACTAAGATATACTTACTCAATCACTTTATCAAAAACTAGGACTATTTATGAAATCCTAACCATTATGGTAACGTCACTTATGCCTAGAGAATACCCTAATTTCTAAAGTTATCAAAACTGACCTCTGATACCAACTATAATGCCCCGAACATCAACCTTACTTAATATTGAATTAAATAAATAATTCACATTGAGGATATTTTCAGGTTTAGAGTTTTATAGAATTAGATCATAAATCATGAATTAAATTCCACATTTAATCAAAGTGGTTACATAAAAAATAATATTCATTTATTTCCATCAAAAAAAACATATTTAAAATAAAACATGGATTCTTTCGTGACACATTCTTGACACTATCATCATATTTTGCACCTTTCCCTTGACCTGTGAAAAATATTTCAAAAACATGGGATTATCATAAAAATCTCAGTAAGGGATATAAAAGTATGAAAATAAAACATTATTACATGTATGAAAACATACTTTACTCATAAAACATTATCATTTTAATATACCTCATAAAATCATGAATAAATCATAGAAATCATAAGACATAAAGGTAACTTGAAGCATTCAGAACATTCTTATATAGGGAGTAACCCTCTTGGTTACGTTAGGAATACACATCACAATATATTCCCTAAATCACTTCGGAGAAACCTCAACGTTTAACCCCTTCTCGTTACCCAATGCATTGGAGAGCTATATCGGGCTCACCTGCCCTTAGTTTATCACAGAACCACCCTTCTTCAAAATAATGCCCATGAACCATTACAAAATCGTATCATATAAAACATGCATAAAGGAAACATAAAATTTACAATTTTCAATCACAATATATCAATACAACACATTGATATAAAAACATTATGAAATCCAATTTCAATAAAAAAATAAAATAAATGTAAAACATTGTATTTATTCTTCATTTAAAAAACTTATGGCTTGTAGAGGAAGCCGAAACTCAAATAATGGTCACGGCGGCAGAGAAGTCGTTGTCGCCGCATACGTACTAAAAAAACATCCCCTTTTGTCATTTAGTAAAACTCTTCGTATAAAAATATTCCTTTTGGATAAACGTAAAAGCCAAAGGGATTATACACCATATAAAATATGGTTGTGTATAAAACAAAATATGCCTCAATGAAAGAAGATTGAAATGAAGTCCCATACAAAGACGATATCCTTGGATTAAGGATAAATCAATTACATAATTATGTGTGAAAAACGAATACACCAAATATAAGTGGATATTAAGTTTAAAACAATCAGAGGAAATTCACACATATTCATAGAATGACATATTCAAGGAGTACAAGTTTATCCCAAAGAGTCAAAATTGGGTTAAGAAGTTCCCTTGCAAAAATTCGACTGCCTAACGGCGTCACTTCAAAATTCAGAAAAACAGTTGATTAGAGATAAAAAGGGTATCTCATCACATGGAAATAATATTTACATCAATAAGGATATAGAAGAACATATCCCAACACAATAGTATGTGAATTAAAATACATAACAAAAGAAGTCTTTTAAAAAGAGGAGGGTGAAAGGTTCCCTTACCGAATTGGGTAACTTTCGAAAAGTACACCACATTAAAGAAGGGTAATACAATGAATATGTAAATACCCATCAATGAAATTATATTACACAAAGAGTATAATAATGGGATGTATATACACCACTCAATGGAAATGGTGGAAATTTTAGCATAAATCTCACGGGACTAAAAGTGAGATGAAAAATCCCTTACAAAAACTCGGCAGCCTAACGATGCCACTTAAAACATCCAAAAATGGATTGATGAGATCAAGTAGGGTCTCTCATCATATTAAAATAAAATTTAAAGTAATAGTAATATAAAATAACATCCCCCATCATAACAAAGAAGAGTTTAAAAGAAGTGACATAAAGGAGTGTACTTAAAAAGAAGGAGAGAGGGTAGATCTCTTACGAAAATTCGGCAGGCTAATGGTGCCACTCAAAACATCCAAAATGGATTGATGAGAGAAAATAGGGTCACTCATCATATGAAAATAATATGTACAGTATGATTAATATAAAATAAAATCCCAATCATAAGAATGATGTGCATAAAAGGAATGACATAAAAGATTGTACTTAAAAAGAAAGAGAGGAGTATGATCCCTTACCTTGTGCTGACATGACTCGATCGTTCTTTAATCTCCTGAATAATAAAATTTGGTCAATTTATAATTTATTAATGACCTAATTTATCTATTATTATTCATTTAATATCACATATTATAATGTTATAATATTTGGTTAATGAAGTGAGTTCATATCAGACGTTTTTGTCGATGTTCGGTACATGAGTAAAAATCAAACTTGTTGGAAAATAATTTTCCATGTAGTTATAGGTATCTCATATCCAGAATAGTATTGATGTTTTAAATATCATATATATCCATTATATATTCATTTTATATTATTCCATATCATTTTTAGATAAAAAATTAAAAGCACCGTTCATGGAGACTGTAGGCCGTACATACGCATGAACGCTACTTTAATTTTTTGTCATATTAATGGGATTAAAACAAAATAATAGGTATATATATTATAATTCCATAATGATATACATAATTTAGATGTAATATATTACATATATATCCATTTTATATATGTACTTATAATAGTACATAACATTTGGAGATAAGAAATGAAATGTACCGTTCATAGAGACGGTAAGCCGTACGTACGCATGAACGCTACATTCATTTCTTTTTTTATTAAATGGAATTAAATAATAATTATATAAAGTTATATTATAATTCATGTAGGATATCATATTTAATACCATTAATTCCAACTTTTATACGTCCCACATAAGGAATTAACGAATCAAATTACTTTGAGGGGGCGGTAGCTCGCACATCCTAAAATGAAGATATCGCGTTTACCAATAATGGAAACCATAAAGATATGTCATAAATGAAAAATAAAGATGTTTAAGGAAAACATAAAAATATTATATATCATATATAAATATATTGACATCTTAATGGCCACCTTTTAATGTGTTAAAATAATATTGAACAATCATCGTTTCGTGAGGCAGTAATTCTCCATCCACAGAAACAGTATGTTCTTTAACCATTAGACAGAGGTGTGTGAATGTGTAGCTCGAATAATTATTATAACAACATCCTAGTATATTTAAGATAATTTTGTTGTTACAAAAAAGTAATAAAAAGTGTTTAGGGGTTTGGAGAAGAAAAATAAATTATAAGAACACAAGGGAAGACATTACCTTTAAATCGGGTAACTCTCTTTGATTTGAGCTCAAAGGATTGCTTGGAAAGGATTCTACCCAAATTGAGGCTTCAATGATGAATAGAGGAATGTGGAGAGATAAAATGGGCAGGGTTTGGCCGAGCCAAAGGCTTGAGAGGTTTGAGTAAGGTGGTATAGGTGGGGGCCTTTTATAAGAGGAGAGGAGGGGCACTCTTGGAATGTTATAAAATATTACTTTATTATAAAATGATTTTCGGATTTAAAATGTCCCTAAAGGATATATTTCTAGGATAAGGTGATAAGGATTCTAAATCCACCCATACAATGGGGTTTTTACAAGTGTAGGACTTAGATCTCACCCTATCTTCTCATTTTATTTAAATCGTTCATTTATGAGGTAATCACTGCATCATCACGGTGTCATAAATAAATTAATTTATTTAATATCTAAAAATTAAAAAACAAATATCATGATGTAGGAAATATTTTTATATTTATAATGAATATTTATAGTCAAAATTAAGACTTTTATAACCACGGCTAAAAATTGTTTTAGTAAAACAACACATGTTTGTGACATTTTAATTTTAACATTAAATAAAAATGTATTAATGTCATTTTCCAAGAAAAGTGGATCCATGGGGTCCCCAAGATGACCCGTGGATTTTCTTGGTCGGCCATGACTCATCAAAGGAGGTTAGGACATGTTTCTAGGTCATTTCATATTATTAAAAAATTATTTTTACCTTAAACTACACTAATTACATCTAATCGTGATTAAAACTTAAAAGTAACTATTCACCAAAAAAATTATTTTAATCCCATTTAACTACATTTTATTTCATAATGACAACCATGTATTTCGGATTTTTTAAATTCAAACACAGTGGTGGAAAAATTTCATTTAAAAGAAAAATCAGTTTTTAAGTACCACTTAGTGGTTTTACTATTCATCAAAAATTGAAGTTTTCGAGAAAAATACCATAAAATCAACCTAAGCTATATTTGATATTCCGAATTCAAAAATTATGACTATTTTAAAAAATTCAAAACATATATGTTACATTAATTAATTTAATAATTAATTCCTTCTGTTAGAGAAAATAGCATGTTTTTATGATACAATAAGTATCAAAAGATTGACACTAGTTTAAGTCTAATATCAAGATGAAATTAATTCCAACGACTACTATTGGATTAAATGGTAAAAAAATTTTCTAATTTCACTTTAAAACGAATTCAAAAGATAATCTAATCATATAAATAAATTAGATTAAAAAGTGGTTTTGAATTAAAATACAACATTTTTCTCTATTCATTAAAAAATGAACTTTATCGGAAAAATACCAAAAATTAACACAAAGTAAATTTTGATGTCCCGATTCTAAAGAAGAATTTTATTTTTTCAAATATAACACATAAAATTGTCAAAAAGTGGATTTAAAAGAGGTTCTTCATCGAAATGCGGTTAATCGGCTTTTTAAAGAATATTAGAATGCTTACGCTTAAAATTGGATTCATTCACATTTTTAATCCTCTAAAATTTATTGTAAATAGTAAAAATATTTGAAAAACATATATAATAATTTTGTAGTTAGTTCTGTTCATTCCCGCCATTACAATGACTAGACGTTAACTACAATTTAAAATAATATTATTTTATTATTAGAGTGCAACGTAAGATTCCCAAGAAACTCGTTGTTGCGTATTGGGTACGCCATCGAGAATAGTGTCCCCTTTAATGTTATATTAATATTTTATTCAAAAATATGGATAAATGTGAAAATGTCATATTCTTTATTTATCTGGGGTGTTACAGTACCCAATATTTATGATAAAATATCGTCAAAATAATAGTATTCCATATTGGATGGTCATTACAAAATAAATTGATCTCAAAAAACATCACTTCATGTCATATAGTCACCACCCAATCATCGCATCTCCAGATGTATGGGGATGATATTTTTATACAATATCAATATATATATATGACTCAATTACCTTTACCAACATTAAATATGACACGATCTACATATAATATATTACCATATGTATGGTGTTATAATCATATATTTTGATTCCACCATGAATATATGGAATAAATTTTATTAGGAAAACACATAGTAAAAATTTGAATTATAATTAAAAATTTAATATTTTCCATGAGTAAGAAAAAATCAAATTTCTTTTATCAACGTAAATGACTTCAACATTGAAATTAAAAAATAATTAAATTCCTATAACAAAGTCCATAATATTATATATGATAATAATTGTATATTAATTCAATAAAAAATTAAACTTTATAAAAGAATATCACAATATGGGATTCCATCCACGAGTCAAAAGAGTTAACTTAGGACCTCATAGGTCATCAACCCTAGATAAATTGATTGAAATCCACTAGGATAACAATCATATAGTTAGTTAATAGAAGTATAAAATTCATTCATAGTAACATGTTATATCCCATTAATCCAATTAATTTCATGTATATATCAAAATATCATAATATAACTCTCTGAAAAGATAATATCAATATTATTAGAAAACTATCCATGGAATGTGTATATAAGGAATATCAAGAACACATTAAAATAATCATAATTCAAAATAGACAGTAATTAGATTTATGAAAAAACCATGGTACACAATTTTTTTTAAATTAACAATGCTTTCAAAATATCATGTGAAGATATATATGAATCAGATCTATCCTATGATAAAATATTATCAGACAACAATCATACATAAAATCTTGATTCGGTAATATAGAACTTGAGATCAATTTAAAACTCTTATTTATCAAACAGATAATCAATGAGAAAATACATAAAATGTATAAATAAATAAATAAAATATATAGCGACCATTAATATATAATATTTTTTAAAAATTCATGAATAATGTGTATGAAATTCGATAAAGATATTTTTTAGACACTAAAATATTTCACTAAAAACATGTAAATTTCTTCAACTATAAGAATATTAGAATAAGAGAGTCCAATAATAGGCTTTAGGAATCCATAAACTCATGATTTTTCCAACCACTAACATATAATTTTTATCCCTTAAATGATAATACATTTGACATAGAAAAAATGAAAAATGTGGGAAGATGATATGTGATGAAGGGAAAATAAATAATAAGTACTAGATTCCCCAGAGATAAGGTATTAGAAATAAATTTAGAAGCAATTTTTGATATAGGTGGATGAGGAGGTCAAATGATAGTGGTTTTCAAAATATATCTATTTAAATAGGGGAAACTAAGATAATATCATATGTGCAAAAAATTAAAAAAAATCAATTTCATTGGATGTTTTTGGAGAGAATTCTTAAATAGTTTTTCAATCTTTGTGAAATCATTAAAAAAGTTTTATAGTCACATTAGAACACTACATTGTCTGAAAAAAATTTCATTAATGATTTGTTTAAACCATTATTATTCCTATAAAATGTTAAATTCCCTTATGTATTCATAGGATGTATTGATGTCACTAATCATCCATTATCCATTAATCATTCGATTCCCTTCCAATTTTCTTGTTTTTGAAATCTCAATTCCAAGACCATTAAAAAAGAAATTTAATAAAATAAGTTTTAATAATAATCCATACTATATACATTTGTATTTCAAAAATGGTGTTTAATATAATTCTATTTTGTTGTAATTTATATAATGAACTATCAAATTCTTGTTTTAGTTGTTTAAAATATCCAATATGAATGATCATTTATATTTTTTTTAAAATTTCAATTATTTTATTACAATGAATTTTTAATCTATAATTATTATTTTAAATAAATTATATATCATTAAATAAATCTAATTTATATCCATGATGTGATTTTTAGAAAATAATGTATCATCGTTTTCATAAGTAATATAAAACAATAATGGGTTAACAATGTATTATATGTGAGTTTAAAAGAGAATGAGAAAAATATATTTAATTAATAGTTATATAATAATATAACTCAATGATTATTTTGAATTTAGATTCACTGCTAACTTATAAAATAGAATATCAAACGGGATATTGAAAAGAGAAGACATTTGTTTTGAAACCCTTACCCATTTTTTGGTACCACCATTGTATTGAGTTTAAATAATTTATAAGTGCTTGTTTTGGTTTACACCAGAGTCATATTTTTTCAAATAAAAATAATAAAAAAATATATTATTATTTTAATTTAAAACCAGTTACATCAAATTTTAATAAAAATATAGTTTAGAAAATCATTCAAATAAAATACGTTTATATCATAAAATGAATAATTTATATAAAATTATATATGAATGTTATATTATGTTACATTATTGAAATATTACTAAACCATTTATTTAATTATTTTATAAAAAAATTTCATATGAGAATAAAATTGTTTATATCACTTTTAGTGGTCATATGCAATAATTTATAACTATTACTAAAGTATAATTTTTTTTAAATAATTTGATTATAGTAAATTCATTATTATAAACATTTACACAGGAAAAATATTCTATTAATAATAGAAATTTTGTTTTAGAAAATACTTAAAAATAATTAATAGTTTTATAATTAACCAAATAATTAAAAAATTTAATCCAAAATTTTAATTACTATCATTTATTTAATAATTATATTTATATATTTAATTTTTATATCATTTATAAAAAATAATAAATAGTCATATATTGAATCTGATAAATTCAACTAAAAATTATATAATCATTATGACAATAAAACCAATATCTATGTTGAAAACAAAAAACATATTCCAAAATATAAGTACTAAAAATATGTCATTAAAAGTGCTAAAATTATTCTTTAACAGTATTAGAGATGCTCTAACTATAGACTATAGATTTAATTCATTAATATTTTATCAGTGATACAAAAACACAAATAAAGGACCCCTTTATCAATTCTTGTAGAAGGAATGATAAAGGGGAATGTTGTAGTGTGCAATAATAGCACAACGATTGAGTAAAAACACATGAAAAATAGAAAAACAACCACTAATAAATAATTTCAATTTTTTTATTTACAATAAAATAAAATAAAATACACTATAATATAGACATTTCATAAATTGGTATATATAATTTCATCATTAAACATTATTACTTTGATTCAAATAAAATTGTTCCTCCATTTCATTTTTATCCTTACCCATAATAGAAATAAAATAAACCAATATATATATATAATTATTATGTTGGAAACAATAAAAATAAATAAATTAATACAATGTGATTATTTAAAACTAAACAATGAGTCATACCAGGAACATTGAGTTTCAAATTGATTTGCAGATGATTTTTGCAAGTCACAACATTTCTTGTTTGTATTGAATAACAATCATTGTGAAAAATGAATAAATAAGTGTAAGATGAAAATATTAATTAATTTGTTTATATAATAGAAGATATAATGATTAAAACAATCTCATCTTGTTTGATCGAATTTGGTAATGTGACAAATTATTTTAATAAAAAATGAATCATTTTTACAGAAAATATGTACATTGAGTAAAACCATCCAAATGTATTATCATATTTATATGTAGATGATTCCTACACATCTCAAATTACTTATGGATCATTTTCCTAAAGTATCAAAATAATTTAAATTTGTGTTCCCTTTTTTGAGTATGTCTTTTTTTTTTACTATAATCCCATTTTAAACAGAAAACGTGCACTTTTACTCATATTCATACCAAATTCTATTAATGTGGAGTGATCCTGATTGATCAATATCAAAAATAATTTTTGAATAATTTTTCTATCTTATAATGGCAATATGAGTGAATTTTCATGTTGTTTTGTGAGTGAAAGATTTTTAACTTAAATTTTCATTATAAACTGATAATGAACCAATTGAGTCATACCTGGAACATAGTGTGTCTGATTGGGGTGTGGTTGATTTATAAACATTAAACATGTATTATGTATCATTTTACTAAAGTAGATAAACAATATGATTGTGTTTTCTTAGTTTTGAGTAGTTTAGTTTTCCTTTCATGTTAAACAGATCTGACTTTTAAATAAATAGACACACTGGGAGTCATACATTTAACACCATGCATTGTATTGAGGTGAAGCTAATTACTACATGTCTCGA
Source organism: Viscum album (assembly GCA_963277665.1). Taxonomy (NCBI): domain Eukaryota; kingdom Viridiplantae; phylum Streptophyta; class Magnoliopsida; order Santalales; family Viscaceae; genus Viscum; species Viscum album. Next base: position 1,796,150,308 of record OY728163.1, on the reverse strand, counting down.
ATGACATATGGATTATTTTCATAATCTATCAATACAATCAGAATCCATTTTCTTGGTTTTCAGCCTGTCAAATATCTTTTTTACAAAAATTTCATTTTCAACTGGAACCAAACAATTTGACACATACCGATAACATCATTTTTTTGTTTGATGCGAGAAAAATTACTAAAATTACTAAATGAGTTATGAACAGTTTTCTTAAATTATCATAAAATTCTAAAAAAAAATTCATTTTTTAGTGAGTGAGCGTTTTTGAATTGTACTATGGATTTTTAACTGATAATAAAAACACTGGTTCATACCAATCACATCATATATCATATTTAGGTGTAGTTAATTCCTATACAAAAAAATAATTATGGATCATTTTATAACTGTATCGAAATAATTGGAATGTATTTATTGATTTGAGTAGGTCATTTTTTCCTTTTACTAAAATTTTTGGCCACATTAAATAAAAAGGCCAATATCGAGTGATATTCATGACACCTTCTGTCAGATTGAGGGAAAAATTATTTCTACACATCCCAAAATTTCATATCAAACATTTTCCTAATGTATAAAAACAATAAAAATATATTTTCTTTGTTTTTAGTAAATTAGTTTTCCGTTTTTACTATAATTAATTCCATTTTTAAATTAAAAACACTTTGAGTTATAACATCACACAGTGTGTTATATTTAGGTGAGGGTGACTCAAAGACATCCCAAATGACATACGGATCATTCTCAAAATGTATCCACAAAATCAAAATGTGTTACCTTATTTTTTTAGTGTGTTACTTCTCTTTATTAATAAAATGTTATATGATACTTTAAACACACATGTTGACTTATATAGATCACATCTATTATTGGTTTAGCATAATACTAATTTCTACACATCACAAATGATTTATGAATTGATTTACTCACTTATCCTAATAATATGAATACTTTTTCTTGGATTCCAATGAGAAATACTTTTTGAACTGAAATATAAATTTTAATCTAATAACAGAAACATTGAGTCATATAAGGAACATCGAGTATCAGATTGAGGTGAGGTTAATTCTTACATGTCACAAATTACATATAGATCGATGTCGTAATTAATCAAAACAAATTGATAATGTTTTTTACATTTTGATTATGTATGATTCCTTTTTCACTGAAATTTATGTCAATTAAATATAAAAAACATTTTGATTTCTACTAGTCACATAGTGTATTGGATTCATGTGAGGTGGATTACTGTGCATCCCAAAGTATCTATAAAATTGTAACTTCCAATGTTACCATGATTTATATTTCCCATCATTATAGAACATCCAACAATGAATATTGTTATGATTATTTTAGATGGAAAATAATTTCCAACTTTTTATAATGGTGAAGAATAAGATTAATGTGATCATTATATCAAATGAGGTCACAAAATGAAAACATGATAATCCGTTACTCTTCTGGATTACAACAATGAGAAATTGTTTTTGGCTCTGAACATTGAATAAATATTTAGTGTTGGAAGTTCTTCAAATAATGAAAATTTAAAAGGAAATCATGGTATCACTGGTTTAAATAAACATTTTATAACTTTTGTGGAATTGTTTTGATTATTGAAAGAAAAATATGAATTCTGAAATTACGTATGAATAAAATATGTATTAGAAAACCATGATATGGGAATTAAATAAAAAATATTATATAAAAGGAGGAAAAAAATAAATATATTTGTCGTAGGAATTCACATTTTATGATTGTTGTCTGCATTCATTATAGATTTTCTAATTACCATTATCTTAGTTTCATCCTCAATGTCTAGTCTCTCATGAGCACAGAAGCCTTAAAACAAACCAACCAAACTAAAAAAAGATAAAAAATATATATGAAAATAAATATTATACTAGTATGATTAAAAATAAATAAATTAAACATTAATTTGAAACAATATATTAATTTAAAGGAAATGGATTTTTCTGTGAATAATCAATATTACATATTTGATTGAGTAGTGGAGGAAGTAGAAGGAATGTGATAAATGAAAAAAATGCATATGTGATTTTTTTATGGAGATGATTTATAAGAGTTTTTTTCGCAGCATAATGTAACAAAATACTAATATACCACCCAAATCAAATAAATGAATTCACCTATATAAGAAGACAAATTATAGGTGAGTAATAAAATAAATAAATTAAAAATGAATATGATAAAATACATTAATTATATGGAATATAATATTACTATAATTATATAATTATTACCATTGGGATTGACTAGAAGAAGCATTTACTCTATTGAAGCAATTGAATTGGAGGGGACTTGATTGAAAATAAAAATTCCAACTCTACAGGGGTTAAATGTGTTTGAGGGAAAAGAATTATATGGATATTTTCGTGCATAAAGGCAAGAAATATGGACTTAAATCATCTAAAATAAATTAACTATACTATGAGTAATTAAAATTAACTCAATATTTAGTTATATTATTGTTTTGGTAATATAGAGAAATTATATCATAACATTACCAATACATGTTGAAAAATGGTTTCCATATATATAGTTTTTTCTTCCAATGGATTGGTAACATCATCATGTGAACAATATATTATCTTAGAGTGTTATAAAACATTTAAATGAGATTAATGTAAGGTAGTAGAGAACATATAATAATATTTTAAAAGTGATATTATATTAAAAAAAATATTTCCTTCTCATACTTCTCATCTTTCTCTTTTTATTTTTTATGAGTTATTATGTATTTTGTTCTAATATAAAGAATTTAAATCCCTTAATTGTGGTCCCATCAATGTTAAAAGACATTTTCTACAAAGGGAATATCATGATTCAATTGTGATCTCCAAATGAAAAATCCATCATCAATGGTATTTTCTTCTGACCCAAAATATGTTTTTGTTTCATGTCAGAAAATAATCCAAGTCTTGTTTAGTGGATCATAGAAATAATATACGTGCACTACATGTGATCCCATTATGAGGGGCTCATATTTTACCCTTCCACACAGAAATTCACCTTCAAATTTCCTATTTAATCAATTTTCACGAAAATAATATTGGAAACCCATTTTCAATGGAAAATAAGAAACTGAAATAGTGTATTAACCAACTATTATTTCAAATCAACAATGAAAAATATGACATATTTTTATATTATTTTTTTGTATCCTTGAAACCAGATAAGTGCCTTGCATCTGCCACAAGAGTAACCCCACTATTTTTTATCTAACATCTATTAACATTTTCTATTTTATATAAATTATAACCATTGATCAAAAAACCAATAAAATATATAAAAATATCATTTGATTCCCTGGCTATCCTTTGATGACATTCAACAATTGAATTGGTATTTTTAGATAAAACCATTTATATTTGATTTTGGAACCCCCATATAAAGTATAGATTATGTGTATTTGAAATACACCATTCATAAAGTGAATGATTAAAATATATATGAATATATTTTAGGGATTCAATTTTTGGATTGACAATATAAATTTTATATAGAATGTTAAGGTGCGATTTCACCCAATGTATTAAGGAAATTTTAATAACACCACTTACAGAAATCTCATTGCTCATAAGGAATCTATGACATAGAATCATTGGGGGAATGATGTTTTCAACACTTGATAGGTAATTGGTACAAAATTAAATTGCTTCTTAAAAAATATATCATTCTTCAATAAAACCATCTGTAATAATTTTATTCATGATATACTATTAAAAAATATTCATACAACATTTAATGATATACATATATTTTTAATGAATATGACCTCATAGTTAAACCCATATACCCAAGTGAACCATCTTCCGTTCCATGATATCAATGAAATATGGTGGTAAGAACATTAAAAATTTACATAAAATGAAAGAAACATCCATATTCATGGTTAGAAACATCATCGAGTCTATAAAATTACTTAATATGGATTTTAAAAAGAAGTTTATTTTGGTTAGTTTAGGTTTTACATTTTTAGTTAGAGTACAATAGAATGTATCATGAATAAAATATTGCATCAAAATATTAGTGGAAAATAATTTTTTTCATTGAAACAAAAAATTATTCATTAAAAAATAGTCTTGATATTTGATGGATAACACTCTGTATCGTTCACACTATTATGTAAAATAAAAAATACATTTTTTCATGTTTTGGATTACATGTAAGAAACTGGAAGAAGGAATGCATTCCCTTCACCCTTCCACAGTGGCAACTATTCTCTTACCCGCATATCAATTAATCCCATCCTTTCCTTGATTCCATATTCCTTTTTTCAAAAAACAATTAGTAAAAATCCAATAACACTATCAAATACACTTTTTTTCTATATGAATGTCATCTAAATAATGTCACACATGAAAAAAAATAAAATATGAAAATTCAAATAAAATTGATCTGTTCTTTCATCACGATTTAGTAAGTGTTTTTGAATCTGTTTTACCAAATACAATACCAATTTATTTTATGTTATCAATCTATTTTTCACCCACTATTAGATATGATGTTACACCTGGTTTTATATTCCCAATGAATTCTATCATCCAATATCAATAATTATTTCATCGAGGTAATAACTTCTAATATCCAAAAAACACAGCCTTCATGGAATGTTTCAACCAAACTGAGTGTGTGAATTTTTCACAAATGGTACACCCCAACATTAATTTTTTATATTATCTTAATAAATCTACATAATTATGGAAGTCATTTATCATATCATATAACATGGCCCTCAATGAGAATTATTCACTAATAAGAGAGTCACACGTTGTGTCACCTATATCCAACAACAATTTTAGATCTTTGATCAATATATCCTAATAGACATCAATATCATTAATGGGTTATTTTGGTCTAGATATAAGGAGAGACATCATAATTTATTTTCACTTCCTGAATAACCATGGAAGCATGTTATAATTTACCAACATGATGGGCCGTTTACTATGAGTACAACTCAATCCACTATAATGTTTTTTTCTCTATTTAAATAAAACATGATAAATGTTTCTTGGATCATTTCAAAATATTGGATACTCATAATCAATTTTATTCACAAGACTAGAATCTACAGGATGAAGTAATTTCACATCCTTAATTCTTATGTATTCATGGCATGTTAATTATCTCATAGTTTCCTGAGATCTATATAGTCATCTAAACCATCGAAATATAAAATGTTACCATACATATTTCAATGCACATAATCCATTATTCTTGTATCAATATTCTCTTCAATTAGAGTATTTTATTAGTGATTCGCGGTCGTTATGAAAAAAATTGAATTCATTTAGACCAGCATGAATTTTTTTAGATCATTAAAATTTAATGTAGCTTTCATTTAGTGTAATATTTTTGACATGGTAGTTCATTTTATTCTATTAATATATCATTCAAAAGAAAAATAGTTATGTAAAGATGATGTCCCTCCATATATTGAAAATTTCAGAATTATATAACATGTATACTGCTGAAAATGTTGTGAATATAGTATAATAAGTATATAATGGTCTCTCAGCATAGAAATTTATCTTCTCAAAAAACTATAGATAATCATGACAGTCATAGTTAATTAATATTTTCATTTATTCCATGTGATTCACATCATCATTTACACTAGTATTCATATCAATTGATCCATAAACAAAAGTATCATCCCAATCATTATTCATGTTCAATGTTTCCCCATTATTAGTCCACTATATATAGTTCTAATATATTTATGGAAAATTCAAATACTCTTCCAACTCTTCTAAGACATTTTTCATGAATAAAAACAACTTAAAAAAATGAACGGATCTGGGAATGGTCATATGCATGCATTTTTTCAAACATGATGAACTCTTTTAAATTGTATTAAAAATCTATTCTCAATTGATTACTGTGCGTCCATTTCCAATTTATATCCATCTTATTGGGTTCATAAAATCTATTTTGTTAAAATAAATATATAAATACATATATTATATTTAAAATTAAAATTGAAAGATATAGACAATTATAATAAAGGAATCTGAAAATATGATTGTTTAAAATAATTTCAACATGATTTCCATAGAATGGGTAATTTTATTTATGAAATTAATTACAATACTATTGTATGTTTTATCCTATAAATTCATTTAAAGGTGAATGTTATAGAAAATTTTTATCCACATCAACTAATCTCTTGAACAATTGTCAAGGAATTTTTTGGTTTGATACACATCCTCCATAACATGTGGACATGAATCTATATAACAGGAAATACTATAAGATGTAGTCATCTATGGGATGAAAAATTCTCCAAGTAGTACAAGAAACCAAAAATATTTGGTTGATGAGTCTCAGTGAAAAAAGGGAAAAATAACTATCCGGTAGAGGGAGATCATGAGGATAACAATTGTACTTCATTTTGTTCATTAAAGGGGGTAATGCAGCCCATTTGTATGAATTACACCAATAGATCACTTTATTAAATCATGGCCTTTTGAAGGTGGGATTTCGGGGTATAAAAACTCTTGTATGTGACTCAAGGGGCCTTGTCATTGACATGTTATGATATATGGATCCTTGGAGGATCTAGGGAATCTATATCCTTAGGATAAATCCAGATATTAATACATTAAAACCACTAATTAATGTATTCCTATATCTATTTAAACTAGACAACAAATAAATAAAAAATCAAATATATGAAATTAAGGATTAATAAAAAACTGAATCATGATAAACAAGAATAATAAACAATCATTTGACTAACTTGGGCATACAAAAATGATTTGATAAGACATTATATTAAATAATGATTAATTTCGTATACATTGATTATAATCAGTGATTCCTAGGTGTAGAACTAATACACATAGTCATAAATTTATGTATATCTAAAAATAATTTCTAGTAATTATTCAAACATATATAGAATTTGATAACCTACATTCTTTTTTTGGAATATGTTATGTAACAACCTATGGAATTGTTATATTTAATATTAATTGAATATAAATATATTTTACAACTTCTCAAATTTTTAATTTCAAAAAAATTAAATAATTACTGGAAAATTAATTATTGAAAAATAATATACCTATTGACAACAATGGTTCTAATCATATCGAAATTCCTTGTGAATAAATTTATTCTAAAATTATGTCTCAACATGTTTAAAACAAGATTTATCTTGGAGCAAATAAAGAGTAAGATTTACTAGAAAATTTTATTTTCCTGTCCATAATAGGTTCTATATGATTTTGGGAAGTGAGTTTAATATTTTAGTCCTAATAAAATATATAATAGTAATTATGAAAGATATATTTCTTTTAAATTAAAATGGAGATGGCCAACTATTACAAAAATAAATTCGATGTGAGAGGATCTTCATAATTGTTTTAAATTTATTTATTATATACATATAAATTTATTTAATAAATTTGTATATAATATTTCAATAATATATATTCATATAAAATATTTTGATAATATATTTATACATTATAATCTAATAATTTATTTTTATAATCTAATTGTATAATATATTTTGAAAATATATTTATATAATATATATTTTTATAATATAATATATATTTTTATATGTATAATATATATATATATATATATTTTCAAAATTTATTTATTTACATTATATCTATATTGTATTTATATATATTAGTATTTATAAAATATGTTTTACTGTTTGTGTTTTAATATATGTTTAATAAATAAATTTTTAATATATAATATAAATATTTATCTATATTATTTATATTTATGTATTTTTTTCAAATTTAAACATATAAATATATAAATATTTATCATATTTATAAGTGTAATGTGTTAAATCCATTTAATAAAAAATTATAATAATATATATATACATAAGCACAGATATATATATATATACTCTACACATAGACACCCATATATATATATATTAAAATTCAAAAATATTAATATATTTATAATCACGTGTGTGGGACTGTGAGTGCATGTAAATACAATTATTTTTTAAATTTATCATTCCATATATATATATATATATATATATATTTATATATTTATATTGATATGTTCCAAATGAGGTGGGAATGAACCAAGATTTCATTCCTTTGACCATATGGTTGATTCTATCTAGAATATAATTTCTTTTTAGTGTTGCATATGTGTTGAATGTTGTTGATATCATATGTGCTAACAAGAGAGATCACTTGAGGGTGGAGTTGGTCATGTGTATAATGATTTAACAATGTATACGAGTTTGATTCTATTTTAAAATTATGAAAACATTTAATGGGTCAGTTGTCCTATGGAGAATAATTCCATGACTTTGGCTTGGGAGGGTTACACTAAATTGGCATGCGGTAAGAGTGGGGGAGTGGAAGGAATGATAACTATGTCTACTTTAAGCCAAACATCCCGAATTAACATTTTTGAATATAGTGATATAATGATGGTAAGGAATGAATACTGATAAAAAATAAACCAGAAACATTCTATATAAGAAGTGAATGGGTGAGGAGGAGGAGGTGAAAATATGAAACCATGGATTGATGTTTTGAATCATCTGAGAGAAAGTAGATATATCTAAAACCTTGAAAATGTTGGAGACATGGATTCATTCGAACCATCAATAATTTGTTCCAAGGATTCAAACCATGAAATTCTTCAAACCATGGTTTTGAGCGTTCATTTGTGCTTCAATTAACTAAAATAGTTCGACGACCGAATGTTACTTTAGGGGAAATCTTTGGTATCACGATGAGTTTGCGACTTGTTAGGGTTATTTTAATAGATCGTGAAACTGTAATCAGTACTTCCAAAAAAGTGTCAATAAATATCCCTTTTATCTTCCCTAAGTTAATTACCCATGATAATATGTATCATTATCAGCACTGAAAATGATAGATTTTATGAGTGATTTTTTTCACTGAAAAGATGCCTTCCTTCAATTTTAATAAATAAAGCACTAATAAAGGATTTACAATTATCATTAGAAAATAAAATTTTGTACATATATTTATATTATTATATATATTTTTTATAAATATATAAAAATATAAATATCATAAAAATATTCATTATTTAAATATATTTTAAATAAGATTATTATTAATTATTTATTATTATATTAACACATATTCTTAATATAATATATATATCATTATATATATATAGTTAATTATATATATATATATATATTAATAAAATATCTATAAATATAAATATAGAAATATTAATCATTATTTGAATAATATTACTATAATTTTATAATTATTTAAATATATATAATTACTTATATATAATTATTTAATTTTTTTAAAAAATAATAATAAATTATTTATAATTTTAAATATATAAATTCATACAATTTGTAATTATACATTTATAAATATATTTATTGAAAAATATATTTTTTTATAATACATTTTCACGTTATTAATGAATATTTAATCTCAAGTTCTTGTATATTGATATTAGTGAAACAGTATAATTACAAACAAGTAACCATTAAAAATATTAAAAAATGGATATTTTTAATTAGTAAAATTTAAACTAATAAGAAAAGGATATATTTAAAAAATGAAAATTTATTTAAGATACTAAATCATTGAATATATATATATATAGTTGAATATTATTTAATTCCAAAATATATATATGTGGGTGTGCATTATCGATTAAAAAACATTAATTTCATATATATGGGAAATCAATATAACACATGTTATATCTATGTTAATTTCAAACATCAAATTATATTCAATTTAGTCCATTACTTATTGCAGTTAGTCTGTACTTTTAAATAATATAAATTTTAAATTATAAATTGTTGTTCAATATATATACAATTATTTATGTAAAAAACAATTATTTTGTATTATACAAATCTTGAATGTATACATTCATATATATATATATCTATATCTATATTTAGTTTATACTATTTACTATGATTGTAAAAATTGATTTTATTGATAAAATGTTTAATAGGTTTCTCAATTTACACATATTTAATTTTAATTTTTTAATTGTCATTTGATATATATATATATTTAATATTTAATATTTATTATTATTTATAATATATATATATATTATAATAAATATATTTATTTTTATTTATAATTATTTCGTTAATAAAAATTTTAATAAATTTTTAATATTTTTGTATTTTTTATTTTTATAATTATTTCATTTTATTAAGATATTTATTACTGATAAAATTAGAATTGATTAAAGGAATCTTTTTAGGAACCCAGAATTCTATATTGAAAATGGATAACTATAATTAGGGATAAAAATAAACTACAGAAAACTACTACTTTTACCAGTACTAAAATTGTTGATAAAAGATATCATTTATCAGCGATTACTTTAGTACAAATAAAGAGAACATTTTACAGTGATTTCTTATATCTCTAATAATGAATTGTGTTGTAAAAATCATATTTTTAGTAGTGTAGAATATTTTTAGTATTCTTTTTAAAACTATTTCGTATTATTATATTTTCTTAATGATTTTATAATATTATTTATAATGTTTTTTAAATTTTACATATTATTATAACATATATTATAAATTATTGACCCCATATTTACGACATTATACTATGATATAATAAACCAATTATTATAATTGTAATAACCCAATGATTTATTAGTTAAATTATCTTCTTATAATTATGCCTCACAATATAATCAAATTAGGAAACAAAATGAAATAAAATTATACTAAATACTATGTGATCACTAAACAAAATGTTTCCACTTCTTATTTTTTAAATTTTGAAAAGCGATCATCTACAATTGTGTTCTATAAGTTATATGGAGTCTGATGGAACCGGCCTGTTTTTTTAATGAATAGTAACATAGCCTTATGAATAGTAGTATGAATAGTAATATGACCCTGACAAATAGTATGTTGTATTATTATTTTAACTTCTTAAGGCATTAAGAAAATGGCATCTTCGTTAATTATTAAATGTGATATTAAAGCAGTTATAGAATTAAAAGTGATAATTTTTTAATTAAGGGTGATTTTATTTAGAAATTAGATTTTTAATATAAAGAAAAATATTTTCGAAAGATTGTGTTCATTTTTTAATTCAACACATCAAAAAATTGTTAGGGGTAATTTTTTGGATATTTCTAAAATTCATGATTTTTTATGAATAGTGAAATGTGGTAAAATATCGTGTATTCAAATCATTAGTTTAATACACTATTTATGACATCATAAGTTATGAAAGACTACATTGTTCAAACTCACATACCATTATTACTATTTTTGGTTACATTAATTAAGTTTATTTATAGTCATGACCAAAAATATTTTAATAATTATTTAAATAAGGTAAAATACCTCCTCTAATCCACTATAAATACCACCCTCATTCTCCTCTTCCTTCCACACCTCTCATACCTTGATCATTACCTACATTCAGCCAAATACACCTCCCAAGGATCTTCCCCATGTTATAGGCCCACTGGTCTCGCCCAATGGCCAATATCAAAGGCCTTGAAGAGGATCTCAAGAAGAAGAGATCAAGAGGTAAGAAATCCTCTTTCTTTTCATGTGTATTCCATTATTTACTTTTTTTTATTTTAATATCATTCCCTTTTCTTATCCAAGAGGTATTAAAGCTCCATAAATCTTTTATATTCTTTATATTCTCATGATCATTGAAAATTCATCATAATCCAGCTTCTCCTCTCCAACTTATACAATAAATAAGGACATTGTTTGTGATGTGTCAAATTATGGACATCGTGGATTATGTTATTTAAATTTTCATTAATACCTCGTGATTAGGTCATGGAACAATTTTAATGATTTAATCAGAATAAATTATATTTATTATATCCTATTTAATGTTTTTTAACTATCTTATGTACACATTACTAAATGATTAAACAAAACAAGTTCGTTGGGGTCGATAAATAACCATAATTAACCCAAAATATCATAACTAAATTTTAAATAATGACTCATACACATGTTATATTACATAATTCAATATGGAATCATTTAAACTCATTTAATATCATTAATAAAATATAATTTTAGTTGGGTATTTTTATTTATGTTCTACCCGAACTTTTATTCATGAATACAATTTAACTATTCATGAAAACTATAAAAATGAATATTCCCAAACAATGGATTTAAAACCTATAACTCAGCCAAAAACCCATAAAATAACCTAATGAAACCATAATGAACCATATTCATGTACAAAATGATATAGAATTATTAATTAAGGAATATATTGTGGTTTTACATGACTTTAAATTAAAGAAAGCCTTCTGATACAAGGTAAGGGGAAATTCTCGAACCTGGAATTTATTCTTTGAGTTATACCTATTTCACTCTATTTTTTATGTGGTAACTCGTTAAAATTAATTTTTCCATCATTATCATACCTTTTCATGGATAGATATGTTTTACACTAATGTTTGTGTTTTCCAAAAGATCTTTTATTTCAAAAACTCACCTTTTATTTCTCACTGAAGGTTGGTGGTTGTTGTATCTAATATGTTATTCACACATCCTTTTGGAAACCCATATTTTATTAATATTTCATTTTGAGATGAAATACATACCTTTAAAGGGGTTATTTATGTTCATTTTTTGATATATGTTATATGTGAAATGCATGATAATTATTATGTTGGGATGTGGCGGGTGGGATGGAAAGTATATAGCGCAATATGAATGTATTAAAATGACGGGTGCACCCAGAATTATACACCTCTCTAATGTATTGTGTAAGGTGATTAATATCATGATTTAAAGTTAAATTATTTGTGAAGAAGATGATATCTTTGTTCAAAAGTATGGTTGGGAGTTATCTTCATATACATGATGTTTCATTTTTTATGCATCACAACGTTTCTAGTCATTTATTAAAGTTAACTCTCATGATTATTTTGATGATGTTATGATTATTCTCAACCGATTATTTATTGTTCATATATATCTTCATAATGGTATTTTATCTCACCCATTTATTATGTATATACTTAGCTGATTACATGTACTAAGGTAAGTTCATGTTCTAATAATAAAATAGAGGAAAAAAAATTAAAATAAATGTTTACGTTTGATGTTATACATGTTATGTACGCTCCTAGTTTTCCAAATACATTATTCCTTTGGATACTCTATGTGTAGTACTATTATGTTTTTTATCTTTATAATGTTGTAATAATAATTTATGAAAAGGTATGGTCACTATAGTTTGTAACATAGGAATTGTTTAATTAATTTGGGAATTAGGATTAGTGAACCCTAGAGAAAACCACCAGTATGGGACTAAGTAAAAACATGCACACATGAAGCTTTACATAGGGATCCCATAAGTCATTATTTTAGTGAAAAGTGTAGAAATGGATAATTTATTCATGAATTGTTGACTTATGTTTGGTTCTAACATAATCTATTTTTTTGATTGATGGGAACTAGGAGAAACCATGCCAACAACTCATGCGAGGTTCAATGAACAATTTCCAAAAATCCATCCCCAATGGTATATAAGGTGTAGTTAAAAACTTCCTGGTGATGCTCATCCAACTATCCTAGGTAATGAACAATAAGAAGAATATTGGGGAACATCCTCTTTCACCTATGTGGGAGAAACTAGATGTCGAGTGTTTCATGCAGCTACGATAACAAACGTTTAGTGGGTCTTCTGATCCACTAGTTGTAGAACAATGGATCAACTCTATGGAGAATATATTTACGTTGCTAAATTATTCTGAGATGGAGAAGGTGACACTAGCCATTTAACGTCTATATAGAGTTGTGGATCAATGGTGTGATTTGATTATGAACACCAATCCAAGAAAAGAAATTGAAGAGATGGAATGTGAAGACATTAAGATCATGTTTCATAATATGTATTTAAAATAAATACATTTTACAAAGATGGAGAGAGAAAATTCATAGAGATCAATCATAATTAAGGGGAACTTATCAAAACCTTTGATGCAAATTTCATGAGGATTTCAAGGTACTCTTTTGGTTTTGTTATAAAAAATGATAGTAATATTTGTATATTTTTCAGTCGATAAAAACCACAACTTCATATGGATAATGAAATTAGAAACATTAGGAGTAATGAATAATTTTTTCTGTGTTCTCTCAATGTGTAGATGGTGTTTGGGGAGTGGTACTATTGATATAGTGATATGAAAAAAAAAATATGGAGTTTCGAGCTAGAGGATATAGTGATAATGGTTGGAAGAAAACTCAACGACCTACATGCCAAACATGTGGGAATTTTTGTCATGGGAGATTCCTCAAAGGGATGGGAAAATGCTTCATGTGAGGGTAAGAATTCCACCATGCTCAATAGTATCGAAAACACATGAAAAGGAAGAAGGCTGTAGTGGAATAAATGAGAGAACCACACATGGTTCAATTCTACAACTATAGGGAGAAAGAGAGCTATGAAAGATAGTCCACTAAACCTTGAGTCCTCGATGGTAATCTGCATCAGCATGCACCAAATCCAATGGAAAAATGGAATGATCACCATCACTACTACAGATTTGGAGAATGATAATGATGTCATACAAGGTACACATCTTATTCACTCAAGAATGGAATGATTATTAATTGATTCAAGTTCTACGCATTCCTTTATATCTTTCATGTTTTCTAAAAATATATAATTGAATACATGAAACCCTTAAGTAGATATATCTATAAAAAACAAAGTGGTTCATTAATTTCAACCCATGTGTTAGAATCTTCTCTTGTTGGCATATGTCGGATGAATTGTCCAGCAAATCTCGTAGTACTTCCATTGGGGTAATTTGACGCTATAATAAGAATGGATTGGATCTTGTTATATAGAGGACATATCAACTATTGGGAAAATGAAATAACATTTCATATTCTAAAGCATCCCATGATCCTATTCAAATGCACGGAAGATCATGAATCTCATTTGAAATATTCTTCAACTGTGTGCGAGTTGATTCTCTATGAAGAAGCAAACCTCTCCCAAATGGTTGAGTCAATGGAATATTCCAACCATGTATAAATGGCCATCATGAAGGAATATGATGATGTATTTCATGAATATTTACTTGTACTTTCTATAGATTGTGCGGTAGAGTTCTCAATAGAACTCATACCTGGGTCTACTCCAATCTAAATGTTCCCACAAAGGATGGCTCCTATTGAACTAGAGTAGTCAATGATGTAGTTGCAAGAGCATTTGGACATAGGGTTCACATTCCCTTGTGCATCACATTGGGGTGAGGTGGTGGTCTTTGTGAAAAAATAAGGATGGAACAATGTATTTGTGAATCGATTATCAAGAACCCAACAAGATCACCATAAATATCAAGTATCCTCTTCTAAATATAGGTTAATTTTTCCATCAATTAAGAGGATCTCCATACTTCTCAGTGGTGGAACTTCATTCTAGATATCATCAACTAAAGGTGTAGAATGAAGATATTCTAGAGAATACCTTCCATAAAAGGTATAAAAACTACGAGTTTCTGGTAATTCCCTTTAAAATTACTAGTATCTCTGAAATAATTATGGAATTGATTAATAGAGTCTTTAGACATTACCATAATAAATTTGTGTTTGTGTTTATCGATGCCATTATCGTCTAATCCGGGATAAAAAATGACATTGAAGAACATCAAAGATTTGTGTTGGAGACATTGAGAAATGAGAAGTTGTACGCTTAGTTCAGCTAGTGTGACTTTTGGATGAATCAAGTCATGTTCTTGGGACATGTGATAATAAGTGATGGAATTTCTATGAACCCTTCATAAAAAAAGGCGATTGAGGATTGTCCTAGGCCCTCTACTATCATAGAAATCCATAGTTTTATTGGATTAGCAGGGTACTATCAAAATTATGTGAAACATTTCTCATGATTGTAAGGCATGCTAAGTAAGTTATCAAGAAATGGGGTAAAGTATGTCTTGATGGAAGAATGTGGGCTATGTTTCAAGGATCTATAGTGAAGGCTGATCACTACACGTGTACTAAAAATTATCAAAAACTGGCGAGTTTTTTTGTGATATATACTGATGCTTCAATGATAGGATTGGGTTGAGTAGTCATGCGAAATGATAATGTGGTAGCTTATGCCTCATGATAGTTGAAGATCCCTGAGCAAAAATACTTGATGCCTGATCTAGAGTAGGAATCTATGATTTTTTCCTTGAATATTTGATGACACATCCATTATGGTGAGAAGTGTGACATATACCCCTAACAAAAGAGCCTAAAGTATATATTCACTAAAAAGGATATCAACATGGGTTAAAGAGTATGGTTAGAGACAATCATGGTCTAAGATTGCTCTATATACTGTAATCCTTGAAAGGATAACAAGGTTGCTATTTCTATAAGTAGAAATGAACTTTCTACTTTACCCATGTTATAGATTGAGAAAGACCCTATCTTATTGGATATGAAAAAGAT
The DNA here is from genome assembly GCA_963277665.1 of Viscum album. Lineage (NCBI taxonomy): Eukaryota > Viridiplantae > Streptophyta > Magnoliopsida > Santalales > Viscaceae > Viscum > Viscum album. The sequence goes on along the minus strand of OY728163.1, from coordinate 1,796,133,861 downwards.
GGATTTGAAATTACAAAGTGTAGGGGATACATATTACCATTCCTAAATTATTATGAAACCATAAATCTAAGATATGATTTAAGAGGGAAAAAGGGATGATCTGGTGTTACAAATAATGTTGAATGCAGTAAAGGAAGAGAAGCTGCAAGAGTTTCATATCGACCACAAAGGTGTGATTCTGTTAGGAACTTGGATTTTTTTCCTTTTATCTCCTAGGATAAAATAGGGTCTATTGGAAAATTCACATATCTCAACATTCTCTATCCATTCTGGTAGCACAAATATGTACTGAGATCTCTTTGAACACTTCTTGTGGGACAACAAGAAGAATGAGATTACAGAATATATCTCAAGGTGCTTGGTATGTTAGTATGTTATGTCCGGGAAAAATAATTCCAATGGGATGATGCAACCATTGTCTATACACTTGTGGAAATTTGAGAATGTTACAATGGAAATTTTCATGGGTATCCTAAAGATGTCGAATGGAAATAATGCGATATGGGTTGCGGTTGATAGACTCACCAAGAGTTCCCATTTTATCATTATTCTGGAAGACCTCTCTCTTGAACAACAAGAAAATATATATCTGAAGGAAATGGTAAGACTCCATGGTGCTCCACTCTCGATTATATATTACCATTATCCAAGGTTCACATATCTATTTTTGAGGAGCCTTCAACATGCTTTGAGTACTGAATTAAATGTCATTGTGTACTATCACCCTCAAAATGAAGGTCATTCTGAAAGAACTATTTAGATGCTTGAAGAAAGTCTAAGAGCCTACAATTTAGAATTAAAAGGTGGATAGGATCAGCCTCTCACATTGTTATAGTTCTCATTCCAAAACAGCTTCCACTCGAGTATTTATATGGCTCCATATGAATATTTGTATGGAAAGCGATGCAGAACACCAACATATTGGGATGATGTTGGAGAAAGAAATCTACTTGGACATGATCTTTTGGGACAGATAATATATAATGCTCATGTAATCATGAAACACAACAAAGATTCTCAGAGTCATCCATAAAGTTATGATGACAATCGTTGAATGGAATTGGAGTTCGACATCAGAGATATAGTCATCCTTTGAATATCACCATTGAAGAGAGTCATGCAGTTTTGAAAGAAATGTAAGTAAATCCTAAGGTACATTTCCCACTTTGGGATCCTTAACCGGGTAAAAGCCATAGACTATCAACTAACTCAACCACTAAATATGGATCACGTTCATGATGTGTTTCATGTATCACTACTGAGTAAGTACATACCTGATCCATCAAATGTATTGAACTCAGAGGTGGTGTAGCTGGAAGATGATCTCTCCTATGAGGAGAAACTAATAGAGATTCTAGACATGAGGGATAAGGTTATACGCAACAAGAAAAACCACCTTCTAATATAATTTTGGAGGAGCCACATGTTTGAAGGGGCTACATTAGAACCCTATGAGGTGATGAAAGAGAAGTACCCTCAATTTTTGTGTGTAAAACAGAATTTTGAAGAAAAAATTTCATAAGGGGGAAAAATGTAATAATCCAATGATTTATCAACGGAATTCCCACTTATAATTATGCCTTATAGTATAATCACATTAGGGAGAAAAAATAAATTTAATGATAATAAATACTATGTGATCACTAAACAAATGTTTCCACATCTCTGATTTGAATTTTGGATGGCGGTCATCTACAATTGGGTTTAGTCTGATATTCGTAGTATGATGGAACCAACTTGTTTTTTGGGAGAATAGTAACATACCCTTATAAATATTAATATGAATAGTAATATGACCTTAATGAATAGTATATTTAATTATTATATTATTTTCTAAATGATTTGAAATAAATACATCTTGGATAATTTTTCAATCTGATATAAAAGATGTTATTGAATTAAATTTTTTATATTTTTAATTAAGTAGAATTTTATTAAAAAATTAAATAAATAATATTAAAAAAATAATGTTTCAAAAATGGAGTTCATTTTTGAATTCAACGCATCAGAAAAAATTAGGGTTAATTTTTGGGGTTTTTCTAAAATTCTTGATTTTTTTGATGAATAGTGAAATACGGTAAAATACCGTATATTCAAATTATCAGTTAAATACACTATTTATGAAATAATAGGAGATGAAATACCACTTGGTTTGAAATAAAATTCCATTATTACTATTTTGGGTTACATTAATTATGATTATTCATAGTCGTGAGAAAATATATTATAATAATCATCTAAATAATGTAAAATTCCTCATCTACTCCACATTAAATACCACCCTCATTCTCCCCTTCCTCCCACACCTATCAAGTATCGATACATACCAATGATTGGCCCAATACACCTCCAAATACTCTTCCACAAGTCTAAGACTTGCTGGACTCTCCCATTAGCCAAAATCAAAAGCCTTATGGAGGATCTCAAGGAGAAGAGATCAAGAGGTAAGAAAACCTCTTTCTTTTTCATGTTTTTTACTTTCCTTAACTTTTATTTTATAATATTATCTTCCCCTCCTCTTATCCAAGAGACATAAAATCTCCCTAAATAATGTAAATTTTTTATTTCCTTATTTTCATGTAAAATTCATCATCATTCTTTTTCACCAATCCTAATTATTCAAGGAATAAAATCATTGTCTGTGATGTGTCGAATTAAAAACATCCAGGATGATGTGATTCCAATTTTCATTAATACTAAAGAATATGGTCATGAAAAAAAAATTAGTTCAAATAAATTATATTATATTTATTATATCTAATTTAATGTTCTTGAACTAACTTATTAACATATTACTAAATGATTAAACAACACAAGTTTGGTGTGGTCGTAAAATCTCCCGAATTAACCCAAATGATCATCATTAAATTTTTCCTAATGATTCATCAAAATGTTATATAACATAATTCAATTTAAGAAAATTTAAAATCATGTTATATAATTAATATTATAAAATTTCTATACTTTATGTTTATCCATGTTCTACATGAACTTCAATTTATTAATAAAAGTGAACCATTCATGAAATCATTAAAAATGAATATTAACGAACAATGGATTTATATGCTATAACTCATCCAAAAAGCCCATAAAATTACCTAATGAGCCTATAATGAACCATATTAATGTAATAAAGGTTTATTATTTGTTAATTAATGAATCTAATGTTGTTATACTTGACTTTAAGGTGAAGAAATAATTCAGATATAAAGTAAGGGAAACATTTCGATCCCAACTTTATGTATTCAGGTTCTCCCCCTATCACTAAATATTAGGTATGATGACTCTTTAAAAATCATTTTATCATCATTATATTAACTTTTATGGGATATACATGTTTTACACTATAGGTTATTTTTTCCGAAAAAACCATTTTTTCTGAAACATCCCTTTTATTTCTCACTCAATGTTGACAGTTATTGTGTCAAGTATGTTATTGGAACATTATTTTGGGAACCCAAATTTTATGAATTTTTTCTTATGAGTTCAAACCAATTTCTATACAAGGATTATTTATGTTCAATTTTTGGATAAATGTTATATGTTTCATGCTTTATAATGACAATGTTATGATGTGACGAGTGCACCAAGAATTATATAGCGCTATATGATTGTTTGAAAGTGACGGGTGAACCTGGAATTATACAATGTTCCAATGAATTGGGTAAAGGGATGAATCTCATGAGTTATAGTGAAATTATATGTGAACGTGATTCTCTCTATGTTCACAAGTAGGTGCGGTAGTTAACCAAAATGACATGATGTTTCATTTTTTATGCATTTCCATAATTGAAGTATTTATTAAAGTTTCCTATCATGTTTTTAATCACGATGTTGTGATTATTATCACAACATGCTATATTTTCCTTATATATTCTCTTAATGGTATTTTATCTCACAATATTTTGATGTATATCGTCATGTGACTACATGTACTATGGATAGGTCCAGATCCAATAATAAGTGAGAGAAGAAGGAAATAAAATAAATGTTTATGTATAATGTTGTAAATGTTATGTATGGGTTTAGTTTTTCCAAGACACTAAACCTTTGGATCCTCTATATGAAATACTATAATTTTTCTTATCTTTATAATGATGTAATAGTAATGTATGAAAAGGTAGGGTCTCTATAAGAATAAATGTGTAAAAATAATTATTTAGTTGCAAATATTATTTATCATTTTCATATAAATAATAATCCCCATGTTCATTATCGAATATTAGGACCCACAGTGTACCAAACACTTATTCCTGATATTTATAATATATAATGATTATATATATTTTATTTTTAATTTGTTTCAAAAATATTATGAACTTGTTAATTAATTTTTTTTCATTAGTGAAATTATTCTATAGTGATTTTTTTTCATTTAAAAAATAAATGGTAATTTAAATAAATCAGATTAGTCATAAATATTAAATATAAAGGGGGAAGATTTATAAATAAGAAACTATGATGCTACAATTTTACACACTTAATTGAATTTTTTCATTAAAATTATGTCACATTGTTTATGATATATGGATATTATTATTCATACCAATAAAATGAACATTTCCAAGTACTATAATTCCATAATAAATATTTATCACCCAATGGGGAGTAATATTGAGTCAACTTATATTCATAATGATTCACAAAATTTGTAAATTCATTTTTTTGAATTATCCACAAATATGTTTCAATGGTTTCAAAATAAATGACTAAAAATACATATTTTTTTCTATAATACATTGTTTATAAAATATTTTTTTGAATGATCATTTAAAACATGTTTTCGGATAATCCCTTAAATAAAATTCAACATTAGTTTTTTGAATAATATTTGGATTATAAAATATCCCAAAAATAATTATCCTAAAAAATAAATAAATAAGATGCTCAAATATCACCCTCTTTGACAGCTGAATAGGATGTTTACTTGTATTTTGAGATCTCTAGGATGGGTTGGGGTTTATAGTGCCTCTATTTCTTATATGGATTAATTTTTTATATATTCAGCCTCTATGAAATGTTTACATATAGATCCTGTAGTTTTTTTATCCCCATCCTAACCACGATAATAGTTTATTTAAATGAAAAAGATTCATTGACTTCTAAGGTTCCTATGATATGAAACTCTCAATATTAAATAATGGATTTAAATTTTCATGATTTATTATGAAAATATTTTCTTTGAGATAATAAAATCATTATATAACATTATTTCAATTCAATGTAATATATTTAGAATTCAAAAAAGTTCATGATTTTAAAAACATTCATTACTTTTTTTAATTTTCATTAGACATATAGTAATTATTATATCATTAACGTGGGAAACAAATTTCATATGTGTTGAACATTCCATTGAAAGTAAGAATCAGAAAAAAATATTTCACATTATCATCGATAAAACATGTTATATGAAATAAAAAAGTATGATGCAATATTGATTAAACAATCCATTATCTTAACAATCAATTCGAGACATCATACACAACTACATTATCATACACATATGATTTCATTTTCTACGAAATCAAATTCCTCTAAAAATATGTAAAATAGTATAAAAAACACTTTAACAAACTTTAAATATAATGATAAATCATAAGAATAATCACATGTATGAGAAATTACTCTTTTGTGTGTATTCCATTAGTATATTTTCGTATTTTCTGATAGATATCATATGGATTCATATCCCTCCAGAAAACAATTCGTACATCATTTTCATTCGATAATTTTAGAAGGATTTTATAAAATATATGTTACATATGAATAAAATATCATACACATTTTTAATCATTTCAAAATTTCATATATTTTTAATTTTCTCTATAAATATTCAAAATAACACTATTTTCTTACAGAATATGTTACATTCCATAACATAACATCTTCTAATATTTATTGGCATTTTAATATCACTAAAATCAATAAAAAAAAATCATTCAACATATAATATCATCCAATTCTCTCATATCTTATATTAAAATAAAAATTTTATATAATTTTTCTTATTTGTATTCTCGAACATGCATCTATAATTACTCTACATAAAAAAAATTTAAATTAATTTTTCAATATACAACCACTTCAACAACAATTAAAAACATTTACAGATAGGACCCCATCCTAAAATAGTGCATGTATTTTGACTCATTTATTATGTTATACAGCAATAATAACATTTATTTTTTCCTATCATGAATATTTAAAAATGACACATTTACATATAAAAGATTTATTTCTTTTCCACTTATAATAGATAAATTTGAATCTCAGTTTCCAAAACATGAAAAAAACGTTTAATAACTTTTAGTTATGATGTTTGTAAGAAATAATAAATTAACAACCCTCAACCAGGATCCTAGATCTCCCACTATGGATTTAGGGACCATACCATTAACCAACAAGATCATTATGTTTTCATAAATAAAATATTTTCATCTCCCATTTATTGAAAATTAATTAAAAAGAATAAACTGGTAGGATGTAACATTTCTTGTCTGGAAATATTCTATGATTCTTAAAAAAATCATATCCCATTTTATATGTATAATAATGATATAATCCAATATTTTATATGAAATAAGACATCACATATATTATATAAATGATCCATTAGAAATTAAACCTTAAATCAAAATGGTATAACAAAATGATTAATATAAGTGTTAATAAACGATGGCATCAACTATTTTTATTAATATGTTAAGAATTTGATAACAATTCATCATTAATAGTTCATTGGATTTGAGGACATATTTTTATTATTATAATTTCACTAAATTATTATAATGTAATTCAACAAATAATGTTTTAGTTAATGGAATGAATATCTCTATTTTCATTATAAAATTTAAATTCAAATTATCTACCCAATAAGAAATAATTTATATAAAATCATAATGGGTTAATGGTTTTATTGGCATACTGTGACTACCAAATCATAATATCCTCTATAAAAAACAAAAATTCATTACATAATAATGTTTTAATACCTCTTGTCCTTGTTTAGGTTCCCGTAAATATATGGACTTGACCCATCATCCTAGAATCATGTTTACATATTCAAAATTATCTCTTCAACCAATATTTCTTAATATGTTCATGTTAATACAAAATTATAATGGAATAAAGAGGGGTTACTTTAACATTATAGATACTTATAAGGATGTGTTTATCTCCCTTCCATGATCATCTATTATTTCTAAATTCATCATTAAAATATGTATTCATGTTTCCAATTGTTTAATTATCATAATATAAGAGACCATAGATAACATGGATTCATGTATATATGTAAATATTTATTTTTATGTGTCAATTTAATTTTCTAATTTCCTATAAAATACAAAAAATTTATTTTTTTGCTTCATTTTAAATCATTTATTTTTTTCTGGAAAACAATTTCATGAATTTACTTTTTATTATCAGTATGATTTTTCATCATCCAAAAATATTCTCTGAAACGCATTTCTTAGAAAAACATAACATGATACCTTGAAATTTTATCTCTTATAGTGGAACATCTTTTATTCATTTGGCTCTTATTAACTATTTTGATGTGTCAAATTACCTATAATATTTCATCTGATCTTACATATCAATGAGTCATTCCTTCATAAAATAAATTTATTTATTATATTATTTTCATGAGGTTATCTCATACTTATTTCTATTAGTATTCTAAAAATTCACATTTTATACCACCCATGTAAGATTTACATTTCTTTTTAATAAAAAAATAATTTTTTTCTTCTATTTTCATTTGAATATGGATCATCATTTTTAGGGGTATACGTACTATCAATATAACAGTGAAAACATTAATAAAAATTTTTCTAATATAACTTCATTAAAATTACAATATTCTATTATTAAATTTAGTTAACAATACCATTGATATTTTTTTTTATATTATGTCTTATCCTATTCTCGTATATACTCCCCCTTAAACCAATACATTAATATTAATTTGTGGTTAGAAGATTATTCCACATTGTATGGTCATACTCCTAATCATTAAATAAATCATGTAGTATCATGTAGGTCCTGTTTTAACATTACGATATAGTTTAGACATATTTAATTATAATCTATTCTGAAAAAAAAACAAAAACCTTAGGCTCTTGTCTTTTATGGCCCATTTTTTATTTTCAGATAATCACCCTTTAACCATTAGGGGATATAATGGTATTTTACATACATTATATATTCTATAAATTGTATTTTTAGTCTATATAAGAAAGTGGATCGACATTAGTACATGAAATAGTTTATGAGTCAGTGGATACCTTTATCTAAGTTATTATTTTGGGGGTATCTCCATTTGATCTCATGACCTTGTTTCTATAAATATGAATATATTTTGAGAAATGAATATACTGAATAGGTTTTTGAGGGAAAATATTTTTTTAATAATAGTTTGTGATGTCATTACTTATTATAATTTCAGGTCATTAGATTTTAGTACACTTATGAGAAATTTTACAATGATAGGATTGTTCTCATCCATAGATAATCACAAAATATATTACTAATAATTTATAAACATAAGAACATATTATTAATATAGTTTTATATTTTAATATAAATAATTTTAATGGTCACAAGTTTTACTATTTTTATCCCATGAAAGTGTCCCTGAACTAATGATTTTCCATATCTGACTCTTCAAATGTATGGTTTATTTCATTATTGATTTGATTAACTTAATCCTTCATATATATAGCTATATTTAAGTTATAAATACAACAAAGTCAAAATTGATTTTTTTAAAAACATGAGATATTCAATTGATTCACCATCCACGAGAATATTTTTTACGCTATATTATCTTATCGTTCATGTTTTATCCTTAATTTGATTCCTCCTTCTTTGATGATAAATATTCATCCTATAATCCAATGATGAAATCGAAAATATTTGAAATTACCTTTTCATTAATATGATTCAAATAATCATTTATATTAGAATAAACATCCCAATGATATTCATTTATATATTTTTTTAAATATTGATAATGAATCATAAGAAGAATTAAAATTCCCTTATTTGTTGGACAAGTTAATATCTATTGATCTTTGAGTAGTGGTTTTATGTTTAATTCATTTAAAAATATCTTCATACTCATTTTATATTTTCCTTTATATTGTTAAATAAATTAATTAAAACCTCAATGTTTAAATATATATAAGATACATTCATTTTATATTATTGAGAAATATTTATTTTATTTAATGAATACTAGATCATATCATAGGGAACCAGATTTTCCCTAAGATAGATTAAACAGGCTAGGTGTAGAAATATCACATAGAGGGTGGAGAATAATTGATCCCATAATTATATGAAATAATTATTTCTATTTTATCATCTAAATATAACTATGATCCTAATAATCAAATATTTGTAACCCTCATAATTAGATAAATTTTTTGAATATAAATTCACATGACTAAATTAATTAATAAGGTTGACCTCAATGTGAGAGCCTACACCTTTCTATGATATGATATATTCTCTAATCATTGGCTCGATATTATTATATAAATTTATATAGGGGATTGAATTTAAACTTCACCCAATGGTGTATCACTCAAAAATCATAAACTCACAACATACATATAGTATATCCCAGTATGAGATCCAAAATCTAGATATAGTGTCTATAATTTATTCTAAAACATTTGGATTTCTATTTGTTCTGAAATACTCATGCATGGAATTCCATGTAATTGTTTTTATTTACCTTATATTCTCTATGAATGGGTCCTTTTATGACCATTTGAGTATATATTATAATAATACATCATCATATATAGGGTTTACATAGACTGTATTCTACTAACAAAATACATCAATACATTTCCCTCCAATGTATAATAATTTCAAAAGTTATAATGGTGAAGCTAAAAATGACAAATTCTTTATATTTCTCCAGAAGACATGTTCACCATGATGTGCTAGTCTCACCATATTCATTGAAACCTACATGTCATTCAAAAATAGTATTAGTATTATGTATCAATTCCATCTATATTGTATTAATTAATTAATAAAAATAAAATCAATCCGTATTTTTTTTCAACATTCACCCATTCTTGTCTTTTATATTAATTGTTTTGTGATTATAGATTTCATATGATAATTATATAAGATCATAAAACATTTTTAGTATAGTATTATATCTTTCCAAAACATATAATCTAATTCATTTTCTTATTTAAAATTATCCATATGACATGGGATATTTCCATCCATAAATACACTAAAAGATTCATAGTATATAATTCACATTGAATTTCATCCTTGAATGAATATATTCACGTAATAGATTTGGTAATTTAATATTTCTCATCGAAAATTAAACATATAAATATGAATTAATTATTTTTAAAATTAGTTTTGATAATTATTTTCTTTATGATATCTTCATGCATCATCATATTTTATTTCAATTCAAAATACCAAATTAGAGGTTCTCTATGATTCCTAAAATATCAAAAAACTAATATGTGTTTGAATTGTTGGATGTTATTTATTAGAATATTTACCATCGATGTGAGAAAAAATATATATTCATTTTCCACGATTTATCAAAAAACATAATAAAAAAATTATGTTACTCATAATCATTCACAATTAAATAAGGTAATTAAAAATATATATTTTTTATAGATTAATATCATATACATGAAACAAAATTTATAGAAACATTATATGAAGCTATATTATCACATACTTACGATTCATTCATTAGTTGTCATATTAACATCCTATGGTAAAATATGTTACGGTGCATCAAAAAACAAACATAACTACGAATAACTAATAAAAACGTAAACATTATCAATCATATTAGATGATCATATTAAATATGTATTACATTTTTTTTCATCTTTTCGGATTAATATCTTATTAATTCATATTTCACTTAAAAATTTGTTTCATATCAGTATCTTTATTGAATTTGTGATATATTCTCATCTAATTTTCCACATTGGATCCAAATACTATATATACATCTCCCCTATGAAAATATATGTTACATGTTCTCATTCTACTAAGAATTATATTATATAACATTACCACCATAAAAATTAGGTCACATACCACTATATAACTTCTTAAAATATTTTTTGGTATTTTCAAATGACATCTTGTCAACTCAATGAACATTAAATCAAGTCGTATTATCATTAAATGGTATCCTTAACATGATTTAAAAATATTTTAATTTAATTCATCATATAATGATTCTCAATCTTCTTTCCAGATTTATTGTCATTAAACCATAAATTTTATGATTATTTTCAATGGATTCATTCTTCATATTCAAATAAAAACTATTTTATACAACAATATTCTCTCTTATTATTCATTTATTTTGTTTCTTCAAATATCACACAAAAAAATAAAATTTAACTAATTTTATCTGAAATATGTCACCATGATATCTCCAAGAAGAAGAATTGTCTTAATTTTCCACTAATAAATGTAGTTAAACAACCAAAAACACAATACAAAACCCTATAAATATAAATAATTACCATTTATGAATATAGATTCACTTAATAAAAAATCTGATATTTATATAGGATCTATATAACCTTGTGACCTTTCATTGTTTTTGATTTTGTTAAAATTATAAAAAATCCCATTTTTTAAATTATTTATGATGGAAAATATATCTTCTTAAATATTATTAAACATTTTCCAATATATATAAAATTATTGGGGTAATATAAAGAGTGAGATATAATAAATATTTCTTTAAAAATTGATTTCTATTATAAAAGGGTTCAACATAATGCGAGGATGATTATGAAATAATTATTAGAATCATATTCCCTATGGTAAAAAGATGTGTTATTTGTGACTTCTAGCCATCCATTATAATGATTTATTTTTTACACGATTGGGGAAATGTTTTTCTCGTAATCAAAGTATAATTTAAAAAACAATTAATAATATTCAAATTTTATGGGATGTAATATTTCTTCTTAGAACATTTTATAATTTCATACCAAATATTAGTAAAAAAAATGTAATATGATTTTATTAAAAATTCAAAAAATTCCATCATTTGATATTTTATCCAATAACACCTTTGTTTCAAATTATAACACATTTGGTTTAATCTTTTTATGGATATGTGAATTAATATTAATTTTCCCAATTATATTACCCATAAATAAGTTATACATGATATAATTCATAACATAATGACTCAAATATCGTAAAATTAATATAATATCATTTTAAATAAATAATTATAAATTATAGCCTAAAAATATTTAGAACCAATGCTTTTGGGAGTGGGTTTATAAAAGAAAAAAAATTTAAAATAAATAGAATGAAACATTACTTCCATATTTTTAATATTCTCTCAGACATGTTAATAAAAATATAATTTTAGGATATATCTTAGACACAAAAATATAATAATATTTGATCATCTATTCATAGAAAAGGTAAATATTAATATAAATATTTGGTAAGAAAATATTTGAGTAAATAACAACAATAAGAAAAATATAAATGGAAGGATCGTAATCATAAAACATTTAAATACATAGAAGTTTTCACAAGAGTATGATAATTAATAGAATTATAAGAATATATAATAAACATATCATTTATATAAAAATAATTTTTCAAGGATAACCTTAATGAGAAAATAATAGTGTGGTAGGCTCCCTAGGCATGTCCCATAACGAATATAACAAGAGAAATAAGTATGACCCATTCGATTAGGGGATTTATAATTATAGTACCACCTATCTCAAAATAATATGAAATTACTCATGCATCAATAATTAACATTAAATAAATCAATGAGAAAAAAATGGGTTACTTAATAAATTAAACAATATTATTCAAATGGAAAATCAAATATATTTATAAAAGGGTAATATAATATTTAATAGTGGTTGTTGATGGTTTTGAATAAAAAATATTTTACTCCTATATATACATAGAATAGTGTTTGAATATCAATATAATAATCAATAAGAAACGGATAATTAAATTGGAATAGGTTTCATTATAAACCTCACATGGATTAATATAAATAAATAATAGGGAATCATAATGAATTGAATAAACCAATAAGGGATGGAAAATAAATAATAAAGTATTTAATTAAATATAATGAGAATAAAATAAAAAATAATATAGATGGTAGTAGGATGATTATTTTAAAGAATATAACCATAAAAACAATAATTTTTTGAAGAATATATATATTGAATCCTTCTTTGTGTTAGATGATCCCCTAAACACCTGAATAATCGATTTAAAGTTTTTAATTACTTTATTTATAACATTATTCAAAGAAATTACATATATTACTACAAATTTATGGAATGTGCTATTCAATTATTGTATTAATATATTTACACTGGTCACCTTTTTAGTTGTTCACTTCCCAGCTACCAAACAAGTTTTATATAACGATAATGAATAAATGCCACAATATAGTGGTTTTATATGTTCCAAACGCGTCATAATAAATTTTTTAATTTATTATGTAATGTTTTTCAGTAGATTTAAATATAGTTTTAATTTATTGAATCTTTCATGGTAGGCTACTTTTAGTCATCAAAATTGATTGTAATTAATTTTGTTTTATATTATAAATGTAATTATTATTTTATATTAATAAACCATTGAAATATATTATTTATATTATTAATATTATATATATAAATTTTTTAAAGAATTTAGGATTGAATGAATCAAATGTAAAACACCATTGTCAACTTAGGTAATAAATAAATATTACAGGTGAATATTTTTTATAACAAATTATATATGAGAATATATAATAAATTTCCTTGTTCATTATAAAAATATATATTATAATTAATATAAATTTTTTTATACACTTTTAATGAATAATTCAATTACTTGCGTGGTAAGAGGATAATGGAGAAGGGATGACAATGATACTGAAAACCATATCATTCTTTTTTATGTCACATTCATCGAGACGAGATTAATGATTTTAGATGATGGCATATTTTTTAAACAACCTAATTATAAACATTGATGTGGGACATGAAATAATATTTTAGGAACTATTTATTTAGTGTACATTATTTTCAAAGTGAGAATAATGGTTTGGAGGGCTGGTTATGTGTCCAAGTAGGAGGGGTATCATTGGATAAATTATTGACTACTTTTATCCAAATATTAATGATATTTTTTAGAAAAAAACATAATATAATATTATTAAAAATACAATATTATTTTTTAAGGACACCCAAAATGAAATGGAATTTTGGAAATATTTTATTCAAATTAAAGAGTCAAATGTAGTATTTTATTTTAAAAAATATATTCGACATTGAAAATTAATATATACAGTTTCCAATTGATTTTATTGTTTCCAAATTTTTTATATTACTCAATAATACATATTTTCAAAAAACATTATTACATAAATTAATCATTCACATTTATATCTTGAAGATTTCAAGAAAATTGAATTATTTTAAAAAATATTGTTTTTCACTATTAAACGGAAAAACAATATTATTTAACAAATAACTAAAATATCAATAAAAACTAATTTAGAAGTTAAATTTCTGAAAATTTAGTTCAAAATTATAAACCTCACATTCTAAAAAATTTAATATTAAGATTTCAATAAATAATTAGGTAAAAAATATTATTTTGTGAAAGATTATTCAAAATAGTTTTAATTATATTCCAAAAACCATAATATATATTTATAGACTTATTAACAAATGTTTAACAAAATTATTATATAAAAATTTATATCATAAATGATATAATTGTTATTAAAATAAATATATTAAATGATTTATAATATTATTTTGTTTAAAACATGATACATAATGTTTTATAAAGTCATATTCTAATGTTTCAGGAAAATAACATTGAATTAGATAATAGCCATCTAAAAACAGTTTCTTTTTATCAAAATAAGATATGCCGAATCCAATATTTTTAGTATATATATATCTCAAAACAGGTAATTTTAATATATTAAAAATATAAAATTTTAATTTAAATAAAAACTAATTATATTACTTTCTATAATCATATGATAAAATTATTTAACCATTAATTTCTTTAGAAATGATTGTTGGTAATTAGACACCAATTAATCAATAAAAATTAATGTCGACATATGATTATAAAATTTTTTATAAGTCTATTTTAATTATAAAATAAAAAATCACGTATATAAATAAATCATTAATGTCTTATTTGACCATATTAGTAATTATATATTATTTATAAATTATAATTATTTATTATTATTTATTAGTTTTGTATTTATTATAATAATTATATACTTTATTAGGACAAATAATTATACCTTATACCAATATGGTGTCATATAAAAATTAGAAAATGATCGTCATTATATGACCAATAGTTATGGAAAAAACATAAAAAATATATGAAAAATATATAATAATGTCAAAAAAATGATACCTCTATATTTAAATTTATAATATTTTCATCATAATTATTATTTTAAAAAAAATAAAGGATTTAAATTTATATAATTTTATCGTAAAAAATATTTACATGACATTTGTACCAATCTACTATGTACTGATACTCCAATTATTTTGGTAAATGAGAATAAATATCTATTCCATTGAATTTATAATTCATCCTTTATATAGATATAAGCATATTCAAAATGATTTTTGAATATTATGATCCGTAGATTCAATATCCATTATTTAGGATATATATTATATTTGATGAGTTTAATTATTATTTATAATTTTATTATTCAAAATTAATTAATTAATATTAATATTTTCATTTAGTTATGTATGAAAATCATTTAAAATTAATTAATTTATTTAGATAATACATATTAAATAAAATTAATCTTTTTATGTATAAATTTAAATTAAAAGATTGAAAATATTATGCACATAAAATAAATGGTATTGCAATATTCAACTATTAACTGAACGGTATCATTTCGATTATGCCTCGCCAATTAATTTTATGAAATTAAAATATTTTCAATCAATAATTTCAAATATATATTCCAATTTGATTTAATTTATTTATCCCTATGTAATTATCTATGATAAAAAATATATATTTTATGCATTGAGATGAGTATTTATTACATTCCATTGATTATTTTCATTTATTTTCCACATATTATTTTTAAGATATTATGAAATTTTTTTACCATAATGATAGAAATTTATTAATTGTAAATAGTTATAATAGTAATATTTTGATACATCACATAGATGTATCGTTCCAATAAAATTATACAAATTATACAATATGAATTTTTTTCACAACCATCGGGTTATTTAATATAAAAAAACAACAAATATAAGAATTAATACTCTTGATGATCATCCACATTTTATAGAAAATTGATAATTTCAAGACCATTATAAGTTTGAAACATTGGGAAAACATAACAAAGTAACACATGTTATAGTCTAAATTGATATAATGGGAAAGAAATGATTTTAAAATACGACTAAAATATTCTATTATAAATCATAATGATAAGGTATAGAATATGATTTGATACACTAAAAAACCATTTAAATATAAGTTGAAAGTCATAAATGGTCTCAAAATCACATGAGGTGTACTTTTAAATGATTCAAACAATTATATCTCCATGGTGAGATAGAAGGATTTGGTGTGACTTCCACCCATCCACCTCTATAGTCACAATTTTATCTATAAGAGAATATTTATGAGATAATAAACCAATTAAAATCACAATAATCATTAAAAATCATACAAGGTTATGACATAATGAGTTTATTCGTACAACATATATGCATTCCTTTACATAATATATGTACAATAAAAAGTGATAAAAATTTAAAAAACAATTATAAAATACTAATCAAAGGACGCATTTAGTTCATATAATAATAATACATTTAAGTTAATATAGTTTATGTATGGATTATTTTCTAAACTTTTCACGGTATTAATCCTAAAAATGATTATAAATTTCACAGAATATAATAAAAAACAATCAGTATATGATATATATTTATATATTTATATATAATTAAAATATTTTAGAAATAATTATCTAAAAAACCTCAAATCTAGATGTATAGTGTCTTTGGATGTCTTGTTATGTCACAAACCCACTCCCTACCATCACCCCTATTATATTTTTATTGAAAATAGGGATATAATGTTCCCCAATTCGGAAATCCAATTATAAAATGGTGAGAAACAATCATAGAGGGTATTGAATCTATACCATGTGGGGAATTACCCCCAATATAAATTTTAGGAATAAGAAACAAGATTAATTCTACATATCAACTCCAATTAATAAATATATAATAAATCCAATTATATGAAATTTCATACATAATGAAAACAACTGAAGGTATCATAAAAAATCCTTGACAATGACCAAAAATCTATAAAATCTCATGAATAACAACATGATATTAATGTACATATCTTAATATATACTACTACTTATTCAAGCATATTCCCAAATTCCAAACATATTTTTCTCATTCATTTGAAATGTTATCACATATATCGAGCTTATGGATCAATGAAATTATTTATCTAATGCATCTAATCACAACCTCATCAAAATAATTTTCAAGTAATAACCATGTTGTGTTTTAAAAATACCACTAATATAATATAAATTTATTATGACCAATCCATCAATGAACATACTAGTTCAATTATAGGAATCTATAATCACAAAATCAATAATATCGGTTTATTATAACATCAATCTTTCATAATAAGAACATAATTTTATAGTTAAACTGAGAGTAATCAAATCATAAGTATGAACAAAACCTATAAAATAATACATCATATCTTGGGACATGACTACAAAAAAAACAATAGCTATAGATTGAGTTTTAGAGAGGTAGTGGTCATCCATCCATTCCCTCAATATCATGGATATTGGATACAACACCCCAACCCCAAAACAATTTGTTGTTATTTTATCTACTGCATTGTAAAGACCTGTAAAATTCAAGGAAATTTATTTTCATAATATTCATCGCAATTTTACATGAACGTATTTTCTAACGGCACCTGATTCCGAGACCCGGTGTGCGCGGAATATTTTTCCGAAGGATAGCTCAGGTACATTCAGTGAACGAACGAGTGGGGTTTTCTAACTTTTGAACTGGTGCTCGGAATCGAATTCTGAGGGCACCGATGGAATTGCAATGCCGGTATTTGCTTCGAAATGCCTTTTCTAGAGTTTCATTTTCTCGGGTGTGGTTTTTAATTTTGGGGGTTAAGATACGAAATAAAATAAAAGTGGTGCAACACTTTATTTTATTTCACTTAAATCCACTTAAATCCACTTAAGCTAAGTTAATCGGATAGGGTGAAACCCAATATATCCTACCCACTTGGTCGGATATTTGTGAGGTGGGCCCCGCACAAGCCCCACCATTTATTCCCTCCTAAGTAACCCACCCGCAACCCCCTTATTAATGATAGTCAACCGTGTGTTTTTCTGGTTAAGAAACGCCCCATTAAATTTGGAAGTTAAATTGTTACAATTAATTCTTCGAATTAATTGTATGTTTATTTTCATTGAATTTCAAATCATTGGCATGGGAATAAAATAAGACCAACACTTTTTGTTGAGGCGTTTCTTTTTGAGAGGATTTTGGGAAAGATCTAAAGCTTGAAGATCTTCATCCACCTTCACGAAGAATGCGAAGAACGCGAAGAACGCGAAAAACGCCGGCCTCCAACGAAGGGTGACGAAAAATGCCGAACCCTCGGAGATCGACGACGTGATTCCATGTACCATGATGCTGACGATCCTCCTTCTGTGATGCTCCTTCCGTGATGAACGCTCGTTCGACGACAGAGTTGAGGTAGGGGTTTTATGCGTTTCTATTTTGTGATTTTTCTTCCGTCATTTTTCCCCTTTCAATTAAACCGCCTGTTATCTCATTAACAGGAGGAGGTTGGACCGCACGAACACGGCCGACAGTCCTCCACTTTTGGATGTTGATTTTTGATGTGACAAACAAGGCAACGCGGTGCCAAAGCACCGCGCGGAAATTGTAAAAGGGAGAGCGGAGAAACGCGGCACCACCACACCGCACCGTTGGAAGCAACAAATCCACGGCGCTGTCGTGCCGCACTGTAGATTATGAAAAAAGGACATGGTGCTGTCGCGCCACGTCAGAGGACCTCAGAAGCACCGCGGCCAGAGTGGGGCTGCAGCGGAGGGGCATGGCACCATCGCGCCGTGTCGGACGGAGGAATGTCGCGGCAGGTTTCAGGCCGAGGTGGACCAGGGGAATCAGCAACCAGTTCCGGGCCGCTGGCATCGGAGCAAGGGGACGGGCTTGCCGGTCCCGCGTCGGTAGAAGACGGCCGGCCGGAGAGGGCCGGCCAGACCAAGAAAAGCCGGGAAATAAAAACCCCCGGCCGGCCAGACTAGCGGCCCCATTAAGGGACGCTGTTTCCATCACGCGGGGGCAGCGCCCCCCGCCCCATAACGGTTCGGTAGTTCGGCCAAACCTCTGGCGGCGTGCCAGCGCGCCGCGTGCCGGGCAGCTACTTTAGCCAGTACGCCGAACCGGACCTCCAGGCTGGGGCACGCCCACGCGGGCCAGACCCGGACCCGGTTCGTGTCGACCCAGTTCGGGCCAACCCTGGGGGTATCGGGCCGGGTCGGACCGGGCCCGAACCCCGATTACCGAATCTCTTTGGTCTGTTGCCCATAACTTGAGTTACTGGCCTCCGATCGATTCACCATCCACTGAAATGCAATCCGTGGATCGAGACGGTTGTTTTGGTATATCGCACTCAAGGTTTCGGAGAACTTTGAGTTCGGCCGGGTCGGTTCATACACAAAACCAACCGGGCCCTCGGAGCGGAAACGCTAATAACTTGAGCTACGGACGTCTGATTGATGTGTCGTCGACTTTGATAGATTTTTCTAAGTGGGGCGAATATTTTGGATTACTATGCTCGAGGTTTGGACGTAGGTGGAGTATGGTAGGGATAGTTTTGACTTAAAACCAACTGGGCCCCTAGGACGAAAAATCCAATAACTCTCATACCGAGTGTCTGATTGACGCGCCGTCTGCGATGTTGAGTTCATGTTTACGATACAAAACTTTTGGATACATCAAAACTGGACTATGTGTCAGTTGATGTATCAGCCTCTCGGCTCGTGGAGCGGACCCTTCCGAACAATCTTGCTATGTGCGGGAACCCTAGAGCTGGCAGCGTCGGCGACTATGACAACGACTGTATAGAGATCCTCAGTGGATTCGACGGCGATGACGACATCACTCAGCGATCCTAAGAGGATCAGTGCTACAGATCCTGTGTGGGTCCGATCCTGTGTGGGTCAGCGCTTAGCGGTCCTGTGTTGGCCAGCGCCTATAGATCCTGTGTGGGTCCGATCCTGTGTGAGTCTTTGTGGACGTTAGTTACCTATAGATCCTGTGTGGGTCAAATCCTTTGTGTGCCATAGCGGGGGTTAGTTACCTATCGATCCAGTGTGGATCATATCCTTTGTCGGCCATTTCAGATGTTAGTACCTATCGATCCTTCGTGGGTCCGACGACATAGATGAATCAGTGGATATATCTGTTCATCTCTATCATCATAA
This sequence comes from Viscum album, assembly GCA_963277665.1. NCBI lineage: Eukaryota > Viridiplantae > Streptophyta > Magnoliopsida > Santalales > Viscaceae > Viscum > Viscum album. The sequence continues at coordinate 1,796,113,229 of OY728163.1, read as the reverse complement.
GAAGAAGTATACCTATGTGAGCTGAATCCTGTTTTCCTTACTATGTGAATTGTGTTGTGCTATCCTCTGTGGATTTAAGTTCTGCATTCCTGTTTGGACTGGGTTTTACTTGGGCTCAGAAGTTGGAGCATACTGGAATTGATGACTTAGGTATATGTATGGGAATATACCTAAGCAGTGTCGGATGTTACATCGTGATTGTATCTTTCCTTTGTGGTGTATCCTTTGTGGCTTCTGGGAGACCTTCAGGGGTCTCAGGGTCCCTACTGAGTAGCTTATACTCACCCCTGCATGGGCTAAGCCCACAATACATTGTGTTGGTTGCAGATGACAGGCAGCGCTGATCATGGTTGAGGCTTGCGGAGCAGGACGGTACCTGGAGGTGGACCACTAGGCAGGACGTAATTGGAACGGACGGCTGGACCCGAGGAGCTGTGGAGGCTATCTGTACTCGCCCTTCCGGTTGGAGTTCCAGTGGATGGCTCGAGCCTGCAGCTTCACATTCAGTTGTTGTTTTCCCTTTCCAGTTGTATTTTACTTTCAGTTTGGGTTTGTATTCTGGCCCACTTACTTTTTCGCACTTACTGTTGTACTTAGTTTTTATTTAGTGTTTACTTCTACTGCTTTCTTGCTCTGTTGTGTTTGTTTACCTTAAAAACTAAATTCCTTCCCTCTTATACCAATTTTTCATGACTTGTCCTCGGCGGGACCTCCATAATGGTCGCCCCATCATCAACGTCCAGAAGAGCACTTGGGATCGGGAGGCTCAAATACGTGCTCAGTACCCACTTTTATTTCCCTAGTTTTTGATGTATCTTTACGGGGACGTAAATCCCTGAGGTGGGAGTGATGTAAAGACCCGTAAAATTCAAGGAATTTTTTTTCATAGTTTTGATTGGAATTTTACAAGAACGCAGTTTCTGACGGCACTTGATTCACAGGCCCGGTGTGGCCGAAATCATTTTCCGAAGTTTAGCTCAGGTACGTTTAGTGAAAGAACGAGAGGGGTTTTTTAACTATTGAACCAGTGCTCGGAATCGAATTCTGAGGGCACCGATGGAATCACAGCGCCATTATTTTCTTAGAAATGCATTTTCTGGAGTTGCGCATGCTCAGGTGTGTGTAACTCCCCGACCCCAGTTACCTAGAGTCGGTGCATTATTACATAACATTGGCATGATCACGAGAAATATCAAATCTCGAAATACCGATTGGTTTAGTAGCCTTGGAAACACTAGATATATTCATAATGTTTTACATTACATCAATAAGTGAAAAGCTACAAAAATACATTGTCTATGTATTCCACACACATATCCCCACACACTATCCCTACAGGTCATTCATAAATTACTTTTTCACAACCTAGGAAAAATAAAACATAGAAAAGGGGTGAGCTCAAATGCCCTGTAAGGATAACAATATAGCAGAAATTTCATAAATAAGAATAAAAATTTAAGGCAATGTATAACTAAAACAAAAGCCTTTTAAACTTGAACATCAACATAGTATGGCAAATGTAAAATGAAATAACTCCATTTACTTATTCACATGGATATTCTACTAATCGAATAATCACTTGCAATATAAATAACCACTTTCATAATGATGGAATGCATAATACCAGACTATCATAACCACATAGCCAAGGCCTCGTGCCAAGACTACAAAAATGATTTTTTCAAGGCCTTGTGCCAAGACACTAGTTTGTCTCATGAGACCTACCGATGCATCGAGGAGCTATAGCGGGCTCCAACTATCACATACTAAGTCCAGTGCATTCACATATGAAAAGTTCTAACCATAACATAAACATTCGTATTAAAACTAGCATACGAAATGTCAATAATTTCTCCATAAACCATGAATGGTATAAAAATAACACATCCATAGTCAAACATTTCACAAAACCTTCAATACAATATAGAAGTTTTGTATCAATTTCAAATAATCATAAAATACATCAAAGGATGTTGACATAGATGAAATCAAAACTATTTGAGAAACATATTACTTTTTTTTAAAATAATTTAAAAGACACACATTTATAAAGGAAGTAATTTAATAGAGATTTTTGAATCAAAGTGTCCCATACATTTTTGAAACTTTTTGAAAGGAATTAACATTTTAAAAACATTCATGTTCATATAAATAAATCCATAAAAACCATTTTGAAGACATGGACATTAATTAAAAATATTATAAAGATAAATCATTAAAGCATTTAAAATTTTGATTTTGATAAAGATTACTTTTCAGAAACTCTTAAAATATTCATTTTGAAATCATTTAAAAGTCAAATAATTATAAAATAAAACATCTAATTTGAAAATATCTTTTTAATCTTGTAATGGTAACTTTGAAAATTTTATAACGGTGGAAAATAGCCGCACCCGCCATATAAGTTAAAAAACATTCTTACCTTAATTCTGTCGAAAATGTTAAAAAGGACCTTGTTTGGAATATGACAGAAAGATTCCTTTATAATCATCTTATAAAAAGTCAAACAAGGGTATAAATGACATTAACCCATATTCTGTAAAATAGTAAGAATGTTTTGAAATACACTTTCATGGAACATGGATGTGGATGATAAAGAGGTCCCAGTAGATAATTACGTATAAACAACCTCGGATAATAAAGTGATTGTGAAATAACCCTTACCTTGTACTTTTCCTTGGTTGGGGTAGGTTAACCTCCTGTATCATGGTTAAATAATAATTATTAAATTATTCAATAATCATATACATGAATATGATATCATATAAGATCTTTTAACATTGCTTTGTTAATAATATCTTAGAATTATCGACGTTTCGGGCGTTTACTTACTCATTTTCTTTTATATGTTTTGTAATGTAAGCCATGTTTTTAATGGATAAGTTGTATATTAATCATATCTAGAATGATATAAAGTCCATAGATACTATTATTAATCATCAAATGAGAATTATACTTGAATGGATACGATGGAGAATGAATCTCATCGCGTTCGTGGAGACGGTAGTCCGTACGTACACACGAGCGATAATATCATTCTTTTGATATTAAAATAAAATATAATTGGATGTTATATCATATATACAGAATCATAATCATGTTATATTTATTATTTACATGTGTCACACATCATTATTATACCCATCCAAATAATAATTTATTTAATAACAATTACACCACGACGTGGAGACGGTAAACCGTACGTACACATGTATGGTGACATGTTATTGAAAGGGTAGATAGAATACTGAATATGGTTGTACCATATATATAATAATATTACAGTATATTGGAGATACTGGATTCATTATTTTAGAATGGGAATAACAAAGTAAGAAGAAGGTGAAGAATAAAGGAATTTGAAAAAGGGTGGTGAAAACATTACCTCTTCTTCGGGTTCTTCCTTTTGATTTGATCAAAAGAGCTCCATAGGTTGGCTTTCTGATCAAAATAAGACCTCTAGGTTGTAGTGATGGGAGTTGAGAGATTATCTGAGTAGGGTTTGGCCGAACCAAAAGGGTTTGATAGTGTGAAGAAATGAGAAGGAGAAGTGTCCTTTTATAAGATGGGTGATGGAACCTTTGGAAAAGATAGAAATATTAGTTTATAATAAATTCATATTCTCTTTCTAATGGCTCCAAATTTTATTATTTAAAGGTTAAGGTGGGGATGTGTCGAAAACCACTCAACCAATATAATTTATACAGTTATGGGTACTTATATTAACCTTATATTTATGTATTAACTATAAGTTAATTAGTTTCACTTTTACAATGTCTCTTTGTTTTTTTATATTATATGGTTAATAAACATACTATATACATCCAATAGATCCCCAAGTGGTCCATTAATGATATAAATATCATGATATAAGTCTCTTGGCAGAAATATATACTTCTAGGAATTTAATATCAATTAATAATATAATATTTGTTTTAAAAACTCTTTTATGTCAATTTTGGCACTATTCAATAGTTGATTTTTTTGAAACTCATAACAGAATGATTACTTCGAAAAAAGTAAATTAAATAAATCCTAATATGTCATATTATCTTAGAAAATTAGTGTAATTCATTAAAAGTCTCAAATTATATTTATTAGAGTATTTATAATATCAATTATTTTAATTTTTCATTGTTATGGTAATTTCTGCATCATCATTGTGTCATAAATAAATTATATTATTTAGTTTCTAAAAATTATAAATAAAATATAATTATGTATGAGATCTTTTTAGCTTCCTAATTAATATTTATAGTCGAAAATATAACTTATATAACCTTATGTAAAAATTGTTTTTCTAAAATATATATGCTTGTGTCATTTTTGAATTCATTTTAACTTAATTATAATAAAGTGTCCCTATCACCTACAAGTGGCTCCATGGGGTCCCAAAATGGACCCAAAGATGCACATGGTCGGCCCTGTATCAACCAATAAGGTTAGGACACGTTTTAGGGTAATTTTTTGTTATTATAATATTATTTTTTAACCCTTATTTACCATATTTACCCTTTAACCATGGTAAATAAAATATGTACCGAAGAAATTATTCAAAATGTCTAAAAATAAAAGTTATCTATTTACACAATCTGAATATCTTGATTAAAAATATGGAAACCATTTTTCCAAATTCAAAACACATAAGTGTCAGAAAATAATTTAAAATTAATTCACGTTGTTAAAACAAAAAGCGTTTTTTAAGAGATAATAACTATCAAAAGATTGACACTTGTTTATGTCTGTTTTAATTGTGAAACTATTTTCAATGACAAACATTGAATTAAATGGTAAAAATATATTCTAAATATAATTTAAAACCACTCAAAATCATAATTTATAATTATTAATTATTTTCATTAAAAAAAGTTGTTTTTAATTAAAATTTAGTAATTTTCACTATTCATCAAAATATTAAAGTTATCCGAAAAGTTCCAAAATTTCACCCTAGGCTAAATTAGATATTCTGAATCCCAAAATGAAGTCTATTTTGAAATATAGAATATATATAATTTCAAAAAGTTGATATTACAATTCATAACGGCTAGTTTGATTGGTTGTGGTGTGTGTTAGAACTCGAAGTTGCGTACAACACACGCTACTGTATTATTCAATGGAAAGCATACCGTGGAAGCTTGGGATGTTTCATTTTAAATTTTTGATGTCCCCATTTAGTCAAAAAGTTTAAAATATTGTATTTAAAAAGGGTTCAATATTAAAAGTTTATAAAAGTGAAATACTGAAAATGAATTTGTTCTTACATTATGTCTAAGAAACTCATAATATGGATTCTAAATTTATAAGGATAATAAAATGTTTAAACTTTAGTTAATACTATTCATATCATCTTTTGAATGGCTTTCTTGGTATGTCATGGTGTGATTGAACTCGGTGTTGCGTGTAGTGAAAGTTATTGAATTATTTTGAAAAATAACACACTATGAAATCTTGGGGTGTTACATTCTCTCCTCCTTCAATAAATTGTGTCCTCACAATTTGAAATTATTCTTAAAAAATAAAAGTTTGAAAATAAAAAATATATTTGTGGGAAAACCCACATCAGAAATTGGATTACTAAAATTTAATCTTAATATAAGGAAAAGAGAAATGAAAGGGTCACCACCAAATTATGATCTCGATTAGGAGAACATTGGTGGCAATTAGAGACATATAATTGGAGTAAAAACGTAAATATTTATAAGTAGTGATTGAGTTCATCAATCAAAAAAAATTTAAAATTGAGGTCCTTAAATTCATCAATCTATGATGATTTGAAATACCATCGGTTCAACAAAACATAGGGTATTAGGATAACACATTTTTGGTTTTAGGGTTCCTTAAATAATGTATAAGAATTAATTTCATCATAGAATAATAGAAGAAGAAAAATATATTCTTGACAAGTAGAGTACCATCGTTTAACTAATTTCTAACACAAACTCATCATTCACTCTAAAATATAATAGGACATAAAAATATATTCTATTTATCCTATTCATATAGAGATCCAAAAAACGAATTTATAATTCATCTACCAGATTTTTTAAAAAAAACAACATTATTTAATCCCGGACATCACATGGGTCAGTGGTAGGTGATACACCCTTGCCGCCCTTCGGTTATGGGTTCAAGTCTCGTGGCCTTGCCGGACACGACGAGTTGCCGCCCGACCTCCGGGTTGTCCTTTTATGGCAATCCAAAGTAATCCAAACTAGAACTATCCAAAATTAATCACTCCAAAATTAATAAGGAAGGTGAACACAATGAAGATCATTTTTTCCGCGTAATAACACGTGAAAACCTTAATGATGTATTCTTTTAAAACACTAAAACATCCTGAATTACCATAAAACCATATTGATTACATTAATGATCCATTTTTCATTAAAGAATAATAGATATATTCCTTCAATACAAAAATGTTTTAAACCCCAACAATGATGGAATATAAAAATCCTTAATCAGTTTCAAGGTAGTCAAAAATATCCAATATAATTTATCCAAAACAATAATTTATTATTCTAAAATCACAACCTCGGTATTAGATCCATATTATGGTTTGTCTTTCTCTCAACCATATATTTTCCAAAAATTTAACCAGCTTTTGAGTCACTTTTCGTTGTTCCTCACAATCTCAAGTCCATAATAAAATATTACTACAGTACAATCCTTATATACTCCATAATTATTATAACAATTACATTGTTGATACAACCCTCAAGTGACATAATCAACATTAGAACTCTAATCATTCCTCTTCATCTGTGGTAGTATCATAACTTGATTATTATCTAATAGCATCATTTGCGGCATAATCTGATGACTGAGACATAGGTTCATGTAGTGTCCAAACTCCTTGCAAATGAAGCATTGTAAATTTGAAACCATTTTCTTACCCTTGCAGTCACGTACATTGTGCCCTTTCCCTCCTCACTTATAACAAACTCCCATTCCTTTTAGGAAAGTTCCAGGGTGTTTCTTTCTACAGTTATCAGATATGGGAAAATTCTTCTTTTCCCAATTCCCTTTATCCATGTTTATCTTTTCCATCCTTTTTATCTCTTGCTTCCCTTTAAATCCATAGGACTTAGTAAACTCTTTACTTATCTTATAAACACATGATATTATTTCATTATATGATGATAATATATGTGAGACTATTTCTCTTATAAATTATGGCTTAGGACCATTAAATATATGATCCTTCTTTCTCTTTGTATCATGTGCATTGCTGGAGTTCTCATTCCTTCTACTGGGTGCCATTTCTAAACAATGGCATACACTAGATTAGATTATTAATAACAATACCTAATCCCAAACTTGTAAAACACATAACATAAATTAAATAGTTTATGGATATAATCTAAAATCATAAAAATTTCTCCTTTGAGGAAGTATATTCTCATAAACCCTTCATAATTGTTTGTAAAGAAAATGAGAATTATCCTATGCATATCCCCCGGAAGTGTCGTAACCAAGAGTGCAGCAAGGGCCATTGTCGTGCACCAGTTCTCATTCGAGTCTAGCTCAAAGCGGTGTTTTCGGGTTTTACCCCTAGGTACATCTGTGCCAAAGCCGCCTCTACCTGCTCGTATCTAAACAAGGATGCATTTCCTGGAAAACTCACAAAATCTCTACAATACCAAAATTCTAGGACGTTCTTCTATACTAATCCTCAAAGATCATCTTAGGTCTACGTGTTCTAATCAGAGTTTATCTAAATCTAGCCTCCAAGGTTTGTACTGAACTTCTTCTGATACCAACTCTAACGCCCCGACACCAGTTACCTAGAGTCGGTGCATTATTACCTAACATTGGCATGATCACGAGAAAGATCAAATCTCGAACGAATGATTGGTTTAGTAGCCTTGGAAACAGTAGATATATTTATAATGTTTTACATTACATCAATAAGTGAAAATATAGAAAAATACATTGTCTCCATATTCCACACTCATATCCCCACATACTATCCCTGCAGGTCATTCATAAAATACTTTTCACATCCTGGGAAAAATAAAACATAGAAAAGGGGTGAGCTCAAATGCCCAGTAAGGATAACAATATAGAGGAAACATTCATAAATACGAATAAAAATTTAAGGCAATGTATAACTAAAAAAATCCTTTTAAAATTGAACTTCAACATAGTATGGAAAAAGTAAAATAAAATAATGCCATTTACTTATTCACATGGATATTCTACTAATCTAATAATCACATGAAATATCAATAACCACTTTCATAATGATGTAATGTATAATGCCAGACTATCATAACCACATAGCCAAGGCCTCGTGCCTAGACTACAAATAAGATTTTGTCAAGGCCTTGTGCCAAGACACTAGTTTGTCTCATGAGACCTACCGATGCATCGAGGAGCTGTAGCAGGCTCCACCCATCACATATTAAGCCCAATGCATTCCCATATTAAAATTTCTAAACATAACATAAACATTCGTATTAAAACAAGCATACGAAATGTCAATACTTTCTCCATAAACCATGAATGGTATAAAAATAACACATCCACAGTCAAACATATCACAAAACCTTAAATACAATATAGAAGTTTTGTATCAACTTCAAATAATCATAAAATCCATCAAAGGATGTTTACATAGATGAAATCAAAACTATTTGAGAAAAATATCTCTTTTTTTAAATCATTTAAAAGTCACACATTTATAAAGGAAGTAATTTAAAAGAGATTTTGGAATCAAAGTGTCCCATACCACTTTGAAACTTTTTGAATGGAATTAACATTTTAAAAACGTTCATGTTCATATAAATAAATCCTTTAAAACCATTTTGATGACTTGGACATTAATTAAAAATATTTAGAATGATAAATCTCTAAAACATTTAAATATTTGATTTTGATAAAGAGTACTTTTATAAACTCTTAAAATATTCATTTTAAAATCATTAAAAAGTAACATAATTATAAAATAAAACATTTAAATTGAAAATATCCTTACAATCTTGTAATGGTAACTTTGAGAATTTTATAACGTTGGAAAATAGCCGCACCCTCTGTATAGGTTAAAAAAACATTCTTACCTTAATTCTGTCGAAAAGGTTAAAAAGGAACGTGTTTGGAATACGACGGAATGATTCCTTTATAAACTTCTTATAAAAAGTAAAATAAGGGAATAAATGAAATTAATCCAAATTCTATAAAATAGTAAGAATGTTTTTAAATACACTTTCAAGGAACATGGATGTGGATGATAAAGAGGTCCTAGTAGATAATTACGTATAAACAAACCCGGATAATAAAGAGATTGTGAAATAACCCTTACCTTTTACTTTTACTAGGTTAGGGTAGGTTAACCTCCTGTATAATGGTGAAGTAATTGTTATTAAATTATTCAATAATCATATACATTAATATGATATCATATATAATATTTTAACATTGCTCTGTTAATAATATCTTAGAATTATCGTCGTTTCGGGTGTAACTTACTCATTTTCTTTTATATTTTTTGTTACGTAAGCCATGTTTGTAATGGATAGTTTGTATCTTAATCATATACAGATTGATATCAAGTCATTATATACTATTATTAATCATCAAATGAGAATTATACTTGAATGGATACGATGGAGAATGAATCTCATTGCGTTCGTGGAGATAGTAGTCCGTACGTACGCACGAGCGATAATATCATTCTTTTGATATTAAAATAAAATATAATTGGATTGTATATCTTATATACAGAACCATTATCATGTTATATTTAATATTTACATGAGTTACACATCATTATTATACCCATCCAAATAATAATTTATTGAATACCAACTACACCCTGACGTGGAGACGGTAAGCCGTACGTACGCTCGTATGGGGACATGTTATTCCACGGGTGGATAGAATACTGAATATGGTTTTACCATATTTATAATAATATTACCGTATATAGGAGATTCTGGATTAATTATTTTAGAATGTTAATAACAAAGGAAGAAGATGTTGAAGAAGAAATGAATTTGAAAAAGGGTGGTGAAAACATTACCTCTTCTTCGGGTTCTTCCTTTTGATTTGATCAAAATGGCTCCTTAGGTCGGCTTTCTGATCGAACTAAGGCCTCTAGGTGGTATTGAGGGATGTTTAGAGAGTATTTGGGCAGGTTTTTTCCGAACAAAAAGGCTTTGATGGTGTGAAGAAATGAGAAGGACGAGTGCCCTTTTATATGAGGGGTGAGGGGCACCTTTGGAAAATCTAGAAATATTAGTTTATAATAAATTCATATTCGTTTTCTAATGTCTCCAAAGTTTATTATTTAATGGTTAAGGTGGGTATGGGTCTAAAAATACTCATAAAATAGAATTTATACAGGTTTGGGTACTTATATTAACCTTATCTTTAAGTATTAACTCTAAGTTAATTAGTTTCACTTTTACAATGTCTCTTTGTATTTTTATATTATATCGTTAATAAACAAACTATATATATCCAAGATACCCCCAAGTGGTCCCTTAATGATATAAATATCATTATATAAGTCTCTTGGTCGAAACATAGATTTTTAGAAATTTAATATCAATTAATAATATAATATTCGTTTTAAAAACTCTTTTATGTCAATTTTGACATTATTCAATAGTTGATTTTTGTGAAACTCATAACAGAATGATTACTTCTAAAAAAGTAAATTAAATCAATCATAATATGTCATATTATCATATAAAATTATTTTAATGCATTAAAAGTCTCAAATTATATTTATTTGGGTATTTATAATATCAATTATTTTAATTTTTCACTATTATGGTAATTACTGCATCATCATTGTGTCATAAATAAATTCAATTATGAAATCTCTAAAAATTATAACTAAAAGATCATTATGTATGAAATAGTTTTAGATTTCTAATGAATATTTATAGTTGAAAATTAAACATATATAAACCTATGTAAAAATTTTATTTCTAAAAGATATATGCTTGTGTCATTTTTTATTCATTTTAACCTAATTAAGATAAAGTGTCCCTATCACCTACAAGCGGCTCCATGGGGACCCAAAATAGACACAAAGATGCCCATGGTCACCCATGTATCAACCAATAAGGTTAGGACACGTTTTAGGTGTATTTTTTTTATTAAAATATAATTTTTTAACCCTTATTTACCGGATTTACCCTTTAACCATGGTAAATAAAATATTTATCGAAGTAATTATTCAAAATGTCTAAAAATAAAAGTTACCTATTTACACAATTTGAACATCCTGACTCCAAATATGGAATCCATTTTTATAAATTCAAAACACATAAGTGGCAGAAATTAATTTAAAATTAATTCCCATTGTTAAAACAAAAAACGTGTTTTTAAGAGATAATAACTATCATTAGATTGGCACTTGTTTATGTCTGGTTTAATTGTAAAATTATGTCAAATGAAAAACAGTTAATTAAATGGTAATAATATATTATAAATATACTTTAAAACCACTCAAACTCATAATTTATCAATATTAATTATTTTGATTAAAAAAAGTTGTTTTTAATTAAAATTTAGTAATTTCATTATTCATCAAAATATTAAAGTTATCCAAAAAGTTCCAAAATTTCACCCTAGGCTAAAATTGATATTCAGAATCCAAAAATGAAGTCCATTTTGAAATATAAAATATATATAATTTAAAAAATTAGGTATTACTATTCATAACGGATAGTTTGATGGGTTGTGGTGTGTGTTAGAACTCGAAGTTGCGTACAACACACGCTACTGTATTATTCAAAGGAAAGCATACCGTGGAAGATTGGGATGTTTCATTTTAAATTTTTGATGTTCCCATTTAGTCAAAAAGTTTAAAATATTGTATTTAAAAATGGTTCACTATTAAAAGTTGAAAAAAGTGCAATACTGAAAATGAATTTGTTCTTACATTATGTCTAAGAAACTCATAATATGGATTCTAAAATTATAAGGATTATATAATGTTTAAAATATAGTTAATACTATTCATAACATCTTTTGAACGGCTTGTTTGGTAAGTAATGGTGCGATTGAACTGGGTGTTGCATGTAGTGAAAGTTATTGAATTATTTTGAAGAAATAACACACTATGAAATCATGTGGTGTTACAGTGTGGTTTTTAATTTTTGGGTTTTAGTTAAGAAATAAAATAAAAGTGGTGCATCAATTTATTTTATTTCACTTAAAGCCACCTAAATCCACTTAAGCTATGTTAAGCGGATAGGGTGGAACCCAAAATATCCTACCAACTTGGTAGGATATTTGTGAGGTGGGGCCCGCACGAGCCCCACCATTTCTTCCCTCCTAATTAACACACCCGAAACCCCCTCTTTAATGAAAGTCAACCATGCATTTTAATGGTTAAGAAATGCCCATTTAAATTGGGCAGTTAAATTGTTACAATTAATTTTTTGAATTAATTGTTCGTTTCTTATATTTGAATTTCAAAACGTTGGCATGGGAATAAAATAAGACCAACACTTTTTGTTGAGGGGTTTCTTCATGAGAGGATTTGGGGAAAGCTCTAAAGCTTGAAGATCTTCACCCTCCTTTGTGAAGAACGTGAAGAATGCGAAGAACGCTGGCCTCCGACGAAGGGCGATGAAGAATGCTGAACCCTCAGAGATCGATGGCGCGACGCCGTGTACCGCAACGCCGATGATCCTCCTTCCGCGACGCTCCCTCCATGACGAACTCTTGTTCTACGAAAGAGTTGAGGTAGGGGTTTTATGCGTTTCTATTTTGTGATTTTTCTTCCGTCATTTTTCCCTTTTCAATTGAACCGCCTTTTATCGCATTAACGAGAGGAGGTCGGACCGCACGAACACGACCGACACTCCTCCCATTTTTGTTGTGGATTTTTTATGCGATGAACAAGGCAACGTGGTGCTGAAACACTGAGCGGAAATTATAAATGGGAGAGCGGAGAAACGTGGAGCCACAGCACCGCGCCATTGGAAGCAACAAATCCGAGGCGTCGTCGCGCCGCGCCGTAGATGATGAACAAAGGACAAGGCGCCGTCACGCCACAACGGAGGACCTCAGAAGCCCCACAGCTGGAGCGGGGCTGCGGCGGAGCAGGGGAACCGGCGGCAGATTCTGGGCCTCCGGCATCGGAGCAAGGGGACCGGCTTGCCGGTCCCGCGGCCAGAGAAGCAGCCCTGCCAGAGCGGGCCGGCCGGACGAGGAAAAGCCGGGGGTTTCAATCCCCCGGTCAGCCATTCTAGTGGCCCCATTAAGGGGTCGCAGTTTCCATAACGCATGGGCAGCGCCCCCCACCCAGTAACAATTCGACCGTTCGGCCGAACCCATAGGGGCGCGCCAGCAGGCCGCGTGCCGGGCGGCTGCCATGGCCAGTCCGCCGAACCGGACAACCAGGCCGGGCCGTTCCCATGCCGGGCTGGCCTGCGCCCAGGACAGGTTGGGCAATGCCAGCCTACCCGGGGCCCGCCCTAGCGGGCCAGAACTTGGCCCAGTTCAGGCCGACCCTGGGGGTATCGGGCCGGGTCGAATCGGGCCCGAACCCCCTCTTACCGAACCTCTTCGGTCTGTTTCCCATAACTTTAGCTACGAGCCTCCAATCGACGCACCATGAGTTGCGATGCGATACTTGGATCAGGACGGTCGTTTCGGTATATTGCACTCAAGGTTTCGGAGAACTTTGATTTCAGTCGGGTTGGTTCGTACACAAAACCAATCGGGCCCTCGGAGTGGAAACGCTCATAACTGGAGATCCGGACGTCCGATTGAAGTGCCGTTGACTATGATGGATTCTCTAAGTGAGACTGATCTTTTGTCTTTCTCCACCCTATGTTTGGATGCAGGATAAGTATGGTCGGGTTGGTTTTGACTATAAAACCAATTGGGCGCCTAGGACGAAAATGCCAATAATTCTCAGACCGGGCGTCCGATTGATGTGACGTCTTCGACGTTGAGTTCCTATTAACGATATGGAACTTTTTTATTCATAAACTCTATACTCTGTGTCAATTGATGTATCCGCCTCTTTGCTCATGGAGGGGGCCCTCCCGAACGAGCTTACTGTGTGCGGGAACCCCAGAGCTGGTTGCGTCTGCGACTATGATGATGACTATACAGAGATCCTCAGTGGATTTGACGGCGACGACTACAGCACTCAGAAATCCTACGTGGATTAGTGTTACAAATCCTGTGTGGGTCCGATCTTGTGTGGGTCAGCGTTCAGCGGTCCTGTGTGGGCCAGCGCCTACAGATCGTATGTGGGTCCGATCCTGTGTGGGTCTTTGCAGGGGTTAGTTTCCTATCGATCCTGTGTGGGTCAGATCCATTGTGGGTCATTGTGGGGGTTAGTTACCTATCGATCATGTGTGGGTCAGATCCTTTGTGGGTCATTGTGGGGGTTAGTACCTATCGATCCTTCGTGGGCCCGACGGCATAGATGAATCAGTGGATATATCTGATCATCTCTATCGTCATAAGAAGAAGTATACCTATGTGAGATGAATCATGTTTTGCTTTACTATGTGGATTGTGTTGTGCTATCCTGTGTGGATTTACTTTTTGTTTTTCTTGTGTGGACTGGGTTGTACTTGGGCTCAGAAGTTAGAGCATACTAGAATTGATGAGTTGGGTATATGTATGGGCATATACCTAAGCAGTGTCAGATGTTACTTTGTGATTGTATCTTTCCTTTGTGGATTATCCTTTGTGGATTCTGGGAGACCTTCGGGGGTCTCGGGGTCCCTATTGAGTAGCTTATACTCACACCTACACGGGCTATGCTCGCACTACGTTGTGTTGGTTGCAGACGACGGACAACGTTGATCGTGGTTGAGGCTTGTGGAGCAGGACGATATGTGGAGGTGGACCACTGGGCGGGACGTACTCGGAGCAGACAGCTGGACCAGAGGAGTTGTGGAGTCTATATGTACCCACCCTTTAGGAGGGAGTTCTAGTGGATGGCTTGAGGCTGCAACATTACTTTTAGTTGTTGTTTTCCATTTCCAGTTGTACTTTAGTTTCAGTTTGGTTTTGTATTCTAGGCCACTTACTTTTCCGCACATACTGTTGTACTCAGTTTTTACTTAGTGTTTACTTCTACTGCTTGCTTGCTCTGTGGTGTCTGATTACTTTACAGAGGCAACGCCTTCCCTTTTTACCAGGATTTACACTTTGGTGCTAGTTTCCATCTCTTGGACTATGGAAGGAGGGCTTGGGTTAGTCACGACACGGGCCCCGAGGACGGTTCATGACATGCATCTAGTACTATGGCGTATGAAATTAGAAGATATAAGATATATCTCACTTATCCAAATTAAGGAGAACTACATAGACATAGACTAACCATTTTCAAAATTCCAAAAAAAATGAGTTCTATCCCTAAGGTATATATCTCAAACAAGAATTCATGCATTAATATTAAAAATTAAATATTTATCACAAAGAATTTTAATAATATTATTATATTTGTGTTTCTAAATTTAATATATTATTCACCCATGAAATTCTTTATCAACCCAATGAATTATTATTTACATTGAATAACGTCCTATTTTATCATAATTATCAATAATCACCTAAAACCATTATCATTTATTGATTTATTGAATTTGTCAATTCTTAATTATATGTATTCTAAGACTTAAAATATGATAAAAAATTCAATAAAACTCTTTTTATATAATATGTAATGTCTCAAGAAGCTGGGAACAACAAAAAATGGTATCCCATACATAATTATACAGGAATACCTTAAAAAAATAAATGAGAAATACAAGATGTCAACTCATTTTAACACCCCAAAAATAATTCACAACACTATTTTGAGGAATTATATTCATCAAACCATCAATAGTATTAATCATCCACTATAACTTTGGGAAAATAGAACCAATACTCTCCAAACATACCAACCATACTAGGTTATCAATAAATCACAATGGGTACCTCCATCCAAGAGAATAATTATATTTAATATGTATTTTATACACATTAATTCACGGAAAAATAAGTCTACATCATTATTTCCTAGAATAAATTATTAAAAAATATTGGTTTCTCTCAACACCAACAAATTATTTTCATTGACCAAATAGTTCATTACCATATTTCATTATCTTATTCATTTTGAATAATAATTAATAAAAATATAATTAATTAATATATAAAAATATTATAATAAAAATAAACATGGTTTATGTGATATTTCCATAATAGAAAACCTCAAAAAGAACTATAATTAAATAAGATTACACTTTTATTAATTTATTTCATCCTTCTATATTTTACTTTTTTTATTTTATTTCAGTAATATAATCCATTCTAAAAAAAACAACTATCACATCAAATAAAAAATCTATATACTAAATCAAGATTTAAAATAAATTGATCAGAAATACACAAGCAATCAAAAAATCCCTATTTCAGTGTATTAATTTTAATATAATAAGATATATTCTACCATATGCGATGATAATTAATTTATTGATGATTTATTTCTAAAATCAGAAAATAGATAATTCTCCATTCAATGGAATAATTATCCAATTTCAACTATTTGAATTTTTATTTTATTATTAATTATAAAAAACAAAAGACAATGTTATCATCCATCATCTTTAATTAATTCCTAAAATTAAGAAATAATTTTAATAATTTTCTAAAAGGGAGTACACGTTATTCTTCGTCATTTATATTTCGAGGTTTTTATTTCCTCACAATTCGTTATTTCAATTTATCTAGTGTAATCTATATAATAATTAATACTATTCACAAAAACAATGATGTTGATGAAATAGATCCCCTTTTTAGATGAAGGCTCCAATCATACTACAACAATTTCAGATGAGAGAGATGGCTGCATATTGGCTATAAAATCAAGAATTATCCCAGATGAATTGTATGTGGATCTATGGGAATAAATATAATTTTATTGTTCATATAGGCTTGATATAAAATTAAGAGACGTGAATGGGGGAATAAGGATAATTCGTTTTTTATATAATTGAAAATGATATACAATATACCATCCAAACACTATACTACAACAATTATTAAATTTCAAAAAAAAATCTCAAATTTATTGGCATCACATAATGAATTTATATTAAAAAAAATTATTGATTAAAGATTATTTTCATCATAATTTATAATGATATTTAATCTAATATTTTTAAAAAAAAATTCTTAAATTTTACGTTTTAATGAAAATTTTGGAAGAAAATAAGAATATATATATAAAACATAACATTATACAAAAGAGTTTCATTGTGAATTGGTAGATATGATGACCATTATGCAGTGATAAAAACTATGATATTAACATTACATGAGATCTGAAACCATATTACCATTCCATGAGTATTATCAACCATTACAAAGCAATGTAATCCTAGACATGCCATTATGTAGAAGTGGAATTGATGGTTTTACCATTTTGAAAAATATTTCTATCATTGAAGAATAGCTAAAATGACAGGCTTTCCCATAATAAGTTTTGAGACCACCTTAATAATGATAAGGAAACAACATACCTTATGAGAGCTAGTGATGTATTTTCAGGGAAATAATTTTAAAAAATAAAATTTTACCCAAATTAACATATAAATAATTAATAAAAGTTACTACCAGAACACTCTCGGAACCTTAATGATTTAATATAAAAAAATAAATATTTTAAGGACTCATGACCATAAATCAGTTACCGCTCAAACAGTTATCATCCTTGGGAAATAAAAAACATGGTACAAATTTAAGGGGAATAAGTCACGTACACAATGAGATACCTCTGATGGACCATTATATAAATGTTACACTTCTATTCCATTAGAAGAACAAGATTCATAAACTCGTAACACCCTAATTTATATTATAAGTTAACCTGATAAAAAACACAACCAACCAAATTAAAATAATTGTTAAAAAAACTTATATAAAACTAATAAATATCAAATAGGAAAAAAGGTATACATATAAAAATTATACTCCTATGTTCCCTATTCTAATCCATTCTTTCACAACAAGACTAAAACCAAGAGAATACTAACCATGTGATGACTGCTACTCCTAGTGGTCCTAAATCTAAAAACGTCATTTTGTAAGGATTAAAATATATTCAATATCCATATCTCCCCTATCGATGATGTGGGAATAACTATAAATACATATGTAATTTTTGGTTTCATGTATAATATTATGAATCAATATCATCTATGGGGTAGTTATAGCCAATATTACACAACTAAAACACATTCCATCATCTCAAAAAGATCAAGAAACCAATGAGAAAAGAATAATCCTCTCACCAAATCTTTGATTTCCATGGTGTGGTGAATATTTAAAAATCACATGATATCCACAATCTAACATCAGATGTCTCGTCCTATGATAATCATGAAAATTATAATATAATTACAATTCCTTCATTACATAGAGGATCATTCATTTCTTCTATATTGAGATTTTTACAAAATATGGTTTAAAATTAGATGACTCCCTGACCTCATTGAAACAAAATATAGATTAACAAGTAAACCTATATTATTTTTACATGATAATGGTATAATGATAGATACTATTTTATGAAAATTAAACTACACTAATATGTATGATAAAAACTTCCAAAATATTGTCTGTATCCACAAAAATTATTTTCTAATGTACATGCATTCTTCTCTATTTGAAAATAAATTTGTGAAAGAAATTATGCTCTATGAAAAAACATAGATCCCTAATAATTATTTATAACTGTCCACACTATTGAGGAATAAAAAATCAATTATGATCATAGATAATCATTTTCACGATCCCATGAACCCTCATGTACTACTCTATATACTTCCTCATCATAAAATTTAATGATCATGATTATTTAATTTATAACAGGTGGGATGAATTTTTTATGATGTCAAATATATCAAATATATATTCATAGCAAGAATTAGCTGAAGGAGAACTAATGATTATTTCCATTTAGAGTTATTCACACATACCATAGGGAACATCGAGAGACTAGAGAAACCATATTGGATTGCGGTGTTCATCATTAACCCTCTAGTTGAGTAAATACGAGGATTAAAATTTGATAAAAAACATCTTCATACCAAACCACAAAAACTATCTTCTTATAAGATGATATACCTTCACCAAATCGAGATGTACAACTAAAAGATATATGTGGAACTATTTAAGGACCATATCACACATCAACGATTTAATTAAATGATTCAATTTAAAAAACACATGATGCTGAACAACCTTATAGAATGCATAATATTCATTATCAAAATAAAATAATTCATATAAAACCTCTATCTCATAATCCCCCATTTGGGACACCTCCACATAATATAATATTTACAAAAACATATTTTATTAAATGAATTCATATCTTTTTCCATCTACTCTGATATAATTTCGCAACAGCACCAATACTCCCACAACAATATATGATTATCCAAAATCATGAAAAAATTTGACATGTCTTCACAATAATGTAAAATGAAACAACATTAAATTAAATATGTATAAATACACAAATGAATTAATAATCCTATAGTAATTCCTTCCATCATCACTCCTAAACAAACTAGTCACACTATTATATGTCATACTTCAAGATCATGTCATTTAATAAGACTACAATTCACTCACTGAAGACATTATACTTCTATAGGTTCTTGAGAAACATGACTCTTACTAAAGAAATATCATGTGTTTCTTAGATTCCTTCATGAGGCCAGAACTATTTAGACACATGAATGATAATATCCTGGTACATCATTAATATACATCCTTAACTAAGATGTGAAGCATCATAATTATCCTCAAACAAAACCTAAACCATATACAAATATTGAACCAAACGGATTACTATCCCCCCCATAAAATATTTTAATGAATCCTCACACTGGTTAGTATATATAAAATTGCAGTCATTTCAAGATAAATAATTCATATGATTCATAATCCTATAGAAATAGGGAACATTCCACAATTAACAGATGTAAAGACCATGTAGATTAAACAAATATGCAATTTCATTAGGGGATACCCAAGAATAATCCACCTAAATCATAAATATGACCACATATAATCCAAATTAAGATATACCATGGCCCATGAAATAGACCTTGAAGGAAAAAAAATTACACTTTAACATCGTTCCAAATAGTTAATGAAGTTGAAAAACTCACATTACAAATCACTAATTCTCTACATGATCTTCCTTATACAAAAATTACATGAGAATGTATTTGATAAAAAAACCAGGGTTCTATCCATAAAATCAAGGAAAATATCATTCAAATGTCTTATGAACATAGCTTGAGCATTCAACAAACCGAATGTCATTAAGATAAACTCATTATGATCTTATTGATAACAAATGGTAGCCTTTATAATATCCTCATACATCACTCGCATATGATAATATACTAACCATAAGGGAATATTTATGTTTTTTTAGTTCACATGAGTAGATCAAATAATATATATATAAATGTAATGATATTTTAATTCATTGTTATCACATGATTAAATAGACAATAATCAACAAAAAACTCTAGACTGTTATCAACCTTCTTCTCAAACAGAACCAATACCCAACATTGTGATTCACAAGGAAAAATAAAACCCCACTATCGAAGATCATGAACATGAATCATCTAATTTAAGATTATAGATTATAAAATTCAATATGTTTTCCTAAACAAATAGAAACAATAATGGTAAAATTATATAGTGATATCTATATCATGGGGGTAGTATCAAACCTTTCTTTTGAAATACATCTAGTTACACTTCAAAACCCATAGGTGACACAATAGGATTATCCTCTATTGAACTCAATATGATCATGGAAATTAAGTACGATGATGAGTGAGCATATTTATGAAACATATGAGGGTATAAATAATTAATAAAATCCATATTCCCTCTCTTAATGTAATATAATATGAAAAACCTATTATGAAATATATATTCTATTAAACAAAATACACCGAGTTATTTCTAATTTTGATTATGTATTCAAATATTTTCAAATATATTATGTCCCTATAAAAGTGATTCTTCCCCATTGCAAAATAAAACTCTTTTCAGCCATCATTGAATATAAAATGAACTACATCCGAAATATTCAATATAAATAGAACTAAAATTATATAATCCTTATGTCCCAATGAATTGAAAAAATATTATTTCTATAATTTAGTGCATAGTTTCTATTTTTTTTAAAACGTATCAAATGTATTATATAAAATGATGATAAAATACGTGATTCCTTGATATTAAAGAACTGACAACTATAAGGCACAAATCATTAAATTTTTTTCTTTACGACCACTCTGGTTCTGATGGGGACTAACTACAAGGTTCTTCTTTCCTAATTATCCATAAGAGTTGAGGTCATAATGTGTTTTTACTCTATCATCCCAATATCCTCTTTATAGGTTTTGAAAAAGAACACATTTCTGCCACTATTTCCCCAAGCGGATATTTCAATAATGTTTGAACCTAATGAAGGACACTATATTAACATTGAAATGTAAGGAATGATAGACACCATTTTTTCTAATGGTTGTTACCTCTAGAAGAATATTAATCTAGACCTGATCTATTTATAGTGGTAAATGTTTTCCCAACCATTGGGAAATGTGATTAGGAATGATATAACCAACCCCCCTTGATGACATCATTTTCTAACAAAGAAAATAATAACTTCTTGTGACATATATAATAAAATTAAAGTCTTTATGGCTCATATAAAAAATGATCTTCTCTTATCTAACACCCTCTTGATATCCAAAACTTTCATTAACACCTCATTATATAACATAAATATTAATAGAGTGAAATTGAATTTGATATCTATACAAAATTCCTCCTTGAAATGATCTTCCCTAGCCACCTCATTATGTAGAAGGTCTCATGCATGCCATAATAGGTTATCAAACATGATATTGAAACCATAATCATTCATATTCCTCTGAAAAATGGTAAAAACGACTTGTGGAGAATCCAACATCATGTCAAAAGAACCAATCAATGGCCAAAAATGATTTAAATACATCTTTGAAAAACAACTAAATCATCATGATTCACAATGTAAAAAAATCCACCACAAAAGATCATTCCCTTTATCAAAATCTATAGTAATAAATCAAAGTCCTATTTTTGATCATGAATAAAATTTATATAAATATCCACATAATCTAACCAATCTTCTATATTACAGTACAAAATAGATCCATCATACTTCCATATACCATCAAATCTAAATTCTCAGTGTCTTCCCCTCTAAGTGTAATAAATGTTGACCTCCACTATATAGTGATCAGATAACACATCTTGTTGTACATATTTAGCATTATAATGATGATGAATTCAACCTAGATTCATATGTAAAATGTTTAAACATATTAATTATTCATTATAAAAAATATGGAAAATTTAAAATTAAATAATTAATTCAATTTATCATAAATCACATTATCTACCCAATTCATATATAGTCATAATAAACAAGGATACATGAAGCATATGATGGTCCTTAGACTATCGGTATCATCAATTCACTTATCTTATTTATTAAACATAATGGTCCCTATATCAGATTATAGAGGGTCTATATATCCATTTCCATGATAGCCTAAAATTTTTTACATCACACACTATGTCCAACTAATATTTTTTCACTACCAACACATGAAATTCTCCCATGTTCCTATCTCCAAAATACATATCTGTTTTTATCAATATCAAATTGTAAAAATCTTTCATGACCACCATCCCACACTAGTATCCACTATAAACCAACAGAGAATAACTAATGATAATAGACTATGAATTACGCCTCCAATTAGGAAATGGTTGGTAATGTGTGCCTCATGATGAAAATCCATAAAATGGTTGGAGTGGCACTAAATATAAAATTATAAAATAACATACAAATAAGCATATACCAATCAAATTCTTGAAAAAATATTTACTAATTCATAATACATTTAATTTAATACATAATGGAAAAAAATATAATGAACCAGAATAAATCCACGGTTTTTAAAATGACTCCCTAACAGGACAAAAAAATCTCCAAGGGCCATGTTTTCTTATATTAATCACCAGATATTTACAAAATACCTGAAAATAGATTATATATAATGGGGTGATCATAATATATATAATAAGGAGGATCCTCAATGAAAAATCCCATGAAAAAAGTTATTGTATCTTAATACAGCCCTGTTAGTGGAAAACTAAAACCCACTAGGCAAATAATTAGTAATGAAATATCCCATACTAGTAAAGGATAAATAATCAAGATATACATTTATTTAAATAATTTTATATAAAACAAAAAAAAACTATGTTACCCTTCTTCAAATTCCATTCATGTTTAGTTCTCATACAATAATGTTTGAAGCATCATGTGGTAATCCCTCCAATAATCCCTCATGCACTACATTTATTTGTATCTCAATGAATATAAATGAAATTACTCCAAGTACTACCTCAATAGCATAATATTAAATTAGAAACTGGTAGGAGTATTTGAACTCCCATACACCCAGTGTAGATACATAATACCTCAAGCCATAATATCCAATGAATTTATATATGTAAGAAACCACAATCACTAAAAATGGAATAGAATTTTGTGTTAAAGCATCATGAATTCATAGCCCACTAAAAAATTGCATAGTAAAATCATGTTATATCACAACCTAGGTATGAATGTATCAGGTACCTTAATATATCATATCTAGAGAAACACATACATATTAACTATGGGGAAACTACCTTAAATAGTCTTATTAACCACCATCATCCCACAACACACCTATCAAAAAATTGATATGTTCTAATTCTGAATCATGTATTAATGTATAGATATTAAATATTAATTAATGACCAATAATAAATTAATTATTACTAATATATATTCATCATCAAATTTAATAGACTAATATTCAAATCCATTTTTCATCGACACCATAATTTTTTCCTTACATTATATAAATTACAATTAATTCATCATTAGCTATAATAATGATTAATCATTAATACACATTAATTAATTCATTTTATAATCCTATAATTTTATGTTTTCATTGAATCATACTAATCTACGATAAAAAATTTATTCTCTTTTTAGGTATGAAGTAGAATTTTGTTAAGAAACTATTAACCATAACATATAATACTCTAAACTATCCATAAAAAATTATTATGATATTATCAACTATCCCTCCCAACCATCAAATCATTAAAAAAGTACTTATATAATCCACAACACCATAGTGCATAATAATTTTCATCATGTGATTACATGAATCAATCATTCATTGATGTCCTAGAACAATAGAACCATTTATCACTAAATATACCAATAGAACATGGTTAGTAATAGGGAAGAAATGAGAATATATCATTATATAACATTTAAGCATTTTAAATGTATTTATTTACATACATGTTTATGGGAAAATTAATCAATAACATCGTTTCAATAAATAATTTATCAATTATGCATAGTATCTCTCTCAGCTATTCAATTATTTTTGGAAATGAACCAGTTTATTACCATGATGGATAAAAATATTTAGTATTTATAGGTTTTTAGAATTACTATAATTGATAAAACTATAAAAAGTTATGAATCCCCAATATGTTTTAATAATTATATTTGTAATAATTTTTTTTTAAATTGTTATTTAATTATTATACCACTTATGTTAATTTATTTTATACTTTTGACATTATGTAATCTGTTCAATTTAAATCATTTCAGAAATTATAAAAAAAATTAAGTGAAACCAGTAATAACATAATATCAATTAAATCAAGAGGAAAAATACACAGATAGGAAATTTAATGTGATAACTATATAGTGATTTACATTATTTACTTCGAATTAAATAATAATAAAAAACTTCTTTAGTTGATAATTTATTATTTATTAAATCCCTATTTCTTACAACATTTTATGATTAATTATACTCTATATGGAATAATTATCCCAATTATGTTTGTAGAATTTTTATACTATTAAATATTAATAATAAACCACAAATGTATATATTTTCCATTTTTACCATCATTAATTCAAAAAATTAATATACAATATCATCAATTTATAAAATATTTGTAGACATTATTCTTATTCTTTTTTATTTTTAGACTGTTATATTTTTTTAGTTTTTTTATATTCATATAGTGAACATAAATAATGATTTATCCCATTTACATAAAATATGAGGTTAAAACATATTCCCTACATTGATAAAGATTCAAATATTTATTCAATAAATACATAGTAGATAAATATACGCATAATGATCTGGAAACAAAAAAAAGGAACATGAATGAAATATTGAATGATTTAAGTACTTAAATAAGAGTGGACTTGATTTTTTAGTATAAAGATGATGAAAATATAGTTAAATACAGTAATACTGAATCCCTTAGTATTGAAATAATATATATCAAACTCTATAGATATCTCAGAAGTAGTCACCTCACTTCCGTATTTTATTTAGATGAAATTTTATTCACATTTTTTATCCATTAATAAATCCATTTTGATATCCTAAATTTTACAAGGATTAATGATTATTTCAATATTATCTAATTCTAAAATTATATAAATCATTTTATTGTTATTTTATTTCATTAATAAATATACCTTAAAGATACAATACAATGATAATATATGAATATATGTAAAAATAATTAATTTTTCATATAATAGGAAGACAACATAATTATAGACATGATGATCATTATGTAGTGAACGAAACCAGAAAAAAACCATTACACAAGATCTTCTACCTATATTAACCTTATATAAGATTTCTCTACCATTACATAGGAATAAAATCATAGTCCTAACATTACATAGAAAAGTAAAATTAATGGTCAAAGTTATGGTAACTCATTCTACCTTTACCCAATAGTTGAAATCGTCATATTAACCTTATAAAGGTTTTATTATACTATAACATAGATAATAAAATTTTATACCATCCAGACAGGTAACAATCCTTTGTATTGGTAACAGATATTACCATTATGCAGGAAGGGGTCCCTATATATGAGTAAAAATAATTTAACAAATTTAAATTTCACAAAAATAAACATATAAATAGTTATCAAAACAGACTCCATGAAACATCATGGAACCTCCAAGACTTAATTATTTGATGGAATTGATATTTCATTCCCATACAAGGTACACAATAACAGAATTATAAAAAGATAAATAATAATTTATTCAAATCATTATAAAATACCTGAAGAGATTTTTATAATCATAACACTACATATTAATTCCATAGGAATATAAAAAATATGGGATAAAATATATATATATGTGTAAGATAATAGAATATTATGAAAAATGGGTGAAATTTTATAAAATTAAATTTTCATTACAAAAAAAAACTTATAAAATTTAAATATCCATCATATGCGGGAATTGAATTAAAGGGATGATTGCATATGAGTATGATAATCATGAGAATCCTAATAATTAATTAGATAAATTATACAGGTTATTAATAAAATATGTCAAGGACCACTACCAATATAACATGACATAATGTTCTTATAAAAGTATCCATGTACCAGACATAATAATTAATGGAAAAAATTATTAACTAATCGAATGTGGATTAATATAAATATAGTACATATGATAATATAATTATATAACATGTATACATGATTCATGTTGAAATGATATAAACATAATTCATAAATATAAAATAAATCAAATTGATGGAAATTCGATGCATTATGATGTCAAAAGGGATGACTAAAAAGAAAATCCTACATGTAACCAATATTGTAGTGTTCTATTTTCATTACGATGGTGAATGATGAGAATAAAAATATATTTCAATAGGTTATTCTAGGACGGAAATAATAATTTAATAGAAATATGATATGAAAATATTGTAAATGAACAATGAAATCGGAATGGATTTCCCAAAATATTTATTGGGTTTTATTGGAAGAAATAATATTGAATCATAAAAGCATTTATTTCTAAAAATATGGATGTAGAATAATGAATATTTGTCCTAAAGAAATTATACATGAACAAAATGATGACAAATTAAAATATAATGATGATGAAACAAGAGAACATAATTACAAAAAAGAGAAAAAACTAGATGGAACCCTTACATCAAGAATTGACATTCGTTCGATACACATAAAAATTGATGATTAGTAAAACTACCATTATTAATTAATTTTAGAGAACCTTTTCCATATTTATTTCATCCTTTTTATACATATTATTATAATTATTTATTTATATATTAAATTATGTTTTCCATCATCAATAATTTTTAGGTTGTTTGGTATATACTTCCAAAATATCTTTAATGTAATAGTAATTGATGAATGTCAGAATCCATACATTGATATTTTTCATATGTTTTACAATATATTATTCTAATAATTTCAGATTGTATTTAAAACAAACTTTTTGGGGATAGTTACAATTCACATAATCTTCTGTGAAAATATTATTTTGGACACTAAAACTAATCCTCATGATTTAATTTTCATATTATTTATATATTTATAATTTTAATATTATATATATTTAAATATTTTTAATATATATTATTACTATTGTATATATACATTATAATCACAATATAAATTATCTATGATGAGAGAAAGAGAATAATAAATCATCTTCATTCACATTGGAAGTTAAGAAATACCATAATATAATGATGTATTTTTGAAACACCCACAATTCATTACACTCAATGGACACTAACATAAACTCATAAATGGTCTAACTAGGTTACTAAAGGCTATACCTTTGATATGGAACACTTTAATGTCCATAACATTATCTAACAAAATTTTATCATCTAATAATGTATTTTAATAACTAAATGTACATGGTAACGAATGTGAGTACTCTTTTATGACCCTATTGGGTTATAAAATATTTCACATATTAACATTATCCCATTTTCTCACATGGGATCATCAATCCTACATCCCCACACATTCATATAACGTATTAAAATTCTCAAAATAGAAAATGAAAAAATTAGTTAGCACCAAACTCAATATAGAGTAATCCCCTTTTAATAAAAATACAAAAGACTAATGTTACTAGTATATAAACATCTACATTTTCAAATTCTCATATCATTTTGTGAACCCACTTATTTAATTGTAAAAATTTATAATTATTTTAAAAAATAAATTAACATTTAATTTATTTATTCAAAATTGTGAAAACTATTATGTGGATGCAAAACCCCATTGAGAACTCCTAACACACGAAATAAATTACTCCATGTGGGCCCATAATATCTAAATCTGTAATATACTAAATTTTGAACATCATTTCATTAGAAATATTATCTTTAAAATTACAAACATATACACTACATAAATCATAGGGAATGTTTTGAATCCTTTTTCTCCTTGGTAATATCGTGTCTCATGTAACCCCCATGAAGAAAAACTCTTCAAATTATTTCATGTGTACCTTTTTCCACAAAAATCATATATTAAAATTTTAATTCATCAAACTGATATTATAGGAATAAAATATGAGGATGGAATGTGAGAGTATAGAGAATATTTTATCCAAATCACTAAGACTATGAAGATAAAATTCATAGTTGATGGAGGGAAATATAGTGGTATAAATGTAGTTGAATTGATCGAACCCCTATATCCAACTACAATATAATAGAAAACATTGATTCGGTTTCCCATTCTAAAAAATATATTCTCTATATGTTCAAACTATATTGAAAGAAGTTTAGCCTCTACTAGACATAAATTACTCCCTCAATGGGTACCAATTATCCTCCTAAGAATAGTACCAATTTTGGATAGAAATCTAGGTCCTCAGTACCCCAACAATAGGTAAATTTTAATGTCTATAGTTTTCTATAGGCCCACTTAATGGAATCACGTACCCAATTCAACACCACCATTTACCAATTGGAACTTCAAACAATTGGAAGAAATACAACAATAGGTCATTTACCCAAAAAAAACTATAAATTGATATAATATCCATAAAAACTAATTAAAAATAATCATAAATTATTTATTGTATCATCAAAGAATACATATTATAATAAAAAATTAAAAATAACTATAATAAATCATTATTGTAATCTATCCCTTGTACAATTATACAGCTATAAAATAATACAATTCATCAAACATGAGGTATAAGATTAATGATAATTAAATAATCTATTATACTATTTTTAAATTATTTACATAGGTAATATACACCATAATCTAAATGAAAAATCATCCTACTTTTTACACACAGATTTTATACTCAATTTTTATAAAATTTGTACAATTATAAGTTTCCGGATTTTATTTTTCTAAGAAACAAAGTACTATACAAACAAGACTCGTATATATAAATTTTATAAAGTAATGATAACCACCATTTTTTTTGTTTTATGGACTTAACAAATTGATTTGTATGTATTTATCCAAAAAGAACATTAGTAATCTAACAGTTTCTAACAGAATAAGGTATTTTCATATTATGTAACATAATATATTTCTCCATATATAATTATTAATATTAAAAAATAAAAAATTAATTATTCTAGGGATCTATATTTTGTTTCAAATTTTTATGTTGTTGGGAAAATTCCAATAATAATTAATATTTGAAAAAATAACTTTGACCCTCTTATTTTGAATTTTGTATTTTTTTATTAGTTTTTAGAATACATATTCCATTAAACATAACAGAATGTAATAAAACAATTCATTTAAATGTATATACCAAAATTTAGCGAAATAATGAATGAACATTCATTATTTTCCAAACAACAAATATGTAAAAAAAATTATTTGTAGTTATAACATAGTAATAGATTTATAATTCAATATCCAATCTACTTATTTGGTGTAAATAATTTTTTCTAATTCTGAAAAAGAAACTCTCAATCCATTATCACTACATAAATATCCTTCTCCTATATCAAATTTTTAATAGTAAAATATTATAAAAATAAATTCCATTGACATTGATCACACACAAAATCATTTTTAGATTAATTATAATTATTGGTTAATATTTTCATATTAATGATGTCATTTAGTCTTTATATTGGTCCTCATACTATGTCTATAATTTCTATAATAATTATCAATTAGAAAAATGTTAAAATTGAATTATTCTTAAAAAAAGTATCAAATCAGTTAATGGACTGTAACATTGACTTTACGATGATGTCATCCCCATATTGTAAAATATTCATTAATTTTATAAATATGTAATTATATTTTATAATGATCACGAATCCATTTTAGAAAAAAATAAGATTATATTTTTAAAATGTATTACCATTAAAATTATTGGGAAAATATTGTGTTTACAATGGATGGTTCCATTTTTAATTTCATCTGAATCTTTGACACTCATATTTATTAGGATGAGTATCATGATATTTTTAAGTGGAACAATAACAATAATAGTTTGGTTACATTGTTATTATCACTCATGAATTAAGAAATATTTTAGGGGTCATCAATTTTTAGCACCAAGTTTGTTTTAAAAAATCAAGAGGATCAAGGGAAATGATAATTACCTAGCCCATTCTCTATCATCTATTTATCTCTCTCTACCCAAGGGGATATTAAATATCTTTAATAAGGAATCACTTGATAGTGAACATTAGAAAACATTATTTAAGGTATGATTCATTGATATAATCCTCAAACATGTATTTCTTAAATATTAAGATTTATTTTTGTTCTATAATTATATATACGATGATTATTAATAAACTATTAGTTTATATGCCCATGAAAAGTAATATATCATCACTATATTCATAATTATTTAATAAAATTAATCATGTCTTGGATAGATTGATAAATAATATTGATATAGGTATCCTGATTAAAGAAATTCTATCTAGAATTTAAATATTTCATTAACCAATTTTATTCAATCGTATTCAAGTTTTATACTCATGGGTAAAAATAACGGTGTGACTAATCTTCAAAAAATATTAAAATATTGACAGTCTAGTGGGTATGAAATAATGTAGTAACAATAAGAAGAAGTATTTTGCGTCATGTAGGGCTGTTCATCAACACATTATAATTATTAAAACTATAAAAAAATAAAATCAAAATAAGGAATGTTTTTTTGGAAACAATGTTATGTCGTTCATTGTGGGTTGAGAGATTCCATCAGAAAAACATAGGAGATTTAGAAGGGACACCTCAACATTGTTAAGATATATATATATATATATGTTGAATTTTATCTTTTTATTCCACTTTTAAATATAAAAAATAAATGTTCCAATTTTTAATATTTTACATGTGTATTTCAATGTAAATGTTTTAATGGGAATTTAAAATTTAATAAGAGAATTCTGGGGACTAAAAAATGACATATGTAGGTACCTATGATGAATACAAGTGATAAATATTATGAGGTTACTCAAACATTATTATCATTGGTATAATAGGATTAAATGTAATGTCCCCAATATGAAATCCACTAAACGGGCTGCCCATGTAGCGTTGCAACA
Source organism: Viscum album (assembly GCA_963277665.1). Classification (NCBI taxonomy): domain Eukaryota; kingdom Viridiplantae; phylum Streptophyta; class Magnoliopsida; order Santalales; family Viscaceae; genus Viscum; species Viscum album. The sequence goes on along the minus strand of OY728163.1, from coordinate 1,796,081,685 downwards.
TGACCTCGAGTGCACCTATATATGCACTATATATTGTCCACTAGAGGTGAGGGTCTAATGAAATATGTGGGGAGAATATATCCAATTTATCATTGTGAAATAATATATTATACCTTATGAAAAAATAACCTATAAAAAATAAACTAAAATATGGATTACCAACTATTTCCCAACCAGTGTGTAAACCAATACTAAAATATATAATGTCTTGTAACAAGATAATAATTTAAGGAAACCCAAAACAAAATCAAATAATTAAATCCCCCCCAAAAAAATTTAATCTAAATCTATATCCTTATCCATGAACTTCCCATGCCTAACTCAACTACCTACCATAAGTCTTTTTTGTTTGTTCTGTCCTGCAAACTAGAAGCAAACTCGGGTACCCAATAGAGGCTCGATCAAGGTGTGATTACAACTTAGTTTTCCACCATCAATAGTGTATAAAATAAATATACTCTAAATAGATATTTCATGCAATTAATAAGTAAAATACAATGTAAAAAAGAAAATATGTGGGTACCATTAGTAAACTATACTCACTTCATCAACTTTATCAAATAAATATATTTTTATCATTTGTTTCACAGCTTAGGCATTTACATCACACTCAATATAGCCTATATTGGTAAATTTCTATGCGTATGAGAATAAATTAGGTTCCCAATATCACTATGGATATCCATTGATATCAAATACATCATACTTACCTTAAAAACTTTGTCAAGGAAGTTTCATCAAATGAAACTATTAGGGTAATAGATATATAGTCCCCATTCTGAACTTGTGCATTGTGGGATGAGTTTTAATGAATCAGTCTAACCCAAACCATGTGTATAAATCCTCATGTCCAATACCTAGCAACAACCATTCCATGTTCACATGCTTATTTATCCATTTACCACTTAAACCATATCAAAACCCATACTCAAACCAATATACCTAACAATTTAACCCTATAATTATTCAACGTGTTAATTAACATAAAGCCTTAACCAATTAGCACATTTATCATTGTATTGAAAAAAATTGGACCCATTTCTTTATCCATTTCTTTAACCTATTAATCATACATAAGAACTCTAATAATATTTCTCATTTCCAATATTCATGAATTTTCCATTTGTAACCAATTTAAAAAATTGTCAACTCACAAGAATCTACCATTTTAAAATGTTCATCACAATCATATTCATTAACTAACTTATTAATTTAATGAAAAAATCATCATTAATTTAGAAAAATCACGTCATATAACCAAACCCAGTTCATATTTAGCAAAATAATCCCTTCATAAATTATCTATGTCTAGAGACAATTATCAATATTCCCTTTTCAAATCAACTAACATCACAACATGTCTATAAAGGGATCTAATTTATCAGAAGTCAAATATATACATAATAGTATCTATGACCAATTTCTAGAATATTGGATAACCCCATGGGTGGCCCTAAATAGACCTAGACAACCTCACTATATCAATCATGGTTCATGAGGGGTTAAATTTACAATTTTTCAAACCATATTTTCAATCCAAATATATACTCCAAATGAACAACAGGATAGAACCATTAACACCACCATACATTCAAAAATAAAATTCTAGATATTGGTTTATAATATGTAAACCATCACCCGCGAATATAAGGAAAACTGAAACCTTAACCACATCCTTACATATGGATTTATGCACATCATGAATCCCTAACCTAGAATCTGATATAAAAATACATTTTATGAACATAAGAAGAATTCTAACAAATCTACAAGACTTAATTCCGAAAATGTTAGAAGCAGGAGAATTTTTCATACCTAAAGCATCGATATGCAACAAAATACACTCCAAATGACCTTGATTCGATGTAAATCCACCCTTGGGAATCTATAATCGAAATGGTGCATCAATAGGCTTGGAAGTGGAGAAATGTGGGTTAAAATTTTGGGAGATACCAAAAAAGTGGTAAGATGGTGAAATCCCAATTTTAATTGGTTTTGTGAACTATCCGCATAGATTTCTAAACCGTAGACCAACCATTCAATGGAATCTGCCAAAAAGAGGGAAATATTACATGGTTACCTGGGGATCAGGAACGGTTTGAAAAACTTTGCTCCATCCTCATGAGATGCTTCTATAAAGGTTTCTTGGATTGGCTTTCCCCCCTCATATGTTATTCAGAAAATACACTCCAACCATGGAACATGCATAAAATAAACCAATTTTTCTTTCTTTCCTGACCCAAAAACAAGAAAAACCATGACCATATTTGTGAAATAGATACACAGTTATTAATGAAATTTCATGGGATTCAAACCATAATTTAAACAAGAACATACCTTCATAAAATTGTGGGACCATAAAACCAACCCACCTTATAATGGATCTTACTCGATCAACAATTCCAAGAATAACTGAGAAACTGAGGAAAAGTGATCGTGCCACACGACCAATGTAACGCCCCGACCCCAGTTACCTAGAGTCGGTGCATTATTACATAACATTGGCATGATCACAAGAAATCCCAAATCTCGAATGACCGATTGGTTTAGTAGCCTTGGAAACACTATATATATTCATGATGTTTTACATTTCATCAATAAGTGAAAATCTAAAACAATATATTGTCTCCATATTCCACACTCATATCCCCACATACTATCCCTGTAGGTCATTCATAAATTACATCTTCACATCCTGGGAAAAATAAAACATAGAAAAGGGGTGAGCTCAAATACCCATTAAGGATAACAATAAAGTGGAAACTTTCATAAATAAGAATAAATATTTAAGGCAATATATAACTAAAACAAAATCCTTTTAAACATTAACTTCAACATAGTATGGATAATGTAAAATTAAATAATTCCATTTACTTATTAACATGTATATTCTACTAATCGAATAATCGCATGCAATATCAATAACTACTTTCTTAATGATGGAATGCATAATGATAGACTATCATAACCACATAGCCAAGGCCTCGTGCCAAGACTACAAATAAGATTTTGCCAAGGCCTTGTGCCAAGACAGTAGTTTGTCTCATTAGACCTACCGATGCATCGAGGAGCTATAGCGGGATCCACCCATCACATATTAAGTCCAATTCATTCCCATATGAGAAGGTTTAAACATGACATAAACATTTGTATTAAAACAAGCATACGAAATGTCAATACTTTCACCATAAACCATGAATGGTATAAAAATAGCACATCCATAATCAAACATATCACAAAACCTTCAATACATTTTAGAAGTTTTTTATCATAATAAATCAACTTCAAATAAGCTTAAAATCCATCAAAGGATGTTGACATAGATGAAATAAAAACTATCTGAGAGAAATATCTATTTTCTCGAAATCATTGAAAAGTCACACATTTATAAAGGAAGTAATTTATAATAGATTTTTGAATCAAAGTGTCCCATACCACTTTGAAACATTTGAAAATAAATATCATTTCAAAACCTTCATGTCCATATAAATATGTCCTTAAAATCATTTTTAAAACATGTACATTAATTAAAAATATTTAGAATGATAAATCTTTAAAACATTTAAAATTATGATCTTGATAAAGACTACCTTTCAAAAATTATTCAAATATTCATTTTGAAATAATTTAAAAGTCACATAATTATAAAATAAAACATATACTATGAAAATATTCTTATAAGATTGTAAGGGAAGCTTTGACGATTTTATAACGGTGGTAAATAGACGCACCCACCGTATAAGTTAAAAAAACATTCATACCTTAAATTTGTTGAAAGGTAAAAAGTACCTTGTTTGGAAAACGACGAAAAGATTCCATTAAAAACATATAATGGTATAAATGAATTTAACCCATATTCTTTGTAAATAGTAAAAATGTTTTGAAATACATTTTGAAGAAACATGGATGTGGATGATAATGAAATCCCAATAGATTATTATGTATAAACAACCTCGGATAATGAAGAGATAGTGAAATAACCCTTACTTTGTACCATTCTTTGTTAGGGGTAGGTTAACCTCCTGTATAATGGTGAAATAATTGTTATTAAATTATAAAATAATCATATACATTCATATGATATCATATATGATCTTTTAACATTGGTTTGTTAATAATATCATAGAATTATCGTTGTTTCGGGTGTTAACAGACTCATTTTCTTTTATATGTTTTGTTACGTAAGTTGTGGTTGTCATGGATAGGTTGTATAATATTAATTTCCATAATGATATCATTTCCTTAAACAATATTTTTAAATCATCAAATCATAATTATACTTGAATGGATACGATAGAGAATGAATCTCATCGCGTTCGCGGAGACGGTAGTCCGTACGTACGCACGAGCGACAATATCATTCTTTTGATTTTAAAATTATATATAACCAGATGGTATATCATTTATACAGAATCATTATCATGTTATATTTGTTATTTAAATGAATTAAATATCATTATTATACCCATCCAAATAATAATTTATTGAATAACAATTACACCACGACGTGGAGACGGTAAGCCCTAAGTACTCACGTATGGTGACATGTTATTCAAAGGATGAATAGAATACAGAAATATGGTTGTAAAATGATTATAATAACATAAAAATATGTATAATATACTGAGTTATTATTTTATAATGTTAATAAAAAACAAAGAAGAAGTGGAAGAAGAAAGGAACTTGAAAAAGGGTGGTGAAATCATTACCTCTTCTTCGGGTTCTTCTTTTTGATTTGATCAAAAGGGCTCCTTAAGATGGCTTTATGACTAAAGTAAGGCCTCTAGGATGTAGATAGGGAAGTTGAGAGAGTATTTTTTTAGAGTTTGGACGATCCAAAAGGCTTTGAAGGTGTGAATTAATGATAAGGAGGAGTTCCCTTTTATAAGTGGGGTGAGGGGTAACTTTGGAAAAGCTAGAAATATTAATTTATAATAAATTCATATTCGGTTTCTAATGGATCAAAAGTTTATTATTTATAGGTTAATGTGAGTATGGGTATAAAACCACTCAAAAAATTGAATTGAGATAGGTTTGGGTTACTATATTAACCTTATCTTTATGTATTAACTCTAAGTTAATTAGTTTCACTTTTACAATGTCTCTTTGTATTTTATTATTATATGGTTAGTAAACATAATATATATACATCCAAGATACCCCCAAGTGGTCCATTAATGATACAACTATCATTATATAAGTCTCTTGGCCGAACATTAGATTTTTAGGAATTTAATATCAATTAATAATATAATATTTGTTTTAAAAACTCTTTTATGTCAATTTTGACACTATTCAAAAATTGATTTTTGTGGAACTCATAAAAGAATTATTACTTCGAATAAATACAATTAAATCAATAATAATATGTCATATTATCCTATAAAATTAGTTTATTTCAATAAAAGTTTCAAATTATATTTATTTGGGTATTTATAATATAAATTATTTAAATTTTTAACTATTATGGTAATTACTGCATCATCATTGTGTCATAAATAAATTAACTTATTTAAAGTCTAAAAATTATAAATAAAATATAATTATGTAGGAAAATTTTTTTTCTTTATAATTAATCTTTATAGTCGAAAATACAACATATATAACCCTATCTAAAAATTGTTTTACTAAAAGATCTATGCTTTTGTCATTTTTGTACTTATTTTAACTTAATTAAAATAAACAGTCCCTATCACCTAAAAGTGGCTCCATGGGGACCCAAAATCGACGCAAAGATGCCCATGGTCGGACATGTATACACCAATATGGTTAGGACACGTTTTAGAGTAATTTATTATTATTATAAAATTAATTTTTAACCCTTATTTACCGGATTTACACTTAACCATGGTAAATAAAATTATTACCGTCGTAATTATTCAAAATGTCTAAAAATAAAAGTTGCCTATTGACACAATATGAACATCCTGATTCCAAATATGGAATACATTTTTCCAAATTCAAAACACAGTAGTGGCAAGAATAAATTTAAAATTAATTCCCGTTGTTAAAAAAAAGCGTGTTTTTAAGAGATAATAACTATCAAAAGATTGACACTTGTTTATGACCGGTTTAATTCTAAAATTATGTAAAATTACCAAACTTTTATAAAATGGTAAAAATATATTTTAAATATACTTTAATACCACTCAAATTCATAATTTATCAATATAAATTATTTCGATTAAAAAAGTTGTTTTTAATTAAAATTTAGTAATTTTGACAATTCATCAAAATATAAATGTTATCTGAAAAGTTCCAAAATTTTACCCTAGTTTAAATTAGATATTCCAAATCCAAAAATGCAGTATATTTTGAAATATAAAATATATATAATTTCAAAAATTAGGTATTACTATTCTTAACGGATACTTTGATTGGTTGTGGTGTGTGTTAGAACTCATAGTTGTGTACAACACAAGCTACTGTATTATTCAAAGAGAAGTGTACCGTGGAAGCTTGGGGTGTTACATTGTAGATTTTTTTATGTCCCCATTCTAAAAAAATTTATTTAGTCAAATATAATATATAAAAGTTTGAAATATTGGATTTAAAAATCGTTAACTATTAAAGTTGGTAAAAGTGAATTTTTGAAAGATACTTCTTTTAACTGAAAAAAAAATTTGTTCTTAAATTATGTCTAAGAAAATAATAATTTGGATTCTAAAATTATAAGTATTATATAAGGTTAATATTTTAGTTAATACTTATTCCAAACCTATTTTGAACGACTTGTTTGGTAAGTCATAGTGCGTTTGAACTCTGTGTTGCGTGTAGTGCAAGTTATTGAATAATTTTGAAGAAATAACACACTATGCAATATTGGGGTGTAACATTCTCCCCTCCTTCAATAAATTGCTCCCTCGCAATTTGAAACTGTTCTTCAAAAATAAAAGGTTGAAAATAGAAAATATATTTGTGGGAAAACCCAAATCGGAAATTGGGTTACTAAAATTTAGTCTTAATATGATGAAAACAGAAATGAAAGGGTCACCACCAAATTATGATCTCAATAAGGAGAAAATTGGTGGAAATTAAAGACATATAATTGAAGGAAAAATGTAAATATATATAGGTAGTGATTGAGGTATTCAATCACAAACAAGTGTAAAATTGAGGTCCTTAAATTCATCAATCTATGATGATTTGAAATACCAACAGTTCAACAAAACATAGGGTATTAGGATAACACATTTTTGATTTTAGGATTCCTTAAATAAAGTATATGAATTAATTTCTTCATAGAATAAGAGAAGAATAAAAATATATTCTTGATAGGTAGAGTTCCATCCTTTAACTAATTTCTACCACAGCCTCATCTTTTATTCTAAAAGATAAGAGAAATTATAAATAATATTCCATTTATCCTATTCATATAGTGTTAAAAAATGAATTTATAATTAAACTATTAGAACCATTAAAAAACGACATTATTCAATCTAGGACATCACGTGGGTCAGTGGTAGGTGATACACCCTTGTCGCCCTTCGGTTGTGGGTTCAAGTCTCACGACCTTGCCGGACGCGACGGGTTGTCGCCCAACCTCCGAGTTGTCCTTTTATGGCAATAAAAAATAATCCAAACTAGAACTATCCAAAATACTTCAGTCCAAAATTTATAAGGAAGGTAAACACAATAAAGATCCTTTTTCCACGTAATAACATGTTAACACCTTCATCATGTATTCTTTTAAAACACTGCAACATCCTGAATTACCATAAAACCTTATTGATTACATTCATGATCCCTTATTCATTAAAGAATAATAGATATACTCTTTCAATCCAAAAATGTTTTAAACCCCAACAATGATGGAATATACAAATCATTAATCAGATTCAAGGTAGTCAAGAATATCCAATATAATTTATCCAAATAAATCATGTATTATTCCAAAATCATTACCTCGGTATTAGAACTATATTATGGTTTATCATTCTCTCAACCATATATTTTCCAAGAATTTATCCTGCTATTGAGTCACTTTTCATTGTTCCACACAATCTAAAGTCCTTAATGAAATAGTACTGCAATACAATCCTTATATACTCCATAATTATTATAACAAGTACATTGTTGATACAACACTAAAATGAGATAATCAACATAAGAACTCTAATCATTCCTCTTCATCTGTGGTAGTATCATAACTTGATTATTATCCAATAGCATCATTTGCGGCGTAGTCTGATTACTAAGACATAGGTTTGCGTAGTGTTCAAACTCTTTGCAAATGAAGCATTGTACATTTGAAACCATTTTCATACCCTTGCAGTCATGTACTTTGTGCCCTATTCCTCCACACTTATAACAAACTCCCATTCCTTTCAGGAAAGTTCCAGGGTGTTTCTTCCCACAGTTATCACATATGGGAAAATTCTCATTTTCCTTCTTCCCTTTATCCATCTTTCTCTCTTACATCCTTTTCTTCTCTTGCTTCCCTTCAATGACATAGGACTCAGTAAACTCTTTACTTATCTTATCGACACATGATATTATTTCTTCATATTATGATAATACATGGGAGACTATTTCTCTTATAAATTCTTGCTTAATACCATGAATGATATGATCCTTCTTTCTCTTTGGATCATGTGCAATGCTGGAGTTATCATTCCTTCTACTGGGCGCCATTTCTAAACAGTGGCATTCACTAGATTAGTTTATGAATAACAATACCCAATCCCAAAACTTGTAAAACAAATAACATAAATTAAATATTTTATGGATATAATCTATAATCATAAAAATGTTTTCTTTGAGGAAGTATATACTCATAAAACCATCATAATGGTTTGTAAAGAAAATGAGAGTTATCCTAAGCATATCCCCGGGAGTGTCGTAACCAAGAGTGCAGCAAGGCCCGTTTTCATGCACCAGTTCTTGTTTGAGTCTAGCTCAAAGCGGTGTTTTCATGTTTTACCCCTAGGTACATATCTGCCAGAGCCGCCTCTACCTGTTCGTAACCAGACCGGGATGTATTGATCGGAAAACTCACAAAATATCTACAATACCAAAATTCTAGTAATTTCTTCCATACTAATCCACAAATTTCATCTTAGGTCTACGTGCTCTAATCAGAGTTTATCTAAATCTAGCTTCCAAGGTTTGTACTAATCTTCCTCTGATACCAACTGTAACGCCCTGACCCCAATTACCTAGAGTCGGTGCATTATTACATAACATTGGCATGATCACAAGAAAGATCAAATCTCGAAAGACCGATTGGTTTAGTATACTTGGAAACACTAGATATATTCATAATGTTTTACATTACATCAATAAGTGAAAAGCTACAACAATATATTGTCACCATATTCTACACTCATATCCCCACATACTATCCCAGCAGGTCATTCATAAATTACTTCTTCACATCCTAGGAAAAATAAAACATAGAAAAGGGGTGAGCACAAATTCCCATTAAGGATAACAATAAAGTGGAAACATTCATAAATAAGAATAAAAATTTAAGGTAATTTATAACTAAAACAAAAGCCTTTTAAACTTGAACATCAACATAGTATGGAAAAATTAAAATGAAATAATGCCATATACTTATCCACATGGATATTCTACTAATATAATAATCACATGAAATATCAATAACCTCTTTCATAATGATGGAATGGATAAATCCAGACTATCATAACCACATAGCCAAGGCCTCGTGCCAAGACTAAAAATAAGATTTTTCCAAGGCCTTGTGCCAAGACACTAGTTTGTCTCATTAGACCTACTGATGCATAGAAGAGCTATAGAGGGCTCCACCCATCACATATTTAATCCAATTCGTTCACATATGAAAAGGTTTAAACATAACATAAACATTCGTATTAAAACTAGCATATGAAATGTCAATACATTCACCATAAACTATGAATGGTATAAAAATAGCGCATCCAGAATCAAACATATCAAAAAACCATCAATAAAAAATATAAGTTTTGTATTATAATAAATCAACTTCAAATAAGCTTAAAATCCTTCAAAGGATGATGACATAGATGAAATCAAAACTATTTGAGAGAAATATATCTTTCCTCGAAATCATTGAAAAGTCACACATTTATAAAGGAAGTAATTTAAAAGAGATTTTTTAATCAAAGTGTCCCATAACACTTTAAAACTTTTAAAAAGAAATATCATTTCAAAACCTTAATGTCCATATAAATAAGTCCTTAAAATTATTTTGATAACATTGACACTAATTAAAAATATTAAGAAATATAAATCGTTAAAACATTTAAAATTATGATCTTGATAAAGAGTACCTTTCAAAAATTATTAAAATATACATTTTGAAATCATTTAAAAGACACATAATTATAAAATAATGCATTTACATTTAAAATATTCTTATAATCTTGTAAGAGAATCTTTGACGATTTAATAACGGCGGTAAATAGCCGCACCCTCCGTATAAGTTAAAAAAACATTCTTACCTTAAATTTGTCGAAAGATAAAAACTGACTTGTTTGGAAAATGACAGAAATATTCCTTTAAAAACACATAAGTGTATAAATTACTTTAACCCATATTCTTTTTAAATAGTAATAAATATTTGAAATGCATTTCGAAGAAACATGGATGTGGATGATAATTAAATCCCAGTAGATTATTACATATAAACAACCTCGGATAATGAAGATATTGTGAAATAACCCTTACCTTGTACATTTACTTGGTTGGGGGTAGGTTAAACTCCTTTATAATGGTGAAATAATTGTTATTAAATTATACATGAATCATATACATTCATATGATATCATATATGATCTTTTAACTTTGCTTTGTTAATAATGTCCTAGAATTATCGTTGTTTCGGGTGTTAACTTACTCGTTTTCTTTTATATGTTTTGTTACGTAAGTCGTGGTTGTCAAGGATAGGTTGTATATTATTCATATCCAGAATTATATCAAGTCCTTAAACATTATTTTTAAATCATCAAATGATAATTATACTTTAATGGATACGATAGAGAATGAATATCATTGCGTTCGTGGAGGCGGTAGTCCGTACGTATGCACGAGCGACAATATCATTATTTTGATGTTAAAATAATATATAACCAGATGGTATATCATATATAAAGAATCCCTATCATGTTATAATTGCTATTTCCATGAATTAAACATCATTATTATACCCATTCAAATAATAATTTATAGAATAACAATTACACCATGACGTGGAGACGGTAAGTCATACGTACGCACGTATGGTGACATGTTATTCAAAGGATGGATAGAATACTGAAATATGGTTGTAAAATGTTTATAATAATATCAAAGTATTTATAATATACTGGATTCACTATTTTATAATGGTAATAACAAACAAAGAAGAAGTGGAAGAAAAAAGGAACTTGAAAAAGGGTGGTGAAATCATTACCTCTTTTTCGGGTTCTTCCTTTTGATTTGATCAAGAGGGATCCTTAAGATGGATTTATGACAAAAGAAAGGCCTCTATGATATATTGAGGTAAGTTTAGAGAGTATTTGGGCAGATTTTGGATGAACCAAAAGGCTTAGAAGGTGTCAATTAATGAGAAGGAGGAGTTCATTTTTATAAGAGGGGTGAGGGGTACCTTTGGAAATGTTAGAAATATTAATTTTTAGTAAATTCATATTCGATTTCTAATGGGTCCAAAGTTGATTATTTAGAGGTTAATGTGGGTATGGTTCTAAAAACACTCAAACAATAGAATTTAGACAGTTTTGGGTTACTATATTAACCTTATCTTTAAGTATTAACTCTAAGCTAATTAGTTTCACTTTTACAATGTCTCTATGTATTTTTATATAATATGGTTAATAAACAAACTATATACATCCAATAGACCCCCACGTGGTCCATTAATGATACACCTATCATGATATATGTCTCTTGGCCGACCCCTAGATTTTCAGAAATTTAATATCAATTAATAATATAATATTCAATTTAAAAACTCTTTTATGTCAATTTTGACACTATTCAAAAAGTGATTTTTGTGAAACTCATAACAGAATTATTACTTAGAACAAAGACAATAAAATCAATATTAATATGTCATATTAATCTATAAAATTACTTTAATTCAATAAAAGTTTCAAATTATATTTATTTTAGTATTTATAATATAAATTATTTTAATTTTTCACTATTATGGAAATTATTGCATCATTATTGTGTCATAAATAAATTAAATTATATAATGTCTAAATACTATAAATAAGATATCATTATGTAGGATATTTTTTTAGATTTTTAATGAAAATTTATTGTCGAAAATCCAACATATATAACCCTATGTAAAAATTGTTTTTCTAAAAGATCTATGCTTATGTCATTTTTGTACTTATTTTAACTTAATTAAAATAAAGTTTCCCTATCACCTACAAGTGGCTCCATGGGGTCCCAAAAACAACCCAAAGATGCCCATGTTCGGACATGTATCCACAAATAAGGTTAGGACATGTTTTAGGTTAATTTAGTATTATTATAATATTATTTTTTAACCCTTTTTTACTAGATTGACCATTAACCATTGTAAATAAAATATTTACCGCAGTAATTATTCAAAATGTCTAAAAATAAAAGTTGCCTATTTACAAAATATAAGCATCCTGATTCCAAATATGGAATCCATTTTTTCAAATTCAATACACAGATGTGGCAGAAATTAATTTAAAATTAAATCCCGTTGTTAAAACAAAAAGGATGTCATTAAGTGATAATTACTATCAAAAGATTGACACATGTTTATGTCTGGTTTAATTGTGAAATTATGTACAATGACCAACATTGTATTAAATGGTAAAAATATATTCTAAATATACTTTAAAACCACTCAGAATCATAATTTATCAATATATATTATTTTGATTAAAAATGTTGTTTTTAATTAAAATTTAGTAATTGTTACTATTCATCAAAATATAAATGTTATCTGAAAAGTTCTAAAATTTTAGCATAGTCTAAATTCGATATTCCAAATCCAAAAGAGAATTCTATTTTGTAATATAAAATATAAATAATTTCAAAATGTAGGTATTACTTTTCATAACGTCTAGTTTGATTGGTTGTGGTGTATTTTAAAACTCGAAGTTGCGTACAACACACGCTACTATATTATTCAAAGAGAAACGTACCGTGGAAGCATGGGGTGTTACATTGTAGATTTTTTTATGTCCCCATTCTAAATAAATTTATTTATTCAAATCGAAAATATAAATTTTTAAAATATTGGATTTAAAAATTGTTCACTATTAAAGTTGGTAAAAGTGCATTTTTGAAATATACTTCTTTTATCTGAAAAAAAGAATTTATTCTTACATTATGTTTAAGAAACTAATAATATGTATTCTAAAATTATCAGTATTATATAAGGTTCAAATTTTAGTTAATACTTATTCATAACCTCTTTTGAACGGCTTGTTTGGAAGTCATAGTGCGCTTGAACTCGATGTTATGTGTAATGCAAGTTATTGAATTATTTTGAAAAAAATAACACACTATGCAATATTGGGGTGTTACAACCAACATATCTGACTCAATTTTCAAATATTATCCTTGAAAATTTTCATGCATCCATAAAATATGAACCAATGGTATAATAATTCCCCACATGTCTATCCCAAAATGATCCATAACATAAACCAAATTCTCCTAAAACGATACATCATCCTCAAGCTCAACATCCTCAACATCGATAACATGATATGGGGTTGGGTGATATTCTGAGGTTATGACACATAGATAACATTTTTAGTAGAAATATACTATTTTGGATGAGAAAATCACTATTCCCATATTCTGATCTTTACCATAATCACAAATTGACCCACGTATTGGAGAACTAACATTACCTACTTCCTAATTCGATGGTGAACCAACCTTAGAGACACATGAAATAACACACTATCACCCACCATAAACTTAAAATGTCCATATCCCCGATTTGAATGTGAATTCTACCTACTCTGATCCATCACCATATTCATCAAGATCAAATAAACCAACATTGATGTCTTTTGCATGAGACTCGACCCCAATAACATTGAGTACCCAGATTCCTTCCCTCATAATGGATATCCATGTGGTATGTCATATACGACATCATATATATACTTATAAATCATATTTTTCTTATTATTTTTTTAGTAAAGCTCATCACGTGACATGTTATTTTCACATGATCGAAAAAAATTGAGGAAATAATATCCCAAAATGTTATCAAGTACTTGAATTATACTTTCTAACTACCAATCCTTCTAAAGGTGAAATTACATACTCAAGAATACCTACATATCAAGAGATCTCTATATTCCCTTCTATGTGCACAAAATAAAATGAGGATCACACTACGAAATTGTATTCAATGTTACCTCATAAAATTTCATAACCTATTGAATTTACAATTCAACCACCTGATCAATGGTGAATGTATATCAAATTGTCGGAAATATGGGACCTTGTTTAACCTAAAAAACTACCCAAATCACATTATTCTTCATAGGTGTCCTCATGAAACCCAATACAATATCCATCAGCACATCATCCCATCTTCATTCTAGAAACAGAAATTATTGCAGCAAACCTCTTGGCCAATGATATTCAGAAATCACCTTCTTACTTGTAAGGCACCATGACATGAAGCTAACATCCTCTTTCTTCATCTGTGGACACCAATATGTCATAAAAGTATCCTCAAATACTTTTTTCATCTATGATTAAAATACCACTTTGATCGATGAAACACTTGCATCATCTCTTCTCACATACATTATAGCACAACCACACAACCATGTAAAACAAATATACCATCTTCTATGATGGTCCAACCAGATGTGGAATCCCATCCATTAAGACCTTCTGACAAATCCTATCAATTTATATCCTCATAATTCCCCTCCATTATTTCACTCAACTTCAAAGGATTTACGGTCTCTCATCCCTTCTCCATCTTGAACCACAAGATGCATCTCAACAAACTACTACAACATCCTAAATTTAGAACAGGATTCCTCAACCTACTGATTATTAGTATTCCAAGGAAAATAATATAAAACATTTAATCCCTTTATTGGATTATAAAACAACTCAAAGTAATATAACATCATGTATTCTACCCATACTCACCATTAAATATTCAAATCATTCTAAGAGAAGATTTAATTATGATTTTTTTTGACATGTATATATTGTAATCTAATACCACAAAAATTCAATCCACCTACACATGAAGGCATAAAAAAATTATGAAAAACTAAACAACATGAGTAATATAATTTCATTCAAGATACCTCAATTTCCCTGACCTATACTCCACAACCTGATCATCCGACCTCTGCAAAAACCTTATTATTAACACTTGAAGATTATAAAAACAAATTAAAATCCTTATCTTACTCATGTATGAATATAATTAGTCTGGTTATAAACAAGTACTTTCATTCATAATAGGCATTATCACATCCCACAGACCACTTAAATGCGATTACATTCTTTTTTATGATAGACATTGGTTCTTAAAAATGCAAATTGTATCTAATTAACCTCTTGTAATAGTAGTCTAATAATAGGATACATTGTAAATCCGAAAAACTCTTAGGTTGATTCCAATAAACAACTGACTTTACATTCTCCAGTTACAATGAATATTCTTCTTAATAGTTTTATTACACAATAATGGCACCCTATCAATACAAAAATATCATTTAGATTCCTTGGCATAATGAATTTTTTCTATTTGTGTACATAGGATGATTTTAAGATTTTTTTCATGATTATAGGTGTAATCTTTACACAATGATATAATCTATGAAAACATTGAAAAATTGATCCAAGTAGGGATTAATTATTTGATTCATTAGGTCCATATACACTTTTTCTATATTTTTCAACATGAACAGTGTCAAAACTAGAACATTAAACTCATAAATTATTCTAAATGTACTTTGAGGTATACTAGAGAGTCTCATACTTAGATGATGGTGCCTTGATCATAGATTAATTATCTAAAACATTGAATCAACTCTTAGATAATAAAAATGATCATCAATTTGAGGTGTTAGGTATCAGTTCATAACTGTCATCTAATTTATTTTTCTATAGTCAACTCCTTGGCTCAAGGATCCTTTATCATTCTTGGAATACCACTCCCGATTTTTCCATGTTGATGAGATTGGGTGAATAAACCCCTTTTTTAATAGTTTCTCTTATAGTGCATCACATTTCGTGTGTTCATTCAGTGAAATTCCATATGGAGGCATAAAAATCGGTTCATCCCTTGTAAATAACTCAATTGTGAACTCAATATCCCTCTCATGTGGAAGCACTAATTAATTATTAGGAAAAAAATCAATCAATTGAAACACGGATGGATAAAAGAGAATATTATTCCCTTCATCATCAAGAATCATTATATAATCCTCCTAGTTCATGGTTTCTCCAAACTTCTAAAAAATCTCTACACATAGTCTTCCCAGACATCCCACTCACCATGATTAAATTAATTGTATCCCTAAAGAGATGTGAATATCACCCTATGACAGAAACAATCAATATGGGATTTATATAATGTTATCCGATATACACCCAAAATTAGACCAAAACATCACATATCAATCATAGAAACATTCCAATGAAAATAGTGATCACCATCCTCAAGACCACACCCCATACATTATAAAATATTTTCTCCTCGCACCCATAACAATCTATCAATATACTTAACCCAAAACAAATTTCAACTTCTAGGCCCAACATAGTTACATGTCTAGAAGACACAGAAGAATTCCAGGATCTTCTTTCATTTTTGAAACTAAATATCATGGAACTAAATATCATGGAAGCTAAAAGAATATTACCCTGAAATGATAATTGACCAGACATTCTACCTCCAGGTGTAGACTGAACTACATGAAGTACCCTACCACTATAAACTACGCACCACTCAGAATCATTGGTGTTTCACTTCTCAGTTGGAATGTACACATTAATCCAAGAGTTATACACTCACCACCACCACCAGTGTTCCTAGTAGATATAAAACTACCAACCGGATATGGGGAATCAATCCCCCATCCTACACTATGAATCTTCTGTAATTCGCTATTTCTACATAAATGTTGAGGGACCCAACATAAAATTTTCACATGCCCCATTCTACAACACACTTGATACACAATTTTTGGCATTTGGCTCTAACCCCCACTTTTTCCCAGCCTTCCAAACTAATAGAAAAACAATTGGATTCCACCCAAAATTTCTTATCCTCTCTTTTAACTATGAATCATGCTACTGCTATGATGAATATATTCAAAATTACACTTTATGTCCCCATGAGTCAAACCTCTAGTCCATCCAAGATGAACTACTTGTCCATCTTATAAAACCTATCTCTTGTTACCTTTAGAGATAATGGGTTGAACCAATTATTGTATAATACTATATAAATATAATATTTTCCTCAAAGATATAATCTCATGTGATATTCTATCATGAAAAATCCTCTCTATAGAGGACTCATCCCATAGTCTCACTAGAATAAAGAACTTTAATTTTGTGAAAAGGACTTAATAATCCATCACTAACATGTTTCCATTAGTAAAACAGTTAAAATTCAAAGCCTGATCTAATATCATTTTATGAGAATATAAGTGTTCATGGATCCATTCCCAATATTCAATCCATAGTATACCATATGTCTTATATATCTACATCCTGATATCCCACCAGTGCATCCCAAATCCCTGTAATATATATTCTTCCAAATTTTTTATCCTCTCTACATGAGTCTCCAAGTGATCTAAGATCATCTAGATTCAATCCATCTAGATGTCTTCATCCTCAAGCCTACCCTCTCAGAAAAACAGAGCATGGTTATGAAACAAAAACACTCTGGTTAGATCATACATACTCGACACAACTCACCATTGATTTTTTTTCAATTACTTGTAGAAAAATAGAATATATTTTAGGGAACCTCCCAACTCTTCTATTTCAATTTACCACAAGAATATCATTACCATATTCTGTATGATCCTTATCAGTGATATCCTATTGACTAACAACCATAATATGTCTTCATGGTGGTATATATCTACAATTCCAAACATGTGTCTTGAGACAAATTACTTAAATCACCCACAATTTATATAAAATAAGGATCTCTAATAGCGATAAACAACAAATTTCACAAACACTATCCCAATTATTTCATCACATCCAGAACACTACTTTTGAATATCCTTATCATGGGTCATGACTAACATGGGGTATTGTGTCATACAATGTCACATGACTTTAATTAGACAATTTTTAATAGCTTTCCAAAATTCAAAGGCCAAATAATATCTCTAAGTAAAATTTCCCATTTTACATCATATTACAACAAAACAATTTACTCATTTTCATCCCATCATTATGTAAACTATTTTACCATTCTATAAAATTCATTCCATTTAAAAAATTTCATTATCTTTTTTGGATGCCATTTTCAATAAATTCTTGTGAATGTAAAATGAATTAGCTACTTCATGTCAACAGTCCCATTTGATTTGTGCATATTATATTGAATGCATTATAATTCCATAGGTTCCCATACTAATTCATGAATGAATATAATTATTCAATTAAAGCCATGATTAATGTATTATAAAATAGTCACATCACACAAAATGTGCATCACATAATGGTGAGATATCATTCAATTATAATAATAAATATCAAGAACAACAATTACCATCCTTACCACTTGGGGTATTCCATGTACATGGGTTAGATAGTCCCATGAACATGCTAATTACCAGTAATAAAATCATTTTAAATATATATCTACCATCCCAAATAGTAATACCAAGGATAATTACTTATATGATACCAGTTATTAATGTCCCCAAGTCAAATCCACTAAACCAGTTCTCTAATTCCGGTGACCACATGACATCAAGAACACCACCACGTATGGTAGAGGTTGGAGAATAGAAATAGTGTTATAATGTAAATCATGTGAATATTATATAATATTTATAATATTCCTATAAATTATATCCAATAAGAATAAGAAATCAGGAATAATAAAATATTAATTGGATGTACCCATCACCGACCATTTACCAAATAGGGTACAAACAAGACTAAAATATGCAATGTCATGATTATCATGAAAATACTGAAGGAATACCAAACTAAAAATAACTAAATAAATTCCCAAAACTACTCCCATATCTATGTCTAGATCATCATCCATGAGCATCCCCAACCAATCTCAACTTCCTAGCCTAGTGTATTTTCCCTTGTCCTGACCTGTAACAATGATGTATGTGAAGGTAACCAGTGGAAGCCCCATCAGGGTGTCAGTATAACTAAGTAGACCACTACCTATGGATTCTACAATATATAGAATCTAAAAATAATTTCATGAATTTAAAACATAAAATACATGGTAAAAAATATAAAACATGGGTTCCAATAGTTTACAATGTTCACATTAACCATTTTCGTCACATAAATATATTTTTTCATTTGTTTCACGGGGTTATGAATTTAAATCATTTTAAAAAAACATATTATAATAAATTAATATGAATAATGGAATAAATAAAAATTTATATTTCAATATGGAAATCATTTTATAACAAATACATCATACGAAACGTGCAACCTCATCCCTAGTAGTATCATCAAAGGAAACTATTATGGGTATCGAGGCTCTATTCCCTTCCATAACCCATGAATTATGAACTTTAGTTTAGAACATCAACTATAACCAAACCATGGGAATATATCATCATCTATAATACCAAAAAACTATCAAGCCATGTGCACATGATATTTTATCATTTACCACATAATCCATATTAGAAACCATTCACAAAATAATACACATACCATTTGAATCACATAATTTTTCAACATATTAATAACCATCAATCGTTTAAACCTTATTACATTTATAACATTCATTTTACATAACATTTAACCCATATTAACATCACATTTCTTAATTTATTAATATTATTTAACAACTCTTATAATTTGTACTAATTCCCATAATAATCAATTTCACATAGTTTATCCCATTTTATAAATTTTCAATTCAAAATATGCTACCCATTTTTCATGTGTGTAATTTTTGTATTTAATTATTTAGTTATTCATTTCAAGAAACATTCATATGTCATTTGGTAAAAATAACGTTATTTCAACAAGCCCATTTCATATTTATCCAAAAAATCCCTTGGTCTCTATACACAGCAGTGCTTTTTATCATGTTTGATAATATTGTCACAACCCATGAGTGGCACTAAATTAACCTATGACACCTTATTACATCCCTTGGGGATAATTAGGGGATTAATTATCTATTTTAAAAATAGATTTAATAATACGAGAATCATAATAAGAGGTTAAAATTAAAATAACCATACATGCACAAATCAACATTAAGACCAAGGGATATAACCAATGGTCCACCCACCATGGATATGATGATGAAAACAACATTAACCATATCCGTTGAGATAAACTCTAGAAACCCTTAAAACCCCAAATTATGATTCTCCCGAAATATAGGTTTTTAGTGATTCAGAATAATAAGAACAATTCTAAAATCCCAAATACATGAAATAGAATATAGAGGAGAATTATACATAACCAATGACTTTATCCACACCCAAATACACTCCATTTGGTCTAGAATTGAATTATAAAAAACATTTTGATTCTTTAGTCGAAATGGATCATCAATAGGTTTGATAAAGTAGAGAAGGTGTAATAAATCAGATGAGATATATAAAATTCTAAGGGGGGGGGATGGTAAAATTTCCCTTTTATTGGGGTTCATCGTTTCATCGCATTGTTTTCCAAACTGTGCTGAAAATAGAAACTATCCACTTTACAAAAGTGGACAAGTCAAAAATTTACCTAGATATCCCAAATGGGTTAACAAACCAGGAACTTACCATGAGAGATTCCTCTGTTCAAAGATGAATTGCTTGTCTTCCCCCCTTAACACAGTTTTCACTAACCATGCACCTTAATTGGAACATGCAGAGAATGGGTTTTTCTCCATTTATGTTTTGTCCCGTGCCCCTGTAATTCCAAAATATTCCTCATACGCCTAATAATAATGTATATATCAAGTTTCAATGTATTCAAACAAAAATTTATATAATAACATACCTTTACAATGTATGGGATCTTACATTAAACCTTTTTTTTCTGATGTGGATTTTCAACGATGATTAAACAATTAATGTGTGATTTTGGATATGGATAATTGTAGATTCGGTGTGATGAAATATAGTACTATAGATTTTATAAATGGATCAAATTATTCAAAATTCACCCAAGAAAATGACAAAAAAATTGAAATCGTTATTTATGGGACATATTTAAATGATTATATTTGATTTAAATATATGATAATAAATAAATAATTTTATTTATATTGAATATGTAAAATATAATTATAACTAAATAAAAAATTTATTTAATGAGGAGTTGTTAAACATTAGTGAGAACCTATATTATTCAATTGAGTATATAACACAACCATCGAAGGTTTTGATTAGATTGTGTGTGGAGTTTTGTTGTTATGAAAATATTACATCATAAAACTAAACTGGCTCATCAACACTATAGTGATTAATTATAGATTATGATGAAAATTTTTAGGGATATTATATTTTAATTAAGTAATAATGTTTGTTAATTACATGATTTGAATAGAATAGATGTGCATAATGTAAAAAATAATAAAAAAATAAAGTGTATTAGTCATTAAAAATAAAATATATTGTAATATTAAACATAGAATGTGAAATACATGATATTTAATTATTCTAAATTAGTGTCGGAGGGAGGTTGCAGTTTCACAAGGATATTTTTAATAGATTCTATTATTATTATTAATAATGTAAATATATAAATTATATAACACCGAGGATAGGTATTTACTCAATTGATATTACATGATAAAGAATTGATTGAAATTTATCTATCAATTTTATTTAATTTATAGAATAAAAATGATAGATATTGGAATTATTTTTAATGTGTGACGGGATGGAATCATTTTCAGGGATATCCCAATTATATAGGAATTAAATAGAGATATTTTTGGTAATTCCATGTGTTACTTCTGATTAATTGACAAGGCATGTAACATAATAAGAGGCATCTACGATGTTTTGATATGTATGGAAAATTAGTTTAGTGAAAAAAAATTATAATATCGAATTATGATGTTCATATGGAGAGGAATGTGGTATTCTTTTGAGGATTTCATAGTTTCAAGTTCATATCATGATATGTATTTTAAAACTAATTTGATGATTTTTCAATATATTAAGTTGAATTTTGAGTGTTATATTTTCTATGAGATATGATATATGTTTTGATGAAGGAATTTAATAGACAGTTGATGTATTTGTGGATTTCCATAGAACCAATAATATTTCAATGGATAGAGTAAAATGTATGTGGTTGTGCCTTTTTTCACCTATAGATCTTTGTAGAGACTAGTGAGGACATATACATGTATCTTCCACCATTAAACCACTACACTTGGATAAAATAGGTCGCATTCATCTAGATGTAGTTGGAGATGGGTAGTTTCTCTTACACACTTGGTATAGCATAGATATTGTTCAATAATTACTATAGTATTTGTGATTAACTAAGTGGATATGTGTGATGAGTATAGATAATCATTTCCTCCAAAATTATCAGTATGTTAGATTGAAAATGGAAATTTACAAAAGTGGATACGCCCTATATTTCACATTTTATAGTAAATGACGTGAAAATTAGGCACACAATGAAATATCTACTCCAAATCCATTTATCTATTATTTGGAGTAACAAATTTTGAACTGAATACTTGTAAATTGGTATTTTGTCTCATATAATAGTGAGGGGGGTTATCCCTAGGGATGTGTGTTTACAATAGTGTATGGAACCGTGTCAAATGATAAATATAGATATGTGTAGTTACACTAAGGAATACATGTATTCCCTCTAAAACATTTGAGATACATAGAGATGGATAATTTCACCAAAGTCATTTAGATAAATGGAGATCTGTATTTCCTCCACTATCTCAATAGTTTTTTCATATTTGGTGAACAATAGTGTGAGGAATCTATTATTAACATTGAGTCATAATTGATGGTTATTATGAAATATAATTATTTAGAGAGAGTTATCATGTGTGATGTGTGCTGAATTATTATGGTTGGGCAGAATTATGTATGTTTGTAACATTTTTTGATATCTAATTTTGTAAACATTATTGACTATTGATTCATGTAGATAGTATATTTAGAAATGGTCAACTCACTATTAAGGATGACAATACTGGATATTTTTATAAAAATTGTGTCTGTTAATCTATGAATTGTTTTCTTTATACCTATTTATATCTTCTAATGTTTAGTTTAATTAGAATTGATCCTTAATAAAGATCATATATTTATGTAACTAGAATATTGTAGATGGTCGTGATGATAACCAAGCTAATGTTATAATTTCATGAGATAAAAAATGTTAATGATGATATGTTAGAATATATAGATTTACATGTACCATTTAACATTGTACCCTAATTATTAATATATATATATATATATAATCACATATTTTTCATTTTTATATTTTTATGATGTAATAGTATGATACGTTTTGTGTTGATCTATGATACTAAGAGAATGTTTAAATATATAGGTAATTACACTCACAATTGTGCAGTTACCATATGTATAGTTGATATCCCCTAACAATGTAAGGGTCCTAAAATTTAATAACAGTTTATTGGGACAATAATTTTTTTAAGGTCATGGGATAGAGTATAATGTTATGTACATGTTAGGATTTGTTGGGATAGTCAAAATGAGTCATAATAAGGATATTTACTACATGTGATCACAATACAAGATTTTTTAAATGATATATGGTTTGATTTATTCTTGAAAACAACTCTTATTATTGTCTCTTGACTGTGACATTAATACATTAACTATAAATATGAGAAGAAGAACGATGAATAATATATATTTAAGACATAATTATTTAAATATAATTATTGGAAGTTTTTATATTTTTGAATAGTTTCTTGACCCATCCCAACAGGGCGATTCCATAACTACCCCAATCCCACCTCTGATAGTCCAGGGGTGGGAGACTAGTGCCCAGTCGGTGTATCCCACAAATGAGAGGCATTTGACTAAGAACTAGTACACACACCACAAACTCCAAGGTAGTTGGATGGAGAGTGGAAACACTACGTAAGGAAAACGATTGCATGCCACTGCAACTTTACAATATATTAAAACATTGAGTAAAAGTTTAATATGAAACTGTTCCAGAAATGATCCCATTAAAAGAAAGACTACTATAAAATATGACTTAAAAAATAGGGGACTGATGTTGTTGTAGGAAGCTGCAGAAACATCTTGGCTCGTCTGATCTAACAAGGCCCAGTTTGGTCCTAGTCTTCATCCTACTCCACTTATGACTCCACCAAAGTGTGATTCCTCTGCAAAAAACATGAAGTGTGTTGGAAATTCCTATGTAGGGGTTATTAAATCAATACTCAGTAGAGGACCCAATACAAAAATTAAATGACTAGCATGGACACACCACCAAGAAGATATAGTTTGCTCAACACATGTATATGTCAACATCACCTATAAAAAACATCCAGCTATACTCATAAAATATATCCACATTCAGACTCTAATACACTTCTATCCATATGGTTTCTCTCCTAGTATGCATTATTCCAGGTGATCCTACTCCTCAAGCTATCTAAAGGAAACACATAGAATAAGTCTACCAAAAGTACATGAGAGAACAACTACTCTTGATATGTCCCAAAGATTCCATGAGACATCCCATCTCAATATATCAAGGATTATAGATATCACATCCGATAATTAGTCACATTATTCTTTCTTGAGACATACTCATTATGGAAAAACTCTCTCTTCAAGATATTAAGTCATCAGAGAACATCACAATGAGGACATGCTTCTTTGGCCCCTAACCAAAAAAACACAGTCAACTACCCGAAGTACGTTGTTAATCTCAGGGCATGATGAAACGAAATTTCTCAATACATAGATTCTGTGTGATACACCAATGGATCACAAATGGACATCTTGGAACTACTAGAATTATAATCCTAGGTAGGGAACGAGTTCCGATTAAATATTTCTCAAACCAATGCCACAAACCCTATTTAATGTACTATGATGAGTAGTGAGGACCGAAATGGCCTCTCTCTGTGGTCTATACTCAATTTACACCCTCTAGGGATCGTAGACCCACTGATCCTCATAGAATCTCTAGGGAACATAGACCCAACGATTCTCTTAGACCTGCTTGGCTACATAGACCCTCTCATTCAACTCGCATCAGAACACGGGTCACTATCTATGAGAGGAAAATGATCATATATTGAACCTTTATAGAGAAGCACATGGATATTATCTAAACCACTAATATTACCCTCTAGGATGCAATCAAAATCATGTGTCGATCCCTCAAAGGAAATACAACGATAATTCCACCAACCCCATTATAGTCTATATAAACCCCACCATGACATCTGAAAAAGACCATCACGTCACAATGGTCCTGACAATGAAAATGGATTGTCAATAAAACATATGATTTTATGGTTATGGGAATTTTAGTAAAAGTTTCGGTTGTGTTCAGTTTGGGTCAGATCAATTTACACCAACCCACCCTTATTGGGTTATACTCTTCTGCCCAACGGGCCTCCCCTAGCCCGATTCACCCAATCTAGCATGTGCCATGTTGGTTGGCCTCTTTCAGCATGCACCTCGACCACAAGACATGTCACCTAGTGCAAGGGGGTGCATAGCCCCCACCTCATTCTTATGGTCCCCTTCTGAGGAAAATGATTTAGCCACACTGTCTATAGATCGCATTCCACTGGCTAGATGCGGTGAAGTCGTGTCACCATCCCACTTCGCTGCTGCTCGCCTTGGTTGCGGCCCTGTCGGCGGCCACTACCCAGCCATAGTGGGTTCTTCTGTCTGCCACCAAAGGCGACCATCTTCCACCACACTAGTATATTGAAACAAACGAATGAAAACTTTTGACCGGTTCTTCTCTTCAACTAAAATTCTGGATTCCTTAGGCTGCATTCATTATCACTTGGAGTTTGAATCCCCAATATGTCCCTTTTTCCATAATACACTCGAATTTCTTTATCTCTTATGACACCTCGATCCATTCTATTACATATTCGCCACACCTATAACTTTCCACATCCATTACAGTTCCCTGATATATGATAATAACTCCATGAAATGGTAGTGAAATGATTGATCATTCGTCATCCCACCATGAAAAGATTGTGAAATGATCAAATGATCAAAAAAATCACAAATACAAACACAGAAGTCAAAACCACTTGCAAGAATGATTGAACCTCAAGAAAACCTGTTCATGGGTTGATCTATGATCATCATATAGAAATCAATAATAAGGAATCCATAATCAATACCATACACCCTACTTGTAAAATAGGATCGATCTTCCTCACGGTTCGATTATCCTTGGTGATCGGTTGAGAGACGTCAAAATCCATCGTCACTTCTACCCTCAATATGTTATTTATCACCATTTGTGAATCTTCATTCACCACTCACCAACAAAATCCATAATGAGCTTCATAGAAATCTCCCAGGTCATCCTTATATCTCGTAACTCTGATAATCCATTAATTGAGGAAATATGTTTTAGTGTTTCTATTCTACTGAGTCACCACAATGTTACACTATTTTATTTCTGAAGCTAAAATTTTTTACAAATGGGTTGAAATGTTGTTAAAATGTTTCATTTATGAAATAAAACGTATAACCTGAGATTTCATTCCTTTGAAACATTATTTTTGAATAAAATAACCATTCTTATATATAATATTTTCTAATACAATTCCAAAAATCAATTTTTTTTAGTCTACCTATACCAATATAATTTAGTTCATGCCTTAGAAATAAAAAACTACACTTAATACAATATTTATTAAGATTTCAAGTCAGAGTACCCATATAAATATTACAAAAATCTGGCACACTCGTTATTTTTAATAAACTAAAAAATGTTCAACTGATTATTTTAAGCACCAGGGGGATCAGAATCACATGTTTTATCAACACATATATTTAAATCAATCAATATTAATTTTAAAATTAAACTCATGGAAATTCTGGGATATTAAATTCTCCCAACCTTAGTGTTTTATGTCCTGGAAATCCAAAAATATGGATAAAAAAAGATGAGAGTACCGAACACAAATATGATCCTCCCCCTCCCATGTTCTCCTCTTAAGATCCTTATGATACCTCCAGACGCTCACAAAGGGATTACATAATACAAAATGGATCTACGATCTTTATTTGGTACTCAACACAAGACATTCCAACGCTTCTTTCCAGCTCATCATAGATTACTGTGTCAATGAATTATGCAAGAATCTATTCATTTGTGACCCATGGAAGATGTTATGTACCTTGTAATACTACTGGATATATTAAAATTAATGCAAACTTTCCATATCTACGTAGTATCTAATAGATGGAATATTCTCCTTGGATATAGCTTTGGCCATGGAAAAAATATCCATAACCCTCATTGTGTGGATAACTAAAGGAAAACATTGTATCCTTCCTAATATTCCAATACTCTCTCCCTTATGAAAACACAAAAACATTAAAGGATCTATACAAAATTTATCATCTCCTAGATAAATAACACATTCAAAACATACACCTCATGTAATCCCTTCCACCGGTTGGATGTAAAGCAAGCATCGTGATCTAAAACAAACCTCAATGAGACTCGAGGGAGTAAAACTATCTCCTGAATGTAGTGGCATCCCAAGACCATTACTAAACTCTATTTCTACATAGTTAGAAAGTGGGAAGTCTCGGGGAGTTAGTAAACGAGAACCCATATGGTATCATGACTCCTGGACTTACATGGTAAACCCATAACGAATTCCATCGATATCCCTTCCCATTTTATTCCCCGTACACTCACAAAGGGAAAGAAGACCCTAAAAAATAAATCAAATAATCATTCGGTTTTTAACTCAATAGGTATGACTAAAATCAACTTGATATTTAACCCTCTGTGTCTTCATTGAGACATGCATGCACATCCTGATGCATCTCACTACTCTAGGCATCATTGATACAATAATGTGTTTTCTTAATAAAAAATGATGTCCTCCCCTCCTTTCGAATTTCCATCTGTTGTATTACCAATGGACAACTAATTATATAAATACTCATAGTAGATATCAATATGGTGTGCCTACCCTACACATTTATGAGTGTACAAGAAAAAACAAATGACCGGAGATATGAAGATCCATCACCATCCCCAAAAGATAACCGCATCAAGGCCAACCACTCAGACGCCTTATTCGGTAACTTATAACTGGATTTCTGTTAGGACCATCTTCTTCAATGTTTCACATTAGAGGGTTCACTAAAACACCAGACTCTATGATGAAATATCCTAAAAACAAATGACCTTCGGAATCTGCAGCTGACGCTCCATGATCTTGACATAAATTTGGTGCTCTCGGAGTGTGTCGTGGACCATTCTTATGTTTCTTGTGTTTTCCCACATTGATTATTAGTACATTAACATTTCATTAAAATAGATCATTTGGGGATTCCCATGATGATATAATGGGTCTTACTAATCACTTCATTTTTATGTCCCATATCGACACCCCCAGCTCTTGGATCTTTTTAGGGTCCCTCAGATATAATGTCTTAAATATCGGTTCCAACCCAGGGTGTAGACCAACATATAAGTCTTACTCTTGATGGATTGGTAAAACTTGAACATATTCAAAGAGGACATCCTATAACATTTCCAACACTAAGAAACCCGAGGACTCATAAAATCCACAACAAAGAGGATTAGACTAGACAACTAAATGGAAAATTTCCACACCCTCCTCTACCTAAATTTATCCTGGTCTTCATCGATTTCCCAATTTTTGAAAAAGGAAAATCTAGTCTGATCACGTCTGAAGAACTGTATCTTTTTCCTAAAACAATCAATCTGAGTGTGAACTATGGATACTAGTCCATACTGATAATGACATCATAATTCCAAGACGCTATTCTGAAGAGATCTAAACTAAAACACTCACATCTAAGAGTAATGTGACAATTTTGAAAAAACTGGGTCATCATTAGTTCTCCACTAGTTGAGTCTCTAAAATTGATGATCTTGTCAATGGTTTAACTATAAACTCTAGGTATTAAATAATAAAAGTGGTAGGAATGGAAATCACTAGTACATGTGATTATAAATACTGTCGTTAATATAGAAAGGCACATGTCATACCTTGAATCTTTTAGGCATCCCTGGGTATATATGTCTTGATAGCCTGTAATTGTCTTCTCCACTGTCGTCGTGATCCTTGAGTCTGTTATGGACCACCTAGATGTGGTGGTGGTTACATGACAAAATGTAGGCCATAGTATACCACTTACCCAACTATCCCACCACATCCACTACCATATGGATCTATCTTCTCTTACCACTACCTCCTCTTTGGTGGTTCATAAACCACCTATTTGGTTGCAGCCTAAACGGTGGGACAATATGACATGAGATACCCCTTCTGTGAAAATCAAAGAAAATCACATCTTTCTGGGAACTAGCAAGGCCCCACAACTTCGAATAAAACCTATGGTTTTGTATCTTACCTGGAACACTTACAATCAGTAGTGTATTCTGACTCTACCCCTCATGATATCTCTACCCAGGTAGCATGTGATACATTTTAGAACCATATGATTCATTATCTTGCACCAAAAGATCCATCCACAACACTATATGGAATGTTTTAACCACATGGTCCATTAAATGTGGTTATGATAGCTAATCATCAAGAGAAACCATCACATGTTTTCCATCCTAAAAAAATACTATGAAACTGGATCCCATTAGGGAGGCCTCATTGAGCAATGGTCCAAAATCATGATCCTGCTATGGAAACCTCGTTGGTTTGCATCGTCAACAGATACTAGGGAAAACAATATACATCATTGTTAAAAGAGTTTATATGGTGACCTGACTCATGAATGGAAAGAAAAAAATCAAACAATTTCAATATTATTCATGTACATTTATTTCTCCACAACTAGTGTTTTCAAGTACCAAGTCAAAAAATAGTTTCCCAATGTAATGGTGTATGGATAAATGAGCCGCCACCCTGACACTAGAGTCTATGGTCTAAAAGTTGAACTTGAAACACTTAACATTATTTCCCTAAACCGGTATCACATAATATTGGTACCAATGTGGTTCTAACCTCCTATGTTACCATTATTTTAGGATACATCCCCCCGGGTTCCATGTCGGGACTACCCCAAGGCCGCATATGATAATCCAGGGCTGGTGACTAGATCCAAGCAGGCTTATCCAACAAATGGGAGGAATTTTCCTAGAAACCTATACACACTCACCCAACTATATGCCACATGGTCTAGATAGTAAAAACAGTAAGGAATGAAAATACATCCCTACAACTACAACCCGAAAAATAGAGTATGAGAGAAATTCTATCAGTAATGAGAAAATTGTTTAGTATCAAACCTACAATAAGTAATCTTATTGTGAATCTGACATATAAATAAGGGAACTGAAGCATCTAAATAATGCTTCTAAAACTCCTCCACTCATTTGATTTCATATGGAACCATCCAGTCACGGTCCTGGTCTTGCTCTGCCTATGACTCCACCATAGTGTTGGTTGTATACACAAGACACAACACATGTGGGCCAAGCCCATATAGGGGTGAGAAAAACAATACTCAGTAGGGGACACGAAAACACAAATTAAAATTCCAAAAGGAAAAGATCACCAAGAAGATACAGTCATCACAACATATTTGTGTGTAAAAATTACATATAACCTAAACATCCTGGTATACAAATGATTTATTTCAAGATGTGAAATATTATCCACTTATAGCCATATTTTTTGTTCTTAGCATGCTCTATTTTGGGAGATCGCAATCCTCAATCCACCTAATAGAATGAATTGTAGAAAAAGTCTACCAATATTATCTAAGAGAAAATCTAGTCTATTTACATCATGAATTGTCTATGATACATTCGATGTCACCAAGACAAGGAGTCTCTACATCACATCCAATCCTTAGTGACATGATTTTTCTAGAGATGCGCTAGTTCCAAAAAAATTAGCTCCTCATTATATGAAGTCATCAGAGTCCCTCACAAAGTGGTCCTGATTTGTTGGGACCCTCCTAAAGAGAACAAACTAATAACTAAATGATGTACACTAGTCAGGTCATTTCACGATGGATAGAAAATTCTTGATTCACAAATATGGGGTCCTACACCCATAGTACATTGGCAGACATCCTGACCCGAATAGAATTATCATCATTAATAGTGGATGATTGCATGTGTAAATATAGGTCACACCCTTTGCAGAAAACCAATATAAGTAACTAGGAAGAGTTTAAAAGACCGACTGATCCTCTCGGTGTGGTCTATACACTTATTATACCCACTAGGATACTTAGACTAGCTGAGTCTCTTTGAAATAGTAGAGTACATAATCCCACTGAGTTTCTTAGACCGGCTGGTGCACATAGACCCACTAAGTAAACTAACATCACAACATGAGTAATTTTCAATGATAATAATAGATACCTTCATTAAACATTCATAGAGATTCTAAAGGTTATTGTCCCGACCTTTATTATTACCATCTATAATGGAATCAAGATCCTAAATCAATCCCTCATAGTAAAGTCAATGAAATCGCCTATTGTTCTTTATGGTAAAAAAACCCAAATGTCATATAAAAGGCCTATCTCATCACAAGAGTCCCAAAGTCAAAAACAGATCATCATGTGGACATATGGTTAAATTTTATTGGTTTTTTATTGAAAGGGGACGGTATGGTCATGGGTCCGATCTGACCCGAGCTGGGGTCTGGTCTGATCTGGCCCAGGGTCCGCTGACATGACTTGGTATGTCTGTCGGACTCAGGAGGCTGACCTGACTTGGTCCATCGACCCACCCTAATCCACCGACCTGGACCTATTTTTCGACCCAACCTGGTCTACCCTAACTTTCCAGGTTTAGCCAGACCTTCCTAGCCAGCCCGATGTGCCAACCTAGTCGACCCTGAATGTTTTGTACACTTTATCCTGTCACGCCACCCCACTCCCAATTCACCCAGTCTGACCCACATCACCTGGGATGGTCTCTTTGAATATGTGGCTCGATTATGTGCCACGTCACCTAGAACAAGGGGGTGCACCACCCCCACCTCATCCAACCAGTCCACTTTTGTGAACCAGGCTTCTCGCATGTTGACTTTTGACCGCATTCTGTTGGCTTGACGCATCGCAGAGACATTGCCAGCCCACTTCTCAACACTGTTGTCTCCACCCATGGACATTCCCTCATGGGTCCCTACAGCCCAATTCCACCACACTGATACACATCTTTCTCCATGGACCATTTGCCGGTGGGGTCTTGCGCGGGCCAATGAATGTGCTCCAGTGGTCAGTTCATCGATCCGGGTGATGTTTAGGAGTCCATAGGTTGCGTTTTTTACTTCCAGGGGTTTGAATCCTCATTAAGACTTCTTTCATAAAAAAATTATCAAATTTAATTATTTTTGATCCACCCCAATCTATTCTCCAGAATCGCTGTCACCCCACCTTCATGCTGTATCTATTATAGATACATGATATCTGATAATTTAGTCAATAAATGGTTTTCCAATAATTGATCATTCATCATCCCATAAAGAACATGTTTGATGTTGGGGGGACACAATAAGAAACCAAAGGATTTAACATCAGTTTTTTATTCATTATGATCTAGACCTGACCCATTAGAAGGCTCAAGATAATGATGAACATACTAGTAATAACTCAAAGGATCAATAAAACCCCAAATTAAAACCCCCAAGTAAATCCTCATGTAATAAAGATCAAACTGCGGGTCAACTGGTTCATGGGTTGATCTGTTTTCGTCATTTAGAAATTCAGAAATGGAAAAAAATAATCAAAACCAATCTCCCATCCTGGAAACCAGATTCGTCAGCATTGGGGTTTGATCATCATTGGTGATCTGTTAAGAGACATCACAATCTGATGTCTCATTGATCCTTGATCTGTGATCCATTATATTTGGTGACTATTTATTCATTATCATTAGTCGCTCGCTGATGGAATTCCTCCAAATACTCATAAAAATATCTTGGGTCTCCCCCTGGTCATGTAACATTGATAATCCATTAATGGATGAATTGTTTTTCATAGTTTCTGTTACACTTACTCATCACGTCGTTCCTCTTGAGATTGGATGTTGTTATAATGTTTCATTTATGAAATGATATAGGTCACTCGACATTTCATTCCAGCGAAACATTGATTTTAAATAAAATATACATTCTTACGTTAATTTTATTTTTTTAAAATTCCAAATTCAAATTGGCTTCCAACCTAGACAGATCGATGTCTGGTCCTGTTTAAGAGAAAATCACTTCACTGAACACAATGGTTCCCTCAAATTTCAATTTCGAGCAATCATTAAATGTTATTAAAATAGAGCATGTGTGATATTTTTAATAATCCTAAAACAGTATAGATGATAATCTGAGAACTCTGGGCCCCGAAATCACATGCCTTCTAAGTACCATGTTTCGAATTAATCCATTTAATTTCAAATAAAATTACACATAGATTCTGGGAAAATACTAATTTTCAATTTTACTTAAACTGGTGAAATATTTTCTAACCTACTAATCATATTTTATGAGATTATTATTGAGATATTTTAATGTAAATAAGTGGTTTTGATGTAGATCCATGAGAGAGGCATCATATTGTACACTGTGGAATAATGATTTATAAATGATTTTTATGAACTCAAGAATAATGATATATATTTATTTCCACATGGTGATATCAATTCATTATATCACAACACATGGAAAAGAAAATAGTTTCAGAAAACATATTATGACAAAAAAATTATAAACCATTCATATAACGAACATGGACTATATCATTGGAACATATTCTCAGTGAATTGTAAAAAACATAAAATTATGTTGACATATATAAAAAATAACATTAAAATTACAAATCTATATTTCATTGAATATAGATGAAAATATAATTTCCATTTGGAATAAATTATAAAATAATTATTAATGAAAAAAATAATTTTATTGAAAATAAACATGTAAACATGTAGATTTTGGTTAAAGGAAAAGAACCGTAATGGAATTGTGAAATTTATTATTGATTGAAATTATAAAAGTTTGTTTCATTTCCCACTTTTTGGTATAATTCCCAAATGTACCTCATTTAGAAAATGAATATAATATTATTTTTTAAAAGATGAAAAGATGGTAAAAGATTGTTCCAAATGATGTTTTATAATCCTATTCTTGTAAAATAATATTTTTAAGAATCATTTTAAAGCATAACTTCATAGAAGAATACATTCATCAACAAAATGGGATATAAGGTCGTCATTTCGTAAAACAATCATTTTCATAATTTTATTATGTTCAAAAGTGTGGATGATTAAAGAAAAAAACCATTAATTCCCATTAAAACTAGAACATATGAAATTTATGTGTTTTTTGAAATAAATAGTTATAATTTATTTAATGGAGATTTAATAATAAACAACCCCTACAGACAGTGAGATTTTTGTAAAACCACTACATCAAGGTGTGAATTTATCTATATAATCATTTAATTTAATATATAATAAATATAAATTTATTAAAAATATATAATAGAAAAATTATCATAAATCTACTAAAATATAGAATTCCCCTAAAATTTTAAATAACTCATTTATTAACAAATTTTTATTAAAATCAAAATTCTGGTGAAAAATCGGTCTTTTTACAATTCATGTTTCATTTTGGTGGTTCTTTTAAATAGACTAAGTAATTATTTTTATTATACCAAATAATTAATTAACATATTTATTTATAATAAAAATGTTTATTACTATTCATATAACATTTTTTGGAAAATTTAATTCCACCACATAATGGAGATGGTAGTCTATCTATGCCGACAAGTAATAGATTATTTTTACAATTAGAAAAATGAAATAAATAAAAACATGTAGTATTCGTTTGAATATTGATAATTATATCAAAAACATATAACATATTCATTAAATCTATATTGTTGACCATCGTTGTGTGGAAGACATGAAAATCAAAATAACACCACTTCGTGAATATGGAACTTCACATGTATGGATCAAAAATGTAATAATTTAACATAGGATGGTAATGAGATATAAAAAATATGAAATTGTAAGATAAAAATAATTTAATATACTTACTATATATATTTCATAATTTTAAATTTTTTATATAATATTTTTACAATGTGGTATAAGAAATAGAGTTCATGGGATTTGGTGAAGACTATTAACACTTCATTGAAAACCCTCCATTGAATCTATACATAATGATCCTCAAGATTGAATTTTAAGTGTAATAGAACATCAAGAAATATTATAAGGGAATTTAAATTATATTTATAAAGGTCTACTGGTTAATAGGCTCAAAATTGTTTGAATTAGAGAGAATTTGTGGTTCCCTTTTTTATGCGAGGTGGGTAGAAAACGTGTATATACATAAAAAATAGAAAAAATCAATAATTTCATATTAATATCAATGTGTGTCAAAGTAAACTCAATTTATAGCTATTATAATTCATTATTAACATATATTCATATAATTGAATTTAAATAAAGTTATTTTTTATATTAAATCTAATATTTTTTATTAACAACCATGGTTTCCCTCATTATCCAGAATCGAGGTGATAAATTTGTACTATAGTAGCTATAAATTTTGAAAAAAAAATTAATCTAGTGTACTACACTCAAGGATTATATAGTTTTATCATTATATATCTTATGAATAAAAATAGATAAAAACATTTTATAATTTAGTTTTAATGTTATACTATAACGACCCATACATTACATAAATTTTCATTACTTCAGAATAAAAGCACACTTATTACAACATATAACAAAACCAGGAAAGGTCCATATAGGTATAGAGTCTTTAGAATCTGGGAAACATAAACAACTGGTTCATAAAGCATCTACTTTGCCTCCCATTTATTTCATCATATCTAGAGTCCCTTTTTGGCATATCCTACTTAATAACCTTTTTCCTGACCTGGGGAAATAAAACATACAAAAGGGTGAGATCAAATGCTCAGTAAGGGTAAACAAAAGAAATATCAATCACATCATATACATAAAAACATAACTTTTGGAAATCTTACCTGCAAAAGAAATCTTAATTTCATAACATGGGATAAATCATAGTAGTGAAATGTAATCCCAATAATCATAACATAAAACATGAAACTTTGTGTCATACACACATAATCACAGAGAATCATTTCTTGTTAGTCAAGACTCATTGCCAAGACTATCTTAGTAGACAAAGTCCATTTCTGAACCGAGTTCACTCCTCGTATCAGTCCTATTTCACTGAACCGGTTTAACCTGTCATTCCAGCCATGTCTATATCATGAGATATAAAATCTTTACCCAATGAATTGGAGGGATATATAGGTCCCACCCATCTCATAATGATACCATTCTTATGTGTGCCACAAAATCATAAAACATACATTATAGCATAACCCATGTAATAAAAATGGGAATCTTAAACATCGTGACATCATAAAACAATTCATATAAGATAAAGGAATTCATAAAAATATAATTCCATCACAAAATAATAAAATCTATGTAATAATAGGGATAGAAACAGAACTCTTTATTATCTTAGATGGAAAATAATTTTGGTAAAACACTTGAACTCCATTCTTGAGGAAAATATCCATTCTGCTTCAAAAACACTTTTCCTTTCTTAACATGTCGTACAATTCTAAAATAAAAGAAGTTGATTAAAAATAAACTTGAAAACTTTTAAAGGAAGCTTCTTGGAGATAATGTTTTAAAAATCCATTCATGTTGAATAAGTCAAAAAAACATTCTTCGTACTTTTGTTAGAAAAGTCAAAAATACCTCGTACAAAAAACGACAAAAGATTCCTATCATATAATTTACGGAAAACTCACCGAAGGGTAAAATTGGATTTAAAAAATTTTAGGTGGATGGAAATAATATTAAATATTGAGGAATAATGGATGTGGATGATAAAATACACCCCAGTAAATACTAAAATATAAACAATCTCGGATTAAAATGAGATTGTGATATTTCCCTTACCATAGGTCCGATTTGCCTTGTAAGTGTCCGAACCTCCTGTATAATGATTTAAATAATGTTATTGAATTATTCCAGAATCATAATTATTGTTATGATATCATATATGGTCATATTCTTAGCTTCTTAGTAGTAATATTTCATTTCTACTTGTTATTCGGGTGTTTATAACTTTTTGTTCTTATGTGTGTTTTGTCGAATAAATTCTTATTCCTCTCTTTAGGTTATAGATACATCATTTACAGGATGGTATTAATGTACTATATATCATATTTATTCATTAAATACATTTATATAATCATTATTCAATGAATATCATGTAGAACGTATCGCATCACATCGTGGAGATGGTATTCCGTACGTACGCATGAGTGATGATATCATTCCCATGATCGTCGAATTGTATTGGAGTGTATGTATACTATTTCAGAATCAATATAAATTTAAAATAATAATATATTGTAATTATTTACATCATTATACCCATCCAAGTAAGGTGGCGGGGTAAAATAGATTACACCACGGCGTGGAGACGGTATTCTGTATGTACGCATGCGTGATGATTTCGTTTTCCATAGGAATGATAGATGTTGAAATAGGGTTGTTTCATACATATAATAACATATAAGTATATGAGTGATACTGATGTT
Organism: Viscum album; assembly: GCA_963277665.1. NCBI lineage: Eukaryota > Viridiplantae > Streptophyta > Magnoliopsida > Santalales > Viscaceae > Viscum > Viscum album. The sequence continues at coordinate 1,796,043,691 of OY728163.1, read as the reverse complement.
ATTACTTCATAATGAAGCAACTAAAGAAGAATATGTTGAAGAAGAAAGAATTTGGAAAGGATCGGTAATGGATATTACATCTTTTTGACGCGCATCTTCTTAACCTCCTCTTAAGGCACTAAGGTTGGTCTTTGAATAAGACCAGAACCTCTAGGATGATTCTAGGGAAGTGGAGAAGTGATATGGTCAGGGTTTGGACGAGCTTGAAGGCTCAAATTGGTGTGAGGAGGAGATGGAGGAGGTTCTTTTTTATAAGGGAGGAGAGGGGCACCTTTGGAAATATAAGAAATATTAGTTTATATTAAATCCCAACCCCACTTAAAAACTTCCAAAATGACTCATATCTGAAGATTATATGAGATAGGGTTGTAAACTCATCAACCAATAAAATTTAGACATGTTAGGAATTTATTTTAAACATTACCAACTTGATTTATCCTTATTTTTCAATTTAATTTTATTTGTGGTAATAATATTCTAAATTTTAAATTATTATTAATAATTACATATGTGTTGTGAATTTTCCATAATTTCACACTTTATGACATTTTCGACCATATAAATTTTAATTTATAAATTTAAAATATATTTGGATTTTTAAACAATTTTATAATATGTTATTTTTATAAAATAACAATAGTGTCAATTTTGACACTATTCATTTATTTGAATTTAAATAAAATATATACAGATGATATGTTCGAACTAAAAGCTTTAATAGATTATTAAAATGTCATATGTATCTAGAAAATTAATGGAGCACATTAAATAGTTTATATAATAATTATTTTAATATTTTGAAACAATTAATTTGGTATTTCAATTAATAAAATAATTTCAAAATCACTATTGTGTCATAATTAATAATAATTATTTAATCCCAAACAATTCAAAATAAATTCTTATGATGTAGATAATTGTATTTTCTTTCTGGAGACTATTCATGTTCAATGTTTAATTAAGTTTATCAACAAATTAAAATTATTGTACTTATAAGATTTAAGAAATTGACATGTTGTCACATTCTTTGGTTTTAATAATAATTAAATTATTTTCATGGAACAAAGTCTATTAAATGAAACTAATCCGACCCTTAGGTGATATGGGTCGACTTTTAGTCATCCAATAGGATTTTGAAAGGTGTTAGGGTAATTTTATAATCTTATATTTTCCCTTAATTACCTGATTTACCTTTAACTATGGTAAATAAAATTTACCGTAGTTACTATTCATAATGCCCAAAAATAAAAAGTAGCCTATTAACATAATTTGGACCCACTGATTCTGAATATGGAATCCTTTTTTCAACATTCAAAACATACAAGTTGCAGTAATTAATTTAAAATAAATCCCGTTGTTAGGAAAACGGGTTTTAGAAGTTAAAACATTTCCAAAGGTTGAAATGTTATTACCTATGAATTCAATGTGAAATAAATTCTAATGACATACATTATATTAAATGGTAAAAATATATTATATCTATACTTTAAAACCATTAAATATTATTATTTACCCATATAAATTATCTCAATGAAAAAAGTTGTTTTTAATTAAAAATTAGCGTATTTTTACTATTCATCAAAATATGAAAGTTATCCGAAAAATATAAAAAATTTATCCTAAGTAAATTTTTATATCCTGATTCAAAAGAAAAATATTATTTTGTCAAATTGAGCTTATAAATGTGTTAAAAACTATATTTAATGTGGGTGCGCCATCAAATGGAGACAAAACTGCATTTTTTTTATAAATACTTATTTTACCCAAAAAAATATTATTTTGTTCTCTTACCTTGTTCTAGAAAATGTGTAAGATGAATAATAATGTTGTTAAATTTAAAATTCTGTTAATACTATTCATAATGGCTTGTTTCTAATAATATAATAATATATCGTTGTTTAGTGGAACTCGATATTGCGTACTACACACGCTATCGAGGAAGGTCGTGATTGCGTGCAGCGAAAGATTCCTTTGATGATTTATATAACACAAAAACAAAATAATTCTCATAAAATTCTTGGGTGTTACATTCTTCCCCCCTTAAAATGAATTTCTCCCTTGAAATTCATCACTTTGTAACAAAAAGATGAGGATACCTCTCCCTCATCATATCCTCAAGCTCCCATGTAGCTTCGTCTAATTGGTGGTTCCTCCATAAAACGTTCACCAAGCGAGTGGTCTTGTTTTCCTATGACTTTTTCACTACAATACAGAATCTCTATCGGTTTTTATTTATAAGAAAGATCTTGCTCTAGTGATACAACTTCTGAGATGAGTACATGTGAAGGATCAGGTATGTACTTTCTCAGGAGAGATACATGGAACACATCGTGAACTTGAGAGAGATTCGGTGGAAGCGCCAATCGGTAAGCTACCTTCCCAAAATGATCTAGTATTTCGAAAGGACCGATATATCTAGGGCTCAACTTCCCCTTCATTCCATATCTCATGACCCTCTTCCAGTGAGATATTCATAAGAACACTTTATCACCCACTTCAAACTCTAGGTCTTCTCTTCGGTTGTCAGCATAACTTTTCTGTCAACTCTGAGCTGCTCTTATGTGTTGTTGGATAGATTGGACCTTTTCTACCATCTCATCAACAATATCATGTCCTAATAGCTTTCATTCCCCAACTTCATCCAAGCAAGTTGGAGTCCTGCATTTCATTCCATAGAGAGCTTCATAAGGATCTATCTGAATACTGGAGTGAAAGCTATTATTATAAGAAAATTACACCAAAGTTAGGTGTTGATCCCAACCACCTTTGAAATCCATAGAGTAAGCTCTCAACATATCTTCTAGAGTTTTAATTGTTCTCTCAGACTGACCGTCTGTCTGAGGATGATAAGCAGTGCTGATACTCAACTCTGTATCTATAGTATGCTGAAGACTTCACCAAAACATTGAGGTAAACCTCGGTTCCCGGTCAGATATAATAGAAAGTTGTACTCCATGCAATCTTACCACTTCCTTCACATATATCCAGGAAAGCTGATCTAGAGAGAAATCCTCTCTAATAGCGATGAAGTGTGCAGACATTGTAAGACGATCAACTATGACCCAGATAACATTATTGCCTTTGGATGTTTTAGGAAGTCCTGTGACAAAGTCTATAGTGATGTTTTCCCATTTCCATTCGGGTATGGGTAATGGTTGTAACATCCCCTTAGACTTCTGTCTCTCAACTTCAAATTTCTAACAAACCAAGCATCGAGAGACATATTTAGCAACATCTCTTTTCATGCCATCCCAACCGAATTACTCTTTCATGTCCCTATACATCTTCATGCTTCGAGGATGAATAGAGAATGAAGAACTATGAGCCTCATCTACTAGCTCCTTCTTTAATTCGGGGATGGGAGGAACACAAACCTGATTCCTGAACATTATTATCCCATCACAATCAAGGTTGAATTCAGGAACATTTCTCACCCTCTTTTGTAACTAGACATCTTTATTCTGTTCCTCTTTAATCTTCACATGTATAGATGGTTGAACATTGATTTGAGAAAGATATGATTTTCCCCATTCATTATAATTCCAAGAACCATCCTTTGTAAATCCATAAATATTGGATCTTTTGTGATCCTCATCATGGCTTAGTTGGCATGGTCTTGTCGACTTAATGCATCTGCCACCTTTTTTGCTTTCCCAGGGTGGTAATGAATTGAGCAGTCATAATATTTAATCAGCTCTAACCATCTTCTTTGGCGCAAATTCAGCTACTTTTGTGTGAAAATATACTTTAAACTTTTATGATCAGTATAAATATCACACCATTCACCATAAAAGTAATGCCCCCAAAACATCAATGCAAAGATTACCGCAGTTAACTCCAAATCATGAGTTGGGTAATTTTGCTCATGTATTTTCAACTATCGTGAGGCATAAGCTATCACCATATAATTTTGCATAAGAAAACACCCCAAACCCTTCTTGGATGCATCACTGTTGATCACAATCCTCTCTCCACCACAAGGTAGTGTGAGAACCGGTGCACTGGATAACCTTCTTTTCAACTCCTTGAAATTCTCTTCACATTCCTCTGTCCAAACATACATAACTCCTTTCGAAGTCAACTTGGTGAGTGGATTATATAATCATGAGAAATCATTCACAAGATGTTGATAATATCGAGCCAAACCAAGAAAACTTTGGATCTCAGTCACTGTTGTTGTTCTCAACCATCTTTCAATAACGTCTGTTTTTGCTGGATCCACAGATATCCCATCTTTTGAGATTATGTGACCCAAAAATGAAACTCTTTGAAGCTAAAATTCACACTTGGTAAATTTGGCATAAATCTTCTCCTTTCTCGGGGTCTTCAAAATAATTCTAAAGTGATCTTCATGTTCTTCTTTGCTCTTTGAATATACAAGAATATCATCTATAAAGACTACCACAAACTGATCATGATAGTTATAAAGACTCTATTCACCAGATCCATGAAGACAGCAGGGGCATTAGTAAGACAAAATGTCATTAGTATAAATTCATAGTGTCCATACCATGAACGGAAAGCCATCTTTGGTATATCCTCCCTTTTGACCCTTAATTGGTGATAACCTAAACGAAGACCAATCTTGGAAAAGTGTTGAGCTCCTCGTAGATGGTCAAATAAGTCATCAATGCATGGGAGAGGATATTTGTTCTTGATAGTGATCTTGTTATGTTCTTGATAATCAATGCAGAGTCTCATTGATCCATATTTCTTCTTAACAAATAGAATAGGTGCTCTCCAAGGTGACGGACTAGGGCGTATGAACCCCTTATCAAGATTCTATTGGAGTTGCTTCTTCAATTCCTGCAACTCAATTGGGGCCATTCTATAAGGTGTCTTTCAAATAGGCAAAGCACCTGGTACATGTTCTATTGAAAACTCAACTTCACAATTTGGTGGGAGACCCGGTATTTCCTCTGGGAAGACATCATCAAACTCCATTACAATGGGCATATTCTTAATTGTGAGTTTCTCACTAACCATTTGAGATAAATAACCTTCATTTAGTGGAATCAATACCCATAAAATGGAAGAAATTTCCACTGGAAGGTTATGTTCATCCTTGCATCGATAGACGATCATAGATTGATCTGGAATATGAAACGTGACTTCCCTTTGGAAATTGATATGAGCTCCATGTAGAGAAATCCAATCCATGACATTAATCAAATCAAATTCCACTATAGGAAGGATCACAAGATTTACAGGAAGCACTTTCCCAGAAACTTCAATCTGAGAAGAAATATAAACTTTTGATGCGACTGTTGTGCCATTAGGGGTTGTCACAGCTAACTCAACATCTAACTGTTGAGGTAATACATTGATATCCTTTGAAGATTCTACTAAAATAAAGGATTGGGTGGATCTAGAATCAAATAAATAATTTGCTACTTTAGAGTGGATGGTAAGTGTACCTTTCACCACATCATTATCGTACTCCACATCGCTGATAGAAATTTCATGTGACTTTCCTTTTCCATTAGCCTTAAGAGTTTGTTGACGTCGACCATCATCATCAACACTTGGATTTGGGCATTGATTGGAATATTTCCACATCTCCTTGCACTTGAAACATTGAAGTGTAGTAGGTTCATTTTGTGTGTCCCTTCCTTTGTTTGCATCATTAGACATCTTCTTCCCATCATTGTGGCATTCAAATGCCCGATGACCTTCCTTTCCACATTTGAAACATTAATTTTTCCCTTTAAGACAACTCCCTCCATGTTTCTTTCCACACTTTGAGCATAAGGGAAAGCTCATCTTCTTTTCAGCGTGCTCTTTAGAATTTCCTTTGAATTCCATTTTCCTCTTCTTCTCAAACCCATATGATTGATGTGTTACTACAATCTCTGTCTCGAATTTGAGAGAAAATTGAACGATTTACTCATAGCTAGTGAAGTCCCTTATGTCTAATGCCCTTCGAAGACTTGGTTTTAGGCCACTAAAGAATCGATCGATCTTACTCTAAGGTTGTATAATAATACCAGAAGCGAACCTTGCAAGTCTTGTAAAATTTGCTTCATAAGTACCAACAGATTCATTATCCTTTTGCATCAGTTCAAGAAACTCTTTCTCCATCTTTTTTTGGAGAATACGAGGGAAGTACTTATTGAAAAATAAGTTCCTGAACTCGTCCCATTCCATGGACTCAGTTTTATCCATTTTCCTCGTATTCTTAATAAGATTCCACCATTGATCAGCATCTCCTTCCAAACGATACACTGCTAGGATGACTTTATCATGTTCAAAACATTGAAGAACTAAAAATATATTTTCATCGGTACTAATCCATTTTTCAGCAACTAATGGATCAGTAGACCCGCTGAAAGAAGGTGGACGCTGCCTCATGAATGATTCAACATAATGTTTCTCCTTCCTTTGCTTGTTTGAAAGTCCTGCATGATTCATAGCTTGAGAAAGTTGTGTGAGCATGGCTACAAGATTTTTCATTCCATCTCCCATAATGTTTGGTTGCTCAGGGGGACAATCATTGCATTGCCCGTTGCATTCCGCATTAAAACCGTTCCTTCGGGTTCCATCCATTGACTAAAACCATGAAGAATAGTGTGAGAAACACTAATTATAATAGGAAAAACCACATAATAAAGAATAAAATTTGACACTTAAGGACTTATCATAGGTTGTTCATGTCCATTTCTAAAACACTAGGATTGTGTTCTATGTTTAGACTTAACCTTAGGATTCTTACTAAGGCTTTCACATCCTAGTTTCCAAAGGTTGACTATACCTTTCCTCTGATACCAACTATAACAACCCATACATTACATACATTGTCATTACTTCAGAATTTAAGCAAACATATTACAACATATAACAAAACCAGGAAAGGACCGTATAGGTATAAATTCTTTAGAAACTGGGAAACACAAACAACTGGTTCATAAAGCATCTACTTTGCCTCCCATTTATTTCATCATATCTAGAGTACCTTTTTGGCATATCCTACATTATACACTTCTTCCTGACCTAGGGAAATAAAACATACAAAATGGTGAGCTCAAATGCTCAATAATGGTAAACAAAAGAAATATCAATCACATCATATACATAAGAACATAACTTTTGGAAATCTTGACCTGCAAAATAAATCATAATTTCTTAACATGGGATAAATCATAGTAGTGAAATGTTATCCCAATAATCATAACTTAAAACATGAAACTTTGTGGCATACACACATAATCGTAGATAATCATTTCTTATTAGTCAAGACTCATTGCCAAGACTATCTTAGTGGACAAAGTCCATTCTTGAACCGAGTTCACTCCTCGTTTTAGTCCTCTTTCACTGAATCAGTTTAACCTTCCATTCCAGAAATGTCTATCTCATGAGATATAAAATCTTTACCCAATGCATTGGAGGGAGATATAGTTCCCACCCATCTCATAATGATACCATTCTTATGTGTGCCGCAAAATCATAAAACATACATCATAGCATAACCCATGTAATGAAAATGGGAATCTTAAACATCGTGACATAATAAAAAAATTCATATACGATAAAGGAATACATAAAAATATAATTCCATCACAACATAATCAAAATAATGTAATAATAGGGATAGAAACAGAACCCTTAATTATCTTAGATGTAAAATAATTTTGATAAAACACTTGAACTCCATTCTTGAGGAAAATATCCTTTCTTCTTCAAGAACACTTTTCCTTTCTTAACATGTCGTACAATTATAAACTAAAAGAAATTGATTAAAAATAAACTTGAAAACTTTTAAAGGAAGATTCTTGGAAATAATGTTTTAAAAATCCATTCATGTCGTAAAAGTTAAAAAAATTCTTCGTATTTTTGTCGGAAAATTCAAAAAGTACCTCGTACGAAAAACGACAAAAGATTCCTTTCATATCCTTTACTAAAAACTCACCAAAGGGTAAAATTGGATTTAAACAATTGTAGGTGGATGGAAATAATATTAAATATTGAGGAAACATGGATTTTTTATGATAAAATACACCCCATTAAATATTAAAGTATAAACAATCTTGGATAAAAATGAGATTGTGATATTTCCGTTACCTTAGGTGCGATTTGCCTCGTAAGTGTCCGAACCTCCTATATAATGATTTAAATAATGTTATTGACTTATTAGAGAATCATAATTATTGTTATCATATCATATATTGTCATATTATTATCTTCTTAGTAGTAATATTTCATTGCTACTTGTTATTCAGGTGTTTATAACTTTTTGTTCTTATGCGTGTTTTGTCGAATAAATTATTATTATTCTATTTAGGTTATAGATACATCATTTCCAGGATGGTATTAATGTACTATATATCATATTTAATCATTCAATTCAGTTATATAATCATTATTCAATGAAGATCATGTAGAACGAATCGCATCACATCGTGGAGACGGTATTTCGTACGTACGCACGAGCGATGATATCGTTCTCATGATCGTGGAATTGTATTGGAGTGTATGTATACTATTTCAGAATCAATATCACAATACAATAATCATATATAGTAATTATATACATCATTATACCCATCCAAGTAAGGTGGTGGGGGAAAATAGATTACACCACGACATTGAGACGGTAGTCCGTACGTACGCATGCGCGGTGATTTCGTTTTCCATACGATGGATAGATGTTGAAAAAGGGTTGTTTAATACTTATAATAAAATATAAGTATATGAGTGATACTAATTTTATTACATCACAATGAAACAACTAAAGAAGAATATGTTGAAGAAGAAATAATTTGGAAAGGATCGGTAATGAATATTACCTCTTTTTGGCGCGCCTCTTCTTAACCTCATCTTAGGGCACTAGGGTTGGTCTCTGAAGAAGACCAGAACCTCTAGGATGATTCTAGGGAAGTAGGGTAGTGAAATGGGTTGGTTTTGGCCGAGCTTTAATGCTCAAATTGGTGTGAGGAGGAGAGGGAGGAGGTTCCCTTTTATAAGGGAGGAGAGGGGCACCTTTGGAAATATAAGAAATATTAGTTTATATTAAATCCCAACCCCACTTAAAAACTTCCAAAATGACTCATATCTAATTATTAGATGATATAGGGTTGGAATCTCATCAACCAATAATATTTAGACATGTTATGAATTTATTTTAAACATTACCATCTTGATTTATCCTTATTTATCAATTTAATTTTATTTGTGGTAATAATATTCTAAATTTTAAATTATTATTAATAATTACATATGTGTTGTGAATTTTCCATAATTTGACACTTTATGACATTGTCGACCATAAAAATATTAATTTATAATTTTTAAATATTTTTGTGATTTTTAAACAATTTTATAATATGTTATTTTTATAAAATAACAATAGTGTCAATATTAACACTATTCATTTATTTGAATTTAAATAAAATATATAAAGAGGATATGTTCTAAATAAAAGCTTTAATAGATTACTAAAATGTCATATGTATATATAAAAATAGTGGATCACATTAAATAGTGCATATAATAATTATTTTAATATTTTAAAACGATTTATTTGATATTTTAATTAATAAAATAATTTCAACATCACTATTGTGTCATAATTAATGATAAATATTTAATCCCTAAAAATAATAAGTAAATTACTATGATGTAGATAATTGTATTATCTTTTAGGAGACTATTTATTTTTGATGTTTCATTAATTTTATCACCAAATTAAAATTATTTTACTTATAAGATTTAAGAAAGTGACATGTTGTCACATTCCTTGGTTTTAATAATAATTAAATTATTTTCATGGACAAAAGTCTATTAAATTAATCTAATCCGACCCTTATGTGATATGGGTAAACTTTTAGTCATCCAATATGTTTTTGGCAGGTGTAAGGGTAATTTTATAATCTTATATTTAACCTTAATTACCCGATTTGTCTTTAACTTTGGTAAATAAAAATTACCGTAGTTACTATTCATAATGCCCAGAAAAAAGTAGCCTATTAACATAATTTGGACCCACTTATTCTGAATATGGAATCCATTTTTCAAAATTCAAAACATATAATATTCAGTAATTAATTTAAAATAAATCCCGTTGTTAAGAAAACGGGTTTTAGAGGTTAAAACATTTCCAAAGATTGAAATGTTTTTTCCTATGAATTCAATGTGAAATTAATACTAATGACATACACTATATTAAATGGTAAAAATATATTCTATCTATAAATTAAAACCATTAAATATTACAATTTCACTATATAAATTATCTCAATGAAAAAAGTTTTTTTTATTTAAAAATTAGCGTATTTTTACTATTCATCAAAATATGAAAGTCATCAAAAAAATTTAAAAAATTTATCCAAAGTAAATTTTTATATCCTGATTCAAAAAAAGAATTTTATTTTGTAAAATTGAACTTATAAATGTGTCAAAAACTAGATTTAATGTGGGTGCGCCATCGAAAGGCAGCAAAAATGTACTTTTTGATAAATACTTATTTTACCCAAAAAAAATTATTTTGTTATCTTACCATGTTCTAGAAAATGTGTAAGATGAATAAGAATGTTGTAAAATTTATAATTCAGTTAATACTATTCATAATGGCTAGTTTATAATATTATAATAATATATCGTTGTTTAGTGGAACTCGGTATTGCGTACTACACACGCTATCGAGGACGGTCGCGATTGCGTGAAACGAAAGATTCATTTGATGATTTATGTTGGTCGGAGTGGACACTCCATAGGTGGTTGAATTGAGTTCCAATTAAATTTTTTGTTAAAACATTGTCTAGTTAAAATCTCCCAATTTATAAAATAAGTTAAACTGTGGTGAATTTATACATATTTTTAATGTTCACTTAGCTTCTCGATGATTGATTAGGTCTTAGTTAGTTTCACCACAAGATCAAACTAACTTTTGAAGCTAATCTACGGATTTATAATAATTGTAAACACTTGTTAATCTAAATATCAAAGTAGATTCAAAATAATTTTGTATTTTAAAGTAATAGCAGCGGAATAAATACAATAAATGTCGTATACATTAAACATAAATAAAAGATGCATAGTAGATATAAAAAGAGGTTCAGTCTCAAGCCGATACATAGTCCTCTCAAATATATATAAGAATTTGATCCACACCCTGGATCGAGGTTAACAACAGTTTCACAAAAAATGTCTAGGTCCAAGACCTCTACCACTGTTATTCGTGGGAAACAAAACAACAAAAAACCAGCTGTTCAGGTCACACACAACCTCTACCACTATCCCAGTGGGAAATAAAAGAGGTAAGAATTTGAGTGATGATTTTCAGATCCTCCAGTTAATGTTCAGGAGACAGTGTGTGTGTAAAAATACAGAAGATGACACACACTACTCAAAAGTTAATAAATAAATCATGTAGAGAGGATAGATAAGTGTTTAGAAATCTCTAGTGATTATCAATGCAGCTCTAGACTCGTTGGATTGAGCAGGAATATTTTTGAGTCCTTATCTGGTTTTTCTGTTGAAAAACAGAGTGTCGAAGTTCAGCATGTCTTCTATAGTCTCTTGATTCATCATGTGTTCTTCAGAAATGTAGGATTGCATGTATGGAACTTCTTGGAGGATCGTGCAATGTGTCTTTCACAGTTGTGATCTAGTTTCTTCTTTTTGTTCAGCACAGAGCTTGCATGTAGTATATGGGTCGAGACGTGTCAAGCTCGCGCGTATGTTTGTATCCTCTAATGCAGGTCAATATTCTTTATATTACACGAGTTCTGGCAGTTGGAATGATTTCATTCTCATAGGTACGAGATACGGTTTCTTGTCAAGCCAACAACTAACATTAAATAACATTAATTGCATTAAAAACAACAAATATGATCGTTAGCATTATTTAAAAGAATATTGACAAAATCTTAAGTAACGGTGTCATAGTGATCATGGAAACGATGTCTTCTTCACGGTGTCTGATCACGATGTCTGGTCACGGTGAGTCCTTCACAGTGTCTGGGTTAGGGTGAGTGGTCACGGTGTCTGTTCACAGTGTCTGGTCACGGTGTCTGGTCACGGTGTCTGGTCATGGTGTCTGGTCACGGTGAGTCCTTCACAGTGTCTGGTCATGGTGAGTGGTCACAGTGAGTCCTTCACAGTGTCTGCATACTTAGACAAAAAATCTGTATTTGTACTAAAACAGTTATATGAAGAATATGAGTTAAGGTTACTCATTAGAGATAATATATGAGAGAATTTTAATTATGCTTAAAAAAATTAAAGAGTAATTAACATCCATAAGATTTGTTAATATAAAAACATGATATGCACCTATTTTTGAGTTTGAAAAGGATTAGCAATATGTGCACTAAAGATCAAGATTAATTAACAGTAATGAGATTTGTTATTATTAAAACATGATTAACACATGAGGAGTCCAACAATTTCCCCCTTTTAGATGATCACAAATCACATATAGGCAAAATATAAAAGACATGTAATATTAAATATACTAGCATAGAAAAAACATTATAGAACAGATACTTGCATTTTTTCTCCATTTATACTATTATAGAACTGATACTTGCAGTTTCTACCCCTTTTGGGATTATCAAAAAGTATAGAAAAGGAAATAAAACGCGGTCGTTGTCACTAAACAAAGCATTCATAATACAAAGTACAGGAGAAGTACAAACTGTAATCACGAAATGACATCCCATCAAAAAGAAAAACAGTCAGTAAAATCTTTTGGGATCCATTTTTTCTTTGCCATTATCAGCAGCAGGAGCGGGTGCTGAAATAGAAGAAGGCAGAGAAGATGTAGACAATGAGGGTAATGGTAGACCTTCAAAAATAGATGGAGCCAAAGTAGGAGCAGTAGAAGATCTAGCTTTAGGTTGGTCAAGATTGACAGGCTGGATCTGAGAAAGGGCTTGGCTAACTATCATGGTAGTTGATGATAAGGTAGGAAGTCCAGGTCTAAGGGGTGGAGCAGCTGGAGCAACTATAGCAGTACTCTGCACATGATGATTCAGCTTCAAAAGATTGATGAAATCAGTAATGATTTCACCACCATAATGCATAGCCTTTTCAAAATCATCCTTATTCTCCAAAAATCTATCCACCAATCTGGTGAACTCTGAAAGTTTCTGAACTTGAGCTTTAAAAGCATGAGTCACCGGAGGGATTCTTAGATTTTCTCCAAGATATCTAAAGTGATATGTCATGTCACTTTTAGAGAAAATCCGGGAAAGAGAAAAATCTATTTTCTTGGAGATCTCTTGTTGAGAATCATTGGCTATCTTTGAATGGATCCTAACCAAGTTCAATGATCTATCACTGTTCTTAATCACTTCTGTAAAAGAAGATAGATTCAATCAACTGAAGGCAGTCTGTAATTCTACCTTAATTAAGGATCTTAGCAGAGAATCATCTAGAGTAGGTGTGGCGGTCTGACCAGAAGCAGGTGAAGCCTTGACAGCTTCGGTTAGAACTTTGAGCTATTTCATAACTTTTTGCAGACATCTATCGTATTCATCTGTAAGCTTATTTAGAGTTTCCACAAGATCTCTCATGCATTCCAGCATTTTTGTGTGCCTTTTTCCAATCTTTTCATCAAAATATAGTAGGTACGGATGAACTTGAGACACAATATCCCTATCAAGGAGGGAATCAGAATACTCAAGTAAGGATGCAGGTAAAGGTAGAGGCTCAGATTCTGGTTAAGGGTCAGAGTAATCTTTAGATTCAGATTCTGATCTAGATTGAGGTTGTGGATCTGATTCTGGTTCTGAATTAGCTAAGGACTTCAGTTGAAACAAAGATGAAAGATCCATTCCAGTTGCAGTTACTTGCTGTGACTCATTCACATCATAAAAGCTTGAGAACTCATACCGAGGGTGTACAGAGAAAGTGACAGAAGGATGAGAAGCTTCACCAGATCTAGCATCCACTACATCATGATTTCGAGTTTCCTTCCACTCAACTTGTGCTTCCCATTCAGATTAAGGAGTTTCAAGAACATGGACACGATCCATAGGATCATCCCTAATCTCTTCAGCAAATTCTTTCCTTTCTAGCTGGAAGGCAATTTCCATTCTTTAATCAGTAGATGTAATAATCTCTGGAACCGATTGTCCCACTAGATAAGATTCCAGACTTGCTTCTTTCTCAACAGAAAGAGCCTCTTCAACAAAAACTTCCTCAAAGGTTGCTTGCTATTCTGAACCAGGAAAAAATAATTTCTTTGCAGTATTGGGATGAGATTCTTCCTCATGAAGAACAACTGAAGGATCCTTAGTCCTTTCCTTTTCAACAACAACTTCCTCTCCTTGAGGTATTTCAGCAGGGATAACAGCAGGGATAACACCCATTTCCTCTTCTACAGGAACTGTTTCCATTGGAGATATTACAGATTCTTCTCTAGGTGGAACTTCAGCTGTTACTTCTTCTTGTTCTTCTTCTTCTGAGTATTCAGCCACTTCATCTGGTTCCAAACCAGGATCAGCTAGGTTCTTAGGCCTTCTTGGATAGTCAATAGGATTAATCTTTTTATACAGTTGATCACTATCCTCCACCCATTATCTTTTCCATGGATTCTAGCTAATCTGCATCCTTCTAATGATAGGAATGGATAGGCAGAAATGAAAGTCCACTAATTTTTCATCATTCGGTCCAAACATTCCTTTTGAGACTAACATGGGTGAAATCATCCTTGAATAAAACATGGAGGTTGATTTGGATGTTACATTGATCAGCTCACAGATATGGTTGATAACATACTTACATAGATTGATCTTTTTTCCATTCTTCAAAAGGTGAATCAGGAACACATCCTGATACTTCATCACAACAAAATCTCCTTTTCTTGGACTAACCAAATTCTGAAAAAACATGAACAAAAGTCTTGTCTCCCCTTCCAGATCAGCAGATATGGCCCCTCACTTGGTTCCATTTCCAGTTAGATTTTCCAAAGCGGTTTCTAGGTCAAATATGTCAGTTGTTGGAGGAGGATCTCTTTGGTAATATTCACACACTCCTTCATGTGGAATTATTAGGCATGCAGCCCACATCATTGAAGAGAAAGAGCACTTCTGACCATCGATCAAGCTGGTCACCAAAAACCGTTCTCCAAACTCAAAAGAGAACATCACATATTAATAAAATTGAGATACAATCCTTGGTTAAATTGGTCTATTCTGTCCAGTGAACCATTCAAGGCATCCTTGTTATTTTAAAACATTCAAAACTAACGATATGCTAGACAAAAACCATTCAGAGAAAACCTCTTTTTCAGGAACAACGGTACGACTTACCAGGTTTGGGTTTAGAGGTCCTTCGGGCGCTATCCTCGGTATCCTCCTTTGTTTCTTAGAACGGCGCTTCTCAGACGAGGGTGAAGATGGACGCTTCATCCTTGGAATTCATTAAAGGTTCGAGCAAGATGGAAAAGAAGGTTCAAGAGAAAGTTTGGGTTAGGAGTCGAATGAAACCCTTATGTTTTATCATTTGGGAATTTCAAACGTCATAAAAACACAAACGCGGGAAACAAATAGCGGTGAAATAAAAATTATCGCGATACAGGTAAAAATAAAATAAAAATAATAAAAATATAATACTTCTCACGGTGAGACCAAAATCTAGCCATCACTGTGAGACAGTTTATAGTCATCATGGTGAACCAGTGAGCAGTTTATATAGTAACAGTGAGACAGTGAGTTTTAAGACTGTGAGCATAAAAAAGTAACTTAGAAACAGTATGATATTCATTTATGATTAATCATACCAAGATCATTTATGATGTAGTCTAATCTTTCAAAATTTAATGATTTAGTGAATATATCATCAAGTTGATATTCAGTACCAATGAATTCTAAAGTGATATCACCTTTTTGATAATGATCCCTCAAAAAGTGATGTCTCACATCAATATGTTTTGTCCTAGAATGAGGAACATGATTCTTAGGAATATTAATATCACTTGTGTTGTCACAATTTATTGAGACATGTCTGAATTGATATCCATTGTCTAGTAATGTGTGTTTCATCCACAAAATTTGTTCACAACAACTTCCAGCATCTATATATTCAGCTTTTGTAGTTGACAATGCAACCGAATTTTGTTTCTTACTACACCATGATACTAGTGGCTTGCCTAAAAGATGACATGTTCTATAGGTTCTTTTTCTATCTAACTTACATCACAGAATAACTAACTAGTTCAAATGATTGTCCTTTGGGATAAAACAGTCTTAAATTGGGATTATGCTTTAGGTATTTGAAAATTCTCTTTACAACATTTAAATGTGACTCATTAGGGTTTGCTTGAAAACGAGCACACATACACACACTAAACTTAATACCAGGATGACTAGCAGTTAGGTAGAGTAGACTTGCAATCATTCCTCTATAAGTGGTTTGATCAATAGATTTACCATTTTCATCAAGATCAATCTTACCGGTGGTACTCATGGGAGTGTCACTACTTTTTGTGCTATCCAATCCAAAACGTTTTAAATGGTCTCTAGTATATTTACTTAGAGTTAAAATAATTCCATCATCATTTTGAAAAATTTGAAAACCAAGAAAGAATTTAAGTTCACCCATTAATCTCATTTCAAATTCATTTTTCATCATTTTTGAAAAATCAGTACATAAATAATTTTTTAGAAGATCTAAGATAATATCATCAACATAAATTTGTACTACTAAAAAAACATTAGAAATTAATTTTATAAAAAGATTAGGATCAACTATTCCTTTTGTGAAACCTTTAGAAATTAGAAACAGTACTTAATCTATCATACCAAGCTCTTGGAGCATGATTTAAACCATATAAAGCTTTTGATAATTTGAAAATATGATTTGGAAAATGAGGGTTTGAAAAACCAGGTGGTTGTTCAACAAAAACATCCTCATCAATATATCCATTTAAGAATGCACTCTTGACATCCATTTGATATAGTTTGAAATTTAGATGTGCAGCATAAGCAAGTAAAATCCTAATAGCTTCTAATCTGGATACTGGAGAAAAAGTCACCACATAGTCAATACCTTCTTCTTGACTATAGCCTTGTGCAAATAGTCTACCTTTATTTCTAACCATGTTTCCAGATTCATCTACTTTATTTCTAAACACCGAATTTGTGCCTATTGTGAAAGTGTCCTTAGGTCTTTCAACAAGATTCCAAATTTTATTTCTTTCAAACCGATTGAGTTCGTCTTGTATAGAAATTACCCAAAATTCATCATTAATAGAATAATAAATGTTTTTAGGTTCAAGCTGTGACAAGAAGGCTTGATGTTCAACCTGATTTCTAAGTGAAGCTCTAGTCTGTGTCCCTCTATCAAGATTTCCTACAACAGCATCTAAAGGATGAATCTTTATAATTCTAGTTGATCTAGTAAAGGTAGGGCTAGAAATTTCAGGTTCATCAGCATGTTGGGAATCAACAGAAGCAGGTTCTGGAAAATTTCCAGAACTGGATGTTTTAACTATTGGTCCACTGTCTTTATCATTAATATTCAAAATAGAGAGATCATCTTCAAGTTTTTCAAGAGAGGTTTTAGGCTCATGTGGATCAGTTTCATCAAACTTGATGTGAACAGATTCTTCCACACACTAGGTTCTATTATTGAAAAATCTATAGGCATTAATAGAGATAGAATAACCTAGGAAAATTCTATCAACACTCTTGGATGAAAACTTGTCAATTTATCTTTGGTATTAAGAATAAAGACTTTGTATCCAAAGACTTTGAAGTAGTTAACATTAGGTTTCCTATGGTTCCACAACTCATAAGGGGTCCTCTTAAAAACAGGTCTGATTAAGACTCTATTTATAACATAGCAAGCTGTATTTACAGCTTCAGCCCAAAAATAAACAGGTAGGTCATTCTCATTAAGCATAGATCTAGCAATTTCATGCAGTGTTAAATTCCTTATTTCTACAACACCATTTTTCTAGGGTGTCCTAGGGGTAGAGAAATTGTGACTATAGCCATTGTGAGAGAATTAAGATTCAAATTCATGATTCTCAAATTCACGGCCATGATCACTTCTCAGAGTTTTAATCTTAAGTCCACTAAGGTTTTCTACAGATTTGGATTATTTAACAATGTTAGAACAAGCTTCAATTTTGTGAGCTAGAAAATATACCCAAGAATATCTAGAAAAGTCATCTACTAAGACATAGACATAGTGCTTCCCATTTAGGCTAGAATATCTTGATGGTCCAAAAAAATCCATGTGAACCCACTCGAGAGGTTGATAAGTTGACACTTCTTTCTTTGATTTGAAAGAAACATTATGTCGCTTCCTCTTTTGATAGGGATTACAATCATTGTCCTTTGGAATCTCAAGTTTGGGTAGGTCTCTAACTAAGTTCTTCCTAGTAAGTTTTCTATGTGAGTGTATATTACAGTTTCCTAATCTTTTGTGCCAAATCCAAGACTCTTTATGAAAATCATTTAAACAAGTAATATTCTTCTTAGCTAAAGAATTTAAATCAACAGCATAAACATTTTCATTTCGCAGGGTAGAAAATACTAAAGCATTTTTAGAAGTAAAAACAATTCAAGAATCATTTTCAAATTTAACATTAAAACCATCATCACATAACTGAGAAATACTTAACAGATTATATTTAAGGACATCAACAAATAAAACTTTAGAAATTAATACTGAGTCAGTGTTACCAATCTGGCCTATGCCGATGATTTTTCCTTTAGAATTATCACCAAAGGTGAAAAAACCTCCATCAATCCTGACTAAGATTTTAAAGAATGTGAAGTCTCTAGACATATGTCTTGAATACCCACTGTCCAAGTACCAGGTCATCCTACAGGAGCACTTTAAGCAGGTTTCCTACAAAACAAATTTAGATAGGAAATGTTTTTGGTACCCAGATCATCTTGGGTCCAGACAGGTTAGCAATTAAATCTTTTGGTACCCAAATTTGTCTTCTGGGTCTCATAAAAGTTGTAGAATCAACAAAATTTTAAAGATAAACCTTATTAGATCCATAACTATGAATATGACTAGTTGAAGAATATAAATTTCCAAAACTAGAATTAGCAGCATTCTGTCTAGATTTAGGAATAAATATATTCTTAGTAAACTGTCTCTGTCCAGGTTTGTAGCCTATTCCAGTAGAGTATTTTTGTGAAACTTTCTTTCCTAGCATTTGAGTTAGTTTATCCTTTCCATTTTTGAATTTCTCTAAATCCATTCTGAGTTGCTCGTTAGATAATTTAAGTTCATTGTTTTCTTTAAGTAACTGAGCATTATTTTCCATTTCAATATCAAGATCAGATTTATGTTTAACAGTTAAAGCATACTGTTTCTTTAAACCATTGTATTTTTCTTTTAGATCATTATAGGTTTCTTCTAACATATCACAATATTCAAATAGTTCATATTTTGACATGTTATCAGATTCAGTATTATCTCCAGAATAATAATAATTTAAAGCATGAGTTCCAGCTGTTACCTCAGAAGTGTTTTTCATAAAACACATGTTTGGCTGATTTCTATGTTCAGTTTCAGAAACTTCAGATTTAGTGGAGCTATCCTCAGAAGCGCTCCAACTAGACTTCATAGCCTTTTTGTACTTACTATCCTTGTAATCATTTTTCTTCTTGAATTTTAGCTTTGGGCAGTCTTCTTTAATATGTCCTTTCCTTTTTCACTCATAGCAGACAACTTCATTACTTTTATCTGACTTTTTCCAATCCTTCTTCCAATGATCCTTATTGTAATACATTCCTTTGTAATTTGATTTTTTTGAAAAACTTCCTCTTCTTATAGAACATCATAAACGTTCTGGCAATTTGAGTTAATTCAGCATCACTATCAGAAGTACATTCATTGTCTTCACAACTTGAACTACCATTTATAGCGTGAAGTTTCTCCTTATCCTTTTCCTTTAAAGTTGAAGATTTGAAAGCAACAGACTTTCTTCTAGGTTCATCATCTTCTTAATTCTTTACCTTGAGTTCTTCCTCATACATCATAATCTTACCAATGAGTTCTTTAACAGGTAGAGTAGCAATGTCACATGACTCTTGGATTGAAACAGATGTGCCTCTCCATCGGTCTGGTAAACATCTCAAGATTCTCATAATTTTTTCCTTTGCTGGAATAGCTATTCCAAGTGAATTCATTGTGTTGACTATCTCATTAAACATGAGATACATGTCAGAAATAGGTTCATCAGTTTTCATTTTAAAATTATCATATTTAATAGTATAAGTATTTAATCTCATTTCCTTAACATTGGTTGTCCCTTCATGAGAAATAGCTAAGGTATCCCAAATTTCAAAAGCAGTTTTACAAGCATAAATTCTGTTAAACTCTTCATCTCCTAAAGCACAGTACATGGCATTCATGGCTTTACAATTATTATTGTAAGCAGTCTTTGTAGGTTCATCCCAAGTGGATCTAGCCGTAGTGGGATGTTTATATTATGATTCTATGGCAGTCCATATATCAAAACCTATGCTTTCTAAATGAATTTTCATTTTAAGCTTTCATTGGGCATAGTTGGTACCATTGAAGAAAGGTGGCATGTTAGTAGCAGTACCCTCTAGTCTATTATCCATAACTATATTTTAGAAAGAATATTTAAAGAGAAAATTTTTAGAACAAATAGAAATTTAAGATCTTTAGAGATGCAACTAAAATCACAGTTGAAAAACAGAGTACTTTAGAAAATATTTAAACAATCCTATGATACCAAATTTTGGTCGGAGTGGACACTCAAGAGGGGGGTGAATTGACTTCCAATTAAAATATCTGTTAAAACATTGTCTAGTTAAAATCCCCCAATTTATAAAATAAGTTAAACTATAGTGAATTTATACAGATTGTAATTGTTCACTTAGCTTCTCAAAGATTGATTAGGTCTTAGTTAGTTTCACCACAAAATCAAACTGTCTTTTGATTCTAATCTACTAATTTACAATAAGTGTAAACACTTGATAATCTAACTATCAATGTAGCTTCTAAATAATTTTGTATTTCAATGTAATAGCAGCGGAATAAATATAATAAAAGTCATATACATGAAAGTTAAATAAAATATGCACAGCAGATATAACAAGAGGTTTAGTCTCAAGACGAGACTTAGTCCTCTAAAATATATATAAGAATTTGATCCACACCATGGATCGGTGGTAACAACAGTTTTTCAAAAACTGTCTAGGTCCAGGACCTCTACCACTATTATTCATGGGAAACAAAACAACAGCAAACCAGCTGTTCAGGTCACACACGACCTCTACCACTATCCCAGTGGGAAATAAAAGACGTAAGAGTTTAGTGAGGATTTATAGATCCTCCAGTTAAAGTTCAGGAGACAATGTGTTTGTAAAAATACAGAAGATGACACACACTGCTCGAAAGTTAATAAATAAATCACGTAAAGAGGATATATAAGAGTTTAGAAAGCTCTAGTGATTATCAATGCAGCTCGGGACTTGTTGGATTGTGCAGGAATGCTTCTGAGTCCTTCTCTGGTTTTTCTGTTGAAAAATAAGAGTGTCGTAGTTCAGCTTGTCTTCTACAGTCTCTTGATCCATCGTGTGTTCTTTAGAAATGTAGGATTGTATGTATGGAACTTCTTTGAGGATCGTGCAATGTGTCTTTCACATTTATTTTTCGGATTCTTCTTTTTGTTCAGCACAGAGCTCACATATAGTATATGTGTCGATACGTGTCAAGCGCGCATGTATGTGTGTATCCTCTAATGCAGCTCAATCTTCTTTATATTCCACGAGTTCTGGCTGTAGGAATGATTTCCTTCTCATAGGTACGAGATACAGTTTCCTGTCAAGCCAAAAACTAACATTAAATAACATCAATTATATTAAAAACAACTAATATGAATGTTAGCATTATTTAAAATTATATTGATAAAAGCTTAAGTAACGGTGTCACAGTGATCATGGAAACGGTGTCTTCTTCACGGTGTCTGATCACGGTGTCTGGTCACGGTGAGTCCTTCACGGTGTCTGGGTTATGGTGAGTGGTCATGGTGTCTGGTCACGGTGTCTAGTCACGGTGTCTAGTCACGGTGTCTGGTTAAGGTGAGTCCTTCACGGTGTCTGGTCATGGTGAGTGGTCACGGTGAGTCCTTTACAGTGTCTACATGCTTAGACAAACAATCAGTATTTGGACTAAAACAGTTATATGCAGAATATGAGTTAAGGTTACTCAGTAGATATAATAAATGAGAGAATTGTAATTATGCATAAAACATGTAAAGAGTAATTAACATCTATACGATTTGTTATTATAAAAACATGATATGCACCTATTGTAGTGTTTGAAAAGCATTAGCAAGATGTACACTAAAGATCAAGATTAATGAACAATAATGATATTTTTTATTATTAAAACATGATTAACACATGAGGACACCAACAATTTATATAACATAAAAACTAAATATTTCTCATAAAAGTCTCAGGTGTTACATATAAAGTTTAATCTATTGTCCATATATAATTAATAAAATCATTTCAATAGATATATCTATCTCACAACTTCCAATTCATTTCAAATATCATAACATTTTTTCAATTTGATATTACATGGTATCCATTATCACTAACATTGATCTCTTCATATTTTGACTAATTTCTATAATTACTATTCTTCAATGCGGATCTCCCATGATATGTTGCTGAATGGATCTGAGTTTCTACATTATTTCGACATATGAAATAACACTCAATATATTTCTTTTTATACTAAATATATTTAAATTAGTGTCTTGATCATATTTAAATATAGGGACTCATAACTATACATATAACTTCTTACGTGAAACATACTATTAGAATAATTCTTATCTAAATTATAGCGCTGATCTATTCCTCATTTTTTATACATTGAGAAATATCTTAGATTATTTTCTAGGGATGAAATTTTCCTCTCATTCTGAAAATTTAATTGAGGATGATATGTGTGTCAATAAAAAAAATATACCTTCAAATTTTTCATATTACATCTCATTATGATATTGGTAATCTATTTATCTTATTTAGATATTATTTAGAGTGGTAATCCAATCAACTTTATAGTTTTCTATAACATATGACCTTGCAAGTTGATCTGGTGAAAAATATTATTTGATAGTAGTGAAATTTATAAAATTTATATGGTGATAGACTATATCAAAAATAAAATTATTTATATTTAATTTCATGGGAATTATCATGAAGAAATATATAGTGGTTTGAACCCATTTTCACTATGGTAGGGAAAATGGATACACCACCCTCTTATACATTAGTCTCTCAACCAAAATAATCTAGCATTCCATTCCTCAAGATACATACATCATTATATCTCTCATCAAGTTATCCGACCATAAATTATCATTAAGATAGTAATAAATATTCATACCTATAGAATACATAGAGTGTGAAGAACTATATTATTCAATTAATAGGTCAAGAATCAATTATTGGATTAATTGGATACATACTCTATACCTTAATTTTATCTTCCCAACTACATCATGAATATATTCAATTATAATACTTACAATATTTATTTCTCTACGTCTTCCACAACAACCTTATTACTCATAAAAATAATATAATGATAAAAATTTATCTATGAAGGATAATATATTTATGTTATGCCTTTTGAAAATTTAAAAGTATTAGATCTATTTCAATCCCCATTATGGAGATACTATCCTAGTACATCTAACTCATTTCATCACCCACACATTTTTCCTTCCAAATGTTTCCATGTATTAAATTGTCATAAGTTTGGATCATTTCAAAAAATATCTAATGATTCATATTAAAACCCTTCAATATAAATATGATCTTAATTGTTTTATAATCCATAAATATGAAAAAAAAATTAATATAATGCTAATGCACCCATATAATCAATTAATATAATAAAACATAAATTTCAAAGTCCAATTTGACGAATGATTTCTCTAGATCCTTCAATTGGGATGAGGTACAATCAAATTCCTTGTAATAATTCAAAATAACATCATAAAATACATTATTTGAAACATTTATTTAGATAAAAATCTATTCTCGATAGTAAGGTAATATAACCAAAGAGGAAATAACAAAACATGAATTTATATCATTTAACTTTTTTTCACATTCATCGGTCTAGAATATCATCGAATGATTTTATGTCATTATTATTAGTGGAAATATTAAAAATAGACAATATACCATAGTGTGTCGAAATTATAAAAAAAATTATGTTTTTTAGACATCGTGGTTTTCTTGGATTATTTTTCAATAACATAAATATATGAGGGTTCATCGATATATACAATCTTATAAATATGTTACCTAAGAATCAATCATTCATTTTCCAAAACACATATTTATATCATTTTGAGTATAACTTATTCTTCTTCAAGGATTTCATGACAGTCCTCAAATAGACCACATGATTATCCTTTCTCTCAAATATAAAACAATATCATCAAAAAACAATACAAAAAAATGATCAAGGTAATCCCTAAATATTGTATTCTTTAGATACATGAAAATAGATATGGAATTGTATATTTAAAATGGTTTCACTATAAATTCATATTGGTCATACCAAAAACATAGGGTATTAATGGATAAGGCATCCTTTTATTCAATAAACAAATGATATTAAAATCAAAGGACAATATTTGATAATAATTTTGTTCCATAGAGTTGATAAAACCCAAAAACATGGTGTAGATTATACTTTTTCATGATAATAATATAGTTATTCCTCTTAAAGATCAATGAAAATATTAATTTAGAATTATTTTTTCAAAATAAAAAAAATTGGTTCCCCGATATGAATTTACTTTCTTGATTGAATAAAAAATGTAGAATATACTAGATTTTCTTCCAAAATTACTACAACTCAAATAAGTATATTTTATTGTATGTAAATGAAATTGGATTAGGACAAGATATGCAACTTATTGAAAACTAACCTTTACAATTTTTTGGAATAATACTAGATTCTTCAAGAAATACAACAATATATTCACACAAAATAAGATTATCTTTAATGTTGATATTATCCCCAACCATTTGAGAAAGATAAAAACATATCGTAGGTGATAATATCCAAATAATGGAATTATTTTACATTAGAAGATCATATTAATCCTCCTAATAACCGAAAATCATGTATTGATTTGGAATAATAATGTGAATTATCATCCCAAATTTGAAATAATATCAATAGAGATTGATCTAACCAATGACCAAAGTCACATTAAATTCATATAGAGATAGAAAGAAATGATTTATTGTATGAAAATTTCTACAAAGTTTTACATGATATGATATGTAGACTTGAGATATGATCATTGAACTATTTGGACATTCACAAATGTGTCATCATCTAATCGTTAAGGTAATGGTTTGATACCATTTATAAATTCAGTATATATAAAAGTGTGTCTAGAACTATAGTTGAATATTGATGTTTCAATTTTAGAGTAAATTATATCTATAACATTCACCACACCATTAATGTGATAAAAGTAAAATATGTTGATTGAATTATACTTTGGTTTATTTATTGGTATAAGGAATTTCTAAATTTAATTATAATAATTAACCCTTCCTTTAGGGAATACATGGAAAAATTTTGGTATTCCTTGGTTTTGTAGAATGCAGTTGAGGTTGTACCATTTTATTAATCATTATCCAAACTCATTTCATTAACAATCCTCTCCACATATATTTATTGTTAACCTAATCAATTTAAAATCCTTAAAAACTTGATACACATAACATTACCTCAAAGATTGAATCCCCCATTCTTTATTCATCCCTTTAGACGAAATGTAACTTTAATTCTATTTACACAATATTTTTTCTTAATATTATTGAATCAAATCACTATATTTCTATTATTTTTATAAAATTGTGATTTATGGTAATCTACACCCTTCATTTCCACCCAAAATTGATGTCTAATGATTTTATCCTAAATATTAAAATCCTTAGTGGCTGGAATTATTTCACGAAATAGTTTTAGTCCATTGAAGAAGTAGTCAAATTTTATTTCCAGTTTGATGAAAAAACTAAAATTGTGCCCCACATGTAATTTAAAATTGTCCTCATATGTTCCAAAATATTCTTTATCCTTCATCTTATCCTCTGGGAGTTCCCCATAAATCTTCTCAAAAATAGATTGAGTAATTTACATTGTGAAACATTACACTCTTAAACTAATCATGGTACATGGATTCAATTTGATCCTATTTCATTATGTTCTTAAATGGATTCTATTATTGGAATTCCTATCATATTAATTTATATATTTCAAGGAAAAAATTCATTGCTTAGTGAATGAGAGAAAGTAAAAGATCCTTTTAGTGTTATGGATCCATTACATGTTGACTAACGGATCTGAATACCCAGTCAAATAATATGGATGTTATTCCACTAAATACACCATATTTTTTTAATCCATCATTTTATAAATAGTAATCTTATCATGATTAATTCTAGTATAGAATTTTGTGATCATAAAAATAATAATTTTTATTACATCTTTCATACCATACAGTTTCCCCTAATGGCAATAAATGCATTTTCATTCACATTAATTATTAGAATGATTCCTCCTTCTTTTAACAATAAAATGAATATAATAAATAAAATAATAGTTTAATAAACACGATACAATAATAAAAGTGAGAATTAAAAACATCATGATAAGATTTCCTACGATTTTGTAAATCATTACACCTTCTTGTCAACCAATGAAAATTTTATGTTCACCCTATGTAACATTAAATTCATCATATGTGGTCATATGTTCTTTCTATAATTTATCCATAACCTAATATCAAAAATGAATTATACCCCCCTCAAATAATATAAAAGACCACTTGAAAAATAAATTCCTAAATATTTCGTCATCTTTTATTGATATTAAATAAATTTCACAACA
This sequence comes from Viscum album, assembly GCA_963277665.1. NCBI lineage: Eukaryota > Viridiplantae > Streptophyta > Magnoliopsida > Santalales > Viscaceae > Viscum > Viscum album. Next base: position 1,796,016,802 of record OY728163.1, on the reverse strand, counting down.
ATACAAGCTCAAGGATAATAAAAGATTAGTTTCATTGAATAAAACATATATAATATAATAATATTATAAATTAAGATAATTATATCCAAAAAATCATCTCTCAGTGTTCTCATTAAATAAATATTATTCTTATAACGTTACTTATTAACGTAGTGGAAATAAAAACATGAGAATGTGTGAGTGTAACACCCCCATATTAATGTAAGTAACCCTTAATTAATAATTTTTATTTATACATTGTGTTGTTGTGATTTTTTGGAGGGTTTAGAAGAGCTTTGGAATGTTAGAGGGATTTTATAATGGTTCACAGTTAGTGTACAATTTTTGGAAACCATGAAACACCTATAGTAAACCATGAACAATGTGACATGGGCTATGGACATGGAACATGGGTAGACACATGATTTGTAAGAACTGTATAGCCCCCATGGATGAACTAAGAAAACTCAGAAAAAGAGAATTTAAATGGTCATCGTACAGTTTTTCTAAAAATGTAGGAAAATCGTTTGAGGCCCCCCATGAGGTTGATGCTAGAACATGGTTTGCATGTAGTTTTCCGAACTGTTCAACTAATCGTGTATAGTTCAAAAGTTAGATCCTAAAAAATGGATCTCACTTTTTAATATTATAACTCCATTTTTTTCAATATCAACCTTAACTCAATATTTTTTTCATCCAAAGGCTATGAAAGATTTCACTATTGATTCATAAAGAAAAAATCTGATTCTTTGTGCATTGAAGAATTTCTATCATGATATGTATTAATTTTTGGTGGTCTTCCATAGTTTTCTATAGATCTAACCCCCCCCCCCAAATATCTTGATTTCTTAGATCTCATCTCACAATGGATCGAAATAAGTATTTTTATTCAAATAATTATTATATATCCCTTTATTGATGATAGCGGAAGAGATATAATGTGTGTTATTGGAGATTCAACTTCCATTTGTGGACATTTTTGGGACATTTATCATTTTTTCGAAACTTTCTAAGGTTGGTGGATTAGTCTTGACTCCTATAACTCCCCAAGATTTTTTTAGTTTATTTTTCATTAATTAATTTAAAAAATATATATTTTCAAGCCACACATCACTAAATATGAATTTTTTATTATATAAAAGCATTATGTTTTGAGTGTGTTATACGGAACTTCGTGGGAAGCTTTCACTACATGAAACACCGACTTGCATTGCGTTAAACGCAACACAGATTTTTTGTGAAGAAATAATTTAATATGATAATATTTTAAATGTGATAGTGAATACCTATACATTTTACTTGTAATATGAATATTAATAACTATTTTTCAAATATTAGTTATAATGTTTTTGATATTTAAAAATATTATTTTTTTAAATGCTTTATATGTTTAAATCTACAATTTTCTTTTTTGAACTAATGTTCATGTCCTTTTATGAAAAATAATAAAATTAATTTTAGAAAATCATCGAAATTTAATATGATAAAAAATAAAATCAAAATGAAAAAATTAACATGTGGTGAATTTTTTTTACTGTTCTATGAGGATTCATTTTTTGATGAATCATGAAATATAATTCATAGTGGTTAAAAATATCATTTTTGTTTAAATATTTAATATTTTTAAAATTTAAATTTAATGTAAAAATAGAACAATAGTACATGTATTAATTAAATTTATGTCATTTTAGTCATATTTATAATAAAATTTGATATAAAAAATTTAATGAACTTTTTATCATGTCGTTTACATGCCTTCTAGGCACATTTGGGGGATTGCGATTAAATTTGATTTTACTGCTTATGTGAATTCCATTTTGATAAAAGGACATACATGGTTGTAATATGTATGAATAATATGGTCTAGTAGGATATGAATATTTTTTGGATAAATGTATCTTTTCAATTTTATTTACAACGATTAAAGGTAAATATTGTAATTAATGGTAAAAATAATATTATAATAAGATAAAATTACCATCAATATTTTTCAAATTACCTTAGATAAGTGGGTTTAAAAAAAATAAAACTTTGGTAGAAATAATTATATTTTTTATGTCACATGGGAAACAATAAGACATTAATTATATTTTAATTAAAGATTAGTTGAAAATGTCACACTACAAATAATAATAACTAAAATTTTTTTAATATAAGCTTTTAAATAATATAAATTTTAATATAAATATTCATTATAAGTATGATCGATTTTTATACATCATGATAATTTATTAATTTTTTATACATTAAATAATTAAATTTAATTGCGACAATAATAATGTTGATGTAAAATATTTATTAAAAGATGAATAAAATAAATGATGTTAATAATATTAAAATAAATATAATTTGAGTTATTTTACTCCAAAATTTTATTTTTGATTACTATTACATGTTAGATATGAGTTAATGTATTTTTTAATGGAATAATTTTGTTATTACTTTATAAAAAGTAATGTAATAAATAGTGTCAAAATTGACATAAATCATATTTTCTAATAACTAATTTTTTATTAAATGATTAAAAAATTATATAATTTATTAATCCATTAAAATAACTTGTATAATGTTTCTTATGTCATAAATGATACAATTTGAGTTCTTAGGGATTTTTATAACAACTATTTCAACCTTATAGTGTAAAATGACTAGTTGTCGTGGTAAGAGTTAAATTGTGTATCTAAGGAACAATTGCAAATGATAAGGTTACATTTTTGACCTATAATAATATATAATTCATTGGTTGTCAATATTTATACCCATACAAATCTTATCATCAAAACAACTCCCTATGTATATTTTTATAAATAATATATATTTAAAATATATTAATATTATTGGAGTTTCTAAAGTGTCACTACCATATTATGAAAGGGATGATGTCATTATCATTTATTAACACCTCTAAATGTTTTTGTATCAGAAAAAACCTGCCAATATATCCTAAAAAATTCCATCATTTTATCCAACAAGTCATACATTGGGTAGAAATACAACCTATGGAGTCCTTTTGTGTAAATCAGAAGGAGAGAGTTGGAGATGAGGTAATCATTTTACCAAACCATTCAAATTTCATTCCATCTTCATATTCAATTTCATAACTTTTTTCTATAATAAATTTTAAAAAATCATATAATATATTATGAGATGTTTTTATTAGTACGGGATAACCATATACTCTTTTTAGCAATCCAATGAAAAATAATATCAATATGTGTGCATACATACGGCTTACCATCTCCACGTTGTGCTGTAAACTTTTTTTCATCTACATATTATTTATATGGAAATAAAAATGAATATAAAGTAATTAAATAATAAATATGAAAATATAATTATTATTTATGATTAATATACCATTAAATTCAATACCATTAAAATAGCAAGGGAATGATATCATCCCTCATGTGAACGTATGATTTACTGTGTCCACAGTGTGATGGGATTCTTTATCCATGCTAACCATTCAATAATGATGATAATGTATAAATAAAAAGTAATCATGAAATGAATTAAATATAATTATACTAAAAGCATACATATATGTCATTTACTTTCTTCCTTTCAATACATAACAGAAATGAAAACAATGTTCATTTGTATGTATGACCTACCATATCCATTAACGATGTAATCCATTTCATATATATATCTATTAAATATTTTTATATGAAGAATATATATGAAATATATAACATTTTTTACATTATGTATGTAATTAAATAATAATCTATGTAATAATATCATTAATAACAAGTCAAATCATATATGACAAACAAATCTGTCATTACCCATAACATTGCATTAACATGGAATTGTTAAATGAATAGGTAATTTATGGTCATAAATGAATCATATATGATATAAAAAACATTATTATGATTTTAATGTAAGTTAATAATATGTTTAAAGCCACTATACATGATACTCATACATGTATAGAAGAAATTAGAGCAAAGGTATGGTTATTTTAGTCTGAACTTTATTTAGGTGGGACACATGCCTCATATACTAATTTTTTCTTATACGTGGAATATATACTAATCATGAATGAATATTAATAGTATTATCTGGTAAATATTATTTTTACATCTTATAATTTGTTTCTTACATGGGGCATACTATTCTATTGACTTTAATGTGATGAGTATTGGCATCACAATCTCTCCCATATTTGGGATTATATCATTTTATGTATCCATTAAGGGAATATTTATTATCCACATCTATTTATTTTAAAAAAAATTTCATATAACGTTTTACTATTTTTATATGGATTATCAATGTTAGTTTTACCCATTTTTTACTTTTTAACTTTATAGTTGGACAAGAATATTTGTTTTGTTTTCCAAACAAGGATCATTTTGACTTTTCTGGAAAAAGTATGAGAAGAATATTTTTTTAACTTTGATGACATGAATATATTTTTATTCTTTCAAGAAACATTATTACATTGATTCTTCATCTCAATTATTACATGTTTATTTTCTAATAAAATGATTTCTTATAAAATTTCATGGAAATTTATGAAATTGAAACTATTTCAACAGAGAAAGGTTATTTTAATTAAGGAAACTTTTAAATGATTTTCATGATCTCTTTATATGATTTCAAATTGGTTTCAAATAATATATTTTTTATTATGTTCATTGTTATAAAAAATATTTTTAAGTAAAATCTAGGATCCATGTTATCTTTCAAAATCTTTCTTAACATATGATGACATACTTTGTTATATTCAAAGAATACAATTAATATTATTTATCTGGAATATTTATGTTTTAATGGAATGGTTTAAATGAAATCCATATCATTTCATTAGTTATGCATGTAATGAAATTATTATGAAACCAGTCTATTTTTCCTAGGTCATTATATGATTAAATTTTTATAACACCCATTCCATTTTATAGGTTATGATATGATTGTTTAGGATCATGTGGCACATGAATGTATGATTTCATTATGAGATGGGTGGGACCAATAACTCCCTATGATGTATTGGATGAATATTTATATCTCATGAGATTGAAATTAATGTCGATATCCATCATGATAGTTGGGAATTGAACCATGACTACCAAGATGGTAATGGGATTGAACCATGACTACCAATATTGTTATGAGAGTGAACTATTACTACGATGATGGTGATGGTAGTAAACCACGACTACCATGATGATTATTAGAGCTAATGGTGAATACCATGATGATAAGTGATTTGATCCCATTCTAATAAGATGGTCATGGAATAAATTCTTTGACTACTATGGAAATAATTATTATATTATTATGAATATGACATAAGTCTATATTATAATCCTATTTTATGATTTCATGTCTCATGTTTTTTATTTCCTAATGATTCCAGTATTATGAACTGCCAATTTTTATGACATGATTCATGTTAGTGAACTTTGATATATAAGGTATGAAATTCAATTATCAGGATCATGGCCTTATACCATTATCCTTATGATTATGTTTATATGTCTCCATTTTTTGACCCTTACTCAGCATCTCATCTCACACTTTTTTGTAGGTTTTTCATTTTCTCTAATTATAAAGAATGGTTATGGTAATAGGTACTAAATGGGAAGATCATTATGAAGAATATTTAATATATTTAACCAAATTCATTGATTGTGTTTACTGTTTATAAATTATGTAAATAATACTGTCATTGTGAGTTTTTTTGTGTAATCAATTTATTTTTCTGAAAAATTGATATAATATCTATTTATGTAAATATTGGGACATTATAACATTTGTATTTAAAACATGATAGATTATTTTAAATTTGATTAATTTTTTTCATATTGACTATGGAATTTTTTTTAAAAATAATTGTATAAACTTTATTTAGTGTACAGTTGAATATTTATATGAAATTTGGAATTTTTGGAAAAATTAAAATAATAATCATTTTAAAATATTGATTTTAAAATAATTTCTTGTATATATTTAAGGGAAAATATTTTCTATAAAAAGTAATTTTATATAAATTGTTTTGGAATTAAAATTTTATTGGAATGAATTTAAAGGATTCTATTTTTTAGAATACATGAATGAGTGTAATGATATTGAATTTGTGAGGCCTGATTAAAATATGGTATGGAGATCAGTTAAAATGATGCAATGAAATATGGGAATTAATTACCTTTTGACAACATGGTTGATTAATGGGAAACTTGTAAATATTATTGAAATATCAAAATGATTCATTGATAGGTGGATTGGGGGGGGGGGTGTGATTATTGGATTGGGATATACCAAAAAAAGATAATATGAAATGGTTTTGAAGAACATGTTCGGTTACTTTAATTGAATGTTGGTTTTGGATAGAAAAAACTATATTCCTGAATATAGTTTGACTTTTGTGATATTTTTTCAAATAGATTTATATTAATGTAATAACATGATAAATCATAGTGGCATGAGTAAGGTAGTATTTCGTTTAAATTTTATGAGGGTACAATGCCCACCCATGCTCAGGCATATTGTCCCTTTTGATGATAATGTTTATCACAAAATTGGAAAAGGATGTGTATCAAACATCTATAGTGTTGTTCCACGATACTTGGGTTTTATTATGTAGTGAAGGATGGATTAGTTTGGAGAATTGGCAATGTGAGGTTGTCATTGAGATTTGTTGGGTTTTTATTATTTTATTTTGTACATGGATGTTTTCTAGTCATTACTTTTGGTACCATGTTATATTTGGGTTTGATATAGATGATTTTGTTAGATTCATATTTAATTTATATCATTCATCATAAATTTTTTTATGTTGTTTTATAATATTTTTATGGTTGTTTTATTTTTAATGTTAAAATAATCCCAAAAATGTTAATGAAGTGCTTGGAATTTATTTGAATCCCCTATCATCTTGGGGATGTCGCTCATTTCCACATAATAATATACCACCTTCTTAAGCCAGTGATGATGGGTGGGATTTTACAAGTGTTGTCAGAATCTCTCTGCCTAAATTTTTTGGGAAAAATTGAATCATCTTGTTATTTCATTTACTAACCAGTGGTCTTCAGTTCTATCAGTCATGGTTTCAAAATTCAATCTAGTTTATTCATTGCGTCGGTTTGGTATAAATTATAAAGACTATGAGAACATGAAATTTGGATCATAAAAGAACATACCTATCTTTTTTAGGGTGATCTTCATGTTACTAGAGTATTGGATACCTAAGTGTTTTGGAGATACTTATAGGAATATGAATTTCAATATCATAGGTTTAGCCAATGATATGATCATGACATACATTATATAATAGAATTACCTCTAGGAGTACATATTTCATTTTGCGTAATGATTTAGGATTTTTTGAAATCGATTTAATTTTTTTAAAAATAAAAAATATATAAAATTTTGAAAAGAGCACGGTTTTGTATTTTAAAAATGGTTTGATTTTAAAATGAAATTAAAAATTGTAAAAAATGGATGAACTCATAAAATATTGATTTTGGAAATAATTTTATTGATAATTTATATGTGATATAATTTGAAACTGTAATACATCAGTTTCAAGATAATTTTACATACTTTCCTTGTTGTTTATATATAAAATGTTAAATGGTAGGTGTCGTAGAACCCAATAGGAGGAAGTTTCAAAAAATATGGTTTCACTTGAGAAAATTGTGAGCCAGCATCTCTTCAGATTCATGTTCAAAATTTTAATGCTATATATTGAGGGACCATAAGCAATGAAAAGAGGAATTTGGATCACTCCATCCATATCTACAAGTAATATCCACTCATATTTGTGGGTAATATTGATCAAGAGAAGGCATAGGCGTGGTTGAAGAAGATTAATCATATAATTAATTTTCCATGCCACACCAGAAGAGTAGAAATATAATATATCAATCTATATGCTGGAAAATCATGCGTTCAAGTAGTGGGATTTTGCTGTGTATGGGAAATTTCATCAAGTAAATGATAAGATGATTTAAAAGTATTTTTTAACAAATAATTCTATTCTCTCAAATAATAATTCAAAGAACAAAAAACTACTTCTACATTAAGAAGTAAAACATGTATATCTGAGATTATAGTGATAAAATCAGGAATTAACCATTCAATTCAGACTATGATTCTACTATTATGTCCTTGATGGCACACATCTTTGAATCAAGGATGATGATATAGATTCAATATAATATTGTTGGGCTCTATATTACAGATTATAAAGAGAATTTCAATAGATGTATTATAGTATAAATTATCTTCTCAATAGATTTAGTAGGATGAATAATGTTGATAGCTATAGAAAATGATGGGAACTATAACGTTGGGAGCAAGAAGAAGAGGACCACATATTTCCAAGGTGGGAGTATGACTCAAAATAAAATGGTTGGATCCGTGAATCTTCCTTCAACACCCATGAATAATTCTAGGAGTTCTTAATATGGTTCCTTCAACTACATGAAGTGGGAGGGTACAAAACCACCAAGATAATGCCACCATTTCAACAAAACATGGCATCTTTAATGATATTTTTACAGTTCTCTAATGGAGGGTGCTCAAGAAACAACTCAAGTGTTGCATGAGCCATATGTTTCGATCGATGTGGGGAAGTAGAATACAGCTTTTCTACTAAATAGATAACTACATGGTGATTCCATGAATACCATTAATCCTCATGTGGTCCAATCTGAACATGGAATCAAGGAACATAGTGTAGTGAAAAAGTAATTATATAGAGCCGAGAAATGTATTTTGGATGACCTATCTATACCATCAATGGTGTGAGATAGAATTCTTTTTTAATTCCACCTTAATACAATATTTATGGTTATGGGTTTTTCACATTACATTAACTATTTAAATTTCATTGATATTCTGATTTTTATAGTTGAGATGATTCCATCTCTGATAAAAAGACAAACTATCCTTTGTCAGATAGAATGGAAATAATTTGTTTATAGATAATATGATATAATTATTGATTGAAAATAATATATAGGGGATTTATCTATAATTTATATGTATTTATATTATATAATCATCAGTATGTATTGGATGAAACATTCATGGATCACATAAAATATTATACATAAAATTTCTGTTTTAGAAATAAATATGGCACATAGAATCTCATTTTGGGTGACCAGACCATAAGGACTCGTGAGAAGGGAATGTTGGAACCACTATTTGGAAAACTCTTTTAGTAGTTGTAATTTTTGAATTTTTCATCGACGGAAGATATCATGAATAATAGTTTTCTATAAGTGGTTTATTAGTTTCTAGATGTGTTTCCAAAAAGATTATTAGGATTTACACCTATGAGAGAAGTGTATTTAATAAATGATCTCCTTTGAAGGATGAATAATATTTCCCTTATTTCATATTTGATTGAATTATAATAAATAAGGTAGCTAAAATTTCTTTTAGATGTACTGGAAACAAAGGGTTCATTCTGTCAAGCATGCCTTCGTCTGCAGCACCAGTCTTGATTTTCAAAAAAGAAGATGGAAATCATAATATATGTGTGTATTATTATAATATTAACTAGGATATGATAAATAAAAATTATATATTTTAAAAAAAAATTCATATATACTATCCATTAAGGCATGGTCAATGATTCTCTATGATTTATTTGTGATTAGGGTATCCCCAATTACTATTTTGAAAGTGGGATATTTCCAAAAAAAATAGATCTCAAGATTTGATATGGCCATTAAGAGTATGTGGAAATGTATTTGGGGAATATTAATGAACCAAAAGTATCTATATAATTGACTTATTATATATTTCATAGGCATTGGGATTCTATTTTTGAGGTCTTTTTTCAATGACATATTGGTCGTTTCAAGGAAAAGTGATGAGCATGAGAAACACATAGAGGTAGTGTTGGAAATATTTAGAAATAATCATCTATATAATTAATTATTAATGTTTTATATTTCGATACAAGAATAATTATTCCATGTCCATGTAATATTTTAAGGTTGTATTTTTTTGATCCAAAAATTGTGAATTATGTTATCTCTTGGAAACTGTCAAACAATGGTGTTGATATAGGGAGTTTCATTTGACATCGTTGTTATTACGGATGATTTTCTAATGAATTCTCTCAACTATATTCACCTGTGATAGCATTGAAATGAATTTTGTCACATTACAATGGAATGAAGAATGTAATAATTCTTTTTATGGGCTTAATGTTCTCCTTACATCAGCACCAATATTGATTTTTTTTGGAAACATTACAATGGTAAATGGTGTATTTTGATGCTTTAAGATCAGTGTTGGGATGTATTTCCATTCTAGGAAATAATGTTGTTTCTTATTGATCAATGAAGTTAATGGTATATTAGAATAATTAACCATCATAGGATTTAGAGTTAGTTAACTATGTCCATTCGTTGAGTACATGGCATCACTACATCTTCAATGAGAAATTTGCTATGTTTACATATCATAATATCATTGAACATAATTCCTCATAGTGGGATTTGTAGCAGAGAACACGAAAATGGATGGAGTATCTTCACAAGATTGACATTAATTATATTTATACACCAATAATGGGAAAATCAGTGGTAGATGTATTAATCCGAAAATCATTTGTTCAGTTGGGAAAAGAATTTTTGATGAGTGGCAGTTAATGTCGTTCCAAGATGACATGTACTAGTAGTGTTAATTCTATGGTGGACATTTATCCTTTAATCCAGATTTATTTGTTCTATATTTATTGATTTTGGTAAAAGAGGTATGATAATATGATTCAATAATGTGTAGATGTGAGGTAAAAACTCAATGGTGGTGGAGATTTGTGGGATTTAAGTAATATGGGAGTCCAATGTAGTGGTTCTAAAAATGGATGGACATATTTTTGTCTTATCAAAAAAATTCCCTAATTCATACAACAATATGAATTTTTCATCATATAATTAATAAAATTATAATTCATTGAAAGAATAATTTTCGTGGGTCTCTTTGAAAAGGAAAGTGGATAATTCTTTTCAAAATTTTATATTTTTCAACATGTTAAGGATGAAAATTGATGACCATCAGGTGTGCTCCAATATTTGTCTCTTATAGTTTTAAAATGGGAGAATATAGCTAAGTATTTTTTTTATAGATCTCCCAATAATGATTCTGAAACAAGATTCCACAAGGGTTATTGTGGATCTGATCAGAATTTCAATTTATTTCATCCCTATTAAGTAATATCATTTGGTGGAGTACACCTAAGAAAGTAAATATCATGAAGTGGTAATGTGCCATGGAATACCTATTTCAATAGTGTAATAATGAAATCTAAGGATTATTTCTCATTTCTAGAAATCATAACAAAAATACCATGGGACTCAATTGACATTGAGTATGACGTATCATCATCAAACAGATGGATAATCATAAAGGATGATCCAAACATTGGAATTCATGTTGCTAGATTTTGTAATAGATTTTGGTGAGTAATTGGAAAAGATAATTTTTTTGGTGGACATCTCATATAACAACACATATAAGTCGTAATACATATGGATCTTATTGAATCATTCTGTTTTCATCATTTTCATTATCCATGTTGTTTGCTGGAAACAAGTGAGACTTCAATGGTTGGACCAAGCCTTGTCCGAGAAACAATAATGAAGATTCAATTATTCATAAAATAGTTGGAGATGTCTTAAATCCATCATAAATCATAGTATTATCATCATTAAGAGCCATAGTTATTCAAGGTGAGTGATCAAGTGTTTCTGCGGATCACTCCAGAGCATGGACACCAACATTTTGGGAATAACGTAGTGTTATCTCTTTAATACAATGACATATTTGAGATACTTGAATAAGTTTGTGACGTGGAGTATTATATGGAATTTCCACCATGGTTAATTGTTGTTCATAATGTGTTCCAGGTAACTCAATTGAAAACGAATCATCCTGATCCTGGACATTTGAATCAATGGGATCTCATCGAGTTAATATTGGATGTTTCATTGGGGACACCCTAGTTTAGATTGTGTAATAGAAAGATAGGTAATTGAATTGAATGAAAATTAGTTTAATGAATGTTTTGTAGAAACATGGTCATATTTAGGAGGAGACATGGGAATAAGAGTATGATATAAACTTGTAGTGGCCAAACACTATCACAATAACAATAGTAGTCTAAATTCTTGGGATGTAAATTCCAATGACGGGGACAATATTTCACTCCCTCATTCAGGTTTTTCACCATTATTTTATGATTTTTAGGAATATAAAGTGTTTTTATGATGTTTGGGAGGGATTGAAAGAGATTTGGAATTTATTTTGGGTGTTTCCAAATGTTAATGGTTTGTGGAAACCATACATAAAGAGATATGTTCTAAAAAGAATGTTCACGGGATGGCACCGAGTTTTTCTAGACTATGTGGACAAAAAAATAGAACCCATAAAGAGTGAGAAATGATTCTTTTGTAGGATTGGAAGATGGTTAGTCTAACAATGTGGGTCAATTGTGTGAGGCCTTTATCGAGGAAGATTCTCTTATACAATTAGAACATGATTTTCTTAACCTTGTAACTAATTCTGTATGGTATAAAAGTGAGATCCTAAAATTCCTGATTTCGTTATTTTTCGCCTATAAATTCCTCATCATTTCTACAAATTTCACCTACTTGTGATTTTCTCCTCCCAATGGATACAGATTCTTTCCACATCTATATAAATCTCATCCAATGGTATTCTGTTGAGGATTGAGTCTCAATTCTTTCTACATGCCATCGTGTTTTAGTAGTTTTCCTTGGGATCTAATATGTTTAATTCCATCTCTCTCTCTCTCTCTCTTGGTTTCTTAGATCATATTCCACTATGGATATTTATATGTTTTTTTCAGATGATCATGATTATATTTGGCCATGTTTATGATGGTATTGATTTATAAGGTTGGTTGTGGGATAATCAACCATGTTTCAGGGATGTTTTCATGTCATTTATTAATTTCTCTAACATTTCCAAGATATATGCATTCAGAATCGTCTACTATATTTATAAAAGTAATGATTAATTTCAAATTGATTATATTGAATTAAATTTTCTATGAAATTGGAATTCAATGCATTATAGAATCATTCATTACTGATGGTTTATGGATTTGTGTGAAACTATGTATTTTGTTGTCAATTTTATTTGATAATTATATTAAAACATTTATTTTAAAAAAGATTATTTTTTTGATTTTTGTAAAAATGAATTCACGAAAATGTTTTTTTATTGATTTTTTTTGAAAACGAAGTTATTTTGGAATGATTATATTGGAATGGTATTTGGGAATATTTGGTGGTGGGTTTTCTTATTTCATTTACAATGCACATTTGAAATATTAGTTGGTTCTTAATTCAAATGGTGTACTGGTACTTGTGATTTCTTTAACATGTGATGACTTGGTAGGTCAATTATAAACCACACATGAGTATATAACTTTTTTAATAAAACAAGTGTTTCCTGATTTTTGGATGTGTGGATTGGAATGAGATATTCCAAAATGTGAATATGGAATGGTTTTGATGAATTTATTTGGTTGATTCTGTGAAAAATATGGTTTTCATTTGGAAATATATTTTCATGGAAATTGATTAATTTTGTGATATATCATTTAATTTTTTTATATAAATTGTTATATATATATGTTCTGACTTGTTCTACCCTTATAGACTGAGTAGGTAATTCTGTTGGGTGAAAGGATACGGTGTTTCATTTCTCACACATTGTCAAGAACATTGATGATTATGTAGGGTATTTTATCAAGACATATGAAAAAGTAAGATTTCTCACTTTTGTGGGTGTGATTTTAGATCCTTAGGATTTATAGTGGAGTAGAGCATAGAGGGGGTTGGATAATTTGAGATGCATGGTTTTCATTAAATTTTCACTGTTTTTGTATTCTTCCACAATATAAATGGATATTTTGTAAATTTTTATTTTACTCTTTTGTAGTTTTTTTGGATATAAATTATTTTATTAAAATTTTCATTTATAGAAATCATATATAATGTAGTGGTTTATAAGTTTATCACATATTTTGATGGTTATTTTATTTTAGAAGTAAAATTTATATCCCAATTATAACAAAATCCCTCAGAATTTATTTCTAGCCTTTGGTTTCATGGAGATGTTACTTAAGTAAAACTAATATCCTACTTCATTCTCATTCCAATAAGGATGGGTGGGATTATTTATTGAGATCAATTTCTTGGTATGGGTATTCCTGAGATATATCAATCAATTATAATATACAAGAATATGATAAAATGTTGGAATGGAATTGTTATCATAATTGACTATTTTCATCCATAATCAATCATATGACACGAATCATGATTAAAAAAATAATGATTTATAATTTTAAAATAACTAATCCAAAATAGTGAAAAAACATCATAGTCAATCATGATACATGAGAACATAACAAAACCATATAATCATTTCATTGAAATTTTTCCATGATCAAAAGAATAGAAAATAATTTCATTACTCATGGTTTATTTCCAATAATATCATTGTGTAAAAATTCTTATAGTTGATTGGATGCACTTTACATTCCATCATTTTGATAGTCAATGATCACTCCCATGTCTGTCATAGTAGTCATATTCCATTACCTTATTGGTTTTAATACCCATTCCATTATATTTTTCCTCATGATGTATTATTCACTTACCTATCCATTTGAGGTATTTTATAGACCAACCTACAATATAATTAATACTATAAATTTGTGTGTCCCACATGTGCATAAAAACAATTATTTATATCAAAACCCATTGATATGGAATGCGGTTCATAAATATGTCCTTGTTGCATAATAATAAGATATATGTAGAAAGAACATGGACAATATCATTATATTGTATCTGTAGAAAATCATATGAAATTTCAGTCGATATTCACATACATGAAAAATAACAATTAAATTTCACATGAACATCTCTTAAAAACATAGTATAATATCATTTTCATTTACTAATAATTTATAGAATATATATAATAATATTTTATATTGAAATAAAAATGGAAACAAGTAAATAAAGCTTCAAATCAAGTAATAATCATGATGTTGGAAAACCACATTCCTGTGGAAAATTATAAAACCTATATTCCATTCAATCATTTTGTAAAATATAAGAATGTACCTTTTTTGGAAAAACACTTGATGATTTCTAATAAAAAGATTACTGAAATGTAAAATATAGATGATAATTAAATTTAATTCTATTTTTATCAAATAAATGAATAATCGTTATAATATTTTATAAATGATGGATGTTGAATAAAATTATCGTAGACCAAAGAACTCTTAATGTCTACTTCTATTAAGATAAATTACAGATTTTTTAAATTACTAAAGATGTGAAAATGTATAGAAAAATATTAAAAACCTACAAATAAGCATATTAAAATATAATATATTGGTTTTATGAGATACACACCATAAAATTCAACCAAGGTAGATTCGAGAACAAAAAATCCTTAATGCGAATGGGATTGAAAAATATTCATTATCTCAGACACTGAATTTCTTCATAGTCACCCTTTTTTCTAGTATAATAAATAAAAAATTATTATAAATATATAAAAAAAATAAATTCTTTTATAATTATAATAAAATTCATTCAAATTTCAATTTTATTTTTAAAAAATTATTTATTGTTATCAGAATTTGGGAGAAAATTTGTTTGTTTTCCATGCATATTTTAGTTTGATAGTTTTGGTCAATGTACATTTCTCATTATTTAATAATATATAAATTATTAATTGTGTTATATGTATCATATTATTTCATTATAATAAATTTATAATAATTCATATAATGTGGTTTTGAAAAATTAAGTACATCACATCATAGAGAAGGTAATTGATATGTATGCATGAGTAATGATATCAATTTCTAATCAATGGAAATAATTAAAGGAAAATAATGACATATCATTCCGTAAAAATAATAATATCATATATATAATACATAATCATTAAATAGGTCAAAATTACAACACATTTAGAGAATACTTGATAAAAAATCATGCCACTTTGTAATGTTAGTATCCTATACGTTTGCACAGATGATGTATTCAATTATCATAAGATGTAGAGGACCTTTAAAATTATTGTACTATAAATATAAATTTAACTCATTATATTTTTGAATGTATTTTCATCATTTTTATGTTTATATACTAGATATGGGGGTTTAGAAGAATAAAAAAATATAATACGATTTGGTGAACAGGATTACATATTCTTCGATAATCCTCATTAGGCTATCTTCTTAAAACCCCATTGGGAAGGTATTTCAGTAAATTTACTGTAACTCTTTTTCCCCAGTTACCCAGAGCCGGTGCATTATTTTAATAAATTGGAATGATTACAAGGAATGAATTCCTGAAAGACCGATCAGTTTAGCTGTTTTGGAAAATAGATCATATATATGGATGTTACATTACACTTTCTAACATACAAAAAATAATAATCCTTTGAGAATTCCATTTCTCCATTAGATTAACCCTATATCTAAAATATAAAACACTTCATGGGATCCTGGGATAATAAAACATAACAAAGGGGTGAGCTCAGATGCTCATTAAGGGCAAATAATTTAGCGGAAGCTATAAAATTTTAAGGCAAGATGTGTAATAAAAACAACAGTCTTTTTAAACATAATCTTGAACCTAATTTGGCAAAAATAAATAAAACATGAATATATAAACAATAACATGGATATTCTTCTAGTCTAATAATCACATGTAATAACTAATTACATAATGAGGTAATGCCTAACGCTAGACATCATTACCACATTGTCAAGGCCTTGTGCCAAGACTACAAATTAAATTTTTGTCAAGGCCTTGTGCCAAGACACTAGTTTGTCTCATGAGACCTACCGATGCATCGAGGATCTATAGTGGGATCCACCCATAAATTACTAATTCCACTACTTTCCTCATATGAAATGTTGAAACATAACATAAACATTTTTATTAATACTAGCATACAAAATGTTAATACATTATCCATAAACCATGAATGGTATAAAAATAGAACATCCAGAGTCAAACATATCATAACTAATTCAATATAATATGGAAGATTTTATTATAGTAAATCTGTAACAACCCAGGTAAATAAATAATATGACATTTTTATATTTATCCATATTTGTGAATAAAATATTAATATTACATTAAAGGGGATTCTATGCACGATGGCGTACCCAATACGCAACAATGAGTTTCTTGGGAATCTTACGTTGCACTCTAATAATAAAATAATATTATTTTAAACAGTAGTAAAATCCTAGCCGTTGTAATGGAGGGAATGAACAGAACTAACTAAAAAATGATTATATATGTTTTTCAAATATTTTTACACTTTACAATAAATTTTATAGGATTAAAAATGAGAATGAATCCAATTTTAAGCGTAAACATTCCAATATTCTTTAAAAGGTCGATTAACCGCCTTTTGATGGCGAAACACTTTTAAATCCACTATTTGACAATTTTATGTGTTATATTTTCCAAAATAAAATTCTTCTTTAAATAGGGACATCAAAATTTACTTTGTGTAAATTTTTGGTATTTTTCAAAAAAAATTCAATTTTTAATGAATAGTGAAAAATGTTGTATTTTAATTCAAAACCACTATTAATCTAATTTATTTATATGATTAGATTATATTTTGAATTGGTTTTAATGTGAAATTATAATATATTATTACCATTTAATCCAATAGTGGTCATTGGAATTAATTTCACTTTGAAATCGGACATAAACTAGTGTCAATCTTTTGATATTTTTTATTTCATAAAAACACGCTATTTGTTATGACAGCAGGAATTAATTATTAAATTAATTAATGAAAGTTATATGTTTTGAATTTTTTAAAATAGACATAATTTTTGAATTCGGAATATCAAATATATCTTTGGGTGAACTTTTGGTAATTTTCTGAAAAACTTCAATTTTTGATGAATAGTGAAACCACTAAGTGGTACTTATAAAAACTGATTCTCCGTTTAAATGAAAATTTTCCATCTTTATGTTTTTAATTTCAAAAATCTGACATACATGGTTTCCATTAAGATGTAAAATGTGGTTCAATGCGATTAATATAATTTTTTGGTGAATAGTAACTTATTAAGTTTTTAAACGTGATTAGAGGTAATTAGTATAGTTTAAGGTAAGAATAATGTTTTAATAAAATGAAATGACGTAGAAACATGTCCTACCATCATTGGATGTGTCATGGCCGACCAAGAAAATCCATGAGTCAACCTGGGGACCCCATGGAGCCACTTTGGTTGGAAAATGACATAAATATCTTTTTATTTAATGTTAAAGTAAATATGACACAAACATGAAATGTTTAACTAAAACAATTTTTACATGGGGATATACAAGTCAGATTTTTAACTATAAATAGTCATTGGAAATATAAAAATATTTCCTACATCATAGTATTTGTTTTATAATTTTTAGACATTAAATTAATTAAATTATATATGATAACATGATGATGCAGTGATGACCTCATTATTTAACGATTTAAATAAAATGGAAAGATATTGTAAACTATAAAACCTAAACATGTCCAAAACCTATTGTATGGGTGGATTTCGAACCCTTATCACCTTATACTCGAAAAACATCATTGTTGGACCATTAAAATTCGAACCACATTCTAAAATAATGTAACATTTCTTTGCTTTCCAAGAGTGCCCCTCCCCTCATCTTATAAAAGACCCCCACATCTACCTCCATAACAACACTTCCAAAGCCTTTTGCTTGGACAAAACCTGCCCATTTTGTCTCTCCACATCCCTCTATAACTTTTTGAAGCCTCACTTTGGGCAGAAGTCTTCCTATGGAAGCATTTGATCTCAAACCAAAGGGAGTTACACGATTTTAAGGTAATGTCTTCACTTGTGTCCTTTTGTTTTATTTTGCTTCTCCAACCCCATAAAATCTTTTTATTCATATCTTTTGTAACAACTACAGTATCTTCAATATACTAGGATGTTTTTATAAGAAGGATTCGAGATACACTTACACACACCTTCGTCTAATGATTAAAGAACATATTGTTTCTGTGGTTGGGGATTTTCTGCCTCACGAAACGATGATTGTTCAATATTCGTTTAACACCTTTAAAGGTGGCCATTATGATGTCACTGTATTATATATATGATATATATGGTATTTATGTTTACTATATGCTTCGGTTTTTTATATTTAAACAATACCTTTATTATTTTCATTTTGTGTAAATGATATAATTTCATATTAGGAAGTGTGGACTACCGCCCCCTCAAGTGATGTGACTCGTACATGCAATACATGGAATGTATGAAGAATGAAATTAATGAAAATATGTAACCTATATAACATATATATTATACTGGAATTTATATATATATATATATATATCTTTTATTTTTAATTCCATTAATATGAAAAAAACAAAAATGAAAGTAGCGTTAATGCGTACGTACGGCCTACCGTCTCTATGATCGGTGCTTTTGGTTTTTTTATCTCCAAATGATATGTAATAGTATAAATATGTACTAGATATATATTATATTTTAATCATTAATACTATTCTGGAAATTATTTACTTATAACTACATGGACAATCATTTTTCAAACAAGTTCATTTTTGACTCATGTACCAAACATCGGCAAAAATGTCTGATATGAACTAACATTATTAAAAAATTATTATAACATTATAATATGGGATATGAACTAAATAATAATATTTATAGGAGGTCCTTAGGAAATTATAAATTTACCAAAGTTTATTATTCAGGAATATAAAGAAACGAACAAGACAAGTTGGAGTTCAGATAACGGATCCGACTCCTCTCTTTCTTTTAAAGTACACTCTTTTATGTCATTCCTTTTAAAAGCTCATCTATCTTGTTATTGGGATATTATTTTATATTACTATTACTATAATTTTATTGTTCATATGATGAGAGACCCTATTCTCTCTCATCAATCCATTTTGGATGTTTTGAGTGGCGCCGTTAGGCTGTTGAGTTTTCGTAAGAGATCTAACCTCTCTCTTTCTTTTTAAGTACTCTCCTTTATGTCACTTCTATTAAGCTCCTATTTGTTATTATGGAGGATGTTCTTTTATATTATTTTTTCTGTACATTTTATTGTAATATGATGATAGACCCTATTTGATATCATCAATCCATTTTGGATGTTTTAAGTGGCGTCGTTAGGCTGTCGAGTTTTCGTAAGGGATTATTCGTCTCATTTTTATTCCCGTGATATTTATTCTACATTTGCCACAATTTCTTTTGATTGGTGTATTTACTGCCCATTATTTTACTCTTTGTGTAATATAAATTCATTTATTAGTATTTACATCAATGTTGTATTGTCCTTCTTTCACGGGGTGTTTTTGTTTCGAAAGATAACAATGTCGGTGATTTAAATTTTATTTCCAGGTGATGGGATACACTTTTTATCTCTCACCATCTCATTTTCTGAATTTTTTAGTGACATCGTTAGGCTGTCATGTTTTTGCAAGGGAACTTCTTAACCCAATTTTGATTCTTTGGGATAAGCTTGTACTCATTGAATATGTCATCCTTTGAATATGTGTGAATGACCTTTTATTGTTTGACACTTAATATCCACTTATAATGGGTCTATTTATATTTTTCACACATAATTTTGAGATTGATTTATCCTTAATTTAAGGATACATTCTGTATAAGAGATTTCATCGCATTTTACATTTCTATTGAGACTTCATTGTTTTTATGCACCAATTCACTCTTATATGGTGTATATACTATCCATTGGAATATTATATCATGAATCCATTTATTCTCATGATATTATAAAGTTATGATTAAATGTTATTCTTCTATTATTATATTCAGGTGTCTCTAATTTTGGTAAAAACCCTTTAACCAAAATATCGCTGTAAATGTTTTAATTATTTGTTCTTATTAATATCCATGTTTTAAAAATGTTTTATGAATTTATTTATATTTATATTAATGGTTTAAAATGTTAAAAGCATCAAGGTGGTATGGGACACTTTGATTCAAAAATCACTTTATTAAATGTTTTAAATGGTGTTGAAAATGGTTTTTAGAATGGATTCATTATTTCAATATCTTAAAATGTTATATTGTTTTTGCAATGTGGGAATGTTATATTTCTTTTATGATGAAGTTATGTGCTATGATTATGTTATGGTTCTTGGGAATTGTTTTGAATACTGGTGGTTCCGTGAAAAACTAAGGGCGGGTGAGCCCGATATAGCTCTCCAATGCATTGGGTAACGCAAAGGAGTGAAACGTTAAGGAATCTCCCAAGAGATTTAGGTAATATACTGTGGTGGTTATTCCTAACGTAACCAAGAGGGTTAGTCCCTATGTAAGAATGTTATGAATGCCTCAAGTTACCTTTATGTCTTATGATTTCTATGATTTATTCATGATTGTATGAGGTATGTTAAAGTGCTTATGTTTTATGAGTAAAGTATGATTTCATTATTATGTATACATGTACTCATGTTTCCTTTCCATATTTTTATATCCCTTACTGAGCTTTTTATGCTCATCCCACGTTTTTTTTGAAATTATTTTCATAGGTCAAGGGAATGGTACATGATATGATGATAGTGACGAGGAAGTGTCAAGAAAGAATCCATGTTTTATTTTAAATATGTTTCCGTTGATGGGATAAATGAATACTATCTTTATGTAACCACTTTGTATAGATGTGGAATGTAATGCAAGTTTCATGAACTAATTCTCTAAAACTCTGAACCTAAAAAGATCCTCAATGATTAATCCTGTAATAACTCAATATTAAGTAAGGTTTAAGGCTGGGGCATTATAGTTGGTATCAAAGGTCGGTTTATATAACTTTAGAGGTTAGGGTATTCTCTAAGCATAAGTGACATTACCATAATGGTTAGGATTTCAGAAAGAGTCCTAGTTTTAGATAAAGTGAGTGAGTATGTATATATTATTGTTTACCTTCCTCATTAGTACATGATGGTTTTGTTGATATACTCACACTGATATTTCTGTATTTAGTGAATTGATGGATCTATCAGGAACCAACGAGACAACAGGTTTGAAGGAAACTATGGTGGTTCTCTGATTAAGATACTAGATAAAATGGGGTATTCAATGAGGAAACTTGTGGTTGTTCTCGACCAACTATCAAGGAGTCATGATAAACCACTTGAACCTTGGTATGATCTGTAATTCATCATGTACGAAATGACCAATCGATGTGGAAGTTCATGTAATAATTATAAAGGTAACCATTAGAGTTTTTATGATCCTTACTTTTGAGGTAATTATGGGTAATTATATGTTATGATGGAAAATGAAAGGCATGAGATAAACATGAGGTTAAAATATGTTATGATCATTTTTGAAGATTTTATATCATTTTGGGGAATGTTTTAAGAATTATATAGTTTTGGAAAAAGGACAACATGCAGACCATGTGACAACCCGTCGCGTCGGACAAAGCTGTGGGAATCGAACCCACAACCAAAGTGCGACTGGTATTTATCACCTACCAATGGACTACGTGATGTCCCTGGTTAGTTTGTATGATTCTTTTTATTTAGATGATTTTATGAATTAAGAGTAAGTTTATTTTGGTTTATCTATGGAAATGATTAACCTATCATGGAGGATATGTGATTAGGTTAATTATTTTTCAATACGAGACATTAAGATAAACTGATGTTGATTGGAGATAAATGTTACGATTTAACTTGGAAGACTATGTGAATATATCCTTCAAATATTTGGGTTTCAATCCTAGTTTGGTTTAATTTGAAGAATTTTATAGACAATTGTTTATCAAATGGTCTTCGTGGAACTTTGGGTTTTGTTGGACAAATTTTGGAGATTAAGAATAGATTTTCTTTTTATAAAGGGTTATCCTTTTCTGGATTATCTGATCATGTACTAACCTTTTAGGTTTTGGTTTTGGTTAAAGTCTAAAGACATGGTATGTATATAGTTCTTTTTTTGGATTAGTTGATTCTCTAAAAGTTGATTATAGTACTCTTAGTGTGAACAAGTCTTCCTAAATACTCGTATTTTGGAAAAAATATTAGTTTGTGTAAGGAATCTAATAAAAGTTGAAAGTCAACATGATAAGTGATTATGTTTTCTTATGAATAAATTCTTCAATAAAAAGTAACTTAAAAAAAATGTTGTCTATTAACTTTTCCTACTGGGGAATCGAATACCGTTTAACCCATCACAAGTTTGTAATTTTCTTATGGTTAACATTCTCCTAAACATGTTTTCTATCACTCTCCATCAGAACATGACCTTATGTTTTTTCCTCCATGTCCATGTTTTCCTACATGGAATCCAAGTATGGGTTAACTTGGGTGACCTCTATACTTATCTTTCTTTATTTTAAAGTGATTGTTTTACCGACTCTTGTTCTGATGTGGGACATTCAAGGATGTTTCAAAGCTTAATTTTAAAATTGCGAGGATACAATTCCCAAAAATGGGAGAAGGATGTAACACCCCATGTAAATAAAGAATATGACATTTTTATATTTATCCATATTTCTGAATAAAATATTAGTATTACTTTAAAGGGGACGCTATGCACAATGGTGTACCCAATACGCAATAATGAGTTTCTTGGGAATCTTGCGTTGCACTCTAATAATAAAATAATATTATTTTAAAAGGTAGTTAACGCCTAACCATTGTAATGGAGGGAATGAATATAACTAACTAAAAAATGATTATATATGTTTTTCAAATATTTTTACTGTTTACAATAAATGTTATAGGATTAAAAATGTGAATGAATCCAATTTTAAGCGTAAACATTCCAATATTCTTTAAAGGTCGATTAACCGCCTTTTGATGGAGAACCTCTTTTAAATACACTTTTTGACAATTTTATGTGTTATATTTTCCAAAAAAAATCTTCTTTATTATCGGGACATCAAAATTTACTTTGTGTAAAGTTTTGGTATTTTTCCAAAAAAGTACAATTTTTAATGAATAGTGATAAATGTTTTATTTTAATTCAAAACCACTTTTAATATAATTTATTTATATGATTAGATTATCTTTTTAATTGTTTTTAAACTGAAATTAGAATATATTTTTACTATTTAACCTAATAGTGGTCATTGAAATTAATTTCACTTTGAAATCGGACTTAAACTAGTGTCAATCTTTTGATACTTTTTGTTTCATAAAAAAATGCTATTTGTTTTGACAGTGGAAATTAATTATTAAATTAATTAATGAAACTTATATGTTTTGAATTTTTTAAAATAGACATCATTTTTGAATTCAGAATATCAAATATAGCTTAGGGTGAACTTTTGTTAATTTTCTGAAAAACTTCAATTTATGATGAATAGTGAAACCACTAAGTTGTACATATAAAAACTGATTTTCCGTTTAAATAAAATTTTTCCATTATTGTGTTTTGAATTTCAAAAATCCAACAAAAATGGTTGTCATTAAGAAGTAAAATGTGGTTCAATGGGATTAAAATAATTTTTTGGTGGATAGTAACTTATTAAGTTTTTAATCGCGATTAGAGGTAATTAGTGTAGTTTAAGGTAAGAATAATGTTTTAATAAAATTAAATGACCTAGACACATTTCATACCCTCATTGGATGTGTCATTTCCTGCCAGGACAATCCATGGGTCAACTTGGGGTCCCCATGGAGCCACTTTGGTTGGAAAATGACATAAATATCTTTTTATTTAATGTTAAAGTAAAAAATGACACCAACATGAGATGTTTAACTAAAACAATATTTAAATGGGGTTATACAAGTCAGATTTTTTACAATAAATAGTCATTAGAATGATAAAAATATTTCATGCATCATAGTATTTTTTTTATAATTTTAAGACATTAAAATAAATTAAATTATTTATGACATCATGATGATGCAGTGATGACCTCATTATATAACGATTTAAATAAAATGGAACGATAATGTAAAATCTGAGACCTACACATGTCCAAAACCTATTGGATGGGTGGATTTCGAACCCTTATCGCCTTATCCTCGAAATAAATCATTGTGGGACCATTAAAATCCTAAACTCATTAATAAAGTAACATTTCTTTGCTTTCCAAGAGTGCCTCTCCCCACCTCTTATAAAAGGCCCCCACCTCTACCTCCTTACCCACACTTCCAAAGCATTTGGATCTTCAAAACCCTGCCCATTTAGTCTCTCCACATCCCTCTCTAACTCCTTGAAGCCTCAATTTGGGCAGAAGTCATCCTAAGGAAGCCTTTGAGCTCAAACAAAAGGGAGTTACCCGATTTTAAGGTAATGTCTTCACTTGTGTCCTTTTGTTTTATTTTGCTTCTCCAACCCCCTAAACCGTTTTTATTCATATCTTTTGTAAAAAATAAAGAATATTAAATATTCTAGGATGTTTTTATAAGAATTAATCGAGCTACACTTACACACACCTTCTTCTAATGGTTAAAGAACATACTATTTCTGTGGTTGGCGATTTTCTGCCTCACGAAATGATAATTGTTCAATATTCTTTTAACACCTTTAAAGGTGTCCATTATGATGTCACTGTATTTTATATATGATATATATGGTATTTATGTTTACTATATGCTTCTTTTATTTATATTTAAACCATACCTTTATTCTTTTCATGTTGTGTAAATGCGATAATTTCATATGAGGAAGTGCGGACTACTGCCCCCTCAAGTGATGTGACTTATAAATGCAATACATGGATTGTATAAAGAATGAAATTAATGAACATATGTGAAATATATGACATATATATTATATTGGAATTATATAATATATATATATATCAATTATTCTTAATTCCATTAATATGAAAGAGAAAAAATGAAAGTAGCGTTCATGTGTACGTACGGCCTACCATCTCAATGAACGGTGCTTTTAATTTTTTTATCTCCAAATGATATGGAATAGTATAAATATGTACTGGATATATATGTTATTTTAATCATTAATACTCTTCTGGAAATTATTTAATTATAACTACATGGACAATCATTTTTAAAACAAGTTCATTTTTGACTCATGTACCAAACATCGGCAAAAACGTCTGATATGAACTAACATTATTAAACAATTATTATAACATTATAATATGTTATATTAACTGAATAATAATATTTATAAGAGGTCCTTAAGAAATTATAAATTTACCAATGTTTATTATTTAGAAATATAAAGAAACGAACAATACAAGTTGGACTTGAGGTAAGGGATCTGACTCCTCTCTTTCTTTTAAAGTACACTCTTTTATGACATTCCTTTTAAAAGCTCATCTTTCTTGTTATTGGGATGTTATATTATATTACTCTTACTGTAATTTTTATGTTCATATGATGTGAGAACCTATTTTCTCTCATCAATCCATTTTGGAAGTTTTGAGTGGCACCGTTAGGCTGCCGTGTTTTCGTAAGAGATCAAACCTCTCTCTTTCTTTTTAAGTACTCTCCTTTATGTCACTTCTTTTAAGCTCCTCTCTGTTATGATGGGGGCTGTTATTTTATATTCCACTTGCTGTAAATTTAATTGTAATATTATGAGAGACCGTATTTGATCTCATCAATCCATTTTGGATATTTTAAGTGGCGTTGTTAGGCTGCCGAGTTTTCGTAAGGGATTTTTCATCTCACTTTTATTCCCGTGAGATTTATGCTACATTTGCCACATTTTCCTTTGAGTGGTGTATGTACTACCCATTATTTTACTCATTGTGTAATATAATTTCATTTATGATTATTTACATCAATTTTGTATTGTCCTTCTTTCACGGGGTGTATGTTTCGAAAGATACCCATGTTGGTAAGGGAACTTTTCGCCCTCCTCTTTTTAAAAGACTTATTTTGTTATGTCTTTTAATTCACATAACATTATGTTCGGATATGTTCTTCTATATCCTTAGTGATTTAAATTTTATGTCCAGCTGATGAGATACCCTTTTTATCTCTCATCATCTCATTTTTTGAATTTTGTAGTGACGACGTTAGGCTGTCAAATTTTTGCAAGGGAACTTCTTAACCCAATTTTGATTCTTTGGGATAAGCTTGTACTCAATGAATATGTCATCCTTTGAATATGTGTGAATGAAATTTTATTTTTTTACACTTAATATCCACTTATATTGGGTGTATTTATATTTTTCACACATAATTTTGAGATTGATTTATCCATAATTTAATGATACCTACTTTATAAGGGATTTCATTGCATTTTACATTTCTATCGAGACTTCATTGTTGTTATGCACCAATTCACTCTTATATGGTGTATATATTGTCCTTTGGAATATTATATCATGTATCCATTTATTCTCATGAAATTATAAAGTTCTGATTAAATGTTATTCCTCAATTATTGTATTAAAGTGTCTCTAATTTTGCTAAAAACCCTTTAACCAAAATATCGCTTTAAATGTTTTAATGATTTGTTCTTATTAATATCCATGTTTTCAAAATGGTTTTAAGAATTTATTTATATGGATATTAATGGATTAAAATTTTAAATTATTCAAGGTGGTATGGGGCACATTGATTCAAAAATCTCTTTATTAAATGTTTTAAATTGTTTTGAAAATGGTTTTTAGAATGGATTCATTATTTCAATATCTTAAAATGTTTTATTGTTTTTGCAATATGGGAATGTTATCTTTAATTTATGCTTAATTTATGTTGTATGATTATGTTATGATTCTTGGGCATTGTTATGAATACGGGTGGTTCCGTGATAATCTAAGGGCGGGTGAGCTCGATATAGCTCTCCAATGCATTGGGTAACACGAAGGAGTGAAACGTTAAGGAATCTCCAAAGAGATTTTGGAAATATACTGTGGTGGTTATTCCAAACGTAACCAAGAGGGTTACTCTCTACGTAAGAATGTTATGAATGCCTCAATTTACCTTTATGTCTTATGATTTCTATGATTTATTCATGATTTTATGAGTTATGTTAAAGTGCTTATGTTTTATGGGTAATGTATGATTTCATTCTTATGTATACATGTACTTATGTTTCATTTCGATATTTTTATATCCCTTACTGAGATTTTTATGCTCATCCCATGTTTTTTTAATGTTTTTCACAGCTCAAGGGAATGTTACATGATATGATGATATTAACAAGGAAGTGTCAAGAAAGAATACATGTTTTATTTTAAATATGTTTCCGTTGATGGGATAAATTAATACTATCATTATGTAACCACTTTGTTTAAATGTGGAATGTAATGCATGTTTTGTGATCTAATTCTATAAAACACTAAACCTGAAAAGATCCTCAATGTGTAATCTTGTAATAACTCAAGATTAAGTAAGGTTTAAGGCTGGGGCCTTATAAAATCAACGTCAAACATGTTTAAAATCCAATAAAGGATGTTGAGGGAGAGGAAAATGATCAGTAATATTTTTTGAGAGAGATACCCCATTTTCATGAAATCGTTTAAAATTCTCACAATTTATAATAGTATTCATTTAAAAGGGATTTTTTAATTAAAGTGTCCCATACCACATTGAAGCTTTTTCAAATAATTATCAATTAAAAACATTCTTGTACACATAGATAAATCCTTCAAATCCTTTTGAAAATAAGGACATTAATTAAAAGGGTTTAGAAAGATAAATCATTAAAACATCTAAAATGACGATCTAGTCAAATAAACCCTCCCATAAAACCTTAAAAGGTTCCTTTTGAAATCATTTTTATAAAATATGGGTATCTATGATAAGTATTTCCCATGATATACTTACACATAAACTACCTCAGATTATAATGAGATTGAGGAAATAACCCTTACCTCGTTGTAATCAATTAAGTCGTATGAAAAATAGTAAATAAAAACCAAATGAATCACATAATATCATGAATATAAATAGAATCATGATAATATATATAAAATGGAAGTACAAAATACACAACATTCAACAAATAGGTGGTGAACAATGGAAATCTCAACGAATTAAAAGTGACAAAAGAAACCCCTTACGTTGCACTTTCCTTTGGTCAAGGGTAAGTTTAAACTCCTGTATAATGACCATTTTATGTTATTAGATTATACCAGGACCATATTAAAATTTATTATATCATCAATTATACATTTATGACTTTATAATACCCATTTAATAATTATTTTCATGTTAAATTAACATTTCAGGTAATAATCGCTTTCTTTATTGTACGCATTTTAATTTGTTATTCTTGAACTTATCATTTAATTCATGATTTAAATAATTCCAGAATATAAAATTTTATTCATATATCATATATATTTATAATATAAATATTTTTAATAGATAGATATAAGAAATGGAAAACACAGTTTATGGAGACGGTAGGCCATACGTACACATAAATGATGTTTCTGTTTTCATGTCGTATTGAACAGAAGTATGTGAATAAGAAATATATAAGTACATAAATACATACCTACATAAATATATATATATATATATCCCCAGTAGAATTTTTATGTCATATATTATATACTTATTAGTATTATATATTTTTATAATCGTCGATGAATGTTGAACGTGGAAATGAAACTCATTGCGTCGTAGAGACGGTAACCCGTACGTATGCACGAGCGACAATATCATTTCCTTAAAGTTGTGTAATTGGATGTTATATTAATTTTACAGAGACATTATCATGTTATATTAATTATTTACATACATATTACTCATCATTATATCCATCCAAATAACATAGTGTTGAATAACAAATTACACCACAGCGTGGAGACGGTAAGCTGTACATACACACGCATGGTGACATTATCATTCATTAGATGGATAGAATAATTAATATAGATGTTCCATATTTATAATAACATAATAGTATATAGAATATACTGGAGTTTTTATTTAAAAATGGAATCAACAAAGAAATAGTACGTGGAAGAGTAAGAGATCTTGAAAGAGGGTGGTGAAATCATTACCTCTATTTCGGGTTCTTCCTTTTGATTTGACCAAAAGGGCTCCATAGGTTGGATTTCTAACCCAAGGAAGGCCTCTAGGATAAAATTATTATATTTGGGAGGATATTTGGGTAGGGTTTGGCCGAGCCAAATGCATTTGGATGTGTGAATTTGATAGAAGGTGAAGTTCCCATTTATAATAAGGGTGAGGGGCACCTTAGGAAAAACAGAAAATAGTTTTTTATAACAATTTCATTTTTGGTTTCTAATGGCTCCGAAATAAATTATTTAAAGGATAAGGTAGTGATGGGTCTAAAATCACTCAACCAATAGGTTTTAGACAGTTTTAGGAGAACATATTAACCTTAATGTTTAGATTTAACTCCTAGTAAAGTAGTTTGACAATTACCATGTCTCTTTGTATTTTTATATTATATGGTTAATAAACATACTATAAAACGCCAATATATCTCCAATTGGTTCATTAATGTAATATATATTATTATAAAAGACTTTTGGCCTAACTGTAGATTTTTAATATTATTATATCAATTAATTATATTATATTTGTTTTAAAAACTATTATATATCAATTTTGACAGTATTTGGTATTTGTTTTTTTTTCTTAAAAACATTACAGCATGATTACTTTGAAAACAATTGATCTAACAAACCCTAATATGTTATATTACCCAATAAAATTAGTGTAATTTATAAAAAGTATCATATTACATTTATTCTATATATATATAATGTCAATTATTATAATCTTTCATTAATGCGTTAATTAATGCATCATCATTGTGTCATAAATAAATTTAATTATTTAATGTCTAAAATTTAAAAAAAAATACCATTATGAAGGAAATCTATTTAACTTTCTAATAAATATTTACAGTCGAATTTATCTTAATTATAACTCTATATTAAGAATATTTTAGTTATTAAACTTTGTTTTTAACTATTTTAACTGTTCATTGAATTAAATAATAATAAATTTCCTAATCTAATCCAAGTGGAATTAAAGGATCATATTTTATTCCTAAGGTTTTTTTTTTGTCGAATGTCACTTATCCAATAGAATTAAGACATGTTTTAGGGTAAGAATAATTTCATTTTTACCCTTAATTACCCTATTTACTTTTAACCGTGGTAAATAAAAGTAATAAATTACTATTCACAAAAAAATTATATTTATCTTTTTGAACCAAATTATTCTTAATGATATCAACTGTGTCTCTAGGATTTTTGAAATTCCACTCATAGAAGCAGTAAAACTATGTTTTATGCCAATTTGCAAATTCTCCTAAGAGGAGTGTAAAAGACAGTGAAATATTCAATAAAATTTTATATATCTAATATTATTACAAAATGACTCCAATGAATTACATTTAACATATATAGGTATTATGTATCTATTTTTACCTAAAATAAATTTAAATAAAATAAATATTTATTTAAATAAAAAGTCGGTTTTAAATAATAAATCAGTGTTTTTCACTATTCATCAAAAATTGCTAGTTTTCATAAAAATACCAAAACTTCACCCTAATATAATTTTAATATTCCGAATTCAAAAATGAAGTCTATTTTACCGAATTCAAAACATATAAGTTGCATTTATTAATTTAAAACTAATTCACATTGTCAAAACCAAAAGGTGTATTTTTAAGAAATAATAACTATCAAAAGATTGACACTTGTTTATGTCCAATTTCAATGTGAAATTACTTACACTGACCATCATTGGGTTAAATGGTAAACATATAATCTATTAATACTTACAAATTATTAAAATTTATAATTTACCACATTAAAATATTTTGATTAAAAAAGTTTTTTTCAGTTAAAATATATTATTTTTCACAATTTACACAAATATGAAATTTATCAGAAAAACACCAAAAATTTATTGAAACTAAATTATTATGTCCCAATTCTAAATAAGAAGTTTATTTTTTCAAATTTAATATATAAAAGTTTCAAATATTGTATTTAAAATGGGTTCACCATTAAATGGCGATAAAAGTGCATTTTTTTGAAAAATACATCTTTTATATGAAAAAAATGAATTATTTCTCAAATTATGTCTAATAAACTCATAATATGGATTCTAAAATTATAAGGACTATATATAGTTCAAAATTCAGTTAATACTATTCATAACCACTTTTGAATGGCTAGTTTGGTATTTCATGGTGCTCTTGAACTCGGTGTTGCGTGTAGTGAATGTTATTGAATTACTTTGAAGAAATAACATACTTTGAAATAATGGGGTGTTAAATTCTTCCCTCCTTAAATAAATTGTGTCCCCACAATTTTAAATTGTTCTTTAAAAATAAAATGTTGAAAATAAAAAATTCTTTTGTGGGAAAACCCACATCAGAAATTGGGATAATAAAATTTACTCTTAATAAGAGGGAAAGGGAAATGGAAGTGTAACCACAAAATTATGATATCGATTAAGAGAAAATTGGTTGCTATTAGAGAAAAATAATTGATGGAAAACATAAATATTTATAGGGAGTGATTGAGGTCATCGATCACAAACAATTGTAGAATCGAGTGCCTCAAAGCCATCAATCGATGATGATTTAAAATATCATCGGTTCAGGAAAACATAAGGTATTAGGTAACACATTTTTTTATGATCCATTACCTACAGATTAATAATTTCTTTCTTCATAGAATAAAAGAAGAAAAAATATATACTTGACAAGTAGAGTTCCATCCTTTAACTAATTTCTACCACAAACTCATCTTACACTCAAAACGACAATAGAACATAAAAAATATTCTATTTATCCTATTCGTATAGGGTTCTGAAAAAATAAATTTATAATTCATCTACCAAACCTTTTAAAAAAACTACATTATTCAATCCATGTCACGACCCGTCCCAGTGGGGCCCGAGCCACAACTCCCCAAGCCCGCCTCCAATAGGCTAGGGGATGGTGACTAGCACCGAGTAGGCATGCTACTAACATGGGAGGAATTGACTATAAACATGTACACACACACACATCTCCATGCACACAAAGTAGAAAAGTAAAAACAACTAAAACGAAAAGATTCATGTATACACTAAAACCCAACCAACAGAGTATGACAGGAAAATAAAGTACAAGAATGTAATACCCTGGGCCAAAAGTTCAAGCCCGCCCAAAAGAGTCATAAAAAATA
Organism: Viscum album; assembly: GCA_963277665.1. Classification (NCBI taxonomy): domain Eukaryota; kingdom Viridiplantae; phylum Streptophyta; class Magnoliopsida; order Santalales; family Viscaceae; genus Viscum; species Viscum album. The sequence continues at coordinate 1,795,983,668 of OY728163.1, read as the reverse complement.
TACAACCTGTAAAGAAAGGTGCTGGGACTGCAATCTTTAACCGTTAGAACACACATCGGCCTATCTGATCTCACTGAGCACTGTTCGGTCCTGGTCCGCCAAGAATCCTATCAAATGATCACTAGTCTTCACAAGACACGACACATGTGGGAAAAGCCCATGCAGGGGTGAGTATAACAATACCCAGTAGGACACCCTGAAACTACAAAGGAATACAACAAGGGAAATAACACAAAAGAAAGGTACAATCATCTCTATACATTATATGTTACAGAACATATAACAAGAATATCCAGATATACTCATACACAAACGACCATTGGAAAACCACCAATAAGATCTATCTCAAAGATTCCACTAAGCATGAAACTGGGAGAAAAAACACCTAGGTATGAAGAGGGAGATATGAAGTACTCGTTCTGGGATAACACACTCCACAAGTATTTGAGAACATGATGCTAAGATAAGGATCACAACCAATAGCCATGGGGTGATTCCGACAACTCAGTCTGAGCTAATCCGCTAAGCAGAGGATCATTGCCCGGGTAAAGATGGTCACGTCGATACCATGACCTCTACCTAGGGTTCCAGGAATGTGTAGAGGATCCAACTCTATGTCTCACTGAGGGGATTCCAACAACTCTATTCAGGAAGTCCTACTGAAGGGATCATACACCTATATGTAGGAAATGATACAGGGAACCTTCAGAAGAAAGACCATGGGGAGAAACCCTAAGGAAATTTGCCCAAGTCACAGAAGGCAACTGGCTCAAGCCATGTATGATTGGTTACATGGCGTTTAGTATGGTTACACTCTGTTTTCCTTGACCCCGGGTACTCCCCGTGTAAATGGCCCGTGTCATCCATTCAGGATGTGTAAAACTCAACTACACAGCATATAGAATAATCACAGGTCGGGTTCCTTGACTCCGGGTACTGCCCGTGTAAACGACCCGTGTTATTTGGATCATCGTAAAGAAAGTAACTACACGACATGTAGAAGACTCACACACTATGTTCGAGCACATAGGACTAACTCCGTGTACGCTGGCCATGTGCCAGTACACGGTCCCTGTCTATGTCGCCTGACTGGGTACCAGCACATGGGGTATCCCGTGTGTCTAGACAGGTCTAGCCGGGGAGGGGTATACACGTCGTGTCCTTGGCCGTGTACCCAACCCGTGTCAGTGTACTCCTGGAGTATATGTAAGGTGGTTCCCTGATGAACACACACCGTGTAGCCCATACTACACAATGTGTAGTCAGGATTTTTCCAGAAACTTCATCTTCCTCCTCACATCGCGGCTGATCCTTCAGATCCACGGTTTCTCCTCCGTTCATCCCGATATTCCAGGGGTTGGTTCGTTTCATCATATGAACACCGAAATGGGTATTTTCATTCCTTGAATAGGATCATAAACCTCAAATGATACGTCCGAAGAAAAATGCCCAAAAACTCATATCTCTCGATTCGCTCCGAATCGTCCGCCGAAACCGTCGTCACACCTCCGTGACATCGCTCCATGGTTGGATATCCAATCTCGGATCGTTGCGCCAACAAACGAATGCACAACGATCGATTTCCTCCAAAAACGTGTAGAACACAACGAATAACGCGAGGGAGAAAATAAAAGAATCATACAAGAGGGACGAACCTCGATCGTTGTTCGTGACGATCCGAGTTCGTCGCCGCTAGATCAAAACCACAACAATCAAAAAATTATAAAACACAAGTATTTGATCTCCGAATAAAACCCCAAATCACTCCCTCTCGCAAAACTATCCATCTGCGGGCTAATAGGTTCGCAGAGTAGTCCACGTTCGTCATAGGAACCAATAATAGGGAAAGAAATATCAAAAACAAACATCCTACATGGATCTATGGAATTGTTTGGGGATGATCTGGTCTCCACGTCGTCTTCGATGGCGAAAATCATCAAGAACATCGTCGCTGCGTTAGGAGGTCTTCTCCAGAGCCTCCAGAGCCGCCAAGGGTTTCAGGGTTATGAGGTTTGTAACCCTGGTCCCCAGCGCAAGCCTTTATTTAAAAAGGATAAAATGATATCTTCTGTAATAGACATAAAAGATTTCGCTGCAGAATAAAATATTTTTAATAAATATTTTATTACTATTACATCTAAAACTAGATTTCACCACCATCCTGTGTCGGCTGATGTTAGGTCTCGCCTAAGATAAAATCATTGTCCTAAACGCAACGATTACTTATGATTTCTGATTTGAGCACTTGTTCGGTAGTTATTCTACTTTTTTAGGAAAACCGCACGCGTGCGTAATTTAATCATTTAATTAAATTCCAACATTTTTTCCAGACTCCCCGGGCCTCGGAAATGCATGCCCTATCAAATCCTGGTCTCAAAATTATTCCCACATAATATTAAAAATAAATCATGGAAAATACGATACATTACATCACACCCACCTTAGGGCCTTTACGTCCCCGAAAAGCCAAAACAAGGGCTGCTCAAAAAGATGTGGGTACTGCACATGAGTCGGAGCCTACCGCTCCCAAGTGCACTCTAGAGATTATTGTGCTGCCACTGGACATGCACTAAGGGAATGGCTTGTCTATGAAGGATATTCTCCTGACGATCCTCGATCTCCACTGGGTACTCAGCAAAGGTCTCTCCATCATCGGTGTCCAGCTCTCCCCTGTCAATTATGTGTGATGGATCATGCACGTACCACCCTAGCTACGACACAAGGAAGACTTTGTGTACCCTGTCCATATAAGGAAGTAAAGACAAGTGATATGCTACCTCGCCAACTCTACTCAGAATCTGAAAAGGGTCGATGAACCATGGGGATAGCTTTCCATCTCGGCCAAATCATCGCAAACCCCGTCGAGGTGAGACCCATGGAAACACATGGTCTCCCTCCTCAAACTCCAAGGGCCTCTCCCTCCTATCGGCATAAGACTTTTTCTGACTCTGTGCAGTCTTAATCCGCTCCTGGATGACATGCACCTTCTCTTTAGTAGCTCTCACCATCTATGGGCCCATTAGTGATGACTCTCCTGGGTCAGTCTAGCAAAGTGGTGACCTGCAAGGTCGCCCGAACAGAGCCTTGAATGGTTCCATACCACTAGTGGAATGATAACTATTGTTATAAGAAAATTACACATGTGGTAGATGATCCTCCCAGCTATGACTAAAGTCATGTATGCATGCTCGTAGAATATCCTCCAGAACATGGATGGTCCTCTTTGTCTAACCATCAGTATGAGGATGAAACGATGTCCTCGATCGTAAATGAGTCCCAAAAGCTTCCTGCAATCCCTTCCTCAACTGGGATGTGAAATGAGAATCATGATCTGAGACGATCGTGGATGGTACTCCATGATGTCTAAATTCTGGTGCACATAGATGCATCCCAATCTCTCTACTGAACTCTTCTCCCGTATGGCTATGAATTGGGCCGACTTGGTGAGTCGATCAACGATCAACCAGATGGCATCTTGTCCCCTGGATGTACACGGTAGACTCATTACTAATTCCATGGATATCTCGTCCAATTTATACTCTATCACCTCAAGGGGCTGAGTCAAACATGCTGGTACCTGGTGCTCAGCCTTTACATGATGACAAGTAAGGCACCGAGAAACAAACACTGCCACACTCTTCTTCATTCATGGCCACCAGAACTGACGTCGGAGGTCCTGATACATCTTTTCCATGCAAGGGGGGCACCGCCATAGGGGATGTATGGTATTCCATCAGAACATCCTCTCGCAATATCACTGGTACTACCAAGGGCCATATGAAAGGAACAATGTGCTCCCCACCTATTGAATATCCATCGGAAGCATCACCCATGGATATCTGAGCACGGAGAGTCTCACAGCTAGCGTCCTCGAGCTGTGCTTCCCTGACTCACTGTTAGAGTGGAGGGGTAACAAACCTCGACTGAAGGTAAGATCCCTCATCTCTATCCATGAAGGATAATTGTAAGGAGGCCAGCTGACTCGTCTCCTCATCCAGCAACTGCGAACTAGATTTCCTGCAGAGAGAATCTGCCACAATGTTCCCCTTCCCAGGTCTGTAAATGATCTCAAAGTCGTAATTGTGGAGGTAGTCAAGCCATCGTCTTTGTATGAAATATAGATCCTTCTGAGAAACGATATATATGATACTCTTGTGATCAGAGTAGATGGTAAACTGCTCACCCATAAGGTATTGCTGCCACATCTAGAACGCGAAGACTATTGCTACCAGCTCAAGATCATGGGTTGCGTAGATCTGCTCGTGGGGCCTCAAATGGCGTGAGAAATAGGCAATCACCTCTTACCTCTGCATGAGGACACAACCAGGCCCGGTTCGTGATGCTTCACAGAACACTATGTACCTGACACCCTCCTATGGTAATCTCAAGATCGGGGCGCTCGTCAGACTCTGTCTCAACTACTGGAAAGCCTACTGGCATCACTCGGTCCACTCGAAAGGCTGCCCCTTTCGGGTCAAAGCTGTCATGGGTGTTGAAATCTTGGAAAAATCAATCATCAATCTCCGATAGTATCTTTCCAACCCAAGGAAACTCCACACCTCCATCACGTTCCGGGGAGGCTTCCATGCAAACACTGCCTCTACCTTGGCTGGGTCCACTGTTACACCATCTGTTCAGATAACATTTCCCAAAAAGTGGACCTCCCATATCCAGAACTCACACTTCATGAGTTTCCCATATAACTGGTGCTCTCGAAGTGTGTCTAAAACCATCCTTAGGTGCCCCGCATGCTCTTCCTCAGACGCAGAGTACACAAGGATATCGTCGATGAAGACCACTACGAATTGTTCTAGATAGGGATGAAAGATCTGGTTCATAAGTCCCATAAACACAGTCGGGGCGTTCGTCACGCCGAAGGAAATCACCAAGTACTCATAGTGACTGTATAGAAATCTGAAAGCCATCTTCGGTATATCCTCATCCCGTACACGCAACTGATGATAGCCTAATTGTAGATAAACATTTCAGAACCATAATTCTTCTCTTAACTGGTCAAAGCGGTCATCGATCCTCAGTAGTGGATACCGGTTCTTCACGATCACCTAATTCAAGCACCGGTAATCCACACATAGCCCCAGGCTCCCGTATGCCTTCTAGGAAAAAAGCACTACAGACGCCCATGGTGAAACAGTGGGTCTCACAAAGACCTTCCTCTGCAAGTATTCCATCTACACCCTTAGCTCACAAAGCTCTGCAGGAGCCATCCGATATGCTCATGCTGATATCGGGGTCATCCCAAGTTGCAACTCAATGCAGAAATCTACCCCCCGTTGGGGAGGTAGTACGGGGACATCCTCAGTAAAGACATCCTCATACTCAACCACTACTACTAGAAACTGGAAACTCAAAAATATGTTGATCCAAGGGCTAGGATAACCAACATATATGAAATCAGTTGTGCCTTCCTACGCACGAGTCCATCCTACGCTTCCTGGATCTCCATTTCACCGACAAAAGAGAACCTCCTTCCATCACTGCAGACACATCGCACCCTTCTCCTAAAACAATCAATCTGGTCATGAACTGTGGATAGCCAATCCATACCAAGAATGACATCGTAAGGCCTCGACGCAATCACCAAGAGGTTCCAACCGAAAAACTCACCTCCAAGCTTCAGGTCACACTGTCTACAAAGGTGTGTGATCTCTAAATCTTCTTCAGTCAGTGTTTCTAAGCATGAGGGTCGTGTCAATAGCTCAACTGGAATCTCAAGGTCTCGAACAATATAAGCAGCAAGAAAGGAATGACTAGAACCTATGTCTATCAGTACGGCATCCAAAGATGAAAAGACACATATCTTACCTATAATCATTCCAAGAGTACCAGGGTCATAAGCCTCTACTCCCTGCAGCTGTCCTTGCCTCTGTCCACCAGATCCCTGAGCCTGGGGTGGACCTCCTGGGGGTGGTGATGGTAAAGGGTCAAAATGTCGTCCACCTCTAGTTGCTCTCCCATCTCCTCTACAGCATCTGCCTCCCCACAGATCTGCCTGCTCCACACACTGCCTCTTCCTTGGTGGTCCATCCGCTACTCCCATGTCAGTAGTTCAGCGGGTCTGAAAATATCGAGTGAGATGTCCACTGCCGTCACATGAGTATCATATTCTCTCTCAAGGATATGTGGATTCACCCTGTGAACCATGTACAACAGTTAACCTATCCTGGGATCTCCTCTAAAAACGTCTCCCATACCTGGGTCCTTGACGTCGGCTCCCTGCTGCCGAGGTCTCCGCTCCATCTTTCCCACTACTGACAACTGCCGGCTTTCCTTGCTCTTCCAAGAAGCAATAAACCACCAAATCTCGCTCGAGCAACCCAAAATAAGTAGGAATGCTTATATGGATGATTCTAGCTCAGATATCTATGTGAAATCCCCGCTCAAAAGTCTGATCTCTGAAGTACTGATCTCTGATCATATCCATCGAGTACCGCGAGAGGTTGTTAAACCTCGATGAATAGTCAACCACTGTCATGGTTCCCTACTGGAGCTGAAGAAGCTCCAGCATATGTGCTTCTCTTAGGGTAACCGGTGAAAAATACTCTCTAAAAAGATGCTCAAACTCCAACCATGAAAGATTCTCCTTGACGTGAGTCCGAATAACCAAACTCCACTATCGTCCTGTCGAGCTCCATAGAAGGCTCACTGCCAGGATCACCATCTGGTCTGCTGGTGTCCAGACCAAATGGAAGACTCTGGTCACTGCCTCAAGGCAATGCTCTACTGCCTAAGTTCAGGCTCACCTCGAAACCTGGGGGGTCTCTATCTCTGAGAATCATGGATTTTGCTCAGCCTGTTCTCCTCCCCTACTAGTACAGCAGGCACAAAACACTACCCTTTAGGTGGTGGAATAACTGTCACACCACCCCAAGGTAAAACTGGGGGATCTGGTCCCTAAATCGAAGCTTCATCACTGAGGGGGTCATCCTCATGGTTGATCTGCTGGATCCTAGCAGGTGTGCATCGCGAAGGCATCCTTTAAAGAAACAAAATGTATCTCCGTCATTGAGTATATCTGGAGAGATGACTCAAGAAGAAAATGGAAACCACAACTCATTCCTATATGATTCATGGACCATTATTTTCCCCTGAAACTAGTTTTCTCATGTTCAGAGTCAAAAAGAATGTAATCAGAGTCATGGTGTATGGATACATTGGTCGCTCGCACCAACACTAGGCTCCCTGGCCTGAAAGCTGAACTCATAACACTTAACATTGTTGCTCCAAACTGACTAACAAACTATCAGTCCTACGGTAGAACCAAATCTTCCTCGGATACCACTTTGTCACCACCTGTCCCAGTGGGGCCCAATCCGAAACTCCCCAAGCCCGCCTTCGATGGGCCAGGGGCTGGTGACTAGCACTGAGTAGGCATGCTACTGACATGGGATGAATTTCCTATAAACCTGTACACACACACACATATCTCTAAGCCCATAAAGCTGAAAAGTATAAACATATAAAAGGAAAAGATGCATGCATAAACTAAAACACAACCAATATAGTACGACACAAAAGAAAAGTACTAGAATGTAAAATCCTGGGCCAGAAAGTACAAGCCCACCCAAAAGATTCCGTAATAAAGTCCAACCTATAAAGAAAGGTGATGGGACTGCAATATGTAACCATAGGAACACACCTCGGCCTCCCTGATCTCACTGAGCATCGTACATTCATGGTCCACCTATAATCCTATCAAAGGTTCACTGGTCTACACAATACACGACAGGTGCGGGCAAAGCCCGGGCAGGGGTGAGTATAACAATACCTAGTAGGACACCCTGAATCCACAAAGGAATACAACAAGGGAAATACCACAAAACAAAGGTACAGTAAGCTCTACAAAATATATGTTACGGAACATATAACAATAATATCCAGACATACTCATACACAAACAACCATTGCGAATCCAACACTATGATCCAGCTCAAAGATTCCACTAAGCATGCAACCGGGATAACACACTCCTAGGTCTAAAGAGAGAGATACAAAGTACTCGTTCTGGGAGAACACATTCCACGAGTACTTGAGAACATTATTGTCATATTTGGATCCCAAAAAATATCCATGGGGTGATTCCTACAACTCAGTCTGAGCTAATCCAATATGCAAAGGATCTACGCCCGTGTAAAGTTGGTCCCGATGACACCAATAACTCTACCTAGGGTTATAGGAATGAATAGAGGATCCATCTCTAAGTCTCATAGAGGGGATTCCAACAACTCTATTTAAGAAGTCTTGCTGAAGGGATCATACTCCTTTATGTAGGAAATGATACCGGGAACCTTTAGGAGAAAGACCAAGGGGAAGAACCCTAAGGAAACTAGCCCAAGTCACAGAAGGCAATTGTCTCAATCCATGTAAGATTGGTTACACAGTGTGTAGTATGGTTACACACCGTGTTCCATGACCCCGGGTACTGCCCGTGTAAATAGCACGTGTCATCTGTTCAAGCTGTGTAAAACTCAACTACATGACGTGTAGAATAATCACACGTCATGTTCCTTGACTCCGGGTACGGCCCATGTAAACGGCCCGTGTCATTTGGCCCATTGTATAGAATGTAACTACAGGGCGTGTAGAAGAATCACAGGCCATGTCCGAGCACCTGGGGCTCACTCCATGTATGCTGGCTATAATGAACCATACATTACATACTTTGTTATTACTTCAGAATTGAAGCACACTTATTAAAACATATAACAAAACCATGAAAGGATTGTATATGTATAGTGGATTTAGAAACTGGGAAACATAAAAAACTGGTTCATAAATCATCTATACTATCTCCCTTTTATTTTATCATATCTAGAGGCCCTTTTGGCATATACTACATAAAAACCTTCTTCCTAAACTGGAGAAAGAAAACATACAAAAGGGTTAGATCAAATGCTCAGTAAGGGTAAACAATAGAAATATCAATCACATCATATTCATTAGAACATAACATTTTTGAAATCTTAACCTGCAAAAGAGTTCATAATTTCATAATCATGGGATAAATCATAGTAGTGAAATGTAATCCCAATTATAATAACTTAAAACATGAAACTTTGTGGTATACACACATAATCATAGAGAATAATTTCTTAGTAGTCAAGACTCATTTCCATGACTATCTTAGCGGAAAAAGTCCATTTTTGAACCAAGTTCACTCCTCGGTTCAGTGTTGTTTCACTAAACTGGTTTAACCTGTCGTTCTAGCCATGTCTATCTCATGAGATATAAATATTTACCCAATGAATTAGAGGGAGATATAGGTCCCACCCATCTCATAATGAAACCATTCTTATGTGTGCCACAAAACCATAAATCATACATCATAGCATAACCCATGTAATAAAAATGGGATTCTTAAACATCATGCCATCATAAGATAAAAGGACATCATAAAAATAATTCCATAATAACATAATCTAATAAATGTAAAAATAGGGATAGAAACATAAACCTATAGTATCTTAGATGGATAATAATTTTTTAAAATGCTTGAACTCCATTCTTGAGTAAAATATCCTTTCCACATAAAAAACATTTTACCTTTAAAATTTCATACAATTTTTAACTAAAATATGTTGATTAAAAATAAACATTAATACTTTTATAGGAAGCTTCATGGAAATAATGTTCTAAAATTCCATTCAGTCCATATAAGTTAAAAAACATTCTTCTCGTACTTTGTCCAGAAAAGTCAAAAAGTACCTCGTAATAAAAATGACAAAATATTCCTTTAATATCTTTTAATAAAAACTCACAAATGGGTAAAATTGGATTTAAAAAATCGTAGGTGGAAGGAAAAAATTTTAAATATTGACGAAACATGGATGTGGATGATAAATATTCCCCAGTAAATTCTGAAGTATAAACAATCTCGGATAAAAATGAGAATGTGATATTTTCCCTTTCCTTAGGTTCGATTTTCTTCGTAAGTGTCCAAACCACCTGTATAATGATTTAAATAATGACATTTAATTATTCCAGAATCATGCTCATTTTTATGATATCATATATGGTCATATTCGTAGCTTCTTATTAGTAATATTTCATTGCTACGTGTTATTCAGGTGTTTATTACTTTTTCTTCTTATGCGTATTGTGTCTAATAAATTCTTATTCTTCTCATTAGTTTATAGATACCTTATTTCCATAATGGTATTAGTGTAATTTATAACATATTTATTCATTCAATTCATTTATATAATCATTATGTGATGAAGATCATGTAGAACGAGTCACATCACATCGTGGAGACAGTAGGCTATACGTACGCACGAGCGATGATATCGTTCCCATGATCGTGGAATTTTATTGAAGTTTATGTATACTATTTCAGAATCAGTATCACTTTACAACAATAATATATAGATATTCTATACACCATTATACCCATCCAAGTAAGGTGTTGGTGGAAAATAGATTACACCATAGCATGGAGACAGTATTCAGTAAGTACGCACGCGCGGTGATTTCATTTTCCATAGGATGGATAGATAGTGAAAAAGGGTTGTTTCATAATTATAATAAAATATCATTATATTAGTGATACTGATGTTATTAATTCATAATTAAACAACTAAATAAGAATAAGTAGAAGAAGAAATAAACTTGAAAGAATCGGTAACAGACATTACATTTTCTTTGAAGCGCCTCTTCTCAACCTTCTCTTAGCGCACTAAATATAGTCATTGAAGAAGAATAAGACCTCTAGTATGTCTCTAGGGAGGTGGAGAAGAGAAAGTTTTAGGGGATGGCCGAGCTTGAAGGCTCAATGTGGTGTGAGGAAGATAGGGAGGAGGTTCCCTTTTATAAGGGAGGAGAGGGGCACCTTTGGAAAAACTAAAAATATTATTTTATTAAAAAGTCATATTCAGTTTTTAATAGCTCCAAATTGATTTATTTCGAAGGAAAGGTGGGGAGGGGTCGAAATCCTCTCAACCAATGGGTTATAGTCATGTTTAGGTCATTATATTAACCTTATCTTTCAGTTTTAACTCTTAGTTAATTAGATTGACATTTACCATGATACTTTGTATTTTAATATTATACTGTTAATAAACATACAATATACATACAAGAGACCCCCATGTAGACCATTAATGATACAAATAATATTATATAAGTATCTTGGCCGAATCATAGATTTTTAGGAATATAATAACAATTAATAATATAATATTTTTTTTAAAAACTATTTTATGTCAATTTTGACACTATTTGGTAATTGATTTTTTTTTTAAAATCATAACAGAATTTTTAGTTCGAAAAAAGTTAATTAAATAAATACTAATATGTCATATTAACCTATAAAATTAGTGGAATTCATAAAAAGTCTTAAATTACATTTATTTTAGTATTTATAACGTCAATTATGTTAATATTTCATTAATAAGATAATTACTGCATCATAATTGTGTCATAAATAAATTAAATTATCTAATTTCTAAAAATTATAAATAAACTACGATTTTGTAGGAAATAGTTTTATCTTTCTAATGAATATTTATAGTCTAATTTATCTTATGTATAACCCTATATTAAAAATGTGTTAGTAATTAAACATTGATTTTAACTATTTTAACTCTTCTTTAAATAAAATAATATTAAATGTCATAATCTAATCCAAGTGGACCTAAATGGTCATATTTTATTACCAAGGTTGTTTTTGGTATAATTAAACATATACATTAAAATTATTACATGTGTTAGGAGAATAATAATATCAATTTTACCCTTAATTACCCTATATACATTTAACTACGGTAAAAAAGTAAAAAGTTACTAATAACCAAAAAAATTTCATCTCATTGAACCACATATTAGTCCTTGATATTAACCACGTCTCTCGGATTTTTTAAATTTTACTCACAAAAGCGGTAAAATTATGTTTTATGTGAATTTGCAAATTCTCCTATGAGGTGGGTAAAAGACGGTGAAAAGTTAAATAAATTTTTTATATATCTAAAATTATTATAAAATGACTCCAATGAATTAATTTGAACTTATATAGGTATTATGTATCAATTTTGATCTAAAATAAATTTAAATAAAATAAATAATTATTTAAATAAAATTCGATTTTTAAATAGTAACCTAGTGGTTTCACTATTAATAAAAAATTGAAAGTTTCCAGAAAAATACCAAAATTTCACCCTAGGCTAATTTCGTTATTCCGAATCCAAAATTGAAGTCCATTTTGAAAAATAAAATTTAAAAAGTGGGTATTACTACTCATAATGGCTAGTTTTAATAATATTTTAAAAGCATATCGTCGTTTAGTGAAACTCGGTATTGCGTACAATGCAAGCTATCGAGGAAGGTCGCTATTGCGTGTAAAGCAAGACAAGCTAGTATTGTGTGCAGTGAAAGATTCCTGTGATGATTTATATAACACAAAAACAAAATATTTCGCATATAAATATCTGGTGTTACAATCTACCCCCATTAAAATGAATTTCGCCCTCAAAATTCTTCACTTTCTAACAAACAGATGAGGATACCTCTCCCTCATCATATTATCAAGCTCCCATTTGATTATTCTAATTGGTGGTTCCTCCATAAAACATTCACCAAGAGAGTGGTATTGTTCAGTAGGACTTTTTCGCTACGATCCAGAATCTCTATCGGTTGTTCTTCATAAGAAAGATCTTGCTCCAGCGGTACAAATTCTGAGATTAGTACATGTGAAGGATTGAGTATGTACTTTCTCAGGAGAGATTCATGGAACACATCATTAACTTGAGAGATATTCGATGGAGGCGCCAATCGGTAAGCTACCTTCCATACATGATCCAGTATTTCGAAAGGACTAATATACCTAGGGCTCAACTTTCTCTTCATTCCAAATCCCATTACTCTCTTCCATGGACATATTTGTAAGAACACTTTATAACACACTTCAAACTCTCGGTCTTTTCTTCAGTTGTCAGTATAACTTTTTTGTTGACTCTATGCTACTCTTATGTGTTGTTGAATTGATCAGACTTTTTTTACCATCTCATCAACTAGATCAGGTCCTAATAGCTTTCTTTCCCCAACATCATTCTAGAATGTTGGAGTCCTGTATTTCTTTCCATAGAGAGATTCATAAGGATCCATCTGAATACTGGAGTGAAAGATATTATTATAAGAAAATTCCACCAAAGGTAGCTGTTGATCCCAACCACCTTTGAAATACATAGAGTAAGCTCTCAACATATCTTATAGAGTTTGAATTTTCCTCTCAGACTGACCATCTATCTGAGGATGATAAGCAGTGCTGAAACTCAACTCTGTATCCAGAGTATGCTAAAGACTACGCCAAAACATTGAGGTAAACCTCGGATCCCGATCAGATATAATGGAAAGTGGTACTCCATAAAATCTTACCACTTATTTTACATATATCCTGGAAAGATTATCCAGAGAGAAATCCTCTTTAATAGCAATGATGTGTGTCGACATAGTATGATGATCAACTATGACCCAGATAGCAATACTACCATTGGATGTTTTAGGAAGTCCAGTGAAAAAGTCCATTGTGATGTTTTCCCATTTCCATTAGGGTATGGGTAATGGTTGTAACATCCCCTTAGACTTTTGTCTCTCAAATTTAACTTGATGACAAACCAAGTATCGAGAGACATATTCAGCAACATTTATTTTCATGCCATCCCACCAGAAGTACTCTATCAGGTCGCTATACATCTTTGTGCTTCTAGGATGAATAGAGAATGAAGAATTATGAGCCTCATCCAGCAGCTCCTTCTTTAATTCTGGTATTGGAGGAACACAAAACCGATTCCTGCGCTTTATTATCCCATCACAATCAAGCTTTAAATCAAGAACATTTCTCATCGTCTTTTGTAACTCTACATCTTCTTTCTATGCCTCTTTAATCTTCACATGTATAGATAGTTGAACATTCATTTGAGAATGATATTATTTTCCCCATCCATTATAATTCCAAGATCCATCCTTTGTAAATCTATAAATATTGGATCTTTTTTGATCCTCATCATGGATAAGCTAGCATGGTCTTGTCGACTCAATGCATCTGCCACCTTTTTTGCTTTCCCATGGTGGTAATGAATTGAGCAGTCATAATCCTTAATCAGCTCCAACCATCTTCTTCGGCACATATTCAGCTTATTTTGTGTGAAAATATAATTTAAACTTTTATGATCAGTATAAATACCACACCTTTCTCCATAAATATTATAAGGCCCCAGCCTTAAACCTTACTTAATCTTGAGTTATTACAAGATTACACATTGAGGATCTTTTCGGGTTTAGAGTTTTAGAGAATTAGATCATAAAACATGCATTACATTCCACATATCAACAAAGTGGTTACATAAAGACAGTATTCTTCATTCCCATCAATGGAAACACATTTAAAATAAAACATGGATTATTTCTTGACACATCCTTGACTCTATAATCTTATCATGTACCTTTCCCTTGACCTGTGAAAAACATTTCAAAAACTTGGGATGAGCATAAAAACTCAGTATGGGTTATAAAAAAAACATGGAAAGGAAACATGGGTTCATATATACATAAGAATGAAATCATACTTTACCCATAAAACATAGGCACTTTAACATACCTCATAAAATCATGAATAAATCATAGAAATCATAAGACATAAAGGTAACTTGAGACATTCATAACATTCTTACGTAGGGAGTAACCCTCTTGGTTACGTTTGGAATACCCATCACATTATATTCCCTAAATCTCTTCGGAGAAACCTTAAAGTTTCAATCCTTCGCGTTACCCAATGCATTGGAGAGCTATAACGGGCTCACCCGCCCTTAGTTTATCACGGAACCACCCGTCTTCATAATAATGCCCAAGAACCATAACATAATCATATCACAAAAACATGCATAAAGGAAACATAACATTTCCACATTTCAATCACGAGATATCAATACAACACATTGATATAAAAACATTATGAAAAACCATTTTCAATAGCAAAATAAAAGAAAAGTAAAACATGGTACTTATTTTTCTTTTAAAAAGAAGGTATGTCTTGTAGAGGAAGCCGAAACTCAAATAATGGTCAGGACGCCGGAGAAGTCGTTGTCGCCGCATACGTACGACAAAAACATTCCCTTTTGTCGTTTAGTAAACGCTTCGTATAAAAATGATTCCTTTTGAATAAACGTAAAAGTCAAAGGGGTTTATACACCGTATAAAAGAAAGTTGTGTATAAAATAAAATATGCCTCAACGAAAAGAGATTGAGACTAAGTCCCATACCTCGTATCCGACTTGTCCCGACCGTTCTTTAATCTCCTGAATAATAAAATTTAGTTAATCTCTACTTGCTTATGAATCTTTTCAAGTTCATTATTCCTTTTATACCATGTTGTGAACATCATGTAATCATTTAAGTTAATAATGTTCATTTTGTCGGTATTTGGTTCTTAAGTCAAAAATAGACTTCTTACACTTACATGTTGTTAATTTGGTCAAAGGTTCATTATATCCATAATGGTATTCATGATTTAGATATCATATATGTCATATATATCCAGTACATACATTCATTTATAATATTACATAATCATTTAGTGGTAAGAAATGAAATGCACCGTTCATGGAGACGGTAAGCCGTACGTACGCATGAACGCTACATTCATTTCTATTTCGTATTTTATAGAATTAAATCATAATGATATAATTGTATATTATAATTCCAGTATAATATCATATATAATATCATAGTTCCATCCTTTATATGTCCCACATATGGTATTTTAACGAATCAAATCACTTTGAGGGGGCGGTAGTCCGCACTTCCTAAAATGAAGATATCGTGTTTACCCATAATGGAAACCATAAAGGTATTCCCAAAATAAAAAAAAACATAAGATTAAGGAAAACATAAACATATAATATATCATATATAAAAATAGTGACATCATAATGGCCACCTTTGAAGGTGTTAAATGAGTATTGAACAATCATCGTTTCGGGAGGCAGAATTTCTCCATCCACGGAAACCGTATGTTATTTAACCATTTGATGTAGTTGTGTGAGAGTGTAGCTCAAATAAATCTTATAACAACATCCTAGTGTATTTAAGATACTGTTGTTGTTACAAAATAAGTAAATAAAAAGAGTTTAGGGGGTCGGAGAAGCAAAATAAAACAAATGAACATGAGAGAATGAATTACCTTTAAAAGTGTAACTCCTTTTGATTTGATCCTAAAGGCTTCCTCTGAAAGGATTCTGCCCAAAGGGAATCATCTAGGATGTGGAGAGGGATGTGGAGAGAGTAAATGGGCAGGGGTTGGCCGATCCAACGGCTTGAGAAGTGTGTGAAATGAGGTAGAGGTGGGGGCCTTTTATAAGAGGAGAGGAGGGGCACTTTTGGAAAGTAAAGAAATATTACTTTACTTGAAAATGTGTTTCGGTTTTAAAATGTCCCACATTGATAGAATTCGTGGATAAGGTGATAAGGGTTCGAAATCCACTCATCCAATTGGTTTTTGACATGTGTAGTTCATATATTTTACATTATCTTTCTATTTTATTTAAATCATCAAATAATGATGTCATCGCTGCATCATTATTATGACATAAATAATTAAATTTATTTAATGTCTAAAAATTATAAAAAAAATACCATGATATAGGAAATATTTTTTTATTTCCAATGACTATTTATAATCAAAATTTGGACTTGTATAACCCCACTTAAAAATTGTTTTTGTAAAACATATTATGTTTGTGTCATTTTCACTTTAACATTAAATAAAAAGTAATTTATGTCATTTCCCAACAAAATTGGATCCATGCGGTCCCCAAGTTGACCCATGGAATTTCATGGTCGACCATGACACAACCAATGAGGTTGGGACATGTGTCTAGGTCATTTCATTTTATTAAAGTATTATTTATACCTTAAACTACCCTAATTACCACTAATCGTGATTAAGAACTTAATAAGTTACTATTCACCAAAAAATTATTATAATCTCATTGAACCACATTTTAATTCTTAATGATAACCATGTATGTAGGATTTTCAAAATTCAATACACATTAGTGGTAAACTTTCATTTAACTGAAAAATCAGTTTGCTTGATTACCACTTAGTGGTTTCACTATTCATCAAAAATTGAAGTTTTTCAGAAAATTACCAAAAATTCACCCTAAGCTATATTTGATATTCCGAATTAAAAAATGAAGTCTATTTTACAAAATTCAAATCATATAAGTCACATTAATTAATTTAATAATTAATTCCCGCTGCCAGAGCAAAAAACGTGTTTTTACAAAATAATAAGTATCAAAAGATTGACACCAGTTTAAGTCTAATTTCAAAGTGAAATTGATTCCAATGACCACCATTGGATAAAATGGTAAAAATATATTCTAATTTCACTTAAAAACCAATTCAAAACATAATCTAATCATATAAATAAATATGGTTAAATAGCAGTTTTGATGTAAAATGCAGTATTTTTCACTATTCATTAAAAAATGAACATTGTCAGAAAAATACCAAAAATTCACACAAGGTAAATTTTGATGTCCCAATAATAAAGGATAAGTTTATTTTGACAAACACAGTTTATAAAATTGTCAAAATATAGATTCAAAAATGCTTTTCCATCAAAAGGCAGTAAAACAATCTTTTAAGAATATTAGTGTATTCCATGCATAAGATTGTATTTATTTTCATTTTAAGCCTCTATAACACTATCTTAATCATTAATAGACATAGATAAAAATATCTATTATTCATTACTTACTTGGGATGTTACATCCTTCCCCCCTTTAGAAAATTGCGTCCCCACAATTTATTTACTTATCGAATAAATGGGGGTACTTATCCCTCATTGCATTTTCAGATTCCCATGTTGCCTCTTCAATAATGTGGTTTCTCCACAAAACCTTTACCTTCTTAATCACCTTATTCCGTAACACTTGCTCCCTGTGGTCAAGAGTCTGGACCGGTTGTTCCTCATAAGATAGGTTCTCTTCCAGCTGAACTACCTCTGGACTCAAAACATGAGATGGATCTGCATATACTTTCTCAACATCGAAACGTGAAAAACATTGTGTACCTGAGATAAACTCGGAGGTAAAGCCACTCGGTATGCAACTGATCCATCTCTCTCCAGAATTTCATTTGGTCAAATGAACCTCGGACTCAACTTTCATTTCTTACCAAATCTCATCACACTTTTCCAAGGAGAAACCTTGAGAAAAACATGATCACCTACCTCGAAAGATAAAACCTTCCTCCGGTTATCCGCATAACTCTTCTGCCTGCTCTGAGCTGTTCTCATGTGTTTCTGAATCAGCTGAACTTTTTCTGCCATCTCTTCTACCAATTCTGGTCCCATCAACATTCTTTCACCCACTTCATCCCAGAAAGCTAGAGTTCGACACCGCATCCCATATAATGCCTGAAATGGTGCCATCTGTATACTGGAATGAAAACTATTATTATATGAAAACTAAACCAAAGAAAGATGTTGGTCCCAACTTCCCTGATTATCCATAGAACAAGCTCGTAGCATATCCTCCAATGTCTGAATTGTTTGTTCTGAATGCCCATCTGATTGAGGATGAAAAGCTGTACTAAAATTTAATTCAGTACCCAACGACTTCTGAAGGCCTTTCCAAAAGTTAGATGTAAACCTAGGATCACGATCCGATACAATGGAGAGAGGAACTCCATGTAACCTGACTATCTCTTTAATATACAAACGGGAAAGTTGATCAAGAGAGAAAGTTTCTCGTATAGCAAGGAAATGAGCAGATTTGGTCAAGCGATCAACAATAACCCAGATTGCATTATTACCTCGAGATGTCTTCGGTAATCCAACAACAAATTCCATGGATATATTCTCCCATTTCCACTCTGGCACTGGTAAAAGCTGAAGCATCCCTTTCGGTAACTGCCGCTCTTCTTTAACATGCTGACAAGTCAAACACTTCACAGTAAAATCAGCAATATCTCTTTTCATTCCATCCCACCAGTAATACTCCCGCAGATCTCTATACATCTTAGTACTGCCAAGATGAACTGAAAACGGAGAACTATGAGCTTCACATAACAACTCTCTCTTCAACTGTGAATCACAAGGCACACACAATCACTTCCCAAATCTCAAAACACAATCATCATCAATGTTGAATTCAGGCAACTTACCTTTCTGAACCAGCTCTACCTTTTTCTGCAACTCACTGTCTTGCTTCTGTGCTTGCTTGATTCTATCTCATAGAGATGATCTCACTCATACCTGAAACAAAACAGAAGGAATTCCTGCACCAACAACTTCTATTCCAAATTTCATCAAATCGTTAACCAAAGGATCACGTTCCAACCGCAACATTGTTAATGAAGCATTACTTTTTCGACTCAAAGCATCAGCCACTTTATTTTCTTTTCCCGGATGGTAATGAATTGTACAATCATAATCTTTGATTAATTCCAGCCATCTCCTTTGTCTCATGTTTAACTCTTTCTGAGTGAATATATACTTTAATCTTTTGTGATCGGTATATATTTCACACTTTACTTCATACAAATGATGCCTCCAAATTTTTAAAGCAAAAACAACAGCAGCTAATTCCAAATCATGTGTAGGGTAATTTACCTCATGAGTTTTCAACTGTCGTGAAGCATAAGCAATTACCTGATCATTCTGCATTAGGACGCAACCAAGTCCTTTCAATGAAGCATCACTGTATATAACAAACTCACCATTCCTGGAAGGTAGTGCCTAAACTGGAGCATTCACCAATCTTCTTTTCAATTCCTGAAAACAGTCATCACATTCTTTTGTCCAGATAAACTTAACAACCTTTCGATTTAGCTTAGTCATTGGACTAGATAACCGTGAAAAATTTCTAACAAACCTTCGGTAATAGCCTTCCAAACCAAGGAAGCTACGAATCTCGGTTACATTTGTGGGTCATGTCCATTCTTCCACAACTTTTGTTTTTGAAGGATCAACAGTTATTCTATCTTTAGAAACAATGTGACCAAGGAAAGAAATTTTTTGCAACCAAAACTCACACTTGCTGAATTTCCCATACAGTTTCTTTTCTTTTAAGGTTTGCAAGATAACCCTTAAATGTTTTTCATGCTCCTCTTTACTTTTAGAAAACACCAAAATATCATCAATGAAAACCACCACAAACTTATCCAGGAACTCATGGAAAATTCTATTCATTATGTCCATGAATACAGCAGGTGCATTGGTTAGCCCAAAAGGCATTACTACAAATTCATAATGGCCATATCTCGTATGGAACGCGGTCTTCGGAATATCTGCCTCCTTTACCTTCAGCTGATGGTACCCCGATCTCAAGTCAATCTTTGAAAAAAACTGAGCTCCCTGGAGCTGATCAAACAAATCATCGATATGAGGCAAAGGATATTTGTTCTTAACAGTGATATTATTCAAGGCTCTATAATCAATGCAAAGTCTCATAGAACCATCTTTCTTTTTAACAAATAAAACAGGAGCACCCCATGGTGATGTGCTAGGTCTAATGAAACCTTTCTCTAATAAATCTTGCAATTGCTCCTTCAACTCTAAAAGTTCAATTTGTGCCATTCGATAAGGGGGTTTTGAAATTGGCTTAGCATCAGGAACTAAGTCAACAGTAAACTCAACTTCCCGATCTGGTATTATTCCAGGCAACTCATCAGGAAAAACATCAGGATACTCATTTACCACTGGCACATCATTAATCTGAACAGTTCCTTTATTTTCAACGACGTGTGCAAGGTAACATTCATTTCCATCTTTTACTTGTTTCTCGGCCCCTTGATATGTTATCAAAAGTAAGGGTTCATTCTTGTAAACAAAATGAAAGTCTTTCTGAAAAGAAACTTCTTTAGCTCTACAGTCAATCTTAGCATGGTAAATAGAGAGCCAATCCATACCCAGGATAACATCAAACTCTACTAGAGGTAGAACAATAAGGTTTGCAAGTAGGTTCATTCCACATATAAGGATAGGAAGATTCTTATAAATTCTTTTTGCCTCGACACTTCCCCCAGGTGTTTTTACCAAAAGTTCAGGAGTCATTTATTGAGATGGTATTCCAATTTTACTAGAAAAGGTATTAGATATGAAAGAATGTGTAGACCCCGAATCAAACAACACACTGGCATAATCTGAAAAAACAAACAAAGTACCTGATACAACTTCATTTGATGGCCCGACATCTGCTGAAGTAGTTGCTAAGGATTTCACCACCCCTTTCTGCTTGTAGTCTAACTGCTTCCCATCACTCAAGCTCTTTGTCGGACACTCGTTTGAATAGTGACCCATCTCATTGCACTTATAACATTTCACTAACTGTAAATCAAATTTGTTCTTACCTTCATCTTGATCCTTTTCATTGCAATCACGAGCCTTATGTCCCATCTTACCACATCGGTAGCACTTTCCAGAATTCAGAAGACATTCCCCAGCATGCCTTTTTCCACATTTATCACAAACTGGAAACTTAGTTTTCTTACCATCAGACTTTTTTGAAGAATTCATACCTTTCTCCTGCCACCTCGGTCTCTTCTTCTACTGGTAGTTATAGAACACTTGGTCATCGGAAAACTCCATTTCCACCTTCTCAGCACATCAAACAAGATTTTCATAACTTTTAAACTCACGAGAAGCTAATTCCCTTCGATACTTTGGCTTTAATCATGAGTAAAAACGATTGATTTTACTATCAAGGTCCCGGATAAAATTTGGAGCATACCTTGCCAATCGAGTGAACCTTTCTTCATAGGCAGCCACTGAGTCTTCCTCTTGCCTCAATTCCAAGAATTGCTTTTCCATCCTAAGTCGAACAGCCTTAGGAAAATACTTCTCAAGAAACATACCTTTTAATCCATCCCAGTCAAGAGCACCAATCTCATCGGCGTCCTTGATATTTTTAACCATAGACCACCACTGATCTGCATCACCCTCCGAACGGTAAATAGCAAGACTAACCTTTTGATTGTCTGAACACCCCATGACATCAAAAATCTTCTCTAGTGCTTTAATCCACCCTTCAGCTAGCACAGGGTCAGATGATCCTCTGAATGATGGTGGATGTTTCCTCATGAAATGTTCCACCACTGACATTTTCCTCTGCGGTTGGTCTGGCTGATCTCGTGTATGGATACCAGCACCATTTATCGCTTGAGTCAACTGCACCATTACTGCAACAAACTGTTCAGTTCCAATTCCGACCATCTCAGGATGCTGATTCGGAAGGTTATTTCCTTCTGTATGCCTTCCTAGCACTGCTTCCCTATTTCCTCTGCGGAAAACCATTCTGAACAAACATGTCTTAGATGAAGCATCATGGTAATCTTTAAATGCTATATCATTTCAAAAAAATAATATATTTTTGGATAATCATTTAATAGAATTGTAACTCCTAAAGTTATCTAAACCGACCTTTGATACAAACTATAAGGCCCAGCCTTAAACCTTACTTAATCTTGAGTTATTACAAGATTACACATTGAGGATCTTTTCGGGTTTAGTGTTTTAGAGAATTAGATCATAAAACTTGCATTACATTCCACATATCAACAAAGTGGTTACATAAAGATAGTATTCTTCATTCCCATCAATGGAAACACATTTAAAATAAAACATGGATTATTTCTTGACACATCCTTGACTCTATCATCTTATCATGTACCTTTCCCTTGACCTGTGAAAAACATTTCAAAAACTTGGGATGAGCATAAAAACTCAGTATGGGTTATAAAAAAAACATGGAAAGGAAACATGAGTTCATATATACATAAGAATGAAATCATACTTTACCCATTAAACATAGGCACTTTAACATACCTCATAAAATCATGAATAAATCATAGAAATCATAATACATAAAGGTAACTTGAGGCATTCATAACATTATTACGTAGGGAGTAACCCTCTTGGTTACGTTTGGAATACCCATCACAGTATATTCCCTAAATCTCTTCGGAGAAACCTTAACGTTTCACTCCTTCGCGTTACCCAATGCATTGGAGAGCTATAACGGTCTCACCCGCCCTTAGTTTATCATAGAACCACTTGTCTTCATAATAATGCCCAAGAACCATAACATAATCATATCACAAAAACATGCATAAAGGAAACATAACATTTACACATTTCAATCACGAGATATCAATACAACACATTGATATAAAAGCATTATGAAAAACCATTTTCAATACCAAAATAAAAGAAAAGTAAAACATGGTACTTATTTTTCTTTTAAAAAGAAGGTATGGCTTGTAGAGGAAGCCGAAACTCAAATAATGGTCACGACGGCGGAGAAGTCTTTGTCGCCGCATACGTACAACAAAAACATTCCCTTTTTTCATTTAGTAAACGCTTCGTATAAAAAAGATTCCTTTTGAATAAACATAAAATCAAAGGGGTTTATACACCGTATAAAATAAAGTTGTGTATAAAATAAAATATGCCTCAACAAAATGAGATTGAGACGAAGTCCCATACCTCGTATCCGACTTGACCCAACCGTTCTTTAATCTCCTCAATAATAAACTTGAGTTAATCTCTAATTTCTTGTGAATCTTTTAAAGTTCATTATTTCTTTTATACCATGTTGTGAACATCATGTAATCAGTTAAGTTAATAATGTTCATTTTGTCGGTATTTGGTTCTTAAGTCAAAAATAGACTTCTTACACTTACATGTTGTTAATTTGGTCAAAGGTTAATTATATCCAGAATGGTATTCATGATGTAGATATAATATATGTCATATATATCCAGTACATCCATTCATTTATAATATTACATAATCATTTAGAGGTAAGAAATGAAATGCACCGTTCCTGGAGACGGTAAGCCGTACGTACGCATGAACGCTACTTTCATTTCTATTTCGTATTTTATAGAATGAAATCATAATGATATAATTGTATATTAAATTCCAGTATATTATCATATATTATATCATAGTTCCATCCTTTATATGTCCCACATATGGTATTTTAACGAATCAAATCACTTTGAGAGGGCGGTAGTCCGCACTTCCTAAAATGAAGATATCGTGTTTACCCATAATAGAAACCATAAATGTATGCCCAAAATGAAAAAAACAGAAGCTTAAGGAAACCATAAACATATTATATATCATATATGAAAATAGTGACATCATAATGGCCACCTTTGAAGGTGTTAAATGAGTATTGAACAATCATCGTTTCGGGAGGCAGAATTTCACCATCCACGGAAACCGTATGTTCTTTAACCATTTGATGTAGTTGTGTGAGAGTGTAGCTCAAATAAATCTTATAACAACATCCTAGTGTATTTAATATACTGGTGTTGTTACAAAATAAGTAAATAAAAAGAGTTTAGGGGGTCAGAGAAGCAAAATAAAACAAATGAACATGAGAGAATGAATTACCTTTAAAAGTGTAACTCCTTTTGATTTGAGCCTAAAGGCTTCCTTTGAAAGGATTCTGCCCAGGAATACTCTAGGATGTGGAGAGGGATGTGGCACTTTTGGAAAGTAAAGAAATATTACATTACTTGAAAATGTGTTTCGGTTTTAAAAGGTCCCACATTGATATAATTCGTGGATAAGGTGATAAGGGTTCGAAAGCCACTCATCCAATTGGTTTTGGACATGTGTAGTTCATTGATTTTAAATTATCTTTCTATTTTATTTAAATCATCAAATAATGATGTCATCGCTGCATCATTATTATGTCATAAATAATTAAATTTATTTAATGTATAAAAATTATAAAAAAATACTATGATATTGGAAATCTTTTTATATTTCCAATGACTATTTATAATCGAAATTTGGACTTGTATAACCCCACTTAAAAATTGTTTTTGTAAAAAATATTATGTTTGTGTCATTTTCACTTTAACATTAAATAAAAAGTAATTTATGTCATTTCCCAACAAAAGTGGATCCATGGGGTCCCCAAGTTGACCCATGGCATGTCATGGTCGGCCATGACACAACCAATAAAGTTGGGACATGTGTCTGGGTCATTTAATTTTATTAAAGTATTATTTATACCTTAAACTACCCTAATTACCACTAATCGTGATTAAGAACTTAATAAGTTACTATTCACCAAAAAATTATTATAATCTCATTGAACCAAATTATACTTCTTAATGATAACCATGTATGTAGGATTTTCAAAATTCAATACACATTAGTGTTAAACTTTCATTTATCTGAAAAATCAGTTTGCTTGATTACCACTTAGTGGTTTCACTATTCATCAAAAATTGATGTTTTTCAGAAAATTACCAAAAATTCACCCTAAGCTATATTTGATATTCCGAATTCAAAAATGAAGTCTATTTTACAAAATTCAAATCATATAAGTCACATTAATTAATTAAATAATTAATTCCCGCTGCCAGAGCAAAAAGCGTGTTTTTACAAAACAATAAGTATCAAAAGATTGACACGAGTTTAAGTCTAATTTCAAAGTGAAATTAATTCCAATGACCACCATTGGATAAAATGGTAAAAATATATTCTAATTTCACTTAAAAACAAATTCAATACATAATCTAATCATATAAATAAATTAGGTTAAAAAGCAGTTTTGATGTAAAATGCAGTAATTTTCACTATTCATTAAAAAATGAACATTGTCAGAAAAAAAACAAAAAATTCACACAAGGTAAATTTTGATGTCCCAATCATAAAGGATAAGTTTATTTTGACAAACATAGTTTATATAATTGTCAAAATATAGATTCAAAAATGGTTTTCCATCAAAAGGCAGTAAAACAATCTTTTAAGAATATTAGTGTATTCCATGCATAAGATTGTATTTATTTTCATTTTAAGCCTCTATAACACTATCTTAATCATTAATAGACATAGATAAAAATATCTATTATTCATTACTTACTTGTGATGTTACAAAGATAATCCCTCCAAATCATTAATTCAAAGACTACCGCAGCTAACTCCAAATCATGATTTGGTTAATTTTGCTCATGGATATTCAACTGTTGTGAGGCATAAGCTATCACCATATCGTTTTTCATGGGATCACACCTCAATCCCTTTTGGATGCATCACTATAGATCACAAACCATTCTCCACTAAAAGGCAGTGTGAGCACAGGTGCACTGGATAACCTTCTATTAAACTCCTTGAAATTCTCTCTACATTCCTATGTCCAAATAAACTTAACTCCTTTACGAGTCAATTTGGTGATTGGGTTAGATAATCATGAAAAATATTTCACAAAATGTCGATAATATCATTCAAAACTAAGAAAACTTCAGATCAAAGTTACTATTCTTGGTCTCGACCATCTTTCGATAACCTCTGTTTTTGATGGATCCACAGATATCCCCTCTTTTGAGATTATGTGACCCAAAAATACAACTTTTTGAAGCCAAAATTTACAGTTGATAAATTTGGCATAAAGCATCTCCTTTATCAGGTCATCAATGCAATTCTCAAGTGATATTCATTTTCTTCCTTGATCTTTGAATAGACAAGAATATCGTCTTTAATGACTAACACAGAATGATCAAGATAGTCTCTAAAGACTCTATTCATTAGATCCGTGAAGATAGCAGGGGCATTAGTAAGACCAATTGGAATCACTATAAATTCATATTGTCTATACCTTGTACGGAAAGCTGTATTAGGTATATCCCCCTTTTGACCATTAATTGATGATACCCAGAACGAAGATCAATCTTGGAAAAGTATTGAGCTCTGTATAGTACTTCAAATAAGTCATCAATGCGCAGGAGAGGATATTTGTTCTTGATACTGATCATGTTAAGTTATCGATAATAAATGCAGAGTCTCATTGATCCATCTTTCTTCTTAACAAATAGAACATGTGCTCCCCAAGGAGACACACTACGACATATGAATCCTTTATCAATATTCTCTTGGAGTTGCTTATTCAATTCCTACAACTCAATTGGGTCCAATCTATAAGGTTTCATTGAAATCGGTAGAGCACTCGGTACGAGTTCTATTGAAAACGCAACTTCACGATTTGGTATAAGACCATGAAATTCATCCGGAAAGACGTCATCAAACTCCAGTACAATGGGAATATTAATAATCGTGAGATTCTCACCAACCATTTGAGATAAATAACCTTCATTTAGTGGAATCAAGACACATAAGATGGAAGAAATTTCCACTGGAAGGTTGTGTTCATCCTTGCATCGATAGAATATCATAGATTGACTTGGAATATGATATGTGACTTCCCTTATTTGGAAATAGATATGAGCTCCATATAAAGAAATCCAATCCATGTCAAGAATCACATCAAATTCCACTATAGAAAGGATCCCAAGATTTGTAGGAAGCACATTCCCACAAACTTCAATCAGAGAATAATTATAAACTTTTTATGCGACTATTGTGCCATTAGGAGTTGTCACAGCTTACTCAACATCTAATTGTTGAGGTAATAGAGTGATACCCGTAGAAAATTCTTAGAAATAAATGAGTGGGTGGAACCAGGATCAAATTAAACATTGCTACTTTAGAGTGGATGGTATGTGTACCTTTCACCACTTTGTTATCGTACTCCACATCGCTTATAGAAATTGAATGTGAGTTTCCTTTCTATTTAGCCTTAAGAGTTTGTTGACGTCGGTCATCATAAAAAACCCATAGATTAGAGCATTGATTAACACAATTCCCCATTTCCTTGCACTTGTAACATTGAAGTGTAGAAGGTGCACTCTTTGTATCATTTTCTTTGTTCGCATCAATAGACATCTTATTCCTATCATTGTGGCATTCAAATGACCGATGAACTTCGTTTCCACATTTGAAACATTTACTTGTCCCTTTAAGACAACTCCCTCCATGTTTCATTACACACATTGTGAATAAGGGAAAACACATCTTCTTTTCAGCGTGGTCTTTATATTTTCCTTTTAATTCTATTTTCCTCTTCTTATCAAGCCCATATAACTGATGGGTTACTCCAATCTCCATCTCAACTTTGAGAGCACATCGAACTATTTCCTCGTAGCTATTGAACTCCCTTATTCCTAATGCCCTTCGAAGACATGGTTTTAAGCCAATAAATAATGGATCAATCTTACTCTCCAGTTGGATAATAATCCCAGAAGCGTACCTTGCACGTCTTGTAAAATTTTCATTGTAGGTAACAACAGATTCATAATCCTTTTGATTCAGTTCAAGAAACTCCTTCTCCGTATTTTTTCGAAGAATACGAGGGAAGTACTTATTGAAAAATACGTTCTTGAACTCGTCCCATTCAATGGAATCAATTTCATCTCTTGGACTCGTATTCTTGATAACATTCCACCATTGATCACATTCACATTCTAAATGATAGACTGCTAAGATGAATTTATCATGTTCAGAACATTGATGAACTGAAAAAATATTTTCAGTAGTACTGATCCATTTTTCAGAAACTAATGGATCAGTAGACCTGCTGAATGATGGTGGACGTTGCCTCATGAAGGATTCAACAAAATGTTGCTCCTTCTATTGCTCATTTGGAAGTCTTGTATGATTCATAGCTTGAGAATCTTGTGTGATCATGGCTACAAGATTTTGCAATCTAGCTCCCATAATTTTTTGTTTCTCAGGGGGAAAATCATTGCATTTCCCGTCGCATTCCGCATTAACATGGTTTCTTCTGGTTCCAGCCATTAACTAAATCCAAGAAGAATAGTGTGAGGAATACTAATTATAATAGGAAAACCACATAATCAAGACTAAAATGTAACACATAAGGTCTTATCTTAGGGTATTCATGTCCATTTTTAAAACACAAAGATTGTGTTCTATGCTTAGATATATCCTTAGGGTTCTTACTAAGGCTTCCACATCCTAGTTTCTAAAGGGTGACTATAACGTTCCTCTAATACCAACTATAACTACCCATACATTACATATATTGTTAGTACATCAGAATTGAACCACACTTATTACAACATATAACAAAATCATGAAAGGACTGTATAGGTATAATGTCTTTAGGAACATGGAATCATAAACAACTAGTTCATGAATCATCTACATTGTCTCTCTTTTATTTTATCATATCTAGAGTCCCTTTTGGAATGTCCTACTTAATAACCTTATTCCTGACCTCAAGAAATAAAACATACAAAAAGGTGATCTCAAATTCTCAGTAAGGGTAAACAATAGAAATATCAATCACATCATATTCATAAGAACAAAATATTTTGGAAATCTTAACCTGCAAAAGAGATCATAATTTCATAATCATGGGATAAATCAAAGTAGTGAAATGTAATCCCAATAATAATAACTAAAAACATGAAACTTTGTGGTATACACACATAATCATAGAGAATCATTTCCTAGTATTCAAGACTAATTTCCAAGACTATCTTAGCGGACAAAGTCCATTTCTAAACCGAGTTCACTCCTCATTTCAATCCTGTTTCATTGAACCGGTTTAACCTTCCATTCCAGCCATGTCTATCTCATGAGATATAAATCTTTACCCAATTCATTAGAGGTATTTATATGTCCCACCCATATTATAATGAAACCATTCTTATGTGTGCCACAAAATCATAAATCATACATCATAGCAAAACCAATGTGAAAAAAATGGGATTATTAAACATCATGCCATCATAAGATAAAAGGACATCATAAAAATAATTACATCATAACATAATAAAATCATTGTAAAAATAGGGATATAAATAGAACCCTATATTATCTTAGATGGAAAATAATTTTTATAAAACGCTTGAACTCCATTCTTGAGGAAAATATCCTTTCTACTTCAAAAACATTTTTCCGTTTAAATGTAATACAGTTTTAAATTAAAATAAGTTGATTAAAAATAAACATTAAAACTTGTAAAGGACGCTTCATGGAAATAACGTTTCAAAATTCCATTCTGGCCGAATAAGTTATGAAAAACATTCTTCTCGTACTTTGGCTGAAATAGTCAAAAAGTACCTCGTACAAAAAACGACAAAAGATTCATTTCATATCTTTTACTAAAAACTCACCAATGGGTAAAATTGGATTTAAAAAATTTTAGGTGGAAGGAAATAATATTACATATTGAAAAAACATGTATGTGGATGATAAAAATTCCCTAGTAAATTATGAATTAAAAACAATCACGGATAAAAATGAGATTGTGAGATTTTCCATTACCTGAGGTCTGATTTGCTTCATAAGATTCTGAACCTCCTGTATAATGATTTAAATAATGTCATTGACTTATTTTATAACCATACTCATTGTTATGATATCATATATGGTCATATTCTTAGCTTCTTATTAGTAAACTTTCATTGCTACTTGTTATTCGGGTGTTTATTACTTTTTGTTATTATCCGTGTTTTGTCGAATAAATTATGATTAATCTCATTAGGATATAGATACCTCATTTTCAGAATGGTATTAGTGTAATATATATCATATTTATTCCTTATATTCATTTATATATTCATTATGTAATGAAGATCATGTAGAACGAGTCGCATCACATCGTGGAGACGGTAGGACATACGTTTGCACGAGAGATGATATCGTTCCCATGATCATGGAATTGTATTGAAGTGTATGTATACAATTTTAGAATCAATATCACTTTACAATAATCATAAATAGTTATTATCTGCACCATTATACCCCTCCATGTAAGGTGGTGGTGGAAAATATATAACACCACAGCGTGGAGATGGTATTTTGTACGTATGCACACGCGATGATTTCAATTTCCATAGGATGGATATATGGTGAAAAAGAGTTGTTTAATACATATAATAACATATCAGTATTTTAGTGATACTTATGTTATTACATCATAATGAAAAAACTAAAGAAAAAAAAAGTAGAAGAAGAAATAAAGTTGAAGGAATTGGTAACGGACTCTACCTCTTCTTTGAAGCGCTTCTTCTTAACCTCCACTTAGGGCACTAAAGATGGCCTTTGAAGAAGACTAAGACCTCTAGGATGTTTCTCGGGAAGTGGAGAGGAGAAATTGGTAGGGTTTGGCCGACCTTTAAGGCTCAATGTGGTGTGAGGATGAGAGGGAAGTGGTGCTTCTTTATAAGGGAGGAGAGGGGCACCTTTGGAAAAACTAAAAATATTATTTTATTATAAAGTCATATTCGGTTTTTAATAGATCCAAATCGATTTATTTCGAAGATAAGGAGGTTAGGGGTAAAAATAATCTCAACAAATGGGTTTTATACAAGTTTAGGTCATTATATTAACATTATCATTTAGTTTTAACTATTAGTTAATTAGATTTCCATTTACCATGTCACTTTGTATTTTTATATTATATAGTTAATAAACTTACCATATACATCCAAGCGACCCCCAAGTGTTCCATTAATGATACACCTATCATGATATAAGTATCTTTTCTAAATCTTATATTTTTAGGAATATAATAACAATTAATAATATAATATTTTTTTAAAAAACTATTTTATGTCAATTTTGACACTATTTGGTAATTGATTTTTTTGAAAATCATAACAGCATGATTAGTTCGAAAAAAGTTAATTTAATCAATACTAATATGTCATATTAACCTATAAAATTAGTTTAATTCATAAAAAGTCTTAAATTACATTTATTTGAGTATTTATAATATCAATTATTTTAATATTTCATTAATAAGATAATTACTGCATCATCATTGTGTCATGAATAAATAAAAATATATAATGTCTACACATTGAAAATAAAATACCATTATATAAGAAATCTTTTTATCTTTATAATGAATATTAATAGTCGAATTTATCTTATGTATAACAATATATTAAAAATGTTTTAGTTATCAAACTTTGATTTTAACTATTTTATCTCTTCTTTAAATAAAATAATATTAAATGTCCTAATCTAATCCAAGTGGACCTAAATGGTCATATTTTATTCCCAAGGTTGTTTTTGGTCGAATTAAATTTATCTAATCGAATTAGGAAATGTGATAGGGTAATAATAATATCATTTTTACCCTTAATTGCCCTATTTACTTTTAACCGCGGTAAAAAAAGTAAAAAGTTACTATTCACCAAAAAAATATTTTAATCTCATTGAACAACATTTAAGACCTTGATATTAACCCTATCTCTTGGATTTTTGAAATTCCACTCACAGAAGCGGTAAAATTATGTTTTATGTGAATTTGCATATTCTCCTAGAAGGTGGGTAAAAGACGGTGAATAGTTCAATAAATTTTTATATATCTCAAATTATTATAAAATGACTTCAATGAATTAATTTGAACTTATATTGTTATTATGTATCAATTTTGTCCGAAAATAAATTTAAATAAAATAAATAATTATTAAATAAAATGTCGGTTTTTAAATAGTAACCTAGTGTTTTCACTATTCATCAAAAATTGAATGTTTTCAGAAAAATACAAAAATTTCACCCTAGGCTAATTTCGATATTCAGAATCCAAAAATGAAGTCAATTTTGGAAAATAAAATTTCAACAAGTGGGTATTACTATTCATAACGGATAGTTTTAATAATATTCTAATAGCATATCGTTGTTTAGTGAAATTCGGTATTGCGTACAATGCAAGCTATCGAGGAAGGTCGCTATTGCGTGTAAAGTAAGCCATGATAGTGTTGTGTCTAGTGAAACATTCCTTTGATGTATTATATAACATAAAAAAAAAATTTCTCATAAAAATCTCATGTGTTACACTGGACATGTGCCCGTACACGGTCTCTGTCCGTGTCGCTAGACCGTGTACCCGCACATGTGGTATCCTGTGTGTCTGGCCGGGTCTGGCCGCAGAGGGGTATACAGGCTGTGTCCTTGGCCGTGTACCCAACCCGTGTCCGTGTACTCTCGTATTACATGCCAGGTGGTCCGCCGATGAACAGACACCTTGTAGCCTATACTACATGCCGTGTAGTCGAGATTTTTCCTGAAAACGTCGTCTTCCTACTCGCGCCGCGGCTGATCCTTCGGATCCACAGTTTCTCATCCGTTCATCCCGATACTCCAGGGGTTGGTTCGTTTCATCATAGGAACATCGAAACTGGTGTTTTCGGTCCTTGAATTGGATCATAATCCTTGAATGATCCATCCGAAGGAAAACGCACGAAAACTCATATTTCTCGATCCGCTCTGTATCGTCTGCTGAAACCGTCATCGCACCTCCGTGACATCGCTCCAGGGTTGGATCTTCAATCTCGGATCGTTGCGCCAACAAAAAAATGTGCAACGATCGATTTCCTCCAAGAACACGTAGAATGCAACAAAGAACGCGAGTAATAAAAAACAAAGAATCATACAAGAGGATGAACCTAGATCATTGTTTGTGATGATCTAGGTTAGTTGCCACTAGATCAAAACCACAACAATCAACAGATTATAAAACGTGAGAATTTGATCTCCCAATAAAACCCCAAATCACTGTTTCCCGCAAAACGATCGATCCACGGGCTATTCGGTTCGCAGATTAGTCTGTGTTAATCATAAGAACTATGAATGAGGAATTGAAAATAAAAAATGAACATCCTACCTGGATCTGTGGCATTCGTTGGTGAAGATCTGGTTGCCACATCATCGTCGCCGGAGAAAATCATCAAGAATCTCACCGCCGCATTGGGAGGTCTTCTCCAGAGCCTCCAGATCCGCCAAGGGTTTCAAGGTTATGAGGTTTGTAACCCTGGACCCCTACACAATCCATTATTTTAAAAGGATAAAAAGATATCTACCGCAACAGACATAAAATATTTCGTTGCTGAAGAAAATATTTTTAATATATATTTTATTACTGTTACATCCAAAAAATATATTTCACCACCGACCTGTGCCAGTCGATGTTAAGTATCGCCTAAGGTAAATCACTTTTTTGAACGCAACAGTGCCTTGGGATTTTCGATCTGAGCACCCATTCGGGATTTATTCCGCTTTTTCAGGAAAAACACACGTGCGCATAATTTAATCATTTAATAAAATTCCAACATTTGTTTCGGGCTCACCGGGCCTCAGAACTGCATGCCATGTCAGATCCTGGTCTCGAAATAATTCCCACATAATATTAAAAATAAACCATGGAAAATCTGAGACATTACAATCCAGCACATCACATGGGCCAGTGGTAGTTGATAAACCCTTATCGCCCTTCAGTTGCAGGTTCAAGTCTCGTGGCCTTTTCGGACGCGATGGGTCACCGCCCGTCCTTCGGGTTGTCCTCTTATAGCAATCCAAAAATATTCTCAAACTATAATTATCCAAAATACTTATGTCCAAACTCATAGTTCAAAATTTATAAGGTAGGTAAGCACAATGAAAATCCTTTTTCCACGTAATAACATGTTAACACCTTCATCATGTGTTTCCATAAAAACCATATTGATTACATTCATTCTCCCTTATTCCTTATAGAATACATGATATACTCCTTCTATCGGAAATGTTGTAAACTCCCACAATGACGAAATATACAAATCATTAATCAGTTTTAATGTAGTCACGAATATCCAATATAATTTATCAAAATCAACCATATCTTATTCCAAAATCACTACCTCATTATTAGGACCATATTAAGGATTACCTTTCATTCAAACATGTATTTTCAAAAAAGTGTAGCTTACTATTAAGCCACTTTTCTTAAAAAAATATGATATCAAATCCTCAATAAAATAGTACTACAGTATAATCCTTATTTATCTACATAATTCATATAACCAGTATATTGTAGATACAACACTAAAATGAAATTATTCTATAATAAAAACATATGAACACTAGGAATTCCACATCATCTGAGGTAGTATCATAACTTGATTATTATCCAATAGCATCATTTGTGGTATACTCTGATGACTGGGACATTGGTTTCCGTAGTGTCCCAACTCCTTTCATATGAAGCATTTTACATTTTAAACCTTTTTCTTACCCTTGAAATCAATTACTTGGTTTCCTTTTTTCTCCTAACTTATAACAAACTCTCATTCCCTTGAAGCATATACCATGGTGATTCTTTCCACAGTTATCACATAAGGGAAAATCCTTCTTTTACCTCTTCCCTTTATCCATATTTCTCTCTTCCATCCTTTTCTTCTATTTCATCCCTTCAAAGCCACAGTATTCAGACAAATCATTACTTATCTTATTAATACATGATACTATTTCTTTATATGTTGAGAATACATCTCAGACTATTTTCCTTAAAAATTTTCGCTTAATACCTTGAAAGATATGATCCTTCTTACTCTTTGGATCATACGTATTGATGGAGTTCATATTCCTTTTACTGGGCATTATTTCAATACAATGGAATACAATAGGTCAATTTATGAATTGAAATGAAATATTCCAAACTTGTAAAATACCTAATGTAAATTGAAATGTTTATGGATATAATCCATAATCATAAAAATATTTTCCTTGAGGAGGTATATACATGCAATTAATTCATAATTATTTGTAAAGAAAACGAGAATTCTCCTAAGCATATCCCCCGAGAGTGTCATAACCAAGAGTGCAGCAAGACCCATTTTCGTGCACCAATTCCCGTTTGAGTCTAGCTCAAAGCGGTGTTTTCATGTTTTACCTCTTTGTACATCTGTGCCAGACCTGCATCTACCTGCTCGTATCTAGATAGGGATATATTCTTTGGGTAAATCAAAAAAATTCTACAATATCGAAATTCTAGGCAGTTATTCCATAGTAATCCTCAGAGTCTATCTTAGGTCTATGTGCTCTAATCCGAGATTATCTAAATCTATATTTCAAGGTTTGTACTAAACTTCCTCTGAATCCAACTGTAAAGCCCCGACCTGTGTTACCTAGATTCGGTGCATTATTTTAATACATTGGCATGTTTACAAGTAATCATGTCCCAAAAGATAGATCCGTTTACCAGTCTTGGAAAATATAATACATACATAGACGTTACATTACCCTTTATAACATACAAAAAAATCCTTTGATAATTCCATTGATCCCTTAGCTCAACTGTACATCTCAAACATAAAACACTTCTTTGGATCCTGGAAAAATAAAACATAATAAATGGGTGAGCTCGGATGCTCAGTAAGGGTAAATAATTTAGCAGAAGCTATAAACATTTAAGGAAAATGTATAATAAAAAAAATCCTTTTTAAAAATAACCATGAACATAATATGGAAAAAATAAATCTAATATCACCATATAAACAAGCTTATGGATATTCTTCTAGTCGAATAATCACCTGTAATAACTAATTTCTTACTGAGGGAATTCCTAACGTCGAACATCATTACCACATAGTCAAGGCCCTATGCTAAAACTACAAA
The DNA here is from genome assembly GCA_963277665.1 of Viscum album. Taxonomy (NCBI): domain Eukaryota; kingdom Viridiplantae; phylum Streptophyta; class Magnoliopsida; order Santalales; family Viscaceae; genus Viscum; species Viscum album. Next base: position 1,795,947,376 of record OY728163.1, on the reverse strand, counting down.
TAATGTTTTTGTCAAGGATTTGTTCCAAGACACTATTTTGTCTCATGAGACCTACTGATGCATCGAGGAGCTATAGAGGGCTCCACTCGTCACTTACTAAGTCCACTTCATTCCTCATATGAAAAGTTTAAACATAACATAAACATTCATATTAAAACTAGCACACAAAATGTCAATACAAACACCATAAAACATGAATGGTGTAAAAATAGAACATCCATATTCAAACATATCCTAACTAATTAAATACAACATGGATGATTTTATTATAACAAATCAACTTCAAACATGTTTAAGTTCCATTAAATGATGTTGACATAGATGAAAATTATCAGTAAAATGCTTTTAGAGAAATACCCCTATTTAATGAAATCATTTAAAATTCTCACAATTTATAAATATATTCACTTAAAATGGATTTTTGAATCGAAGTGTCTCATAACACTTTTAAATTTTATAAAATAATTATAAATTCAAAACATTCATGTTCATATAAATAAATCGTTAAAATCATTTTGAAAACATGGAAATTAATTATAAGGTTTTAGAAAGATAAATCATTAAAACATTTAAAATGATGATCTAATTAAATAGAACCTCCCATATAACCATAAAAGATTATTTGTGAAATTATTTTTATAAAATAATGGTATCTATGATAAGTATGTACTAGAAAATACTTACACATAAACAACCTCAGATAATAATGAGATTGAGGAAATAACCCTTACCCCGTTGTAATCAATCGAGTCATATGAAAAATAGTCAATAACCACAAAATTAAAAAATATATATCATGAATATAAAAATAATCATTATAATATATATCAAATTTAAGTACACAATACACCACATGTAATAAATATGTGGTGATTAATGGAAATATCACGGAAATAAAAGTGAGACATGAAACACCTTACATTGCACTTTTCTTTAGTCGAGGGTATGTTTAAACTCTTGTATAATTACCATTTTATGTTTTTAGATTATAACATGAACATATTCATATTTATTATATCATAAATGATTCATTTATGAATTTATACTACCCATTTTATTATTATTTTCATGTTAAATTAACATTTCAGGAAATAATCGCTTTCTTTATCGTAGGTATTTTAACTTTTTATTTCTGACCGTATCATTTAGGTCATGAATTAAATACAAACAGAATATAAACCATGATTCATAAATAATATAAATTTAGAATATAAATATTTATAATATATTTTATATATGAAATTGAAAACACCGGTTATGGAGACGGTAGGTCGTACGTACGCATAAACGTTGTTTCAATTTTCATACCTTATTTAACGGAAGTAAGGGAATAAGAAATATGTAAGTACAAAAATAAAAAAATAAAAAAGTATATAAATATATATATTTCTAGTAGCATTATTATTTCATATATAAAGAACTTATTAGTAATATATTTTCTTATAATAGTCGATGAATGGTGAACGTTGAAATGAAGATATCTCATCGTGTCATAGAGATGGTAATTTATACGTACGCACTAGAGACAATATCATTTCCTTAAAGGTATGTAATTGTATGGTATATTAATTTTAAATAGACAATAGAATGTTATTTTCATTATTGATATACATATTACTCATCATTATATCCATCCAAATAACATAATGTTGAATAAAAAATTACACCACGACGTAGAGACGGTAAGCCATACGCACGCACGCATGGTGACATTATCATTCATAAGATGGATAGAATAATGAATGTAGTTGTGAAATTTCTATAATAACATCATAGTATATATATGATACTAGAGTTATTATTTTAGAATGGAAACAACAAAAAAAGTAAGTGGAAGAATAAGAGAGCTTGAAAGAGGGTGGTGAAATCATTACCTCTTCTTCGAGTTCTTCCATTTGATTTGTTCAAAAGGGCTCCATAGGTTGGCTTTATGACAAAAAAAGGATTTTAGGATAATGGTAGTATAGTTGGGATGATATTTGGGCAAGTGATGGCCAAGCCAAATGTCTTTGGAGCTGTGAATTTGAGAGAAGGGGAAGTTCCTTTTTATAAGAGGGGTGAGGGGCTCCTTAGAAAAAAATTAAAATATTATTTCATAATAAATTAATTTTAGGTTTATAATGGCTCAAAATGAATTATTTAAAGGTTAAGGTGGATATGGGTCAAAAAAACTCAACCAATAGGTTTTATTCAGTTTTTGGTCACCGTATTACCTTTAACTTTTAGTTTTAACTCTTAGTTAAATAGTTTCACATTTACCATGTCTCTTTGTATTTTTATATTATATTATTAATAAACATACAATAAAATAAAAATAGAACCCAAATTGGTTCATTAATGTCATATATATTATTATATAATTCTTTTGGCCGAACCTTATATTTTTAGGAGTATTATATCAATTTAACATATAATATTTCTTTTACCAACTATTTTATGTGAATTTTTACACTATTTGGTATTCATTTTTTTGTTTAAATCATATCAGTATGATTACTTAAGAAAAAAATTGATCTAACAAACCATAAAATGTAATATTAACCTATAAAATTAGTTTAATTTATAAAATGTCTCAAATTACATTTATTTGTTTATCTATAATGTCAATTATTTTAATCTTTCATTAACATGATAATTACTTCATCATCATTGTGTCATATATAAATTTAATTATAAAATGTCTGAAAATTATAAAAAAAATACCATTATGTAGAAAATCATGTTAACTTTATAATGAATATTTATAGTCGAATTTAACTGATGTGTTACCATATATTAAAATGTACTAGTTATTAATCATTGATTTTAACTCTTTTAACTCTTCATTGAATTAAATAATAATAAATCTCCTAATCTATTCCAAGTGGACCTAAAAGATCATTTTTGTTTCCTAATTTTGTTTTTGGTCAAATTACAGTTATCCAATTGAATTAGGACATGTGTTAGGGTAAAAATAATATCATTTTTACCACTAATTACACAATTTAATTTTAACCGTGGTAAATAAATGAAAAATGTTTCTATTCACAAATAAATATTTTTATCTTATTGAAACACATTTTTCATAATTATATCAACCATGTCTCTATGATTTTTCAAATTCCACTCATAGAAGCAGTAAAATTATGTTTTATGCGAATTTGCAAATTCTCCTAGGAGGTGGGAAAAAGACGGCGGAATGTTCAATAAAATTTTATATATCTAATATTATTACAAAATGACTCCAATGAATTAAATCGAAAATATATAGGAATTATGTATCAATTTTTACCTAAAATAAATTTATATAAAATAAATAATTATTTAAAAAAAGTCGGTTTTAAACAATAACTCAGTGTTTTTCACTATTCATCAAAATTGGAATGTTTTCAGAATAATACCAAAAATTAACCCTAAGATAATTAAAATATTATGAATTTAAAAAATTAATTATATTTTACAAAATTGAAAACATATAAATTGAATTTATTAATTTAAAATTAGTTCTCATTGTCAAAACCAAAAGGCATATTTTTAAGAAATATTAACTATCGAAAGATTGACACTTGTTTATGTAAAATATCAAAGTTAAATTACATACAATGACAAGTATTGTATTAAATGGTAAAAATATAATCTATTTATACCTCCAAACCATTAAAATTTATAATTTAACACTACAAATTATTTTTAATAAAAAAGTTTTTTCAGTTAAAATATTGTATTTTTCTCTATTCACCCAAATATGAAGGTTATCAGAAAAACACAAAAATTTTATTGAAACTAAATTCTTATTCATTATTCTAAAGAATAAGTCTATTTGTTAAAATTGAATATATAAATGTTTTGAATATTGGATTTAAAAAGTGTTCACCATTAAAAGGCGGTAAAAGTGCATTTTTGAAAAATACATCGTTTATCTGAAAAAAAAGAATTAGTTCTTACATTATGTCATAGAAACTCATAATATGGATTATAATGTTATCATGATTATATATAGTTCAAAATTCAGTTAATACAATTCATAACCGCTTTTGATCGGCTAGTTTTGTAAGTCGTGGTGCGCTTGAACTTGATGTTGAGTGTAGTGAAAGTTATTGAATTACTTTGAAGAAATAACGTACAATGAAATATAGGGGTGTTAAATTAAGAACCCGTAAAATATTTATAAGTATAACTATAATATATATGGGTCTATTTCGGTTTATCAATGTGAGTCCTGAAGGTGAGAATATGCGAGTATTGGAGTTATACTTTTTTAAGTGTGGTTGGTGGTAAACTTCTAAATACATAAAATAACAATAATAAAAAAAGTACATATTAGATTGAAATTGATACCAAGGAAAACCAAATTTGAATATAAAATATGGTGTGGTTAAAACCTATATAAACAACAAAATTTATAAAATTATATATTTTATTTTGATAAATATATTTTAATTTCACTCCCTTTTTTATAGTTTTATCATTAAACTATAAAAAATGATTTTTACCATAGTTATTATTAATTATGACTAAAATTAATGTGGAAGCATTAAAAAATTGGGCATTATTATTATAAATATGGAAACTATTTTTTAAAATTTTATTTTTAATATTGTAATAATTTTTTTTTAAAATCATTCTTTTAAATCAATACTAAAATGATTTTTAGAAATATGTATTCTTTGGCAGAACGGTATATTTGGTATCATTCCATTAATATTCAAAACCTTTAATTAAATGTTATATTATTTTATTTTTTATATTATATTAAAATTTGGTTGAAATGATTCATAAATTTTCTTTAAATCAATTTTTTTATCAATAAACATTTCATGTAAAAGGGTAGTTTTTTAATAATAAAATATGTGTTTACCATCAAATAATATTATTATCATAATTAACATGGTGTTAAAAAATGAATAAAAATTAAAAATGTGTACCAAATTATTTTTCATTAGATTAGTAATATAAATAATATTTTTAAATGAAACATAAATGATAAAAAATAAATCTTATAAAAATACCATAAAATAGTTCTTCCTGTTCAACAATATTACCTAAATGAAATAGAAAGTATTTTTGATAAATATATATCATTTTATTAAAATATAGTGTGATTAATTTTATGATTTAAATATGTTATTCACATTTATTCGGAGTTAATTTCTTCAAAATCTATCAAACAAATTGACATACTAGATAGAAATACATTCTAAAATACCAGGTTCTTACAGTGAATTCATGTGTGGTCTTCTATATAAAATATTTATTTTTTATGGATATATTACTTGTATAATTATTCATATTTGATAAATAGTTTATTGTATCACCACTCTTTATGAGGGGACACCATATGAGAATGAATTTTAACACTTATCATTCAATTTGAGAATTAATTTTATCTATGAATTTGTTAATATATGGGGAATAAACATTGTTGACTATTTAGGGATTATATAGAATCTATGAATGAGCCTTGTGATAAAACAATTACTGATGATATTCTCTATTCATGTGTTATTTTATATCCTTCGATCATCATTGAATTATGAATTCCATAAGATTTTTAAGATGGAATCTATAGAATCATGATTATGGATGCAATAGTGTGACCATGGTCATCAAGCATTATGGTGATAATGGTTGGATGATTTGTCATATTTTATTCTCTTTAATGTAAATTTTGAGATATGGAACGATCAATACACATATATTAATATGTTAATTAGTAATTAATGTGAAATATTCTCTTTCACTATGTTTTTTTCATTCATTGTGTAATTTTTTGGTAATTAATGTATTTTTTAATTTTTAATGGGAGGAAACGCTGGTAGTGTTATTTGAGTAGTTGGTATATCATTAACATGTCACATACAATTGAGTGAAATATTGATGGATGTTCCCATTATGTATTGGGTTGATAATTTTAATTTAGGGTTCCTTATAATATGTGAAGAGGCATAATCATAATATATTAGCAAAATAATTTTTATTAGATTGTTAATCAATATCTCCTTGAATTGGACTGATTTTTCTTGTTTTTAATACTATTATTAGTAGATTCGTTGTTATATTTTTAATATAATAGTTTCATTCAAGTCCTATAATCGGGTAAATCTATCTATGCCTTATATTAAGGTTTTATTTGAGAATTCATGTTTTTAGTAAAACATTATAGGTGTATCATGATAATACTGACATGTTTTAATGATCATATGAAATTTTAATTGGTGGTTTATATGACCATCTTAAATAGAATTCATACGGGTGTTTTATTTGAATATGATAGATTCTATTATTGGGATTTTTTGGATTATTTATCTCATATATAATTATATATTTTAGACCCATGTGTTTGGTTATTAACTCTTGAATGTTGGTCGTCAATGATATTGCTCATGACCAGGTATTCTCTTAAAAGTCCATTGATATTTTCTATTTAGGTGGAGATAATGAAATAGTTAATATGAATTTATGGTAGTTTTGTTTGATATATAAATGAAATATTGGAGAATGGTTCACAATGTCAAATGATGATGTCATGGAAACAATAGATTATGATGATGGAGAAATTTAATTTTTTTTGTTCTTTTAGATTACTAATTATTAATTCCTTGTAATGGATATGTCCTACTGTGGGATATTATATTAGAAATTATTATCTCCCCCTATTTATTTATATGGAAAAGATTATCTTAAATGTGATTTTTACGTTCCCCAGCTCTATGAGTATTTTCATGTAATAATAATAACCAAATATTTTGATTAGTCATCCATTGGATAAATATCATAAAACATGTTTTTCTCAATTTCAAATTAATCCTGAGTAATTGAGATAGGTTATCATTTTACCTTGATGTAATTTTAATAGATCTAATAATTTAGCTTTCTATCGTGTTTCTTATTTTTATTATAAAATTTTAGAATTTGGGGATTATATAATTGTATGTGATCACTACATGGAATTATATTTCATTTTATCAAATACCATTACCCATATTTGAATCCCTGATTTTCTCAATGGATATTTAAATATTTATTAATATATTTAGTGGCTAGAATAATCATTATGGAACATTTTATTAATGAAAATAAATTATTATTAAATGTCAATGTCTGTAAATTATATATAAATGATGTATTGGATCATGGAACAAAATCATTCATATAGTTTTTAATTATATCATTACCAAAATATATTTTTTTTATAATTTTCAAGTGACACTAATCCATTAAAAAACAATTTTTATTTATTTTTTATATAATAAAAATTATTATATATTTATATTATGAAAAAAATATAAAAACTACAAATATATCCTATGATTATTCGGTGTAGCCTATTTCAAGGATTTTAAATTTATAACACAAAAATTTATTAGGATAGGTAGAAAGATGTTTTATTTGTGAAATGATACATGTTTATAAATGTTTCCCTATTTTTTCATCATAACCAAATTTGGTTTTTAAAATATTAATATCACTTAAATTATATTTATTATTCAAAAAAATATCTTTTTAATAGTATCAAAATGATTCAGTATCATTTGTATGAAAATTTGTATATTTGTAGGGACTATAAAATTATCCTAATGTATTTGGGGAAAATATATATAATAAATGAGAGGTTAAGTGAAATGATAATTACATATAGTGTTGTTACTCATTTCTATCTCTATACCTTGAGTGTTATAAAATGGTTGATTGTTAAGTAATAATAGAAAATATATCCATTATTCCATAATATATTCGAAGAATGTATTCTTGTTTCACTTCCCTCTTTCAATCACATCGACTACCCAGATGTGGCTACTAAGTTCCTCATGGTACCATAGTATCCCCACTAATAATGAGGTCTACATCAGATTCAATCCATAAGGTGTATTGGAAAGTGTTTTAGTCAATTTAGTATCTTCAAATTGGAACTTTCTAACTTGATGATTTTATATTAAAACAATATAATCATAGATTCAAATAAAATGATCTCAAAGTTCAATTGAAAAATAATATCTATAATATTCATTCTTCTTAGGAGATAACTTATATAATCCAAATCCATCATAAATTCTTTGCCTTTCTAAAAAAATAAATTTCACATTATAATTCTTCTGTAAAAGATATTTTTGACTTTAATGTAGTTTTTTACAATGATAACCACTAAAAGAGAGATATATGATACATGGATATTGACAAAGATCAAGAGTGTGCTTCCAAACAACAATTATGAGTGAAGGGTTTATTTATCATTGTTATGATCAATGGATTTATATAACATACCTCTCTAGTTTATGGGGTGCAGAAAAAGGGAATCACATTGAGATTTATTCTCACTCCTCAATTCTATTAGATCCCACATTATATTTCCACATTTCATCATTTTACATCGACTCAAATTGAGGAAAAATTTTTATTCATTATTTTCCATACATTAATTTCATTTATATAATCATTAATATATCAAATAAAATTTATCAATTATTTTTAATTCGATCTCATGCATTATTATTTCAAAATATTTTTTTCAAAAATAAATAAATAATTTATGTATAAAAATTTAATGGGAAATAACCCACTTGTTTCCATTTTCATCAACCAACAATTATTATTAACGGTTGGGAATAATTTTTTCAAAACTATTTTCCCATAATACAAAATTACTCTCAACTAATTTTTCTATCTCTTTATTGAAAATATATTGTTTTTAAAATTTGGTTTCATTTTTTAATTTCATTATTATTTACTTCTTTTAAATCAAGATATTATTCCATCATCTAATTCTTATTCTCACATCCATATTTTGAATGAATCTTCAAATTCATATAGGAAGAATAAAATATCAATGTTTATTGCTATAATTTATCTCCCTATAAGGTAAAAGGTAATTCTTTAGTATATTCCCACCAATGAATATTATGAAATGTTGATCCCCATAGGTATCAAAAAAATTTAATTAAATTATAATTTTATGAATGCAATAGAATATAGTATTACCTAAAATGATTTCAATCATATTATATAAGGGAAAACTATTATCATATTTGGAAATTATTAGAAGTCAAAAAATAATGAAAATATAATGTTATGGAAAATAAAATGGATATGTAATATTTATATTTCATTATGACCATTGTGTAATCAAAATAATATATTACCACTCTGATATCATGATTTATTAACATATTTTATGGTTGAATGTCCCTCGATGACGAGTTATCTATAAAAAGATCATAATGTAAATCCATTGAGTATTACCTTTCTCCATGGTACCTAAAAGAAAATCCATTCAAGAATTAAAATACATAGAGATAATAGATTTAATGAAACTAATCATCTCCCAAATGAATTAAAGAATCATTTTTCAATGAAAAGAAGAGGTGAATGTGAATGAAACTAAATATTTCAAGAGTCCTGTTAACAACAAAGATAATAAGGAAGAATAGTCTTGTGGTTAAGATTTAGAATATGCAGTCTTTTTAGGAACACGAATAGATTCCTCAAATTGATGAACTACCACAAGTGATCATAAAATAAAAACCAAAAATAAATAACATGATGTTACCTAATATGAATGTAAAATGATAGGTCACATCAAATAAGAGAGACCCATATATAAGATGAATCTCAATGAAAATAAATATGATAAATATGATTTTAGATTCACAACATGTAGTTATGGTCATGAATCTATGGATTAAACATCTTCATCGACTTCTGGTGACCTAATCACAATTTTCCAAATATTACATGATAATAAACATAAAGAGGTTAGTAACCCTCTTCCCAATTCATAACCCTCCTCTTCTTAAATATAATTTTCGCACCCTTCTTTATTTTCATTGACAATAAATCACCATAATTATAATGATTTAAAATTATATTTAGGAAAGCATTAAATTGATGAACGTAATCATAAACCATTATATGAACCACTCAAAAAGAAACATAAGATTATTTTTAAAAAAATATCATATCATAAAAGAAAAAAAACTCTCTTCAAATAAATTTATGATCTCTATAAAAAACTAGATTACGATAATCTTTATACAACCTCTAATGATCTAAAAAATTACCCTTTCAATTTCAATGAATTTGACGAAATTTAACTAAATCCTTTTTGATATAGAAAACACAGAAAATATAGATTCTACATTGGATACTCTAAAAGTGATATAACATCTAAAACTCAATCGAAAACAACATTTCAAATATGTTTCTAACAATGTAAATTAAATAATAATTTCAAATAAATTTATCAAATAATCATTGAACGTGTTCATAATAATACATGATTTATATGACCAAATTCAATCATTCATTCTTATGATTCTTTCAATAGAAATCCACATATGAAAATTTTTATTACAATTTCACTATGGGATATGATATGTATACCCATGGTTGTGTAGTTAAAAAAAGAATCAATCATTTATTTTTTTAGGGAATGTATCTCCTAGTTTAAAAAACATGAAATAATGTTTTATCTATATTCATGTCTCTCAAGACACATGTGAGGAGACAACTAAAAATTCAGTACAATTTAAAAACATGTAGGAGGTCACATAACCTAGTGGGATAATCATTTAGGGAATATTATTAATAATGTTACTATAGTATTTTTATAAATCAAACGTAATTTCAAATGATTTTTTTATAGAAGTTAGGAAACAAAAATTTATAAATATTCGGAAATTGTGTGATGATGTTTTGAAATTATATTGGGGAAAATATTTCCTTCAATGTTTCTGATTAAATGTAAAATCATTTATTTAATTTATCATTATTTCAATATTATTGTACCTTTAATATATAATATCATTATAAAAAAACATTTAATGATTGATTTCAGATTTAAGAGAGTTGTATATATGAGAAGATGCCTCAATAATTGTATCAATGGATCCCATGTAAAAAATAGTTGTTATCAACATATGTAAAATATTTTCAAAATGAGTTTCATAGATTAAAATGGTTGTGAATGAGGTAAATATAGTAAGAAAAATATTTCCTTATTTTAATATAAAATATAAATATAAATATTGATTTATCATGAAATATTTTATCTTAACCATTTTATTCTTAATCAAATTGAATTTCATGTAGTAAAATACAATACACATATATTTATTGATTAATTTTAAATATGAACATTGGCCTATTTATTAACCCACAAAAATTATTCTTTCAAAGCCTTCACAATGAATTAAAAAAATGAAATTGGTTTTAATATTATGTCAATTCTAAGTTATCATATAGGATAATTTTATAATAATGAATATAATATTTTATTAACATCTAAATGAATTAATATTTCTTTCCTGGATCCTCACGGACCTTAATAAACGAGTATAGTATAGTGACAAAAATAAAAAATCATATAAATCACATATACAATTTAAAATGACTACCCACATAAATAATTTGATAATGTTGAGGTAATGATTACAACATGTAGTATAATTAATAATGTTTCAATTTGGTTATTTAATAAGAATAAAAATTATGCACATTTTTTAATAATAAACAAAAATACATATTTTTCAATGTTTTTTGTTTGAAAATTTTCAAAATGAAACACAAAATGTGGTCTTAAAAATCTAATTTCTCAATATGAGGAATATACCATTCATGTGTAATGAAATTAAAACAAGGAATTCTATATTGTTAAAAATATAGTAAAATGGTGGAATAATAAAATGATGTTGATTATTATAAATTTATTCAACTGTCATCTCCAAAAAGTGTTTTTGAAAAGGTTGATTTAAAGAAACATGTTAAATTTTTAAAAGGTTATAAAAATTGGAATCTCTATAATATTCTCTTAAAAATGTTTTACAAAAATACCTACCATTGGAAGATGTCATAGATGATTTTATGTGGGAACTCATACTCATATTTTGGTTTTAAATGTTTTTTAACACATATACATTATCTTTAAAATTTATCTTCAAAATAAGAAATTTTAAAATTTATATGAAATCATGAAATACTAACATAATAAAATAAGTTGAAATGATGTATGGTCTCTCATAAAAATTCCTATTAAACGTACAATTATACTTACTAAATATGATTTCAAAATATGAACTAGATAAATATAGTAATTTTACTTTAAAGAATGTATATTCAGTTTTAAATTTAAATAATCAAGAAGAAGGATTAAAATATCCTGAAACAATTTCATCCATATCTGAATTAAAATAAATAAATAACTTACCAGAATTAAAATAACCTCTTACCATAATATTCATTCAAATTGAATAAAAAATGGGGGTTTTAAGGTTTTTATATTTTTTTGAACATCCACCTTGTTTTGAAAATCAACTTATTCAAAATTGTATTTCCAATCATTCATAATATAATTAAGGTTCAAAAAATATCCCTCAGTCTGTGTATGAAATAAATTAATTTTTTTTCATTCATATTATTTTCAAATTAGAAAATCTGATTGAAATATCTTTTAATAGATAATCATAAGGGATAATTTTCTAATCAAAATTTACATATCAGAACAAATTTTTTAATCGTCCAATGAAAAATAGTATTTCAAAAAATTTTATTTAGGAATTGATTAATTTGAGATGAGATTTTTTCTTGAACTAAATTTCATCATTTTTATTGAAATATCTAGAATAAGCGTTGGAATTTTTTTAAAACATATAAAATAGAAAAATAAACAATTAAAATTATTTAGAAGTGATCATGAAAAGGAAATGAGTGAGGATATTAAAACAACATGTATGTTAACACTGGTTGAAGCCAGTAAAAATTAAAAGAAAATTATATATGTATTATTGACAGTCTACATTACCGTAATATGACCTCACCTAATATCATGTTCATAGTTTTTATCTATGATCATTTTTAATCGAATCCTAAAGAATATCATTCTAAATCATTAAAAATGATTTCAGTTAGAGCCTAAAGTATACTTTTATTTCTTTAATAATGTTTTTTTCTTTTAAAGAATAATTATTCAGGCAATATTTTATCTTATTTTTACAATTTAAAAATAATATTTCAGAAATTTATTTACAAATCATAATAATTTTATAATTTTTAAATGTTTATCATTTTTATAAATTTTATTCTTATATATTTTTTGAAGAAACCTAGATTTATAATTTCTCATATAATTTTTTAATATTGATTATATTAATATATAATAGGTTTATTTATAAGAAAAATTATTATATATATATATGACTATCATCATTAAATGAATATTCTATAAAATTGAATAATATTTCAAAAATTATAATTTCACATTTCAATGGAAATTCCTTCAATTTTTTTTTGTAATTAATATTTGAATTGTTTCTAGTAAATTAAATCATAAAAATTATATAATGTCATTTAAATGGTATATTGGGGTTTATTTTCTTTTTTGAATCATCTTTTATTTATTTATATTTTTTCTCTTCTTATTCATTCTTTTTAATTTTATTCTCCTTCATTTTTATCTTATATACATATTTTTATTATCTTTTCCTCTTCTATTTTTTTTTTCAATTTATCTTTTCTCTTTATCAATTATATTTTACACTGCTCTATCACTCAAAAAATAGTCATATTTTATTAAATTTAGAAATTGGGTTTTGAAATAAATTATTTATTCATAACAACAATTCATTATTTTCAATGTGTATTTCAAAAATTCATGTAAAATCATTCTTCCAAATAATTACTTAGTTTATCCATTCACTCCTTTTTCACTATTTTGTATTCATTTTTTTAAATCACAATGGTGGTTAACTATCCTAAAAATATTATTTTTCTAGATAGTGGATATTTTCATAAACATCATACTCTATTTTCTACTTTATTATTTATTTGATTTAATGGGTTGTTTTTTGATAATTTGATAAAAATAGTGTGTTGCCTTAAGGAGGATATAGTATATCTATTATTATCATTTATTGTGTATGAAAAAATATCTTAAAGAGCTTGTTAATATCTTGAATTTCCAGTGGTATCTTGAAAATATTTTACTCTCAACTCACCCTTAGATTATCTGAATTTCTTATGTCATTGTGGTCGTCAAAAAAAAAGGGATATTATTGAAATTATACCATTCATTTTTTAAGATCTCAAATAATCTCATATGGATCTAACATTTTTCATTTAAGTGTGTTAAAATAAATTTTCAAAATTCAAAGAGGTGAAATTCAATTCTTCATGAATCATCTTTGAAGACTTGAATATGTATGGGACATGTATTTACTTTCCGATAACATGTTTTAGAGAATCATAGAAGATCTATATATGGACTTGAGATGAGGTGGAGGTCTCTCTATTATAAGACAACAGTCTATTGGCTACTAGGGCTACATATTACACAACACCCACTAGTCGATTTTATGTATCTATAAGTAAAATTTTCTTATAATGTCCATTATCTAGCTAATGGTGTTATACTGAGAAAATGATGGGGAATAAAAAAATAGTTATTTCTCTTGGTTTAAACTAGACAATTGTTTGTGGTCTAACAAACAACAAGGTTCTGCTATCTTTTAAAAATAATCTACTCGTAATAAACCAATTTCCCAATGGAGACTACTGGGTACTCTATGGTATTATGTGAGCTCTATTGAGAATATTGGGTATGTGGTCATGAATTCCTTTTTTATTTTCTACATCAACATCAATTTACCTGATGAATTAAATAAATTTATGATATTTTTAAGGCCTATTAAGGGATTCCTCTTAGATCTCTAAAGTCATAAAATGTCCAAAATTCGATCCTCATTCTCTTACAACATGATTAAAATGTTTAATTAATGGAGAATCACATAAAAACACAATATTATTAATATATAAAGGAAAATTTAAAAATCCATTTACATAAATATATCTTCCTCTCAAATATCACATTATCCATTTAAATTCAACTATAAAATATATTATTGATCGACATGTGATGCTTTATCCTAAATCATACATCTATATCATAAACCTCAATTATCCAATTTTTCACACTCCACAAAATCTGTAGGAAAGGTTACCTTCCCATCAACATGCTCAGTAGGGTTATTACATACTAAAATTTCAAGGTAAAAGTTTCTTGGTAACTATTTAAATCTATGTATTTAAATAATATACATATTGGGATAATTCGTTGTGACATAAGGGCTCACATCAATATTTATTGACACTCTTTATCAGATCTGTCTGTCACATATTTATTTTTCCAAATTTCATAATATAAAATTAATAAATATAATTTAATAAATTTTACTCATCCATTACATTTCATCCATTATATTTAGATTATGTTTTTTGAAATTGAATAAAGATTATCAACTATCAGGTTTCTGATTTTTCAATTTATTATTATAAAAAAATTATATTTGATAATATGTATTTAAATTTAATTTAAAATTTTCGGAGAAATTCACTCCTTTTACAATTATCTATAACTAAAACCATTAATAAATGTGGATACCCGAACTTCAAAATCCCAAAGACAAAGTCTTCTATCTATTACATTTGCATACGATATAATTGAATTGTGTAACAAATGACCAAAGAGATTAGTTGTATTGATAAATTACTTATATGTATGATTTATACATTAATAATGAATAAAATAAATAGAAAATAATTTTTTCTAAAATATATTATGGATAATAAAATTATTTCATATATGATATCATTTAATTTCTTTATTACTTCGTGGATTCTTGATAAAGAAACAAAATAAAGATTAGCTCAGATAATCACTAATGTAAAAATATAGAGGAATCAACAATGAATCAATTAGTATAATAAAATGTAAAGATAAATATATTAAATTACAATAAATTACAATAACTATATAAGGAAAAGTAAATTTGGGATTGTAGGAAATTGAAACACGTGCAGATTAATTAATGAAAAAAACTATATTTATCTATTGATATGTCGATGCAAGATATCATGGATTAATAATAATAGATATTAAATTAGGTATGTTGTTAATTATTGGATACCATGTTTCCTAGGTACGTGGAACCATTTCCATCAAGACCATTCAAAAGAAAGATTATCATATCTGGTAAAAACCATTAAAATATGTTAACCAACTAAATTATCCCAAGAGACTGATGATGCGCCATGGATCTTTCTATAACAACCCTCACCCGGGTCATATATATCCAAATCATTCCTCATGTATTGAATGATCGATTTAACAATGTAACTTATCAATTATTCACACAACGTAAAATATATCGATTTATCAATATTCCCCAAAATAAACAAAAGATACACAATGAAATAACTATATGATAGATTATATATTGTAGTTTGAATTAAAATATCCACGATAAATTA
This sequence comes from Viscum album, assembly GCA_963277665.1. Taxonomy (NCBI): domain Eukaryota; kingdom Viridiplantae; phylum Streptophyta; class Magnoliopsida; order Santalales; family Viscaceae; genus Viscum; species Viscum album. Next base: position 1,795,931,101 of record OY728163.1, on the reverse strand, counting down.
TACGGATACTTTGGTAAAACTCAATAGTCAATGATAATAAAAATTCAATACTTCATGGGATAATAACAAAGAAATCAATGGAGTGAATGTCAATACTATCCTTGAAAAAATCAAGTATAGTCCATCCAGAGTTTGAATAAGGACGGTATCAATACAAAATACCCCTAATGGAGTAAACATAAATTGATATTTTATTTATTAATAGAAATACTACAAAACAATTTATAAAAAAATCTTGAGGAAAATATCATTTTTAATATAACTTCTTCAAAAAAATCATTAAAAATTAATTTTTTAGTCATTTAAATAAACAATAATCTTTTACAAACCCAAAGGAAGCCTAAACGTAAATGATTATGGTTATTTCTATATATGTTATATAAGGTAAAAATAACATTATGTTTTCACGGTAAAATGGTAATAAAAAGTCCCTTTTCAAAAAAAATACATGAATTAAATTAAAAATATTGGTAAAATAAAAAGGGAGAAATTTTTTTAACATATTATTTTAATGATATTTTTGAAAACATTTTAATAATACAATTTTTTAAATAAAATTGTTTCTTCGACTAAAGAAAGAAATAAAGTAGGGTTTTCTTTAAAAAATTCTAAAACTTATTTAGTACCAAACATTAAGAAAATTGTACTAATACATAAAAAGGTCATGAATATCTAGATTTTATGAAATTGAAATTTTTTATTAAAAAATGGTTATCTATCTTCAATGAATGTAAATAAATTATCAATAATTTTATTCTTGAGGAAAATTATACTCAAAACATTCCAATGTGTGCCATACGATGTTGAACTAGTTCTAATCATAATCCTTATAAATGAATGACATTAAATGAGGGTTATAAATACTATTAAGATAAAATAATTGATCATTCTATATATAAAAATTGTATGTATATAAGACACAATGAAATAAGTCACTGTTGAACATGAAATTTATCTCATAGATGTTAATAATGAGATATAAATCCATTAAATTGTGTTTCCATTCGGTTGAACATCATTTAACATCTCGTATAATATAATATGTTAATTATATAAATTATATTGAAACAGTTTCATTGTTATCATTTCTTTTATTTCATGGATTACCATGTTCTATACAACTACTTAAATAATTATGTTTACGTTTTGTGTTTTGACCAAATTTGGTATATGTTTCTATAATAGCATTGGTAGGTCATCTATGGTCAATGAGGTCATTATATATAAAGTCTAGAACAATAATAATGAAATAATTATCATATTTATTCATCATTTATACTAAAAAAATCAAAAATTAGTTTTGGTTTTTAAATATGAACTAGCGTTAAAATCATAGAGACGGTATACCGTACATACGCACAAGTAATGTTCTCATTTAATTAATGATACTTATGGAAAGAGGGAAAGTAAAATTAATAATTATTAATAGATAATAATACCATGAGTAATGTATTATTCAATAATAGATAAGAAAAAATATAATTATTGTGATGTAAAATTAATCAATTCATGTCAAGGATACCGAAGTCCACACATCCACAAACGATGTTATGACATTTTCAGTGTGTGAAAGGGTAATATAGAAAATGATACACATTAAATTAATAGAAATATAATTATTTCAAAAATGTAACATATATTTCATATATGTTACATTTGTTTAATTAAAACCATCAATTATAAATTCCATGAATAATTTGAATAGATCACATCACATTGAGGGCGCGATAGTCCACACATCCACAATTGATATTAACATACTTATACAAAAACGAATGTATATGTTGTACTTGATATAAAAGAATTAAAATAATCATAAATAAAATATAAATCTCTTATATATTATATTTTAATTTCTCTACTCTCATAATTCTCATCCATAATTGGAGGTAATGAAAACAAAACAACTTCAATTTGTGGGGCAACAATTCATAGTACATAGAGACAGTTTGTTCGTCACCCAATATATGTTAGTTTGTTTATGTGTAAGTAGAAACATTAATATATAAATAAAAAAAGTATATGGAGGAAATTATTATTTTTATATAATAATATAATTTTAAAAATATATGTTTACGAAAATGGAAATGAAACTAAAGAGTATAAGCAATGAAGTTTTCTTTTAATTGGGTAAATCATTTTAGTTTTCACCAATGGGAATCCATGGATTGATTTATTATCAAGGTAAGGATATATGATTAAGGGAGTTGTTTTATGTATTATTTTCTGAAATATTCATCTAGCCAACGTTTCTTTATTTATTCGAGGAAGATGGAATATCTAAGGCCTTTTTATAGAAGAGGAGCAGTGGCACTCCTATAAATTTTTTGTAAAGGGAATTTTTACATGCTTTTTCCATTGAATGATGAAAAAATGATGTTATAAATTAGATAAAAAGGGGAAATGGTAGAAATATTTCCATAATATGTCTTATTGAAAAGTGTATTGGTCAGTTTTACCTTTACGATAAATGTTTAGTCCCTTGTTAAGGTTAATTTTACCTTAATCATTGTAATAAATTTTATTACTTTCACTAATATATTTTTTTTCAAAAAAATTAGTTGAAATTATTATAAATAATAAATTATTCTAAATCCAATTATGGATACCATTTTACAAATTAAAATAACCTAAGTGGAATAATTTTATTTAAAATTAATCCCACAGATATGATGACAATGCATGGTATTAATGTAAAACATCAAAAAGAATACAAGATGTTTATAACCAATAACGAAGTGAAACTGATTATAATGACCCAAATATTACTTATTGATAATAATTTAATATAATTATTCAATGAAACCATTTAATAATATAATTAAAACTTAGAAACATATTTGATAATAAATTAGTTTTGAATAAATGTTCAATATTATTTATTATTCATTATGAAATGAATATTCATAGCAAAATAACAAAAATCCACCCAAATATAATTTTTATATTTTAAGTCAAAATATTATGTTTTTTTAATTTAATATCTATAAAGTGACTAAAAATTGGAATTAATATATTACTCTATTAAAAGGGGAGAAATTTTCCATAAAAAAATATAGTATTTTAGGTGTAATATTGAGTTTGTTCTTACCATATACAAATAAAAACTATTAGATTAGTATAAAAAAACTCAATATATATTTATATATTTCATTAACAACACTCAATAATTTTAATTAATTTTATTTTTTATAATAAAACATCATTTTGATTATAAAATAGTTTTCTAAAAAAATATTTTATTTATATTCAATCTGTTATTATATATATTTCCAAATAAATTGTAACCAATAAATTCATTTTATATTTTGTGAAAACTACAGTGTTTCATATGTAATTTTATACAATTCATAAACACTAATTTTATTTCAAGTTTAGGAATTATTTTATTAAATAATATATTTTTCTTAATATATCATTGCTCAGAAAGTCCTAGGATTTCGTGTAACAAATGACTTTCCAAAACTCATTGTTTCTGGAATCGAATGATAACTCAATATCACTTGGATTGTAACATAAATTATAGATTTATTTTGTTAAAATAGTGAATGTATTATTAATTCTCATTATATTATATTCCCTTACACGCTTAGGGTTGTGTTTTATACACACTGTTTAATACAATGTTTCTACATTTGATTTTAGGGGGATTATATTCTTCACGCCTTAATTAAATTTTTTCCTCACAATTTAAACTAGATCTTATGGATATATATATATATTTTATTTTTCATTCTACTGAAATCCCACATCATGATAAGGGTTTGAAAAACCCCTCTATAAAGTATATAATGTGATGTAAAAAAGGTCACATGGACTAACATTTAACAAGGTTTCTATGTAGGAGATCATTAGTTGGAAGTTGAGATATATACATTGAGGAAAAGTGTGAATTATTTTTAGTTATTTATTTAATTGATCACAAAAAAGTTAATGATAAATATAATTTGAAGGGAATGAAATCCCTAAATCTTTTATGGTTTATAAGACCATCAATTACACAAAAACTAAGGTATTAGGATAAAATTTTGTTTCAAGGTCATTTTCCTAATGTTGTGTTACTAATTTAATAACTATTTAGTATTGGTTTTTTGTGAAAGAAAAAATACTTGAATACTTCAAAAAAAACACTTCAAATCATCCCTAACATGTCATATACCTTGACAAATTGTGGATGGCATCAAAAGTCTCAATTTACATTAATTTTGATATTTATAATATCAATTATTTTTATCTTTTATTAATAAAGTAATTAGAGCATAATCATTGTGTCATAATTAAATTAATATATTTAATCAATCAAAATTATAAATAATAACCCATGATGTAGGAAATATTTTTAGCATTATAATGAATATTTATTGTTAAAATTATCTTAGTTTTAACCCAATATAAAAAAAGTTGTCATTAAAATTTGAATTTAATACTTTTAACTATTATTTAAATAAAACAATAATAAATGACCTAATCTTATCAATGTGGATAAAAAATGATCATATTTTATTAATTAGGTTTATTTTGGTAAAAATTGACTTATCCGATAGAATGATGCCATGTGTTTGGGTAGTTATAATATCATTTTAATATTTAATTACACAATTTTTTTTAAAATTGGTAATTAAAATTCAAAAGTTAAAATTGACAAAAAATTATTAACATCCTATTGAAAAAAAATTTACGTACTAATGTAAAATGTGTCTCTCAGATTTTTGAAATTCAACATGATTATTTAAATAAAATGTTGGTTTTAAACAATAACGTATTGTATTTTACTATTCATAAAAAATTGAATGTTTTTAGAAAAATACCAAAAATAACCCCTGAACTAATTTTTATATTATAAATAAAAAATATGACTATTTTACAAAATTCAAATCATTAATTAATATAATATTAATTCCTATTTATAATACCATAATGCGGGGTTTTGAGAAGTTAAAATTATCAAAATATTGATATGTGTTTATGTCTAATTTAAATGTAAAATTACATCCAATGACTGATATTACATTAAATGATAAAAATATAATATAATTAAACTTCAAGACCATTAAAATATATAATTAAAAAATATTAATTATTTTTATTTAAAATGTTGTTTTCGATAACAATATAGTATTTTTTTAGTATTCATAAAAATATGAAAGTTATAAAAAAACACCAATAATTTATCCAAAATAAATTTTTATGTCCCACTTCTAGATAAGAAGCTTATTTTATCAAATTAACTATATTAAAGTGTCAAATATTGGATTTAAAAAGGGTTTTATATTAAAAGGTGGTAAAATTACATTTTTTTAAAATACTTCTATTATTTGAAAAAATTAACTTGTTTTTATATTTTGTCTATGAAACACATAATATGGATTTTAAAATTATATGGAGTATATAAAATTCAAAATAAATTTAATATTATTCATAACCTCATTTATATTGTCATGTTTGTTAATTGGTGGTGCTCTCGAACTCGGTATTGCATGTGGTGTAAACTATTAAATTTCCTTAAAGACATAATGTATTATTAAATAATTTGGAGTTACATTCTCCAATCCGTCAATAAATTGAATCTTCTAAATTTGAAATTGTCCTCCAAAAATAAATGGTTTAAAATGGAAAATACCTTTGTGGAATGCCCACAACAGAAATAGCGTTAGAAATATTCAGTCTTAAAAAGAGGGAAATAGAAATTGGAAAGTCACCACCAATTCAGGGTTATGAATAAAAAATAATTTGTGGTAATTATAGACACATAATTATAAGAATACATAAATATTTATAGGGAGTGATTGAAGTCATAATTGGCAAACAAGTGAACAATAAATGGAAAATTGAGGGCTTCAAATTCATAAATTTATGATGAGTTTAAATATCATTGGTTCAACAAAACATATGGTATTAGGATACCACATTTTTTTAGATACTTTTTTTAGAAGAGGAGGGATTAATTTAAAATCATGATAAGAACTTAATAAAACATACATGATATCATTACCTGTCATAATCATATTCTCATTATTTGGTAGTGCTTTGATATATTTTCACATCATCCATTGCACTTGTAAATTAATGCTCACAAATTATTTTTTATGCCTTAATCATAGTTGATAAATCATAAGGTTCACAATATTTCCCTTAATCCTATAATTTTTTATAAAACCGAAAGGATAGATCAAATTACTCAATAAATCATACTTCAACAACAAAAATATCATGTTTTCAACTAACTCAATTCCAACCTTTAGACTTATCCAAAATACTTGTGTCCAAACCAAGGATCCAAAATTTTATTAGGATGGTCAACATAACATAATGAAGATATCTTTTATCACATAATAAGATGTGATATCTTCATCATGTATTCTATTAAAACATGGTTACATCCTGAATTACTATAAAAACTTATTTGAATATGTATGTACTTCCTTAATCAGTCTTTAAAACATAGAATACTGGATATATTCATTAAATGCAAATACGTTGTAATCTCCAAAAATGATGGAAAAAATACATTAATTAGTCTCAAGGTAGTCAAGAATATAAAAATTTAATTTATCTAAATCAATCAAAACTTATTCCCAAATTACTACCTTGTTATCAGAACCATATAACGATTTATCTTTCCTTCAACACTGCATTTTCAAAAAAGATTAAATTTTTTTGAGTCACTTTTCATTGAACCATATAATATCATATACTCAATGAAATATTACTACAATACCATTTTCACTTATTTCCATAATTCATATTACTAGTATGTCGTTGAAACAACACACAAATGACATAATTCTTTAAAAATCCATAAAAACACTAGTATCTCCTTTTCATCTATTGTAATATAATAACTTGATTATTATCTAGTAGAATCATTTAGTGTATTCTATAATTAGTGGGACATTGATTCACCTAGTTTCCCAACACCTATCCATTGAATCATTGTACATTTGAAACCTTTTTCTTACTCAAGCAATCACATACATGGTGTCCATTTTCTCCACAATTATAACAAACTCCCATTATATTCAAGAATTTACCAATGTGATTATTTCCACAGTTATCACATGTCATAAATTCCTTCTTTCTTTTCTTCTATTTATAAATATTTTTCACTACTATACACTTCTTATCTTTCTTCTCTATAAAGACATGGGAATCAATGAATTCATTACATAACTTATTAACAAATGATATTATTTGTTCTTATGATGAAAATACGTGGGAGAATATTTCACTTATAAATGTTGTCTTAAGACCATTAAATATATGACCCTTATTACTCTTTGGATCAGGCATATTTCTAGAGTTATCATTCCTTCTACTGGGTGTAATTTCTAAAGTGATCCATTCTCTTGGTTAGATCATATCATAATTTATAATTCAAAAAATAAAAATATTCTCAATATTAATTGAATATTATCAAACATATAGTATCATAATCATAAAAATGGTTTATTATCTGACATATTTACTCATAAATCATTCATAATTTTTGGTAAAAAAATGTGAAATGTCCTAAATATATCCCCCGAGGGTTCCGTAATCAAGAGTGCAACAAGACTTGTTTCGGTGCATTAGTTTTCGTTTGAGTGAAGCTCAAAGCGTTGTTTTCGGGTTTTTACCCTATATACATATGTGCCTGAGTCGCCTCTACCTACTCATATCTAGACAGAGACGTATTATTTTTGAATATTCACAAAATCTCTATATTACCAAATTTTTAGGATGTTCTTATATAGTAATCCTTAATGTCTATCTTAGGGTAATGTTTCAAAATCAGAGTTTATATAAATCTATTTCCATGGTTGTTTCTAATCTTCCTATGATACCAACTGTAATGCCTCAACCCCAGAATCCTAGTGATGGTGCATTATTTTAATACATTGGTATGATTATAAGGAATCACATCTCGATGGACTGATCAGTTTAGTAGTATTGGAAAATAGATTACATACATGAACATTAAATTACACATTCATACATAAAACACAAAATAAATAATCCTTTGAGAATGTGATTATTCCCCTGGCTTAACCCTACATATCAATCAAAATACACTTCGTGGAATCCTGGAAAAACAAAACATAAGAAAGTATAGTGCTCATTTTCTCAGTAAGGGTAAATAATTTAGCAGAATTTTCATTCATTAAAGCTAATATGTGTAATAAAAATAACATCCTTTTAATCATAAACATGAACATTATAGGAAAAAAATAAATCAAACATTTCTATATAATCGTTAACATAGAAATTCTACTTGTTGAATAATTAAATTTAATAAGTAATTTCATAATGAGGGAATACATAATATTGGACATCATAAAAACATAGTAAGGACTTGTTTCCAAGATTACAAAAAACTATTTGTCAAGGCCTTTTTCCAATACACTAGTTCATCTCATGAGACCTACTTATACATCGAGGAGCTATAGTGGTCTCCACACATCACATACTAAGTCCAATGTATTTCTCATATAATAATGTTTAAACATAATATAAACATTTGTATTAAAAATAGCATAAAAGAAATCAATACTTTAACCATAAACCATTAATGGTATAAAAATATCACATACATAGTCAAACATATCATAACTCATTCAATACAATATTTAAGATTTTATTATTATAAATTAAACTCAATCAAGAATAATATCCAGTAAAGGATGTTGACATAGTTGAAATTGACCAGTAAAACTCTTTGAGAGAAATATCTTTTTTTGTGAAATCATTTAAAAGTCATGCATTTATAAAGGATGTCATTTAAAATAGATTTTTGAATAAATGTATCTCATAACAATTTGAAACTTTTTAATGTAATTACCATTTCAAAACAATCATGTCCATAAAAATAAATCCTTAAAATCATTTTTAAAACATGGACATTAATGAAAATCTTTAGAAAAATAAATCGGTAAACCATTTAAAATTCCATCATTGAAATTGAGTCCTTTCCAAAAAAACTTAAAATATTCATTTTGAAAACTTTTTTATAAAACATGTATATTCGTGGTAAAATTGTCCCCTAAAATACTTACACCTAAACAATCTCAGATAATAATGAGATTGAGGAATTAACACATAGATTGTACTTTCCTTTGGTTGAGGGTACGTTTATCCTCCTCTATAATGATAATAGTATGTTATTAATTTATAATAGAACAATATTAATATTTATGATATCATATATGATTCATTTTTGACATTATAATACCCATATAATAATAATATTCAATGTTAAAGTAACATTTCATGTAATAATCACTTTTTTATCATACTTGTTTTCACTTGTAATTCTGGATTGTATAACATAGATCATGATTTACATAGAGAATGAATATAAAAAATTATTTAAATATCATATATATTCAGAATATAAATATCTATAATAGATAGATATATGTAATGGAAACAACGTTTATAGAGACAGTAGGTCTTACATACCCAAAAATGTTGTTTCCGTTTTAAAATCGTATTGAACGGAAGTAAGTGAATGACATATATGTAAATAAATAAATATATATGTATGTATATATATGTATATATATATGTAATGTATAATTATTATTTCATATATTACATACTTATTAATAATATATGTTTTTATAATCATCATTGAATGGTTAACGTGGATATGAATCTAATCGGGTTGTGGAGACGGTAAGCCATACATACACATGAGCGATGATATCATTATATTTATGGTTAAATCGTATGTAATTGGATGTTATATAATATATATCAAATAATTAAAATGTATTATTTATTATTAAATCAATAATAAAAATTATTATATCCATCCAAATAATGAAGTGTGGAATAACTAATTACACCACGACGGTGAGATGGTAAGACGTACGTACACATGTATGTTGGCTTTTTCATTCATAGGATGGTTAGAAAAATGAATATGGTGGTAACATATTCATAATAACATCACAGTATGTAGAAGGTACTAGAGTTATTATTTTGGTTTGGAGAAAAAGAAAGAGGAAGTGGAAGAAGAAAAGAACATTGAAAAATATGATGAAATTATTACCTCTTCTTCGGGTGCCTCCTTTTGATTTGATTAATATGGATCCAGAGGATTTCTTTCTGATCAATGTGAGTCATCTAATTTGATTTTAGGTTAGTTGGTAGTATATTTATGCATGGTTTGGTTGAGCTTAATGGCTTTGGAGGTGTGAGAATAAGAGAAGGGGAAGTACCCTTTCATAAGAGAGGTGAGGGTCACATTATGAAAATAGTGAAATAATATTTTATTATAAAATCATTACCAGTTTCTAATGGATAAAATCAGATTTATATCATGGATAAGGAGGGGATCGGTTGAAATCCTCTCAACCAATAGGTTTTCGGCATTTTAGTTCACCATATTAACCTTATATTTTATATTTAACTCTTAGTTAAATAGTTTAACATTTACCATTTCGTCTTGTATTTATATATTACAAGGGTAATAAAGTTACTATAAAATTACAATAGTACATAAAGTGGTTAATTAATGAAATAAATATCATTATATAATTCTTTTGGCCAAATCTCATATTTTTTGGAATATTATATCATTTAATAATATAGTATTTGTTTTAAAAAATCATTTATGTAAATTGTGACAATATTTCGTATTTGGATTTTGTAAAATCCAAAAATACATGATTACTTACAAAAAATACATTAAATTAACCATAAAATTTCATAATATTCTAAAAAATATGATTATGGAATCAAAATTTAAAATTACATTAATTTTTATATTTATAATATCAATTATTTTAATCTTTTATCAATAAGGTAATTACTATATCATCATTGTATCAAAAAAATTAATTATTTAATATTCAAATTTTATAAATAAAATTACTTATGTAGGAAAGATTTTTTTCTTTCTATTGAATATTTATAGTCAAAATTATCTTATATATTACCCTATATTAAAAATGATTCGGATATAAACATTTGCATTTTATACTTTTCACTCTTCTTTAAATATAATAATAATAAATATCATAATCTAATCCAAGATGATTAAAAAATATTTTATTTTATTGTTATGGATGGTTTTGGTCGAAATAAACGTATCCAATAGAATTAGGACATGTGTTAGGGTAATTATAATATCATCTTTTACTTTAATTACCCTATTTACTTTTAACCTTGGTAAATAAAATTCAAAAGTTACTATTCACCAACAATTATTTTCATCTTATTTAACCACATTTTACTTACTGATTTCCACCAAGTCTCTTAGAATTTTGAAATTCAACTAACATATGTGGTAAAATTACATTTTATGCAAATTTGAAAATGTCCCTAGAATGTAGGTAAAATACGTTAAAAAGTTCAAAATAATTTTATATATCTAATATTATTATAAAGTAACTCCAATTAATTAAATTCAACTAATATTAGTATTATGTATCCACTTTTACATTAAAATAAATTTTAATTAAAAAATTTATTTAAATAAAAAGTTGGTTTTAAACTATAACACAATGTTTTTAACTACTAATCAAAAATTTAATGTTTGTAGAAAAATAGCAATAATTCACCCTAAGATAATTTGATATTCCAAATTCAAAAATTATGTCTATTTTACAAAATTCCAACCTAAGATGTTCCATTAACTAATTTAAAATTAATTCCTATTGTCAAGACCAGAAAGAGTATTTTTGAAGAGTAAAAACTATCAAAATGTTGATATGTGTTTATGTCTAATTTAAATGTAAAATTACTTACAAGGACTAATATTGGGTTTAATGATAAAAGTATTATATATTTATTAATCAAAAACATTAAAATGTATAATTTAACAGTATACATTATATTGATTAAAAAAATTGTTTTCCTTAAGATTTAATATTTTTCATTATTCATAAAAATATGAAAGTTATCAGAAAAACACCAAACATTTATCCAAAATAAATTTTTATGTCCTGCTTTTAAAGAAGATGTAAAGTTTTTCAAAATAAATATATAAAAGTGTCAAATATTTGATTAAAATAGGGTTGTCCATTAAAAGGGGGTAAAATTGAATTTTTTTTTTAAAACACTTATTTTATCTAAAAAGTGAATTTTTTATTATATTATGTCTAATAAGAACATAATATGGACTCTTATATTATATAGAGTGTATAAAATTCAAAAAAATGTTAACATTATTCATAATAGCTTTTTGAATGGCTAGTTTGGTATGTAATGGTGTGCTCAAACTCGGTGTTGCGTATGGCGAAAGCTATTTAATTACATTAAAGACATAACATATTATGAAATCCTAGGGTGTTATAATTTTAGGAACATGATGTAAAAATGAACCCTCAAATGTTTTTACCATTTTATATTAACAATAATTCAACTCCTCATCCACAATAAAAATGGATCTCACCCCGACCCATTTATTAACACCTATCAAACCCATTAGATCGTCCAAAAACAGCCCAAAAAATTACCAAATTCTCTCCCTTCATCCCAAATCACTCAATTAGGTAATAAGTCCAACAAAAATATATATTCTGTGTAAACCAAAAAGAGTAACCCTATAAAGAAATAATATCCTTCAATTAGGACTTCAGTTTTATTTCTTTCACCACCATATCAATTATTAATATTAAATGATTATATTATATAATCATTAAGAAAAGATACTAATATTTCTTTAAGTTATGTTTATGACATAATCTAACAAACACATCCATAAAATGGGATAAACAGTCATTGTTCATGTGATTGGAGGACAATTTCCTCTCTAACCGACATCCATAGTTCTTCCATTTCCACCACTAATGGTTGGGAATAATGATGTAATTTACATTTTTATATGATATATATGTTTCTTATGATGTATATATGACTCTATAACTTTAATATAACACATTCATTCCTTATTTCCATTTTATGTAAATATGATAACTTCATTTGTGGACCTGTCTTCTACCACCTCCCCAAAGTTATGTGATTTATTTAGACATTATATGGAATGTATTTAGGATGAATCTAGAGAAAATATATGATATAATGAAATATTAATTATACACGAATAATAATATATACATATATATATATATATATATTTAATTTACATTAATTAATTCAATATGACATGATAATGGAAACAATGTTCTTGCATATGTATGGTCTACCTTCTCTATGAAAAATATTTTTTATTTTCCATTTAAATATTTTATATATTATTATAACTACATAGGTAATGAATAAATAAGATATTTATGTCTTTTTATCATTATTTAGATGATTAAATCATGATATAAGTTTGAATTCAGAAAATATAAAAAATCAAAACACCTATGAAAATAAAAAATCAGTTATTAACGACAATGTAACATTAAAATGGATGTGTTTAAACATGAATATAAAACGGTCATAATAAAACTAAATACATTATGATATTAAAAAATATTTTTTTTAATATATGTACTATAAACTTATATTTATTTTAATTGAGGTTTTAACGAGCATAATGATAGTCAAGACATAATGTAATGGTATTCGTCTCAAATTACCTTCCATTTAGAATACTTTAGTGTTATGCACCGAATTATATTTATAAGGATTAAATAATTCCTAATAAAATATTCAATAATTCATTAAAATAATTTAATGTCAATAACTATTTCAATTGCTGTTATTCATTCATGAATCCCATGATTGAAATGGGACTCATATTTTAAGTGGATTTTTAGTCTCACTTTCATTTCTGTGAGACTTATGAAATATTCATAGATCATTTTTTATGTAGTGTTTATACCACCCATGAATGTATTATATGATTACAATACATAAATATATGTGATTTTATAAATCAGTTTTATTATCTCTCTTTAATGGGATATACTACTGAAATGTTGCCAAATAGTTAAGGTAATTTTGTTCAAATTTTCCATCATTGACACACATGTTTTCCTTTTCACCATATTTTTATATGAGGAATAAAAAATCTATCATTCACCTTTTTTTATTTAATATTATTAATTTAATGATAATATAAGCTTAACTTATTGTTATTATTTCATGGGGATTATGATTCAACGTAACAAATTTAGTAAGAGTTTAGTAAAACAATATTATCATTTATCAGGATAGTTTACATAATATGAGCCACCTATCAATATATCACATTTATTATATTCTAATCTTGTAAATAATTAAATAGTCATGTAGTGGAGCCATTTTTCTACAATTTAAAACAAAATACTAGTAATATTTTTTTAGAAAATGTGAACTTATTTCTCTCTTCGACCAGAAATTTATTTTTTTCTGAATCCATGTCTTCTAAAAATGCATTGAAAAATAATTTTCATGGAAAATGATTTTAAATATTTTATTATTAAAATTTTGGTTAAAATTATTTTAAAATATAAATTTATAGATTTTAATGGTTATTTTCATAAAATAAATTTAAAATTTGTTTTTATGTTTTAAAAAATTAGTATTTTAAAGAAGAAATAGTATTTTTATTATTAAATGTTTTGAAAAGATATTTCAAAATTACATCAAATCTAATATGACATGAGTTGGTGTTAATAATGATTTTTTGGGAGTATTACATAAGGGTTCAATTGATACTATATCTTTAAATGTTATGTGTTTTTCTAGCATGACGTCTATGACACACCATTCTCTTCTGTAGGTAATAATATTATTAAACCCCATTTTATTCATGGGAAATTATTTGATGAAATAATTATGAAACCTATATCAATTTCATAGTTTATGATTATATGAAATGTTTATGAGAACCATTTCATTTCATGGGTTATTTTATTAGGATATTTTATCATCTTTTGGGACATATATGTATGATTTCATTATGAAATGGGTGATTCCTATATATCACTACAATTCACTGTGTAAATCATTATATCTCATGAGATAGATGTGGTTGGAATAGGTAATAATCATGTCTTAGTAAAGGACATGGTCTATTAATATGGTGTGGGGAGATTATTTGGGGAATGAACCTACTACACTAATATGTTATTTGAACTTTCTGTTGAATATTAAAGAAATCATTAAATATACATATGTTTCTACTATAACTCCATGTCTTATTCCTATGTTATGCATATTTGGATAATTAAATTGATCCAAAAATTATTCTTATCTTATTAACTACTAATTTTTATGCCATGATTCATGTTTATTATCTTTTATATGCATCGTATGATCACATTCTCATATTATTTGTGTCATAATTATTCTTACATTTCCAAAATTTATACCCTTTTTTATCATATGTGATCACCTATATTTATGATTGCATTACCTAGGTAATGAATATTAATATTAGGTTTGATTTTTCAATGAAGAGTCATATTCATGAAGAACTTAATGGGAGATTATGTATATCGCTTATGTACTAGTGTTTATATATCCATGTTTCCAAAGGAAGTAATCTAATATATCCTTTTCTGCCTCTTCTTGTAATGTATTTAGTATAACTAAAAATTATTATAATCTCTATATATGAGAATAAATGGTTTTATATATGATGAAAAATAAAATTTTTAATAATACATTGGAAAATATGTTGATAAAACCATAGTGAAATCCATAAGAACATTTCTATAAGGGTAAGTCAAAGGATGGGTGAAATTATAAGAAATTTTCATGGAAATTTTGTTAAATATAGAGGGATTATTTTCCTAAAAATACATTAATGTATAAATAGTAAAATTGTATGTAGATATATAATAGATCTACATAGGGTTTACAACCCTGAAAACATTTTATTAATCAAGAATCAATCATGAATAGGTTTACAATAATGAGTCGTGTTGTACAACTAGTTTGACACTCCTGAGTGATATGATTTTTAAATTCAAAAACTATTCAGGAACCATCATGATGTATTTAAAGGTATATTGGATATTAATAACCTAATGTAAACATAATTTTTCATAGATTAATGATGGAGTGATAATTCTGAAATCCTAAAAGTGGTTTTCCATGATTTTTGGTCCCCTACTGTATTAGTTGTTCCTCACTCTATATATTATGGTTTTAGTCTATGTACTGAACACAAAAGAACCATGTTAATAATGAATGTGATGGAAAATAAAATGTTTTCCTCCTATATTACAAAATTCTATTGTTGAAGGTATGAAATAACTCATTTTTGTTCTCACCCAACATTCTGATGCTATGAATCTTACTACACATAAAAATTGGGAAATGAGGGAACTACATCATATTAATTGCTTTATGAGTAAATTTCTACTTTATTTTAGTGGGTCTTATTATCCAATTATTTTTTTAAAAATTAATTAGTAACACTTAATAGTTATTCTCCACCCACCCTTGTTAAGAAAAACTGAAATTCATTATTACTATTTATCAGTTAGAAGGCTAAGGGAACCAATGGTAGAATATAATCAAGAATATGAGGCAATAACATGAAATTGAATCCATTGATTGTGATGAGTTATTAAACATATATTTAAATATGTA
Source organism: Viscum album (assembly GCA_963277665.1). NCBI lineage: Eukaryota > Viridiplantae > Streptophyta > Magnoliopsida > Santalales > Viscaceae > Viscum > Viscum album. The sequence continues at coordinate 1,795,914,640 of OY728163.1, read as the reverse complement.
ATTTCATTATATTATTTTTACAAAAATGGATGCTTAGATTCTCATGTACGAGAAAAGGGATTGTGGATCTATTGGTAACTATGATCCAATTTTGTTCATGAATTATGACGTATGCTTCAGGTATTTATCATACAACCCGAGTGTAAATTTGGTTGGTTCAAAGGTTTCTTAAATCCAAGTCACTAAAGATGGTTATACCAATGTGACTTTAGTGGCTATAATGATATTTTTCTTTTTACAATCAAGGTTGCAATCTATGTAGGATTTACATATCAACCTCATGGTTTTGAAATGGAATGTAATATGGGGATCAAAGAAAAATATAAAAAACATGTATAAAATATGATGATATTGTCATTAATATCTATGTGTTGGAAAAAGAATGGATAAAATTGGGTTATGGGGTTTAATAAATTCATTAAGTGTGGATTATATTTTCATAATTAATTAGATTTAAAAAATGATGAAATGATGTTATCTAACAATACGAATGGATTGAAAGGTGTACATAATTGTCCTCCCTGCTATAGTGCTTCTAGTGTAAATTGAATATGTATTATACTAACTAGAGCCCAAACCATAATCTTAATGAAGATGGTTGAAATTAGTATCCTCTTATTAAAATGGACAAAAAGAAATGCTATTAATTTTTTTTCTGATAAGGGTTGTGAAAATGATGTGGTGAATGGTACAGTTACTATCTACTCTAGAGCAGATAATTACATATTTTATTATTGACATACCACTAATTAATATCTAATGATTATTATAAATGTATTAACATTCCACCCTAAATATTATATATGGAATTAGAAGTGAAATCCATTGATGGTGTTATGATTTCATATCAAGTGCATGATTCCTCACATGTTTATATTTATGTGTGTTTTCATCCTATAAATATTGGCATTTTTTCCCAAGTCAAATTTGACCTCATTGTAGTCATGAATTGGATTTATTTATATATATTTCACATCAAATTTTATGTTAGGGATGTTACAATTAATATTTAAAACCATATTATGATCATCTATCAATGTGTTATATGTATGAACATCCTATGGATATTACATCAAGTTGATGGGTATTAATTCACATTCAGAAAGAATGATTATCTCAAATGGTTGGAGAGGATATAGAAATTGTTGATAATCCTGTTGATTTTGATTTTTGGGAAGTGTTTCCAAAAGTGTTAAAAATACTTCAACCATAATGCGATTTTTTTTCTCAATAGATCATGTTCTTAATTTCAGGCCAATATAAAATATTTCCTATAGAATTTCCTCGAATGAGTTGTTGGAGTTAAAGAAGAAACTCCAAGAAAATGATTTCAAGGGATTCATCCAACCGAGTCTGAAACCTAGGGGTGCATCACATATTTTATTGAAATATAAAGAAGGATATATGTTATTATACATTGATTATTATTAGTTGAAAAAGATCATGATTAGGGACAAGTTACCTCTTACCAGTATTGATGACTTATTTCATCAACTATGAAATGATTACAAGTATTCCATGATTGATATTCATTTTCAATATCACCAATTGTATTAAATTAAATAGAATATACCCAACATGACATTCATTACATGTTATGGACACTATGAATATATAATGATTCATTTTGGTCTCCCTCATTCCCTAAAATAATCATGGATTAGATGAATAGTTTATTTAGAGATTACCTTAATCATTCTTTGTAGTCATTTTATATGATATTATTATCTATTCATTGATAGTGGAGGAGAATGAATAATTCTTTATAATTTTTCTAACGAACCTATTGATGGAGAAACATTGTGAAAAATTTACTATGTATTATATTTGGAGGAAAAAATGATTCATTTTTAGGTCATATAATATTAAGGGAGGGCCTAGATTTAGATCCATCAATGAATGAGGTTATTGAATGTTGGAATAGACCAACCATGGTGATAAAAATCCATAATTTTATTTTTTTTTCTTGAAATTTTAGATGGATTCTCGAGAATTTATAATTTTTATCCAATCTGTTTTCCAAGATAACTCAGATGGGTTCAATGTTCCTCTGGTTACTTGAATATGTTTAAAATTTCACGGATCTAAAGATATGGTTTTTGGTCAATCAATTTTTACAATACCCTATATTAGATCAGGTTTTGTAATATATAGTCATTCGTTCATATATAGTAATTCATTCAAAAAGGTATTGAGATGTTTTCATTTGTATAATATCATAGTTATATCATATTCCTCGTAACAATTGATGTTTCATGATAAAATTTATCTAAATCATAATTTTGAGTTTGTTGTAGTAATTTCTTCACTAAATAGATAGAGGAATTATATTTATAAAGAAAATATTGAAATATATATATATGGTATTCACAACTAGCTTCTATAATAAAAAAAACAAGGTGATAAATGAGCAACTATATTTAATTACTATATCAATAATAATAATGAACTTTTTCTTGTACTTTCATCAATTAAAATAATGATTATATTCATTATTAATGAAAATTTAGATAGAAGTGAATGGGTGACCCTTATAAACTATGTGACACCTTTATTTGAGTACCCTATATTAAATTCAACATTTTTTGTTCATTAGTGTATTAATATAAATTAGAACATTATCACTGTATTCTCCTTGGATTACCGTTCAATGGGTTAACCTAAAAGAATTCTTATGTCTTTTGTGCATTTTTTATATTTTTATATTTTATATAATTAATACATGTGTATTCAGTCGTTGATCTAATTTTATTAAATAAAACACAATTTCAAAAACAATAATATCATAATACAATGAAATAAATAAGAGTGAATCTAAAAAACGTTGTCATATGCTTAGGGGGACATGGGGGTTGAGTATTATATAATTAAATTGGAACATGTTTTATAAAATAATTTCACTTTATTGGTATCTTTCAAAAAGAATACTACTGGTACTAACACTCTCTACCAACCCAAGGGATAAAAAAGCTCAGGAAGGATAAATCAATGAGGGTGAAAAATTATGTGGATTATTCCAAAGTATAGTTCATTAAAATAATCCTAAAACCCCCATTTATTCCAAATTATTTTAAATTATGTGTAATTATTTAGATCTATGACTATCCATTAAATTTTTTGAATTGATATAAACATGAAAATTAATATATTAATGAGATATTTTTAAAAATTACTCAAAATAGATTTTCCTATAATTTGATAAACCAATTTTCTAGAGACTATTATTCATTTAAAACAAACATATCTCTATAATTTTTAATCCTTATTGTTTTGATTTGGTGAAATGATGTAATTTTTTTGATTATAAGGGTGGAATGAGAAGGGATCATAAGTTTCATGAAATCCCCATATCATTGGGCATTACAGAATTTTTCAAAGGTGGTACTAAAAGAACTATAGACATAGGATGAAATGAGAGTAATGGATGATGTATGTCTCCATATCCCACTGTATTTAACCAAAAAATAAATAAAAAATTAAAATAAGAAAGAATAATTTGACTATGTTATATGGACCACAATACACTGATTGTGTCCTACATCAAGACATGATATTGGGAGGTATTTTACTCCCAAAGGTACTAATATATGGCGTTAAGTTTCTCCAAATTTTGATAAATACCCATCAGGAGAATTTTTGTAGGAATGATTAAAAATTGTTTCTTTTGATATTGATTAATTATTAAAAAAAATGTTATTCTCTCTTCTTCTCATAAAAAAGAATAAAAGATAAATAATAGATGTATATGAAAAAATAATTTAATTGCTTCACACTCAATAGGGTACGTCAGAGGAAAATATAAAAGAAATATGATAATGTAAGAAATAAAGTAAATTGAACTACTATTACAATTCTCATAGTGGACTCACTAGATCCCTGGATTACCAACCAATATTAATTTTAAATCTGACTACTCCCTCAAATAAATTATTTACCCTCCTCCATCAGAAGAATCTATAATTGAACTAAAAATTCTCATTTTAGTATTACTCTTAAATTTACCATAAAGATCTATTTTCAACCAATTGATGATGTAAATTTTACCTCATTGTGATTTCCATCTGGAAATACCTTTCTATAATGTTTTATTATTCAAGAAAAAATACATAAATCCCTTCAAAAAATTCCTTTTACCACAAATAATTTAATCTTCATTCAATTCAATTTATCACCTAATTCATTTCATTTTAATATGAATTAACCCAAGTAATACCTTTTTCTATTCTGAGCAAAATTTCAAGTATAAATACCTCCTTCACAAACTAAGCCTTGTTGGACTACAAACTTCAAAAATGACCATCATTATGGAATACCTCTTTCATGATCCAATATCTAACCAATATGATTTATTATATAGGTAATAAAATATAATGAAAATTTTACACTATAATAAACTTATTAGGGGTCTATATTATAGGATAATAAATCTAAAAAAATATATTCTCAATTATAGAAAACTAATTTATTAAATATCCATCTGAACATATTCAACATACTGTATATTTGATATAGAATATTATTCCTTTCTAGAAGCCTCTAAAAAATATCATTATCCATAAATTAAATCCCCTATTGTGGTTCCCTTCATATCTCCACCTTAAGAGGATTATTTTCTAGAATACATTATTACACCATTTTTATTGATAATAATGATCTCTCGTAATAATTTTATTCCATTTAGATCGTATATGGATGATAAAATGTTGAAATATTGGATTCATGAAATTTTCATTGTTGTTAAGCTGACACCCTATGATGTTTTCATAGAGAAATTACTAAGTGGTATAACAATTATCTATGAATCAATCTTTATTTTTCTATAATAAATCCTTATTTTTATTCCCAATAATATATAACAAACAGTAAACCTATTACAACTTCAAAATAAATACATCTACATAAGCTATAATAGAATGTTTTGTCAAGGATATTTTTTAAAAAAACACAATCAACTCACAAAACACTGAAATGAAAACCTGAGGAATTTTTCAACATTTTATATAATAATATTTTTTTTATTATTATTATAAATACATAACAAATGATTAAATTTATTATAATGAAAAAACAAAAAAATAAATGAACCATTTCACTTTATACACCATGAAGATCGCAATGGTGGTGTTTTTTAGGTAATTCATTCTCATATGAGAAGAATTTCTTGCATTATAAAATGTAATGTGTGGGGACCATTTATGGGTCCACCTAAGAAATATTATCGAGATACATTTGGGAACGTTTTCATGAGTTTAACTAGATTATATCAATGTTTTCTTAATTTTTATCTTGAATGATGAAAAAATAAGAATTATATATTTATATTTGCATGTTAATGAATTTAACATGGTTGACCATAGTGTTTTTAAAGTAACATATACAATATTTCATGATTCCTAAAATTAATAATTTTTAATTTTATTAAATCCACTTTTAGGATTAGTGGGAACTACAAATTTCTAAAATCAAATACAAACACTGCAAATTCCAATATTCCAAAACACTAGTGGGAAACATAATATAAAATTTTACCAAGCATCAACTGAATCTTAAATTTAATCATTGGAATTGAAATTTTAAAATGAATATAAAATCATGAACCATGATACACCTTAAGAAATAAGATTATTATCCACGATCCCCCTCTTTCAGATAAGTCAATTTTCACATCATCCACCACACAATCATCCCATTAATAATTCACAGTCGAATTTATCATTCCCCCAGCATAAAAACGACAGTAACTCTAACCCACAAAAAACTAAACCAGAAACCATAAATTTAATCTAAAATCCATCAAACCATAATTTACCATAGATAAGTTCATTGAATCCTCTATAAAACATCAGCAATGTCATCATGATCCCCTAGTAAACCTTAGAAAACCAAACCCATCAAATAGATCGATCACTATAGAATACGGTAACAAACCTTCACCAATGACATAAAGAAATGACATATGAGGTACTATTGTAAGGGGTAGTCATTAAATTAGACAATATAATGTCTGGGAATTTTTCAATCGGGTTATATTGGAAAAAATTTATTAATCTAAATAATTAATTTTAGTAAATTTGATAAAGAAAATTTTATTTTATGTATAAATTAATAATATTTAATTATATGTATTTTATATTTTATTGAGAATTTCAATCACCCAAGAAATCAATTAATATAACCATCAATGTTAGTGATTGGATTATTTTTATTAAATGTCATGATTTTTTGTTGTTAGGTATGTAAATAGATTCATTAACTCTACAAGGATCCATCTCAAACCATGATGGAAAATCTAATTGTGTTTTTGAATTCCATATGAAATAATGAATTTTAGATGATGGTCAGGTATGATTTGAATACATGTGAATAATAATTTTATGTAAAAATTAACGTAATTTATCACCACAATTATCTGTTCTTAAAAAATTAAATATATAAGAAGTTAGGAACAATCAATATTTAAATAAAATTATTCATAAAGAGATGTTTTGGTGGCACATAGAGGGCATTAATGGAAGACAATGTAAAAGAATGTGAGGGTAATGAAGTAATGATATAGAATTGATGATATGTATTTCCATAATTTGTTTGGAATTATCATGAAATATTTGGAAGTAATAGATGAATGATAAAATATTAAATGGATGATAATGAGGATATTAGGATTTAGTTTTATTTTGTATGGATGTGAAAATTTTTTGATTAAGATTTGGATGATTTTGGAATTCAATAAAAGACCAAAATGGGTATATTGAGTAAATTGTGATGGAACAAATATATATTATTAATTAATTAGGGGAATTGACTACATATTTATGTTTTTATGGGTAATTATATAAAAATAATTTATTAATTTATCATTCATTATTATTAACTTGGAAATTGAGATTTTTCTAAGGATGTTTTAGTGGATAGAAAAGTATATGTTAATTATAATGAAACTAACATGTGGATCTTTGACCAAGATAAAGTGATTTATTTGTTCTCTTTTGTATCAATAATGTGATGTAGCTTGTGAAATATGGGAACCAATTAAGAGTTGATGATCTAGTGGTTCTCAATAATACCCACAATAGAATTTCATTAGATAAATGTGATAGTGGTTATTCCCTATCTCACCCATATATATGGTTACATAATGGGTATTAAATATTGTTGAATCTGAGTCCAATCACCAATTATTATACTATAAGAAAGGTTATATCATATAGAGGCTATTGGGGATGGATAATTCCTCTAACTCCCCCAATATGTGATATATTGAGACGCGTAGTTATTATAGTATATCTCATTAAGTGACCTGGAGTACTATATTGATATAGATGTGAAGATTCTATTATAGACATTGTATTTGAATATGAAAATATTAATTCACCTGATTGTTGACAAAAATTCATTCCCATATTAAAGTATCAAGGTGAATAAAGATACACCTAATGATATCTCTACTTCATATGTACATAACTTGGATTAGAAGTGATAGAAACATAGTGGAATTCATAGAGATTTTTTATTTCTTCATGTATTCAATTGTACATCTATATCCCAAGAGATGTATATTTCATATCAATTCTAGAGATAAATATTTATCAACTTCAAGAGACATATATATCATCTCAAGGGGATTTATATATTCTTCTATAATTCTAAGATAACCAGAGATGTTTATTTCCTTTTCTGATTGCATGATAGGATTACATGTATATATCATTTATCATCTATGGAGTTCTGCATCTAAATTGATATACTGAGTAAGAAATATATAGAAGTTTGGGATATATGATTTTTTCTCTATTGACAGAAACAATTATTTTGTGAGAATTATATATTAAAAAATTTGAATATCGATCAATAATGATTGCTGATATTAATAGTGACAACAGATGATGGTCTCAAATTATAATACTCCACTATTATAAAATAATAGAACACATGATTTCATGTTTAAAAATTAAAATAAAACTTTAGTCGAACCACAATATACAATCATGAAACTATTATTTGATGTAATATTTTTCTACTATCAATTTAGTTATTGGGTATGATTATGACTAAACAAATTCTAAAAAATATATCTTTTTTAATAACATAATTTTTTTAAATAATTCATAGTAAATATGAAATAATATTTATGGAATTCCATTTTATTCCTCAAAAATATGTTTCCTTCAAAAAAACATTTATTACATTTTTTACAGAATATTATGAATAATTTATGGAACACTTATAATATTTAATAGATAATAGGCACTTCATTTTTAAATTAACATATCAAAATTTTATTAACATTAAATTTTATTATTTTTTATGAAAAGATTTATTTTTTAGTGAATAGTTAAATATATAGACTTTTCAAATACCAAAATTTAATTTAATTTAATTAACTAATTTATATGTAAATTTATGTTTTTAATTCGGTACTAACATTTTATTTTATTCATTTTATTTTTAATAATCTAATTTGAAATTTTTTATGATTCCGAAAAACTATAATTTTTATGATTTTAAAGAATTTATCTAAAAACTGTTTTTTTATTATTGAATTTATATTAAAATTTATTTCATCCACTTATATAAAATGAACCACGATAAATATTACCATTTTTTCTATAATAATATTTAATTGAAATAAATATGTTCCTTTTTTAATTATGAATATTAACTATAGTAAATTTTTTTCACTATAGTAAGGATAAATTTGGTTATTAATATTAAAAATAATATGATATGACTATAAACTAATTCTAAAAGCATCATTAATTTAAATTTGTAGTTTTATTTTATCCATAATCATCCAAACATCTAATGTATTTCCATTTTTCTATGTGTTTATCATTTGAACCTTTAGATTATATTTTGTAAAGAAAACAAAAAAAATTCATTCTTTTCTTTTTCTATTCTCTAAATTTTTGACATAGTGATAAAGAGAGTCCATGTTAATTTATAAATATATATATAAATTGTAAAACATTATTTTATAATTATAACTTAATTTTAATTTTTAGTGAGGAAATAATTACATTATATTCTTATGAAATGACAACATATAATATATTTCATTAAAAGAAAAATAAATTAAATTATTATATATATATTAACAGTAACATAATTTGAATGAATTTATCTGAATCTTTATTTATATAGACATATATTACATATAATAGATGAGAAAAAATTCTGTATTTTATTTAAATATGTATCTTTAATCCCTTAATGTCAAATTAAATGAATAGTGAGAAAACATCATTATAAGTGTTTTTTGAAGAGTAATATTTCATTAAATTATTTTTAAATCATAAATATATCATAATATAAAATTTTGTATCATATATGGTCGAAAATTTCAACCATTTCTAATTTATGGTCAAATTACTTTCATATAAATAAAATGATAAGCCTCTATGATTGAAAATGTCCTTATTATTGTTATGATTAAAATAAAACAAATCATTGATTAAAACAAAGGATAATGTTTTAAATTACACATAAACCTATAATAATATTTTTTTATAAGGTATTTCGACCATACACTTTCTTATTATTGAAATTAGGTCTACACTGTGAAACATTCACATGAAAATGATATTATTATTTTTAAATCCTTTTATGAATTCTATACATCCCAATTCATTGTTAATAAATAAAATCATCCAATAATTTCCAATAAAAAATTCTTAAATCCACATATCATGAAATAAAATTGACAAATAAAATTATTAACACTCTTAATCATGTTATGGATGTGGTTTTCATCCATAATGTCTAACCCGATTTCCCTTAATAAAAAATATAAAAGATCTTTCAAAAAATAGGTGATTGTATTTAACAATTCATTAAAATTTCTTTCTTCTCCAACATCCAATAAATATGATTTAATTATTCAAAATTGATAAATATAGTATCATAAATATACATATATGGTATTATGATTATTATAAAAAAATTCCAACACTTTTATATCTTGTGATAATTGAAAACATAACACACGTGTTCATATAGATTATCATCCCAATTTTGTGGAATAATTCATTTTTCATCACCACATTAATTTGGTAATAATATTTTTGGAAATAATTTTTATATATAATTTTGGAAATAATGACTCGTTTATGATTATAATGTCATGTCTAATTTTTTTACCTTCTTATCTATTTTAAAACATTAACACCACAAGGGTGTACATGTGGACTACTACATCAACAATGTTATGGGATAATTTTTTATTTATGATCATCATAAATGGTAATAATGATATAATAGGTTAATATATATGATATATATGACATGATAAGGATTATGGTAATTACAATTTAGACTCTCATTTTTTTATTCCCATCTATCAAAATGGTAAAATATCATCTATTTATATGTACTACTTAGAATCTCCATGATCTTTGTAATTATTATATATATATATGTATATAAATATTTCATGGAAGAAAATATATATTAATATTTTGAATATATTTTATATTTAAATCATAAATAAAATTTTTTAGTAGATAAAAACATGATCATGATGAGGAGGACCAAGACTACCAAACGAATACATATATAAAAAAATAGAAGTTAAAACCCAAAAATAATGATAAAGTTATATATTTTTATAAAAAGGTGATAACATTTTATAAATGTATAATATATTATATTATATATATTTATATGTTTCTTTTATTTATTTATAATTAACCTTAATTTATTATAAGTGAGGTTAAGAGATTTTATGTCAAAAATCTAACTTGAGGTAAGGATTTTTATCTCAATTTTTATTTATTGGGGGATATTTTAATTTATGAACAATTTCATTAATATATTTTAATATAATACCATTTAATATATAATATCATGAATAATTAATACTTCATTTTATTTTATGTTACATTTAATTTTATGTTAACCAACATTATTTGACTAAAATGTTACATAGTTGTAAGGGGATTCTTAACTCAATTTCAATTCATTGGATTATAATTATACATACCTAATTATGTGTGAATGTGCTAAGATTTATAATTATGTATTTCCATTAATTTATCTATACTTTTTACACATAATATATTCACTAATTAATTTTCACGTTAATGATATGATCTTTGATCAAGATTTCCATAAAATTTTCTATAATTGAGCAATATTTTAATGTTATGATCAACATTTTAGTTATATAGTATATATAAATCTATTTTTGAGGTAATATCATCAATACTTCATACGTGATAATATATTATGTAACAATTAAAATTAATTAATAAATTGGATTTGACTTGGAATCTTCAATGAAGTAAGTGATTTCATAAATCAATTTCCATTCATTGGTTTATATTTCTCAATCATGTAAAATGTTATTACATAATTTGTTTGGAAACCACATATGATTTTATTTTATATTTTTTCCAAAAAAATAGATTAATTTTTTACTCATAAGCACTTAATTATTAAGTACAAATAAATGATTTGTTTTTCTAATTTATTTTATTTTAGTTACCAATCTATTGGTTTTGATTCACTATTATATCTCGATTTAATTTTATATGGATTGTATAATAAATTATCGAGTTATATAACATAAATATAAATATATTAATGATGATTAATGACTCAATTAATGTTATTATTTCAAGTTGTATGTTTGAATGAAAATATTATTTTATTGATTTTTTTGTTAGGTATACTTTTCTTTTATATCAATATTTTTCACAATTAATTTGAAAAAGTCCTTTTTATTTAATAAATATATTTGTTGATCAAATTTTAGTATTCAAGGTAATTATTATAATTATTTATGTAGAGGATTTTTTATAGTATTTTTTCAAATATTCATAATGTTATTTTTTGAAATTTATATATTGTTAATAGAATATCGCATCGTTATAACTGTTTTACTCTATTTATATTTTTCTATAAGTTTATCATGATTTGGAAAAGAATACACTTCAATGAAATATTATTTTAATATTTATATTCAATTTTCAAAAATACCCAATTTTACTATAAAATGGAAATTCGTAACGAATTGATTTACATAATAAATCAAATTTGTAATTGTTTAATTTTTCATAAAAAATTAAATTTCATTTCATAGATTTTCATTAGACATTAAATTTTTCTTATGTATAATTATTTATCATACCATGCGTCTGGTTATTTCATAAACCAAATACTATTTCTACATATAATTGTTTTTCATTTATTTATATTTTTTGATAAGGTATATATTAATGTTTCATATTTTTAAATCTCTATGAATATTTTTGATAACTAATATTATTCATGAAATAAATTGATAATTTAACATATGATGAATGAATTGGAAATGAATTTATTTGTGGGGCACCAAATTATATAGCCCCTTGAAGCACCTTTAGGTCTCATGAATTAAATCATTTTTCTGAAATTAATGCTTTTTTTCTATATGCATACCCATAGATGAAACATTTCATTAAAAATACATTTATGTTAGAGATATCATGATGTATGAAAATTTTAATTTCCATAAATGATAATTCAGTTTTCATTATCCATGAGATTATTACATTTAATATTATCCATGGATGCATTATATTCTCTTGTTATTGATTTAAATGCATGCATTTTCAATAATTTACCTATCAATATTGTTTATTCATTATTAATTATTAACCACTTTTACTATACATAACCCTTATAGAGAATTTTATCTCACCATTTATTGGGTATGTTCCCCAGGATATGAGGAAGAATTATTTCAATGAGTATCAAGTATTCTAAAAAGTATCGTTATTTAAGTTCTATATTATATTCAAACAATAAAAGGGTAGCATTTATTTATATATTTCTTCTAGACAACTAAACCGGTTAGTACAACATGATGAGATCCCCTATATCATAAGAAATGTCAAAAAGTAACAACTCGTTATTGGATTCTATATTTGGTTCTATTAGAGTTTGTATAAGAGAATGTTTTATAGAAATCATGAGAATATGATTTTACAAAACAATTATTTGATAACATACCACTATGATATATTTTTAGGTGACAGATAATTATATTATGATTTCATCAAATTTAAATGATATATATTATGTGGTTTTCTTTTCAATACAAACAATTGTATATAATATAAATGGACATTGTATTGGAAAAGATAAATCTAGGGGGAATAAACTCAATGAGAGTTTTTCAGTAATATATCATTCATCATTATGATTCATGGTGTCTGTTTTCTTGCTTCACATGTAGTTAACCACTCTGGACGGATATGAAATGATTCACTTTTTTCTGAACTATTATGAAATATTTGAATAAATGATTACCTAGGGTAATCCTAATGGATTATAATGTGAAAATAAAGTTAAATTTTTTAGATATCAAAGTAATATTATATCATGGTTTCCTACTATAATTATTTTTCTCAAAATATATATATTTTAAATCAATGGGTATAAACATAAGCCACCTTGTTAATACATATTATTTTGGAAATAGTGGTGATCATCACAAACCAAAAGGAATGATGACTAGAGAGTATGATATTGTAATTATTCCAAATTAGTTATCATGATATATGATTATCAACTTCAATCTTAACCAAATCCCAGAATCACTAACGAATGAATGATAGACTTCACTGAGATTTCAGATGCTGGATACCATAGAGGAATGATTAATCAATTTAATTATTTCCAAAAAATTGGAGAGAGGCCTCTAGGATAATGTGACTGTTATATTGTGAATATTTTTTTTAAAAAAATAAGGAAGGTGCTAAATAAATTCATGAGGAACAATGATTAGTAGAATGGAAGGAAATAAATTCATACATATGACAGAGTTTATTTTTCAATGTGTCATGTGTGTGGAACATGGGAATTATATAATTCAATCACATTATAAAGTGGTTATCTCCTATACAATTGAAGGATATATTGCATGTTAATTATTAATAAAGAAGGATTGAACTATTTACAACTTTGGGTTTAAGAATTATATTGTAGAAAGATTATATCAATGATATTCTGTTTATAAGTATCTTGAATCATATTGTTATTTCACTGTAGATGCTTTGATTTAGGTTTTTAAATACATATCATGAAAGGTACTAAAATCCATTATTATTTTATTGTTGGAATTTTTTAGAAGAAATCATTAAAGGAAATATAAACCTTAATATATTCATTGTGTTTTGTAACTAATGATTAGTTTGAATAAATATGTGATTGAAATTACAAAAATAATGTTCATAGAAATAATGAATTTAGGAATTAATTTTCAATTTCCTAATAAATTGTAATAATTTATCTTTGATTTAGTTGATGAAATAATATATTTAAGTAATTTTTTAAATAATCGATCATTTTATTTTTGGAATGTGGTGAGAGGTGATTTTTCACTGCATGAATGTTTATGTAATGTATTTTCCCAAAATCATGTTACTAACAAGATCTATGAGACAATATGATCAATTTTTTAATATATTTGGTATATGAAATTAAGTGATACATTATGGGGGATTAATGTTTTGTAAATATTTTAAATTTAAGGTCCTTATTATAAATTTACTGGTTTTTAATTTTTTCAGTCATTTTTTATGTGTTTATTGATTCCCTATTTATGGAATTTATTATATTTAAATTTTGGTTTCATTTAATATGTTTTCGAAACCATAATTATCATCGAAAATATTTTGACTTTTAATTAATTTCTACAGATTTATGATTGCATAATGTATAATTTTAGTTCTTCATCCAGGAAATATTTCCACCTGGATGTTCATTTCATGGAGTAAGAGATGAATTAAAAATTGAATGAAACATTTATGGCATTATGATTATAAAATATATTAATATAAAGTTAGTATATTTTCTCTTGAAAATTATACATTAATTAAATGAATGCCTTAAAATAAATTAAAGGACCTTGATAAAATAGAAACGGTATACTGTCATATCTAATGAATCAATTTTCTTTTTATCCATCCAAGAAAGATGGTTTTTTGTGGCTAAATTTACAGTGATCATGGTATCTATATCTATTGGTTAATAAATGGGAATTATTTTTTTACTAAATTAATATAGTTTCCCATCATAATTATGTCCTCTAATATAAAATCTTAACATTTTGTAATTTTAGACGACGATTTCATTTCACTTTCCCTCTTATTAAAATGAATTTTTATTATCCCTTTATATGATATGGGTTTTCAAATCGGTTGAACCTTTTTTAATAAGATAATATTATTATGGACCAATTAATTAAAGGGGGTATAGTGTATTATGTTGATATTTTAGAAAATTTATTTGCTCGATAGCTTTACTAACATGCAACATTGAGTTTTTGGAGAACCATTATATACTATTAAGTTTTTATCATTTAACACAATAGTTTTAACATAAAATAAATATTGGTGGACATGAATATGATTTAACACATTATTAAATATATATTATGGTCACATTCAATGAAAATCTACAAATTTTTTCATAGGAAAAAAGTACTGGATTTTTATAAAGTCATTTTATTATTTAAAAATATTTTTTTATTAAAAAGATATTTTTCCATTTTAGAAGAAAATATTGTAATTAATTTATGGAGAATTTTAAAATATATTTGATAAAATTTACCAAATTTGTTTTATATTATCATAAAAAATATTTTTTATCGTGAATTTTTATGATTTTTTTAGAAATCATTTATTTTCAATTGAATATTAATGAAATTCATATTTTTCAAATAATTTAATTTCATATCATAAAATTATGTAAGTTAAAACTATATTTATTTTTTTATTAAAGAGAAATATTATCCATTTTATTTTGAATAATCTAATTTTATCAAATATTTTAATATTTTTATATAATAAAAATTGTATGATTTAAAATGAATTTTTCTAAATATATTAATTACTTACACCTAAAGAATTTATATTAACATAAATGTCAAAATATTCTATAAATTGAATTTCTAAAAATTGATAATTTATTTTTACTTAAGAGGTGATAATTTTTATATAATTATCTTTTCATTTTTGTCATTAATAATATAAATAGTAGTAAATCAATATCACCACAATAAAAGTAATTTTGATAATAATTGTTAAAATAAATGTGATATGCATTATAAAAATGACTCTAACTGTTGACTAAATTTAATTATGTGAGTTTATTACATATATAGTCATTAAAATTTTTAATATTTTCCATTTTTTCATCTTTTCTATGATTTTTAGTTTTATATTACATTATGTCTAGAAAAGTAAAAATATTCTATACCCTTTGTTTTATAATCAACAAAATTTTGACATAAAACCAAAATGTTTATGCGTTAACTTTTAAATATTTATTTTATTGATAAATAATTTTTTATCAGGTTAATTTTATTTATTTTTACAGTTGAAATAATTACCCCCACTATATATGCAACACTGGCATGGTATTTATTCAATTAAGAGAAAAAAATAAATTATTTTGAAATAATTAAACGTAATATAACGAGATAAAATTTCTTTTCCAAAAAAAATTAATATATATATATATATATTAAAAATTAGATATGTTTTTGTATTCTATATTTTTGTATATATTTTTATTGATGTCTTCAGAGGAAAGTTAATATAATAGTAAAAAAATTACATTATTAATATTTTAAGATAATTAATATGTAATAAAACTACTTATAAATTACATAAATAGTATTGTAGGACAATTTGGACAGTTTAATATTTAATATTTCATTCCTTTTAATTTAAATAAATTAATATGATCTTATAAATAATATTATATATTTTTAATACTGAATAATTCATTATAATGATTAAGATAAAAATAGTTTGATGAAGGATTTATTTAAAAAGAAGAGGATTAAAATACCAAATAAGCCTATCCAAATTGTATTGGGTGGTGATATTTTTACTATATCCTCTTTTAAACCAAACATTGATTTCAACTTGTTCCGCTTTCACATGAAAAAAATATCTTATTTTTAACTTTTTATTAGTTTCATTTATGACCATTAATTAATAATAAAAATCAACTACATATCCATTATTATATACACAACCATTATTTTATTGTATTTTCTAAAAACACAAAACCCCCACTTATAAAAATACATATACTAGTTATTGGGGATCCGTTATTCCTAAAAGTATCAACCACGCCCATTAAGAGATTATCTAAATGTGCTCTTTCAAAAATGATTCTATATTTGTTATGGATTCTTTCAAATATCAATATTCATCATCATACCCTTGAACTATTATAACATTAAAAAAATTAATAGTTACAATATAATAAATAATAATATATGTTATTATTATTATTATGGAAAAATCATTTTCCATATTTTTCAATCTTATGTAAATCGAAAATATCACTCGTATATAATTGTATCCTACAATCTTAACATTACCGTGTCATTAATTTTTCATAACCGCTAAACATGGATTATTATAATTAAAAAAATAAATATATAATTTATTTTAATGTTATAATTATTCTTCTATAATTATAATATATTATCTTTCTTCTTAGCTTTATATGTTTTGGAGAATGATAATGTTTCTTTTGGGTATGTATGGACCACACAACCATGATGAGATACAATTAAATTGTCATATATTACTAATTTAATGGTAATAATGAAATTTTTTATTAATAAATATGATACAATAATGAATTTGGGAAGGTTAATTATAATTATTGTTCATTATTTCCATTTTAAGTATTGTTAAAACACTATTTATGCCAATGTACGACCTACCGTATTCAAGAACAATGTAATTCATTTTCAATCTATTAAATTTATTGATGAATATAATTGTAAATATTAAAGAGATATATAATTTATATGATAAATAAAATTATAGATATTATGAAATAATCATTAAAAAAATGAAACTACAATATTGAATCCTACATGAAAAATGATTCAGTTAACACACAAAATATTTATAATAATAAAATATAGTTATAAAAAATGTGATAAAATGTTACAAATTGATCATATATGATATTATATATGTTTATAGGGTATTATAATTATGATTATTAGATATATATTCTTTATAAATTAGGTCAAAAACACATACATTTCATGTGGAACTTACAGTAAGTGTTTTTTCTCACTGAATGTCATGCACCTTGATTCATTTATATAGTTTATATAATTACATTATACATGTATAATGAAAACAATTTCATCTTTAATGTAACATTAATTTAAAATTAAAATTAATTTATCGAGGAGGATTTGACATAAAAGATACCATGTGGAAAGGGGTTTCTTAACACAATTTTATTATAGGTTTATACATTATCATCAATTTTTTTCATTCCATTGTTATATGTGGAATGACCTATAAATTTAATATATTTTATTACAAATTTTTATTTTTGATATACATTTTTAAATCATAACCACGTTATCAATTAATTCTGACATTAATTAATTGATCTGAGTGTGGGGATAGTTTTAAATTTTTTCTACATTTAGGATAATTATAATATTATGAAACTAATTTTTTTATATGGTGTTTATAATTTCCTTTTACATGAATTTTCATGAATATATTATACTTCATGGGATTTTAAACAACACTTTACATTAATTAAACTATGGTTATAAGACATGAATCTTACTATGTGTTAATTGGTTCTTTAAATCAATTTTCATTCTTTGGGTTATACATGTACATGATGTACTATGCTATTCACTTAATAAGTTGGAAACTACTACTTATTGTAAGTTATTATTTTTACACTTTTTAATGGTTATAAATTTTTGAAATATAATAACTTCATTGATAATTTCTCACTTCCATGATATTATATTTATGAGCGGTTTCTCCTCAATTTCGACATCATTGAGGAATATTTTGTATTATATACCTATATTATTTTATATGGAGTAAATACATCCCCTTAGTGGTATTTAACATTAATATATTTTTACTAAATAGTATTAATGATTCAATTCAATTTATTCTTTCAATGGGAATGTTTAATATAAAATCTGGTTTTATTAATATTTTTATTAAGTAGATTTTTATTTAATACGCATATTTTGAAAAATAATTATTCCATGGTATTTTTTATTAACAAAATAATTTTTAAATATATATTCTATCTTAAATGAATATTTCAAATAATTCCAGATAAGTAAATATTTTATATATTTTACAAAATTAAAATTGAATGTGTTCAAATGTATATGACATTGATGGATTTACTCATCATTATAAATGTATTATGATGGCAAATTTATATTACATGATTTTCATTTTTTTCAATGAAAAATCATTAAGAAAAGATTACATATGAATTATTAATTCATTAAAAAAAGTTTTATTTTTTACAATTCCATTATTTATGATGAAATGAATTCCATATATCATTTATTTTGGGCTTATTAATATTCTATAGATATATTAACTGTTTGTGATCAATAATCATTTGGTATTAAGTTTCTCTAAAATAATCATATTATTTATATCATGAATATTAATATTCACTAATCCAAGTACCTTTTCTATATACATTTTATTGGAATTATCTAATTAAATATGGAAATATTTTTCTTCTCCACTCTTTGCTCAATATTGATATTTATTGATAATGAATATTGTTCATGTGTTTAATTTTTTTATTTAATATTCATCTAGTGATAGACATTCAATGTGTCGTGGGACACATAATAATATACCCACTTTATTTATTTTCTGGTCTCATGAGTAGATTCAATTAGCCAAATTTAATGGGTCTTTGATGTATTCCAACCCATATATATAGTTTTCTAGGAACTGGGTATTAATGGTTGAGATATCATGATGCTTGAGATCATGTAATCCATCATTTTGAATTTACATAATTGGTAATTTAGTTATCATTATCCAGGAAATTGATACATTGATATTATCCATGGATTCATTTTGTCCTCTAATTATTAGTTATGTAGAATGTGTTTATGTTATTTACCTTTAAATGTTCATTATGCATAATTAATTATTAATAGAATTATTAGATATAAACCCGAACTGAGAAATTATGAAAACCATTTTTTCCATTCCCTTTCCCAATATATGAAATATATATTTTATTTATTTTCAGGGATGATTAATATTTTATCATTTTGTTTTTTATTTTTTAATTTTTATTACAAATGTCACGACCCGTCTCCCAGGGTCCATGCCATGACTACACCAAGCCCGCCTTCCATATGCTTGGGGCTAGTTACTAGCCTTGAAAAAGAGTATACCAATAACCAGAAGGAATTTCCTGTAATCCTGTACAAACACACAACACATGAACAAAACACGAATAAACAACTAAGTATACTATTATAGTAAAAAATATATGGAAAGTAAATGGGAAGGAATACAATCCTAAATGAAAATTACAAATACAACAGAAAAGATAAAACATGTAATGGATCGTCCACTGAGGATCTTACCGGTAGGGTTGGTACAACTCATGATTAGTAGTCATTGCAGCATGTCATATTAAATAGTCCTCCTCTAAGCAATGTCCAGTCCTAACTCCCTAAGCCTCGATCAATGTTGTCTCTCATCTTTACAAGACACATTAAGGTGTAGGAATAACCCATTTAGGGGTGAGTATAGCAATATTTAGTATGGTCCCTAAGACCCCCGAAGGTCTCCCAAGGATTCACAAAGGATAAACCATAGAATAAGTACTCAAACACAAATAATCAAATAGTCATCAACTCTACTTAGGTATATACCCATACATATACATATGTTATCAAGGTATACTCTATTCATACATTAAGAAACATAAGGCTTCCACATTTAAGACATTTGGAGAATTGATCCACAAGGGAAGGATACCACAAAGGTAACACCATGAAGATAACACCCCATAGGTAAACATACCACTAATGTAACACCACCAAGGTCAAATTACAATAAAGGTAACACCCATAAGTTAACACTGCGAAGGTAAAAGTACCACCAATTTAAAAGAAACATCTCACACCAGGTATATAAATTATGTATGGTATTTCAAATGATTAGTCGTAAAACTATATCATATTATTATGTCAAGAGCATCTGTTGTTGACCCACACAAGATCGATATAAATAGACCAACACAGAATCGTTAGACGTTTCCCCACATAGGATTAATAAATGATGACCCACATGGGATTGCTAAGCGATGAACCATATTGTATTGATGGATGCTGACCCACATAGGATCGATGTTCTTTCTTCACGTTACATACAACCAATAGATTCCTGCACGAAGTACGATTGATTACGGGTAGATCATATCATCAATCCATTAGGCATACCTCAACCGCCATGAATTTGCATGAAGATGTATCCCAATGTATGGCCATGTTGTATGGGTTCCAACGCGACAGAAGACACGTCAAGCGGTTTCTTGGTCTGTGACATATATGCATTTTAGTACAAAGGACCCGGTTGGATTCAGGTTTGATCTGACCCAGATATACTCCATGGTTCTCCAATACACTTGTGGAGTAAACCGAATGTTATTTCTCGCTCTAAGGATCCTAGCTCCATAGACGGTTCATCAAACAGATGCATGTTTCACAAGTTATGGATCATTTAGCGAAACTAGGTATGGAAGGGTCCAGGTCCGGTCCATCACGATTGGACAGACCCAGCCCGACCCGGTCTGGGCCACGGCGGGATTGGCATGCTAGGTAGCAGATTGGCCTGGCCCAGCTATGCGGTGCGGCCCGCTGGGGTGGCACGCCCCGCTGTAGCGGGGTCCGCCCTAGCTGGCACGAGGGGGGGGGGGGGGCGTTTCTCCCCTTTTGGAGATAGTGTGGCGGTGTCACGAGTTGTAACCAGGTCACCCATGGGACCCACAGAGAGTGCGTCCCAGCCCCCAAACACTGCCATATTCATCAGTGCGTGACGACGCGACGCTCACCTCCGCCTGCGGCCGACTGATGTCGTACATTGCTATTTGGTGCGACTATATGCCACAAAATCCTTCTCAGGTGGTGCATAAACACCTCCATCGTGATTGACAATAGTTGGATACCATCATTAACCTCTTCGGTTATGGTCGTGGCCTCCACCATGGTGGGGCACTATCATCTTCTATTCTGCCAGTGCCGGTTTATTGCGGTCTTCCACGGGTCACCAGATGTGCTTCAGAGCCCCATTTATCCATCCGAAGGTGCAAACGGACTCATCGGGACACCATGTTCATCTCTAACCCCACTTGTCTGGGTTCCATCAACCCTTAATAAATATATCGTGAAAGAACGCGTCAAATTTCAACAAAAGATAAAGGGTTCGGGCCTTATTTGTTTGGCCCACACCCTCTGCATTAGCTTGATTGCAATAGGGTAGTATAATGATTAAAAAACTCTTTAAATTAGACAATAAATAAAACCTATCTTAATATCATTAGAGAATGACCGCGTTTGAGGAAGTGTCGGTGTTCGTCATTCGTGATTCTGTGGCACTTTTCACCACTCACTGGAACCGGTCTTGTCCTCCAAGTGGTTGGCGTTGTGGTACTTTTCTAGAGAATTGTCTCTAGGTAATGCCATGCTAATAACCCTTCCCATGCTCCATAAAAATAGGAGAGGGTGAGGGTGAGTAACGCACGTGGAATTAATGGGGTTCATATAATTAAGGAACATTCCTAATTCCAACTGGGTAGTTACATGTATAAAGTGGAGTCGATCCATTAAATGGATTGACATTTTGTTGGTCCATCCATCGCCACTCTTCCATTTAAGGAAATGAAAAAGAAAAAAATCCTTGTTATTTTATTAGTCTCTTAAATGTCCAAAAACTATCTTTTTCTCCTAACCTTATATGGTCGAAGTGAATCCTCTCTTAATTGAATCTCAGCGCTGCAGATTCTACGGTTCCCTTGGATTTATAATTCTTGCAATAGTTTAAAAGATAAAAAACACCACTTTCACATTTACATAACGTACCATAAAAAACGTGCAGAAATCCTTTTCGGGTACATAGGGTCTTAGAATCATGTGCCGTCAATTTTTAAAGACTAATAAAAATTCAATATAATTAACAAAATTACATGGAAAAATCCATGTCATTACATTCTCTGAACCATAGGTATTTTCATCCCTGAAAATCACAACATAGACTATGTAAACAAATGGGGGTAGTGATCTGGAATTTGAGCCTCCCACATCCATGTACCCTCCTATAGGATCTTGTGCTGCCAGCGAACTTGCACCAGAGGTATAGATCATCCATGAAGAACCTTCTTCTGTCAATAATCAATCTCTAATAGAACCTTTCTAAATGTCACCCCATCTTCGATGTCTAGTTCTACCCAGTTGATGTTGTGTAATGGATCATGCACGTACCTCCTCAGCTGCGATGCATGTAAAACGTCATGCACCTGGTGCATCTATGGGGGATGAACCAAGAGATACGCCACCTAGCCAACATTGCTGAGAACCTAGAATTTTTTGTTGAACCTCGGAGAAAACATGTCTCCCCGGTAAATTCTCGGCAAACCTAATTGGGGTGTGACCTATGAAAAGACATGGTCTCCCTCCTCGAACTCCAAAAGCCTTTTTATTCTATCAGCATGAGACTTATGTCTGCTCTGTGTAGTCTTCATACACTCATGTATAATCTTCACCATCTTAGTGGTAGCCCATACCAACTATGGACCCATAAGTGTTGACTCTCCAGGGTTTCTCCCGCATAGATGTGATCTGTAAGGTTGACCATTCAAGGCCCCAATGGTGTCATACCGAAGGTGGAGTGATATCCATTATTTTATGATAACTCCACTAAGGAAAATTAGTCCTCCCTTATGCTTCCAAACTATTGGAGGAATGCACGAATCATGTATTCTGGTGTCTAAATAGTCGGATCTGTTTGAAATTATCTCTATGGATGAATGTCGGTGCTCAAGAATAGCTGAGTCCAGAACACCACATATAATCCATTCCAAAACCGGGATCTAAAATTCAGGTCATGGCCCAAGACGATCGTCGATGGAACCCCACGAAGCCATACAATATTTTGTACATAGAGGCCTCCCATTCCCACTTCTGATTCCTGCTCTTGGATGGGTAGGATGTGGGCTGACTTGGTGGCTCAATCAATGATCACCTAGATGAAATCATGTCTACATGATTTCTAAGGTAGCTCCATCATGAAGGCCATGGAGATAACATCCCACTTCCACTATGGTACCTCTAGTGGTTGTTCTAATCCTATTGGAACCTGATGCTCGACTTTCACTCATTGACAAGTGAGGAATCGTGAAACAAACTCTAATAATACAATCTTCATCCCTATCTACTAGTGTTGATGTATGAGGTCCTGGTACATCTTCGCCACACCCAGATGTACTACCAGAGGGGACGTATAGAACTCCCTCAACACCTCCTCCAGTAGCACAACTAGTACGATAGTGTGTTGTCTGAAGAGGATGGTGTGCTCCCCACCTTCAAAAAATCTATCAGGTGCCTATCCAGAGGATATCTGAGCACTTGGATCCTCATAGTCAATGTCACCAGTATTTTCCCCTATAACTCGCTAAGGAGTCTGGGGAGTGATAGTCATATAATGGAGGTAAGATTATCCATCTCTATCAACAAGGAATATCTACAATACCACAAGCTACTCTGTCACCTCACTCAACAACTGTAGAATAGACCTCCTGTTGTGTGTGTCCCCTACTAAATTCCCCTCAATAGAAGTGTATAGTATATCAAAGTCAGTGTCCTGGGGGAACTCTTAGCAACATTTTTGTCTCGTGTTTAGGTTTTTCTATGAGTAGATCTAACAGAGACTCTTTTTCTCAAAGTACATTGTAAAACGTTTTCCCATCAAGTAATGTCGCCATATCCTCTAGGCGAAGACCACTACTGCTAACTCTAGCTCATGGGTAGAGTAGTTTAGCACATGTTGTCTCAGTTGTCATGAAAAATAAGCAAACACTACTCGCTCTTGCATCAGGACACATCCATGTTTGGTCCCTGACGTGTCATAGTAGACTACATACCCAACGACCTCTTCTGGTAGCCTCAAGATGGGGGCACATTTCCATCTCTACATCAGCGCCTGAAAACTCTACTGGCATATCTCCATCCATACAATGTGATGTCCCTTATTGGTCAATGCTTACAATAGTTCTAAAACACTACAAAAGATAGGTATGATTCTCCGGTAGTACCCAGCCAACCCAAGGAAACTACGCACCTTGATCACACACCTTGGTGGCTCCCAAGCTGGCATAGACCCTATCTTGGCCGAATCCACTACAACTCTAGCCTCTGAGATAACGTGTTCCAGAAAGTGGACCTCCCATATCCTGATCTATCACTTCAAGAGAATAACATAGAGCTAGTACTCTCAGAGTGTTTCTAGAACTATCTAGAGGTGATATGAATGATCCTCATCCATCATTGAGTATACCATGATGTCATCAATGAATAACACCACAAAATAATCAAGGAATGGCTCAAATATCATGTTCATGAGTCCCATGAAAACTGTTGGGATTTTGGTCATGCTGAATAGAATAACCAAGAACTCATAATGGCCATACTAACATTTGATGATCGTCTTTTTCACATCCTCATCTCATACCCTAATCGGATGATAACCTGATCTAGGGATTATCTTTGAAAACCATCAAGCTTCCATCAGTTGATCGAAAAGATCATCAATCCTCGGAAGTGGATACTTGTTCTTCCATGTCACCTTGTTCAGGTGTCGATAATTCACTTCGAGTATCAAACTCCCATTTTCCATCAGGGCGAACAAAATTAGGGTTTCTTATAGAGAAACAATGGGACTTATGAATCCCTTCCTATACAAGTCCTCCAGTTGTACCCTAACTCACGAACTCCACAGGAGCCATCTGATATGATGGTGTAGATATCGGTGTCATCCTAGGGTATAGGTCGATGTATATGTACACCTCTCTGTGAAGAGGTAGTCCCAGAACATAAGCTGGGTTGACATTGCATTACTGGTCCACCACTACAGGATATCTCACACTCTCAACATAAACAGCTCTCAGGGAAAGTCTATCCCACCAATGTGAGGTCGGTTGCACCCTCCTCCAGGTAAGACCATCTTGTGCTGCAAAGGTTCCCTTCTTGCGAGTGAAGGAAATCATCATCCCATCCTCGAAGACACACTGCACTTTATTCCTAATTCAGTCAATCTAAAAATGGATTGTGGATAACCAGTTCATACCCAATATGATGTCTTAAGGGCTTGATAAAGCTACTAGAAGACACCAGTCGAAGCTATCACATCCTAGAATAATATCACACTACAAACACCAGTGTCTAACCTTCGAATATTATCCCATATGAGTCTCTAATTGTATGGATCATGATATTAACTCCACCAAAATTTCCATGCTCCGAACAAGAGGTGTGGAAATAAAAGAGTAACTATTACCTGTGTCTATAAGTAATTCGGCCAATGTGGATTAGTCACAGATCAAACATCGAATCATCAATGGAGCATCATGGTTGTAGGCCTCACATTCTTGGAGCTATGGTCGTCCCTTTCAAGCTTCTTCCTATGGTCGGGGGTGGACCAGCGAGAGGTGGTGGCTATAGAACCTCAAATCGCCTCCCACCCCTAATGTAGAACCTACTCTTCTTCCACATCCATGACCCTGAAGACCTCCTTGCTTGAATCTCTCTCTCTTTGCATTGGCGGTCCATCAACCAAAATACTGGTCGTCTGTATAGCGGGTCGGGCAGTCATGAGCCATGTGACCCTACCTACCGTATCAGTGGCACTACCTGCTCCTCATCTCTCATCCTCTATCTCGTAAATCCCACACCAACAAACCTATATCATGAGGTTTCCCACATGAAGGTATGGATTTTTTGGGCCCCTGTATCTTCCGTCTACTACCAGTTGCAGATGATTATGCATCATGATGTCCAGTGGTGGCTCTAGCTATCGGTGCATGTTATGTTGGGAAGCTCTCCATCAAAAGCGCTCGCTCTAGCACACCATCCAGTTTCGGAATGTTGGGTGATATCATCGATGCTATGATCTCCCGTTAGAGACACTGATCAAATGTCTGGGAAATGAAGAAAGGTTCTCATACCATATCTGTGGAAGGCGAGAGAGATTTTTGAACCTTGCCAAGTACTAGGCCATGGTCATGCTTCCCTACTCTAAGTGAAGTAGCTCTTGTATACACAATAAGAAAAGGGTCACTAGAACAAACACTGGACTAAAACGATCCTCAAAGTCCTCCCAGGTGAGGGTTTCCTTGTCATGTAACTGAAGTGTCAGACACCACTATATCCCAGCTGCTCCCAGGAAGAGAATGGCAGCTCGGATGACCATCAGATTAGCTGGTGTCCCAACTATGTGAAAAACATAGGCCACCGCCTCCAGCAAGTCGTCAGCAGCTTGTGGATCTATCTCGCCTCTGAACCTAGGAGGCCACTACCACTTAAATTCATAAAACATGCTCAGTAAGCGGGCACCCTCTTCTAGTGGTGTTGGTGGCATATTTTACCCAACGGGTGGTGGTGATACTGGTATACCTCCCAATGGTACTATAGTTGTAAAATGGTCTCGCACCTAAGACTCACCGCTTACTAGAACATCATCATGTACTCTCTCAGGAATCCTGGATAGCCGTCTACATGGCAGCATCCTGAAATAAAAAGGTGTGCCAAGGTCAATTAGATATACCTACTGAGCTGACTCAAAGAGATCAGAAAAAAAAGCTTTTCCAAAACACACCATATCAGTGTTTTTTTGCACTGAGTGGGAAATCAGAAATCAGGGTCCTGTGTATGGATACGTCAGCCACCTCACCAACACTGGATTCCCGAAACTGAAAACCATTCTCATAAAATCATAACACTATTTCCAAATAGAATATATTAGAGTCTTAGTTCTTCTATAGAACTGACTCCTCTGATACCAGTTTGTCATGACCCGTCCCCTGGGGGCCGTGTCGTGACTACCCCAAGCCCGCCTTCCAGAGGCCAGAGGATAGAGACTAGCACTGAAAACGTGTATCCATATAATGGGAAGGAATTTACTTTTTACCATTACAAAAACAGAGACCAATAATAGAATATGAAGCCACCATGATGTAAACAGTTGTACTAAAAAGTGTACTGAATGTAATGGGGCCAGAATAGAAGCCCACCTGAAAAGTACAAGTACAACTTAAAAGAGAAAACAGCTCTTGGATCATCCACTAAGGAACCTACCTAACGTATAGGTACAACTCACGATGATTATTCAATGTAAAATGTCATGTCAAATGGTCCACCATTGAGCATCGTCTAGTCTTGGATTGCTCAGCCTCGATCAATAATTTATATCATCATCACAAGACACAACAATGTGCAGGTGTAGCCCATACATGGGTGAGTTTAACAACACTCAGTAGGGACCCCAAGACCCCTGAAGGTCTCCCAGAGTCCACAAATGATAAAACACAATGTAAGACATCAATCACAAAGCATTAAGTAGTCATTAAATCATCTTTGGTATTTTCCCATACATAATCCAAATTTCTCAATATATACACATCTCATACATGAGGAAACCTAAAGCTCCAAATTTTAATCAATTAGAACCAATGATCCATGAGAGAAGTATACAAAAAATGCAACACCATGAATGTAAAACCACATCAATAGAAGTACCACAAAGGTAACACCACCAAGGTGAAATTACAAAAAATGTAACACCATGAAGGTAACACAACGAAGGTAAATGAACCACAATGGTAAAAGACTTAGGTCACTCAAGGTATATAACTTAGGTACAAATGTATAGATTATTAGTCATGTAATTCCCTGACCACAGTTACCAGTATTGGTGCGTTATTACATAACATTACCATGATACAAGGAATCATGTCCCGAAATACTGATTAGTTTAGTAGAATTATAAGTACTAGAAACATTCATAAGTTTTATATTACTTCATGAAATAAATACATCAACAACATTTTGTCCCCTTTTGAACACATATATATATCCTTAACCTATCCCTGTAGGTCAACCGTAATACACTTCATCACATCCTGTAAAAAATAAAACATAGAAAGGGGTGAGTTCAGATGCTAAGTAAAGATTACAATATAGTGGAATGTTTAATAAATAAGTATAAACATTTAAGGAAATGTAAAAGACTAAAACATAATCCATTTATACCTAAACATCAGTATAATATGGGAAAGATAAAATCAAATAATCTCATTTACTTATTCACATGGATATTCTACTAGTCAAATAATCACATGCAATATCAATAGCCTCTATTATAATGAGGGAATGCATAATAACATACTTCATAACAACATAGTAAACACCTTGTGCCAAGACTACAAATAAAATTTTGTCAAAGCCATGTTCCAAGAAACTTTTTTGCTTCATTAGACATACTGATGCATTGAGGAGCTATAGCGGGCTCCACCCATCATTTACTAAGTCTAATGCATTCCAAAATAAACATTCGTATTATAAATAGCAAACGAAATGTCAATACTTTATAAATTAGACATGAATGTTGTAAAAATAACACGTCAACAGAAAAAAAAATATCACAAAAACATCAATACAATATGGAAGATTTGTATAATAATAAATCAACTTCAAACAAGATTAAAATCCATTAAAGGATTTTGACATAGATGAAATCAAAAAAAATTATAGAAATATCTCATTCTATATGGAAATCATTTAAAAGTTATATAATTATAAAATAAAAATATTTATTTTGAAAATATTATTATATGCTTTCATGGGAAGCTACGATGATGTTATAATGGTAGAAAATATCCACACCCATCGTATTTGTAAAAAAATACATTCTTACGTTAATTTTTTCGTAAAGGTCATAAAGTACCTTGTTTGGAAAATGATGGAATGGTTCCTTTCAAAACATATATTGTAATACAAGGCTATAAATTGATTTAACCCATAGTCTAATAAATAGTAATAATTTTTTGAATTACAATTTTAGGAAAACATGGATGTGGATGATAAATATGTCTGAGTAGATACTCATGTTAAACAACCTCAAATAATGATGAGATTATGGAATTTACCCTTACGTTATGCTTTTACTTGGTCGAGGGAAAGATAACGTCTTTTATAATAGTTAAATCATTCTAATTAAATTATACAAGAACTATATACATAAATATGATATCATATATGATCCTCTAATATTGGGTTGTTAATAATATTTCAGCAGTATCATCGTTCCAGGTGTTCACTAATTCATTTTCCTTTATATTCTTAGTTACATAAGCCATGGTTGTTATGGATAGGATGTATTTGATTCATATACATAATAAAATTTTGTTCATAAAAATAATTTTTAATCATAAAATGTATATTATTTTCGAATTATTTTTATTGGGAATGAATCTCATCGCGTTCGTGGAGACGGTAATCCGTATGTACGCACGAGCGACAATATCATTATATTCATAGTGAAATCTTATGTAATTGGGTGGTATATAATATATAAAGAATCATTAAAATGTTATATTTATTATTTATATCAGTTATACTTATTATTATACCCATCCAAAATAATGAAGTGTTTGAATAACAAACAACACCACGACGTGGAGACGGTAAGTCGTACGTACGCACATATGGTGACTTTGTCATTTATTGGAAGGATAGAATAACGAATTTGGTTGTACTATATTTATAATAACATTAAAGTATATAGAATGTAATGGAGTTATTATTCTAGAACAGAATCAAAGAAAGAGGAAGTGGAAGAAGAAAAGAACTTGAAAGAGGTTGGTGAAATTATTACCTCTTCTTCCGATGTTTCCTTTTGAGTTGATCAAAAGGGATCCATAGGTTGGATTTATTATCCAAGTAAGGACTCTTGGTTTATTTGAGTGATTTTGGGAGGATATATGGGGAAGGGTTTCTCGATCCAAATGGCATATGGGTGTGAATTTATGAGAAGCTAAAGTACACTTTTATAAGAGAGGTGAGGGTCACATTAGGAAAAGCTTCAAATATTATTTTATAATAAAATAATTTTTAGTTTCTAATGGCTCCAAAATTATTTATTCTGAGAATAAGTTGGGTATGGGTTGAAAAAATCTCATCCAATCGGATTTATAGAGGTTTAGTTCACCATATTTACCTTATCTTTTAACTCGTAGTTAAATAGTTTGACACTTACCATGTCTCTTTGTATTTAAATATTATATGGTTATTAAACAAACAATAACAAGAAAAGAGATCCCCATGTGGTTAATTATTAATATATATAACCACATCTAAATCCTTTGATTGATCCTTATATTTTTAGTAAGATTATATCAATTAATAATATAATATTTGTTTTAAAAACTCAATTATTTCAGTTTTGATACTTTAGTATTTGGTTTGTGTGAAAGTCATAACAGCATGATTACTTCTAAAACAATTATTTAATCAACCCTAACATGTAATATTAATCTAGAAAATTAGTTTAATTCATATAAAGTTTGAAATTATATTTATTGAGATCTTTATAATATCAATTATTTTAAGCTTTCATTAATAAGGTAATTACTCTATCATCATTATGTCATAAATAAATTAGATTATATAATTTCTAAAAATTATAAATAAAATACCATTATATAGAAAATATTTTTACCATTTTAATTCATATTTATAGTCTAATATATATTTTGTGTAACTATATATTAAAAATGGTTTAGTTGTTAAACATTGAATTTAACTCTTTTAACTCTTCTTAAAATAAAAATAATAAATGACCTAATATAATCCTAGTGGACCAAAGGGGATCATAGTTTATTCCTACGGTCGTTTTTGGTTGAATTACACTTATAAAATAGAATTACAACATGTGTTAGTGTAATTTGGAAATCATTTTTACCCTTAATTACCATATTTACTTTTAACCGTGTTTAATAAATGTCAAAATGTACTATTCACAAAAAATTATTTTCATCTTTTTGAACCACATTCAACCTACTGATTTCAACCGTGTCTCTCAACTTTTTAAAAATCAACTCACATAAGTGGTAAAATTATGTTTTATTCAAATTTACAAGTGGTCCTAGAAGGTGGGTAAAGACGGTAAAATGTTTAATAAAATTTTATACATCTAAACTAATTATAAAATGACTCCAATGAATTAGATCGAACATATATAGGTATTATATATATAGTTTTGACCAAAAATAAAAGAAAATAAAATAACTATGTACTAAAATAAAAAGTAAGTTTTAAACAATAACGCAGTGCTTTTCACTATTCATCAAAAATTGAAAGTTCTCAGAATAATACCAAAAATTTACCCTAAGATAATTTTGATATTCCAAATTCAAAAATGATGTCCATTTTGAAAAATATAGTTTATTAAATTGTAAAAAGTGGGTATTACTATTCATAATGCCTAATTTGATTTGTCGTGGTGTGTTAAAACTCCATGTTATGTACAATGCAAGCTACTGCATTATTCAAATGGAAATGTATCATGGATGCTTGGGGTGTTAAATTCTACCCTCCTTAAAATAATTTCATCCTCATAATTTCTAGAATATTATTTCCTAAAAAGATTCAAGTGGTTGTTCATCATATGTTCCACTAGTTCCCACATTGCCTCTTCCATCTTATGGTTTCTCCATTGAACTTTAACCAGACAAGTAATCTGGTTTCACAGCACTTATTATCTAATATCAAGAAGTTTTATAGGATCTTCAAAATAAGACAGATCAGGTTACAGTTCAATTTCTTTATAGGTGAGTACATGTGTTGGGTCAGGAATGTATTTTCTCAATAGTGATACACGAAAGACATCATGATCTTTGGAGATACTAGGAGGCATTTCCAAACGATAAGTATCAAGTCCAATTAGTTCTACAATTGGAATGATCTAACGTACCTGGGCCTCAATTTTCCCTTCTTACAAAAATGTAAAACACCCTTCAATGGAGATACCTTCCAAAAAACATGGTCTCTTACTTAAAATTCCTAATCCTTCCATTGATTATCGGAAAAGCTCTTTTTCCTACTTTGGGATGCTTTGATGTGGGTTTGGATAATCATTAATTTTTCCATTGATTCCTCAACAGGTTCTGGGCTGATGTTTTTTCATTCACGAACATCATCCCAACAAGTTGGTGTGAGACATCTATTTCCGTAAAATGATTAATATGGTTCCATCTAAATACATAAAATGAAGCTATTGTTATATGAATATTCTACTAGATGTAAAGATTTATCCCACATACCAAGGAAGTAATGTGATCTAGATCTCAACATATCTTCAAATGTTTGAATAGTTAATTTTGATTGTCCATCGGTTTGAGGGTGGTAGGAACTGCCCAAATGAAGTTCAGTATCTAGGTCCTTCTGAAGACTTTTCTAGAATCTTGATGTAAAACAGGGATCACGAATAGAATCAATTGATAGGGGTACTCCTTAATGTTTTAAAACATCATTAATATATAGTATTTCTATTTTTTCAAGTGGTATATCTTCTCTTATGGAAAAAAAATGTGATGAAATGGTAAAACGATCAATAATGACACATATTGTATCATTCCTTCTAAAAGACATCGGTAGCCCAATGAGAAAGTCCATCGTAATATTATCCCATTTCCAATAATTTATGGGAATAGGTTGCATGAATCCCCAAGGCTACTTCCTTCCTGCTTTCACTTGTTAACAAACCATACATCTTCACAAAAAATCAGCAATCTCCCTCTTTAGGATGTCTGACGAAAAATGTTCCTTCAAATCTCTATACATCTTGGTGCTCCCACGGTGTATAGAGAAATTGGAGCTATGAGCATCATCCAAAAATTCTTTTTTTAGATCAGGTATGTTAGGAACACAAAGTCTCATCCCAAATTTTATAATTGCATCTTCATATTTGATTTCACTCAATATCTCATCATTCACAGCTTTAATCATTTTTTGAAACTCATCATCATTAGTTTGAGAACTCATTATCCTTTCAAGTAAAGATAGTTTGGTAACCCATTGAAAAAGTATAGATGTTTCACCATATATGGTTATTTCCATATCCATATTTATTAGATCCATGGAAATTGGATCCCTTTCAACTCTCATATTGTTCAAAACTCCATGATTCTTTCTACTCAAAGAATCTTCCACCTTATTTTCCTTCCCCGGGTGGTAGTGTATAGTGCAATCCTAATCCTTCAGTAGTTCAAACCATCATTTTTGCCTCATGTTGTGTTCATTCTGTGAGAAAGTATACTTCAAAATCTTATGATCACTATAAATCTCACAATTTTCACCATAGAAATAGATTCTCTATATTTTCATAGAAATTATTATTAATACTAACTCAAATAATGTTTAGGATAATTTTTCTCATTAATTTTTAGATGTCATGATGCGTATGCAATAACTCTATCATCTTGAATAAGGACACAACCAAGTATATTCTATAAATCATCACTATAAATTACAAACCCATCATTCCTTGATGGTATAGTCAAGATAGGATCATTGAATAATTTTCTCTTCAGTTCATTAAAACATTCTTTACACTCGTTTTAAAAAAAAATCCCCTCTAAGTGTGATCTTGGTTAATGGGTTAGCCAACCGGTAAATATTTTGGACAAAATGCTGATAATAACATGTTAACCCAATAAAACATTTTACCTCAGTTATACTTTTTGTTCTAGCCATTCTTGGGTGGCCTTGGTCTTTGAAGGATCTTCAAATATTTCATCCATAGAGACAATATGGACATGAAAAGAAATATCCTGATGTAAGAATCCACACATTCTAAACTTCCCATATAATTCATTTCTTCTATGAGTCTTTAGAATAATGTGCAAGTTATTTTCATGATCTTTGTAGCTTTTAGAATATACTATGATATCATCAATAAATACCACTACAAATTCATCAAGATATTCCTTGAAAACACTATTCATTAGATCCTTGAAGACATAGGGAGCATTAGTCAATCCAAAAGGAATTACTTTAAACACGTAATCCCCATACCTAGTCCTAAATGTTGTATTTGGAATGTCTTCCTTCTTCAAGCACAACTGATGGTATCCAGATCAAAGGTCAATCTTTGAAAAAAATTGAGCTCCATGATGTTGATCAAATAAATCATCAATGCGAGGTAGGGTATACTTGTTCTATATTATTATAGCATTGATCTCCCTATATTCAACACACAGTCTCATAACTCCATATTTCTTCTTCACAAAAAGTACAGGGGCTCACCACGGAGAAACACTAAAGCAAATAAATCCATTATTACTCAATTCCTCTACTAGTTTCTTTAGTTAAACTAATTCTATATTGTCCATTCTATATGTGGTCTTCGATATGGGCCTTGAAACATGAATTAAGTTAATGGAAAACTCAACTTCTCATTCTGGATGATGTCCAGGTATATCCTCTAGAAACACATCAATATATTCTTTCACAATAGGTACATACTCTATTTGAACATTATTTTCGTCACCCATAATTATTTCATTCTATTCGTACCCAATAATTGAATTTATTAGTACTAATGGGGGATAATCTAGATAAGAATCAGTTGGTGACATTTCTTCTCTATAGATAAGATACTCTTTATCAACATCCAAAATAGTAACCTCCTTCTTCTTACGATAAATTTTCGCATCATAGTACTAAAGAAAATCTATTCATAGGATTATATAAATTTCAATGATGGGTATGATGATGAGACATTCAGATAAATATCATTTATATTCATTAATGGGAACTGATTCACAAAACATTATCATAATAATACTTCTCTTAGGTGTTTTGACTGTAAACACCATTTTTAATTCAAATTGAAAATATATTATTTTCATAGCAAACATGGAAGATATGGAAAAAAATATATTATCCAAAAACCAATAAAAGCATTGGATAAACTTGAGGAAACTATTAAATTATCTACCACAATGTCTTTCAATGATTCAACCTTAGCATTAGTGATTGCATACGCTTTTCCTCTCTCCCTTGGCCTTTTCTGAGGTATGTTCTCTTAGAGTTTAGGAAATTTATTTTCATAATTCCCTTTTTCGCTACATTTATAGCATTAAACATTAACAACCTCTTTCTTCCGCTTGTAATCACGAGCTTGGTGGCCTTTTTCACCACACTTGTAACTGACTCACATTTCCTTCAGGAAAGTACCGAGGAGTTTCTTCCCACATTTACTGCATTATAGATATTCAACTTTTCTCTTCTTCCCCTTATTTCAGTTTCTAGAGTGTTGAGCAGACCACTATTTCTCTTTCTTTTCATTAATGTCCTAAGACTTAGAGAGTTACTGATATGTCTTGAAAGCTCATGAGACTATATATTTGTATGATGAGAAGGACTATGAGACTAATGCTCGATGGAGAAATGGTTTTAACCCATCAATGAATTGATTAATGTTACTCCTTGGGTTACAAATATAATTTGCAGCATGCCTTTCAAACCTTGTAACATTTGACTCATACTTTGCGAAATTCTCATCCCCCTTTTGCCTCAGTCTCAGAAATTGTCTTTACATATCCACTCGATGGTCACAAGGAAAGTATTTTTCTTTGAAAATCCCTTTAAAGTCCCTCCATTCCTTATTCGTTATTTCTTCATCTTCCTTTATGTTTAAGATTAATGACCACCATTTATCTGCATCTCCCATGAGACGATAAACATCCGTGATAACTTTTTCCCATTCTCTACTCCCCAAATCATGAAATATTTTCTCTATAGAATTTATCCATTTCCCAGCAACTAATGGATTTGTACTCCCATTGAATGTTGGTGGTTGTTTCCTCATGAAGCGGCCTATCAATTATCCTCTGCATTGTGGATCAGGGTGCTCCATTCGGGTAAGGTTATTATTCATAACCTGAGTGAGTTGTCCCAGTATGGTGATAAGTTGATCAGCACTAGTTGCATCTCCAGCTCCACTATAATTATCTTTAGTAGAAGGGAAATACCTACATGGATGATGTGTGTTTATACTGTTTTAATTCCTTCAACTAGTCATTATTTCTAAAAAATAGGTTACAGTAGATTAGTTTATGAATCACAATACCTAATTCCTAACTTGTAAAATACATAACATAAATTTAAATGTTTATGGATATAATACATAATCATAAAAATGTTTTCTTTGAGGAGTATATACTCATAAACCATTTATAATGGTTTGTAATGAAAATGAGTATTATCCTAAGCATATCCCCTAGGAGTTTCTTAACCAAGAGTGCAACATGGCCCGTTGTCGTGCACCAGTTCCTATTAGAGTCTGGATCAAAGCGGTGTTCTTAGGTTTTACCCCTAGGTACATCACTTCTAGCACCGCCTCTATATGCTCGTATTTAGACAGGGATGTATTTCTTGGAAAACTCACAAAATTTCTACAGTACCCAAATTCTAGGGTGTTCTTCAATACTAATCCTCAAAATCTATCATATGTTAGTGTTCTCTAATCCATGTTTTTCTAAATCCAGTTTCCAAGGATTGTACAAAACTTCCTCTGATACCAACTATAAAACCCTAACCCTAGTTAAGTAGATTCAGTGAATTATTACATAATATTGGCATGATACAATGAATCATGTCCCAAAAGACCTATCAGTTTAGTAGCCTTGGATGTACTAGATACATTAATAAGTTTTACATAACCTCATGAAATAAAAACATCTACAAGATTTCTCCCCTTTTGAAAACACTTATATCCATAGCCTATCCCTATAGGTCATCCATAAAATACCTCTTCACATCCTGGGAAAAATAAAACATAGAAAGGGGTGAGCTCAGATTCTCAGCAAGGATAACAATATAAAAGAAACTTTTAAAAATAAGTATAAACATTTAAGGAAACATATTAGACTAAAACAAAAGCATTTTAAAATTAAACATCAGTATAATATGGCTATGATAAAATCAGATAATTCCATTTTATTATTAACATGGATATTATACTAGTCGAATAATCACATGCAATATCAATAGCCACTTTCATAATGATAGAATGCATAATGCCAGACTTCATAACCACATAGTCAAGGCCTTATGCCAAGACTACAAATAAGATTTTGTCAAGGCCTTATTCCAAGTAATTAGTTTGTCTCGTGAGACCTATCGATGCATCGAGGAGCTATAGTTAGCTCCACCCCCCAATTACTAAGTCCAATTTATTCCTCGTATGAGAACTTTTAAACATAACATAAACACTCGTATTAAAACTAGGATACAAAATGGAAATACTTTAACCATAAACCAAGAATGGTTTAAAAATAACACATCCATAGTCAAAAAAATTAAAAAACCTCCAATGCAACATTAATGTGTTTTATCATAATAAATTAACTTCAAAAAATCATAAAATCCAACAAAGGATGTTGACATATATGAAATGAATACTTTTTTTAGAGAAATATCTCTTTCTATTTTCAAATCATTTAAAAGATATATAATTATAAATGAAAACATTTATTTTGAAAAATTTATTATAAGATTTTATGGGAAGCATTGACGATATTATATCGGCCAAAAATAGTTGCACCCACTGCATTTGTTAAAAAAAGACATTCTTACCTTAATTTTGTTGAAATGGTCAAAAAGTACCTTGTTTGGGAAACGATGGAAAGATTCCGTTCAAAAAATATATAGTCAAATAAATCTATAACTGAATATAACATAGAGTTTAGTAAAAAGAAATAATGTTTTGAATTATATTTTTAAGACAACATAGATGTGAATGATTATGATGTCCTAGTAGATACTCACATATAAACAATATCGGATAATAAAGAAATTGTGGAATTAACCCTTACCTTGTACTTTTCCTTGGTCTATGTTAGGTTAAACTCCAGTATAATAGTTAAATAATTGTTATTAAATTGTTCAATAACTATATACATAAATATGATATCATATATGATCCTCTAATATTGCTTTGTTAATAATATTTCAGTAGTATCATTGTTTCAGGTGTTGACATATTTGTTTTCCTTTATATGATAGTTTACGTAAGCTATGTTTTTTATGGATATGATGTATATGATTCATATATAGAATGATATTTTGATCATAAAAATTATTTTTATCATAAAATAGAAATTATTATTGAATGATTATGATGGGGAATGAATCTCATCGCGTCCGTGGAGATGGTAATCCATACGTACGCAAGAGCAACAATATCATTATATTGATGGATAAATCCTATGTAATTGGATGGTATATCATATATAAAGAATCACTAACATGTTATATTTATTATTTACATCAGTTATACTAATTATTATACCCATTCAAATAAATATGTTTTTGAATAACATTCTACACCACTACGTGGAGATGGTAAGCCATACATACGCACGTATGGTGAATTTTTCATTTATAGGATGGTTAGCATAACGAATATAGTTGTACCGTATTTATAATAACATCATAGTATGTATAAGTTACTAGAATTATTTTTTTGGTATGGAATCAAAGAAAGAGGAAGTGGAAGAAGAAAAGAGCTTGAACGAGGGTGGTGAAGTTAATACCTCTTCTTTGGGTATTTCCTTTGGAGTTGATCAAAATGGCTCCATAGGATGGAATTATGATCCAAGTAGGGTCTCTAGGTTTATGTGAGGGATGTTGGGAGGATATCAGGATAGTTTTTGGCCAAGCCAAATGGCTTTGTAGGTGAGAAATGAATATAAGGGGAAATATCTTTTTATAAGAGATGTTAGGGTCACTGTAGGAAAAGCTTGAAATGTTATTTTATAATAAAAATAGTTTCAGGTTCTAATGGCTCCAAAATGATTTATTTTGAGGATATGGTGGGTATGGGTTGAAAAACACTCAACCAATTGGTTTTAGATAGGTTTGGGTCACCATATTAACATTATCTTTTAGATTTAACTCTTAGTTAAATATTTTCGACATTTACCATGTCTCTTTGTATTTTAATATTATATGGTTAATAAACATACAATAAGAAGCTATGTGATCCCCAAGTGGTTCATTATTAATATATATGACATTATCTAAGTCATTTTTCTGATAATTAGATTTTATGTAATATTATATCAATTAATAATATATTATTTGTTGTAAAACTCAATTATGTCAATTTTAACACTTTTTAGTATTTGGTTTTTGTGAAAATAATAGCAGAATGAAAACATAGAAAAAAGATTTAATCAACCCTAAAATATCATATTAGCCTATAAAATTAGTGTAATTCATCAAAAGTATGAAATTACATTTATTTGGATATTTATAAAATCATTTATTTTTATCTTTCATTAATGAGATTATTACTGCATCATCATTGTGTCGTAATTATATTAAATTATCGAATATCTAAAATTTATAAATAAAATACCATTATGTAGGAAATATTATTTTCATTATAATAATTATTTATATTCTAATGTATTTTGTGTGTAACCCTATATTTAAAATGGGTTTTTATAAGACATTGAATATAACCCTTTTAACTCTTCTTTAAATAAATTAATAATAAATTTCATAATCTAATCCAAGTGGACCAAATGGGATCATATTTTACTCCTAAGGTTTTTCTTTATCAAATTAAACTTATCCAATAGAATTAGGAAAATGATCTATTGTATTATGATAACATTTTTACTCTTAATTACCATATTTACTTTTAACTATAGTAAATAAAATACAAAATATGATATTCACCAAAACATATTTTCATCTTAATAAACCACATTTTACTTAATAATATCAATTGTGTCTCTTGAATTTTTGAAATTAAAATCATAGAAGTGGAAAATTTATCTTTTATTCATGTTTTCAAATGCTCTTAGAAGGTGGGTAAAGATGGTAAAAAGTTTAAAAAAGTTGTATATATGTCAACATATTATAAAACGACTAAAATAAATTACATTGAACATATATAGGTATTATGTATCTATTTATCCCTAAAATAAATTAAAATAAACCTACTAATTGTTTAAATAAGAATTCGGTTTTAAACAATAACGTAGTGTTTTAGACTATTCATCAATAATTGAATGTCCTCAGAAAAATACCAAAATTTCACACTAAGATAATTTGATATTCTTA
Organism: Viscum album; assembly: GCA_963277665.1. NCBI lineage: Eukaryota > Viridiplantae > Streptophyta > Magnoliopsida > Santalales > Viscaceae > Viscum > Viscum album. The sequence goes on along the minus strand of OY728163.1, from coordinate 1,795,873,614 downwards.
ATCCAAAAATAAAGTCCAATTTGAAAAGAAATATAAAAATTTTAAAAAGTGAGTATTACTATTCATAACATCTACTTTGATAGGTCAGGGTGTGTAAAAACTCTATGTTGCATACAACGAATGCTACTACATTATTCAAAGTGAAACATATCGTATAAGCTTGGGGTATTACAAGTCGTAAAACTAGATCATATTATTTTGTCAAGAGGTTCTGTTACTGACCCACACATGATCGATAGATAATGACCCACATAGGATCGCTAGGCGCTGACCCACATAAGATCGATAGATTCTGACCCACAAAAGATCTCTAAGTGCTGAGAACACAGGATAGATAGATACTGACACACATAGGATCGATGTTCATTCTTCATGTTACATCTAGCATCGAGATTCCAGTACTAAGTATGCTTGATTCCAGGCAGATCCTCTCCTAAAACCATCATTCGTACCTCAACTACCATAAAGATCTATAAATATTTATACCAAAGGACCGACATGTCATAAGGATTCCAACACGACAGACGACACAAAAACCGGACGCCCTTTCTGTAACTTATGAGTGTTTTAGTACCGAGGGCCCAGTCAGATTTTGGTTCGATCCAACCCAGCTAAACTCCAACACTCTCCAAAACTCATGTGGAGGATACGAAAAGTGTCATCTTGCTCCATGGATCATAGAGCCATATAAAAGTTTTCAAACAGACGCTTGGTTCACAAGTTATGGTTCTTTTAGCGAAACTGGGGCTGGAAGGGTCTGAGTTCGGTCTGAACCAGTCTTGGCCGACAAGAACTAGTTTGGGTCAACCCAACCCTATCTAAATCTGACTCGGCCCGGTTGGGCTAGGTCTCGGAAGGCTCGTCCTGCTGGGCCATGGCCCGACCCACAGAGGGGCACGACCCACTGGTCTTGTGTGCCCCACTAGAGCAGGACTCGCCCAAGCTGGCACTAGGGGCGGTGTGTTTCCCCTCATTCAGAGTTGGAGTGGCGGCCCCACAGGGCATTGCCAGGTCACCCACAGGACCCACATGGAGTGGGTCTTATCCCACTTCCATGGCTTTCAACCCATGATCATCTTCAGCGGTGCACGATGGCGTAACACTCGCCTCCGTCTGTGGCTGACAGATGCCTACCATTGTCGCCCTTTTCTCCGGTGGCACACGTTGGTGCGGGATGACGCGCCTCCATCTCCTCTTCCACCGGAGTTGGTTTTGGGAAGTGTTCCACAGGTCCCCAGGTGAGCTCCGGTGGCCCGGTTTTCCATCTTAAGGTTCCAAAATACTCCCCGAGATTCCTTATTCATCGCTAAACCCACGGTTTCGTGTCAAATCCAGCCTGAATAAATCGCTGGCGAATAAAAGTCAGATTTCAAAAAAAGGAAGAGGGTACGGGCCTTGTTCGTTTGTCCTGCACACTTTGAGTTAGCTTGATAGTAATAGGTAGTATAATGATTCAACAAAAATTTAAATTAGACATGAAATAAACCCTATCTCATGATCTTTGGTGAACTTCTGCATTTGTGGAAGATTCAGTTATTATCATTCGTGATTCGATGGAGCTCATCACCGCTTGTTGGAACAGGTCTCGTCCACCAAGTGGTTGGCGTCGTGGCACTTTTCCAGATTTTTGTTGCTTGGTGAGGACGTGCCAATTCCCCTTCTTCAAGATCCATATAAATAAGAGAGGGGGAGGGCGAGTAATGCACGTCGATTAATGGGTTTCATTAAATTGATGAACCTTACTAATTCCAATGGTGTGGTTGTAAAAATAAAGGCAAGTCAATCCATTTAATTTATATGGATTCCATTGATTCTGCCTCCACCACTCGTCCATTGGAGGAATGGAAAAAAAGAAAAATTAAATAAATTTTTTATTTAATTATTCTCTTAGATTTCAAGAAACTAAATTTTTCTCCCAAACTTATGTGGTTGAATTGAAGCCTCCCTTAAGAGATTCCTGGTAATACAAATTTAACGGTGCCCTCAGATTTTTAATCTGAGAACCTGTTCAAAAGATAGAAAACGCCCCTTACACATTTACTGTATGTACCATAAAATCAGATAAGAAATTCATTTTGGGCACACTGGGTTTCAGAATCACATGCCTTTAATTATTGCAGACTCGTAATAATTCCATATTATAAAAAACAATACATGAAAAAATCTTGGTATTTACACAAAATGTAAAATGGATTTCATGTATATATTTTGATATTTTATACTACTAATATAATCAATAATTTGGGATGAAATATCTTGAATCTTAGTTCAATGTAATAAATTAATAATTTACTATGTTTTTAGGGATTTTATGTTGTTACATGAATTTTTAACACATTAAATATTACTAACAAACATTCACTCACAAAATATATAGGATCACATCAATACTATCAATGGACATAATGGGAAGTGACATACTCACCCCTCATGTGAACCAAAGAATTGTTTGGATTTTCACCTTGAATATTAGATTATGAGGAGGAGGATTGAAATTAAACTTGGATATGGATTGTATAATATTATATCTAGTGTTGTGGAGTAGATCATGACAATGAGAACCCTCATATCGCCATTTCATTGGATGACATCTATTTATGTTGATATTTTTTTCCCTTGTGATATATATATATATATATATCCACAATATACCCTATTGATACATATTTATATATTTATTTTTATAAAGACTAAATTTTATATTTCATGCAAGCTATGGTTTCTTTATAAATATTATTGTAGATAAAATGTTTTATATAAAGTAAATGTATAACATGATTATACAGATACCTTGCTGGTGTTTGTTAGTCCTTAGATACGTAGATCAATGATTTGGAGCCCCTTATTAGTTTGATGGTACACATATAAGTTTGATGGGATATGGAAAAATTAACATTTATTCATTATTAATTAATGAAATTTTGTGATGAATAAATATAATATAATAATAATGAGTAAAAATTAGATATATTATATAATTTAATAGTAAATTAGTTATTATCTTGATGTTTATATTAGTAACTATAAAAATTTAAAATTTAAAATAAAAATAGATATTAATATATATATATATATATATATATCTAATCTACAATATATGTTGATATCATATAATGTATTTTGTTTTAATTTGAATCAATAATACAGTATATTTTTCAAGTGATATTCATTTTTATAATGTCCATAAATAAGGACAATTATTAATGATAATCAATTTAAATTTACTATACCTTACATTATTTTCATTAGTTATATTTGATAAAATTATTTTACTAATATTATACTTATAAATTTCTATTACATCTATATAAGGTTATTTAGGTAGACATTTCTCAAAATTATATCATATAGAACTCTTCATATCTGTAAGAAAAAAAATAAACACTAAATTTAGCTAATGTATTTTTATAATTCCATTATTTTAAAAATGTTATTATTAGGTTTACCCAAATATTTATGTGATAATGTTAATTTCATATATATGTAAATTATGGATTTTTTTCAGAAATACATTCATTTTTTCTTGAATTTAGCTTAACTCACAGGGAATGTCAAGTTATTAATGAGTGATAACATTGAACTTAATCTAACACCTCTATAATTTGAAGAGTTTTAATTTATCTCATCATATATAAATACAAAATATCTATATGTCATATCATGAAATCTCTATATGAATACCTGAATAAAATGATTTATTTTAATAATCTCACATCTCAAAAAAATTAACAAGTTATAATCATGTTAAAGTACTTGCCTTATATAATTGATGATTTTTGTTGTGAAATGATAATAAACAATTTATTTTATTCTAAAACACATATAATAATTTCATTCATGAAGATTGTATATATAGCTCTATCATGTAGTGGATTAAAATCATATTTAACAAAAATATTACTCTATGGGATGTTTTTTTAATTTGGGGCTGACATATACATTTCTACCAAAAATTAATACGGACTTTAGACAATGTAGAGGTCAACCTAAATTCACACCATCCATATATCATTAATCAATATAGATATCTATTTTGGTAAAACATCAAATCAAAATATATTTGAATAATTATAATAATAAAATTGTAAAAAATAATATTAAAACTAACTAGTAATTTTTTTTTAACTGCTAAAATTATTTTATTATCAAATGAATGAAACTAATATAATAAAAGATATATTATTTATAACCATTAGTTGAAAAAAATAAAAATAATTTATATAAATATTCAAAATATAAAAATTTCATAATAAGGAATAAAAAATATTGAAATAAAAAATATAAAAAAATTGGATAATTATTATAAGATATTTTAAAAATATTAACTATATTACGGACAAAAATGTTTAACTATCATTGTTCAAGACATAATGAAATGTATTATTATTATATCATGAGCATTGATATCAAATATACCTACCACAATATCACAGTAATTTTTTGTCATATCATTGTTTAAGGATAACTATTTGGATTATAAATCATCCAATATTATTATTATATCATAATTTTTTTGTGATTTAGTTTTTTATAAAAATCATTGATTCATTCATGATAGTTTCTATGGGTGAAAATTATCAAATATAACATAATGAAATTTAATTAAAATATTTAAAACCAAAGAAATCGCACACTATAATATACCATATCTTCATATGAGATGGATAATGCACATAGTGATATGATCTATTTATATATGTGATATCTATCAAATATTTTGATATCTTTTGTCATCATATTTTAGAGATATATCAAATTAGTGAAATTAAACCAAGTTATATCACTAAATTTAATATCCCTATATGTGGTATTCTAATATTTATAAAACATTTATTACCTATAATATTCTTGAATCCGATAATAGGTATGTCTAAAAAGAAACTAATTGGTCTTGATGGAAACTAATATAGATAATTCACTATAAAATAGAACTCAACTCCATAATATTATCATAAAAAATAATTAATGATATATAAGAATAAACTACTGAAAGAAATGTTGATTCCATGGATCCTAAGTCCATAAAATTTATAATTATTACTTATTAATAAATGATGGGTTTATTCTTTAAAAAATAGCCAGTTAAATTTTAAATTACCCCCAAAAAATTGAAGGACCTCACATATCCCACAAGGTATGCATGTTCTTTGTCTAATTTATGAATGAGTGAAAAAAATTATCCATAAAAAATTATAACATTATCAATTTTATCATGTGTAAATAGAATTGAGTTAATGATTCACCTTTTATAATATTCTGATATTAAGGGTGTGTAATAATGTGTATAAGTGTCCCATTAAAACCTCGATACATAGTCTATAAATTATATATATTATGATGTTCAACATGAATACTACAATAAAAATTAAACTTTTCAATTCTTAAAAACTTATTTAATATTTAATGATATACATCATTAAATAATATTTAAACTAATGTAAATGATAAATTATATGCTTTCATCAAAAAATAAAACACAAACGATATCCAATATTAAATTTTTATTATTTTTGTGGTACATCTCTCAAAAAGTGATATATATCTTCTCATTGAAAATATATATTCTCATTATTTAAATATAACATTTATTATGGAAAAGATTTATTACATTAATATCAAAATAATTAGTTCAAATTTATTATTATTATTATCATATAGTTAGTCATCTTATAGAACAAGAAACATACAAGAGATCACTGGCGTAAGAACTATTTTATATACTAGTGTGTGTCTATGCATACATGTAATAATATAACTTTTCATAAATGATCCAATATTTTAAACATAATCATTCCAAATATTGTTTTAACGCGCATTATTAAATATCTGAATTAACATATATGGTTTTTTTTATAAGTTTACACAGTACAAAATCAAAAGAAACCTTGACTATTTATGTAAAATCAATAAGTACCCAATATTAATCATTATTATATATTTTTTTACTACCTCATTTATACATATAATATACATAAAATAATATTTGATTAATATATTTATAATATTAAAATTCATAGATAATTTGGAAATAATAATTATTATTTATAAATATTTTACATACTATCGATATGACATATATTATATCTTCAGAATTATTAAATTAATTTTTCACAAATATTGGCCGCAGTTACATTGTTATTTCACTTTTTATGGTTTAAAATTTTATATAGGTTTAATAGATTCATACATTGTGCTGTTGTTGATGATAAATATATATTCCATGATATAATTAATCACAATAGATATTTTGATAACAAAAAATTATAATTGAGTAACATTAAAATAATATAAATATATACCCACACACACATATAACAATGTGAAATAAATAGAAAAAATAATAAAATTATAAAAAATACTAAAATATAGAAATGAGAAAGGAAATATCATTTTTTAGATTTTAAATTTTATCAAGATGTTCCACATCTTTTGGGGATATAATGTAATCAAATATTTTCAGATTTTTTATATAATCAAAACAAGACATGCTTGAATTAAAAAAATCTAATTATTTAGACTATACCATTGGATGAAACCCTAGTGAAATTCAACAATTTTTAAATATGTTCTCTGCTATGTTTTTCTCATTTATTAATGGTTATCACTATTAGAAATGAAAAATGTATTCTTTTCATATTTATAACAAAATGTAAAAAGAAAAATAGATTACTATGGGAGATATTTAAATTTTAATTGTCTTAGAAAATCGTCAAAACAAAAACTGATAAATAAAAATAGATTATATTTTACCTTTACATTAATAATCATCATTATATTTTATATTCAATGTATTTAAGTTAAAAAATCAATGATAAATTTTTAATTATAAAAAAATTATCTATTTCAATTTCATTTATTTATATATTTGGTGTTAAATATACTATTTCATGTACAATATTTTAGTTACCACGAATAATGGCTAATTTTTTTTAATCTACTTATTTAAATAATAAATTTGCAGGAATTATCTTTTTAAATAATTTTTTATATAATCTATAAAACAATATTTAGTGAAATTATGAAATACAAAAATTAATTAATCCAACTACATATAATCCTATGTTAGAATATTTTTCCTATAAAAAGTATATTGACTTGTATTTTTATTCTAATTAATAAAATAAAAATAAATCAGGCTTACAAAAAATATTTTAAAATATATTGAATGAAATAATATAAATTTTATTAAAATTAAAGTCTAGTCATCCAATATTCATATTTTGTTTTCCATTTCATTTTCTATATATGATAATGTTTCCAAAAAAACAATACATATATCTATAAAATAATTACATCATTAACTAAAGTGTTATGTTATATAAATGATAATAATCTTGGTAAAACTAACCATATTAAAATTTGTTGTTGTTATAATAGTAATTATTTTATACAGAAATCAAAGTGTGTAATTATAACAGTTTTTGTTTCCAACATATATATGATTTTGAAATTTTAGAGGAGTTATTGATTTTTATTTTCAACTATTTCGAGGGTTTAAAAATCTCAGTTTTCAGATTCCATAATTTATGGTGAGAATTATGTGTGGGACTAATTAGACACCCACAAGGCATGTTTGATTGATCTAGGTAGTCGAAAAATCTGTCCATCAAATGGTGAAATTAGAATCATGATGGGTGTAGTAGGTGATGCTCCCATTAGGGGTCAGTGGGTGGGATCATCAGATGGCAGGCATGGAGGTGGACATTCACAAGGGCATCTGATGCTCGCATAAGTGTTTGGTCATGGTGTCTCCATGTTAGGGTCAGCATATGGGGTGAGGTGGCGATTCAGTGATATATGTGGCCACATATAGAGGTGTGGACGCATAAGGATTCAATGGGATTTATGGACCACATAATATCCTTTGGTAAATGTATTTCATAGAACTATATATCTCTTGTACTATGATCCATGTATTGGGTTCCCTGTAAACCAATTTAAAATTTTGGTTTATTTTCATTAATAAAAAATGGGCTTTACCATATCATATTTTTTTAAATGTTTAAATAAAATGAAATCCAATTTTTTTTAAGAAATGTATATATATATATAAGTATGTACATTCCAGACTGATAAATGCACAATTTTTAATTCAATCCAAGATGTGCTAGGGTGTAATATAAAAAAATTTAAAAAATAATTACTTGTAATTTTTTTAAACATTTATATTAATAAAACATTTTATTCTTATATATATTAAAATTATTCACTCATTATAATACTCTAGATTTTAAAATATGAAAATCATATTCGACATAAATTATGAAACACAACACCAAGAAAAGAAGGAAATATAAAATCACTACATTTTATGATATATATATTTAAAATAAATTCAATATCATTGAATTCACTTAACAGTAGTTCTGAAAAAAACACGGTGCTCCATTAAAACATTATTATTTAAACATTAACATTAAAAAATAGAACTTAAATTGGTGGGTAAGAATTGTTCTAAAAATTTATTAAAATTATATCTTTAAAACATTTTTAAATAAATAATATGGATATCAATGAATTATATATATAACCACAAACATTTGAATGAAAAAATAGAAATTAAAACAAATATTGTTTTCTAAAAGAATGTATTTTCGTGGTTCATAAACATAATTTGAAAATAATTTATACAAATGTCCAATAAATTATTCCATATAATGGAATAAATTATTTAAACCATTATATCAAAATTATAGTATGTTGTTTTTTAAGGATTTTTCTAAAATGAATCTTTTTGATAAAGGATGAAAGACCTAAAAATTTAATTAAAACCTGAATTTTATTTTAAATTATGTTTAAATAAAAATTATATTTAGTATTTATTTTAAAGTAAAATGACATAAATTTTATATCAGTTAATACTATATTGGTCATTGTATTCGTATTCGTATTTAATTTGTACATAAAATTATTATAATTTTTTACACATTCCCTTTGAAAACCTTCTTTATCATCATGTCTACATGATCAATTTTTAATTAATTTTTTCCACCTCTGTGAACTAAATTTGGTAAAACGGATTCAGTCTTTTGAATAATAATAATTTATATTGTCTAATAAATTTATAGTGATTTTTTAATCCAACTAATGGTGAAAAAAGTAATAAATAATTTCCACAGTTGATGAAAAAATTGGTTTACTCAGGGATAAGCTAAAACTATAAGTGTTAAAATTTCCTATTTACTTTTCTATATTTTTAAATACCTCAATATTTATACCTTATAATGATTATTTTTTTAAAATAACACCTTTTGATCCCTTTTAAAATGAAAATAATATTTGTTCACCTTTTTATTTTCTAAAACTATAAATATTTAATTCACCACTCATAAAAATGACACCACATATCCCATATTTTTCACACCTTACAACCCCTTTGGCTATGAAAAGACTAATGAAAATATCATAAAATTTTACACCCCCTCATCCTATAATTCTTTTTATAGATATAAACCCATTATTGGAATAATTTATGTATAATAATAATGTTGTGGTTCGTGAAGAGGATGTGGAAGAATTTATGTGATGAGTCAGACACAATGTAATAGTATCTCATTCCTAATTATCTAATGATATACATAAAACATTTTCACCACTTTTTAAAATTTTTTGGTGTATGTATTGAACTTTATTTATGTCATATATTTATATATTTTTTATATTCATGGTATTGAATCATTCATTTAGATTAAATTATTTTAAGGGTCATATGATAAAAAAGTTACCAATTAGTGATGGTTTACTTCAAAATCACATCATTTTTCAATATTTTTTAATTCTCCCATTGTGGATTTAATTAATATTTCTATATTATAATATAGCTATTTTCATATCGTATTTGTATTCTCGACATTTTTCATGTAATAGAATCATTATATCACTATTTAGAGCTTAAAATGATTGATGAAATGTTATAATAAAAATATAAATTAATTTATATATTATATTTTAAATATATTTTAATGAAACAAATGTTTTCCAAATAATTTCTACATAAATTTAAAATCATTTTCAAAAAAATCAATTAATGATACATTTTCTCATTTTTTTAGAATGTTCTCAAGATAATATTCAATTAATTTTTAATATAATTACAAGATTACATTTACAACAAAATAATTTAATATTTATTTTAACATTCATGGTGTCTAAAAATTTCAAAAATCATGACAAATCATTATTTAAAATATTCCATTATAAAGTAAAAAGGTTATTTTTTACAAAATATAGTATTTTTTGGTGAACATCTCATTTTAAAATCATATTATAAAAAAAAGGATATTTTATTCAAAAATTTATTTAAATGTCATTTTATGATATTTATATTTATTAAAAATAGAAATCATTTACTCTTAATTCAATGGGTATATGTTGGAATAATATTATCTATATTATTTCTATGGATGGTTTAGGAATATTATTTTGGTGGTTGTACTTTTTGGTACTATTCACATTAATAAATATGGTTTATGATTATATTTGATGAATATGATAGGTATTTACATTTCAATAGATAGTATAAATATCAAAATTTAATTCTCATTATTATTCACCCATTAATTTTAGGAATGCATTAAATTTATTATGTTGTGGGAGAGCCCCTATACAACCCCTCATTTCACTTGAATACATAATGAGACAATCTAGATTGGGGGTTGCCCGAGGAAATAACAATATATTTTTTGAATGAGGCCTTGAAGGTATTATATATCTTGACAGAAGGTCTGGACATTAATATTTATCTTGGAACTTGGAAAAAATGGTATGTATTATATATCAATCTTTATGACTACCATTGTTATAAAAATATGTATTTATATTTTGGGTGATTATCCAATAAAAAAGGATATACAATGTTTTTTTTCATTATCATTTGATTATTTATATATAATTATTTAATCATCAACTAGTCTGGCTATAATATTCTCAATTTATTGAATAAATCGCATGCGTTTCAGTTATTTTCGTTTCCACATGATTATGCCTTATTTATTCATAAATTCCACTACCCATATACCCATACTGATCATCTGATATACCCTATTTATTATATTTTATTTTATTTAAGAAAAAAGGAAGTTATTTTTCATGGAAATGTTAGGGTACACTTTGGGTAACAATGCAATTATCAATGAAAAATTATTTTTTATTTTATCTTTTAGAATCTAAGACAAGTTTCATTAATCTATATACTTTGCATAGACGGAAAAAAAATTCAGTATTTCTATGTGTGATTAGTAATATATTATGCCAATGTAATATAGTAAATAATGTCTCTTTCCTACTGTGGTCAGGGTCCCTATTGTTGTTAACCGAGGAATTTTAGAAGAAATCATTATAGAAACATTTTTCAAAAAATTTACTATAAAACATAACCATGTGATAAAAATTGAATATATGTTCATAACATAAACATAATTTTTTTGAGTTAAAAAATATTTGATTTTTCCTTGAAATAAATCCATATGTGGACACTATAAGTAGATGTTGTTCTAGAACAGAAGTATTTATGGGTAAAAACTATGTTAAGGGTGCATTGGACATAATTTTATCATCACATAATGCATGAAAATAGGTCTTACTATGTTCCTAGTTGAACAATACCCATGGGTATGGTTAGTATAAAATATATTTTCTTTGAAAACCATAATAAAGGAGTTAGAAATCAATATTTCTAAAAAAAATCATATATATTCTTATAATATTATCATTGAATAAATTATTCAATTTATATGAATTTTATCACTCAATTTGTGATTATAATTTTTTTCTTACTCCTATGATCTAACATAGATTATATCCTCATTTAAAAATGGCTCCTATTACAAGGAATGTGAAACCAATAAATTTTTGTAATCTAAATAGTAATAATGATCATTCCATCGATGAAATCCCAAATGTTCTCATTATATGAATATATAATATAATTTTATAACAATATTGAAAATGAATTATATATGTATTCTAGATTAAAAGGGAAGTAAAAGAATAAGTGGAAGACATATAAATTAATGTAAAATGGTGGAATGAAAAAAAATATTTATCAACATGTGAAAATTATGTAAAAAATACCCCTATAGTGGGTTAAAGTAAGAAGGAGATTGTGCAATTTTTTGAGATAATTGATATAATTATAATTATTAGAATAGTATGAAAATGCTTTAAAATTTTTAATTATATAACTATACGAACATGGCTCACATTGAAAATGAATACACAAAGAATCAATGGAATATACCTCAAAATATGGTAATGGATCATGGAAAATATTACGCTATTACCATTGAAGAAAATAGAATCACTAATTTAATTATGTTTGGGTTAAGAATTTATATCATTTTTTAGATTTTAAATTTTATCAAGTTGTTCCACATATTTTGGGGATATAATGTAATCAAATATTTTCAGATTTTTTATATAATCAAAACAAGACATGCTTGAATTAAACAAATCTAATTATTTAGACTATACCATTGGATGAAACCCTAGTGAAATTCAACAATTTTTAAATATGTTCTCTGCTATGTTTTTCTCATTTATTAATGGTTATCACTATTAGAAAATAAAAATGTATTCTTTTCATAGTTATAACAAAATGTAAAAATAAAAATAGATTACTATGGGAGATATTTAAATTTTAATTGTCTTAGAAAATCGTCAAACAAAAACTGATAAATAAAAATAGATTATATTTTACCTTTACATTAATAATCATCATTATATTTTATATTCAATGTATTTAAGTTAAAAAATCAATGATAAATTTTTAATTATAAAAAAATTATCTATTTCAATTTCATTTATTTATATATTTGGTGTTAAATATACTATTTCATGTACAATATTTTAGTTACCACGAATAATGGCTAATTTTTTTTAATTTACTTATTTAAATAATAAATTTGCAGGAATTATCTTTTTAAATAATTTTTTATATAATCTATAAAAAAATATTTAGTGAAATTATGAAATACAAAAATTAATTAATCCATCAACATATAATCCTATGTTAGAATATTTTTCCTATAAAAAGTATATTGACTTGTATTTTTATTCTAATTAATAAAATAAAAATAAATCAGGCTTACAAAAAATATTTTAAAATATATTGAATGAAATAATATAAATTTTATTAAAATTAAAGTCTAGTCATCCAATATTCATATTTTGTTTTCCATTTCATTTTCTATATATGATAATGTTTCCAAAAAACAATACATATATCTATAAAATAATTACATCATTAACTAAAGTGTTATGTTATATAAATGATAATAATCTTGGTAAAACTAACCATATAAAAATTTGTTGTTGTTATAATAGTAATTATTTTATACAGAAATCAATGTGTGTAATTATAACAGTTTTTGTTTCCAACATATATATGATTTTGAAATTTTAGAGGAGTTATTGATTTTTATTTTCAACTATTTCGAGGGTTTAAAAATCTCAGTTTTCAGATTCCATAATTTATGGTGAGAATTATGTGTGGGACTAATTAGACACCCACAAGGCATGTTTGATTGAACTAGGTAGTCGAAAAATCTGTCCATCAAAAGGTGAAATTAGAATCATGATGGGTGTAGTAGGTGATGCTCCCATTAGGGGTCAGTGGGTGGGATCATCAGATGGCAGGCATGGAGGAGGACATTCACAAGGGCATCTGATGCTCGCATAAGTGTTTGGTCATAGTGTCTCCATGTTAGGGTCAGCATATGGGGTGAGGTGGTGATTCAGTGATATATGTGGCCACATATGGAGGTGTGGATGCATAAGGATTCAATGGGATTTATGGACCACATAATATCCTTTGGTAAATGTATTTCATAGAACTATATATCTCTTGTACTATGATCCATGTATTGGGTTCCCTGTAAACCAATTTAAAATTTTGGTTTATTTTCATTAATAAAAAATGGGCTTTACCATATCATATTTTTTTAAATGTTTAAATAAAATGAAATCCAATTTTTTTTAAGAAATGTATATATATATATAAGTATGTACATTCCAGACTGATAAATGCACAATTTTTAATTCAATCCAAGATGTGCTAGGGTGTAATATAAAAAAATTTAACAAATAATTACTTGTAATTTTTTTAAACATTTATATTAATAAAACATTTTATTCTTATATATATTAAAATTATTCACTCATTATAATACTCTAGATTTTAAAATATGAAAATCATATTCGACATAAATTATGAAACACAACACCAAGAAAAGAAGGAAATATAAAATCCCTACATTTTATGATATATATATTTAAAATAAATTCAATATCATTGAATGCACTTAACAGTAGTTCTGAAAAAAACATGGTGCTCCATTAAAACATTATTATTTAAACATTAACATTAAAAAATAGAACTTAAATTGGTGGGTAAGAATTGTTCTAAAAATTTATTAAAATTATATTTTTTAAACATTTTTAAATAAATAATATGGATATCAATGAATTATATATATAACCACAAACATTTGAATGAAAAAATAGAAATTAAAACAAATATTGTTTTCTAAAAGAATGTATTTTCGTGGTTCATAAACATAATTTGAAAATAATTTATACAAATGTCCAATAAATTATTCCATATAATGGAATAAATTATTTAAACCATTATATCAAAATTATAGTATGTTGTTTTTTAAGGATTTTTCTAAAATGAATCTTTTTGATAAAGGATGAAAGACCTAAAAATTTAATTAAAAACTGAATTTTATTTTAAATTATGTTTAAATAAAAATTATATTTAGTATTTCTTTTAAAGTAAAATGACATAAATTTTATATCAGTTAATACTATATTGGTCATTGTATTCGTATTCGTATTTAATTTGTACATAAAATTATTATAATTTTTTACACATTCCCTTTGAAAACATTCTTTATCGTCATGTCTACATGATCAATTTTTAATTAATTTTTTCCACCTCTGTGAACTAAATTTGGTAAAACGGATTCGGTCTTTTGAATAATAATAATTTATATTGACTAATAAATTTATAGTGATTTTTTAATCCAACTAATGGTGAAAAAAGTAATAAATAATTTCCACAGTTGATGAAAAAATTGGTTTACTCAGGGATAAGCTAAAACTATAAGTGTTAAAATTTCCTATTTACTTTTCTATATTTTTAAATACATCAATATTTATACCTTATAATGATTATTTTTTTAAAATAACACCTTTTGATCCCTTTTAAAAAGAAAATAATATTTGTTCACCTTTTTATTTTCTAAAACTATAAATATTTAATTCACCACTCATAAAAATGACACCACATATCCAATATTTTTCACACCTTACAACCCCTTTGGCTATGAAAAGACTAACGAAAATATCATAAAATTTTACATCCCCTCATCCTATAATTCTTTTTATAGATATAAACCCATTATTGGAATAATTTATGTATAATAATAATGTTGTGGTTCGTGAAGAGGATGTGGAAGAATTTATGTGATGAGTCAGACACAATGTAATAGTATCTCATTCCTAATTTTGTAATGATATACATAAAACATTTTCTCCACTTTTTAAAATTTTTTGGTGTATGTATTGAACTTTATTTATGTCATATATTTATATATTTTTTATATTCATGGTATTGAATCATTCATTTAGATTAAATTATTTTAAGGTTCATATGATAAAAAAGTTACCAATTAGTGATGGTTTACTTCAAAATCACATCATTTTTCAATATTTTTTATTTCTCCCATTGTGGATTTAATTAATATTTCTATATTATAATATATCTATTTTCATATCGTATTTGTATTCTCGACATTTTTCATGTAATAGTATCATTATATCACTATTTAGAGCTTAAAATGATTGATGAAATGTTATAATAAAAATATAAATTAATTTATATATTTTATTTTAAATATATTTTAATGAAACAAATGTTTTCCAAATAATTTCTACATAATTTTAAAAACTTTTTCAAAAAAATCAATTAATGATACATTTTCCCATTTTTTTAGAATGTTCTCAAGATAATATTCAATTAATTTTTAATATAATTACAAGATTACATTTACAAAAAAATAATTTAATATTTATTTTAACATTCATGGTGTCTAAAAATTTCAAAAATCATGACAAATCATTATTTAAAATATTCCATTATAAAGTAAAAAGGTTATTTTTTACAAAATATAGTATTTTTTGGTGAACATCTCATTTTAAAATCATATTATCAAAAAAAGGGATATATTATTCAAAATTTATTTAAATGTCATTTTATGATATTTATATTTATTAAAAATAGAAATCATTTACTCTTAATTCAATGGGTATATGTTGGAATAATATTATCTTTATTATTTCTATGGATGGTTTAGGAATATTATTTTGGTGGTTGTACTTTTTGGTACTATTCACATTAATAAATATGGTTTATGAATATATTTGATGAATATGATAGGTATTTACATTTCAATAGATAGTATAAATATCAAAATTTAATTCTCATTATTATTCACCCATTAATTTTAGGAATGCATTAAATTTATTATGTTGTGGGAGAGCCCCTATACAACCCCTCATTTCACTTGAATACATAATGAGACAATCTAGATTGGGGGTTGCCCGAGGAAATAACAATATATGTTTTGAATGAGGCCTTGAAGGTATTATATATCTTAACAGAAGGTCTGGACATTAATATTTATCTTGGAACTTGGAAAAAATGGTATGTATTATATATCAATCTTTATGACTACCATTGTTATAAAAATATGTATTTATATTTTGGGTGATTATCCAATAAAAAAGGATATACAATGTTTTTTTTCATTATCATTTGATTATTTATATAGAATTATTTAATCATCAACTAGTCTGGCTATAATATTCTCAATTTATTGAATAAATCGCATGCGTTTCAGTTATTTTCGTTTCCACATGATTATGCCTTATTTATTCATGAATTCCACTACCCATATACCCATACTGATCATCTGATATACCCGATTTATTATATTTTATTTTATTTAAGAAAAAAGGAAGTTATTTTTCATGGAAATGTTAGGGTACACTTTGGGTAACAATGCAATTATCAATGAAAAATTATTTTTTATTTTAGCTTTTAGAATCTAAGACAAGTTTCATTAATCTATATACTTTGCATAGACGGAAAAAAAATTCAGTATTTCTATGTGTGATTAGTAATATATTATGCCAATGTAATATAGTAAATAATGTCTCTTTCCTACTGTGGTCAGGGTCCCTATTGTTGTTAACCGAGGAATTTTAGAAGAAATCATTATAGAAACATTTTTCAAAACATTTACTATAAAACATAACCATGTGATAAAAATTGAATATATGTTCATAACATAAACATAATTTTTTTGAGTTAAAAAATATTTGATTTTTCCTTGAAATAAATCCATATGTGGACACTATAAGTAGATGTTGTTCTAGAACAGAAGTATTTATGGGTAAAAACTATGTTAAGGGTGCATTGGACATAATTTTATCATCACATAATGCATGAAAATAGGTCTTACTATGTTCCTAGTTGAACAATACCCATGGGTATGGTTAGTATAAAATTTATTTTCTTTGAAAACCATAATAAAGGAGTTAGAAATCAATATTTCTAAAAAAATCATATATATTCTTATAATATTATCATTGAATAAATTCTTCAATTTATATGAATTTTATCACTCAATTTGTGATTATAATTTTTTTTCTTACTCCTATGATCTAACATAGATTATATCCTCATTTAAAAATGGCTCCTATTACAAGGAATGTGAAACCAATAAATCTCTGTAATCTAAATAGTAATAATGATCATTCCATCGATGAAATCCCAAATGTTCTCATTATATGAATATATAATATAATTTTATAACAATATTGATAATGAATTATATATGTATTCTAGATTAAAAGGGAAGTAAAAGAATAAGTGGAAGACATATAAATTAATGTAAAATGGTGGAATGAAAAAAAATATTTATCAACATGTGAAAATTATGTAAAAAATACCCCTATAGTGGTTTAAAGTAAGAAGGAGATTGTGCAATTTTTTGAGATAATTGATAGAATTATACTTATTAGAATAGTATGAAAATGCTTTAAAATTTTTAATTATATAACTATACGAACATGGCTCACATTGAAAATGAATACACAAAGAATCAAAGGAATATACCTCAAAATATGGTAATGGATCATGGAAAATATTACGCTATTACCATTGAAGAAAATAGAATCACTAATTTAATTATGTTTGGGTTAAGAATTTATATCATTTTTTTCATTTTTATCCATATTTTTAGAATTATGAAATTTATAAATACTATACTGTAGTAATTTTTCATTACTAATTTGAATGATTTTGTTGAATGGTAATGAAAAATGATAAAAATTATTTTGTAACAAGTTGATATTTTTCATAAACACATTATTTTGGGAAATATAATCCTTATTACTTTCTTAATGATGAGACAACAATGTTTGGATATAAATATGCTTAATGTGGATAATGTATGTTGGGTAGTACTCTCTACATTTGAATAGATTAATTGTTTTTTGATAAATTGATTTATTCCTTCATTGATGGAGATAATAATTTTTTTATCTAAATAATATATCCAATAATTATAGTTTTATTTAAGGAAAAATAAATCATGAATGTTTTTTGTAATTTTTTAATTGTAATTAATGTTATTGTAATGATTCAACACTATGCCTGATGATGGTATCCACATTTTTTTATTTGAAAAGTAAGAGATACTTCATTTAATTTGGAAGATAAATGAAATATTTATTTTGGTAATACAATTAATTTTTTTTCTAGGTTTTAGATATTAATAATTTTAAGGGTTATATGGTTAACCATGTATTAAATTTTTTAATATGAAATTTGGATGATGTTTTTGAGATTAAACTATTTCTTTATGACACTATTATTTATGCATTTTGGAAGACCTGTGCTTATAGTTTTTTATAATGATAATTTTATAATGATGGAAGGAATTATAAATATATTATAAATATTATGTTATTTTAGTTCATTAAAAAATAAATTAATATTAATTTTATAGAGTATGAGATGAAGTTGAAATAGATCGACTAACAACCAAATAATTAGATTGTTCTATGAAATCGATTGAAATTATTTAAGTATATTATAGTAATAAATTGTTTTATCTTTAGGAAAAGGATAATGAAATAATATTTTTTCATATTACTACCATTTCAGATGATTTCAACCCCTTTTTTACACTTATTTGGTTTTTGGTTTTGGTCATTAAACTTATCAAGATCACCCATTTTCTTTTTATCAAGTATATCACTCACATTCTATTATATCTTGGGCTTTAGTATTCTCTTCTATACCCATATTTTCACTTCCCAACAATTTTCCCCTCAATTAAATCCTTATAATCTGTTATTTATGATAAATAAATAATTCCTTTTATATATTATCAAGAGGATGTTTAATTAACCCTTCTCTAGTATTGGAATTTTCAGAAGATTATTCTCAAATGAATAACCCTTTCTTATAGAGATGATGAATAAATTGGTATGAAAAATTTAATTTAAGGGTGGCATAATGTAAAAACTAGTGATTTTAAAATAATGGCATCAAATTCGATAGTGTGTATGACATGAAACACCAAGAATTTATGGAAATTTAATATCCCAATACATTTTGATAAATTTATTTTCAAATAAATTCAATATCATAGATATATTCTAATGCCTGACGCACCAAGTTTGAATGAAATATCAAAATCTATTAAAGTGTCATTTTTTAAAAATTACTATTATAATGTAATTTGTAAATTGGATGATTTTAATATAAAAAAATAAATTATTAAAATTATATGGTTCACATATGTACAAAAAATAGTTATATATTAATTACAGAGAAAATTATAATCATTTAAAAGAAAAAAAATATTTCAAAAAAACTGTATTTTTTTCAAAAAGACGTTTTAGTTTCAATTCATCCAAAAAATATTAAAATAATTTTTACCAATCTTTAAAATTTTATTTGATAAAAGGAAATCAATTTGTAAAATCCAAATATAAAATATAGAGTATTCTAATATTTTGGGATTTTTATAAAATATTTCATTTTTTGATGAATATTGAAAAATAAAGATTTTTAATTGTAAACTATCAGTTAAATTAAATTAGATATAATTTTTTTTATATATTTAATTTTTTATAAATAAATATTTCATCATTTATATATCTATTTTTCCAATTTTATTCACTAGAATCATTTTCATGTTTATTTTTATATAAAATCGTTATAAACATTTGAACATTTTATCTTCGAGAACAAGCTTTCATGTTGCATCAATAGAATTACTTTTAAATTAAAATTTGCATCTAAAATACATTTACTTTGATAAAATGAATTTAATATTTTGAATCATAATAATATTCATTTTATAACATGTTGAGCATAATTCTTTACAAAATTAAATAGTGAAAACTATAAAAAATTATTATTTCGATTAAGGTAAAAATATGTTTACTATGGGTTAAAATAAAAAGGTAAGGGTTGAAGTGAGAAGAAATGATGTCTAAAATATATTTTCATTCCATATTTTGACATTATAGTGTCATTGTAATTTTATTACTCTATTTTTATCCCATATAGCATGAAAAAAAATTAATACAAACTTTTCTTCTAAAAAATTACCATTATGTGACTCAACATACATATGAAAGACCATCATATATCCTATTTAGTTGAAAACATAAATCCATTTTGGGGTTTCCAGTACCTATCCAAATAAATTCCCAACATTCACTATAATTATATCACCAAGACCCGTTTTTTCACCTGAATAGTGCGTTGGGATGACTGTCACCCCCCTTAGGCGCACCTCCTCGTGCGCCAAAGGCTCCCGACTAGCAGCAAGGGTGGAAAAGAGGTGATATCATGGAGATTATACAATTTTCTGATGATATAATAATTTTATTTATAAATATAAATCAATTTAAATGAAATATAATAAAAACTAGGAACTATTTACCATCCCTTTTGGAAACACATCAATACAAAATATAGTGGAACAATGATCAATAATAGTAGTGGAATAAATAAACAAGAGAACATAAATACATAACATGTCATACATTAAAATAAGAAGAAATGTGTCACCCATCATTGACCATCATTATATACATATATTATTTCAATATGATTCAAAAAAGAATACATAGTAGAAAAATTCTCAATCTATGACAAGAAACCAAAGCCTATTGACTTATATCCCATGCCAAACCAGTCATTAAGATCTAACATGAGATTGAGATCCAATAACTGAATGATAAAGAAAAAAAACCAAATGCATCTTTAATAAACCATTTAGTATTGGAAATGATTCCTAGTTGGCCACAAAAATGGGTGCATATGATACATTTGTGATTTAGCAATTGTTAATAGTTAATAGATATAGAAAGAAAACACATGCATTTAAATTAACACAAGCTTCTCATGTTCTCAAGAGCCACCAAGAATATATCACCCAATTCGGCCAATTCTAGAATTAGTAATATATATTATCCATAGATCATATCAAAACTCATCCCAGATAGAAAAATAATTTAGTTGAACCCACAATTTCCACCTCAAGAAAGGTCTGTCATAACCATTTTTCAACTCACAACACAAGTCCATGTAAAAACATTGATGTATTGAAGCCACGCACAAATCTATTACATGGTCCCACTAAACATATGTTAAAATAATATGCATCATTAAATATCTAAATGTATAGGGAATAGTGATATCTATCATCCATTTAATATCACAGTTGTCTCAACATGTGACCTTTATTTGAATGGTGATGTCCATCCTTCCAATAATTTCATGGCCCACCATCCTCAAGTGCAGTTAGCCTCATCCCAATAATGACAACTTCAATGTATTCATCATATGGAAAATCGCCATCCCTATGTATTTCTACAGTAATCACATCCAATAATAATTCATATGCTACAACTAACAGAGTCATCTACCATTACAATTTGTGAAAACAACATAATCATATTCGATATTTTTGGAGCACATGGCTCTAAAAGTCACATTTCCCAAAACAAGTTGATCATAAATAACCAATTTTAAACCTATTTAACACCATAACATCACCAAATTACCATGATACTATTCCTATGAAATCGATGGCCAAATACCTACATCCAATCTTGGTCTGTGCACAAAACCTCATGCCCTTTTCACATAAAACTGTGATTGATTCTCCCAACTAGTGAAATACATAATGATAAATACAAATAAATCATATCACACCCTGCCTAATGATCAAATAACAACATATACGATATCCAAATCTATCTAAACCCTCGGGATAACCTCATAAAAATTCCATGGATATCATATAATGTAATTCAATTCTATATGTGAATCCAATTTAATAAAAACAATTAAATTCAAATAAAATGACACATTAGGTATTGTGCCCATTGTCCAAGGACCCACATTCTTCTCAAATCATTTGTTTATTTGGGTGAGAATTCCCATATGAATCTCACGTGGATAATATTAACTATTTAATTACATACATCTATTTTAAATGGCCCCACTCGGTCAATGAAACTACATGCTCTATGTTGTATCCCCCAATCACTCATGAAATCATAATGAAAGGTAACCACAACCTACCTCATTTCATTAGACACTCACACATACGATATTTTCATCTAACTCTAAAAATGTGAATTAATTTTATATTATAGATGAACACCCTGAAATAGTTTAAAACTACCCACATGTATTTATCAGAGTATATGATGATGGAAAAGAATAAAAGCTGCAAGTGGAATTGAGGACTTCCCAATGTAGTTACAGTGAACCTAAATGTGATAAAATGATGTTCTTGTGGTGATATTGAGTCACACTCTTGAATAGGATAAAAGAAATGATCCCATGTGATGTGTGCATACTGATATATAAAAAAAAGGAATAAAAAAAGAAATAAATAGAAGAGGATTGTAAACATTATATTTTAGATATTAATGCGTTTGAGGGTCTGAAAATCTGATCTGCAACCATGTGGCACATGCACTATAACAGGATGATTTTACATAGTTATCCGGTATAACTAGGAAAAGCTGTGTGGAATCGATATGTGCAATAGTGAAAAGGTACTACCAATTTGGAACTAAACTTGTGGTTGTGCGTAGGGTTTGCAAACCATGTGAAGATCATGAAACATCCCTCTACTAAAAAATATAGACTTATCATAGTGATGTGTTCCCCATCACACATGGAATAAAATCCATGATCAATGAAAATGGAGGGTACATAGTTTCTCCTTAGAGGATGGATGGTTTATCCAAGTCATGCACTTTAGTATATAAACATATAATATTTAGGTTTTTGGCCACCAACAAACTCGAACCCCAACCGATCTCCCATTACATATGATGATAATTAAAACAAATCTAAAAAAAAAATTTGTAATGTAAACTCTTGGAAATAAGATATATTAAATGAGGAAGGATTTGTTCTACCCATTGAACTCTGAAAATTCAAAACGGGTGACAAATTCCACATGACCCAAACAATCATCACATTACAATCACCCAACCATAACATATTTCTTCCCCAATAAGAAATGATATTGTACTGAACATACCCATCTAATTATGATTAATCTGGAATGCCTTGGTCATAAGTTCACAGGTCAACTACCATAAGGGGGATCCCCACCTTTTCAGTTACCTATCCCATTAGCATAATGTCCTAGAACTCATATAAATATTATTTTCCAATGACCATCTCTGAAATCAATTTCCTCCCACTACACATCTTCAATCATATACATCATCAGGTGCACCTGTTTTGTACCCAAGAACCATTAGTATCATGTTCCGCATCTATTCCCACCTCATGTCTAAGTCGCACATTGAACCTATGATGTCCTTTATATCAATTAGATGGTAAAATTTGTCCCAAATAATCATAAATCAAAAACTACTACATCACCACCACTGTATGATTCAAATAATCCTTAGATTAAAATTAATCTTTGCAATTAACTAATGAAAATTCACCTCAACAGCTACACACCTCATGTTTCCGAAATTTATATTTTGGTTCCAAAAACCTCATAAATTAAAATATATATATTTATAACATTTTTCAATCGATTATAATTTAGTAAACTGCTTTTGGTTAGCAACAGATACATCCCATGCACCATGTTCACCCAAAATTGAAATCCTATTAAATGATAATTCCAAAAAATAAAACAAACCTGGTCATACCGATTGTGTACCTCTAACCATCATTGGATCACTAAAATACTCTAAAACTAGTATCTGTATGGAATGAACCTATCCTGAATATCCACTACCAGAATCATGACCTCAAAACCATTCTTCATCAACCACTAACCACTGGACCCATTACATGGTCCCACTATCTCTTCCACGACCTCCATGTGTAGCTGATACTCAAATACCATCTCATGCATATGCTTCAAATCCAATTTCAAAAACTTCATTCGGTCATGTTCCTAGATTTCCAACTGTCTATGAAGGTTTATTGTATAATATCACATGATTCCCAACCTATCAACATGATGACACTACTTTAGTGTCCAATCTCACTATTTACTAACATGGACCACCTACTACAATGGTATAATAACATTAAAGACCCACTCATAGGGGGCCTACATGAGTCCTTGGCCTAACCACCCTCCTGTAACTCCTCTCAGACCCACATCCTTCTATCTAATGAATCAACAATATAATCACCTTATATCATCACCCAGCATGAGAATACCATATCCATAAAATTTCCTTCCATTATTGTCGCTCTATTCACGGACTCAGAGAATTAAGAAATTTTGAAGATATCTAGAGGCACACAAAGGGAATATCATAAACCATCCTAGAAACACCTCCCCAAGGATGTGATATGACCCACCATTCCATGTTTGATTTGAGATAATTCTATGAATGTTTTTTCATATTCAAAGAAGAACACATCACCTTGTTGTAGTATTAATAAATTTTGAGCTCTCTAAGCCCTCAAATTCTCAGAGAATATGTTCTCGAAGAACCACACATAAATGTATATCATGTTTAGTCCATTGTGTGTGTCTAAAAAACCCATCACATCAAACCTATTAATTGATGGTCCTCTATTTATGTACATAGTTAGTTTCACCCTCCACCCATGGGTGTCTCTATATTTTCAATGATTAACTAAATCAATTCAATCAAGTTTTCATCCTCCTTTGGGCCCCACTCACTGTGGAATTGTGGTGGGTGATGGGACTGGAACTCTTGAGTAAGATACGCCATTGAATTATATTTACCATGATCTAACAATTAAACTCAATGGATGAAAAATAACCATCTCTTTATTATAATTTCATAAATCCAGAACCTAAAATATTTCAAATATAGAGGTTTCCCCACCTACACCTGATCATGTTAATATGTAAGTACATTCATATCTTGTACCAAAAGTATCTCTAGGGGCTCATATGTACCCATAGGTGTCACAATATGTTGATTCTTTCAAATATCCCCATCACCCCCCATGATTCTCAATAGGATACCGTCTATATAGAAACCCATAGAATACCATTACCTAGTCAGACATCCCAGATAACATATATTTCTATATCACTGATAGGGAATGTAGTTAGAGGAAGAATAATTTCACCACCCTTTCCCTCCTCATCACAACCATATAAAAAAACATCTGAGACTCATGGTCTCTTCAACAATCAAATCAGATCCAAGTATCACATATTCATTGGTGCATAGTTGTCCTACCGAAACATGTCTTCTAAACCCGAAAACCACATCTCCTAACCTGGTGATCAAAACCACACCACATAATTATCCTGGTAAACTCCAATAAGAACCAGGACCATATATATATATATATATCACAAATCAAAAATATCTTTCGTTACTTCCTCTTTCCTATGATGGTTCAATAAGATACCACCAAAGAGATTAAAGGAAATAAAACATTATTTAGCATCCTTTGTTGACACATTAGTCACCTGAACCACACATAGCTCAATCCAAGTCCCCAATGACAATCCCAAAAATTTTCTATATTGTAACATGAATATATAAACTAAAAAATCATATGTACCAACCAGAATCATAAACCATCACATCCAACACCTCTTCCAATACCTTGATAAGTGATCAAATCTCTTTCCAAGTAATAACAGGCCATGGATTACATGTAATATCAAGTAATTTTTTCATATGAAGTGTACAACTCATGTTGGAAATAAAATAAACATTATATAGAGATAAAATAGATAGCAATTACCACCTTTTTAACTTTGTCAATCCCCCGTTCATGGGGCATCACACACCCAAATATGAGTAAAATGACTAGTTCTAACAACACCATAATCAATATTATTCAATTTCCAAAACTGTATGTCAAGTAGAAAAGAAAAAAATTATATTATTAGTAGTTGTCTATATGATTCTATAAATTACCACCCAAGAACTACTCTAATACCATTTATAGTTTCCCAACCCAGTTTTACCACCCTAAAATTTCTACCCATGGAGTAGCACTGGCCCTAGGTGAATCATCATATATAGAAATTTTTCCAACTAGATTTGATGGTGTAAATGAGGTGATTTAGGGATATTATACCCATCATTGATGATATAATAATGGTATCTATAAATATAAAGTAGTGTAATGAAAGGACAAGAAATACTCTAAACCAATATCCAATCCTCGACAGAAACACACCAATATCATACAATAGATGAAGAATAATCAATGACATCATTATAATAAATAAACTAGAAAACATTCATGAATAACATGATAGTAAATACTTTAATCCAAAAAAATTCTCACATGGATGAAAATCAATATATTAATTTATAGTATTATTTATATAAAAAAACAAAACAGAAAAAAAATTCTCTAGTTGAGTTAATAACCCATGGTCACATGCCTTCCCCTTCATGCAATGTCAATCAAAAAGATTTAGCTCTCGAACCCAAACCGTTACCTAAATTTAATATCATAAAATATAAACATGTCCTGATGGGATCATGTAGGGTGTGAGAACAAGTCTAATAATTCCACCTCCATTGTTTTCCTATAATACTATTTTGTTAATTGATGGATTATATAGAAATAATTCAATTAAAATATAATTTCAAGCATTTAAAAAAAATAACCATCCATAGTTCTCAATATGCACTAAGAAGATATCACAAGTTTTATTCAACACCATAATACTATATATGAGATGATCCTTATCACATTTAACTATAAATCTACTATTGTAAAATAATACAAGTAAACCAATAGGTTCATCCTTTAGCAAGGTCTCCTAGAACCACATGCCAACTTATACCTCGTGACAATGTCAAATAACTGATGTCCCAAAGGTACACTGAAAGCATGTACCTTGACTAATAAATCTCATCTCAAAAGAAAATCTATCAGATCATTGTCAACGTTCAGGTCACCTTGATATTTTCCCCATATTTAATATAACCATCTACTAAGCAGTGGACACCACATGAAATGGAGATGTATGTTATATGATCAATTTTATGGACCAATGAAGTCACATATAGTGAGGCACATCCCCTAATAGATATCCTTAACACTATCATCTTATTTATCCTCAATATCCTTCCACATTCCAATATAATAAACCTCCAACCATAATTCCATATCCTCAACTATCATATCCTACTACCCACATGACCGATCAAAACTACATCAACATTTGAGTCATCCTATGTGCACACAACCACAAACATATAATTTTAAAAATCAGTTGACTAGAAATCCTCAACATATTAACTAATCAAAACCATTAATCTACCCTATACACCTATGAACATGTCTCTCAAAATGATGGCCGAAATCCATTAATATATTTCAGACCATGCCCAAAACCAAATGACCTTGTCACCATAAATGATTACTGATTTGCCCAACCTGTTATCAACATCAGATAAAATACCTATTTATTGGGCCACACCCATCATGACGACCAAATCGCCTAAAAATATTGAAAAAAACTATCTTAATCATCAGGATTATCTCATCATAATCTCATGGAACTCATCGAAATCAAATAGTATATATATTTATATATATTTCAATTCAATTTTATAAAAACAGTTCAATTTAAAAAAATGACATGCTAGACTAATCATCACATGGTATTAGAATAAACACAGTGATCAAACCATTTTTATAATTCATTGAGAATTTCCCTATGGAATATCAATTGGATTAAATTAATTATTTAAATACAGACATCATTTATAAATGGCCGAACATTGTCAAAACAACAGTTCCCATAATGATGCAACACCAAATCATTAGCAGAATCACAATGAACGATAAGGACTGCCATAACGGTGTTATAGAAACCCACACATACATTGTTATCATTTAAATTAGACGTATTTGGATGTAATTTGTGATTTATAGGAACTCCCTAATAAAAGGGTAAAATTACTCAATATGATTTAGTGTATTGTATGAAAAGAGAAAATAAGAATAGACGTAAGAGGATTCGTGGTCTTACCAATGCAATTACAACGCACCTAAAGGTGATAAAAATGGAGTTTAGATGAATATATAGGATCACACTATAGATTAAGATGAGTAAAATGAAACCCCATTTTTTGAGGAACCCACATAGAAAGAAGAAGGTGGAACAAAAGAAATAAATAGAATATAACTAAAGAACTACCATTTCAAATATTTAATTGGATACACTGTTAGCTCGCACCATTTTCAAAATTATGTGGAATCCATGGGCATATAGATTCTTTTCATCTAGACCATGAATGGTTAATATAACCTATTCAGATTCTGTACGCTCTATAATGCACAGAAACTAACTATTTTGAACTATGCCTGAGGCTTTTTTGATGTTTTCTCAAACATTGTGCAGGACATGTGAATTCCATCTACATAAAACAAAACTAGTCTCACATCACCATGAACCTTATTCTCTATGTATTACTAAATCTTTCATTGAGAAAAAATAATGGTGCACCTTTTCTCCATGGAGATAGTACGATTTATCCAAAATAGGTGCCTTAGTGTAGGATCATTGAAAATGTGGGTTTTCAATATATGATGGTTCCCCAAACCTGGTCAAACACCCAAGAGAAATTCTAATAATTAATAATTATTTAATAAAATTGATAGGTTAAATTAAAGCATTTAATTTTGTTCTATTTAATGAATAATTGTATGGTATATCCACCAAATTCCAATGATTTAAACATGGGGAGGAATTTAACATTCTTCCAAAACCCATGATCTAATACCCTCATCCATGATGACCATTTTTCTAAGAAATAATTTCTTCTAATATATTTGGAATCATCCCAATGTGTATTTTCATGAAGAGGAAGATAAATACCATCCATGAAGAGTCATACTCGTGGTATGGGATTCTCATAACACTTTTACATCTGTGAGACATATTCCATTGTAATCAATTGTTTCTACATTGTTATATGTGTACATTCAATTTGGGATGTTATGTTTTCAATTTAATTATCTTCATGGTATTTAATTTTTTATTTTTATTTATTTATTTTATTGTTTATATTTTACAACTATTATCCATGGGTCGATGGTTTATTTCAAAATCTAATCATTATTTGGGTTTTTAATTATTTATGTCTCAATTGAGGGAATTATTTGATATTTGTATATTAAAATAAATATATTTTATTCTTTTATTTTTATTTATGAACTATTTTTTTTATTAGTTAAAATTTCCCAGTATTTGTTACTTCAAATGACTATGATTTTTTTTGAATTTCATTCAATATATCTCAATTTAGTCAGAAAACCTTTTTCATAAAAACCATGTTTTGAAAAAATGATTTCAAAATTTTTATTACCATTTTTAAAATTCTTATGTATAGAAATTATTACAAAATTAACATTTTATAAAACAATTATTGAAATTTTGATGTTTTTTTAAAAAATAATTGTATTATTGCAGTTACTAAAAAAGTCAAATGTTAAGTCCGGGAAATTTCGTGGAAATTTTTTTCATAAATACAGGAGATTTTTATGAGTCCGCAAAATTTTACATCACTTGATTTCGAGTCCTGGTGTGCCCAGAATCATTTTCTGAAGTTTTTTTTGGGTACGTTCAGTAAACGTATGAGCATGATTTTATAACTTTTGAACTGGTGCTCAGAACTACAATATGAGGGAATCTTTGAACTTGCAGTGCCGATATTCTCTTAAGAGGATTTTTACCTCAATGGAATTTGGTAGAGAATAAAAGTTACATTTTGGCTTTTGTAAACAAATTATATAATAATGTGTGCAACAAATTTATTTTATTTGAGCCACCTTTTGGTGTGTGGAGGTTAAAACCTCCAAGAAGAGGTTGGAGGTGGGGACCACCACACCTTAACCTCCCATGAATGGTTGTAGTGGTGGGGCCCACCCAAACATTACCTCCCTTGGGAGGATAATTTTGGTGGGGACCACCCAGGCTTGTAACCCCTTGGAACCCCCCATTTACCGTGGAAAAGCTCTTCAACTCCCCTTATTTAATTTATGCCAACCCTTTTCACCTTTATGTAGCCAACTCCCCTTTATTCAATTTTTCCAATTCTCCTCATTAATTAATGGAATCCTTCCAAATTAATGAGTCCAATTTGAATATTGTGCCAAAAAAATTAATAGGATATTTCAATCTATTATTTGTTGGCATATTATTTTTGGTGGAACTTGAGAAGAGGCACATCAGAGAAAAGCTCCAAAAGAAGAACGAATAACGCTCCACCGATGAATAATGACAAGGACCTTCTTCGACTTCTTCCTTGGACATCCTCCCTCGAATCCAACTGATGTGTAGCATCTTCCACAACAGACGGAGTCAGGATTGGGAGTACATGAAAAACGCGATGAACGACGAACTCGTTCGTTCTCATTCTATGTCGTCAACGAGTGGAAAATCGAAGGTAGGGGGTTCATCTGTGTAATAATACATTTCTTATTCTCACCTTAGGTTTAATAGAAATGTTGAGGAGATTGAAGAGAAACATTTAAATATTATCTTATTTCTTAAAATCATGATGAACCACATGCTACCACCCTAAAAATGGAGGGATCGGGCCAAACCAACATGGCCCGACACCCCTCCGACGTGTTTTTTTTTTGTGATCATCAAAGAGGCGACGAAGGCGGCAATGATGAAGGTTGTTCTACCCATGGCCTCCATGAACAGCGCCGCCACCGCGGTGCCTCGCTCGACCTAGCCGAACCCACAGCCTGCACCGCAGCCTGCCTGGCCTCTCCAGCACCCAGACCGGCATCCCACGTGCTTCACGCGCCCCCACGCGCTCCCCCACGCGCTGCCGGGCACACCCACATGGACCGCAGCTTGCCTGGCCCTACTGGGGCTCTGCCGGCGCTCTACCCGGCATCCCCTGCGCTAACCAAAGCCCCCGCGCACTGACCAGTGCCCCCGCGTGCCCCTGTGGCCTGCCTGCGACCCGCACGGCCTGCCGCTGACCTCTCGGTCCGAGTCGCCTAAGATGCACCATCGCAACGCTCTGGGCGAAACTGGCCCCGAGCCCGGCCCGAACCGCCCCCACCGTCCACTAGGCTGAGCGCAATGGACCACCCCAAAACAAAGCGGGATGACCCGCCCAACGTGCCTGGTCAGACCCAGTGAGACAGATAGGGTTGACCCAGACTGGGTCGGCCCAGACTGGGCTGGGCCAAGTCAGTCCGATCAAGTCAGACCAGGAATAGGTCCATTACCAACCCTGCTACTTCCTTTGGTCATATCTTTGGCACCAGACGACCGTTTCACAAACCGTCTGCAGCACTGCTTTTTTGGAGGACAATGATCCCTCTGAGTATACCCCACCAGTGTCCGGGGTAATTTTGAGATAATTTCAGGTTGGATGATACACAAATCCAACTGGTCCCCCAGGTGTAAAAATCTTATAACTCACAGACAAGGCGTCTGATTGACGTGTCGTCTATTGTGTTGAGTCCCCTATGATGTGATGGACCTTTGATATACTTCATCATGAAACTTAGTGAAAGTTGAAGTATTGCACAGTAGCTCGTTGAGAAGATTCTTCCAGTGACGAGCAGACAAAGTGCGGCGACCTAGTACCTGGAAGACCTAACGACTGGTTGACCGATTCGACTCGGACTGATTCGACTATCCCATTGGGTAGCGTCTGGTAGTTGGAGGAAGACCCATGGCGGAGGAGCTCATGGTAATTAGTGGAAGACCTGTGGTACTCAACAGGAGGAGTACCTCTGCAAGCAATTTGGTGGAGCTCCTGGTAGTTGGTTCCATAACCACAACGGAGGAGCGCCTGGTAGTTGGTAACAGACCCATGGTACTCGACAGGAGAAGTACCTCAGTAGTCCAAGGTTAGTGAGAAGCACCTTGGTGTCATGACAAGCCCATTGTACTCAACAGAGGAGGAGTTCTCTAGCAGTCGTTGTTTCAATAATGAATATAATGGTTTTAGGTGAATCAATGATTTTTGTGTTTTCCTCATGAATGTGATGGGTTACTAGATAACTTAGGTATATGTATGGGCATATAAATATGTAATGGTTATCTGTTGACTTCATATTTTTTGGTTTATCTTTGTTGGATTTTGTGAGACCGTGAGGGTCTTGGGGTCCCTACTAAGTATCTTTATATGCACCCCTTCACGAGTTATGCCCGCACACCGTTGTGTTGGTTGTAGACGACAGACAGTGATGACTGAGGTAGAGAGTAGCAGGACATGACAATACCCGAAGATGGAACACTCAGTGTGATGGTACACGGAGGAGACAGACGAACGTGGAGTGCTGAGGAGGCCATCTATACCTACCCTTCATGTAGGAACCCCAGAGGAGGACCCAATAGCTGCATAAATTTTCTTCAGTTGTACTTTCTTTTCATATGTACTTGTACTTTCCTATTGGGCTTGTATTTCCGGCCCCTTTTACTTTCCAGCACTTCATTTTTATACATTTTTACTTAGTTTTTTTCTTCCAGTTGTGTACTCTATTGTGTTTGTTTTTAGTTATAATGGAAACGCCTTCCCAGTTTAGGGATTTATGCCTTTGGTGCTAGTTGCCATCCTCTGGTCTATGGAAGGTGGGCTTGGAGTAGTCACGATATGGGCCCCGAGGGATGGGTCATGACAAATTCGTACCAGGGGAGTCTTTTCTACCATAGACCATAGGACTCTGATCTTTCTTTTCTATGAAGAAATCGAGTTTAGGGTACTAAGTGTGGTTTTCAGTTTAGGGAGTCCAGTGTTGTTGTGGGCAGTTGACGTATCCATACACCGGGACCCTGACTTCTGATTTCTGACTCATCGCATGAAAAAACTGATTGTGTGCGTGTTTTCAAATGTTTTCTTTAAGTCATCTCAACCATGTCATCTCCCCAGGTATAGTCTTTTGACCCTGTCACATCAGTTTGTTTCAGGATTCCTCCACACAGACAGCAAGTTAGAGCCCCGAGAGTCGTATGTGCTGATATCCCACCGAGCAATGAGGCCTCGGTGTAGGTCCCCTTTCTAGTTGAGGCATCAGCAGTACCACTCCTTGTTGGGCCACCGGTTCCACCAGACCAAGCAGCATACGATGCATGCCGCTTGAGCACGTTGCACGTGTTCTAGGACTAGAGGCCACCCATGTTCATGGAAGAGACGGAACCACATGCGGATGAGGATTGGCTGCAGGTTGTGGTCAGAGTCTTTAGGCTAGTAGGGACACCAGTAGACTTTATGGTGATCCTTGCAGCTAACCTCCATTAGTCATAAGCAAGAACTTGGTGGATCCTAGTGCCCCAGGTTCATGACGATGTGACGCTACTCTGGGAAGACATAGAGAGGCTATTCTGGGTGGAGTTTGTCCCAGTGACCCTACGAGCAGTGTGGATACAGGAGCTACTTCATCTACAGCAGGGCAGTATGACACTAGCACAATACTCAATGAGGTCCACCGACCACTCATGCTACTCCACATATATGGTGAAGGACTCATTATTTTGGGACCAGACCTTCGATCATGGGATCAGGAAAGAGATCAAAGCTCTGATGATCTCACTTATCATCCCGACGCAGATGGGGGTGCAAGAGAAATCCCTCTTGGTGGAGAGTTTCCTTGCTGAGAAGTCTCCAAAAAAGAGACCCACCACCAGCCAATATGAAGAAGAGTCTTCTATAGCTGGTTATAGACAGGTTTCATTGAGGTCTAAGAGGACCAGACCTACAGGTGGTCGACCGCATGACTCTGGATCGGTTGTGTGGGGCACCCAGAGTGGAGACAAAGCCATTCATGCCAAGAGTGGGCATTGTTACTCATGTGGAGGGCTTCGTCACATTGATCGTGATTTTATGAGCTGTTTTCCTGATGTTCAGTAGATTGTTGAGGGAATTCCCAGGCCGAGGCAGAGGTTCGAATGAGGCGGTCCGCAAGGAGGAGACGGATGTGGAAGAGGAGCTAGATGTGCAGCCGGCAGCGTAAGCCGTTATGAGGTGTTACCACCACCACCAATAGGAGGTCCATACCGATAGTAGAGATCATGATGAAAGGGGAGAGCTCAGCTCCACTAAGCTGAGTCTTACGATCATGATGCTCTGAAGATGATACGAGGTACTATCTTGTGTCTTTTATACATTAGTTGTAGTTCTTATAAACACAAGATCTAGTCACTCATTCGTTTACAATTCCCTCGTTCGGAGCTCAGAGATTCCAAAGGAGATTTTAGTTTTATCCTCAGGGATAGAGACTCTTACAGGAGCTGATTTGATGATTATGCACTGGTTCAGGTAGTGCGAGATTACTCTAGAATGTGAGAGCTTTTGCTGGGATCTCATAGTATGGGCATCGAGGTCATACGATGTCATCTTGGGTATGGACTGGTTATCTACAGTCCATGCTTAGATTGACTGTATTTGGATAAACGTGCAGTGTGTCCGCATGGATGGAACCAGGTTTAGCTTCACCAGCGAGAAGGGAACCTTTTCAGCATAGGATAGACTTACTCGGAGGAGGGTGTAGCTGATCACTCACCAGTTGGCTTACCTTAACATCGAAGCAGTTGATGCGGAGAGTCTGACTTATCCTGTAGTGGTGGACCAATACGTGGATGTTTTCCCTAACGATGTTCCAGGATTTCCTCATGGTAGAAGGGTGGACTTTTATATTGACCTGTACCCCAGGAAGACACTGATATCTACTCTATCATATCAGATGGCTCTCACTGAGCATAGCGAGATGAGGGTACAACTTGAGGACTTGTAGGGGAAGGGATTCATCCAGCCCGGTGTTTCTCCCTGGTCAAACCTGATTCTGTTTTCCAAGAAGGAATATGAGAGATTCAGTCTCTATGTCGACTATCGTCGCTTGAACCAGGTGACCGTAAAGAACAAGTACCCACTTTTGAGGATTCGCGACCTCTTTAACCAGCTGAAGGGAGCACGATGGTTCTCAATGATAGACCTCAGATTAGGATATCACCAGATCAGAGTTCGAGATGAGGATGTGAATAAGATAGCCTTTAGGTGCCGTTACGTCCACTATGAGTACTTGGTTATGCCCTTCAGCATAACCAATGCTCCAGTAGTGTTCATGAGTCTCATGAACAGGACATTCCAGCTTTATCTCGATCGATTTGTCGTAGTCTTCATCGATGACATTCATATTTACTTGACTACTGAGGAAGATCATGCCTACTATTTGCAGGTATTACTAGACACACTCCGAGAGCACCCACATAATTGTAATCTCTCGAAGTACCAGTTTTTGAATCGAGAGGATCACATCTTGGGACACGTCATCTCAGAGGAAGGAGTTGCAGTGGATCTAGTGATGACTGATGCGGTACATGCTGGGAAGTCACCCAGATGTGTGACGGAGGTACGATGTTTCCGGAGTTTGGATAGATACTATCGTAGGTTCGTTTCAGACTTTTACAGAGAGGCATCACCACTATCATCCTTGAAGAATAAGTGGAAAACCTTCTTGTGGTCAGAGAGATGCCAGTAGAGATTTCAGGAGGTGAGGTAGAGGCTGACGAGTGCCCCCATCTTGAGGCTTCCGGAGGAGGGCGTAGGGTACGTAGTCTACTGTGACGTATCAGTGACTGGAATTGGGTGTGTCTTGATGCAGGAGTAAGCATTGATTTCTTATGGTTCTCAGCACCAGAGACAACACGAGCATAAATACGCTACCCATGACCTGTAATTAGCAGCAGTGGACTTCACCTTGAATATGTGGTGACACTATTTGATTGGAAAACATTTTACCATGTACTCTGATCACAAGAGTCTCAGATATATCTTCTCTCAGAAGGAACTGAACCTGAGATAGTGACGATGGATCATGTTCCCCCAAGACTATGACTTTGAGATAGTCTATACTCCTAGTAATGGGAATGTTGTTGTAGATGCTCTTAGAAGGGAATATGGTATACAACTACTAGGAGAGCTGATAGAGTAGCAGGCTACTTTACAGATTTCCTTTGTGGATAGAGATGGAGCAGCCTATCTATAGTCTCTTACAGTCACTCCCCCACTTCTTCAGTGAGTCCGGGAGGAACATCATTGGGATGCTGACTATGAGACACGACATGCTTAGATATCCACAGGGAAGGCACCTGATGGATTTTCTGAAGGTGTGGAGCATGTCATCCTCTTTAGAGGATGTCCCTTGGTACCAAGGGCACTTCAGGAGGAAGTGTTGATGGAGTTCCACACATCCCCTCTAGAGGTACATCTAGGAGAGGAAATGATTTACCAGGATCATCGAAGACAGCACTGGTGGCTAGGTATGAAAAGGCAGTAGCGGACTTTGTCTCACAGTACCTCACTTGTCAGCAAATGAAGGCATATTACTAGGTAACGGCAGGCTAGGTTCAGCCCATATAGTTCCCATAGTGAAAGTGGGATGGGATATCCATGGACATAGTGACGAGTCATCCACATACATCTAGGGGTCACGACTCGATTTAGGTGAACATTAATCGACTCACCAAGTCGGTCCACTTCCTACCGATGAGAGAGCAGGGATCAGTAGAGATAATGTGACACCTCTATGTGCAGAAGATTGTCTGTTTACATGGAGTAACATCCTCGATTGTCTCCAATCATGATGCACGATTTCCTTCCCAGCTATGGAAGTGGTTGAAGGAATCTTTCGAGACACAACTTCTCTTGAGAACCGCCTTCCATCCTCAGACGAATGGTCAAACCAAGAGAACCACTCAGACCCTCGATTACATGCTACGTGCATGTGTCCTCGAATTCGGTCGTAGCTAGGAGGATTAATTTCCCTTGGTGGAGTTTGTGTATGACAATAGCTATCACTCTTATATAGGGATGGCACCTTTTGAGGACTCTTACGGGGAATCTTATAGATCAACCTTTTGCTGGACTGACCCTGGGGAGTCAGCACTAGTGGGACTAGAGATGGTACGAGCTACTACAGAGATGGTGAAGATCATCCAGGAGTGGATGAAGACTTCACAGAGCAGACAGAAGTCATATGCTGATAGGAGACGGAGACCTCTGGAGTTTGAGGATGGCGACCACGTCTTTCTACGGGTCTCATCTCAATGAGGTCTATAGGATATGGCCGAGGCAGAAAGTTATCTCTGAGATTCATTGGACCTTTCCAGGTCCTCAGTAGAGTAGGTGAGGTGGCTTACTGCTTAGCTCTTCCACCTCAGTTGCACCAGGTGCACGACATCTTCCATGTATCATAGCTGAGGAGATACGTGCACGACCCTTCCAACATCATCGACCACGGAGAGATAGATGTTGATGATAGGGATACTTTCACAAAAGTTCTATTGGAGATTGAGGATCGAATGAATTGGGTCCTACATGGATAGTCGATACGTCTATTGTGCGTTCACTAGATATACAGGAACCTCCAGGAGAGCACATGGAAGTAGGAGGCTCAGATGTGTGCTCAGTAACCCCTTTTGTTCCCTTAGATCATGTTGTAGCTTACGAGGATGTAAAGCCCTGAGGTGGGGAGAATGTAAATACCTAGGAATTCCATTGAATTTTTTTCATAAATAAATGGGATTTTTACGAGTCTGTGAAATTTTACGGTGCTTGATTCCGAGGCCTGGTGTGCCTGGAATCAATTTCTGATGTTTTGTTTGGTTACTTTCAGTAAACGTACGAGCATGATTTTATAACTTTTGAATCGATGCTTGGAACTGAAATATAAGGGTACTGTTGAAGTCGCGACATCGGTATTCACTTATGAAGTGTAGAGACCCAAATATTGATGTACATGGACATTACATTACTTTTGTGGAATACTTAATACATAAAAAAATAGACACACAAGGACCTTAATAGTTTAGTGTCTTTGGAATCTTGGAACGTAATCTTCTAATCATGGTGAAATATCTTCAACATCTCCAATAAAGATCTTCCACTTTTTTTTCATTACCTAAAACCATTATTTTAATCCTGGGGGAAAATAAAACATAAAAAGGGTGAGCTCAAATGCTAAGTAAGGGTAATTATGGATAAAATAAAACATACCATATACATTTCAACTTAAAAAACATGAACATAATGTTTAAACATCATAATATTGAGGAACGACATAAAACATGGAAGTACATAAGGCATAGATCTTAATGGAACATAAATCATGATAAAATAGCATGGGAATAAAACATGTAATTGTGGAATCCATTAAGAACATGTAATGATTTCCATAGTAGCCAAGGCATTGCTGCCAAGACCATCTTAGTGGGAAAAGTCCCTTTCTGAATCGACTTCACTCCTCATTCCAGTCCTGTAATACTGAACCAGATTAACTTACCATTCCAGAAATGTCTATCTCATGAGATATAAATCTTTACCCAATGCAATGGAGGGAGATATAGGTCCCACCCATCTCATATTGAAATCATTCTTTTGTGTTCCACAATATAAACCTAAATCATTCATCATAACCCAAGAATAAAATGGGTTTTATAAACATCATTCCATCATAACATAATCCATACATGAAAATTGGATATCATTTCATCATTCAAAAAGGGAAACCATGTAAATCATAGAAGCATGATACTTGAAACATACACATGTGAAATAATTTCATCTTAGATGAAATTGGTTTTGATAAAACACTTGAAATGTATTTTTGAGGAAAATATACTTTTTTCTTCAAAATCATTATCTTCTCACAAAATGTCATGCAATTTTAATTGAAATGGATTTTTTTGAAAATATTCATGAAATCTTTTGGAGGAATCTTCATGAAAATAAGGCATTATAAAACCATAAAAATACTTTCATACCGTATAAGTTCAAAAAACATTATCCTAGTAATTTTGTCGGAAAAGTCAAAAAGTACCTCGTAACGTAAACAAAAGAATGATTCCTTACATACCATGTAGTAAAAGTCAAAATGGGTAAAAATGACATTAAAAATACATAAAAACTCTTTTAGAAAACATATACTTGGATGATAACAATAACCCCACTAAATTCTTACATATATGCAATCTCAGATAAAAATGAGATTTGCAAAATTATCCCTTACCTTAGGTCCGATATGCTTTGTACGTATACAAAACTCCTGTATAATGATTTAAATAATTTTATTAAATTATTAACGAATCATATTCATTGTTATTATATCATATATGGTTCACTTATGACATTATATTACCTGTTCTTCTGTAAATTAATGTTAATGTAGCGTTTTGGGTAAAATCGTTTCATTTGTCGTTCGTGTTTTAACTTGTAATTATTCATATGATTACATTGATCATGATTACATACATCCAGAATGTAAAACATGATTTATATATAATATAAATTCAGAATATACATATATATAATAGATCGATAAATGGAAAGAAATACACCGTTCATGGAGACGGTAGGCCGTACGAACGCATGAACACTGTTTTCGTTTCCTTATTGAATTGAATGGAATTAAGTAGATGACATAAATATATATATATATAAAGTTGCATTATTATGTTATATATTTCATGATTACTTATTATATATACTTTATAATCATTATTGAATGGTTAACATGGAGAGTGAATCTCATCGCGTCGTAGAGACGGTAGTCCGTACGTACGCACAAGCGATGATATCATTCCCAAGATCATGGAATTATGTTAAAGTGTATGTATAATATTATAGAATCAATATCACTTTACAATAATCATATATATTCATTACTTTCACCATTATACCCATCCAAGTAAGGTGGTGGTGGAAAATAGATTACACCACGGCATGGAGACGATATTCTGTACGTTCGTATGGGCGGTGATTTCATTTTCCGTTGGATGGATAGAGGGTGAAATATGGTTTTTTCATATGTATAATAACATATCAGTATATTATTGAAACTTATGTTATTAATTAATAATGAGACAACTAAAATAGAAGAGGTGGAAGATGAAATAAAGTTGAAAGAATCGGTAACAGACATTAGGTCTTCTTTGAAACGCCTCTTTGAGACCTCCTCTTAGGGCAATAAAATTTGTCATTGAAGAATACCAGGACCTCTAGGATGTTTCTAGGGAAGTGGAGAAGATAAAGTTATAGGGTTTGGCCAATATTGATGGCTCAATGAGGTGTGAGGAAGAGAGGGAGGAGGTTCCCTTTTATAAGGGAGGAGAGGGCCACCTTTGGAAATAATAGAAATATTAGTTTATATTAAATCCCAACCCCACATAAAAACTTCCAAAATGACTCATATTCAAATACTAGATGATATAGGGTTGTAATATCATCAACCAAAAAAATTTAGACATGTTAGGAATTTATTTTAAACATTATCAACTAGACTTATCTTTATTTATCAATTTAAATTTATTTGTGGTAATAATATTCTAAATTTTAAATTATTATAAATAATTATATATGTGTTGTGAATTTTCCATTATTTTACACTTTATGACATTTTCGACCATATAAATGTAAATTTATAATTTTTAAATATTTTTCTTATTTTTAAACAATTTTATAATATGTTATTTTTATAAAATAACAATAGACACTATTCATTTATTTGAATTTAAATAAAATTTATATAGAAGATATGTTCGAAATAAAAGCATTAATAGATTCATAAAAGTTTATATGTATCTATAAAATTCGTGGATCACATTAAATAGTTCATATAATATTTATATTAATATTTTTAAAATCATTTATTTGATATTTTAATTAATAAAATAATTTCAACATGAGTATTGTGTCATACTTAATGATAATTATTTAATCCTTAAAATTTCTAAATAAATTCCCATGATGTAGATAATTGCATTAGATATCTGGATACTATTCATGATTGAAGTTTCATTAAGTTTATCACTAAATTAAAATTATTATTCTTATAAGATTTAAGAAAGTGACATGTTGTCACTTTCTTTGGTTATAATAATAATTAAATTATTTTCATGGAAATAAGACCATTAAATGAATCTAATTCGACCCTTAGGTGATATGGGTCCACTTTTATTTATCCAATAGGATTTTGGCAGCTGTTAGGGTAATTTTATACTCTTATATTTACCCTTAATTACCCGATTTATCTTTAACTATGGTAAATAAAAATTAGCGTAGTTACTATTCATAATGCCCAAAAATACAAATTAGCTTATTAAAATAATTTTTACCCACTGATTACAAATATGGAATCCATTTTCCAAATTAAAAACACAAAAGTTGCATAAATTAAATTAAAATCAATCCTTTTGTTGAAAGAAAATGGGCTTTTGGTTAAAACATTGCAAAAGATTGAATTGATTTAACCTACGAATTCAAGGTAAAATAAATTCTAATGAAATTCATTATATTAAATGGTAAAAATATATTCTATTTATACATTAAAACAATTAAATATTATAATTTAACCATATAAATTATTACGATGAAAAAAGTTTTTTTAATTACAATATAGCGTGTTTTTACTATTCATTAAAATATGAAAGTTATCAGAAAAAATATCAAAACATTATCCAATGTAATTTTTTATATCCTGATTCAATAGAAAAAGTTTATTTTGTAAAGTTGAACTTATAAAAATGTCAAAAACTAGATTTAATGTGGGTGCTCCATTAAAAGGCTGCAAAACTGCATTTTTTTTTACAAATACTTATTTTACCCGAAAAATTTATTTTGTTCACATACCATATTCTAGAAAATGAGTATGATGAAATAATAATGTTATAACATTCCAAATTTAGTTAATAATATTCATAACTACTATGTTCATAGTACTATTATAACCATATATCATTGTTCAGTGAAACCAGATATTGCGTAAAATACACGCTATCAAGGAAAGTCATGTTTGCGTGAAATTCAAGCCAAGTCAGGGTTTCTTGTTGTGAAAGACTACTTTGTTGTTGCGTTTAAAAAAATCCAACCATATTTCAATTATACATTGAATATATATATATATATACACTCAATTTTGGTTGAATAACTACAATCAAACAGACTTGAAATTGTGTGTAACACGATCCAAGATTAGTTTTATGTATACTGCAAGCTAATACGGTGTTGCGTATAGCGCAAGATAATCTTGGTGTAGCGTATAACAGAATATATGAAATAAATTAAAAATAATATATCTTATTTAATCTCGGGGTGTTACATTCTACCCCGTTTAAAATGAATTTCGCCGTCGAAATTCGTCGGGGTTATAAATAGTTTAATACTTGATTGTTTCTTTAGTAGAAACCCACATCATAAAAAGGGAATACAAAAAAATTAATTTTTAAAACTAATGTATGAAATGTAATGATTACCCAAAGAAACTCATCACTAGTTTTCCATATAAAAGAACATAGGTGAAAATATGTATATGGAAGAAAAATATAACCATCATGTTCTGATGGAGAGTGGTAGAAAAAATGGCTATGAAAAAGCCATAAATCACAAAGCCATAGATTTGTGATGATCTAAGGTACCATCTGATACATCGGATATAAGGGAACTATGACAACATTTTTGGTTTTCAAGATCATTTCCCCAAAATTGATGAAATTGTAATTAGAAGAAATTCTTTCGTGATTTTAACATAGTCTCAACATTGGTCGTTCTTTGGAAAATTTCCACTTCATCTCTTAAAGAAATGATGTTGAATTTATCACTCTTGAAGTGTTTGCAGATCATGTGATAGAATGATGGATCATTCCATCTATCTCAAACAAATGGTTATAAAAGTTATCAAAAATACATAAGTCCATATATAGTGAGATTAATCATATATGGTTCCTAAAATGGACTTATACTTCATATATCATACTTCATAATATAACAAAACTAGTTTCTACTAAATAGGAACTTCCTGTAGGCCAGTGGTAGGCGATAAAGGCAAGTCGCACTTCGGTTCTGGTTTCGATTCCCATGGCCTTGTTCGATGTGATGGGATGTCGCCCATCTTGCAGGT
Organism: Viscum album; assembly: GCA_963277665.1. Lineage (NCBI taxonomy): Eukaryota > Viridiplantae > Streptophyta > Magnoliopsida > Santalales > Viscaceae > Viscum > Viscum album. The sequence continues at coordinate 1,795,830,134 of OY728163.1, read as the reverse complement.
TTTCCTTTTTTCTAAAACTACATTACTATAACATCCAATCATTACTATCGAAAAAACTTCTATCCTTAAACAAAACTAACTTATGTCCAACATAATCCATTCCAATCTTTAGGCTTATCCATAATACTGCAGTCCACCCTCATATTATAGTGAAAACGATTACTAGAGATTTCATATAACAAGCATGTTAATACCATCTTTTATTCCCATATATCATAAGATGTGTCTTGTTGGTCACATTCCAAACATTCGAAGGCCTTAATCAAGTATTGTCTTGAAAAAATGAATACTCATTGAATCTTAGTGAAAACATGAGTGCTTTTAAAAGTTAACTATTTCCACATACCAAAACCCCAAAATTATATATACTCAAACCATGATATAACTATTTCCTTATATTAGTCATGATCTCATGAATACTGTCATACATTTCATTTTCTTCTGATCCCTTCATTATGCGCATATCATATTTTATTCCAAATAATATTTCAATCACTTTCCATGGTTACCGGTACCATAAAATTATTGAAAACAACAATAGACCAATGCATAAATATTCCGTTATTCCACGATACTATATAGAACATTATTTTGGAATCCCATTACATAAACACTTAATCATTCCACCACATCGTTGTCATATTCAAAATCGCAAATAGTGATCGCATGTGACTTCCCTTTGTCCTTTGCCTTAAGTGGTTGCTCATGTCGATCATCACTAACCCTTGGATTAGGGAATTTATTAGCACAATACCCCATTTCCTTGCACTTGAAGCATTTAAGTGTTGGTGGTGCGTTCTCTGCAGTATTTTCTTTATTCGCATCATTAGCAACCCTTTTTACATTACATCGACACACATCTGCTCGATGACCTTCTTTTCCACACATAAATCATTTTCTAGTCCCTTTAATACAATCTCCACCATGCTTCTTTCCACAGTTTGAGCATAAGGAATCATTCATATTATTTTCACCATTATTCTGAGATTTTTCCATGAACTCCATCTTTCGTATCTTTTCAAAACCAGGATATGGATAAGTAACACCAACTTCCAGTTCCACCTTGATAGCACAATGCACAATTTCTTCATAGCTACTGAAGTCACTTATAGCTAATTCCCTTCGATGATTTGGTTTTAAGACACTAAAGAATCGATCAACTTTACTTTTAGGTTGGATGATAAAGCCAGATGCATACCTTGCAAGCCTTGTAAAATTCTCTTTGTATACACCAACAGATTCATCATTCTTTTTCTTTAGTTCAAGAAACTCCTTATCCATCTTTGTTCGAATAATACGAGGGAAGTACTTATTGAAAAATAAGTTCTTGAACTCGTCCCATTTGATGGACTCAATTTCATCACTTGGCCTCGTATTCTTGATATGATTCCACCATTGACCAGCATCACCTTCCAAACGATATAATGCTAAGATGAATTTATCATGTTCAGAACATTGAACAACTGAAAATATCTTTTCAGTTGTACTGATCCATTTTTCAGCAACAAGTGGATCATGAGACCCACTGAATGAAGTTGGATGTTTCCTCATGATGGAATCAATAGAATATTTTTCCCTTCTCTTCTCATTTGGAAGTCCAAAATGATTCATTGTTTGTGTAAGTATAACAATAATATTTTTCACTCCATATCCCATAACATTTGTTTGTTCAAGAGGAAAATCATTGCATTGCCCATTTCATTTATTAACACGGTTCCTTCGGGTTCCATACATCGTCTAAAACCCAAAAAGAATAGATTGAGAGGCAAAAAGTATGATAGGGAAAACAACATAATAAAGGGGGAGTACCTTCAATATCTAACATCATAGGTTAAATTCTAATATCATTACCGTAATTCTTGTACTATAACCTATACTTATACTTTACCTTAGGGACATCCCTAGACATACCTTAGAAACATCTCTAGGGATCTCACTAAAGTTATCGCATCCTAGTTTCTAAAGGTTGACTAAACCTTTCCTCTGATACCAACTGTAGAGACCCAAAGCCTGATGTACATGGAAATTACATTAATTTTGCAAAATACATAATACATAACAAAAATATACACACAAGGGCCGTAATAGTTTAGTGTCATTGGAAACATGGAACGTAATCTTCAAATCGTGGTGAAAGATCTTCAACATCTCCCATAATGATCTTCCACATTTAGTTTACTTACCTAAAACCATTCTTTTAATCCCGGGGGAAAATAAAACATAAAAAGTGTGAGCTCAAATTCTTAGTAAGGGTAAGCATGTATAAAATAAAACATACCATATACATTTGAACTTAAAAAACATGACCATAATGTTTAAATATCAAAATCTTGAGCAACGACATAAAACATGGAAGTACATAAGGCATAGATTATAATAGAACATATATCATGATAAAATAGAATTGGAATAAAACATGTAATTGTGGCATCCATTAAGAACATGTAATGATTTCCATAGTAGCCAAGGCATTGCTGCTAAGACCATCTTAGTGGACAAAGTCCCTTTCAGAATCGAGTTCACTCCTCGTTCCAGTCCTGTAATACTGAACCGGATTAACTTACCCTTCCAGCCATGTCTATCTCATGAGATATAAATCTTTATCCAATTCATAGTAGGGAGATATAGGTCCCACCCATCTCATATTGAAATCATTCAATCATGTTCTACAATATAAACATAAATCATTCATCATAACCAAGAATAAAATGAGTTTTATAACCATCATTCCATCATAACGTAATCTAGACAAAAAAGATTGGATATCATTTCATCATTAAAAAAGGGAAACCATGTAAATCATATATACATGATACTTGAAACATACACATGTGAAATAATTCCATCTTAGATTAAAATGGTATTGATAAAACACTTGAAATGAATTTGTGAGGAAAATATCCTTTTTCTTTAAAATCATTTTCTTTTCGCAAAATGTCTTGTAGTTTTAAAAGAAAAGGATTTTTTTTGAAAATAGTCATGAAATATTTTGGAGTAAGCTTCATTAAAATAAGTCTTTATAAAACCGTAAAAATCCTTTCATGCCGTATAGGTTAAAAAAACATTATCCCCGTACTTTTGTCGAAAAAGTCAAAAAGTACATTGTAATGTAAACAAAAGAAAGATTCCTTACATACCATGTAGTAAAAGAAAAAATGGGACAAAATTAAATTAAACATACATAAAAAAACATTTAGAAAAAATGTACATGGATGATAACAATAACCCCATTAAATACTTACGTATAAGCAATCCTGGATGAAAATGATATTTGCAAAATTATCCCTTACCTTAGGTCCGATATGCTTCGTACGTATCAAAACATCATGTATAATGATTTAAAGAATGTAATTGACTTATTAAAGAATCATATTAATTTTTATTATGTCATATATTGTTTACTTATGAGTTTATATTACCCTTTCTTTTGTAAATTAATGTTAAAGTGGTGTTTTGGGTAAAATCTTTTCTTTTGTCGTTCGTGTTTTAACTTGTAATTATTCATATGATTACTTAGATCATGATTACTTAAATCCAGAATGTAAAAAATTATTTATATATAATATATATTCAAAATATAATTATATATAATAGATTGATAAATGGAAAGAAATACATCGTTCCTCGAGACGGTAGGTCGTACGTACGCATGAACGCTGTTTTCATTTCCTTATTGAATTGAATGGAATTAAGTAGATGACATAAATATATATATATATATATACATAAATCCAGATTCATTATTATGTCATGTATTTCATGATTACTTATTATATATACTTTATAATCATTCTTGAATGGTTAACATGGAGAGTGAATCTCATCGCGCCGTGGAGACGGTAGTCCGTACATACACACGAGCGATTATATCATTCCCAATATCGTGGAATTGTATTAAAGAGTATGTATAATATTACAGAATCAATATCACTTTAAAATAATCATTTATATTCATTACATTCACCATTATACACATCCATGTAAGGTGGAGGTGGAAAATAGATTACACCACGGCGTAGAGACGGTATTCTGTACGTACGCACGAGCGGTGATTTCGTTTTCCGTAGGATGGATAGATGGTGAAATATGGTTGTTTCATAATTATAATAACATATCAGTATATTAGTGATATTGATGTTATTACCTCATAATTAAACAACTAAAAATAAGAAGTGGAAGAAGAAATAAAGTTGAAAGAATCGGTAACGGACATTACCTCTTCTTTGAAGCGCCTCTTTGAGACCTCCTCTTAGGGCACTAAAATTCGACTTTAAAGAAGACCAGGACCTCTAAGATGTTTCTAGGGAAGTTTAGAAAATAATTTGGCAGGGGTTGGCCAATCTTGAAGCCTCAATGTGGTGTGAGGAAGAGAGGGAGGAGGTGCCCTTTTATATGGGAGGAGAGTGGCACCGTTGGAAATATAAGAAATATTAGTTTATATTAAATCCCAAACCCACATAAGAACATCAAAAAATGACTCATATACGAATATTATATGAGATAGGTGGTAATCTCATCAACCAATAAAATTTAGACATGTTCGGAGTTCATTTTAAACAATATCAACTTGATTTATCATTATTTATCAATTTATTTTTATTTGTGTTAATAATATTCTAAATTTTAAATTATTATAAATAATTACATATGTTATGTGAATATTCCATAATTTCACACATTATGAAATTTTCGAGAATATAAATTTTAATTTATGATTTTTAAATATTTTTGTTATTTTTAAACAATTTTATAATATGTTATTTTTATAAAATAACAATAGTGTAAATTTTGACGCTATTCATTTATTTGAATTTAAATAAAATATATACAGAAGATATGTTCGAGATAAAAGCTTTAATAGATTCATAAAATGTCATATGTATCTAGAAAATTAGTGGAGCACATTAAATAGTTCATATAATATTTATTTTAATATTTTTAAAATCATTTATTTTATATTTTAATTAATAAAATAATTTCAACATCACTATTGTGTCATACTAAATGATTATTATGTAATCCCTAAAATTTTTAAATAAATTACTATGAGGTAGATAATTGTTTCATATTTATGGATACTATTCATGTTCTAAGTTTCATTATTTTTATCACTAAATTAAAATTATTATACTTATAAGATTTAAGAAAGTGACATGTTGTCACATTCATTAGTTTTAATAATAATTGAATTATTTTTATGGAAAAAGTCCATTAAATGAATCTAATATGACCTTTAGGTGATATGGGTCTACATTTAGTCATCCAATAGGATTTTGGCAGGTGTTAGAGTAATTTTATAATCTTATATTTACCCTTAATTACCCGATTTACCTTTAACTATGGTAAATAAAATTTACCGTAGTTACTATTTATAATGCCCAAAAATAAAAATTAGCTTATTAACATAATTTAGACCCAATGATTCTAAATATGGAATCCATTTTTCTAAATTTAATAAACAAAATTTGATGAAATTAAATTAAAATTAATCCTGTTGTCGAAAGAAAACGTGTTTTTGGTTAAAACATTGCAAAAGATTGTATTGATTTAACCTACGAATTCAAGGTAAAATCAATTCTAAAGACATAAATTATATTAAATTCTAAAAATATTTTCTATTTATACTTTAAAACCATTCAATGTTATAATTTAACCATATAAATTATTACGATGAAAAAAGTTGTTTTTAATTAAAATATAGCGTGTTTTTTACTATTCATTAAAATATGAAAGTTATGAGAAAAAATATCAAAACATTATCCAATGTAAAATTTTATTTCCTGATTCAGAAGAATAAGTTTATTTTTTTAAAATTTATCTTATAAACATGTCAAAAACTAGATTTACTGTGGGTGCTCCATTAAAAGGCGACAAATTTGCATTTTTTGAAAAATACTTATTTTACCCCAAAATTTTTATTTTGTTCACATAAAATGTTTTCGAAAACGAGTAAGATTAAATAATAATGTTATAAAATTAAAAATTTAGTTAATACAATTCATAACGGCTAGTTCATAATAATATTATAAACATATATAATTTTTTAGTGAAACCTGATATTGCGTACAACACATGCTATCCAGGAAAGTCGTGATTGCATGTAATTCAAGCCAAGTCCGGGTTGTGTGTTGTGCAAGACTACTTTGTTGTTGCGTTTAACAATATCCACAAATTTAATTTATACATTGAAAATATATATATATATACACTCAATGTTGTGTAGAATAACTACTATCATACAAAATTGAAATTGTGTGTAACACGATCCAAGATTAGTTTTGGGTATATTACAAGCTAATACGGTGATGCGTATAGAGCAAGATAATATTGGTGTAGCGTACAACAGAAGATATAAAATAAATTAAAAAGAATATATCTTATAAAATATTAGGGTGTTACAAGATTACTTTTACCTCAACGGCAGTTGGTCGAGAATAAAAGTTAGTTTTTGGATTTTATAAAAAAAAATTAAAGTGTGCAACAACTTTATTTTATTTTATCCACCTTTTGGTGTGAGGAGGTTAAAAACTCCAAGTGGAGGTTAGAGGTGGGGTCCGCCACACCTTAACCTCCCATGAGATGTTATGGTGGTAGGGCCCACCCAAACGTAACCTCCCTTGGGAGGATAATTTTGGTGGGGACCACCTGTGCTTATAACCCCTTGGAAGCCCCCATTTAAGGTGGAGAAACTATTCAAATCCCCTTATTTAATTTATGCCTACCCTCTTCACCTTTATTGAGACAACTCCCAGTTAATTAATTATGCCAATTCTCCACATTAATTAAGGGGAGCCTACCAAATTAATGAGTCCAATTCGAATATTGTGCCTAAAATATTAATATGACATTTCAATCTATTATTTTGTTGGAATATTCTTTTTGGTGGAGCATGAGAAGTGGAACTTGGGAGAAAAGCTCCCAATGAAGAACGAAGAACTCTAACGAACTTCTTCGACTTCTTCCTCGGACTTCCTCCCTCGAATCATACCGACATAGAGCGTCCTCCACAGCCGACATAGTCGGGATTAGGAGTGCGTGACAAACACGACGAACAGAGAATTACTTCGTTCTCTTTCCGCGATGTCAATGAACGATGAAACAAATGTAGGGGGTTCATATGTGTAATAATACATTTCTTATTTTCACCTTCGGTAGTTTGGAAACGTTGCAGAGATTGATTTTTTTTAATGATTATCTTCTTTCTTTAAATCTTGATGAATTGCATGCTACCACCCTAAAAGTGGAGAGAGCGGGCCAAACCAACATGGCCAGACCCCCCTCTGTTGTGCTTGTTTTTGGTGATCTTTGATGAGGCGAGGAAGGCGGCAACGGTGAAGGTCCTGCTACCCACGGCTTCCATGAACAACGCCGCCCCCGCAGTGCCACATGCGCCTTGGCCGAACCCGCGGCCCACCCAGTCTTGCTGACGCCCTGCCCAGCATCCCACATGCTGCCCGCATGCCTGTGTGCCACCCCGCGCACTGCATGGCTCCCCCGCGCACTATGCGGTCTGCCCGGCCTTGCCGGCGCCCTACTCGGTGTCCCGTGCACTTCCCGCTCAATGCCCGGAGCCCACGCACACTACCCGCTCACCCTCACGGCCTACCTAGCCCCATCGGCACCCTTCTCAGCATCTCGTGCATTCCCGTGTCCCTGAACGTTGCCCCGCATGCTGCCCAGCACCCCTGCATGCTACCTGCGCTCCCCCATTGAATGTCCGACCCCGCCGACGCCCTGCCTGACATCCCGCGTGCTGCCCGGTTCCCCCGCGCACTGCCCCACTCACTTCCTGACACCCCCACGTGCTTCCCTCGAGCTCCTGCGGCATGTCACTATCCTCCCAGGCCACGTTGGATGAGCGTCGCCCTCACAATGCTCCGGTCCGAACTAGCCCTGAGACAAGGCTGAACTGCCCCCGCAGTCCGCTGGGCCAGGCCCAGCGGATTGGGCTAAAACATAGCGGGCTGACCCGCCCAACGGGCCGGGTCAGACCCAGCAAGACTGACCGGGTCGACCCAGACCGGATCGGCCCAGACTAGGTTGGTCCAGTTCAGTCCGACCTGGTCGGACTGGGAAAAGGCCCATTACTGACCATGTTACTTTTTTGGCAATATCATTGGCACCAGACGACCGTTTGACGAACCATCAGCGGCGATGGTTTTCATGGAGTAGTAAGGTCTCTTTGAGTATATCCCACTGGTGTTTGGGATAATTTTGAGATACAGTCATGTTGGATCTTACACGAATTCAACCGGGCCCTCGGGACTGAAAAATTTTTAACTCACAGACCAGACATTCGATTTACGTGTCGTCTGTTGCGTTGAGACCCTTACGACATGGCCGATCTTTGAGATACTTCTTAGTAGAACTTCGTGACAGTTGGAGTATTTCCTAGTTGCTCATGGAGAATATCCTTCTAGTGATGATCAGACAGAGTGCAGAGACCTAGTAGCTGGCAGACCTGACCACTGCTTGACCGATTCGACTTAGAGTGATTCGTCTATCCCAGCGGGGGAGCACCTGGTAGTTGGAGGTAGACCCACATCGGAGGAGAGCCTGGTAGTTGGCAGCAGATCTGCAGTACTCGACAGGAGGAGTACCTCTGCATACTATTAGGGAGATCTCCTAGTAGTTGGTGGCAGACCCACAGTGAAGGAGCGACCGATAGTTGGAAGAGGACCCACGGTACTCGATAAGAGGAGGACCTCATCAGTCCAATGTTACTGAGAAGCGCCTTGGTGTCGTGACATGCCCCATGTATGCGACAAGGGATGAGTTCTCCAGTTGTCATGGTTTTGATAATTAAAATATGGGTTTCATCTGAGTAAATGAATTTAGTGTTTTCCTCGTGATTGAGATGGGTTACTAGATAAATGAGGTATATGTACGGGTATATACCTAAGTAATGGTTATTCATTGATTTCATACATTTTGGAATATCCTTGTTGTATTTTGTGAGACCTTGAGGGTCTCCAGTTCTCTACTGAGTATCGTTATACTCACCCATGCATAGACAATGCCCGCACCTCGTTGTGTTGGTTGGAGATGATGGACAACACTGACTGAGGTAGAGAGCAGTAATACTGGACAATACCGATGTTGGACCACTCAATGTGATGGTACACGGAGGAGACATACGGACGTGGAGTGCTGAGGAGGCCATCTGTACCTACCCCTCAGGTAGAAACCCCAGAGGATGACCCAGTAGCTGCTTTACTTTTCTTCAGTTGTACTTTATTTTCATACTGAGCCCTTATAGTATTATATTTTTTTATAAATATTTTTTGATGATATTTTTTATATTTATAGAATTATGCATTCATGCTTTATAAATTCAGTTATTTAGATTCAATGACATTATATGATTAGTTAAAACATCTATAGTTGTTTTTTCAAGATAATATGATTATTTATATTTAATTATTTTATAATCATTAATTTTGGAATTATTATGTTCATGTTAATGAATATATTTAATTTTTTTCAGTTATTTACCATTCAATATTGATTATTCCTTATTTATTCATACCCTTCACTATACTTTAACCCTTATAGAGAATATATTGTGATCCCTTTAAAATGATTTATTATTCCTATGATATGAGGATGTGTTTTTCATTGAGATTCATATGCACAATTATGGCAATAGTTTTATTTTAAAGGAAAATTACTTATGTTTTTTAGGTTTTAAACTATAATGTGAATTTTTTATATGTGTCTAGTTTACTAATAATACAAAAGTATTAGGTATTTTGTGATGAAACTCCTTGTATATTATCATAATATAATAATGTAGACCCCAACTCTAGGATAATAGGGTTGGGGTTTCTAAAATCAACACATAGATAAGATCATAACAAATAAGAAGTGATTTAGTAATGATTGAAAATAAGAAAAATCCAATTTTCATCTATTTTGTCCCACACATAGAAGATACCATGATGGGGGTGAATCAACATATATTGATTTTAATTGATCAATAAAATGACATTGTTCTATATTGTAAAAATAATATTATCTCCGACATGAGGAATATTTTGCTGATGATGACAGTAATGTAATGTGAAATCCTATTTTACTTAGTTCAATAGCCCTAAAAAATAACCAAGGACTATACAGCGGTGACATGGTTATATACCATGTTCATTATGTCTATTTCTTATTTGATAAAACTAAATTCATAGATACAACATATATATATTTACATAATATATAATGTTATTAATATCATCAATGACCCCCATTTATAATTCACTATTATTCTCTAAGAACTACATATATCTTCCATAAATAAAATTTATATTACACCTATAATGACGTAGTAATTTTTTATGACTTTTCCACATGATGAATCTATATAAATTTTCATGATAGAACATAGAATGAATTATTCTCTCTTGTATCATTCTCTCAATGAATTCTATGTAATGAAATTTCTTTTTCTATCCTCAGTCCATCAACATATCCCTTTTCTAGAAATTGATTTCTCTATTGATATCATATAATATCCATCATTCCATTTATTTACATCATAATTTGTTTGGGAATAAATGAAAAATTCAACCATTATTTTTTTCGAATTCATAGTCAAATTCATTATGTTTGGGTCTAAAAAATCACTAACATATTTAAAAATTTATTTCTATGGAATATCATTAACTCAATCCATCCATGGCATTGTCTTTTTATTTATTTCGCAATCCCTACCTCTTCCCAAATACTAAAATTGTAAATTCATAGAAAATTTGAACCTTCTATGGAATTTTGATGTTCATTAGGGTGTGATTCCCTTCACATACCAGAATCATGGATTTTTCTCCAATATTTCAGTTGTTTTGAACTCATAGTAAAATATGTTTTACAGACCCATAAGTGTACATTCCATGTATCATGGGAAATATAATATATTTATATTACATATATTTATATTTATAAGCATTATTTTATGGAATAAATATATAATAATACCCTATGTAAAATTATTAGGGAATATCCTTCATCATTTATAATTAAATCATGTTACATCACATAAGAGTATTTTACCAATTTTGCATAGTTTCCCTATTATGGAATGAAAAATTTTAGATTCTATTTCTTATGAAAATTTAAATCGTATATATATCTATTATGGTGTTTAATTATTATTCATGATTAAAATATTCATCCATCCATTGATCCACTTACTCATATGTGAGACATTTTTGTGTGTGGATTGTATCCTTAGTACATTATTTATATCATATATATAGAGTTTTGTATTATTTTAATAAACATCTCTGCCCCAAATGGTAGAAATTCTAATTGACTCATTGAATATTTTTTTAATTTTATTCAGATAATTTTTCAATAAATAGGAATACCAAATTATTATAAATTTTTATTTAAAAAAAATATTATTTTAGGTTTGATGAAAATAATTCATCATTACTTCAAAGAAAACTCAATCTTCACATACCCATAATTATTTTCATATGATGAAATATAATTTCATTGTTTGAGTAATCATTTAGTCAGATATAATATTATTTACACATGAGAATAGTTCATTGTTTTTCATGTACTTAAGTAACAATTTTTAACACCCAGAATTGATCTTTTTAATGCCCCGTCATTTGTATTAAAAAATATAGATGAAAATAATTCATTAAAGAACTCTCAATAAATATTAATTCTTGTACTCTCCCGTTATAACATGTTAATAAAAAATTTCTCTTTGTTTCTAAGACATGATAGATCACACATTTTTAATAATTTATGAAAATAGATCCACCAAAATTCCCTCAGTATATATCCATATAATTATGGGTATTTTTTCAATTTTTTCAACATATCCAAATTATAAAAATTAAATTGTTCATAAGGGAGGATTGGAATCCCAAAAAAATAATAAATTGCCAAAATTATACATAGTCATTCACAAATATGATATGAAATGACATGCATATATATAGGTAGAAAGAAAAAGGATATAACTGATGTGTAGTAACATGTCCTTTTCACTAATGTGAATGGAGATGCTTAGAATGGAATAGACAATTGATGCTCCTAGAAACCATCTTCCGATAATTCATTTTTTGGGATGAACCCAACATGATTTTTTTTGGACACATAATCCAATATCACATTCCCTGGATTTAATTGTTACTTAATATAAGAAGAATTCATCACCATATGTTATTTTCTAGTGTGATATACATATTTTTATATATGGTTGATATCACTATATCATTCACTCTTCACTATGATGGGATATTTTTTATCAACACCAATATCATAATATTATCATTTTATATCAAGAAAATATATGATGTATTTAGTAGTCTTGATATATTTATCTTTTAAAGCACTCAATGAAATGTAATATAGATTCTTATATTAGGATGGAATACACTAAAATATATGTTAAAATTAATTTCGATACATTAATGTATGGTAATCTATTTTACCAATGATATCCATGTTTGTATATTACATTAACACCTATAATGAATTTTTATTGTAAAATTGTTTGAAATCCAATATTCCTTTAACGTACCATTGTATTCTCTTTACTACTAACATGTTCATTATTTTAAAAAAACATTGGTTTCATATATATTGAAAATTGGAAAACTCTAACCTCATTTATATGGTGATTTTTTAATATTATTACAATGAAATTTTGATATTCTATCATATTAATTCATTCTATATCATTATCCCCTGAAAAATCATCATGGTAGTTACTATTGTTGAAATTTCCTAAGAATAAACTATTAAAATTCATATTATAACCTAAATATTATATTTGATTAATAAATAAACATTTTTTCCATTTGTATACTAGCTAAAAACTTTAGAAACACACGTACTATATAGTCATTTATATAAATAAATCTCACATAATTAATTCCTCAAAGAGCTTGATCTGCGCTTCATTTGATAATACAAAGATTATTTTCTATACATAAATATGAACCAAGAAGAATAATATTATTTTTTATAAACTATATGAAATAATGAATTCATAAAATATGGAATCACAACATTTATAGTTTTTTATCAAGTCTCTAAATATTTGATACTTATTTTTGCATCATCCTGTAAAATATATTCTTTCATAAACGTACCATATACATTTATTCATAAATAGTAATACCATATTATTATTATATTTACACTTCCTCTTTAAGGAAGGAATGAAAATTGTAATTCCTTTTTTATCATCTGGAATCTCTAGAAAACCACTACATATAAGAATAATCTAATCATCTTTGTCATTTCCATTAAAGAAATTTATCATATAAATTCCTCCACTAAACTAATTTTTTTTCTTATTTAAAAAATTTACCACATTTAAAAGTATATGTGGGAAAATAATCTAAAATATAAAGGAAACCATAAAAATACCTAAAATGATTAAAATTCCAATATTAATCCAAAAATGAGATAGAAATCATTGGCTAAAGCATCGAACCTACATTTCAAACTACTACTGATTGACATCATCACTTTGATACCTTCATCATCCGCCATCTCAACAATACTATCACAAAAATGCAGAGATAAAAAAATTCCTACCCACTTGTATTACCCATCATATTTTTCATGGACAACACCAAAACTAAAATGAAATAAATAATCTTTAATCTCTTTCCAAAAAAATCAATGCCCTCAATCATCACTGCCCACATCCATCACACAAGAACAACTTATCCACTGGAAAAAACATTATACATTATAATGTAACAATATCATCCTCCATTAATATAACCATAAAAAACCAAACCTCATAGTCATCAAAAAACCCACAACAATTTATTGTGATGAAACCTCATCAATGAACACTATCTGTGTCATTGGGGATGAAATAATATATACTATTAAAAATAAAACACCATAAAAATAAGGTAGTCCAATGCCACCTAGAGAAAAACCAACTAAACATATGAAACATTGCAATTACAAAAAACATCCAAGACTAACCCCAATTCTATAATCATAGCAACACCATAAAATAAAGAAGAAAAAAAACAACACCATCGAAGAAACATTGATTCCCAATGGATGAATAAGAACCAACATGGGTCCTTAATCATGAAAAAATAGTGAAATATGAACAGAAACATAAAAACACAACTATAAATTCACTTAATTAGACTAAAAGGATGTTTGGTCTGGTAGATCTAGTTACCCTTGTTGTGGTTGATTATAACAACACATTAAGAGAAATATAATTCCGAAAATTTGAAACTGATGCACCCAAAAAAATGAAGAAACTATTATAAAAAAATATGACACTGAAATGTACGAATGGGGAATATAAAACCATCATGATGAACAACCAACATTCCCAAAATAGGCATTATACATGGTGGGTTCATTAGGAAGAATGGTCATAGATCATGGTAGAATTGCATATAGAAATTAATATGATTCATAAAAGAGGAGTTAAGGTGGGGAGGAATCCTGAATGATAGATGAAGAAGAGTTAAAAAATGTATGTGGTTAATTAGGTGATGCCTAATCCATGGATGTCGAAAAAGTGCACCAAATATCTTAGAAGATTTTGAGGTGAGCGAGAGATAACACTGAGGTAGTGGGGCACCATCCGCATCATATTATCTATATTAATTCCCTAAATTTTGGAATATCCATTACACATCATACATTACTTATTAAAAATCTCCATTCCATATTCAATTTTTTTATAACCTCATCTACGTATTCAATGTATAACATTTCAAATACAAAATGTTGAATAATCACTATATTGCCTAACAAGTCACATTTTCATACAAATATTATGATATTTTGATAAAATTGATGTGGAATACTTATATGATAATAAAAACACATAATATTAATCAACAAATAATACATTAATTATCCATAATAAGTCTACTCAACATATCTAGTGAATTAAAAAATATCAAAAATTCATATTAAAAATTCATACAATGAACTGATTTTAAAATGTTCTTTCAGAAATGAAATATTTTAAGTAAAAATTAAATATTTGTATCTCAAAAATAAAAATATTAGTTTAAATTTGGTATCATATTCAGAAATGGAAGATAATATTTTATAATCTTGAAAGGATTTTATCCAACATAATTATTCATTCTAACATTCTCCAAACAAGATATTTTCTACATAGTGATCACACATGAAATTCATATTAGACCCAAAAAATAGAATCATGGGGTAATTAAACATATAACATGATATCTCATTGATAATTACTAATAATTAAAATATAACCATTTTTAGAAAGGATCATTATTTTTTAACAGACATAGCTCAACTGAGATTATGAGTCAAATTTCATTAACATTAAATATATAATTTATGAGCTTAAATAATAAAACTAAATATTTATTCAATAAAAAATATAATCCTAATCCAAAAATTCATTAATAAAATAATTTTAAAATCATAATATAAAAAAATTATAGATTTTTCCCATTTTGAAAATAATTATTAACCACTTCAATGTATAAAAAAAGTTTCTTTTTTTAAGAAAAAAGTCACATACTAAATGGAAAGACTGAAGATAAAAGCAATAAAAATTGATATCAATTCAAGAACAAATTATTTTTTACTAAATTAAATACATTTTAAGAATAAATATTATCTATCCCCAACATGTAATACCCAAAGTAATCTAATGTTTTGAACATCATGGACGATCAAATTATAAAAATTTTCATGTTTTATTAGAGCATTGCATATAAAAGGTTAACAATAAATTGTAAACTTCCATTCCTTCCACTATTTTAATAAATTTCAAAAAAATTATCATGATTTTATAGAAAATTCTATGATTTTATGTAACTATTATATAAAAAACTATGGAATATAAAATATTACTCATATCACATATATTATATTAAACATTCAATAATGTACAATATTTTTATAGGGTGAAAAAACATGAAATTTGTTAAAGAAAACAACTTAATTCAATTACGAGAAACAAAGAACATGTATTTTTTGTAATTTAGGATGATAAATAAACATTCATATACATTAAACATTTTTATTCACTGGAATAGAAAATAATGGTTTAATAGAAAGTAAAAGAGGAAAAAACAAGTAAAAAATTAAATAAAAACCCCTTAGATTTCGAAATCCTTGTCTTTTGAGTCTACATAAATACACGTTCTTTATTATATGCTTGATAAAATACTATAATTTTTGAATTCAAGATTCTCCAATGTAAATTAATCAAAGATTAATATTTTAATCTGTTATTTTTACAAAATTTAAACCAGATAATAGAAAAGGTGGAATCTGATTTTAAAATAATCCAATATTTAAATCTATTTATAAATTAAATTCATGTTATTTGGTTATAAAATTTCTAAAATTATTATCTTAATTTAATTTAAAATCAAGATTACCCACATCATTCAAATTAATAATGTATATATTTTAGGTTCCCATTTATCCCAAACTGAAAACAGTTATCCACAAAAACATTAATTAGTGGAAAAGGGTTATATTTATAGTATGGTTCTGAAAAACTATATTAGTATACAATAATACATGGTAGTTATTCTTATTTATATTTAAATGATTTATTGAAAACAAAAAAAATTAAATTTTTTACTCATATATATCATTATATTCTGAATCATCAATTAGATTCGAATTATATACATGATTCAATCAAAAAACACTATATCCATAACATTTTGTTTCCTATAAAAGTAATTTATATTTCAATTGAAATTCCAAAATAATGACCTATTTTACAATCAAACCAACTCAATAGTCTCATTAACATAAATCCTATATATATTTAATGGAAAATACCATTTCAATAAATGTTTTCTTTTTGAAATAGTTAAATACTATAATTAAAAAGATTCACTTTCACACAAAATTTGAAATAGATTTTTAATATTATTGAATCATGAATTTTTTCATAAATTCTAATTTCAACTACACTCATATTATTCAATACTAATTTAATCTAAATGATTCAAATATAGTAATATACACTTATCAAGAGTAATAAAAACAATAATTGAACCCTCTACAGTAAAAAATCATTTTCTAAAATTCAATAAGAAAGTGACATGATATACAAAAAATAAATTTATAAGTACAGTCTAAATGGTGTCATGGAGGAAATTTTATTATTCAAAATTGTTCCATTTGGGTTAAAATTTTATTCATCCACAAAATTTGAAACTATTTTTTATGAATATTACTTAATTCCATATTTTAATATTGATCCCATAAATTAGAATATTTATGATAAGTGGTCCTCATTTTTAGAATCTAAATAGATTTTTATTTTAGATTTCGAATATTGTATTATTATATTGATATATGTTTTCAATGAAAAAATCCATAGAAATTGTAAATCTTGAAAATATGAGCATCCTATTAATTTTACAAAACTAATATCATTATTATTTAAAAGTTTATTTTATTTGACCTAATAGGTTACATAATTTAGATCCATTAATATAATGTCATTCATTGAATAAAATTTTAATTCTCTAATAAAACTGAATACTCATTCAATAATGTCCACTACGTAAAAAAATTATTTTTTGTGTAAAATCTTGCCTTATTCATTAAATTCACTCTATTGGTAATTTATCACATTCGATGATAAAAATAGTAACAACATTGATGTTAGTATTCTATAAGAAGTAATATTATAGAAAATTTTCATTTATCTTCTCTTGAACATTGTTTTTAATCCATGGAAAAGTGTTAAAACTCACTTTTATATGAATCATATATATTCCTTGAGTCACATATACTCAATGTCCAATAACTACACCTCTTAAAACGTAGTGGGTTATACAAATAGTAATGGTCAAGATAAATAAATGATTTCATTCATTATTTATGTTATAGAAGCAAGATTCTTCAAGATATAGATTTGACAATGTCTACAACGGGAAAAATGATGTTTTAATTTAGAAATTTTGAATTTTTTTCCTTGGATCACTATTTAAAGTATTATATTAGCAATAAATATGATTAATAACACCATTTATGTCACCTTTATTCTTTTAAATATCAAGGTAAAATTATTAAAAAAAATATATCCACACAATGTTCCTTGGTTTATCCTGTTTCATTGCTAGATGTTACATTCTAGAAGAATTCCTAGTGAAAACAATTAATTTAATCCTAATAAAATAATTCCAGTACATATCAGTATAAAAAATATCCCAAATAAATTTATTATATATATTTTGGTTTCATCAATATATATCCACAATAATGCTACCAAATACACCTAATGAAGCCTTATATCTTTTTATAACCCAAAAGATCTCCAATAGTTTATTCGTTGGAATCATATATAATATAAATGCCTATTTTCAAATTATTTATAATGATAATGGATGAATAATATAATTTATCTTTATAATTATTGAAATATTAAATAAACTTATCTTAATATTGAATTAGTTTACTCCTAAATAAAAATGAACATAACAAATTTCTAATCCCTGAAAAATCATTTAAGAGTCTTTGGTAGAAATCAGCATGACCTAAGAAACTCATTAAACTGATAACATTATCATAGTAGAAAAAAATCTGAATAACCTCTATTATAAAATTAAATTCCTCAAATAAATTTATAGAAAAAAATTCCAATAATAATTCCATATATGGCCATAAATTAAAATATCCCCAAATTGAAGAAAAATTTTATTTCATAACATCATTATATGAACGATAACATATTCTCTTATTATAACAGACAATTTTTTACAGGAATAATTTTACATACTATAAATTCATTAATTATCCTCTTAATCCAATCTCATAGACATTATTAATAAATATTTGAAAGGAGTATAGGGATCATTATAAACCAAATGGATTTTTTTAGTAGGAAAAACATGGATGGATCATGTGAATGTGGTTTGGATTAATCCTCCTAGGAAATTGGGTTTCTATTTTTAAAATGTTACATATAATCATAAATCGATCAAAATTATTATAATACGACCTCTCAATAATTTTCTTTACACATGGAATGCAAAATTTTTTCTTATAATGGTTTAGTTTTCCTTTTTATATTAAATATATAAGCATTATTTTTTCAGTTTCTCTAGTTTGAGTTTGTGCATTCTTCTCATTCATTACAATATTTACAAAACATTTTTTGGAAAACATTTTACAGTACTGACCTAAGGGATTTGTAAGACTATGTATGTTTTTCTTATATCTAATACATATTAACCTCCAATTAAACAACGTACATCACATATGAATGATGTATAATTTATCAATAATTTTCCAAACAATAGTTGTTAAGAATTGTCTCCTGATAAATATTATTGATTCTATTAGACTATATTTCAATTATAATATATGGTTAAATTCAATTTTAAACTCTAGAAGAATAAAAAATATTTCATTTTATATGCATATTGTATAAGATCTACATCATGTTTTTTATGTAGGGTTGAATTTTGGATTGAGATCACCATAGTCCACATAATGACTCCTAAAAAATGAGTAAAATATAGAAAATACATCTTCCTAAATATTTTCAATATTGGAATGATCCTCACATTCATAACATAAAAATGATTAAGGAATTTTTTTAAATAATGATTATGGTAACATGATAAATCCCCCTGATAATAATATAGGGGTACCCATTTATCACTTTAAATAATTACCAAAAATATTTATGAAAAACTAGGTTCCTCTTTATATTTCTCAAAGTTTACATTGAATTATTCCACAATTTTATACAATGTATCTTATAATTATATAAAATCTAGCTTTTGTAATAGGATATTTTTGTGGGTTCTGTACAAATTTTGAAAACATTAAAATCTTCTCGTTGTTAACCAGAATAAGAAATTGAATTATAATTTCAAACATCTACTACAACTAATAGTGACTTTTTAAATTCAATAATAAAGAAAATTTGGACCAATTTATCTCATTTCGTATCAATGATAATAAAATGAATAAGTTGGTATGGAAAACCAACTCTAACTAAATGGCCATCCACTCTTCCAAGGGGTTGATTATTATACCGATAAAACAACTTCAAGAAAATTGAGTTGGGTTAAATCTATTCTATTATAATTTTTAATATAATTATATATAATTAAATCTATGATCCAACAACGGTCTAAAGACAATTAATCTGGCCTATATTTCTGAATTTTGTATGAATCAAAATTCTATTTTTTTTCTTGGAGTTTATGTTGTGTCTTATTCTAATGGATATCATTGTTGTGATGAATTAGTTAGTAAGTATAAAACTAAAACAATGTTATTTTTTAAAATAATATTTTTACATATAAATGATATGATTGTATTTGAATCAATTATAGTGTAAAAGATATATGTTTCTTGTCTTCTTAAACATCCAAACAAAAATTATTAGTTCAGGTTCACTATTATATTCATTCACTAAATTGGAAATGGGATTATAGGGGTAATTTTATTAAAAATATAGGTGTTCCCCATATATTTTCCTCGAATATATTTAACCCAATATTATTTGTAAACATGAATAAATTACCTATATTATATTCATGTCGGACAATGGAAATTAGATTAGTTACAATGTTGTTTTCTCAATAGTATTTTTATTATTTTCTTGTTTTTGGTCTAAATATTCAATCAATGTTTATATTTGAGGATCATTATTCTCATCTGAACCGTTATATTGAGTATTCAATTCAATACTTAATGTAATAACTATGATGATTTCCTTATGGGTGATTATTCATGTACCAGAAAATTTATAGGTTTCTCTCTTATAAATTCCTCTTTCCACTTTTCATAACTAAAGATAAATATTTCTAATCATAGATTCAATAATAATATTTCTAATGCACCATATAAATCATGTTTCAGGCTTCCTAATAGTCCATTTAAATATATATTTAGTGAATAAACCCCTCTAGAATCTATTTAATACTAGAATACTCATACCAATATTGGTTGTTATATTGAGGTCTTGGATGATTTTAAACTCGAAGGGTAATAGATTTTCTAAAAGCACCCGAATCATTCCAATAATTGATTTGGTTGTTCATGTATCCCCTTTTGTAGTTATTTTAAATAATATAATTTGTAGGTTAAAGCTTAGGAATATAATAATCAAAATTTAAATTCATAAATATGTGGAAAGGTATATCAATGGTATGAAAACAATATTTGGAGTTCCCAACATCCCATAGTTCTTATATTTGTATTTATGTGAATCTACATGATTATCATTGTGAATTTCAATAGTAATAGCATTTGATTATTGAATAGGAATATCTTTTTATCATTATGATGTATTTTTACCCCAATATATAATTTCTGTGGACTGTTTTTGTAATTTCTGTTACATAAATATATATGAGATAATTTTTTTAGTGAAATCATTACCATGAGATTAATTTAGTTTTGGTTAGTAGAATAGGATAAGGCCATTTCAAAAAAACAACCACAACTAAAACAAAAAGGTAGTGACAAAGTATTAATATTTTCTAGTAGGTAGTAGAGAACATAAAATGATTTAAATAATAAATAGAAATTGTGAATAGTGAAGAAAAATAATGAAGGACAATTGGAACACTGAATTAATGAGGATGTAGAAATCATAATATCATGGTAATTAAAATATATTACATTAGACATTTTAAAAATGAGTATTGATATGTCCAATACTCAATATATGAGTATTCCGTCAAATATTTCATTATTTTGATCTATATTTAGCTATATACCACATTTTTTCAATTATATAATTCAATACATCCATATAAAATCGTGGAATGGGATTTATTAAGATCAAACTATTAGTTAATCATTGTTTTCTACTCTCAATGATCCATAAACATCATATTATATGGTTTTAAAAAATAAATATTATTTAGTATTATATTTTTTTCAATACTAACTGTTTATTTTCATGAGACAATTAATAAAATTAATATTATTAATGAAAAAGATATAATTAAAATTCCCAGTTTATAAAATGATGGGAAGTATGAACTAATGGTAGAATGGTAAGAACTATCATATTCCACATGAAAATATGTATCCAATTTATATAAAATTAAGTAAATGTAATATTATTCATTAATATATAAAAGTAAATGGATAGAAATATATAATATTGTGAAATAAATTTCCATATTAAGCCAATCTTCATCTATATAAAGCATCATTGTCACCTCTACTCTGCCTGTAGTGATTGCTCATGAATATCCTAGAACACATTCTATATATTCACATTTCCTCATCTCTTTTAATAACTTATATGGTTCTATTATCCAAAAATATTTATAGCTAGTGTTCTATTGATTAAATGATTTTTTCTAAATTTTCATTCTCAATATGTATAAATCTTCCACTACGAGGTTGAGAAAATAAATTCTACAAATTGAAAGGCATTTTATAACAAAAAATAATGAGGAAAAAATTGAATTTAATTTGAAAAATAGTATTGTGACTCCAAATGAAAACATAATTCCACCCCATCCTATGAATAAATATGTTTAATGATTTAGACATAGGATGTAACAACTACATAATATTTTGAGTAACCATTATTATATTGGATTGACACAAATGTCAAAAAATTACTCAGATAACTCCAATAAATTTCTACCAAATTGGTACTACATTTTCATTATTTATATTTTTTTTATTTTTAGTAGGTTTCATTACATGGTCCATGTGTGGAAGGATTCAAGATAATAATTTTAAAATTTAAAATGAAATGAAATAAAAGGAGTTGGTTCCAATAGTACAATGAAGATGATTTTTATACATAAGGTAATTTTTTTACACTTTTTTCGTGAAATTATATCCAAGGGGAATGAAAATTGAATTCAAGATTGAAATAAATACTTTTTTCAAGAATAAGGGAATATTTGTCTATGTTACATGAGATAATTTTGGTAGTCTCTATAGATTGTATCCTTATCAACATTCATTTCCACATATACATTCTATAAGAATCTCACTATTTATCATGAAACCATATTTGATCAAATATATTGTTGTGATTTCATCATCCAAATTTCATAAGATTTAAAAAAAATCTATAATACACATTCCCAAAACACATAACATAAATTATTTTGAGTATTAAAAATCCACATGAAATAAAAAATTTCGTTTCATTCTCATGATGAAAATTATAAGGCCACTTCAATATACAATTATAACCCATAGAGTTTACATGGAGACAAATTTTAATACAGTAGTTTGTTTTATCTCTCAATAGCATTTTATCCTATCATAAATATATGTTCCCATATCTCTTAAAATATGAAATTTATGTGATATTGTCATACGATGTAATACATTAATGATTTATTTTCAATTAAATAAAATCCATTCAATATGCCCCACCCAAACATATATTTAAATATTCTTATAGATTTTTGTACATCAACTACCCTCGGATTCACATATAAGAGAATAAATTAATATAATAAGAAAAAAATGGTTTAGTCTTCAATTTCTAAATGAAAAATATATGGACTGAATCCTAAATTGATCATTATAATGGACCGTCATGAGGCTTGACACATGTTTGAGTTGGTATCTCAAAAATATGAATGTGAATCTAAGATAAACAATATATTTGAATCAAATAGAAATAGAAATTAATGTGATAAAACTATGTAAATGTATAGATACCACTATAATTATTTTTAGGGAATATATAATGGTTTTTACGACTACGAGTTTGTTGAAATTTAAATTGAATACTGTTAATGAGAATATAAATATCAAACCAATTTTTTTATGAATTTAGAAATAAAAAAACCATTAATCTACAAATTATTATAACAATGTCAAAACATGGATTAAATCAACTATCCCACCAATAAATGGAGTGTAAAAGACCAAAATTTAAAAATGAATAACAACATGGATAATGTAGATGATGTTATTGAAGAAATAACCACTATTTTATGAAATATTTCCACAAAAATTTTATTTCATCAAACCATCAATAAAAACGGACTGTAAACAACTCAAATTCACTAGGTTATTCAAATTATTTTATTTAACATCATGTTAAATCCTGCGTTATTTCAATTCCTATAAATATTACAATAATTAATAAAATAATTTTAAATAAAATTACTATATATGAGATTTATATAAATAACATGAATAAGTAGTGAATTTTGTTATTTCATAACATGATTCATTGTAATCTCCACGATAAAAGTAGTTTTATTATCCCTTTCTCATTAGGAAATAATGACTATATCAGCAGTTTATGTGACCACTTTTTGATAATAAATCTAGTTCAACTCCATTTAACCCAAATGTAAATATTATTTGAGTGATATTACACCATCATATTTGTAAAGTTGGTTGACTGCTCTATTAATCCATCTATTAGGATATTAGTTAACTATTATATTGATTAGATTAGATGTTTGTACTTACTGATTTTTTTTATTCATGATATGGAATTAATTAAGTTGTTCCCTTTGATTTTTTATGAAATTATTAGTAATAGAAGGAGTAACAATAATTTTTTTAACAGGGAAGGTAATTTTAAATATTACATAGAAATGATAGAGTAAAACATATTTTTCATTAGTAATTAATGACCACATAGTGAATAATTATTTTATGATCAATTTTCAAAATTTTAGGAACTGTCTTTTGGACAAGAAGAACAATTCCTATGAATCATTTAAATATTTATAATGAAGTAATTTTTATTTAAAACTACATAAAAATTGATTCAAATGATATGAAATTTCCCTTATTAGATTGAAATGGTTTTTAGGACCATCGAGATGAGTTCTCATGACAAAACATTATTTTAAATTATACAAATCATGAATATGAGAAATTTTTCATTATTGACAATAATGAGGAAGAAATAAATTTTCTATTACACTATTTCATTAATAATATTATTATAGACCATATTTCACCTTAATATATGTATTAAATATCAATAATGAACACATAGAATTGAGATTGAACCACTATCAAATATCCTAGCAAATTCATTTTGGACAATAATTACACACATCATTTTAAAAAGAATGTCATGGGGAATGTTTTATAGTTTTCATTAGATAGTTCATGAATATTATTAGTTGGGACACTATTGTCGTAAATTGGGTAGTCTATCATTATTATTACATATGATTCTTAGCTATCCTATGAAGAAACCTATAGATGATGTGCACAATATATTTAATACAATCATGGTAGAGGATGTTATGGGAATTTATCAAGGTTTTAGGTACATGAATCATCCACCTGATTCTAAAATTTCATTGGACTACATATTTTAATGTTAAACCAAATAAAAGGGGGTCATTTTTTTAACCAAAAATAATAATAAACACTTTTTTTCTAAGAATGTGACCGAATAGACAATCTACATATATGGACAAATGATGAATTCTTCCACACTAAATCATCATTGCTATGACCACCATAGTATTTTAATTAAATTGAATGTAATAGATTTATGATTATTAATTTATAAACAAATATGAATTATATATATATTTTCATCATATAACAAAAAATATATTATATAATTTTGTTATGCAAATATTATTTTTATTTAAATCTATTATATAAATCTCATCACATAAGAAATATTTTATTTTATGGACTAGTATGTTTTCTTATCGAGATTGTAATTTTTATTTATATAAATAATTATAAAATAATTTTATAATATATAGATTTATATTTATTTTAAATCTATTTATTTATATTGATAATTTCATATAAATAAATTTATAAATATTAAAAAAATGTTTTGAAATTATCATAATTTTTAGATATTTTATATAAAATTTAGATTATGGTAAATTTTTAAGATTTTCCTTAAATGGTTGTTTATTAGCTGAACAGTGAAAATTTAATTTTTACAAATATTTTAAAATTTATAAAATAATTTCGATATAATTACATCATAAAAATATTGGAAACAATTTTATATATCAACTATGTCTTTATAAAGGAAATTAATTCATTTAAAATAAATATTTTGAATATATTTATATTTATATTTATTTACTTGATTTTTTGGAACCTAACCAATATTGTTTCTCCTAAAAACTATTTCTTTCAATTAGTATAATTATTTATTCAAAATGAACCACTCATTTTAGAAAAATTATAAATTAAAATAACTATATTTTTTATACATAAAACAATCAATGTGATAGGAATTAATAATAGTAATTTTTTCCTAAATTTAATTTTATTTTCTAAAATGAATCTTTCAAAATATAATTTATAATACAATAATATAAAATTCATTAAAATTAATTTTTCATAATTATATAAATTGAATAACAATATCTGTTATGTATTTTGAATAATAAATTTAATATTTGAAAATAAGGTACATTATTTGTCAAAAAATTAATTTTCCATAGAAAAATTTATTCATTATGATGAAGTTCAAAATATAGTAAAAGTGTAATTAATGATAAATATGTAAAAATATAAAGCCATATAATTAATTTATAGGTTTTGTGGATTTCATACCCTCATGGCATTATCTTCATTTGGCTAATTTGATTCCACTTTTATTGTGTATTTTGATATTTATATATGAAGTAAACAAGTATTCCAAACTATGTCCTGCTCTTAATTATAATTGTAACTATTTCCCACCTTACATATCTATAGATAATGATCACATTATCTTGAATGAATATTGAAAAAAATCATTATATATACTTATTTCCATTAACAAATATTATTATCTCACTAAATGGACAAGGTAATTTGAATGTAGGTGTCACTTAAATGATGACATCCATGGAAGAATTACTTGTCCTAAACTGAGTTCATCAAGATTAATTAAATATTAACCAATTAAAAATATCATATAAATATTATAAAATTATTATATCAATATCATTATTATAAATAAATGATATTAATTTTATATATCAAACATTATAGATTCCCCTCTAAACCATCAAAAAATGAAAATGCCTCTCATGTTTTGTGTGTACCTCAAAAATCATGAATTACCTATTTTATTTTTCATTATCTTCAAATATGCATGGTTTTGAAAATAATTTTTATCAATGAGTGGCCTATTTAAAACCGTATTAAGGTTATTCTAAATATAATTTTTCCTATATTTATTAACAAATGACAATCAATTTTTATCATTAAATTCAATTGTGTCAAATATTCTTACAGAGACACTCATCATTACTTGAATCTATTTTGGACACTATATCTAATTATTGAATTTTATCCCACTACAATGATAAGGATAATATAGATATTAAATTATTGATATAATAAAACTATTTGGTAACTTAATTTAATATGTTAATTATAAAAAAGTAGTTTTGAATAAATTTATCAAATAAACTAAAAATAAGAGATATTTATTTTTTAATTAAATAAATCATCATAATATGTGATTTTTTATGAGAAACTAAAAAATTGAACCAAAATTTAAAATTTATTTTTTAGTGGAAAAGTGATAAGTTATTATATTTAAAAGCAAAGTGAAAATAATAATGGAATTGATATGAAATTTGATTCATAATAAAATAAATATTTAAAATGTTAATATTATTCATAAGGGTGGAGGATTTATAAACAAGTTTGGACTATAAGTAATGGTAAATTTTCTTTTTATGAAATTGTTTAAATATTATTTAATTATCCTATAATCATTTATTTAAATAAATACATATTCATTATAATATGTCAATATTTTTTCCTATATATTTTAATGAATTATCGTTTTCATTGTAAACTATCTATTATTTTATTTTCAATGATTTTTAATGTAATCATTCAATTTTTTTGAATAAATTATTTCTTTCTACCTATTAAAAAAATTGAAAATAATTTTCTTCAATTATTAAAAAATGGTATCCTTTTCCACTATAACAGAAGTTATTTTTTATCATCCGTCTATTCAATCATATCATGTATTTTTTAAATGAAATACATATTCCCATTTATCTGTAAAATTTAAATTTTAAATGGTTTCAAAAGAAATGGGTATTTTCTTCTTATTCTTATATGACAGCTAAATATTCTAATGAATATGGATTAAAAATATTTTTTATTAAATTTATGATGACATGTCAAATATTATAAATGTTACCTAAAAATTATTGTACATGGGAATTTAATATGATGATGGTTAATACTGATATATATATATAACTAATGGATTATTTGGTGTTGATATATTTATCTAAATTTAAGTTATTGATATGAGTATATCAAAATAAATTGGTCATGTTATTAAATTATGAATTATTATTAGTATTCGGTTATGCTACTATAATTTTATGGGTGGATTGTAAGTATCACATGTGTATGATTCCTCAGTGTTCCATCATGGATTATCTATTCATGCTTTGAGATGGAAATGAAAATATATGGATTTTACGAAACTAAGAAGGTGATTTGAGGGGAAAATAGTTGTTTTCAACTTCTCAATGGTACATTTTTTATTAGAATGAATGTTTCTCAACATCCCTATAATTAATTTTTTCATAAGTTCTCATGGTTGATTATAGAATATTAAAATTGAATCCATTTTCAATTAATTAATTTTATTTATCTTTAAAAAAAATTCCCCAACGAACAGTTATTGTTTCAAACTATATTATATGAGTTGTTATGTTGTTAATGTTGATTCATTTTTACTGGGTTTCAATTATTTCAAATGAATCACATGTTTTTTACTTTTTATTACCCTTATAATGTTATGTAATCATTCTATGTTTTGTATAAAATCAACAATAAAATTTATGACTATAATAGATGATGAATTATATCTCTGAAATGACATATATGTCTTCATAAAAGAAAGGGTATCATTTAAAGAGTTGTTTTTTGAAAAAAAATGTCTTAAAATAGTGACCATTTTCATTTTCAGGTATACTCTTTCTTAATTATCTAAAAAAATATACATAATATATCACAAATTATAGTTCCATACATAGTGGAAGTGACAATGGGGGATTCCTAATTAACATTTTTAATATAGTTGTTGATAAATTCAAGATGTAAACTATAAAGTGACACTATGACCAATGGAATTGAATCAATGATTTATTAATATGTGAATGCTGTAACCAAGTCAAGGTATCATCAAATATTGATTTTTAATTAATTTATACAGTAAAATAATTACCTTTTAAATAGTTATGTATACATTGATGAATCTAAAATAATATTTAAGTTGTTTTTTATTACGTCAAAGGAATCATGTGTTGATTCCCTCTAATGGTGATCTATATGTGCTAAAAAAACCTTAATTTTTTAAAATTGTAATCTTTATATGCTAGCATAAATGTTCCAAATTCATTATTTCACCCCTTTGACTGCAATGATAATCACATTGATGTATGTTTCAAATTGATTTCTCCAAATTAAAGGGTGGTGATGGAGTTGGATTCATCTATATTTTTGATATCATTCTACAATAGTTTCTTTATATATAATGAGATGATTATATATATACATTTTTCATATCCTAGAAAAATGACCACCCTTTGGGATAAAAATAAAAAAATTTGTATTAAATTTAACTAGTGATTGAAAATAATAATTCCCCATATAATATTATTAACTTAATATTTCCCATGGATACTATAGTCTAAAATAATAAAATTATAATTATTTCCATTCGTTTCATGAACTAGTTAATTAATTAAATAATATTTTGTTATTAATTTTCTAAAAATTTAATCAAATAATATTTAATATATATTATTACCCACTAACCAATTACCCTCAATCCATAAATCTTTCACAAAATATAATAGATGCTAAATAATAACTATTTATTACATAAATAAATATCAATGCATTATCCTTGGAAAATAAATAAATATTATAATCACTAAAAAGTTAATGAATATTTGTTGTATATTTCCCTCAAACAACATTCTCTCAAATAACTATTGACTTAATATATGTGATCAAGAAAAAAAGAATAAATATTTAACCACAAATGTGAATAATATTTATTCAACAATTTAAATAAAAACAATATATATATTTAACAATGTTTTTGGATACACTTAGTGAGTGTACCTCAAGCCACTTTGAAAGTGGATTTAAGAAAATGCACACATTATACAATGATAAAAAATAGTAATATGCTAAATTCGTCCTAGATAATGAAGTAAATATCTCAATTCCCTACATTGTTATATTTATTCTTATTGATTAAAATAATCTATTTCTCCTGATATCTTTAATCAATCATGTTACATGTCAGTGTTATCAACCTATGTTCATGATGACTTTATCTTTTACTATTTGAATATAAACCTTAATACAAAAAACAATTTCCCTGAATTTAATTAAGCTATTTAATTTCCATCATCAGTCTTGAAATATCAACATCCTATAAAAAATATAAGTGAAAATCTGATATCACATTAATCATTAATGAAATATCACTCATAATGAACACAAGGTGTCATACCTCATCAAGAACATAGGTCATCACTGTTTTCATCAGTACAACAAAGTATGTGGTAAATATAAATATAAATGTCTTTGTATGGATACACATGTTTTTATATAGTAATATCCTATTACACATATAAAAATATATTTCTTATTGGCATTTGATGTTATCTTAGGCTCAATAACTTGAAATTACTAAGGGCATACACCATGAGAATTGGCCTGAAATTATTATTAGTATCCACCAATTATAAATTATATCATCTGTGTACCTCAAATGATAACATGTAGCTAAATAATAAATATTTTAGAATATTTTCATGGAACTTATGGGTTCTCATAATTACGATGAATTGTTATAATCATTCAATGTGTCACTTAATCTTTGGACATTACAGCATACTATCTAACAAAGAACATCAATTGTTATGTGAAAATATTATTATTAATATTAAAAAGAATTAACTCTCGTAATACTATTGTACATAACATAACATTCATTGAATTCAAGTCCAACATACTATCAAATAAACTCGATATAAATACAAACAACGTTTTGTCCACGATCTATCACATAAAATTCATTATTCTACTAATATAAGGATTTAGATAAGGTGTCCTCAAGTTAACCTTCTATAGATACTCTATATAGAGAAAATGTTCCCCTATATGAAATATCCCTAAAAAGGTAATACATCTGGAGTAGGTTCTCATCCTATGGGTGTGCACTTGCCTCCATTGAAAGATCTATTGCGATATTTTTATCACATAGTTACACGATTGGTTAGTTACATCTAGGTACCATATCTATAACATTAAAAAAAATCATAAATAAATAAATTTTTCAGATGCATGAGGAGCTACTATATACTCATACTATAATATAGAATAAGTGACAATAAGATGAATTGAAAACTTCCTTCCCAACACACTTCCATTGATACTGAATACATATCATGACTATGATTGCAGATCATTATAATATTTTGATTACTAACATTAGTATAACATATAATTACTATATCCACAAATCATTAATTCACTAGGAACCTATCATTAGTCTTCATATCATGCTTAAAAAATACTTATTGGAAATCCAATTTTGTGAACATAGGTTAGCCTGATGCCTACCTACCATTCTCTGGGAATTGTAATAAAAAATCTTACAACATAACATTACATATAAGATTAATCCTATAGTATAATCATACGAGATCCTCCTAATTCTCTCTTTCATCTTTTATTTCAATGGATATATTTTCATTAAAATATACATTGAATGTTTATATAGAACCAATATTTTATTGTATTTACACATACTAAATATATTTATTATATGGTCAATTCAAGTGCCTGGAATTAGATAATGTAGCCTCATGGATCTATCACAATTGATCTTGATCTAAATAACGTGGAAATTTCTCTTATTTACTTCATATAGAAATAATTTTTTAAATTTTCCTTAATTAACTATAATAGTATATCATTTTATCTAATAAGTAAAATTCCCAAGATATATATTACTAGGATAATGTCCACAGACCAACTAATATTTTTTAAACACCTTTCTATTATTTCATCATAGTGAAAATAAATAATTTTATACATTTATTGAATTATTTTCCTTATAACATTTATGTTTATTTCCATCCATAAATGTTACCATAAATCTTTCATTTTTTTGGAGTTCCCTAGAGTATAAAAACCATCTATTTTTATTTTACACCAATCATTTAGATGGATAACATTAAAGAAATCACTTTTGAAAACTATAAACCAGATATCATCATCATGGTATGTTTTTATTCAAGTTTTAATTTGACGTATTAAATCATGTAAAATAATGAAATTCTATTTTCATGGAAAATTACTTGACACATTTTAGTCAAATTAACCATTATTAATTGTTTATAAGTAGTAAATTTATATTACATGTAATGCATTAACTTACAACCCAATTTACATATAACAATCCTTACCTAAATTGGAAGATCAAACAAAAAAATGTTTCCCATTAAATTTATCTATATAATAATTGATTTACTATTTCCATATTATGGCTTCTTAGGTCTCTACTACGTATTTTTAAGAGATATTTTCATTTGTTTCATCCAATAATGATTCACCAACACCGTTGACCATAAAAATATAAAATTCAAGTTCTCCAAACTCTCTTGTGATCCTATATAGTAATTTTTTCATTAATATCTTCATACTGGTAGATTCTTTGCATATACTAACTCTATTTTCTCTTAAGAATAAACAACATAAAAGTCATTATTACTCTTCTGATCTTTCATGTGAATGTTCCCCCTCTCAATACAAATGGACTATCTTACGACAATTATTTTCTTGTTCGATGGTTTATTTATATAGTATCACCTTATTTTCATATGATACAATATAAATATACACTTCTTACCATAGGGTGCTAGATATTTTCATAATTCGGTTATAAAAAATGCCTCATAGCCATCCACACGACTGTGTGACAATATAAACTTATTTTTGTATATTAACTATTATGATATTTAATTTTTCTATAGTTTGATCAATGTTTATAATTTTGGATCCTTTAGTTAATGACCATCCTCAAAAGGAAAAATAAGATATTTATGTCTCATCATCAGCTATAATATGTAATTAAATTTATGTTTCTACAATCAACTAATACCATTTTAGTATGATGTTTACGTTTTAGTTTGATGGGATAAACTCCCAAGATCCCTTATAAATATGAGAAAATATTTTTAAATATATTGACCTCATCTATTAAATAAATGAATTTTTCACTTAATACATAATATATTATCTCCTTCATTCATAAATTATTTATATTTCTCAAAGTCCCCACACTTATAACTCATCATGTAGACACATCCATATCTACATAAGTCATCAATACATGTTCTGAAGAAAGATTACCTACCACTAGCTTCTATTAAAAAACGTAGAAAATAATTATTGTGCAATAATACTCGAAAATTAGTGGCCCATTGAACAAATCCACCTAATGAATGTTAATTCATTTTTCATATCATGTTTTCATTGCATAATTCAAGTCAGTTTTTCTCAATGAAGTTCAAATAACCATATAGATTGAAAAACAAATTATGCTACACATTTATGTGATCAAGATTGTGATTCCACAAAACGGTTAAATTTAATTCATAAAAAATTATTTTCAATAAATTGACATCATTTTAATTTCATAACATAATAATAAATATTGGTAAATATTTTCTCTATAACATCAAAATTTATTTACACCATAAAAAAATAATTATTTAGTTCAAATGCAGAAAATAAAACTATCCATTTAATGGTGAGGAAAATATATTAAATTCATAGTAACACAAGGCATAATATTAAAATTTCATGAAAATAATTTCTAGTTCAGAATGGAAGGTGGTAGTATAATATATCAATAGAAGAAGTTTACAATCAATTACATTTAAAAATATCCAAATTTACATAGGGAATGATTCTAGGTATACTTGTTTACATTATATAGATTTAATGTTGATCACCAAAATCAATATATATGACCTAATGTGCATATATTGGATTATTACACTCAATAAAGAATAGACATTTATCTTCCCCTTGATTTTGGGGGTAGTTCATAATCAAATTCTATTGTGTTTCACATGGAAATTTTTTTGTATCTTCTTTCCATCATCCACCATTGTATCTTATTATTATTTAAATATGGGCGGTGATAAAGTTATGTAGACAAATTTTGATTCATTGTATTCATTTCCCTTTATATTCTTTTTTTTCACCATATGACTATGGGATTATCATGACCCATGTCCTTTCGAACGTTCATAGTTACAATAAAATATTTTGACTGAGTCTTCTCACTGTTTTACTATTCTAAATCACTATAAGAAAATAAAAGTATTTAGGTAGTGTGGATAAAGTGTGATCGATGTGTAGATAATTAGTGAAATTAAATCTGATCATGTACAAGAACATTATGTATCTAGGAATCTTTAATGCGTGAGGCCCAGTATACAAGAAAACTATATGATTATATGTAAACATTATACTAGATATATTGTAGATATATTTTCTAGCATTCCCTTTATAGAAACCATAAAGGTCAAACAACATGTTATACACATCCTTGACATCATGTTTCTTTAAAATCTAATTGGTCATAAAAGACTGAAAAAATCATTTGATATCTATGATATAATACAAAACTTTTTCCTAGAGATATTATTATTCAAAAATATTCTCATAACTATGAACATCATGAATATGATTTCACAAGACTTATAATTATCCATCATGTAGTAGAGTGATTTTTAAAATACATTTACATTTTTGGAAGTTAGTGTCAGTTATAAGGATCTCATTCCCAAACATTGTATGTTTTGATACAGTGGAAGACATAGTTTTCATTTCAATAAATAAGAAGAATTTTTTTTAATACTTTTTCTAATTTTTAAAATCAGATAGTAAATATTAAAATTTATTAGTATCCATCTATTTTAACAAAACATAATATACCACACTATTATTTCTAAAAACCATTTCCTTGTATATTTTAGTGGAAGGGATACATATTACCCACCTCAAAATAGAAGTTGGGTGTATTCATGTTTTTTAATGAATTTAGGTAGAATTAAGAATGACACTAAACTAACTAGTAATTCCATTATTTATCAATAGACTCCTTAATCCTAAAATCTATAATTTGTTTCTTCAATGCTTTTCCCATTTACTTCACTATGTCCCTAGAAGCTGATAAAAAATAAAGGAGATCTAGGTTATGTAGATCCAATACTCAAGATATAATATAAATAATAGTCGAATGCACTCAATCAATCTTAATATTTATGATAGATCGATTTTAATAATTATATATAAATTACCAAATATATATATATATATATTACAAGAAGATTTATATTAAGTGGAATTAGTTAAGTGATTATCTATTTATTTGATAATTTTCATGCATAATACAAGCTATTTTAGTTCCATATATCATTATTACTAATTCAATAATTTTTGTGATAGTGACAAAGAACAACCCATATAAAATTAACCCTCAAATAATAAAAAAGTATTATGGGTTGTATGATCGTGATATTTGTTAAATTGATAGTTTATCTATTGGATGATAAAATAAAAAATCACCTAAGGAAACAAGTTGATCTAAGACATGATTCATGTTATAGATTTCCCAAAATCCACCTATATATATATTTGATTTATTTCACCACAACTCTAATCTTTAACTACATCCACTTTCCTTGGAGCTTCATCCATTTAATAAATTTTTTCTCACATGTAGGTGAGGGGAATGAATGTATTGGTTAAGGGTATACATATATAAAAAACATGGGAATTCAATCCCTTACGTACTAAATAGAGAATTGATTTATAGATCTTCAATTCAGTTTAAAAATAAAAAATATGTCATGTAGAAATATTTAATCTATGATCATTGTCATCCACATACTGAATTTTAAGTACAAACTAAAAAAATGGAATTAAATAAAAATCTTTGTTATTTATTATAAATTTGACTCTTGTCAATTATTTATCTTAGGTAATTGATTAATTGTTTTAACAAATTCTCATCCCAAGTTTTTTTATATTTTTATGAATAAGTAATTTAAATAAATATTTTAATTTTTTAAAAATTACTATATTAAATACCCATACAATTATGTCAAAAAAATGAGTACCCATTAATACTACAAAAAATATAATATATTCCAATTTTATTTACTCATTTGAAAAGTATCATACACGTGATGTCAAATAATTTCATGGAATAAATTTTTTAATTGATTGACACATAAAACACATGTCACTTATGAAGAATGATATGTTTTTTAGTGTGTTGATTAATAACTATGTTACTACTTATACAGAAGATATTGTTCAAAATATTAATAAAAAATTAATTTGACATTATATATATAACCCATAACATAGAATCTAAAATTCAACAGAAAGACACATTAGAAATACTTTGATATGTTTTAAATATTATATTAAATTAATATTAAATTATTCATAATAATGTAATATATATATTTTTTATAATCCATATTTGGAGAGTAGAAAATCGTATATTTATAGTTAGGTTACCTCTATAGTTCTCATATGTAGTACATCTATTTCGAGAACAAATTCATTTATGGGGACTAATGGAAATGGTTTTTGTACCAATTTTTTGGTATCATGAGAATAAACATCATAAAAATCAACCATTCTCCTATTATCCTTCTTGAGGTTGTGAACCCTCTAAAAAAATATTGTGAGTATTATGTAAATAAATTTTCTTAAAGGGTTTTTGGTGTATCATTTCCTTGTTTCCTTAGGATACCAAACATAAATACACTTCATGCACCGATGTACTAGTTTGTTACCAAAGATGGATTTAACAGCTTCTCTCATCCCTATACATGAATTTCCAAGAATTAATATTTCATTCAATACAAAAATTTATATTATATTATATATTTAACTATAGTGTGTACACAATTTAGAATCCGAGTTACATCATGTAATCCATATCTTAAATATGATGATGGATTATCTACAACACTCATCATCGACCTTACTATGTCATGCATCTAATTGTTAATCCATTTGAAAGAACAATTCCATTATGGGGTATAATGTGGTGAATTTTGAGATAGAATCTCAAACAGATATAGAATATAGATAAAATATTAAATTTTATGTTCAACACCTTGATCAGATCTAAAATTATTCATATTCAAACCATGTTGATTATCTGCTTCACTATGTCATTCATTGGGATTCATCAAGACTTATAAAATAAAACCCATTTTTGATAAATTTTCTAATAATATCTGGTCATATTTAAATTTTTTTAATTAATAATATCTAAATATATTTTATAATAGAAGTGATATATATAAATCAGTTTGAACAAACCAAAAAATAATTATTTCCCTTTCAACTTGTCCACTAATTGGTGGTTTAGTAGTATTTCCTTTTAAACATGCATGATAAATTTCACGTGTTCTTAGATCAATGGAATATAAATCATTCTTTTCATTGAGAATTTTCAGACGATCTATTTTGCATGACCAAGATTTTTATGTTATAGGTTTGTTCAATATAAGTCCTGAAATAATGACTCATTATCTATATCCAATATTATGTTTTTATAATTTAACACTAAATGACCTTTATTTATGTTTTTTTCATCATAAGAAAATTATTTATTTAAAATTGTATTTCATTATTTCAAAATAATGATATGGAAATAAAATTATATTATGTTTTTAGTAAAACATGTAAATATAATAATAAACTGTAAAATAAAAATCATTAGAGATGAAAATTAATGATTATAGTATCCTATAGCTACAAAAAAATTATCATTTTATTACCTTCCTGAATATGCACATCCCTGCTATAAATATATCAATTTTATAATTTTTCCTATATTTTGATATAAATTTGAGAACCATAATTTAAATCTAATGAAAAATTTGTACATATTGAATTATTGAAATTTATAATGAACACACCATTAACTTTCACTTGCATCTGGGTTTTTTATTAACATTATGACCTAGATTTACACATGAAAAATGTATTGTATCTGTTTTTTCATCACAAACCATTACGTAATATTCTTTATATAATGATGGTTCTAAATATCAGAATACTTATTTTAAAATTTTTAACCCTTCTCGAAATTATTACTTCTCTTATTTTCTGTAAGGAAAATTAGTTTACCATTTACTATATTTTTTTTAACATATTGGGTGATATTAATAAGTTCCTAATAATTCTTCTCACTATTGGTCATATTTTTATTCACAATTTAAAGGGAGAAGAATTTTGGTAGTGTGAACATAATGAAATATGTTCACATATTACCATGTAATTTTGTGCCCAAAATATCTATTTTGACTATATATAAAATCATGATGACTCCATGATCCCCACCATTCCCTAAATCTCCATGACTTCATTTGAGAAATATATTCTATTTATCTTATTATTATTTTTATGTTTTTATCTTAATAGATATAGTGATGTTGACACATCAATCCTTACACATTGATGTCCTCATGTTTCTTTAGATAATCATTATTCAGGGAAGTGGTCATGAACTATTAGACATATGTGGAAACATCAAAATGTGTCTAATATAGAGGTAACACTTACTCATTAGCCTATTAGAAAAATTCATTAAGAATAGGATTTCCCATAATATAAAATTTCATTTATTATCATATAATAATGCATCACTTTCTTTTCCAATTATGGAAATTAGTTTCAATTGATAATTTTATCTTTTTAATGTTCGTATCATAGTTTTAATTTTGATTTCATAGTTTTCGATTTAATAATTAGGAAGTGTGTAGATTTATTAAATTATTTTATTTATAAAAATAGATAATAAATATCTAATTTTATTAATCACCCTCTATTTTAACGAAACATAATATCCCTCAACATTATCATCAGAAAACATTCTTTCATGGAAATTTTCGGGGTGAGGATCTTAATGTCCTTCTCTGGTTTTTAAGTTAGTGTAACATTAAAAAAATTAAATCATATTTAACTTATATTTTTAGTGGACCAAAACATCTTGATATAAATAATATAGATTTCATCAATACTTTTAATATAGTTTTCATTATATCTTGTACTGTAAAAAACCTTTATTGGAATAAGTTTCACACACCCAAAAAACATTATAGGAACACTCCAATAATTGAATGAAAAACTATAGGTTGTACATACAATTTTTACATTGGATCGATTAATTCCCATGTATTGGAAGGTTATACAAAAAATATATATGATCATAGGTTTTTAATAATTTTTTTAATGTAAATATATTATATATATTACATTCTTGATAATATTATGTTTAGTTTCCTATGTTATTAACAATGTTTTAAATAAAATTTAATACAAATATTAATCTAATGTAGTATTATATTTCAATCTTCATAAATCATTAATTTATGAGATCACATAAAAAACTCCATAATGAAATGAATACTGATAATGCTAAAAAATATAATTTTAGTGATTTGATCATGTGATTTTGTAAATTGTTATATTATCTAGTGGATGACAAACTAAGCATATACCTAGGGGAAAAATAAATTGAAAAAAGAATTGATTCATGTTATATCTTTCCACAAGTCCATTATGTTTCTCTTAAATAGGATTCTCCTCACCTCTAACTATGAACCACCTACACTCACTATAGAGCTTCACATATTACATTTTCTCGTTATAACTCATATGTGAGGGGAACAAAAGGATACATTTCTTGTTTATCAAAATTTATAAATAAGGGTATACATTAACTTATAAAATGACATGAATGATGACACCTAGCCAATCAATTGAATTTAATGCTAAATTATATATCACCTAGTTACATAACAAGTATCATTCTATGATAATGATTATCCACATACATGAAATGAATTACACATTGAAAGAAATATCATTTAATAAATATAAATATTATTTAATAAAAATATTAAATGAAATAAATAATTATATTAATTAATTAATCAATTTTTTTATTTTAATTATCATCCACTTTTTCATAATATTTTATTCCATTAAAATTTTAAACAAATTACATATGTTTTTTAAAAATTTATTTTTACAAAACATGTAACTTGGAGGAAGTTCATAGAGTAACCATCAAAACTGTGTAGCTTGTATTATATTCATTTACTGTTTACACATGTTTCATGTAGAAACAATATCTTATCACATTGTTTCAGGGATATCACAAAGCATCTAAACAACATGTGGGACACATGTTACTTATATATTGTTTTATGACATTTTCATTTAGAGTCATCATTGTATTGAATCTTATAGATGATATTGTGTA
Source organism: Viscum album (assembly GCA_963277665.1). NCBI lineage: Eukaryota > Viridiplantae > Streptophyta > Magnoliopsida > Santalales > Viscaceae > Viscum > Viscum album. The sequence goes on along the minus strand of OY728163.1, from coordinate 1,795,789,834 downwards.
TCTATTATTATTTTGAAATTAATCAGAAATTTGTGATATAAATATATATAAACCAACAAATGATGTGTATGAGTCAACTGGATCACATGAAGATAACATGTTTATATGGATAATGAGTTATAATAAATTAATATTAAAATATTCATTCTCATGTATTATACATGGGATGTAAAATTTGGATACACGTCATGTATAACTATTTACTGTGTTTATCCCTGACACATTCATGGGGAATGGGAATGTGTTTCTATAATAAAAAGAAATAGATTACATGATAAATAATTGGGATAAACTTTATGTGGTCTCTAACTTAAAGGGTTACTAATCACACATCTCATGTGGAACAACATAGATTATCTATGAATAATGGACTATAGATCACCTTTTCATGATTCATGACATGATGTCTAACAAACCATGAACCATGTTGTTTCATAAAAAAATGTTGTATCAAATAAACAATCCATGTTATAAATACACATTCTATAAATTAATATTGAATTAATTCATGAGTTTTCTTGTTGAATTAAAACTAGTTAGATGGTGTGTACAAATGAATTACATGTAGTGTACACTTCTTCCACATAGATGGAATCATTGGAACCTAGAAATGATTTCTTTCAATGGAATTCATTGATAATTAATAAACTTTTTAATTATAATATTGATAATGAATATAAATGTGAGAATACAATGTGATTTTTAATAAATATAAATAGAAATTGTGTTATAAATTTATAATAATCCAACTAATTATTCAATGATCTTTTGATAATTACAAATATTCGTGTGAATAGTCTGATATCCCATTATGGAAACATGAATAGTTGATACATCAATAGGGTATCCCAACATAGAATATTATTATAGTCAATGATTAATCATAGAAGTAAATAAATGGATATTTTTGTTATATAAATGTTTGGATAAAATATAAATTTATATGATAACTAAGGAAACAAAATTCCGGAACATAAAATAATGATTTATAATGAATATTTTCATTTAAAGTGGTATCTGAGGATGTATTAATATTCTATTTATAAATCTAAAAATATATCAACAATATATAGTCATTTTTCTATATGAATCTGGTAAAAAATACATCCAGTGGTGATCCAAATTATATCAAAAAACTAATGAAAGTAACAATTGAAATATTCAGGTAATATCACTGAATATCAAAACACATTCTATAATTCATCTCTAATCTCCACATAAATCACTTCATAAAAGGATTCCCCTTCTACTATGTATAATCAATAGAGTTGGTGGATGTGGACTACACCCAATTCATGTAGGTATTCTGGGAGAGTTTTTATATTCGGCTTGAGATAATTATATGGATTTGTTTAGAGAATTAAAACCAATGGAAACCTTTATGTTTCAAAATAATATAATTGGGTTTAGAAAGTGTACGGTTGTTGAAGAATAATTGGTTATGAACAATTATTATTTCATTAATTACGGTGGAATCACATATTTGTTGTAGTAATATTTTTAATATTATTTTTAGAAATGATAATATACAAGGAAATAATTAAATATTATTTCTCAAATAAATTTATTAAAAATTATTCTAATAATATTAAATATATATTATTTCAAACTATACCTTTATACTCAATCTGAAATTCCTTCACAAAATCTATTACGACCAAAATAATTGATATTTATTTAACAAATAAATATCAGTACCTTATTCACTAATAAAGAAAAAAATATTATATTGAAAAAATAGAAAATATTTATTTCATAAATATTCCACGCATAAAATATTTTATCATATAACTAGTGATAGAATTTATGTAATCTATAACAACTAAAAAGTCATTAAACCATGTATGGGGATGATATTTATTCAATATGTTATTAATGAATAATTTTATCATTTATCTCATGTTCATGCAACACATTGTTTGTTACCCTTTATGCATCTTTATCAGCGACATTAGGTGAGGCCCCTAAAACTCAAAGGATATCATATATCTTTTTTCAAAGAAATCCTTGGAGAATAAATTTAATTTCACAATGAGATAAAAACACATATATATAGTTACTATATAATATAATCCCAAAAAAAATATATATCTAATTAACTTGTTCGCAGGGAGGTGTCATCATCCGATATGATATATTTATATTTCAATGACTTATTAAAAATTAACCATCCCAAATAGAACAATATTTATAATATGTATAGGATATTTCATTTAAATCAATAGGAATGATATATAAGCTTCCATTAATTAAAACAAGGAACATAATTATTATTTCATTATACATTTATGAAATATTACTTTTGATGAACCAAACGTATCCTACCTCATTACAAAAATATGTAATTATGGTGTTCAGAAACAAATAAATGTAAGGAATATTAATAATTTTTTAAAATTAATATTAATCTATAAGGAACAGCAAATAATTTTTTAGAAAGGAACATACAATAACACATATAATGTTGGATATATTACTAACTGACCATCTTTTAGTAATCTCCTACATGGAAAATTAACAAGGGTGTACATCAAAATAACGTTCCTCAAATACATAAGAGTATATCCCATATAATATGTGTCCCTAAAATGAGTTCATAATCTTAAATAAGATATATTTATAATTTTTTGGTACATCTCAGTTATCATCATTATGTGTAAATATTATGTCCTTTTAGTGTGATTATTAGTACTTAGGTATTATCACATACTACATCATATAGAAGAATTTATTGATTATTAAATATTTTTTTATTTTCCAAATAATAAATAAAAGTTATCATAAAGTACATCGAATCTGGTTCAAGGGAGACAACTACAACATTGGACATATAATTATTTTCATATTTTTTATAAAATAATTTTATTACAGAAAAATTTCATCTTGGTATTTATAATTTAACCATGAAATTATTATACTGAATTATTGATTGATGAAGAAGTAATAATTATTATTGTTTTCTTGATATAAATTTAGATTAAAAAAATAAACAAATTAATAAAGATGATCCTGAAAAAAAACTACTCTGACATATACTTTTAGAAAATTGTCATTATAGTGAATTTGTAATGCCCTTACCTTTATGTCCCTAATCCAGTGCTTCGACATGGTTCATTATGAATCCTTAAGATAACCTCTCCATACTCCAAAGGATGTCAGATAATAGTGGGGGCCAATGTAGTGTCCATGGAGACACTATTTCTGTGTATAAGAATAAACATTGTTTAAATAGTTGGATATCATCCAAAGATGTAAATAAACATAGTTGGGTACAAGTAAATAAAATTAAATATAATCATGATGAAATAAAAAAATGAAAATCATTAAAATACAATTCATTCACCCCTTATGTCCAACACTGGTCACCCACAAGGGGCACCCCTCAGGAAAGAGTACATAATTGAAATAGAAATAAAAGTACAAGTCTCTATAACTTACTCTGAGATAGACACCAAACATGGTCTCCATACATTTTTGGGATGTTATATCTCGATCAAATGAATCCAAAGTTCCATATCCTATCATCTATTCAACATTCGGAATCAACCCTATCGATAATGAAATATATTATCAACATGAAAAGGATACATATGGTTAGAACACACACCGAGGTTCATATACATGGATGATAAAAAATATCGATAGGCCATCACAAATTTAAGACTTAAAATATATTTTCATAAGTTCATGATCATGTAATAGTCTCGGCATATCAAATGAAAAATTGGAAATATAAATAAAAATATCATGAATCCATAGTCGATCTGTGTGTATATGATCTCAATCAATTGGGAAATGTGTTATCATGTATATTAATATTTATATGTATATATATATATTTTTATACATATATATACATGAAAATTATTATACATCAATACAAATTTAGTAGTTTACAAGCGTCACAACCCCATAGAATGTCTATTGTTTCATGTTGTTTGATTTATTTATCTTTCATGTTATGAATCTTCTTGGATGATCGTATTGCATGGGAATTTACTTATGATAGTAAAGTTGTAGTTTCATCATTGGGATGGAATAATCATATTATTTATCAACTCTATATGTGCATATCCATGCATATATAAACATTATGTATACATTTATGGCTGATAATTGGTTGTATGATGTTTATAGACGAGGCATATGGTAACATAAAATTGCAAATCTACTCTTTTTTATTTCTTTATTCGGGTTATTCCATCTCAAACATGACTAGATTCCATGTACATGGTATGGAATTGAGATATTTGTAGATTGTTTTACATTTTTTTTTTAAGTACTCCAACATGTATGGTCGGCCCATCGGGCGACCAATGTTGTTTATTTAACATGTATTTTCAACTTTTTACATTAATATATTTATTATTTCATCATGATTAAATTTCAGTATATTTACTACTTCCTCACTCTAATTACTCATATGGATGATATATAGTTATTTAAACTATTTTTACTCTAATATATGGTCATAGACTCTCCACAAACACACCCTAGGTCCTTACTACTAGTCTGAAGCCTCTGATGCTTGAAGAGATGTACTTAAGGCCTCATAATAAACCTAATCAGAGAAAAAATTAGTATCATATGCTTTGGGTTATTAAAAAGTGATATAAAAGATTTTCATTCCATATAGAATTATTATTTGGGGTATTGTAGATAACAGTATTAGAAATATGACATAACCTATGTTGGATATCAGATTCTTTCATTGAGAACACATGTTCCTAAAAAAATTACACATGTCTAGGGATATTTGGACTACTAGTTAGACCTATGATGTTAAATTGGTTTATCATTTTCCCATTTAGAGACATACATGGTGTGTGGATGTTTTTATTTTCTATGGATTTCTGGTTCTGTGACCATTAGCAATAGGCTCATGATTGAATTTGAATCTTCATTGGAAATAAAATGTAGTGTTTTTGGAATCCTATTTGGAATATAGTATTCACATGTTACAATACATATAGAGTGTGATTGAACTGATGATAGAGTATAATTTTAAAATTTGAAAACAAAAACATAAAATGGTTTTTTCTGTATAGGGTATTGGTGGAATTCTAATCAATTTAGAGTATTTGAATAATTATTTTCGTCTGATGTATGGTCATTTGGGTATGTGTTATGAAATTATTTGGTGAGGATGGTTATTGGGTTCTCATGTATAAGAGGAGTGACCCCAGTATGTTAATATGTCACATGATTCCCAAAATTTTGTACCACCTTTATGGTGTTTTTTGTAACGCCCATTTATTTAATTTTTTATTAAAAATCTCTATAATGTATTCTTATAATATTGGAATGATTTTATACTTAACCCACCATCATTTGTGATTATCTAATTGGTTCCCTTAGTAAAATTATGATATGTACCATGATGATTCTAGGGAATATGACCATGAGGGGGTATTAGTATATATGGATTACCAATTAGAGTCAATTAAGTATCTCTTCTACATTGGTATCATGACCTCCAGGTAGCAGTTCATTAATAGGATTCTATAAGAGGATAATAGACCATCTAGATAGATGCATGTAGTTTTTACCCTTATATGTCATTGTGGTCTTTACGTCTAATTTTGGTATTTTATATTTTTTTCCTAGGTGATTAAACCTAGTGGCCATGTCATGAAACATGATCATTTGGTCTAGGTGGGGGACATAAACAACCTTATTATTGATTCATAACATTATAGTTTGATGTTTGATTTGATCATTAAAAACCTGTGATTATGGTTGGTCTAAGGTTTTGAATGAATTTTTAGGATTTGATCATGGTTATACCCTCATTTTGAGATCAATGAATGATAGGTTGCCCGATTTTACTATATATGCATGTTGATTTCTTCTTGTTTAGAAAAAAAACATAAGAGATTTGGTGTCTATAGAATCCCTAATGCGTATGAATTTTTAGGTTCCTTACGCTATTTACTGGGGATTATGATATTTCTAATGTAGTAATAGTATGGTTAGACACTCATGAAAATAACAATGATGGGTTACTTATGGTCGTTGAATAAATCATGTATTTCTTGTGGTTCCATATTTCTCAAAAAGATTTCCATGGTTCTTTTGGAATGTATAAAGTGAAATTCCATGTAAAATGGATATATTATCCTTATGATGAATGAATTTTTGATATTTTACATTTGATGGTGATGGACCAAAATGTTTACATGTGTTACTATTTAAATCTTAAATGAGTGAATTGATAGGTGCAAGATGAGGACTGATGGTTCCAAGAAACTTCAATGGGAATGGTAACTTGGGTGTTGTTATAAAATGAAAAATGTCCCTCTACGTAGATGGGAAATCAAATGTAAAAAAACTTTTAGGAGTTTCTTTTCTCATGGAAGGACCTGTACATTCAATTTTAGGAGATGTGGTGTCAGATGTGGGATAAAGTCATGTTAATCATTTTGATGTGAGCATTGATCAGATAGAGTTGTACATGCATTTTGATAGTATCATAAAGTACTCCTAGTTGAATATGATCATGGTATACCATGATAACATGTTGATTTTGAAGAGGGTGTGTTGAAACTACATCAAAAATAATTCCTTCTTAAATACTCATCATTAGTTTGATAACGTAACCTATTGAGGTTTCACTTGAGGATAGGTAAAAAAGATTCCATTAGCTGGGGAGTGCACCATTTGATATTGGGGAGATGTGAACCTCATTTTCATTTAAAATTTTTTATTTAAATTGAGACGTTGATCATGTATTTTGGTTTTAGAAAAATATAAGGGTATTCCTATGTTGGGTAGTGCCAGTTCAAACATAATTAACTATCTCCCATGTAAGACATTGTTTTTGAATCAATGAGACATGTCATTGGAATTCCCTGATATCATAGTTGTGAAGATTATCTAAATGAAATAATGGATGTTGTTTTACCACTAAGGCTTCTTGAGGATGAAGAATTTTATAATTGAGATATTATAAGGACCCATGGTTTTTCAGGCTGTAATTTATAGAAGAAATTTTAATTTTTGACTCCATAATATTTTAAGGGGAGAAATCATCTATACACCTATAATACTATCTAGTTAAATTTTTGGTACCCCTCAGTTGGTCCATGAATAATGTGTGTACCCTACGATAATAGTTTCTAGGAATTCTAAACCATTGTAATTTCTTCAAAAAAATTAATATTAATTATTAATTATATTAATTATTAATTTATTAATTAACATTAATTTTACCATAAAATTTTAATGGATTTTTGGATTCATATTTTTTCTTTGTACTTATGTATGAAATATTGATCTTTTCCTCTAAGAGTAAAAAATTCCTGTTGGTAACGTGGTTGGCATCATACCACTTTTTCTTTTTCTTTTCTTTTTATTCTCACATTTTTATCTTTTATAATACCCCTCTTTGACTTCTTGAATACTCCATCATGGGTTATCATTCCTTTTAACCTAGTTTGAGAGTGACAAAAAGATATATATAAAGAGATAAGAGGAAAATTGATTCACTGGTGAGGCATGAGAGGATTCGGTTCATCGTGACGTAATAATAAACCACATAAATAAGAGAATATTCAGTGGATTATGCATAATGTAAGTTTTTTATTTGTTTTATCTAGATTCCAATAGACAATCCTTTTTCCATATTTAAATTTCATTTATACTGATATAATTCTACTTGCAGTTCATATAGTTTCTTTTGGGGATAAAAATGAGTGTTTGATGTGATTTGAGGGGTTTCCCATTCAAGATTTATGATCACTCAAAATGAAGATCTTGAACACATATCGTGTGTCCATTAGGTTTTGGGAATATGTTATTTTAGAAGTACATTCTGTTATTTCCGGATATCAAGGAGGTATTCCCTTGATAAATTTCTTCAAAAGATCTTTATGTTTTTAAATAAAATTTATACTGGGTGTTTGTGGAGTTTTGAGGTTGTTCTAGGGATTGAGAACATTAAATAAAGTATAAAAAATTCTATTTTGTCCATATTGAATGGTTTCTGAACGTTCATTGAAAACCACATAGGGGGGATGTGAACTATGAATCCTTTGAAAAAGGCTCCGTGCGTGTTTGGTGCATAGTTATTAAAATCTTGTGGGCCTCCCTAAGAAACCGTGTGGCTAAACCCTTATTGAAAATTCTCTGGCATAGGGTTGGCACATGGTTTTTACACAATGTATCCAAACCATAAACCACATTAAAAAGAATAAAATAACCAATTTACCACCTCTACATTTTTTTCCCACCTAATGTTTTACCCATTTCATCTCCTCTCAACTCTAGTGACGAACCATAAACTCCAATGATTCAATTTGATCATTCCCCATCAATTATAATCCATTTATAGTGTTGATGGATGTTTATCTAATCTCTAAGGTTGTTTAATTATTCTCATGCTTCTCTTTTTAAGATTATCAAATTTAGGTTTTGAAATATATTTAATAAGCCTTAAAAACAATTTATTATGGATTCTATGATAAGGATTCAAGGGAAACTTGAATCTGAATCTAAGGCTATGGTTATGACTAAGTTAGTCTCCAAAATCTATGTAGATTTTCTTGAAGATATATCCTATTGTTTTTTTTATATTTTTTCCTATGTTAATATGATATTAATTCCTAATCAATGTGACTTTTTTCATGACTAATAATTGATAAAATAGTTAGTTATGTATTGATTTAAACCCTTCAAAATCTCATTAGGTTCGTTGATGTTGTTTAGAACAATTTCGAGATACCCATGTCGTGTGCTAATATTCCCAAACATCAAAAATGTTAAAGATAAGTATAAATTTTCTTTATGTGGAATAATATCACAGGATAAATATATTTAATTGATTAGTTTGTTTCTAGGGAGTACTAATGGAATTGGAATCTTTTCAATGGATTTTTAATTAGTAAATGTTAGGAAAAATGTAAAAAAGGTTAATGGAATAATTTGATTGTGAAAAATGATATGTGATTGGTAATGGAAATGGGTGAATATGAAAATACAAGTTAATTTCTGGATTATATTAAATGTATAATTCAAAGGCATGGTTCACTATACTAAATTAGAAAATTTATAAAAAAGGTAAATGAGTTGAATTGGTGATACCAAGTAAGTGTAAATTTTACTAATGGGTTAATGCTTGAAGATGAATTATATGATGAATGAATTGTGAATTTTAAATGTTATATACTTGTTATGATACATTTGTGATATAATATATTGGGTGAATGAATAAATAAGTGTTACAACATGGCATGGTTGTCTGGGATAATTTTATGAGGATCATCCCACATGTAAGGTTGGAATTCTGCTTTAATACAATCCATATAATGCACATGTTTGGATGTCATACTTATGTTCTATTACCTGATGGTAACATTCGGTGAAACTTTCGAGACTCATTCTCTAAGTTAAATATAATATAAATGATTTTGAAATGGTTTTCCAAATTGATATAGGGTTCTTCAATTATTCTTTATTATTGATAATTTATTATCTTAGGTAATTGTGTAAATAATGTAAATTCATAACCTATGAATTAAATGATTAAATTAGCTACAAGGAATATTGTTAGAAAATGTATCAGAGTATTCTATTGGTTAACCTTGGATTTTATTTCAAAAATGACTACAATATAGATTTATATTGTATATTTCTTTAGACACCATTGGTGGTAACCTACTATGTTGTACTCACATCCTTATCATGTCGTCATTGGGTACCTGAGTAGATAACATGGTTTCCAGTCATTATCATTGTAAAGTCCTTGTGCTAGGGTGTTGAGATGGGCCTGGAACGTCCCTACATGGGGTTCTAATAATAGAGTCCAACCATATTTTGTTGATTCTTTTATATATTATTATCTTACGAATTTCCAATAAAATATTTTCAATGTTAGCATGACATTACATGTTTACTTTTTTATTTGTGGTTTGAACCCTATTTGGGATTTTATTATTAGTGCATTAATTAGTTTATTGGTTATTTTTTCCATTATTTTTCTATTATCTCCAGAAAATTAATATCAAAAAAATACATTATAGTATACCATCATTATCTATCATAAATTTACTATTAGTTGGGGCCCTCTAGAATACGGGGATCTATTTACTGTCTTACAGCTTGAGGATTATACAATGGTGTATCAGAGAATTTATTTTCAGTAATATTATTATTTGGGATGGTAGACATGAAATTTTGATGTGTTGGTCATTTTTAATGAGATTATTCTTGGGATTATCTAACCCATATATGAAGGAAAACACATGTGTGTTTGGTGGGAATTGTTTTTTTTTGTAAGGTACTCTTATGGATGAATGATATTTCAAAATTAGGTGATGCAATTTTTTTGTGATGTCATTTTTCTTTGATGTTTTATAATAGACGGAATGACATGTGGTTATGTATTGATGCATAATTTTAGGCACCTAGGATATAGGGGACTTGTATCATGATAAGAACACACAGGATATTTGTGTGTGGACTAATGAGTATAATTAATTTCACCTCCTTGAATTTACTATAATAATGGTGTCTAATAATGTTGACGAAAATGGTTAAAAAATATAATGTTAATGAATTGATGATAATAAATTGGTGAAAATGAGTTAAATGTTTATTGTAACATGTTTTAAAATACCGAATATCCCTGTGAGGAAAATATTTGTGTTGTCAAAAGAGGAAATGGTTTTGAAAAATATATCTATGGAAATAATAGTAACCATGTATGTTGGTTTACCCCCACTTATCCATTACCAACAATAGGGATGGGTGAGGGTAGTTTTCATGATGTGATGTGGTTCAATGAGATAGTTAATGTAAAATGGATTTTTTTTCAAGTTAAGAGAAATGTTTTATATAAATTTCATAAATGCTATGTTATGTGTTCTAAGACTTGTCTTTGTAATTGTAGATAAATTCCCCCACAACGACATCTGTCGTTTGGGAGACAAGAGGATATCATCGAGAATTCACCCCCAAAAGTGGAGAAAATCCCCCAGTGGACAATGGAAATGTAGTAGAGGAAATGTTATAAGGAAATTTTTTTTCATTTTATACATATGATGGAAGGGGACCCAGGGAGGGTTTCCCTGAGTATGATTGAGCTAACTCGAGAGTTTCAATTGTAACACCATCCGACCATTATCGGAAATAGTGGGTCGCATGTGGCCACGATTGCGATAGAGTCCACCCAGATGATACTTGATCACATAGAGACTGATATCAATAAAGGATTTAATATGGAATCTTACATGCTACAAGTGCACTATAATCGTTGGGGGGACATCTTTGTTCAGACAGAGAAGTTATATGGGATGTTATGGAAGGGTGTCGAGTAATAGTTTTTAGAGGATTACAATTTAGGGACTCTAAGATAGGAAATGTATATAAGGTTTGCGAGGTTAACACAAGGAACTATATCATCGATGGATTATGAATTTCATTTAATAAAAATTATAGCATTTTTTCCCGCTCTAATGGGAGTTGAGGGAGTTACGTCGTGACTTTTCTAGTAATGTCTTCGACATGGGATCTATTTCAAATTTAATATCATTCATCTAAATATTTTTTTAAAGTAATCGAGTACACCCTTATATCCAATAGGAATATTAAGTAGGCATCAAATAGAGGAAATTCTCTTATTATTAAGGGGATATAGTGGTGTAACTTGTGATTCTATGAAATACCATTTTGAGATCATCCACTTGGGAAATGGTGGATTGGGTAGTCCAAAAAGGGAACTAGTATCTCAGAAAATCAACTGAGCCTTCTGTTATCAGTATGGTAGATTGGGAAACTTAATGAGTTAGTGTTCTAAGATACCAATTGAGTGTCTTCCATGTGTCAAGTTGGGCTATGTACAAAGGTTTTTTAGTAACCCTCAGAATACATTAATAGAAGAAGTAACAGGGACTATGTCAAGTTCCAAAAGGCGTAGGATAGCCTGTATTTGGAATGTAGATGAAGCTAAATTTTTTGAACCCATTGATATAATGTCCACAATACACAAGGGTTGGAGAATCCATTTTATAAGGGTATCATAGTTCTAGGGTCTCAGGAGAGGTCCTAGGGTAGAGGGGTAGGCCAGCTTCATGATGTTCAGCCTACACTGGAAGGTGGTGAAGCTAACCATTGACTATTAAAGGAAAAATTCTATTATAATTTACTATTTTTAGTTCCTTATTAGATACACGTTCCAAAAATTAATTGTTTTCTTCTTATCATGTGGTTGTTTTGGTTTTAGTAGTAGATTATATGTCTGTATTTATGTCAATTGATACATAATTATGGATCTGATATGAAAACATCAGGCAATGTATGGGGTGTTATTTGGATATTGGTGGATACCATTTCAATGGGATTTTTTCATTCTTGAGATGTTAGTATTTCATTTGATTTTTGTAATGGAAAGGCTAGAATTATAAAATTACCATACTGATTATTACCATCATAGGTAAATAATCACATCACTCGTGGGGGACACCTATGTCAATTGTGTTGAATGAGATGCTTCGGAAGGGTGTGGGAGGCCAATTTGTCAGTAGTTGGGTGAATACAGAGCCTTTGGGAAATTTCATATGGTAGATGATGATGTAGAAGTTTAGTTATTCTTTACATTTGTGGTTTATCATATTCGGGGTGTTATTAATGAGGTCGTTTATGGGTTGTATACTAAGAGAGATGTTTGTTGATGCTCCTTTCCATCACAGAGTCCAACGAATGGCAATGGATAATACCTTAATCACAAATAGGGTCACACTATGAAGAAAATAAAAAAAATTGACAAAGTCATGGACCAGGAACCCATTTTTATTTAGGCATGCAAGTCACATGTGCACCACGCAAGTCACTTGCACGCCCTATCTAATTTTCTCGCCCAAGGTGCACGGTGGCCTATAAATAGCCCCTGTGGGCCCCCCATTTCAAAGGCAAATTTTACAAAACTCAAATTCAAGCTCTGTTCACCCAAGTCTTCAACTCAACTCTTCTAAAATATTCTAAGGAATATTTTATACTTAGAATGGAAGACTTAAAGGAGTAGGATAAGGCATAAGTGTTTAGAATTCATCAATAACATGAGCACCTATGTGTCCAGACCTCCTTAAAAGTGGAAACACTTGCGCGCCGCCCAACCATTTCGATGAATCTTGTGTGACACCCTATTTGAAACATCATAGGATATTACTAAAGGCTTGAGTTAAGTCTCGACCATGTATTACCCTACAGATTATTCGTCGCCCAGGTGAACCCATACCACCCAAGTACACTTGTGTGGCCAAGACATGCAAGACAAATGATTTGTGTGACCTACAGTTATGCACCAACATCATTTGTGTGCCTCTCTCCCATTCACCTCTCTTCTCCAAGATATTATCCATCAAACACCCTTTTCAAATCCATTTATGGAATGATTTATTTGTTGTATTACTTATCTAAAAGTAATTATGTGAGAACCTCTCCCAAAACCTTTTGACTTACAAGATTTATGTCACCATAGTTAGAGTTTTTCTCAATATAACCTCATCCTTTAAGATGATAAGATCTTCTGATTTAGGGAATCCTCTTTAGGAGTAAGCCTCAAGTTCCCTTAGTTCGGGCCACATTCTCAGGAGTAATCCCTAGTCATAATTTCCTTTAAATTGGGCCTCCTTCTTAGGAGTAAGCCCCAAGTTACAAGTTCCCTAGGTTCGGGCCTCCTTCCCCAGAGTAAACCCATGTACTAATTTCCTTTAATTTGGGACTACTTCTTATGAGTAATCCCCATGTTACAAGTTCCCTTAACCTAGTCCTCCTTCTCATGAGTATTCCCCAGACATAGTTTCCTTTAACCTGGGCCTCCTTCTCAGGAGTAATCCCTAGTCATTGTTTCCTTTAACATTGGGCATCCTCCTCATGAGTAATCCCCAATCACAAGTCTATTTTTATTTTTGCATCCTTCTCAAGAGTAAGTCCCAGGATAAAACTCCAAATCTCTATAACGTACAAATACATTTATGGACCCAGTTCCTCGGCTTCATTCCTGAAATAAGTCATAGTCGTCATCTACTTGGGTAGTAATTCATACGTAAGCCCCACATCATTTCTCATTACTGAATCTTTCGTGGAACCATAGTCAATTTTACTGATACCTCTTATTTCTCACACCGAGCATGACTCATGTGATGTTAGAGTGTAAAAGTAATCACGACATCTCTTTTTGGGCCATTAACCATGCATAAGCCCCACATTTCATCACCCTAACTACATGGACTTTGATCTCTTCCTTAAAAGTAGAGTACATAGGAAGCCTTTCTAATGTTCAAGCCTATCATTCATTAATTATTTTCCTTCCCATATGACATTAAAATATATCCTTATTATCGAATTACAAGGGTTCTGAATCCTTTATAATGAGGATAAGTAGGTAGCCCATCTGCGAGTACAGTCCCATCTCAGAAATAATCCCAGTATTTCTGAATGAAAATAAACATCATGTCCCCAACTCAGTGGCTTTAAAACCAGAATGGTTATCACAATGACCAAGTGATTTCTATATAATATATTGAAGGATACCATTGACTAAGAATCTATAATACATAAAGATGATTCTCTATCAGTGAATAACTTCAAATATATATAAATGATTATCTAAATACCATACATATCAATAATCAATTACCAAAATCTAAAGGAAATCACTTTTTCAATCTTGGTGAATTAATAAGGATTATTGAACCTATCTTAAATCTATAAAAGAGTCCCATAGTATGAAATTCTTTCCCCAAAAAAGGTGTGATGAGCCTGAGCTCCCATCCTCTCAACAAATGAAAATTCATAAGCCCCATCGGTCTACTACTAATGAGCACCTACCATTGGAAAGTAGGTCCAAATGGATATAGAAACATTCGGTGTTTTTTGTTCTATGAATAAACACATTAGAAACTGATTAGAATTTTTGAACCTTAAACAGGCAAAGTCATCCCAATTTTGAGAAGAAACAAAAATGGGGAACCCGAGTGAATCCTTAACCAAGTTAAATGAAGTTTCACTTATTTGTTGGGCCCTATTAAACAAAATATGAGGGCAAAAAAGAAATCAATAACAAATCAGATCATCCAAAATATGTAGTTTGGCCAAAAATATCTTTATTATGTCTGTTATATCAAATATTCACTCTTTTCCAAGATCTCTCTGCAACAGAAAATGAATTCTTTAATGTTCACACCTATGAATGCCTTGTCCGCTACTCCTACTGCATCCTCGTCCACTCTAAGGACGATATCACCTACTCAGCATCTTCAATATTGGGTCTCAAATGTATTCATGATGGAATACCGTCAACACAGAACCATCCCGACTATGGAGGCTTCTTGACAAGCCCTCCGAGTTAAAAAGTCACCATGGTTGTCTGAACAACGACGAAAAGTTGTCAAGAATAATGTGGTGTCATCCACCGTCTTCAACCATTTTGGATCTTTATCCCTGGAATGCAACAACCAGTCCCTCCCATACTACAGGAAGGTGAATCAATAGGTCACACAAGGCTTCAGTTCAAGAAGAATGTTTTTCTTCATGAGGACTCCCACCAACAATCACCGCTAGACTCATGTGATAGTGCCCCCTCAACATGATGAGGGTATCGCCTCTGGGTGTTCGGCTCAAGTTCCTCAGACCCGAGCATGAAAGACGAACCTTGAGAGGAAAAATTCGTCTAACAAGGAGCATATTATTAACTCTTACCCCTTCAGGGAAGTCCATCAATCTAACATGATGGAAAACAACGAGTGGTCATATACACCCTTCTGTCCTGATTTTGCTTCCCAGCAGACTCGTCTGGAAGTAACATAACAATCGCGCCAGGAAATTTTTTTGGAGTACTATAGGCAAGCACATACACTTATTTATAAATCATGAGACAGTCAACAGGCTCATCTGACATCATCCAAAGAATCAGGCGAATCAAATCTGGTGACCACCTGTAAACCAGCACATACACCAGCTTACTCTTATAAATTCTGCTAGCAGTCTCGACTGCCAGTATTGAAGGAAGATCATCAATCATATTCAGTGGATAATAATCCATAGGAACATACACCTATTATTCATCAAGATAACCAATAGTCTCATTTGGTAGCACTCGTATATGTCAATTGGAAAGCTCCAATGACAAACAGAAGGTAGAAATAACTTTTTCCCCCACACATGAGTACTGTCGGAATTCACTGATAAGAAAAGGAGAATATGAGCATGAACACACACCTACTCCAAACAAATAATGGATATATATTCTCATTCCCGAATCTGATGTCACCAAGCACATTCTGAAAATGGTTAAAGAGAAGAAGCAAATCCCTGCCCATACTCTGGATACCTGTCAAAATATTATAACAACTTAAGCGACATCATAGGGAAAGAAAGATAAATCAATCCCTATCAGTGGAGTGACTAATCAACATGTCACCCCAGAGAAGATACACACCTTTGTTCCAGTTCAGGAGGGTTGTGGGGCATACTCCCCCATGTCATACGGACAATCAAGTCAGGCACATACACCAGATATAAATGGGGATAGTCAGCCTAACCTGACCATTTCACCTAAGCAGGCACATACACCTACCCATAATAACTACATTTGTCAACAAGTGGTTTCCAAAGTGACTAATAAGGCATCCAAGAAAAAGACTCATCCAGTACAATTGAAAAATCAAGATCCAATCTGCAATAAGGCCTTGCTCAATTCTGGAATTCTTGAATCCCTCATACAATTATCTTTTGCAACTAAAGATTCTACTCTCTCATTTACAAATTCTGGAAGTGACCACAATAATTACCAAGGTCTTCATTATAAACATCCTCATTAAGGTTTGCTTCATGAAAATTTGATCAATCTCAAAGAATTATCTTTATATGAGAGCCACGATAACCCTCTACATGTCAAGAAGACCATGGAGCAGAAGGTTTCATATTTTTCTGTAACCCACCATGGTGGTTCTCCCCATGATGATGAATTTAGCTGCGAAAGTCCTCTCCGGAGTAGTAATTTACATTGCCTGGAAAATTATTCAATGGAAATTGCAGTAAAAGAAAAGCTCACTTATATTGAGGCATATGAAAATGTGAAGATAGTAATGTCTGATTCTTTACCACTACCAGATGAAAAACTTTATCAATCCGAAGATAACCCGAGGTGTAGGTCATTCTCCAAACCACCCCTAGTCCATTTTCCTTCTAATTTGACAAATGAATTTTCTAACAATCATGTTGAATCTGATGAAGCAATAAAGAATCACTATCTTTGGTCTAAACAGGTATAAGAATATTCATCAAATGACAAAGAGGAAGTGCTGAATATGAGAAAAAAAGTGGCGAAAGGTGAAATACTAGTCATATTTTGGCCATTGGCTAACTCTTCTTATGATATTCAAGAAATGTAAAAAGAAGATTGTATTAACGATATTTGTCTCATCATATGGAAAAACTCTTTGTCACATAGAAGATAAAATATTTTCTTATGATGAATATCAAAATCATGTTATGGTAATAGAAGGGTTGAAAAGCCAAATTGAGTTAAAATCTCTCTCAGTTTCCTGACATCCAAAGGTTGAAAAGAAGTAGAGATCCCTTCAACGCTCATGACTTGGAACATTAAAAAGGTAGTTCCAGTTAATTATCAATGCCCCATCTGGTATTTATATCAGGAGATGGGGTGTTCATGGAGCATTGAATTTCACTATGCTCTCCAGTTCACAAATCCTGCCTAAAGTGGTCTCATACAATGTTTTTGCCCATGATAGGCCACAAATAACTGGTTCTGTTTGTAATCAAAGGCTTGATCAAGAACATTACTCAACTAGTTCTGCCCAATGTCAGGTATATAAAGAAAAAGTTTTCTAATTACTCTTGCATAAAAAAATGAGAATATCAATCATTATTATTGTTTAAAGCATTCACATCATCAGATGACAGAAGTGTCAGAAATAATCCAACGGTCATTTAATCCAGGTGATTTGAGTGGGTGTCGGATGATGCATACATCCAATTTACATACTAAAATACATATAATCAGGAGAGATTTTAAGAATGTTTCAGATGTAGCAGCTCAAGAGCCACCTCATCTCTCCAGGATGGGGACTCCTTAAATCTGACCCTCAGGATCAAGAGATAGGATTCGAAGAGTTGAGAAGGAAAAACAAGAATAGTCCAAGTCCACTAGACTGGGGACCTTTTCAAATTCTCAATCTCTTGCTCAGTGAAATTCAGTCTTCCCTCGATTAGGAAAGATTCCACAATAGGAAAGCAGATCCAAATTAACAGGAAATTCCCACTATATTACGGTTCATCAACAAGTTCTTATGGGATCAACCAAACCAAAAACAATGTCTCATAAAGGACATGGAAAAATAAAGTATCACAGAAGCACTGACAGAAGGGCTGCAATGCATTATGCATTGATAAATTTCATCAATGTCGTTGTCACTAATCCCCCAAAACATGAGGCTCACTTAGAGGGATCAGATGAAGAAGTTCATGTTCAAGAGGTTGTATACACAGAAACAAATGAAGGAGGTGTGCATACCAGAAGACAGAGGGTTTCCCAGTGGTAAGACATTCCTCTGGGTAAAACCCTTCTATACTCCATAAAGGCACATGCCAAGGAAAAGGGTAAATGTTTGGTTACATCCCACCCTACCTCTCGAGAAGGCCAATCACTCTCATTAGAGGAAAGGTTTGCACAACAAGAAGAAGAAATGAAAGAGTTAAGGAGGTTAAATGCAGAACTACTTCAAGGTAGTCTTCCTCCTAATCATGATGGAGTTAATCAATCAATGAATTTTTTTTAGTAATTTGTATGGATCATGAATATATCCCTTTACATGTAAACCCTCATAGGTCCAATCCTTTGGGTCATGCGTGATAGCAATCGGCAGTACTTCCATCAGTGGCAGTACCAGTCACCACGCCGGTTCAACCTCCAGTTGTTGCACCTGCACAAGTCCATGCTCAACCAGATGTTTCTCAAAAATTAATGACTACCATTGAGTCATTAACAGCTCAGTTAGAGTTTATGGAAGGAAAACATGCACAATTTTATCCAGAATAGAGATCTTACCCTGAATGGGAGGATGCAATTCCTCCCCCATCAAATTTTGGGAATACCACATTTTGTTTCTCGTTTTGATACAATGATGGGAACTCCTCAACAATAAGAAGAAGTTAAGCTTAGGTGTTTTGTATAGTCATTACAAGGCATATTAGTGTTTTATCCTCCATATTGGGTAACCTAAAGTCATATTTGTATGATGTTAAACTGCAGGGTAACCCAAATATATCTAAATCCACCTCATGTGCGTACCAATCCCGTGTATGGAATCTGATCTTGGAATAAATGGATCATCAATTCCGGGCCCCAATCCAACAAGGGAGTCCAAATATCCCGCCTCACATATAGATCGAATTAGTGTAGAGAGTCTCCCAATTCCATGAATTATCATAACCTGAGTGTTTTTTGATATGTTTAAACCAACTCTCTCCATTCATTAAACTCCATGATTTGAGTGATCTTGGATCATCATGATCCTTCATGTCCATTACAAACAAAAGTTTAGTGTCCTATGGACACCATTTTTTGACTATGAACACAATGCAGCTGTTGCTTGGCATATGTTTCCCACAAAAACAGCATGTTAACCAAAGGAAAATTCCTCCCCGTGAGAGGTTTTTTCTATTTTTTATGCCTAACGTCTTCTAATACCCATTTAATTTCTCCAGATCCATCATCCCTTGGAACAATGGTATACACTCTCCTCCCTTCCAAAATCCTAGACTTTTTAGAACATCCAAGATCGATTACCCTCCAGTTACTCGGGGAATTTACATCAACATCCTAATCGCATGATGTTTAAAATACACGATACCCAATACCTAATATTCAACCTTATGCGAGGTCATCTCAAAATGATATTTCCCCTCATGAACATGTGTATGAAATGAATCTAAATGGGAATGTTTGACATATGCCCCACCTCATTTGTATATCCTTATAAAAAACTACAATTCCCCATCCATATGCGTGAATCTGATCTACATAGTAAGGTTCCTGAAAAGAACTATGTACATCATAATTCCCGCCATCGCAGGATATGTAGTGACATCTGAATCTCATATTTTGGGTCCAGTCATGAAACAGAATTGTCTCATCCATGCCTTTCCAAGGTTCAAACTTGTGTAAAGAAACAACTCACATGGATGGGATAAAAATGCATCCACAAATTCCTGATGTTCCGAGTAATGTTCAACCAAAAATTTCCCCATATCATGATCAGGAAACCCTCTTCACACACCATACTCCGTGAATAGAATGGTTCAACTCCCCATAAACATACACGGCCATCAGAAACAGATGTGTAGTGTCATGTAGAAAACATTGATTGACTATGAAAAAAATGACCTGGAAGCTCTGTGTATGTATCCCACAGAAATGGCTCGTCAACCAAAGGAAAATTCATCCTCAGAAGATTCTTTTTCATATCATCATGTTCCCCTATAAATTTAATGTCTAATATAAATCCTCGATATTGGAAACCCCCAAGATTACAATTTTTATATTTCTCCATTGCTCATGCCTGAAGGTGATAAAGCATTGTTGGTTAGACTGTCGTTCAAAAGACCTTGTTTTATGATGTTAAACTACACCATGCGTTATCCCTCCTTTGCATGAGTAAAATTTGTGTGGGAGACGTTTCTAGACCAAAACCAATGAAAATTTCCCAATAAATTTAGAAATTGTTCCCTCAACAAGCCACCCACAATGGTCTTCAACAATGAAAAAACACAAATTTCAATAATATTTTTTGGACATTATAAATAGGATGCCAGTATCTTAAGGAAACCTTTGTTTAACTATGCAAACAATTCCCTGGAAGCTCTAAAACAATGGCCCACAAAAATGTACAATTAACCAAAAAATCATTTTTAAGAGAGTATTTCCCTATCTCCGTACACCCAACGACTTACATGACTCATTTCATATACCATTCTATAGAAAACATAATTCATGGTCAAGAAAAATCTCGAATCCATGTCTGAATGTTTATGGGACATTCCCAGTCAATGATTCCTAAATTGGGGTCCTTTTCCTACGAATGAGGGTTCCAAATGTTCGACCTAAAACATATGTATTGTTCAAATCTATTTGACCTAAAACATCATTAACGACATTCTAGTTTTCAATACTTAAAACTTCCCATGAAAGAGGCAACATGCGTTAGGATGAAATCCCTCAAAGGGCGTCCTAGAAAAAATTTGAGTTCCAATTCATTAATCCTATGTCATGAATGGTTTAGGAAAAAATGTTGAGAAACCAAAAAAATCAAGAGACAAAAAACTTTTTAAGTCAAAAACCATCAAAATGTGAGGCCTAAGAAAAATTAAAATTATACCTGCTATGTTCACATGATAACAATATTAGGAAAAAATTAGTGTGATAACAGAAAAGATGCAATGTTTGTGGGGTTTTTCCATGTAACCCTAGAAATATTCAAAATACACTTACCGATTCCATTGTCTTAGGATAAAATTAGAGCATTATTTGATCATTAAAATCGGGACCACTTCTACATCGAAATAGCCTCCTATTTTTCCAAATTGGAGCCCATTCTGATGGGGGGTATTTGTTGGGTCCCGAAAATTTTGAATTCAAGATGAAGAAAATTCCATCGAACTCGGAAAATTATATAATGAAAATGTTGAAGGAAAATTGAAGAAGAATGTTTAAGAATCCAAGTTTGTGAAAAGTAAATTAGACTATCCATTTATTGACTTATAGGAATGGTACATGAATGGTATTTCCCATGAACTGAATGGTATATAGAAAGGCCTCAAAATGTTGGCCCATAAGGCATTCTCCATCAAACTACTTAGTTTTTGGAATAAATGAGGAATGACGTTGATCTCCCATTAACCACGTTTATTGACACTCCTTCAAAAGATATCAATGAGTAAAAAGGAAACATAACCAAATAATCCCAAAATCTACTCAATATAGTAACATCCAGTAACATCGTGAGTGAGCTATATGGACGTGCTTCGCGAGAGGGCTACGCGGCCGAGCTTCACGTACCAACAAATTGTCTGCGCTATGCGTGAGAAGAATTGAGATGCCTCTATGTAGAGAACCTGCGTGGTGGAGCTACATGGAATACCAATGCGGACCATGTTTTTTTCGTCCAGACCCATTTGTGACTATAAATAGAGCCCTTGGCCTCCCAATTTGAGTACTTAAATATTTTGAAAGACTCTCTGAAGCTCTCATTGCATAGCCGTTTTACCTAGATCTCTAAAATTGTCTAAGGTAGTTCTCTAAACTATGATAGAAGAGATAATTAATGGGAATATGAATTTTTTGAAGTTCTTCACATTCTTCAGTCACCATTCATACCTACATGGTAGAACTGTGCACCTTACCTATGCGGTACACCTGCACGGTACACTAGCACGCCATACCTGCATGATAGAGAAACCTGGGGTACCTATGCGGCATACTTTCATGAGGTACCTACACGACGATCTCAAATACCCTTCTTTAAAGCCATTCATGGTAGGGTATCTCCTTCCTTTGGTTCCTTATCTAAAAAGGGCTATGTTTTTGCCTCCACTAAAAACTCCTGATTTCTCAAACTATTGGGTAAGGCACATCATCATGTCTCCTATTTGGATTTGTATTTCCATAGTCCGAGGTTTCCCACATTTGTTCCAAAATGGGGTTAGGATTTATGGGATGATTGTGGATTTATATATCCATAGTCACATGGGCCTTTCTCCCAAGAATAGTTTTGGGAAGTTCTTGGTTTGGAGGGGAGTTTGGGTCCTGACCTCTCCCTTTGTGAAGAGATGACTCGGAACCTCAGGTATTTTGTAGATAATATACACATCCCACTTTCCATTCCGCACAAGCATAGGTGAAGTCTCCCTCTCCTACCAAGATCAATTTCACGGCATCCATCCTGGTGTAAGACCCTCACCTTCACCACTTCCTCCTTACATTAGACCCTTGTACAATGTATATAGAATAGAGGGAAGGCTAGTCACATTTCCCTCTTCCACTGTCACCACCGTAGGTGCCCCCTACTCCATCATCATGGAGGAAATATTTGGAATTTTGAATACATTTTTTTGAATCTTTGACATTCTCTTGTTTCTCACACCAAGCAGGACTCAAGTGGGCTTTGAGATTTTTCATGATCACAACATTTTCATGACTAAAAGAACTACGAGAACTCTGATTCATATTCAAAATAGGATATTTAGGAATCCCTTTCAGAGCCTGAGATCACTGGATATCCCCATTATAAATCCAACCATAATTCCCCCAATTTGGGCATCCTCTTTAGGAAATAAGATCCAAGTTCAATCCTCATGTCATCAAGGCATCCTTTTTCAAGAATTAAGACCAATCTCATTTTTCTCTAAGGACTATACTCTCCTATGATATTCATCAAACTACGTGGGCTTTGATTCACATCCATATGGGATACGTAGGAACCCTCATTGTGGTTCAATCCCTAAACTTCAAATCCACCCCATTCTCTTTGATCCATATTCACAAAATGGTCTGATCATTCATGGAAATGCATATTATTTCCATGTTCCTTGGGCTGTTTTAACATAAGTCCCACACTAAGTTGAAACTAAGAACCTTATGCTTAAATGTCCTTATCACATGACCTTTAAAGGTATGATGGGTCCCATTATGTGGCACCGAACTACGAGGGTTCTCATTCCTTTCACAAGGATACGTAGGTAGATCATTTTATGAACACTATCACAAATGTTGATTAAAATAATCTCTAATATGTATATTGGAGGATACCATTGATGGAAATCCTTGAATACATACTGATGAATCTTAAATTTTACACATGTCAAATAAGTGATCTTAAATTCCAAGGGATACTTATGATATACTTGGTAAATTAATAAGGATTCATGAAAATATATTAATTTTACAAACAGAGTCCTGGAGTACACAATAATTCCTTCCAAAAGGGTGTGATGAGTCTGACCTCCCATCCTCTCAACCAATGAATGTTCTTAAGTATCATAAAGTTCACAACTTAACGAACACATGACTTTGGAAAGTATGTCCTATATTGATAAAGAACTATTGGAAGTGTACGGTTCCATGAATAAATCCAATGGAAGCTTCCTGAAAACATGGATTATTAAATCTATAATATCACGTTTCAAGGACCTTTGAAACATAAATGGTGAACCTGACGTGAATCCTTATCCAAGTTAATAATGTTACCCACATGTTAGGCCCATATCAATTGATAAAGGAAAGACAGGCAGAGGAATTAATAATGCATGTATCCATCTAACAAGATGTCACTTTAATAGTACTTGTTGTTGTTCTCAGTTTTCCACATAATTCCCTTCAATACAAAGAATGGATTTAACCAAGAAACTTCTGTGAACTTCCCGAGTACTTCACGAGTTGCACCTCCATTCATGGGAAGGGCGTCATCACAAACCCAAGATCTTCAATGCTAGGTCTCTAATGTGATGGTAAAGGAATATCTCCAACACAGTACAATCCAGAATTTGGAGGCTTCCCGACAGGTCCACCAGGTCAACATTAATCTTTGATCATCTGGACAACATTGACCAATGATAAAGAAGAAAATAGTGCCCACAACCATCTCCAACTTTTTCGGGTCCTTATCCCCAAAATTCAATAATATATATCTCCCATAATACAAGTAGGTGGATCAATAGGTCACTGAAGGACTCAATTCAAGAATACAAGAGTCCTTATTGAGGACTCCCACCAGAAATCGCCACCAGAATCATGAGGTAGTATGTACCCATCATGGTGGGGGTGTTGCTTCTGGACATTTGGCCCAGGTCTCTCAGACCCGGGCATGCAAGAAGAACTACTAGGGACAACGTCCAGTTAACAGGAAGAAAGTTTAAACATCTACCTCAATCAGAGAAGTCCAACAATCAAACTTGATGCCAAAAAACGTGTGGGTACGTACACCCATTCATCCTAATTTTGTTTCTCAGAAGTCTCGTCTGATAGAAAACCACAAATCCCACCAGATAAACCCAATAGAGTATCGTGAACAAGAAAATACACTCATTTACAAGTTATCAGCCAGGCAGTAGGCTTATCTGACTGCATTTAAAAAGACCTGCCAATCTAATATGGTGGAAACCAGTAAATATGAACATACACCTGTTTACAATCACCAATTCTATCAGCAGTCTTATCTTCCAGTATTGAAGAATACCCATCAGCCAGACCTGATGAAGATTATCTAGCAGACACATATAGCTGCCAATGTTCATCAAGTCTGCCAACAGTCTCGTTTGGTAGCACTAGGAGAAGTCAATCGGAAAGCTCTGATGACAAATTTGGAGCATACTCAACTCTCTTACCCTATGGATAAGTACTATCAATATCGATTGACAGGGAAAGGAGGACAGGAGAAGGCACATACACCTACTCCAGATACAGAATGGACACATATTCTCATTCCAACCTTTGAAGTCACTAAACACATCTAGTCAATGGTGAAAGGGCAGACTCATATCCCTTCCCATATTCTGGAAGCATATCAAGATATTTTAACAACTACTTCAGCAGTATCAGGGGAACATGAATATAAATTTGTCCCCACACATGGTATGGCACATCAATATGCCATACCATAGTAGATACTCACCTATGTTCTAGTCCAGGTGGGTCATGGGGCATACTCCCCCATATCATATGGACAACAAGATCAGGAACATTCTCCCTTTCCAATTGGAGGTAACCGGTCTGTTCCAGTAACTAATCCATGGTAGGCACATATGCTTTCCCATTATAACCACTTTTTCGAGAAAGTAGACCCAACTAAGTATAAAAGAACATCCAAGAATAAATCTCACCATATATCATTGTAAATTCAAGTGTCAGGCTGTAATTTAGCTCCTCTTAATGCTGGAGTTCTTGAAGCCCTCATACATTTATCTGTTGCTGCTCAAGATCCTACCTTCTCATTACCAGATTTTGGGAGTGGTAATTGTAATTAAGAAGATTCTCACCAGAAACTTCATCATGAAGGCTTGCTTCATGAAAATTCGGTTATTCCAGAGTGTCTTTCATTGGATGAGAGCCATGGGACCCCTCTATGTTTCCAGAAGACCAAGGAGCAAGAAGATTTAACCCTTGCTAAAATCCATCATGGTGATCCTCCCCATAATTTCATTCACTATGAAAGTCCTCTCCGCAGTAGTATTTCTCATTGTCAAAACAATTCTATAATTATAAATTTAGCAAAAAGAAAGCCCTCATATCTTGAGGAACTTACAAACACAGTGCCAGTCATGTCTGATGCCTTGTCATTGACAGGTGAAACACTTTCTCAGTCAGAAGACATCTTAAGGGAAATGTCATTCTCCGAACCTCATTTGGGTCATTTATCCTCAAATGCAGAGCATCCAATTTGGTATGAACAAGTGAAGAAACCTCTAGTAGATGATGATGAAGATTTGTTGAACATGTGGAAACAATTAGATAAATGAGAAATACTAGTCATGTTCTGGACTTCGGAAAATTATAAGTTTGATATTCCAGAATTGATGACAAAAGATTTCATTCATGACATTTGTATCAAATTATGGAAAAATCATCATCATTTGAAAACTAAAGTATTACCATATGATGAATATCAAAATCATATAAAGGTAATAGAAGGATTACAATGCCAAAATAATTTGGCATCTCTTTCAATTTCCCAAAATCCAAGGGTTGAAAAACAATAGAGAACCCTTCATTGTACATGTCTCAATGCTCTGAAGAGGCTATGCCAATTAATTTCTGCTTCCCATCTAATTTTCACATCAGAGTATGGGGTGCATATGGCGCATTTCATTTCACTAAACTCCAAAATTATAAAATTCCACCAAAAGTGGTTTCAGGAAATGTTATTTCCCTCATTCAATCCCAATAAATAGTATTTTTATGTAATCAAATGTATACTTGAGAACAAGCCTTAACCAGTTCTCATCAGAATCAGGCCCAAAAAAAAGAAGATATTAAGGTACTTTTAAATCAAGATGCTGATAATCGTCAGCAGGCATCCCATTTAGAGGATGTCAGGTGTCAGAGGATGAAAATATCTGAAATAGAACCACGATCTTCTGAAACATGTTATTTAATTAATCATCAGATAATACATCCAACTAATGTCCGTACAAAATGTTTCAAAATCAGAAGATCATTTTCATGGATTTCAGATGTAGCAGTTCAAGAATCACCCTAGCTTGCCAGGATGTGGTATCATTTAATGCAACCTTCAAACTCATTAAACATTGTTCAAATATTTGATGAAGAAGAACAGGATCAACCTCGGCCTGCAAGACTGGGGGCTATTTCGTGTCTTCAATCCCCTCCTCAACGGAAGTCAGTTTCTCCTGATTTGGGAAGAATCCACAAGGAAAGTGTACTATTGAACTACCCAATTATTCCCTTTAGGTTACTATCTTCCAAACAGTTCCATGTAATTCCTTATATAAGAGAACAATGTTTCATAGAAGACACAAAGGGATGCAATCTAGTAGAATAATTGACATAATGCCATCAATGCATTATGCGTCCATGAATGAAATCAATACCATTGCAGAAGATCCTCTAGAAAATAATTCTTGTTTAGGGGAATTAGAAGATAATGTTCTTTTCCACAATGCGGTCCACACTGAGGAAGATGAAGAAGGTGTGCGTACCCAAAATGAATGTCTTACCTAGAATCTAGGTATATTTTCTAATAACCAACTCCCCCCTCTCCGAAAGGCATCCAACAAGGGGAAAAGTAAAAAAGTCAGATTGCATCTCACTTTTCTGCTGGATAAGGTCAATATATTTCACTTGAAGAGAGATTTTCATAGCAAGAAGAGGAAATGAAGGAGTTGAAAAGGCTCAATATAGATATACTTCGATACAACATTTCTGCTAGACGTACTCGCCATGAAAATCCTCAACCTGTAAATCTTGTAGAGCTCCTCAGCCAAGTGGATTTGCAGTCACAACAGATGTGGATAATCAGTTCCCTCCATTACGTACACAGTTAAGGTAGGACCAAATAAATCCTGATAGACCTGTTCCCATGGGTTATCCAAGGAAGATATCAGCACCACCATCAGTGTTTCTACCGATAGATGCAGAAGCTCAAGCTCCAGTTGCTATACCTGCACAGAATCCAGCTCATCTGGATGTTCCAAAAATGATTATGAACACAATAGTGTCATTAAAAACATGGTTGGAAGATATAGAGGAACGACATGCACCTGTTTAGCCAGAAATAAGGGCTTACCCTAAATGGGTGGATGCAATTCCCCCCCACCAAATTTTGTGAATACTAAATTCTTAATTTATAAAGTCCCAGGAGATCCTGAACAAAACTTAACACATTTCGTTTCTCATTTTGATCCTATGATGGGAACTACTCAACAATAAGAAGAATATTAGGTCAGGTGTTTTGTGAATTCATTACAAGGACCTGCTTTTGTCTGGTATACAAGTTTGCAATATCGGTCAATTACTGGGTGAGAAGATCTTTTTCAATGGTTCTTTCTTCAATTTAGCTCAACATTACCGAATATGATTGTTTTTTATCATAACAATTGTAAACAATGTGAAAATGAAAGAGTTTCAGATTTCATTGATCACTAGAAGGGATTAACATATTCCTTATGTTTAGCACTCCCTTAAGAAGAGTTGTTGCAAATTTGTGTTGTAAATCTGCTTGTTGAATTACGCACACCATTGATCCCTATAAAATATAAAGGAGTTTTAAGAGGCCTTACTTCAATTTCTCAATAGATAGAAGATTATTCTATAAATACTAAGGCTAAAACTCATGTAATTCTATCAGTTACAGAAAGGAGAATAGGGAAATCAGAGACTGATACAGTTACACTTAAATAAGAACCTGTAACTACTTCCACTTCAAAACCATCATCATATCGAAGGGCTCCACCTCTAGAGAATAAACTAAAATGGTTTCCTCGTTATGATGATCAGAGAGATCAAAGGCAGAAATAGTTTGAGTATTTAAATAAAAAAGATTATTCTTTTCGGAATGAACAAGTTCTTGGATACTTCATCTCGGCTCTAGAAAACAAACTGGTTCAGTTGCCAATTCCCAAAATACTGAACAAGGAAGGAAATGCAGGCCTCCCCAACTATTGATTATTTCATCAGATGTTGGGGCATCCCATTAAAGAGTGTTTTTCCTTCATAGAAATCCTGTAAAAGAGGGTGGACTCTGGAAAAGTAAAATAGAAAGGTTCTTCAGCCCAGTTAGCATGTGTTTCTACAACTGATCCAGAGAAAGAAGGTGAGTGGAACAAAGTCAAAATAAAAAATGCACAGAAATATGATGATTGGATAGTCAGGAAAATGATCAACTGAACTCATGCCATTTTACGAACACAATTGAATCAACGGATTCTGTCTTCTGCTATTTATTCCACAGCAAAACACCCTTCATCAGAATGAAAAAGCCTCAATGAAGCGGCATAATTTGAAGAAAGAAGAGCAGTAAGAAGGAGATGAGCTCCTGCCAAAGCCTATGTTTTCTTTGACTCTGGAATATTTTATTCCATTTTCTTCAAAAGCACATGCACCACCCCAGCAAATCGCACAGCGTGACCTGGTTTTTCAAGAATAATATTCAGCATATGAAGAATTTATCTTTGGTTTTGTTAACATGATTCATTTAATAGATTCATATTCCAATGATAGTTTTGATCATGATGATCCTATGTTCCATGTATCTAACAGAGTAGTTAGAGGAAGAGATAGAGGTCTAGGATATATAGGAAGACGTGGATATTCTAGAAGTCACGCTTTCAACCATACCCCTGATAGAACTATATATGCGGTAGAAACACGTGGCAAAGCCCTTAAGCGGGCTCAATAAGAACAAGAAAGTTCTTCCACACATGGAAGATTCGATCCTGACATAGTTATTTTGGAGGACTGGTTAGAGGTTACACCTTCTTCATCTCAGCAAATAGATATACCAAGTCAATCTAATCTACCGAAGCCAGGAGTGTTTCCAATTCCTACCCCGATACGGGATGCATCTACTACCAAAGCATCAACATCCAAGTCAGCTACAAAACCACATTTTCATGATGGGAAACTTAGACCTTTGTACAAAAAGTATGATTTCTTGAAACATTTGGCCCAAGTACCGGACACGTTATCAATTCTGGAATCCTTTATTCTATCAAAAGATCTTCGAGAGGCACTTATTGAGGCTTTGTCAAGTCCTCAAGAATTCAAAACTGAAGTTGTTGCGGGTGTGGTCTACCATATAGAGAATGATCCTACAGAATTCCATGAAGTGATATATTTTATAGATGAAGATGAAGATGATGTTGTACATGCACATATCATACCTTTGTATCTATCTGGAAAAGTCTATGATATAGACATATGACGAGATTTTATTGATAATGACTCAAGATTCAATCTCATTCCTATTCATACACATCATCGATTGGGTCTCACCGAATCTGATTTATCTCCTTCTAATTTGATGTTTCAAGGATATGATAAGAATGAAAAAGAACCACTGGGAAAAATTACACTCAGAATTCATTTTGGATACCTTGTGTCTAATTCTGATTTCATAGTTATTCGTCAGGACATAGCCTTCAACATTTTTCTTTGAATACATTTGGTACATCAACATGCGGTCTTACCTTTACCATACCATCAATGTCTCAAATATTGTATCAATGGTCAAATTGGGACATTTTATAGTGATAAGTCCCTATTCAAAATGTGTGAATCTCAATACATTATGGCAGAATTTTATCACATGGAGAGAAAGGAAAAATCCACGACAAAGAAGGTCACCAAAATTAATGCTCTAAATTGTTTGGAAATGATTCCAGTATGTCCATTTATACATGTGAGTACATATTACCTGTTGCCTATCAGTCAAATTGACACGATAGACCTAAATCCAAATACTATTATGGAATCTTCCATAATGTAAATTATGGCTACCAAGCCATAAAGCATGGGAGAAATTGTTGATTCGCCATGTAGTGATGAAAGCTAAAATGGAATGACTTCATTTCATCCACTAAAATCCAGTAATTCTATACATCATCAACCAGGCCAGAAGAAGTTATAGTAATACCAGAGGAAAACAATGACGTCGATTCTCAATCCATCATCTCCTCTCTATCACCCATGAAGACCCTTCATCATCAATAGGGTCAGAAATGGCAGACTCTTCTTCAAGATGTTCCAATTTTAACTTCTCCCCTGACCATGGAAATTCCGCATCGTCATATACTATGAATGTAGAAACAGAAGAAGTGACATTTATTGAAGAAGAATTAGAAGATCTCAGGGATGCTCCTCCAGTATTTGGAGAGGGTATCTCTACCAATGTTGATGAGCTCAGATAAATAAATCTGGGAAAAAAAGGAGATCCACACCCCACTTTAATTAGTACAGCCATGACTCTTGAAGAGAAAGAAATGTATGCTTCATTTCAAAATAAAAATCGAGATGTATTTTCTTGGAATTATATAGAAATTCCAGCTTTTCATCCCAATGTTTCCACTCATCATTTTGGATTTCCAGAAGAACATCAGGGATTCAAACAAAGCAGCAAGAAGAACAGATCCAACTTATGCCTCAAAAATTGAATTTGATGTTTATAAGCATATCAAGGATAACTTCTTTAGAGAATTTCAATATCGCAAATGGATGGCTAATATTGTCCCTATGAAAATGAAGAATGGAAAAATTAGAGTTTTGATTGACATTAGAGATCTTAATCGGCATTCTCCCAAGGTTGATCTTCCAGTTCCAATCACAGAACTCTAAATTGATGCAACATCTAGCTAAGAAGCTCTTTCCTCCATAGATGGTTATTCTGGATATAATTAAATATGAATGGACCTAGAATATGAAGAGTCTACAGCCTTC
The DNA here is from genome assembly GCA_963277665.1 of Viscum album. Lineage (NCBI taxonomy): Eukaryota > Viridiplantae > Streptophyta > Magnoliopsida > Santalales > Viscaceae > Viscum > Viscum album. The sequence continues at coordinate 1,795,757,871 of OY728163.1, read as the reverse complement.
AGAGCACCTCAATGCGTGTTTTTCTATCGGGTAATTTTCTTTTGGCCTGAAGAATGCAGGTGCAACAAATCAACGTGCCATGCACCATATCTTCAAACCATTTTTAGGGATATTTGTTAAATGTTATGTGGATAATTTATAGGTTAAATCCAAAAAACTTTTTGATCACTTGACTGATTTGGAAGTCACATTCAACAATCCTTGAAAACACAATTTGAAGATGAACCCCTTGAAATGTGCTTTCGGGGTAACCTCAGGGAAATTTCTCAGCTTTGTTGTATGCCATCATGGTATCAAAGTTTATCATGAGAAGAAAAAATCAATCCTTGACATGTCACCTCCTAGAAATTTTGAGGAATTAAGAGGACTTTAGGGACACTTGGCCTATATTCGGCATTTCATTGCTAATTTTGTAGGCAAGTGCTTACCCTTCACCAGATTAATGAAGAAGGGAGTAACCTACCAGTGGACTGAAGAATTTCAAGAAGCATTTGATATCCTCATGAAATATCTCTTGAGTCCACCGGTATTAATTCCACCTGTTGAAGTAAGACCACTTATTCTCTATGTGATAGCATTAGAGTGATCATTGGGTGCCTTCTTTTCCCAAAAGAATGATGTTGGGAATGAAAATAGCCTTTATAATCTCAGTCGGCCTATGCTTGAGGCAAGAACTCAATGTTCAAGTATTGAAAAGTGCTTCCTAGAATTAATCTTTGTAGTTCAGAAATTGAGACACAACCTGCAGCATCATGAGGTCCAATTTGTATCTCACAATAACCCGCTCAAATTTATCCTTACTCATCCAATGCTTACAGGATGTTTGGCAAGGTGGGCAGTTATTTTTCACTAGTTTGATATCCAGTATGTGTCCCAAAAGGCAATAAAGGGCCATGATCTGGATTATTTCCTTGCTAAACACCCATCGGTAGAAGATACATCTTTAAATATGGAACTTCCTGATGAGGAAGTCTTACCTAATCAAGGTAATTCTCAAACATGGGAAATGTACTTTTATGGTGCCTCCAAAAGTCTAACAGGGAAGAAAATAGAAGATCCTAAATTCAACAAAGATGGGTTAGGAATTGTGCTTATTTCCCTAGAAAAGGTAGTGTTACCCTATTATTTCTTATTGTTGGATGGCAGTACAAACAATGAAGCAGAATACCATGCTCTCATCGTAGGCTTAGAATTGGCGCTTCAGGCACAGGTGAATCACTTGAAAGTAAGAGGTGATTTAGATTTAGTAATCAAACTAATCAATGGTTATTAATCCATCAGAAACGAAGAGTTAATACCTTTTTGTGATTACGTCAGCGAGTTAATGGATGAATTTCCCTCAGAACCTACATTTTCATATGTCCCACGATCACATAATTTCCAAGATGATGCCCTGGCTAATGTAGCCATAGCCCTGGATGATCCAAACCGAGATGAACCAATCATCAGTATTTCCCACCGTCATATAGCATCACCTTTTGTTAAAATTAGAACAGAGGAAATCAATGAAATTAGTCCCATTTCTGAACCATATGGTCATACTACAGGATGGATGACACCTATCAGGGAATACCTTCAAAATAGAACACTCCCACCTGATAGAGATGGGAATGAACAGGTTCGGCGACGTGTGGTCAATTTTACTCATTATGATAGCCCAGATCACCAAAAAATTCCCTAAAAGTGAGGTTTTGATGGAATTCTCTTCTGATCTATTGATGGTAAAGATACAATGGATGTCTTGAATGAAGTACAGGTAGGAGTTTGTGGTTCCCACCAGTCTGGACATAGACATTCTAGTAATATTCGAATGCTTGGATACTTCTAGCCTTCAATAAAGCATGATTATGTTGATTTCACTAAGAGGTGTCATTATTTCCAAGTATGTGAAAAGTAAATTCACCAACCTCCGGATTTTCTTCATATGGCTAAATACTCCTAGCCATTTGCTACATGGGGAATAGATGTAGTAGGACCTTATCCTCTGGGTACAGCTAAGAAATTTATGTATATTTTTACTGCTACTGACTTATTTTCCAAATGGGAAGAGGATATACCTCTCAAGGAATTCAGTTCCAAATTCATTTTTAGCATTTTCAAATCCAACATCATTACCATATTTTGTGTTCCTCATACCATATTGACGGATAATGGCACAAACTTTTGTTCATCCATGGTAAGAAAATTGTATCAATAATACAATATCAGATCCAACCATTCATCTCTGTATCTTGCAATGGACAATGGTCAAGTAGAGGCTTTCAATACGACTCTTTCAAACATACTTCAAAAGATGTTGGATAAAGATAAGAATTCATGGCCTGATAAACTTTTTCATGCTCTATGGGCTTATCTGACTACCACCCACACTACTACACGATCATCTCCATATTCATCGGTATATGGAACGAAAGCAGTATTTCCTATTGAAGTCCAATTACCCTAACTTAGAGTAACCATTTGTGATCAGTTATCTACAGTTGAACAATATCAAAAGCGATTCGATGAATTGGAATGACTAAATGAATAAATATTGTGCACATTGCACCATTTAGAAGTCTATCAAAATCGAATAACATGAGCTTTAAATAAAAATGTTTGTATTCGTTCATTCATTCATGTAGAATTGGTATTGGTCCTGAGAACCCCAATGATATCCGGAAAGAACCTCCAAAGCATGAGCCAAAGTGGGAAGGACCTTACTCAATACATAGGGTCTACTCCAATGAAGCATATTCTTTAATCTCAATGGATGGAGAACTCATTACAAATCCAACCAATGTAAGATTCTTGAAGAACTATTTTTTTAACACAAATGCACCCATTGTCCTTACTGTAGGACATTAATCTTCATAACGGCCTCTATCATCCAACATGACGTTAAGATGTGTCCCCCTTTCATCAAACATAACATTAAACTGTGCATCGTCCGAGCTGCAAGACATTAAACTGCCAATCACCCCATGTCTGTGACACATGTCATTAAATTGTGATCACCACATGCACAATTTTTTAAACTCTATTTAAATGCGTGCCCCAGGCGGCTAACCATGCATAAGCCCCACACCATCCTTCATGGTTGCATCTTTCACGACATGATCGTTAGGTCTGCTGTTGCTTCGTGTTTCTCACACCGAGCATGACTCACGCGAGCTTAGATTAAGCTTCTACCATGACATATTCTCTGGGCCACTAACCACACATAAGTCCCGACATCATCTTCAGGTCATTTTCCTCAAGTACACCCCAATCTCCGAATCTATCTCAATTAATTTTCACGGACTTTGATCCTTTCCTCCTAGGCTGGGTACGTAGGCAACCTCCTGAGGTTCATGCCCAAAACCACATTCTTCACATCAATTCACCTCCATCCCAAACGATGTTGATCCGTGAAGCCCCCATTAACCGTATTATTAATATTGTTTCACTTTCGTCCTACATGACGTTAAACTATGTACATCCCATCATCATAGCTATATGAGATTAAACTATACAATCCCTCAATGTCCTTGCTACAAGATATTAAACTTCATAGCACTGGTCCTTGCATATGACCTTAAATTATTTGCACTTTTGTACTGTATGACAATAAACTGCATCAATCCCTTATACCCTCACTCGAGAGGAATCATCATTGGCATGGTCTCCAACCATGTCATGTTTCAATAACTACGCGTGGCTTGATTCTCATCCTTATGAGATACATGGTGAAAACCATGTCTTTAATCTTCGATCCATCCATAATTAAAATAAAGTCCTCTTTACCCTTCATATGTACCAAAAAATATGTACAAAGGGTATTTCAAGAACTAAGTGCAGCTTTATTCCCATCCTTATATCATACGTAGGAACGCTCGAGCATTCCTCAAGTACATCCCCGTGCATTTGGGCCTAACCCGAAACTCCACTTTCGGTCCCTTGGCTGAAAAGTCACCCTGGGAGCACATGGTTTGGTATAGAACACCTTGGTCTTTATTCACATCACGTTTATAACAAATTCACCATGTGTCTCCCTCACTATGTTCCGAGCTCTACGACCCTAAACTAAGATCTTACTTGATCTCGTCCTGCATGACGCTAAACTATATTTCAATAACTATGTGTGGCTTGATTCTCATATTAATGAGATATGTAGTGAAATACAGGATCTCAATTCAGGACCCAGCCGCAACATTATACAAATAATATTCATGATCTCTATAACCCTTTTCTTGAAGTTTGGTCACAAAATGTCTGATACTAGAGAGTTCCATTGACCGACTATGTAGCATGTGCCCTTAGGTGGTCATGCATATGTTTTCTACCTAATGGACCTTTCAGCCCAAAAGATTCTTCTATTTGACTATGCATCTTATGCCCCAGTTGGCCCTGCATAATTCAACCTCCATAATTGGTTTGTCAAATAGTGGAAACATTATTCTTAAGAGAAGACTCTTTTGTCCTTATTGGTCTTAATGGTGATATGTATGGATCTGCAAAAACAACTGTCATCCTTAACATATTTGTTCCATACTCTTTTTCATGATCTAAAAGTATTATTTCGTATAATGTATCTATCTCCGGTTTTAGTCATATGATTTAAAACCACAAATACATTTTTTCCTACATTTGGGTCAGACCTTCATAGAAGTCACATTCCTCCAATTCTCTGACAAGTATGATTGGAAATATCCTCTACATATTCAATTACCTTTCTCTATAAACAAGACTCTATGCTTTGGAAAATTTGGATCCCCATAAAACTTTCGGATGCTTTTAGCAATCGAAACTCAAATTTTGGAGAGTTCTTTTTCCTGACAATGAAGCACGTGCCCTTAGGTGGCCTTCCATAAGTTGCCTATATAACGGACCTGTAGGCAAAAAGATGTTACTATTTGACTATGCAACTTATGCCCCAGTTAGCCCGGTATAATTCCTCCCACATAACGAGTTTGTGAAGTAGTGGTAACTTCATTATTAGAAAAGACTTCCTCTAGTTCCTTTTAGCTCTTTTCCAATGTCATTCCTCAGATTCAAAATTTCTCAAGTCATAGTTTACAATATTCCCCCTCTATGAATGAATATGGTAATATGTTTCCAAACAAATTATCAATAATTTAGTCAATATCATCCATTCAGTCAAAGCTATTTGACCTTAAATATTAGCCTTTTTATAGTCCAGCCATCATGAATTTAAACTGCCAATAAAAAAGACATGGTACTCATCAAATTGAGAGCCTATAAAGGGTACTCTAAACAAAAGTCGAGTCCTAGCTCGCTAAACATACATTTTGTATGATTTAGGAAATATTGAGAAATTAAAAGATAATTTTTGTGGGGTTGTTCATATAACCCTAGTAAAAATAATACTATGTATACTAGGTCCATTGGATTAGGTAAAAATAAGAGGAATTATCTAGAAAATGAAGGTACATATGATTGAAGAAGAACTGTTTTTCATTGATGAAAAAGATTAGAAGAACATCCACAGACTAGAGTCTCTTCTTGTTTTTCAAAAATTACCGAAGACATTTGACCTGATTTCTTATCTATTACACAACATCACAAGCTTCATCAGAAGACACTTAAAGTTCATTTACTCGACCAACTTCACTCTCTTCAGCTGGACGAAGTTCTTATTTGGCATCTTTTATGGCTTTTGTACCATCCTCTTGTACTTCTTCCTAGAAATTATGAAGCTGGTCAAGATCCCCAGTAATAGCATATAGCTCTTGTTGAAGGTGAAACTGTTGGAAAATATTCTCCATGATCTTTTAATTCTTCTCTTTCAGCTATGCAGCAGGATCATCCTTAGCTCGGTACACGGTAGCCTAAAATTCACTGATATTGATTAACAATCTCGCTCTGACCAGGTCTTGACAACACCTTTTCCCTTGCTCCCTCCTTTAAATGGCATGTTTCACTGCGACATGGATTTCTTGATATCCAAAAATGCCAAGTCCTAGTATGATGAACAGGGATGAATGTCTTAGAATTTTTGAAGTCATATATTCAAGAGGAACCTTAGATATTATCTTCCATAAATTTTTTACATGCCTTAAGACTTGAGAATTGGAGCGCCTTTTTCACCTCTGGCTATGATTCGACATCGCTATCACAGGGAGGAACATAGTCTGGGATTAATGCACTTAAGGAAATACCAGGTTCTGCTCTTTCCCTGAACCTAGATTCTTCACATTTTTCTACCGTTTGGGCTGAGGCTGAGGCTTCACCTCCTGATCTATCCATTGAAGTTGACAACCCTGTTTGTTCAATTGAAAGTAATTTAGTTTCAAAGGACATTAAAAGTTGACTAATTTTCTTCCAGGTTAAATAACCCACAAATATCATCATCTTTTACCTAACAATATATCAACAACTTGTGAATACTCCTACCCATCTTTCCTACCTTCAACAGGATTTTCAGGATGGGTTATAGGAGGATCTTCCATGTTAAGTTCCACATGAGCCAACGTTTCTACAATAATAGGGTTGACATCAATGTCTACACCCCTTTCAACCATTGTTGGTTAAGAAGTTTATTTAGATGGAACTGTACATTATTTATTCAAACATGGTTAGATGTGTAATCATGAGAAGATTAACATGACAAATGATGAAACTCACATCGAGTTGATTCTATAACTAGATCTCCTAAATCAGCTAAATCACATAGTAATTTAACATGTTCTAAAATTTCTTCAAAAGATATGCCATGATTCATCATTTGATCCAATGATGTCCCAGATCCCATGTTAGTCTCACCAGTGGGAGCACTCAGCATGTCTTCTTCATGACTTTCATCTAGCAACTCTGACCCCGGATAACTTCTTCACAGATAGTTGTGGGGTCAGCTGCGGTGGTTTCCAAATGTTTGGGTGCATGAGTTGAACCTAAAACATCACAGAATGGATGTTAGTTATTATCTCATTTCAAGTTCTATGATGTATTTTTAATTTACCAGACGTCTTTTCTCTCTTGGCATTAGAAATAGGAGCAGTGTTGGGAACAGACACCGGCTCCTCTGCTCTCAGTATTTCTTCAGGAACAGTCATTTGAGTAGGAACATGTGTCCATTCTCCTATACCCTCCGTTGTACTCTGAGGATGGTCAATACATTCCCTTAAAGGGGAAATTTAATTAGACCCTGCAATCCTGATATGTTTTACCACTTTTTCATAAGTTAAGATTCATGACTACAAAAAATATGTACCACTACTGATAGAGAATTTTATTGTAGTCTTCTTTCTTCGATGTCTTTGATTCATGTCCTTTTTTGGTGGATTATTGTCATCATATATGAAAACAAGTATCAGAGACAATAACACCCTTTATAACACTTCATCCAGGAATTTCTGGCCTAAAGATACTTCGCCCGGCTCATTAGGTGATTCAGTGGCTAAATGAGCGGGGCCACCAGGGCTATACCATGGTGACAGGATTTCAGTGGTTGTTTCCTTTACAAGATGCAGGATGAAGAAGAATATGTTCTTAAATAAAAATCCTTTGACTAAATTCAAATCGCAGAGCAAATATAAATATGAGAAAAAAGAAACTTACATATTTAGGAGCCACAAAATCATGCCACTATTCATCTAATGAAGGACCAATCCCCCCAGTGGTACCACGGTCCATCATTTCCTTCACCCACTTAGTGACAGGAACTGACTCATTAGTAGAATATATGAGAATTTCCAGCTCTTTGATGTAAGACCACACTTCTTTGGGGTGGCCTCAAAATGGATGTCAGAGGAAGCCTAGAGATTCCCCACTCCATGGATATGCAACCCTTCACATAAGTCCATCCCAGCGGTTTCAGTATCACGATATAAACTCCAACATGTCTGAAAATCCTCTGGTCGTAAATATTCAGAATGTGCACCAGAAGGCCATGAGGAGGGTCCTACAATCTGGGACATCAACTTCTTCCCAGGTCCTGAAATCATAGATAAAGGATAAAAAAATGAAACTTGTTGCTCTTCAAAATAATGGTGACTAAATTTCCTCAATGATATAACTCACCATGATTCGATGGAGTAGGTCTCTTGACTCTGGTAGGTGGATTTTATCTGGCACGAGGCCTCTTTGACGCATTTCAAGCCTCATCATCTTCATCATAGGAATCCGGTGAATTAGCATCGGGTGAGGAACCCGGTGAATTATCTCTGGGTGAGGAAGAATCACCTTCCAAATAAAAAGATTCTTTCTTAATGGTTCTCTTCTTTGTCCCCACCTGAGGTACCGGCTGATTAAGTACCCCTTCTAGGTATAATACTACCCATCTCTCGGCATACCATGTAGTCAATCGACTTTCCACTCCAAAAGCTGGTAGATCAAATACCGCCCCAGTCTTCTCTATAGATGATAGCAACCATATATGAAGAGAAACCATTGGATTCTGATCTAACCTGACATGCACTGGAGGGGATACGGTAATTTAATATAGACATTTGAATTTTCATGTGAATATTTATGGATTATTGGCCTCACATATAATTTCTCTATCAATCCTCATGGCTAGTGTACCATCTCTACATGCCAGCGTATATTCCCTTATCTCCAGGCTGGCTATTCCATCATCAACAAATCTCCCTGTTGGTGGATTTACATAAGTATAGAAGTAAAATTCCTTGAACATCCTCAACATTATTTTATTATCATAAGCGTTGAGGGATAAGGGATAAATTCTAGAAAAGTCCTAAATAGACGGCCAGAAAGATCTTCCAGGAATCTGTACCCCACTTTAGAAAGCATATGCCTTGATGTGGGTGGAGATCCATCCCCATAAAACGTGGAATGGTCCCACTATTATTGAAGAGACATACCCACAGAAACATGAAGTATTCTCCTTTGAATCTTTTCCAAATCATGGGTGTCCAACCCAACCATCTTCCTTTTAGCCAGCTTGGCTACAACAATGAAGGTCCCCAGGCTCACACATTCTTTAGAATCCTAAACTGGTAAAACGTAAACACTGATCCACAAGGCTAAAAAGCCTACCATATGTGTCTTCGCTGGAATTTTCTAGTTCACTTTATAACCCCACCTATCAAACTCTCATGCTTACAAAATTGGAAAAAATGTGCCCAGAGCACCCCTCTTTGCTGCTCTAGGGAAACGAGTAGGACGAGTCTGGGAAGGTCCCTCCTCTTTCTTCTTAATCAGAAACCTATCCATCCACTCCTCTAGATGGATATCTTTTCTAGAATGGATTTTTGTGGTGGTGGTATTCTTAAGCATGTAAGAACTTTTCATCAACTCTCGATCCAAAGCTGGAGTCTTATCTGAATCATTCCAGGTAACCTTCGAGGGGATGAATTCATCATACATATCTCCCAAAATTGGAGCCCCTGAATTCTTTTAGACATCCCACTAACTGATGCTTACTACTCTATGATTCAGATGGAAATAATTCATTTCTGGGCTCCAACAACTCATTAACTCTAGAAAAAAATTGTCATTCAGGTAGACATATGTCTACCCATCCCAGACAGCTTCATATATTGCAGTTCCCTTTAGATCATCGACAAACTCTACACAGGTTTGTCGCACCCAATATGCCGACATCCAAGATAGCTTTACACCTCCTCCAGGATGGAAATCCAAACCCTTTTTCCATCCCTTAGATTGGTCCATCTGAGAATTTCGGAAAATAGATGGGTATCAATGTGGCTGCGGCTCAGGAAAGTGAGGCTTCAGATCTAGAGCACATTGGCTATGATGCATTATGTATTCCTTCTCCACTGTCTCGTCCTTGGAAAATGATTCTGCAACTCAAACATTTTTCAAAGATAAGTAGGTGTAGGTCTAAAACCAGGAATGAGGGATATAATTCTTTTCCTCTGGAACATCGACTCCTTGAAGATGATCATGGCTATACAAAGGCAAGTAAATGCTTTGTGGGGAATTGGCATGATATTTCTTCAAGTACTTAGCAAAATCCGTGAGAGTGTTGTTGCAGATATCATAATAATCATGGCTTATGATGTTCATCATGTCATCTATTCTCTTGATGGACAACTCATCAGTTGATCTAATTCTTTTGGGATCCATTGAATCTACACAATGATCAAACAATCAAAATTTATGTATGTTTATTTTGTGAAATTTGGATGAAGGAAATAAAAAAAATGGAAAAGGAATTAAGGCGCACAAGTTCCAAACATGGCATGCAAGTCAAACTGGCGGCGCAAGTTTTTCCGCCCTATTCATGGCACGCAAGTCAAATACCTTCTGTAGAAGTGATACAACAAATCTAGAAAAGTGATTCTTAGAAGACCGAAGCAACTGTGCGACGAGATCTCAAGTTGCTGGAAGTTGAGTGAGTTTGTGTGGGAGTGAACCTGTATATATAGGTGGTCCAGACCACCTGCGCGCCGTACATGAGCGCCCTAGTAGGTGCGCGCTGAACTTGCACGCCACATACCATTTATTTCTCCAAATTTACAGTAGAGTCTAATCCTCTTCCCTTTTCAGATCCAACTATGAGGGGAGACTTTTGTTGACGCTCTTTTCCTTCCCAGATTCCAATGAATGGAAATTGGGAATACGTTAAGCCCAAAGTGGGTCACCCTTTGATGAAAATAATAAAAATTGACAAAGGCATGGACAAGAAGCTCATTTGTATTGACGTGTAAAAGTTACTTGCACGCCACGCTAGTCTCTTGCATTCCCTATCTGATTTTTTCACAAAAGGTTCATGGTGGAGTATAAATAGCCCCTGTGGACCCCCCATTTCAATGTAGGATTTTTCAAAACTCAGATTCAAACTCTGGCAGCCCAAGTCTTCAACTCAACTCTTCCAAATGATTTTAAGGTAAATTTTAACATATAATGGAAGACTTGAAGGAGTAGTATAAGGCCAAAGTGTGTATAATTCATCAAACAATTGCATGCCTAAGTGTCTATACCTACTTAAAAGTGGAAACACTTGCGCACCACCCTACACTTTCGATGAAACTTGTGTGCCACCCTTTTGGAAACATATTAGGATATTAATAAAGGATTGAGTTAAGTATCTCCCAAGTATTAACCAATAGATTCTTCATCACCCAGGAGAACCCATGACACGCAAGTACACTTGTGCGGCCAAGATTTGCGTGACAAATGATTTGCGCGACCTACAATTGTGTGCCAACTTCATTTGTGTACCTCTCTCTTGTTCACCTCTCATCTTAATGATATTATCCCTGGAACCCCTTTTCAAAGGCATTTATGGCAGGGTTCCTCTGTTGGCTTCAATATCTAATAGTAATTCTAGGATAACCTCTCCCAAAACCTCATGACTTACAAGCTTTATGTCACCATGGTTAGAGGTTTCCTATATATAACCTTATCCCTTAAGATGAGAAGATCTCTTAATTTAGGTAATCCTTTTTAGGAGTAAGACCCAAGTTCCATTGGTTCGGGTCTACTTTTGAGGAGTAATCCCCAAGTTACACGTTTTCTTGGTTCGGGCCTCCTTCTCAGGAGTAAGCCCCAGTCATAATTTCTTTTAATTTGGGCCTCCTTCCCAGGAGTAAACCCCAAGTTACAATTCCAATGAACATGGGCCTCTTTCTCTGGAGTAAACCCCAGTCATAGTTTCCTTTAACCTGGGCCTCATTCTTAGGAGTAATCCTCAGTCAACGTTTCATTTATCATTGGGAATCCTCCTTAAGAGTAAGACTCAATCATAAGTTCTTTTTAATTTGGGCCTCTTTCTCAAGAGTAAGCCCTGGGTTAAAACAGAAAATATCCATAAATTAAAAATACCTTTATGTACCCTACTCTTGGGCTTCTTTCTGGATGTATGTCCTGATCTTCATCTACTTGGGAAGTCATTCATATGTAAGCACCACATCTTTTCCCATGAATGCATATTTCGTGGAACCATCGTCAAGTTTACTGATACCTCTTGTTTCTCACACCGAGCATGAATCGTGTGAGCTTATAGTGTAAAGGTAACCACGACATATTTTTTTGGGCCATTAACCATGCATAAGCCTCATATTTCTTCACCCAAACTACATAGACATTTATCTCTGCCATAACATTAGAGAACGTAGGAATCCTTTCTATGGTTCAATCCCATCATTCTTTAATTCTTTTCCATCCCATATAATGTTAAACTATATCCTTCTTATTGAACTACGTGGGTTTTGAATCCTTTTTAATGAGGATATGTAGGTATCCCATCTGCGGGTATGATCCCAACTCTGAAATAATCCTTGTCTTTCTGAATGAAAATAAACTTTATGTGCCCTACTGAGTGGCTTTAAAACCAGTATGGTCATCATAATGACTAAGATATTTCTATATAATATATTGAAGGATACCATTGAATAGGAATATCTAATGTAACACCCCGACCCCTATTACCCAGAGTTGGTGCAGTATTTTAATACATTAGCATGATTAGAAGGAATCAAGTCCTGAAGAACCAAACTGTTTATCTGTCTTGGAAAATAGATTACATACATGAATGTTACATTACACTTTATAACATACAAAACAAAATAAATAATACTTTATGAACACCATTATTACCTTATCATAATCTTGCATATCAATCACAATACACTTCTTGGAATCTTGGGAAAAATAAAACATAGAAAGGGGTGAGATCAAACCGCAGTGAGGGTAAGCAATACATCGGAAGATAATATAAATATTAAGCATGGTGAATAATTGAAACCAAATTACTTTAACAATAACGAACATGAATAATTTTATGGAAGGAATATGATATGAGTAAATAATGCTATAATAGGACATAATCATGGGTATTCTATTAGTCGAATGAACACATAAACCATCAATATTATTTTCATAATGAGGGAATGTATAGTAATAGACTTTAATTTCTATGTCAAGACCTTATTCCAGGACCTAGGGGATAATTGTAACCGGACCCCAACCTGGAAGGCCTCTATAATTGGACTATATCCTGGAGAGCCTCTATAACTGGACTCCAAACCCGAGAGCCTCTGTAACTGGACACCAACCCGGAGAGCCTCTCTAGCTGGACTCCAACCTGGAGGGTCTACTATAACTGGACCCCAACCCAGAGGTCTTACTTTTACCGGTCCCCAACCCGCATCATACTAGTCCAACAAATTCATCTTAACATGGGAGGATCCAGGGGCCATGGCCGGCCTAGGAAGAGGTAACTCTGTGGTGTGCATTTGTGTTGGTTTATGGTGTAGTTCTATGCATGTAAGCACCCCCTTAATCTGATGTATCTTTACTATCTTTTTTTTCAAATAAATTTGGGGCTTGGGTTTAGAACCAATGGTCTAACCTTCTTGGTATCACAAAAACATCAATACAATATGTAATTTTTGTATCATTACAAATCAACTTCAAATATAATTCAAATCCATCAAAGGATTTTGACATAGATGAAATCAAAACGTTTTTTTAGAGAAATGTCTCATTCTATTTTTAAATCATTTTAGTGTCACATAATGATAAATAAAACATTTATTTTTGAAAATATTATTATAATCTTGTAAGTGAAGCTTTGATGATTTTATAATGGCAGAAAATAGCCGCACACACCATATAAGTTAGAAAAAACATTCTTACCTTAATTTTGTCGAAAAGGTCATAAATTACCTTGTTTGGAAAATAACGGAAAGATTCCTTTATAAACATCATATAAAAGTCAAACAAGGGTATAAATGACATTAACCCACAGTCTATAAAATATTAATAATTTTTTGAAATACGTTTTTCAGAAACATTGATGTGGAGGATAAAGAGGTCCCAGTAGATAATTACCTATAAAAAACCTCAAATAATAAAGAGATTGTGAAATTAACCCTTACCTCATTTTAATAAATCGAGTCGTATGACCAATAGTAAATAACAACCAAATGAATTTCAGAATATCATGAATATAAAGAGAATCATGATAATATATATCAAATGGAGGTACAAAACACACCACATGCAATAAATAAGTGGTGAACAATGGAAATCTCATGGAATTAAATGTGAGATTAGAAACCCCTTACCTCATGTCCGACTTGACCTGTTCATTATTTAATATCTTGAATAATAAACTAAAGTTAATTTATACTTGCATAAGAACCTTTTTCAAGTTTACTATACCTTTTATATATCTTATTACCATGTTATAAACATTGTGTAATCATTTAAGTTAATAATGTTCGTTTTGTCGATATTTGGAACTTGAGTAAAAAATGAACACCTTATAGTTACAAGTGGATCACATGGTCAAATTTTAATTATATCCATAATTATAGTCATGATTTAGATATCATTTATATTATATATTTCCATTATATACATGTATTTATAACAGTACATATCATTTTGGGGTAAGAAATTAAATGCACCGTTCCTGGAGACTGTAAGCTGTACGTACGCATGAACGCTACTTTCATTTAAATTTATTATTTCAATGGAATTAAAACATAATGATACATAAGTATATTATAATTCCAGTATAATATCATATATAATATCATTAACTTCATCCTTTATATGTCCCACATATGGTATTAATGAGTAATATCACTTTGAGGGGGTGATAGTCCGCACTTCCTCAAATGAAATTATCTCGTTTACCCATAATGGAAACCATTAAGGTATTCTATAAAAGACAAATACGGAAGAATTAAGAAAAATATAAACATAATATATATCATATATAAATATAGTGCCATCAAAATGGCCATCATGAGAGGTAGTATGAGGTAATTGAATAATCATCGTTTCGTGAGGCGTTATTTTTCCATCCACAGAAACATTATGTTCTTCACCCATTAGATAGAGGTGTGTGTAAGTGTAGTTCAAATCATTCTCGTAACAACATACTATTATATTGAGGATACTATTGTTCTTATAAAATAAAGTAATAAAAAGATTTTAGGGGTTGGAGAAGTAAAATAAAAGAAAATAAGTTGAGAGAAACTGTTACCTTCAATTTGGGAAATTTCCTTTGGTTTGAACCAAAAGGACGTCTTAAAGGGCCTTCTTCCTATGTTAAGGCTTCTAGGAGGAGGAGAGGGATGTAAGGAGGCTAATTTGTCAGATTTTGGACTAGCCTAAAGGCTTGAGAGGTGTTACGAATTTGATAGAAGTGGTCTCATTTTATAAGGGGTGTGGAGGGGCTCTTTAGGAAAGTGTGAAAATATTATTTTATTATATAATGATATTCGATTTATAAAGGTCAAGAAATCATTAGGGTCAAATATATAATAACTAATGGTAGAAATAAAATCATCTAATGAGAATTGGACATGTTTTGGATATTATTTTAATATTTATAATCTAATTTATTCAAATCATTTATTAATGAGGTAAATATTGCATCATTATTCTGTCATAAATAATTTAATTTATTCAATCAATAAAAATTATAAAACAAATACAATGATGTAGAAATATTTTTATCGTTACAATGTATATTTTATAGTAAAAAATTTTTCTTATATAACACCATATAAAAATTAATTACTAAAATAGTTTTTATGTCAATTTTGTCTTTACATTAAATTACATAATCTATAGAGTCATTATCATTCATAAGTGGCACCATGGAGTCCCAAAATCGACCCAAGGATTCCCATGTTGGTTCATTACTCATAAAATATGGTTAGGACATGTGTTAAGGTAATTTTGAATTATTAAAAAAATACTTTTTACATTGAATTTTCCTATTTACCTTTAACCGCGGTAAATAAAAGTCAAAAGTTACTATTCACCAAAAATTATTTTCATCTTATTGAACAACATTTTACATACTGAGGTTAACTTTGTGTTTCGGATTTTTGAAATTCAACTCACAAAAGCGGTAAAATTATGTATTTTTCAAATTTATAAATACTCCAAGGAGGTGGGTAAAAGACAGTAAAAAGTTCAATAAAATTTTTATATATCTAAACATATTATAAAATGACTTCAATGAATTATTTTGAACATATATAGGTATTATGTATCTATTTTTTCCTAAAATATATTTAAATAAAAAGTCAGTTTTTAACCAATAACTCAGTGTTTTTTCTATTCATTAAAGATTGATGTTTTATAGAAAAATTCCAAAATTTCAGACTAAGCTATATTTGATATTCTGAATTAAAAATGATGTATATTTTACCAAATTCAAAACATATAATTTTCATTAATAAAATTAAAATTAATTCTCGTTGTCAAAACAAATAGCGTGTTTTTATGCAACAATATCTCTCAAAAGATTGACACTTGTTTATGTCCAATTTCAAAGTGAAATTAATTGTAATGACCTAAATTGTATTAAATGATAATAATATAATATAATTATACTTCAAAACCAATAATATAAAAAATTTAACACTATAAATTATTTCCATTAAAAATGTTTTTTTAATTAAAATTTAGTATTTTTCACTATTCATCAAAATATTAAAGTTATCAGAGAAATACAAAAAAAAATTATAAAAACTAAATTTTTATCTCCCGATTCTAAATAATAAGATTATTTTATCAAATTTAATATATAATAGTGTCATATATTTTATTTAAAAAGGGTTCTCCCTTAAAAGGCGATAAAATTGCATTTTCTGAAAAATCTTCTTTTATCTAAAAAATTGAATTTGTTCTTATATTATGTTTATGAAACACATAATATGGATGTTAAATTTATATAGAGTATATAAAATTCAAAATGTAGTCAATACTATTCATAACCTCTTTTGAACGACTAGATTGATAAGTCATGGTGTGCTTTAACTAGGTGTTGCGAGTAGTGCATGTTATTGAATAACATTGAAGAAATAACGTACTATGAAATCCTGGGGTGTTGCATTCTTCTCTACTTCAATAATTTGCATCCTCAAAATTTGAAATTTTTCTTCGAAAATATAAGGTTGAAAATATAAAATACCTTTGTGGGGAAACCCACATCGGAAATTGGGTTAATAAAATTTAATCTTAATAAGAGGAAAAGGAGAAAGATGAAGTCACCACAAAATTATGATCTCTATTAGGAGAAAATTGGTGGACATTATAGACAAATAATTGGATAAAAACGTAAATATTTATTGGGAGTGATTGAGTTCATCAGTCATAAACAATTGTAGAATTGAGGGCCTCAAAGCCATCAATCTATGATGATTTAAAATATCATTGGATCAACAAAACATAAGGTATTAGGATAACACATTTTTAGTTTTAAGATCCCTTACATAATGTTTAATAATTAATTTCATCATAGAACAAGAGAAGAAAAAAATATATAATTGAAAAGTAGAGTTCCATCCTTCAACAAATTTCTAACACAAACACATCTTTCACTCTAAAAGATAATAGAACTTAAAAATAATAATATATTTATCCTATTTGTATATGGTTAAAAAATATGAATTTATAATTCACCTATCAGACCCTTTAAAAAATGAAACTACATTATACAATCCAGGGACTTCACATAGTCCAGTGGTAGGTGATAAATCCCAATCTCACTATGGTTGGGGGTTCGATTCCCACAGCTTTGTCTGATGCGATGGGTTGTCAAACTTTCTGCTTGTTGTACTTTTTTATAAAAATCCAAAAATAACCATAACAATAGTATCTTAATCCATTCAAACCATTAGACTTATCCAAAATAAATCTATCCAAACTCACATTCCAAAATTTATAAGAAAGTTAAACACAATGAAGATCTTTTTTCCCACGTAATAACATGTGAACACCTTCATCATGTATTATTTTAAAACATGGTAACACCCTGAATTACCATAAAACCTTATTGATTACATTCATGCTCCCTTATCCTTTATATAATACTGGATATATTCCTTATATCCAAAAATATTGAATATTCAAACAATTATGAAATAAACAAACTATTAATCAGTTCCAAGGAAGTCAAGAATATAAAATATAATTTATCCAAACCAACTATCTCTTATTCAAAAAACACTACCTTGTTATCAGAACCATATTATGGTTTATCTTTCTCTCAACAATATATTTTCAAAAAATTTAACCTTCAATTGAGTCACTTTTCTTGGTTCCACATAATATCAAGTCCTTAATAAAATTATACTACAATACAATCCTTATATACTCTATAATTATTATAACATTTACATCATCAATACAATACTCAAATGACACAATACTTTAATAACAACGAATGAAATATAATCATTCATCTTCATCATTGGTAATATCATAACTTTATTATTATCCAATAGCAGCATTTGGGGTATACTCTGATGATTTGGAAATTGATTCACGTAGTGTCACAACTCCTTGTAGATGAAGCATTGTACACTGGAAACATTTTTCATACCCTTGAAATCACGTACATGGTGTCTATTTTCTCTGCACTTATAAAAAACGCTCATTACCATTCAACAATTTACCAAGGTGATTCTTTCCACAGTTATCAAATATTGGAAAATCCTTCTTTTCCCACTTCCCTTTATCCATCTTTCTCTTCTATCCTTGTCTTCTCTTGAATCACTTCAAAGCAATAGGACTCAGATAATTCTTTACTTATCGTATTAACACATGATACTATTTCATCATATGTTGAGAATACATGGGAGACTATTTCCCTTCAAAATGATGGCTTAGTACCGTGAAAGATATGATCCTTCTTACTCTTTAGATCATACATATTGCTGGAGTTCACATTCCTTCTACTGGGTGCCATTTCAATACAATGCAATAAACTTGTTTAGTTTATGAATCGAAATACCTAATTCAAAACATGTAAAAAACTTAACATAAATTGAACAGTTTATGGATACAACCCATAATCATAAAAAATGTTTTCTTTGAGGAAGTATATACTCATAAACAGTTCATACTGATTTGGAAATTAAATGAGAATTATCCTAAGCATATCCCCCTGGTGTTTCATAACAAAGAGTGCTGCAAGGCCCGTTGTCGTGCAGCAGTTCCCGTTAGAGTCTAGCTCAAAGCGGTGTTTTTGGGTTTTACCCCTAGGTACATCTGTGTCAGAATCGCCTCTACCTGCTCCTATCCAGATAGGGATGTATTTTCAGGGAAAACTCACAAAATCTCTACATTACCAAAATCCTAGAAAGTTATTATATACTAATCCTCAATTTCTATCTTAGGGGAATGTTCCCTAATCAGAGTTTTTCTAAATAGTGTTTCCAAGGTTATTTCTAAACTTCCACTGATACCAACTGTAATGACCTGACCCCAGTTACCCAGAGTCGGCGCATTATTTCAATACATTGGCATGATTACAAGGAATCAAGTCATGTAGGACCGATTGGTTTAGCAGTCTTGGAAAATAGATTGCATACATTAATGTTACATTACACTTTATAACATAAAACACAACATAAATAATCTTTTATGAATGCCATTATTCCCTTAGCTTAACCCTGCATATCAATCACAATACACTTCTTGGAATCCTGGGAAAAATAATACATATAAAGGGGTGATCTCAAAGCTTAGTAAGGGTAAGAAATACAGCAGAAGATAACATAAAGATTAAACATGGTGAATAATTCAAACCACATTCCTTTACCAATAATAAAAATGAATACTTTTATGGTAGGAATATGAGCTGAGTAAATAATGCCATAATAAAATATAATCATTGGTATTCTACTAGTCGAATGACCACATGATCCATCAATATTATTTTCATAATGAGGGAATGTATAATACCAGACATTAATTTCTGTGTCAAGGCCTCGTGCCAGGACCTAGGGGATAACTGTAACCGGACCCCAACTCAGAGATCCTCCGTAACTGGACTCTATCCCGGAGGGCCTTTGTAACCAGACTCTAACCCATAGAGCCTCTGTAACTGGACTCTAACCCAGAGAGCCTCTGTAACCAGACTCCAACCTGGAGGGTCTATTGTAACTAAACCCCAACCCCGAGGGCTTACTTTTACCAGTCTCCAACCCAGAACATACTAGTCCAACACATTCATCTTAAGAAGAGGTTGAAATATAACATAAACATTGGCATTAAAACTAGCATACGAAATGTCAATACTTTAACCATAAACGATGAATAGAATACAAATAGAACATACATAGTAGACATATCACAAAACCTTCAATACAATATGGATGTTTTGTATCATAATGAATCAAAATTAAATAAACTTAAAATCCATCAAAAGATGTTGACATAGATGTAATGAAAACCTTTTTTAGAGAAATATCTCTTTCTATTTTGAAATCATTTAAATGTCAAATAATTAAAAATAAAATTTATTTTTGAAAATATTCTTATATGATTATAAGGGAATCTTGACGATGTTATAACGGAGGAAAATATCCGCACCCACCGTATAAGTTAAGAAAAACTTTTTACCTTAATTTTGTTGAAAAGGTCATAAAGCACCTTGTTTGGAAAACGACAGAAATATTCATTTATAAATATCTTATAAAAGTCAAAAAAAGTGTATAAATTACTTTAACCCATAGTATATAAGATAGTAAGAATTTTTTGAAATAATTTTTTAAGAAACAAGGATGTGATGGATAAAGAGGTCCCAATAGATAATTACATATAAACAAACTCGGATAATAAAGAGATTGTGAAATTAACCCATACCTCATTCTAATCAATCAAGTCATATAAAAAATAGTCAATAACAACAAAATGAATTAAAGAATATCATAAATATAAATAGAATCATGATAATATATATCAAATGGAAGTACACAATACACCACATGTAATAAATAAGTGGAGAACAATGGAAATCTCACAGAATTAAAAGTGAGATAAGAAACCCCTTACCTCATGTCTGACTTGACCTGTTCATCCTTTAATATCCTGAATAATAAACAAAAGTTAATTTATACATTCTTAAGAACATTTTTAAAGTTTATTATTCCTTTTATATCACTTATTACCATGTTATAAACATTATTTAATCATTTATGTTAATAACGTTTGTATTGTAGATATTTGGCACTTGAGTCAAAAATGAACACCTTATAGTTACAAGTTGTTCACATGGTCAAAACATCATTATATCAAGAATTATATTCATGATTTAGATATCATATATATCATATATATCTAGTATATATATTTTTTATAATAGTACATATCATTTTCGGGTAAGATATGAAATACACCATTCATGGAGGCGATAGGCCGTACATACGCATGAATGCTACTTTCATTTCTATTTATTAATTTTATGGAATTAAAACATAATCATACATAGTTATATTATAATTTCAGTATAATATGATATATAATATCATTAACTCCACCCTTTATAAGTCTATCATATGGTATTAACGAGTCATTTCAATTTGAGGGGGCGGTAGTCCGCACTTCCTCAAATGAAATTATCCTGTTTACCCATAATGGAAACCATTAAGGTATTCTATAAAAGAAAAATACAGAAGCAATAAGAAAACATAATCATTATATATATCATATATAAATACAGTTCCATCATAATGGCCACCAGGAGGGGTGGTAGGAGGTAATTGAACAATCATCATTTTGTGAGGCGTTAGTTTTCCATGCACAATTACATTATGTTCTTCACCCATTAGATGGAGGTGTGTATAATTTTAGTTATAATACATATCATAACAAAATCGTAGTATATTTATTATACTGGTATTTTTATAAAACAAAGGAATAAAAAGATTTTAGGGGTTGGATAAGTAAAATAAAAGAAAAGAAGTTAAGAGAAACTATAACCATTAATTTCGGTACCTTTTTTTGGTCTGAACCAAAATGACTTCTTAAAGGGACTTCTACCTAAAGTAAGGATTCTAAGAGGAGGATAGGGATTTAATGTGCTTATGTTGGCCGATTTTGGACGAGCCTAAATGCTTGAGAGGTGTGAGGAATTGGTTAGAAGTGGTCTCCTTTTATATGGGGAAGGAGGGGCTCTTTAAGAAAGTGTGAAAATATTATTTTATTATAGAATTATATTCGGTTTATGAAGGACCAAAGATAATTAGGGTCAATGATAAGATGACTCATGGTAGAAATAAATTCATCCAATAATAATTGGACATGTTTAAGATATTATTTTAATATTTATAACATAATTTGTTTAAATCATTTATTAATGAGGTAAATACCGCATCATTATTGTGTCATAAATAATTTGATTTATTCTATGTATAAAAATTATAAAAAAAATACCATGATTTATGAAATATTTTTATCTTTCCAATTAATTCTTATAGTCAAAAATATTACTTATATGACACCATATATAAATTAATTACTAAATTATTTTTTATGTCAATTTTTCCTTTACTTTAAATTAATTTATCTAAAGTATCATTATCATTCCTAAGTGGCTTCATGGGGTACCAAAATCGACCCAAGAATTCCCATGGTCGTCCATTACTCATCAAATAAGGTTAGGACATGTTTTAAGGTATTGTTTTATTATTACAATATTTTTTTTACCTTGAATTTATTTATTTAACATTAACTGCGGTAAATAAAAGTCAAAAGATACTATTCAAAAAAATCATCTTATTGAACCAAATATTACTTAATGAGGTTAACAGTGTCTTATTTATTTTTATATTCAACTCACAGAATCGGTAAAATTATGTTTTATGCAAATTTGAAAATATTCCAAGGAGGTGGGTAAAAGACAGTTAAAAGATCAATAAATTTTTTATATATCTAAACATATTATAAAACGAATCCAATGAAATATTTTTAACATATTTAGGTATTATGTATATATTTTGACCTAAAATAAATTTAAAAAAATAATAATTATTTAAAAAAGAGTCGGTTTTTAACAAATAACTCGGTGTTTTTACTATTCATCAAAAATTGATGTTTCTCAAAAATTAGAAAAATTTTATCCTAAGATATATTTGATTTTCTGAATTAAAAAATGATTTCTATTTTACCAAATTCAAAACATATAAGTTTCATTAATTAATTTAAAATTAATTCTCGTTGTCAAAAAAATAGCGTGTTTTTAAGCAACAATATCTATCAAAAGATTAACACTTGTTTATATTCAATTTCAAATTGAAATTAATTATAAGGACCTAATTGTATTGAATGATAAAAATATAATCTAATTATACTTAAAAACCAATCAAATTAAAAAATTTACACAAAAAATTATTTTGATTAAATAAGTTGTTTTTAATTACAATTTAGTATTTTCACTATTCACCAATATATGAATTTTATCAGGAAAATACCATAAATTTATCAAAACTAAATTTTTATCTTCCTATTATAAATAAGAAGTCTATTTTGTCAAATCGAATATATAAAAGTGTCAAATATTGGATTTAAAAAGCGTTCTCCCTCAAAAGGCGGTAAAATTTCATTTTCTGAAAAAAAACATCCATTATCTAAAAGATTGAATTTGTTCTTATATTATGTCTAAGAAACACATAATGTGGATGTTAAAAATATATGGAGTATATAAAATTCAAAATTTAGTTAATACTATTCATAACCTCTTTTGAACGGCTAGATTGATAAGTCGTGGTGCGCTTGAACTCAGTGTTGCATGTAGTACAAGTTATTGAATTACTTTGATGAAATGACATACTATGAAATCTTGGGGTGTTAAATCTATAACATAAAGATGATTATCTATCGATGAAGAACCTAAAATAAATATTAAAGATTCTCTAAATCACATACATATCAATCATCCATTGAAAAATTAAAGGAAAACAAATTTTCATTATTGGGGAATTAATAAGGATTTGTGAACATAATTTAATCTATAAAAGAGTCATGAAGTAGTCAATAATTCCCCTCAAAAAAGTGTGATTAGCATATCCTCCCATCCACTCGACCAATGAAAATTCTTAAGCCTCATAGGTCCACATCTAATGAGCACCTACCTTTGGAAAGTAGGTTCAAATGGATATAGAATCATTGGGTGTTTCCGGTTCTATGAATAAACCAATTAGAAACTAATTAGAAAGTTTGATCCTTAAAGAAACATGGTCATCCCCATTTCCAGAAGAAACTATGTTGACATCACGATAGAGTTTCTACTAATAGAAGAGCTAGTTTCCATTCCACTATATAGAATAGAACAATATGAACTCTTATATATTACTACTCATTTGGAGGAGTTGGAGTGTCAATTGTCCATCTGTCCTAGTATATCAACAAGCGGATCACCAGTGTTATTTTCTAAGAAGAGTGACAAATCATTATGATTGAGTGTCTATTATAGGATGTTGAATCAAATGATGGTCAAAATATATACCCTATTCCCCAAATTGATGAACTTTTTTACCATATGTGTATTGATTTATTATTTTCCTAGATTGATATGACGTTATGGTATGATTAACTAAGAGTTATACATTTTGACGTACCATTAACTGACCTTGGGAGAAGGTATGTGTTGTATGGATTTTCAGTATGCATTTTGGGATAACCAATGAGACAAAAGTTTTCATGGCTCATATGAACCGAATGTTTCACCCTTATCCAAAACATTTTGTAGTTTTTTATGATATCTTATTGTACTCAATAACTCTTGAAGATCACACCAAACATCGTGACATCATCCTAAATACAAAAATGGAGAATGGTTTATGCGCCATGCTCTTGAATATTCATTTCTATAATGATAATATACATTTATTGTGTAAGTTCATATCTAGAGAAGGTGTGTAACATGGCCCATAAAAATATAAGGCAGTGGTACCTTAGGAGCATCACACGAATTTTTTTGATGTTTAGAGATTTATCGAATTGGCTGTTTATTACTGAATAATCATCATTGATTTATCCCATTTAGTGGTGAAACATTCTAGATTCACCAATAAGGGATTCATGATTTAGTGGTACGAAGCATGTGATAATTCTTTCTAATATTTGAATAAGTTGTTCAAAATCGCTCTATTTCTGATCTTACCTAATCAAGGTAAGAAGGATACATTATTCTATATTGCATCTATTTCTGTAAATGGGGACATATTAATTCAATATGATTTTCTATTTTCTTTTGTATCATTATAGTTGTGGTATAATTAATTGAACTACGCCACTCATGATCATGATTTTTTCGTGGTATTTTACTCACTGATGTGTTGGCAACACTACATGTTGGGAGAATGATTTATGGTGTATACCCATCATAAAATATCGAAATAAATTATACGAAAATGTGATCCTAATATTTGTTAATTAATATGGGTTTATTACACAAAATATTTTTACTTCTAGTTGATTTATACACCATGAAAGGGGAATAAAGATAAGGATGCCTTGAGTCAGATGGCTCAAAATTAGGTATTATAAGTGTCCTGTTCTAAGTAGAGGATAATCTTTTTATTAGATGATATGAATCTATATGTGCAGATAGGGGAAAAAAATACGACCCTTTCATTTATATTAGTTTAGCCCATGATTTTGATCTTGATCAAGGAAATGATTTTTGAGGATCCAAATTCTTTATCTATACAAAAATTTCATTAAAATGTGGATTCATCATGTTGTTGGACTATTATAAGTGATGGGATTTTTTATGTTCAAGGTCATGAGATTATTCCAAAATTTATATGAGAAGTGTTTATGTGAGAGTTTCAGTATTCAAATGTGTAAGGGAATCCGTATTTTACAAAAAAATGTATAGTTGTTTATGTAGGTAGTATTGATGGAGAGGGATGGAGAAGTAGGTTTCTAGTTATTTGTTGTGATGCCTTACATGTAAGTAGTTGAAGGATGAGCATCGTTTTGTGATTGGATTATTGATTTCATAACACATTCTAGAGTGGATATGGGATGAAGTGACAATGGGATTTTTCGTGGTACATTCGAGCCCAAATCGAAAGAACGATTCGGTCTGGGTAGTTTTGTATCAATTGCACAAGTTCTCTCACTTTATGAATGATAGAGAGACATCCGATATATGGAATTTTGGTGAGATATATGTTCGAAAGATAGTTTAACTACATAGGGTGACACATACTATAGTTTTTTATAGTTACTCATGTTTAACATCACACATCTGGGAGGAAATGCAGAAGGGTCTCAATACCTAGGTGTTTTTTAGTACAACATTCTACCAGCAAACAGATGGGACATCACATCATAATATTCATGTTTTATAGTACATTTATAATGCTTGTGTAGTAGAGTTTAGTGGATTGTGGGATAATCATTTACCACTTGTTTAATTTTCTACAATAATTATTACTAGTAATTGATTTAGAATTCTCCATTTGTGGTTGTCTATGGTGGACTGTGTATATATCTGTTATGTTTGTTATTGGATGCAAAATCAATTTTTTACCAATTATCATGCTTGAGACATCATAAAAATATAAATTGATTTGTAAGGAAATGGAAATGGGTTAGTGTATGTAGAATACCTATGAAGATCAGGGTTAGATACCTCTTGAGTTTGGGTTTGGTGATCGAGTGTTCCTTTGGGTGTCTTCAAGGTTCGGTCACCGTCGTATTCAAAAACAGTTAAATTTGGAAACTATATACATGGGGCCATTTTAGATTATAGATATGATGACATTTATGGATTAATATTTGGATATTCGATGGTGCTATTTTAGTATGCATGATTTTTTCATGTATCATAGCTTCATAATTATTTCTATGACCCATGTCATGTGGTTTATATTGAGGATTTTCATCAAAAGGCTAGTGAATCCTTCGAGGAGCATCTGGTTCATACAATGTATTATAGTGAGAAAAATTTACTAGGTGATAATCAGCTCTTGGTTTGAGAAATGTGGTAGGATGAAAATCTTCAGGAAGAAAATCAGGATAGGGAGTCAGATATGTGGGGACAGTGGAACAATCGCTTTTCTTTAGAAGCTCAATGCTGATCAGGAGTGTGGCTTAGGGATGACCTGTTATAAGGTGGGGAGGCTGTACAACCCTGAGATTAATAGAGTTATTTCATTATTTATGTATTGTTTAAATTACTACATATTGGTTAATTATATTTACATTGGTTGTTTGAGAAGTTTTAGGGCTGTTTTAGTGGCTCAGGAAATGAATGAATATTGAAACTAAGGTATTTTTTTAATGTTTCATAGTTTGAACACGATTTTTTCAAACCATTCAGGGGGTGGGGGTAAAAACACAAGATCCATGTATAGTGTCTTTTTTCAAGGTTTTATAATGAGAATTCAAAATTTTTGGGCCTATAATGTTAACCATTCAACATATCTAGTCTTAGGAAAAGGGTGGCACACAGTTTAGAAAACTATGCGGCCAAACCATGAGACCCATTAAAAAGTTTAAAATTTCAATATAATACCCTATTGTTTATTATTTTCTCAACTATTTTCATCCACATTTATAATACTATATAACCTAGTGAAAAAAAAACTCTACCATGATTACAAAGGAAAATTATCCTTATATTAAAGTACATTAGGAATGCCATTTGTTTCAGCTTAAAGATAAGAGTAAGTTAATCTTCCTATTTGTACTCATTTCTAGATTAGGGCATGTGACAATTTCTACCTCCATGAATGTACATAAATCTGTATCATTCAAATGTATTATAGGTTAACAATTTAAGGGGGGATTGAATCCGGACATAAATATAATGTTAAGAGTTTGGTCATATTTAGAATCGAGTAAGGTGGCCAAAATGTTATATGGATTTGTTTTTTAGATATTTAGGTATGCGTGGTTCTGATATTTCATCCCTATTGATGAGTGTTCTCCATATTGAAAATTAATTGAATTTTCTTTATATGGATTATTTAAACCCCTTATTATCAAATTGGAGGTATTAAGGTAAGTTGGACCAATTTAGGTCCGCCCATGTGGTGGGATAATATTCCCAAATGTGGAAAAGGGTAATGTAAAGACTAGAGTTTCATTGTGTTGAAATAGATACCATGATTAATGTGTCAACATGATTATATTGTTTTTAATGAACACCAATGGTATTAGATTATTATTTTATTCTTTTCAATTTGGGGTTGTTTTGAAAATTTTAAAAGGGTAAATGGAATAATGTGAATGTGATAAATGACTTGTGATTTGTAATGGAAATGGTTTAATGTTAAAATACATATGAATTGATTAATTATGTTAGATTTTTAATGAAAATTAACTTTTGACAATTAAAATTGATAGAAGGTAATAAAAAGTGAATTTAGTTAAACATCCTACATACGTAAAAGGTAATTGTACTAATGGATTCAATCAAGAAGTTGATTTATTTGTTGAGTAGATTGTCAATTGAAAATGTTATTAACATTTTATGATTGTTTTATGATATGGTATATATGGTGAATAAATAAATAAGAATTTGGACATTGATTTTTTATATAGTATAAATGAGTGATGATCGACCCATGGGTTGGGATGGACTGATTTTATAAACCCACCTTTATAACGCATGGGTTAGGATATCAGACTGATGCTCTAGGCCCTAATGGTTTCATTTGACGAATCTACTAAAACTATTTTTCCATGTAAAGAGAAATTTAATTTATTCTAAAATGGTTTTCCCTATATATATAGTGAACATTAATTATTCATTATTCTCTAGAATTCATGGCTTCGGTTTTTCTGTAAATAATGTAAATGCCTAACACATTCAACAAAAGATTAAATCAGCTAAAGTGAATATTCATAACAACCACCAAAGTGTTTCCTTTTGGTTTATCATTCCATTTAATTACTAAATTCATGAAATATATATTTACACATGATATATTGTAGACACCATTGATGTTTGACTACAGATATGTACTCACACTCCATATAGGGAATAGTTGGTTACACAAGCCAATATCATTGTTTCGGGTCCAGAAAAGGGAAAATGCATACTATTTCTATGTAGTTTAGTTATAAAATGGACATGAATGGATGGGGGTATTGACATAGAGTTAGAAACTGTATTTGTAGAGTAAGCGTTTTTCCCTTTTTTTGGTTTTACATTCACTTTCAGTAATGTTTGAACGGCTTGACATATTTACTATTTTATAAAATTTTTATACCATGATTGGGGTTTTATTATCAATACATGCTCATGGATTATTGGTTTTTGTATTTTGATATATTATTTGTTTATTTTTCCTTAAAAAATAATTTATATTCTTCCCACATGATTTACAAGACCCTCTTTACTATTCAAAAACTCTAGTTTACAAGGATGCACTCTTGAGATCGTGTGGATACTCCGCCCAGGGATTCATTTAGTGTAAACTGATTCTAGGATGTTACATACTACATGTATGGGGTATAAACAAAATGTACTGGTACATGGCCACATATTTGAGTGCCCCTCCAAATAGCCTATGTAGGGACACATGGTTGTGTCTTGTATATCCACGGACCACATGTGGGTTGTAATATTTATTGAATTACATGGAAATGATAAGTATGTATACAACCCATGTGAGATGCAGGGGAAGGTACCACATGTTGGGTGCACACCATGTATATGAAGAATTTTTTTTGTATTTTGGTGTTGACCTTCCGTGATAGGTTGGAGTACATTGTAACATGAGGATTTTGGAGAACATGTCGTATACTAGATCCTTCCCATCATTTCAAGTATTTTTGTAACATCACACCCTCATGTAAAAATTAGACACGTGAGTTATCCATTTAAAGTATCTTACCATGTAGATCAAAATGGTAAAAAATATTGATGTGTTTTGAGGTCTCCTAACAAGAATTCCATTATTTTCCAACATTGAGTGCTTCTTCCTCTGATAGTATAAGAAGTTATCTTCTGAGAGAAGGAAATTATCTAGAATGATCCATGAGCTATCTCTCTTGACTGATGTCTTTTTAGATTTCCGCTTCTGGAAGTATACCATGTGATATGTGTCTATATGGCCAAGGAAACAATGATGTTAATTTTTTTCATGGATCTCCTATAGGATTATTATACATTCATCTCTATCTAGAGGATCCCTTATTGGATGCCTTATTCAACTAACTATTACCAAATGTCCCACTTGGGATTACATCACTTACATACTGACATAGGGAATCCCTTATAGTTCCATTTACCTATATATAATTCTTAAGGATCCAATGCATTATGTGTATACTTCATACATATGCTAAATTTAGGGATCCCATGTGGGATGCCTCTTAAGGTGTACCATTCCTAGGATCCCTGGTACGATTCCTCTTCTGGATTTCTGTTACTAGATTCCATGTGAGATTCATCCTTTTACCTTCACTACTAATGATCATGTGTAGGATTCCTCTATATTGTTATGATATTAGGGACCCCGTGGGTGCCATAATGTTCACTCACAAGAGCTTGTAATCTAGATATGGGTATATACTATTGTGAGTGTCACTATTGAACCATTGTGGATCATATAATCCTATGAGTCTGTGGCGGTGGTGGTGGGTTTAGACATTCATCCACCCTCACTCTTATATTTATTCATTCACATGTTTAATGATTATACGTTGATGATTAATTGGTGTTATTTTTATTTGGTGGTTTGTGAGCCTAAGGTAGTGCATATTTCTATTATATGGGATTTATATAGGTATGTCATTGTATCTATATTATTTTTTTAATATTCCCAAACATCATTCTTAGGAGCTGTATTTTGAGCCTTGTTATTGTCATTATATTACTGGGATGTACTGAGTTACTTACTTGGATCCTTATTATTTATTATTAGGACTCCCATTTGTATTTCTTAAGATCTATCTTTTGATACATGAGGTTTTTATGAATTTATTGGGATGTTCAAAGGTATATCTTGTGACGCAGATTTTGAAAAAAATATGTCTGGATGTTCTTCACATCTCGTTTGATGCTAATGATAATTATTATCCTTTCATTGAATTGTTATGTGTTAATGAAGATCACACACTACTAAAATTTATATATGAAATGGATTGTTATGCTATACTCAATAAGATTATACATGTGGATTATTACACTCTCCAAAGCGATAAGGATTATTACCATGTCCTGGATCGATTTCTTGACTATCTTATTGGACATAGAGATTCAAATCATTGGATAATCATGGATGATAATGCTCCCCTAAGTGATTGAGAGAATTCTGAAAACCCTGATTAGATACCAATATGCGGGGTAATGACATATCACCAATGTGATCAAATCAATGTTTCCTATGTTTTATATTCTTAGTATTATTCCAAGTAGCATTGTCCTGACCACCTACAAATAGATACCTAGGTATCACACATTGAATACGATTTATATTGAAGGAATGGATTGAAGTTTGATTTAGGCTATCAATATTTTATTTGTTTATTATATGGAATACTTCATTTTATATATTAGAGGCGAGTATAGCTGAACCACTATTAGGATGAGTATCACCCTATGGTGAAATAAATTATTGAGATATATTTATGGTTCTGGAAATAACAGGTATTATCAATTGGGATTATAGACAAAGAGATCGACTTAATTTAAATTTCTTGATTGGAACTACATCAATCTTGATTCTCTTTTCACTGGATTTATATGAGATTTGTATTATGTACCAATGAATTGATTTTTTGAATGTTTTAGGTTATTTCATCAACTATATTCAGGTATATTCAAATTTATGTGTATATAAATGAGTGTGTGTGTGCATGGGAATACACAAATATATATATACATATAAATATAAATATATATGATAATACATTTCTTAGTTAACCGATATCATGGAACAAATGATCGAATATGGTTTTTCATTTTTTGGTTCATTTATCTTTTTTGTGTGTCTTAATTAGGTTGATGGAATTTCATGAGTATTCTCCTAAGATAGTATAGTTGTAGGTTCATCATAGGGTGTCCTAAAAATATTATTTCTAACCATTGTGCATGCACAATGATGTCCATGAATTCATTGTTTCACCTTTTTTTTAGAACTGGTTTCAGGATGGATAGGGATTAGTCTTATTATTTCATAAAAAATGATCATCTCATGTGGATTCTTTTGATCATGTTTTAGAAACTCAATTGTGTAAGGAGTCATGTTGTAATGTCTGGATCATTATTAATTTTAGATCATTGTACTTTCATTTTTGATTAATTTATATACTCCTTCGTATATGTTCAAACCAGTTACTAAACATTATTGTATATATGAAATTTATGTTCGTTCAATTATTAAAATTATTTTAATATTTAATTATTATTATATTTATTTTTATTTACTACTTCTATATTCTATTTATTTATTATTCTAGATGATATATAGTAATTTTTTTGTTTACATAAATAGGAGGGAATAATGTCTCTACAGATACACCCTAGGCCCTCAATACTAGTCGGTATACCTTGATTTATGGAGAGGTGTTCATGATGGCTCATCACAAAATGGATTTGAGAACTATATTAGTGGCATATACGGTCAGATGTTAAATAATTCCATATGATTTTTATAGTTATTTAGACACTTTAGAAATATTTATGGTGATTAAATTGAAAAATTTGATTAAGGGGATAATTAATGTAATGATGGATTATTTTTCAATTATAAGGCTTAATTGTTTATTATTATTTTTTTTGATAAGTTTAGTATGGTATTGATAGGTTTTCACAAAACAATCTAACTGTTGAACTGAGTGATATGTAATTTGATGGTCACTGAGGGTATTTTTCATGGTAATATGTTTTTTATAAATGGATTTGATGAAGGCACTTCCAAAATAAATTTTATTTAGGTGTCCCCCCAATGAATGTTAATTTTTTTATTGTTTTTTGGGATATGATTTTTTTTTCTGATGATTCACAAGGAAATATTCAATGATAAAAAATAAATTCCATTAAAAGGTGATCAAGGATGAAACCATTTACTTTTATGGGAATTTCCCTACATTAAGAAAACATAATAAGAAAAAAATCACTTCATAACACATCATCTCTACCGATTTTTTGATATTTACTTATGAGACTATAATTGATTCTAGTGACGTATCATGAGGTTAATTTTTGGGACGATGAAAATAGAATAGGTTTATGTCGTGTATTGTTAATGTATCTTTCTAGATGATTCCCAAATGTTCTGAATCATAATAGAGAAATAGTTAATGGCTACATTGTTTCCCTATATATGTTTACATAGAATATTATTGTGATCTAAGAAAATATTTTATCATACATTCATCCCTAAAAAATCTGATGAAATAGAATGAGGATAATTATAGAATAAATTGGATGATAAATATTTTTAATTAATTTTTTCTAGATATTAGCCAAAAATAAGCTGATGGTTGCCTATTTTTTACTATACACTAAAATGTCCTACACTCAGAATCATGATCCAAGGTAAATCTATTCATCATTTATATATGAATAACTACATGTAGATTCATAAATACAATCAACATTGTTTGGAATGTTGATAATTTCTGATGTTTATATATCATTCATAATATTATCAATGAAATGAAATGAAATAAATTCATTTATAATTCTAACTACTCATTTTTAGGTAAACCCAATACTTTTTAAGAGGTGGTTTTATTGGATTTTATGAATATTAATGCATAATGAAATATTTATTTCTATTTTACATTGACTTAACTCTTCACTAAGGGTAATGAACAATGGGGGAGATCGTATATCTACAAAATACTAATAGGATAGATAATTTTGGAAATGATTTTAATGTATGATAGTTTTTTTGTTTGAAATTGGAAAATACAATAGAGTGGAAAATATTAGTTGAAAATAAAGAAACCCTAAAAAATAATTTCTGAGGTAGATATATATGATTTCTGAGGTTTTATTTTTTCCCCAGTCCAATATTATCATGGGAAGGATTTTATTATAGACATTTTTTCTGATGTATCTAAATGTTTTGAGATAGTGGTACTTCAAATATTCAATCAATAATTATTGTTAAATCCATCAAGAAGGAACATTTCCATTATCTAATATTCTAAAGAAGCTAATATGTTATAATTTAACTCACATTAATAACTATAAATTCGAAAAAATTATTGAAAAATATTTTTTTCATTAGTAATACTATAAGAACATTAATTCCCAAAACTAGTGTATAAGATAAGAGGTAAAAAAGTTGTTGAATATTCAAGAATTTTTTTGGGAGATAATGTAAGGAATTTTCATTTGAAACATCATTATTATTTTTGTCATATTAATTTTTTTAAGACCCCAAATTTGATTTATCCTTATATAAATCTCATTGGTAAATAGAAAAAAATTATTGTGGAAATAAAAAATAAAATATTCTTGGGATTTGTGTGTTTTGAATTTTTAATTTATGTCCACTAAAAAGAGGAGATTTATAGAGTTGATAAATTTTCCTGATATTTGGAAAAAATAATATGAAAATAATAAAATTTATAGGTAATGAAAAAAACTATTCCATAAAAAAATTAACCAATAAATGGATTTCAAATTTGGTCAGAAATTGTTGATTATGAAATCTTGATATAAACTATTTCCATGAAAATTGTAGTGTAAATATACATGTCCTCTCAATGTGATAAGGGTGTTAATTAATTATTTTTATTAGCTTTTTGGTGAGAAAAATAAATCATTATGTGAAATTTGAAGATAATTAATCATTAATTTTATTGGAATCCATTGGTATTGGTTGGTATGTTTGTCTAAAAAACATTATATTTCACTAAATTAAAATGAAAACATTAAAATCAGTGCATCATATGAGTCATCCTAAGGATTTTATTATTTTTTTAATATTAAATTTTCATCCAAATAAAATTAATATTATTTATAATTGGGTATTAATAAAAATGGTTTGCTTCCATAAATCAAAATTTTCACTTTTAAACTCAATTAAATAATTCATTAGATTTATAAGTGAATTTAATATATTCTCAACAATTGTGTGTCCTTTAATGTGTTCATAAATAAAATTAACCTATCAATACCACCCATGAGAATTAAATTTCATAATCTAATAAGCATAAAATCATGTGGTTTTCAAGGATAAACGAATCTAAATAAAATATCATTCTAAAATAACATTACACCTTTTTTGTTATCTTGTAGAATATATTTTATACACTGATTAATGAAATTTAGTTATTCCTTAAAATTAGCTTATTTATGGTGTAATTTTATTTTTATAGTATTTTAGAAAAAATTAATTGACTATGTGAATTCATAGATACTCAAAACACTAATTTCTATATTTCAAGAGAGTTTATACTTAATTTTACACATGTTTTCTTCTATGAAATATTTAAAAGATTTCCTACTAATTTAGTGAAATTTAATGTTAAAAGAGTGGGATAAAATTATGTGAATGATAATTTTCTATAATATACATAAATATTTATTCATGTAGTTTATTAATATTGAGGTCTTTTACTGAGATCACATGTGTTCACTCTATTAACGTGTTATAACATATTAAATAATGATTCTGCTTTAAGATTAATTGGACTTATCCCTTCTATTTAGATTTTTGAAAATAATTTTCAACATAAAAGAAAATCGCCTTCACCATAAATACTAATTATCATTTATTACAATAGTGTAATGTATTTTTAAAAATATATTATACCATAGAGGATTCTTTTGAATGTTGACCTGATAAGCCTTTTGAACTCATAATATTAAACATTTTCACCTTGTTGTTCATATTTGGGGATAATTGTTAGTTATAATTATTAGATATGGGTCATTTTTTGGATAAAATTTATTTAATGGATACACAACATGTATAACTAGAAAAAATGGAAATGACGTATATTTTTTAGAAACCGTTTTCAAATTAATTGATATAAATTTTTTCCAATATTTAGAAAAAAATTTAATCTTCTAAGTGGTTAATTTGTTTTGAGTCTCAATTGATACATTGTGGAAAAAAATTCATATTTTTTAATTAATAAAATTATATTAGTAAAATATTCCATGTTTTTAAAAAAAAAATTGAATAAAATTATATTAATTAGATTTTAACTAATAAATTATACATTTAAATGTTTGGAAAGTATACACCAACTACTGGAAGTGAATTTTTTTTCCAAAAATAATGGATGATTAATATTTATACTAATATCTCAGTTAAAATTTATTTTAAAAAAAATTATTTTTTATGTGTTTAATTTGAATAATATATGATTTTATTTTTTAATAATAGTTTTTTTATTATAATGTAGAAAAGTCTATGTTATTAAAAGTTTTTAATGATTAAAAATTATGGAAACCTTTTCTAATTTTTTTTATATTTTATCACCCATTCAGAACTTGAAGACCTAATTTAAAAAAAACGTTTTGAAAGAGAAATCATTAACTTAATCATAAACAATTTAATGGGGGAATAATTTTTTATAACCAACTATTTATATTCTTTTTTATTTTCCAATTTGAGAGTTGTCAAAAATAATTAAACATGTTAATTGATTTTTTAAGGATGAAAAATGTCCTATATATGGGGAAATATTATGTGGAATAATTTTTTACTTGTTTTTCATATATATTTTATTAAATTATTGTTAATTTTAATAAACCTTGTTCTTTTAAGATAAATTTAACAAATCTTGTTTATTTTTCTCTATAAATCTTATTTTATTAAAATTTGAATGAAAATGTTTATTTTCGGTTCTTAATTGATAATTTATTCTTTTAATTAACATACATTTTTTAAATAAAAATATATTTACATTTTTTATAGTAAATTTATTAAAATTTATTTATGATAATTTTCATAATTTTATATTTATGTTTCAATATTTCAAATGTTCCATGTATATATTTTTAAAATGATTTTTTGAACAAATTTTATTCTCAATTATTATGGACTAAAAATATTTATTGAATATTATGTGATGTTTTATTATATTATGAATTTATTTTATTATATATTAATAAATTTCAAAAATATATTATTTATATTATTAAATTATTTAAAAATAATATCGATGAGTTTCTAAGAAAAAATTCCCTAGTATTGTTCCTTTTATGTATTTGATGAAGCATTTAGGGATGTGTATTGTTTTTAATCAATGCATGAGATGTTATGTGTTAAATAAGGATTTTTCTATAATATAAAACAAAATGTAACAATTTAAACTTATAAAATTTTATAACAGGACTCTAGTGTTAGTATTTGAAATAATTCACCATGTTTGGAAGAAACATAAAAGCTAAAAATTTAACAAAATTGAATAAATTTAATTTATAAGTATTTTGAGATGTTGCATATGTTTTTGTTGGAAAGAGATGGGTGTTGTGTAACATTTAAAAAAAATTGAAAATTAAAGAATTTTATTTATAATATATATTTTTCATATAT
This sequence comes from Viscum album, assembly GCA_963277665.1. Lineage (NCBI taxonomy): Eukaryota > Viridiplantae > Streptophyta > Magnoliopsida > Santalales > Viscaceae > Viscum > Viscum album. The sequence goes on along the minus strand of OY728163.1, from coordinate 1,795,720,729 downwards.
ATATATACATATGTTTTATTCAGGTTTATAACATTGTGTGATATTCCAGTGATTATGAATCATTTAAATGAGGAGGTGTTTAAGATAATTTTTATAGATAATGGTGATATATAATATTTTCCCCTTCTTAAAATTATTAACTAACCATGCATAAAATTTAAGACTTTGAAAACATTTAAGAGTTCGTAAATTTAAGATGTTGTTAAATTAGAGACAAAATAATTGTGGTTCACTTATCTTTAAAATATAGAGAAGGATAAAGGAAAGTCGATTCAATTAATCTAGTTGTTTGAAATATTATATACATTGTCAAGATATGTTGTTGGATATAAAAGTGAGTTTCAATTTTCATTCCATGTGGTCATTTTGAATAGAAAAAGATGAGGTATATATTGGGATGATGATCAATCTAATTAGTTTTTTTCCTATTTTAATTGTGGATGATAGTGAATTATGAAGGCTACCACATTGGGATATAGTATTCTTGGTTATGAGTCATAGATATAGGGTAATATTTAGGGTGTAGTTTTATAATTTTACTTGTGGCTTCAATATTATATGATTAATATGATAATTAACACTATGATGGTGGGGGTGGGGGTTATAAAAATATAAATATAGATACGATGATATTATGGATCTATAGAGAGAGGATAATTTACTTGAAAAAAATTCATCTAATAAATCATATATTTCCTATTTCTACTATATTAAAAATAATATTATACCTTATATAATACATGCCATGATTATTATATTCATATTTTCTAGGAAAATATCATTTTTCTTATCATTAAATATTTATATCAATATAATATTAATTTTCTGAAATCCTTTATATATTTATTCTGTTTTCCATGATAGTGAACATTTTAGAAATTTCTCAAGACGAATAATAGTTGGTCCTAAAAAATAAATAAATAACTACTTAATATCATATATTATTGAAAACCTTAGGAAATCAATTTTTGATCATTGATAGTAACATAATAGGATTAAATTATAATCGGATAATAGTGAATCCAATTTCACACATTTTTTTGGTGATGATAAATTCAACAGTTAGAAAATTAGATTATTTATAATGAAACAAATTAACCTCTTAAGATAGTTTAGTGGTTATACATTTACTTATTTTTAATCTATTCTAAACTCATATATTTCATATTTAAATAAATAACTTTTTAAAATTATTAAATGAAATATTCAAAGACTTAGAATCTCCATGTTAAGCAGTTTTAACAGTTGTTTAATGTTCCGTATATTTATATATTTTTCTTTAAACAGATTTCAATTATTATCTAAATATTATTGCATAACACAACTATTCTATCAATGATTAAATTTCATTCACATATCATTTTAATTCTTAATTTTTTTTTTAATTTTTTGGTTCACTAATATTTATTCCCTTAGGTTTGAATTTATAAAATCTCGATCGTTTTTTAATAAAATTCCCCTTTTGTTTTAATTATAATGTTTTGATATGCGTTACAGTAATAGAAATCACATGAATTCCATTAGTTTTTTATATATTATTTAAAATAACATTAATAATAATTAATGTTGATAACATGGACATTTAAATGTGATAACATGATTTTCATAAAGATATGGTTTTAAAAAATACAATTGTAACAAGCAAAGTATGTGGTGGCCACAACAAGTAGAATAATACTCTTTGACGCCCATTTTTCGGTGCATATGAGTGAAAAATAATCACTAGGATACCCTCTTGATCCATCCCAAGATTAGATCCACCATATTAAGCATGATTAAAACTATTTTCGGGAGAAGTTCCAGCTCATCTAGATCATAGCCCAAAACATGTTAGATCAAACAACCCCCTGAAAGTCACACAATGGCGCATCATACCCTCTGGGTGTATTCTAGTGTATTAAAGGTGTATTTATTTGGACCCTAGAAATATGAGAATGTACATTATTATTTATAGAAAAAGTTATTTTTTACTCTATTATGGTTACATTACAAGTGATTTTTATTATGATACAATAAGTCAAAAAAATATAACTAGAATTCAATTTCAATTAATGAATTTTTTTTGATGAAGTGATGTAATTATTATTAAATAAATTTTAATATAATTTTTTTAAATAAATATATATAAATAATTCATCATCATATTATTTTTACAAAAATTTAATTTTAATATTTTTTTGAAAACTCTTATTTATAAAAAACATAGAATTTCAAAATAAATATTAATTTTAATTTAAAACTTAAAATTAAAAGGTCAAGAAAATTATTTAAAAAAAATAAATATTTTTTTCTAAATCATAATTTTGAAATTATCCAACGGTGAATTTGTTTTAATTATATGATATTATTGAATTTTTAGGGAATAATTAAATATTGTATAAATATATGGTGTGTTTTATGACACCATAATGACCCAAGAGTGATTTAATAAATTTTAAAAACGGTATAGAAGAAAAAATATATGTTTACCCATTTAAAATGTGATTTTATTAATTTTTTATTAATATAATTAATCATTCAAAAGACATACAAAACAATTTTAACATTTCATGTTTTTAAAATCTTTTCTTTAAGAGTTTGACACATTTCCACAATAGAAAGGGTCTTATTATATTACTTTCATCTAATGTACTGATATAATAATGAAAACATCTATCATTTGGAAGAAATAATCAGAGAAACCTATGAGAGGGATTGTGTTTTTTATTACATTATTATATTGAACCCAAAACCAATGTTTGAGAAATAATAATGAAATCCCAAGTCATTTCCTCTGTAGAACCACCTAAGCTCCCATTTCAGTTAACCGAAAAACCTTGGAGATCATCCTTACTCTTCCATACCATCTCTCGAGTCCTCTAATGGTCCCCAAATATCTCAAGAAGCTCATTCCAAGAATTGGGTTTATACACTTAGTTAAGGGATCCTTTAATTATCTTTTTTATTAATGATTATTTATTAACTTATTACATCCATTTATAATTGCAAATTTTGTAATATATGATTACATATCCCTATAAAATCCCATTGGTGTCTAGATTATGTGATTCCCCTATCTGTCTCATCACCCCCAGTTTATGACTTTTTAACTAACATCTTTATGCTGCATATATTTCAATGTGATTTTCCATAAAAATAATTGTGTACTGAATACCATACAAATTTATTATCAATTGTGTTCACCGTTATTCTCATTATCTACTATGAATTGGGACATAATTTTATTTATTCCACACTCCTTTATCATAGACTAAAATATTATGATGAATAAACCAATGATCAATGATATATGTGGAACACTTAATAATTAGAATAAAATGAAAGTGATAGGTGCACTTATAATTATATAGAACACTATTTCATCATGTAATGATTTGTCTTTAAATAATAAATGTTGAGAATTAGAGTAAACATGATGTTGTTATGGTACTTTTCCTATCATGATATCTTTTATTTATGCCTTGACCTTTTTTATGATGTAGTGTTTTATTTTGATGAAACATTTCCCCATGTTTCCTTTATGATTATCAATATATCATTTCCCATGAGTCATGTTTTTCATTCCTACTTAATTTATACACTTTTAAATTTCATATTTTTAAATATGTATTATTTTCTACATGTTATTCAATTTTTATTCCCTTAATAGGATTTATATCTCACCATTTTCGTATACATGTTCCGAGGTTATCCCATGATGTTTTATGTATACACATGTTTAGTATATTTTAAATAAATATAATGTATATAATAATTTAATATGATTTTTAATGTACCTAATTCTAAAAGACACTGTACATATCGATCATTCATGTTCTATTAATTATAATATTATTTAATAAATTGTCTATTATTTTAAAATAAAGGTAACGGTTTTCTTAGTATGTATTAATGGAATAATTTTTCAATTTTTATGGTTATGATTAGAAAATTCAAGAAAAATACATATGGATAAGATTAAATATGAGAAAATAATCCCTTATTTTTTAAGTATACAATACATGATTTATCAATCAAATACAAACCTATATAGATACTACATATTGATTTAGATCTAGAAATGTTTTACATAATCAAAAAACCCAAAACACCACATTGAGCTAGACTCAACTGGGAATTTGTGAATGACAATGAGCATTGTGGAACACCTGTTTTGACCCTTTCGAGGGAAATGATTTCATAAATTTATAATCTCATTATAAAACATTATTAAATGGAAAAAATTTCATAAGATTATATATTAGGTAATAGATCATGGATATCATATATTGAAGCCATAAAATTCAAACATTAGGAAATACAAATAATTTATAAGTCATGAATTTAATTTCTTGGTATTCCCCTTAATGTGTTTAATAATTTAATATAATAATCCAAAATTCTTCTTTTATTCTAGCCAATGGACATAAATTGGTAGAATCAGGTAAACAATCAATGCGACAGACCATGTTGAGAAATCCCAAACAATATGGCCAAACCAATGTGAGAAGGAATCATGAACATCACGATGAAACTCTCTCAGACGACTTATGTTCTAAATAGATACTAAGATTTGGTGGAGTGTAAAAGTCCCCCTAAGAGAGAAAAAGATAAAATTGAATCCCAAATGTGAAAAAGGACACTGACATTCAATGGACCATCGGATTCCATTATCATGGAACAATAGATCTAATAAATATAGAGGATATACTATATCCTTCAATGATATAATAAATAAAAGGGTTTACATGCTATTTATATTATGGAGGGAGAAGATGATTATTGGTGGACACTAATCATGGATACAATTCTTGTGGAAGATATCAATATTATGGTGTGTAAAGTATTTTGGAATCAGTTTTTTGATAAATATTTTCCTCGTTCTCACCGACATAAAATGGCATGTGAATATCATGACTTCAAAAATGAAGACGACGAATCTATTGGTGAATATGAGAAAAAAATCACCTGACAGAACTATAAGAATATGGACCTAATGTTACAACTCAATGAAAGGTTTACCACTTCATTGGTGGGATAAAACTTTTTATATGAATATCCATGGTGCCTTGAGATGTTGATATCTGTATGAAAATTTTTCATTGTTCCCTCAATTTTATATGGATAAGAGTTACTCCCTAGGGTATCACTAAAATAAGAAGTGTAATGTTTGGTTTAATTTTTATGGTCTTTTGGATTAATCTATGGTTTTAATAAACTTCAACACCCCACTTCTCAAATGCGCATAAAGAGGAACCTTAGAAACTACATAAGGGTGTGAAGAAAATCTTTTCTTTTGACATGGAAGGGCACCAAGCTAACGATTTCCGACATGATGAATCCACCAATGTGATGGATGAAAGGAATTCAATGGTAAACCCTTAGTGAATTCTTCATTGTACAATGTACAAGGAACTAGGGACCTTTGAGAACTAATTCCCTAATAAAAAAATTTCAGTTACAACCAACAACCTCTAAGATAGAAAGGGTGTTCTTTTTTCCCCACAAATGTCAAGGAGGATCCTAACAATGAATGAGTGATATGTACAATAGTTATACATTCAATAATAATAAAAATTGTGATTTTGGTATTACTCATTATTTTATATCATGAATGTTTAGATGAATTATTCAAACACCACTACAAAGCATGGAATTATAGCAATCAGTGAATATAGATAATGGGAAAATTATTTCATCCCAAGTAAAAAATTCCTACACTATAATTTTTTTCATTGTACATCACAAAATACATTTTCACACTCTCTTTTCTCAAATTTGATTTCATTCATGGTATGAACAAAATTTTCCTATATAAAGAGATAATAAAATGCGGCGAAAAGCAAATCACCCTTCATATTACAAATCGACCCCTCATTATGTACAACTAGAATGAGGATGATGAATATTCTTTCACACCAACATCTAAAGCATAGTTATTATATTCTTATATGAAATCGTATCTAGCCAAAATGATTTAGTATGATGAAAATATAATTCTTTATTAGATTCCCATAATTATGTAATAAACTGATATAATTTGTGAATAATTTCATGATCTTCCTCCTAGATGAGAGTTTGTGTATTCAATATAACAAATACTTATCGTGTTACCACTATACAAGACTTCATATAGAATAGATGTTGTTAACCATTAGAATATTAAAAAAATAATATAGAATAATATGGATGTAAGGGTTAATATGCACAAGTGCTTCACCATGTGGTGCACCATTCCTCTTTATAATGAACAAGGTTAGGTCAACACACCATTTCACTTATTATTGTGAGCTAAAAAAGATCACGATAATGAAAAAGTATCATCTACCATGGATTTATGACTTGTTTGATCAGAAAAATGGAACCCAATTATTATTAATGGTTGATCTGTGATTGGGATATTATGGTGGTGGGGTGAATAAGGAGTATATCCCCAAGAAATATTTTTGTTCAATGTATGGGTATAACGAGTTTTTAGAAATTCCATTTTCACTCACCAATTCTAAAACAATCTTCAAGGACATGATGGATAGATTCATTATAGAGTACATTTTCAAATTATATTTAGTCTTATATATCTTATTATAATAAACTCTAATCAAATTGAGGATAATGATGAGAATATGTGTACTATTCTAAAGGCATTTTGAAATAAAAATACCTATGCCAAGTACAATAAATTTGAGTTCTAGTTGAAGGACATCTCGTTATTTGGGAATATCATCCAAGTAGTGGGATATCTATGGACCCATCAAAGGTATAATAATTTTAAGAAAGATTGAGACCAAAAACTAGGATATATATACTTTTTTCCTTGATTTACCAGGGTATTATAATAAATTTGTGATTAATTTCTCTTGATTTTCAAACACTCTAACTATGATAACTCAAAAGGGATAAATGTTTTTCTAAAATGATGAATGAGAAGAGATCTTAAAGTATCTAAAAAGGATACCGATAATCGGGGGTATCCTCACACTACCGCCAAATGGATACCATTTTGTAGAATTCAACGATTCCTCAAAATAAAGGACTAGGTTGAATTTTAATGGAGAATGAAAGGGTCATAGAATATTCTACAAGGTAGTGGTAGGACCACAAATAGAACTACCAAAATCATGATTTGTAAGTGGGTACAGTGATCTCCTCTTTTAAAATTTTGTGGCATTATCTATTTGGGTATTTGTGTGAATGATATAAATATCACAAAACCCTCATGTTTATATTAACAATGAATGGTCCGAATAAGTTCCATTAATTGTAGTTAGAGCTGATTAAAGAATATGACTTCTCAATACACTACCTTCCATGAAAAAGAATAATGTTATAGATTCTCTATGTATATGAGATCCAACACTTATATCATTGTTGAGAATTTAGAGGGATGTTATCTTCGTATACATGAAAAGGATAGACATGGGCTTCATAAAGGAACGAACATCATCAATCATTCCCCAAATTATTACACAACAATCACTTTTGGGGAGGTTAGTGGTTTCAAAAAGAGATAATATGAAAATTCATAATAAGGTAGAAGAAATAGGAAAAGGTAAATATTTAAAGATCAATGTTATTAAATATGGATTTGTTAGATATTGGTCAAGAATATTTATTTCATCAAATACCAAGTTAAAGATGGAGTTGTTGGATGATGAACATAGCTCCACCTTCCCTATCCATCATGGAAAAACAATGATGTATCGAGATATCCAAGAACACTATTGGTGAGGAAATATGAAGGAAGATATTCCAGAATATACATTAAGGTGTCTTTTATGTTATTTTGTGATAACAAAATGGAAAAAATCCAAGGGGATCACAACAAGAAATTACTATATTTGCAACGAGTCATTTTCTATGGGGTCTCCTCATAAAAACTCATTTGCGATGGGACCCCATCACAAATTTCCCTTTGCTAAAAGGGTTTGATAAATATAATTTTTTTAACGAGATGTAATATAAAATACTATTTAAGACGGGCCCGAATCCCGCTCTAAAATTTTTTCCCAAGGATTTTTAAAAACCATATTATGAAATCTCGTCATAAATACTATCTATGACAGGTCCACATGCCGCTGAAAATTTTCGTCCCAAGGATTTTAAAAAACCATATAATGACAGCCCATCATAAATACTATTTTCTATTGGAATATGGGGCATCTCAAAAGGACCCATCACAAATAGATTAAAAATAATTAAAAAAGATTATATTATTATTATTGTTATTGTAAATAATAATAATAATAAAAATACTAAAAATAATAATGTAAATTATTTTGATATTATAATAATATTTAAATATTAACATTAATATTATTAAAATATTATAAAAATATTAAATATTAATAATAATAATAATAATATAATATTAATGAAAATTAATATTAATAATATATTATTCTTTTAATTATCAAAGAAAAAATAATATGAATATTATTAATATAATGAAAAAATTAATATAATGTAAAACCTCAATATTCAGAAAAATAATAAAAATTAATAGAAATAATAAAAAATAATTAATAAAAAAATATATAAAAATAAAAAAATAAAAAAAATTACTCAATGTAATAAAATAATAAATAATTAAATATATTCTAAATAATAAAATATTAATAACAATATAAAAAGTGCCTTATATACAAATGTAAATAGTTAATATTAAAGATAATTACATTCAAATGTTTTATTATAAAATATCAACACATCACTAAGTGGTTGGGTATTACGGAGGGGCTAGAGGAGATGCTGGAGGGAAATGCATCCATTAACCATGAGTCTCACATCAAATTTACTCCATCTGTTCATGGTGGTGTAGCTGCCATCAACATATACCATCCTTCTGCTACCACTGAAGTCATTATAGCTCTTTTCACTATTGTTGTTGCAAATTCTATTAACACAAACCTTCTAAATCCATACACATACTCTCAATAAGATCACATTAATCTCACAACTCCTCATGATACATAATAGTAGATTATGTTGATGACACTGCATGAGCTCCTCTCATGATGGATGCCGACATCTTAGTGGTTACAATATAACTCCCAAACATCAATCAAGATCCGATTTGATTAATTTGGTCTTAGAAAAATACTATAAAAAATATAATACAATTTAATTTTCATTTCTTGTAATATATAATAATTAATATTATTTCATAGTTATTTATTGTATTTGTTTTAAAATATATACAAATCGACACTAATTGCTAATTTTGTATTCAAATTACCAGTTATTATTGTTAATTAAATCAATTTTAAAATAAATAATACAAATTATGAGTGACCTAATTTCTAGTGGATTGGAGGTGGCTCATTTGGCCAATGTCTAATATTCATGTAAATTTCACCCACTCAGATCACTATTAAAATTTTTCTCTGACATGTGGTTATCCACTTTTGTATACACGAGAATGGAGAGCAGTGCAGTAAGGTCTCCCTGCTCTCCATTCTCATGCATTAAAATATGGATACTTGTACATCGGAGCATATTTTTTTTATAGTGATTTTAGTTGGAGAATGATGCGAGGAGGAGTGCCATCCAAAAAAAAGAGAACCTTTTTCTTGACGGCTCATATCCTTGCTAGTTTCTTCAACTGAAATCCAGATGAAAAATATGACCGACATACACATATCCATTTTTGTATACACGATAAGGTAGTGAAGGGAGGCCTCATTATGATGCTCTCCATTTTCATGCATACCAAAATAGATGTATGTATACGTGATTATATTTTTTCATTGTTATTTCAGTGGTTGAATGTTGCATGAGGACGAGTCATTGGGAAAAGAGTTATCACAAATCCACTGAAATTGTGCCAATTTATTAGTAATTATTACTATACTATAAATTGTGTAGATTTATTATAATTATTCTAATTATTTTTAATTATTATAATTTTTTCTAATTATTATAATTCATTATAGTTATAATAATTATTGATATTTATGCCTAATTATTTCTATTTATTAATATATATTTCTACTTATTACTAATTATTTTTATTTATTACTAATAATTCCTTATTATAACTAATTATTTCTGATTATTACTAATTGTTAATAAATATTCCTTATTTTTACAATTTATTCCAATTTATTCCGAATTATTACTCATTATTAATAATTAATACAATTTATTAAAATTATTAATAACTGTTAAAATTTATTTCTAATTATTACCAATAATTACAAATAATTACTAATTGTTAATAAATAATACAATTTATTACTAATTACAACTAATTATTGATAATTACAACTAATTATTACTAATTAATAAAATTTATTACTAATTATTACAAGCTATTACTAATTATTACAATTTATTACTAATTATTATAATTTATGACTAATTATTGTTTTTTATTCCTAAATATTTCAAAATATTACTAATTACATCTAATTTTTACTAATTATTTCCAATTATTTCTAATTATTACAAATTAATTCTAATTTTAACTCATTATTTCTAATTATTACTAATTAATACTAATTATTAAAAATTATTCCTATGTATTCCTAATTATTACTAATTATACCTATTTATTTCAAATTATTTCTAATTATTATAAATTAATATTAACTATTTGTAATTATTACAGATTATTACCAATTATTACATATTATTACAATTTATTACAATTTTTTACTAATTACCGGTAATTTTTACAAAATTTTCCAATTTACTAATAAATATTACAATTTATTATAATTAATACCATTTATTAAAAAATACCACAAATTATTAGTTATTATTATAATTTATAACTATGTAATACAATTTATTACAAATTACCACTAATTATTACTAATTATTAAAATTTATTACTAAATATTACATTTTTACTAATTATTACAATTTATTGTAATATTTTACTAATTATTACGATTTATTTCTCACTATTATAAATTATTTAAATTTATTACATTTTATTACTAATTATTTCAGTTTATTACTAATTATTACAATTTATTACTACATATTACAATTTGTAACAATTTATTACTTATTATTACAATTTAGTGAAAAAAATTAAAAAAATTAAATTTATTAAAGTTAATACAAATTTATAAAATTTATTACTAATTTTTAAAATCTATTATATATTATAATCATGGGTGTATGCAGCATTACATGTCACCACCTATGAGTGCCACGAAAACTAATTCTGTGTTACCAACTATCAGTGACCCCTCGTGTTTCTATATCCACCTTCGCATAACTGTGACCGATCATCAAGCATATGGTTCCTTGAATCCATCTTCATCCCCTCGCTTCCATCCAAATCTATATCCCAATCATCCCATATTTATATTGAAAATCCACTTATTCTCTCCACAGTTTAGTCATCAACATTAGGTATCCCTGATTCTACGACGAACATTCTTTCCCTCTTGTCTTTATCCCCACCAATTCAACCTTTATCTTCTACCGTACCATTTTATGGTTACCCCGTATCGTCCACCTCTAAAGATCCACTGCAACAATATTTTATAACCCACCACAATTTACGAGTAAGCCCGAAGAATAGGGATTTTCGATTTCTTCGACTCTTCCGATGAATAAGAAAGCGTTTACATTCCTCGGCTCTGTCATTTAATGTAAACCTTCGACTGCCTATGGGTCACTATGTTCGACGATCAGAATCACCTCTAGAAAAAACCAAACTACTACAAATTCATCTTCTACAATCGGAAACCCTAAACTACTCATTCGGCTGACGGCGGTGTAATGGTGATACAAACTCACACACTATCCTCCGTTCCTTTTCAAGTAGGTTCAGATACATATGGGCGTCGGGACATCTCTCTGTAATGGTAACATTACTTTTAGTATCAACCAATATTTTCATCCACAATAGTCAACTGACTCGGTAATTTTGATTAACGAGGATCCGCACGAGCGGCTACTCTTGACAAGGGATCGTCTTCTTCATTGGATAATTAATACTCATGGAATATTCACTCAACTATAAATTCGATTATAATTTAAGACTAGCCTATTCCTACATTGAGGTATTATAATTTTTTATCACCTATTATTGATATGTTTTTAGAATAATGTATTCAACATCAATAGGTATGTGATTTTAGGTTACAATATATATGATTCTAAAGTTTCACTAATTTTACTCATACAATACCAATGAATTCTAATCTTACTGGTTACCTAACTACTTGCAGTTACCACACTCTCGAGTTTCTAATACACTAGAACATGTCATACAACTCAAGTATGCCTATATAATTTTATTCAATACATAACTTCCAATGTTTTTTTAGCTGTAGCTTCCACTATTTAATACATGAAACTATCCTATATCATTTTTAGTAGTTTTATAAACCCATGATATTACATCATTATTCAGTTTGTTGTCTTCCTTCAAAATGTATATTACATTGCCTTTACTATCGACTTTTCATTATATGGTTTCATTGCACACCTTGAACAAATACTGCTCGTGGAATTTAGGCTCAAATATTCACTCATTTATAATGGAATAGAGAACCAATCCAACATTAAGGTATTATAAGTTTTCACGCCAATTATTGAAATATTTTCAAAATAAAATTTTCAACATCAATATATAAGTGATTTCATGTTACCATATATATGCTACTAAATTCACACCATGTTTACTTATATAATATCAATGAACTCTAATCTGACTGCTTACATAACTACTTGCATTTACCAAACTATTAGCTTTTAATACACCCAATCATATCACAAAAATCAGGTATTCCTATCTAATTTTATACAATACATAACATCCACTATTTTTAGTTGTAAATTACACTATTTACTACATGAAAATTTCATGTATCACTTTTTAATAGTAATTTAAAGATATGAAATTACATAATTATCCATTTTGGTATCCAAATTCACAATGTATTCTAAATTTCCATTACTTCCCAATTTTCATAAAATAGTTTCATTACCCATCTTGACATTTATATATAAATAAATAAAATCCAAACATGCATTTCCCTTCAAAATCTGGAGATGAATGTTTTCATAGGAGACTATTTATGAAGGAACGACACAATTGTCACTTTACAATTATGTCCAGTTCTAACATTACTATGATTCTAAATGTTTTCATTAATTTTATAACCTTCTGTTGTCAAATGAAAAGTGTCACTAGATATTTGAAATTCATCAATGAAATCTAAAAATCTCTATCATAACCTATCAAGTGAACCGCTGTCCACAAATGGCAGGGAAGATTGAGTCACATGCACGCCATTAAAAACTTTTTTTATCCATGGTAAAGTCTATTTTAATGTGAATGTCTAAATCCATATAATTATAACTACTTTACAGACAAAGTGAATGTATTATTTTTTTGCTACTTCACCTATAGTGCATCAATAATCTGAAACTCGGACAACATTTGTCGGAGGATTACAAAAGTGAAATCAATGACTGCATGCCGTCTAACAATATCCTATTTTATTCTATTTGTATGATGACAATATTCTATGAAGAAAAAAAGTTAGGCCACACAACCGATCTATTCAACTTCTAACAGTTTCCTTGATACTTTTAGAAGTGATCATGACTAATGAAAAGAATATGTCGGATTCATCACCTACCTCCTCAACAATCTAAGTATTAATCATACAGTTTGATATTTCTATGGTCATTACCAAAGTGTCACTTGATTCAATTTACTGTACATACTGGTATATATTAACTTGAACTAATCATGGGGACTATAGTATTATATCATGTATATGATTATTTTCAAATTTAACACAACTCTATAGAATCTCTCACACACACACATTAATATAGATGTATTTAATATAGAATACTATACTGTTTTATATAAATACATCAAGAATCATGGAAACAATCATTTCATCCAGAAACATAAATATTTGATAATTCAGAAACATGTTTCTACATAAATAGTGTTATAAAAAATACAGAGAACCATACAGGTATATTAACGAAGATGAATAAATACAAACAACAATCAGTTCTGTATTATTTAGGAATGTATTTCTAATATTCAGTTGGATAGGTAAGGACACTCAGTACCACAAGAAATCCTAGATAAAATGATTTACTGTATTCACTCATTCATCATTAATGCTATAACAAAAAGAGAGTCAACTACCCACTACTACGAATGGTTTCTGGATAATAGCCTCTAAATTTTTTCCTTGTTCACTCTCGATATTATGATATTGGTGACCTTTGTAACATCTATTAAAACTATCATTCTTTAATTTGGTTCAATGGTACAAATAGTAAATTTTGCAACAATCAAAACCCATGTTTTGATACATGCTGTTCTAGGGGAATGATTTCGTTGAACTTTATACTGATGTGTCCACAGTACCAAAAAATTTTGTTCATCAATCCAACTTCAATAGAGGACAAAACATTCCAAGAACATGGTAATGTTTACAACTCTATGTTTTCATTCACAAAAATGGGTGGGATGATAGATAGGTCATTCAATATGGTTCAACATCTATCTATTTTTAGATTGAATGTACAAAACTACCATCGAATAGGTAGAATATGTCTACCATATGGACACCCACCATGATTTGAAAAATTATACATCTACGAGACAATACATGAATGTCAAAGTAAGATTTGAGAGATTATTCATCTCTTAAACTATATATTATGTACTTTATTTTCAAAGCTTTCCAAATTTTGTATTAGGAAAAATACTACATGCATCTCAAACAACCTAAATGTCCAATCACATATTAACTGCAACATAGTCAAGAATCAACAACATATGATTCAGGAAATCAACGATTTAGCTCGATAATTAATAAGTGAAAATGATGTTCATAATCATTAATAGGTTCCAAATTTAATACATTGTCTACTGAAAAAATGTAAAATAAATCCCAGGACATATAACATACTAAAATAATTCTAAGATTGCAATACTTATTGTCGATGATGTCAATGTTCTCAACCAAGAGTTTTATATTATTATTCAATCCAAAATGGGTGATCTTAAAATAATTGATGAGAAACACAAATTTTATCATCCATTACAATACCCCTTGACTTTCAAATGTGTCAGTGATGGAAACTTTCTCAAAAAATTTCATTTCCCAAATCCATTCACAAAAAGTTCGAAACTGAGTTAGTATACAATGAGTGAGTACTTTTTATTCACTTCACGTTTATGAAAATGATTCCCTAATTCTACTAAATTCATAAAGAATGATGCAACCATTTATTATCGATTCTTATATGATGATTGAGTCTTAGATACTATCATTCATTTGCTTTAATCTAAAAAGAATGAGTGTAAATATGTACAATGTGTAGAAAAATGCCTTTCTTAGAGGCAACAGAGAAGGGTATTCATGTGAGTAGAGTATCATTTTACCTTCAACATTTATTGGTGATACAAGGTATATGATCCAAATTTACCAATTTGAAATATCTATTTTAATTGGGCTGTGTATCCAGATTTTTTATGACCATTACATTTAACACTACGTGGGCTGAGATTACACGATATCATTGAAATAAGAATCGTTTCCCAGTAGACTCCCCTAATAATTTTATCTCGAGTTTTCAATATTTTGTTTGATAATATAATGGAATATTTAAAAGAATGTTGTTTCATTGTAAATTCAAGCGAAATTATCGATCTATGTAGTTACTACTAATATTTATAAGAATATTCTCTCAAATTATACCATCCTTTACTAATTATAACTTTTTCTCGTGTAGTTGTCTGAACCATAGAGTTTAAAAAGCGTGGCCTTCCTCATGTGCACATCATATTATTTCTCTAATGATAAAACATTGTTTACACTGCAACTGTTGTTAATAAATAAGATTGTGCTGAAATTCTAAATAAATGTGCATACCAATGACTACATTAGGTTCACAAATGTTTTATTATCCATGGCCATTTTGGTGTTGCGGACTGTTCTTCACCATGTATGATTAATGGAAAATGTACAAAATATTTTCCAAGAAAATTTGTTGGAAATATGATAGTTGATGATGATGGTTATATTTTTTATCAGATAAGGGATGACAAAAAACTATACTAAAAAATAATGTGCCTTTGAAAAATCATGTTATCGTACCATACAATCCAGTTTTTTAATTAAAGTATCATGATCATCCCAACATTGATGTTTTCAATCATTTAACTTCAATCAAAATCCTATTTATGTATATTAAAAAAGTAAAGGATTGTGCAATAACAACACTCTAAAAGGTGAACAACATACACTCTCCAGAAAATAATATAGATGAGATAAAGATGTATTATGACTATCGGTACATATCTTTTTTGTGAGGCAACTTTGAGGTTTTTTATATGATATCCATTATTGATATCCACCAGTTGAGTGTTTAAATTTCAATTTACCATGAATTAATTGTGTGACCGACTTTGACAATGATATCATTGGATGTGTATTAAATCACAGGAATAGTTTAGAAACAATTCTGACCACTTTTTTTGAAGCAAATATAATATTCATATGAGGAAGAGGTTTAAATTTTTTAGATTAACCAACTAGATATTTCTTCCAATCTCAAGACATGAAATGGTGTCCCTAGAAGCAGGTATTTTCTATTGGAATACTATAAGACATGCCTCAAACCACTTGAAATTTCTACTACCTGAGAATACTTATAAAGAAATAAATGGTTACAGATCGTATGAATATATAAAAACAGTAAACAAAATCCATCATGGTACATTTAGAGAGGCATGTTGTGGTATAAGACTACTGATAATTGATAAATAGTTAATGGAATTTATGAAATAAGTCTCATCATAGGGAATGGGACAACAAGTCAGCAGGCTGTTCACAATCATGATAATCTCTAATAACATATCTCACCCAGAAATTTTCTATGATGAAATGAAAGACATACTATAACAAAACATATTATATGCCCAATGAGGGACCATAAAAATACTAGGTCCACACTTTATCTTGTAATTTCTTCATTTCTCAACATTTATGTAATGACAGTGTTTTAATCTATATTGTACATGCTATCATTTGGACTTAATGCACTATACATCTGTGGAAAAGAAATAATGATTATATTGCAGTCCAAATAATTCCCACGATTTCTGTCCACATATTAATACTAAATGAATTCATTTATTTTATTCTATAATACTCTATAAAACTATTACACAGTTTCATATATCAATAATACAAATAACATTTCAATCTACATCATACATTCTATCATTTGTACAAATTACAATAAACATATCTTCAGTGATATTTACTATATTGCAGTACAATAATGTCCCGCCATTTCTGTTCACATGTTAATAATAAACTCAATTTAATTTTTACTTTTATATAAAACAAACATGAACACCAACACTAGAAACAACAAGTGATCCTATATTAATATTCTTTTGATAATTTTATTACACGATTTTGTAAAAAACAACCACTTGTTATAACTACTTATTCTATAATATAACTATCATATGGTTAATAATTTCTAATAATGCTGATTAAAAAACATGATTAGTACTGGGTTCTCTCTATTCAGTTCATTATCTAGTGTAGTTTCTTTGTTTAAATTACTCTAAGCTGTTGTAATGACTATGTTGATGTTATTTTGTATTACTATTTACCAATATTCCAAAACATTATATATTTAATACTCACTAATAAAAAGAGACATACATATTCTTTGATATAAATAGAGTACATTTAATAGAGAAATGGAATAGATCTTCAGTTAAATCTCCATATGCAAGTTCAAGATTCTTATTTATATATAATTACAAATTTTTTAGTTGCAAAAGAAATAAATTACAATAAATAATCACTTCTACCAGAGTACACCAGTTTACATAGAATGATTACATATGAACAAAAATAGGTGATGGCTACCATTTTGCCTTCACTGTCTAATGATTTGGGTTGGATGGTTCTTCTTCTTTCATGGTTTTGATGAAACATGTAAAACATTCATCTGGAGAGTATTATCATCCTTTTTTCAAGCACATGGAACTATTTTACTTGTTGATTCATCGAGTGGTATAGCATCTCTAATGATTTCTCTCAGATGAACAAGACATTTTAAATTCAATATTCTAATATACATTATTAAACATTTAGTTTGAAATATTCAGTAAGGTAGTGATATTTCTTATCATTTACACATGAAAATGATCATTATTTGGAATGAGGCATCTATGATTCAAATGTACTGATTTGATTCTCTAGGCTCT
The DNA here is from genome assembly GCA_963277665.1 of Viscum album. NCBI lineage: Eukaryota > Viridiplantae > Streptophyta > Magnoliopsida > Santalales > Viscaceae > Viscum > Viscum album. The sequence goes on along the minus strand of OY728163.1, from coordinate 1,795,702,512 downwards.
ACTCTAAGGTACATTATGACGGTCAAAAATTATAATGATCAAAATTTTACATTTGGTGGTGTAACATTTTCCTTGGGCGGAGATATCATGAAAATACTACCTACTATACCAGGAGGTAATATAAATGAAAATGTCATTACATTTTTAAGCTTGTATATATGTAGAATCACTGTCGGGTGTCATATCTTGCAAGGAACATGTGATTACATTGTACTAATTATATTCATGAAGTAGTTTCATTATATGAAATTGTAAAATGGACTTTAGATTACGGTGAATGTTAAATTGAATATACAGATTATGGTGAAGAACTAATTCAAATTATGTCACCAAATCTTATTATTGTCATCGATAATTCCATGGTTGCAATTGTAAACAATATATATCTGAGTATTAGTGAATCAAATGGTGACCATACCTATTTTAAAGAGCATGAAATTTTATCTCCAACTCATGATGTCATTCAAGAAGTAAATGAATATATGTTGACTCTCAGAAGATTTGAAAACAACCCTCACTTTAGCATAAACTCTATTTGAAATTCATGTTATGATATAGACATGGCAGAAAATATTTACACATATGACAAGTTAAATTGTATAAACGTTTCTGGGTTGGCTGACCTAAATTTTTCTCTACAGGTTGGTGTTCCAATTATTTTCTAATGAAATGTTGATCAATCTTTTTTTGTGTAACGAGACTCGTATGATTGTTTCACAGTTTGGTGAACATGTCATTGGAGAACATGTCTTATGTGGATGTCATTCGGGTTGTTCTGCGTTCATTAAAAGACTAACTATGACTCACTCTGATGTTATATATCCATTCAAATTCAAAAGAATACATTATCATTTGAAATTCTTGTCTGTGATTACAGTTAATAAAAGTCAGGGCCAATCATTGTCTTCAGATGGGTTATATCGTGGGAAGCTATTGTTCACTCATGGTCAATTATATGTTGTAGTATCTAGGGTCACATCAGAAAATGGTTTTAAAATTTATGTTTGTCACACACATGAATTATTTTAAAGTTAAATTTGATTTAATTTCTATTCATTTTTTTGGGGGTTTCCCAATCTTTTTATAGAGGAATAGGTGAGTTTTCGTGAATTGGTCCAAACTGTGATCCCAATTTCATATTTACAAATACATTTCTATTCCTTTATAACTCCATAACATTTCAAAATTTTTCATCCCTTACAATTCCTACTTGTCATCCCCTAACCTATGAGCACCAAAAAACTAAATTGAACCATTTAGAAATCAATAATCATGGTGGAGTTTAGTTTTTAATTAAGGGATTGGGCCAGCCCGAAAGTCCATTTCCTACATTAAAAATAATTTTTAATTCTTTAATAACTCATTTTATTTTTATGTTTTTTGGGTGATTCCAACTCCCACTCGAGGCCACTTACCTTATTCGTTCCCCAATTCTCTCCTCACACAATTTGGAGATCAGTATAATTGAAAAATTGCTCGAAACGTATCGGGATTTCACAAATCGCCCTGATTTGATGAGGTATATTGATCCTTTCATAACTCCTATATTTACGCTTTTTGCCCAATTATAGTTCATACATGACCTCCTGATCCTTGTTAGAAACTCCCTTAAATTTTAAACTGTTTTAAAATTCATATTCTGGTGGGTTTTTGGTCGTTTTATTCATGATTGTTTTGGGTAAGTTTTTCTCTCTTCAATTCCTTCCTTATCAATAGGGTTTCCCCCCGCTTTCATATATTAGTTGAGTTTCCACATGTTAGGATTCGTACCTAGGGTTAGATTTGGGGTATTTTTGGTGAAATATTATGGTTTAGGGTTCGTTTTCACTTGTGGTGCGGTAGAGGTGCGGTTGAGGTTTCACACTAAGATTCAAGTGTTTTGACTCAAAAGGTAGGTGGTTCCAAGTGTAAAAAATTATTTATTTTCTAGACTGATGTATTTACTCATTTTCAATATTCCTAATATGTTGGGTGTGATCTGAAATCTGTTTATGAATGATTTGGTTAAGTGCTAAATTTTTGTAGTTGCTTTTTAACTTGAAATTGGGTGTTTTCATGTGTAACTCATGGGGTATTATTTGGGTGTATTTTATAAGTTTTGGAATTGGTTTACTAAATCTTGATTGTCCTGAGAATTCTTTTTTGGTAATTTATTCGTGTCATGTGGTCCTAAAAAAGGTTTTTTAATATGTTTGATATGTAAAACAGTGTTATACTTGTTGAGATCATTTTATGAAAATGTGTGTTTTTATTTGTATCTTATGTGGTATTATTCACGTTTATTTTATAACACTTGAATGTGGTTTTATAAATGTATCTAGGGCTTCCAATTATGTTTTTATAGGAATTGGTATGGTTTTGGTCTTAAATGGTGGTTTTGAAATGGGTTTTGTGTGCAAGGCATAGTTACACCCCTTGAGTTTGTTTTATGAAAATTGTGAATGTTTTGTTTGGTTAAACAAAGTATGTAAAAGGGTTTATATGTACTGTTTGGGGGGGGGGTTGTTCACCTAATATGGGTTTTTGAATTGTATGACAGTTATTTAAGAAGTCAAATATTTTTTTGAATGTTTTATAATGTGCTGAAATGTTTTATAAAATGGAATGAGAGCTGCAAAACATGGTTGTGGGCTGTTTTGTGTGAGTGTGTTGTGAAAAATAAATTCTATTGATGAAATAGGTATTATATGATATTTGAATGGGATTTTATGTGAGTTAAAATATCATGGAATGTTTTATAATTTTTAAAGGATTTTTGGAAGTGTTAAAGAAATGTGAAATGTGTTGTGGGCTATTTTGGAGTGAGTCAGATTTCAAAATCAATTTGAATGAAAAGTTGACTTTTGTGACTTCTGTGGTATACATGTGGGTGGATTGGTGAATTTGTGATATGGAAATGATATTTTCATGGGCAAATTATGTTTCTTTACTTGTAGAACTGGTTTGAGCATAAAGGGAAACTCTGGTATCTAGGTGGGTGGATGTGTACTAGTATGCTTGTGAATCCGTGGGGTTTGGCCTCAGTTTCACTTAGCAAGATTGACACTAAAAACTTTAGCTGAACCATGATGATGATGATGGAGGGCCAATAGGTTATGGGTATGTTCCTTACTAGTGGATCGTGCATGAGAACAGATATTTTTGATGGTTATTCTCACCGAGATACGAGGTACCTGGGACCCACAATGAGCTAGTGCCTAGGGGTTATTTGCAATTGTTTGTGCTCATTAGATCATTTATACATACCATTTCCATACAGTATATTTGGATGGAGAATTTATTAGCTTTTTCATTTATTTTAAAATAGTTTATTCTTTAAATTATCCCACTTGAAAACTGATTTTTTTAAGTTGCATGCTTTAGATATTGTAACTAGAAATTTCATGTTTTTGAAAACTTGCATGCATTTAATCTTTGAATGTTTATCACATGGAATCTATTAGTAGTGGTATCCTATTTGGAATTAGATCACACACTACTTACACCATTGGGTGTAAGTTGGCTTGGTTATTTTTTTGTCTCAGGTTGGGAATAATTTTTTAGTTCTAGTGGTTCGAGTTTCTAGGAGGTCCTTGGTGGTGAAGTCTTGTGGAGATGGATTGAGGGTGGTGCCCTAGCCATGAGGGTTCTTGGGCTGTTTCCTATTGTTTTTGTGCAATTTTTATAGTCATATTGAGTTCTTTTGAAATATGTAATTCACTTCTGAATTTTTGTAAAATATTGTATGGTTTGAAAAATCCAGATTCATTTTATTTTATTCTTTATTGTTTTAAATTTATATACTCAGGTAAATCATTCACAATTATCCTTTCATGATACTCAGGCACTTGTGCCAGCCCATGGGGATCAAGAATGCCCTTCGGGCCTTGTCACGGGCTGGGTTTGGTGCCGGTTTTTGCAGCGACTAGATTATGTTCGTGACATTGTTGATGGTAACAACAACACATACTTTGATTACATAGAGAATGTTGTGTACCAGGAAATATTTGATAATCTATCTTAGGTATATTTTTAAATGAATTTTATATATTATAATGTGGTCTGGAGAGAAATTTGTTTTACTATCATGGCTTATTTACCTTCTTAATATTTTTTATTTTCACACTAATTTAATATATAGAGTTACAAAAATTTCACACTCAATAACCCTACTGAATGAGATTACACCAAAAGAGGATGAAACCCTACGGATATAGGATCTTGTATTAAACATGTGGTTCAATTCGTCTTCTATTTACTCAAATGATGTCGTTGCATTTGATCTCATATTATATGGTATTCAGCTGAGTTTATGTTACAACAACAACTCATGAATAGTTTTTTCATTGATTCTAAAATATGACATCAACATGTTATAGTATACATATATATATACACTACATACATTGCCTGTGATCTATTCTGTTCGTATATTATCCAAGATTTTAATGTATGATCTTCCTAGAACAATTTCTGAGTGTTTGTTTCCATTAATGACTGACTTTCTCATGTACATGTTAGAGTATATATATATATATATATAATCTTGACATCATCTGTGATCTATTTCATAGACTATTTTCCAATATTCTAAGACTCTTTGCCTACATTCGATCATTTGAACTTACCATCTATATGGAAAAAATTCTGTGTGTTTTATTTCGTTAATGATTTATTATGCTGGGTAAAAGTTTTTTCTATATATATATGAATATATATATATATATAATTTCATTATTGTTTTTATTCTATTTTCATTGCATATTGTCCAACATTTTAAGATAGTATATGCATGGAACCAAGATTCAATGTACGAAACAGATCATGGGTGAAGGACTTTGCTATCTTATATAAAACATCCAAATATCTTCCAACCATGTAAGTTACATAGAAACTATACACCCATGTCGAATCATGTTCACATCCATGATGTTTGTTCATCCATGTGATGTACAACTACCCCTTTTTTAGTTTTCATTTTACTACATGTGATGACATCATTCAGAAATATGTTCCAGATGAATATATAATAGGTATATATGATTAATAAAATAATGTTATAGTTCTATTTACCATGTTGAAATAAATTAATCTATACCATGTATTTTATTTTATCTGTATATTGTTCAAATTTAATTTTTATATGTCTACTCAATTTTGGAACTAATTGGAGTTCTGGTTACACACATCCACTATAATCTATGGGTAATTCTGACCACAAGATACTGATTATTATAAAAGATGATAGGTTATTTATGTTGACTTATTACCTTACATTACTGTAACAAAGAATATTTACCCATATTCAATGTTTATTTCCTTATAGAGGGTTCCAAATTGCCTACAGTTAATGTGATAAATTTTTAAATGAACTGCCATGTTACATAGAAAATTACAAATTCATATATACTATATTGATATGAAAACTTTTTGATGTGAAGTGATTGATCTGTTTGGTTTCTCTCTACATATCTAATTTTCTATCTTTATACTATGTTATTTTAATATGTTTCTTTAACAGTACACTCTCTAATAATGAATTGAAACTCTTATCAGCCTCAGTTATTGTCAAAACAACTATTAATGAAACAAAAATTATTTATAACCAAGTCATTATTTTAGTTTACAACCTCAGAATCAGTTGTCATTAAAACAACTCATACTTCTGTAGTATTATTATTTACATTTCATTATGTCAAAAATGTACTACCAACCTCTTTTTACTTTTTATTTCCATATATGTTACTCTGCATTTATCATGATTGGGGTGATAATAGTATCACTATTACATACTCTATAACCAATGAATCCAAACCCCTCAATGAAAATACTGTATTGGAATAGAAAAAATATCCATTTAAGATGTGGAAAACAATCAACTTGTCATCAATATATACTCATTTTTTAGATGTCATTATGAAATGTTATTAACTGTTCATTAATATCTTTTAATAAATTTAATATTTATATGTAATCAGTATATTATGTCCTAAAATATCCTTAGTTGTTTATACAGTTCAGAAAATTCAAAACACCCATAGAAGGTCCTATAAATCATGCCACATGTGCACGAAAAAAGTTTAGATTATAGAATGAAACATTTGGTTCCAATCCTTCAACTTGTCACCTACTTTCATTACTATGAGTTGATTTTTTTTTTCATTTTAAATTATTTATTATCACTATACTATACCATAACATATGATTCAAAGTCGAAATGATACTGAAGGTGTGATCATAATAACAATTCCATTAGGTTTAGATTTTATCTAATGGTTAATGACAAGATGGAATCATTTTTAGTGGTCTTATTTGAAAAAAAAATCATGTAATATATTCATTAAACTGCTACACAACTGAGTGTGTACCTAATATAAGTAAATAAAACCTCTTATATTGTGTAAATATATAATTATGAAAGATTAAAAATAACATTTCATATCATTTTGTAACTAGGACTATGACAAGTACAATTTACCCTCAGAATTGAACTACTTAAATTAAAAGAAATTTCTATTAGCAATTGATGTACCTGAGTACTATATTCAGAACCGTCAGCATTCAACTGAACAAAATAGCTACAAAGTGGTTTATAACAATGATACTAAGAAGAACATCAGCATAATTACTAATATATTAGAACATAAAATTGAAAATCTATAAATATTAGTGATTTTATATGAAAACAAAAAATATAAAACATTAAAGATTTCATCATTTCTATATAGGATGATCAAAGTAGTGGTGTTCATTATACCCAGATATATATATTTCAATTTATTCGGTATATTTTTCTATCAAATGTATATAAATTTACTTTTATATTCCTTTTAACATTTCATGATAGGATCATCAAATTGTTGGGTATTCTCCAGGGACGTTAAACTTTGCTACAAGATTAAATACTTCAACCATGATCTCGTATTCTACTCATGTCTATAACCGTTATCTTTGTGGAATTATAAATTCATTCATTTATAAAAATAAAACATGATATAAATATATGGATATTGTGTATTTTAAATATATAAAAAATAAAATTTCCTTCAAACTACATCTGTGTACTATTAAATAACACTCTAGTGTTAAATCTATTCACCGATTTTTTATGATTTCAACTATTGTAGATTATATGATCGAAATTCTGTAACAATAATATCTATAAATAAATATCTATCACATTATTTTGATAGTGAAAATGGTCTAAAATATAATGTCCAGACATCTCCAGAAAGTGTGGCTACAACAAATCAATATACTAAATAACACACCATTACAATGGGAAATATAAACCCGAAAAATGAAAAAACAAATCGAAATATGATGCTGAAAAAACATAGTAATCATACATCTTCATTATTCCAGTTATTTTCATTATTGTTTTTAGAATTACTATTTTACTTATAATTTTTATTACATTAGATATAATACATACACTTTATTAGAAATTAATTCTGCTCTTCATTTTTAAAATATGATTAGTATATCCTTTGTTGTTGATGAATCCATTTCAACATGAATATTTCCTATTTTCAACCTATACAATGTACATTAGCTAATTTTTTTGTACAGTATAGAGATGAATAGTTTGATAACTCATTACATTTCTTATTCTTGTTTCAATCCTGTATAAAAAATAACTATTAGTATGTCATACTAAAACAATCATTTTTAGTATATATATACTATTGTCTTTTATTGTTATCATGGTTCATTAATTGAGCCAATTTTATGTTCAGCAGTTAGGATGTATGAAATGTGGTTCCTACTACCTATTCCAATGTTCTGTTTGATTGATAAGACAAATAAAACATGAGACATTTTTTCATGATATCTACCAATTATTTTTACATTTCTCATATTTCCTATACTAAAAAACCTTCCATGTTTGATACCTCATTTTTTTCATGTTTCCAGTTAATATACTTCCAAAATATGCCATCTTTGTAAACTATAAAAAATTACCATAATATTCAGTTTCATTACATCACAATGTATGAATTTTTTATTGTTTTATATACTATCTAGTCAGAAAATTTGTCTCTAGTGATGAAATTAGACACAATATAATACAACCCTATGATCCTTGTATTGTGCATTTCCAAAAAATTCATTTTGATTATTAATATAGTATTCTATTTACCTGTTAGAGTACTTTTCATATTTAAATATTCATTACTATTAATTGATCTATATAAATTTATTTTTATCAGTATGATGAATTTTCTAGATAATGATGATGATGAAGACATATTGCAACAACACATTGTTCCTACAGACATTGCATCTTCAATTAGATAAAAAATTTCTACAAATATGAACTTCATAAAATATTGATCAATTTAAAAATTGGTTTAGATCATTGTTAATTCAAATTAATACTCTGCACAATTCACATTTTTTATTATTGCAACGACTCCAATACTGATTATGTCTTTCAGTTTGAATTTCACTACATGCATTGCTCTTTCTGTAGAGCATGTTTTCACATATTGTTGGATGATTCCACTAATGGTGTATAGTTTATGGTCTTTACCAACTATGGCTAACAAACATGACATGGATTCTTATGAAAATGATTTAAAAGATCCGTCCAAAATTAATATTTACCTTTTTTATTTCATTTCGTTATTTATGTATTTTATTGGTGTGTCCATAATCAATTGACTCGTGTACTATTATAATGGACCAATACATTGTGATTATAAATTTATAATCATTACTGTTATTAGTTAACATTTACAAATAGCATTCTCATGATAATTAAAAACCAATAATCTAATATGTCGTGTGTACGCACGGGTGTGTACTACTTTAATACTAACTATTACAATTTATTTCTAATTATTACAATGTATTACTAATTATGAAAAATTGTTACTAATTATTTAAATTTGTTACTAATAATTATAATTTGTTAGTAATTATTATTATTTATTCCAAATTAATACAATTTATTTATAATTACTAAAATTTATTACTAATAATTAGAATTTATTTCAATTTATTACGAATTAATAAAATTTATTACTAAATATTACAAGTTATTATTATTCTGATTTGTTAAAATTTATTACTAATTTTTAATTATTTAAATTTATTACTAATTACTATTTATTAAAATTTATTAGTAATAATTACAATTTATTAAAATTTAATAATAATTATTACTAATTATTATAATTTATTAGTAATGATTTCTAATTATTACTATTTCTTTCTAATTATATATTTATTAAAATTTATTATAACGTACAACTACGTATTACTGCGAATTATTAAGTATTATTATGTATTAGTAAGTATTAGTTATCATTAATAATTATTAATAATTATTAGTAATTATTTCATATTATTACCATTTTTTGCAATGTATTACTAATTAATAAAATTTATTAAAATTTATTACTAATTAATAAATTTTTTGAAAATAACTGCTATTTATTTTGTATTCCCACTAACTATTAAAAAATATTAATAATTTCTACTAGTTACCTGTAATTATTTCTAATTATCACTAATTAATTCTATTTACTACTATTTATAATTATTTATTAAAATTTGTTAGTAATTATAACCAATTATTACTAAATATCAAAAATTATAACTAATTGTTAATAATTTTTATAATCAATACTTATTATCAGTAATTAATAATAACTAATATAATAAAAATTAATTTAAGCTAATTATTACGAATCATATGTAATTATTTGAAAAAAATAATGACAAATAAAAATATCCAACTCTAATTTATTTCAATTGCATCTAATTAAAAATAATTATAACTAATTAAAAAGAAAATGAATTAAATAAAAAAGGAATATATAAATATATTAAAATAGAATATATTAGGGGATATAAGCTGCTAATATTTCTCAGATTTAAAATTTTAAACATTGAAAAATTTTGGGGGAAAAAATGTTAGTAGAGAGGGAGAGAGGGGTATAGAAAGAAGTGGGATTGGAAAATGTATGTGGGTATATATAGTTCAGATTATTTGTGACAAAACTATTTGTGATGGAAATCCAATCACAACTTCTTACCCGCCCTATTAAGTAGGGGGGTGGTTAAAAAGGTATCTACGATAGGTCTCGTCCCAAATACCAACCACCCGACATACTATTTTATACGGGAGATAAATACTATCAGAAATACTAAAAACGTCGAAGAGTATTTTTGATGGACTTTTATGCCTTTCAAAAATACAGTTTAGAATTTTGGAACATAACTTGCAGAAAACCTATTGCAATTTGGACCCTTCCCTGTTACAAATACCCCATCACAAATATCAATATTTCCCATAGTGGATGATGCAACGAGTAACCATTGATATTATTGAAGTTTTATTACATCACCATAGACTTTTTCACTATAAATCCAATGAAATATAGGGGAATAAATACTATTTGGGTTGTGGGGTATCATCTTAAAATTATTGTACCCATCATTGTGATTCAAGATGACTTCTCACAGGATCAACATGCATGAAAATAAATTAGAGAATTAGTGACGCTGTAAGAAGTACAATTTCAAAATTTATCTGATTGAGATCTGAGATTCAACTCAAAGTTCATAAAACTCATCAAAATGATAGAAACATTGATTTGAACATCATAATGTATTTTCAAACTCAAAATAATGGTCAGTCTCAGTAGGAATGTAAAACACTAAAAGAAAAGATCAGACAATGCACGATTGACATCAAAGTAGGATGGGACCAACATCTACATCTTGAAGAGTTCTCATACAACAATAGTTTCTACTCAAGAATCCAAATGGATCCATTAAAATCCCTATAATGGAGGAGGGGTAGAAAAACTGCGTCATGGGATAATGTTGGGGAATGAAAACTACTAGGTCCTAAAATGATCAAGGAAATGGTTGAAAAGGTTAAGACTATTCAGCAACACATCAAGGATGCTCATAGTCGACATAAGATCATTGATAAAAATCATCAATGATACATAATTATTGTTTTGGGGGAGAATTTATTCTTCCAAATAACCCATATAATTCATTAATTAGATTTGGAAAAATGGAAATTTTATTTGAAGATACATCATCCCCTTAGAGATTCATCATCATATTGTAGGGTGGCCAATAACCTAGAACTCTCAACTACCCTATCTCAATTACACGAGGTATTACCTATATCCCTCTTGGAAAATTACATACCTTATCACCAACTTGGGCTCAATCTAGAGGTGGTAAAATTGGATAATAATCATTGAAATGAAAATATATCAGTGATGATCATAGATCACGGGGAAAGGTTAAATAATACAATGTGATCAGTCAATGTGTTGTGGGATAACCACATGTTTGAAGAAGCGATGTGGGAACCAGATGAGTTGATGATAGTGAGTTAACCTCATCTTATTTAGTGTGGTAAATAAATATTTTGAGGTATATATTTTTTACGGGGGAATTTTTTAATGACCTACACAATTAAAATAAAATTCCTATTAAATTTAATTAAAATGTCTTATTATGAATTATGTTTTTAGAAAATAAAGTAACTCAATTGTTTACCTTATATCCTATTTAAAAAACAATTAACAATTATTACCATTAATAATATGGATGATAAATAGTGATCACATTACTAGTAAAAAAATAGGGTTTTATAAAACACAGTTAACACTGAAAAATGATGTGATGGCCTCAAGCAGTTAGATCAAACCCTATGAAGGCCATTTATTACTACTTTTGTGGGAGATATCATCCATATGATTTTCCATTGGAAATTAAAAATGTTACGTCCATTTAATTATACACGATAAAAACCTTTTATAGGAAATTTTTATGCTCATACATATCACGTCCCTAACCAAGATTGCTAAACCATCTGAAAAAGAATCCCCATCATCCATCTTATCATTATAGTGTTTTCAAGCACATTAAAGGGATATCTATCAAGAACCTATCATTATGAGTTTTTACATTTAATTATTGAATAATTGTTATATTTTAATCCAATTATTGTTTCTTTATAAAAAAAATTTCATACAATAAAACATAAATTTTACTTTTAATTAGTATTGATTTTTAGTTAAAAAATTTATCATGATGAATTAATGGATTTTGGAGGTAAAACATATTATAATAAAATATAATTATTAAAAAAAATTTATTAAATTTAAATTCTCATATAGATTTTAAGTGGTCAAAGGAAATTTTCATTAGTGTTTGAAAACTATTATTATCATAAAACACAGTATTCCTCGGTTAATGTCGATTTTATTTTAAAAGTGAAAAAATGCATATTTTGATATTTATGTGGTTAAAAGAAATATTATTTCTAGAATTAGAACATTTAATATATCCAACATATATTTTCATAATTTTATGAGGTAGTCAAATTTTTGGGAAGCAATTTAATACCGTAAAAATATTTTGTGGGTATTATCACATCAAAATTACCTAATAGTCATATAAAAACACAATAAAGTGTATCCAAGAAGAAATATTTGTTTTAACCTAAATATAATTTTTTTTGTTGAAATGATTAATTTATAATTCCTTTTAGAATCCTATTAAAATATTAATATATTTAAATATTTGAAATTCATTTCTCTAATATTATAACTCACACAAACATAAGAAATTGTATTATATTAATATCTATCAAAAATGGAATTATAAAATAATTAAAATGAATGGAATGTTTTGTAAACCTTAGGATAAACCCTTTGAGGGATTTTTATTTTTTATTATATAGAGTCTAAAAACTATGTTTTGGAAATCGTAAAAAAATCTATACTAATTGCATCTATAATTCCTCAAAATATCCCATTTATCTTCACTCAAAATCATTTGATCATGTACTAATTCTCCCCCCTGTCTCTAGAGTCCTCCCAAGGGACCCCCAAGATCCCAAGAACATCTGCCCTAGCATTTGGAGTAACACACTCAAGTAAAGGATAGTTTCCTTCTCTTATTTATTATAGTTTAATTAATATATTATGACATATATTTCCAACTCCTAATGTTTTGATATGTTTTTCCATTTCCATATTACTAAAAAAATTATGTACAAATTATTAGACAACCATTTTTCAACCATTAATATATTTTATAATTTTTTTGTGATGTCGTTATGCTATATACGTATCACCATGATTTTTTATGTGGCTCAAAAATTGTGTATTGAATAAAATACACATTTCATATCAAGGGTGTACACATTTATTAACTTATAATTCATTGAATTGAGACATGTTTGTATTGATTCAATACTCCTGGATAATGGAATAAAACATAGAGATGAATGATCCAAGGTACCATGATCTATGTGGAACACATAAGTATGATAATGAAATGAAAGTGGCGGGTGTGCCTAGAATTACATATCCCTCTAATGCATAGGCTAATGTTTAGTCTCATGTGATTTCATGTTGGGAGAGGGAGTAATATTGACTCATTTATGTAAATCTTTATATCATGGTGACATGACAGTTATACTTGACCTATTTGTTTGATGTAATTTTTTATGTTTTTTCCACATTTCCCCTTATTGTCGTTAATATTATCATTTATATCAAGTCTCATTATTCATTTTGATGATTACTACTATTTTTACACCCCAATAAAATGAATATTGTCTAAAAATTATTATTTTCTTCATTTTATATATTGTTTATTCCTTTATTAGGGTTTTATATCTCACCAATTTCTTATGTATGTCGTCGGATATCCCATCCTGCTTTAAATATGGGTATATTAAAGACATTTTCAATAAATGTGATGTGTTATATATTTTAATTTGATATGAAATGTACTAAATTAATGAATAAATGATACATCATGGCCTAAGGGGTTTTATTAAGATTAATATAATGGAATAAATTATGCATTAATGTTAAATAAAGAGAAGGGATATCATATACCAAACACTATTCTTTTATATAATATTTTATGTTTAAAAATTAATATTTTGGACAGCACTAAAAAAAATAGATAAGAAAATTTATTTGGTTTTTTCCACTAATATGATTATGATATGTTCTTTCAAAAACTAACATAGAATTCCTAGGCACACCATTATGCAAAAAACATGTTTTCATAAAAATTATGAAAAAAAAAATTCTGAATGAGTTTTTTTTCTGATGGTCACATAGAGATATTAAATTTAATTACATCAATTGGTAAAGTGTTTAAGATCAACCAAACATTATTGAAAACAAAATCACTCTTTGGAGTTCAAACATATATGATACCGTTATATGGGCACTTATGTTTGGGTTTTTATTATTCTTGAATGAGTTTAAGAATACATATATTACCATGTTATAAAAAAGTAAATTTCAACTTTATCTCTTTAATATATGTCATTCTATATATATTACATGAATTGAAATTATAACTGAACTCTCAAATTATGAATTAAGTTTATCCATAAACTATTTTCATCAAGGAATATTATATGTTTTAAAAACAATAATGTGATCATAGGTAATATTTATTATTTGTATATAAAATATTATCCTTATGGATGTAATACGCTTTGTGGACTACATGAACAACCATGTATACCACATAATGAATAATACAATATGAATTTGGTGTACTAGTGGTGAATTTATTATAGTTATTCAATTACAAAAATATTTTAATGATAATTGTAATGGTTACTTTTATACATTAATACCTTTATTAGGAAATCATTGAGTCTTAACAAATCTCGAGGTGGTGGTGTTTGTTTTTGATCATGTAGGGACCCAATTTTTCCTTGCAAGACTGTGGAATATACTTAAATATATTTTCATAGCTAGTAGATGATATGACATGTAATTATGAAGCACGGTGTGCCTGAAATAAATTATTTAAAAATATTATCTGTTTTTTTATTATTTACAAGATGGAATTGGGATATATCTTACATGGTTGATCAGATAGTAAATTTGATGCCACAATTGTGTCCAGAATGCGGTGTGTACCGTATGCGCAACATAAGATTTGTCAAAACAGGGCTTTCGAACCCCTTAATCTTTAGTTATATGTTAAATGGATAAATGAATTTATTAATTAATTCATTTAATAGCTCAACCCCAAATAACTCTCAAACGGTTACTCAGATAGAAAATGTGAAGCCACAGGTGAGTCCAGAGCGTGTCTTTTACCATTCAAGCAATATAATATTTGTCACAGTGAGCCTTTAGTAGATAAAGTTTCTGAAAGAAAAATCGGATAAAAAATAATTAAATAAAATTGTTTTATTAGAAACAGTACTTTGAATTACATTGGTATGGGGAATCAGAATATAAATCTGAGACCATAATTGAGTTTGTAGTGCGGTCTTTTCCTTAGGCGTGTCCTTATTTGAGATGGAGTGGGAGATATATATTTTGCAACAACTGTACATTTCATATAAATAATAGTTTAGATAAATGATGAAGAGTTATCTCATAACTCTCTCAGATGGAAGAGCACTGGATGACTATGATCCGACATAAAAAATACATCAGATCATTGTGAGAATGCAGGCGCTAGTAGATTAGAGCACAACGACCAAAATAGATGATTCATAATTTGAGTTAGGATATCTACTTCTGATTCTGCAACCCCTGGTTGAATCCATTTTTGACGTTTTCAAATTCTATTGAAATTCAATATTTTAGAATACTTTGTTGATTTTTGGACTAACAATTACCATCATCGGTTTGGATCCAGGATCACTTATTCTTTATGATCTTCATTTTCTTCATCATTATCTAACAATAAATTTTTCACCATGATTAAACAACCTCTGGTCATGGTGAAAGACCCATATCTATTAAGATCTCAATCTGAGGAGCCCCGATCATTGATTTGAGTCGCATTTTGGGTGCCAGAGGACTCATGATGGAGAGCGAAAGTGGTGACTCCTTTTTTGCTATCAAAATAGTAATGGATCATCACGTGGAGGCTGGAGTAGTGAATATCTCAACTCGAGGACCACTGATCTAGTCTTAGAAGCTTTTTTCAGAAACCAGGGTGCTCTTAGCGGCCCGTGGAAGGTCTTCTGGAACTAGTCGGTGGCGGTGGCACTGTGGGGCATCAGAAGACCACCGTAGGATGACCGCAGACCAGTAGGAGACAGTAGGGTAGCATAGTAATCCCTATGGAATTGCGCATGTGCGGGACGGGGGCCAGTGAACTATCATTCGGTGGTTAATGTGTTGTCCTAGTCAGGTTGGACTGGACGGACCGGGCCGGTCTACTCAGTATGGGCCCTGTTGGGATGACCCACCATTAAATGCTTATATCTTCTACACAGAGAGTCTATTTTGCATGACATTTGTAGACATTAATTCCTCATAATAAGGAAATCTTTTTGAGTATATTTGGTGGGGTTTTTTGGGCTCAATATTTTGCAGAATGAAATGTTCGTTAATAATAAAAATAATAACATGATGTTTATAATTTGGGAAAATTGTATCAAATCTTACGTCTGGATATGATATATTATTAATTATTCATTATAGGTGATGTTACACTAGTGTTGAGTTAAACAATTCAAGACTATTTCTGGGCACTTAAAACAAAATTTTTGGGTATGGGCCCCATGGTCCCCATTTTGGGTGTTTGAGGTGAAATGTCAATTTTTCACTGGTTTTCATTTTTAGAAAAATTAATAGCTATTCCCAAGTGTATATTGGAGTTGATCTCAATTAAGGAATCCATTTCAAGTGTTTTGGAATCATGATGTGGGTTCAAGGAAGCATTTTTCATGCGCAATACAACAAAATGAATTTTCTCCAATAGGAGTCCGATTCGGTTGATTGAATAGTCTATCCAATGAGTTTTTCTGCAAGGATCATCATAGTGTGATCTTTTTAGTTTTTTGATGCCATTTTTATGTTTTAGGTCAGTATAATTACATTTTCTCCACTTGGATCAATAATGAGCTACATGTATTCATCATCTATTTGGCTATAGGTTAATGTACTCTGAGAGTATTTTGGCATGCCTTGTGGCTACTAGTTCATAGTTTAGTACCCAATTACGGCTAGGTACACAGTTGGGCTCTGAAGAGGGGTCACATGTCATGTGGACTCCACATCCACTATGTACTATGCTATGAATCTTCAACCACTCACATCTTCTTTTGTTAGAATCAGATTTTTAGCATGTGGTTATCTTATCCTAAGTTTTTTTAAATGTAGAACATGATGGTTATCTTTTTAATGTATTTAGGGATGTGATATGAGATGGTCAGAGAGAGATTCCTATCTGAGGTGATGCTCAATGTTCCATATTTCACACATGTTCGGGATGACACTTGATGATGGTAGCACTATTTTCCTAATAAATAACATCCAACAGTGATGGTCAGTTCTCCTCATTAATTTTTAGAGAGGTACCATCAAATAAAGACAGTTTGACCAGTTCTGAGTATACCTCCAGGTGGGTAGGTTAGTGGTCACCAATGGAAGTTCCCGGTGTAACCCTCCATCTAGGATGGGGATGGGTCCTCAACGACACTAGTGTGGAACCCTCTAGCTGATCTGTACATGCTTCCACTATTTTTTCTGTGTATAACCCTCCATCTGGTCCAGTGATGTATCCTTGATGACACTTGAGTGGAACCCTTCTACGAGGATGGGCATGGGTCCTCATCCATGAGACCTTATCTCTCGATTTTTCCGCATTGTGACGAGACATGATTTGACATGACTTTGGACTACTCAAGAATAGGGGATTATATTCCCACCAAGACATGTCCTTGTGATGTGAAATAAAAATGTGCAGGTGAGACAGACCCTCCCAAAGTGGATAGTATAAAGGTGTTGTGATGAAGTCCCTTAGACATGAAGTTCAGGGAAGACGTGTTGGGTTCTAGGCATCGATGGGGGTTATTTATGACATAGTTGGTGGCTCTTTTCATTGGCTGATATAGAGATTTTGAGATCCCCTTAATATCTCATTTGGGTTTCTTTAATGATTTGTTATATATCCTATATCCAGTATTCACTATTTTGGTTTTTGTTACTCTCCATCTTGGAGAGGCAAATAAGTGTGGGGTATTCCATGTACATTATGTGTATATCTTCTCATGGTTGGATGAGTTTACTCACCTACAATAGGTAGTGATTACTCGATGATATGTTCATCTTCTCACCATTTCAATCACCTTGTGTTTGGATGAGCTTAATTAACTCTTTTGTTGGGTTGAGCCGTTTTCATTTACCGTACATTTTCAATCTACCTCTACCCTATTTAATATAGAATTTTCTACTCCCATGAACCTTTGAGGTATCCATCTTAGTGTTTTTATACTCATCCCTGTTAGGGGTTTTTTTCACTTGGTGTGCCATTCCAGACGACAGTCAAGTTGATCATGACATCAAATGAACATAGGTATATGAGGTTCTTAGACCACATGCAATAGTTGTAGCCTGGGATTCATGAGTGGGACACTCTCAGTAATTTTACTTTTCCACTTATTAGTGGATTATGGCACCTTTCAAGGTTTGTGGTTATTTTTTAAACCTTTTCTTTTCAGTTTACTTTTGTGTTGTAGTATTTTTTAGTGGTTGATGGATACTTGTGGTTTATCTATAGTAGTGTCGTGTCTTGTGTATCCTTTTCGTCTACACTTTTTAATTGTTTTGGAAGCATGTGTGAGTACATTTAGTTAGGAAAATGCCTCCCTGATTTGTATTACTTTCATCTCTAGTTGCCACCCCTATCCTACGGAGGAGGCATTTGGGGAGTTATGACTCGAGACCCAGTATTGGTTGGGTTTTTAAACTTTGGTATGAAATTTGGTTCATTCATTGTAATTATTTATGGATGACCCCTAAAAAGGAATCAGTTGGATTTTAGGGAAATTGTGTCAATTTTATCGAGAGAGTCTCTCACGATAGAGAGTCCAGTGGTGGTGTAGTGTCAAGCATTGCCATTCACCATGACCATCATTACCATCTTGTCGACTCGGCATGATGAGATACTATTTAGAGGGAACTTCATATCATGCGTATTATAGGATTGATCCATTGATAGCCCTTATTGATTCATATCCCTATAATTGTTGATATACATATATATAATATCATATGGTTGTGGTACTCGTTGATTAGAATAAGGATTCATCTATGTTGACATCCATCTATGATACTTGCTCCAATACATGTTGATGATTCCATGAGCGATGAGGCTTCACATTAGGATCCATCACACGATCTCCTTCCACCAGGTGGAACAAATAGAAGTACCTCCGCATGGGGAGTATCATCTAGTACTAATGTATTATGTCAAGGAATAGAATTGGAAAATCATTCTTCGTGAGTTTTAGTAGTAGAGACAGGTGAGGTTCCAGGGTGAGCCAGCCGTCAGGCAGTAGAGGACTCTCTAGGGTCGGTGGTTTTCCAATTTAGAATTTTTTGAACACTAACATATCATATGGTGGTTTTTGAAGCCAATCTATTCCTGGGAGATTATTTTCATTGGGGATCATGGATACTCAAATACATGATGAGTCAAAAAAAATTTGGAATGACTTCTAGCATTTGTATCATGAGGAGTTATAACTCTCCAGCTTAGGATCCATCTAACATTAGATGATTATAGAGATTTGGTATAGATGGATGATAGTGGCTGAGTATATGACTTGGATCGCAGACCAAACATGCTACCCTCTAGACATGATCGATTTTGACTATTTCCCAACACAGAATTTTGAGCACGGACTCAATAGAGTGATCTATGATGACGTAGTGCCCTTGTGCATCCCCACATAAGTCGGGTGATGGATAGGGAAATGGTGATAAAAAACATTAATTCAGTGGAACTCTAGTCAGCTAGATCTGATTATAGGAACAACATATATGATAAGTCTATCAAATTTAGTGGATGTCAGTTGGCAGGGCCTCGATGCAGGAGGCCTCCCCATGATCAGAATCAGACACATGGTCAAGGATAGTGCAATGTATTAGGAAACCCATATTGGTCTCACACTATGATTATGACGGTTGAGGTCCCATGACATGAAACTATCAGACCAGACATACTGAACATCTCCGACAATTAGTAGATGGACTGCTATGGAAGATATAATGTCATGACCATGAATCTCCTAGGTGAGTACATAGTGGTCCCCAGGGAGGCGTTGCTGTAAGAGGAGAAGGGACAACTATGGTTGGTGTATGATTCTATAAGGACCATCTCCAACCACGTGGTGGCCCAAATTAGGCTAATGGAGCTAGAATTCAGGGCTCGTGGTAGCTACATGTTAAGGATCTTTACGATCCTGCAGCAAACAAGATGATAAAAGGTAAAATTTATACCTTTTCTACCATTTTTAGTAGAACTTGTTAGACACATCATGAGGTACTCTTTCATTTCAAAATGATTTCTTGATGAGTTTTTTGGTGACACGATGAAGTGGTGGAAACATGTGTCTATTTTGTTTGAAATAGATTTGAATGTATGATGAATAGGGATCCTTCCCCCACCAATAATAGTTTTTGTTACTTTAGAAAAGCCCATCAGGGAGAATTAGTTTCACCCAATGTGGGTAATATCGAGGTGTGATGGAATATTCCCTTTGACTTGTGCGTGCATGACGAAGTTGTCTAGAAGAGTCTCAGATAAGGTCCTTGACTTTTTAGTGGAGTTTTACTACTTGATATGATTTTGTATGAGAAGCATATACTGGGATCAGAAGAGTTCCTCTTTTGAGGATTATTAACTTTCCATGTGGGGAAATGACACATTGTTTATGCCACAGGATTTCTAGGTTTTTCCACTTGTGGTTGGATGAGTTTACTCACCTTTCCAGACTATTGGTTTCTTTTGTGGTCAACATCATGTCATGATACTATAGGTATCATGTATGAGTTTAGGTGATAGATACTCCATTAGTGGACTATCATGACTCACTATGTGGTCATAGTACCTCCTGGGAGAGTGTTTTGTGGTTATCACAAACCACAAAAGTCTCATGTACGTCTTCACCATGAGATACTAGAACCTGACGCGGAGATGTTGGTTGAACATAATATTGGACTACATCATTTACATATTATATACTTCGATAAAGGGAAAACATTGTAGAATATTCTCTTAGCAGGGAGTCCCAGACTCACATAGTGTAGGATGATTCATGGAAATTAAGTTCCCCGCAACTGATCATGTAGTAGTATGAGGGTGTGATTTTACGTTAGTCGATGGTGTTGACACCATCACATTTCAAGCATGTAGGATAGTCCCCATTGTGATTCATTGACTATGAAATCTTATGTGACCAGATATCCTTGGGTGTTTCACCAGATAGATATTCTGAAAGAAGGAATCAAGTGACCATTATCCAGCGAAAAACGTTATTCCATTCATGATGTGTGATGTAGAGGTTTGATAAGTGAAACTAACTATCCAGTAAGGATATTCAGGCCATTTGGGTGTTTTAAAAAAGGCGAAAAGGTTTCCTACCACCTTTCCCAACCCCAATGGATAGATTTGGAACATGACGTACTCTGTATGTCATACCTGAGCAGATGTAGGCATGGTTTCTTCGAAAATCATCAGTAATATATAACCATACAAATATGAACCATTCTTTTTGTTCATATGATTTTGTAGAATATAAAATTTTAGGATATCCTAGGATCAAAAGATTGTTGGGTGAGCTCTAAAACATGGGTTTTTTCCTTAGTTTTACTTTTCGGGGACGAAAAGCTTATTTGAAGGAATGGTGTTGAGTCCCAATTTTTTACCGTGTAACACTTTGGAATATTCCAATATATATTTTTATATCTTGGTGTTGAGACGACATGAAATTATGAGGCCCTGAGTTCCCAAAATAAATTATTATGAAATATTAAGTTTTTTATAAATTTCACATGACAAAAAAGGGATATCTCTTCAACGGTTGATCAGATTAGAAATATGAGACCATGTTTTTCTCCATATCATAGTGTCTATCTTAGGTGCTACATAAAACATGTATGCATTGTAATTTCAGGCCCCTATCTCGTTAATGATATGTTAAATGGATTAATTAATTTATTAATTCAATTATTTAATATCGGAAACACAAATAACTCTAAAATAATAACTTGGATTTGAAATATTTGGCCACGGTTTATCCCGAAGAATGCCATTTACCATAGTAATGGTATAACATTTTTCTTCATAGGCCTTATATACAAAATGTTTTATTGAAAAAAAGTAATTAAAATAATTAAATAATATTGATATATTTGAAATGCTACATCGAATAATTTATGAACAAGTACTCGGATTATAAATATGAGACAACCATTGAGTTCATATTGAGGTGTTTACTCTTTGGGGAACCCTTAGTTGGGAGGGAATTGGAGATTATGATTTTGATATCGATAATAACATTCTATAAATAGGAGTTTAGATAAATGATCTATAGTTTTCTCATTTCTCCCCCGTATGGTGGAGCTTTGACCAACGATGATTTGATATTCGAACTTTAACAAATTATGACATAAAGGAAGGTGCTAGTAGATCAGGACACATCAGACACAACAACAGATCCAAAATTCAAGGTAGCATTTATATTTCAGATTCTTCTTCCCCCGATATAATCCTTTAATTTTTTTTGACTTCTAATGAAATTCTATGTTTTAGAATCCATTATTGATGTCCAAACTAACAATGAACATCATCAATTTTGATTCGGTATCAACGGTTCTCTGAGTTTTCAATGTTCTTCATCATTTAATGATGTTAAATTTTTATCCATGCTCAAACGACCTATGATAATGGAGAAAACACAATATTTGTGAATAACTCGAGTAGAGGAGTTTCGATCTTTGATCGGAGTCAAATTCCAGGTTCTTTAGGAGACATAGCGGTGAGCAGAAGTGGTGAATAATTTTTGTCATGTAAGAATAGAAAAATATCATCGTGAGGAGGCTGGTGAAGTGAAGATCCCTTCTCAAGGACCACCGATTTGGTCTCCTAATGTTTCTGGAAAATTGAGTGCTCTGAGTGTCCCGAGGAAGGTTCACTAGCGCATCACCTATGAGGTCGTAGTGGGATAAAACGGGTCTGCGGGGGCGGTCTGGTGCCATAGTGCATCTGTTTCCAAGAGGTTGATGAGCATGATGCCGTCGGGAAATAGTGTGTTGGACCAGGAAGGATAGAGCAGCTCGACCGGTCCAGTCCTCCCAGTATCGGCCTCGTTGGGAAGTATTTAAATTATTATATCTTCTAAATAGTGAGGCCATTTTTCATGTCATCCATGACCACACATTCTTATTAACGATACTAAACATTTGTGGCATGTTTTAGTTATTTTTTTGGGCTTTAATTATGTTGGTAAAAAACATCGATTAAAAATAATAACAATTTGATTCTTATTATTCAGGAAAATTATATTGGATTTTACATATGCATATGTTGTCTGATTGATGCACCATCAGAGGTGATGTTACACTGGAGTTGAGGAAGTCTTTTCAAGAATAGTGTTAGGAACTTAAAACAAATTTTTGGGTACATGCCCCATGAGCACCATTTTGGATATTTGTAGTGAAAAGTCACTTTTTCATTGGGTTTTAATTTTGAAAAAATGAATAGATGATCCCATGTGTTTTTATAGGAGGATCGCAATAGAATAATCTCTATGATGTTTTTCAGAATTGTGGAATGGGTCCCACAAAGCATCATTCATTCTCAATACTTTGAAATCTCATTTCTTTATCTGGAGATCATTTGGGGAAATGAATAGTGGAACCATTGCATTGTTTTTCTAAGATAGCGATGGTCTGATAAGTTTGGAAATCTGAAACCGTTTTAAAGAGGCATGTATATAGAATTATGTTATTTCCCATTGGATAAGTAAGGAGAAATGTCCACTCATCATCCTTTTTTAATGGTGTCTTGTACTCTAGTAGTACATTGGAATTACGTGTGGGAACTAGTTCATAATTTAGTACCCTTGTACGTCTAGGTACACGGCCGGGCTATAAGGCGTGGTCACACATTGTGTGGACAACACATGTTCCATTTACTACTCTTTGAATCTTCAACATCTGATATCTCCTTCTATTGGTCCTAGATTTTTGGTATGGGAGTGTCCTATCCTGAGTGTTTTCTTCGTAGAAACTGATGTTTCCCTCTACAGTGGAATTTTAAATGTGATGCATGATGCTATGAGTGTGATGCCTATTTAGGCGATGCTCATTGTTTTGGATGAGATTCCTATTCATGGTGATGCTCGATGAATGAAAATATTTTTTTCAAATAGATATATTCTAGTATGTATGCCCAATGCTCCATGATTCTTTTTCAAGAGGTACCATCTAGTAGGTATGGATAGCGTTGTTTCGGGATTACATTCAGCTAAGCTGGGAAGTGGTCCCTAATGGCAGTTCCAAGTATAACCCTCCACACAAGCTGAGGATGGGTCCTCAACTACACTAGAGAGAAATACTCTAGCCATTTCGGGCTTGGGTCCTTAATATTTTCTAAGTAGAACCCTTCAGCTGCGCTGTGGAGGGTTCCTCGATGAAACTAGAGGGTAACCCTCCAACCGGGATGGGTATTGGTCAACGATGACACTAGAGTGACACCCTCCTGCTATGCTGGGGATGGGTTCACAATGAGACTAGTTTTGAACCCTTCAGCTGGGATTGGAATGGCTCCTTGACCTTGAGACACGATCTCAGGACTACGACTCACAGTGATGAGATGTTATTTGATGTGAATATGGACTCTCAAGAAAGTAGGATGCCATTCTCACCATGAAAAAACCTTATCACGCTACCTAAAACCACCTGGGTGAGACACAACCTCACAAAGAGATTAGTATCAAGGTGTAATGATTTAGTCCATTTAACTTGTAGTTCACGGGATACATGTTGGATTCTAGGTGTCGATGGTGGTTACTTTTGAAATTCTGGTGACTCCTTTTCATGGATGAGAGAGTGAGATGGAGATCCCCTTACTCTATTGATTGGGTTTCTTGACTGATTATATATGTATATAATGTATCATGTAGTCACTCATTGGGTTTTGGATACTCTCCTTCCTAGAGGGAAGAAAAGGCCCGAGGTATGCCATGTGGTTTCCATATCTAGCATCTCGTGGTTGGATGAGTCTACTCTCCTACTATAGTTATCAAATACTAGAATATATGTTCATATTATCACGGTATCTAGCTCCTTCTATTTAGACGTGCTTACTTCACTCCTTTTTTGGGTTGAGTTATACTCTTTTATTGTAGCGTATTTTATATATTGCTTCCATATAAAGTATATCTTGTGATGCTCCCTTGAGCCTTCATGGCATCATACTGAGTATTTTTAAACTCACCACTTCTTGGGGTTTTCCCACACTTGGTGTGACCTTGTAGAAGAAGAAGGCATTGATCATGACTTTAGAGGAGCATTGGAATATTGGGTTCTTGGATCACAATGGATGGTCATAACTTGTGATTCATGAGCTAGGCCCCCATAGCTATTTTACAATTCCACATATTTCCTGGTTGCAACACATTTTTGGTTGGGCATGTATTTTTCCCCATTCCCTTTGAGTTTATTATTCTTTACTAGTACTATTTAGTAGCGGACGAATATTTTTTATAGTAGTTTTGTATGTTGTTTTTATTTTCCCTATATACTATTTAATTTATTTGGATGCTAGTGTTAGTATATGTACATAGGTAACGACCTCCCTGAGTTATTTTACTTTTAGATCTACTAACCACCCCCTAGCCAATAGAGGCAGGTATGGGGTAGTTACGACTTAAACCCCGACATGGGTCGGGTCATGATAGATAATTTCACTAGTTGAGGATTAGTTATGATGGGATTTTACCTCTAATATTATAGTTTTACTAATGATTCCATTACTAATAGTGACTATGGAATTTTATATACATACAAAAAAATGTTCCAGTGTTTTATGTATATATATTATGGTTATGCAATGTGATAATATTCATAGGTGAATTACATGTGATGTATTCGCCAATATAGTCAGTGTATACCAAGATAATTGAGAACATATGAGTTTTCTGTATAAAATAGACATTATTTGTGTCCCCAATTAACATGATGTTTTGGATAAAGGGATTATATGTTTAGTCAAAAAAATTATATTATAGATATTGGATACAAGAATCACGATATACATTATTTATATAGATCTTTTGATATCCCATTATATCTTGGATATCATGTATACTTTTCTAATTATTAACTATTTATTAAATTTGAGGATTAAGGAATTTATTATTTCTTTTAATTATACAAGGGAATTTGTTGGACAATATTGTATTTTTTAAAAGGATTGTCATGTTTATTAATCATTGATATATACCCAAAAAGTGTTTTGGAGGATTTCATGAAAATGATCTGGATGCTTTTTCAAAAGTTGTTTCATATGATATATTATATAGTTAAAATATTTGATAATTCTTAAAAAATATAAATATCAAAATATATCATAATGTTTAACTCTGTATGATTACAGAATATTTTTTATATTATGTGATATCAATTGAAATTATACTAAGTCTATGATAATTTTAGATTTATTGGTATATTGATAGAGATATTCTCTAAAACAACATAGGTCAATGAATAAAAAATGTCATTGTATTTTTTAGGATCTCCATGGTATAATTAATGTCCAAATGACATGGTGATCATGCATAGTTTTAATGAGATTATAAAATTACTTGTATCACCATCGTTTATCAATCCCAAATAATATCATAATATAATTCATACAGGATGAATAATATTGAGGAGTTGAATATACTTAATGAATTATATAATTGTTCAACTATTCATTATGAGGTCTGATTGAGAATGAAAATATTTATTACATTATGATACATTTATGAAATATATCCGGAGTGATGGAAAATTGATTTTATTGTGTGAGTCCTATATAATAATTTTTATCAACATTGTAGTTGTTTTAAGTACGATAGAGATTACTCCAAATACATCTCCTCCGAACCGAGATCATTGTTTATCTCTTAATATTATCTTATCATAAAAATAGATATTTTCGAAAACCATAGCTTGAAGTGGGTCATTAAAAATTGTTAAAATATTTTGGGAAACCATTGATACCTTGGAAAGAGGGATTCTACTGTTTTCTCGTAAGTGATCATCCTCAAACACTTTTTGGAAGTCCATATCATCTTTTGTGTATTAAATTTTCCATATTTATTTTATATTCTATTCAAAACATTTATATGGATCCATCATGGGATTTATTATTATCTTGAAATGTAATTTAAATTTTATTCATTACTCTGAATCCCTATAATAGTTATTTTGGTTTATGAGCACTATATAGTTAATTATATATCGTGATGCGAGAAAATTAATTACCATAAAATAACCCTAATATCTCAATATTTATTGTAAGCATAGGTTATTATGCTGTATTCTATGGGTGTATTAGTAATTCCGATTATATTTGGTAATGTATACCAGGTCGTTTTATATGGTATCCGAGTAGTTTTCGGTATTTAAGTTTAGTGGTAAATTATATATAGAATTTTTGTAACCCAAGAAGTTATGAATAAACATTACATACCAATACAATATTAATTGATACTTCAGTTATTATTGATCATTATTAGGTGAATGTATGTTCCATAGACCTAACATGAATGGAACATTAAAATTACCATATAATTTATATATAAATTTATTGATGATTGTTTCATACCATAATAGTGTTATTACATTTTCATAAACTATCCTCAGGGTATATTCCTTTGATTAAAATTTTTATTTGCATGTTATATATGTTCCCAATTATAATGGGAAACATGAGATTATATGATAGTAAACACAAACATGTGTCTTATATTGTACATAAATCAAACTTAATTGAAACAAATGATGTTTTTTTCTAATTAGTTGGGGGTTATAAGTAATGATACCTATATTTATGATGTAAAAAATTAGTGTTCTTATGAAGAGTAGATCAGGATGGCTCGCATGCGAATATGAACAATAGATGTTTTGTTCTCATTGGATATTCCTATCTAGGATTTAATGTATTTAAATATTGTATTGAGATTTTTATTCATTTATATTATATATTAAAATATTTTAGGGCACAATTAGAAACATTTTAGTTATTCTAGTGTAATGTTATCAATCATCAAGTACGTCATTGGTAGTATCACATTGATTGAATTATAATGAAAATAATCACTTTAGATTATATGATAATGATATATTTAGAAAGATGATATGACTATTAGTGCATTAAATAAATCCATACACATGGTGTATGAAGGATGTTCCTTCCAATTATATTAAAGAATAAAAATTAAGAATTTAACATATGATGAAACAATTTATGATTCATGGTCTACAAGTTACCATTAGACAAAGAAATATCATTCCATATTGAGTGTTCATTGGAAGTTTCTGTAGATGTGAATTATTCTTATCTATTTAGGGGCCATGATGTGTTTTTACAAACCAAATTTTATTTATGAGTTTGAGGCACTACTATTTAAATAAGGTCATGGAGGGTCACACACAATGTGTATCTTCACATTCAACTAATTCAATTGAATTAATGTTTAATAAAAATTATACCCCTCGTCCACGGGACAGTGAATTCCTATGTTTGGATGATCACTTGTAAATTAATTCACTTATGTTATAAATATTATGAATTTAAATAATATATTTTATATCTCGTAGTATTCATTATTTATTTATGGTTAAAAAATTAAAAATATTTTTTTTTTCAAGAATATAATTATTTTTTAAACTCAATAAACAAGAATTTGAGGAATATTTAATGTTAATTTTGTACAATTATTAATTTTAACATTCATAATGTCATAACTGAGATATAATTATTTTTAAATTTATAATATGTTAATTAATTAATTTATTCCATAACAAGGTGGAATTATAGTTTATGTTTTTAATGTACTAAGGGGAAAATAATGAATCTTAAAACATTTTATAAAATTAATTATTATACCAAATATTTTGAGGGCTACAGTTTTACATGAATTTTTCAATGTCCTGTCTTATTTTAATGTAACAATCCAAGATTTTATGATAAGTAGTCTTTTTAATTTATTTGATGTCATGCTTTTTATGCTACAAAAATATTATCTTCTGCTATGCACAACACCATATTAAGATGTAGTATACGCAACACTATTCTTAGACTGTGTTACACACTATTTCAAGTTATTTGATAATAGTCATTCTACGCAACATTGAGTGTATATATATATATATTCAATGTATTAATTAAAAACGGTTGGATTCTTTTATAATGAATCAACAAAGGAGTCTTGTATGACACACAACCCTAACTTGACTTGCATTACACGCAATCGTGACCTTCCACGATAGCGTGTGTACTACACAATACTGGGTTTCACTCAAAAACGATATATTATAGTAATATTATAAACTAGCCGTTATGAATATTATTAACTGAATTTTTAATTTTATATCATTATAATTCATCTTACACATTTTCTAGAATGAGGTATGAAAACAAAATCAGTTTTTTGGATAAAAGAAGTATTTTTAAAAAAATGCAGCTTTACCGCCTTTTGATGGCGCACCAACTTTAAATCTAGTTTTTGAAATTTTTATAAGATAAATTTGACAAAAAAAATTCTCCCTTATAATAAGGATATAAAAAATTAATTCGGATAAATTTTTCATATTATTCAGATAACTTTCATATTTTGATGAATAGTAAAAACACGATATATTTTAATTAAATACAACTTTTTTCATCGCAATAATTTATATGGTTATGTTATCATTTTAATTGGTTTTAATGTTTAATTAGAATATATTTTTACCATTTAATCAAATTTTGGTGGTTTGAATAAATTTCACTTTGAAATTGGATATAAACAAGTATTAATCTTTTGAAAGTTATTATTTCTTAAAAACATGCTACTTTTTTGATAACGAGAATTAATTTTAAAATTAATCAATTCCACTTATATGTTTTTAATTGGTCAAAATAGAAAAAAAATTTGAATTATGAATATCCAATATAGCTTAGGCTTAATTTTTTATATTTTTCTGAAAAACTACAATTTTTGATGAATAGTGAAAACACTGAGTTTTTGTTTAAAACCGAATTTTTATTTAAAAAATCATTTATTTGATTTAAATTTATTATATGTAAAAATAGATACATAATACTTATATATGTTCAATGAAATTCTTTTGAATCATTTTATAATAATTTTAGATTTATAAAAATTGTATTGAACTTTTCACCGTCTTTTACCCACCTCCTAAGAGCTTTTGTAATTTTTCATAAACCTTAATTGTACCGCTTCTGTGAGTTGAATTTCGAAAATCCGAGAGACACGATTAATATAATGGAGTAAAATTTTGTTCAATTAGATAAAAATAATTTTTGGTGAATAGTAACTTTTTACTTTTATTTACCACTGTTAAAAGTAAATAGGGTAATTCAAGGTTAATATAATGTTATAATAATTCAAAATTACCTTAAAACTTGTCCAAACCTTATTGGATGAGTATTGGACAACCATGGGAATCCTTGGATCGATTTTGGGACCCCATGGAGCCACTTATGAAAGACAATGACACATTAGATTAATTAATTTAATGTAAAGACAAAATTGGCATTAACAAAAATAATTTAGTAATTAATTTTTATAAGGGGATATATAAATTATCATTTAGACTATAAATTTTCATTGGAATGATAAAACGATTTCCGACATGTTGGTATTTTTTTATAATTTTTAGACATCAAATAAATTAAATTATTTATGACACAATAATGATGCAGTATTTACCACATTAATATATGATTTAAATAAATTAGATTATAATGATTAAAATATTATCCAAAATAGGTCCAATTATGATCTGATGATTTTATTTATAACATGAGTCATTTTATCTTCATCTTTAATTATTTTTGGACATTTTGAAAATAGAGGTAAGTTTATAATAAAATAAAATTTTCACACTTTAAAAAAGAGCCCCTCCCACCTTATAAAAGGAGATCACCTCTATCCAATTCCTCACACCACTCAAGACATTTTTCTCGTCCATACTCTGCCCAATTAATCTCCCTACATTCCTATCCTCCCCGTAGAAGCCCTACCTCATGCAGAAGGCACTCCATGAAGTCCTTTTGGTCCAAACCAAAGGAAGTTACCCAAATTAAAGGTAACGATTTCTCTTAAGTTGTTTTCTTTTATTCTACATCTCCAACCTCAAAACTCTTTTTAATCCATTAATTTGTAACAACAATAGTATCCTATATATACTAGGATATTTTTATGAGAAGGATTCTAACAACACTTACACACACCTCTATTTTATGGATCAAGAACATAATGTTTCTGTGATTGTAAACTAACGCCTCACGAAACGATGATTGTTTGATTTTCTCCTACAGCCACTCATGGTGGCAATTATGATGGCACTGTATTTATATATGATATATATTATGTTTATTATTTCCTTATGCTTCTTTAAATCCCAATTATATCAATCTTTTATAGTTTTCATAGTGGGTAAATACGATTATCTCATTTGAGGAAGTGCGGACTACCGCCCCCTCAAAGTGATGTGATTATTTAATTCCATATGTGTGGTGTATAAAGTGTGGAGTAAATTATATTATATATGATATTATACTAGAATTATAATATACCTATTCCATTTAAATAATAAATATAAATGAATCTACTTTTCATGCATACGTACGATTTACCGTCTCCATGAATGGTGCATTTCATTTGTTACCTCCATATGTTATGTACTATTATAAATACATGTATATTCTGGATATATAATGAATATATATGATATATAAATCATTATTTAAATATTTTATTTAATTAAATCATGATATATGTAATAATAACATCTAGAACAACAAGTCCAAACACGTACGATAAATAAGATGATTTTACCCAAAACATTGCATTAACATGGGATTTACAAAAGAACGGGTAACATAAAATCATAAGTAAATAATATATGAAATCATAACAATTAATATCCTTCTTTAATAAGTCAATGAAATTATTTAAATAATGATACATGAGGTTAGGATACGTACAAAGCATATTAGACCTAAGGTAATGGATAACTTTTCCAATCTCATTTTTATCCGAGATGGTTTATTCGTAAGTATTTATTGGGGTTATATATCATCCAAGTCCTTATTTTATAAAATTTATTTCATGTATGTTTAAAGTCCTTTTTACCCATTTTTACTTTTACTACATGGTATGTAAAGAATCTTTTTTTTACAAGGTACTTTTTGACTTTTCCGGAAAAAGTACGATAAGAATGTTATTTTAACTTATACAACATGAAAGGATTTTTAAGGTTTTATAAAGCCTTATTTTCATGAAGCTTCCTCCAAAATATTTCATGACTATTTTCAACAAAATATTTTTCATTTAAAAATGCATGACATTTGGTGAAAATAAAATGATTTTAAAGAGGAAAGGATATTTTCCTCAATAATTCATTTCAAGTGTTTTATCAAAACCATTTCCATCAAAATTGACATTATTTCGGATGTGTATGTTTCATGTATAATGTCACTATGATTTACATGGTTTCACTTTTCATATTATGAAATGATATCCATTTCTTTTATATCAATTATTTGATGATGGGATGATGTTTATGAAACCCATTCTATTCGTTGGGTTATTATGAATGATGTATGTTTATTTTGTGGCACAAGTAAGAATGATTTAATTATGAGATGGGTGGGACCTATATCTCCCTCCAATTCATTGGTTAAATATTTATCTCATAAGATAGATATGGATGGAATGACAAGTAAACCCGATCCAGTAATATACGGCTGGAACGACAAGTAAACCCGGTTCAGTAAGGGACTTTGTCCACTAATATGGTCTTGGAAGAAATGCCTTGGCTACTAAGGAAATCATATCATGTGATTAATTTTTTGCCACAATTACAAGTTTTATTCCCATTCTATTTTATCATGGCTTATGTTCCATTATGATCTATGCCTTATATACGTCAATGTTTTATCTCATTGCTCAATATTTTCATATTTAAACATTATGTTCATGTTTTTATGTTCAAATGTATACGGTTTGTTTTATTTTTTCCATGCTTAACCTTACTTAGAATTTGTTCTCACCCTTTATATGTTTTCTTTTCCACAAGATATAAATAAAGGTTTTATGTAAGAAACAAAAAGGGGAATATCATTATGGGAGATGATGAAGATCTTTCACCACGATTTGATGATTATTTTTATATGTTTCCCAAGACACTAAACTATTACTGCCCTTGTGTGTCTATTTCCATTATGTATTAAGTATTCCACAAAAGTAATGTAATGTCCATGTACGTCAAGATTCAGGCCACTACATTTACTGAGAGGGATAATCTGAGGAAGAATACGATCATCTTCATACCATCTTCCCAAACATAGTCTATATTATGTGATTATCATGTGTTAATTTTATGTAAAATTCAACACTCATTATAGAACAAAGGATTTTGAGTTCAATTTTAAAGACCCGTAAACTTCAAGGGAATTTTTTTCTTAATTTTCTTTGGAATTTTACAAGAGCGCGGTTTCTGACGGCACCTGATTCCGAGGCCCGGAGTGCCCGGAATCAATTTCCGAAGTTTGGCTCGGGTATGTTCAGTGAACGAACGAACGAGAATTTCTAACTTTTGAACCGGCGCCCGGAATCAAATTCTGATTGCACCGATGAACTCGCAGCACCGATATTCGCTTAAGGAGACCTTTTCTGAGGTTACGTTTTATGCGGAATGAAAGTTAATTTTGGGAAAAATTAAAAGAAGTTAAATAAAATGTGGAAACACATTTTATTTTTAACTTGTTGGTTAACTCCTCCCAAAGGTAGTTAGGGGTGGGACCCACTTCCACTTAACCTCCCTTGAGAGGATTAAGTGTGGTGGGGCCCACACGAACACTTACACATAATCTTCTTTTTTTAAACTTTCTATAACTCCTCTTTAATTAACTTGACATCTTGGTTAATTAATTGAGTTGAGTTGTTTGAATTTCAAAACTTTGAAATTCAAGTTGATAATTGTGTAAATAAAATAAGCCTTAGCTTATATTATTTTGGTTGGTCTCCTAATCCACCTTGAGAGAATTTGGATCTTTCTTCTTCTTCTTCAAACTCAACGAAGAACGCGAAGAATGCCGTTTTCAACGAAGAATCTCTCCGTCGAAGAACTCGGTCCTTCCGCGATGCCGTATCCGCGACCCGACGTACTTCTTCCACGTCATCTCTTCCGTGACGGTTTTCCGCGACGAAATCGCCATCAAAGAACTTAGAATCCTCGCTTCACGACGTCGACGTCCTTTTCCCGCGTCGTCGACCACCGCGACGGTCGTCTTCCGCGGGTCGTTGACGAACATCGTTCTTGAAACCGAGGTAGGGGTTTGTTGTTGCTTTATTTAATTATTCTCGTTCTTGGTTCTAGCATGAAGATATTTGAGGATAAATGATTAAGTGTTATCGTCTAATGAGAGGAGGACCGGACCGCACAAACACGACCGAACCCCCCCCCCCCCCCCCTTCTTTGTTCTTGAATATTTATTGCGGATGAAACGAGATGGCATGGTGCCGTCGCACCACACGGGAATCACATGACAATTATTGTGCGGCTCCGTTGCGCCGCGCCGTGGAATGATTATCATGAACGCAACGCCATCGCGCTGCGTCGAAGGAAACCAATGGCACCGCGGACGGAGCGGGGCCGCGACGGAGGGGCACGGTGTAGTCATACCACGCCGGACGACGAGGGCCGCGGCCGGTTCAGGGCCGCGGCGGGACGTGATGACCGGCGGCCAGCCGGGCCGCCGGGCTGCCGGTGTCGGATGACGGAAGAGGACCGGCCCTTGCCGGTCCTGTTGAGAAGAAGCCGGTCGACCAGATTGGTGGAAACCGATGGAATTCAATTCCCCCGGGCTGCTTAATTGGCCCCCCATAATGAGGGGGCTGGTTCCACAAAGGGGGGGGGGGGGGGGGCAGGCGGCCCCCCGTTGCGCCGAACCGGCGTGCATGGCCAGTTCTCGAGGCCAGGCTGGGTCGTGCCGGGCTGCTCCGGGTCGGGCAGGACCGTGCCGGACCGGGTCGACCCTGTCCGGGGCGGGTCAACCCGGTTCGGGCCATCCGCGGGGTCTCGGGCCGGGACGGCCCGGGCCTGAAACCCCCGTTACCGAGCGGTTTGGATTCAAATGCCCATAACTCGGGCTACGGACTTCAAAACGATGTGCCGTCAGCGGCGGTTCGAACCTTGGATCGAGACGGTCGTTTCGGTATATCACACTCAAGGTTTAGAAATATTTTGAGTTCAGCCGGGTTGGTTCATGCACGAAACCAACCGGGCCCTCGGAACGGAAATGCTCATATCTTGAGAAACGGACGTCCGATTGACGTGCCGTAAGCTTTTTTGAGTTCCTCTAAGTGAGACAGATCTTTTGGCACTCTCCGCCTGAGGTTTGGATGCAGTTGGAGTACGGTCGGGTTGGTTTTGCCTTAAAAATCAACCGGGCCCCTATGACGAAAATGCCAATAACTCTCAGACCGGGCGTCCGATCGACGCGCTGTCTGTTGTGTTGAGTTCCTTTTGACGATACGGAACTTTTGGATACATCAACTCTGGACTTTTTGACAGTTGATGTATCAACCTCTCAGCTCGTGGAGCGGACCCTCCCGAACGAGCTTGCTGTGTGCGGGAACCCTAGTGCTGGCTGCGACTGCTACTGCTACTGCTACTGTGACTGCGACGATGACAGTACAGAGATCCTTGGTGGATTCGACGACGACGACTACATCACTCAAAGATCCGACGTGGATCAGTGCTACAGGTCCTGTGTGGGCCCGATCCTGTGTGGGTCCGATCCTGTGTGGGTCTGCGCTTAGCGGTCCTGTGTGAACTAGCGCCTACAGGTCCTGTGTGGGCCTGATCATGTGTGGGTCATTGCGGGGGTTAGTTACCAATCGATCCTTCGTGGGTCCAACGAATTAGATTTATCAGTGATCATCTTTATCGTCATCCGAAAAAGTATACCTGTGTGAGCGGAATCCTGTTGCTTTCCTGTGTTGATTGTGCTGTGCTATCTTGTATGGATTTCATAGTGTTTTCCTGTGTGGAATACGTATACTTTCCTGTGTGGACTGAGTTGTTTTTGGGCTCGGAGGTTGGAGCGTATTAGAATTGATGACTTAGGTATATGTATGGGAATATACCTAAGCAGAGTCGTTTGTTACTTAGTGATTGTACCTTACCTTTGTGTTTTATCCTTTGTGGGTTTTGGGAGACCTTTAGGGGTCTCGGGGTCCCTACTGAGTAGCTTATACTCACCCCTGCATGGGCTATGCCCGCACTATATTGTGTTGGTTGCAGACGATGAACAGTGTTGATCGTAGTTGAGGCTTGCTGAGCAGGACGGTACTAGGAGGTGGACCACTGGGCGAGACGTGCTCGGAGCGGACGGCGGAACCCGAGGTGAAGTGGAGCTATCTGTACCCACCCTTCAGGTAGGATTTCCAGTGGACAGATCGGTGTAGCGGCTTTTACTTTTCAGCTGCTGTTTCCCTTTCGAGTTGTACTTTACTTTCAGTTTGGGTTTGTATACTGGCCCATTTACTTTTCCGCACTTTCAGTTGTACTCTGTTTTTACTTAGTGTTTACTTTTCCACATGCTTACTCTGTGGTGCTTGTTTACTTTTCAAAGGCAATTCCTTCCCTTTTTTACTGGGATCTACACCTTGGTGCTAGTCGCCAGCCCCTGGCCTATGGAAGGCGGGCTTGGGGTAGTCAACGCATGGGCCCCGAGGGCGGGTCATGACAAATTGGTATCATAGGAGTTCGATTCTACCGCGAACTCTGATATTTTCTATGTGAAACAATAATGTTTAGCGTATTGAGTGTGGTTATCAGTCCAGGGAGTCCAGTGTTGGTGCGGCGGCCGACTTATCCGTACACCAGGACCCTGACTTCTGATTTCCGACTTAATGCACGAAAACATTAATTGCGTGTGTGTTTCAAGTTTTCTTTGTGATTACATTGTATCAGCCCACCAGGTATACTGTTCTGACCGTGGCGCACCTGTTTCCTTTTCAGGATGGCCCCACGACGGCAGCCAGCTAGGGTTACGAGAGTCGAGCATGATGACAGCCCACCGAGCGACGAGGCCTCGGTGCAGGGCCCTTTGTCAGCAGTGGCACCAGCGGCAGTACTACCCGCCGAGCCACCGATGCTTCCAGTACTAGCCGCTGACGATGCACGTCGCCTCAGCGCACTGCATGAGTTTCAGCGCCAGCGAACGCCTAGGTTTTGTGGGGAGACGGACCCCCAGGCAGCCGAGGACTGGCTGGAGGCAGTGGTACGAGTTTTCAGGCTAGTGAGGATAGCAGCAGACCTCATGGTGATCCTCGCTGCGAGCCTACTGCACGCGACAGCAGGAATATGGTGGAGATTTATGCCCCAGGTGCACGATGAGGCAACTCTTCTATGGACGGACTTTGAGAGCCTCTTCCACTCGGAGTTCGTCCCAGCCACCCTCCGTGCGGTGCATATCCAGGAGCTTCTTCAGCTGCGGCAGGGCAGCAAGACGGTCGCCCAGTACTCGGCGAGATTTACTGATCTCTCGCGCTACTCGACTGACATGGTACGAGAGTAATGGATTGGGCCCGTTTGATCGAGAGCTTCCTTGCTGAGACTACACCAGCGCCAAGACCCGAAAATTCAAGGGATATTTTTTCTTAATTTTCTTAGGAATTTTACAAGAGCGCAGTTTCTGACGGCACCTGATTCTGAGGCCCGGAGTGCCCGGAATCAATTTCCGAACTTTGGCTCGGGTATGTTGAGTGAACGAACGAACGAGAATTTCTAACTTTTGAACCGGTGCCCGGAATCGAATTTTGAGGGCACCGATGAACTCACAGCGCCGATATTCTCTTAAGGAGCCCTTTTCCGCAGTTGCTTTTTATGCGGAATGAATGTTAGTTTTGGGAAAAAATGAAAAGAAGTTAAATAAAATGTAGAAACACATTTTATTTTTAACTTGTTGGTTAACTCCTCCCAATGGGAGTTAGGGGTGGGACCCACATCCACTTAACCTTCATTGAGAGGATTAAGTGTGGTGGGGACCACACGAACCCTAACACTTCATCTTCTTTTTTTAAACTCCCAATAACTCCTCTTTAATTAACTTGACAACTTGGTTAATTAATTGAGTTGAGTTGTTTGAATTTCAAACCTTTGAAATTCAAGTTGATAATTGTGTAAATAAAATAAGCCTTAGCTTATATTATTTTGGTTGGTCTCCTTAGCCACATTTAGAGAATTTGGAGCTTTCTTCTTCTTCTTCAAACTCAACGAAGAACGCGAAGAACGCCGTTCTTCAACAAAGAATCTCTCCGTCGAAGAACTCGGTCCTTCCGTGACGCCGTATCCGCGACGTGACGTACTTTTTCCGCTTCATCTCTTCCGCGATGGTTTTCCGCGATGAAATCGCAGTCAAAGAAATTCGACTCCTCGCTTCACGACGTCGACGTCCTTTTCCCGCGATGTCGACCACCACGACGCTCGTCTTCCGCGGATCATTGACGATCATCGTTCTTGAAACCGAGGTTGGGGTTTGTTGTTGCTTTATTTAATTAATCTCGTTCTTGGTTCTAGCATGACGATCTTTGAGGATAAATGATTAAGTGTTATTGTCTAATGAGAGGAGTTCTGGACCGCACAAACATAGCCGAACCCCCCCCCCCTTCTTTTGTTCTTGAATGTTTCTTGCGGATGAAACGAGATGGCGTGGTGCCGTCGCACCATGCAGGAATCACCCGGCATTTATTGCACGGCGCCGTCGCGCCACGCTGTGGAAAGATTATCATGAACGCGACGCCGTCGCGCCGCGTCGAAGGAAACCGAAGGCACCGCGGCCAGAGCGAGGCCACGGCGGAGGGGCGCGGTGCCGTCGCACCGCGCCGTACGACGAGGGCCGCGGCCGGTTCCGGGCCGCGGCGGGACGTGATGACCGACGGCCAGCCGGGCCGCCGGTGTCGGATGACGGAAGAGGGCCGGCCCTTGACGGTCCTGTTGAGAAGAAGCCAGCCGGCCAGGTCGGGCCGGCCGGACTGGTGGAAACCGGGGGAATTTAATTCCCCCAGGCTGCTTAATTGGCCCCCCATAATGAGGTGGGCAGTTTCACAAGGGGGGGGGGGGGGGGGGGGCAGGCGGCCCCTCATTTTTCCAGCAAGCTCGGCCTTCGGTCGAGCTGGCAGTGCGCCCAACGCGCTGCCTTGCGCCGAACCGGCGCGCCTGGCAGGGTCGCCAGGCCGGGCCGGGCCGGACCGGGTCGACCCAGTTCGGGCCATCCGGTGGGTCTCGGGCCGGGACAGCCTGAGCCCGAAACCCCCGTTACCGAGCGGTTTGGATTCAAATGCCCATAAATCGGGCTAAGGACTTCCAAATGACGCGCCATCAGTGGTGATGCGATCCTTGGATCGAGACCCTCTTTTCGGCATATCACACTCAAGGTTTCGAAATATTTTGAGTTCGGCCGGGTTGGTTCGTGCACGAAACCAACCGGGCCCTCAGAGCGGAAATGCTCATATCTTGAGCTACGAGCATCTGATTGACGTGTCGTCAGCTTTGTTGAGTTCCTCTTAGTGAGACGAATCTTTTGGCACTCTCCGCACGAGGTTTGGATGCAGTTGGAGTACGGTCGGGTTGGTTTTGCCTTAAAAATCAACCGGTCCCCTGGGACGAAAAATCCAATAACTCTCAGACCGGGCGTCTGATCGACGCGCCGTCTGTTGCATTGAGTTCCTATTGACGATACGGAACTTTTGGATACATCAACTCTGGACTTTGTGACAGTTGATGTATCAGCCTCTTAGCTCATGGAGCGGACCCTCCCGAACGAGCTTGCTGTGTGTGGGAACCCTAGTGCTCGTTGCGACTGCTACTGCTACTGCTACTGTGACTGCGACAACGACAGTACAGAGATCCTTGGTGGATTCGACGATGATTACTACATCACTCAGAGATCCTATGTGGATTAGTGCTACAGGTCCTGTGTGGGCCCGATCCTATGTGGGTCTGCGCTCAGCGGTCCTGTGTGAACCAGTGCCTATAGGTCCTGTGTGGGCCCGATCCTGTGTGGGTCAATGCGGGGGTTAGTTAACTATCGATCCTTCGTGGGTCTGACGACTTAGATGGATCAGTGATCGTCTTTATCATCATCCGAATAAGTATACCTGTGTGAGCTGAATC
The DNA here is from genome assembly GCA_963277665.1 of Viscum album. Taxonomy (NCBI): domain Eukaryota; kingdom Viridiplantae; phylum Streptophyta; class Magnoliopsida; order Santalales; family Viscaceae; genus Viscum; species Viscum album. The sequence goes on along the minus strand of OY728163.1, from coordinate 1,795,662,286 downwards.
CTGTTGCTTTCCTGTGTGGATTTTGTTGTGCTATCCTGTGTGGATTTCGTAGTGCTTTCCTGTGTAGAATACGTATACTTTCCTGTGTGGACTAAGTTGTTTTTGGGCTCGGAGGTTGGAGCGTATTGAATTGATGACTTAGGTATATGTATGGGCATATACTTAAGCAGAGTCGTTTGTTACTTAGTGATTGTACCTTACCTTTGTGGTTTATCCTTTGTGGATTTTGGGAGACCTTCAGGGGTCTCGGGGTCCCTACTGAGTAGCTTATACTCACCCATGCGCGGGATATGCCCACACTACGTTGTGTTGGTTGCAGACGACAGACATCATTGATCGTAGTTGAGGCTTGCTGAGCAGGACAGTACTAGGAGGTGGACCACTGGGTGAAACGTGCTCGGAGCGGACGACGGAACCCGAGGAGCAGTGGAGCTATCTGTACCCACCCTTCAGGTGGGATTTCCAGTGGACAGCTCGGTGTACCGGATTTTACTTTTCAGTTGCTGTTTCCCTTTCGAGTTGTACTTTACATTCATTTCGGGTTTGTATACTGGCCCATTTACTTTTCCGCACTTTTAGTTGTACTCTGTTTTTACTTAGTGTTTACTTTTCCGCTTGCTTACTCTGTGGTGCTTGATTACTTTTCAAAGTCAATGCCTTCCCTTTTTCACTGGGATCTACGCCTTGGTGCTAGTCGCCAGCCCCTGGCCTTTGGAAGGCGGGCTTGGGGTAGTCACGGCACGGGCCCCGAGGGCGGGTCATGACATCAATGATAAAATATAATTAGGTGAACATGTGGAAGTTCAAGATGTGTCCTATTGGGTTCATTATGTTATGATAATCTTGAATCATGAAGAGAATAAATGGATCCTTCCATCATCCAAGGTTTCATTGATGTTTTATTTTGATATATTTTTATACGTAATATTATGTATACATGATACAAAACATGAATTAGGTACCTCCATGAAAAATCAAGTGTCTTAGAATAGTTGTAGTGTAATTTTGTTTTTCATAATTATCTTTTATCATACATCTACGAAATACAGAGCTTATGTTAGTTGTATCAATGTAGTTTTATAGATTTTAAAGATGATATTTTAATTAAATTCTACCTAATTACATTAATGAATTATTATATTAAAGTAAATATTCGTATTATTGAAGATATGATGTCCAAATAGACAAAAATATCCACATGGATTCTCAAAAAATAATTACAGGTTATATGATGATCAGGACCCATGGAACCATGTGTAAGATTTGGAGTCCCAGTACCTCATGATCACAACCCAATTAATTATTTGAAAAAAGGAAAATGGGGATGGGGATTCAAATAGCATTTTACATTGATTAAATTATAAAATATTAAAATACTATTTTATTAAACAGGATGCAACATCCAACCACTGATCGAGCTATGCACCACCCATCGAAAGCAGTGGTGACACCAACCTATCAACAAAAAAACACATGCTTGATGTTATATTAATAAATATAATTATTTTATTTCATGTGAATTGAATGTTTATAATCCCTACATATACTAGAAGCATGACACATCTAGTCCCACTTATCCAACCCGTCGAGATGTTATCTCCCTTAGACACTCACATCAAGATGTTTGATTGGTGCCTTATTATAATGAATGAAGGATTGTGGGTTAAGATTTTTTAATAAAAGAGAATATAGGAAAATATAAAATTTTAGATATATGGGATCTTATATAGAACTACAATGTTTTTCGAGATATGACACAATGGATTCTCCTTAGGTCTTGGTTTATCCATCATCAACTAAATGTATCAACCAGGAGAAATATGCTCATGATCAGATCATTGTTTGTGTATATTTTCATGAAAGGGTAACATTATTGAAATTTTAATGTTTTCTTCATGATATCTTATATGGTAATGAAAAATATAATCTAGATTTTTTCATAAAGAAAATAATTACCGCTGAAAAGACATCAAATTAAATATCCATTCATTAATTCATTCCATTAAATCATTCTGAAAAATTTCTTAATATATGGTTCTTGTTGTACATACTTAAAGGTTCATCATATTATTAGGGAGTTCAAATAATATTAATGGGAAAAAATAACATAAATTATAACCAAATAACTTTGCATATCAATCATGGTTTAATTCCAGATGTAGTGGTGATCGAATCTAAGTTAACGATTCATAAAGGTTGGGAATCTACTAAAATGATCCTTGAGACTAATTTTTATGTATACGGAAAGAAAAAAATCAATCCATAGAATCTTAGAGTAATTATGATATCAGCTATCCAATAATGAAATGTGGTTTAATAATCCTTTTAACAATAGAATACTCTAGATATTGAGTATTTCAAATTTAATATTTGAGGGATATGGCGATTTGAAAAAAAATTGGGGTTGTTTTAAGAATAAACAATTAAGAAGGATAACATACCTAGTAATAAAAATAGAATTTAAAATATTTTAAAGTATTATTTTATTGAAAAATATAATGTAATACAAAAAAATTAATATACATAATATTCGAAAAAAACATTTCCTCCTTGACACAAATTTATGTGTGTGATACATGTACCTCTTTATATTAATACAATATGAATTGAAATTATATGTATTAATGTCCCCAGTACCTGATGATACATCATAGGAAGAAAGTGAGGGTGAAAATGATTCTCAATAGCAACAAATAAAGGATGAATATTCTTTTATTACATCATAAAATTATCATCAATATCAACTGATTCATTAAGGAGACATAACGGGATAGTTGTTTAATATTTTTGGAGATGAGAGTTATGTAAGAAAATAATGATATTTTCATAACCCTATATTCATGCAAGATGAATGTTGGAATCCATGAAGATCAATAAATAATCAATATGATAGAGTGATATTATTAAATATAAGATTTGGGTTTCTATATAAAAAAATATATTTCAATCCATCTCATTTTATCAACCACATCTCATAGTTACTCTAGATTAATTGGTAATCATAAATTGAATAGAGTAGAGGAAATTTGACATTATCCACTGGAAATGGTTTTAGTTGTGGATATTAAATTTAATAATAATAATTATTTTGTTCTAATAGTGGGTAAGAAGTATGGATAGAAAAAATGTACCTGTGATGTATGATTCCAAAGTATAACCCAAAACACACTTCGAAGAGTCATAATATAAAGATTAATGCATTGAAATAAGATGATATTTCCTTATCATACATCAATAATGATTACTATAATATGAATTATATTTAATATAGGATAATTTCATGTAAATTTACCATCATATCAGTTTTATATATCTGTTATATCATATAACTCGTGACTTGCACATTTGTATCTAAATATAAAAACCATGTATACTACAAATAATTAAAAAAATTAAGTGGATAATAATTTTTTTATAGATCATGGCTACTATATGGGGATGATAAGATTATAACATCAAATTTCAATGTGATACACTCTTGAATTTAATAATTATTATATTAATTTATGTTTCACCAAAAAGATTTTGTCAGTATTGATTATAAACAATGATATGTTATACAATGCTTAGAATAAATATTTTATTTTATACTAATGTAACACCAAGAGTCATATAGATATTATAAAATGAATTACAAAAAAAAATCCACAAGCACAACCCTTATGATCTAGTGGTCTAGTATATATGTTGGTCTAGCTATAAAATACAACATATAAACATAATCTACATCAATTTTAATTTAATATTAATAATTTAGTAATATAGACAATAGAATGTGTAATAGTTATTATTATAAATGGGGGTAATCAATCAATAAAATTCCATCTATCAAGATTAATATAGAATAATCAGAGAAAAGCATGATGAAAAGTACTAGATATGAGATTAGAAGAATATAGATATGACATAAAACATGATAATCATATATTATAATAGTGTAGCATGAAATGAAACCATGTTATCATAAAATCAATGAATTATAGAAATTATGGATGTAATAAGATACATCAGAACATAAGAATAAGTCATGTCTCATTTCCAAGAAAAACTAATTTCATTTTATAGTATAACTACCCATGAAAAAAACATGTTTTGTAATGATTTGAAAACATTACCTATAAGGACGTGAACTTAAACATTGAAAATTCTAGTGCCTTCATACTAGAATAAAATTTATTTAAATTTAGGGTCCTTTTAGGTTTTTACAATTAGATAACTTGGTTATAAATTATATACAAAAAACCCACATATTACAATGTAGAATGTAACGCACCGACCCTAGAATCCAGGAGTCGGTGCAATATTTTAATACATTGGAATGATTAAATGGAATAAAGTCTTGATGGACCGACCAGTTTAGTAGTCTTGCAAACAAGATACATACATAAGTTCAAAACTACAACTTGAAAATAAAAACAACACTAATTTATTCCATTAGAAACATCCAAGCTTCCATGATTATTCCTACAAGTCACTCATAACTAAATTCATCATATCGTGGGAATATGAAACATGAGAAAGGGGTGAGATAAAACTATCAATAAGAGTAAGAAATATAGAAGAAGATAACATAAACATTTGGCATGGTGAATAATTGAAAACACATTACTTTACAAATAATAAACATGAACACTTTATGGAAAGAATATGAGCTGAGTAAATAATACCATAATAAAACATAGTCATGGGTATTCTAATAGTAAAATAAATACAGTAAATATCAATATTTAATCTAATAATTATGGAATTCATAATGTCGGACATCATAACCACATTTTCAAGGCCTTGTTCCAAAATTAGAAATAATATTTTTTTCAAGGCCTTGTGCTAAGACAGTAGTTTGTCTCATGAGACATACTGATGCTTCGAGGAGCTATAGTGGGCTCAAACCGTCTCATACTAATTCCAATGCATTCCTCATATGAAATTTTTGTAACATAACATAATCATTAGTATTAAAACTATCATACAAAATGTCAATACATTATCCAAAAACCAAGAATGGAATAAAAATAGCACATCCACAGTCAAACATTACTCATTAAATAAAATATGGAAGATTGTATTGTAATAGATTAACCTAAATCATGAATAATGAAGGATATTGACATAGATTAAAATAATCATCAGAAATATTTGAGAGAAATATCCCCCTTTTTCTTGAAAACATTTAAAAGTCGCACTATTTGTCAAGAATCCGTTTAAAAATATATTTTTGAATCAATGTGTCTCATACCACCTTGAAAATTTTAAAATGAATTTTCTTTTTAAAACATCAATGTCCAAAAAAATAAATCCTTGAAACCATTTTTAAAACATGTTCATTAATGAGAAATATTTAGAATAATAAATCTTTAAAACATTTAAAATGATATTTTAGTTAGAGTTCCTAACCAAAAGAGAGACAATTGAATAAAAATAATTGAGGTTATAAAAAATTATAATATCATGAGAATAAATGGATTCATGATATACTATGTCAAAGTACATTATATACACCTTATAAAAGTGAATTGGTTTATAACAACAAAAAAGTCTAAGTGGAATGTAAATTGAGTTGAAATATCTTATAAAGACTGTATCCTTAGGTTAAAGATAAATAATTGACATAATTGTGTGTGACAAATATATATACACTCAGTATTATTGGATATTCAGTGTAAATAAATCATAGGACATTCAAACATATTATTGTAAAAAAAACACCAATGAATTGGATGTTTAACTCAATAAATGGAGGTTGAGTTAAAATTATTCTTATCAAGTTCATATCAATGATTTGAGAATATATCAATGGATTGATTATGCGTATCAAAAGTATATACACAGAAATGAGATTGGAAATTACTACACCAATAATAAATATTTATTCAACACATAATCATGGAATAAAATAATAAATGAAGTAAGCATAAATCCCAATAAGTGGAAATTGAAATTTAAAATTCCCTTACCGATTTGGTAACTTGTGAAACATAGAGCCCATGAAAGAAGTATAATAAAATGAAGATTTAAGTACTTGTAATGTAATTTATATTACAAAAATAATAAAATTAGTGGATTTACATACTCCACAAAAAAGGAAATAGTGGCCAATATAACATGAATCTCGCGGGAATAAAAGTGAGATGAAAAACCCTTACTTAGTTGTAATCAATCGAGTCATATGAAAAAAGTTAATAACCACAAAATGAATCACATAAAAACATGAATATAAAGAGAATCATGATAATATATATCAATTGGATGTAGACAATACACTACATGCAATATATAAGTGGTGAACAATGGAAATCTCACGGAATTAAAAGTCAGTTATGTAACCCCTTACCTCAATTCCGAATTGTCTTGTATGTTCCTTGGTCATCCTGAATAATAAACATAAGTTAATTTATACTTGATTAAGAAACTTTTTCAAGTTTATTATTTCTTTTATATCACTTATTACCTTGCTATAACAATTAGTTAATTTTTTGAGTTCATATTGGATATTTTATCGATGTTCGGAACTTCAGTCAAAAATGAACTTGTCATAATTACAATTTTCCATGTGGTCAAAAGTACATTATCTATAAAATGATATAAATGATTTAGATATAATATTTATATTATATTTCCAGTATATATATATATTGATAACAGTACATAACATTTGGAGATAAGAAATGAGATGTACCATTAATGTAGATAGTAAGATGTACGTACGCATGAATGCTACTTTCATTTCCATTATGTATTTTAATGGAATTAAAACATAATTATACATAGGTATATTATAATTACAGTATAATATGATATATAATATCATTAATTATATCCTTTATATGTCCCACATAAATAATTAATGAGTCATATCCTTTTGAGGGGACGGTAGTTCGCACTTCCTCAAATGAAATTATCGCGTTTTACCCATAATGGAAACCATAAAATAATGATATAAATTGAAAATAAATAAGAATATAGAAAACATAAACGTAATAAATATATCATATATAAATACATTTCCATCTTAATTTCCACCATGAGAGGCGGTAGGAGATAATCGAACAATCATCGTTTCATGAGGCATTAGTTTTCCATCCATAGAAACAGGATGTTCATCACCCATTAGGTGGAGGTGTGTGTAATTTTAGTTTTAATACTTCTCATAAAAACATCCTAGTATAATTAGGATACTATTTTTGTTATGTAATAAAGTAATAAAAAGTGTATAGGGGGTTGGAGAAGTAAAATAAAATAAAATAAAACAAAAGAATTTAAGAGAAAGTGTTACCTTTAATATGGTTAAATTCCTTTGGTTTGAAACAAAAGGACTTCATGAAGTGCTTTATGCCTAATGTAAGGCTTCTAGGAAGAATAGGGGGATCTTGAATGATTACTTTGGCATGTTTTGGATGAGCCAAGGGGCTTGAGAAGTGTGTGTAATGGGTTAGAAGTGGTGTCCTTTTATAAGGGGGAGGATGGGCTGTTTAAAACAGTGTGAAAATATTATTTTATTATACAGTGATATTCGGTTTCTAAAGGTCCAAAACTAATTAAAGTGGAAGATAATATTACTCATGGTCGAAATAAAAGCATCCAATAAGAGTTGGACTGGTTATGGATATTATGGTAATATTAATAATCATATTTATTTAAATCATTTATTAATGAGGTAAATACTACACCATTATTGTGTCATAAATAATTTAATTTATTAGATGTCTAAAAATTATTAAACAATTACCATAATTTATGAAATCTTTTCATCTTTATAATTATTTTTTATTTTTGAAATGAAGACTTATGTAACCCCATGTAAAATTTTATATACTAAAATATATTTGTTCATGTCATTTTTGTCTTTAATTTATGTTAATTAAAATAAAGTGTCATTATCATTTTTAAGTGGCTCTATGGGGTCCCAAAATCGAGCCATGTATTCCCATGGTCGGTCATGACTCATCAAATAAAGTTATAACAATTTTTAAGGTAATTATATATTATTATAATATTCTTTTTACCTTGAATTACCCTATTTACCTCTAACCACGGTAAATAAAAGCCAAAAGTTACTATTCACAAAAAATTATTTTCATCTTATTGAACCACATTTTACATACTAATAACAAACATGTATCTCAGATTTTTTAATTCAATTCACATAAGTGGTAAAATTTCATTTAAATGAAACGGTCGGATTTTAAACTACTACTTTGTAGTTTCACTATTCATCAAAAATTTATGTTTTTTAGAAAAATACCGAATATTTAGCCTAAGCTATAATTGATATTCCGAATTCAAAAAAGATTTTTGTTATACCATATTTAAAACAAATATATAGGATTAACTAATATAAAATTAATTCCCATTTTCAAAACAAATAGCACATTTTTAAGAAACAATAACTATCAAGAGATTTAAACTTGTTTATGTATAATATCAAAGTGTAATTAATTCCAATGAAAAAAATTGGATTAAAGTGTAAAAATATAATCTAATTACACTTCAAAACCGATTGAAAATATTGTCACGACCCCCTCCCACCAACGATTCCCCTTATGAGATGACAATGGTGAAAGGGGGATAATGACCCTTGAGTCCTGCCTCTAGTAGGCCATGGAGTGGCGACTGGCACCAAGGGTATGATTTTTCACAAATATCGGAGGCATTACCCATTTTATTATTTAAGATCGGGAAATAGGAAAAGACGAATACCAAAATGGAAAAGAACAAGTGTATAGAAATAAACCCAAACTAATCCCGCATGCATGTTTAAACAATTCTGAAACAAAGTACAAGTACAAGAAATCTAAAAAGTACAATACCAAAAGAAACAAGAGTTAAACGACTGCAACAACTCCAACTGTCCCAACTAGTAGGGTCCCGCACGACCCTGGTAGTCCTCCAAGAAACTTGAATGTAAACGTAGGGTGAGCATACAAGTATACTTAGCAGGGAAACCTAAGGCTCTCGTGCACAGGTGGGGAGACATCCTAATGTCCTGTGAGAACAATAGAAGAATCCATCCTAACAAGGAAATCTATTCACACAACCTCACCAGCCACGGTCACCAATAACACATAACAACAGGTAGTAGTATATAAGAATAAGAGTATTGGGTACCCCGCACCATTTCCTACTAGTAAGATACTCTTCCTAACGGCGAACATCCTGAAGCTACCACACTCTTCCCTCCTGCACATACCTAGTCCTCAAGAACCACATATCCCGCCTGCACACACATGGGCCTCACAAACCACATATCCTGTCCGCACACACCTGGGCCTCAAAAACCACAGATCCCACTCGCACACACCTGGGCCTCACAAAACTAATAACATCCCCACCCGAACACACCTGAGCCTCATCCCGAAGATTCATGGGAATAGTAATCCTGCCCAAAGAGTCTTGGGCTAATACCAGCCCAATCGAAACCTACCCGAAGAGTATTGGGTGTAAGGTTGCCTAAAGCCATCACAGCCTATGGATGAAGGAGAAAGAAGGAGCTAGTAATTAAGGGGAAAACACCATCTCCCATGAAATGGGAGTGTTCGGCACTAAGTTCTCAACATGGGTGGGGTGAGACAAAACACAAAGTTAAAGATATATATATATATGTATATTTATACCAAACACACAGCCCAACCTATGTCTTCTAAACAGAGAAACTGATCACGTTCCTTGGCACTGCTACGACGAAGCATGAATACAACAAACAACACCAACCCCATTTAGGTTTTCATGTTTCATCAGTAATAGTTTAGTAGTTCCTTAACTACTGGGAAACTATCAAACTAGATCAAGCGTTTCATAGAACAAAACCCCTTCCAACCACAAATCAAGTTAGATAAAACACAAGAAACACAACCCAGCCTTTTATCATCAATCAAACCCCATCGATTGTTCCCGCGTTCATTATCTTTCCCCACAGTTGATTTATCAACTTCCCACTTTATTTTAATAACACAACCCATTACTGTAGCCATGCTTCCACTATAACCACATCTCTACCACCGTATCACAAACCAAGGTTCGTTCCACATCATTGCCCCTTTAATAGAATTTTCTGCAGCCCCGCAGCACATCCTATTTGTAACAACTCAGGATTAACCCCCCCCCCCCTCTCACACACAACGTAACCAAACCAACACCCACATGTTCATTATTTCATTTTGTTCAACCGAGGTGATCAAACAAGGGTTCCAGATATCAATTTAATCAGCCAACTTTATGTGATTAAACAATTTCCATATTCCACAAAGTTTCCACCAACAAAACGGTCTAGAAAGATAGGGTAACATTTAATTGCACATGTAAAGGCCCAAAACGACCATGATTTTCAGTAGGCATAAAACTATTCAATTCACAACATAACAATAGGAAAAATAAAGATAAACATAACAACTTCCCCATCACCGTTCTTTAAGCCAATTATTATCTTTATTTATTGGTTCAACTGTATCTCATGAAAACAATAGGATACCTACCCTGCATGAAGCACAAAAATAGAGGGACTAAGGTATGATCCATACCTCAATAGGTTCTGATCACAACGCTCCCTGAGATCAACTTTAGAATATGTTCATTTGCGACTTTGACTTCTGTTAAACCTAGAAAAACCTCATCGAGTAGAAGCTGGGAAGGAAAGGCCGAAGGGAAAACAACAGATCCAAGCTCATAAGTTCCACCTCTTCGTTACGATCCCGTGGCCGCTGATGGATCGTAAATCAGAGCTCGGACGAAGAAGTTATGGTGGAATGGAGATTTGGAGTCTCTCGGGAGATCTTTTCTCTAAGGAGAGGGGAAGAGAGGAGTGATTTGAAAAGGAGGAGAGGCCCCCTCCGTTTATAGGCAAGAAAAACTAAAGTACACAGCATTTAAATTCTATTACACAGCATGTAGTAGGCCATTTCACAGTGTCTCCACGCGGCTTCCAACATGGAATTCAACATGGCACAAGGTCATTGACTGGTCAACACACGGTTTGAGGGTAACGCGTACGCGGGATGGGACTATATGGCGTGTAGTATGGGCTACACAGCGTGTACTCATTTATTTCACGCGGCAAGGACATGGGCTCAACACGACACATCACCATTGACTGGTCCAAACAAGGTTTGAGGGTAACGCGTATGTAGAAAGGAACTACACGGTGTGTAGTGTTGGCTACACGGCGTGTACTCATTTATTTCACATGGAAAGGACATGGCTTAAACATGAGGTTTACCCAGCAAGGTGGTACATGGCGTGTACTCACACTACACGACATGTAGTTATAAAAATTATGAAAAGTGTGGGAAATGTACATTCTACCATCCAGAACATTTCATGACTCTTTTTTCGACAAAGGAAAGGGCCGAAGAGGTTTGGGACATTACATCAGATTCCTCTTAAAACATTCTCATCCGTGACAATTCAGAAACCAACCTATAGGAACCCAACAAGATACCTCTTAGGGCTCTTGTTATAATAGGACCCCGACTAACAACCCTAATCATATCTGTTAGGAATTCCCTCTCCTATGTCGAGATATTATTCGCATTAGGTGGCACTGACTCGCCTGCACAGGTTTAATCGCATCCACCTTAATGTGTCTCGATTATGAATTAGGTCTTCCCACTTCCATATATTAGGATTTTTCAATTTACACTGCCCCCAACGTCATACAACCAACACATTGTCTGAACACGTGGCTTAGGGAAATTCCTTCTCCCATGTCGAGATATTATCCGCTTTAGGTGGCACTGACTCGCCCGCACGGGTTCAATCACATCTGCATTAATGCGTCTCGATTAAGGATCATGGTTTTCCCTTTCCCAAACGTCCGGATACATTACACACTTCTAGAGAAAAATAAAGAAAAACATATTACAACCTACAATCCAAGAATTCCATATATCAAAGGTACAAAGAATAACATCAAAAAATGCTCAGAAGAACAAAGAAAAACACAAGTCAAAAAAACTCATGGTACTGTGCATGCATCTGATCCTCTCGCTCCCAAGTGCTCTTCTCGAGGTCACCATGCCTCCACAACACATGATCCAAGGCGATGGTTCATCCACGAAGCACATTATCTATACGATCCTTGATTCTGAATGGTCATTCCTCGATGTTCGAATCGTTTCCCATATCTAACTCTCCCCAGTCGATAACGTGAGAGTCATCGTGTAAGTACCGACGAAGCTGGGAGATGTGGAAGGTGTCATGAAACTTCTCTAACAAAGGTGGAAGGGCCAGCTGATATGACACCTCACCGACTCGCCTCCACACCTCGAAAGGTCTGATGAACCTAGGGGAGAGCTTACACCCCTTCCTAAACCTCTGATGGCCCTATCAAGGGGAAACCATCAAGAACACATGATTTCCCACCTCGAACTCCAAGGGACTCCTCCGACGATCAGCATAAGACTTCTGTCGGTCCTGAGCCGCTTTCATCCTCTCACGCACAAGCTGGACATTCTCTGTGGTGCTCTGTACTACCTCTGACCCAAGAGCACCTGTCTCACCAACCTCTTCCCAACAAATGGGTGAACGACATTGCCTTCCATACAAATCCTCAAACGGTGTCATGCCAATAGTAGAGTGGAAGCTGTTGTTGTAGGAAAACTCTACTAAAGGGAAGTTCCACACCCATGATCCTCCAAAATCTAGGACGCATGCCCGTAGCATGTCCTCCAACGTCTGGATAGTCCACTCAGTCTGCCCATCGATCTGGGGGTGGAAAGCAGTGCTAAGGCGTAGCTGGGTGCCAAAAGTATGTTGTAACCCCCTCCAGACTCATGAGGTAAACCAAGTATCTCGATATGAGAAGATAGTCTTTGTAACTCCATGCAACTGCACAACCTCGTCTATGTACCTCTGTGCTAAGGTACTCACTGGACCCGACTCCTTAATTGGTAAGAAGTGGTCTGATTTCATCAGTCGATCCACCACTACCAAGATTGAATCATAACCACCCTGAGCTCTCGGTAGTCCTGTGACGATTTCCATTGAGATGTCATCCCATTTACACTCGGGGAAATCTATAGGATGAAAAAAACCACAGGGAATACGGTGTTTAGCTTATACTTTCTCACACACAAGGCACTTAGCCAAAAACTCCACCACCACCCATTTCACTCCGAGCCACCAAAACAGTTCCCTCAGGCTGCGGTACATTTTTTAAACTCTCGGATGCACCGCCAAGGCTAATCCATGGAACTCACAGAGAACACCCTCATGCATCGCCTCCGAAACAAACAACCTTCCCTGAAAGAGCATTAGATGTAGGATGTCCTCTGTCCATCCTTCTGGAGTGTTCCCCTGATCGATACGATCCCACATTACATCCGCATCAGTGACTCCCCACTGAGACTCTTCCCCCTGCTGCAGCAATGAGGACTATACCAACATCTGAAACAAACAGCCTCTAACACCTTCTACCCTTGCATCCAAGTGCAAGGAAGCCAATTCTCCCATTGGTTTCCAAGCATCAGCGGATTCCCGAACCACTTCTTTATGTGACTTTTTTCTTAGGGCATTAGCCACAATATTTCCCTTACCTTCCGTGTAAGAGATCTCGAAGTCATAGTCTTGGAGAAACTCTACCCATCACTGCTACTGTAAGTTTTGGTCATGCATGAAGATGATATAATGTAAGATCTTGTGATCTGAGAATACCACAAAGCGCTCCCCAATGAGGTAATGTTTCCACAACATCAGTGTGAACACCACTGCTGCAAGATCTAGGTTGTGGGTGGCATAGTTACGCTCGTGAGGGCGCAACTTCCTATAACCATAATAGATCACACCCTTCTTCAAAATCAGTACGCACCCCAAACCAAGGACAGAATCATCAAAAAACACCTCATACAACAACCCTTCCTATGGAAACCTGAGAATTGGAGCATTGACCAACTTCTCCTTCAGGTAGTATAAAGATTCATGGAACTGCATGCTCCATAGGAAGACCTGGTTCTTCCTAGTCAAAGCTGACAATAGAACATAAGCTCGAGAGAAGTCTGAAATGAACCTCCGATAATAGCCTACCAACCCCAGGAGACTACGAACTTCTGGCACGCTCTTGGGTGCCTCCCAAGAAACAACTGCCACCACCTTCGATGGGTCCACTAACACTCCATGCTAAGACACCACATGCCCAAGGATGTGCACTTCTTGCATCAAGAACATACCGTTCAACAATTTCCCATAAGTTTGGTGGTGTCGAAGGACTTCCAAGACTGCCCTAAGATGCTCATCGTGATCCTCCGTTGATCATGAGTAGATCAGGATGTCATCGATGAACACAATGACGAATCGGTCCATAAACTCTCGGAAGAGAATGTTCATAAGTCCCATGAGCACAGCTGGTGCTTTTGTAACTCCAAACGGCATCACTAAGAACTAGAAGTTCCCATACCTACACTTGAAAGTTTTCTTCGAGATGTCACTGTCCTTTACCCTTAACTGATGATATCCAGATCATAGATCAATATTAGAAAACCAACATGCTCCCCTCAGCTGGTCGAAGAGATCATATATCCTTGGAAGGGGGGTAACATTTCTTGACCGTTACCTGATTCAACCTTTAGTAGTCTATTCATAGCCTAAGACCACCATATTACTTCTTCACGAACAAAACTGGAGCACCCAATGGCGACATGCTGGGTCAAATAAAACCCTTATCCATCAGATCGTCAATCTGAATTCGCAACTCCCGCAACTCCGAAGGTGCCATCCGATGAGGGTTCATCGAAATAGGACGGGCACCAGGATGTAAGTCTATCCTGAACTCAAAATCACATTGGGGGGGGGGGGGTAGAGGCACAACCTCCTTGGAAAAAACATAGAGGAACTCCCCAACAACCTCTGGAACATCCACCATCTATGTATCAGCTAAAACCACTGATACCCCACCTAGCAAAGAAAGGATAGGTTTCACATGCTGGCTTCCCACCTGATAGCTTCTCTCGCCAAAAAAGCTACACGCTGCCCATCCATGTCGGAGAACACAACTCTTCTTCAGAAGTAGTCGATAACGGCATTAACAAAAAAAAGAAAGTGGATTCCTAGGATGACATCGTAGGGCTGTATATGTGGAAAAAGAATATCCCCACTGGATCGATGTGGTCCCAATGTTATCCCACATCCCCTACAACCACAAGATACACTGGTCTGACCGCCAACTGGTGTACTCATCACCATGAGTACAGAAAGTCTCTCTACTTATAGACCCAAAGAATGTGATAGATTGGGTGTAACATAGGAGTGTGGATCTCCCGAATAGAACAAAGCAGAAACAGGAGTGCTGAACAAAAAAGTCATACCTCGCATCACCTCTGGTCCTGCTGGAGCTGCCAACTCTGTTGCGTGCAACTGTCCACGCCAAGATCCTCTGCCTCTGTGATGTTTACCACCTCCCCGACCACTCCCTAGTCGAGGACCCTAAGGAGCACCTTGAGGTCGGCCTCCACTTGCAATGTCTTACCTCAGAGGAGCTGGGTCCTGCTTCTGTTGGAAGGGCCTTGCCGGCAATCGGTGCTGCTAAGGCAGGCGCTGAACCTTCCCACCTCCACCGTACTGAGCTCAGGTCGGGCACCGACTCGGGATGTGCCCGAGACCTACACAAGAGAAACACTTCGGTCCGGGGCTCGTGAAAAATGGATGAGGACCCGAAGATATGAACTGGAACTACTGGGTCCTACTCCACAGTAGCCTAAATTTTGAAGGTCCCGTTACAGAAGACCTGCTACTGACTGCCTTCCATTTTGACGAACCCGGATGGATCCCCTCTCTTGGTACACCTCCATGCGAGTGCATCCTCTCTAAAGCCTCTTCCTTCGTTTGTATGGCCATGTACATCGGAAGGGTGAAGTGGGTGACAACATACTGAATCGAAGGACGAAGTGCCTCCTCCAAACGTCTCGCTTGAGACTCCCCAGCCAGAAAGAGATCCGGAGCATAGGGTAAGAGATCCTTGAACATGATCTCGAACTATTCTACTAACATACTCCCCTTCTGGAGGGAGAGTAACTCTTGACGCTTCTCTGCCTTGATCAAGGAAGAAAGGAATTCCTCTCGGAACTCTTTCTCAATGTCAGCCCATGGAACCGATGCCTTTTTCCTCTCCTCGAGGTAGAGCGTCCACCACTGGCGCACCACATCTCTCAACTGACTGACTTCTAAGGGAACCCAGTACTCCCTTGGAGCACGAATCAAAGTAAAAGGGATCCCTAGCTCTTCAAGCCACCCATCTGTCTTCCTATCCGATGTACTACCCTCGTACTTATTGAGGGTTTGTCTTTGGATGGAACGAAGAGTCTTCTGCCACTGACTATCATCCTCCTATTGTTCAATCCTTAACTGATCGACCACCTGAATCTGCTGGGCCTTGGCTGTCTGAGCCACTCGAGGACGATGCCCAGATGCCATAGATGTATAGTAAACAAAGATCGCCTAAGCCTAAGTAGCAAGGAAATTTCCCAAGGTTTCATTTTATCACATTATTTTATTCCCAGAAACGCAAATCAAGTAAAACACAATCATTATGATTCATGTACCTTCCTTAGGGCCTCTACCCTACAATAAATGTAGTCTAACTTGGTAAAGACCCGTAAAATTCAAGGGAAATGTATTCATGTTTTTTTTTGGGAATTTACAAGAACGCAGTTTCTGACGACACTTGATTCCGAGGCCCAGTGTTCCCAGAATCATTTTTAGAGGTTTAGCACAGGTACGTTCTGTGAACGAATGAGTGAGTTTTTCTATCTTTTGAACCGGTGCTCGGAATTGAAATCCGAGGGCACCGATGGAATCACAGTGCCGGTAATTTCTTCTGAACACCTTTTCTGAAGTAGCGTTTTCTCGGGTGGGGTTTTATATAATTGGGTTAACTAACGAATAAAATAAAATATTGTGCAACAGATTTTATTTTTATTCAAGGAAGTGTTAACCAAAGCTAAGTGGTTGAGTGGGACCCACATCCTAACAAATCCGGCAGGTAGGATATTAGTGGGGTAGGGCCCACACGAGCCCCACCCTTTCAACTTCCTAAACCCCTTTTTGATTAATGTAATGCACCCACACCCCCTATTAAACAAAGTCAACTCATGCGTTTAATTAAATATTAAAAACCACTATTAATTGGGCGGTTTAAAAAGTTTTAATTAATTGAGTTAATTGATTGATTCAATTTTGAATTTCAAACTGAAGGCTTCAGTAATAAAATAAGAAGTTGTCTTTTTTTATTATTGCTGTTTCGTGGGTTGTGTTGGAGGATTTTCGAGAGAACGACTCAAAGACTCGAATTTCTTTGTTCTTCGTCGAAGAACGCGAAAAATGTGAAGAACGTGAAGAACGACGACCTCCGACGAAGGTTGAAAAGTACGCCGGATCCTCGAAGATCGACGACGCGACGTCGACGAATCCTTTCTCCGCAACGTGATGATCCCCCGTTCGCGATGCCTACTTCTGCGACGTGCAATTCCACGACGAGCCTTCGTTCGACTACACTCGAGGTAGGGAATTTCTTTGTGATTGTTAGTGAACCCTTGTTTAATTACTTCTAAATCTAAGAACGCGGATCAACTAAATATTAAGTTAATCCATGAAGAATATGTTTGCAGGTTGGGAATTCTTGATTTCGTGGAAAAATAGTTTGGGTTGATTACTTTTGTTCGTGAAAAATGCTTGTCATTCTTTGTCTTTTGGGCCGCTTGTTATCAGCTTAATGGGAGGTGGTCGGACCGCACGAACACTGCCGAACCTCCTCCTCCTTTGTTGTTTTTTTCATTGTGGCTCGAACAAAGGTGGCGCGGTGCAACGCCACCGCACAGAAACAAGATATAACGTGACGAAGAAGCGTGGCGTCGTCGCACCGCGCCGTTGAGGCCGAACGAAACAGCGGCCTGAGTCGGGGCCACGGAGGTGATTCGATGACTCTGATGGTTGATCGTTGTGCGTGGATTGATGGGCGATGACAAATGGGGCCTCAAAGTCAATTTTAAGACCCCGTAGTGACGGTCGGGTCCCGGGAGGACCGTTGGCGAAGGCGGCAGGAAAAACGGACCACCAGAGCTTGTCCGGTTGTCCGCAGGATATCCTGTCGGCGCGCCACCGGGAAGGGCCGCCGCGGTAGGCGGCTGGTCCTGCAGCCGTGCGATACCAAGGAAGATGTGGCGCCGGGCTGCAGCGCTAGAAGGAAGCGGCCCCCACGCGGGGGCCACAGCTTATTTCATGGGGGGGGGGAAACCACACCCCCCTTTTCCACTCAGCCGGACAACCGAGCGGCCACGCGGCCGTGCCAGCGCGGTAGGCCAGCCGGCCAGGCCGTGGCCATGCCAGGGCAGGCCGCACCCACCGGGCTGGGCCACGCCCTATTGGGCCAGACCCGGACCTGGTTCGGGCTGAACCACGTGGTCTCGGGCCGGGTCGGACCGGGCCTGAACCCCCTAATTTCGGGCAGTTTCCGTTCAAACGCCAATATCTTGGGCCACGGACCTCTGATCGACACACATTCAGTTGAGTAGCGATCCTTGGACCGAGGTGGTCGTTTTGGTATTTTACACTTAGGGTTTCAGAGAACTTTGTGTATGACCGGGTTGGTTCGAACACGAAAGCAATCGGGCCCTCGGAGCAGAAATGCATATATCTTGAGCTCCGGATGTCCGATTGACGTGATGTCGACTTTGTTGGTTTCCTATTGATGAGAAAAAACTTTTGGAATACTTTTCATGAGTTTTGGTTGTAGTTGGATAGTGTCCGTGTTGGATTGTACCCGAAATCCAACTGGGCCCCTAGAACAGAAAAGCTGATAACTTTCAGACTGGACGTCTGTTTGACGAACCGTCACCGGCGTTGGTGATCACGTTGAGAAATGGTCCCTATGAGTATACCCTATGAGAGTTTGGGGTACATTTGAGATAAGACCGGGTTGGTTTACCCACGAAACCAATCGGGTCCCTAGGATGAAAAGGGTAATAACTCATAGACCGGGCGTCTGATTCACGCGCAGTCTGCTGCGTTGAGACCCCTATGACGATGCGGTACTTTGAGATACTTCTTAGTGGGACATTGATATACTTGGAGTATCGAACTTTAGCTCATGGAGCGGACCCTCCCGGAGATGAGCGTATAATGTAAAGAGACCGTGTAGCCGTCTGAGACATGACGACTGCTGTACCGACTCGACTTGGAGTGAATCGACTAGCCCAGTGGACGAAGCACTACTTGTTTGGGTGCAGACCCATGGATAATGGAGCACTACTGTGTGACAGAGCAGACCAGCAGTACTCGTTCAGAGAGTACCTTTGCAGGATATTATGGGGTGTGCACTAATGTTTTTGGGTGGCATACCCCGGTGGGAAGCACTACTGTGTTTGGGTGGTTTTCCTATGGTACTCGACAGGAGGAGTACCTCAGCAGTCTTAGGTTAGTGAGCAGTACCTCAGAGTCATCACAGGACCACTGTACACTCCAGATACGGGGCTCTTCACCAATTACAGTTTCGATAATAAAAATCATGGTTTGAGCTGAGTCTATGACCTTTGTGTTTACCTCATGATTGAGATGGGTAACATGATAAAATAGGTATATGTATGGGTGTATACCTAAGTAGTGGTTATACGTTGATTTAATAACCCTTTTGTTTCCTCATGATTGAGATTGGTTACTTGATAACTTAGGTATAGGTTTTGGATTATACCTAATAAAGGGTTATCTGTTGAGATCCTTCTTTGTGGTTATCCTTTTTGGATTTAGTGAGACCATGAGGGTCTCGGGGTCCCTGCTAAGTATCGTATACTCACCCCTGCACGGGTTATGGCCGCACCTCATTGTGTTGGTTGTAGACAACGGGCAGCGTTGACAGAGGCTGAGTTTTTGAGGACTGGACGGTACCCGGAGGTGGACCACATGATGAGTTAGTATCCGGTGGTGGGCTTCACGGCGAGATGACACTCAGAGGAGGTTGACGGGAGAGAGCATTGTGGAAGCTATCTGTACCTACCCTTCAGGTAGGATACCTGGTGGATGATCCAGGAGCTACCCTATCTGTACCTACCCTTCAGGTAGGATCTGTGGTGGACGATCCAGGAGCTGGGCTATCTGTGCCTACCCTCCAGGTAGGATCCGAGGAGGACGACCCAGGAGCTTCTTCCAGCTATTTTTCTTTTTCTATTGTACATTCATTCAGTTGTAGCTGTACTTTCGGTTGTGTTTGTATTCTGGCCCATTTACTTTTCAGCACTTTCTTTTGTACATAGTGTTTTACTACCTCTTGTACTCTGTGGTGTTTTTTTACTTTTATAAAGGCAATTCCTTCCCAGTTATTGAGATTTATGCCTTTGGTGCTAGTCTACAGCCCCTGGCCTTTGGAAGGCGGGCTTGGGGTAGTCACAGAACGGGCCCCGAGGATGGATCCTGACAAATTGGTATCAAAGAAGTCGGTTCTGCCGCAGAACTTATAACTCTGATATTATTTTTCTATGAAGCATTATTGTTAAGGGTACTGAGTGTGGTTTTCAGTTCAGGGAGTCCAGTGTTGGTGCGGGAGGTCGACGTATCTATACAGCAGGACACTGACTTATGATTTCCAACTCATTGCACGAAAACATTAATTGCATGTGTGTTATCAAAGGTTTTCCCTTAAAACAGCTCAAACTAGGTCAGCTCACCAGGTATAAATCGTTTGACCATGTCACGTATGTTACCTTTAGGATGCCTTTCCACGGACGACCAGCTAGATCCCAGAGAGACGTGCGTACAGACATCTTGTTGAGTGACGAGGCATCGCTACAGGGCCCTCTTGCAGTTGAGGCACCAGCGGTACTGCCATTCGTTGGGCCACCGATGCCACTAGCCCTAGTAGTAGGCGATTCACACCGCTTGAGTGCATTGCATGAGTTCCAACACCAGAGGCCACCCAGGTTCTGAGGAGAGACGGACCCGCAGGCGGCTGAGGATTGGCTGGAGGTTGTGGTGAGAGTCTTCCTGTTAGTGGGGACGCCAGCAGACTTCATGGTGATCTTTGCTGCCATTCTCCTTCAGGCAGTAGCAGGCAGGTGGTGGAGCCGCTTGTTGCAGTTTTGCGACGAGATTAACTTCCCATGGGGAGACTTCGAGACCTTCTTTAGGGTTGAGTTTGTACCAGTAGATTTGTACCCCGAGCGTGTTCAAGAGCTGCTTCCTTTTCCTCATGGTTTTCCATCCGTAGCCGAGACATTTTTAGGCGGTAGACAGATGATGCATAGGTCCAAGGGGACCAGATCCAACTGTATGAGGAGTAGGAAGTGTTATGAATACGTCAGGAAGGGTCACCTGGAACGTGACTGTCTGACCACCGCACAGTTGATCTGCAGGTGTTGGAGGAGCCACCGAGGCAGAAGCAGAGGCAGGTGCTTGAGCAACAGTCGAGCGGTGGACAAGGAAGTAGAGCTCTGGGAACAGGTGTACAGGAGAGGAGAAAGTGGATTACATTTGTTCTTGGTATTTCTAGTTCCATGTTGCTGTTGTATTTGTGTCTTTGTACTATGAGATTCAGTAATAAAAAGACACATAGCTTTGTGATGTTTTCTTTCCTGTCCTTTTTTTGGTTGATACTGAGAGGTCCCGGTTAAAACTGTTGACTTGACCCTCACTTTCAGGATTTCTACTAGAGGAGACCCAGTGACCTCACACTGATGCAGACAGTGTGACTCGACCCTTGGAGGCGAGAGTGACGGTTGGATCTCGTGGTAGTTACGTCGAGGCCTTATGACGTCATCCATGGAATGAAAGCATCTTTTATGTCAGGATGAACTGTATTAGGCAATGGGTGTGGTTCATCTGAGGGATGAGACCGAGTTTCGATTTTCGAAAAGGGAGAAATCTTAACAGATCTTTCAGATCATAGGCAATGAAGGTGCAGATCATCCAGGAGCGGATGAAGAATTCACAGTGCAGTAAGAAATAGGAAACCGGCACTAGACTTAGAGACTCGAGCATGTTAAATGTTTCAAGAAGAGGAAGCCTTAAGGAGAGATGATTATACGAAGCAGCAGACATGGAGGCAGAACTAGGAGATAAGAATGAGGTGGTGTACATTTTAACATGATACAACCACCCGCCTTAGTTATCCCCGCCAGGCTCAGGGAGCTGGAGGGAGGAGGAAGATTGCGGATGCATGCGCTCAAGGAGTGTGACCCAATGGATCTAAAAATGATTCAAGGGACAGTTTGTGTCCACTACTAGCTATCTTAGTAACAGATGTTGATATGAATCATTCCTGGCTTTCACAAATCTTGTCCCAGACCTAGAGTTTCCGGTAAGCCATAGACTTGACCCTCACGTCTGGAGAAACCTTTGGAGAAGACTCGATAATCAAACGTACGCCGACGGTGTGGTTAGACCCTCCAGGAAAGAGTTTTTGTTGAAATCTCTTAGTGGAAGCGTCCAGGCCTTACGACGTTGTATTGAGTATGGACTAGGCAATCACAGTTCATAAAAAAATTGACGGTATTATGAAAAAAGGTTGTGGTTTAACTACAATGTCGGGATGGGATTTCCATGGTTGGCGAAAAGGAAACCACAGTTAGCACAGGCTAAACTCATGCACAGGAGGGTGCGACCGATCAATCTTGAGTCGGTCAACCATACCCTCGTGGAAGCTGTCGTTTTTAGTTTCATTTCTAATAGGAATTGGAGACCTCTAGAGTTCGAGGATGACGATCTTGTCTTTATAAGGGTCTGACCTCGACGAGGTTTATGGAGATGTGGCTGAGGCGACAAGTTATCTCTGTGGTTCAACGAACCTTTCTATGTCCCCAGCTCGGTTCGCGAGGTGTTTTACCACTTGAACCATCCACCTCAGTTGAACTAGGTGCACGAAGACTTCCACGTATCTCAACTGAGGAGATACATGCATGATCCTTCACACATCATCGACCTCAGAGAGTGGGACGTTGATGACAGGGCGGCATACGCAGAGATTCTAGTAGGGTTCGAGGATCGACAGGAGCAGATCCTACGAGGACGTTTGATTCCTTGGATGCACTTTCTCTAGCAGTACGGGAACCTCCATGTAAGCACATGGGAGCGGAAGGCTCAGATGCGTGCTAAATACCGATTTTGTATCCCTAGTTTCTGTTAAAGCTTTACGAGGATGTAAAGCTCTGAGGTGGGAGTAATGTAAAGACCCGTAAAATTCAAGGGAATGTTTTTCTTAATTTTCTTTATGATTTTACAATAATGTAGTTTCTAAGGGCACCTGATTATGAGGCCCAGTGTGTACGGAATCATTTTATGATGTTTAGCTCGGGTACGTTCAGTGAACGAACGAGCGGATTTTTCTAACTTTTGAACCGTTGCTAGGAATTGAAATCTGAGTGCACAGATGGAATAACAGCACTGGTAACTTCTTAAGAACACCTTTTCTATAGTTGTGTTCTCTCGGGTGAAGTTTTACTTAATTGCGTTAACTAGAGAACAAAATAAAATATTTTGCAACAGATTTTATTTTTATTCAAGGTAGTGTTAACCTATGCTAAGTGGTTGAGTGGGACCCACATCTTCACTAATCCACTAGGTAGGATATTAGTGGGGTGGGGCCCACACGATCCCCACCATTTCAACTTCCTCAACCCCTTTTTGATTAAAGAAGCACACCCGCACCCCCTATTAAACGAAGCCAACTCGTGCATTTAATTAAATATTAAACGCCTCTATTAATTGGGTAGTTTAAAACGTTGCAATTAATTGAATTAATTGTTTGATTCAATTTTGAATTTCAAACTGAAAGATTGAGTAATAAAATAAGAAGGTTTCTTATTTTATTATTGTTGTTTCTTGGGTTGTGTGGGCGGATTTTGGAGATAATGACTGAATGTCTTGATGTTCATCACTCTTCGTCGAAGAACGCATGAATTGTGATGAACGCGAAGAATGCCGACCTCCGACGAAGGTCGACAAGAATGCAGGATCCTCGGAGATCGACGATGCGACATTGACGAATATTTTCTCTACGACGCGATAATCCCCCTTCCGCGATGCCTTCATCCGCGACGTCCAATTCCACGACGAGCCTTCGTTCGACTACACTCGAGGTAGGGAATTTATTTGTGATTGTTAGTCAACCCTTGTTTACATCCGTCTAAATCAAAGAATGTGGATCAACTATATATTATGCTAATCAGAAAAGAATATGTTTGCGGGTTGGGAATTCAAGTTTTCGGGGAAAAACTGTTTGGGTTGATTACTTTTGTTCATGAAAAATCCTTGTCGTTATTCCTCTTTTGGGGCACTTGTTATCAAGTTAATAGGAGGAGGTCAGACCACACAAACACGACCGACTCTCCTCCCCCTTTGTTGTTTTATTCGTTGTGGCACGAAAAAAGGCGGTGTGGTGCAACAACACCACACAGAAACAAGAAAGAACGTGACGAAGGAGCGTGGCGCCGTCGCGCCGCGCCGTTGAGGCCGAACGAAACTGCGGCCGGAGTCAGGGTCGTGGAGGCGATTCGAAGACTCCGCTAGTTGATCATTGTGCGCGAATTTATGGGCGCTAACAAACGGGGCTGCAAAGTCAATTTGATGCCTCCAAAGTGAAGGTCGGGTCCCTGGAGGACCGTTGGAAAAGACGACTAGAAAAACAGACCACTGGAGAGCGTCCGGTGGTCTGCGGAAAATCCTACCGGAGCCGGCGGCCGACACCGGCCGGCTGCCAGGATACGGTTGCGCCATGCGCGCCGTCAGGAAGGGCCACCTTGACTGAAGCCTCGGCGGCATGCGGCTGGTCCTGCGGCCGTGCAGGACCAAGGATGACGCGGCGTCGGGCCGCGTCGCTAGCATGGAGCGGCTCCCACGTGGGGACTGCGGCTTCATTCACGAGGGAGGTGGGGGGGAACCACACCCCCCTGTTTCGCTAAGCCAGACAGTCGAGCAGCCACGCGGCCGCGCCAGCACGGCAGGCCATCCGGCCGGGCCGGGCCGGCCCGCGCCCTATTGGGCCGGACCCGAACCTAGTTCGGGCCAACCAAGAGGGTCTCGGGCCGGGTCGGACCGGGCCCGAAACCCCTATTTTCGGGTAGTTTCTGTTCAAATGCCCATATCATGGGCCACAAATTTCTGATCGATGCATCGTCAGTTTCATAGTGATCCGTGGATCGAGTCGTTCGTTTCGGTATATTACACTTAGTGTTTCGGAGAACATTGGGTATGGCCGGGTTGGTTCGAACACGAAACCAACCGGGCCCTCGGAGCGGAAACACTTATATCTTGAGCTCCGGACATCCGATTGACGTGTCGTCGACTTGGTTGGTTTCCTCTTGATGAGACAGAACTTTTGGAATACATCGCCTGAGTTTTGGATGCAGTTGGATAGTGTCCGTGTTGGATTGTACCCGAAATTCAATCGGGCCCCTAGAACGGAAAAGCTGATAACTTTCAGACTGGACTTCCATTTGACGAACCGTCAGTGGCATTGGTGATCACATTGAGAAATGGTCCATATGAGTATAACCTATGAGATTTCGGGGTATAGTTGAGATAAGTCCAGGTTGGTTCACACACGAAACCAACCGGGCCCCTGGGACAAAAATACTAATAACTCGCAGACCGGGCGTCTGATTGACGCGCTGTCTGTTGCGTTGAGACCTCTATGACGAGTCAGTCCTTTGAGATACTTCTTCGAGGGACTTTTAGATACTTGGAGTATCGACATGTAGCTCATGGAGCGGACCCTCTCAGAGACGAGCGTAGAGAGTACGGAGACTGTATAGCCAGCTGAGACCAGACGACTTCTTGACTGACTCGACTTGGAGTGTGTCGACTAGCCCAGTGGACGGAGCACTACTTGTTTGGGTGCAGAACAATGATGGACGGAACACTACTCTGTGACAGTGCAGACCCGCCATACTCGTTCGGAGAGTACCACTGTAGGCTATTAGGGGGTGTGCACTACTGTGTTTGGGTGGCATGCCCCGGCGGGAAGCACTACTGTGTTTGGGTTTCTGTCCTATAGTACTCACCAGGAGGAGTACCTCAGTAGTATTAGGTTAGTGAGCAGTAACTTCGATTCGTGACAGGACCACAGTAGACTCCAGAGACGGGGCACTTCAGCAGTTACAGTTTTGATAATAAAAAACCTGGTTTGAGCTGAGTCTTTGAGCATTGTGTTTACCTCATTATTAAGATGGGTCACTTGATAACTTATATATATGTATGGGAATATACCAAAGTAGTTTTTATCTGTTGATTTATTAACCTTTTTGTTTCATCATGATTGAGATGGGTTACTTGATTACATAGGTATAAGTTTGGGATTATACCTATGTAAGGGTTATCTGATGAGATCCTTCTTTCTGGTTATCCTTGTTGGATTTACTGAGACCTTGTGGGTATCGGGGTCCCTAAGGAGTATCGTATACTCACCCCTACACGGGCTATGCCCGCACCTCGTTGTGTTTGTTGCAGACGACGGGAAGCACAGACAGAGGCCGAGTGTTCGAGGACTGGACGGTACCCAGAGGTGGAACACACGACAAGTTAGTATCCGGAGGAGAACTTCACGGCGAGACGACACACGAAGGAGGTTGACGGGTAGGAGCATTGTGGAGGCTATCTATACCTACCCTTCAGTTAAGATCTGTGGTGGATGATCCAGGAGCTACACTATCTGTACCTAACTTTCAGGTAGGATCTGTGGTGGATGACCCAGGAGCTGTGCTATCTGTACCTACCCTTCAGGTAGGATCCGAGGAGGACGACCCATGATCTACTTCCTTTATTCCAGCTATTTGTATTTTTCTGTTGTACATTCATTCAGTTGTAGCTGTACATTCAGTTGGGTTTGTATTCTGGCCCATTTACTTTTTAGCACTTTCTTTTGTACTTAGTGTTTTACTTTATCTTGTACTATGTGGTGTTTTGTTTACTTTTATAAAGGAAATGCCTTCCCAGTTATCGTGATTTACGCCATTGGTGCTGTCTCCAGCCCCTGGCCTATGTAAGACGGGCTTGGGGTAGTCACAGCACGGGCCCCGAGGATGGGTCGTGACACACTTGGTTGTTCGGTAGGCTCAGAATAATTTCCTCGGATCACGAGAGGCCATAAAATCCCGCGTTCTAGCCGGTCTTCCCAGGCCTATGTCATGCACCATGATCAGCCAACATTGTCTCCCTACCATCCCATGGAATCCTTATAGCATCCCGCCTTTTTATCACATAATCTTTCATTACATTTTACAAAACCAAGGATCTTTAAGGTTTAGTGTCTTGGAATCAGGAACTTAAAAAATTAAAACATATAACATTCTTCATAAACACTTGAAAGGCTTCTACTTATGTTCATCCTAGTTTCATTACTGCATCTCATAACCTGGGGACATACATCAAAATAATGGGTGAGTAGAAGGCCCAGTAAGGGAAACAAGGGGAAACATTTAACATGTGAACTTGAGATACGTCAAAAATGTCATGAAAAAGAACATTAAGGCATGAGAAAGAAATCAGGAGGCATATCATAATAAAAATAACGTTTTTCATAACTTTAAGAAGTGGCTACTACATTTAACAAAGAAAATCATTTCCATTTCACCAAGGTCCATCCCCACGGTGTCAATAAAAATTTCCAAGGTTATTCACCAAGGTATCAGTCTAAATGGTCATCTATAGAGATTTAGTCTTTACCCAATGAATTGGAGCGCTATCAGGTATCACCCTTAATTTTGCCTTTATTATCATATGAGCCACATATATCATCATCAATCATTTCATAAACAGCCCATATAGTATAAAAGAAATGGGTTTCATTTCATAATCATAACGTTTAAAAAAACTGTTTTAATGACATGATCTTTGTGTCACTTTTAAACACACAAAAAGGAAGGTGGGTATCATGTATGTAAATACCAGAATTTAAAATAGAACAACATGTTATATATGTGAATACCCCAATATAATATAGAGCTTTGAGTATTCACTTAATAAAATAAAATAACTTTAGTAATGAAGAGAGACATTTTGAGACGGAAATTCTGCAGCATAACGGCTATTTTATGAGGTTTTAAAAAACATTGAGAAGAGAGGGTACATGGGTCACCCACTCATAAATGATCCATAAAATAGTAGGGGACCGAATATAAATGATTTAAGAACATGGTAATGAAATTCGAATTACATATCATTTGAAATGAAAAAAATGGAAGGAAGACAAAAATTAGATATCTCTTATGAAAACCCGGCAGCCTAACAATGTCACTTAAACATCAACCAATAATGAATTGACAA
The DNA here is from genome assembly GCA_963277665.1 of Viscum album. Taxonomy (NCBI): domain Eukaryota; kingdom Viridiplantae; phylum Streptophyta; class Magnoliopsida; order Santalales; family Viscaceae; genus Viscum; species Viscum album. Next base: position 1,795,634,062 of record OY728163.1, on the reverse strand, counting down.
GATCAAATAGGGTCGCTCATCATATAAAAATAATATTTCAGTATGATAGATATAGAGATCATACACCAACATAATAAAAACTAACTTGAAAGACTTGACATGAAAATAGATCTTGAAAACGAGAAGGGTGAAAGAATCCCTTAAAAATTCGGCAGCCTAACGACGCCACTTAAACATTCTTAAAACGAATAGATGAGAGAAATAGGGGGTACCCCATCATATTAACATGAAAATGGATGTATGAATAATATAAAAGAACATCCTCCAACATAATAACATGGAGCATAAAATAAATTACTTTAAAGAGATTACTTTAAAAGAAAGAGGGAGGTAAGATCCCTTACCTTAAAACGTAACTCATAAAAATGAAAGGTTGGGACCGTGAGGGTTTGGGGGAACCTTGAGAGGACTCCTTGGGAGGTATTGAGACCAAAGCTTCGTTGGGGAAGAGTTTGAAGAGGAATTGATAAGAGGATTGCTTGGTATTTATAGGGAACGTGAAGGGACAAGGCATTAATGGCCAAGGGACACCTCATTAGTGGTTTTGGGAAAACCATGGGCTTGCCCATGGTATTTGCCCATGGTATTGGACACTTGGGACACCTAATACCTCATATTACTATTCATAAGTCTACCATATTAATTACATACATAATACATCATTTAATGATGTCATTAAACACCCGTAACTTAAAAACTGTATTTTCACTATTCATCGAAAATTCATTTTTTTCAGAAAAATCCCCAAAAATTACCTTAACATAATATCGATTATCTTAGTTCAAAAATGAAATCCATTTTATAAAAATAATTTTCTAAATATTTGTAATTAAATTTTTAATTAAAAAACACTATTCGACCGAAAAAACTAATACATCAATAATAATTTATGTAACTGTTATTTAACCATTTTATTGAATCACATTACTTAATCAAGGTTCCTAGATTATATTAATGCTCTATTTATGTGAGATTACTAATCCATTTGGTCACATTACTAATCCTATGCATAAAATCACTATTCCTAATTTATTATTCATCAAAATTAAATTGATCTTATTAGACTCTAAATTTCATACTGAACATAATTGTAGAAGATCATTTTTTGAATATCATTACATGTTTTTAATTATTTAAGGTTTAAATAAACATTTTTAAAATATCATTTTTCTAAAATTCATCAAAAATATTCATACTCTATTTATCCGGTCATTTGAAAATTCATAAACTTCATTATAAGAAGAAATCCCAATTTTTTATTTAAAACAAAAGATTACACAAGGAAGTTACTGTCTCCTTACATAGTCCCTTATCACACCAGCATAGGACCAAAGTGTAAGGTGTGCCAAGGTGAAAGAATCCGAGGGAGGCTCGGCCAAAATCGCACGAGTAGTAATTTCTATCACTTTGAACTTCTCACAAATGCGATTCCATTCTAGCTTCACACGATGAAGTTCGGCTTGGGTTTAGTCCAGAGCAGAGCCCAGTGGTGCTACCTCCTTCTCAAGTTCAGTTAGATGGTCTTCGATCGGTTCAAGACTACTGGGTGAGGCCATAGAATCTTCTTTCTATATTAATTAACCAATATTACTTGTATTTAGAGACAATAATCGAAACGTTTAGTTAACAGTGGTCATATTGACCAATGGTCATATAACCATCAAAAATCAATGGTCTCATTTTAATTATACTCATGTTATCAAATGATACATTTTTGTTGAGTATAAAAATAAAATAAAATAACACACAAAATTAGGAAACAAGATTTATTCAAAATTTCGGTTTGTTACAATCTTACGCCCTTAAGAAATTGCGTCCTTTAAATTTTTAAAATTGGGTTTTGAAATTTCATTGAAAGTCCCACATCAGAAAAGGAGTCAGTAAAACTATTACTTTAAAAGAAAGAAAGGGAAGTACAAAGGTCACCAGATTTAACCCACACTAGGATTCCATTTAGGAAAACATGGGCATGTAGTGGAAAACAAAGGGTCGTGTTCTGAGGGAGAGTGATAGAAAACATGATTAGGATAAAGTTAACCATAAGAAAATACCAAACATATGATGTTTGTAAACAGTCTTTGATTACCTAGTAGGAAACGTAAACCAACAACGTTTTTGTTTTACGTTCCTTTTCATAATTTTGAAGAATTCATTTACTACATAGAATAAAAACTTAATAAAATATACCAACCATCATCTAGAGTTTCATACTTTAATAAACCTCTACCAAAACTAATATTTTCTCCAAATGATGAGAATTAAAAAACACTTGGTCTCATCAAAAGCAATGAATAATCATCTAGAGAATCACATAATCCACAAAATATTAACTATCTATTCCTTTTATCATTAAACATTATCCCAAAAACAGAAATGTTAAGGTAAAACAACTCTTCAAAAAGAAAGAATCTCATAGGAATGGAAACTACTTTTAAATCGTCAATGTTTCATGGAAGTACAGAAAGTTCATCATAGACTATTCCATAAATAACGGTCCATAAAATTCATCAAAATAATTCAAACTAATATTCAAACCCAAATACAAGAAGGATTTGATAACATAGTCTTCCAAAATAAACTTCATTGTTCATATCCAAACAACATCATCCACTCCTAACATCTTATAAAAAATGTAGATAACCTAAACATATTTTACCCAAGATAGGTTAATCATTCCCATAAGTTCCCTAAATTACTATAAGTCCACCTTAAATTCATTGATTCTTCCAAATATAATTCAACCTTACTCCTCAATGAAAAAACCGTAGTAATCTATTTACCTCGATCATATAGGGTCCCCAAAATAGTGAACGTCTTCCAGAATAATAATCATCTTTTAATCCCCTAATCATTAATGTCATATTAATATGGCAATCATTGAATTTCCTGTCACATAGGTTGTTGGGACATGTTCTTCCATTTCCCACCATTAACTAAGAAGAGAAAGTATAATTAGGGGCTTAAATACTTAGCCAATCATCATGGAAAGGAACATAAAGCATATAAGGATATCTTGTTGAAGAAAAGTATACCCTAACTTTTGATCCCCTAGGTTCCCATCTAGGTTATCCATGATCATATATTCTTATGTGAATATTTATTTTATTTTAACTTTGTTCCTTTAACAATGGTTCATACTAAGCTTATGAATTTACCAAAGGAAATCCCCCGGGAGTGTCATAACCATGAGTGCAGCAAGGCCCGTTGTCATGTACCTATTCCCATTTGAGTCTATCTCAAAGCGGTGTTTTCGAGTTTTACCCCTATGTACATTTGTGCCAGAGCCACCTCTACCTGCTCGTATCCAGACAAGGATGTATTTTCATGGAAACCCATTACTCAATACTCACCAAAATAACAGGAAGATTCTATATATATAAACTTTTCTATAGGATTCTTCCTAAAGTTTTCATATCCTAATTTCCACAAATAACTAAACCATCCTTTGATACCAACTATAGCATCTTGCCTTTTTATCCCATTAACTTTCATTACATTTTACAAAACCGAGGATCTTAATGGATTAGTGTCTTGGAAACCAGGAACATAAAACATGAAAACATAAAACATTCTTCTTAAACACTTGAAAGGATTCTACTTATGTTCATACTTGGTTAATTACTGCATCTCATAACCTGGGGAAATACATCAAATGAATGGGTGAGCAGAAGGCACAGTAAGGGAAACAAGGGGAAACATTTAATATGTGAACTTGAGATACATCAATAGTGTCATGATAAAGAACTTTAAGGCATGAGAAAGAAATCATGATGCATATCATAATATAAATAACATTTTTAATAACATGAAGATGTGGATACAACATTTAACAAAGAAAATATTTTCTGTTTCACCAAGGTCCATCCCCAAGGTGTCAATAAAAATTACCAAGGTTATTCACCAAGGTATCAGTTTAAATGGTCATCTCTAGAGATTAAGTCTTTACCCAATGCATTGGTGTGATATTAGGGAGCACCATTAAATTTTCTGTTATTATCATGTGATACACATATATAATCATCAATAATTTCATAAAAAACCCATATAGCATAAAAGAAATGGGTTTCATTTTATAATCATAACATTTAAAAAAAACTACTTTAAAGACAAGATCCTTGTGTCAATTTAAAACCCACATAAAAGGACGGTGGGTCTCATGTATGTAAATATATGAAATTAAAATAGAACAAATTGGTATATATGTGAATACCCATATAGAAGAGAGTGCTTTGAGTATTCACTTAATAAAATAAAAGTACTTTAGAAAAGGAGAGAGACATTTTGAGACGGAAATTCTGCAGCATAATGGCTATGATACGAGGTTTTAGAAAACATTGAAAAGAGAGGGAAAATGGGTCACCCACTCATAAATTATCCATTAAACAGTAGGGGAACCACATATAAATGATTTAAGAACATGGTAATGAAATTTTAATGACATACCATTTATAATAAAAAACATGGAAGGAAGACAAAAATTAGGTTTCTCTTATGAAAATCCGGCAGCCTAACGATGTCACTTAAACATCAACAAAAAATGAATTGACAAGATAAAATAGGGTCTCTCATTATATTAACATAATAGTTTAGTATTATATATATAGATATCATACCCCAACATAATAAAAAGTAACTTGAAAGACTTGACATGAAATAGATCTTGAAAACGAAAAGGGTTAAAGAATCCCTTAAAAATTCGACAGCCTAACGGCGCCACTTAAACATTCTTAAAATGAATAGATGAGAGTAATAGGGGGTATATCATCATATGAACACGAAAATTTCATTAATAAGAATATAAAATAATATACTCCAACATAAGAACATGGAGCATAAAAGAAATGACTTAAATGAGATTACTTGAAAAGAAAGAGGGAGGTAGGATCCCTTACCTTAAAACTTAACTCTTAAAACTCAAAGGTTGGGACCTTGAGGTCTTGGGGGAACCTTGGGAGGACTCCTTGGGAGTTAATGAGACAAGAGCTTCGTTGGGGAAGAGTTGGAAGTTGAATGGATGAGGGGATGGCTTGGTATTTATAGGGAAAGTGAGGGGACAAGGCATTAATGGCCAAGGGACACCTCATTAGTGGTTTTGGAAAAACCATGGTCTTGACCATGGTTTTTTCCCATGGTATTGGCAACTTGGGACACCGCATACCTTATATTACTATTCATAAGTCGACCATATTGATTACATTCGTAAGACATAATTTAATGATGTCATTAAACACCCGTAACTTTAAAGCTGTATTTTCACTATTCATCGAAAATTAATTTTGTTTAGAAAAATACCCAAAAATTACCTTAACATAATATCAATTTTCTTAGTTAAAAAATGAAATCCATTTTATAAAAATATTTTTCTAAATATTTTTAATTAAATTTTTAATTAAAAAAAAACTATTCACATGAAAAAACTAAAACTTGACTAATAATTTATGACACCGTTACTGAACAATTTTATTGAATCACATTACTTAATAAAGGTGCTTATATTATATTAATGCTTTATTTAAGTGAGATTACTAATCAATTTGGTCACATTACTAATCCTAAGCATAAAATCACTATTCAAAATTTATTATTCATCAAAAATTAAGTTGATATTATTAGACTCTAAATTTCATACTGAACATAATTATAGAAGATCATTTTTTGAAAATCATTACATGTTTTTAATTATTTAAGGTTTACATAATCATTTTTAAAATATACGTTTTCTAAAATTCATCAAAAATATGCATACTCTATTTAACCAGTCATTTGAAAATTCATAAACTTCATCATAAGAAGAAATCCCAATTTTTTATTTAAAACAATGGATTACACAAGGAAGTTACAGTCTCCTTACATAGCCCCTTATCACACTAGCATAGGACCTAATGTAAGGTGTGCTAAGGTGAGAGAATCCAAGGGAGGCTTGACCAACATCGCACGAGTTGTAATTTCTATCAGTTTGAACTTCTCGCAAAGGAGATTCCGTTCTAGCTTCACACGATTATGTTCGGCTTGGGTTTGGTCTAGAGCAAAGCCCAGTGGTTCTACCTCCTTCTCAAGTTCTATTAGATGGGCTTCGATCAGTCCAAGACTACTGGGTGAGGCCATCGAATCTTGTTTCTATATTAATTAACCGAGATTACTTGTATTTAGAGACAATAATTGAAACGTTTAGTCTACAGCGGTCATATTGAACAATGGTCATATAATAGTCAAAACCCAATGGTCTCATTTTAATTATACTCATGTTATCAAATGAAACATTTTTGTTGAGAATAAAAATAAAATAAAATAACACACAAAATTAGGAAACAAAATTTATTCAAAATTTTGGGTCTTTACAATCCTCATGGTGCCTAACTCCAGACTTCAACCTATCTCTCAACCTGCCTCTGATATCATTCTGTCACGACCTCCTCCCACCAAATATGCCCCTCCTGAGATGGAAATGGTGAATGGGGGATAATGACCCCCCTTATTCCCACCTCCAGTAGGCCCTGGAGTGGCGACTAGCACCAAGGGTATGAGTTTTCACAAATATGGGAGGAATTACCCTTTTTTATATTTTAGATCGGGTAATATGACAAGTCAAATACCAAAAAGGAAAAGAATATGCATATAGAAATAAACCCAAACCAATCCCACATGCATGTTTAAACAATACTAAATCAATGTACAAGTACATGAAAGCTGAAAAGTACAATACCAAAAGAAACAAGAGTACAACAACTCCAACAACTCCAACTGTCCCGACTAGTAGTGTCCCTCACAGCCCTGTTAGTCCTACTGGAATCCTGAAAGTAAACGTACTGTGAGCATACAAGTATTCTCAGTAGGGAAACCTAAATCTCTCGTGCACAGGTGGGGAGACATCCTAATGTCCCTTGAGAAAAATAGAATAAACCAACCTAACAAGGAAATATATCCACCCAACCTCACTAGCCATGCTCACCAAAAACACATAAAAAGAGGTTTTATTATAAAATAACAAGAGTATTTCATACCCCACACCATTTCCCACTAGTTAGCTTCTCTTCTTAATAGCGAACATCTTGAGGCTACCACACTCTTCCCGCATGCACACACCTGGGCCTCAAGAACCACATATCCCGCCCGCACTCACCTGGGCCTCAAGAACTACATATCCCGCCCGCACACACCTGGGTCTCACAAACCACATATCCCATCCACACACACCTGGGCCTCACAAACCACAATCACATCCCCACTCGAACACACTTGGGCCTCATCCAGAAGATTCTTTATAACAGTAAACCTTCCTGAAGAGTCTTGGGCTAATACCACCCCATTCAAAAACCTACCCGAAGAGTCTTGGGTGTAAGGTTGCCTCAAGCCATCATAGTCTATGGAAGAAGGAGCAATAAGGAGCTAGTAACCAAGGGGAAAACACCCTCTCCCGTGAAATGGGAGTGTTCGACACTAAGTGCTCAACATGGGTATGGTGTGACAAAACACAAAGATACAGATATATATATATATGTATACTAAACACACAACCCAACCTATGGATTCTAAATAGAGAAACTGAGTATGTGACTCGACACTACTATGAATAAGAATGCATACAACAAACAACACGAACCCCATTTAGGTTTTCATGTTTCATTAGTAATAGTTTTTTAGTTTTTTAACTACTGGGAAACTATCAAACTAGATCAACCGTTTCGTAGAAAAAAATCCCTTCCAACCACAAATCAAGTAAGATAATACACAAGAAACACAACCCAACCTTTTATCATCAATCATATCCCAATGATTGTTACTACGTTCATTATCTTTCCCCATAGTTCATTTATCATCTTTGCACTTTCTTTTAATAACATAACCCATTACTGCAGCCATGCTACCACTATAACCACATCTCTACCACCATATCACAAAACAAGGCTCGTTCCACATCATTGCCACTTTAATATCATTTACAGCAGCCTAGCTTCCCATCCTATTCATAACAACTCAGGATTCACCCCACCCCTTCTCACACACAATGTAACGAAAGCAACACCCACATGTTCATTATTCCATTTTTTCAACTGGGGTGATCACACAAGGGTTCCAGATATTCATTTAATCATCCAACTTTACGTGATTAACCAATTTTCATATTCCACAAAGCTTCCACCAAAAAACAGTCTAGAAAGATAGGGAAAGATTTAATTGCGCAAGCAAAGGCCCCCAACGACCGTGATTTTTATTAGGCATAAGCCTATTCAATTCACAACATAACATAGGATAAATAAAGATAAACCAAATAACTTCCCTATATGTGTTCATGAAGACAATTATTATCTTTAGTTATTGGTTCAACTGTATCTCACAGAAACAAGAGGATACCCACCCCACATGATGAAAAAAAAAGAGAGAGACGAAGGTAATATCCCTACCTCAACAGTTTATGATGACAGTGCTCCCCCAGATTATTTTTTAAAAGACGTCCGTCTGCGTCCATCGCTTTTATTAAACCCGAAAAACCCTCTTCGGGTGGAAGATGGGAAGGAAAGGTTAAAAGGAAAACATCAGATCCATGCTCAGATGTTCTGAATCATCGTTACCATCATGGGGCCGCTGACAGATCATAAATCGGAGCTCAGACAAAAAAGTTATGGAGGAAAGGATCATTGGAGTCTCTCGGGAGAGCTCTGCTCGAAGGAGATGGGAGGAGAGGAGTGATTTGAAAAGGAGGAGAGGCCCCCTCCTTTTATAGGAGATAAAAACTAAAGTAAACAGTGTGTACTTTCTATTACACGGCGTGTACTCGTCCATTTCACACGCTCTCCACGCGGCTTCCAACACAGCATTCAACGCGGCACACAGTCGTTGACTGGTCAACACACAGTTTGAGGGTAACGCGTACGCGGGAAGGAACTACACTGCATGTATTATGGGCCACACGGTGTGTACTCATTTATTTCATGCGGCAAGAAAATGGCCTCAACACGGAACACGACCGTTGATTGGTCAACACACGGTTTGAGGGTAACACGTACGTGGAAAGGAACTACATGGCGTGTAATATGGGCTACACGGCATGTACTCATTTATTTCACACGGCAAGGACATCGCTTCAACACGGGGTATACCCGGCATGGTGGTACACGGTGTGTACTCACACTACACGGCGTGTAGTTACAAAATTCTGAAAAGTGTGGGATAAGTACATTCTACCCTCTAGAACACTTCATGACCCTCTTTTTGACAAAGGAAAGGGCGTGAGTGGTATGGGACATTAAAAATATAATCTAAACATATAAATAAATTATATTAAATGGTAGTTTTGAATTCAAATACATAATTTCTCAATATTCATAAAAAATGAATATTATTAGAAAAATACCAAAATTTCATCAAAAGTAAATTTTGATGTCCCGATTCTAAAGAAAAATTTTATTTTTTCAAAAGTGAATATGTAAAAGGGTCAAATATTGGATTTAAAAAGGGTTCTCCATTAAAAGGTGTTAGAATTGATTTTTTTTTAAAATACATTTTTTAACTGGAAAATTGAATTTGTTCTTATAATATGTCTAAGAAACACATAATACATATGTTAAAATTATATGGAGTATATAAAATTCAAAATCTTTTTAATAATATTCAAAAGGGATTTTGAACGGCTAGTTTGGTAAGTCGTGGTGCGATTGAACTCGGTGTTCTGTGTAGCGCAAGATATTGAATTTAAAGAAGAAAACATACTATGAAATCATGGGGTGTTACATTCTCCCCTCCTTCAATAAATTGAATCCTCACAATTTGTAATTTTTCTTCGAAAATAAAAGATTAAAAATAGAAAAAATACATTTGTGGAAAACCCACATCCGAAATTGGGTTAAGAAATTTTAGTCTTAATAAGAGGGAAAAAGAGTTGAAAAAGTCACCACTAAATTATGATCTCGATTAAGATAACATTGGTGGAAATTAGAGACCCATAATTGGAGGGAAAACGTAAATATATATAGGGAGTGATTATGGTCATCAATCACCAACACCTGTAAAATTGACAGCCTCAAATCCATCAATCTATGATGATTTAAAATATCATCAGTTCAACAAAACATAAATCATTAGGATAACACATTTTTTGTTTTATGATCCCTTCCGAAAAGATTAATAATTAATTTATTCACAGAATAAAAAAATATACATGACAAGTAGAGTTTCATCCATTATCTAATTCTTACCACAATCTCATCTTTCACTACAATTAATGAGTATTAAAGATGAGATGGTCATACCTAAAGTTCTAGAATCAACTTCTAAAGAATCACATAATCCACAATGGATGAACTATATATTTCCCTTTTCTTTAGAGATTATCCAAATCCAAAATGGTTAGTAAAAGATCAGATGATCGGAAAAAAGGATAATGCTTTAGAGAAATAAATATTAATCTTAATTTCAAAAATTAACCCAATAACACACAATGTTCAATAAATACCATTCAATACACAATTTTCCATAAAATTGTTTAATATAAGCCAAACTAATATTTAAACCCAAAACTCAAGGTAATTTTCTTACTTAGTTTTCCACATTAATTTGTAACTCCAAATAATATCGACTACTCTTAAAGTCACATGCTTAAAAGTAAACAAACTAATCACATATTCTCTATGATAGGTAAATTATTTCCATAAATAAACCAAATAATTATAAATCCACAGTAAAAACATAGGAAAAAATAGATTTACTCTTCAAATAAAATCCCATAGTATTCTATTTTTCATAGGCATACAGTATTCCCAATAGAGCGAACATATTCCCAAATAATATTTATCACTTAATCACCAAATAATTTTCCTATACTATGGATATCCATTTAATAAGAAATAAGATACCAAAGCAACTTATAATTGATCAATAAAATCATTTAACTAAAAATAATTAGTCACACTAACGATGGACTTCATGTAGTCCAGTGGTAGACAATAAATCCCAATATCACTATGGTTGTGGGTTCAATTCCCACAACATTGTCTGATGCGACGGGTTGTCACACGGTCAACCTGTTGTCCTTTTTCAAAAACAATATAATTTTATAATATGCCCAATAATGAGATAGATTCCTCAAAATAACAATAACATAATTTCATCAAAAATGATATCTCATACCTCACATTTTCATTCCAAAATTTAATATCTTGTAATTTCCTCAAACTCAATGATCATATAAAACCAAATGGTTATTTATAACAATATCCACAAGAGAAAAGATAATTATTCCTCAAATATCATTTTCACAAGATAGACTGCAAGGTTATAAATACAAGAGAGATGTCTTCCAAAGTAATATCATCATCAATGAGCACTAATTATTTTTTAAAAATTTCTCTATCCATTTATTTCAACATAGCTCTGTCTCTAACCAAGAGGATATCGTAGTAAATAGGAAATTAAAATGGGTAATCTCCAGGTCCCATACATTTACAGAAAATGACAGTAAATAGATTCTTAGGACCCGTTTTATTTTGTTCCATAGTCCTCTACATTTTTCCTTAGAAATTCTTTAGTTTATGTCCTTCTTTCCCACACATAAATCATTTCATTGTTCCATTAAGACACCTTCCTAGGTGTCTCATTCCACATTTCCTGCATGATGGAAAATGTGCTTTCTTTTTTCCATGGTCTTCACTACTGGAGCTCTTATCATTCACCACTTTTCTCTTCCTTGTTTAGTCTATGAGTTGGTTAAAATATATGTTGTTGATCATATTTTTTGAAAACTGATTCGACATGAATGTGATATCTTTCACCCATGTCAACATTCAATTTTTTTTCTCATTTCCACTACCGTTCAAACCTTGTACATGATGCTCAATATTACTATGACTTCCTTGGAATCCAGCCATTAACTAAATCCAGAAATCATTTTGTGAGTAATAATAGTCATTAAATCAATTATAGAATATCATGACACCTTATTTTCATTTTAAAACACCTTAGGATAAACCAAGGTCATTTTTTCTCATCTAATATTAAATTCCATTAAATCGGTTTGTAAAGAAAATGTAAATTATCCTAAGCATATCCCCTGGGAGTGTCATAACCAGGAGAGCAGCAAGGCCCGTTGTCATGTACCAAGATACACCAGGTCAAGACCGAAAATCCCTGTCGATGTTTTCAATCCTAAGTACATCTATTCCAGAGCCGCCTCTACCTACTCATATATATATATAGGGATGTACTACTTCTAAAATACACAAAATATATACATTATAATGATTATAGTAAGTTCTTCTATATTAATCCTCAACGCCTATCTTAGGGTACTATTCTTTAATCAGTGTTTATCTAAATCTAGTTTCCAAGTTCTGTACTAAACATCCTCTGATACCAACTGTAATGCCCTAACCCCAGAATCCAGGAGCCAGTGCATTATTTTAATACATTGGCATGATTACAAGGAATCATGTCCCGACGGACTGATCGGTTTTGTATTCTTGGAAACAAGATACATACATAAGTTCAACAATATAACTTGAAATGAAAAACAACACTAATTTATTCCATTAGAAACATCCAAGTATCCAAGATTATTCCTGCAAGTCACTCATAACTAAATTTTTTATTATACTGGGAAAATGAAACATGATAAAGGGGTGAGCTCAAACGCTCTGTAAGAGTAAGAAATACAGTGGAAGATAACATAAACATTATGGGTGGTTAATAATTGAAAACATGTGACTTTACAAATAATAAACAAGAACACTTTGTGGAAAGAATATGATATGAGTAAATAATTCCATAATAAAACATAGTCATGGGTATTCTACTTGTCTAATAACCACATGAAATATCGATATATAATCTCATGATGATGTAATGGATAATGCCGGTAATCATAACCACATAGTCAAGGCCTCGTGCCAAGACTACAAATAACATTTTTTCAAGGCCTTGTGCCAGGACACTAGTTTGTCTCATGAGTCCTACCGATTCATCGAGGAGATATAGCAGGCTCTACTCATCACATAGTAAGTCCAATGCATTCCTCATATTAAAATTTTGAAACATAACATAAACATGTGTATTAAAACTAGCATAGTAAATGTCAATACTTTATCTGTAAACAATGAAAGGTATAAAAATAACACATCGGCAGTGAAACATAACTCATTCAATACAATATTGAAGATTTTATTTTAATAGATTATCCTCGATCGAGAATAATGATGGATATTGACATAGATGAAATTAATCATCAAAACTATTTGAGAGAAATATCCCCCTTTTTCTTGAAAACATTTAAAAGTCACACTATTTATCAAGAAGCCGTTTAAAAATAGATTCTTGAATCAATGTGTCCCTTACAACTTTGAAACATTTGAAAGGAATTTTAATTTTAAAACATTAATGTCCATATAAATAAATCCTTAAAACCGTTTTTAAAACACAGACATAAATGAGAAATATTTAGAATAATAAATCTTTAAAACATTTAAAATGATATTTTAGTTAGAGTTCCTAACCAAAAGAGAGACAATTGAATACAAATAATTAAGGTAATCAAAACATTATAATATTATGAGAATAAAGGGATTCATGATATACTATGTCAATGTCCATTATATGCACCATATAAAAGTTAATTGATGCATAACAACAAATAAGTCTCAATGGAATGTAAATTAAGATAAAATCTCTTATAAAGACCGTATCCTTAGGTTAAGGATAAATCAACGACATAATAATTTGTGAAAAATATAAATACACTCAATATGATTGGATAATCAGTGTAAATCAATCAGAGTACATTCACACATATTCTTGTAAAAACAACACCAATGAATTGGATGTTTAACTCAATAAATAGAGGTTGAGTTAAAATTACACTTATCAAGTTCATATCAATGACTTGAGAATTTATCAATGGGGTGATTATGTGTATAAAAAGTATATCCATAGAAATTGGAGTGGAAATTACTACACAAATAATAAATAGTGACACCACACATAATCATGGAGTAAAATAATCAATGAAGTATGCATAAATCCTAATAAGTGGAAAATGAAATTTGAAATTCCCTTATCGATTTGGTAACTTATGAAACACACACCCCATGAAAGAAGTATCATACAATGAAGATTTAAAAACCCATACAATACATTAGATTATAAAAATAATTCAATTAGGGGCAGTACATACTCCAGAAAAAAGGAAATAGTGGCCAATATAGCTTGAATCTCACGGGAATAAAAGTGAGGTGAAAAACCCATTTCTTCGTTGTAATAAATAGAGTCATATGAACAAAATATAATAACCACAAAATGAATCATATAATTACATGAATATAAAGATAATCTAGATAATATATATCCAAAGTCAATACACAACACACCACATGGAATAAATAAGTGGCGAACAATGGAAATATCACTAAATTAAAAGTGAGATAAGAATCCCTTTAACTCAAGTCCGACTTGTCTTGTATGTTCCTTGTTCTTCATGAATAATAAACTTAAGATAATTTATACTTGATTAAGAAAATTTTTAAAGTGTATTATTCCTTTTATATCACTTATTACCTTGCTATAACAATTAGTTAATTATTTGAGTTCATATTGAATATTTTATCGACGTTCGGAACTTGAGTAAATAATGTACTTGTTATAATTACAATTTTTCAATGTGGTAAAAATACCAATATCTCCAGAATGATATAAATGATTTAGATATCATATATATATTATATATACAGTATATATATCTATTTATAATAGTACATAACAATTGGAGATAAGAAATGAAATGTATCGTTCATGCAGACGGTAAGTCGTACGTTCGTAAGAACGCTACTTTCATTTCTATATTGTATTTTAATGGAATTAAAACATAATGATACATAGTTATACTATAATTCCATTATAATATCATATATAATATCATTAATTCCATAATTTATATATCCCAAATAAGGCATTAACGAGTCATATCATTTTGAGGGGGCGGTAGTCTGCACTTCCTCAAATAAAATTATTGCATTATACTCATAATATAAACCATAAATTGATGATATAAATGGAAAATAAAGAAGAATAAAGAAAAAAACGTAATATATATATCATATTTTAATACATTTCCATCTTAATGGCCACTATGAGAGGCGGTAGGAGATAATCGGACAATCATCGTTTCATGAGGCGTTAGTTTTCTATCAACAGAAAGAATATATTCTTCACACATTAGATGGAGTTGTGTGTAAGTGTAGTTAGAATACTTCTCATAAAAACATAATAGTATATTTAGTATAATGGTTTTTTTATAAAATAAAGTAACACAAATTGTTTAGGGGGTTGTAGAAGTAAAATAAAATAAAAACAATTTAAGAGAAAGTGTTACCTTTAATTTGGTTAACTTTCTTTGGTTTGAACCAAAAGGACATCGTGAAGTCCCTTCTACCTAAGGTAAGGCTTCTAGGACGAATAGGGGTATCTTGAGAGATTATTGTTTTCGGGTTTTAATGATCCAAGTGCCATTAGAGGTGTGTGGAATGGGTCAGAAGAGATGTCCTTTTATAAGACGGAGGAGGGGCTCTTTAGGAATGTGTGAATATATTATTTTATTATATATTGATATTCTATTTATAAAGGTCCAAAACAAAGTATAGTTGATGATAAGATTACTCATGGTAGAAATAAAATCATCAAACATGTATTGGATAGATTTTGGATATTATTTTAATATTAATAATCTTATTTATTTAAATCATTTATAAATGATGTAAATTCTACATCATTATTGTGTCAAAAATAATCTAATTTATTTTATTTGTAAAAATTATAAAACAATTACCATAATATAGGAAATATTTTTATATTTCCAATGATTATTTATATCTAAAAATATGAATTATTTAACACCATGTAAAAATTGATATACTAAAAGATATTTGTTAATGTCCTTTTTGTCATTACTTTAAGTTAATTAAAATAAAGTTTCATTATCATTTTTAAGTGGTTCCATTGGGTCCCAAAAACACCACAAGGAAGCCCATGGTCGGTCATGACTCATCCAATAATGTTAGGACCAGTGTTAAGGTAATTTTGTATTATTATAATATTCATTTTACCTTGAATTACCCTATTTACCATTAACCATGGTAAATAAAAGTCAAAAGTTATTATTCACCAAAAATTATTTTCATCTTATTTAATCAAATTTCCATTATTAATAAAAACCATGAATCTCGTAGTTTCAAAATTCATTTCACAGAAGTGGTAAAATTTCATTTAAATGAAAAAGTTAGATTGTTAACTACTACTTAGTGGTTTCACTATTTATCAAAAAATGATTTTTTTTTGAAAAATAACAAAAATTCAGCATAACAAATATTTGATATTCTGAATTCGAAATAAAATCTATTTTACCAAATTAAAAACATAGAAGTTGGATTAATTAATTAAAAACTAATTCCCATTGTCAAAACCAATATCGTGTTTTTATGAAACAATAACTATCAAAAGATTGAAAATTGTTTATGTATAATTTCAAAGTAAAATTAATTCCAATGACCAAAATTGGATTAAAGGGTAAAAATATAATCTAATTACACTTCAAAACCAATTTAAAATATATCCTAACCATAAAAAATTCTATTTCAAGGCAGTTTTGAATTAAAATAAATTATTTCTCACTATTCATAAAAAAAATATTATTAGAAAAATACCAAAATTTCATCCAAAGTAAAATTTGATTTCCCAATTCTATATAATAATTTTATTTGGTAAAAATGAATATTTAAAAGGGTCAAATATTGTATTTAAAAATCCTTCTCCATTAAAAGGTGGTAAAATTGACTTTTTTTAAACAAAAATGCATTTTTATCTGAAAAATTGAATTTGTTCTTATAATATGTCTAAGAAACAAATAATACATAATTTAAAATTATATGGAGTATATAAAATTCAAAATAAAGTTAATACTATTCATAACTGTTTTAAACAGCTAGTTTGGTAAGTCGTGGTGCACTCGATCTCAATGATGCATGTGGCACAAGCTATTGAATTTAAAGAAAATAGCATACTATAAAATCATGGGGTGTTACATAGAAACTTATAATATCCATTTTTCAACAATATAAATCTTATAAAAAGAAGAACATTTTTTTCATTACCCACCATCATTAATTTAATCATGTGGTACTCTATATCCCTAATAATCCTTAAAACACATTGAATTTTAATTGAAATATTGGGATGAGAGAATTTTTTTAAGGGATATAAACTAGTAAAAAATATGTATAAATTTTAGATATAATGTAATGAGAAATAATTTTCATGAAACATAAATTTTAATATAAGGGGACTAATATATTATTTACTAAAATGAATAAAATTACTTTAGAAATGAAAAAATTATATGAGAACTCATAAAAAATCATTGAAAATGATTATGTGCTTTGGGATATCAATCTCATGAAACAATTACAGAACCCTAATTTTACCGTTACCAATTGGACTAACCATCCGATTCAATTCAAATTAATTTCTCAATGCTTTGGAATGATATGTAGGTCCACCCATCATCATGAAATATATGAATGTCGATAATTATCGTAAACAATTTACATAGACTATATATTTAACAAAAATATTATCTTTTACAGTTTTCATCATAGAACTCTTGAACAACTCTTTTGATCCCATTTTCAAAACACTTTCTGTTATCAAAAAACATGTTCCATTTAAAAAAAATAATGCAAAAAATACATAGTATAATGAGAAAGAAGGGGTTAATTATGAAAGCATATAATATTATAATGTAATTGAAATAATAATAACTATTATGTGAGTGGGAAAATTCATTATCACCATAAATGATAAAATAGAATAAACATGTTCTTTTTGTCAAATCGTTCCATATAAAACATGTATTACGATTACATTTGAAAACGTTTTTAAAATGTGATATAAAATATAATTTATAATTAATTTATATCCATATAATAATATCATTAATTTTTTTATTAATATAAATATATATATATATGTGGAATATAAGTATTTATAATGTATATAATTAAAACATTTTATATCGTGGTTTTAAAGTTAATTTTTCATTACATGAGTCTCACTTGTCATACAAGTTGATTATTTTCCAAAATAAAAAACTTATAATAGCCATGTTACTACATTAAAATGTTCACTACAACAAATACCCCTTTTATCAGCACTAGAAATGGCCTTTAACAGTGCTAGAAAAGCGATGTTAAAGCCAGTGTAGATAAAGGGGGGTCCCCTTTATCAGTGCTCCAAAAAGCACTGATAAAGACCCATTTTATCAGTCCTACAAAAAGTGCTGATAAAAGGGGTCTTTTTTCAGCGCTTTTTTAGGACTGATAAAAGATAAAAAAAATTTAAAAACATTTACATAAATTTCTGGAAATTGCGAGGGGGGGGGGCTTTTTACAGCGCTTGATCCCCCCTTTATCATCGCTTTCCCCACCCTCCAGCGCCCGCACTCACCCCCTCTACCCTTTATCAGCACAATACCCCACCTTTATCAGCTCTAGACCCTTAAATTCACCCATACGTGTGCGCCCCTACCTCCACCAGGATTTGATCTCGAGACATCCCCACTGCGCGCTTGAAGCCTTTGAAACTCCCCTATATTGATTTGTTCTCTTATTAATTATATATCTATTTATTTATATATTTATATAGTTATATTTATTTGTATCGTAATATATATATATATATATAGTTATTATATTATATATATGTATAGTTATATTAATATATATATAGTTATATTAATATATATAGTTAGATATATATATATTTATAAAAATATTCATATATTGGAATTTTAAATATAATGGATTTTACTTATTATTTAGATAAAGCTAAAAAAATTTATATGTAAATATATTTTGTTATTTATATTTATAAATAAATTTTTATGTGTGAATATATAAAAAATATGTATATATTGTTATATATCTGATTATAAATAGCAGTACATTATAATAAAATATAAAATTTTAAAAACATAATATCAATATGAATGTATACCTTGGAATAAATTCAGTCCCCAGCAATAGAATCTAATAATACCCCCTTAAACGAGGCTAAAAATCTACAAAATGTTAAAAATCGGGGTATCCTGACTAAAAACTCAATTTTTGAGGCCTTTTGGGCCATTTTTTGGCCTCAGTAAAACCTTAACCGGGGTACCCCCTTATTAAAGGGGTGTAGAGCTCGTCGCAGGATTTGATTTGATATGTGGAATAGGTCAAATGAACACCCGGATCAAAATTTATGGCTGTTTGAAGTTCGAGTTGTGTTTTCAACATATTTTGGATCTTTTTTTAATTTTTTTTAATTTTTTTTTCTTCAAATTGTTATTAAATGACGGTTACTCCATAATAATAAGAAAATTATTAATTAAGAATATTTTATTAATTTTTTTATAAGCCATTTTCATTAAATATATTATATATTAAGTGTATCTGTATATTTATACTTATCTAAAATATATTTAAAATTATATTTAAAAAATATGTATTATATTTATATCAATATAACTATATCTATATATTTAAATATTAATATATATTTTTAATGATTTTATTTGGAAGTAGACCCTTTATTAGCGCAACTAAAAAAGTTCTCGTAAAGTGGTACCCTTTAATAGTACTAAAAATAAGAACTGTTAAAGGGGGTAGATTTATCAGTGCTAAAAAAGCACTAACAATGGGGTAACTTTATCAGCTCTTTTCCGTTAGTGCTGATAAAGGGTGGCACTAGACTTGCCTCATTTTGTGGTAGTGGGTTTTCTTGTTTATTATTCGTTTTATTTCCCTTATATCCATATTAAAATTAATTAATAAATTATTTATTCTTCTGTTTTATGTTTTTCAATTATTTGTCTTATTTATCAAAAATAATTTTAGTACATTTACTATTGTTAGGGGTTCATTATTACAAAATATTATGATTGATAATCCAAAAATAATTCTAATTTTATCTATTTCAAATATTATTTCAGAAAAACAATGATTATATTTATGAGAAATCAACTATGTTTTAATCATTGAAATAGTAGGTTGTACATACGAATGAGTGATGATTCTATCTTTTTTTGAAAATTATTGAAACATGGTAGGTAATTTTTATATTTCAAAAACTAAAATCATATTATTAATATAGAATAATTATTTAAATATAATAATATATATCATCCATGGTATGTTGTGATGGAAAATAAACCCCTTCTCTTCAGTGAGGTTGTAGTCCATAAGTATGCCTGAACAAAGTTAACATTTTCCTATAAATGGAATGGTAAGAAAAAAATTAATAAACTAATTATAAACAATGATAAAATATTTCACAAATATAATATCTATTAATTAATTATATCACTATATCCAGCCCTAAGAGGCAATAATGGAAAAGGAATGAAAAACGTTTGTGGGGCCATAACGCGTTGTACAGATGAATAATTGTTTTGTTTTTCATTTTATGGAACATGATATTGGTATAGATGAATAAATTATCAAAAATAACATATTATAATATTTAGGGAAATGGTTATATTTATTTATCATTATTGGAGATTATTTTATAGATGTGTGAGGAGAAACATAACTAAACTTTTCCGCTAAAAACTTTATATCTTTTTTGAAATGTCTCTTTTTCATTACACCTAAAGAACTCAATGGATGATATTAAACCATAAATAAATTCTATATAATTTCTAGTGGTTTTCTAGGAATAGATTTAGTTATTTATCAGCTATGTCATTAGTATTTTTATTGGTGAATAAAATACGAGAGAGTGTAAGCTATTATTAAAGAAGGGAAGAAAAATTTTGGGATTTATTAAAATATTAAATTTATATAAAATTATTTTCATATTAAAATGGATTGTAAATGATTTATATAAAAACTAGGATTATGAGTGTTTGAAATAATCTCATAGCATAAAATTTTTAAATGTTCTGATTACAATTATACCCTTATTTTTTTATGTCTTTGTTAATCATTTTTCAAATTTTTTGGATATCGATGTTGTTTAATTTTAAGGATATAATAAAATAACTATAAAAGGAAAAAATATCATAAATTAATCATTGTTTATTTTATAAAAAATATCCTTCTCACTTCTCAAATGATAATTTTCTTTATAATTTTTAATTATTAAATGTATTACTATTAGTATAAAATTGCAGTAATGTAAATTTTGGGAATATTCATTTAAATTGACATTTAAAACTATAATAAAACATTTTAAATATAAGAAAATACATCCATAACATCATCTAAATATTTATATAGTATAAAAACGTTCTATATTAATATAACATTAAAAGATATTAAAATAATTTTATTAATTGTATTAGTACATGAACATGCTATGCATCAGTGTTTCATATGAATATATGTTAATTATTTTCATCACAAAAATTAATAAGTAAACTAAAATTATGATATTAATTAATTTATCTTTAGAATTTATATTTATAACTAAATAACATCATCTATTTTTTCTAACTTCATCTATACTATGATAATAATACAAGGAGAAGGATGATTTTTGTTTTCTTTTTTAAAATAATATATCAGTAATAATCATTTCAAAATAGAAAAAATGCCATTATTTTTAAATGATGATTATTATCGATATGATAAAATAACATACTAATATTATTACGTGTATTAAAATAATTTATTAGTTTGGTTTATTTTATTTGTAACCTTATTTACTGTATTGACCATTAACCATGGTAAACAAATTTCTTAAGATGATAGTTTTATTTTCTAAATACAATGGAATCCTATATAAAAAAATTGGAAAACCTAATTCCAAATATCGAATCCATTTTTCATAATTCAATTAACCGAAGTGTCATAAATTTATTTAAAAATAATGCTATAAAACCCTACAGATATTATTTTCTAATGAAATATTTTTTTAGTATAGAATGTTTTTTACAGTATATTATTCAATAAAATTAATTAAAAGGGCCATAGTTGGATTATGTTTGAATAATAAGTACCAAGAAAATATTGAAAATATTCTAATATATAATTTTACATTGAAAATTATTTAATATAAAATATTTTTCTCAATTAATAGATATGTTTTCCCTATTCTTGAAAAAATTAATCATTTCCTAAAACCCCTAGAAATAAATCCTATGATAGTTTTGACAAGATTAATTTAAAAATGAAATTCATTTTTTTGAATTAAATTTATATTATTTTCAAATCAGTGTTTTAAATAAAACCATATAATGCCAAAATTCCAATTTGGTATAAAATAAATAATTTTTACATTTAAAGGAAAAAACTTAGAATACTCTAAAATTTAATATTAATATAAAAATAATTAATTAATTAATAAAAATTTAAATGAATTTTTTTTATTATCTCATTAATTAGTATGTAAAATTCACCACACTTTTAGAAAATATTTCCTCACTATTTTATTTAGAAATTCACCATATGTAGATTTTTATCTCTATAGTTATCTATATAACATCCCTACACACACTGAGCCTTCATCATTTACAGATTATTCTTCACCACTTCAATCGCCATACCCTATACGAATTTATGTCAGAAAAAAATTCTTTCACACACATCATCCAGAAATGCTGGGATCTAACATCGCCTTACAAAATTTTACACAAATTTTCCATTTTCATACTTGAATAGAAACTATTATTTTAAGAAAACTCTAGATAAAATAGATATTGATCCCAAATTCCATGGTAATCCATTTAACATGAAAAAATCACATTTTCCATGGTCTAGATATGTTGTTCATATTTTCTATAATATTGAGGATGAAAATTAACTCTAATATTTATTTCTTTACTCATTGACATCAGAATTCCTTTTAAAAAATTTAATGTGAACCTAGTATCACAGTCTGATACGATGGAGAGGGTAAGCCTATGTAAGAAGGCAATCTTCTTGAGATATAGTTGAGAAATTTTTTCTATGGATATAATATATTTAATGGTATGTAAATGTTCATACATTATTAGTGGAACAAAAATAACCCAAATTTCTCTATCACCTCATGACTTCATTGGTACTCTCACTATACTATGTATAATTAAATTTTCACATTTTCACTATAGAACATGAAAAGATTTAAGAGTAACAATTTGTAAATGTTAATATTATTTAAGGTATTCAGAAGATAAACATTTCATTAAAAATTATATAATATCACAATTTATTCCACCCCACTAGTGATACACCGGTAGGCCACTATATATCTTAGTACTTCTAAGAGGAATTTATAATTTGGAGTTATGAGGTTAACTCAAAAATTATCTCGTTAAATGGGACTGACAAGGTAGATTATAAAGGCACCATTTTCTAAGGGAAGAAAAAACATGGTTATTCACCTATTTAAAATTAAATTCCTAGAAATAGGTATCATATTATTTCACCAATAATAATTTAGC
Organism: Viscum album; assembly: GCA_963277665.1. NCBI lineage: Eukaryota > Viridiplantae > Streptophyta > Magnoliopsida > Santalales > Viscaceae > Viscum > Viscum album. Next base: position 1,795,610,625 of record OY728163.1, on the reverse strand, counting down.
TCATTTTCAATTTTCTTACTCCAAGGGGCTAGATAAATTAGAAAAATTCACAGTTACAAAATTTACCTTATAGTTTCTTTTATTTTTAGGTTTTAAAAAATACTAATTTTTCATTCATGATCCTTTTGACTTTTAGAATATACCAAAATCTCATCAATAAAAAATCTATAAAATTATCCATAAACTCTTTTAAAAATATATTAATAAGGTTGATAAAAAAGGTATCATTGGATAACCAAAAGGGCATAACTACATACAAATAATTCCTATATCATATCTATAATAGTGTTTTCTAAATGACTTCTTTAATCATGTTCAAATGATGGTATCTGGACCAGATGTCATTGTCTAAAAATTCTCTCCATGGTGTGGGTAAAAATGTTCATCTGTATCAGGAATAAGATATGTGTTCATAACTATGTTTTCATTTAAGTATCTAAAATTAATTGAAAATATCATTGAAACAAATTACATTTTAAAAACTGATATAAGATTACCTTATGGTGATGTTTTATAATTAATTAAACCTTTATCATGTCAATATTTCAACTAATCATTCAGTTTCAAACATTGTACATTAGCTTTTCTATTTTTGGAGTTTTCAAATAAAAAAATTATAATGCACTAAATCAATATTAAACTCAACTATTAAATTAAAAATAACACTAAGAAAATCATCATGAAAAACATCCATTGAATAATCTAATAATATTAAATTACCAATATAAACAAAATATATATTTTTATCAGCATTATCTCTGTAAATTAGAATACTATATCCATTAAAATTCCTATATTATTTAATGTCATCAATGGTCATAAATCATTGATAAAAATATCTCATCTCATCAAATTTTCACAAAATGATTAAATGGTATCGAATCCATTCCCAAAAAATATTAATTACTATCAATGTAATATCAACATGATTTACATGAAAGGCCATCCATCTAATAATAAAACGATGATTCATATAAATCTAGAATCCATTAATATTTTTACCCATATTTTCACCAAAAGATCCTTCTTATTATCAGGATTTTATATTTTTATTTTTCTAGTAAATTTTCCATAAATGATAGAATAATATTATACAAAGTCAAATAAATTATTGATAATGGTTTTAACAAAAAAGGAACATATATTTCACCACATCATTATATGTTACAAAATAAACTATATATGTAGAACATAATTTCCCAAACATTTTTTGTTTCAATATATCTCACTTCCACGAAGAGAAACAAATATGGGGAACATGTTGGAATAATCATCTAACTCATAGAAATTAAAGTAACTTTCCATATTATTTTCATTAATTGTCTTCACATTTTCATGGATATATTGAGCCACATGTCTATAATTTAAAAAAATGAAACAATTACCATATCATATAATACATTCTCCATGAAAATTATTACTATAATTACCAAAACATTAGAACATGGATTTTATACTAATATATTTCATTGATGGATTATTACCTATTAGATTCCATATAATGAATTTATTATTCTTTTTTCATAGAAAGATTGATCACTATAAAACACCATTTCCACAAAATTTTCACATGGAACATGATTCCCTATGAATTTAAATTTGAGTGAGGGAAATTCTCTTAGATGTCTTGGAATTAATCTTAACTAAACACAGTTAATTTTACTACCATGGTCCTAGAAGAAATTTGGTTCATACTTTACCAATCGATTGAAGTTTCCTTTATAGGAAAAATAATAATCTTACTTATTTTTGTCAATTTAAATAATTTATTTTCCAGCCTAAGTCAATCGACCTCAGGAAAAAATTCCTTAATGAAAATATTTTTAAATTATTCTCAATATAACGAATCAATCTATTCACATGTTACGATGTAAATAACCATTGAACACCACTACATGTAATTAGATTCAAAAAATTATATATCAAGACATAAATTTTGATGATATAAACATCCAATGATATTCAATATGTTTTGGAGGATTTAATCCACCCTTTAGAGATTACTAGGATAGAAGAAAAACTAAATACTATAGTTTTTTTGTCTCAGAAAATGATCAATTGCTGTGATGCTCGACTGTGATAGTTTTGGATCATCTATAGCATGGATACCACCACTATTTATGGATTGTTTCAGTTTATCCATCACTATAAAAAAAATCCTATTTCCATTTATAGAAATTAATTGTTGCATATTTGGAGGGATAATACAATATTAGTTCCTTCCTACTAATGATTCCCTATTTCCACAATGGAAAATAATTCTAGACAAACATAGATTTTGAAGAAATATTTTAATCATCAAATTCTATGTCATTTCAACATATACATATTTAATTTAATTCAATGGAATAATAATAACATTTTCCCAAAATCTAATGTTATCTAAATCCTTAATCTGATACCAACTGTATGGATTTTGTATAAACACCCATACTCTTTTTGTAGATGTCTCATTCTGAATTTAGGGTACTCTATCTACAGGTTTTGAGTAATTTTTGTTTGGGTTGCACTATGGGGTGTGTTTTGTTTAATATTTAAAAATATGGTTGAATGAGTGAAGTGCGTTCTTGGTGATAATTTTTTCTTTAGTGTGTAGTGTGAACCAACAAACCTTGCAACCTTGGATAGAGAGTATATTATGTGTTGTATCATAGTTTGTTAAAAAATTAACCACACACCCTACCCCCTATACTAGGTATACAATTTTGATAACTATGATTCTATGCCCAGCAAACCATGTGCAATATTTATATTAACCGAAAAATTATGATTTTTAATTACTCAAACCCACAAATTAACTTGAAATCAACTCCTACTCAACCAATAATGTCATTTTATTTTTTTAACACTATATGACCAATTCGAAGACATACCATCCTCCTCTATTTATGATATGATTATGAGATTAAATATATTCACCCCTCATAGTAAGAGTATCTTGTCCCATGTTGTTTCCATTATCATTCATGTTCTTGTCATATCACTTATAGAGTTGTTCCTACCTTTTTTTAGTTAGATCTAGATCTATTATTGTGCATATAAATCATTAATCATTGGACATTTATTCATTTGATCGTGAATTTTGGTTTAAGATCATGAACTCATTCTATGTATTTATTTCATTCAAATTGTGGATTTTCATTGGGAGAACTCTCGTAAAAAATCTAGGTAGGTAGTGTATTATTAAAATCCTATATTCATGATATAAATTAAGAATATGTAAATGTATATTTTCAAGAGTTTTTTATAAATTAATTTACTAGTTGAATTATTTAATTTTTGAATTATTCAATTAATAAATTGGGATTTTGGAATAATTAATTATTGACTTCATTATCATAATGTTGAGTTAGTATTTGGGGTTTATTAAATGTTGAGATAATTATCTGGGTATATAATTTTGTTTTGGGGATAATAACTTTTTTATTAAATCATTGACTTATTAAATGGGGATTTTCGTATAAATATTTTTTGATAAGATTAACAGGATATTGAATTTGGATTTGGGGATAATTAATTTATTTTTTTAATTATCAAAACACTAAATTTTTAGTTTGTGGATAATTAATTTATGAGTTCAAAAATAGAGTACTGAATTTTGATTTGGGGATAATTAATTATGGTGTTAATTATTTGGATACTAAATTTGTATTTGGGATAATTAATTGTTGAGATAATTATTGGAATGCTGAATTTCGAATTAAACAATTAATTGTATAATTATTTGAATACTGAAGGATGCATCCGTGATTTCAATGTTTAAAGGGATAAATGTATGTTTTAAATTATCCTCAGGATTGAAAAGACTCAAAATAATATACTTCACTGGATCAAAAAGAGGGACATGACCATTGAATAGATCTTTAAAATTAGAAAAAACATACCCAAAAAGATCATTTCTGTTGTCAAAGAAAATTTTCCCATTTCTAACGAAAGAAATAGGCCTCAAGACCTTCCTAATTTCCAAAAATGTGTTAAAAAATTTAGAGTTTCCATAACCATCTATCAACCTATTATCCTTAAAAATGACTCTTTTCTAAGCATCTTTGAGATTCAACAAGTAATTAACGTTGGAAACAAGCTGATTCTCACCAAAAAATTCATTAGAGATGTCATTTGAAGAATTCTGCACCTTCATGTGTGGAAGAAATTCCTCAAAATAGAAAATATCATAATCAAGGGAACTAAAACGTAATTTACTCAAGAATTTTAAATCCCTTTTAAAGAGTTTGATCTTTATGAAACAAGAGAAATCATTATACCTACCATTCCAAGATCTCCAAGTTTGTTCCAAAATTTTTCTACACTAAATATGATTAACCCAAGATTTATTAAATCCAAAAGGAAATGGAGTTTTGGGATCCTTACTCACAAGGTTGACCAAAATGGGATGATGCTCAGAATTAATTCTAGAAAGAGTCATATAATAAATAGGTCCACAAAAATAAATACCAGAATCATTGACAAAATCCCTATTGATTATCCCTGTAACATATCTATAAAAATCATTCTAGTATCATGTATACTTAGCCCCAACAAGGTTAACATTAATTAACCCATTATCATCAATGTATGCACTGAAATATGTTGATGAAATGAAGTTTTTCACGGCTTCAATCTTCTCATTAGAACTCACGATAATATTAAAATAAATAAGATATACGATAGACCAAGGATGATAGATTTGAGTGATCCAATATCTATCTATAAATTCCTACGGTCCTAATAACAATTATGGTCATAAATAAATTATTATAAATGATTAAGACCTTCAAAATTAAAGGACCATGTGACATGCTTATTAGTATTAGAAATCAAGGAAATATTAGTTAAAGAACAAAGTTCCCAGACCCATAATCATTTAACATATGATGAACATCTTTTAGATTCCACAAAATGAATGCCCCGATTTTCCAAATTTGAAATATAGGGAGAAAAAACAATTTTATGTTTGGACAATCCAATTATAAGGGGCATATGATTTTGAATAAAGAGATTAAGGGACATCATGGTATCATGATTGTCCAAGCCCTGGAAATTCCAAAATAGAAGCTTCATTTAATTCTATGATTGGGATGATTTCCCCCTTTTTTGAGCCCCACAGTTACCTACATGCCAGACATTGGAGGCCTTCCATCCATTCACATAGGACTGGAGGCCCCTTGTAAGATATTACTAAAATCAAAAGTACTGGTGGTTACTTTTCCAATGTTAACACCAAAAGTTAGAGTGTCAATTGCACCTCTGGATGAATGAGCAATACCCATATCCTACAATGTAACATCACCACTAGATGAAATAGGAAACTCAGTTTCCTCAACCCGTGTGGCAGTACCACCTATTGAAATAGGAGCCCCAATCATGCATTCATGTGTAGTATAATATTCCTTGATTGAAGAAAGAACCATAATTACCACTCCCTTTATAGTAGGATATATATTGGATGAAGAAGGAGGAGTGATCAAGCTATCCAATACTACAATATCATGCCAAGAGGGAACTACTGCCACCTGAACTGGGGAAGTGACATGTGCAATAGGAGACACAATAAAATCAGAAAAAACCTAGGAAATGTCAGTTGTCTCACTATCCTATAATAAGACCACAAGAGCAGAAATATTTTCCCTCCAATCCTGCCTCAATAAACAATCATCCATCCATTTTCTAAAAATATCAGGTTATAAATATCAGAGGAGATGTTTTGTTCAAAATGATATCCTCCATGCATGTGTATCCACAATATAAACCCATTTTCTGACCAATTCTAGCAAGAGGACTAGGCAGGTCAAGAATCATACCTTTTTAACATCTTAAATGATAAATACACAGGATTTCCTAGAAGTAACTGTAACTCTAAAAGGACCTGTTATATCCATTGAGTGGCCCTCCTTTTCTACAAAGACCTTATTTTGTTATTCCAGTTATCCTCCTTCCAATTCTTCTCTTTGGGAACCTCATTAAAATTCCTTTGCAGCATCCTAAAATTAACCACAGAGTGTCCAACAATCTTTAAAACATCCCAAAAATGAGGAAAATTTTCATTTTCTACATTAACATCAATCTTATTACTATTAGCAATCAAGGTATCACTATCTGTTATTTTTGGTTTCCAAAATAACAAAATCTATAATTCTAGTGAAATATCCAAGATCCCCCTCTGATGATTGATGATCAATTCTAATAGAAGTGCCAATTCATGGAGATTGTTCATTAAGGATATTAGGATGCCAATACATCTAATTCAACCGATGAAGTTTGATCCAAATCTGGGAATAGGATTTCTTATGATTAAAGGGATTAAAATTAACATCCCATTCAGATAATCTCAAAGATCCCAGATTGCGATGTAAGTTTCAAATATCCATACTCTATTAAAAGCATACCCCGATAGAAAAATGAATTGAATGAAACCCCTACTATTCTATTTCTAGTTACTAAAACCAAATAAAGGATATACTCTATTTTTAAGATCTAGGTAAGAGCATAGATTATCACCCTTGGAGGTTGACCAGGACATTGCCTTTAAAAAAATTATCACCCTTGGAATAAATAACGCGACCATGAATTGAAAACATACAAAGATCAATATATTATTTTAAATCCTACGTATCCTCAACGACATAAAAACCACCATTTTCACATGTGTTAATGATAGAGGATTGATACGTACCACTTTTTCTTAGATAAGAAGAACCAGAAAGAGTGTCGAAAAAATAAGTTGTGAAAACCCAATTTGTTGTCAAACACATCTAGTAAAAGGCCATTTATGTGAATTTAAGTATCTCATAAATAGAAATATATAAGAAATATATATATTATTAATGAAAATTGAGGACATATTAAACTAAATAAATGATTAAAATAGATGAAATGTATAAAAAACCAACCATGCACTAAAAACTTATATAGTAAACAAGCTTCCAAGAACCTTAGTTGTGCTTGCTTAAGCATAATGATGTATTTGTTTCATATGTAGTCATCAAAAGACATAGAACATGATATGTAATATCACCCAACAATAAAAAAATTTCACTTTATACATTAAATTAACAACACTATTTCCCACATTAATAAAAAATTAAACCTATGACTAATGATTACTTTCCAACCAATGAAGGTATGCATTCATGCGATTCCCATTACAAAATGGACCACTGTTGTAGGCTACGAAGTGAACTATTTTTTTATAAAAGAATATATGTTATCAATCCTAAGGGAAAATGGATTTCAATATGTAATAAAATCATTCCATTATTTTTCTTTAACTATATAACATATAGCAATCACTAAGAGGATATATTAGAAATGTGTCGTTACATGAAGATTTAGAGTCATTCTATAATGGTGGAATGTGGACTATCTTTAATGGTGGATAGAATTACGTATCATGATAAATTCCATGAAATGTATAAATATGATATTTTTCTTGAATAAATATAAAGCAGGTAAGATGAGGTTACATGGAAACATGGTTAGTGCTTAATCACATGGTTAATGACTAGTTTTTTTCTTTCACTTTGACTATCATTGTGAATTCATAAATCTATTGACTTATTCAACATAACCATATTTATAATAAATTATATATTATTTTTTAATATAATCACATGAACGTACAAAAAGTGATACTTTTTTTCATGTCATCATGCTTGTGTTACCCTACTAAGTTGTACACTCACCTTCATTGGGATCATATGGAAATTGGGTGCCCAAGAATCCCAAAAATATTGGAAGCAAATTTTGGCTTGAGGCCTAGGTTTTCTCTTTAAGTGGATAGATCCCTATGAGTATAGATAATTGGTTAACATGGGTCAATGATTAGGGTTTAATAAATCTTTTTATTTTTTAATTTTTTGTATCTTATACACATGATTATCCCAACAGGAGATCATTGTAATTGTATTCAGGAATAATTTTCAGAGTCTATCATTCTGCATTCATCCATTACAGATAGTATGTTCATACAATTATTTTACACTATTGTTTCATGTTACATGTTTTGTTATTTATTTGTTATTATGAACTATAAGTGAGAGTATAACATCCTAATTAATTAAAATAGACCCTCACCTCTATTGGATTGTTTTTTTTATATGTGATGTGTGTCTGAGGTTGTGTGGTCCAACGAATTGGACCTAGTGATCTGATATATATTGTTACAAAATGTTACTAAAAGAGATATTTTTCCTAATTTGGTGAATGGATAGACATGTGATACATAATCCTTTAATAGAATGTGATTATACATGGTATAGTGCATAATTAACAAATTTTTAAAAACAAGTCTTTGTTACTAGGTCATGTGATTGATATTATTGGTTTTCACTATTATGGTAATATGATTTCACCTTAAGTAACTCACATAGTTTTTAAGTTATTGTATTTCACGTGAATTTTAATCATGTATTAATCACTATGATCCAAAACATTCATTACATTTAGAAAATGGGATTATAAAGACATATATACTACTAGTGTGTGATTTTATTAACAATAGTAGTCCCAGATACATAGGATTCCACAACATGTATTATGTTTCCATTAATAATTTATTGGTGGAATTATATTTATTTGAAACCCTATGAATGTATTCTTATAGGAAAAGATCATGTGCGACTATCATGTGATGCACCAAACAATGGCAATGATAATGTATTCCACCTTTGCAATGATAGTGTTATGAACCATGTTGAGTGATTTTTCAATTTTCAATTACCATAGTAAACAATATTTTCTGAGACTCTATTAGATTATAATGGTTAGTTATTCTTAAATTTATATCCTATGTTTATTTATCAGAATAGCACCTAGTTAAATTAATTTTAACCGAACAAGAAATTTTTATCCTTGATATGGGTTGTATATGAAGAATACAACATGGATTTATAAAAAGACATTTATGGATAATGTTCCATGAGTTAGGACCCATAGTGCGATCCTTTTTTGCGATATGTGGATCAGACTAGTGTACATAGAGATGTGACTCTTATTACAGGTTTTTCAGTTCCTTCTATTGTGTGTGGGTAACCAGAGTAATGATATCTCGTGTGAATTGATAGTCATGATTATTAGTACAATATGGGTGGATTTAATTAATGGGAATTACCTATGCATGTAACTAATCTTGTATGTCCAATAAAATGATTTTTTGAGTTACCTTGTGTCCTTATATTATAGGGAATATTTTTTTTCTAGTCATAATAAAATGTGGTTTGGGGTGAAAGGAATTATCATCTGGGAACCTATCACTATTATTTTTGGTTTTTCCATTGAAAATATATTAGGGTATGTGGACATTCATTTTTTTATTTTTCAAACCTTTTTAATGGGTGGTGAACATATAATATCATCCTAAAGTTAAATGATATTATAAAAATGAGCATAAAGGGTGATTATAATTTGTGTAATTGGTACTTTTAGAGCATCGACCACATAAGAGGAATCTGAGTCTAGAAATTGTGGACTATTAATCAGGGGAAATTAATATTTTTTGAGTTAATATTGATGTAATCAATGGTTGATTGGATATAATTAATGAATTATCATTACTGCCATGGGTTTTTCATGCGGTTGGTTGATTCTATAAAAATGGATAGGTGAGTTGACCAGTGAGAATGATATTGCTTCTTTAGATAAGCGTAGATGAGGTCATGCTGGTAGGTTGTGTAAGAATTAAATTCATTCTAAACCATAAATTTAGTATATATTATAAATAATGTGGTCATGGAATCAAATATCATTGCATGTGGATTTTCTTAATGAAAAGAGGCTACAAATGAAGTGGTTCGACATACCATTTTACAGTTATCCCAAGATTAACATTGATTGAAATTCTTTGATTCTGAATAGAGTCATGTGCGAGGGATGGAATGATGAATTTGGTTTAAAATGTTATAGGTAATATGAGTGTGTATATGTATTTGTTTTTTTCATGCCATCCTAGTGAAGTGCCCAGATCAGTGTGAATCACTGAGAGGGGGAGGGGGTGAATCAGTGATCCCTTAAAACTTTTTACTAATTGATTCTTATCAGTTAAACCTCTGTGGCTGGATAAAGCCTCGATCCACTCTTCTTGTATCTCTCAAACTTTCCCGAATGATGAAGTAATGAAAAGGCACAGGGCACAAGGATTTACAAGGTTCGGCACCAAAGGCCTACATCCTTGCCATGCTCTCCCAGCATGGATTCTCCCATTATAATCTGTTAGTATTACAATGGTCGATACAGAGTCCCACTGTATCTCTCCTGAGTCCCACAGGAGGGTCTTTATACTGCTTCACACAGTGTTACCAGAGTCCCACTGGCCTGCTCCAGAATCCCACTGAAGACTTCTTCTCCCTGAGTCCCACAGGGTCTTCTCCTGGCTCCTCGAGTCACACGAGTAGCTCTTCTTCTCTTTAAGCTTCTTCAAGTATCCTCAGCAGCCTGGGATAAAAGCTGCTGGCCTTGCTCTGTACCTCTGATCACTTGTGATGATCAGGTCTTCTCGTCTAGCTCAGGCTTTATCTCCTTCTTCAGGATGACCTGGCTTCTCTCTCCAACTACTGAATACTCAGACAACTGATATCTTTAACTTTGGTCTGGTCCAGTCTCAACTCACTTCAACTTCATGCACTGAATGCATGGAAACTCTGAATCCTCATGCACTGACTGCATGGCCTTCTCAATTTCTTCAAGATCCTCTGGTCTTGGACAACTCAAATGCACACCACTGATTTGGCTCTGTTCACGTGTGCACGTGCATGCATGCATGCATGCACTCCCCTTCTCTTTCTTCTAGGTGCAATAATCCCACAAAGGGTGTAGTCACTTTAAGCACACACCTTCTTCCTCCTTCACACACTTTATCCAATTTGTTTACACACTTAGAGTGTGTTCTACTTTAGTGTGGGTCACTCCTTATTTCTTCTAAGTGTATACACACTTCTTAGTGCACACACTTAGGTTCGGCCAACTTGTCTCTTTACACACACTTGTTTCATTTTGCACACACTTGAAACTTTGGCCTTCACTTCCTCTTACACACACACAAAGTATTCTTTGTTCTTCAAAGTGTGCACACACAAGGCTACGACCTCTTCCACTATTTTTGCACACAAGGCACTAAGGCCTCGGCCTTCCTCTTGTTTTGCACACACACAAATGTGGTGGCCTTCCACCTTTGCACACCCACTGCCCGTAGGGTGTTCTCCCAAGTGGCACACACACAAGGTGGACTCCTTCACTTGGAACACAAGCACAAGTCTTGGCCTCGGGTCTTCTCAAAGTTTACACACGAGGAACTGCCTCGACCTTCCACTTCTTGTGAACACACTGCCCGAACTCCACCTTCAAAACAGGCGCGCAAGGGGTGCGGCCTTCCTCTCTTCACAGCCGCACAGAGTGCACTGGCCGCGGGCCCGCAGGTCCTACTGCCGCGCAAGCGCACAAGGCCACAATGGCGCGAAAGGTGTCAAGTACCTCAGCCACACAAGCTCCTCCTTCCGTGCAAGTTTGCGGGCAGTGAGGGCTCCTTCTGCCGTGCGAGTACGCGGGCAGGGACCTCCTTCAGAGCCTTGGGTGGCTCTGGAACTTCATCCGCGCAAGGGTGTTGCGCGGGGCTTCGGCTTCGCGAGGCACAAGGTGCACTAACGGTTCTCCGGATCTTCAACAAAGAATCAGCAAACATCTCCAATGCCTCGAGCTCTCCTTATATAGGCAGAGGCATCTCGTTCAATCCACGTGGATATAAATTCAAACTCCCGAGATTTTCGGTTCTTCAAGATTCTGCAAAATCTTGTTTTTCTTTTTATTTCACGCGGGTTCCATTTTTATTTTTCTTCGGTCTTCTTCATGTGCATGCGAGTTAGAACGCATGCACGGCCTCTTTTCTTCCAATCCATGCACATCACGAACACACCGAGGCCTCGGCACTTCGTTTGCCTTCGTCCTTCATCGAAATATTCCTCTCGTTGCATGCAAACTCATTTTCGTGCATGGATGGGTTCAGAAGGGCCAGACGATCTCAATGGACCCTTAAGCTTCAACAATGGTGGACAGAAGCTTCAAAACTGTCGTCGGGAGGCTCCTGGTCCAGCGGCGTCTTCGCGGGTGGCTTCGGCTCGAGCTCGAGGTGGAAGACGAGCCACGGCCGTCGGATCGTGATGCGCGACGGCCAGGATTAGATCATCGCCGTGGAGATGAATCGTGCGGCATGGATAAAGCGCGTGATGGCTCGGACGGCCGAGATTTGCTCCCAGGGAAATTTCCGCGTCCCACATCGAAACGGCGAGAGGAATTGCTGCGCCTTATCAACTAAGCGCTCCCCCAACCGGCTCAGTTGAATCCTCTCCCCCCACAGTGCCGCCCCGCACCGTGTTCTCCCTGCGGGCGCGCTCTGCGCCCACTCTTGCCTCCTCGGGCGCACTCTAGCGCCCACCATGCACTACCTGACACTCGCGGGTGCGCTCATGCGCCCCTGCCGCGCTCCTCCAGGCGTGCCCTAGGCGCCCATGTGGTGTCTTGGGTGTGCGCCCTGCCGCCCTGGCTCGCCCCACGGGTTCCCCCGGGCCTGGTGCCCTAGTGCCCATGCCTTGGGGTTGAACCCTCAAGGTGCCTTGGCTGGCCATATTTTTTGGAAAAGGCAAATATTTAGACTTTGTTAAAAACAAAGTTCTCCTCCATATAAAATTCCATATCAAGCCCTTTCATTCTTCTTCTCCATTTCTTCCCTTCTCTACTTCTTAAGAATTCCTTAATCCTCCTCAACATATAATCTTCCCTTAGTATATGGAATTCAAAAGGTTTCTTCTTAATCTTCTTCATCTCCTCTTCCATATGTGTTCAATACTTAGGAGGGACTTCTTCAACTGAATATCATAAATCACACATGTTCTTCAACATTCTTCATTGATCTAATCAGAGATCAATTGGATCTTCTTCTGATTCACATGCACTAAAAGTTAGTACATGGACTTCTTTAATCCACTTCATCCACTTAGAAGTTGTGGATGGATCTCTTGCTTCTTCAACTCCTCATGCATTGTCACTACAATGCATGGTCTTCTAACTTTGTTGTGACTTTGTATCCAGTTGATACAAGTTCTTGGAACTTTAAGAAAAGCTCAACAATCGTCAGATGTCGCATGGAGAATGTTTCAACCACAATTTCCAATACCACTTAGTGAATCTCTTAAGTGACATGAATCTTAGTACCATGGCCATTCTCCTTCGCCACCAACACCATCACAACCTTTGGCATTCACATCTTGACAATTCTTGACATCCATTCATTCTAAGACAACAACATGTCTCATTGACAACAAATGCAACACAGTGCACTTCAATCTCCCCCTTTGTATTTGTTGTCAATACACCACTTCAGCACATATGAATGGGTCAATATGTGTGCCAATATTTTCTCCCCCTTATTGGCAATCAAATGCAAAGGTGTGGTGTGGTTCACTTTCAAAAATATCTTCCTCCCTTTGAATAGTATCTTCTTGAAAATCACTAAGAGAGGGATGATGCCACATGTTCTTCTTTAGTAAAGATCCTTTAGTAAATCAACTCTAAGTCTACTTGGGCTAACCCGGTGTAGAAAACAAGAGTGATGTAACCAAGGAATTCAAAGCTGTCCATAATTCTCTACACATGTGAGATCATGCTTGGGGGTTTGAAATTTTTCAGATATAACAATGAATTGCTAAATCCTGCACATACTTCACAAAACTCATTAGAAAGTTCAGTGCAATGATAAAGGTCCCCCTTTCATCCATTTATCTTCAATCCATACTCCCCCTTAATTGACAAGATAAACTCAATTAAGAAACAAGGGATGAAAGTACGATTGGAATACCTTCACTTTTCTCAAGATGGTATTAATCTAAGAATGCCATCTTCTTCAGATTGGCTCCCCCTCAAGGGGTGCACTCCATTCAATCCAGACCATCCTCCAGCTGAGAATGACCATCATCTTTAATTCCCTGCAATGTTAGCACATGTATATACCAAGAGTATAAGGGAATAAGATGGAACCTCCTTGGTTCATCAATGTGAACAACAAGGTTGAGAAGATTCTCTCAACCGAGATGCCCCATTTTCACCATTCTTCAGACTTGCACATTTGATCTTCATTAATGATTGTGCTGGTGTGGTTCTCAACACATCTTAATGTGAAATCTTCTTCTTCCCTTTTGCCTTAGCAATTGCCAGAACTTCATCTTCAGCTCTCTGGAGATCTTTGGCAAGTTGCAAATGATTTGGCCATATGACTAAAGAGTCATTTGGAAGTGTGGCCTCAGTTCTGGAAGTTTCACATGGTTCTTTTGATGCTGTCAAGCTACCTCTCTTAGGCAACTTGTTTTCAATCGATCCCTTCTGCTTCTTTTGGATTGATTGACTGTTTGAGTTCAGTTGGCTTCTATTTATTTCCATGGCTTGTTTGCAAAGATCCATGGTATGTCCTTTCTTTCCACAGTAGAAGCATGTCTTCTTGGTGGTCCTTCTGGATGCATCACCCTTCTTGGACTCAGACTCCAAGGACTTCTCTTCCTTTTTCAACATCTTCTTGGGAGCTTTTTCAGCTTTCTTCTTCTTGCTTCCCAAGGATTCCTTTTTAGCCAGGTTCAGTGATCTTCACTTCTTTTCATCTTTGGATACAGTTGGAGATTGACATGTATCATTTTGAACACTTTTGCAAACATCCCAGATGTTGTCAACCAATCCAAATCTGTTAGCAGTAAACAGATGTCTCTGGACCTGTGGATGCTGCTTCTTTTCTTCTGGCTTGCTCCCCCTAGGCATGGGCTTCCTCTGTGCTTTGGCATTCAGTGGATTGTACCAACAATCCTTTGCACAATGCCCATACTTGTTACAACACCAGCATTGTCCCACGAATCTTGACCTCTTCAGTCCTTCTGATTGTAGGGTACTTTTCTTGACCTGTTGTGCTGTTTCAGGAGAGCTCTGCTTCTTTACTGTCTTCATCCATATTTGTTTGGAATTATTATTCCATCCTTCACTTTTTGTTGAAACACAATTAGAAGCATCAGTACAAGATGGTATGGATGGTACCTTCTTTCAAGAAGATGTTGCCCTTTTATTAGAGGATGTCTTTCTTTTAGAATCATCCTTCTCAAAGCTCACTTGAGTGGCAACATTTCTTCTTCCAGCTGTCTGGGAGGCTTGGACTTTGGGTGATTGCTGATTTTTCAATATCACCTCCAGTTCTAAGCATTTCATATTGAGGGAGTTCTTCTCATCCTCAATAGTTCTTAGCCTTCCTTTCCATTTCTCTTCCAGCTGCTTTATCTGGTCTTCATGCACCTTTCTCATTTCAAGCAATGAGTTGTCAAGCTCCTTCACCCTTTTTACTTTGTCTTAAAGTTGAGCATCTTTAACAACCATTGATACTCTATGCCTCTTCTACAGTGCATGGTACACATCTTTGATTATTACTTTAAAGATTTCTTTCTCAGAAAGGATTCTTTGCAATTCTTCAGCAGTGTCTTCATATCTTTCATTGCAAAGAGAAACGGTTTCATCTTTAGCCTTCACCAGCTTTCTGAGAGTGTTGGTTATGCCAACCCTTTTAGCTAATTGATCTTCCATTGCATTGGCTTCTTCTTCTAACTGGGATTTTTCTTCATGAAGATCATGGATGCCTGTAGCTATACACTTTGCCACTTCCATGGGAACTGTCTTCTGAAGATATTTGAGTGCACTCTGAAGATCATTCATTGTTTCAACTTTATCACAGCTAGGGCAGGCTTTCTTCATCTTCTTGGCCTATTTCTTCTTTCTATTTTTCTGAGTCTTGGCAGATATCTCCATTTGAGGCTGGTTGCTCGTTTCCTCAAATCTGCACTTCATAAAGACTCCCTTGGATCTTTTAGAGGTAACCTCCCTCTGATACCAATTTAAGTGCCCAGATCAGTGTGAATCACTGAGAGGGGGAGGGGGTGAATCAGTGATCCCTTAAAACTTTTTACTAATTGATTCTTATCAGTTAAACCTCTATGGCTGGTTAAAGCCTCGATCCACTCTTCTTGTATCTCTCAACCTTTACCGAATGATGCAGTAATGAAAAGGCACAGGACACAAGGATTTACAAGGTTCGGCACCAAAGGCCTACATCCTTTCCATGCTCTCCCAGCATGGATTCTCCCATTATAATCTGTTAGTATTAAAATGGTCGATACAGAGTCCCACTGTATCTCTCCTGAGTCCCACAGGA
This sequence comes from Viscum album, assembly GCA_963277665.1. Classification (NCBI taxonomy): domain Eukaryota; kingdom Viridiplantae; phylum Streptophyta; class Magnoliopsida; order Santalales; family Viscaceae; genus Viscum; species Viscum album. The sequence goes on along the minus strand of OY728163.1, from coordinate 1,795,594,409 downwards.
GGGTCTTTATACTGCTTCACACAGTGTTACCAGAGTCCCACTGGCCTGCTCCAGAATCCCACTGAAGACTTTTTCTCCCTGAGTCCCACAGGGTCTTCTCCTGGCTCCTCGAGTCACACGAGTAGCTCTTCTTCTCTTTAAGCTTCTTCAAGTATCCTCAGCAGCCTGGGATAAAAGCTGCTGGCCTTGCTCTGTACCTCTGATCACTTGTGATGATCAGGTCTTCTCGTCTAGCTCAGGCTTTATCTCCTTCTTCAGGATGACCTGGCTTCTCTCTCCAACTACTGAATACTCAGACAACTGATATCTTTAACTTTGGTCTGGTCCAGTCTCAACTCACTTCAACTTCATGCACTGAATGCATGGAAACTCTGAATCCTCATGCACTGACTGCATGGCCTTCTCAATTTCTTCAAGATCCTCTGGTCTTGGACAACTCAAATGCACACCACTGATTTGGCTCTGTTCACGTGTGCACGTGCATGCATGCATGCATGCACTCCCCTTCTCTTTCTTCTAGGTGCAATAATCCCACAAAGGGTGTAGTCACTTTAATCACACACCTTCTTCCTCCTTCACACACTTTATCCAATTTGTTTACACACTTAGAGTGTGTTCTACTTTAGTGTGGGTCACTCCTTATTTCTTCTAAGTGTATACACACTTCTTAGTGCACACACTTAGGTTCGGACAACTTCTCTCTTTACACACACTTGTTTCATTTTGCACACACTTGAAACTTTGGCCTTCACTTCCTCTTGCACACACACAAAGTATTCATTGTTCTTCAAAGTGTGCACACACAAGGCTACGGCCTCTTCCACTATTTTTTCACACAAGGCACTAAGGCCTCGGCCTTCCTCTTGTTTTGCACACACACAAATGTGGTGGCCTTCCAACTTTTCACACCCACTACCCGTAGGGTGTTCTCCCAAGTGGCACACACACAAGGTGGACTCCTTCACTTGGCACACAAGCACAAGTCTTGGCCTCGGGTCTTCTCAAAGGTTACACACGAGGCACTGCCTCGGCCTTCCACTGCTTGTGCACACACTGCCCGAACTCCACCTTCAAAACAGGCACGCAAGGGGTGCGGCCTTCCTTTCTTCACATCCGCACAGAGTGCACTGGCCGCGGGCGCGCAGGTCCTACTGCCGCGCAAGCGCACAAGGCCACAATGGCGCGAAAGGTGTCAAGTACCTCAGCCACGCAAGCTCCTCCTGCCGCGCAAGTTTGCGGGCAGTGAGGGCTCCTTCTGCCGCGCGAGTACGCGGGCAGGGACCTCCTTCAGAGCCTTGGGTGGCTCTGGAACTTCAGCCGCGCAAGGGTGTTGCGCGGGGCTTCGGCTTCGCGAGGCACAAGGTGCACTCACGGTTCTCCGGATCTTCAACAAAGAATCAGCAAACATCTCCAATGCCTCGAGCTCTCCTTATATAGGCAGAGGCATCTCGTTCAATCCGCGTGGATATAAATTCAAACTCCCGAGATTTTCGGTTCTTCAAGATTCTACAAAATCTTGTTTTTCTTTTTATTTCACGCGGGTTCCATTTTTATTTTTCTTCGGTCTTCTTCACGTGCATGCGACTTAGAACGCATGCACGGCCTCTTTTCTTCCAATCCATGCACATCACGAACACACCGAGGCCTCGGCACTTCGTTTGCCTTCGGCCTTCATCGAAATATTCCTCTCGTTTCATGCAAACTCATTTTCGTGCATGGATGGGTTCAGAAGGGCCATACGATCTCAATGGACCCTTAAGCTTCAACAATGGTGGCCGGAATCTTCAAAACTGTCGTCGGGAGGCTCCTGGTCCAGCGGCGGCTTCGCGGGTGGCTTCGGCTCGAGCTCGAGGTGGAAGACGAGCCACGGCCATCGGATCGTGATCCGCGACGGCCAGGATTAGATCATCGCCGCGGAGATGAATCGTGCGGCGTGGATAAAGCGCGCGATGGCTCGGACGGCCGAGATTTGCTCCCGGGGAAATTTCCGCGTCCCACATCGAAACGGCGAGAGGAATTGCCACGCCTTATCAACTAAGCGCTCCCCAAACCGGCTCAGTTGAATCCTCTCCCCCCACGGTGCCGCCCCGCACCGTGTTCTCCCTGCGGGCGCGCTCTGCGCCCACTCTTGCCTCCGCGGGTGCGCTCTAGCGCCCACTATGCACTACCGGACACTCGCGGGTGCGCTCATGCGCCCCTGCCGCGCTCCTCCGGGCGTGCCCCAGGTGCCCATGCAGTGTCTTGGGTGTGCGCCCTGCCGCCCTGGCTCGCCCCACGGGTTCCCCCGGGCGTGGTGCCCTAGTGCCCATGCCTTGGGGTTGAACCCTCAAGGTGCCTTGGCTGGCCATATTTTTTGGCAAAGGCAAATATTTAGACTTTGTTAAAAACAAAGTTCTCCTCCATATAAAATTCCATATGAAGCCCTTTCATTCTTCTTCTCCATTTCTTCCCTTCTCTACTTCTTAATAATTCCTTAATCCTCCTCAACATATAATCTTCACTTAGTATATGGAATTCAAAAGGTTTCTTCTTAATCTTCTTCATCTCCTCTTCCATATGTGTTCAATACTTAGGAGGGACTTCTTCAACTGAATCTCATAAATCACACATGTTCTTCAACATTCTTCATTGATCTAATCAGAGATCAATTGGATCTTCTTCTGATTCACATGCACTAAAAGTTAGTACATGGACTTCTTTAATCCACTTCATCCACTTAGAATTTGTGGATGGATCTCTTTCTTCTTCAACTCCTCATGCATTGTCACTACAATGCATGGTCTTCTAACATTGTTGTGACTTTGTATCCAGTTGATACAAGTTCTTGGAACTTTAAGAACAGCTCAACAATCGTCAGATGTTGCATGGAGAATGTTTCAACCACAATTTCCAATACCACTTAGTGAATCTCCTAAGTGACATGCATCTTAGTACCATGGCCATTCTCCTTCACCACCAACACCATCACAACCTTTGGCATTCACATCTTGACAATTCTTGACATCCATTCATTCTAAGACAACAACATGTCTCATTGACAACAAATGAAACACAGTGCACTTCAATCTCCCCCTTTGTATTTGTTGTCAATACACCACTTCAGCACATATGAATGGGTCAATATGTGTGCAAATATTTTCTCCCCCTTATTGGAAATCAAATGCAAAGGTGTGGTGTGGTTCACTTTCAAAAATATCTTCCTCCCTTTGAATAGTATCTTCTTGAAAATCACTACGAGAGGGATGATGCCACATGTTCTTCTTTAGAAAAGAACCTTTATTAAATCAACTCTAAGTCTACTTGGGCTAACCCGGTGTAGAAAACAAGAGTGATGTAACCAAGGAATTCAAAGCTGTCCATAATTCTCTACACATGTGAGATCATGCTTGGGGGTTTGAAATTTTTCAGATATAACAATGAATTGCTAAATCCTGCACATACTTCACAAAACACATTAGAAAGTTCAGTGCAATGATAAAGGTCCCCCTTTCATCCATTTATCTTCAATCCATACTCCCCCTTAATTGACAAGATAAACTCAATTAAGAAACAAGGGATGAAAGTACGATTGGAATACCTTCACTTTTCTCAAGATGGTATTAATCTAAGAATGCCATCTTCTTCAGATTGGCTCCCCCTCAAGGGGTGCACTCCATTAAATCCAAACCATCCTCCAGCTGAGAATGACCATCATCATTAATTCCCTGCAATGTTAGAACATGTATATACCAAGAGTATAAGGGAATAAGATGGAACCTCCTTGGTTCATCAATGTGAACAACAAGGTTGAGAAGATTCTCTCAACCGAGATGCCCCATTTTCACCATTCTTCACACTTGCACATTTGATCTTCATTGATGATTGTGCTGGTGTGGTTCTCAACACATCTTCATGTGAAATCTTCTTCTTCCCTTTTGCCTTAGTAATTTCCAGAACTTCATCTTCAGCTCTCTGGAGATCTTTGGCAAGTTGCAACTGATTTGGCCATATGACTAAAGAGTCATTTGGAAGTGTGGCCTCAGTTCTGGAAGTTTCACATGGTTCTTTTGATGCTGTCAAGCTACCTCTCTTAGGCAACTTGTTTTCAATCGATCCCTTCTGCTTCTTTTGGATTGATTGTCTGTTTGAGTTCTGTTGGCTTCTATTTATTTCCATGGCTTGTTTGCAAAGATCCATGGTATGTCCTTTCTTGCCACAGTAGAAGCATGTCTTCTTGGTGGTCCTTCTGGATGCATCACCCTTCTTGGACTCAGACTCCAAGGACTTCTCTTCCTTTTTCAACATCTTCTTGGGAGCTTTTTCAGCTTTCTTCTTCTTGATTCCCAAGGATTCCTTTTTAGCCAGGTTCAGTGATCTTCTCTTCTTTTCATCTTTGGATACAGTTGGAGATTGACATGTATCATTTTGAACACTTTTGCAAATATCCCAGATGTTGTCAAGAAATCCAAATCTGTTAGCAGTAAACAGATGTCTCTGGACCTGTGGATGATGCTTCTTTTCTTCTGGCTTGCTCCCCCTAGGCATGGGCTTCCTCTGTGCTTTGGCATTCAGTGGATTGTACCAACAATACTTTGCACAATGCCCATACTTGTTACAACACCAGCATTGTCCCACGAATCTTGACCTCTTCAGTCCTTCTGATTGTAGGGTACTTTTCTGGACCTGTTGTGCTGTTTCAGGAGAGCTCTGCTTCTTTACTGTCTTCATCCATATTTGTTTGGAATTATTCTTCCATCCTGCACTTTTTGTGGAAACACAATTAGAAGCATCAGTACAAGATGGTATGGATGGTACCTTCTTTCTAGAAGATGTTGCCCTTTTATTAGAGGATGTCTTTCTTTTAGAATCATCCTTCTCAAAGCTCACTTGAGTGGCAACATTTCTTCTTCCAGCTGTCTGGGAGGCTTGGACTTTGGGTGATTGCTGATTTTTCAATATCACCTCCAGTTATAAGCATTTCATATTGAGGGAGTTCTTCTCATCCTCAATAGTTCTTAGCCTTCCTTCCCATTTCTCTTCCAGCTGCTTTATCTGGTCTTCATGCACCTTTCTCATTTCATGTAATGAGTTGTCAAGCTCCTTCACCCTTTTTACTTTGTCTTCAAGTTGAGCATCTTTAACAACCATTGATACTCTATGCCTCTTCTCCAGTGCATGGTACACATCTTTGATTATTACTTTAAAGATTTCTTTCTCAGAAAGGCTTCTTTGCAATTCTTCAGCAGTGTCTTCATATCTTTCATTGCAAAGAGAAACGGTTTCATCTTTAGCCTTCACCAGCTTTCTGAGAGTGTTGGTTATGCCAACCCTTTTAGCCAATTGATCTTCCATTGCATTGGCTTCTTCTTCTAACTGTGATTTTTCTTCATGAAGATCATGGATGCCTGTAGCTATACACTTTGCCACTTCCATGGGAACTGTCTTCTGAAGATATTTGAGTGCACTCTGAAGATCATTCATTGTTTCAACTTTATCACAGCTAGGGCAGGCTTTCTTCATCTTCTTGGCCTGTTTCTTCTTTCTATTTTTCTGAGTCTTGGCAGATATCTCCATTTGAGGCTGGTCGCTCGTTTCCTCAAATCTGCACTTCATAAAGACTCCCTTGGATCTTTTAGAGGTAACCTCCCTCTGATACCAATTGAAGTGCCCAGATCAGTGTGAATCACTGAGAGGGGGAGGGGGTGAATCAGTGATCCCTTAAAACTTTTTACTAATTGATTCTTATCAGTTAAACCTCTATGGCTGGTTAAAGCATCGATCCACTCTTCTTGTATCTCTCAACCTTTCCCGAATGATGAAGTAATGAAAAGGCACAGGACACAAGGATTTACAAGGTTCGGCACCAAAGGCCTACATCCTTGCCATGCTCTCCCAGCATGGATTCTCCCATTATAATCTGTTAGTATTACAATGGTCGATACAGAGTCCCATTGTATCTCTCCTGAGTCCCATAGGAGGGTCTTTATACTGCTTCACACAGTGTTACCAGAGTCCCACTGGCCTGCTCCAGAATCCCACTGAAGACTTCTTCTCCCTGAGTCCCACAGGGTCTTCTCCTGGCTCCTCGAGTCACACGAGTAGCTCTTCTTCTCTTTAAGCTTCTTCAAGTATCCTCAGCAGCCTGGGATAAAAGCTGCTGGCCTTGCTCTGTACCTCTGATCACTTGTGATGATCAGGTCTTCTCGTCTAGCTCAGGCTTTATCTCCTTCTTCAGGATGACCTGGCTTCTCTCTCCAACTACTGAATACTCAGACAACTGATATCTTTAACTTTGGTCTGGTCCAGTCTCAACTCACTTCAACTTCATGCACTGAATGCATGGCAACTCTGAATCCTCATGCACTGACTGCATGGCCTTCTCAATTTCTTCAAGATCCTCTGGTCTTGGACATCTCAAATGCACACCACTGATTTGGCTCTGTTCACGTGTGCACGTGCATGCATGCATGAATGCACTCCCCTTCTCTTTCTTCTAGGTGCAATAATCCCACAAAGGGTGTAGTCACTTTAAGAACACACCTTCTTCCTCCTTCACACACTTTATCCAATTTGTTTACACAGTTAGAGTGTGTTCTACTTTAGTGTGGGTCACTCCTTATTTCTTCTAAGTGTATACACACTTCTTAGTGCACACACTTAGGTTCGGCCAACTTGTCTCTTTACACACACTTGTTTCATTTTTCACACACTTGAAACTTTGGCCTTCACTTCCTCTTGCACACACACAAAGTATTCTTTGTTCTTCAAAGTGTGCACACACAAGGCTACGGCCTCTTCCACTATTTTTGCACACAAGGCACTAAGGCCTCGACCTTCCTCTTGTTTTGCACACACACAAATGTGGTGGCCTTCCACCTTTTCACACCCACTGCCCGTAGGGTGTTCTCCCAAGTGGCACACACACAAGGTGGACTCCTTCACTTGGCACACAAGCACAAGTCTTGGCCTCGGGTCTTCTCAAAGTTTACACACGAGGAACTGCCTCGGCCTTCCACTTATTGTGCACACACTGCCCGAACTCCACCTTCAAAACAGGCGCGCAAGGGGTGCGGACTTCCTCTCTTCACAGCCGCACAGAGTGCACTGTCCGCGGGCGCGCAGGTCCTACTGCCGCACAAGCGCACAAGGCCACAATGGCGCGAAAGGTGTCAAGTACCTCAGCCACGCAAGCTCCTCCTGCCGCGCAAGTTTGCGGGCAGTGAGGGATCCTTCTGCCGCGCGAGTACGCAGGCATGGACCTCCTTCAGAGCCTTGGGTGGCTCTGGAACTTCAGCCGCGCAAGGGTGTTGCGCGGGGCTTCGGCTTCGCGAGGCACAAGGTGCACTCACGGTTCTCCGGATCTTCAACAATGAATCAGCAAACATCTCCAATGCCTCGGGCTCTCCTTATATAGGCAGAGGCATCTCGTTCAATATGCGTGGATATAAATTCAAACTCTCGAGATTTTCGGTTCTTCAAGATTCTGCAAAATCTTGTTTTTCTTTTTATTTCACGCGGGTTCCATTTTTATTTTTCTTCGGTCTTCATCACGTGCATGCGACTTAGAACGCATGCACGGCCTCTTTTCTTCCAATCCATGCACATCACGAACACACCGAGGCCTCGGCACTTCGTTTGCCTTCGGCCTACATCGAAATATTCCTCTGGTTGCATGCAAACTAATTTTCGTGCATGGATGGGTTCAGAAGGGCTAGACGATCTCAATGGACCCTTAAGCTTCAACAATGGTGGCCGGAATCTTCAAAACTGTCGTCGGGAGGCTCCTGGTCCAGCGGCGGCTTCGCGGGTGGCTTCGGCTCGAGCTCGAGGTGGAAGACGAGCCACGGCCGTCGGATCGTGATGCGCGACGGCCAGGATTAGATCATCGCCGCAGAGATGAATCGTGCGGCGTGGATAAAGCGCGCGATGGCTCGGACGGCCGAGATTTGCTCCCGGGGAAATTTCCGCGTCCCACATCGAAACGGCGAGAGGAATTGCCGCGCCTTATCAACTAAGCGCTCCCCCAACCGGCTCAGTTGAATCCTCTCCCCCCACGGTGCCGCCTCGCACCGTGTTCTCCCTGCGGGCGCGCTCTGCGCCCACTCTTGCCTCCGCGGGTGCGCTCTAGCGCCCACTATGCACTACCTGACACTCGCGGGTGCGCTCATGCGCCCCTGCCGCGCTCCTCCGGGCGTGCCCCAGGCGCCCATGCGGTGTCTTGGGTGTGCGCCCTGCCGCCCTGGCTCGCCCCACAGGTTCCCCCGGGCGTGGTGCCCTAGTGCCCATGCCTTGGGGTTGAACCCTCAAGGTGCCTTGGCTGGCCATATTTTTTGGCAAAGGCAAATATTTAGACTTTGTTAAAAACAAAGTTCTCCTCCATATAAAATGCCATATCAAGCCCTTTCATTCTTCTTCTCCATTTCTTCCCTTCTCTACTTCTTAAGAATTACTTAATCCTCCTCAACATATAATCTTCACTTAGTATATGGAATTCAAAAGGTTTCTTCTTAATCTTCTTCATCTCCTCTTCCATATGTGTTCAATACTTAGGAGGGACTTCTTCAACTGAATCTCATAAATCACACATGTTCTTCAACATTCTTCATTGATCTAATCAGAGATCAATTGGATCTTCTTCTGATTCACATGCACTAAAAGTTAGTACATGGACTTCTTTAATCCACTTAATCCACTTAGAAGTTGTGGATGGATCTCTTGCTTCTTCAACTCCTCATGCATTGTCACTACAATGCACGGTCTTCTAACTTTGTTGTGACTTTGTATCCAGTTGATACAAGTTCTTGGAACTTTAAGAACAGCTCAACAATCGTCAGATGTTGCATGGAGAATGTTTCAACCACAATTTCCAATACCACTTAGTGAATCTCCTAAGTGACATGCATCTTAGTACCATGGCCATTCTCCTTCACCACTAACACCATCACAACCTTTGGCATTCACATCTTGACAATTCTTGAAATCCATTCATTCTAAGACAACAACATGTCTCATTGACAACAAATGCAACACAGTGCACTTCACCTAGTATAAATAAGTGTTCATGAATATTTATTACAGTTAATAATGAACTAGTTAGGGGCCAATAAGACTGATGTTTGTCGTGAAATGTGATGGCAAGTATATTCCTGTAACAGTGACCATACCCTGGTTAGGAGTGAATGAACATGTCTTGGGAAGGGTCATATAATGGAGTAAGGGTGACTGTTATATGGTCATTCATACCATTAAATATTGATTTTAAATATACCTATGAGTTTCTGGTTCCATAAAAAATGCTTCATGTGAGATTTCGATATGGAAGTAAATGAAAATTGGATATGGTCATCAAACACATGTTGAATCTAGTATAATTCACTGGTGTGATAGATTATTGGAATGGTAGTGCAAAGATGACATCATTATGGATGTTGTTAGTGTATGGTGATCTAATATCAAAAAATATATTGAAATTGGTTTAGGTTTTGGTATGGGTATTGGATTTATTTAATGACTCATACAATGCTCAATGAACCATTATCAGTCGATTTATAAAGCATCCATTTTTGAGGTGAGGTAGGTTTTAGGAATTAGAATGGGAGGTAATAAAATGATATTTATGTGTGAACATCGATACTATAGGGTGGAACTACAGCAAGCTCATCATATCATGTAAAATATAGGTAATTAATGATAAATTGGTCCTTTTATAAAATTAAGACTTGTTTATGTTAGCATTGGATGATATATGATAAATAGTAATATGTGGAATCCTGAATTAGGGATTGGTATTTACATATGACCATTTTTTTATATGATTGGTTGGGGTGGAATTGAACAACAATGATCATATAATTAGACCATCAGAATCATGTTCTATATAAATATTCCTTTGGTGGGGAGCACAATAATGATTTAAGAGAAATTTATTGAGGGCAATGTTGTGTATCGAGTAAGATGGGTGTCGTGTTTGCAGTCTCAATATTCAATTACAGTGACCTTATGAGATGACTATGAATCTTTTATTTTTTGGGGTTGAGTATCGATCCATTTTATACTTTTAATCATTTTCTATCTTATATAAGGGATCATTATAGTGTTTTTTCAGTTTCCTTGTATTATATAATGAGAATTATATAATTTTCCATATTTGTTAGTTACAGATAAAATTTTCATTGGATTCTGTGTACTCTATTATTATTTTTACATTCATACTTAATTATAAGTTAGTTTACAATAATATTGGGGATATAGTGTAAAAATTATTTCACCTAAATCGTTATTGCAACTTGGATAACTATGGAATACAAGTAGGTGAACCATAGTTCATGTGTTTATCTAGCTCTGACCTGGGTGTCTTTTTTTGTTTCAGACACAGTCTATCAAATTATCATTTTTCATATGTACACAACCCTATTCCGTCTTTGAATAATAATTGTAGATCAAAAATATTTCCACACTTGTGGGTTGTGTTTGTAATAGTGAATTAATAAATTTATTATTCATCTCAAAAAATATCGATTAATATTAATTAAAGAAACAATGTCCTACTCATTTATCATAGTTAACATGTTTTTTCCAAAATTGAGATGTTTGTTAGAAATATGATATAGGGACAAGTGAATATGTGGAAACTATAGGTCATTATTAAACAAATTAATCACAATACTCAAAAAATGTTTTCATCGAAATATCAAATTATATATACTTAATAGTGATAAAATTCATGGGTGATTGTACATTCTCTATATAAAATTCACATTTATTTTTCTTATCATATAAATTCTCCTTTATAAATGTTATCACCACAGTAATCAAATTTACCTCATTTCAACATTGATTTCAGGATATAAGAGAATATTGTCTACAAAGACAATAAATAATTCTTTTATTTAACATCTAATGATAATATTCAACACATCCATGATGTTTCTATTATTATTAGAGAGTCTTATTAGTGTACCTATAAACACATAGGTCCATAACTTGTTTGAAATTTATTCATGTGAATATCATCCTTCTTAACATTTAACATAGGATATCTGAAACATTATTCCACCATAGGGATGTATTGGGCTCCACATAGATGATAATAAATGTTATCAATCTATGGTAGTGAATAATTAATATTATTTTGGTTTCTTGGAGTTCATGATAACCAATGAAAGTCACATTGACCCATCATTGTTCTTGAAAATGAGGATGTGTACTTCCCATTGTAGCACATGGGTTTGTGAAACCATTGTAAATATTCTCATATAGTTTCTTCCACAATTCCTCTATTTCAATACATGTGATTCTATATGGAATCATGGATATTAATAAATATATAATTGTTTATGTTTGATTGAGAAGTCATTATTTCAGTGTGGTGGAAGACCGTAAAACTCTTTATAGAATATGCCACTATATTTCTTTACAATGAGAATTTCTTTAACAGTGGTAGTCTACTTCATCCAAATAATTTATGAATTATTTTTTTCTTTTAAGGAAATAATATCCACATTATATGAATATTCCAAATGAGATTCACCCTCTTTCTTACACTTATATATAATAAGTGGAAAAGTGTGGATACGAAATATGATTTCATGATCCGAGTAGTTGATGTTAGATTTATATAATGTCAACAAATCCATTCTCAGTTTAGAATATAAATCAACTAATATGAGTATCAAAAGGGTAACTCATAGATTCATCCTTAAAATATTGAGTAGGTATTAGTTATATTCTTGATATGTAATGATATCTCAAATTTTATGACATTACTGATAACCCAACTACTATTTTTTAGACTTATTTGAATATTTCTTCTCAGCCTGAATTATATGAAAGAATTCATTGAACCAGAATAAATTAAAAACGTTCTTATTCATCAATGAATGTTCATCATTCATTTCACCACATCATTTTTAGGGTGCACCTAAATAGAAGATAAAACATGATATCATCCTTTATCTTTAGGAATTAGAGGTCATTATCATTTTTTGTCATTTATAACCCTTAGATTATGGAATTAGTTTGCGTAAAATTTATGTTCCATGAAGTCAAAACATTGGACTAACGTAAGAGGGTTTATTAGAACCCTCTTTTCATAAATTTCATTTTTTGGATTCTTTTTATCACTTTGGAATTATATAGCAATATATCATTATCTTAAAAATTTAAATATTATATTTGTTCGAAAGATATATTTCTTTTCTGTGCTTCATAGCACATATTTAATAAGTGGTATTTATTATATTCATCCATCATTGAGATTTTTCCAATGACACCCTTGAATTAAAATTCATTTTCCAAAACATACCTTTTGTCTCACGAGATAAAAAAATTAACTAATATCCAATTTAACATTAAGGAATAATCAGAATATTTATTCAAAACTACCAAAGTATAAAATTTTCAATTATTTATAATAAATTATGATTTAGCCCACTAGAGTGATAGTCATATTTACATTCATGACTAGTTATAAATATCAAGGACTATCATCCATGACTTATGAAGTTTCTCTCATAATACTTGCTTTATTTATTCTCCTTTTTACTTATCATATGGAGATCATTATCCATTTTAAACATAGAGTTTATGTAAAATATTTAATTAAAAATGTAATACTCAATACCTCCCACCATATTATTAAATTTCAACATAGGGATTCATATTAATGATCAGTTTCCAATATTAATAAATATATACTTATATGTGATACACTTATAGATTGAATTTATTTTTTCTAATATAATTAGATCACAGAGAGTATATTTTTAATAGAGTTTATTCATTATTCCAAAAGTAATGTATCACAATATCCACCTAAATTTAGATGACATTGTTGTATAATTAACTCAAGAACATCATTATATTTCACTGGATAAGGTGTGTTCCATAAAACTCATGTGATTGTACAAACATATGATAGTATAAAAAGTAATTCCTTGAAGTTACTGATTCCTTCTCCCATCAGGTTGGGAAAATCCTTTCGATAATCATAACATTTATAATAATATTCATTGTTCTTATGATTCCTTATATTAATAACCCTTAAAATTATATAAAATAGATATGAGAATACCTGAAATAATAAATATATAACATGGAATGTTCATAAGTAGAGGGTATTTTATATAAATAAAACATATATCCTAGATTATGAATTTATAGGTCCAATCGAGTTTACCCGTGGTCTATTTCCTATAATGTTCCTTAACAACAAAAATATATTCAAATCCACTATATTGATTTTATAATAACTTATAAATCAACCAATGAATATACCTCATGTGTGTCAAACCATATGCACAGTCAGGACCACTTTTTGTGCACTGATAGAAGATTATACAAATAAAAAATCAATTATTTTCAATGATATTTTTCCAAACATTAATCTATTCTTGATACTATAAAATCATTTTGTATCCATCCAAATATATTATTACTTGGAGATAAAATACACTTTTCATTACCAAAATTTTATGATTTTTTACTATATTATTTCATATCCCTAGTTTTTTTAAAAATGTTTTTTTATTAATCCCAAAAATTAAATAACCCTTCTAATAATAATAAAAATACTCGACACCCAATCCTCTTATACAAATGAATATATTACTTAAAAAATAAAAAACATCCATAAAAACAACCAAAAAGATCTATATGTATAATTTCCATGGGAGACTGCATATTAATTACATAAATATAAACATAATATGCATTATACATACCTTAAGCAGTGTAATGTTAAACCAGATCCCCTTGATCATATAATATTACATTGTATAAAATAGGGATGGGAAAAATTAAAAGGGTCATAAATCAATACCAATGTTATAATTATTGATGTAATTCATGATGAAGAATAATATATATGATATTTTAAGCATATCATTATTTCATAAATGGTTATAATCATATATAGTTATATAAAAACATGGTATATGAATATGATATCAAATTACCCTGGAATAAAAGGGAATTTTTAGTTATATAATATAATTCCTAAAATGAATAATCCACCGATCACTACCTAGACAACACTACATAGTGTGTCGGGCTAACAACTCATCCACCATTCATGGTGTCTCATGATATGATAAAACATCCCAATGCATTAGGGGATGTATAATTCAGGGTGAAAACATCTTATTCATGTCATGAAGAATCATATGTGTTCCACATATGTTATTCAGTAATCATTTAATAGAATTTATAGAACCCATACATATCTAATGAGTCATATAATCATGACTTAGAGAGTAAACAATTGATGTATCATAAAATTTAAATTAAAGAAAGTAATAAAATATTCATTTGGTTTATATAAATGAAATAATAATGATATTTAATTAAAATTATTTATTAATTAAATTTAATACATAAAATTTATTGGATAATTATATTTGGAAATAAACCTCTATAGTATGGATTTATTAAAAGTGGATTGTATCCTTTAATGAATGCAACATCATAATATTTCCATAGAACTCAAAAAAATATTTTTTTTCCATAAAATAATTTTTGGTTCTATATTACCATATAAGATAAATGAATTTTATGATTTGTCACATAAAAACATATAAGAATTCGACTTGTTCCATTTTATTAAGATTACTAAAATGAATGAATTAATAAGGTAAATTGTTGAACATGTGTTTTGCAATGAAAATTAAAATGAAAATATGTATATATGGAATGAATAAAAAAATTGATAATCCGTGAAATAAATCATAATAATTGAATATAATTTCTAAATACGGAACATAAATGGGAATATGATAACCAAAATTAATGAGGGTGGTTTGAAAGATCTCTTACTGTGGGTCCATTTCTCATTAAAGTAAATTAATTTATTTTTTTATGTTGGTTATCATATGCTAATCATATTCCACTGATTTTTTATTTACTTTGAGTACCTGAGGGTGTTATGTCAACTACTCCAAAACCAGTTATTTGTGTTGATCGTTATTAATGAATTTTTTAGAGTAAAAAATATAAATAATTATATAGTTAATTATTCAATATAATTTCATAATCATAATATTATTATAGTTCAATAGATTATACAAAGAAGTTCAAAATTTAAAAATGTGTCCTGATTGGCACATTTTTTAATAATAAAATTAAAATCATCATTAATTATTCATATCATTAATTTAATTCTAAATGTTTAATCGAAAATTATAAATATAAAATAAATAATATATTAATTCACTTTCTCAATTTTTAACACTATCCATGAATCGAAGTGATATAATGTGAACTATGTTCTTCATGGATGTAGTGAACTGACCATAATATGAACAACTCTTTCATTCCACAATAATGTTAGTGATTGTATGATGTTAGATATTTCCATAATACAACTTCATAATATATATCAAAACAATTCATTATGATAAGACCATTAGAATAATTCTTGAGAAGTTATCCTATAAAAAGAATATAAGGATTCAATTTTAGAATGTTTCTTATTTTGTTGGATGTTTCCTCATAGGATATAGACTAGGGATCCATATTTTTTTAGTATGACCAAAAAACCCTATATGTGGTAAATATTTTTTATGATAGGTTTTTGTAGATATTTTTTAATTTATAGAACTTATATTATAAAGAGTATATGGGATGGGAAGTGCAGTACATATCTGGGTCAGAGAATAATGTTTTTATATATAACATTCATTAGTTTATTATTATTGATCCAGACTACCAATAATTATGATTCTTGTGACTATATAATTCAATCAGTATATTTGAGTTGAAGATAATTCTTTACATAACCCCTGATTCCATTGATCATTCTCATAACTTAAATTTGAAATACCTCATTTTTTCGTATTAGAAAATTCAACAAAAAAATAATCTTCTTGAGAAGAATTACCAAATTTCACCTAATCTAAATTTATAAATTATAATTTCAAGAATGAAATCCATAATAAGATAGAGAATATAAATAAAAAACATATAATATTAAAAAAATCATTTTTTGTTGAAAAAGTTGTGTTAATTTATCAAAGACTATTTTTAAAATGATATTTTTTCGAATCCATTTATCTTATCATTTCTTATGATGATAATTTATACATGTATTTTTACAAAATATAATTAATATTTAATTTTTTAAAATATTTAGTTTTTGATATTTAACACTTTCATATGAATTTATTTTGATATAAGCTCAATATATTATATCCTAAATATTATTTTATTATTCTTTTAGACAACTCACTATTCCTAATGATTAGATTACTATTCCAATGGTTGTATCAAAATTGATTTCTGGATATTATAATTAGAAAGGTAATATAATGAAGACATCCTAATGGATTCATTTCCCATTAAAACCATTTTACCCACCAAAACACATTTACTTCATCATTAAATATTTCACCTACAAATGATCAAACACAACCATTATTAATGTCTATTTTATTATTAATGATTATATTTCTATTAATATTCATTAATGGGGTGATATTCAGTGATTAATTTGGTTAAATGGAGTTTACCTTATCGTTTTTAGTATCCATTGGATTCCATCTCCCTATATTTTTCAAAGTTTTTTTAGAAAATATTATTTCATGATGTGTAACATTCCATTAAAATATAATAGTCATTCATTATGAATATATAGTAAAACCAAATAAAATATCCATTATGAAGCATTAATTATATTACTAATATAATGTTGTTTTAGGATTTTATAAAACAATTCAATCATAATAGTATTATAATACATGGACCCTAAATAACCCATATTAGTTGTTCTTGGAGGATATAAACTATAAGAATCAAACAATACATTGTTGTCAAAATATAATTATTAGTTATATAGAACTATAAGAAAATATAAAATATGTACCAGATAGGGCACATAGACTTCCATTAGCTAAATTTATAAGGTATTATATATTCCATATTATAGTGTTAAATAATGAAGGAAAATTTTGGTGTTAAAGGTTATAAATAAAAAATTCTTCTTAGAATTGTTAAGTATGATACATATAAACTAGTTGAAGTATATATATGTGGAAATTTCTTATAATTCATGATGTTTCTTTTTGAAACATAATAAACATAATGATTTAAATATAGAAAATCTATAGTTATATGATAATATAATCTTTATATGGGTAAGAAAAATAATATATTAACCTAAAATTAAAATATAGAGTGTGATTATTTCTAAAATATACTTTAATTATATACATTTGAGTCATGATGTGTGTAAAAAGTGGATCTATGTGTAGTCTTATACATATTTCGAACCATTCATTATTCCTTTCAAAATTATCTTTAAAATATTTCCTCTAAAACGTAAATGTTTTCAAAAGTAAAATTGAAGAAATAAAGTTAATATTATTTATGACAAAATGATTATGTGTTTAGATGAAAAGGGTTAATTTAGGCTAAAACTAGTAATAAATGTTTGTTAGAATAATATAGAGTTCAAATTGGGTAATTATCTAAAACTGAATAAAGATTATACATAAATCCATATTATAGAAAATTTAAACTCATGAGAAATAGTATATTAATATAATTTTGGGAACGGATATATTTTAGATAACGAGGTCTAGATGAAATATGATAAAGTTAAGCCTCAAGAGGTATTTGATTTTTTTCATTGGAGTTATTCTATTAAGATTATATAGAATGGAATTATTTAATGACCTAAACTATTAGCGAAATGTAAATCCAAGGTGATTAGTTTTTATAATCCTTAAGTAAGATAATATATTATTCATTGAGAATATTGAAATCTTATCCTATAAATAATCAATAAAAAGAAATAAAATAAATATAGAAAATTTTTATCCACTAAAAAATCATTTTCTTTTCGGAATAGTGTGAATTTAATTTTACAATATCTTGGATAATGTAAATCCTAATAGGTTTAGAAGGGTATTCAATATATATATATATATAAGTTAATGTAATTACATAAAAAATGATTGGTCATTAAAAGATTATGACAATTCAATATGTGGAATGTGTGGAATACATTTCACTAGTAGAGTTGCTAAAATATATTTCAATTCAAAATACTCTGATTAGATTGTATTTATTATTTTATGAAGCTACAGGGTTATATTAATTGATCAATACAAATTATTAAATCAGGGATTCACAATATTTTAATGTTTATTTTATGGGTTGGTATCTGATTCATTATTATCCATGTTGTATATTATTACCGCATATCAAAATCAAATATATGTCTTATAGTATGATATTTTTAGTGTTAAAAATATTTCTCTAATGATGACCCTAAATAAATACCAATGTTCTATGGATGAAAATATATTGATCGTTATAAATATATTACTTTGACTACTAGAATGTACATTGACTATCATGATATTTGTAATTAAAATTTCTAAAAAAATAATTTGTGAATTTTTATATTATTCACATGGAAAAAATATCTCCAAGATGAAATTTGTATGACACATAAGTTGTTTAAGATGATGAGTGTATCATCCTAACCCAAATCAGTAGGTTTGAGTTGGATGCCACTTGACATCAAGTGCGTCTCCCCATACATAAGAGGATTCCAACTAGAAGTGGGGGTCTTTGTCCTTCGGTGGGGATACTATACCCTCATTATCTGGTCGTAAGACCAATAATAAAAATATAAAATGTATTAAATAATGAGAGTCAACATGAAAAAAGTAAATATGGTATTCATGTGATATAATCAATGGAACACTCATACAATAAAATCATGTCCAATGGAAATAAAGAAAATAATGTAAATAATTAAACAAAAGATCTTCTGAAGTCTATCTTAATCTACCACTACATCCATGATCATCCACCCAACTATCCACCATAAGAAATTTTCATTTCCCTAGGTCTATCATGACGTCTATAAATGGATCAAAATGATCAAGTAGTTTTGACTATAACACTCAGTATGACAAAAAAATTCCTCCATAAACTAATGTGATCATTTGTAACAATGTCTTCCATAATAAAAAAATTTGTAACCAGCAATGTAACACGAAATAAAAAAGTGTGTGTACATTAGTTAATGAATCTACCATAACCCCCCTATCATATCTTCCTTTCTCCATGCTAGAAAATGTTTAGAATTTCTATAAATATCCAAAACAAGCCACAAGGCTATTGGTGAGTCACTTATTATCCACAAGGAATCTATTAAAAATACCTACCTAGAATCCACAAGGCATCGATTAATACTCAGATTCCAAAATGAATTTATTATCTATGGACTACCAATAATCAACAAGGAATCAAGAAACAATATAAATCTATAAGGCATCAACTGTCGGCCTTCTACTCAGAATCCACAAGGCATCTAGTAAATTGATGTTAATAGGTTTTCAATTTTCTCTGTCATCATCATCGCACATCACGCGCACACCCAACATGGTGTAAGCATACCATTTTTGACCCTATAAAGAATATAAATACAAATCCTAGAAAAGAAAATAGGAAAATTCATAACATTATAACAACCATATCACAAAGGATGATAAATATAGAATCATAATATACCTCAACATGTGAAAGAAAAATCATCCTAGATTCATGATATCGCTTCAATCTCATAGAATAATATAATTCGATATTATAGGCTATACACACATAGAGCGTCATCATAAATAAGTATTCACAAAAATACATATTATCTAGATTGAACAGGAATAATAATATGCTACAAGGAACTCATTGAAACGTGTTTTACATAATGTTCTCAATGAATCACACACACAAACATGTAATTATAATCTAGCACAATCATCAAATATATATATGGATAAAAAAATTATTTCAACTTGTGTAAATTATAGACCAAAATGTATGTTAATTCCTACTTAAAAGACTGAAAAAACATTCATGACCTTATTATCATCAAATGAGATAAGTCAAAGTCTCCAGTTGTTGGTACGTAAATTCTCAAGGTATGTCAATGGTTTCCTAAGACCAAAACAAGTATTTTATTTGAAAATAAAATAAAATATCACATGTGATGATACTATCTCTCTTCTAGATAATTTAAAAATCAATATCTAGGCCAACACATGAACTACTTATATTCTCCTCATGAATAACTATCTATTGAAAATTTCATATAAATTATATATTATAATTTTATATTGATAATTAATTCGATAAATTATCATTTAATGGATAAAAATTATAGTTTGACAATTCTATAAATTTTCAATTATATTTTCATAATTTTTTACAAATTATCCTTTATAATTATTATTTTGATAACTTATCTTCTAAATCATTATTTTATAATCCAGAATTTATCTTATGATAATCCATCCTTTATCATTTTATAATATTGAAAATTATTAATTTTCCATTTGATAAATTATTATAAACCATCAATTATAATTTTCATTTAGATAATTTATTTTTTAAACAATCCATTGAAAATATTTCAATAATCATTCATTAATATTAACAAATATCAATTATTTTGGTAATTTATTCTATGAATTATCCTTTCATAATCTAGTTGTTATATCTTAATAATTTTTACAATTATTCTAATATAATCTACTCAGTATCATTTATTAATTAATTAATTTTACTATGACAATAAATGAACTTATCCTATGATAATTTTTATAATCATTATCTGAAGATAATTACCACTTAAATATACATTAATAATTTGTATATTTTTATATTTGATAAACTCAGGAGTTTAGTATTTCATAATTTGTTTTAATTGTCACTAGAAAAATCTATAATATATCCATTGATAAAATGAAAAAAAAATCTTGATATTTCATTTTCAATATTATTTATTTAAAAAAAATATCTTTTATAATTTTAAAGATTATTTCCTCAGAATAATTTTTTTCTATAATTATTGTCGATAAATAATATAAATTATCCATCAATGAAACCATCTGCCTATACCATGGTAATTATTTTATTCTACTAAACTATAATTTAGTAATAATTTAACCTTTGATAAAAATATTTTATGTTAATAAATGGTAATATTTTTCAATTAAATCATTAAAAGATGAATATTTATTATTTCATTATTTAACAATGGGTTTTCCCAAAATTTATGGCATATAAAAATTGTGGCCTAAGATAAATAATGATAATATAAATAAAAAAATAAATTAAATCATAGAGGACGTGCAAAATATCCCATCAAAGAGGATGACTATCCTCACTAGCAAGATTGAACATCAAGAGGAATGTACATTAGGCATAATTATTACACCAAAATATGTTTATGGGTTTCTCACAGGTAACAGAAATAAACCAACCATCATATATTAGTGATTAGGATAAATATAACATCAAAAACGTATTTATCCCCATATTCCAAAACACAAAATACAAAATACCAATTAAATTATATTTTCAACTAAAATTAGATAACATATTCATATATTTCTCCTCCCTAAGACAATATCAAGAGAAATGGTCATAAAATAGGTTTGAAATATAATGTATTTATTTAACCACATGACTAACAATGGTTGAAATACATTATGAATATGATGAGAAAATAAAAGAACATATTTCATAATTAAATTATTATTTATATAGTAAATTAAAATATTTATTTAGTAAAAAAATAACATAAAATAGTCTTTAATCGTAAATATTAGGACTCTCTTAGGCTAAACCCCATATTATAGACCCAACTGTGGTATCAAATTTATCATACATGATACCATTTTTGAGATTTTATTTATTTATTATTTAAGTATCTGAAGAAATAATTAACAAAATAAAAAAATATTTTATCATAAATGATCCATCCAAACGTAACAAGAAAAAAATTGGTATACACCACATAGGTTAAACGTCATGTCCCGGACCTAACGGAGGACTCAGATTTCTCATACGATGCATTGTTTTGGTGATATTAAATTATTTTTAAAAACAATATAAAAAAATTATTAGATTAAAAATTATCAATTGTGATGAATTCCAATATCTGATTCCTAAAAATGATATACTCTTCATAGGATAAGAACTATGTCGTGATCTTAATAGTGGACTCCTATGTTTCATATAATACACCATTTATTAGTTATTTAGTTATTTTGACTAAATTTATGTGCATAATATAATATCATTAATAATTTCAATTCATCTTCATTGATTATTTATAGGACTCAGAATATAACACCAACTTAGCTTATGACTCATAAAATATTCTATTAAATTTTACAATGTGTTAACTTTGATTTTATCTTCTGAAAAAACATTAATACATTTATTAATTTATTATCTCAAATAAATAATTTTTTATAGACAAACAATATAATATATCAATAAGAGGGTTTTATTATCATTGTTATAATTTAGGATGTTACAATTATACTGTTTCATTAACATCACATCCTTGATAATTATCTCCATTGATATTCCTCGACCAACACAGGCCACTGATCTCGAACATCAGACTCACAATCCCATGATTCATCATGGATCTATTATCCCTTCCTCCAAATCTTGACTACTGACATCATCGTTCCTCATACCACCTGTAGGATCGAAATAACGATGTAGATGCTAAATTTACAAGATGGGGGGGTGAATTTTATACTTTAAAAATTCATTTGGAACTTTTAATGTTAGTTATGATTAACTATGTTTTCCTTAAGCAAAGGTAAGGGCTATGTTTAACAAAGTTAAACTTAAGAAAATTCACAAAACCTCTAATACCAAATGAAAACATGGAATGAGATTCCGAAAATAGGTTCTGGAAATATGGTTCCGAAAATTGAAACTTAACAAAAGATTACAATATGAGATTCTAACTTAAAGCGTATAGAATCTAAATGAGACAGAGTACAAGTAAAGAAGTATAAGAAAGTTATACATTCCTTATAATAAAAAATGCAGCGGAAATAAACAAGTAGTAGAACTACAAGAAACAAGATATATGACTTTTAACCCAAAGAGAAGGGTGTCCAACAACCTTGGATAATGGTCCCTTGATTTATACTTTCAGGAAAGTCTATCTAACCCACACCAGGGTAAGCCCTCGATATGAAGATCAGAGTGTCTCTATCTTACTATCCCCTCAAGCCCTCAACTTCAAGGTAGTTGGTCACCTCTGTCTTCCTCAGCATGGAAGCCCTCAACTTCAAGGTAGTCGGCACCTCTATCTTCCTATCCCCGGAAGTCCTCGAATGTAATCACCATCATTCGGAGTCGTACGAAGCTTTGAGAGTTATTAAGAGCCTCTCTCTCTAGAAATCACTTCAAGCATGTAATCACATGAGTCGAAGATCAGTCAGCTTTTCAGCACTTCAACACTGAGCTCTTTCAAATGAGCTCCTATTTATAGGTAAGGTCGGCCTCCTTTCCAACAGTCATATTTTCCTTAAAAATCGGAGGGACCCGAACACGTGTCACTTAGTCAACGGTTAGTTTATAACAAAATAGACGACATCATTTTATAGCAAAACAGGTGTAATAGAATGTACGACACCATTTAAAATCTAACTTAAAAGATTCGGAGTGATGGTTCAGAGTGAAGGTTTAGAGTGTAAGGGAAATAATAAAGAGTAGACAAAATATAAAGACACAAGAAAAATGAATGTTTGGAGTGAAAATTCGGAGTCTGAATAAATTCAGAGTGTATAAAACCAAGACAATCAGTTTCTGTTTAATAGATGAACACGGAATGAGAATTCGGAATGAGAATTCTTCATCAAAATTCATAGTGAGATTTCATCTTAAAAATTCGAAATGAGAATTCTTATCTAGAATTTATAATGTGAATTCATCATAAGAATTCAAAATGAGAATTCGTCATCATAAATCATAATGAAAATTCATTGTCAGAATTCGTAATAAGAATTCATCATTAGAATTCGTAATGAGAATTTAATGTTGAACTTCATAAGCATTCGTATCCTGAATCTGGAATAAAACTTAATCAGTGTTCGTATCCGGAATTCGGAATGATACCTTATTACAGTTCTCATCTGGAATTCGGAGTGAAACTTCCTTACAGTTCATATCCAGAATTCGGATCCTAAAATAGAATACTTTATATTAAAGTTTCAAATAAATCCGAGAAAACATAAATGAATCCCAATTTTATACATAGGAAAAAATATGAATGAAAATATGATAAGAATAATTTTTCTTACAAAAGAGATTTTCCTTATAAAAGCGATTTTCCTTATAAAAGTAATTTTCCTTATAAAAGCAATTTTTCTTATAAAATCGATTTTCTTAAAGATAAGGTGTTTGTGATTTTCAAAACAAGAAGGAATGTAAAAGTCATAAGAAGAACCATATTGACTCAACAATCTCCCCCTTTTTGGAAAGCACAAACATCATTGAAAAAGAAATTATAAGAAGAAAGAAAAACATTATGGCTTATCTCCCTTTGCTTTAAGGATATTGATGAATACGACTAACTCCCCCCTTAGGCTTTGAAACTCTATGGATCATATTTTAGATTTCCGGAGTGGCACTTCATTACGAATAAGAATGTATTCTTTAATAAAAAAACTCCCCCTTATATAAACTCTTATTAGAGTTTGTTTTATTTCTCACCCTTTGTTAGGATTCTTTTCCCCTTTCATTAGAGTTATTTTCCTTCTCCCTCTTTGTGATTTTCAAAAAGAATATAAGGGAATGGAAAATATTGCAAAGTACCTGAAAGATTAGTAGTAACAACAAAGAGAAACGAGAAAGTACAAATTTTTCATTAAGTTTGAAAATTTGAACAACAAATGAGTTAAGATACAACAAATGATCGGATCTGTCTATTTGGGATCTTTCTCCTTCGCCATGAGACCCTTTAGAATAGTCTTTATCTTCTTTAAGTCTTTATGATCTTCTTCAGCTTGCTTCTCTAAGACCACTATTCTTGCAGATTAAGCTTAAATATTTTCTTCCTGAGCTTTAAGCTTTTATTCCTAGGCTTTATGCTTTTCTTCCTGAGCCTTCATAATTTCTTGAAACTCAATCTGATGATCCCTTTCAAACTTCAAGTTTTGAGAAATAGAATTTAGCTTCCCATTCAGATCTCGGACTTCTTGAATCTGAATGTTCATTTCATCTGTCAGCTTCTCTTCAAAGGACGAAGTTAGCTCATTTATCTTCATGTCCTCAGTCTCAAAATCATCTTTAACATTGTCCTGAAATTCATCAAATAACCTCATTTCTTCTACAGTCTTCCTCGACCAGTTTTTCATCCTCTTTCATTATTTTCTATGGGCTTCATAGCCAACAAAAAATGTTTTGAACTAATCCTCTATTTCAACACACTTTTCCATATCCATAGATACGAAGACTGATTTCTGATTCAAAGCATATTGGAGCATCTGACATCTTGAGTTAATACATGAGAAGGTCTGAATGGTTCCCACCAACTTATTTAAAGACTGAACAACAAATTCATGCACCAACAAAGATGACTCCGAATCTGAGACTCTACATGGAGAATTTTATTCTTCAATAAGGTCATGCTTTCTCTTTGAATAACTACCAACCTCCTTTCTCTTCATCACTTCTGGGCTCGGAGTATCAGCAATAATTTTCTTTCCCTTGTCTTTTTTCGGAATAGAATCATGTTCTGTAGTTCTCTTTTCACTATCAGAAACTTGGACAACATTGTCTTCCTCATCAGGAACTTTCTGAGCACCAACCTCTATATTCTTTATTTGAGTAATATCTTGTAGAAGTTGTTATTCCTCTCCATGATATGCTACTTGTTCTTCTCCTTTCTCTTCTTCCATTGCTGGAGTAACTAGCTTCGAAGATTCATCTTCTGATGTTCGGAGTGATAAGTGTTCCGAAGGTGTCCCCTTATAATCATTTACTTACTTCAACACATCTCCTGTTTCACCACTTCTATCAGCAACATCTTATTCTTCTTCCACTTTCTCAACTTACTCTACTTCCTCAGTAGTCTTGGAAACAGCTTCTTCCAGAGCAACGAAATTTCTTCTTGGAGTCTCAGGATGAGATTCTAGAGAAAAAGATCTCGGAACAGGAATATTTGAAGAAACCATCTCATTGAATTTCAACAAAGCCTAAGCTACCTCAGCCTCATACATCTTTTTCATGAGCATCTTTTCTTTTGATTGTTTTTCTAGATCATCTGCAGTTCTTTCGTTCAAGGCCTTAGCCTCCGCAGGGTCCAAGCCAAACTGAGGCTCCCTTTGCACTCTCTTCTCTTTTATCTCCCTCCATTTAGCAACAACCTCATATGGGTAAGCTTTCTTCTTCTTTTGTTTTGGAGGTGCGGAATGAACTTCCTTAGACTTGGGATTCTCTGCTTCTACTTCCACTTCTTTCAGCTTTATCTTCCATACCGGTTTAGAGGATTCCGGATCAGCAA
Source organism: Viscum album (assembly GCA_963277665.1). Taxonomy (NCBI): domain Eukaryota; kingdom Viridiplantae; phylum Streptophyta; class Magnoliopsida; order Santalales; family Viscaceae; genus Viscum; species Viscum album. The sequence continues at coordinate 1,795,568,104 of OY728163.1, read as the reverse complement.
CATTCAGAACTGTTTCTTCTTGAGCAGGAGAATCAACAAACTGACCAGTCTTCTTGTCAAAAGCTACATACATCCTTTTAAGAGTACCATCACTCACTAACATAATCTTGAAAACTCTTGGCTTAGACTTGCAAGCCTCCTTGAAAGACTCAAGACAACGAACTATCAACTTCGAGAGAATTGCTGGATACATTATAATCTGAGCTCTCAGATTTCCTTTCTTCACATTTTCAAGAGTGATAAGAATGTGCTTCATCAAATTAAATGTCCTCAGATTTATCAGAATATCTAGGATGTAGATCTCACTCTTCTTTAAGCTATCTTTGTCACCCTTCCTTGGTACGATAAGACTATGTACCCATAACTCCAGAATCCGGAAATTTGTAGATAAACTAGCAATCTTCGGAGCCTTGTCATCTTCCAGTACAAGAGTTTCCAAATCTTTTTTCCTTGTCAAAACTACATTTTGAATCCGGCAACACATGAGATATAAATTCAGCTTCACCTTCATTATTCAGCCCAACCAAGCTGGATGCCTTGGCATATGAAAGATTATAAGTCTTACCATAAGACTTAAAAGACAATTTCAACTTTCCATCTTCATTAAGATAGGAGATTGTCGCATAGAACTCTATAAGCGAATCTGAATATACTTCATCTTGATTCCCAGGTTTTGACACCGCAACAACTTCACAACCATTTAGCTTGATATTCTTGGAAATAAGAGAATCGTACTTGTTGAAGAAATCTGGATGAACCAGCCTCTCTCTATATACTAACCACTTTGAAATAGGCTTAGAAGAAGACATGCCTTGAGAAGATACTTCCACATACATTCGGATTTGAAGACCTATGAGAAGTTCGGAACGGAAAAAGATGAGGTTCGGAACGAATTTAAAACAGAGAGGCAGAGCTTCGAGACGCTAGAGCATAAAAAACGATGTGGGACAACCGTTTGGGGTCCCCTTTATATAGGCAAAGAAAAAACGGTTCAACATCCACGGTTGATAGAATGGTTGTGATAAGCTGAGATCAGATCTGACGGTCAAAAACCAATTCTCTTGAATCCAATCTATTGAGGTTATTATTAAAACATAGAATTTGGAAAACTATAATCCGAAAACAAAATATAAGAAAATACCATCATGTAAAATATGATTACGAAAACTTGATTAAGAAAATCATACCTTTCGGATTGGCTTAGGAGGATTATTCGTAAGGGGTAATATTCTTACGAAAACAAAAAAGAATTATTACATAAAGACAAAATTCGGAAAACTCACTAGGAAAAACAAACTCAGTAAGGAAAACTCGGTACGAAATTTTTTTTACAAAATTTGAAAATGAAAAACTTATATTGAAAGATTCGGTACGAAAATCCCGTTATCAAAATACCAGTACGAAATTTTCCATTCCGGATATTTCTATTCCAGACGATTTCTATACGAAAATATCTATTCTGGCATGTTTTGGTTCAGGAAATTTCATTTCGGAATTTTAATTCCGAAAAGTTTGAAAATAGATTTTGAAAAACTTTGTTAAACTAACAATAAAATGAACTCCCCCGATAAAAAGGAGTTTATTGCTGTAAGGATAATTTTTCAACAGAAAGTTAATTAAGAAGGATTACCTTACGGTTATCATTCCTAACTTCTGTTTAATATATTCAAATCTATCAAAAGGAAAAGATTTTGTGAAAATATCAGCATTTTGATATTGTGTTCCAATAAAATGAAGAATAATATCTCTTTTAAGCATGTGATCCCTAATATCTATGTGTTTTGCACGAGTGTGATGTGCAGGGTTCTTACTATGGGAAATGGAACTACTGTTATCACACAAAATTGGTGTTTTAGTAAAACTCAAGCCATTGTCTGTGAGTGGGTGTTGCATCCACAACACTTGAGCAAAACAACTTCCAGCTGCTACATATTCAGCTTCAGCAGTGGAGAGTGCTATAGAATGTTTCTTCTTGCAGGACCAAGAAACTAATGAATCTCCTAAGAAATGACATGTTCCGTATGTACTTTTTCTATCCATCCTACATCCACCAAAGTCAGCATCAGAAAGTCTTTTTAGGATAAAATCATTTCTAGAAGTATAATATAATCCTAGATCCATGGTACCCTTAAGGTAGCGAAAAATTCTTTTTACTACCTTTAAGTGAGATTCCTTAGGATTGGATTGATATCTTGCACAAAAGCATACTGAAAACATTAGTTCTAGTCGAATAGCTGTTATGTATAGTATACTTCCTATCATACCTCTAAAAGATTTTTGATCTACTAGTTTCCCAGCTTCATCAAGGTCTAAAGAGTTTGAGGTACTAATAGGAGTACTTGGACTCTTAGTATTATCATAACCATACTTTTTAAGAAGATCATTATTATACTTATGTTGAGATATTTAGGTTCCTTCTGGTTATTGAGAAATTTGAAAACCAAGGAAAAATTATAACTTACACATCATACTCATTTCAAACTCAGATTTCATTATACTTGCAAAAGAGTCGGTCAATGATTGCTGAGTTGAACCAAATATGATGTCATAAACATAAATTTGAACAATCAAATCATTTTTCTTATCTTTCTTTATAAAAAGGGTTGGATCTGCATTTCCCTTAACATAGTTATTTTGAAGTAAAAATCCAGTGAGTCTATCATACCATGCTTGTGGGGCTTGTTTAAGGCCATACAGAGCTTTGGTAAGTCTAAATACATAATCAGGAAGTCTTGTGTCTTCAAAGCCAGGAGGTTGTTCAATAAAAACATCCTCTTGAACATAACTGTTAAGAAAAGCACATTTCACATCCATTTGGAAAAGTTTGAAATTAAAAAATGCTGCAAAGGCATGTAGAATACGGATAGACTCAATTCTAGCTACTGGAGAATAGGTTTCTTCATAGTCTATTCCCTCATGTTGATTATAGCCTTTAGCAACAATTCTAGCTTTATTTCATACTATGATTCCATTTACATCACATTTATTTCTGAAACCCCATTTTACTCCAATAACAGAAATTTCCTTAGGTCTTTCAACCAAGGTCCATACATTATTCCTTTCGAATTCATTTAGTTCATCTTACATAGCTTTAATCCAATCATCATCACCTAAAGCTTCATCAGTGCTTTTAGGTTCTAATTGGGAATGAAATGCTAGATGTTCTACTTCATTTCTTAAGGAACATCTAGTCCTTACAGGTTGATTTACATCACCAATTATACTATAACTGGGATGATTCTTAAGAAATGCCTGATTTGGGTTTTGAAAAGCCTGTTCATTTTGCAACCAAAAACCTTGAAGTAGGATAGTCTTGGTTTTCTACCATTCCATAACACATAAAGAGTTTTATTAAGAAAATGTCTAATCAAAACTTGATTTATAGTATAACAAGCAGTACTTACAGCTTCAGCCCAGAAATGTATAGCTATAGAATATTCACTCAACATGGTTTTAGTTATTTCTTGAAGAATTATATTTCTTCTTTCAACTACAACATTTTATTGAGGAGTTCTAGGTGCTGAAAAATTGTGAGTAATACCTTTTTTACTACAAAAAGTTTCAAAATCAGAATATTGAAATTTTCTACCATGATCACTAGGAATAGTTTTCAATGGAAGGATTTTCTCATTTTTTACATGAGCTCTAAAACTTTTGAAATAAGAAAAAGCATCAGATTTCTTTGCTATAAAATAGACCCAAGTAAATCTAGTGTAATCATCAACTAGAACAAACACATAGTATTTGCCTCCAATACATCCAGTTTGTGTTGGACCAAAAATATCCATGTGCACTAACTATAATGCACCGGTTGTTGAGACTTCACCGATTGATTTAAAACTAGATTTATGTTGCTTACCATATTGACAAGGATCACAAACTTTAGACGAATCAAATATAAGATCTGGTAGATCCTTAACTAGTTTCTTCTTAGAGAGTTTACATAGGTTCCTAAGGTTACAATGACCTAGTCTTCTATGCCATAACCAGGAATGATCTTCCATTGCACTAAGGAAAGGTAAATATTGGCTTCTAATATCTTCTATGTTTAAGTTGTAAACATTCTCTTGCCTGTTGGCTGAGAGAATGAATTCTTCCTTAGAATTGTGAACTAAGAATTTATCATTTCAAAAATTCACAAGGTAACCTTCATCACATAACTGACTTATGCTAATAAGGATGTGCTTAAGACCCTTAACAAAAAGAACATTTGAAATTAATGTTTTACCAAGAAAAACAATATTACCAATACCAACAATCTCACCCTTAGCATTGTCTCTGAAAGTTACTTTTCCTCCTTTGGTTTGGTAATCTTTTAAAAATAGCTTTTATTACCAGTCCTGTACCTGGAACATCCACTATCCATGTACCATGTATTGATGCTGGTACTCTCTTTATTTTCCTAAAATCAAGAAGAAAATTAGACTTTCGGAATCCAAACTTGTTTGGATCCGAGATTTCCAGACAATAAAATTTTATGTACCCACATATTCTTAGAAAAGTAAGCTTTGTGAAATCCTAGAGATTGGTTTTTGTTTAAGGAACAATTCTTTGCCCAGTGACCACCACATTGACACTTGGTACAAAATGGGGAAATTTTAGGAACAAAATAATTGTCACTGAAAATTGGTTTTGCATGGGTATAACCAAATCCGGATTTATTTCTTAAAGGTCGTATTTGGGAATACATTTTATCAAAATGTTCCTTACCAGGGGTAAAGATTGATAAAAACTTCTTTAAGGAAAAAATTCCGGACTTGAGTTTTACAACAAAGTTTTTATCCTCAAAATCAGTAGTTTTAGAACAAGAGCTAGGCTCGAAAACATTTTTATTAGAAATTACTTCTTCTAATTCTTTAGAAAGTTTGTTCTTCTCAGAACTTACTTCCTCAAGATTTTTTTAAATACTTTCAAAATCAGCATTTTTCTTATCAAGATCTTTATAAAGATCTGATATCTCTTTTGTAAGAATATAATTCCTAGAGTTTTCCTTATCAAGTTTTTTATTGAGTTTAGAATTCTCAATTTCAAGATGTTCAGCAAACCTATAGACTTCTTCATAAGTAGGTAAAGTATTTTCTTCATCAGAAGAGGCTTCTTCATCAGAAGTGTTATAATACTAACTATTATTAGAATTTAAAGAAACATTGGTCAATAATTCATCATTTCGTACCTTAGCCATAAAACAATGATTATCAATAGGTAATCTGGCTATAAGACCAAGATTCTTCTGTCCTGAAGATTCATAATCATAAGATTCATCTGAAGAGTCACCACCACTGGCACTCAATGTGTCATTAGATTTCAGAACATTCTTATCTTTTCTTTTATAATTTTTTTTCTGTTCCTATCTGAATGAATTTCTTTCCTTTGTTTCTTTTTGAGCATAGGGAAATTTGGTCTTATATGTCCAGCTCTCTTGCATTCATAATAAGTAACTTCTCCATCTTTCTTATCTTTCCTTTCCTTTTTCATTTACTTGGATTGGAAATTTCTCTGCCCAGCTATCTTGTTCGTCCTTCGAGCAAGATTTTCTAATTCATTTTCTGATATTTCACTCTCACTAGAATCTGATTTAACTATCATCTTCTTAGACTTCGATCTGGTTACTCTCTCAGGAGTCTTAGCTTTCGTATGATTTGATGTTGTTGTAAAAGCAACAGTACCATTTGCATTTTTCTTTTTGATGTTGTCAGCATCTCTCTTCATTCTGGTTTCATGTTGGAGAAGAGTTCCAAAAATCTCATCAAGAGAAATCTGTGTCACTTTTCTATTCTCATCTATAGCAGTTCTTTTGGATTCCCACTCATTAGGCATGATATCAATTATCTTATCCACAAGAGATTCATCATCTAAGCCTTTCTCTCCCATAGACTGTAGGATGTTGAAGATAGTCATAAATCTATACTGTCCTTTACAGATTGGATCACCATAATGAAAGTTGAAGCCATGATATTCATCTCTAGGCATAGCTCTCCTAGTCTCAATCACCTTAGAAGTTCCAATGTTTGTAACTTCTAACTTCTTCCAGGTACAATTAGCTGCTTTACAAGAATAAATTTGGCTATATATATTTCTGGTCATTGAACACAGTATAGTATTGCATACCTTATAGTTGAGTTGATATTCTTGCTTTTCCTGGTAAGTAAAAGTTCTAACATCCTTATCTGGATTTTTATAATCACTAGTAAGCATAAAAATGTTTTCTACTCCAGTATTGATAACAAAAGTCTTCATTCGATCTCTCCAGTACTCATAATCATTACCATCAAAGATTGGTGGTCTTGTAGGATTTAGATTATCAATTGAACCAACATTAATTCCTGACATACTTATAATAATCTTCGGCACACAAACTTGTTAGTAGAAAAGATTTCTAATAACAAAGTTCGGAATGGAAAATTTCGGAATGACAAAGTTAGCAAGAAAAACTTATACGTGAGAATAAGTATTTCAGAGACCTCCTCTGATACTAATTGTAGGATCAAAATAACGATGTAGATTCTCAATTTACAAGAGGGGGGTGAATTGTATACTTAAAAAATTCCTTTGGAACTTTTAAAGTTAGTTATGATTAACTATGTTTTCCTTAAGCAAAGGAAATGGCTATGTTTAACAAAGTTAAACTTTAGAAAATTCACAACACCTCTAATACCAAATGAAAACTTGGAAAGAGATTCCGAAAATAGGTTCCGGAAATATGGTTCCGGAAAATGAAACTTAACAAAAGATTACAATATGAGATTATACCTTAAAGCGTATAGAATCTAAATGAGACAGAGTACAAGTAAGGAAGTATAATAAAGTTATACTTTCCTTATAATACAAAATACAGCGGAAATAAGCAGGTAGTAGAACTACAGGTAACAAGATATAAGTCTTTTAACCCAAAGATAAGGGTATCCAACAACCTTGGATAATGGTCCCTAGATTTATACGTTCAAGAAAGTCTGTCTTACCCACACCAGGGTAAGCCCTCGATACGAAGATCAGAGTGTCTCTGTCTTGCTATCCCTGCAAGCCCTCAACTTCAAGGTAGTTGGTTACCTCTGTCTTCCTCAGCATGGAAGCCCTCAACTTCAAGGTAGTCGGCACCTCTGTCTTCCTATCCCCGAAAGTCCTCAAATGTAATCACCAACATTTGGAGTCGCATGAAGCTTTGAGAGTTAATAAGAGCCTCTCTCTCTAGAAATCACTTCAAGCATGTAATCACATGAGTCGAAGATCAGTCATCTTTTCAGTACTTCAACACTGAGCTCTTTCAAATGAGCCCCTATTTATAGGTAAGGTCGGCCTCCTTTTCAATGGTCATATTTTCCTAAAAATCTGAGGGACCTGTACACGTGTCACTTAGTCAACGGTTAGTTTATAACAAAATAGACGACATCGTTTTATAACAAAACAAGTCTAGCAGAATGTACGACACCGTTTAAAATATAACTCAAAATATTCGAAGTGAAGGTTCGGAGTGAAGGTTCGGAGTGTAAGGAAAATAAAAAAGAGTAGACAAAATATAAAGGCAAAAGAAAAATGAAAGTTCGGAGTGAAAATTCGACGTCTGAATAAATTCAGAGTGTATAAAACAAAGATAATCAGTTTCTGTTTAATAGATGAACTCGGAATGAGAATTCGGAATGAGAATACGTCATCAAAATTCATAGTGATATTTCATCTTAAGAATTCATAATGAGAATTCGTATCGAGAATTCAGAATGAGAATTCATCATCAGAATTTGTAATGAGAATTCGTCATCATAAATATTAATGAAAATTCATTGTCAGAATTCGTAATAAGAATTTGTCATTAGAATTCGTAATGAGAATTCAATGTTGAACTTCTTAAGGATTCGTATCCTGAATCTAGAATAGAACTTAGTCAGAGTTCGTATCTGAAATTCGGAATGATACTTTATTACAGTTCTCATCTCGAATTCGGAGTGAAACATCCTTAAAGTTCTTATCTAGAATTCGGATCATAAAACAGAATAATTTATATTAAAGTTTCAAATAAATCCGAGAAAACAGAAATGAATCCGAATTTTATACTTATGAAAAAATATTAATGAAAATATGATAAGAATAATTTTTCTTACAAAAGCGATTTTCCTTATAAAAGCAATTTTCCTTATAAAAGAAATTTTACTTATAAAAGAAATTTTTCTTATAAAAGCGATTTTCTTAAAGATAAGGTGTTTGTGATTTGAAAAACAAGAAGGAATGTAAAAGTCATATGAATAACCTTATTGACACAACACCACCTTCTCACTTCAATTTATGATCTATATTGGTTACTCCTCGTCTAATGATTTATTATCCAGCTCAACGTCATCATAATCAATAACATACAATGGATCGGGTATGTACCTTTTTAGTTGTGACACATGGAAAATGGAATGCAATCCAAGATAGTGAGTAGGGTAGTCTAGGAGATACCCTACTACGCCAATCTGTTTAGTGATCTCATTGGTTCCAATGAATTGTGGTTTTATCTTTCCCTGCATCCCCAGACAAATGATCTCTAAATAGGGAGTCACTCTATATAATCCCTGATATACCATAGAAAACTCCAAGGTCCTCTTCCTCTTGTTGGAATAAGATATCTAACTTCTCTGAGTGGTGATCATCTTCTCTATAATCATATATAATCTCTTAGTGGCCTCCTAAATAAATTGGGCCCATAACTACTACCTCACCAACATACAAAAAAAATTGGGATATACATGGTCTCCCATAAATACCCCAATAATATTCCACCTGAATCAATGTTCGGTTACTATTATTTAGAGTGATCTCATTCATGGTTGGTGACCATTACACGCTGCATCAACATCTAGCACACAAGATTAAATCATATCATCCAATATTTGTACATTACTCAGTGACTATCCAATGGTTTTTGTATTGTACATCATTATAAATGTCACCAATGTCCCTAATGATTTTTTAAATCATTAAAAAAATGTGACATAAAATTTGTACCTCAACACATATCACATGTCTAATGTTTAGGGCACATTGAGTGAAGATATATGGAAGTTTCATGTAGTCCATATAAATAATTATTATCTCGCTAAATATATAGTTTCTCTAAAACTTCATATTTTATCCCAGTAGTTCCAAAAAAATTTACATTCTTGGTTGTTCATCTCAGGAGGTTGTATTTGATGAGACCTATAAGAACCTACTCTTTTTGCATTAGCACAAATCCTAGACCAGCACATAGTTCTCCATAGTACACTGCATAAATAATACCATGATCAGTGAGTGTCATTACTGGAGCTATATCGATTATTATTTTTATCTCATGGGAAAAATATTCTCAAATGAATGTCCTCTAGAATTGTAAACTCTTATATGTCAGTATTATTAATGGTGTATATTATCAGATGATATCCTGGATAAACTGTCAGTTATATCATGCAAATACCAAAAGTTTCCTAATCTTTAACACATTTTGGGGTTGTGACCATTACATGACTACCTCCACAATCTATAGGTTAACTGATATATCATTCTAAAAAACTACATGTCCTTTGAACATCATGTCTTTAATCCAAAAGTCGCATTACAAAAAACAAGGTGTAATTATTAGATGCACAAAGTGTAATCAAAACTATCTCTTAGTCCCTATTGTATTTCTCTAGTGTCATCGATTATGGGAGGAAATCACAGACAAAAACTATGATGAAAGATTCCAATTATGTATGGTGTATCATGATCATGATGGAAATGAACACTGCTGGTGAATTTTTCAGTGGAGACAAAATCACTAACCACTCACACAGTCCATATGTTTTCCCAAACATTGTCATTGAAAATCCCCAACTCTAAATCATAACTAGTGATACCCTGATCGATGATCAATCATTGTGAACCACCATTCTCCCTGTAGCTTATAAAATATATCATAAATACATGAAAAAAGATATCAGTTATTTATAGTAACTTAGTTTAGCTTCCGGTAATCAAATGTGTATTCGAAGGAAACTATCTTATTTCTTGGAAAACAACATAGGAGAATTTCACAATGATGTACATGGGTCTATTAATTTTTATCTCTCCATGTTACCTAGCAATATATTTATCTCCTACAGCTCGGTCATCACTAAACAATATAACTATTGAATTTTTTTTTCTACCGAGATGAGCTCAATATCAACATTTTGTGTTAATACATTAGAGTCTTTAGTAGGTCAAAGATTCACAAAAATATCATAACCCATTCTTAATAATCCTGAGAGAATTTTATTCATTGGAAGGATGTAGAATGATGTTATTGAAAATCAGTGCATGTTCAAACACAGTTATGAAAACCTGTGACTATGAAAAACTCAATGTGAACGACTTCTCATTGAAGAAGTTCTCTCTCATATAACACATACCAATTGCAGGAAAAATATTAACTTCATTCTATTATACATATAGTGTTAATGTTGAAACATTATTCTATATATATGTATTTTGGATTACTTCTAAAGTATTTACACAAGAATACATCGAGGAGACATCTTCTAAAACATGAAGAAACATAGTTAAAAAAATATAAAGAGCCATTTGGATAAACTCTATCCAGTCTATGAAATCACAAAATGTTCCTCTAAATTAATCTATGATATCAAACATGTTTTTCCTAGGAGTCTACCCTTATCCCGTGTTATAGTCCTCCCATCACTGACCCTTGTTTATATACCTTCACATAATTCACATTCCTCATATATATATATATATATTAACTTAACAACATTATTTAATAAAATAATTAAGTAAAATAATGATATATCATACATCATGGAAATATAAATATATCACATAGAACTAACTCTCCTGAATAGATAGAAAAAAATGTATTTAATTAATAAACTACTATAAATCATAACAAATTGTATATATATGTAATGTGAACCTATGTTATTAGTCATGATGCATGACCAGAAACAAAATATCAAAAATCTATAAAATTATCTTGTGTGTCAACCAAGATTAATTTATTCAATGGTAAAAACAAAACTAAATTTCCCATTTATGGTAAGTCGGAGGTCCACTACAAAATGCTAGATAGGTACTGACATAGATTACATGTATGAGTCACAACCATCCTATCTATGGTCTACCCTTTCCCAAAAATTGACATGAGTAAAAACAAGTGAATGACTCTGGATTCTATGATACAATTTTTTAACATCCCACCCCGAATCACTGGTACTAATCCATATTTCCATATGTCAACAACCACATCTCCGAATAGACAAGAGGATTTTTACTAGAAGTGAGGATCTGAGTCCATCATATCAAAGGATATTCCCTAAATATAATTTCATAGGATAAATAATCCACAATAAGCAATGCAATTAATAATTAGAGTAATCTGTAGAAAGTATTGATGGCATACATGAAACACAAATAAAGAAACTCTCATAAGATTATGAAATGTCCAATGGGAAAAAAATATAATATTAAAAAATATAATTTATATCCTATGAAGTCCATTGCGGTTTGCTACTATCTCCATCATACTCTTCCCAATGATCCACCACAAGGTCTATTCCCTTCTCCAAATCCACTAGGTAATCAACATGTGCATCAAAATTCCCCATTAGGGTGTTAGTACATGACTCAATATGACACTACCAATTCATCCTTAACACGGTGTTCTAAAGTGTATCAATGTATTCCACAATAAAATAATTGTGTAACAAAAATAGTAACACCAAATCTAGAACCAGGCTATCATGAACCAACCAAGCTACAAAAAACCCCCAGTTTAACTACATTGGCTCCATGCTAAAAATTTAATTAATATATATTAGTATCCACAAACATCCACAATGTTGATTGATATCCACTCGGAATCCAGAAGTCATCATATGAAAACAACCATCCCAGAATCAACAAGGCATCATTTGATACTATGAATCCACAAGGCATTGAGTATCTATAACCTACCTCAAATCCAAAATTCACCAGGTAACACTCAAAATAAAAAACACATCAAATTTTTCCATGTACTCAAAATCTAAAGGGCGTCGAGTAGATTCCAGGTTACAAGGTTATCAGGTTGTGTCTTCACCAATGCCCCACATCATGCATAGACCACACAATGAGTAATCATACCACGATGGCCACCTCTCAAGTATACACATACAAAGCCTCCAAAATAAACCATGACTAGTCATAGCATGATAACAAACATATCACAAATCATGATAAATATAGAACCATTATATAAAAGAACATGTGAATCAAAAGGCATCCGGAAATCAAGATATTACATCAATATCATGGACTTGAATCTTATCATTTAATGGGATATACACACATAGAACATCATCATAAGTAAGGTATCAAAAAAGTACACATTATCATTTGGATTAACAAATGCACTCACTATATTATCCTCAAGAAGAATTATCTTATGATAATTTCTAATATATTGTCCATTATAATTATATATTAGTATTTTATTATATAATTTTTCTTAGATAGATAACAATTATTATTTTATAATTTTAACAATTAACAATAATCTTTTGTAAATTTTTAAAAAATTTATTCATTCTAATTGTTCATTTAATAATTTATTATATATATTAATATTTTATAATATAAAATTTATCACCTAATTATTTTAACAATTATAAAATATCCATTGAAATTTCTTATAAACTGAACTTTAAAATTTTTTATTTTGTTAATTTATTCTAAATATTATCCATTGATAATATATCAATATTGGATTCATAATTTTAACAAATATCAATAATATTTTCATAATTTCATGTCCAGATTTCATCTATAAACATTGCTATGAAAATTTATTCTATAAATTATACATTCACAATCTAGAAATTATCATTTCAAAATTTTAGCATTTATTCTCTGATAATATACATATTGTCATTAGATAATTTAATAATTATACTTTCAAAATACTTGAAAATTTCCTATGATAATTTTGATAATCTTTGTGAAGTGACTATTACCTTACAAATCTCCTTCAATTATTTTCATATTATAATATTTGATAGACTCCTGTAATTATTTATTGATAATTCATTTTAATTATTAGTACAAAATTGAATAAATTATCCCTTGATTAAATTATAATAAAATTTTTTATAACCCTTTTTGGTTATCATTTCTTCAAAAAATTATCATCTATTATTTTATATATTGTATCATTGGAATAAATTTTTCATTCAATTATCGTCAATTATTATATAAATTATTTGTTGATAAAAACATCAGATTAACCTTTAAGATATATATTATTCTACAAAGCCTTTTTTAGTAATTATTTATTATTTGATGAAATTATATTCAATATTAATTTTTTAATTATGAGAGATTATGAATGAAAAATAACATGATTTATTGTTCCATTATTCAACAAATCGTTCCCAAAAATTGATGACAAAAGAAAATTGAATCCTATGTAAATTAATGAAAATAAATATAAATAAAATCAAACTTACTCACTAAGGAGGTACGCAACAAGCCTTGGAAGATGATGACTATTCTTACTGGAATGACTGCACTTTAATAGGATACTACCAATGACTTTGATATTGTGCCTAAAATTGTTTTGGGGTAGTTCATACAAAAAATGATTTGTTCAATAGTGGGATAAAAGGGACTCTGATATTTAGAACATAAAAATCATATTTATCCTTATATACTAGAACCCATAAATCAATGTATTATTTTAATTCAGTTTTCAACTAAAAATTGATGATGGAGTTATTTATTTACCTTGAAAAAGATATTATCAAATCACTTGGTAAAAAATATAATAAAATCCATGGCTTCGAATCAATACCACGTCCAACAATGGTGGTCGGGAATGTTGAAGAAAACGAGTATTAAAAAAAATTATTTCATAATTAAATAAGGATTTAATTATTATAATTAAATAATTTTTTAATGTAAAAATTGGAAAACATTGAACGCCTATTGCACATGAAGGTTATTCCACATATATATTAATCCCAAATTTCAGACCTAATAGTGGTATCTGTTTTCTCATACAATGCATTGTTTGCGATATATTAATTAATTATTAATTAAAAATAAAAATTACTAAATAATTAGGTATAAAAATGTTTTTACAATGATATAGTCATCCAAATGTCAAAATCATACCATTTATATACCCCATATATGGTAATAACCAAGTTTTAGGCATAATGGTGGCATATGATTTCTCATATGATGATCCTTTTGGAGTTATTAAATACTTTCAAAAAATAATATTAAAAATAAATATTAAATAAATTATTATCCCGAGTGAGGTGTCAAAAATTCAAGGATTACAAATTTTTTATTATGCCTAGGATAAAAAATAGGTCCCTATCATAATGGTGGCATCAGAAATCTCTTAAGATGCACCCTTTTGGAGTTATTCAATTATTTTTAATAGATTGTTCATGCCTAAGATTATATATTTAATAATTTTTTTCTATCTTCTTAAAGGATTTATAGGCCTTAGAATCTAACACCCACATAGTGTCCGAGACATTAAATATTCTACTTAGTATTAAAAATTCTTAACAATTAAATTTATCTTATAAAAAACCATTGACACATTAATATATTTATTTATTCTGATAAATAAAATATCCATCAAAGACAATTGAAATTTATATATATTAGGTTTTTAGTATCATTGATAAAATTCAGTATATTTCAATGATTATAAATACATATTTTGCAGGAATGGATCAGTCATATAAAACATATTATGTAATAAATTTTTTATTTATATAAATTGATTCTGGTCTGAAAATATCAAATAAGTATAGTATATCTACATTAGAAAGTATACATAACCAACCAGTAGTACTTAAAAATTTATAAGGGTTTATTTCTTGTACTTGGAGATTATGGGACTCTAGAAATAATATATGGACATTGAAAATGTTCTTTATATATGATGGTTTAATTTTGTATCATAGTTGGACATAAGAATAAGAAAAATCATCTTATTAAATTTAGTGGTATAAATATGTACAAATATCCATTCTGTTATAGCATCTGATTCAACAAAATATGTAGAATATATAAAGAAATAATTTTCCTATATATTTTGGTTTTACAAATAAATTAAAATATTGTCGAAATATATATTTTAATGATGGTATTATCTGATATGTCAAATATTTAGTAGTGGAAAAATACTTATAAATTATTATATCATCACTTCATGGATAACTCTCAATGAGTTGAATTAAAAAATAATAGAGTGGCCATGATGGAAAACATGGTAGTCCCATTAAAAAATAAAATAACCCAATGGAATCATGTTTTATCATGAGATATATAAAAGGTATATGTTATCAGGACTGGTCTAATGAAAATAAGATTGCTATGAAATTGGGTTCCGATGAACAGACTAGAATGGTGCTATTCTATTATTATATAAAATATATAAATATTTATACATGATTTGTTCTTATTGTAATAGATTAACAAAATATGTATACACCATTTACATAATACTATTATTTTATAATTTTCTATATAATAATCTGAAATTATATCATTGTAATAATTAGAACCTCAATATCTAAATATAGTACTCATAAAATATGTTACGTGGTTTAGATATATCATACTAATGGGACATAATTGATTACTTGTTATTATGTAATGGGAACTCATAAGCATTTATACTTCTTCTCATTAGTTTACAATTAGTGATATCAAGTAGAGAAAAACATAATCTTTATCCAACCAATATAAACACCAAATATTTTGGTTATCATTATATATTCTTATTTATGAACACATGTATTGGTATATTCAATTTAGATAATTATTATTGTTTATTATCTGAATAAGTTTGACGAATCATGGAGAAAGTCATTATTTTTTATGATTTTGGTGAGGTATTGTGGGATGGTTTATTCAATGGTGGTATGGAAATTATTGTGATGTCAATATATAATTTTTCACTTCTAAATTTATAACTGTGATATAATTGGCCACATGATTGTCATGGTAGTGCATTAAAAAATCCATATTAAATGTAGATGAGGTTAGGTCCATCTAATATAATGAATAAAATATAGATAATGAAACTAAATATTTATGAAAAATTTATGCATCCTACTTTTAGGGATATCTATAGAAATAGAGACTATACTACACAATATGATTTCAAGAGATGGTTTCATTGAAAATAATTCTCCATACCTACATAGGTTACATGATGTGTTTCTATATATATCTCTTTTTTTAATAGTGTGACTCAATGTTATTATGATTAAGTCTCAAATGGTCCCACACAAAGTGTTTCCATTTGATCAATTGATTTAGATAAATTTAATTTTAGTACGATCTGCGCCCATGTTCCTGAGTAACTGATTTTAAAATAGTTAATGATCATGAGGAAATTAATTAATTCATGATATTCTATCTTATTATAATAATATGAAATTTTTTTCCTATGTTATTTTGGTATTATGTAATTAAAAATAAGATAATATGATAAAATTATTTTCTCGATCTAAATTTAATATATGAGAACATAAAAAAATTTTAGGATTAACCATAGAAGTTAATCTATTGTAATTTACGGCATGCAAATTATTAATATTATACGGTAATGATGAAAATTCTCCCCCATATACAATAGGTTAATTATGTCTCCTTATCCATAATTTGGTAGCATTAATCATTATGTTTCTCAAGATCCATTAGGGGAATTACATAATAATAAAATATAAAAATAAAAACTATTTTTATATTAACAAATTGAGTTAATTTGGCCATATCATGATTTTCTATATTATAATCTCTTCTATCAATCTATATATATGAAAACTCTTAATAATATCGATATTGTATTGGTCCTGTGTTTTTAAACCATGTTTATGTTCCTCAAATGATTTTATTTTCATTGTATGGTGCTTAAAAACCCATTATATAACATATGATTATATGATAATTGAATTAGAAGATTACCCAATTTATTTTGGATGGTATGGAGGGATCCAAGTATGGATTATTAATGTTATGATGATTTGGATGCATTGAAGCATTATGTGATTAAATTATCCACCATATAAAATTTCTGTTTTCCATTCTACTTTCATTCATATATAATATTCTATTAATATAAACCCTGACATTAGTTGGGTTATACCATGATAAATATAGTGTCTTTGGAATTATTTATAATAATAAATTAAAATAACCTATTTTCATGCATCAATTCCATTCATGATCACATTAGTATTAGGTTCTGAAATTTAAATCAACCATTGGGTTAGATTATTTATTTATTTTTGTTTTTCTCAACTAAAGGCTCTTGTACCATGATATACAAGGTAACTTATTTTATTTTATGTTTTTCTAATTATTGTTGTTAATTATATTCCATTATATATGTATTTAGTGTTTAACTTAATTGTAATTTATGTTTCATAACAAATTGAAACATATAATAGTCGTGATATTATACATTATTTTATTTTATTCATTATATGCTATAAATATCTACTCATTGGTTAACAATTTTATTTATGATAACAAATTATTATATATATTTTTTTCTTAAAACATGTTTCCATTAAATATAAATTGTTTACTACTATGAATTTTTTAAATTAGATTTTTTAGAATATACTATTAAAATATTATATTTTTTGGAATTAATGAAATAAATTTCAATTAATATAGTGGTGTTGATTAAATAATGTCGTATTATTTTATAATTAATAAGTGATAATTACCAATATTTTCAATATTTTTTTTTGTTGTTTTTGAGAAAATTTGGGTTTTTTAGTTTTTTACTTAAATGGAATTAATAATTTCTCAAAATAATACGTTATAAAACATATATTTTTTTAAATTTTTTTTTAAAATTAAATATGTTTTAAATTGAGTAATATAAAATTTCCTTCTTATTTTTTTCATGGGTTCTAAGAAGTTGATTTATTAATGGAGTAAACTTATTCAATTTAATTTTTATTTAGCAATTGTTAATTATATATTTTTTGATATTTCATATTTTTTTAAATTGTATATTTGTATATATTTTATTAATATAGATAGTCTTTTTTCTTCCATTTTATTGTCTTAATATATTTTATTTGTTTGGAAAAATTTATATATATAAAAATCCAAAAAAATGTGTCTAGAAGTGAATAGAAACATATAATCTGTTGGAAAATGAAGTGTAATTTTAGTGTAATGACTAAATATTATGTATTTTCAGTTAAATCGATAAATATATATGTTTTTTTATTTGAAAAAGATACACTCTAAAAAATATTTTTGTTTTATAGGTACCCTTCTTGGTATTTTTATCTTTTATTTCAGAATTAATGCAATAATTTTTTAGTCATTATAAATGATTTTTAAATTTAGAGTTATGGTTTTGAGGTTTGATGAAAACATATTTAATTTTAATTATAAATTTTTTGGTGACATATACTATATAGGTGTAAATATATTTTTGAATCAATTCATAAATCAACATAATTAAAACAAATATTATCAAAAAGAATAAATTTTTGTTACATGGGTGGAGTTTTCACATGTGATTTTAATTGAGAAAATAACGAAATTTTTAAACAATAAAATTTTTCATTGTGATGTAAAGAATTTATAATAAATGAAATCTAATTCATGAAACAATAGCTTGGAATAAAATTATAAAAGCTTTTAAATTATTATGATATTAAATTTGTTTAAAATCCTATTAGTATAATTACATTATGATTAAAATAATATATGATTATGAGAAAGAGTATATTTTATTTTAATTAAATAGTTTATGGATTTTCTGGAATTTTTTTTATTTATTGGATATGTTTTAGTTAAGAAATTGGGTTTTATTATAATTATTTGTGTAAATAAATTATACATAAATTATATTTTTATTTCTGATTAATTTGGACAAATCAAAATGGTTCGGTATGTTCATCAATGATAGTTTATTTCATATTTATTTTGAGTATTTTTTTATTTTCATCATTTATATTTAATTACGTAAAGGAAAATGGTTTTATATCATTTTAGTTTTTGATTTAATTTTTTTTCACCTTTATAGTGATTAATTTTTTTTTTCAATTATTATTTATTTTCAATATTTTTCATGATATATTTACTTTTAAATTATGTGTGTATTATCTATGAATTATTTCATAAATTTATCTAAACATGTTTTAAATGAAGGTATTGTTTTATGTGATTTATAAATATTCATGATTTTTCTTATTTTCCAGTAGATTTTTTTTATTTTATCAGCAATTAGGGTTTTTTATAATTTATTTGATTAATAAATAATGTTATGTATTTGGTTATTATGAATTGATAAAAATAATTAAATATTTTTTTAAATAAAAATATAATTGATATTAAGATAATATATAAACATATTCATTATAAAACTAGTGTAAATATCCATATTAAATAGGTTTTTAACATTGGTTTTATAGTATCTAATATTAAAAATTTTCTGATTACCAAGGTTTGAAAAGAATTATTATAATCCTTTTTAAAAATTGAAACTTGATGGTATCCTCGGTCTCATAATTAGTAAATATGCATGAAATTTAAACACAACTCTATAAGATTATCGAGTTCCATCCATTTTTACTATTTCCACTATTATGCTACAATCCACCCTCTTCTACTATCGGTCAACCACCGTTACATCCTTGCGTTTAAATTTCAATGTGTTTACCACCTACACCTGAATTTTCTAAAAGTTAAAAAATATATCTTCTAATATTTAAATGATATTTTTTCATTTAAAGATATATATTTTTTTAAAATAATGAACGATCTAAAAGTTATATTTAATTTTTTTTAAGAAATTTTTTGTTGGTTTCATTTCAGTTCAAATTTGAATTTGTGTGTTTAGTTAATGTTTTTTCAATTTATTATTATTTTTTAGTATTTATTAATTTTTTTTATTTTAATTTTATAATGGTCAAATAAAAATATATATTAAATTATAGTTTTTTTATAAATTATAATTGTATTAATATAGAGTGGGCCAACCCTTGGAGGGGTGTGGCTTTTTTTTTCTAGCATAGAGGTGTATATATTGTTTCATTGGTTGTGACATCTTGGTCCTTAAGTAAATATATTGATAAATATTTATATTTATTTATGTAGCACCGATTTTTGTGGTATGTAAGGCCTTTTCATGTATTTTTATGTATATACGGTTGTTGGGTGGTGTTTTATTGAGCTTGAGATTGTTTTTTAAAACATCAGAGGCCTCTTAAATATACTCGATTTCTTAACGGTTAAGGGGAAACTATGTGAGATAACTGTGTAGATAGTGGGGTTATGAACGGTTGTCACATGGTTTTTCTAACCATGCTAGGATACTTTGAAATATTCCACTTTATAGAAGAAACATGGGCATAGTTAGCGCAATGTTTTTTTAACCGTGTGAACTAACCTTGCGGCCCATTAAAAAAAATGTTTTTTTTAAATGGGGTTTGTAAGGATTTTCCCTATCTCACACAAATATTAACCAATAAAAACCGTAAAAAATATTTCTCCTTATTGAGGGTTAAGGGGGTTTCCCCACACATTTTGTATGGGATTTTAAGGTGTTTCTGAGTGGTTTGAAAGTGGTTCATCTGGGGTAAGTTTTCTCTCTTGGTTGTTCTATAGTTTTCTCTAGATCCACTCTTCCCTCTCTCTCACTTTTCAATATCTAAATTATTTTTGTTTAGATATATAGATTTTGTAGAATAAATTTATGCCTTTAGGGATATTATATTATAGGTAAAAGATATAGAGTGGTTTTGGTTGTGTGTTTGATTGATTTGAAGTGCTGTTTCTTGTGCATTTATTTTGCTGGAAGCCTAAAGGTAGGTGGATTCTATCTCAACTCAACTTGGTGAGAATTAGTGACCTTGGTTTCAATTAAATTATTTTATATGAAATTTATTTTGATAATGATGTTTTGATCCTGTTCAATGCCCATTTTGTGATTATTGTTGTATTTTTTAAAAAATGGAATAATTTTGAAAAACGGGGCGTTATTGTGTGAATTTAAAATGATGCTTTTAAAATCAGTAGTGGTGGATTGTTAATTTTTTTTGGTGAAATATGGTTTTATAAAATAATTTTTTATTGAAATGTGGTTGGTCATGAAATGGTGGTTAGTGTGATTTTAAAAAAATGGGTGATTTGTTAAACTGAATTAGGATGTGTTGGAAAGGATGGTTTGCTTATTGGGTGGCCTTGGTGTTATCTGGTTGTTGGTTGATTAAGTGTTCTGGATTTTTTTGATTGTGTGGAAATGGGTGGGATGTATAACTATAAATGGGTATGGATAGTATGTGTAGGATCCACCATTATGGATAGTGGTTGGTAAGCACCACTGGTATGAAATGTGGTCAATAGGTTGGATGGAAGCACCACCATTTCAGTTTGTTTATTGTGTGTTTTGTTGCAAGATAGAATTTTTTGTGGTAATGTGAAATAATTAAGTGGATTATGTCATGGTTTTTTGGATTTCCCATGGGTTTCATGGTTTGGGTAAGGTGTCTTGGTAAGTGTGTGTTTGGATTATTGTAAATTTATTGAACTATTTAAGGGTTTATATATAAATTCTTATATAAAGGATCTAACAGTTTTATACTAGTGGAATGTGTAAGGAAGTCATTTGGGAAAATTTAACTTAGTATTATTACCCACACATTCTTGGGAACATGGGTTCTTTTACTGATGTTGTATTCCCGGACATAGGTAACACTAAATAATCTAATTTTACTAGCGGTTCAACATGGTTCTTTGGTGATGTTTCTGGTGCTAGGAGCATGGATTCAGTGTGGAGCTATGGATGGTGTCCTCATTCAATTGTTTCTTGCTATGTAGTATTCTTCTTGGTAATATGATATTTGGTTTGGTTCTATCGGCATTTTGGAATTATTATGGAATACTTTGGTTGACTTATAGTAATGTATTGATTTTGTTGTTTTGTAGACATGCATCATATAGTTTATCGATAATTAATTTTTTGTTGGATGATTTTATATCATAGTAAAATCATTCACCAATTTTTTCTTGAAGCCCTATATATTTATTTCCTGCCTTCTGCGCCTTGGGAATGTCACTTAATGCCATGTATCATTCCTATACCCTCTCAAGCCAATGGGATGGGGTGGGATGTTACTATTTAAATGTTCATATTTCTATGTTTTTTATATATGATTATTTGTTAATATAGTGTACAATATATATATATATATATATATTATTTACATAGTGAATGTGTTTGTGTGTGTCCTCCTTTGTATGCATAAATATGTGTGTATATATACATTTAATATTGTGAAGGTATATATATATATATATATATTTAT
This sequence comes from Viscum album, assembly GCA_963277665.1. Lineage (NCBI taxonomy): Eukaryota > Viridiplantae > Streptophyta > Magnoliopsida > Santalales > Viscaceae > Viscum > Viscum album. Next base: position 1,795,545,767 of record OY728163.1, on the reverse strand, counting down.
AACTATATGTAAAAAATATGATTACATAAATAAATTTGTTTTTTATGTGTGTATTTTTTATACATTGTTATATTATATAGTATTTTAGTTAAATTTTATGTTATATTATTATCTAATTGTTTATAATATAAATTTTTAGTAAAAGAATATATCAGTTTTATAAAAACTAATGATGTTTAATATAAATTTATACTGATCGTTGAGGTAATTTATAGAAAATAATTGGATAAATTCATATAGAATAAGAAAAAAATATGAAAAAGGGTTAATTATTTCAAGGATTATTATAAATGGAATATTGAAAATCGATACATGGTATACATCTAATCAATGAAGTGTATGTATATGAGAATTAAGATAGAATTGGAGACCTAATATTTATTAATATACGTTATAGGAGACAAAATATTGTAGTTGTTAATTAATTCATTATATTGGTGTTGAATGAATCAAAATAATCATGTCTAAGGAACAATTTGGTGATTTTGAAAACCCATTATTTCGAGGTTATTCTAAATTTGTAGTATTAAAACTGGTACTATTATTTGAAAGTTAAATGAAAGAAATAGTGGGATTGACTAAACATTGAATAAATATCCTGAAAATTTTAATGTGAAACATTAATAATCAAATGAACACATATTTTCAAATAATAATTTAAAATAATCATCTCTAAAGGGACTTTGGTATAAAAAAATATTTTTCTCCCAAATTATTAAGTGGTGTAATGGAAGTTATATGATTTTTTATCCAAACAAAAAAACTATGGGAATCCCAATTTAAAATGGATGAATGTTCCAATGGTCATTCATCCCTATGGTAGTTTATAATATACCTTCTAAGGAAATTTGTTATATTTCAATATTGAGTAAATATCTAATGGAAACCATCATCATTTATTTGATTCACCACTATTGGAGCTATTTGATAATTTTTTTTCTAATTTTGGAACTAATTTTAAAAATCATAATATGGGACTATGGATAGAAGGAATAAATCTACATCAGAGCATAATTTTCCAACATATTTTATTGTATATTATGTTTGTATTTTAAAATATATATCCACATGTATGCACTAAAAACAATAATTTATGATTATCATTATTATTTAACGGCTATATAATCCATGTAATTTTATTTGTCTTTAATTTTTTGAATTTATTGATTATTTTAAATTGTTATCGGTGAATGTTCTTAGAGTGATTGATGCATAAACAAATTAATATTTCCTTCTATATTATATAAAAGTGTTCCCTTAAAATAAAATTATTTTTATGTAAATTAATCTATAAAGAATTCTGTGGGACATAAATCTTGTCCCATATATGAATAAAGGATATAAAATTACCAACATGATCCTAGGAGAATGATAGTGAACATGATTATTTGATGATTTTTGTGAAAAAATAAAACATAAAAAATATTAAAAAATTCATTTATCGATATAAAATAGTTGTATTTTTACCGAAAACATTGCAGAATAATTGATATTAAGATAATGAAAATAATGGTGTTACGTTATGTAAGATAAAAAGGTTGATACTCAAATAATAAATATAAAAATGGATCATCAAATTTTATCTTCCATATTACATATTTTGGATGTAAAAAAATGAAAGTGATGTTTTTCATGTTGATAAAAATTATTTATGAAATTTTTATCATAATATCTGTTGATATAAAAGGAATGACTAAATTGGTATTCATGTAAGATTTAAAATAATATATATGGGACTATGTATATAGTTTTCATCCTTTGTTAATGGGAAATTACTTTTCGTACCACTGGCATCAAAAACATTGTCCAATGGTAAATTAAAATATTGAATTTTTTTTATTTAAAGTACAATTAGATATAAAAAAATTAAATTATTTATATTCTTTAAAGGGTTTTATGTCAATTTACATTTCATCTCATTGCTATCCTAATTTAATTCAACTACTACAACTAATTTCACTTTGTGAAAAATTATTGATTCTTTTCAAAATGAGTATCATTATGTTTGAAATTTTTTAAATTAAAATTATAGTAATACCTTTGAGCAATGTTATTAAAAAATATTCTAGTGAATAAATCTATCGTTATTTGAATATTTTAAAAATATATATTTAAAAACAACATTCAAAAAAGGCTTATGTTATTAAAAAATATATATTAGGGGATTTGGTTGGGTTCTATAATGATTACATATATGAAGATAAGTATATTGTTCTCCTTGAATCATTATATATATAATTTCACCTAGAAATATTGTGGGCTTATGGATTAAATGTAAATTTATTTGAACATGATGAAATAATACTTGCACGATCATAAATTTCAAAAAAATGCATGGTTTAACCATATATATGCTAAAATATTTATTCATAGAAAGTATTATATCTAAAATGAAATGAAAATTCCAAAATAATTGGGCATAAAAACATTGTTTATATTGTATAAGGATAATTTTATCATGGATTCAACATAATCAGAAACATTAATATAGATATGTCAAGGACCGTATGATAATTTTATCAAATAGTCTAGTTCTGACATTTATTATCATATATTTTATATAAAATATTTGAGCTAAAATAGTATCATTAAAACATAATTTAACTTTCATAATTGATCCAATTGTTTTTTCAAGTATAAAATTTGAAAACTGAACTATTTATTAATTTGAATATTTTATTATTTTAGGTGTATATGGGAAATTGAGTGCATGATATTTTGTGTACAGGTGTTTTTGTGTAACCAAGTTAATAATTATTTTAATTTGAAAAATAGTAATTTTATATATTAAATTATTGTTTAAAAATATACATATTTAAATAAAATCCCATTATTTTAAGAGACGCATGTGATGTTCATAGTTTATAAATTTTTTTCATCAAATGATCAGTGGCCTATAAATTTAAAATGGAAAAATTAATTTCAAGTCATGAAAATGTTTGCGTAGTTGTGGAATTATGTTTCATTGATTCATCTGAAACATTATACACTATGGATAATGATGGCTATGATGCAATCATGGTCCATTATATATGAAATATTCATGGAGAAGAAATATGGAAAAGCCTTTAGTAAATAACCTAATAATCAAAGTAAACATATATTTTTTGATGTCTCTTTATATAATTACAAGTGTTTCGATAGGTTAATTTTTTTATCATCATTATTTAAATATATAAATGTATATTCATTCTATTAATTTTTATTAATGTTTATATTAATTAGTTTCAGGTTTACTTTCATTTGGATGATGAATATTGAAGTCATCATTTTTTAATAACTATTTATTTTTGTTCAATATGTTTTGATGCACATTGTAGATATTTTATAATAAAAATTATTTATGTTTATTTTTATTATGAACAATAAAATATTTAATTTCAATATTTATTTACTTGTATTAAAATATATTTTTGAATATTTTTATCAAGATATAATACATACATTTAATTTAATGAAATATATGAAATTCAATTTATACTTAGGTCTGAATGTGTTTCCTTATAAAAATATACCTATGGGGACTATATTTGATAGTTAAATTTATCTTATGATTATTAAAATTACTTCAAACAGAACTGCAACTTATTCCATTGATCCCACTATTACATAGTCTAATTGTATTTTCAAAAAAGATGACATGAAATGTTGGTATATATGGTTGCTCGTGATTTTTATAACATTCAATAGATATTGGGATGTATTGTAGGTTTATAATTAAATTTTAGGATTATAACTACTGATATGGTCAAAATGTAAATAATCTTTTCACATTCATGGCACTAAAGTGTTATGAAATGTTATGTATATTATATAATGATAAAGAAATAATCAATTATATGATTTGAGATTAATAATTGATGTTTTTAATGATTTAATATATCTAATTTTTTTTCTTAAATATCATAATATTTAAAATCTTATATATAAAAAATATATACATTTTTTGTTATCATTTTAATCTCCATATATGAAATCCATTAAAAGGATGTCGAAACACTTTTCTAAATGAAAATATTGGATTAAAAATAAAAACTTAATTACTAATATAATATTGGGGGATCCAGAAAATCTTTTCTTAAAATATAGTATTTTAGACATAGAGGCATTTAAAATTTTTGTTACCTATTGACCAAAAGAATCCTCTATGGTAAAATAACTTTTCTATAAAATATAAATGTATCATTATTTAATTATTTATTATTGTATTATTTATTTATTATTATGTAAATTTCATCTAGGATATCTCACTAAAAGATCTAATCATAAAACCTATACCCTCAATGTTTTCTATTTAGAGTGTATACACAACTGTGAGAGAAAACTAATTTTTTAAAAAAATTGATGAATTATCGGATGAATCAAATAACACCTCCAAAGTGGTTAGGTACAATGCCTCCTCTCTTCCCACAAACTATGTAAAATAGAATAGGGATAAAATCAATAACATATTATTCTTATTATTAATTAGTAAAAAATGTGCTAATAAATATAATAAAACAATAAATATTATACTGAAGGTATTTTATATAAATTCAATACATTAATATAACATAGAAAATGTTCATACTAGTATTACCTTAAAATGATAGTGAAATAGGGACCCTTCATCCCTCTGGGTAAAAAAGAAATTATTCTAATTGCTTTATGAAATAATGAAAAACTATATTTTGTAGGAATATATTATTGGAGTTTTGGTTTATAATTTTTTTAGAGTCCTTGTACTTTAATGGGGGAGGATGATTGTAAGATACATATTAATTTTTAAAGGATTGTATTCAATAGATTAAAATCCCAATATAGGATAATGTTATATCATTTTTATAGTCTATGTTTTTAGTTATATAATAATAGATACATCCGGTAAAACAGTCCTATCTAGTATATCCACAACCTTGAACATACCAAATTGTTCATTGTTGCTTGAATTTAGAGGACCCATATTAGCATATTGCGTTATGAAAATTTATTACAATCCTAGGGATTATTTGTTTCATTAACTAAGGTGGGGTTCTATCGAACATGACAATGGACCTAGACCGTGGCCAATCCCAAAGTGAATTCTTGATCCCATGGGTTGTAAACTAGTGCCTAGTCATCAACAACATACTTTTGTAAAAAATTACACCCCTAATATATATCATAGAACAAGAAAAATTATTAAATATCATACCAGGTTCAACATCCATAATAAAAATATGCACATCAATGAACGTCTAACATTTTGCATCATTTACCAAAAACTAAAAATACGAAATCAGTGAGGGGAACCAACAACACATCCCAAAAGCCTCCATCAAACAAGTGGGTTTTAACTCTCAAGCCACCTCTACCCACATATATAATAAAGGACCACTCACAACTAAATCAATAATCACCACCACTAAACATATTTCCATTACCTAGGTAAAACATAATAAAGTCTATATAGGCCCAAGGATGTATATAGGGTGTGAGCCAAATACCAAATAGATGCCACCCAAAAGATAGATTAAATTCCACAAAATTAAATTAATTATAACCATGCAATTTTTAGGAAATAATTTTAAAAAAAATAAATAAAAAGAAAAAAATTTATGAAAACATTTTCCAAGAAGCATTATTTTCAAATTAACATAAGATTAAAGTACACCATATGTCATAGGTATGGACAAAATCCCAAGAGAAAACCATTTCATAAGAAATTATTATAGGCAATAACATTATTGGTAACCAAAGAACCTTATATCTCAGTGATACCTATAATATAAACCATAACACATAGTGTTCTCATGCATGATCCACTATACATAAATCCATAAAAAGTTTGACTATTCTCTAGTCATTATCAGAGTTCAGTTAAGGATGTATCATTAATATTTCGAGGGGAAATATTCCCATTTCCCCCCCAATACAACTATAATAATTGTCATAGTCCACCCACATAGTCTCCTAGGAATCCATTCGGGCTCGATTTTATTTTCACATTTTACATAGATCCAATCATTCACATAAACAAATAATGAAATATGAATACAATAAAAATAGAATTTTTAATGGAAAACCCTCTTTCTAATCGATACTCACACCAAATACAATTTAATATATAGATCATGCCACTTAAAAAATTTATGGAACACATTTAATAATCATAAAAAGGAATATAGATTAAACACCGCCAATTCCATTTGAAACCCCATTTTCAAACGCATACGCACCTTGAATGACTTTGAAAACAAATTTTACACCACACACATTGTCTATATATCATATTTAAGAATCAATTTAATGAAACCAAAATCATTTAATAGGGTTAAAACATGGAATGACCTACCCTGATAATTAAAAATTCTAGAATATGGTTAAAAATTACAACCTGAACACATGAGAACAATATAAAGGTAAAATAAAACCATAATGAGTAGGATTAATCCTATATGAACACAGTTTAACCAATTTTAGAGAAACCAATCAACTGCAGAAAGATTAACCCATTGAAAAATGATGTGTGTCCTAAAAAGAAGTTAGATAATGATAAATAATGGACTTAGTTTATCATTCATGAATATCCAGGTCCAAATACACAAAAAAATATTGTTCAGTGTGGAAAAGAAGGAGAAGAGTAATATTATAGGGCTAAAAATCCCATATGGATTCCAATAAGGGAGGATGTGGGTTAGTATCAGGGAAGAGTAGAAAGTAAAATCGTCATTTTTAATGAAATTGATACGATGCATGGTTAACCGGAATAGTTATCCAAACTGTATGGTAATCATGTAGTCAAATAGTTTCAAGAATAAACCAATTTCATTATTCCCTTAGGGAGGTAACATGCACAAGCATAAAGTTGTATGTTCTAGAAAGTTCCACTATTAAAGGTCCATGGTTTCCCCTGGAGGGGGGCATAAATTCCATTAACCATGTGCCAATTATGCACTATATACATTCAAACCCAAAAACTAAATTTTTCCCCAAGAAAAACGCTTAGGAAATCAAAGGGATAAATACAATACCAATATTAATACTAAGAATAACCCAAAATAAAATCAGTAATGTGACAATATGAATTATTATATTATACATTTAGATTATTTAATAGTGTAGATAAATGATGTTATCAATCCAAACACTGATGTTCCATTGTTTACAAAGGTTGTTTAAATAATTGACGTATTTGTAGTCATTTTTTATTATGGAAAGCTAGTCTTATTAGATAGTTTAAATAATTTGTACGTTTTCTTTACTAATTTTTTTTAATTAAATTCAATTTTCAATTATTCAAAATGTTTTCTATAATTTACCTTATGTGGAATTATATAAAAAAACAAAGAATCGTTATAAAATAATTATATGTTTCATGAACTAATTCTATAATAAACACATTAGTATTCACGAGGAATAAAAAAAGTCATTTATATTGGAGTGTTTTTAGAATTTTTTTACAACCAATAACATATGTATGGGTTATATGTTAATAAAATATAAAAAAACAAATCATGAATTATTTTAATAGTTATAATCAATTGGTAACCATGTAATAATTAGTTTTTCTGTAATTAAATTTCAATTTCAAGTTTAGTTATAATAATTAAATATCATTTATAGTGATTTAAATTATCACATATCTTATTACATATCTTATCATTATTGGTATATAATGTGAGAGTACACATGTTCATTGTATTATTGATAAAAATATATTTCTATTGATTTATAATACATAATAATTTCAACTAGAGTAAAACATATATCTTAAAAATTTATTATTATAGGGTTACAGTGTAAATTCCATTTCATAAATGCACAGTAATATTACATATATAATTAAAAATACTATTCATTAAAATGTTATTCATAAAAAAAAATTAGTGGAATTTAAATGTTTTTGGTCTTATGGACACTTAATTTAATAACATATTTTTTATTCACTTTAGTGATTGATTTTTTTGAAAAAATTAATGAATTTTTAATCACATGATTTATTATACTCTATTATTTGTTTAATCATAATTTTTCTATATAACATTTATTTTTGAATTATAATAACCCAAAATTTCATATACGGGGTTTCATAATTCTCACTTAGGGATAAATAGGTCAAATAAAAATGAATTTAAACAATCATTAAAATAAATAAAAGACATTAATAGGGTATTTTTCTATAGTGTTTAAATTTTTGTAGTCAATCAAAAAAATTTATATTAGGAGTAATGAAAATTTTACTTGTATGATCATGTTTATATTATAATCGTATATTATTAGTGTATTTATTTTGGTTTATTACAAGACATGAAATTTTTTAAATTTGGAGTTTTGTTTTTTTATTTTATTATAAAAAATATATGAGAATGATAAATAAGGGAATAAATTTTGTTTTTATAAAAAAATATTTATTAGTAATGATTATTAATATTGTCTATAAAAAGGTATTATTTAGTAAATTCCCCACGTAATAATCCACACCAGTGTGTTTTCGAGGAACAAAATAAATGATGGGTTCAAATAAGCTTTTAAAGAAGGTATATTTTATTTTGATTCAGATCGTTAATTTTCATATATTTGTGAATTTAAAATTTTTGATGTGATGTTCTTAAGATTGATGTTTAAGAGGAAAAGGGCATTAGATGATTTCATGGGAACCAGTTAAACGAGGTGGATTTTAGGGATTTAGTGGAATGCCCCCCTCACCTTGGGTGGGGGATAATAAAATTTTGGTTTTTAATGAATGGGTTGTGGGCTTTATCCCACTCCACTAGAAGGTTGGTGGGTTTCCACTAAAACCATTATTGTAAGTAGAATATTCATTGATATACTAGTGTTTTGGTTCGGCTTACCACTACAAAATTTAAATTTGATAATTATTATAATTAAGGGATTAATTTATTTATTAACAATTAGTTTTGGGGGATTTTATACTATGTCAATTGTACGTGTAATCAACCATCATTTCATCTCATATACCTATACTCTTCTTCTATATATCTAGATGACATTTAATGAGTTCCCTCTATGATTAAGTTCGGTTATACCCATATTGAATTGTCTAATCCTTTTTCTTCTTTTAAAACTATTTTTACAATCTTTCGATATGTTTTTGACAAATTATATTACGATGTAATGGTACTATGTTTGCACCATTAGGGTGTTTATTTTGTCTTGAATGGAAGAGTCTATAAAAGTATGAATATCCATGATTTAATGTAGTTTTACATTTGTTAAATAAATTACCTTGTTTTTTTGGGGAATTTAACAATTTTTATTTAGATTTGTAATTTTTACTACAACCATTTTGGAATTTCATAGTATTAGGACGAGTTGTTCCCGTGGAGTGGATTAGATCATGTAAGATGATATCATAGTGTGGATATATTACATATGAGTATGATATAAATTTTCCCGAACATGATTAATTTTGATTGTGTTTTTAATCAATTATAATAATTTATAATTTATGTTTTTATATATGACGACCTAATTGGATGGTTGATGGACTCTACATACTATGGAGAGCATGTATGTTGGAAGAAAAAGCTTTATTGAGAGGATATTTCCATACTCATGGTAGTTGGTTCCTAATATATCCTTTTTACAAGTGGGTCAATTTTTTAAGGATTGTAATAATAGGTACGATTGTGTGAGTGAAAATTATTATAATCATTAATAGTTATGTATTTGTGATATGAGGAGAGGGAGTTTGGTTTGACTATTAGTAAGACCAAAAGGATAATGTTTTTAAATATTTTCTATCAATGGATATGTGGCCCTGGTGTGAGTCTTATTGAGAGAGATATGAACCCATAATTGGTATCAATACTATGAATAAACATCCTCGGTTATCTTATCATGTCACTCATATCATATCAGCTCATTGTGTATATCCCCTGGAACCCACACTTATCCATGGAAACACAGAATTTTATCTTTGCCTATCGTCCAACTAGGAGAAGGGTCCTCTCTTGCAACCAACTCCCATAGAACTTGGCCATCTGGATCAGATAGTTGTCTCATCCTTACTCTATCTAGGACAGTGGAAGTCACAGCTAAAGATGAAAGATATGTTTGCCCCTAACTGTCGTGCACCTCCAAATGCATCTTAGAGATCAAAGCCATAAGTTGCCACTCATCACTGGCCTCCTACATAGCATGTATCTGATTCTTCTAGCTTAGTGCATCAACAACTGCATTAACTTTACATGGTGTGTAGGCAAGCTCAAAATCGAAGGACTGAAGGTATACAACCTACCTTCACTGGCTCAGATTCAAGTCACGCTGAGTAAAGATATACTTGAGACTATTGTGGTCGGAAAAAACCACAAAACGTTCTCCCAATAGATAATGTCTCCAACAGTACAACGCATGCACAACTACGGCCAACTCGAGATCATGGGTCAGGTAATTCCTCTTATGTGGACCCAACTGTCAAGACCCGTACGCAACAACTCGATCACCCTACATCAACACTACTCCCATCCCAATACCTGATGCATCATAGAAAACTATATAGCTCATACCTTGTTCAAGAAGTATCAGGATTGGTGCTGATGTCAACCTTCCTTTCAGGTCCTGAAAGGCTATCTCGCAAGCTTCCGACCAAACAAACTTCACACCCTTCATAGCCAGACCCATCAACGGCACTACTAACAGATAGAAGTCTTGTATGAAGCGTCTGTAGTAACCAGACATCCCTAAGAAACATCGTATCTCAAACATTTTCTTAGGCAGCTCCCAGGAAAATACTACCCTTACCTTCTCTAGGTCTACTGCAACTCCTGGCTTTGAGATGATATGACCCATGAAATGAATCTGGTCCATCCAAAAGTGGCACTTTGAGAGCTTAACAAATAGCTGATGCTCTCTCAGTGTACTCAATACGATCTCAAGATGGGTGGCATGGTCGTGTTGAGTGTGAGAGTAAACCAAGATGTCATCCATGAATACAACCACAAAATAATCCAGATAAAGTTGGAACACACGATTTATCATAGCCATAAAAACTGCTGGCTCATTCGTGAGTCCGAACGACATAACCAATTACTCATACATACCATATCTGCTCCGAAAACTTGTAAGCGGTATATCCGATGATCTCACGCGTAGTTGATGATATCCGGATCTCATGTAAATCTTCGAGAAAACTCGTGCTCCACGAAGTTGATCAAAAAGATCATCAATCCTTGTAAAGGGATATTGGTTCTTGACCGTCAACTGGTTCAGCTTCCGATAATCCACACAGAGTCTGAGGGTACCGTCTGCCTTCTTCGCAAAAAAGGATCGGAGAACCCCACAGAGAAGTACTATGTCGGATAAAACCCTTTTCATATAACTCATCTAACTACCTCTTGAGATCCTACAACTCTGGTGTAGCCATCCTATAATGAGGAATGGACACGGGTCCTACCCTGTCACATGCTCAATAGAGAAATCCACCTCTCGCTCCGAAGGTAGACCCAAAAAGTTATCCGGGAAGATAATCCCTGAAATTAGTAACCAATAGAGGGAAATCCATCTGACAAGTCCCCCGATCATCCAGATATAAACTCGCAATATGGGATGTGACTCCACCTTGCCCATGATGCTCTAGTCCATATTGAATCTCTTGAACATCCCATTCACCATTGTATAAAAACTCCCCACCCTCTGGTGACGTAAAACTAACCCTGCGATGATATCAGTCTACAGTGGCTCGAAATGGAAGAAACTAGTCCATCCTGATAATGACATCATAAGCCGCCATCTCTAAGACATAAAGGTCTCATAGAAGGTTCCACCCACCAACCTCAAGGGGGACTCCTTGCACTGACGCACACTAGCCGTTCTAGTTCCCAATGGAGTTTCTAGAGTCATAAAATCCGAAGAAGAAGAAACATAGATCCCAAGGCTCTCCACAATGGGTAAATATATGAAACTATGTGTAGCACAAATATCAAAAAGTACTGAAGATAAAACAGAAGCTACTATAATAATACCTCTGACTGTAGATGGTCTGGGATCATGCTCCTGCTGGGTCTGTTGCACTGTATATGCCTGCCCAGTGCCACGACCCTAGGACACAACCTAGCTCCCCTATGTTGTCCCGCCATGTTGCCTCTGAGATCCTGGTGTCTGGCTACCGCGGCCATGACCACCATCTCTGCCGGCATGCCTTGACGTATTCCAGTTTCCCGACAAGTAAGAAGCCACCTGTCCTGCTCTCGCACACAGAGTCTGCACAGAACACCTCTCTCTAGCCACTGGTGGAAACTCCCTGCAAAAGCACAGTAAATGACCCATCCTACCGCAAGCCCGACACTCCACCTGGACTCATGGACACTATGGCCTATTGTGCCCCTCATTACCACACCGGTAGCACATGACCTGGCCACTTGAATCATTATTCTAGATAGTACTACCACCATGAGATAATTCCATCTGTCTCTTCATCTTTCTAGTAGAAATAGTACTAGAAACTGGTGCTGAACCACCCTGGCCCACACCACTCACTTCTCGTAGGTTCTTCTCTTTAATCAGTTCTTGATTCATAGCAGCATATACTAAAGACAACCTGAAAACATTCACGAGCGCTTGGATTTCATATCAGAGACCATCCGCCAAGCTCCTGGACCTCAACGTCTCATCACCCACCATAACGCGTGGAAAACATTGATGCTCTGTGAATCAAAAAGAATAATCCATCACCGACATAGAGACCTACTGCTGATTAATGAAATCTCGAGCTATATCTGCCCTCAGCTTCTCTGGAATGAATATGTCAAAGAAGACTGCCTGAAAATATTCCCACTCCATGTCTTTGTGATGCTCTGTCTGGGTGGTAACATAGCACCACCTCTTGGCGGAATCACAAAACATATACGTTGTGAGCTTGACCCTCCACCCTGGAGGCGTCCCAAGATGCTCGAAAATAGTCTACATAGAACCCAACCAATACTTCATAGCCTGCGGTCCACCATCCCTTGAGAACGTAGGGGGATGCTGCTGCTGGAAGATACGAGTAAACTGGGCCATAGATGTGGAAACATGCGGTTCTCCCTGAAAGGTCTGCATGAACCACATAAAGCCTTCACGGAACTGCACCTCCGCACCTGTGTCTGGTATAACGGCTGGCGCCACATCTGGCTCTACTAGAGGATCCACTGGTTACGCATGGACCACCATCTCTGGAATATAATTTCCGCCGCTCTCCTGGTGAACAAAGTGTGGTCGTCTCAGCAGCATGACTCTACAAGGTCAAATGCACACCTCAGATCAGGATTAACAATGACCAAAAACAAGGAAACCCAAAAGGGAACTGGAGGAAGAAGGTATTCAAAATTTTCCAAACAAGACTACACGACGTGTATACTGACTATACAACATTTACTTGACTTCTCTTCCCCTACTCGGGTCCTTCTACATGGCTAAGCTACACGTCTCCTGTCGAACAAAACTACACGGCGTGAATATCATCTACACGGAGTGTATAGTTTGATTTCTAACTGTCCGTGTCTTTTTTGACACGGACGACTACTCATGTTGACACTACACGACATGTGACATCCAAACAAGGAATGTACACCAACCCGTTTCCCCATCCACAAGGCTAAAACCGCAAGGTCTGTCCTCGGAGAATACTACACAACATGTCCCACAGGTACACGACATGTACTAGACGAGCTCTGCCGACCTGTGTTGTTAGGTACACGGCTGGACACACGGATCACACTACATGGAGTGTTCTATACACACATGCCATGTACATGAATGGATTACACTGACCAGTGTTTTTAGTTACACGACCGAATCCCAAGTCGGTCTACACGGCAAGTTCCACAGTGGACACGGCATGTATGTCTTAAGGTTTCCTCCACCCATGTTGTTAGATACATGGAAGACACTGGGTCAACATTAAACGGTGTGTACAAAAGCTACACGGAATGTTCACTCCATGATCTTCCCTTCCCCGTGTCGCCTCCCACAAGGTTTGCGAGACGGGAAGAGACTACATGGCGTATACTGAGGGTACATGACATGTACATGAAAATTTTTCTTTTTCCCTCCCGAACAGAAGAACATACACAGTGTGTTTAAGGTACTACATGGTGTGTATACTAGTTTTCCGGACAATATTCCTCATAAACTCCTCTGGATCCCAGTAAATACCGAAAAACAAAACCTAAGTGTCCAATTCCGATCCATGAGGGCCCATACTCTCCACGAATCAAAGTTTGACATCTTATCAGTGTTATAACAAAATAAACAGTTAATTATTTACCAAATTCCGGTCAATGAGGGCCCATACTCTCCAAAAACTGATGATTGGCATCCATTCTATCAACTGGCTCATACAAAAATAACCTATCACATAGAAGGTATTTATCAAGAAGCTATCACAACAGCATGCTTTTCTAGAACAAAAACAATCACAACAACATGAAATTTCCAATGCACCTACATGGCATGGAAACTATGCATGGCATGTGATTCCTAGCATGTTCCTAAATGATTCATGAGATGGAATAACTTCATCTCATTAGGCTGAAACTAAATAGAACCCATAGATAAAATATAAACAGCACAATCACGAGTGCGTCACCCTACGGTGAAAATCAAATCAAATGTAAAATTTTAAAAATTAGAAAAATTGATAAAATACGAGGTAGACTGGCTTTTCCTTGCACACAGGTTAGCTACTCCTGGGAACAACTTATTAACAACTACTGTTCCATACTACCCATGAATAAGGATCCAAATAGTAAGTCAATGAAAAGAACCTCCTTTGATACCACTTTGTAACATCCCGGTTCCCGGTGCCACTCAACGGGTGCCCCAGACCCGGTTCGCCACATGACCTCAAGCACATTTCCCCAAACGCCAGAGGCAGCTGACTAACAGCAAGGGCCTAGGTCTGATAGTGGGAAAACAATGCCTTTATTTTTCAATGTATAGAGTAACAGAATATAATATAAACATACAACTACAGCGAAAGTAGTAACAGTATATGTAACTGATGTGGATAAAATATAACAAAAAGGGAACCAAAAATCATATATATATATATATGGGAAGATGCAGCATGTCAATATTCTGTAAAACATCCAGAACATGTTACACGATAATACAACACATTACAACTGAAGTACAAGTACATAAAATCAAAACAGAACAGCCAGTGATATCGTGAGCCTAGGATCGGTCCCATGCCCTCCTACTCCTCAGCAACAATAAGGTACCTGTATAGGGACCCTTGCCCTTATCCACACCTGCAGAAATGTATTATGTTTGGGCTGAAAATCATGACCCAAATAGGGTGTGAGAAATAATCTCAGTTGGCACCCACCAAAATCCCATGCCCAACTGTGTGTAAACAGGCAACAATGGTGTGTAGTAGTAAAATGAAATAAAGTAAGGAGTACTGAAAGTAACCAACATAACCAGTTATATTGCCATTTTAATATCCATTTAATCAATTATTTAAAATACTACCGCAGTGAATATACTAATTAAACATCCACTGCCCTCAGACACGTAAACCCCTACCCTAAGGTTAAGAGAATCCAAACACAAGAATCTGCCCACAGGAATACAGATATTTCCCACGGGCATATGAAGTGTCGCACATAGGCACAGAATCAACTGCCCACAGGCATAGAAGAAGTTGCCAACAGGATAAGTAGTACAGTTCCCACAGGATAATCACAACTCTTCCCTCAGGCTATACAGGTAACCGGCCCAATCCCATCTTGTAAAAAAGCAGTAAGCAAGAAATTACTCTCAAGTAAATTATAAAATCATTACATTAAAGGAATACACTCGGGTATCCTGTCCAAAAGGCTAAACAGAGGAATGCACCCCCAGGGTGGTCCTGGATCCAAGCAACGATCCCAAATAGTAGTTTTATTATCACGATTAACTACATATTAAACTATAGGTATTTACAATAGCCAATGCCTCAGCCACACGATACCCCAACATGGATTTGTAGCACAAAAATACACACAAACACACAACAGTTGGACATTAAACATCAAGCCACCTACCTTAAACACCAACGAATGATATACGTGAACGTTGATTCCAGTAACGCCCAAGATCGAAGTAGATATAATGTAGAAGAAGATTCTCTTAAAATTAAATAACATCCATTAGAGGATGAATTGGAAGGAGACACACCAGGAGAAGGAATATCATACCTGTGCGGTTCCAACGAGATCGACAGAGGTGGAATCATATTCCGTGTTCGCGATCGATGAATCTCCAAAGCTCAGGCCTCCTCTCCCACTGTTTCCTCTGGTTCTAAGCCTGACCTCTAAACAGGGGAGGCTACTGCCCATTTTATGCAAAATAAAACAATGTACACAGCGTGTATTTTCAAGTACACAATGTGTACTTCCAATTTTTAACTGCTCCTCTGGTCGTTTCCTGCCAGCGTGGCACTGTTCGCCTTCCGACATGACTACACGGCATGTCTCCTTGTGTACACGGCATGTTCTGTCGCATAGCTGGCCACCGCCTTACTATTCACCTACCGACTGACTACACGGCGTGTAAGGGACCACTACACAGAATATAGTCGGTATTTACACCCTTCGTCACCGACACGGCTACACACCATGTGTACTCATCCCACACGTCCAAAAGTACACGGCATGTGGAAATGTACATGGCGTGTACTTTCAAAATTTGGGATTTTTCCATATTTTCTTTATTTTCTCAAAAATACTTAAGGAAAAGAGAAAAGAAGAAACCCATACCTAAAAAGTAAGAAACATGTTCTTATAAATATGAAGATTCCAAAAACCCATTATTCCCATGTTTTACTAAATTCATAGTGTAACCATTGGAACAATGATTGGATGACATAGAAAATGAAATATTGTGATTGACAAAAGTTTCACAAAATTCATTGAATATTTGAATGTGTAACTTATATAATGTAACAAACATACATTCCTAAATAATGAATCTATGAAATTTTTTATCTAAATGGACACAGGTATAGGAAAATATATTTTTTACAAAATAATTATATGTTTTATAGGATGAAATATGAATGAGTTAACCAAATAATCTAAATATCAGGCATCTGAATTTGAAATAGATGAAAGAACATTGGTCATACATACCTATGTTTAATTACAAGACTTATCCAAAGACAATAAGATATATTTCAATAATAAGTGAATATTTAATATAATTATACATCACCTGGATGATTCACTATTAATGGGAACTGTATGATAAATTTTTTACTAATTATATAAATAATGTAAAAAATATGAAAATGAGACTATGAATAGATGTAATAAATCCATATTAGTGCTTCATTTCAATTATATTTTATATTATATAATATTTTTAATATAAATCAATAGCTATTTATAAAAAAGAATAATTTATGATGAGTTGGATTGGTTCTTGAAAAAAATTAAAAAAAGAAAATTTTACATTAATAGATAGAATTAATAAATAATTATGATTTTTATAGTAGCTAGTTTTTCAAGTGTTTGATGAATAAAAAATAAAATATTCCCTTCTACATTATATAAAAATGTTTCCTATAATGATAATTCATTTATATGTAAATTTATGTATATATATATTTGTTGAAATAAATCATTTCTAATTTTTTATTAAAGAATATAATAAAACTAACTATATAATAGGAGAAACATAGTGAACATGGTTCATAGAATTCTTTTGTGAAATAATATCCCTTCAAAATATTAATAATCACATTTAATAGTTTAAAAGGGGTTTATTTTCCCTACTATCAATACAGAATAATTGAAATTAAAAAATGAATGTACATTAATTTTATATTATGGAATATTGAAAGACTGACATGTAAAATGAATACATATTTGAAATTAAAAAAATACAATTTGATCTAACATATTTTTAATTTTAGAGGATAAACCCAAGATTCATGTTATGCATGTCTAGAAAAATATGTGAAGGTTTAGTAAACAAAATTTTTTGGTATAAAATGTATGATTAAATTGGTATTCACAAAAGATTATAATTAATATATAAGTGAATATATACAGAGTTACCCTATTTTACTAAAGGAAAATAAAAATATACTTACCACTTCCTTGTAATATATTATCTATGTGTAAATAATATTCTCATTTTTTCAACTCATTAATGTTTTTACAGAAATTCCAAAAATGTGAAATAGTTTTATTCATTAAAGGAATTTCTGATAATGGGAATGAAATATCATGTAAATATTTTATTGATGAAATAATTTTTTTGAGTTTCACTATGTGACATATTTTTAATGCCTATCAAAAATACTATCATAGTGTTTTTTTATCAATTCATGGTAACATGTTTTATAAACATTTTAGAGACGGAAGTTATCCTTATATTAATATTTATGAAGTATATATTAAAATAAAACATTGAAAAAAGTTATATTTTGAAAAATAAATTATATATGTTGTGGTGGTTGATTTCAATACTAATTACATATATTAAGTGAAGCAAGATTTCTTCCTAGTATGATGTTGTATATAATTTATCTAAAAAAATATAGGTATATAGAGATTAAAAGTAATGTTAAGGGAACATGAAAAAATTATGCCTGGAGATTTATTATTTTTTAAAACATATAATTAGGGTTTTAACATATAAATCATCAAATATCTATAGGTAAGAAGTATGATATACAACAATCAGTGAAATTTATCTAATTAATTAGCATAAAAAATTGGTTTGATGGAATAAGGAGAATGACATCATGGATTCATCATAATCATAATCATTGATGTAGATATCTGAAGTACTTTTTTAATGGTATCACATGGTTTTGTTTACACATTGATTATTATTTATTTTATATAAAAATTTTGGAAATTTTTATTTATATTTAAATATCAATTAATTTTCATCAATAATCAAATTGATTTTCCATGTATAAAAGATTGAAACAAATCATTTTCATAACAAGAACATTTTTTATATTTTATGGTTGTATGGGATGGTTTGCTGATTATATTTTGTGCACCACTGTAAATGTGTAACTTGGTTGATAGTAAATATTAATTTTAGGTATAACAACCATGCTCATTATTACATATTAATAAATTATTGACTATATAATACAACACTTCATTAAACATGGAATATTGATAATTCCTATGTTTTCGGAATTAGTTACAATACATAAAAATTAAAAATAAGGACCACATCATATTTATAGAAAACATACTAAAAATATTAATAATATTACTTCATACTTAAAACTATATGGGATAACCAAGGGACACCGATTAGTTACGGAGAAATGTATAGCCTATTAAGTGAATTCACATATTATAACATGATGAATATAAAACATGTTAGAAAATAAGAATTTCAATCAGTAATAAAAGGAGTGAGAATCATATACATGAATAATAAGACATGATATAGCTTGATAATCATATAGACAACAAGGGAAATGAGGCTTACACATAAAACACTACATCATAAACATAGGTCAACTATAAATTCCAAGACATCATTATGGAAAATGTAGCATAAAAGAAAAATTTTTATTACATATCCCAAAAAAATCTCATGAGAATATTCATTAATCAATGCATTGGAACACTATACAATTATAGGTGCTCTCATCCCTTCCATTTCATTCTCATGTTTATGTTTTCCATATAGATCATACAATAATATCCATTCATCATTATATTTTATTCTTCGAACATGGAGTTTGGAATAAATAAATTTAATTCCAAATTCATATAAATATTAATGTATAAATGTGAAAACCATTGATTTGAAACTTGTATGGTATTCAGTAGACAATTATTTTGGCATGGAAAATCATAGTGATACTTTTCTATCATAACCACAACACATCAAAATTTATAAAATGGGTTTATTGAAGATAATGAGTTATATCATTCTTTTGAATTCAAATGTTCATCAATATAGACATTTAAATATATATAAAACCATTAATAAGTAGAAATAAAATGAATATGATAATATATAAATTTGAATAAATAAGAGAATTGTATAATGACTTACTTGAGATTGGGACACCAAATGCTTGGGAGGAGATAATTGAGATCTCGGGGGAACCTTATGAGGACACTATAAATGGTAGGGAAGAGTATATATGTGCTATATGAATTTTGAGTGAAGATTAGTGGGAGCATGGGTGGGTACATATATGAAAGGATTGGGGATTTCATTATTATTTATAAAACATTACCTTTGTGCTATATATTTAAAAACAACCAAAAGTAAAAACATTCCATGGATTTTCACAAGTTTCCTGAAAAATGGGATTGTTTTAGAATATTTTATAATTTAAATGGAATAATAAAATAATATAATACACATTTTTATCTTGAAGTAATACATTTTCTCAAAGAAATGATATTAAATCCTAAAAATATAACATTTAATGAAATATTATTTACTTTAATGTATCATTTATGAAAATTGTGATACAATTGAATATTTTCTTTTTTAAAAATGTCAAACAAACATGATTACTTCAAACCAAAACTCAAAATATTTCAATTTCTATTTAATATTTCAATAACAAAAATTAGGTCATTAATTAAATTGTATTATTTTTATTTAACATTTTTAATATCTTTTATTTTATATCTAAATTAATTAAATAATTTATTCATCATTATTATACAATCCATTAATTAAGTGATTTATTCTCTAAAATTAAGAATTAAAATTTTTTAATGATGATAAATTTCATATTATTAAAATGAATAATTTTTGTCAAAATTCTCTTCTCTATAATCCTATAATAAAAATTATTTAGTTATTAAATTTTTTATATTAAATTTTTTAAACATCTTTAAATAAAATAGAATAAATGTAATAATCTATCACATGGGGTTTAAGAAGAATAATATTTTCTACCTAATGTTTTTTTGTGTATAAATAAACATATTATATGAAATTTGGATAAGTTTTAGGGTAATTTTATATTATTATAATATTATTCTTTCATTTAATTACCATTTTTACCTTTTACCGTGTTAAATATAATACAAAAGTTACTATTCACCAAAAATTATTTTGATCCTATTTGATCACATTTTTCATATTGATTTCAACCATTTATGTCGGTTTATTGAAATTAAATTCATAAAATTTTTAAAAATGTGTTTAATTCTAATTCCGTAAATGTGGTTATGAAGAGGTTAAAAGAGACGTTCGGAGGTTTAATAATTTATTTGTATCTAATTATATTATAAAAGTGATTCTAATGACCACCACTAGATTAATATATATATATATTATTTATCTTTTTTGAATATAAAATCCATTTTATGTAAAAATAATTATTTATATGTGAAATTTAGTTCTTAACATCTAGGCAGTACTTTTCAATATTTGACAAAAATTAATACATTTTGGAAAAATACTAGAAGATGACCCTACTCTAATTTTGACGTTCAAAATTCAAAAATAAATTTTATTTTATAAAATTGAATTTCTAAATGTTTTATAAATTATTTTTCTTATTAAAAACTATTCATTCTAGAGAATAATATTTTTTTTACATAAACAGACTTTATAAAAAATAACATCCTTCAGTATAAATATGTATTATTTATATAAAACCATATTAAAAAATACTTTAATTTTTTTTCATTCTATTCTTTTAACTATGTATAATATTTTTATTATAATTATCTCATTTAAATAATTATATACAATATTTTTTGTTTCTAAAAACTACGAGTTTCTTGCATCGTACACAATGTTGGTGTTTCTTGTAAAGGATGACAATGTTTATGCTCCATATAATAAAAACTAACATGGTGTGGCATATAATGAAATAAAAATACAGTGGATTAAAAAAATATAATATCTTCAATGTTGTATGAAATTAAAACTATCAAAAAGGATAAATTAATTCAAAAAAAAACAATTCACAAAATTTTCATCATGTTAAAATAACATTCTTTTTCAATGTCAATTGGATTCTTAAAAACCATATTTTAATAGTGACCATCTGACCAATATTCAAATGATATTTTATAACCATAAATTATGATTAGTGTTTAATTAATATGATATGTTATAATAAAATCAAATATTTCAATTTCAATTTTTAAACATATTACATAATATTCCATTTAATTAGATCACAAGTGAAATTTTATTTACAATAGTTAGGTTCATTTTAACCCCCCCTTTCATAAATTTCACCGTATGAATTTTCATCACCAACTCTCTAACCGATATGGGTAACTCTATTTCATCACATACTTCATTTACCACATGTTTTATTAGAACATTTCATATTCAACAACACTTTGTCAAGGTCCATTATCTTATTTCCATGAATTTTGTCTCTACGATTTCTGGTCATCACCAACTTCTCTTCATATAAGAGATCATTCCTCAATGGTAGCACCACGGGATGGAGTATATGTGTTTGGTCTAATATGTACTTCAATAATACAGATACATGGAATACATATTTTAATTGAGTTCTGACATGTGGGAGTGTTAGTCGACAGGTCAGTACTCTGATGCAATCAAGGATCTCAGTGGCACTGATATATCTTAGTCTAAGATTTCTCATCTTTACAAATCTCATTAATTTTTTCAATGGAGATACGTGAAGAAATTACATGTCCCAAATAGCAAACTCTATGTCTCATTAAATATTTTTGGCATAGATCTCATGTCTACTCTGAGAAGACATGATACGATGGTGAATGGTCTTGACATTTTCCACAAATTCCCTGACCATTTCAGAACCTATAAGATTTCGTTCCCCAACATCATTCTCGAATATAGGTGTTCGTCACTTATTTCTATAAAGGTGTTTCATATATCCATTTGGATGCGCAATTGGAATCTATTATTATTTAGGAAGTCGTTTAAAAAAATATGTTGATGCAATCCTCCATTAAAGACAATTGAGCATGCCCTCAAACATTCCTCATGTTTCTGAATAGTCCTCTTAGATTGGCCTTTAGTTTAAGGGAGAAAATATGTGTTGATGATCAAATATATATTTAAATAATGATGGATACTCTTTCAGAAAATTGATGTAAATATTGGATCTAAATTGGACAGAATCTATAGTGGTGTTCCATGTAGTGTTACCATTTACCTAATATTTATAATTGAATGTTGATCGAGTCAGAAAACCAATACAATCATAATGAAATGTGTATTCGTTGTAAAATGATCCACTGCAACCCATATAGCATTATTTCCTGTTGAATTCTATGTAATAATAGTGTAAATGACCATAGTTATGTTTTCCCATTACAAAACTGTAATTGGTTGTGGGTGAATCATCCCCTTGGATTTTGGGTATTTTTCATTTAATTGCTAAAACAGAATACATATCGATGTATATTATTGGATATACTTCTTTATATTGTCTCAAAAATAGTTCCATAAAAGTTATGGACACATCTTTGTGATTAATGGGTCGATGGAGAAAGTTTATCTATGTGAATTATCCAACAGATCCTTCTCTAAATCCAGATTTTAGTTTACAAACATTCTTGACCAAAATTTAACACCTCCTTATTCATTAACATTGAAGAATGAAGATTTAATTGTTCTTTTGGATTACTCTTTTTTCTGAATTCCCACATCATTTCATTGAGAACCATTTATCATATAACAAAGCGATGATTGGGAAATCATTTGTGAAAGGATAGAAAATATTACTTCTATTACGATTCACATGTTCGTCCATTACAAATCTATGAAGATCAGATCCTTCTCAAATTTCATAAATGGTGAAATTGTCAGACCATTTCTAATTCAAGCATCTTCCACTATATTAATTTTCACAAAATGGTAGTTAAATTAGAATTCATAGTCCTTTATCATCTCCACCCATCCTAGTTGGTGTATATTCATATCTATTTTTTAATATATACATGATGATTTTGTGATCCATATATATTTCAAACTTCACCACAATGAGATAATGTATCCATATTATCAATTCAGATATCACAAAAGAAATATCAAAATTATGTGTTGTGTAGATCTATTGATGAACATTCATCTTCCTTTAAGGATAGAATATCACTTATTCATTTTTCATTAACACGTATCAAAATACCATCTTCGAAGAATCATCGAATACCACCAAATGTTCTCCACTTGTGCATAGTATAAGAATAGGTGTGGTGAAAATATTCCTTTTAATCTTCTTGAATCTCTCTTAACAATGATAATTCCATTATAACTTGAATACATTCCATGTATTCTTGGTTAGAGGGTCTGAGAATTGTTACAATTTTTTCACAAATCGACGATAATTCTAATATAATCCAAGAAAACTACAAATTTCTATTAAAGATGTCAACATGGGAAATCCTTCAACTGTATTTTCCTCTTAAGGGTCCATATACTTCCCCTTTATTGTGGTTAAATTACTCAATAATGACTACTTTCAACTAGAACATGTATTCATTGTACAAGGTATAAAGATTATCCTTTCATAAGGTCTTAATCACAATGCTCAGATGCTCCCCATTCTACTCCTACATTTAAGAAATATAAAAAAATCTATAAATATAACCACCATTTTTTAATTAATCTATAAAGACATTATTCATCATGTACATGAATATTTTTATATCATTGGTGAGATTGAATGGAATTACTATTATATAATAGTTCTCATACCTTGTATGAAAAGTTGTCTTAGGGATATCCGCCTTATTTACCCTAACTTGGTAATATGTCAATGGAGGATCCACCATGGAGATGTTATTTTTTCCAAAAAGAAGATAAAATAAGTCATCAATCTCTATCATAGTATAATTTTTCTTTATCATGATCTTTCTTAGAGCTTGATAATCATGAAAAAGGTTTATTGAACAATCCTTCATCTTATTAAAGAACACTAGTGCATGTTGCAACCAATATGTGTTACATTTCCACATATGTTATTGAAAATAGGAACATGTCTTCAGAAAATACCTACTACATAGTGGAAAAATTAATTGATTTTAGTGATCTTGTTCATTTTCAGGTGATTTCTGGCCAAACACCCAAATCAGGGGAAAACTGAGAAAAATTTATACCTACACAGCGTATACATATATACATGTTGTGTACCTTCAAAATCAGACATGGATTGGCTAGTACAAGTACATGTCGAAGTTTCCAAAAGACGTTACACGGCATGTACATCATCAATACATCGTGTATAGTCTTCTAGAATAGATTGGTCGTTGAGAAGAAGTCTACATGCCCATGTGGTCGGCTGACATTTACACACTGTGTACATAATCAATACACCGTGTTGTCTCTTCTAGAGTCCATTGGTGGTTAATAAAAGAGATTAAATGCTATGTAAGGTAGAGCTACACACTGTGTACAAACACCTTCCAGGAAGCGCAGTGTTCCAAGTCAAATGTGGCATGTTGGGAAACCTACCGGCGGAGAAAAAAAATGACAAAAGGGAGTTGAAAAAAGTACAAGATGTGTACTTTTTCAACATGTTGTGTACTTTAATTTTCTATAAATAGAGTCATTGGACTTCGGTTCAAAGGGATGAAGGGGTGATGGTCTGAAGGAATGTAGATCTACTGTCATGATACCTTCATTCGACTGCTTCACCATTATACCATTCTACAAAAGAGCCACTCTCTCCTCGATGTTTCTGCATTGATCACATCAGTTATCATGGTTTCTGTCTTTATCTTTTCTTCTATGTGTTACTAAATACCCAATGTGTTGGGGTTTTGGGTGATGAAAGAGATGTAATTTAGATAAGTTGTTATGAATGTGTTTTTTCTATCAACCACTGTTTATTCTTCTTTAATCACTTCATTTTATCATTGAAAATTCTGAGCCAGGCCGAAGGAATAATTTTCCGGAACTAAAAAGAAGAATAACGATGATTACTTTCATGATCATTGGAATTATTTATCGATTCAAACATAGATTAAGCCAAATAATGAACAGTGAAACACTGACTACCAGACCAAGGATTCAGTTTCCTCAGCTCAACACAGAAGTTCACTAGACCAAGGGAACCTTGTTATAAATTGAAACCCAGAGAGTTTAGTTATTATGCACAACGCAACATTTTAATAAATTTTATTTAATAAACATCCTCTCAAGAATCCAAAACCCCAATGCATTTTCTACAATATTTTCATCAAATCCAAATTCTCGTATTTTTCTTTATCCGATAAGTAATTTGATAATGGAATTTTAATTCAATTACATTTTTATACAATATTTGAAAATTAACTCTAAATTCAGTACACTTCACTCTGACAAAAAAAAACTAGTTAAGCAACACGAATATAACATCCCATTCCCTGTGGATCGACCCTTTAATGGTACTATACTCATTAGGGTAAAACAATTTGGGACATCAATAACATAACTTCGGTAAAATGATAGCCAAAATTTTGGCATCCTTGTCGGGGAATCGAAAAGTTAATGTTGTCATTGTTTTGATTAAATCTGTATCAAATTTTAATGGAAACAAAAAAAATTCCCAAAAATTATTTTTCTAATCTCATTTTTGTTTTTCATTAGTCTTCCTCATTTTTTCTTGTTGTGTTTCGTATTATTCAAGTCTACAGGAGTTTGTGCGACTTCCTTACTCAATCAAAGAATGATGAGTCACTAGGGTTTTTCTCAATCAACCTACAGATCGAACAGACGCTCTTGAGGCGTCAATGAGCACTCATGGTCAAGAACAACCAAAAAAACCTCCTAGTATAGAACAGATAAGGAAATATTGCATCTGTCTAAGGAGCTCAATAACCATTTGGTCTAGATGACAACCAGAACTAGCTAACTCCACTTGCTCCAGGTTATGGCCCGTAGAAGCTCCAACAGTTCCAACCGGAGTAGATTCCATTTTTTATAGCCAGGTCAGGGGTTGTACTTCACCCATCATGAACAACAATACATACAGGATCCACTCCCTCATTAGTCGCCTCCATGCGGTACTCCTATAGAGTACGGCCTGCCATCTATTCTCGTAGATAACACGTGCATCCTTTATCCATCGGTGAAGGCCCAACACTTCATAATCATGTCTGCTAACATGATGTTTATCCAACACACCATTCAGTTTGGCGGGTTTCCTAGCGAGGACTCCAATGCCCACCTCTCCAATTTTCTAGAGGTCTGTGACACATTCCACTACCACAGAGTGTCCATGGACGCCATTTGTCTTCTCCTTTTCCCCTTTGCTTTAAGGGATAAGGAGAAATAAAATATTATAGGTTAGATGCAGTGATATATACTCACAAGGGAGGATATTGCTTAATAATTCTTGTCTAAATACTTCCCACCATCAAAGATGGTTACTCTGCAGAATGAAATACACAAATTCATGCAACATGACTCATACTCATTGTACGAATCATGAGAGTACTTATATATGATGTTGTGAAAATTCCCACAACATGGAATACCACTATAGATGCAGGTCCAAACCTTTTATAGAAGGATGATGACGAATACTATGTATATGGTAGATGTATAAGATGGGGGTATAGTTTTAAGGGAGTCCCCCAAAGATCATTTTTGAACTACTGGAAGACATGTATGCCAACAACATCTAGTTTCATTTTGAGTGGGGAACATAGAAACGAGATATGCATAATATTGATGCCACAACTATGCAAGCTACCCAGTTGTACGCTTTGTCCAAAATGATCGATGTGCTCAATCTGAATGGCGCTTCCCAACTACATGTAGAAAACCATCTAGCGTGAAGTTAATGTGGTGATAACCACATCATGGGAGAATGATCGAGTTTTTTAGGTGGCCCTTCGAGGATCTAGGTGAGATATGTTTCCAAAAACCGAGTGCCAAACCAGTACCAGTAGTCAAAAAACCTAGAATAACATGATCAAAAAAAACACAGGTTAGGGCCAACAACAACATAATTCTCAACCCCAGTGACTGCCCAACTATGTTCAACCTTCATATTGGAACTAGTACATGAGACTGAAACACCCACAATAGGGATCTTATCAGCAGTATGGGTATCAAATCCCTTTCCCACAGTAGCTGTGATAGCCACCACCACCACCAACTGCATAGTAACCTAAGCAGGAGGACACCTCAAGGTTAGAGGATCTCATGAACAAATTTATATATACTACTGAGACCAGATTCCAGAATCATGATGCTTTCATTCGATGCCTGGAGAACCAAATTGGCTAGTGGGAAAACCAACTCTCGGAGAGCCAACCCAGTACACTACCGGGTAATACTGACAAGAACCCAAGGGGGGAGTCTCCTGCTGTCACACAATGGATTTTATGGGAGGTAAAACAAAACCAAACATCATAGCTAGGTGCTTATACACCCCCACCTAATGAATAAGGTATAGTTACAAACCACACATCATCCAAAATCCCACTAATGGAGGCTTCACCAAATAATGGAATGGAGTTTGTCAAACCCTTATATCCTACCTTACCCTTCCCTGAGAGAATGATGTAGAGAATGGTGTACCAATAGTTCATAAAATTCATGGAATTATTTAAGAAACTGCACATCAATATTCCATTTGCAGAGGAACTGACACAGATGCCCAATTATAAAAAATCCATGAACAAAATCCTCTCCAACAAATAAAAGACGGAGGATCTCATCACCATTGCACTGACTAAGGAGTGTTCAGCAGTTTTCCAACATTTGATCCCTCCCAAACTCCATGATTCATGTATCTTCCCTATTACATGCACTAATGGACCATGTGAGTTTGGGAAGGCCCTCTATGACTTATGGTATAGTTTCAACCTCATGCCCCTCAATGTTTTTAAGATGTTGGGGCTCAACAATCTAAGGAAAACCCGAGTAGCCCTTCAACTGGATGATTGATCTTTCAAATATACGAAGGGGATACTGGTGGATTTGCTAGTCAAGGTGGGTAGGATAATCCTCCCCTACGAATTCATTATCCTTGACATGCAGTATGACCAGGAGGGACCTCTCATTTTGGGAAGGCCTTTCATGGCCACTGGGAAGGTACTAATCGATGTGTACCAGGGGGAGAGAATTTTCCGTGTAGGAGACGAGAGAGTATCCTTCAATTTATTCAAAGCCATCCAGCATGAATCATTGTCAGATCATGGGGATGTTATGCAGTAACCACCTTGGATGATCAATTGAGTGATGATGGGGATGATCTGGTATGTTCTTTTTCCTCAGATATCTAGGTTGTTCCAGACATTCTAGATCACAAAGCACAAGAGGACCTGTAATTCCTAAAAGTCTCGGGAGACCACTATTGGAAACGTGCAGTTATACCTGATACTCTAGAGCAGTTAAAGATGAAACCACTTGTACGTTCGATTCTAAGGGAACCTGGACTAGAACTGAATCCTCTTCGTCTTCTCGAAAGTACAAGTATTTGGGAGACCATCAACCATTTCATACTATACATAGTGCAACACTATCACAGAAGTAGGAGGATGCACTTCTATAGGTTTTAAAACTTTGGAATCATGATATTAGGTAGACAGTTGTAGATTATAGGGGCATTGTCCCTACCATTTGCACCCACAAGGTGGTTCTTGGAATATGTCATATGTAATTTTGAAAACCACCACGATGCCTGAATCCCCCCATGAAGGATGTTTTAAATAATGAGTTAATTATGTTTTTTTATGTGGGAATCATTTATCCCATGTTGGATAGTTTGTGGGTGAGTCCCTTACATGTGGTACCCAAAAAGGGGGGCATCACTGCGATTTCAAATGAAAAGAATGAGCTCATCCCTAGATGCACTATCACAAGATGGAGAGTCTCTTTGGACTACAGGAAGATAAATGATGCCATAAGGAACGACCATTTCCCCACTACCCTTCATGGATTATATTCCAGAGAGACTAGTAGGGTACAACTTTTACTGCTTCCTCGACAGCAATTCCGGTTACAATCAGATTTCCATTGATTCAGATGATCAAGATAAGAGCACTTTTACTTGTCATTATGGTACATTTTGTTACCGAAGGAGGCCCTATGACATGTTCAATTCCCCTTACACCTTCTAGTAATGTATGCTTCCAATCTACCAAAACATGGAAGAAGATATCATGGATTTATTAATGGATGATATTTCCGTTTATGGAAAATCCTTCACCACTCGTTTTAAACATGAGGAGGTAGTTCTAGAATGATGAGAGAACACTAACCTAGTTTTGAAATGGGAAACATGTCATTTCATTGTGAAAAGTTGCATCATCCTTCACCAAAAAATCTAATCAAAGGGGACAGAAGTTGGACCGGAAACAATAGATGTCATTTCATGACTTCCTATTCTGAATTTTATCAGAGCTATCCACAGCTTCCTGGGGCATGCAGTATTCTACAGGTGGTTTGTCCATGACTTCTCAAAATCATCCTAGCCCCTCACCAATCTTCTGGCCAATAATTCTGTATTTGAGGTTGATGATCCATGAACAAAAACTTTTTAGCACCTGAAGCATCACCTGATGGAAGCTACGGTGAATATTGCTCCAAACTGGGAGGAACAATTTGAAGTGATGTGTGAAGCCATCAACTACGTAGTGGGAACAGTCCTAGGCCAGCAGATTGACCAAATTTTTTGACCCATCTATTATGCCAGAAGGACGCTCAATAATTCACAAATAAACTAAACCACCACTGAAAAGAAGATATTGGAAGTATTGTTCGCATTTGATATGATTTGTTCTTAATTAGTGCTATCTAAAGTTATTTTTTATACTAACCAAGCATCACCAAAGAACCTACTGAACATGAATGATGTGATTCCATGACTGATCTGATGGGTACTCCTCTTACAAGATTTTGATCTGGAGATATGAGACAAGAAAGGGAGAGAAAATGTTGTTTTTGATCATCTCTCTCGCCCAGAGCTGCCTCATATGGATAATGAGGTAGATCATGAGATCAGGGAGGATTTCCCTGAGAGCACCTATTTTCAGTCAACAAAACACATAACCTTGGTATGTTGATATTTATAATTTTCTATTTACACGTGTCTTTCACCCCGACCTCTCCTTCCAGAAAAGGAAGATATTTTTCTCTGATGTAAAGAGGTACTTTTGGGAAGATCCTCTTCTATCATAATGTGGAGATGAGGTGATCTGTTGTTGAATCCCCTAAACTGATGTTCATGGAGTCCTATAATTCTATTAGGACTCTCTAGTTTGAGGACATCATGGACCTGACCGTACTATAGCCATGATCCTGTAGTTGGGGTTTTTCTGTCCCACCATGCATAGAGATTCATGAGCCTTTTTTTCCCATTGCGATCGATGACAAGGAACATGTAATGTGGGGGAATCATGCAGTGATGCCCCGACACCCCATCCAATAGGTCGATATCTTTGACGTATGGACCATAGATTTTATGGGACCATTTACCCACTCGTTCGGGAACACATACATCCTGTTCAACTTCAACTATGTCTACAAATGGGTAGAAGCTACTACTACATCATGCGGCACATCCAAGGTAGTCATGGTCTTTTAAAAGAAACATATTTTCTGTTGCATTGTGTTCCCCTTGTACTAATCACCGACAGATAGAACCACTTCCACAAAACATTGATGAATGGAATACTATCGAAGTATAAAATAAATCGTAATATGGGTACCCCATATCATCCCTAGTCCAGTTGACAAGTGGAGCTCTCCAACCGTTAGAGCAAGAAAATTCATGAGAAAATAGTGAACCCTTTGAGGAAAGACTGGTCCAAAAAGATAGATGATGCTTTGTGGGCATATAATAATTCTTTCAAACCACCACTTGGGTTGTCCTCATTCCACCTCATCCATGGAAATCCATGCCATCTACTGGTGTAGTTGGAGAACAAAGCCTACTAGGCCGTCAAAGCCCTAATTTTTTATCTGAAGGCAGCTGAAGAGAAGCGTATGATCCAACTGTCGAAACATGAAGAAATTAGATTAGAGGTGTATGAGAACACCAAGATGTAAAAGGAGAAGATGAAATAAATTCACTACTATATGATTTCACAAAAATCTTCCCAACCTGGTGATCCGGTACTCCTTTTTATCTCTCATATACGATTATTCCATGGAATGTTAAAGTCAAGATGGTCAGGACCATTCCGAATCATAAGAGTATTCCATCATGGAGTGGTTGAAATTTTTGGAGAGGATAGTCAACCGTTAAAGATTAACGGACAACGGATAAAGACTTAACATCACATGGGAGACACGGTGGGAACATTTTCCACCATACATCTCAAGTGATAAAAGGTAAGTCGGTCGATCCAACAACCTCAAACAAAGGCGCTTTCTGAGAGGCAACCCAAAGGATATACACCATGTTCCACCTACATAAACGGCATGTACTTATTAATTTTCATTTATATTTTAAATATTATTAATATATAGCATAACTATGTAATAAACTAGAATGATGTCGGTGTAGATGGTAAGGTCACTATAGTTTATTCGAGTTGTCATTGGTTCGAATCCCTCCTAACCTACCATCAGCACGAGGTTCCTCCTTTTTATATTCATGTTTTCTCACCCAGTGTGTGTGGTATTTTTTATATTATATATATATATTATCTTATAAGAAAACCCATGTTGGGGATGAATCAGTTTGACATGGTCGTTACTCGGCTCCAAAAAACCCAGGTTCGAATTCTGACAACTTCCCCATTTTCATCATTTTTACTTTTAATAAAACCACACGGTGTGTCTTTCGATATAAGTTGTTTGATCCATGTTTTTAATACTAATTTTAAAATGTTTTAACATAATGAAATAAATGTTGATGAATGTGGAAGATTGAAAGAGCCTCATCCCTGGATCCAAAAGACACATGATCATACTCACCTAATTTCCTCTCTTCATCCCTTATTGTAGAATTAAAAAAAACCACATGTCGTGCATTTCCTTCATTCCATGTAGCAATGGCCTTAGACATAAAATATATTTAAGTAAAAAATAGGAACAACAATATAACCATTTCTCTAGTGGTTGAGGGAATCCATTTGGAATGACCAATCTCCAGTTCGAACCTCACCCCAAGCACGAGACCAAAGGTTGGACATCCCTTTTTCCAATTTTTGAACACACATCGTGTATTTCCAAATTAATTACGTGTATAGTTTAATTTTTTATAAATTATTTATATACATATATATATATATATTTCTATATTTTTAATTATTAAATATTAATTATTATATAGTATACTATTATAATTATATATATATATTGTTAAAAAAAGTGGTACACAACAAGTATCAGGGGCCTAAATGTTGTGTATCATGGCTATTAAAGATATTCCCCACCCATCTTGATCCCTTGTTACGCAGACCCCCATCTCCCTATTTCTTCACCCGCACACCGCTTAGCCTCCCCATTCACAAATCCGCTGATTTCTGGCATTTTAGATTCTGATTTCAACTGAATTGTGATCCTATATCTTGGTACTCCCTTCTACACCATTCATTTCATGTTTTCGTCGGAATTTAGTGTCATTGGTGGATCGTCCGACGGTTTGGCTTCCATGATACATGGGAAAGATTTTATGAACACATGTTGTGTACATCTATACATGACCACACACAGAATTCCTCACAATTAGAAAATACATGGTATGTATTTTCAGTACACACAGTGTACCAGCCCCCATCATTCTATGGTAACATTTTCCCATGTCCTCACATACCCTGTCCACGAACACGGCGTGTATGTTAAGTAAATTCCTTGTATACAATTTCTTTCATCCATCATGTGTCTTTCCTTTCACATGGACATATACCCTCTGCTCCTGCACATGATGTGTTGTCCATTATCTTAGAGGGTCCTGCGATTTTAGCTCTCCATAGTCGGTGGCCATGTCTCTGAAAACACACGACCATGACCACTTTTCTTGAACACAGAATGTATGTTCAGTACCTGTAGTGTATCCTTCCCTGGTTTATACTCACTCTGTCTGTCTCTCCAGAGAACACAACATGCTAACCCGCTTTCACTACATGTTGTATACTCTGGTTATACAATAGAAATATGATAGTAGCCAGAATTGTCATCAAGTAAGAAGTAAATTTTTTTCCCTACTATTCTCTCTAGAATCTGACCCATGAAGTGCAGAGGGGAAATTATCTTTTTTCATGACGTCATTCAACTTCCTGTCAACCAAACATACTCGCCAACCTGTGACAGTGCATGTGGGGATGTGATCATTCTTATCATTGACTATCATACATAGTGAAACATTATCATAGGATAAGGAGGATTCACTTTTGTAGGTTTTGAAATAGTGGAAGCACGCTATTGGGTGGATAGTTTCAGATTTGAAGGGAATCTTCCCGACCATATGCACCCACAAGGTGCAACGTAAAGAATGTGCGAGGAAATCTCAACAACCACAACGATGATGGAATCCCCCCTAGAATGATTTTGTAATGAACTGGGTAATTATGTCTTTGGATGAAGGCAACATTTATCCCATCTCTGATAGTTTGTGGGAGAGTCCCCTACAAGTGGTATCCAAAAGGGGGGTATCATA
The DNA here is from genome assembly GCA_963277665.1 of Viscum album. Taxonomy (NCBI): domain Eukaryota; kingdom Viridiplantae; phylum Streptophyta; class Magnoliopsida; order Santalales; family Viscaceae; genus Viscum; species Viscum album. The sequence goes on along the minus strand of OY728163.1, from coordinate 1,795,511,311 downwards.
GTGATTTCAATTGATAAGAACAAGATCATCCCCACATGCACTATCACGGGCTGGTGAGTCTTTGTTGACTATAGGAAGCTGAATGATCCCATGAGGAAAGATCATTTCCCTCTACCCTTCATGGATCATATTCTAGCACTACAACAAAACGGTCCAAGGCCAACACCACCCTTTATCAGTGCTAACGAAAAAGCGCGGATAAAGGTGGGGGGTACCATTATCAGCCCTAAAAAAACGCCGATAAAGGGTACCTTTATCGGCGCTAAAAAAAGTGCTGATAAAATTACTCCTTTATCTGTGCTTTTTTTAGCGTTGATAAAGGTACCCCCTTTAACAGAACTTTTTTTAGCGTTGTTTAAAGGTACCCCTTTAGCAGTGCTTTTTTTAGTATCGCTGATAAAGGGGGGTATTTATCAGATCTTTTTTTAAAGAGCTGATAAAGGGTCTACTTCCCAAAAAAATTCATTAAAAAATATTTTAATATTTTAATATATAGATATAGTTATATTGATATAAATATAATATATATTTATTAAATATAATTTTTAATATAATTTAGATAAGTCTAAATATACAGTTACACTTACTATATAAGATATTTAGTGAAAATGGCTTATATAAAAATTAAAAAACTATCTTTAATTATTAATTTGGTAATTATTGTAGAGTAATAGTCATTTAACAACAATTTGAAGACTAAAAAATTTAAAAAAAATTTAAAAAAATCCAAAATATGTTTAAAATGAAACTCAAACTTCAAATTTCCATAACATTTGATCTGAGTGTCCTTTTGAGCTTACCATATATCAAATCGAAATCTGCGATGAACTCTACACCCCTGTGACTGGGGGGACCCCGGTCAAGGTTTTTTGAGGAATAAATGACCCATATAGCCTCCAAAACTGAGTTTTTAGTCGGGATACCCAGATTTTTTAACATTTTGTTGATTTTATGCCTCATTTAAGGGGGTATTATGGGATCTTTTGGTGGGAACTGAATTTATTCCAAGGTATTACAGTAATATTGATATTATGTCTTTGAATGATTATCGTTTTTTATAATGCACTGTTATTTATAATCAAATAAATAACAATATATACATATTTTATATATATTCACGCAAAAAAATTTATTTATAAATATAAATAATAAAATATATTTACATATAAAATATATTAGCTTTATCTAAATAATAAATATTATCTATTTTATTTAAAATAAAAATATATGAATATTTATATACCTATATATTAATCTAGCTATATATATATCTATTAATATAACTACATATATAAATTAATATAACTATAAATATATATATTAATATCACTATAAATATATATATTAATATAACTATATATATATTAATATAACTATATATATTAATATAACTTTATATATATATATATAAATATATATTACTATACGAATAAATATAACTATATATATATATCATGAAAAGGAAAACAAATCAAAATAGAGGAGTGGTAAGGCCTTTGGCATGAAGGGGGGAGGTCTCAAGTTACAAACCTGGAGGATGCAGGGGCACACGTGCATGGGGAAGTATGGGATCTAGCACTGATAAACGGTAGATGGGGGTGCATGGGGGCGCTGGAGGAGCGGGAAGGCACTGATAAAGGGGGTGATCAAGCGCTGTAAAAATCCCCCCTAGATTGACAGATTTTTTTTAAAAAAAATTATTTTTTTAATATTTATCAGTTCTAAAAAAAGAGCTGATAAAAGGCGTCTTTATTAGTGCTTTTTTGAGCACTAATAAAGGGGACACCCCTTTTGTCTATGCTGGCTTTAATAACACTTTTCTAGCGCTGTTAAAGGCCGTTTTTAGCGCTAATAAAAGGAGTATTTGTAGTAGTGTAGAGAGACTAGCTGGGAACAACTTTTACTGCTTCCTCAATGGCTATTCCGGCTACAATCAGATTTCTATTGCTCCAGAGGATTAAGAAAAATGCACAATCCATTATTCATGATCTTCTCGGTCATTACACTTATTTTTCGAGATTCATTTTTTAATATTGTCATTTCCTTCGAGTTCTACATGCCCGATTACTAGGAGACACCTGGGGATGTAGTCCCAGTTGTCCGGTTTCGGATATGAAGAAGACCATTATCCCTTACAATGACCAAGAATTGTCGATGGTTCAGTTTCAATCCTCATCTTATCTCCTATCCCCTTTTTTCCACCATGAAACCGTAAGAAATCTTAGATCAATGCCTTGTGGCAGGAGATTACTTGGCCTGACCACCGATGCACACCCACTTCCCAAAAGTGTACCCTCATTGCTGACATTATCCTATGCTTCACCAACCGGTGCATTAGCGCCATCTATTTTCCCCACCATGAGGATATTGGGGTTATGACCGGTCGTGAAAAAGAGCTCCTCACCTGTGTCATTTGGCAAGACTACCCAGAACTCCCTTACATAATGGCCTCTTATTTCCACACCCTTTTTACCAACCATCACCGAGACCTGAATAGTGGGTTTCATTCCACAAACCTCACCCACCACATCGGGGTTTTTGAGCCTTCTCTTCCACATAACCGGTTATATTCCCCCTAGTGGATGGACTATCTCATACTAATTAACATGGGATTGGTCCAGAAGTAGGGGTGCTTACATTGTTTCCTAGGAACCACCCTAACCACATATTTACCCTCCTGCCCCCGTTGATGCACATATTCCTCCTTCGCCACCCCATCCAGCTTCCCCACCCCACCCCCTTCTTCTAACCTTCCTTCGTATATTCCATCTACTTCCCCAACCTCCACACCATCAGTCGATCTGTCCTTCTCCCTCCACCTATCCGCGGTGGAGCAGCGCTTGGTTCATCGCGATCGACGTTAGGACCGACTAGAGAAGATGATGGGGCTTCTTGTTCCGTATCATGGTATTCTCCTACCCCCACTACCTTCCCCTACCTCATCTCTTGGACCTTCTTCCGAAGCTCCACCACCATTTACAGCACTGGCCCCAGATTTAGTTCTCTTATCCATTATGGGCTTAGCTAATTCCAATAATACTGCCAGTCCAGGGATCACTACCGAGCCTCCTATATCGAGTCCAGCACCTGTGGCTCCGACACCTACGACCTCTCTTTCGAGTGAATATTACGAGCCTCTGGTTCCACGGCTCGTGATCCTTCTCTCCTGACTATTTTTGTACTATATTATGCTTCTTCTATGGCGACCCCTTGATAGGTTTTTGGACACATGATTTCAATTATATATATTTTTGTGATATCTTGTGTTGGTGTATGTTGTGTATGCTTGCAGTGTTCTTTCTCCATGACTCTCACAGGAACTCTGGCACACAATGAGTTATACATATCCACCACTTCCCATCTTTCTTCACCTGGACATGAGGGGAGTATTGTTTTTCACAATTTCTATTGTTTTATTTTTCATTCTTGATTTACTTCGTTCCTTGCTTCCCCTTGTTCTGGCCCACTGTTGTGTCCCAAATTTCTTTCATCCCCTATATGTTGCACTTAGTTGACCATGTGTGATATTATGTATAAGGGGTATCACTCAACCACTTTTCTTTTTTCCATTACCATCATATAGGATACATCATTAATGGAAGATATATTTTAAAATGTGAAGACATATTGGTTAATTATATTTCTAAATAATTAATTTGAAAGTGGGATCTTTTTTTGATGTTGCAAGCTTATTTTGGTTATTGAGTGTTTCAGAATGATTGCCCATATAGTTTACATTGTAACATGTAATCCTTGTATTATTATATTAATTAGGATAATCATTTATATGAATGACACAATCTGATTGTCTCTTTATGTGATTTTCCTACTCTTGATAGGTATTCTAAACAATTCATCATATTATTTCGAATACCATATTTCTTGAGATATTCGTAGGATATACATAACTACCAGAATTTGAATGTTTTTTTTTTCAAAACATGAAGAATTTTTGAATTAAATTGTAATGACTGAGGCATTAGATTGTTTCAACCCCTTTATATTGAGACCCACACTACATCTGATCTTTGGGAAGCCCCTAGAAACCATAAACAACCATTATATAAGCCATATTACAAGCCTATTTCCCTTCCTAACTTAAGTTTTTTTATGAATATTCTTGATTATTCACTTGATATTAAGAGAATGAATTGGCAGTACATGGAATAATTTTTTGAATTTTCCTGAAATAATGTATGGTGGATATCCTCTTGATCATTTTGGGATAAAAGTATTCAAAACTTCTATTTGTGGAATTTCTAAAATGATTATTTATTTATATAAAAAAACTATATAGAAAACAGAACCTTATACTCACTTATTGTGTTTTGAACCCATCATAACTAAAAGATAAGGTGGTGATGAGATCAAATGACAGAGCTTTTTGAATAGGTTTTTACACTAAACTTAATTTTGAATATCATTCAATATTTTTCAAAGAATTTAAACTCCTTTTTATGCCTCGGAGTTATTTTTCACATCATTACCAAAAAACCCAAAGCCACAGAGACATATTATCCTTAATGAAAATACCTCATGAGTTTTGTAAATCAATTTTATGAAGTAGAAAATTGTATTTCTTGCCAACCTATAGATAGAGTGTATATATCATTGATTGAGCATAACATTGATTTAAAATATATTTAGGGTTGATTATATTATTGGTGAGGTAGATCATAAAGTGGATTTCTTATTTTTTGAACGGGTGAAATGTGTGTTTAAAAGAAGATGAAGGAAGTTAGTTGAATTATATATGAGGCATGATTAGAATATCTTATGAATTGAAACTATTTTGAACCCTTTTTTATAATTTTCATTCATGATTTTATCATTTACATTTATGATAATCCAAATTCCTTCCTTTTAAAATATAAACACTTTTAATTAGATGTTGAGATTTTCTCGATGGAAAATAAATGACTAAGTATGGGAGAGTTTGATGCACCCGATTTTTGAATTCATTTACATATACATTAATGAAAATAAAATCACATATTAACCAAATACCTACTACATAGAGGAAAAATACTTTGATTTTGGTGATATTTTTCATTTTCAGGTGATTTATGGCCAAATACACAATCCGGAGGAAAACTATGAAAAAGTTTGAGCTACACGACGTCTATATATATACACACTATGCACCTCCATACTCATACACAGATTGGCTAGGACAAGTACATGACAAAGTTACCATAAGAAGTTTCACACCATGTAAATAATCTATACATTGTGTATAGTCTTATAGAAGTGGTTGGTGGTTGGGAATAATTCTACATGCCCATGTGGTCAGCTGAGATTTACACACCGTGTACATCATCTATACATCATGTTGTCCCTTCTAGAAACTGTTAGTGGACGATAAAACAGAGTACACACCATGTATGGCGGTGCTACACACCGTGTACATCCACCTACTAGGAGGCGCCATGTTCCAAGTCAAAGACGGCGTGTTAGGCCACCTATCAACAGAGAAACAAATAACCAAAAATCATTGAAAAATGCATGTGCCTTGTACCTTTTCTAGACACCCTGTGATTTTATTTTCTATAAATAGATCCCTTGGCCTCCGGGTCAAAGTGGTGAAGGGGTGAAGGTCCAAAAGAACAAACTTCTGCGTCCGTGAAACCACTATTTAGTTACTTCTCCACTCTACCATTCTACAAAAGAGCCACTCTCTCCTAGAAGTTTTGGCGATGATCATATCAGGTATCGAGGGTTCTGTCTTTATCTACTCTTCTGTGTGTAACTAAATACCTAGTGTTTTGAGGTTATGAGTTATTATAGTTATGAAATTTAGATAAGTTTTTATGAATGTTTTTGTTCTGTTAACCTCTCCTTATTTATCTTTAATCACTATATTTTATCATAGAAAATTATTAGCCAGATCAAGGGCGGAATTTGTAGGGTCTCAAAAGAAGAATAATGATGAATACATTCATGGTATTTGGAAGTACTCATCTAGTAATAAATGGACTAAAAACTAACATTGAAACACTGACTACAGGATCAAGGAGTTAGTTTTCACATCTTGAGACATAAGTTCACCAGACCAAGGGAACCTTGTTACAAATTGAAACCCAGATAGTTGGGTTATTATGAACAACACAACATTATAAGAATTATTTTTAATAAAAAACCTCTCAATAATCCACATCCCCAATGAATTTTCATATATTTTTGCATCAAAACCAGTTTCCCATGTTTTCCTTTATCCGTTAAGAAATTTTCTGAAGAAATTTAAATTCAATTAACTTTTTATCCAATCATTAAAAATAAAATATAAATTCCATCCACTTCACTATGACAAAAATAAAAACTAGGTAATAAAGACAAAAATAACTTCTCATTCCCTTTAGATCAACCCCTTACTGGTACTATACAAGTTAGGGTAAAACAATTTAGGACACTGATAACATACCACTGGTAAAACGATAGACTAGTGCACCACATGGTAAAACAAATGGGTGTATAAACCATTTATCCAAAATCATACTACCATGTTCTCATGTTCCTAAAGTTAAACTATAGCCATAAAAACATATTCTTGGATTATTATAATTGCATAGGTATAATCTCTATATAAAATTAAAACCTCCCAACTAGGAGGAATACTATCCATTTCTTCAAGAAACACCTCAAAGTATTACCTCACAATGGTCATGTCATCATGGATGATTCTGTCTTTAGATGAAATAAATTGAGGTAGAAACACTTTCTCATATGTAAATAATATCCACGATTGATATTTCGGTGATATTGAAGATTCATCATCTTCCTTTAACTTGTAAAAAAATAATTATTGATTATCGATATGGTGAGTGATATCCTACACCGAGTAATTTCTAGTGGATCTGTAAATGGAAATCCAATACATAACAAAAATTGAATTAAATTCTGAAAAATGGACTATGTAAATGTTTGATGTGATTTTTATACCGTAAATTATGATAGGGTTGGATTTATATTCTTGGGATTTTATAATTTCACAATTTTTAATTTTCACTAACTCTGCATGAATTATTATTTTTAGTGTTTTAATAGTTCTACTAATATTTTGTTATATTAAAAAAATTAGTAGAACCAAAATCATAATTTGTGTTAAATTTTGTTGAATGAATAACTATAATACTTTTCACGTCTTATTTTTTGGGATCCACCATGGAATTCGAGATGGAAAAAGACCACCCATACTTGGAGGATATTGGTTGTATCTGAAAACCCTTGGCTTGGTGGATCAGTTTGTAATGTGACCATGTTTTTTATAGTTGAATAAATGAAAAATATAATAAGGTTTGAATAGATAATTACTCTCATCCAACATATTAGTGGATTTCGCCTTTTGGAAATCACTTTCTAGGATTCCATCCTTCTGATGCTGAAATCATTTCCTTGTCTCCCTTAGGCGATTTTAACTGTGCTTATTTACACACCTTTGACATGTGGGATGTTGAAGTAACTTATCACCATAATATTTATCCATTGAACTAGTATAATTATATCCACTTCCTTATTCTTATCCCTATGATACCCTTTAGATTATCCGATCTTTATTTTGACATTGAGGAAACATCTGAGAATTTATTCATAGCTATCAATGTCTCATATTGCTAGAGATTTTCATAGACTAGTATTGATCCCACTAAATAGGAAGTAAACCTTGCACTTGAGGGGCATGGAGATGTTGTAGGAATATCATGAATGTTTTCCGATGTTTTCCTTATAAAACTCACTAGATTATTCAACATTTTAATTGAGTTTAAGGAAACTAAATTCAATATTAAATCAGAAAGTACAAGGAAAATACTTATTAAAAAACTTTGTCTAGAATTAAATCCACCCAATTGCATTGAAATGTTACCTAATCTTCATATTCATGATCAATATCCACAACTTACCATCTTCTCCCATGAAAAAATAAACAACCATTAGAACATTACATATTTGATAATATTGAAAAATAGAAAAGATATTATCAGCGAAGTTGATAATTTTTTCAAAGATTAATGTATCATATTATTCATTGATAGTCAGAGGCCATGGTTGCATAAATATATCAATCACATCTTGTTCATTCTTAGGGGGGGTATTGAAGTTCATCTTGATGCAGGGTTCTATTTCGAACCAAAATCAACATAGAATATATCATCAAAAAAATTTGAATCCCACTCCAATCAGGTTGGGTATCTATTTAGGGAAGTCATGAAATATCCCGTCACATTTTTTTTTGATTCATCATATTTCATACCATTATCTAGAATAAATAAATATTAGAGATGATCATTTTAAAACTATAAAACATGTATAATCAAATCCAATGACATCAAATTGATAACTTATAAATTACATTTATTTCCTTCACTTATTAATGTATATGCTACAATATATGTTATCCATGATCCATTTTCAAAAATAAATTCTTATGGGTGTTTTATGTCTAATTATGGTTCATAATGAACATATGAATTTAACAAAGAATATCCTCCCTATGTGTCACACCACATGCCCAGTAAGGCCCATAGTCTTACACCAATTCCCATTAAAGTCTATCTCAACACATATTTTTACACCAAAGTATATTTTTTCCAAAGAAACATCAAACGATAGTATAAATATTGGGACATGTTATTTTTTTAAAAAATTTACTTTATGTGAAAAAAAATTATTTAATTTTTCTTATTGATTGTATTATCTCTATGGTTTTCACTACTGTTTTTTAATCCTTATCCAATAATAACTAATATTTTCATTTTACACCAACTATAACAACCCTGCACTTTGTTACATATTAATACATGATTTATTACATAATTATACACTTAATAAAATCAATAAAATTGAGAAGTATATTGTATTTTGGAATGGGGTACATTTCATAATAACATAAAACTTTTTGGGACAACCTATGGACAAACATATAAAAGGGGATAAATATAAATCCTATTAATGAAATAAACATGAAATATTATGAAGAAAATAATAAATGTTAGATGATAGGAATATCAATGGGGCATAAAAGGGGTGGTAATCCTAAACATTGTTAATAAGGAATGATGAAACATAAAATCATTATGACAATATGTAAAATGAGGCAACAAATTAACACACCAAATTATAAACATAGGTCAAGGATAACTACCGATATTTCATGATGGAAAATTCCTATAAAGAGGTTAGGTTTAATATATGTCCAAATATGACATATCATGAGAGTAAAATATACCCAACAAATTGGAGTGCCACATAATTATGGGTTCACCCATCATTTACATTTAATTCTCACCCTGATGTTTTCTGTATAGGTCATAAATCATGGATTCATTAATCATCATATTTTATTCCCGGAATAAAAAATGTTGAAAACAAAACATTTAATACCAATGTATAAGATTTATAATTATATTTAAGTGAGAACCCTCGATAGGAAATGGGTATAGTATTCACTAAATAATTGTTTTTTCATTGAAAATCGAGGTCAGATTATCTACAATATGATTTCATCGACTAAAAATACTTTAAATGTTTTAATGAAAGAGAAATGAATATCTAATAAATTAGAAAAAAATATTAATAGGTATATGGGTAGAAATATACCAATATATGAAATTATAAATTGAAGGCATAATAAAAAAACAAAATTGATTTATGATGAAAGGGTGATGATCCCTTACATGAGTGTGTGACACAAAATGATTGTGTGGAGATTCTTGAGTGAATGGGGGCCCTTTGGAGGACTATAGTGCTGGTATGGAAGATTAAATAAGTGGTAATAGGATTCATAGTGATGAGAAGTTGGATATTTGGAGAGTTTATATATGAAATTAGTGGGGATTTCTTTCATATTTATCAAATAAAGGTTTTGGACTCTATATAGTAGAAAAACAAAAATCATCCCAAGGTTTCTACCATGTTATCTTCTAAATGGTACTTGTTTTAATTATTTTATAATTCCATGGGAAAATTATAATAAAATAATATACTTGATTTTGTATAAGTGATTCATACTATTTAATAAATTATTTTGAAAATAGAAAATTTATTAAAAGTTTTGTAATATTCATAATGGATTTATAATATTAATCAAATAAACAGAAAATAAAAATATTTTTAATGGAATAAATATATATATTCTTTTAATCCATTTATAGTATATATTACATTACGTTTTTTTCAGTATGATTTTATAATACACCCAATTGATTTATATTGTATTTAATTTTTACACAAATATTCAATAATCTTAGAAAATCAGGAAAAATTAACAGCTGAATAATTTCAACATTATGATTTCAATAATAAGATATATTTTAGAATATTTATTTTCAAAACATTTGAAATTTAACTTTTTGAAATAAAATAGAAATTTATTGGCACCCAGGGTGTAGCTCAGTTGGAAGCTGCTCCTATGGGTCTCGGCGAGGTATCGATTTTGAGTCTTGCCGAGTTCATTCTAGTACTGCTTGTTGCATGATTTTCTATGTACTGTGGCCCTTTCCATGAATACACTGAGGCTTTGGCCTCAACTTTTAAAATAGAAATTCATTGAGAAATTATGGGTTTTTTAACATTAACTTTTTTGAACCATTATAAAAATTACATTATACTTCATCAAATCATTTAATCAGAAGAATTTATTGATTTTTATTATTTATATATTATTTAATCCAAAAAAATTCAAATCATCAATGTAAATTTATTAATTCATGTTAGGTGTTACAAAAAAATTACTATTTGTTGTTTTATTTTATCAAAATAAAAACAATTTGTAATATACTAATATGAAGTAAATATAAAAATTATTAAATTTAAAATGGAATATAAATATTCAAATTACCATGAACTTATCACATACAACATTAATACACCATAAAATGCCCGGATGGTAATGCTTTTGATAGAGAGACATTCATTGAGTGGTTCGACATACATGGTTTGATTCGTGATCTCTATGAGCTTGAACTTTACCAGTATGCACATTCTATTATGCTTATGTTGTCTGATCATAGCATGTGATTTGGAAAGATACAATCTCAGTGATGTTATCTCCCTTGTAAGATCCAATAAATCAGCATTATAGGGTATGTTTCTACTATTTTAGGGCATCAAATCCTTTTTCCTTGTCAATTGGATTTTTAAAAACCCTGTATTTATACTGATTATGTGATCACTCTTTAACCGATATCTTATCAAAGGTAACAATTCTAAATTGTAAATTAAATATGATACGATATAATAAAACCAAATAAGATAATTTTTTTCTCTAACCATATTACATAATAATATTTTTATTTAAATAAAAAGTGGAATTTTATTTACAATAGTCTGACTCATTACATCTGGTCATGTGAATGTTGACACAATTGTGAATTATGTGACATTGCTTCATCTAAATCCTGATTAATGTTGGGTAACGATGTTATAATGAAAACATGATCCATTCTTTAATAATTTCCCATGTTTAAGAGATATGTGGAATTACATATTCAATATCATAATAATCCAAATAAAAATATATTCTCTGATGTTTCTATCTAAAATCTCACTTGTATTGAAACATTATTTATTTTACATCAATATTTAAATATATATTTATAGTAATTCACATATTTTTTTAATAATTTGTATATTAATAATTTTTAGTTACACATTTTTTCTAATGGTGAATTTTTTAAATAATCATTTTACTACGACTATTTATTTGTATTTACCATTTTGGGACATTTTTTTTGAATTTTTTTTAAAAAAAAGTTCAATTTTTTTTCAATTATAAACTTAAAAATATTTAATTCCAATATTCATTGACTTATATTTTAATTTCTGTGTTTATAATTACATTAATTGAGAATATTTTTTTGTAATTTTAGTACATATAGAATGAAGAAGATATGAAATGATTTTTGTCTCACATTTTATAAATATAACTATGGTAATTAAGTTATTAATAAAATTTAACTCATAATAAATAATATTATTTCTAACTCTATAAATCCTTCTGCAGATAATCCCATTATTACTATGTATTATTCGTTTTCAAATAAGTTGAGACATAATTTTTTTTATGTGTGTGTACATGTTTTTGATAACTTAGTATAGATATTGGGATGGAGTAGATATTTATAATTAAATATGGTGATTACCATAACATATATGGAAAAATAAATATAGTTTTTTTGTTTCATGGCACTATAGATTTGGGAAAATTTTTATTTATTATATACTGATTATAATAAAATTGATTAGATGATGTGAGACCCATTGTGGGACTTTGTAATTTTTTAATAGATGTATTATTAGTTTTCATCAATGAGTATAATATTATATATTTTATATAGCCAACATTTTATCTATTCAATTAATTTCGAAAATTGGTTTTCCAGATATAAAACAGATCAGAAAGAGGTCAATGCATTTTTCAATAAACAGATGATGGGATTACAAATCAAAACTATCTATTTATTATAAATTTCAGGGATAATAAATTTATATTCATAAAATATTTTATTTTAGATATCATCAAATTTGAGACGTTTTTCACTAATTGGAATGAAGAATCCATTATGTTATGGTAAATTATATATATAAAATATATTATAGTCAGTATTTAGTAATTTTTGGTAAAACAAATTTATTGGTTATTGATTTATATTCACTTATGATATCTATTGTGGTGATGTAATAATAAAACTTATACCCTTATAGTATTTCATGTAGAGTGTATACACTACTCCATGAGAAATTGATTTGAAAAATATTAGATGAATTATGAGATAAATGAAGTAGCAGATCCATAGTGGTTACATTAAAAATTCCGTCTCCTCCCACTCACCATGAGAAATGGAATAAGGGATAAAATATATAAAATAGGATTCTTAATATTAATTAAAACCCAAATAGTACTGATATATTATTCAAAATTAATAATTATTTTTTTCAATATATTTTTTTATAAATTCATTACATTAATATAAAATTTAAATATCTCATACTAGTATTTCCCACAGAAGAATGTATAAGAGGGTACCATCATACCTTGGGGTATAAAGGACAATCATATGACTACTTTTGGAATGAAATAAAAGTTATATAGTGTAAGACGACGTGATGTGAGTGTTATTTTGTGGATGTTTTTTTAAATCATTGTACTTCATTGATGGATGATGTATATAAGAGATATTGTTTTTAAATCTTTGTCTTATTGAGAATAAATACCCAATATAAGGGAAGGTTATATTATTTTTATATTCCATGTTTTTAGTTATGTGAAAACATAGACAAACGGTGAAACATACCTCTAGAGATTATTCACATCCATGCCCATACCCAATTGTGCATTGTGCCTTGAATTTTGGGGATCCTTATTTAAATATGACTATATAAATAATGATTATAATTATTTGGATTTTATATTTCATTATATTGTGAAAAATAATTATATAAGATTTGTGATAAATAATTTTATAGGTCCAAATGAGTATGTTCCATTATTTACTAATTTTTTTTCCATAATTGAAAATAGTATGGGTTATTTTTTACTATGTTTAAAATGAATTTCATTTAATGTACATAATAGTTATGTGTCGTTATTTCATTTTTTAAAAACATATTAATTCAAATACCAATAAATTTTTTGTAACATTTACCTTATGCAGATGTATCTACAATATAAAGAGTCGTTATAAAGGAAATATATGTTTTGAGAATATTTTCATTCATATAATCATTACCATTAACAAGGATTAATAAATTTAATATAAATTTCATTTATGTAGTAGTGTGGTTAAATTTTATTATAACATTTCACAAATGTGTGGTGGGTTATATTTTAATAATATTTACCAATGAAATAATGGATATTATTATTGGTGATATTCACTTAGTACACATGTAATAATTTTTTCCACATAATTAAATTTTAATTTAGGTCTTAGTTCAGTTAAATAAATATAATTTATAGTTATTTAATTTGTTCCATATATTATTGGATAATATAACACTGTTTCAATATGATTTGAAAGTATATATGTTTATGGTGTTTATGACCCAAAATATATTTACATTGATTTATAATACTTAATCAATAATAATATATTTAAATATATAAACAAATTATTTATTATTATAGATATTCACATGAAATTACATATGTTACATGCAGAAATTACAAGACCTATTTATTTTCAAAATTCTATTTTTTAAAATTTCATTAATTCTAGAATTTTATACCTTAGTAGAATATGGATGTTTTTTGTACTATAGAAACATGAACTAATGAAAAAAAATTTATTCTCCTAATTTTTTGATGTTTTTAAAAAAAAGTTATGAATTTTTTTTTGTTCTCAGGTTTTATTTTACTCTATTAATTAATTAATAATCAATTATATATGTTACCTATATTATTGAATTATAAAACTTCAACATTTCAAATATGGTAATTGATATATTTCCATTGGGTATAAATCATCCAAATTAAATAAAATTTCATTCGGTGTATGATTATAAATTTAGTATTATTAAAAAAAATTAAAAAATTGACCTTATTTATTATTGCGATTATCTTGTTTATAAATCACACTTTCACTCAATGAAACTTTGATATGAATGTGGTTATTAGGTTTTGTGGTTTATTTATGAAATTATAAATATTTCATTTAGGAATATATTTCATTGATATCATTTAATTACTAGTAATATATTTTAAACTAATGTCTTTTTTAAGTTATATAAGAATTTTTATTTTTGATTTTTTTAAGAAGCTGAATTGTAATAAAAATGACCTAAACTATCATCAATGGTAATTTAAATATTATCTTACTAAAATGATTTTTTTATTAAATGTTTATTTTATATGTACTCTCCGTTTAAATAATTTCATATTGAAATTTGGAATGAGTGGTTATCTATTATATTGTGATTACTATATTGTTGGTATCATAAGTATACATTATTTTTAATAGAAATTTTATTTAATATTAATATATTGAATAAAAAGAAACATAATATTATATCATTAATTATAATAATCTATACATTAAATTTATTATCACTTAAATTATTATAATAACTGATGTTATTATACCTATTAGATATTGATTATTTTAATTAATGTTAATGAAAATTCATTTATTACACAACTAGATTGAAATTTCTATTTCTGACCTAGTAATATCAAAGGTAGATGGAGCTTTTACCATATTACAATTCATTCAAATTCAATCGTATTAACTATTACATTTAATTGACATTAAAAAATTACCTAATAGGGGTATTTCATAATAGTGTTTCACTTTATTATAGAAAATAGATCCAAATAATTTATGGGGAAATACAAATTTGACTAGTTTTATCATGTTTTAATTATAATAGACCATGATTACTATACTTTTTTAGGTTTAATACATGACACAAAATTTTTTATTTTGGTTTTATATTCTGATTATTTTATTATTCAATAATCCATAAGAAAGATAAATAAGTGAAAAATATTTGTTTTGTATAAATTATATGATGGTAATGATTTTAAATATTATTTATTCAATGGATAATATTTTTGGAATTCCATATCTAAAACCCCCCACTATTGTGTGTAAGTGTAACTAGACAATTATTGTGCTCCAATGATATTTGAATCAAGACTTTTTTTATTTTTTTATTCAACTCATGAATTTTAAATTATTTTTATATTTTAAAATATTATAAGAATGTTCTTTAGAATGATGTTTTGTAGTAAAATAAATTTATAGGATTTTATGGGAATAATGTAAATGAGTTGGAATTCATGGTTGTAGTGTCAAGACGATAACCCCTTTGTTGGGGGGAAACTCAATTTTTGGTGGTCAAGGAAAAGGTGAATGAGATTAAAACCACTCCACTAGAAGGGTGTTGTGATTCCAAAACAATCGATGATGGTCAGTATAAGTTTTAAAGATCTACTAGAGTATTGATGTGGATTCATTCCCAAATTTATATGGGGTAAGTTTTATAGTTAGCTGGATGACATTGGTATTAAAATAATTTTTTTTAGATTGTTTATAGTGTCATAATAGTTGGTGTAATCAACCTACCATTCTTCTATTATCCATATTACCTACAACCATGGACGTGGGTGACATGGAACGGGTTTCCATCAATGTTTGTGTTTGGATACCCCTTATTCATTTATCCACTCCATTTTCTTCTTATAGAACTATTTGTACAAGCATGTGATAGGTTTTTAAGACTTGATATTACTAGATAATGGTAAAAATATTTTACCATGAGGGGGATTAAACATGGATTTTCATGAGGATCGTTTAAAAATATGAACATGAATTTTTTAATATAGATTAAAATTTTGTAATTTTATTTCATTGTTTTTGTGGGGTGTTTTATAAATTTTGGTATAGATTTTTTTTTTATTTTACTAAATATTATCAGGGATTTTGATGAAATTAGGATTTGTGGTTTCCTTGGAGTGGATCACACCGTGTAATATACTGTATTAATGATGATATGTTACCAATTTGTTTGATCTCATTTTCATAATTGAATTTACTTTTATTTTGATGTTAATAAATTATTATTAATTAAAATGGATGTTTTTTTGGAGATAAGACCACATGTGGATGGTAAATAGGATATATATGCTTTGAATGGTCGGATCTGGGAAGAGAAAACATTCTAGAAAGGATAACACCATATTTATGATTTGTGGTTGCTAATGATTAATTTTACAACTGTTGTTAAGTATTGAATTTATTTTAATCTTGGGTAAGATAGTGTGAGTGGCCTTGATGAGAATCATGAGTGTTTACCTATTTGTGAGGAGAGGTGTGGGAGTTTAGTTTGACTATTATAAAGTCATAATGAATTATGTATTTAGGATTTAGTATCAACTTCTAATGTGGACTAAGAGTGATGATATGTTAGAGATATTTAAATCCATGGGGGTATCTATATTATAATGATCAATCCCTTGGTATCTTACCAAGTCACTCATATTTCCTTAATATAAATATAAGAGAACATTCCTGATTTCAATGGGAATGAAATAAAGACCATGATATAAAACTATGGAAAAATGGGAATTTCTCCACTTGTTAATAATAAATATAATGAAGTGGAATCCAAATATTAATCTAGTATGGTTTGACTATGCATTGGACTTACATTCATATACAATAAATAGTTTTAAATATTAAATTCAAAAATCATTGTATTAGTCAGGATAACTATAAAAAACTTAATTTTAAAAAAGATACATATCATCCACGAAACATAATTAGAAAATTATATAAATTTGTTAAAAATATGAATACATCATCATATCTTAAAAAATATTGAATTAAATAACACCTTGTCAAATTATATGACAAATAATATTCTCCAAAATAAATAAACAACCAAACTAATAACTCAATGATCTATATATAAATCCTGGACACACACAACAACCCAAAATCATTGAAAATACTTTTTGAAAATAAATAATCTAATATTATAACTTGGGAAAATATATAAAAACATGAGAGGAACATAAATATGCACAACTATGTATAGCGAGTGGGATCTCAACAAGATTAGTAGGATTTCATCAATAGTGTATTCAATAATTTTATAAAACATTTAAAAAATTTTAGTTTTAATATCATTGATAACATATTTTTTAAATGAAAAATATAAATTTCAATCCATTTTATGAAAGGATAATTTAATTTTTTTACAAATATAATCATAATTATACTCTAAAAAAAATATTTAAAACGTTGAAGGATTTAAAACGTTTCCTTTTAAATCATTTGTAAAATCTATATTTTATAATATAGGTGATTGATTAAAATAATTAAAATTGAAGTCACCATAAATAATAAAATTGATATATAAATAATTATGAAAACAATCATACCTGTTCAATAAAAATTTATTATTAAATCCATTTTCATAAAAAGTGGAAGGAAACATAATTCTAAAAGAATGAAGGAATATATATATATATATATATATATATCAATCATCTGTAGTAAGAACATGTGTTTTTTTGGGCATATGTTTCGAGCGAAAATTTAAATTTTTGCTGATGGAAGCTCATGAGGGGTAAATAATACTTTTTACCCCTACATATGACCTCAGATAATTATTTTGACAACTCTTTTGGTCCTGAAATAGGGTGTATCCCCAAGGAGAGGAGTTCGTTCGAAATCCAAGAAGTTTGAATTTTACCAAAATATTTTATATTTAATATTATTAAATTAAATATTAAATTATCCATGTAGGTTATTTAAGTTATAAATCATAAAGGGATCATCGAATTGATTTTCCTCTTTCATTGTTGAATATAGAATGGGGTGTTTATCCAAGGTAGGTTTGAACTCGAGTTGGCTGTCAGGCCAAACCTGAGCCCCTTTTTCTTTTCATTCATTTTCATATTTTCGTTTCCTTATTCTTCATTAATCCTACTTTCACATGATCATTGTGTGCCTCTACCATGGGCGTGTCCTATGGGGGAAAGAGATCTCGTGAAAAAGAGAGATATGGAAGCCAAGAGGGGTACCGTATTGATGCTCTCGATGTGCTGAGTCGGCGTGTGGCATTTGTGGAAGGTGAAATCAACTGAAGATTCTACGGTTTCATCCTGATGGTAGGTTAATTTTAGTATTTTCAATATATACCCATTAAACATGTTTTAATGGTTTTAATTACATATATTTTTCGGGTCCCAAGAGGCTGAATCTATTGTTTCGAGGGAGAAAACTGGTGTTTTGGGTGTTGTGAGGCTTTTCAAGTCGAAAAAATCAAGCTACACGGTGTCTCTTCCAGGGGATCTCACCATGAGTTCTTCTCATTCAGGGAAGAAGATATTTTCTTATGTATAGACCGTTTACTCTATGCACATGTCGTGTAATTGTTGTCCATGTGTCCGACCGTGTGAGAAGAAACACGAAATAGTGTTTTTTAGGAGTACATGCCATGTACTAGGAGAACACGCCGTGTTGTTGCACATGGGCATGTGTCTAGGAGATAAATCACAGTGGATGATGTTTTATTATCATTAAAAACCATGTGTAGTAACATACATTCCATGTACATCTTCAAGGGCATACCCCATGTACTCTGGAGTACAAGCCCTATACTCCTTCCAACCTGTTTTCATCTAGGGGTTCATTAAACCCCTATAACATGAAATCTAGGGGTCCGCATAGATTTCCATCTTTGGAAACATAACCCTTTAATTGAGGTAGACCATTTGGGATATTTGTAGAACTTTTTGTGTTGTACACAATGCTTGGTGGTACGGAATGTCAAAAATAATAATAATTTTTTTATTATTATTATTTCGTGATTATTGAATCAGGCACATCTTCTGCACCTGTTATTCGTTTGACAGGACTCTAGTGGAATTTCCACCTAGAATTATAGTTTGGAGTTTAAAGATATTTTTTAGGTTCTAAAACCGAAATCATTTGTGGGCCCTATTCAGGATCATTGCGGTGAATAGTACCTTTTTCACCGGTTGATTGTATTGGGCATCTGAGTAGTCCGTTATGAACATTTTTCAATGTATTTCACAATGGTGCGAACCTCATTTCATTTTGAGGTCATATAAATGATGTTGTTTGGGGTTATAAGTAAATGGAGAAGTTCATCCTCTGGTTATCAAGTTCATTTGTCACCGGATAGTGAGATTTGTGGTAGATGATAGGTTGGTTTTTCAAAAAAACTTAGTTGAGACCTCTAATCTAAGAAGAGCAATGAGATATATCCCATGACCAACGATTTTGAGGAAATTACCCTTGGGATATGTTCACTTATGGAATATTAGGTCATGTGACCAAATTCTTCCAAGGATCACCTGAGGTATGCCTTTACTTTTTTGATGACCTAGGAATCCATTATAGAATCTCTATCCTATTTTCCTTTGAGAGGATCCTTATCATAGGATTCCCCTAATGTTCTTCATTCAAGGATACTGTGTAGGATTCTTCCCATACTCTTCACTAAAGATCTTGTGTAGGGTTCATTTGATCGTGTTTATCATAATGATCCCTAGTAGGATGACTCCTCATTGTTTGACTTGAGTGACGCAGCGGTTCCCATTATTTGACCAGCCCCGAGTTGTTATGTCAGTTTGGCTATAGATGGTGTTCGGGTGTCACCTATAACCCGCATCGAACTAGTAATCCATTGGAGCTGTGGATGTAGTGTTGGGATGGGCGTTCAGGGCATCGTTACTCGATTGTTTGTATCTATTATGCTTTGGTAGATGTCGTAGTGTTTACCATAGGTTCTTCCTAGTTGGGGGTTGTTGTGCCCAATGTGAGGAATCTTTCATGCTTATTGGGATGCCCACACATGATATCATAGGATACAGATTCTAAGAAATATTATTTCTGATATTTTCTATACCAAGATGTATTACCTTGGAATTGGATGTTATGCCTTACTTGTTGCAATTTTTTACATAAATGTTTTTCCAATGTTAGTTGATTGTGATAAATCATGTGACAATTTAATTCACATGTTTTGTTTTTTAAATGGGATGTGAAATAATTTAAAATGGGTAATTAGAAATGGGAGATCCATAGAATCTATTAAAATTCAAGGTTGGGCTATTATAACTAATTATATCTTGTTTAGCATAGGGAACCATTGTCACGGTTAAATGAAAATAGACAGACTCAAGAGTTTAATTACATAGAGGTCATGAGTGAGGCACATTTTTGGTGGTCGGGCTCACCAAGAAATCTTTATATAATTTTCGATCGAACCTTGGATCCATTGGAGGATACCTAGGATAGTCTCTATTGGAAACTGAACAAATGAGACATGCCAAAATGCTTATACACCGGGATTGGCCCTAATACATGTTGAAATGCTTATTCCCTGAGCTATGCCCTAATATTTTAGGAAATTCTTATCCATCAGGCATGGACTAGATACATGCTAAAAATCTTATACACTAGGCTTGGCCCTGTTATATGATGAAATATAGATACACCGGGCTTGGCCCTGAAACATGATGAAATGCTTATATACTAGGCACGACCCTTATTGACTGATATGTTGGCGGGTGAAGTTATATGATTGTTGGTTGGATTCATGGGCTTATACTCGGTTTTTTTTCACCAGTGACCTTTTACTGGATTGATCATCAATATACAGTATCCTAGTTTTTGATTGGAGGCATGTAAAGGTGAACCAAGGTGTAGGATTAGTATCCCCTGGGGTAATGTAGATTTCTCAAAGATATATTTCTAATTGTTGGACAAAGAAGGTACATGTCATTGGGATTACTGAGAAAAATATCAACTTAATGATACACGACATGAGTGGAACGACGTCCAACTCAATTCCTTTGCAGATGATGTCCAGTTTATCAGGCTTATGGACCCAAGAATTGAATTTTGATGTGGTTTCTTGTTATTTTATTGACATACTCATGAATATCCAAATATATGTATATCTGTTATGTATGGGACTATGCTTGTATATTTATATATATATAGAAATCCATGGTTTTAGCTTCAATGTTGATTGGGATTATGAACCCTAGGATAGAATGTGGTTTGATGTTTGTTATACTTATTGTTGTTTTCTTCTAGCTAGGATGAGCATGTTGTTGTTTCCAAAAATATTAGCATCATAGTTATAGGTTTCTTGTCAAGGATCCCTACTGAGATTATTTATCACCCTTTCACATGCACCTTGGTGTAAATATAGACCTTATGTATGATTTTTATTTTGAGAACCAGTTTCATTGTGGATAGGGCTGAGGCCCAGTGTTTCATGATCGAGAAGAGCTTCTCTTTTTTTTCTACTGATCGGGATGGTGTAGTTGGACAATGTTTGGAGCTCGGGTACATAGAATAGATCATCATTAATAGTAGAGAAATGTACATTTACATTCAGTTTATTTTGTACTTGTATTTTTATGGTTGGCCCTATGGGTGACCATTGATTTTTTGTAGTTCATTGACGTTAGGGATTTTACGACATTTTACTATTAAAACTTGTTCTATTTCACTTGTTTATTTATTCGGTACTTGTTTAGATTCTATTGAATATGATACATAGTTATTTCTGATATTTACATACTCTAATATGAGGTCATATTGACCCCACTATCACCTATTATGCCCTCACTGTTAGTCAGAAGCCTCTAGCATACAAGGAGTAATGCTTGAGGACATGTAGGGATTCAGCTCAGAGGACCAGTTTAGTGGCTTCTTAGTCGAGATGATATAAAGTGGTACAAAAGGTGTTTCTTTTGCTGGACTTTAATATTTCAGATATGGTAGACATATGTATTAAGAACATTATGGAACCTGTGATGGATATTAGAATAGTTTTTCGAGAACACTTGTTCTGGTAAGAAGTCCGAGTCTCCATGGTTTAGGATTGTTATTCTGATTTGTTATTTTACAACTATATATGATTTTTGCCTTGAGTGTTGCACATGTTTTGTGTTGGTGTTTTGATTTACTATGGATCTCTGGATAGTCTCCATTGGTATGTGTATAGGGGTATATTTTGATTTTTTCCATCAATGGCATGAGGCTCCTCACACATCATAATAGGCACATTGGTTTTATAGAATATGGTCCAGCTAGTGAGTGTTTTTACTGATGACTAAGACCATTGTCTCTACATACAAATAATCTTTGCTTTGATGGATGGTTATGTGGATCTACATTAATGCGTTTTTTTGAGAGGCTAATGACTTAGTCCTCATGCACCTCTTGTAGAGTGACCCTATTAGGTTAATAGGCAACATGATGCCTTTCTGTATATCCCCTTTTTTCGTGTTGTTTCTCATGTCTGTGGTTATATAGTTAGATTTCTGAGTACGATGCTGATAGTTACCAAGGAATTTTTTTTGATCTAGACCACTTATGTACATGGATTTCACATCTATTTTTGTAATTTACTAACTTAGTTTTAATTAATTAGTTTAACCATTTTTATATTTTTAGTTTATTTTTGTATTTTTGTAGTAGTTTAGATATTTTTATAATTTGTAGTTAATTTATATACTTATATTAGTAATTTATTATTTTTATTAGTTATATTAATTTTATATATTATATTTAAACTATATTATTATTATTAGTTTCACTAATTTTAGTTTATTTTAGTTTATTAATTTTTAATAGTATGTATGTATTTTAATTATCTATTTTTATTTTATTTTATTTCATTATTTTTATAGTATTAATAAAATAGTTTTTTTATTAGATTATTATTATATTTAAAAGTAAAATTATATTTAATTATATGTGTATTAATATTTAATTCTTATTACAATTTATTATTATCATTATTTTTTTTATTTAGCTTAATTAGAAAATTATGTTTTTTAATTTGAATTTAACATTTTTTATTATTCACTATAACTACCCATGCCTACCCCACCTCCCTTGACCTTTTCTCTCATTTTTTCTCAACCTACCCCCTATCCACGTCACTCACTCATACCCTCTCTCCAATCCTCCTATCCCCCTAATCCCCACACCCCCAATTCTCTCACACTCCCTCTCTCCAATCCCCTTCCCATTCACATACCCCTCCTGTTCCCATCCTCTACCCTCTACCCCTCATCTCACTGGACCCACCAGCCTCTACCCTGCCTACCCAGCGCTCCTCATTCCCTCCGCTGGCCTCTCCCCATTCCCGGATGCAAGATCCACACCCCCTCTATCTCACCCACGCCACCTATCTCCTCTAACCCGCTGACCCAAGGAGCCTCCCCAGGGCCTCACCCGCTCACCTCAACACCTTCACTCTCATTCCCAACTCCATCCTCTCACACTCACCCGCTCGGCTCACTACCCCGCTCCCCTTCCCAGGCACTCCCCTTCTCAGCTGCCATCCCCATATACCCTATCTCCCCCCTTTTAGACAGGTGAAAAACAGGCCACCATCAACACCTACGTCCGGCTAGTTAGCACAACATCCAGTGACCACCCCTCCTCCATTTCGAGAGCGTAGTGGTGGTTCGGACACATCATCGATGTTTGTGGTGGTTCTCTTGGACTTCTGGAGATTGACATCGCACGAAGAGATTGAGCGCAAATCAAAACATATTTTCAGCGGCGTGGTGGATTGATTCAATTGTGGCGTCAGTGAATTCACGGAGCAGAGCGATGATTATTATTTTGTGATCATTGACGGAATCTCGCGGTGACCAGTGAAAATACACGAGCATGTGGATATCTTCTATTTATTATTTTATGTGTCAGGTTGTCATCATGATGGCGGGCTAATTCATTAGTTTCAGAGTTGTGACGAATGGGATGATGAATGCATGTCTTTAATTTATTCCTATGTTTGATGTCCATTTGAATTAACTTCATTTGGATGTTTATGTAATTAATTATATCTGCATTTAAATTAATTTTTATTTGGGCACTGCACACATGCTTTGGTGCCTGTTCGTGTGATACCTAATAAGTAATCACGAACGAGAGTTCATCATAGAATTTATTTTTTCGGAATTCAATCAAGAGTGCGAGTGAATTATGAATAAATTAATATATTAATTGGAAAATTAATATTTCTTGTGTGCGCTTATTCAAACTTGTATGAGTGATATTGAATATGTGATCTCATGTGAGCGAACCTGACGCAGGTAGATACTTTGAATTTCTAAGAAACGGGTCATCGTATTTCACCAACTGATTCAGTGCTATAATGATGCGCAAAATATTCGTTTGGACAGAGAACGAAATGACGGATAATTTGTGTAAACATTAAAATATTTTCTAACATCATAGAACGATACCAGATAGAATTTTGATTAAAATTTGAATCGGGGATAATTGAATAAATAAATATCTACATGTGGGAATTAAATAATTAACATTTCATGCACTTGAATGGATGTAACGACTCTGACACTTCCATATCTGCCAGTTTGTTTCATAGCATAGTTCACTTAGATAGTTTTAGTTAATTTAAATAGTCATTTTTAAAATAGTCATTCAGTTTTTAGAAATTAGTTGTTAATAACACAATTGAATCCCATATGCTTGAACATTCCTACAAAAGGACATTTATAGTGTCTACTCACATTCTCTCTGTGGTTAGACCCTGCTCACCTCTTCTACAACAGTTAGTTGGTAAATACATATTGCAAATTTGAACGTGTTGCGACAGGTGGGGAAAATTTCTGGTGTCGTTTCCAGGGAGAAGAGTGGCATTAAGAGTTCCATTAAAAGAGTGGTTTAGGTCAAAAAAATTTAAAAAAACTAAACCAACATAAAAAATAGTTTACTACTCTGGGAATTTTTCATTGTAGGGATTTTCAAGACACCTAGAAGTTCAAAATTATGTGGGTCACACCACACAATTACAACCAGAATCTGCCTTATGCAGCCCCAACTCAAGGTATGACGTATAATGATTCACTACACATGAGCTATCCAGGTAATCCCATTTATTTCAATGATCTTTATTCATGTCCATGCTATGATCCATATGAGATTATTTTGACAAGATATGAAACAAGTCCTTATACATTTGTTGATCATATTCAAATTCAAAGCAATCCTGAAAACTTATAACTTGAAAATTCATTTCAATCAAAAGATTCAATAATTGAGCACATGTTTCATTTTTCTATCACTGAGACCAATCAGAGGATATAAATTCAAGATAAACGCAATGCATAGTTTCTATCCTCAACAAAATATCTGGAAAATAACTTGGTGAATTTAGTAAATCAAATGAATCAAATTTCCGAACTAACTACTTCATTACCACTTGATGGTGTAATTAATCATATTTCTGGACTAACTGCATCATTACCACTTGATAATCTAATTCAAAATAATTATTTGGAGGAAGTGAAATAGAGGTTCCATTTGAACAACATTCATGTCCCGATTCTAAAAATGATATTGACCCACCTTCTTTTCATCCAAGTGATGACTCATATCTGTCACAATATAATTCATCCAATCTAATCACATTTGAATAATATGAGAGTTCGGTCTTCCACCCTGTTGAACATAATGGTCCCTAAGAAAATGTGATTTCATGTCCTTCTTCTATGAATTCACAACATAGCCATCCCAAAGTAAAAAAGGAAACATTCAATGTCTATCAAATTTCACCTTCAGATGATGAAGAGGAAATTGAACCAGGACCCTTATTTACAATGATAGATTCAGAATTGAACCAAGGTATAGTGTATTTCCACACTCAAGAGGACATCACATCAAATCATATCGAATCACTTGTTTCTGAAAATCTATTCAAGTATGATACTTTTTCTAAAATGGAGACATCTGAAACATTTTTGGAGTCGGAGAATCAATCAGCATTGGTGGTAGAGAACACTCATAATTTTCTAGAAACAATGGAAGAATGGGACTACTTAGAGGATCCTGAGTTTTTAGTGACACATGTTCCTACATAGAATTATGATGAGAGCTGTATAGAAGAAAATATTGAAAATGATGTCATAATTGACACAATGGAGTCATCTGCTCCAGTTGATCATGTGCCACTTGATACATGTGTTGAGGATAAAAACACTTCACTTCAAAAACCCACATATGCTAATAATATTTTTGGCCTTGGAACAATTAATGAAACCATAGATCATGAATTGAGTTGGAAACCAGTAGATTTCCCTATGCTAGTGGTTGTGTGTGAAAATGAATTGGGATACATTGTAAACCCAAATACTACATTCAAGTATGTGATGGATATAAGAAAACCACATAAGGAGTCTATTAAAGGCATTTTTTCATCTATGCACATTGAAAGAGTCAATCTTCTTAATCATTCCGTTGACAGATTTTTTCCAAAATTCAATTATTAGACTAGTCTTTCTTCAGGAGAGGTATATCCGTTCCCTTGTGAGTTTTCATATTTTCATTTCATTCTGCACATCTATTTTTCTAACAAACATCCATTGAGATTTTTTACAGCTTATTGGATAAAATCATCTTCAATGAATGGATTCCAAACTCCTACTGAAAAAGAAGAAGATACATGGTTTACATTTCCGTTAGACCCTAGTGGAGTTTCAACAACGTCTTGATGAAGACAAAGTAAACTTAGAGCTCAGTGGGAGGCATCCCATCATTTGTTTGTTTTCTTTTCACTGCATTTAATTTCCATTCATTTAGTTTTATTTTAAATAAAATTTCATTCATTTACAAAAATATGTTTTCTCCTAGAACATTAGTGGATTTAAATTCATCATAAATATTTTTCTCATCCACATTATTTTGATTATTGTGTGACTTATTTGATACGATGCGAGTATGTTGTCAATGTGTAGGTTTAACGGGTATACCATTTCTGGAGCTTCATCGGATACAAACAGCCTCTCCGTGTCTATCTGCACTTACACAGGGAAGTGCTTTATTTTTTCCATATATTATGCTTCCAAAAAGAACATGTAAACTAACAAAAAAACAAGATTTTTTTTTAAAAAAAATAACATTCCTATCATTGATGAACCCATATATAAGATTCTATATTTCTGTCGTAACATAGTCGGGAACATACCACTTGTGTCCCTAGACAATTTGAACACATGATTCTTGTTTGGAATGCTATGATCCTTGATCTTACGAATTAGATGATTGCTGATATTATTTAATGCTTGGAAAACGTTTTTCAAAAACATATATATTTTTGAGACACTTATTTGCACTCATGCTCATATGTGTTGTCCAACATTGTATTTACGTAACTATGAGGACTCTGAGCCATTTTAAATCATCTCTTATTTATCTTTTTCTTGGGGTAATCTCACCCTTGTTGTGTCTTCTAGAACATTCCATTTTATTCCATTAAAGCGATAAGAGTTTCGAAAGAT
This sequence comes from Viscum album, assembly GCA_963277665.1. Classification (NCBI taxonomy): domain Eukaryota; kingdom Viridiplantae; phylum Streptophyta; class Magnoliopsida; order Santalales; family Viscaceae; genus Viscum; species Viscum album. The sequence continues at coordinate 1,795,483,503 of OY728163.1, read as the reverse complement.
GCACTAAAATGATCAAGGAATCTGTTTGATATTTTATCCCCATTAACCCACTAAGCCAACCATACATTTTCTCCATATTGCAGGCCTTAGAATCCATGAAAAAGACTTTTTAGGATAATCCCATAACCAATACCCTTTCCTACCCATTTCTTGAATTTCAACATGATAATTCTCAATCTATGTGCGGGGGAGAGATTTACTCATGGAGAGGGTTCTTTGAGGGGCAGTTTAACATTTGATGTACATGGATTGAAATTATCCCATCCTGATCATTTGAGTTATTTTTCAAAGTAGCCACATTCATTACATATATTTTGATATAGGAATATAGAATCCTTTTGGTTCCAACAATGAGTACATTGGTGGTCATTACGCAGAAACCCTCGAATTTGGAGTTACCTATAAAAGTGATGATTCATTACTCCAGGTGCTAGGCTGTTTTCTATATGACCTACCTTATTTGTAATGTTACAGCATATATGCTACTTGTGTTAAATTATTTGGGATTATTGTCTGACATTTATTTCAGGGGGTTTTTGAGTTGATACTCACTAGTTTTTCTTGTCCATATTAATTGAGTGAGATGTGTCTTAAAAGAAGAGTGAAAAAAGATTGATACATTGGATTATCACATGCTTGGGGACAAGAAGTGTTTTATGTGTGGGGGAACACGCGTTTGAGGGTGACATTTGGATTGACATATATCATTCAATTATTTCAAGATTTAACCCTCCTATTTTCCAAAAAGATGTCAATTTTTTTTACCCACCTTCCTGCAACCTTAGATACATTTGAACCTCATGTAATGTCCATGAGATTGGTGATTTCTTTTTATTTCCACTAGTGGAGATGTGAAATTCATGGAAAGCCCATTGTAAGAATGCATGTGTATGAGAATTGAGTAAGACTTTGATCATATATTTTAGTGATGAGAGTGATGGAGAGGTAGGTCACATGATACATGAGTGCACATACTTGTTTTGAAAAGAATTCATGTGAAAGAAAAATGATTTTTGAAAATTGGAGTTTTAAATGATGCATAATATTTTATGGGTAAATGAGATTGAAGAATTTTGAACATGTAATTTTGATATTTTGATTTGTCTACGGGTCCACTTGTGTTTTCTTTCTGATTTTTTTCCCATGAGTGAAAAGGTTTAAGTGTGGGGGATTTGATGTACATGGATTTCACAAGTATTTTTGTAATTTTCTAACTTAGTTTTAATTAATTAGTTTATCCTTTTTTATATTTTTAGTTTATTTATGTAGTTTTGTAGTAGTTTAGATATTTTTATAATTTCTACTTAATTTATATAGATATATTAGTAATATATTATTTTTATTAGTTATATTAATTTTATATATTATATTTAAACGATATTATTATTATTAGTTTCACTAAATTTTGCATAGTTTGTTTTATAAATTTTTATTTGTATGTATATATTTTAATTTTCTATTTGTATTTTATTTTTTTTCATTATTTTTATAGTCTTAATAAAATAGTTTTTTATTAGTTTATTGTTATAATTAATAGTAGAATTATATTTAATTATATGTGCATTAATATATAATTATTATTTCAATTTATTATTATCATTATTTTTTATTTAACTAAATTAGATAACTAGAATTTTTTTAATTTGAATTTATCATTTTTTATTATTCACCCTCACTACCCACGCCTACCCCCACCTCCCTTGACCGTTTCTCCCTTTTTTTTTCTCAAACTACCCCCTATCCACATCACTCACCCATACCCTCTCTACAATCCTCTTATCCCCCTAATCCCCATGCCCCCAATTCCCTCAAACTCCCTCTCTCCAATCCTCTCCCCATTCTCACGCCCCTCATGCTCTAATCCTCTACCCGTCGTCCCTCATCTCCCTAGACCCGCCGACCTCAACCCCACCTAACCAGCGCTCATCATTCCATCCACCGTCCTCTTCCCATTCCTAGATGCGAGAACCCCACCCCTTATATCTCACCCATTCCCCCTATCTCCTATTACCCACTGACCTGCATCGCCTCCCTAGGCCCTCACCCACTCGACTCAACACCTTCACTCCCCTTCCCAGCTCCCTCCTCTCACACTCACCCGCTCAGATCACTACCCCTCTACCCTTCCCACCCACTCCCCTTCTCAGACGCTGACCCCATACACCCTATCTCCCCCTATTAGACAAGTGCAAAATATGCCTCCATCGACACCTACGTTCGGCTGCTCAGCACAACATCCAGCTACCACCCCTCCTCTATTTCGAGAGAGCAGTGGTGGTTTGGACGCATCATCGATGTTCATGGCGGTTCTCTTGGACTTCCGGAGATTGAAGTCGCACGATGAGAGTGAGCGCAAATAAATACAAATTTTCAGCGGTGCGGTGGTTTGATTCGAGTGTGGAGTCATCGAATGCACAGAGCAGAGAGATGATTATTATTTTGCGATCATTGATGGCATCTCACAGTGACCACCATAGTGACATGAGTACGATGATATCTTCTATTTATTATTTTGTGTGTCGTTTTTTCATCGTGATGGCAGGTTAAATCATTGGAGTCAGAGTTGTGAAGAATGTGACAGTGAATTCATGTCTTTAATTTATTCCTCTGTTTGATTGCCTTTTGAATTAACTTCTTTTGGATTTTTATTTAACTAATTGTATATATGTTTAAATTAATTGTCATTTGGGCTCTTCACACATGCTTTGGTGCCCATTCCTGTGATACTTAATAAGTAATCACGAACGGGAGTTTATCATCGAATTTATTTATTCGGAATTCGATCAAGCGTTCAAGAGAATTCTGAATAAATATATATATTAATAGGATGATTAATATTTTGTGTGTGATCTTATTCAAACATGTGTGAGTGATACTGAATAAGTGATCTCATGTGAGCGAACCCGGTGTAGGTAGATACTTCAACTTTGGAAGAAACAGGTCATCGTACTTCACCAAGTGATTCAGTGTTATAATGATGCACAAGTTATTCATCAGGACAGATAACGAAATGATTGATAATTTGTGTAATCATTAAAATACTTTCTAACATCAGAGAACGAGACCAGATAGTATTTTGATTAAAATTGGAATCAGTGATAATTGAATAAATAAATATTCAAATGTGGTAAATAAATAATTTACATTGCATGTACTTGAATGAACATCACGACTCTGACACTTCCATCTCTACCGGTTTCTTTCATATCTTATGGAGTACTTCCTTTATGGATTACTTCCTTCTAGGAATGCTTAGAGAGGATCAGGGACCTCCTAGTCCATGTTTTCTAGATTTGTCTCTCATTGGTCATTGTGATATTTAACTTCTTCTAAGATATTTTGGATCTTTTGGGAAAGGTGGTTAGAACATCTGACCCAGTTTTGGGGATTATTCTATCAGGATAGGTGGAAGACCAAGAGATCCTTGGTTTTGACTTGAACCATTTTAAGTCAATGTTTGTTCTATTCTAGGACAGCCTATGTGAGGGAGGATGAGTCTTTCTTGAATATCGTTCATATTTTGGCCGAATTATAGTGTGTATAAGATGGATATGGGCATGCCTTTTGTGTAATATTTGTGTAATCCTATTAGATATTTTCTTTCACTATCATGATTTGTCTTGAGTATGTTTAGAGAGCTTCATCCCTACACCAAGATCCTATTTCATTCATAATGTTCTTTCCTATTATAGAGGGAACCTATTTTGATAGCTCTCGAGGAGTTGTGTAAGGTAAGACATATGCTGGGGACTGTAGCTTTGGCCATTTTAGGGTGTTTTTACTCAATTCGGTTAAACTTTGGTGTTTGTCCTGATATTTCATGCTTTGGGTTTTATTTTAAGAAGACGATAGGGGTATTCCTATGGTGTGGAGTACTAGATCGGTTGAAGTAAAATTTCTACCGTGTTGACAGCAATCATTAATGCTACATGAATGGTTGTTGGCTATTCAAGATAGCTTGGTTGTTCAGATGCTCGGGTCAAGAGCATGGTAGCTAATGCTTTCATTTGGCTTCTCGTGGATGAGAAGGTTTATTGTGGGGAGTTTGTGAGAACCCGTGATTTTTCGAACTGTAGTATTGACAATAAATTTGAATTTTTGATTTTGGATTTTCATGATAGATAAAATGGTCTATTTACACATCCATATTACCTCATATAATTCTTCTAAAAACTCTGTTGGTCCTAGAATATGGTTTTAAGCCTAGGAAATGAATATGGCTGAAATCCGAGATGTTTGAATTTTAATGAAATATTTAATATTTAATATTAATAAATTAAATATTAAATTATTCACGTAGTTTCATTCATTGATAAATTTTAATGTTAACATCATATTGATATTCCTTCTTCTTCATTGATTCCGGAATGGGGAGTTTATCCTTGGAAAGGCATAAACTCTTGATGGGCACTGGGGATGGCACGTGCCACATTTTCATTCCTTTGATTTTCATCTTTTACATTCGTTATAATTCTCTATTCCTCCTTCTTGAGAATGCTCCATGTTTAGCTCCACATTATACAAGTCTTATAGGGGAAAAGGGAGATCGAGAAAGAGTGAGTGATGTATGTTGATAGGGGTACCATTTCAATGCTCTTGACGTGCTGAGTCGGCATGCGGCATCTGTGGATGGTGAAATCAACCGAAGCTTCGATGGATTCCACCCGAGGGTTAGAAAGATTATTTTATCTCTATATATCATATTTAAAAATGTATATTTATGTTTTAAATCCTTATATTTCTTACTTGTGTCCCATTGAGGTCAGATCTATTGATTTGTGGGTAAAACTAGTGTTTTTGGTGTTTGGTGAGTTTTCCATTAGAAAACATAGGATACAAAATGTGTGTTCTAGGGGAACATTCTTTATGTCATTCCCATTCAGGGGATAAGATTTTTTCTTAATTAAACACTATGTACTCTGACTACACTCAATGTAGTGGTTGGCTGTGTCTCCAACCGTGTGAGATGGAACATAAAATAGTGGGTTTTAAGGAGTACATGTCGTGTACTAAGAGTACACGCTGTGTAGTGGCACATGGGTATCTGTTTGGGAGAAAACACACATAGGATGATGTGTTTTTAACTTTAGATGTCATGTACAGTAACATAAATTCCGTGTAATATTACATGGGTAGACCCCATGTACTACAGAGTGCATTCCATGTACTCCTTCTATCCTATATTCGTCTGGTGGTTCTTTAAAACACTGTGACTTGCAATACGAGGGTCTATTTCACATGATGTCAAAAGAGACATGACACTCTATTGGAGGATTGTTGGAGTTGGTGGCCTATAAGGAACTAATTTGTACATTATTCATTAATAAAATCCTTATCACATCTTGATTGTTTTTCGGCATGACAATGCATGTGATAATGTCCTAAGGATAGCTGTTTCATTAAAGGGTCATAGAAGATCCCTCCAATAATGAGAACTCAAAAGTTCCATAACACTGTTCTTGAATATATGTTCTCTGGACGGATGATATTATTTGAGGGACTCAAATAATACATGCCATTAGGGGTGAGGACTCATAAAACATTGAGGCATCATCTCATGGTGTATGCCCTTGGTAATATCCAGTAGGATATTATGAGAACGAGACCTGCCTGAAGGAAATTCACATTGCATAGTGTCATTGGATGTTCCTATCTACGGACGTGTGTATTGATCCATAGACTTTAGGATTATTATTAATCGGTATTACAACTTTCGCACTTAGATGTATTGAGGAAAACTATGACGACACACAGTTCGTAGCGAGGTAGGATATGTTGGGTTCGTCACGAGTAATACTGCATAAATAGATAATGAGAGAAAGGATTTGTACCTTTTGTTCCAAAATGGAAATAGATATCTCAGGCCCTTTGATAGAATTAATATAACCTAAATAAATCGATGGACATGGTAAGGTATGGGCGAGTTCGATTCTGGAAAGTCAAAGAAAGAATAATCGAGAAAATGGGTTAATAACACGAGCATGCAACCCACGTGATTCGAGATATCTTGACAAAGGGATTATATTACATGGTAAGCATTCGTATGAGGTGACACATCATTGCGGCATTAACTTCTTTCTCTATGGGTGCCTTGGCATATTGTTAGACGACAACCTTGGTCTTTAGGCAGGCTCCACCTAATGCCACTGAGAAAGAGGCCTAGAGGGTCACACACTAAGTGTGTCCATGTATCTCAGTTAAATATTAATTTAACAAGTTAAATAAAAATTATTCCTGACTGTGGATTAATAATTATTTAATGATGCCTGATCACATTTATTTTGACAGATGAAATAATATTTATCAGCGAGTGATGGAGTTATATTTATTTTAGAAATAAATAGCCATTACTCAAGGTCTAATAAATGTTGAGGAGGAAATAATGGAAAGTGGAAAATAAAAGTACACGGTGTGTATATTAAATATAAAGGCCATGTAGTTTTATCGAAAATGAGTACACACCGTGTATTAATAATTACACGCTGTGTATTTTTTCCAGTCAGGATTTTGAGGATATAATATTGTTTTATTAAATGATATTTATTATAATCAGCGTGGGCGCATGTCAAAGAATTAATAATTCGACATGGGGGTTTTAAATAAGAGTTAATGAAATAAATAAAATGTGTAATGCATTTATTTATTGTCATAACTCAATAACTTCAAACCCGATTATAAATATCCTCACAACCCCCACAATTTTCCACATGAGAATCGTTGTGCACAACAACTCTAGAGAATTCTTTCAAGGCCGAAAGGACTCCTTTCCCCAAGAATGCTCTCATGACTGAGGGAGCAAGGCGATCGAAGGCGGACATTGTATGCGAAGGTTATACCACACTAGCACCCGGAGATCCCTCGGTGACGTCTGGAGATATGTGGCACACATGTGGATCACCGCTAGAGAAATCCTACAATTGGATTCTACAACACAAAGACGAATCACAGGATCGTGACCGGAGACATCAACGAAGAAAGAATTCCACCAAGGTAATTCTTATGAATTAATCAAATAAATTATAACCAACATATAATGATCCTATCTCTATGGTTCTGGGATTCCCTCTTATGTTTTTCGTTCCTTGTTCTATTCCGAATATTCAGCGTTTTATATCGTGACAGATCTCTGATGGAACATTGTTTAACGTTGAAATTAAAGTTGGGCAAACCCACAAACACGATTCCACTACACCCGGAACCTACAACTTGTATCAGAGGGGTCATATTGTTGATTATAATTATTTAGTTTTTAATTGATGTTTTATACATTTAATAAATTAGTTGTTTCAATTAAAGTTTAATCATTCTAGAAATATGAATCTCGAGATCTATTCCTCCTCCCTCATTTCTCGTTCACCTCATAGAAACAAATTTTTCTTTTATTTTTGATTAAAATAAAATAGAGGAACTCATCCGAAGGAGCCAAACATTTCTGTCCATACAACAGTAGAATACACATCGTGTATTCCGAAGTACACGTTGTGTAGTATAGGTTCAATGCATTGACTGATCCTCTAAATCAGGCCGTGTATTGGAGTATACCTATGTCATTTATGACACCATGTGTTGGCCAAGAACAAGTGGCACACAGTTTCCGGATTACACCCCGTGTAGTCCAACTGAACACGACATGTTGTCCCTTCAGGTTCTAGTTGGACCGTGTACCCCGTACACGTCATTCCCGGCTGAAAACCATGTAACGCGGAAACTACACGGCGTGTGTCCCACAGAACACGCCATGTACTCAAAAAATATCTGAAGTACATTTACACGACATGTCCCCAGGCGTGTACTTCGGATGGATGTTGAAGAAAAGTACATGCCGTATAGTCGGAACTACATGTCGTGTACTCATCCAAATTACGCAGATTTATTAAAATTTATTATTATATTATACATACCCTTGAGACGTGTACCATGGTGCAGGCATAAAGGTGAGGCACAACACTTTATAGGTGTTATATATATATGTGTTTAATTTAACATCTGCATAATGAACGGGAATTCACCGGGTTGCCTCGAAGGTACAAGTTACGTACAAGCATAATTTTAATAGAATTTATTTGTTTAAAATTATGATGTATGAGAAACTCAAGGAAGTTCAGAAAAGGGTTTAAGATAAAAGTATCGATTAATTAAAGATAATTAATTGATTATAGTGTGATTTATCTTAAACAAGAATGATTAACGAATTGATTGCTTGTTTTATTTATGCGTAAATATCGTTCCCTTTACGGATGATCATGAGCTTGACCGAGACCTTTGTAATTGAATGGTTTCGTTTTAATATATTTATTTAAATTAGATTTTTTGTCCTGCGAGCCATCTCCTCATTAATATATAGGGACTGCGTGCCCAAGGATTCTTTTATGTAAAAACCCCTTTTTACCCCTCACATGCGTGTGAGATAAATGTATATGTAATAGATGGAACTCCCAAGCTAGTGGAGGTGGCTCTTGTAAGGAGCCAAGGTGAAACCAATCCAAGGAGATACAAAGGTGGACATGTGACAAGTTTTAAACACGAACCCGAATGATTCATGGTGTTTCTCCCCTAGTTCTTGGGTTAGTTTATCAACTGCTATATAAACTAACCAATATAAAAATATCATGATAATACCATTTATTTAATTTTTGTCAGTTGCATGGTTTATTCATTGTGGGTGTGTTGTCACAATCACTAAATTAAGGAATTAAACGAGAATGCAAGATGGAACTGAAATAAAACCGATTTATACGTAAATATTATCTTAGATATGGTTAATCACTTATGTATATCCCACTTAATATTAATAAGAATGTAATCAAATATAATAAAATAACAATTTATGTATAAGGATGAAATACCTCAAAATAAATATTAAGTCGGTATAAGCCTTCCATAATATTGGTTAGAATTGAACCATAGTTCAATGTGATTGACCAACCCTAGTTGGGGTGCTTTCAATTATCAGGGAATTATAATTCAAGGTTTTGGGTTGACTTGACTTGGTTCGCATCAAGGTTTTACTACCATAGCAGGACTTGGTGTGACCACGAGGCAAAGGGTGAGGAAATCCAAAATAAAAGGATTTCAGGATTGGGGAGTCCACTCAACAGATCAAGGAGCTGCGAGTAAATGCAGTTGGCATTTGGAATGCCTACCTAAAACCCTTCATGTTGTTTGACCAATCCTAGTTGGGGTAATGTGAAGGTCAATATGGATTCTTTCCACTATATTATTCAGGAAACAAAATATTCCGAAGTCAATGGTGAGGGCTATTGGATTTCGATAAAATAGTGTGAGAATAATAAGTATTAATTAATTTATTTGTCTCAGTTTTGTACTAAAGTACTAAACCATTGCTCATATTAAATTGTACAAACAACAAGAAAATGACTTCAATCATATCATTGTGAAACATACTCTTGACGGAAAACCTTCTCACCGACACTAATTTCCAAGAGTGGTAGAGGCATTTATGCGTCATCCTTCTCCAGGAAAGGGAATTGTATGTGCTGGAAGAGCCTATTCCAATAGTGCCTAGAAAAAATCCCAGTGATGAGGAATTATCTCTCTATATGAAACACATGGATGATGCCACAGATTTCCAGTGTTTCATGCTATCGGCCATGTCCAATGGGATCTTGAAGCAACCGGAAAACATGGAAGCATATAGAATGATGTTCTCACCTTAAGTATCTCTACCAAGAGAATGTGATATAAGAGAGGTATGAGATCTAAAATGATTTGTTTAGAACTAATCATGGAGGGTCTGCAACAACTGGGCCTCATGTAGTCATGCCTATTGGCTAAATTGAATGCCTGGACATCGTAGGGATTAAATTCCCAGATGAGTTGTGTACAGATCTCATCTTATCATCACTACCCAAGAACTTTTATAGCTTCATTGTCAATTATAACATGAGCGGCAACGAGAAGAGTCTATCAGAGCTTATTACCTTGATTCTCCAGGTAGACAAGGACATGGGGCGTGACAAACCCGCAGTCCTTATGGTGAACATGAAAAGGAAGGACAAGGAAAAGGGGTCAAAGACATATAAACGATATGAATCCCCCATGCACCGTCCCTCCAAGAAGGGGATGATCCAGAGGTAGAACAAGGAATGGGAGGCTGTTTTTTTTGAATGTGGCATGTAGGGCCATTGGAAGAGGAACTACACCCAGAAGCATGGGGACGCTTATGGTGCGTTTGTTATCGAGGCTAATCTTTCCATTTCTTCACATTGTGTATTAGATATAGCTTGTGGGGATCATATATGTATTAAAATGCAGGGACCAAGTAGGTTTAGATATATTGCTAGAGGAGAGGTGGATCTTTGAGCAACCAATGGCGCAAGGCTGGATGGGATGGCTATTGGAGATGACCCCCTCTCATTGTCGACTGTAATGATTTTGGTTTTACATAATTGTTATTATGTGCCTTGTGTTACCAAGAACATAATTTCTATATCTTGTTTGGATATGGATGGATTTATTTTCATGTTTGGAAATAAGTGGTGTCTCTTTTATAAGAACAACGTATTTTATGGTATGGCACAATTAAATAATGGTTTTTATGTATTAAATTACAAAAACCATGTGATGGTAATTGATAACAAAAAAAACTCACATGACTCATACATCACTCAGTTGTGGCATCACCGTCTCTGTAATGTGAACCAAAAGCACTTGACAATTTTCTACCAGGATAGTTATTTAGACTCTACTCAGCTAAAACCACTTGATAGATGTCACACTTGTTTACAAGGAAAAATGACCAAGCCACCTTTTGGTGGACAGGGTGAAAGGGCCACATAGCTTCTAGGATTGGCACAAACAGAGGTGTGTGGACCATTTCCAGTAGAATCTAGAGGTGGATATTCTTACATCATTACTTTTACGGATGATTTGGATATATATGGAAATGTGTACATAATAAGGTATAAGTCAGAGGCCTTAGATAAATCTAAGGAATTCAAAAATGAAATAGGGAATCAGCTTGGTAAGAAGATAAAGAAGCTTCGATCGGATCGAGGTGGAGAATATATGATCCAAGAGTTCATCGATCTTCTATGGGAGTCTGGGATTCAATATCATCTCACTCATCCTTATACACCACATTGGAAGGGTTTTAGTGAATAGTGGAACCACACCTTGTTGGACATGGTGAGGTCGATGATGAGTCATGCATATATTCCATTATCCTTTTGGGGATATGCATTACAAACTACAGCATACACATTAAATTGAGTACCAACTAATGTGGAAAATGGAATTCCCTCCGAGCTATGGAATAGAAAGAAACCCATTTTGTCACACACACGTGTATGGGGATGCGGGGAGTTTGTTAGGACCTCCTCAGGCAACAAACTAGCATCTCGGGGCATGAGGTGTATCTTTATAGGATATCCCAAGGAAACGAAAGGATATTACATATGTAACCCTTCCGACAAGAAAGTGACTATCGCTATACAAGTTGACTTTCCTGAGAGGGAGCACATCCTCAATAAGTATAGTGAGAGCATAATTGACTTCGACAAAGTTGATGCTCAAGATACAGAAGAGTTGGTATAGGAACATGTTCCACAGGTCCCCGTGGAAGAGGTTCCAGAAACACTAGTACTGAGTCGGAGCTCAAGAGTGGTAAGGGAACTAGAGAGATTTGGTTTCCTATTCATCGAGGATGGTGTATCATTATTGTTGGGAAATGATGAACCTCTCTCCTAAAAGGAAGTATTAGAAATATCAGAAGCTGCAAGATGGATAGAAGCTACGAATTCTTAGATGGATTCCATGTATCAGAACCAAGTATTTTTTCTAGTCAATGATCCATTTGATGTAAAGCCTATTGGATAATAATGGTTATTCAAGAGAAAGTTGGACATGGAAGGTCATGTTAGAACCTATAAAGAAAGACTACTGGCTAAAGGGTTCAGACAGCGTCAAGGAATTGACTATGATGAAACCTTCTCGCCAATTGCCTTGTTTAAATCCTAAAGAATCATACTTTCCATAGCAGCTTACCATGACTATGAGGTTTGGAAAATGGATTTCAGAACATCATTACTTAAATGGAACCTTTAAGAAGATGTCTATATGACACAACCAGAAGGGTTTGTGACACCAGGTGAAGCCAAACGAGTTTTCAAGTTGCAAAAATCCATTTATCGTTTAAAGCAAGAATCCAGGTCATTGAACATTCTATTTGATGAAGCCATAAAGGAATTTGGGTTCATTAAGATCAAATGTGAGCAATGTGTTTATAAGCGGTTTAATGGGAATGTGATCTTTATCCTAGTAGTATATGTTGATGACATATTGTTTATTTTAAATGATGTACTCGTCTTACAGTCAATTAAGGACTGGTTGAATGAGTGTTTCTCTATGAAGGACTTGGGTGAAGCATCATTCATTTTACGGATCAAGATCCTTTGTGATAGATCCAAGAGGATTCATGGACTAAGTCAGGGTATATACATTGACCAGATATTAAAGGGATTTCGTATAGAACAATCCAAGAGGGGATTAGTTCCACTGTCATAAGGTCTACATATTTCTAAGAAAATGTTTCATCAGACACACCAAGAGAAAGATAGAATGAGTAAGATCCCATACGCTTTGGCTATTGGATCCATCTTTTATGCCATGTTATGTACTAGTCTTGTTGTTGCCTATGCACTGAGCATGGTAGGCAGATATCAAGAAGATCCAAGAGATCAACATTGGAATGCTGTTAAGATTATCATTAATTATCTTAGAAGAACTAAGGATACATTCCTTGTGTATGGAGGAGACGAGGATCTTGTCATCGGAGGGTATGCTGATGCTAGTGTTTAGACAAATCAGAATGATCTGAAGTCGCAATCTGGATATGTTTTCTGTCTCGATGGAGGAGCGGTGAGATGGAAGATTTCAAAGAAGCCAGTTGTCACTGATTATACAGCAGAGTCCAAATATATAGTGGCTTTATATGCAGCCAATGAAGTCTTCTGGATTCAGTAGATTTTCTAGGAGCATGGTGTGGTTCCTAGCAGTAAAGATCCCATTACATTGTATTGTCATAATACTGCAGCGGTGGCTCTGGAGAAAGAACCAAGGTCACATCAATGGAGATAGCATATACTCCGAAAGTATCACCTCTTGAGGGATTTCTATCAAAGGTGTGAAGTTTCAGTGGGCAGAGTGTCCCCAGAAGAGAACGTGGAGGACCCCATGACTAAAAGCCTATCTCAGTAGAAGCATGAATATCAAGTGATAGCTAGCGGGTTAAAGGTTGTTAGCAGTTGGCTGTAGTCCAAGTGGGAGTCTGTTGGATTTGGTGGCCTAGAACCAACTAATGTGTACATTATTCATTAATAAAAGCCTTATCACATGTTGATTGTTCTTCTACATGACAATGCATCTGATAATGTCCTAAGGATATCTGTTGCATTAAAAGTTCATAGCGGATCCCTGCTATGATGAGAACCCGGAAGTTCCATATCACTATTCTGGAATATATCTTCTATGGCCAGATGATATTATTTGCGGGACATAAATAATACAGGCCATTAGGGGTGAGGAATCATAAAACTTTGAGGCATTATCTCATGGTGTGCGCCCTTGGTAATATCTAGGAGGATATTATGAGAACGAGACCCTCCAGTAGGAAATCCACATTTCATAGTTCCATTGGATGTTCCTATATGCAAATGTGTGTATTGATCCATAGACTTTAAGATTATTTTTAATGGGTATTACAACTCGTGACAATAGATGTATTGACGAAATTATGACGCCACACTGTTCGCAGTGAGTTTGGATACGTTGGGTGCGTCACGAGTAATACTGCATTAATAGATAATGCAAGAAATGATTTGTCTTTTCTGTTCCATAATGGATGTAGATATCTCAGGACCTTTAATGGAATTTATATATCCTAAATAAATACATGGAAATGGTATGGTATGGTTGAGATCGATTCTGGAAAGTCAAAGAAAGAATAATCGAGCACGTGGGTTGATGACACTAGCATGCAACCCGCTTGATTCGAGATATCGTGACAAAGGGATTATAATTCACAGTAATCGTTCGTATGAGGTGACACGTCATTGTGGAATTAAATTCTTTCTCGATGGGTGACTTGGCGTGTTTCTAGGTGCTATCTTTGGACTTTAGGAAGGCTACACATAATTCCACTAAGAAAGAGGCCTAGAGGGTCACACACTAAGTGCGTCCATGTATCTCAGCTAAATATTAATTTAACAAGTTAAATAAAGATTATTCCTGACTGTGGTTTAATAATTATTTAAGGATGCCTGATCACACTAGTTATTCGATAGAATATATTGTGGATGAAATAATAATTATTAGAGAGTGATGCAGTTATATTTGTTTAAAAAATAAATAGCCATTACTCAAGGTCGAATAAATGTGGTGGAGGAATTAAAGGAAAGTGGAAAATAAAAGTACAGGCCGTGTATATTAAATATACACACCTGTAGTTTAATGGAAAATGAGTACACTGTGTGCATTAATGATTACACGCCATGTAGTTTTTTCCATCTGTATTTTGAGGATGTAATATTGTTTTATTAAATGATATTCATTATTATCAGTGTGGGCGCATGTCGGGGAATTAATAATTCAACATGGGTGTTTTCAATAAGAGTTAATGAAAAAAATAAAACCCATAACATGTTTATTTATTATCATAACTCTATAACCTCAAACCCAATTATAAATATCTTCAAAACCCCAACAGTTTTACACATGGAAATCATTGTGCACAACAACTCGAGAGAATTATTTCAAGGTCGAAAGAACTCCTTCCTCCAAGACCGTTCTCAAGACCGAGAGACCAAGGCGATCGAAGGCGGACATCGCAAGAGAAGGTTCTTCCGCACTAGCACCTGAAGATCCCTTCGGTGACGTCCGCTGATATGTGGCACACGTGTGGATCACCGCTATAGGAATCCTACACTTGGATTCTACAACTCAAAGACGGATCACAGGATCATGACTGGAGACATCAACGAAGAAAGAATTCTTCCTAGGTAAATCTTGTGAATTAATTAAATTAATAATTACCAACATATGATGATCCTATCTCTATGTTTGTGGGATTCCCTCTTATGTTTTTCGTTCCTCATTCTATTCCGAAGATTCGTCATTTTACATCGTGACAGATCTCAGATTAAACGTTGTTTAACGTTAAAATTAATATTGGGAAAACCCACTAATACGCTTCTGCTACACCCGGAACCTACAAGGAGGACCTATTGAGTCTTGTTAGAGAAATATTTTTTCGGAATGATGATTTTTGGTATGAATCATCTTAAATAATTATAATATATTAATTATTATTATATGGCCATTATAGAATCAAACGTATCTTCTACGCCTGATGTTTGTTTGATGCACCGTCAATGGCATTGAGACCCCGAATTAAAAGTTATTGTTTAGAGAGTGGTTTAAGTGATAAAAACGAAATCAGTTGTGGTCCCATTTAGGATCGTTATGGTGAAT
The DNA here is from genome assembly GCA_963277665.1 of Viscum album. Taxonomy (NCBI): domain Eukaryota; kingdom Viridiplantae; phylum Streptophyta; class Magnoliopsida; order Santalales; family Viscaceae; genus Viscum; species Viscum album. Next base: position 1,795,468,014 of record OY728163.1, on the reverse strand, counting down.
ATTACCTTTTTCACTGGTTGACTGTTTTGGGAATCTGAGTAGTTCATTCTGAGCATTTTTCTCTGTAGATCACAAGGGTAGAAACCTCATGTCATTCAGAGGACATAAAAATTATGTTCTAGGGGTTCTAACTAAATGTAATGGTTCTTCATCTAGTTATCAAGTTCATTTTTCTCCTATGAGTGAGACTGGGCGTGGATGTTAGTTTGGGTGTTCAGACCAACATAGTTGAGACATTTTATCTGAGATAAGCAATGAGCTATCACTCATGACCTATGATTTTGAGGAAATTTCTCTTGTGATATGTGTCCTTCTGGCCTATGAGGCTATACGACATGATGCTTCTAAGGATCCCCAGATGGATGCATTTAGTTATGTTCTGACCTAGGAATACCTTGTAGGATCTCTATCCAATTTTTCTTTGAGATGATCTTTGTCACAGGATGCCTCTGTTGATCTTCATTTGAGGATCCTATATGGGATTCTTCCATTACATTTTACTAATTATCCCATGTAGGATTTATTTTTCCATGTTTATTGGAATGATCCTAATAAGGAGGACTCTATAGTGTTTGACTTGAGGAACCCTAGTAGGCTCCCGTTGTTTGACAGGCCCCATGTTGTTATGCTGGGTTTGGGTAGCGATGGTGTTCATGTGTCACCTAGAACCTGTATGGAATTGGTAAGCCCATGGAGCTATGAATTTAGTGTTAGGTTGGACGTTCAAGCCACCCTCACTCATTTTTTATATATTCCATGCATTTGAAAATGCAATAGTAGTTACTAGAGGTTAATCCGGGTTGGTGATTGTTGAGCCCGACATGAATCACCTTTCTTGTTTGTTGGGATGCCCGGTCGTTCCCTCATGGGATCCAGCTTCTGAGATACATTATTCTAATATTTACTATACCAAGAGGTATTACTTTTGAATTAGTTATTGAGCCTTACAGGATGCAATTCATTTAGTAATTGTTTTTTCCACGTGAGTTTATTATGATAGACAATGTGAAAGTTTAATTCACATGTTTTGTTTTTGAAATGGAATGTGAATTTATTTAAAAGAGGTAATTTGAAATAGGCAAGCCACAATGTTGGTTTGAAGACAAGGTTTGGCTCATGTGACTAATTTTATCTAGTTTACCGTGGGTGAACCATTTCCCTAGTTAAAAGAAAATGGATGGACTCAAGAGCTTAATTACTTAAATTTACAGAGTGGGACACAGTTTTGGTTGTCGGGCTCACAGAGTCTTCAATATAAATGTCGAGGGAACAAGGGATTCATTTGGGGGATACCTAGGACGGTCTCAATTGGAAACTGAACAAATGATACATGCTGAAATGCTTATACATTGAAATTGTCCCTAATACATGATGAAATTCTTATACACCGGTCTTTCCCTGGATACATGCTGAAATGTTTATAGACCAATCCTGGCCCTGACACATTCTAAAATGACGATACACAAAGATTGGCCCTTAAATATACTGAAATGCTTATATATCGTGCTTTACACTGATTGACTGATATTCTTGGGGAAAGGTTTTTTGAGTCTCAGTTGGATTAATGGGCTTATACTCCATGTTTTTTGACCAGTGACCTTTTGCTAGGTAGACCATTTGTATACAGTATCCTAGATTGTGATTGGAGGTGAGTACGGGTGAACCCAGGTTTAGGACATGTATCCCCCTATGGTGATGTAGCTACCTCAGAAATATATTTCCATCATTGGACGAAGTTGGTACATGTCTATGGGATTACAGACCCAGAGGTCGACTTGATTATACATGGATTGAGTGGCACGATGTCCAGATAAATACCCGAGCACATGATATATAGGATATTTGGCGTATGGACCCAATAATTGACTATTGAAGTGGTTTCTTGTTATTTGATTCACATAATTATGAATATTCATATTTATGTATATGTTTATAGGTATGGGACTATACATGTATATGTGTATAGATATAGACATCAATGGTGGTACATTTTTAATTAATATGGATTACAGACCCTCAGTTCGAATGTGGTTTCATGTTTGGTATACTTCTTATTGTTGTGTTATAGTTAGGCCAAACATGTTGTTGTTTAATACACTTTTAGCATCCCAGTTATAAGTTTCTTATCAGGGTTCCCTACTGAGGTTATTTCTCACCCATGGACGTGAACCTTGTTTTACATATAGTCCATGTGTATGATTTTATATGTTGAACATGAGTTGCATTGTGAATAGGGAAGAAGCCTAGTTTTTCCTAATTAAGATAAGATGCTCGAGTGGTTATACTAATCGTGCTGCTGTAGTTCAACAGTGTACAGAGATCAGGTATGTGGATTGGCTCATAGTTGGTAGTGGAGCCATGTACTTTTACTTTCAGTTTATTTTGTAATTGTATATGTTTGGTCGGCCTAATGGGTGTCTAATGTTGTATTTTATTGCATAGTTATTTGGGCTTTTACAACTATTTAATATTACAGCTTGTTCTACTTCTATTTTTTTTCCTTCCGCACTCTAATTAATTTCTGATGTGTATGATACATTATTATTTCTGCTGTTGTATTACTCTGATATTGAGTGCATAGTCTCCCCACTATCACCTCCTAGGCCCTCACTGCTAGTTGGCAGCATCTAGCATACGAGTGATGTGCGCATGGGGACATGTGGAAAATATGCTCGATTCACCAGTTTAGTGGCTTCCGAGTCCGGACGTTATATCTTCCATCACATCAAAAATGAAAATAATTATGAAAAAATAACGAATTTATTCCCAAAAAATGATTATATAATGGGATATGAATAGATAAGAAATTCATATCCCATAAAGTCAAATATAAGAGAACTATATTTCGTTGGAATGTCCCTGGGTCCTAACATGAGATGTGTTGAAGATATATTATTTAAAATATCATTTAGGGTTATGTTATCTTCTAAAATATTATCAACAAAAGAATATCTCTAACAGATGTTTCTCCAATAGAATGGGAAAATCCTACACTGTGGGGATTGTATCCTAGAGACTACCCATCTATTATAAAAAACTAGATATATCACTCGTTTTACCAATGTTTCCATGAAACAAATAAATGTGTAGGTATGAAAACAATATTTAATATTATCATCCCAAAAATCAATACTATACAATTAACACATAATCTCCATATCCCCTGCAACACCGTATGAGGATATATCCAATTTCACATATAATTAATTTCAAAAATAATAATATAATTATTATTGTTGATGGAAAAATAATATTAATGTTATCAATCAAATCACGAGGATCAAAATTGAGAGTATCATGATATTAAAAACAATTTTATTTATAATTATTTTAATTTACCTTAATAAAACATGTAGATAAAAATTACACTAATATTTTAAAATCCAATAAAGTATAAAAATATAATTATTTTTATAAACATTATGGGATTATTAAAAAAATTCAAAATCACATTAATGGTAAATAAAACCCATAAAATAGGGTTTTAGTAGTGTTGAAACAAAAATTGCACCAAACTCTTATTTTTTCCCCATATTCATTTCAATATATATTTTAATGTATTTTCAAAATAACGTGGAATACATAAAATATAAATTTAGAAGGGATAGTATGAAATCATTGGAAAATATATATTCCAAGTAAATAAAACTTTGGAAACATTTATCAATACCTTAACGTTATCATATATATGTATAACATAATAGAAAATGTATTAATAAATATATATCAACTCATGATATATTATTTAAAATAATTTCAAAAAAGAACTTATGTCATCCAATAGTAAAAGACTCCCCATCAATGATGACATCCTAATAAAGCAAGTCAATTACCTATATCATCCATATAAAATCAAATCCACAATTTTAGAACAATCTCAAACAATAGATTCAACAACCATGGCCATCACAGAACATGGGATAAAATAAAACTAAAGGGGAATGGAATTAGGTAGGAATGAAGAATTAAAAAGATGGATAAATAAGGATTTACCATCAAAAATCACTTAATAACCATTAATAATAATCATCTAACTATGTAGAAAGAATGTGTTAGGTCCCAACTAGAGTAATAAAAAAATATGTCAGGGTGAATTTTCAATCATAAATAATAATATTAATTTCAAAAAATAATTTTCAATTTTGGGTACAATGTGATATATAAATTAGATCAAAAATAATAAAAAAAGGTTATTATGAGATGTGTTTGAGAAATAAAGTAACATAGAGACCACTCATGATTTATAATAGTTCAGATTCAAACAATCTATTGTCCCCAATTCACTCTCACATTCTTGGGTGTCTGAATATACAGTAGATTATACCATCTACAATCAGTGTTGATAAACCTTGAATTTTAAAGAGGGATAATAAAAAATATTCATTATACCAAATCATACCTTCCAAAATAATCTCCACAGATCATCTGCAAATACACTTAGCCATTTCATGGGATTAGAGAAACATATCATTTACAAAGGTGAATATGTAAAATGATTTTATTATTAAATTAATTTCATATTACTTTTGAAAAACATTATATTGGTTTGATGGGAATAACAAATAGTTTCGTTATGGTTGAGAATAACTAGTTAAACTATTACAATGAATCACAACTAACTCCTGAAAAAAATAGAAAAAATTTCATGTATTATTTTAAAAAATGTATCGCATAAGTAATTGATCATAATTGATTCAAAACGAAAATATATAGTATGTATTTTCTATTAGTTCTAATAAAATCAAATTAAACATTATTTCTCAAGAAATTTAGTATTGATTTAACAAACTACACTCAATTCACCGAATGACATCATCCCCTTATATAAATTATCATCTGTGACTATATTCCTCAATATAAGTCTATTCCATCCAAAAATAGTTAAAAATGATGACTTCACATGGAATAACTATTCAATTATATTATTATTCCATATTAAATAAGCACCAATAGAAATATAATAAAAATAATAATTCAAATAAACAATTAATAAAATAATGAATACAACCTGAATATGCAGCATTTAAAATATAGAATTAATTATCAATTTATTCTTGTATAATTATCAATGTAATAATAAGGAAAATACCATTGTACTTAAAAGAATATTTGAAATCGAAATTTTTGAACCAGATAATCCATATAATAAATCTACTATGCAGAAATAAACATATTTAAATTCATAAATTCATAAAACTATTATGCATGATAAACATAATATTCCTAAAACCCAAAACCACGGTGTCCTTAATTTCACGGAAATTATTTTCCAGAATACCAGTAATTTGAAATAAATAACAGTAAATATTTTGTGAAAACATAATATTTTATTTTTTTCAAAATATACAGTTCATCACAGTTGAAGGATTTTATATAAATCAATGAACAAAAATAATAGGAGTTAATATACATAAAATATATTATTAATATAAAACTCGTAAAGGTCGTGACATTATTAACATTTATAGTATACTTTATTCTTATCCTTTATAAAGTACAAGTAATGATCAATTACATATGACACTATATGTGTTAGGATCAATTCTACACAACATTATATGTATATGAGTCAATTCTGTGAAATATAGTAATTTTAAGAGTCATAGACTTAGAAAAATATTCAATACTTAAAATTAAATGTTTGACATCCAATAAAAATGTATGATTCAATTCCTTCGTTCGAAAGATAATTCCCACTATGGAAATTCCTACTATGAGATTTATTCATCACTTCAAAATATTTCTCGAACTTGTTCTATCCTGGCTGGGCTTTGAGGTGAAGTGGATATCTAATGTCATTAATTGTGTTACATCTTTCTCATACAGAATCAACATTAATGGGTTCCCTTCAGCGAGCATTAAACCATCAAGAGGCTTGAGACAAGGGTACCCCCAATCACTTTACCTCTTCATTCTGTTGGGAGATGACTTTTCTCATCTCATCCTGAAGGCAGTCAATCAAGGTGTTATCCATGGTGCTACGGTATGTAGAAATTCCCCCGGTCTCTCATCTCTTCATTGCATATGATATCCTCATTTTCACGTGTGCTACCCCACAAGAATGCAGTGCAGTGATGAATATCATCAATATGTATGAAAAGGCCTCTGGGAAACGTCTCAATGCTTTGAAATCAGAGTTATCATTCAGTAAAGGCATCCCACAAGCTAAGAGAAAAGATTTATAGCGAATGTGTGGGTTTCCGCTTCTTGATAAGCACCCCAAGTACCTTGGCCTCCCAACCCCGGTGGGTTGGTCGAAGAAACACATTTTTGGCGCAATTGTGGATAGGGTGGATAATATGATTGTATTTGGTCTAGAAGGAAGATTTCTAAGGCGGGAAAGGAAGTTCTCATGAAGTCAGTGGCCCAAACAATTTTGTCTTATGCAATGTCCTGTTTGAATTCCCAGAAACTCTCATGGATCAAATCCACTAACGGTTGGAAAATTTTTGGTGGGGCTCCCATGAGGGAAAACATATTTCCCATTTGATATCATGGGGGAAGCTATGTATTTTAATATTACATTGCGGCCTCAGCTTCCGTAATCTCAAATGGTTTAATGAGGCTCTTTTGGCTATGCAAGAATGGAGCCTTCTTTATCACCCAAATGCCATGTCCTCAAAGGTGATACGAGCTAAGTACATACCATACTCTGACTTCTTTCATTCCAAGCTGGGGCCATGAACATGTTTTTTGTGGAGAAGCATTTGGGGAGAAAAATCTCTCATTGATCTGGGCTGCGTGTGGAGAATTGCTGATGGGAATAATATTAACATTTGGAAGGATCCATGGATGAAAGATGGCGTCAGCCATAAGGATTCCTCAACGGTTGTTCCTAGTTAAGAAGATGCGAGTGTACACGATCTGCTCGATGACTCACTTGAGGACTGGGATCGGGAGAAGCATTGTTTCTGGTTTAACAAGGTGGATCTTCATCTCATCTTGAGTATCCCTCTCACACCAGGAATTGGCAATGACTAGATTTACTGGACTGGGGAACCTGATGGGAGATATTATCATTGTTCAGGTTACAAAATGAGGGTTCAAGGATTAGCCCAGGTCTCCACCGATAATCGGTGAAAATGCCTCTGGCCCCTCAACACTCCCCCTAATGTGAAATTTTTTTACTGGCAGGTCTGTATTGGGGTTCTTCCAAACCGTGATTTTCTAGTGCAGCGTCATTTGGAAGAGGATGACACTTTTCCTTTGTGCCTCCATGAAGTGTAATCCCCTTTGCATGGAATTAATTCTTGTAAGGGGTGTCGAAGTCTTGGAGGCTGGATTTTGGTATTTTCATTGATCGTTCAATTGGGTTGGTCCCAAACCTTACTTAATGGGTGTCTTCTCTTGAACCAAAGTGGTGGGGCTGATTTTCACATTTGTTTGGTTGGTTTGAACTCGATGGAATGAATGAATTTTACAAATGAAGGTGACCCCTGATCACTTGTGGGTGGATAGATCTTTAGAGTCAATGAATGGATGGAATTGATGTGATGAGGGGCATCCTTTGAGCCACACTCGATGAACATCTCCTATTTGGTCTCCCCCTTATAGATTCATAAAAATTATTAAAGATGCTGCTGTCTCTGCTCATTCAAGGGTCGGTATTGGACTCATTTCTCCTAGTAGTATTGGCTAGATTGTTGAATCTCAGTGTAGTGTAGTGCCTAACACATGGAGGCCTGTGGTGGCTGAGGCCTCAGCCATCCTCTAGGGTCTTCTTTTTTCCCGTTAAAAATGTTGGCCCAAGATTCTGGTGTAATTCGACAACCACGAAGTGTTGAACGCACTCTCAACAAAAGATGAGGATTCCCAGCCCTGAAGCCTCATCCTGAGGAATATCTGGCCCCTGGCCGCTGGATTCGATGGATGCAAATTTTCTTTTATCAAAATAGATGGTAATTTGAAAGCCCATCATTTGGATCGTTTGGGGAAATTTTGGGGTGATAATTGTTCGGTGAACTCATTCCCTGATTGGCTTTGTAATCTTGGTTTCCTTGATCAGTAATTTATATATTTTCCTTAAAAAAATTTAGAGAAATATCATAATATAAATTAAAATAATTTAAATAATTTAAATCAGTTAATTATTATATAAATAACTGATTGAAATTGTAATTAGTAAGACATAATAAATAGTGTGGGAATGATTAACTCCACTTCTCCCCAATTATTTGAAAGTTACATAACATAACATGAACATGAAATATTTCTCCCCATATATGTATGAATCCAGAAGAAAAGGATCATTAAATGAAATTTAATAATATAGATAATTTTAAGAGTAATAGGGCCTAAAATAATAAAAAAACATTATTATATTTATTAGTAAAATTTCATAAAACATAAACCTCTCTTTAAAAATTTAAACATACCCTCTGTAATTGAATGAAATAATATAGAAAAAAATAATGATATGATGAATAAAAAAACATATATATGAACTCAAAGTTAAATAATAATATATTAAAATTATAACCAGAATTGTTAGAATGCGTTATAAATATGAAAACATTGCATGCCCATGTTTATTTAAATGAAAATTATAATTGGATATATTTCCCCTTATATAGTCTTACAAAAATAATATCATCAAATTAACGAAATAATAAAATGATAAAAATTGTAAAATATCATACTAAATAAAACCATATCTCTAATAGAATGTTTGAAAAATTCTTATATAGTCCAGGTAGAGTGTCTTGCAAACTCCTCTTGAAAAAATATACTATATATACAAAGAAACATGCAAACATGTTAAATACTATTCAAATAATCAAAAAAAATAATGTACTTAATTAAAGAATACAACACTTAATGTTTACGCTAGTAGATTATATAATTTGTTAAAAAATGTATGATCTCTGGACATAAAAATAACCATATGTAATTCTCAATCCATAATACCATGAAAAAAATATAACTGTATTTGTGGTATTCATAAAGAAAATTATCTCACCAGTGAAAATAGAACAAATTTCATCCAATAAAAATTATGAAAGAACCATTGGGAACACATGATGTAGATTGTTAGACATTTTAACATTGAAAGAATATTTTGAAATAAATTCCATCATTTTACAATGGTTTTGTATAACATATATATAATAATAACATTATGATAGAATAAATAAACCACAATTAATGATTGAATGAATGTAAATAGTCTAATTTTTACTTATATTAATAACAATTTCCATATACATTTGGTAATTTCGAATAATAACCAATAAGTTTTCCTTTTTTCTTCTATATTCTAAATTGTTTTAGGAATATCATAGTTTAAATTCCAATAGTAAAATTATATTATTCATCCTGTATAATTAATAGCTCATCCTTATACTTCCCATTCTCATTTTTACATTTTCCAACTCATTGAATATTTATTTATTTAACTACTAAAGAATAAATTTTCAAAGGGTCATTATCATTTTCTAGTTTAAATTTTATTTATTTAATAATCCTTAGTTTTTCATTACATTAATTATAAAAAGAATTATTTTACATTAACTTTTATTTCATTGAATGAGATTCTTTTTTTCTATCATTACTTTGGGATTATACATACTGAAATCATTGTGCATCTTTTAATGTTCCTACATTTAATCAGTATTCAATTCAAAAATCTCATTTAGATCTTTATCATTCAGAATTCTACATCAAAATAATAATAGGAATATATTTTTAATTAGAATATTTATTAATATCTTTACTAATTTCTTTATTAATGAGGTATGTATTAGGATTATGCTTCTCACTTCTAGACTCTTCACATAAGATATAATTATATCTAAAACTCTACCTAGCTGGTGATGTTTTTTAATCTATTACATAATTCATTAATAATATTAAATATTCATCCTAAGAAAATTAATTTTTTTACATTTATTCTGACATTAAATCCATATAATACCATTATTTGGATTTACATAGTTTCTTATTCTTTCACAATTATAATTTTTCTTCTTACTTTGTTAATTTTTAGAACCATGTAATTTCAACATATGTCCTAGTATTCTCTTTTTTATACAAACATACCATCACAACTATCAGTATTATATGAAACTATATTATGATTAGAATAATAAAAGGATATAAATTAATCTAAAAAAAAATTAATTACCTTCTTATTTTAATTCACTTAATTATAGTCATTTATCATCTCAATATGTTGTTGTAACAATTATCTAATAAGTTTATACATTTATATTTAGAGATATTGTTCCATTAAAAAATTAATACATTTTAATGATGGGAATTACATAATTGATCTTGAAGATTTATATCGATCCTTAACTCATTCATCATGGTTTTCCAAATAGTACACATTATATTCACATTATTAGAAAACATGTTATGAATCTCACTAACAATTTAGTGGAAAATCATCACAATCTATTGAGATTCATTTAATTAAAAAATCAGAATTCTATGAAATATAGTTGTGCCTTATTGAGTGACATTTAATGTCCTCAAAATCCAAAAAATATTTGTACAAGAATAATTATGACATTAAATATATATAATATTAAAACTATAAAGAAAATTCATGAAATTTTAATTCAATACAAATTTATTAGCCTCATTACCAACCAAAATATCTATATCTTCTTTTATAAAATTTTAAGGTATAGTTGGGAGGTTTTGGTAATAAATACATATTGTTTTTTTAAAAATATTCAATTTTATCTACCGAATAACCATATTCACTTCCATCAAAATTACTTGTTCTAAGATGATTCAAATTTTCAGCCTCCTAAATGGTGATAAATAAAAATAAATCTACACCGTAAACTTATATGTCTACAATAAGGTAAGAGACACAATTATATACAAAGAGACTGTATACTAACACAAATTTTAATGATAACAGATTACAAAATAGTTGAAAATCATTACAAGTTTATGTTCTTATATCGAATGTGAATTTATTATCCATTATATTAGAAACTTTTAGTAAAAACAATGTAAAAAATTCCTAGTTTGATACCAATATTTTCACACCATCTAATTTCATGAAATTACCAAAGGGGTTAAATAATTAGATAAATACAAAAAATAATGTAGAATTTATTGAAATATATTGTTTAACAATCTAATAAAAAATAATCTAATATCTGATAATGTGATGTGTTTATATAGTAATGTAAAAAAACAAAGACCAATTTATTATAATATATTATATCCAAAAAACATAATATTATCATCAAACTATAAACTTATATATTAGTAATATCATCAATAGATATACTTTTTTTTAATGGGTGGGAAAATACCATGATTTTTAAAAATGGAGAATCACTAAAAATATTTATATGAGATTATACCTAACTGAGGTATTTATATAGAGTATCCTAAAAAAAATATTTTAATTGGTGAATATATAAACCAACATTTTATAAAATAGAATCCTTAAAACTAGTTTCATTTAAATAGAACCGGACACAAGTATTACAACACTGATTTTATGTTTGTTAAGTTGAACCAATAATACATTGTAATATAGTTATAACACAAGAAGGTGTTACAATAATAATAGGTCTAATATATGTAATAAAATATAAATAAATTTATGTTTATGGATTTTGTAGATGAGAATTTCGCTTTAATAAATTGAGCTTCTACCCTTCAAGGTGAAATAATATTGTTCATACATTATCATTTTTTAACTTCGGTATAAATATTGCAGATGGAGAACATTCGTCTTGAATGATATGACCATGAATACTTCAATTAATTAAGAAAATAATTTTTAATGAAAATCCATATTTTGTATAAACATTGAAAAAATAATATACCAATAATTATTCAATTATAAATGATGTCATCATATAGAAATACTCCATAATTTTTTCCATATTCTATAACAGAAAATAAAAATACAATTTTAATAATAATAATATTTCAAAAAACATCTTATATAGTAATTAATGATCCCAGAATAATTAATAAATTACTACTGTAATTAACAATCATTTAACCTGAAATATTAAACCCAATAGTCAATCTCAAATGATCATTTAATTTCCAAAAAATATTTTAAATCAAAATATTAAATATATATACTCGATATAAAAGTATGTTGTGAAAAAATAGACATCTCATAATCCATAACATCTAAAATTAATTATTCCGAAAAACAGAAGAGTCCTCAAATTTAAATATTAATATTGCGAATATATTGATCAAAACGTTTCAAATAATACAATATTTTTAAACATGATATAGTACCATTGATATGAATCTATTAGAGTCTATAAGTACTACTATTAAATATCATGTTCATCACAAACAATTCATTTTAAATGTTCAAGTTTTTTTACAATTTTAGATTCAATATATTTAAAATATATAAAATAAAACTCATAAAGGTAATTTAATTGTGAAAATTTCTCGCAGACAACATTTTTATTGGGAAATACTTCTAAATCATAATATTCATGAACCCATATTGAATTTGAAACAACTATGGAAGTGTAATATTAAATCCCATAAATCACTACAAGTGTAAGGGTCAATTTAAGAAAATAGAGTAAGATTAAGATTCAATAACATAGAAAAAAATTAATTCCACAAAATAAAATTTCAATCACACACTATTTAACATTATATTCAGTAAGTATATTGTGAACATATATTAATTTTAGAAATAACCAACCACAAGGCTAACTCCAACATTATTAAGAGTCTAGTTATTGGACCAAATTTCTTCCAAAAAATGACAAATTATATAACATGTTGTTGAGTAATATCAGCAATAACAATAAATAGAACAATATATAAATTAAAGTAACACTTCATTTCATACATTACATTTACATCATTTTAATGATAAAAAGTATGACACAAATAGGATTCAAGGCTTTAGTTTCTTGGTAAAACTATGATCATATATAACTTTAACAACACAAAACATAAATATTTATATAATTGTTTATTCTCTAGCATCTTATTACGCATTGAGTTATCCTTATTACACGTAATCACAAGAGGAAATTCATAAAAAATGGGTGAATTAAAATCCATGTAAAAGGATATGAACATGATATAATACAACATGAGGTGAGCATAATCATTATCATCATAACATAGTCATTGGATCAGAAACATGAAAATAAGAATTACTTAAAGGTAGAGAATGTGGCAATGCATAAAAATGAATCCTTATGTCTTAATGGTTAACTACCACACAAAGTTGTGAAAAAAATTGCATCATGTTGACACATCTTTAACATTAACTCATAAGATTCATTAAATTACCCAATGCATTTGGTGACTATCTATTTTCGGACACACTTATCACAACATAACATTTTCGTAGCACTATATAATTCAGGGAACACCCATCAAATCATAGCATTTACATTATCATGAATTACTAATAGAAAATATATCAATAATGAACATAAAACAACCCATTTAAATTAATTGGTTTCACTTTGTAAAACAATCATTCATAATCTTTGGGATCCCAAATGAAAGAGGGAATAACATTCATGACACAATAACCATCAACCATGAGTGAGAAGTAAAAAATGTGTTTTTGAAAGAAGTTTATGTTGGGAAAACATTTGTTTGACATGAATCCTATTGGAAAAAAATTATATCCCAGAATAGGTATGAAAATTATGAAGAAATTACTTTTGAGGCATAAACCTACATAAAATTTAGGGAACGAGGGAAAACCTGAAGAAACAAAGTCAAGTTTGAAAATTCCACATACATTGTATTTGAATTCTTTCTTCACATTAACATCGTGAATAATGAAAATTTATTAATTAATCAATAATTACATAACCTTATATACATTCAAATGATTAATTATAATCTTATTAAGTGATTTTATTAATTTATTTTAGGTTCTTTTAGATGCGTTATAGTGTAAATTTCATCGTTTAGGAGTGTTTGTTTTCTTAGCTTTCATGGAAGGCTCACAAGTACACCTAGTTTTATGTTTATGTAGAACATGGATAAACATAAAGAGTTAATATTATATGATATTAATGACGTCTCATGGGTTTAAATGATCTTATATAGAATTTTGTTACATACCATGTTGATGAATCATTTGATAAAATTTAATGATGACCGTTTTAGGTAATTTTGGGTGGTTCATGGATCACATTGAACATAATTTGTTTTATCATTTAGTACTATGTATAAATGTTATTTACAAAACAAATGTGGGATAAAACATAAATTTTACCATCTGTTTTCAACCATTTTATTTGTTTATTGACAACCATTAAGGCAATGAAGCAAAATGGAAGTTCATTACCCTCAACGTAGGTATATTTACGCATCACATCCAATAATTTCATTTACTTATAAAAGGATATATAGAGATTCCTTTAATGAATGATATTCCATTAACATGATAGAACACTAGTATATCAATCATACAAGAATTATCATGACATTTGGATTACAAAAGTAGAGGATTAGAGGTCAAATGAAATGAAATTTGGAAGGAGATTGAATGAAAAGTGATATAAGAATTAAATCTTGAATTATCCTCCCGAGATCCTCTTCAAGGAACCTATGTCTAGTCTTTTTATGAGATCAAGAGTTCATGGACATGGGGGAGGTGTTCGGAAAAAATTACGACATAATATTTAAATTTATTGAGTCTTGAGAGTTTTGAGGAAATGAGGTTATAAGGGGTGGTATTTATAGTGGAGTGGGGTGTTTTCTAATTATTTAATTAATTAGATTATTAATTTACCTCAAGAAAAAAATAGTGATGATTTTGTAAATAAATATAGTAAATATGGAATGTTTGTTCAAAACAATGTCTATTTACATCATCCTTGACTCTAGCATGATGCATAAATTCATTTATGAAGCATATGTTGTATATTATCGAATTTCACATTTCACCAAAATTATTGTATTTAGAAAAATTCCGAAAATCCACCATTACCATTTTTTATGGTTGGAATACAAAAATAAATTCAGTTTTATGAAAATAATTTTTTAAATAGAGTAATATAATTTTTAATTAATATTATATTTTGCTTGATATATTGATTTTTAAATTTAATAAAACTTTTCAAAGACATTGTACAATTAATTATGGTGTCATAAAATTGAAATATAATTATAAGACATCAAAAAATTGTTTATGAATACATATTATATAATCAAGTTTTCTTTAAAATTATTTTATTAATTATTAAATATTAATTACATCCAGAAAAAACAAAACTATAATATAATTATATCATATTGTCACTAGTAGGATGGATAAAGATTACTTATACTATCATTAGTAAGGTTACTATTCACATGATCAATTTACTATTCATAGGGATCATATTACTATTCATAAGGGTAACATTACTATTCGTAAGAGTATGTTACTATTCACAAAAAATTATATTTGTCTTATCAGACTCCAAATATATTAATGATCACAACGGTGTATGTCAGATTTTTAGAAATCAAAACATAAATGTGGAAAAAATTATTTTTAACTTCTAGTCTATAAAAATCACATGTTATTTATTATCATGTTGTGAAATTCTATTTCCTGATGTGGTTTTATGTGACATGATTATAAATATTGAAATATCTATTGATAAAACATCAGGTCATCACATTCGACCCCCTTTTAAAAAATTTCCCTCACAATTCTGTTTTACATAAACTGGTGAGGGTACATATCCTTCATCACCTCCTCTGGTTCCTAGGTTTCTTGTTCATAGTAATTGTTCATCTACATCTATTTGACAAGCTGGGTTGTCTTGTTTCATAGAACCTTATCTTTCTTTTCCAAAATCATTACATGATTATCCTCATAAGAGATATCATCTTGTAGCTATACCTCCTCGGATTTTAGTACATGTGAGTGATCTGGTATGTACTTCCATAGGAGTGATACATGACACACATCATGAACTAGAACCTTATATGATAGAATTGAAAATTTACAAGCTAGTTATCCTATGCACTTTAGGTTATCAAAGGGGAAAATTCACTTTCCTCTTTGCATCCATTTCATTCTAAACCATATGATAATATTCCATAGTGATATTCAAAGGAAGAATTTATCTCCAACGTCAAACTCCATGTCCCTTCAGTGGTAATCAACATAGATATTTCGTCGGAATTGATTAGACATGATATGTTGTTGGATGGATAGAAAATTTTCGGTCTTCTCTTCAACAATATCAAGTAAATTTAGATTTCTTTCTCAAACTTCATCCTAATATGTTGGATTTCTACATCAATTTTCATACATAGCTTCATTTGGAGCTATATGAACGTTCGAGTAGAAGCTATTGTTGAATGAGAAGTCAACCAATGAGAGATACTGATCACATCCACCATTGAATTACAATGATCAGGATTATATCATATATTTAAGCATCTGAATAGTCTTTTCATATTGGAAATCAGTTTTAGGGTGATATGCCATGTTAAAATTCAATTCATTAGTCAATGAATGATCGAGGCTCCTCTAGAATATAGATTTCAACCTTGGATCACAATCATAGTCAATTGATATTGGAACCACATGTAACCTCACAACATCCTTTATATATATCATTAAAATTTATTCAGGGGATATATCTTCCCAAATAGCAATAATGTGGGTAGTCTTTGGGTGTTAGTCCACCACACCCCATAACAAATTATTTACCTCGGATTTTTCTAGAGTCCTATGACAAAATACATAGTTATATGCTCCCATTTCTATATGGGTATTGGCAGTGGTTGCATTATCCCTTTGAAATTTTCTCACCATTCATTAACATTATGACATATCTCGAACCTTGATATATATTCTACAATCTCTTTCCTCATGTTGTCCCACCAGAAGTGTTCTCGGAGATCATGGTACATATTGGTTAAAATAAAATGGATAAAGAAATGCCAGATATGTTCATTATCAAATAGATCCTTCATTATCCCATGTGATTAAGGAAAACAAAGACACATTCCAAACTAAATCACACCATCATTGTCGATATACACCTCATGAATCATCCCTTCCATTACTGCATTCACGTTCTTTTGAATCTCCGGATCATCCCTTTGTGACTCACAATCCTTCCCTTGGATATACGGTTATGAAATCATATGGCTATGGTAGGATTTATACTCTAATATTATGATTTTCAAATCTATCCCTCACATATTGATGAAGTTAAGGTCTTTCTCAATCCACAACATGGATATAGTTGGATGTTATTTTCTACTAAGAGAATCAGGTAACATATTCTTCTTTCCATGATGATTGTGAATTGAGAAATCATATTATTTGACTATCTCTAACCATATCCTTGGATGCATGTTTATCTCTTTTTGTGTGAATATATACTTTAGTGTCTATTTATCAGTAAATATATCACACTTCTCACTATAGAAGTAGTTCATATATATTTTCAAAGCAAAAAAATGAAATCTTTTTTCTCCAGATCAGTCATCCGGTACTTCTACTCATGGATCCCCAACTGTCACAAGGCATTGGATATGAAATTATTATTTTTCATGAATAAAAACACATGAATTCTTTTAATCATCATTATATATCACAAAACATTATCCACATTCATGAGTTTAGGTGCAGTGATCAGCCTTCTCTTTCGATCATTGAATCATTTCTCACATTCCTTCGTACATACATACTTTACCCCTTTCCTTGTAAACATAGTTAGTGGGCTTCAAAATAATGGATAGATTCCTAAAAAACATTGGTAGAACCCATATTATCCCAGAAAACTATGGATTTATTTAACAATAGAGGGTATGGGCCATTCCTAATGGACTTTGTTTTGAAGTGTCCAAATAAATTCCCTCAATTATGATCACATATCCGAAGAACGAGACTCGCTACATCCAAAATTGACACATGCTATACTTAGTGTACAAATTATCAATTCCCAATTTTAGTAATAGAAGACTTATATTTACTTAATGTTACACATTTCTCTTGTAGTAGATGAGAATATCATCAACAAACACTACCATAAAATTTTTGAGGTAATTTCTAATGACTCTATTTATATAGTCAATGAATATTTCAAGGTAATTAGTATGTTCGAAGGGAATCGCAAAAAATTCATAATTCCCATACCATGTACAACAGTATGTCTTCTAAATATATACCTTTATCACCTTTAATTGATTATATCTAGAATGGAGATCCCCCTTGGAGATGAAAGGAGAGCCTCTTAACTGATCAAACAAATTCATCAATCCGTATAAAAGGATACTTGTTATTTATTTTTATCTCGTTGAGATCCGGATAATCGATACAAAGCCGCATTGTTCTTTCATTCTTCATGAAAATGATCACAAGTGCACCCCACGGTGATAAACTAAGTCATATGAACACTTTATCCAAATGAACTTTTTGTTGTTTCTTTAACTCATCCAGTTTGATAGGAGGTATCATATAGGGTAACACGGAGATAGGAGTAGCTCTAGGTATGATTTATATTGATAAATCTACCTCATTATCTATGGATTGTCCAGGTAATGCTTGGGTAAATACATTACAGTATTATCTCACGATGGTCATTTCAGCTAGATTGATACTTTCCTTTTACCCACCCATTTGAGAGACGTATGTTTTCTCAATGGAAATAATCACACACACAGTTGAAGGATTTCACATGGGAGATTCCTAATATTCCTTGAAATTGTAGAGGATCATGGGATAGTTCGGAATACGAAATGATATTTCCTTTTCCTGATAGTATATATGTGCCATATATAATGAAACCCAGCCCATTCCCATTATACCATCGAATTCCAAAATGGGGAAGCATTATGATGTTTTCAAGAAGAATATTCCAACATTGACTAATAGGATAATTGTACAACACTCAGGTTGCAAATATTTAAACACTAGGTGTTTTGAAAAATATCTCTACTTCATGGAATCAGGGCATTGAAACAATAGTTCAATCAAACATTCGAGATATAAAGGAATAAATAGAACCATAATCAAAAAATAATTTTCCCATTATTGAGTGAATAGGAAGTTTACCTTTTATGACATCAGTTTCTTTCTCAACTTCTGTAGTGGTGATGTAATAATACTTCGCTTGATCATTTTCCTTCGAGGGCTTATGACATTGAAAACCCTTAAGAACTCGAGGTTTAGTGTATTGAACTACATAATTCCCTTTCTCCCAACAATTGTTGAATTGGAAAATCAGTGGTTGTCTACCATCCTCCACCACATTCAGCATCCTTCTCATGTCATTTCAATACTCATGGGATTTTTGTCTTTCTCTCCCACACATAAATCATTTTTCAATATCTTTGAGGTTTTTCCATGGGTGCTTCCTCAATCATTTTTGACATGTGGGTAGTTGAGTTTTCTTTCCACATTTCTCATTAGATCAACCGACATGAAACTCCATCGTTCGGTTCATATCACTTTATATGTGGTACAATTCTCTAAACTCTATATCCACATTTAGAGAACATTGAAAACTTCTTCATAACTCCAAAATTCTATAATTTCAATACCCTTTCGAAGGATTTGTTTTAATCAACTAAATAATCTATCAATTTTTATATAATTGATGAATAAAAATCCCAAATAGTTCATGAAAGGCCTTGGGAAATTTTCTTCGTAGGCCGTGATAGATTCTATATCTTTTAGATTTAGATCTATGAATTCTCTCACGGTATTAGTTTTCAGTGTTCATTGAAAATACATGTTAAGAAACATTATATTAAATTATTCCTAGACCATCTCTCTAATTTATTCTCTCATATGGTTGTTAATAATTAATGCCCACCATTGGTCGGCCACTCCATTGAGACGATAAATGGACATAGTCACCTTCTCTATCTCAGAATTATGAAGAACAGAAAAGATCATTTCAAATGAGTTGACCCACAATTATGCAATTAGTGGATTAGATGATCCAATAAACATCTATGATAATTTACTCATTAATACTCGACAACTAGTTTCTCCCTCTTATTATAAGGAGTACGTTCCACATTATTTGCGTAATTATTTATAAGTAGAGACAACTAGATAATCATCCCCATGAAGATTTTACAAGTACCTCCCAATGAATTGGGGATGTCATTCGAGAAATCATTGTGTTTTCCCTCGTAGTGGTAGTTGGCCCTATTTCTCTTATTTCCAACCAATTTATATAATAGAAAAGGTTAGAACAAAAGAGAAGTCAATTAGTCATGAATAATTTATTAAATAGTTCAGTTAACACTAAATTCAAATCTTATAGGATCCATATGTTTAGAAAACCATCATAGGTTCATATATATTCTTTGTCTGATACTAATGGTTTTCACTTTGGTTCGATAATATTAATTCCCAAACACAATTAATTGTCCTCTAATACAAACTATAGATACCCCACTTTT
The DNA here is from genome assembly GCA_963277665.1 of Viscum album. NCBI lineage: Eukaryota > Viridiplantae > Streptophyta > Magnoliopsida > Santalales > Viscaceae > Viscum > Viscum album. The sequence goes on along the minus strand of OY728163.1, from coordinate 1,795,447,653 downwards.
CATACATTACATTTACATCATTTTAACTACAAGCAACAAAAAAATTATAAAATAAGGATCTAAATGTTTAGTGTCATGGGGAAACTATTACTTTAAATAACCATTACAACATTAAACCTAAAGATTTATATAATTTACTATTCTCTAGCTTCTTATCGGCACTTGAGTTATCCTTATTAGACATAGTAACCTAATGATATACTTAAAAAGTGGTGATATAAAATCATAAAATGAGGATAAGAACACAAGACAATAAAAAATTGGGTGGTCATAATAATTTTCATCATATAATAGTAATAGGATCATAAACATGATATGAAGAATTAATAAAATTATTTGAAAGTGGAAATTCATAAAAATAAAAGAGGGGATAAGAATCATGATACAAGAAACCTTCTCCTTGATTGATAAGTAAATGGTTTGTTTTTGAATTAAGAGTTTATTTGGGAAACATTATTTCTGAAATAAAATCTTGTGGGAAACATGTATTTCCAAATAATAGTGAGATAATTATGAAGGAATGATTTTTAAGGAAGAACCATAATTAAAATAGAGTGAACATGGGAAAACGGGAAGAAAGAAAGTTGTTTTTAAGAATTCCCCTTACCTTGTATCTGAAGAGATTCATAAAATTTATGTAATTATTAATGAAATTAGATTCATTATTTAACAATTAAATAACCTCTTATATATGAACATTATTCATTATGTTTTTATTAATGATTTTATTTTCATTTTCTGAGTTTTATATTTAATTTTATCATTCAAAAGTGTTCGTTTTATTAGTTTTCATGGATGGTTCACTTGTACACATGAATGGTTGTTTTTTTAGAACATGGATAGAAATAAAGAATTGATATTGCATTTTATAAATAATATATCCAGAGTTTAAATAATCTTATAATTAATTTTTTATATACCATGAGGTTGAATCATTAGATAAATTTTAATGATGATCAATTTAGTTTAATTGGGTGATTTCTAGACCTCAATAAACATGCTTTGATTAATCATTTAGTACTGTGAAAAAACATTATTTGTAGAACATAAAAAGGGATAAAAGATATATATTAAATTCATTTTCAACAATTTAATGGTTTTATTTATTTAATTTATGCCTTTGAAGGAAAATGGAAATGTGTCACCTTTTAAATGGGTAAATTAACACATCACAGATGACCATTTCATTTTTTATCAAAGAATATAGGGGGATAAGACTAATGAATAATATTCTTTTACCAAGATAAAATATAATTATATAAATCAAAATAGAGTTATCCTGACAATTATATTAGATATGTTGAGGATAAATGAAGAAAAGAACTGAAATTTGAAAGGAAATTATAAGAAAAGAGAGAGGAATTACCTCTTGAATTTTCCTCTTGAGATCCCTCCCAAGGCATATATAACTTGTCTTTTGATGAGGCCAAGTGATCCTAGACATGTTTAAGGGTCTAGGGAAGTTATGTGGATTAAATTTGGTCATGTATCGAATCACGAGAGGTGTGAGGAAATGAGTTTGTGAGGGGTAGTATTTATTGTGGTGGGGACACATGTTTCCTCACTATTTAATTCCTTAGATCATTAATTTCCCTCAATAAAACAAATATGGATGATTCAATGAGAAAATAAAGGGAATAGTGAATGTAAGTTTGAACCAATGTCCATTTACATTACCAATGACTCAATTATGATTTATAAATTAATTTATATAGTTTATTTTGTAAATTACCAAAATTCACAAGACACCAAAAATTTATGTACTTTATAAAAATCTCAAAAAGTTACCCTAACCAATTTTAGACATGTATAATTCAAAAATTAACTCACCTTTTATAACAATTCTCTACATATGAGTATTTTAATTTTTATTTAAAATCATAATTTACTTGGAAAATACATATTTAAAAATTAAAACCACTTTTTAAAACACTTTTAAAAATTAATTTATGCATCATAAAATTATAATATAATCATAAGACATCAAAATAATTAATACATTTTTTGAAAATTAATTTTATTTTAAATTATTATATTACTTATTTCATATTAACGAGATATAAAAATACCAACACTATAATATAATTATGTCATATTATCACTGGTTTGATGCATAAATTTAATTTATACTATCATTGGTATGGTTCTTATTCACATGGGAGGATTGCTCCTCCAGACAGATGAGACCTTCTATCGATACTTTTGAAAAGTTTGTTTTTTCCTCTTGGGATCTTATAGAATGGGAGACCGTCAGGTTGCTGGACAGGAAACATATTATGAATCGTTTTAAGTCGGAAGAGGACTTCAACAGGGCATGGTCAAGAGCTCATTGCAGTTGCAATGGTATTCAGTTCTTCAATCTTTGATGGTATTTTGACTTTCATATAAAATGGGATTCGCCTTCAGCAGTGGTCTGGGTCAAATTACCTAATCTCCCCTTACCTTTTCAGAATCCCTCTGTTATAATAATTTTGGGTAATCTTGTAGGTATATATATGTGTGCGGATATCCGAATTGAAGCAGTGTGTCATCCGATTAACCCTCGTGTATGTGTTAAGGTTGATTCTTCAAGGTTTATATTTGAGTTTGTTTGGATTAAAATTAGTGAGGAATACATGTTTAATCAATGGGTTATTTATGAGAAATGTTATGATTTTTTCTTGACTTATAATCGTTTTGGACTTCTTCTGGAGAGATGTCAAAGAGCTTCATCAACACAGGTGATGAAGCCTCAGTGTTGGGAGTACCGGGATTTGTTTAGAAGGGAGGATGTAGTGGGGAAAACCCCTGTGAACCAACCAATGGTGGGTCTGGAGTTGAGGACAACTAATGTTGAGGGGGGAAATTGGGGTCCCTAGCCATTGGGTGCTTTGGTCTAGAAGACGGTAGAAGGGGTTGTCAAGGGTTCTGATAGGAATTGGGTTAGATCATCCTTGATGGATGTTATGATGACTCAATGAAATCCAGAGGTGCCTGATGCAGCCAAGAGACAAAGATAGGAGAATTCTAGCATTCAGAGCTCTCAGAAGAATGGTGACCCATCTATTAGGGTGAATTTGGGGGATCATCATCTGATTGATTTTATGGAGATGAGGGAACATAGGCAGGAAAGTGAAAAAGGTGCCTCGGCAGTGGAATTTGGAATAATTAGGAGATACCAGGATAGTGGGGGACTGGGTATCTCACCTATGACTTTTCTTTCTTTGAGTAACAGGTTCCAGGGACTTGCTGAGGAGGGTTTGAATTCTGTTCCAATGGAGCAGGATGAATCATTTGAGGTCAGTATAAGGGATTTTGTGGTAGGTGAATTTGACCCGGAGGATTCCTGTAATGTTATAGAGGAATCCACTATGGTGAATACCATTTATCAGCAGTGAAAATCTACCGACTTGGGGAATGTTGGTGAGGGGAAAGGAAAAGGATCATTTAAAGATGATGTCGTCATGGGAATCTATCTGACTGTGATTGACTACAACACGCCTGATCAGAGTAGAGAAAGAAATGATGAGGGAAAGGAATCAACCTCAAATAGTATCGTTGGGAGGAAGGGGATTCTTTCCAGGTGTGACAAGGATAATAGAGGTGGTATGGTAAATATCTCATTCAGTGATATAGTGCAAGGTGGAGATAGAACTAGGACTGAGGATGGAGGAGTTTCATCTGATACTCCAAAAATAAAAGGCAAAAAGGATTACTCCTATCTGCCTCGATCGTTGTGCAATAGAGCCTCCTTTAAGCGAGATCATGGGTAACCCTGTCTTTTAAACAAGGAAGCATATCCAAACAAGATGGTCTTGGAAGAATAATTTTGGATGATGTGAGGCGGGACTATAATGGTGATTTCATGAGGTGTTTTAATCTGGCTTTTGAATGGGGAATGACCACCGCGGAGGAGGACTTTTGTGATGGTTACGATGATGGGTATAGAGATTATGGTTTTTAGTTTTTGTTGGTATCTCTGGGTGTTTTTTTCTACTTCGGATTGGATGTGTTTTTTGGGCTTGAAACTGACTTCAGGTTTCTCCCTTTTCCTAAAAGTGTTTGGAAATTAATAACAAAGTATTAAAGGGCTATTCACATGGCTGGTTTAGTGTTCATAAGGGTCATATTACTATTCATATGGGTAACCGTACAATTCATAAGTGTATTTTAATATTCACCAAAAAGTATTTTTGTCATATCATACACAAACCATCCTACTGATCACAACCATGTATGTTATATTTTTTTAATTCAAAACACAGAAGTAGAAAAATTATGTTTAACAGCTCGTCTATAAAAGTCACATTGTATTTAATATCATGACATGGAATTATGTTTCCTAATGTGGACTTATTTGACATGGATGTAAGATGTATATTTCAATTTATGAGGCATTAGGTCGTTACATAAAAATATGATAGAAATATTAATTATCAAATCACAATAGACATAGTTGAAACCAGCCACTATATTTTCTCAATCTTTTTGGTAATTACAAAACCAAATACCCCTTTTTTAAGAAAAAATATAATGTCATATGATAGGAAAAAAATAATCAATATACATATAAATGAAATAGTTCATAATATATTAAATATAATAATTTCCCTAATAATAAATTTCTCAAAACCTAACCATCTCTAAAAAATATACAACTTCTCTAACAATTTTTTTTACAATGTAATGAAAAAAAAGGTTTCATGAAAAAAAAATCATTCATAATATCTATTTGTTAAATAATAATATATAAAACGTATATTTTTAATTATTATACATAAATATAAAACTAAAACCATTTCGTCATCATTTAGTTCTAGAGAAACAATTTAAAAGGATAATTACCCCTTAATTTATTCCTACCAAAATAAACTACTCAAATTTATAAATAATTAAAAAATTTAAAATAATAAAAGATCACATTTAATGAAACATACTATCCTCTAGAAGAATAAATTATCTAGGAAAAAATTAATGAAATATTCTATGTACATCACCATGTGAAGTAACATGAAAAATGTGTAAATAAAATAATCAGGAGACATGAAAACATGTCAAATACTATTCAATGTATAAACAAATGAATTAAATAATTGAGAAGTTAAATTATTTATTGGTAAACAATATAAAAGAATATAGAACATATAATCTATATATTAAAAAATTTAAACATATATAAATCCTATTTATACAGAATATGAAATAATATATGAATGAATGCTAGTTGTTCATAATCCAGATAATCATTCACCAGAATATAAACTGGATTTCACCAAATCAGTTTCTAGAATAAAAATTCAGAATCCCATACTATATAATGATTAAAATTATAACATTGAATTTATAATAAAAAATAATTTAATTCTTATGACCATGTTATTGAATAAAATACAAATAACTATCACTTTTATAAATAAAAATAGAAAGAATAAAAATAAAACATGCAATAGAATAATGACCTTTAGTTTTATTACTGAAAAACTGCCACCTATAAATCTATTGTATTATCCCATTATAAATAATATATTTTTAATATATTATTGAATGAAATTAAAATATAATAAAATAATTCAATGTTTCACATGTAATTAATAAATTTAACAGTTATTCCTATAAAAAATATACATAATCATTATATTTCACATTATCCTTTTTTTACAACTTATAAATAATCAAACGATTCATCTTTAGTACATGAAGAAGAATATTTCATGAAGACAATTTATTTTTTCCCATTTTTTAAATTTTATAATTTGTAACATTTAATTTATCATAATATTCTCATACTAAAAAAATTATTTCTTTCACATTTTCATTTTCTATAACGATATTATTCTTTTCCATTTTTTCTCTATTGTGATCCTTATAGAAAAACATATATATCAATGAATTATATTCAATTTAATCATTATACATATAAAAAAATATAATTTAACTATTTTGAATTTTATTTTTCATAGTAGTAATCATTTACGAAATAATTATAGAAATCCTAATTCTTATCACCGACCTTACACATATTTGTATCAATTATATAATGATTTTAAGAATCCTTTTCATTTTAAAACTCTTTACTCTAGAAGAAAATTTTTATGTAACCCCCAATAATATCTAATGGTTCTTATTACAATTTTTTATTACTACCCCATAATCTTTTATCATCATGCATTCGTATTTCGTATGACTATTCTTCTTACATTCGAATAATCTAATGTCATAATTTTTATTTCTATTATAACCATTCCTTTTAAAACATTTCATTTACGTATTCCTCTATTTATTCTTAGAAACTTGTTTTTATAATTAATTCACCGTATAAACATTCAAATATGACTAAAATCATCAAATTTCTTACTATTAGAAGAACAAAACCAATCTTCAGAATAAACGAATGATATATATTTTGTTTAATTAAAATTAACTCCACTATTGTTATCTTTTATTTAATTATAAATATTCTAAAAATTATGATCATACTAAAAAAATAATATAATATGTTTATCCTTGGTATATTTTGAAGTTTAATTTAGTTCATAAATCAATACCTTCTTAGAATGACACATCATAGGTAGATCATGAATATTTTTTTTGTCACCACTTTATTATCTATGGTCTCACCAACATTAAAAATGTTATTAAAAATCATATTAATATAGTTCAACATATCAGTAACACAATCATGATAAAAAACTATGAAAAATTGAAATTTAGACAAGTGAATTCTAATACTAGTTTTCTAAAATTTAGTTGTTCCCATTCGAGGGACTTCAAATATCCTAAAAATTTCAGAATTAGTATTAGAATAAGAAATATGAATATAACCATTTCTCAGAAAATAACTATAATAAAATTCACATCTATATATTTAAAATCATATTTACAATAATTATTAAAAACTAGAGATTCCATCGCAACAACTATAAATTTGTATGTGCTATATGGATGGTCCCATACTCAATGTAAATATTCATTAAAAATAATTATATTTTTTAATTCGAATAAAAATATTCATTTCATCATAAATGAGGTTTTCTAAGAGGATCCAAATTTGAATCCTCTATACTTTTCAGGAATATAAAAATATCATCCCCCTAAAATATTAATCCTAATATTTGGTAACATACAAAAATAAATAAAAAGATATAATTTAATATATCCAACTATAAATATATCTAATTAAAACATAAAGAAAAAATGTATATGTTTAGGTTATGATAGAAACAAATATGTAACAATATTGTAGAGAACAAGATTAATAAAAAATCCTAATAGGGCTTTCATTTTTCCTAAATTCCAGGTCTCATCTACAGTAATGACTAGAAAAGAGGGTTGTGAATTTTAAATCATAAATATTTAGAGTAATATTGAAATATAATACGTAATGTGGTGAAATATAAGATTAAATAATTCAACATTATAAATTATATAATTTGATAGTTTGAAGAGTTTAATAAATTAATTGAACAACCGAAAAACTATATATTAGTTTAGAATTTAATGATCCGATGTCTAATCATGAAACACATGAACAATATAGTATGTAAAAGAACCACATATATATATATATATTCAATTTTATAATATATTTTAAAAAATAATTCATTTCCATAGAGTATGACACCTTAAACTAATATTTCTATAAAATCATACATATCATTGAATCCAAACATTTTGGAGATGAATACATAATCATAGGGTCTTTTAATCTCTATTAGAATTTAAACCATCATAATAAATTCTATTGGTATGGTGGGTAGAACTAATAGTATATTTTAGTGGTATTATTACATGTGAATATGTATTAATGAAGTATATACAACTCAGGACAAGAAAAACACAAAAATTATCTCCAAATGGCAGCTGTATTTGGATCATTGGCATAAAAACGGATCTTCATCCCCTCAAGATATAAAAATTTTGTTCGAACATTCAAATCGTGGTTTATCAATTTATTATAGTTTTTAAATAACAAAAAAAAATTTAATGATAAAATCGTCAATACATATCTTATTTAATTAACTCCATTATATATATAATTTCTAATGTCTAAAATCCAAGATTTAACTCCACATAAATAATTATTTAATTTGAAATGATAAATTCAAATTGAAAATATATTTAATTTCCCTAGGATTCTATATAAATAAAAAATTGTAAAACCATAATAATAATAATCATAGTCATTCAATATGACATAAAATATATCTTGAATAATTTAAATATAATTAATGAATATACTTATTCATTAATCACAATGATTATTAAAAATTAATATGTGAAAATATCCTTAAACATTAAAATAATATTTTATTTCAAAATATGAAATCGATATAATTCTTGAAATATATATACATATATATAATTTCTAGAATAAACATAGTAAAATATATAACTATTTAAATCATATAAGTCTAACACATACAGGAGACCTAAATTTCAAAATTCTATAGTTCTCAATTTATGATAAATGCTCTGGAAATAAAACTAAAAACATGAAGCATGTAAAAGAGACCATGATATCAAATCATAAGACCAATCAATTACATTGAAAAAAATATCATGTTTCATTATCCCACATGTAATTACCCATGAATTTTAAAAAAAACATTCATTCCCTTTATAAAAATGTGTTGATGAAATTTGAAATATGAAATAACAAAAAAAATTAATCCAATACATCTTCTAAATGATTATGATAAAAAGAATAAAACACAAGGTCGATAAAAATATTATAATCTGATATAAGAACAAAAAAATCGGATAATAAATACTTATCAATGTAAAATAGAGTTTTTTTAAAAAATAAAAATTCATTTAAATATTGAATTTTCATTAAAAAAGAAATTTCAAAGTATAATAATTATAATTTAGAAAAATGAATATCAATATTAAATTTTAAATTTTATAATTATCTTAGAGTATTGTCATGAATTTTTTCTAAAATAACTAATTTTTTGTTGTGTATATAAAATGTTGTAGATGACCTCGGGCTCCACAAATTATGCCCTCCTTACATCTTTGATGTCTTTAATCCATTTTCATGTTGTTTTTTCATAAGTGTACTTACTTTTTATTTTATAAATAAAATTTCATGTTGATGATTGTGTATATTGAATATATCGATTTTTTCAGATTAATTACATTATATTAACCCATGAATGACATAAGTGTTTATGAAACTATTTTTATAAAAAATAATTTTTTTTCATAATTAATAAAAACAATTCAAAAATAATATGATGATTTTATAGAAACTATGTTTTACATTTTTGAAACTCATGTAATATTTTATGATTATATTTTTTTATCTTATTACTTTAAATATTAGTTTTTAAAATGTTATGAAATGAAATAAAAAAATAAATTTAATATTTTAGATCAATATATTTATATATAAATTTATAAATCCAAAAATTATAACAATAAAAATGATATTACTAAAACAAATTATTGACAATTATAATATTGAAATTGTTATTTTGAATGTACTATTTTATTAATGTTGTGTATTTTTTTCTAATAAAATAAATTGAAATATTTTAAATAATGAACAAAATATTTCTTTAAACTAATATCTAATGATATTAAAATAAATTTAATTTTTACTTAATTGTAAATAATTATAATGACATATAATTGCAAAACCGTCATTTTAACAAAGTAAACATTATATATATAATTTTTTTTATTTAAATTTTTTTTCTATTATATAAAATAAAAATTAGATTAAATAAAGATTAAATTTATGTTCATAAAACATAAATATTATAGCGTGGGTAAATCTTTTATGATTAGTTAAAGATAATTCACTTGGGAAAAACTAGTTATCCCTGTAGAAACTAAATAGTTAAAAGAAACAAATGAGAAAATAACATCAAAGATGATTATAAGGTGGTAGGAAATATATTTTGGAGGGTTTTATACCCAATATGACCCAAAAACATCATTATTACAAAATTTTGGAGTAATTTAACAATTAATTGTGTAAATATATAATTGAAAAGTAAAGGGTATTCATAAAGGGTCTCTTTTATTCACTTATAATTGGGAGTCCCCTGCACTATATCAAAGATTCAATTTCCCTTTTAAAAATATTTAAATCCCTAAAAATATTTCTCTCCTCAAATTGCCTCATATTTCATAAATACATTGGTAACTATAAGAGATTTTATGTCCTTCAATTATAAATATTCCATCAAGATTATATTCAATGTCACTACATATTATTACTAATTCCAGAAATTTTATTCATAATCGTTATAGTATAAACCAACCATAACCATATTAATATAATGGAATAAATTTAATTATTATACTAAATTTTTATTATATAAATTAATCATCAATTATTTATTCCTTCCAATCCACTAAGAGAAGGAATAAAATGTCTATCAGGAATTAAGTGGACTACTGGTTCTATGTAACGACTTCTTCAATTTTTCACTACAACTTATCATCATAGGATATAAAAATGGAATTAAATAATTATTACGATATATATAATATAAATACTTTTATAAATAGATGAATTATAATATACCTTTATTCCCTCTCATTGGATGGAAATTAAAACACTAACCACACAATGTTCGGACTACCACCTCCACGAAGTAACATTTTTTATTTTTCAAATTGATTTTCATTATACAGCCCACTATCATAAAATAAAGTTCATTATCATAAAAAACTAATTATAAAATTATTATTCTAAAATTATTTTATTATACACTTATTCAGCCGTACTAATCCATCAATTTATATAATGTTCTCGTTTGGTTCAGTTTAACGACTAATATGAACTAATCTATAAAACTATATAATAGATGACTATGATAACATAAATAAATGTATAATTATAAGTTAATAATAATATAATGATATTTTATTATAAAATAATTTATAATTAGTTATTTCACATAATATTAAAATTTCAGTTTCGATCTACAAAATTGCTCCAATATATTGAAACATTTTCTATTTTTACGAAAAATAAAATGCATAGGAAAAAAATATAAAAAACTAAATTAAATACATTAATAAATTGGGAATATTAAACTAATTATATATGATAATTCAACTTAATAATTTCTCTAATAATGATTATTTTTATTATTCAACAGTTAGGTGCATTTTCAGAGTGAATCAAAACCATGTTAAGGGTGTGTGTTAACACAATTTTTTCCATTGGGTTTTAATAATTCTTATTTAAATATATTATTTTATTATTGTTTTATTAAGAATAATAAATTATTTTCATTATATATTAAAATTACATTATAGTGATACAGAAATATTGATCTTCACTTCCTTATGATATTAATCTTATCTTAATGATTTTTTTACTTCAAATGAGTCTTTGGTATAAATTAATTTTTCACTATATTTTCTTCCAATTTTAAATAAATTTACTCATAAATATTAATATAATTCTTATTTTTTATTTTATAATTTATTATCATTGATGGTATTTTATGTCCCATGACCTGAACCAAGCCACGAATCATGCCACAACAACCCCAAGCCTGCCTCCATATACGTGCAGTTGATATATGCACTGAAGTCATAAAAAACTCGGGGAGGACTTTTAAAAAATAAAATTACACATGAAAATTAATGAAAAATTAAAGAGCTAATGAATAAAATATGAAACACTACTGTTATGTAAACCTAGCATGCAATAATATCTATGAAATAAAAAATGAATGATTCTGTAAGATGAAAATTAAAAGGGAAATAAATACAATCCCACTATAAATTTATACTAATCTAATAGAAAACAAGAAAAGTAAACAACTGAGAGAGACCGTTTCCATAATCCCATGCTATGACCACTATATTTGGACCAAACACCCATTATCCCTACGATCCAATGAAATAATTGAAATCATGATTTTCATCTACATAAGAAAAGATATGTGTAGACAAAAAACATTCTAGGGTGAGTATATACATAAAAAATATGAAACACATAATTCATAAAGGGGAGAAGTAAGAGATACAATAGGAATGGAAATATATTAGATAGAATATATAGTCAAAGAGAGTATCTCATCCCAACCAATAGTACAAGTTACCTCTTGAAAAACTAAGCGGATAACCATAATGACTATCAATTATTTGTGACTTATAGCAAGAGAATATACTCATCGAACCATGAGATGCTGAACACATAAAGAACATGGAATATCTCTTTCGTCTTATCCACTGTTGGAAGTAGAGTAACCAAAAATACAAGGTGTGGATACAAAACAATATATATATATATATATATATATATATATGCTTAGTTAAAGAATATAAAACAATATAATAATGGGTTATCTATCCAAAATATCAGCCTATGAAGAAGAGTAGCCAACAGTTCAAATTTTACATCAATTATGCACATCATCTCACGTGTCTACCAAAATTTAATCGTATAAATTTATCCATTATTCATTACTATATAGAATAGTTGAGTGGCGAAATAGTCAATTCAGATGACCCACTCCCTAGTATGTTAAGAAGTTCCAATCTATAATGAATTTTTATAGGAACCACAACCATGCAGATGAGGGGTTCCAATCTAGTGTCACAAGGACTCCCGACCTACACTTATAGGGGGTTCCACTCAGTATGGATGAAGATCTTACCCCACGATAATGGGAGTTACACACTATTGTCAGTGAACCACACCCAAATATGACATGGGAGGTCCACTAAAGTCATCATGGAACCACACATTATTTTATAGGGAGGTTCAACGTGGATGTTTAGGACATATACCCTGGTAAAACATGGGATTCCACACTAGTCCTAGAGGAAATTCCCCAACCATGAAGTGGGTTCCCTTCAGAAGGTTTCTATAGTGTAATAACACCCATACTGATGGGTGGGATTCACTATTGACAATAGAGATATCTAATTTCAAGCTCTACGAGAGGGTTCAAGATAGTAGTCCTAGGTGATTTTGGCTAATCACATCACTCATTAAACATTACCTAACTAAGATTCTTGCAACGAACATTCTCATTGTGTATAACAAGTCCCAACTGAGGCCACCATCATGTTTTACATGAAAAATAAGTGAGGATATGATTACCTCATACCAAATATATGAGTTCAAATGATGGAGATATAGATGATTAAACTATCCACAAATGGAACTAGGGGTACACGTCATCTGAAAGGAACGACAAAGTGTGTGGTCCCACTCCACTTGTATTGTCTCTATATGGAATATGGATCCATCCTATGGTATAGTACATTTCATGTATGTAAAATAAAGAACATGTCATGTTTAATTGGTTCCAATTCGTGTACATATCATCATGTCCATGTACCGGACCCCATGAACATGTACATGAATACACAATAGTGTGCATAGATGTGTACTTCTACACTGTTTCCCACACATGTAATCCTTCCCAAGGGATCATATATTGGGAGGGGGTACATTTCATGTAAGATGACTACAAACAGTGTCATCCTTATGTTTTCCAAAACCCTAGTGGTCTCCTCTGATGGGGATACATATCATGCGTTCACCCGTTTACATGACTTGTAGTCAAGTTTCACATGTTTTTGATATCTGCATTCCGCACTAAAATTTATAAACACTACCATCGATTTCATTTTATCTCTAGACTTAAATGGTTGATCTTGTGGTTGGTTTTGGTTTCTGACAATCACTCTTGGGAAATTGTCTATGTACGTATGTTTGGAATTGATCCCTCATCCCATGAAAAAACAATTTTTAATGATTGATTTCTGGATCTCAAACCATCCAAAATTCATCCAATACTCACATTCTTCCAAAATCTATTTTTAGTTCACTAGTAAATTCCCATTGCGTCAATCTGTCGTGGATCTGTGGGACCGGTTGGGCTCAGTTCTGCCAGAACATTACAATCCAAGCCCATGGGGTACTTCTGATGAAAAGAAGAAGTAGAATGAGAAAAAATCACAAAAAAATCAAATTAATGATGAAAAATGATCTTGAAAATTCAATCAAGAATGGGGAACTCTAGGATTCAAATCAATTGATATCAATGATGATTTTAGTACTTGGTCACATGAAAAGGCTAAAAATGGATGCATATAATACAAAAATAATCAGTATTTTAAATATATTTAATAAAATGGTATTGAAACACCAACTAATGAATCCTACATATATTATGGAACCTCCATTTATGAATAAAATTTCCACCAATGATCAAGACATTTCGTTTCATTTTCAATGTCTATATATGATCTGATTTGAACATTAGTTGTCAACGAACAAGAATTGCCATCGGTAAAGGGAGCAAGCCCAATTTATTTCTCCCAAGGATTATGTGGATAAACCTGAAAAAATCATCTGGATTGTGGCCTTATATAAATATACATTTCATTTAAACAAATACTTAAATTAATTAAAAATTAATTAATATATTTAATGTTACACTATTGACCGAGGAGTCCAAACACCATACACTGGCTCATTTATAGTAGTTATTTGGGTAAATATTGTGATATATACTCAATCTTCATAACATGTATCTACTATGAACTTATGTTAAAAATTTATTTCAATTTCATTAAGGGGATGTTCACATGAATTTTATAATATATTTTTTATTTTTTGTATAATTTTATCTAGGAACCCCAGGGCTCAGAATCATGTGGAATCTTAGTGCCTAGATCTGGAAATATAGATATAAATATTTCAAAGGCATAAAAGGAAGAAAATAGGTCTCTAAATCATTCCATCATTTTAAATTTTCATCCCCATAATGAAAAATATACTAATATCCTGGGATATTGGGTTCACACTCGGCACTCCCGCTCCTAGGAACTATCCTACACATTCTCATGTATCCATAACAGGTGAACCAAGTGGATTTTCCATCCATGAAATTAGTCTACTGTTAATCCTCAATTTCCATTAGATGCTCTGAAAAGTTGGATCCATCCTTGATGTCTATATCACCACAGTCGATAAAATGTGTGTGGACATTTTCATATCACCATAGATGTGATACATGGATGTCCTTGTGAACCAGAGATAGTTGTGGGTGTAGAGACACGTGGTAAGAAACCTCATCGACCCTATAAAACATCATTAATGTCCTAATGAACCTTAGGGAAAGAATAACTCAATATAAAAAACTATTAAATCCATTTCATGGACATAATCTCAAAAAAACATTGTCTCCCAAATCAAATTCCAAGTTCCTACAACAATGATCTACGTAAGAATCATTTATGCTATGGGTCATCCTCATATACTCATGGATGACATAGACTTTCTCTATCTTCACCTACACTATCCCTAATCCCACATTAGATGACTCATATATATTTATCCATATTATGTGTTATATTAAGGGTCCCTTTATAGGTCCTCCAAATGGGTTCATTTCGATGTTAGGGTGGTATTTGTTGTTGTAATCAAAATCCACCAAGGGTAGGTGATCCTCCTAACACTTGTTGATATCTAATATGCACTCCCTCAAAATATAATCCACCACATGGATAGTGTGTTCGGAATACCCATCCATATATGGGTTAAGGGTTGTACTCATCTTCATTTTGGTCCATAATTCCAATTGAATGTCTTTCCACCAGTGTGGACAATCATTCATTGTTACCAGAGAAAATCTTCACGGTCACCCAGGAGGTATAATGATTTTTTGTACATGCTAATGACGTAAAATATCCACATAACACAACTCCCTAATAGAATGAAAATGTGTTTAATTCATGAGTTGTTCCGCTATTAACTATATGTGGTCATATTTGTTCACTATGAATTGAATCCCTATGACAATGTCTATTGATATGTTGTCCCACTTCTACTCTGGGATCTCAAGGGGCTGTAACAAATCGACCAGAACATGATGATTTGACATTACCTACTGATAGGTGAGGAACATAGAGAAAAACTAATCTATCCATTGTCTCACCCTAGACTACCAAAAATTCCAGTGAAGTTCTCCCTACATTATCCCAAACTGGGTTTTGCTGATATGGTAGATGTGTGTAACTCGTCATCACCTCCTCTCAATACATTAATAGGACCAACATCTATCCTTGTAAAATGATTACCTAACTCCCTCTCTTCTAATATCCATATGGTATATCACATGTGAATATATGATCATGTAGGATCTCACAACCAATGTCTCTCAATGGTGTCTCTCTCACAATCTAGAGAAGTATAGGAGTCAACACCATCAACTACTAAAAATTTATACCATCCCGCTCCACTAGGTTCAGATATATGAGGGCTATATGATCTAAAGCCTCCTTACCTAAGGTGTCTTTTTATTTCCTTATAAGTAAATCTGCATAAATATTTTCCTTTCCTTGAATTTAGATTATCTATATCTCATAGGCCAGAAAAAATTAAAACACAATTCATTGTCTTAGGTTCAGGTCCCTTTCTAAGATGATGTATATGAGACTCTAGGGGTCTGAGTAAACCATATAGCACTCCAAATAAAATGCTATGCATCCACATCATTAGGTAGAATAATACAAATTCCATCTATAGGTCATGAGTTGTGTAGGTCTATTTGTTGGGTCTCAAATGAATTGACATGTACGTGATAATTTTTTATTGCAACATCATCATGAAAGCAATCCCATATCCTAAGGCATCACAATACACTAAAATCACCCTCCTTCCTCTGGTAGTCTCAAAAATATATTAGTCATAATCTTCTACCAAATATCCTTAGAGGCCATTAGGAACTACTCAAATTAGGTATGTATCATCCCTTTATGCATTTTAGAGTTTAAAGGGGCTATGATTCTTTATAATTCTTCTGAAAACCCCATGTAGTAACCCGTCATGCGAGTAGAGTTTTGAAAATTTGACACACTCTAGGTTGGATCCCATTAATGAAAATATTCAATCATCCCTGGATCCATGAATAAACCATATTTATAAAAGGAATGTTAAATAATGTGTACCTCGTGAATCTAGAACTTGTACATCAAATGATTGCCTTAAATTTTATGATCTCAATGAAAATCTAGGACCATACTCAATTGTTCATCCTGATCTTACCCTGATGCTGAGTATATTAGTATGAAATTGATGAATAAAGAAACAAAATGGTCCACGTATTGATGGAATACGTTGTTCATCAAAGCCATATGCATGACAGTGGTATTTTTAAACCAAATGGAATCACTAGAAACTTATAATTCCAATAGAGACTTTGGAAGTTTATTATTGGAATATAAACCTAAATAAATTTAACCAAGTGTTACCCAGACCTGGGATCGATCATCAAGAACCATTTTATGTTATTAATTTAATCAAATGATTTATAAATCCTTAAGAATGGGGTAATTTTTCTTTACCATGGCCGGATTCAGGTGATGACAATTGATGAAAATCCGAGAAATATCATATAAATTTCTAATGAACAACACCGAAACTACCCAAGAGGACACACTAATTCTAATTAACCCTTTCTGTAGATGATCCTCAAACTGAAACTGAAACTCTCAAAGCTTTATTGGGGCCATAAAATCTGCTGAAGAATATATCGGATCACCTTTGGGATGAAATTCAATGAAGAACTCTATAACCCACCATGGAGACAATCATGTAACTTCCACGAGGAGGATTTCCATGAAATTATCCATAACTAAATGTACCTATATGCATGAAGAGGATTCTGAATCATGGGATATATTCTCTATTTTATGGGTGATGTGATGAGACATCATGCTCTTGGAAAATGCTTTCCCTATAATAAGAACTCTCTCAGAATAAAAGGAGAATATTGTCACTTATGTATGTAGATATTTTCCTTGTCTGTAGTGGTAGTAAAACTATATTAGGATAATGAAAAACAATTACATATGCAAGATAAAATCACAGGGTTCCATTTTGATGACGAAAGGTCCCATGTTAACCTTTCTATTCTAATATATAGTTAATTATAAAAGAATATGAATGATATATAAGAAGCGTTTCATGTAGGACCCTCAAGACAAAGCTGTTGGGTTGCCACATCAAATGGCTGCTATGTATTTTTAACTAGATGATTATAGATAATGTAATGAATAGATAATAGGTGTATTAATACATAAGAAAGAGTGTGAACCACCTAGATAATACCTCTAATAATCTTATGCACTGTGGAACCATATACATTAAAAGCATGAAACAGTCCACAACCACAACCGCTAGCTACCTAAGCACGATGTGAGCTAGCAGGTGGTAGTGGTGGAAGGAAATAATAATTTCATACATCACCCATATCACCACACTCCTTAACAGCTATGTCTCCATGAAGACCATCCTATCCTTTATTAAGATATCCTTGTTTATGGCCCTGGATCTACAGTGGAGATCCATCAGCTGTCTACTAGTGCTACTCAGTACGTTTTGTTGGGAAGTCCCACACCATGTGACTTCACCCTTCAGAATTAAATAATATCCCCTATTTGGGTGACAATATTAATCTATGATGAAAATAAATATATTCATAAGCCCATTCACAGGGTTGTCTCCAATGTTGTGATATTTCTCATACTGTCTACTAACTACTATAGAATACTCATCTCTATGGAACCCAATGATTGATCCAGTTGTCTAGTGTACTTATGAAGGAAATATCTCTTCCATTATTGAATACTACAACACCTCGACAAAGGTGTGGATTCACAATGTCAAAATCTAGCTATGATCTCTCTATGGAGTCCCTTGTCAAACATCAATGATCAGAAGTAGCCATCCCATATCATGTTAAGGGAGTACAATGTAAGGTGTATGGACCTTGTTGTGTACTCATAAAATACATTACATCCATACTACTTCTCCAAAATCTCAAGTATCTAGACTAAATACAATAGGGAGGGGTCTTAATTCTTCTGTAATAACTAATAAAATTTGTTTGAAAAGTGTGTCAAATCATAATGCATCTATGTAACAAGGATACACGAGCGCCTAGATACTAAGTCAAAAAGAATATCCTACATTTAAAATACCTAATCTGTTAGTGTGCGAAGAATCATTTTGAAACTTACCATCAACTCTAGACAATCCTCTTCTATCATAGGATCCAGCTCACTATGAAACCTTATCTTCCTTTGGTATTAGATCTTATAGATTATGTTATTTATCTATGCATCATCAACATGATCATCTAGAATGATATGCTACTAGATAGGGGGATGTTCTTATACCTTCACCCCTAGAGGAATGAGATCTTGGTATGGTCCCTGGACATCAGTTCGTCACTCATCAGATATTATTCATGAACAAGAACAAGTACCACTGATGGATATCGTTGTGCATGCATGATTTCATTTTTTAGGATGAACCACTGTCAGATGAGAATATATATATATATATATGGGGATCTTAATTTAGATGGATAGTCAAAGACTCAATCATTTATGATGCATGTGCCAATATTATTGGAAAAAAAATTCTTATCAATCTGAGATTACAAAAAGGTATTTATGGTCTTGTGGAATAGATACAACATCCATCAGACCATCACTAGATTTGATAACCTGATATTCTCACTCAAGACCCTTCAAAAATATTTACTTAAACCAACCACATCAATGTAAGGGTATTAGTCCAAAAAAACATCTCAATGAGTTAAATTTCTATGATACTATCCTCTCTTGACAAAAATAAATCTGGGGCCGAGACAAAACTACCCAAAGATTGCCTCTATAATCTGGGGGTGGTGAAAAGTGAATATGACATAATAAAATCAAGGATGAATTTTCATATGTTCCTAAATGCACAATAACATTAATCACAAGGATCATGTGAAGATGAGAGGTGTAAAAGATGAAAAACAACTATAAATTAATCCTAGAAAACAGGAATATATAGACTATATAGAAGTATGTTTCTTTAAAAAAAAGTAAATGGTTAAAATACATTCCAAACTAGAAATAATCCTCAAATTGATAATAAACTAGAATAATATGTAGTTGGGAGATCCCAACATATTAATTCCATGATACAACCACAACACATCGTCCAAGATCCCAGCCTCCTTAAACTCTTCTATATACATTTTCAACTTGTACATCATCTATATAATAAATGAAAAGTGTAGGAAAATCCCATATAGTGGTGCGTATATACAATTCCATTAGGACACCGAGAAATATAAAAGAGTAGATGTTAAATATATAGAATGTAAGAAAATATAGTTCATGTAAGATACAATCATTGACAAAATTTCATCCCAACCAATGACAAATATTAGTTCATACAAATAGAAGTGGATAAAAAATGAGTTGATGAAATACCCATTGAATCTTATTCACCTTTAGCAGGAGAGTAGATTCATCCAATCACATGAAAATAAACATATAAAGGACATGGAATAACACATATGTATTCTCTTCTCTTGGAAGGAATGTATCCAAAAACTAGGGGTACACAAAAAATAAAATATGTATATGCTTCTTCAATGAATCCAAAATGAGTTGTTAAGTGGATCTTTATCTCACATATCATCCTAAGAAGAAGAGCAGCCAATTGTTCCAATAGGCCATCAATGATGCACATCATCTCACTCATCTTCCAAGAAGTAACGGTCCAAATATAACTATGATTTTTATTTATGCCGAACTATCAAGGAGACAAAGAATAGAAATAGAGAACCCATCCCTAACATGTTAGTGGGGTTAAACTTTGATAAGAATCATTTATGTATCTACACACATGAAAATGGTGTTTAACTCTATTTTCAAGAGGACCCTCACCTTATTCTAATAGGTGTTATCCACTTAGTAATGTAGATGACCCACACTCATGTAGATGGAGTGTTCCATTGTAATAGTCAATGTCCCATGCCCTAGTGTGTCATGGGGTTCCACTATAGTCATATATGACATCAACCTTATTTGATTGTGGGCCTAATCAAATGTCGAGGACTTGAAGCCTGGAACAATAGGGGGATCCACTCCAATCTTCCTGGACCTGGTCCCTACTTGGTAGTGGGGTTCATTCCGAAGGTAGATATGGAGGACCCATGACCATGCAAATGGGGGTTTCCAATCTAACGAATCGAGGACTCCAATACCCAAATCTTTTGTAGGGTAAAACATAGTTGTATTTAGGGATTATTCTGGATCAGAGTTATCATCAAGTGTTACTAATTAGGAGTTGTGTTTATAACATTCACATGGTAACTCTCATGTAACAACCATATGAACAATTATGTTCTATATGTAAATAACCAACAGGACATGATTCTCTTTGTCCAAAATATGAATTCAAATGAAGTAGATAAAAAGGATTACAGTTTCCAAAAAAAGTATGAAGAGGTAAAGAGAATGTGAGGGTAACCATACAACGTCTGGTCCCACTCCACCATCAAGACGTGTCGATAGAGATCAGAAGACTCTATCTCATGTAGTTCTAAAACCGTATCAGTGGAATTCACGATGTTTCCAAGATAATTGAGACCAGATAGTGTTCGTCTCTCTATGTACCTGTACTAGACCTCATGTATGTATACCAGACCCCAAGTCCATATAATCGAGTACATGGACATGTGGTTGTCACTGTAATTTCACAATGTTTCCCACCTTTGTGATCCTTCAAATGGATCCCCTCCGGGGTTGCGTTACATGGTCTATAGAATGAATACATATCGTGTCATACTTATGATTTCCAAATCCCTAGCCGCCACCACTGAGGGGGTTACATGCCAAGGGTTCATCCTTGTACATGTCATATAGTCTAGTTTTCACCAGTTTCTTTGATCCAATTCCCACACTCGAATATTTCTATGCTACCTTTGATTTTGGCATATCTCTGGAAAAACAATTGGGGATCTAGTTATGGTTCATGTATTCTATCATTTTCTCAACAGAAATCATATCTGTAATTATTTCAGATGTCTGATTCTAATCATACAAATCTCTATTTACTCAAAACATGATATATTTATATAAAACATTCTAAAATACCATCCACGACTCCTAAACATCCCTATTATAGTCTTAGTTTACTGATTCAATCCTCTTTGGTTGATCTATTATGGTTACGAGGGAATGAAATGGAATTGTACCCCCTGAAAATGTAAAACTAGGGTTGTTGGGTCATACTAGAGAAAAATAAATGAAAAGTGATGGAAATTATCAAAATAAGGTAAAATGAAAGATTTGAATTGTTCATTAAAATCTATCAAAAAATGTGAACTCAATGTTTTAAAACAGTTAAAATTAATTAATATTTCTAATCTTGGGCAAATGAAAAGGCAATTAAAGATTGCAGATCAGGACCAAAAATTGATTTAACAAATCTATTTAATAAAACGATGTATAAAAATATAATGATGAATCTTTCATTAATTATGGATCATTTCTAGGTGATGAATGCACCCTGAATGATTGTAAGAACATATTGCATTCAATATGTCCTGTTCTAATATGATCTTCTATTTCATTTCCATCCAATGAGATTATCTAAAGGATGAGGGAGGAAGAACTCATGATTTATCATAGGGTTAATGTGAATAAATCAAGATGAATTAGTAGGGTAGTGATCTTATAATATCATCAGTTGTATTGAAAAAGACAAATAAATTAAATTAATAATTAATTAACATTCTGAACATACCAAAAATGAGAGAGGAGTCTCAACACCATATGTCAACTAATTTTATGACATGTATAGTGTAAAAATCATTTTTCAGACTCAACCACAGTCTTGGATTTATGATCTATGATGATTAATATGTTTTATTCGTTTATCTTTAAAGAGATGTCTATGTAGAATATAAAATATATGAATGGCTTTAATAAAATTAATTATCCACACTGTGGACCATGGAATGGAAATACATTTAAGATCAAATCTTTGTAAATCCATATATAAATATTTAAAAGATATAAAATAAGGTAACTGAGTCTCTAAATTATGTTTAGTTTGATGATGTTTCTCATTTAAGGGTTTTTATATTGATGATATTCAATCCAGATGGTATTGTTGTCTCAAAAGTAAGTTACATTGAAATATTTATTATTATACATCCTTATTTTATTAAATATAGAATCTACTATCCCTTTTATATTATGTCATTATATTCCCATAATTGATGATATAAAATCTTTCATTGTAAAACATATCATTTAAGGAGTTTGGATTAGAATGATTTTAATACCATATGGGTTTCATTGTCACATTTCGAAATCCAATATACATGTTTGATATTACAAAAACATCAAATTTATGATATTTTTTTTCACATCCACAATTCAGTAAAATATAATTAATATCTTCATTTATCTATATTTTAATATATATTTCTTTTTTTCCCACTTATTTTCTTGGATTCATATATTTCTATTACTGTAAGGGGTTTTTTAAACTCAACTATGTTCATTGAGTTTTATTGTACCATATTGAACTTATGAATTGCAATATTCATTGCTTCCAGAACCATATTTTATTTCATCTTTAATTTCCATTATCTCTATATATATTACACTTTTGATACAAACCATCATCCTCAATGAATTTTTTCCCATAAAATTATCTCAACTTTGAGAATAATTATTTTCTTTTTTGATGATGGTATACAATCCTTTTCAACATTTTCCATTCAAATAAATGACCTCATATATTATTGGAATTCAAATTAATTTTTCAACCATGTGACATTTATATTTACCATATCCTTTTATAAAAAGGATTTCTTTTTTTCTTTTTATGTTATGGGTTTTCGACAATGGTATATAACAATATATAAAATTATTTCTATCATTTCAAAATCAAAAATTTAAATCTCCACCCAAATGATATTTTCATAACATATATATATTTTAAAACCTATATAATTGATTATTATTTTTAAATTTAGTATTTTATAATTTAATATAATTTTACCTTTTGGTAACCATTGATTCATTATGAGTAACCATTATTGAATTTGTTTCAAATAATGTCTTTTCAATGTAATAAAACATGACCATTTTGAATCCATTGTATCATTTTCAAAGATCCACTATTAAATGTGACAATTAAAAGTATATATTTTTCAAGATAAAATTACTCAACCTTTTCAAAAATTTCTTCTCAATGTAATTATAATTTTACATTTTATGCCACAAATAAAATAGTTTTCGAAAATTAATGTATTTATGATTTCAATTACATTTCAAATATATCTATAAATTTATTATTATGAAGAAATTTTGTTCTCATTGGATTCCCTATCAATGTTATTATAGAATAATATTTTTCAGATATTTATTTTTTTATCAATAGTTTAAAATATTGAGGTCAATTTGGGTGAGACCATTTAGAAATGTTCTGAAACCCAGGTTTATTCCTTGGATTCAAAATGTTATTATATTTGATTAATTTTCTATATGGATGACTACATTATGAATTTAACATATGATATAGTTTTGGTTTGATAAAACCATATTATGTTATGGTTATAATGAAATATTAATATGATATGTACCTGATAATACCATGACTCTATCTGGGTTCGATAAATCCTTAAGATGTTATGGCTTTGAGAAAAAACATGAAATATTTGGGTTGAATAATTTTAATAGAAGTTATTGGTATGATAATTATATGAGATATATTGGTTTCTATAATACACTAATGTGGTGTTGGACAAATAAATCCTTGATTTAGTTTGGGTATGATAACCCCCTGATAATGTTTTGGTCTCATAAAGCCTCGAGAGGGTTTGGGTCCATTAAATCCCGACAATTCATTTTCTAAAATTTTATATCTTATAAAGCATGTATGAAAAATATTAAATAGGGTTATCTTAATGTTTTTGGACTTTTTGTCACTGGTGAAGGAGATTTTACCCTATATGAATATATTTTTTCCACATTTCAACAGTTTCAGGAAGTTACTCTCTCATTACTCTTGCTTATTGACTAATTCATCAAAACTATTTTGATTCATGTAATAATAATTTAATTATTCATGATATATGATTTATTGTGTGTAAATTTCATATGTATCCCAATTATATACATATTATCATATTTAACTCCCTTAGGATGTATGATGGTTAATGATTTTGTTTACCCTTTTTAATTCATTATTCTCAAATCCTTCTTATTTTTTTATTCCCCATGGTTATGAATACGAGCGTGACATATTGTGATTATATAATGGATTATGCAATTGTTCGATTATGGTGAAATTATCACATGTTTTTTCTAATAAGAT
Source organism: Viscum album (assembly GCA_963277665.1). Taxonomy (NCBI): domain Eukaryota; kingdom Viridiplantae; phylum Streptophyta; class Magnoliopsida; order Santalales; family Viscaceae; genus Viscum; species Viscum album. The sequence continues at coordinate 1,795,422,500 of OY728163.1, read as the reverse complement.
CCTTCTTTTAATGGTCCTCAAAGATAGTAAAAAAAATTTCATACGAGTTATGTTTGATTAATATGAGATGTAATAATAATGATAAATTTGTTAATGTTTATATATGACCATTAAAGTTGGATCCAATTTTTATTTTTAAATGTAATTGTTTATATGATCGGACCTTATGTTGGGGTTTGATGCACCTCACCGTGAATTTTATAAAAAATAAAATGCAGACAACATAAGAGTTAAATCAAACTCCTATAATTTACAATATTTTTAAAAAAAAATATATACATCAATAATATAGGTCAATAATCCAAAATCATAATAATCATGGAATTTAAATATGATTAAATATATATAAAATTTAATGCATTTGATTAAATTCTAGGCAACATTTTAATTACAAGACATAATTTTAATAAATATTATAGGGATAAAAGTAATTTAATTTTCCAAAATTTATTCTTTAAAATAAAATTTATAACTTATATTATAAATTATGAGATTCAATTACTGTAGTTTAAAAATATTTTCCATTGTGAAATATCAAATTTTAATAGTGACATCTTATTTGGTAATATGGTAATATTGAAAAAACCCATTATCAATATATAAAATAGTATATAACATAATATAGTTTCTAATAAATTAATAAATAAAAATAAATACATTAATATATAATTATGTGATGGAGATGTTAATTATCAATATTAAAAAATAGTGGAAATGAAACAATAACCATTTTCACCTTTTTGATAAATATAAAACCACATATGAACAAATAAATTATCAACCCTTTTGTTAAAATTAAAAAAGAAATATTTAGTTCAGGGAATAAATAAAATTTATATAAAATTTATAAACCAACATGGGAGGAAATATTATCAAATAAGAATATCCCTAAAAAACACATTACCAAATACCTAAACGTATCATTAAAACAAAAAAACACTCCCCCAAATGTTAAATAATGATTAATAAAATCATTCTAAAAAACAATAAATAGAACTCTCACATACCCCCTTAATTTAATAATAATATATTGAGTTTCAAATTAGAATTCTTAAACAAAAATTTAATAATGAAATTATTGAATGCTCAAGATATAATTAAATGTATATTATTTGACCCATAAATACAATATTCACAAGAAGGGTTAAAAATTCTTAAATTTCAAGGATCTATTCATTTTATAGTTTTATAGAAATGGGTGGAATGTTTTATAAAAAGTGTAAATTTCTGCACAATGTAAATTTTTATCCTAAAAGTTGTTTTTTATAAAGACAGACATTCTCCAATCATGGAATATCCAATTATTATAACTCTATAATTATTAATGTTTCTTCTCATCAGTAAGCCCTATGAAAATTAATTTGAAAATGTGTAATTTTTTTAAAGTGAAATAAAATTAATGAAACCCATTAGATAACATATAACCATGAAAATTCATTAATATAGTTTTCCTTATTCATAATAAACTTATGATCATACTTATCCATTTACACAACCATGAATATAAATTAATTACATAATATTTTACATAAAAATTACATAATAAATAATAAATTATAAATAACAATCATTATGTTTTCTTAAAACACATGAAAACTAATTAATTTTTTCCTTGAAAAAAATTCCTTTTACTTTAAAAATCACCAACTATCCATAAAAACAAAATATCAATTTATTACCTTTTTAAATCACGGGATTTAATTTAATATCCATTACAAGAACATCATGTAGATGAATTGGGAATTATACTTGAAATCATCTTTACAATAACCATTACAATGAAATCCCAAAAATAAATAATTCCCATATCACTTAGAATAAATATATCACCCATGAACTCTTTTAGTTTTTTAAATGCATTAGAGACATATATCAGGCTAAGATGTCATGAATGATATATCAGTATCACCTATAATTCATATAAAATATATAACAACCATATAATTAATAATACATATATATAATTAATGTTAATCATAAAACCAATTAGGTTGGTATGCAATCACATAAATAATAAAACATTCAATTATCATATAATGACATGAAAATTTTTTATATCTATTTAAACACGTTTTAAAATAAAAACGTACCTAGAATATATAGAGAAATTTATTATTTAAAAAATAATAATAAAAATACTGAGTAATATTGATAAATTATAATATCCATGATGGGGTCAAAAATTACTCAATCCATTTATGTTCTGTTTTTTTGTACATTTGAAAAATAATATCAAAAGTTTGCATATTCCAATTGTATAAAAAATTTATTTTTTATCCTTTAAAAAAAATAAAATTTAGTTGAAAATAAATATTAATTATTGTTTTTAAGTAATAACATTCTTTGATCATTTTTAAGAACAAGAATATATAGGAAAATATGATAAAGAACATTAAAACATCAATAATTTTGTGTAAAAATAAACATTACCTTATGTAACATATTTCTTCATATGTATTGTAACTCACAAATAAAAAAATTATATTTTCTTTATATTTAATTAATAACTAGATTTATATTATTTTAATTATAATTATTCAATTTATTTTGTTTATTTTCATGTCTTATTTAATGAATAATAAAATTAAGTTCACCATGCATGATTTGGGGTTATTTGGCCTATAACCCCAAAATAGCATAAATATATTAATTGTAGTCAAATGAATCATTGTTACATTACATATAATATATTAATCATTTAATAATTATTATATGTACAGATATATATATATATATATATTAAATATTATTTTAATATAAACCTTGTATGATGTTTAAAAAAATAATCACATCATTTCTTGGAAATTGTATTCTATACATATGAACAAATGACATTTTAATTTTTCTACAATGTGGAAATAATTATTTAGATAATATTTTATATTTATAGAATAATAAATATGTGAAAAATATAGTAATTTTTAATTATTTTCATCTGTATGAACCCCCTTTTATGTGATAATGTAAAATGAATTGCATCGCCTCGTGTAGCTAGTATTCCAAATATATGGACGAGTGATGTTATAATCCACCATAAGATTAAATTGTATGTATATATTTAATATATTATCTTTATATTATAATATTAATTTGATAATAATATTTTATCACCATTAATTATACGTTTATAATGGGTTGGGTAAGCTGGTAAGGGAAAATAGACCACATCACTTCATGAAGGTGGTAGTACACATGTACAGAAGAGCAATGTATTAATTTCTCATAAGTTGTAAAAGTGGAAAAATTGTTTTTAAATAAATAGGATAATATTTTAGTATATATAATATTGATATTAAATTATTTTAGATTTGATATAAATTGTTCAAAGGTGGTATAAGAAGAAATAAACTTTTAATATGTTAGTTATGAGTAATCCCACCATTTATATCTCCCTTATCTATAAAACATACACTTTTTTTGGATTTCTATTTGTAGAAGAATTTGAAATATATGATTGGGGTACTTATTTTGGGGAGTGAATTTTCATGTATTCGATGATATGAATTAATAAAAATTTGTTAATTATAGAGGATAGGATTATCTTTTTTGTATGTAAAGAAAGATGAAAACATGTAATTGTTTTAAATGATTAAAAATTATAAATGTCTCACTCACTGTAATGTGGCTCAAAGTCATTATATATTCTAATATAAGGTGATATGGTTATAAATAAATCATACCACAATAAATAAGATGAAAATTTCTGGACTTATCCTAAAGTATTTAACATAATTAACATGAATCATCCCTTATCACAGTGAATTTTTTAATGGTTAATATTAATTATGGAAAAGAAAATAAAATTGACATTATTATTTAATATAATATCAAAAACAAAAAATTTGGAATAATTTTTTTGAGATTCAATTTTTTTAAGTGGAATAAATAACTAGTAATATAAGTACACATAATGCAATAAGTAAAGTTCTATTTAAAAATTGTGTTTTTAATCATAAAAATGAACTTGTCGAAAAATAAAATAAAATAAATTCTTTTCATTATTTATATTAATTTTTATAAATTGGATAATATTTCATATTAAAAAATACAAAGAATTCTGTTTTTATTTAAATTTCTTTATTTATTGAATATAAATGAATGTTTCGGAAAAATTGATATCATTCACAATTCAAACAAAAATCATCATTTTTAGTAAAATCAAAAAAAAATATTAATATATATTAGGTATTTTTATATTAAAATTTAATTCCATTTAATATGATATTATCAAAATAATTAATTAAATATTCTTTTAAATAAAAATTATTATTTCTTTTAAAAAATAGTTTAATTACATTATTCCTTTTTCAGCAAATTTTTTTTATAAAATTATTTATAAATATATTTTTAATATGAATACATAAAATTAATACATGTAAATAATATTTATAATTTATTTCAAGGGTTATTATTTTTAACAATCGTCCCCTTTAAAAATATTATTTTGTTTAATTTTATTTTTAACATAAACAACTAATTGTATTTTTACCACATATAAATTTTCCATTCACATAATGCTTCTTCTATCAAAATGATTTTCTATAAAAAAGTGACTATAAGAGTTCATATATTTGGTATCACATAGTTTATATGATCGATAAAATGTTTTGTATTTTTTAAATAATAAATTTTCTCTACTAATTGAACCACATTAGGGCTCAAAACATGAAATGAATCCAATAAATACATCTTTACAATTGAAACATGAAATAAAAAATATAATTGAGTTAAAATAATAGGTAAGGATACCTGGTAAAAACTATTCTCATTCTCTATACTATTTTATATGGTCGAATGATTAATTTTATCTACGTTTCTTTTCTTTACCAAAAACACATTACAACAATCAATGATGATTTGTTATAATATAAATGATCACCTACCATAAATGAGTTGTGTTTCCCCTATATGTCTTAATAAATCATTTTCTTGATCTATGATACCCTATTGTAGTGATAAAAATCTATAATTAGTTTTCATTTCATATCCTGCACTAAATTCATTTATATTTATTCCACCTCATCGATTTACTCCCAATATTTTGGATTCTATCATCAATCTCTATAAAATGCATCAAAATGTTCCATTTGTATACAAGAATGTCTATTTTTATTATAGGAAAATTAAACTAATGATTGATATTAATCAAAATATCCCTAATATTCAAATGATAAACCCAGATGTATCCCTTTTAAATTCTGAATTCAATGATATAATTTTATATAATATTGAGGGTTAATAGTTCTATTTATATTTAGTTCATAATCGATTGACATATGATGTCCATTAATTTTTTTAAATTAATCAATTGATGATAATTAGATAAAATAGAGAGTGGAACACCATTTTACATGACTGTCACCTTGAAATAAAATCTTGAAATCATATCCAATTACAATGTATATTGAATAATAATAAAATAATCATATTTAGTAAAATAATCATGAATTAATCAATTAGTATTATTTCCTCAATATTGATCTAGAAATCCCATCATCAAATCAATGGATATATTATGTCATCTTTATTCAGGAACTAAATAATTATGAAGCATCACCTTTGGTAGTTTTAAAAAATATATAACATTCATACATTTAAAAAATTTTAGGGTCAAATCACATATACCATTTTTCATACCAATGAACCGAAATTATTTCTGAAGGTGAGTTTTTATATCATAGTATTTCAATGATGAATAGGAAATGGATTGCTATGAGAATCACTTAACAATTCCTTTATCTACTAAGAATCACTCAAAAAACAAATCCTATTTAAAAATAGATAAAATAGTTTCTATCCACATTAATCTTAGGTTGTATATCATTTTTGAAATGTTATGCACAATATTCAAAATAAAGATCATCCTACTGATAATTCATAATTCTATCTATGAATGGTGATTCCACTATAAAGTATGTCAAAAGGGAAAGAGTTTCTATATAAAAAATATATAGGTCAACATTTAGTAAATCATTACCTAAATTATCATGTTCTAGACATAATACAGTTAATGATAAATTATTTTTTCGAAACAAGAAATAATATTCCCATTTTAACATCACCAATATTATATCTAATTGTGAAATTATTATTTATATTAAATTAAAATAATCTATATGGAATTTTGCTAAAATATTTATGAGTTAATATTTAATATAAAAATTTATTAAAAAATTTAAATTTAATATCTCAACCCAAATTTTTTATTCCTTTATAATTTTTATGATGTAATGAATATAGCCAGCTCCAGGTCCTATGATTGATAATTATTCTCAAGAGGATTCAATTATTTCTATGACAATGCGATAACATGAACATTTATGATCATGAAAAAACCATGTCCCATAACAGATTTATCATAATAAATAATGATTTCCTAGTTTTTAGTTGGAATGGCTAACACTAGATCACTATTAAATCCTATTTTCAATACATTGAAACATTCATTATGTTTCCTTGTCAATATTGGTTTTATATTATTTTTGTGAAATTAAATTGTAGGATTGATAAAAGAGAAATGTTTTCAATAACCAATATGTTGAAAACTGCTAAAACAAGAAACAATCACCTCTCCGTAATATTTATAAAAATTGGACACTCTCCCACTTCTTTATTTTCAGAATGATAAAACATTATGTATTCTTTATAATCAATATTCTTATAGAATGGAATTTATTATAAATTAAATCCAATTATACTGAATTTTACTTAAACCTTATTTTCATTTTAATCTCTATAGAATAAAACTTTTATTATAATTACAACCTTCATAGATTTTAGATTATAATGGAATATAATTGCTAAACACAACCACCAATTAATCTTAATAATTATAGAATACTCTATTAATTAGATCAATAAATATTACCGGTGCATTTTTTACCAGAAATTCATAACCTATGGCTCAAAATACATATAGTTTATACGATATTTAAACATTGGGATATCCACTTGCCTCATTTTTAGTATATGGTAACTAGTCCTAATATAATCCTTTGAAAAATATTATACACCATGAATATTCTCAATAAATCATCAAGATGAGTAAAAAAAACTTATTATAAATATTGATTCTGTTGAGTAATCTATAGTTGTAACACCTAAATACCAGAAGCTCAAGTTTGGTGTTGTGAATTATTATATTATCATAAATAGTTGTAAATACCATCCCAACTGACTGAGTCTTTTATTATTTTTGTATGACATATTGAAAACAAGATACAGATAAAACATTTGAAAAACAAAATAATGCATTAGAATTTACAAATTCCACATCCATTAAACTCATTTAAAGGACACCTATTCATAACATGGTGAAAGAAAACATAACAAGGGTGAGGTCAAATTCTCATTAGGGGTATATATGGCCAATGCAATAATGAATCAATGATAATAAATCAATATTACAATATCATTATCTAAAACCACATTCAATTTAATCCATAATATGAGTGTGAAAAAAATCAATATATTATTCAAAATAAATATTCTCATGTGTAATAATAATAATAATAATAATAATAACTTAATTCCTAGTAGAGGAAATTATTCACTATTAAAATTAATTATTCCTAGGTACATGGCATATTAACTATAAAAACCATTCATCAGATGGATTATAACATCGATTATAAATCTATCTGATTTTTCCAACTTATTCAACTCATGAGACTACCAATGCATCACAGGTCATACATTAAACTAACCCCAACACGTGTCTTACCATTCTAGAGAATTATTCATATATTGAATTACCAATTTAAAATAATATTTTAAATCAATGTGTCCCATAATACATTGAAACAGTTCAATACCATGATGAAAATGTGATTTAAAAATTGATATATCAAATTGTACTACACATACATTAGTCAAATGAAATAAGTGGTGAATAAGTCTTATATCTCAAAGAAGTAAAAGTGAGATGTGAATATGATTAAAAACAATTTAATAAAAAGTATACCATAAGAAAAATATTTAAAAAATATGTAACATAATCTTAAAAAACGTTTTTGAAATTTAATTTCGAAAAAATGTTCTCAAGTGAGGAATTAAACATAAACAATTCCAAATAATAATGAGTATCTGAAATTACCCAGACCACCTAATAATCAGTAGAATCATATGACAATTAAAAGAATTAAAATTATATATAAATAATAATACCAAAATATTTATATTAATGATCATAAAATATATTCATGGGAATTATATACACCATGAAAAAGAAAACATTTTTGTATAAGGTATTTGTCCGAGATAAATTAATGGGAGATACAATTATTTTTCCTCACACTTCATTTTCTTATTTATACATGATTTATCCTGCTTTATAATGTTTTAAAACAAGATATTAATTTATATCAAAACCTTATTAATATTTATGAAATAATATAAGATCATATTATATTATTTTTCCACCCGTTTGTTAAAAATATTTCATCATTTTCACTATTTAGGCTGTTAATTGATGATCTTTTCGAGTATGTTTTGACTTCATAAATGTCGTTCATATTAATTGCATCATTATTTCATCATCTTTAGAATGTAAAAAATTATTTATATATAATATATATTCATTATATATTTATTAAAAACACACCGTAAATTTTTGAGATATGAAATGAAATGTACCATTCATGGAGATGATAGGTCCTACGTACACATGAGTGCTACTTCCATTTCATTATCACATTAATAGAATTAAATATAACTGATATATATGTATAATAGAATTCCATTATCATATATAGATATATATAATTTATTTCACATATTTTTATAAAAATATTATTTATACTTCCCATGTATAGTCTGAATGAATGACATCACATTGCGGATGTTGTAGTCCACACTTCCACAAACAATGATGTTGTGTATATAGAAAATGGAAATCATGAAGGAATATTAAACAAAAAAATAAATAAATATTACAAAACATAAATATCATATATATATAATAAAAAATAGGGTTTCCATTATAATTATCAACCCTGGATGTGGTAATGGAAAAAAGGAATGATATTGTTTTGTGAGGCGGTAGTTTGTCGTACACGAATTATAAGTTCATTTCCCATTTCATGGAAGTGTGTATAGATTTAGGTCTAAAAATAATATAATAACATCAAATTATATTTATGATAATGTTTTTATTATATAATTATGTAATTACAATAAAATATAATGTTTATAAACCAACAAAAACATTACTGTACATGGATGAATGTTACCACATATTTGGGAAACTACATTTGGTTTTTCCCTATAAACTTATGTGGTTGGATTTAAAAACTAATAAAAGATTATATGATTTATATTTGAAATTTGGGATCTTTTTGGGTAGATTTTTAATGATATATAATGATAAATTAGGTGTGATGATCCGAGGGAGATGGTTCCCTTTAAAAATAAAGGGGAGGGATAATTTTGGATACACCCAAAATATTAAATGACTTTTTATTATTTTTCAATTAAAAAGGCTCCAAAGTGAGTTATTTTGATGGTAAGATGAGGATATGTCTAAATACTTCCAAACAATAATTTTTTTACATGATTAGGTAGTATTATTACCATTATAATTTTGATTTAACCCTTATTTTAGCCATTTAACTCTTACCGTAATAAAAAGTTTTAATTTTTAAGGGTTAATATAGTTACTATAGAATGCCAAACGAAACATAAATGAAATATGGGTCAAATTTTAAACAATATTCAAATAGTTTGGATGAATTTTATAATTATATGAATTTTATACCATTTAATAAAATCTTGTTCATTTTAAAATACTATTAATGTCAATTTTGACACTATTCATTGCATGGCCTTTTTTAAATAGCATGAAAAAAGATAAATTAAAAAAAATTAATAAATAACTAATATTTATAGGAAATCATTAATATTTTATTATTCTATTAAATGTGTCAAATAAAATTTATTTTAGTATTTTTATTATCATTTATTTGATCTGTCTATTAATTAATCTATTATAGTGTCTTCATTTTCAAGCCTTCAATCTTCTAATTTATTAGTATAACATTAAAATTAAATTATCATTATAAATATACACATATTTATGTATATTTTGTATTTATAGTATAATATATCTCATTCATAACCCCATATTAAAAAAAATTTAATTTGTTAAAAACAATAGTATGAAAAATTGAATTTTTGTTAAATAAATTGTCGTAAATGGACTATAGTCATAAAAGTGGATACATGATTCTATATAACCATACCAAGTACTATTTTTTTGACAATTTACTACCCAAAAAAATTAGGACATGTTTTAATGTAATCTTATAATACATATACTACTATGTTTACCCTTTGTTATGTGATTTACTCTTACCTATGTTAATTAAATAAAATACTAAAATTACTATTAATATTTTTTCCAATAACAAAAGGTACCTAAATAGTATATGTTGAAATTATGATTCCAAATATTGAATCCATATTTTAAAATTCAAAAATGATAATTTCATAAAATTAATTTAAAACTAATCATGTTGACAGAACTATATAATATTTTTAAAGTGAAAATATTCAAATAATTGAAATGTTTTTATATCCAAATTCATTTTGAAAATGATTCCAATGAACCAAATTATTTTAAACGAATATTTTTTTCTATTTATACTTTAAAATAAATTTAAAATATAATTAAACCCTATATATTATTAAGATGGAAAAAGTTTTTTCAATTAAATTGTAATATTTTATAACTATTTATCAAAACATGAATCATATCATAAAAATTACAAAAAAAAATGAAAGGAATTTTTTTATATTAATTTAAGGTATGAATTTTATCTTCTCATATATAATTTATAAATGTGTCAATATTTAAATTTAAAACAATTGTGCAATAAAAAGTCTGTAAAGATGCCTTTTGTAAAATATAGATTTTTATTTAGAAAGGTTGATTTATATTTATATAATTTATAGAAAACCCATAATAATAAGGTTAATAAAATATATTGAATATATATATATATATTCCATTACTATAATTCAGAAAGTGTGATGTATTTATTTTATTGCTATAAAAATCACTTGTTCTCAATTTTAATAGTGTTCATAAAAACATTTACATTTATATTAATGTGGTTTTCATAGTTATTTATAATTAATTGGTATCCATTTAATATAATAATTTATTTTCATAATTCTATCAATCATAATCATTGAAACCAATTTAATATATATGAGATAATTTTCATTTTAAATTATAATAGTAATAGTTTATCAGGGTTCGTTTAGGCATGGTGTTGTGTGGAATGTATGATATTAAAGAATTAAATATAAAAAATATGACCCATTAAATCAAGGGGTTTCACATTTTCAACCACAACCCCCACAAAACAATTTCCTCACAAATTCATATTTTATATAACAAATCATTGGTGGATACTAGACAGTTCCATTTTGGGACACCCACATTGAAAATTGGTGTAAGAAGACATCCTATAAATAAAATGGAAGGAGAATATGTGAATGTTACCATAAAATTATATTTTTGAATAGGAAATAAATAGTGGAAAATTAATCCTTATACATGTAATATAAATAAAACCATCATGTACTTATGGATTGTTTTAGAAAATATACCCAGCGGAATGTATGCAATAAAAAACCATTAAATTTTTAATGGGATAAAAAGACCATTGATTTCTTGGTAAGAAAACTAAATGGATAGTGTATTCATGAAAAATAATTATCCTATGGTATTGGATTATTTTAATATCTGGATAAACCCATGGCAAAATAATATTAAAAAAATTTATTCCATGATATATGAATGATCTTATTATTTTGCTGTGATTTAATCTCATTTCACATTAAATATTATGTTGTGGAATGGATGTTCATGTAAAATATTTCAAAGATAAAGCCCATTAATGAATCACAGGATACACCAATCATTATATCATCCTTTAAAATATTTACTGAAACAAATGGACACCACAATGTAACAATGAAACCATTCAATAGCCTCAAAAATTAATATAATATGTTAAACATAATCAATTATATCCTTAAAACTCAATAAAAAAAACTAATGTCCAAATTCACAGTCCAAAAATGTCATTAAATTTAAGAAAACATTCTTAACATCATATTACCCAAAAAATTAAACCTTCACATGATAATAATAAAAAATAATATCAAAAATTATAAATTAATACTCAAATATCAACATTAATTTTTAATAAAATAAATATCCTTCCTAAAAAATATTCTCAACATAGTTATAAACGCAAAAATATGAAGGGATGGATCATATAGTCTTCTAAATAATGTTAATAACTCTTAATGTCTTATACCAATAATTAAATTTCCTAAATCACATAATCTCAAATATATTCTAATAAGTAACCTGAATTACCCTAATTTCACAATAAAATCAAATTTTAAGCCAGAATAAAATCTTACCTTTATTTATAAAAATATTATATTCTGAATAATATTTTATGGTTCCTAAAATATATAATTTCATTAGATATAAAATTCACTACCTAATAACCAAATCATTTTCTAATCACATGGTTATCTATTTTTTAAATCAAAATTCCCTAAAATCAAAATAAACATTCCCATTTTATATTTTAACTAAAAATGTAAATATTAACAAGAAATAACATAGAATTTTGGTAGGCGCTACATCTTTGGCACCCTCTAGTTGTTGTTTCAAGTCCTACAACCATGCATGATCCAAAAAAATGAATCCTAGCATGTGGGTTGTCAATTTTATAAAACTATATTAATATAACATCTGCAGTAAATATGATGGATATCCTTTCAGTAATGGTAATAACTAATTTCCCTTTTGTCTAATATTTTCAATATATCACCAATACATAAATACATAATCCATTTATTTCTCCATAGGTCCTTCAATGGTCATGATTTTAGGTAATTGAAGAGGGAACTGACTGAGGTAACTCCTGGGGTCCCCACATTTATGTCAATGAGATAAAATGGATTATTATAATGTGATTTATTTTTTTCCATTCCACTCTTCATTTTTCCTCATAAAATAGACGTTTTATTCCCTTCAGTACCACACATAAATTATTTCATCTTTTTTTATTAATACAATTTTATTGGTGTATCCATTAACATTTCATGCATGATTGAAATTTATTCTTCTATTATGAATTATCTCCACCACTGGATCTAATAGAAAACATCATCCTTGTCTTATTTGGTGAGTTTGGGAGTTGGTTAAGTTGTATGTTTTTAATTATATCCTTGAAAAAATGATTAGGCATGAACACGATATCAATAACTAAGAGAATAATCAAATTGGTTTCTCATTTCCCCAACTTTACCATCATGTGATATATTAACATGACACCTTCAGGTTCTAGACATTTCTAAAACAAAAAATAAATGTGTGAGTAAAAATATTATTAATCAGAAAAATGTATAATCATTTATAGAATATCATGAAACCCTATTTACAATCTAAAACATCTTAACATAAACCAAGGTATTCATTTTCATTATATATTAAAATCCATAATAATGGACTATAAATAAATTTTTAATTATTATAAGTATATCCCTAGATATTTTCAAAATAGGTGCATAGTAAGCCCCATTGTTTTGTACCAAGTTATGATCAACTTATTCCTAACACAACTTTTCAATGTTGTTTCCCTTAGGTACATCTATTCCTGAACAACATCCACATGAAGTATATTTCTATTTTTGTATTTATAGAAAAATGAAATGAACTATATTATATTCAATAATTTGTAAAATTTTAAATAATATTCTTCAAATTCTACATTAGGGGTATATTCTCAAATTGAAGATTTCGAAATCTAGTTTCTAATGTTTCTACTAGTCTTTATTTGATACCAAAATTAATACCCCAACCCCTTAATCTAGGAGTTCATGTAGTACCTTATACATTGGAATAATTACAAGTAATTAAATTCCCAATAAATCAAAATATTTAGATTTTTTTGAAGACAAGAATACATAAATGATACCTTTATTACATTGGGAAAATAAAATAAAGCATAACACACGTAAAAACATAGAATCCATGAAAACCATTCAAAGGATCCCTCTTTTTAACCTAGAGATAGGAAATATAACAAGGGTGAAATATAATGCTCAATAAGGGTAACAACAGATGAATAAATATCAAATAAATAAAAAAAATATCAATATGGATATTTCAATAATTAAAAAACTCTATTTAATCAATAATATGATAATTAATTGAATCCCTAGACAATGTCAAAGCAATAATATCTTGTATAATAATTATAATAACTAAATTATCCATAGTCAAAATGATTGATTATTAGACACAATGTTTCTGAGGTATATTGAACATTTACCATAAAGAACATTAACAAGACAGTTTAGTATATCAGGTAGAAAACTGTCTAATTTTTTACAATTGATTCATCTCATGAGAATACTAGTGAAATGAGGGACTCACATTAAATGGTCCCCAATCAGTGTCATACTATTCAAAAGCATTCTTCATATATCGAATAATTGATTTAAATGAATATTTTAAATCAAATTATCCAATACCACATTAATAAATTAATATACCAAAATGGAAATGAGATTTATTATAGTATATATCAAATGGGAGTATAAATACACCACACACAATAAATTATAATAGATTAAGGATTATATAACACATAAGTAAATGTTAGATGATAAAATCCTTTCAAACAATATTATAAAAATTACTCCTTCGTTAAAATGTCTATAAAAATTTGTAATATAATAGAAGAAACCTATTTGATTTTTTTTAAATCATAGACATTGAATAAATATTTTCCTCAATGGATACAAAAACATAAAAAATACCTAATAATAATGACAATGTGAAAAAAACACTCACCACTTAATAAAAAGTAGAATTGTATACCACATGAATAATGTAAAAATATATGGCTATGAAAATACCATAATATTCAGAATATTAACCATAATATAAATTTCCGGGAATTATATACACAACAAAAAAGAAACAATCAGTCTCTAAGGTATGTGTCCAACACAAATAAAAATTAGACAAAAATCCCTTATCTCACACTTCCTTTATTTTAGTTATATGTGATTTAAACTACAATATAATTGTTTAGAACCAGTTTTTTATCTATATTTGAACCTTATTATTATTTATGATATCATATGTGATCTAACTAGTTGATTTAATCCCTTTTTTATTAAGAATATTTCATTATTTTCAATATTTCATGTCTTAGTTTCCTAGTTTGTTCGTATGTTTGAACCAGTTACCTATTGATAATATTAATTATGTCAAGATTTCATAATAAAAAAAATGAAAATGAAGATTTATATATCAAATATAATAATTGTATATATTTTTTTTATAACAATTCATAAATTTTTTAAATTGGAAATGAATTGAACTATTCTTGGAGACGGTAGATGGAACGTATGAATGAACTCCACATACACTTATTTCTCATATAAAAATATGATAAGTAAATATACTTTTTAATAAATAGATTATGTCATAATATATTTTTCCTATATGTAACATAGATTTACTGAAATCTTCCTTTATACATTCCATGTGTCCTGTAAAGTATTCACATCACATTGTGGAGGTAGTAGTCCACATTTCCACAAACGATGTTATTGTATTTACCAAACATTAGAAAGAATAACGGTATATATTATAAATATATTCCATAAGTATGAAGACAATATAAATATAATATTTTAATCATATAAAAATAGTTATTATATCATAGTTCCCAAACATGGAGTTGGTGATGGATAAACAAACAACACTGTTTCAGGATGTGGTTGTTCACAGTACCTGAATGATATGATCGTTACACATTTGATGGATGTGTGTGAAGGATTAGGTAAGATAAATGACATAAAAACATCTCATTATATTTTGTATAATGGTATCATTATATAATAATATAATAATAATAAATTAAGGGCTGGAGAAACAACTAAAATCTGACTGTACGTTGATGAAAGGTTCATCTTATTCATGTAAATTCTTTTGGATTATACTAGAATACATTATTGGACTTATTTATTTATAAATATAGGCTTATAGAATTAATATTTTGAATTTGGTAACATATTTTGGTAAGGTATGGATAGTATGGAGGGATCAATGTTTTATGAGGAAGGGAGGGAGTAGGTTCCCTTATAAAATCAAGGTGAGATTTACCTTAGGAAACTCTCACAAAATTAAATGTATATAAATTAATTTATAATTTAAAAAGGATCAAAAGGGATTTATTTATATGATAATATTAGTATGGGACTCAATAATTCAATCCAACTATTATTAGATATGTTTACATCATATATATACCCTTATTAGTTGGCATTAACCCTTAGTATAACCCTTTAACTATTACTGTGATAACTTGTTTTCTAGCGTTTTTATGGTTAATATAGTTACTATAAGATTAAAAATAACAATAAAAAAATCATGGATGATATTTTGTAATTTATTCCAATAATATCATGGAATTTTATATTTTAATAAGTTTTATATCATTTAATAAAATATTATACATTTTTAAATTCATTAATATGAATTTTGACACAATTCATTATTTGACTTTATAAAAAAATCATAATAAGTAGATAATTTTGGAAAAAAACTATAAAAAATCCCCAATATGACAATATAATCTAGAAAAATTGAGTATAAAATTAATTTTTTAAAATTAAAGTTATTTTTATATTATTAATATCATTTATTTAACATGTACATTAATTAAAAAATATATGTATCATCATTTTGCTGACCATTAATTTCATTATTCCATGCATCAAAATTAAAAATAAATTTTCATGATCAGTATAAACACTTAATATTTTCAAGGACTATTTATACTAGAAAATATAACCTTTATAACCCCATTTTATATATAATTATCTTTCTAACAACGAAAGTTTGAAAAAATCAACTTCTCATTGAATAAAATACTAGAAATGGATAAAAGTTGTAAAAGTAGATACAAGAGGACATAAAATAGGACTATTGATTATTTTTTTCGACATTAAATCAACTATTGTAGTTATTTCATATGTTATGGTAAATTTATAATAGTTATAAAACTATTTTACCATTAATTACATGATTTAATGACAACTGAGGTAATTAAATAAAATACTAATGAATGTATTCATATTATTCCAATAAAATGGGAAATAATTAATTTTTTATAATGTATGATTCTAAATATCGAATCTTTTTTCCAAAATCAAAATCACCTAATTGGATATAATTAATTTGAAATTAATATTGTTGACGGAATAAGGGAATGTGTTTTTGAAGGTAAAGCGTTCCAAATATTGAAATGATTTTTTTCTCCAAATTAATTATAAAATTAATACCCATTTCCTAAATTACATTAAATGAAAAAAATTAATTGAATTATAATTTAAAAATAATTAAAATCTAAACATTCTCTATAAATTATTTAGATGAAAGGAGATTTTCCATTGAAATGTAATATTTTATAACTATTCATCATAACATGAAACTTATCATAATAATAACAAAACTACAACCACATTAAATGTGCATATTAATATTTTAAATAAAAAACATTATTATTCAACAAAAATATATAGATGTTTCAAATACTAGATTTAAAATAAATGCGCCCTCAAAAGGAAGTAAAAATAACATTAGAAAAATAAATATTTTTTTTATGTAAAAGTGGATTTACATTTATATCATTTATAGAAAACAAATAAAAATAATGATAAAAATTATATTGAATATTATATATATATATATATTTATATTTATATTTCATTAATATAATCCAAAGAGTTTGGTTAATTTTTTTTTGTATAAAACACACTAATTCTCATTTATATATTTTTTTATAAAAACTGATCATTTAAATTAAATTGGGTTTTATTTTTATTTATAATTAATTACTAACAAATTAATTAATGTTAAATTTTATTTTGTTATATAATCTAATTAATTACCAACAATTTCGTGTCTTGGATATAATTTTCACTTTAATACATAATAATATTAGTATATCATGTTTTAGTTATGATTGGTATTTTATGAAACGTATGATATTGAGGAGATTAAATTTGAAAACATACATAACATAAAATCATATGTTGTTACATTTTCCACTACATCAATAAATTTTGTCCTCCAAATTTCAAATTTCATTCCAAATACCAAAGGATGATACGTTAAAATTCCATTTTTTGGATAAACCACAATAGAAAATGGGTTAATAAATTATCATATTAATAAGATTGAAAAGGAAAATATGAAGGTAACCACAAAATAAGGCCTTCGAAAAGGAATTTATTAGTGAAAAAACTAGAAAATATAAGATAAATCAATCCATCATGTTCTCATGTAGAGTGTAAGAACCCGAGATTTCACTCAGGTATTGATCCTTTAATTTGAAGTCTAAATATTTACTTTGGACATAATATACATGCCTAATGAGTTAGTAATGCTTCAAAGGGACGTTTGGGACTGTTTAGAGCCTAGACGAAATCATTTTGGAGAGAACAAACACATCACTTGTTATAGAGGAAAAGTGTAGAATTATTCACAGTTTTCATAACCATGCAGATGGTGTTTTTTCTGACAGAGCTACCTCACAAAGTTGTCACACAGACGTGCAGACTAACCATTCAAATTCTCCTTTATTCTAGGTACCCTTCATGGTTTGCACATTGTTCAATCAAACAGTACATCCAAACCTTTCAGGCAGAGCTGTCTCGCACGGTGTGCCCACAATTTGAAAAACCGAGCACAGTCTAATTTTTCATGCTAAATTTTTTGTTTTCCCATAAAGATATATTTACTCCCCTCTTATTCCCCAGAACAAAAACTATCGATATATTTCATTATTTTTTATAAATTTGGAACTTTTTAAATGCCAAATATAGGAATAAAGAGGCAGCCTTCATCCGTCATCCGACCGAGCATTTGTTCATCACATTGGATGTGCAACGGTAAGTTCTCATGTCCCCTTTAGCCTTTCTTTTTCTGTCTTTATCTCGACCTATGTATCTCCATGGGTGGATTTTTTACATTTTCATAGATCTACTATGATTCAAGAAAATCAAAGTCTAATAGTAGAGGAATATAGTCATGAAACCCTATGGTTGGTGGTCAATATCTTATCCATAAATTTTATTGATTTTGGAATGTTCGTGTGGGGCCCACCTGTTTTGTCAGAATTTATTTAAAAAATTTACATGCCATGATTATACTTGTTACAATCAAATAGTTATACTCTTTCCAAATATTTGAGTAGTTGTTAGTGGTTACACCCACAAATCAATCCACATCATGTCCAAGGTTATTCTATAATTGTGTTTTAGTGTTTCAGAATGT
Source organism: Viscum album (assembly GCA_963277665.1). Classification (NCBI taxonomy): domain Eukaryota; kingdom Viridiplantae; phylum Streptophyta; class Magnoliopsida; order Santalales; family Viscaceae; genus Viscum; species Viscum album. Next base: position 1,795,403,113 of record OY728163.1, on the reverse strand, counting down.
TTGAGCTCCATTCAAGTGTCCCTTTTTATGACTATTATATAGATGAGCCTTTCCATTATAAATAAAATGTTATTAATAAAAAATTCATAATGAAATATACCAGGTATTCTCACCACATGACTAAACTAAGGTATGTGCTTTTAATTTATTATTAAATGTGTAAAGTGAAATGTTGATTTAAAAGTATAGTTTGTATAAACATGGCATTATCAAAATAAATTGAATAAATTTTACATATACGTATCACCCCCTGACATATTTATTTATGGTAGCAAAGTAAATCCTAATAATTTAATATTCCTTATTGGTTAATAATGAATTTAATAAATGATTGCAACACTACTTGGCATATGGACAATAATAGAAGACAAGGATTAGAACAATAATTAAATGGTTGCAATGATACTTGGCATGTCCAAATTAATGGAAGATTTGGATTGAAACTAATAAAAGATTACATTATTACAATATCAAAAATGAATGGACTGACTCAAGATTATCTTGGATCCTGAGAGGAGAATTTCATGGGTCATAGGAACCCCATTTCGATTTAATAATATGGTTTTCTTAGGATGATACCCACCAAGATTATGGTTATTGTATATTCCTTGGATGCCCGGTATACTACCATAGGGTCCTTTAAATTATTACCAGATACCTATGATACACTCCATGGATCAATCATTGGTAAGTAGGTTCTGTGGTAAAATCCCATTGGGTTATGTCTTTTTTAATCCACATGTTACATTGGACGATCACTAATGACTCGGTATGCGAATTGTTGTGTAATTCCTTGGATTATTCTCCTTGGATTACAATATTTCCCCTTATATATAATCATAAACTATTGAGTTCGTGATCCGTTATATTTACATTATCTTGGTTATATCGGGGAACTCTCTCACTAGATATCTTTGTCAGGTTTCCTTGTTACATCTTGGAACCTTCACTATATATACAATCACAAGGTGATGTTAGTACTAGCTATGCCTCACTTGACGTATTAGCATTAAATTTTAATATATAATTCATGAACCAGTTATATGTTCATACACCATTCATGGTATGAATCATGTACATGGGTATTTAGTTATTTTGAGCTGCTTGTTTTACATTATATATGCATGAATGAACACTACTATATTCCCTTACATGGGCCAGATGTTGTAGACATCGTTGGTGGTAGCCCCCTATGATTTATATCACACCCTCTTTGGGTGACATATGGTACCTAGAGAAGATTATATGGTTGTAGGTATTGACAAAATGAACTATACTATTTCAAACACTTCAGTGTGTGCTCATAGAATAGAGATTGATAACAGATGACCTAATAGGATATCGGGATGCATGGAGTATCCTATTTTTTAGTTTTAATTGTGGAACATGTTGTTTCTATTGTCATGTATCCATCATTTCATATTTTAAACTGACATGACATTACTTCATCAATGTTCTAGTTGATATAGTTATTGTTATTCTTGTTTACATGTTACATAAGTTTTCATTTGATATTCCTTTATATTGCAACTATTTTTTACAATTTACTTATATCCATTAATCTATGCTACACTCTGCTAATTAGTGAATAGTATCCCAATGAACACACCAAAGGGCCTCACTGTTATTTGGCAGCCTTTGGTATTTGGGGAGATGAGATTGAGTCCATGTGACCCACGGGCTCGGGATACCCATTAGGTGGAATCCAGGACTGGGATGTCACAATGTCATATTAGAGCATGGTTTCATTTCGTTCATTACTATTTCAAGACAATATATTGGATAACAGGAATTCTTGGGATTTGGTACTATGTCATGATAGGGTGTCGTGAAACCATGTTTGTGGTAAAATCCAAGATACCCAAAATTCAATTGTTTTTCTATGTTGTCTATTATAGTAGATATAATTTCACCGTTGGGTGATGCACAAGTTTTGTGGTGTTGTGAATTATTACTCCATTTTAGGGTCTTATTTCATCCATATCCCAATGATATGATAGCATGGAGCATTGCTACATGCATTACTGTAGGCACCTGTAATTCACATGTCATGAATATTGCCATACTATATAGATGCATTTCACTACTTTTCATTGCTTGCTATGCTTGTGATTGTTCTATGAAATTTTAATAGTTACTTGAACATTTATTAATTAGCCTCCGATTGAGTGATTTCATATCGAAATTCATGAGCTGTATGGTCCATCATTGGTTGGGATGAGTAAGTTACTAGGTCAATCAATTATACTATAAAAAATGGGCATCATTTTTTGTGATAGGTGTATGGGAACTGATTCATCGGATATGACTATCCATTATAATGTGAATCTTAAAATCTAAAATTAATTGGATACACATCCTTATATTTCATTTTTATTTCTATTAAATTCAATGGAGTGAACCTAGAAATTAACTACAAAATGACATAAAACTTATACGTCAGCGCTTATTGATACCTTGTCGCCTATGTAGGCAATTTGGGTAGTATACCTTGGGTAGTGAGTTTTTGAATGTATAGCTTCCACTAGTTCTTTTGTTGTATGCATCTATGATTGATCTATGTAATGTGCTAGTCATTAGTAGACTAATCCCTCCAAGACATCCTCACTCAGTTCCCCATGAAAAATGTGACAACCATGCTCTCGAAATGGGAGGCCCTAAGCCACTAATCATAACACTAGGAGTTCCACATGGGGAACCATCTATTGTACCTGATTCGGGTGCTGATGTGAATGTATGGGATAATTTCTTACGTATGATGATGTCTATGGAAGGTGCTCCACATTTTGTACCTACGATGGATAATATGACCCATGAGTTCTAGCAGCAACATCGTTCTACTTTTTATGGGGATGGTGGTTCATAGGCTACTGAGTCTTTTCTGAAGGCCATGTTGTCTATATTTGAGTATATGGAAACACCTCCATAGAAGAGAGTTAAGCATTCTACATACATTATTATGGATTAATCCAAGCATTCATGGGATGTATTTATGCTGTCAGGCTATCATCAAGGAATGTTATGGGTAGATTTCTAAACATCCTCCTAGGATCAGTTATTTCCCCAGGCACTGAGAGTAGATAGAGCCAGAAAGATTATGAATGTTGAGGAGGATTCCATGTTAGTTATGGAATATTCATAATGTTTCATTGTTTTACATCACTTTTCACTACTTGTAGATGTTGTTGAGATTTCACATGCAAGACATTTTTAGAATGGGCTCTATTATGCCATACGAACTCAGGTAAATGTATTTTACCTTCATAACTATTCTAATGTAGTTGATCATTCCCTTATAATTGTGTGTATCCTTAGGGGAAGATTGGGTACTAGGTTTAAAGAACCAGTTCATCCTTAGGCTAGTTGTTCTTCTAGATGCAGGAAAAGTTCCTTCGAGGTTTCTCTTCAGGGAAATGGAAGCTACTGTATCCTATTTGATATCTCTGTGTTGTTTCATCAGTGTGCAAGACTTTGGAATAAGAATCCCTATTGTGTCAAAGACCCTATAGAGTGTTAGGATTGTGGTTGTGTGGGTCAGATTTAACGTTGTTTAAAAAAAATTACTCCAGAATCAAGTGGAATAGGATAAAATCCGCTCTTCTTACATGAGAATGTTATTTTTCACCCAGTTAGGTGGGGAGTTGGAATATCACCGGTAGGTCTAGCTGAAGAGCAGGTCATGGCCATGGTTTTCTGAACCCTAATCATTAGTAGCATTAGCAGATTAGTCGTGATCTTGGTAGTCCATCTATTGCACATGGTTTCGGATCAGGTTAGTTGCATTCTTTACAACCGATACTTGAGTATCATGTTGTTTGATAATCTATAGTATATGGTACTATACTAGTTGCCTACAACTTTCTCTCTTCTTTGTTTGATGTAGGGGATTCAAACTATTTTTTGTATCTACCATAGAAATTATTAGACTATATATATTGTATCATTATGGTGTAATTGTAGTTTGTAGCCACGATCCAAGTATCACTGAAAGGGGGGTGGTTGAATCAATGATATCAATTTTCTTTTTATGTTTCCTTCTTTTTGAAACAACCTTCACCTCTTGTTTAGGAATTTCTTCACTACTGAACACACACAACCACCAGAACACTAGATTTACAAGATTCACTACTCAACAAGAGTAGTTACATCCTTAGTATGGTACATAAATGATCCAGTACCACATAATCCACTAGAAAACAATCCTTTTACGTGGAATAAAATGAGTAGGATTTTACCTTACACTCATGTAACACATTGATAACAATATAATTGTGAGTGAGATCCCTCTTAGAAAAAATAGTATAATTTATTGATTTTGTTCTTCTTAATGAACTTTCACAAATAAAATCTTTCTAAACAATTATTTTTATTCTTACCCAGAAGCAGGTAAGAACCTCCTACTGCAAATAGCTTCCATGCCAAACCCTATATGCATGCCTCTATTGCGCACAAATCACAAATTCCACGCATCCTTTGTCTTATACACAACACAATTATTGAACACACCTCCCTTCTGGTATACCTCTTACAACTTGTGCACCACTTATGCTTGTGCGCCATTCCTCTTGTGCGCCACTCAGATTGCGTGCCTTATAAATAACTTTTGAATTGTAGGACACATCAGCTTGCACACCACATTCTACTACTTTCGTGATTAGAAATCAAATTTTCTCTAAAGTGTTGATAATTAAAAAATGATTAGGGTAGCCATCTATTTATTGGCATTTTGGTTACCCTCTACATGAGGCATGCAACTCAACTTGCATGCCACTTCCTAACTTACATACTACTCCATCACTTGCGTGCTGCTCCATCACATGTGAATCGCTCTATCACATGCGCTCCACTTTCTTTCCTTTTTAATATTTCAATGTTATGATGTTAAAATATGACATTCTCATAACATAAACTTGTAATACCCTTATACATGAGTGCCACAATTTCTCTCCAATCTCTAACTTATGTGCCACTTTCCTTCCATTGTCTTATTTTTATGTGTTGATCTTGTAATATGACTTGCATGCAACATAAACTTGTGGGACACATATACTAGTGCTCCACTATTGATTTTTGTTCCACCTAATTTCCTTTTCCAAAAACACTTCTTTACTCCCCCTATCATTCATAAGACTTGTCTCCCATGTTCTCTAAACTTTTGATATTTTTGAACTAAAAAACAACAAAGAATCTTCATAGATTTCATGGTTTTTACAAAGTGAATTGATTTATAATATTTTGACATCAATAGAAAACAATCTACAAAAACATTACTCTGAAAACATATTTCTCCATCCAACATAGTCCCAATAATAACCCCCATTGTATTTTTTTGTCAACCAATATTCATACATCACTTAACATTATAACCTCAAGAAATAGATTAATTATCAACAATTTTAAGACTACGTGAGCTAAATATTGGTAGGAAACAATAATTATTGATATCCAAAACCATGTTGTATAAAATAAGTGACTATGAAATTTAATTATCATATCCTCTCAGCCTTCTTCAAGAAATCTTACAACCTTATACCTCATCATTCTTCATATCATCAATTTTCCTAGAATACAAAAATATTGTTTCCTACAACCACTCCCAAATACAGTAATAATAGTGCACACACATACATGTTGGACTCATAGATTTCCCACAAGTCACACTTTATGCATTCTTCCATAATAATAGATTTATGAAACAATTATCCCACTTGAAAACACATCATAAGGTAAAATGAGAGGGGACAGAAACACGTACCTCAACCTTGATGAGAAGGAGGTTGTGAACCCATGTTCAACATCAATTTATCTAATGATTCTACCAGTAATGGTTTTCTAAATATTTCTTCAACATCTTCTAATATAGGAATTTACTCCAGCTTCAATTCATTCTTCTCCACCTGATTTTTGATGAAGTGGTACTTTATGTCAATGAGTTTTGAACAAGAATGATGTATAGAGTTCCTTGTATGATTTATTTCATTATAATTATCAGATTCCAAGGGTAAAGGTTAGATTCACCTAAACAAGTAGATCTTCCAAATAAGTATTCAACACCATATGTTGGGTTACAAATTGAGTGGCAGAAACATACTCAGCTTCAGTCAAGCTAAGAGTCACTGAATTCTATTACATTATATAAAAACTAACACAACATTTCCCCAGAATGAAAACACCACCATATGTTAATCTTTTATCATCAACATTTCATGCCGAATCTACATATGAATTCCTGAAGAAATCAATATTTTCTGTGCCATGATACCGGATTCCAAAATATTTTGTGCCTTTGATGTATCTGAGAATCCTTTTTCAAACCAATAAATGTGATTATTTATGAGCACTCTGAAACCTTTCACATTAGGTGACAACATAGAAAATGTTGGGTCATGAGGCATTCAAATATAATAAACATCCAATCAGCTTTCAAAAAACTTTCTATTCAACTATGCGGCCTTCTAAATCCTTAAATAGCTTGGTTCCCACTAAAATTAGTGTGGAAACTAGTTATAAACATTCCATCACAAAATTCATCATATGTTCTTTAACATACTTCATTTGAGAACGAAAAATGTGGTTCCTCTTTTGTATGATTTGTAACACAAGAAAGTATATCATTTCTCCCAACATGGAAATCACAAAAAACATCTTCATATCTTAAAAAAATCAATCAAAAGATGTTTCATCATTTCTATCGAAGATAATGTCATCAACGTAAACAATTAAAAGATGTTTGGTGAAGCTCATTTTCCTTAAGTAAGTATCATATTTAGAATACCATTCCCTTGGACCTTGATTTAGTCCATCCAAGTCTTTCATCAGATTAATCACAAAATTGTCATATTTACCAACAATAACGATACATTTTTGTTCAATGTAAACTTCTTCATCAATATTACCATTTAGAAATGCGGACTTCACATCGAAATGAAAAAATTTGCAACCTCATTGTTCATTGATTGTATGTAATATTCTGATTCATTCCAATCTATCCACTAGAGAAAAGGTCTAATCAAAATATACACCTTCAATTTTTCAGTAACCTTTGAACACTAATCTTCCCTTGTTCCTTATCACTTCGAATTCTTCATTTATCTTGTTCTAGAAAACCCATTTTGTAAAAATAACATTTTTTCATCTTGCTAGGGTACAGTTTCCCAAGTATAATTCTTTTCTATCTAATAAAGCTCTTCATTCATAGCCTAAATCCATTATGGATTCTCAAAGGCTTCAATCCCATCATTTGGCTCCACTTTTGAATAACATATTATGTAAAACATAATTTTTTGTCTTTTTTGTTTGAACCCTCTAATATTGATCACCAATAATGTTATGAGCCTCTACGTGCTTCCTTATCATAGGATGAACTATTCGAATTTCATCCTCATCACATGAAATTGATGAGTCACATTATTCTTCATGAGTAGTATTACCAGTATTTGTAGCATTATCGTAATCATTAATAAGACTTTCCTTATCCTTATCAACATCTATATCATCAAAAGTCTACATTTCCATCTCAACATTTTCAATAACTTATACATCAGAAGAATCAATGATTTTTTCTTTTTCTTTGTTGAAACATATGTACCCTATTTATTTTGGATCATACCCAAGATAAATTCCATACTTTCAACTTTGTTCAAACATTATAAGGTTTACACCCTTTTTTGTAATGATTCATGGACTCCAAAAAACTCTAAAGTGTTTTTAACTTGGAGTTTTTTCATAAAACATTTCATATAGGGTAATATTAGAATGTTGTAGGAAAAAGAATCAGTTCTGAATATACACTATAATACTCATGTCTTGCCACCAATAATAATGAGATAGATCATGTTCATGTGAAATAGTTCTCCCCATTTCAACGAAACTTCTATTCTTCCTTTCAGCAATAACATTTTGGTGCGGTGTCTATGGTGAACTGAAATCATGCCGATTTATATTCTCCTCTAGGTAACTTTCAATATCTTCATTATTATACTTTTTCCCTTTATTAGTTCTCAACCTATTCTATGAATACTCTTATAACTACTCTTCTTTCCTCCTGAAAGTCTTAAACATTTTTAGAGCCTCTGACTTATGTCCCATGTACATAACACAAGTAATGCGAGTAATGTCATCAATGAAAGTAATGAAGTACTTATATATAGTTGTTGATTTCTTTATTATTGGTCCATAGATATCAAAATTTATAAGTTCCAAGGGTTATTATGAAAGAATGTCAACTCTCTTATGCATAGAAATTGCAATCCTCCCTATTTCAAAAATAGTGAAACACCCATCTCTTCATCTTGATAAATCAGGCATATCATGGATACTGTCTCGCATTAATAACTTTCACATGTTTCTCTAAAACATATGTCCCATCCTTTTATGACATAAATGATATTCATCCACCATTACCATGTAACAAGTGTTCTATAATTCACCAACTTGGAACAAGTTTCCTTTTATACGTTGGAATCTTGTAACTACCATTCCATTATTTTTAATTTTCCAAACAAACCCATATTTTATAAAGATAACTTTGTTTCCCTTATCATAGAGTTTTCAAACCCTCAACCAGTTTTGTTTGAACCCATAAAAATATAATTTTTTCCAAGATTTCAATTTTTCTTTGCTGATGATGGCTGATCCAACACCATTGATCCTGAGAGACTAATCATTTCCAAATGTAAATGTTCCTTCTTGGAATTATTTCACATTATTATGCAATATTATGATTCCAATCATATGAGAAGAACACTAAAAATCCAGAATTGATATAAGTTCCCCTTTTGTAGAATTCAATGCAGTTTCAAAAACAAGAGATTTTTGTCCTTTCTTTTCATTCTTCAAATCCAGCTTCTGAGATTTGTTAAGAACATTTTGTTGTGCGGGAAACAAAACAAGACATCCCTTAGCAAGATGTCCTGGTTGTTCGCATCATTCACACATAGATTCCAATGGTTGGAACGTATTTTCAAAATTCACACTATTTTATCAAATTTCTTTTGAACATCCTTCTCATACTTCCCTTTTGGAGAGAATTGACTCCCCCTCAAACCATGTCTTCCATAACTTGTGGAATAGTAGTAATTTTTTTGATTGAAGTAACACATGTTTGTAGTGTGTCCCAATCCCCCACAGTACCATCAGTAGAATATCATGAACATTTCCCATTCAAACTTCAATACTGATCGTTGTTGTGAACATGTTTCTCGACAACCTTCTAAATAGAACTCTTCTTACCATCAACCTTCCTATTTTCAGTTTTAACATTCTTCATCAGCTCAAATTTCTATTTAGAATTATCAATAACAGAAATATTAGAAATCTTTCTAGACTCAAGAGTTTTATGTAATTTTTATTTTTCATCATTTATGAATTTGGCTACATACATTGCCTTTTTCATCTTTGTAATTATTATAACGAGTTCTCTATTTCCTCTGAACCTTCGAAGGAAACATTTGTGGATCCTTATTTGGTTTATTTTTTATAGAACATTCACCAAAATTTGAGATAGATTATTTGAAATGGATATTCATTTAATTATATTTAAAATTCTTATTTTGGGGAAGTTCCAACTCTTCTTCTTTTTTCCTTCAAATACACTTCAAGATGATTATTAATAAAATTTTCATTCTCAATATAATTCTTCAGATCATCAATATCCTTTTCCATATTGATTTTCTCATCAGGAAAAACTACATGATTGTTTAAGGTGGAATTTTCATTTATCAACATCTTGTTTTCCTTGTCAAGCCTTCTGATCATTCTCAGACATTATTTCAACTCTTCCTTTAAATGATATTTCTGTTTAGTTTCCAATTCTTCAGAACTGTTTCTCCCAAAATCTTCGTTATTCACTACTACAATAATGGTATACTTTCAATATTTCTTATTAATTGATTTCTTCGATTCGGATTTTCTATCTTCTTCATAATCATCATTATGTAAAATGATTATTCTTTTTTATTTGAATAAATGTTTTTCAATCCCCTTTGAAAAATATTTATCTTTTTCATCTAGTTTCTTCCAAAACCTTCTTGGAATTCTTTCATCATCATCAGTATCTTCTACTTTATGCTTTTGAGGAAAGTTAGCCACAAAGTGACCAAGAGATCCCCACTCAAAACATTTCATGGAAAGTTTCCCCATTTATTTCCATGTACCTTTTTTCTCATTCTCGGAAAAACAAGATAAAAATTTCATCAAAATTTTAGCAGACCTAATCGTCAAAATCAGATTCACTGAAATCATCTTCAATAAGAGTCTTCTTTGAATTCTATCTCTTGGAAACCATGAATGAAATTTTATCTCTCAGCTATTTTTTTCATTTAATATTCTTCTCCCTTCTCATTTCATAAGTAATGAGAGTACTATTAAAATCATTTAGAGATAATGTTTTTGGGTATCTGTCTTCTAATAAATAATCATTAGAATGAATCTTGTTGGGAAGAATTTTGAAGATTATTTCAACAACTGTATTATCTTCCAACATTTCACTAATACATCTGATTATACTAAAAATTTCATTTAACATAGTAAATAAGTCCCCAACAGATTCAGATTCTCCTATTTTCATGTCTTCATACATCAGCCTCCATATTTTTAGTTTTTCCTTCTTCACCTTTGTATTTACTTCTTAGATGTTCTTCAACATATCCTAAATTATATTTTCTATAGAGACACTTATCACTCATAAAAAATCATTCCTTGAAATAGAGTATAGTAATGCATTTTAAATCTTCCATTATTCTAATGAATTTTTTTTTGGTTGGTGTAAGTGGAACCTTGTCATCAATAATAGAAAATCCATTAGTTTTTGTTAAATGAAATTCATACCCAAGAGATATAAGATATGAAATCATTATTTATTTACAGATATGATAATTCATTTCTAAAAATATCAGAATCCCATTACTTTTCACATTGTTCAGATTTTCCATCACAATATCTCTTCAAAACATCATCAAAAACACAAACACTGGTATCCAAACTCTGATACCAATTTCAATTCCCAATTAGGACCCAAGTATCAATGATAGGGGGAGGGGGTAAACGAGTGATGTAAAATGAATTTTTATGTTTCCTTATTTTTGAAACAACCTTCACCCCTTTTAAAGTGTGTCTTCCCTACTGAACACGGATAACTACAAGAACACATGATTTACAATGTTCACTACTCAAAAAGAGTATCTACGCCCTTGGTATGGTATATAAACATTCCAATACCACACAATCCACTAGAAAACAATCCATTTATGGGGAATATAATGAGTAGGATATTTCCTTACACTAATGTAGAACATTGAAAAAAATCCAACTGTGTGTGTGCTCCCTCTTAATACAAATAGGGTAATATAATGATTCTATTCTTCTTCATTAACATTCACAAATCAAATCTTTCAAAACAATTTTTCACTTTCCTACCTAGAATCTGGTATGATACTCCATCTACATATAGCCTTTCAGCCACACCCTATTTGTGTGCCTCTATTGTGAACAACTCTCAACTTGTGTGACACCTTTGGCATATACACAACACACTTCTGGATCACTCCTCCTTGCTTGAAAACCTCTTAAAACATGTGTGCTACTTCTTATTGCATGCCACTTTTCTGCGTGCCACTCATCTTTCACACCTTATAAATAAATCCTGACTTTTGCGACACATCATCTTGCATGACACATTATACTACTTGTGCTATCAGAGCTCAAATTATCTATTATGCATTGAGAATTACAAATGAGGAGGTGAACTATCTATTTATAGGCATTTTGGTGGCCCTATGTGCGAGGCATGAAACTCAACATGCGCCCCACTTTATGAATTGTGTGATGCTCCATCTCTTTCATGCAGAACCATCACTTTTATTCCACTTTCTTTCCATTTTCATACTTCAATATGATGATTTTAATATATGAATTGCACAAAAAATACATGCATGCGTCCCTTATAAGTGTGTGACACACTTGCGTTCCAATATATAACATTCGGGAAAATTTCTTTCCTTTTTCATATTTTGATGTTTTGATCTTGAAATACGGCTTTCGCACAACATACACTTGTGCACCACATATACATTCACCACACATTTGAATTTCACTCCAAAATTGCACGCCAAATATTGAATTGCGTGAAAACTTATTTCCTTTTCCAAAAACACTTCATTACTCCTCCTAATCCTTTATAAGTCTTGCATCACTATTTCTCCAAACTTATGATATTTTTGAAATCAAAATTAGAAAATAATCATCATAGTTTTCAGGGATTTTACAAAGTGAATTGATTTATACTCTTTTGACAACAAAAGACAACACTCTGCGAAAAAAATACTCTTGAAACTTCCTTCTCCATCTAACATGGTCACAAAATGAATGACCCTCAATACACCATTGGGAATATATATATAGGGAATAAGCTAGTACCTGGACTATCCCCTTTATGTGGGATGGTTCCATTTCTTTTGGAATCACATTGTTCTCACGATAATGGTCCGGAATGCCATTGTTGGGAAGGTCTGTTTTGTCCAAATTTAATCCTTTGTAGACATCTACCACTACATGGTCTTTTTACATCACTATGAAGGTAGTAGTTACCATTTACATTTTTATTGGGATGTCCAGGATGGGAGAGCTAGACCTATGTATCATGGGTTAGGTCAAGTGATATCCATGATTTAAAATCTATTCATAGAGGATAATGGTTTTCATTAAACTGATTTCCCTCCAGTAGTTGATCATTTTCAGGAAGTCTTTCCAGATGAATTATTTGTCTTACATCCTAAGAGTTTGGTAGATTATACAATCGATCTTATTCTAGTATTAGCACCAGTGTCCTATCCTCGGTACATAATGGAACCTACTGAGTTTCAGGAGATCATGCCCAAGGACTTAGTGGAAAAATGATTTATACGACCCGATACATTGTATTGGGGATCACCCGTGATTTTTTTCTCAGAAGGTGAATAGAAATAATCATCTCTGCATGGATTACAGAATGTTGAACAATATTAATGTCATGAATCGGTATCAACATCATCAAATAAGTGATCTTTTTTACCATCTTTATGAGAAAACATGTTCTCTATTTTCGACCTGAGATCGGATTATCATCATGTATGTGTCAGACCATCAGACATACATCATACAACACTGTATATCAGGTAAGTCCTATATGAGTATCTTGTTATGGAATTAAATATTATTAATGTGTCTTCCATTTTAATGGATTGTGGGAATAGGTGTTTTCCCTCTTATTTGGACTCTTTGGTTGTGGTCTTTGTGGATGACATCTTGGTGTATTCTCGCACTCATAATTACTATACCAGACATCTTGAGAACTTTCTAACTACACTGAGAGATGTTCAAATTTATTCCATGCTTGAAAAATGGGACTTCTGGATCGACATGTTCCACTTCTTGGGATATATAATTTCAAAATATGGAGTAACTATTGACCCTTAAAATGTTATTTTTTATTCATTTCCTCGGAGCAGCTCAAAAACATGTTTGATATCAGGTGTTTCTTAGGAATCTATAGATATTTCATGCATTTCATTCAAGACTTATATCATATTTATGTACATATTACTAGTCTTATAGTGAATGGTGTCATGTTAACATGGTATGAATCATGTGATAAAACCATTAAAAATATGAAATTGAGGCTTGTATCAGCCCCTATTTGGATTCTTTCAGAACAATGTAATGGTTGTATTGTCTTATACAATGCATCAGTCACTGGCCTAAGAGAAGTGTATATGAAGGAATACAAATCCATTTCATACGAATATCAGCAGTTGAGGCCTCATGAGTGAAATTAATAGACTCACGACCTCGATCTAGTAGTAGTTTTCCATTACATACGTTGTAGTATATATTATATGTTGTGTGAGAAGTTGGTAGTGTATAAAGATCACAAGAACCTCATGTATTATGTTTCTCAACATGAAATTAACCTAAAACAAATAATATGGGTCAAATATCTACATTCATTTGATTTTGAGCTTTCCAATATGCCTGGAAAGGGAAATGCGGTCACTGATGCACTAAGTCTAAAGAATAAAACACAAGACTTATAGGAATCCATTGATGAATGGTTTATAATTGTCCTATATTATGAAATTCATCTAGACTTCCATGATAGTAATGTAGAATCCTACCTCTCATCCTTAACAATTACCTCTTCACTCCATGAGAAGGTGAACAATATGAGGTTCTCAAATCCTGATGGTTTTGTTATCTATGAGAGTATATCAAGATATAACCCCCCCCCATTGAATTGTTCTATGGATAGAGACGATGTATGAAAATGATGTGGATGTATTTGGGTGTGGTAGATATAATAGATATGTTTAAGGAAGAGTCCCACACTTCTCAGTTTGTAGTTTATCGAGGAATCATGAAGATTTATCCAGATATGTGATTCTAGTATTGGTGGCATGAAAGGAAATTTCATATTTCAAACTTCATTTTTAGGTGTTCTACATGACAATAAGTGTAGGTGGAGCACTAGATACATGTAAAATTATTAAATCCACTTCTGTCCCTAGAATGGAAATGGTATGTGGTTGTTATGGATTGCATATTCGTCTTACCCAGTTCACTAAGCGGTTGTGATGCTATATGTGTAGTCATTGACTGGCTAAAAAAATTATCCTTCTTCATTCCTATTCGGGAGACTTTCTCTGTTTATGAACTGGAAAGACTATATTTTTGTGAGATCATAGAACTAAATGGTGTTCTACATATTATATTTTCAAATCGAGACTCTCGTTTGACATCATGGTTTTGGCAGGGTTCGCAGAAATTTATGGGGACTAATGTATATATAAATACAACTTTTCACCAATAGAATGATGGAAAATCAGAATGGACAATACATGTTCTGGAATATACAATCCAATAAATTTTCCTTGATTTCATAAATTCTTGGGAGAAGCATATCCTTCATGCCGAGTTATATTATAATAACAGTTCTCAATTGATAATTCAGATGGATCCTTTTGAGGCCTTATATGGTAGTGCATGTCGTTCTCCCTTATGTTTGGTAGTGGTATGTGGAGAATCCCTACTATGCCCTCATTTCATTCAAGAGAATTCGGAATATGTTCAGCTATTCATGAAGTGTATCACTACTGCTAAGTCTAGATAAAAATATTATGCCTATCATCATCGTTGACCTTTTTATTTTGAGGTAAGGGTCATGTTTTTTTTTCAGGTGTTGGACAGGATAGGGAATGGACGGTTAATGAATTAGGGATATATGTCACCTCATTATGCCATACTATTTTAAATAATAGATTGAATCAGTCTGATAACCCATTGGTTACTATTACATTAGAGGTATCATTTTATGCATAATGTCGTTCATGTCACATAGATTCAATAATATCATGTTGACTTGTCTCATACATTTCATCTCGAGAATGTTTATTTTGACGATGATTCTAGCTTTTAGGAGTATCAAGTATGCAACATTGGCCAAATCATGAAGACACTCAGAGGCACATTTTTCCCTCTCGTAAGGGTGATATGGTAGCACAGCAGAGTACCAGATGGGACATCGGAGTGGTAAGTGGAAATTTATGTCCAATGGCTAGTTTTGTTCTCAAAAAGTGTTTCCCTACACCTGGAAGGATAACTGGGGAGAATGTTTTTTTATGAGGGGAAAACTGTAAGATCCTGTTTTTTTCACTCAGGTATGGATCCTGTAATATTTTGTCTAAATCATTAAATTGGACCTAATATAGATTCTTAATGAGTTAATAATGGTTCTAAGGGTTTCTAAGGCTTGTTCTGATCCCAGAACACATCTTGGTGGATAAAACAGACACATCACAATGTTTAAAGGATACCATGTGGAATTCCGCATAGTTTTCCTAACCATGCAGATGGAGTTTTATTGGAAAGAGCCACCGTGCACAGTTTGTGGATGGATGTGCAACCTAACCAGGCAAAAACCACTTTCCACAAGGTACCCATGCAATAAATTCACACATTTTGATCAAACTGTGATACCAAACCGTTTGGGCAGATCCATCAGACATGGTTTGTTCAATGTTTGACAAACCGTGTGGACAGACCATGCAAATTCTAATTTGTCTGGGTAATTTTTATGATTTTCCTTTAATGATCTATTTTTTCCCCTCTTCTTCCGCAACACGGAAAATAGTGTTATTTTCCTCCATTTTCATCAATAGGGATCTTTTTTAATGCCAATGATAGGGAAAAAGAGATCCCCTTCATCTGACATCTTATCGAGCTTCTGTTAGTCATGTTGGATGTGAAACGATAAGTACTTCAGTCCACTTTAGTCATTCTTATTATCTATTTTTCTTGACCTTGGAAAAAACATGAGATTATTTTTCACCAATTCGATGATCTACTCTGATTCAAGGAAAATAAAAGGCTGATAACAAAGGAGGAGATTCATACAAACCAAATGTGTGTGGTCTATAACTTATCCCTAAATGTCGTTGATTTTGGAATGTTAGTGTGGGCCCCAGTAGTTGAATTGTAATTCATTAATAAAATTTACACACCATGATTATACTTGTTACAATTGTATGGTTATGATCCTTCCAAAAAAGGATTAATTGTTAGTGTTTACGCCCACAACTCAATCTCCCTCATGTCGAAGGTTATTCCATAATTGGGTTTTAGTGTTTCATTACGTTTGAGCCACCATTTTGGTCTTTCATTGCTTTTAATTTATAAAGGAAAGACATTCCATAAGAAATAAATTTTTATTTATGAGAATTTCATAATGGAATGTACCATGTATGTTTACTACTAGACCTTCATAAGTTAAGAGCTTTCAATGAATTACAAAATGTGAAAAGTAAAATGTAGAATTGAAAGTATACTAAGTATAAACATGGCCTTATCAAAAGAGATTGAGTAAAGGTTATATGTTTGTATCATCCCTTTCCATATTTATGAATGATAACAGAGTGAACCCCAATAATTGAATATACCTTAATGGGTAATTAATACTTCAATGAATGGTTTCAATGCTACTTGTCCTATCCACAATAATGGAAGACAAGGATTCGAAAAATAATTAAACAGTTGCAATTTTAGTTTTCCTATCCAAACTAATGGAAGAAAAAGGTTGAACCTAATTAAAGATTACGTGATTACAATATCAAAAATAATTGGACTATCTAGATATCTCCTTGTATTATATAAGGATAATACCTTGGGTCTCGAGAACCCTATTCCAATTCAATGATGTGGGTTGGTTATGTTGATACCCAGTTAGATTCTAGTTTGCGTTTATTCCATGTATTCCGAGTATACTACCATAGGGTACTCTATATTATCACAAGATACCATGGATACTCACATTATATATGACATTGACTAGGAGGTTCCATGGTGAATTCCCGTAAAGCCTTGTCTTTACATAGACCAGTTTTACAATAGCTGATCACCATGGACTCAGTAGACAAACTATTATGGAATGACATTGATTATGCTCTGTTAAATACACTCTTACACCATATCTGGACTCAGATACAACTGATTTAACATTTCATGTGATTTATGTTACCTTGGTTATACACTGGAACTCCCTTACTAGATGTCTTTGTTAGGTTTCGTTGTTATGTCTTGGGTCCATCACTACTTATACTATCTTGAGGTGATTCTAGTGCTGGCTACACATCACGTGACTTATTAACATTAAATGTTAATATATAAATAATGAACAAGTTACTGGATCAGACACCAGCCGAGGGCTGAAGTAGGAACATGGATATTTTGTTGTTTTTTACTTCTCGCTATACATTATATATGAATAAATACACACTTCTATATTACATTACACTTGTCAGTGGTTATAGACCCCATTGGCGGTGGCCTAATGAGATTCATCTCACACCATTCCCAACTACCATTAGGTACCTGGAGTTGATTACATGGTTGTAGGTATTGATAAAGTTTAGAATACAACTTCAAAAACATTATTGTGTGCTGATAGGATGGAGCTTGATAGCATATGACTGAGTACGATCTCAGGATTCTTTGAGTATCATATGTTTTATTATACAATGTGGAGCATGTTATATCTATTATATTGTGTCAATGTTTTCCATATTTCTAGTTACATTACATTACATCATCACTGTTCCATTTGATACATTTATTTTTATTATCATTTTTTTATTCCATTATTTTTCATCCACCGTTTATTTATATTGTTTCTTCTATTTAAGATTTTCATATATCCCTTCTTCTGTGTAATAATCTGATACCGAGGGCATAGTCTCCCCATGGACACACTATTGGCCCTCTCTACTAGTTAGCAGCCT
Source organism: Viscum album (assembly GCA_963277665.1). Classification (NCBI taxonomy): domain Eukaryota; kingdom Viridiplantae; phylum Streptophyta; class Magnoliopsida; order Santalales; family Viscaceae; genus Viscum; species Viscum album. Next base: position 1,795,384,808 of record OY728163.1, on the reverse strand, counting down.
CTAGAATTTGGGGATATGCGCTTGAGGTCGTGTGGCCCACCAGGCTCGGGGAACCCATTAAGTGGAATCTGAGTACGGGATGCCACATAGAGTGCTAAAGAACATGATCAGCATAAAGTATACCATCATACAACAATAAATTGATGATTTTTTAAAGAATCCATTAACTTATTGGTAATTAATTATACAAATATAATTTTAATTTCAAATTCCTTTCACATAGTTTAGGTATTACATTACTATCGTGAAGTGAACTTGATAAAATAATATTACTTGATTTCATTTGATTTTATAAGCCTAATATTATCCATTGGTTGTTCCTATATCGATTTTCACTTCATCTTTTTCACTAAAAATGGATTTTCAAGTTTCTTTTTTGATACATGAATAATGTTAATGAATCATATGATCCACCAATCATTCCTTGAGCATTTAAATATTTACTAAAACCTAAATTGTTAGCATAATGTATCCAATTACTCATACTTTATCCAAAAAAATAATATCTACTGTTCAAATTAATCCATTCAAAACTTAAGATTATTCCATAATTTATATGTCCAAAAATTATAGTACAAAAATGTTTCAAAATTTTCAAAATCAATCTTAACATGAGATTCAAAAAAATTAAACCATTATATGATGAAAAAAACACTAATTACCAAAAATAATTAATACAACTTTTTAACCTGGATTATTCAAAAAATAATTATACATACTCAAAAGTATTCTAGATAAATGTTAAGACTTGAAAATTATGAGGAAATGATTATATAGTCATCTAAATGACAGCAATAACTACTATTGTCTTATTTTAAAATTTTAATTTCATATATTTTCATAATACACATTTTATTTCAAAAAATAAACTAAAATTCAAAAAGACTCCAATAAATTCATATTTGAATCCGAAATACAATTCAACCTTCAATCGATAAAATATTCTATTGACCTCAATCTTGTATTATTCAATAAAAGAATATGTATTCTAAAATAAAATTAATCACTTAATTAAAAAAATCATATTTCAATCCTATGGTTACCTATTTGAAAAAATTTCCCTAAACTAAAAATAAAATATTAATAATAGAAAATTTAACAAAAAAATCATGCTATATAGCATTTCACATAGGCTAGTGGTGGGAGCTCCACCCTTTTAAGCCTTTGGTATCGGGTTAAAACCCCTCGACATTTTCAGATGTGAATGTTTTCCCTCGGCCAATGGTTTGTATCTATTCTAAAACTATATCAATATAACATCAAGAATAAATATAATGGACATATTTGAAATGGGGTTGGTTAATAAATATCATTTTAACTAAATTTTTCAATTCAATTGAAATACATAAATACATCATCCATTAATTTCCACATATGTCCTTTCATGGTCTAGAGATTACCCTACATAAGAAGGAATTGACTCATGAAATTCTTGGGTTCTAGAAACATAATGCAATGAACTAAAAATGCCTTCCTATGATGCTTTTATTTCCTTCTGTCATAATCTTCATTTTCCCTAGGTAGTTATTTTCTTTATGAAATTTTTATCAATAAATAAATCATTTCAACACTCCAATAAGACACTTTTGTAGGTTTCTCCTTGCACGTTTGTTTCATGATGAAAATGGAGCCTTCTTTTCTCCATGGTATCCACCACTAGAGCTCATATAAAAGTACATCCTTCACTTATTTGGTGAGTTAGGGAGTTGGTTAAGGTATATATTGTCAATAATATATCATGATAACTAATTAGTCTTGAACATTATATCTATCACTTCGATCAACATCCTATTTGGTTATCTATCTATTCTACCTTTTCTTTTAGGTTAACAATAACATGACTCATTTAGGTTCCATAAATTTTCTAAAACCAAAAGCATAGAGTGATTAATAATAGACATGGTGAGAAAAACTAACAATAATTTATTAAATATCATGAAAAATTATTTTCAATCTAAAAAACATTTGTTTAATATTGGTTATTAATTTATATTTAAATATTAAAATCCATCATAACGGTTTTTAAATAAAATATGAATAATCCAAATAATTTCTCCCAGGAGTGTCAAAGAAGGTGCTTAGTAAGGACCATTTTCAAGTATTGGGTTATGCTCAATTAAGGAAAGATGCATATTTTTTGAGTTATTACCCCTAGATACTTCTGTTCTAGATCCAATCCCACTTGTATATCAAAACAATGATGTATTTCAATGATAAACACATAATCTATGTCTAACTAAAAATTTAGGATGTTCTTATATAGTTATTCTCAAATTACACCATTGCGATATTTTCCCTAAAATATGATTTCTAAATATGGATTGCAAGGTTTATACAAAAAATTATATGATACCAACTATAACACCCCAACTCAGAAGCCCAGAGTCATGGTAGTACAACATTAGATTGGCTTAAATACTTGTAAATTTATTATTAAAAAGCCAAACATTTTAGTGTTTTTGGAAGAATATAGTACATAAATGATACCAATAATAAATTGGGAAAAAATAATAAAGCATTATGAACGTAAAAACAATGTTTCCCAGAATCACATTCAAAGGGATACTATTCATAAACTAGGGAAATGAAAGATGATAAGTGTGAGATCAAATTATCATTAAGGTTAAGTACATTTAATGCAATAATAAAACAATGAGAATAAATTATTATAGAAATATTAATAACTGAAAACACGTGACATATACTCAATAAGTTCAGAATGAAATGTATCCATAGATAATATCAATTCAATAATCTCATGGACAATAATATTAATTTTAACTGAATTCTCAAAATAGGGATTTCTAAATTATAGGACTCCATGTCTCCTAGGTACATGGTAGCCTTACTATCAAATACTTTAACATTATAGTTTAGTATATCAGGTAGAAACCCATATGATATGTCCAACCAATTCATATTATGAGACTATCAATTCGTATACTAAATTATATTAATCATTCCCAAAAATATGTCATACTAGTCCAAATAATTCTTAATATATCAAAAAAATTAATTTAAAAGATCATTTTAAATAAATGTTAATTCTACCACATTTATAAATTTTAATACCACGATAAAAATTATATTTATGATATGATATATCAAATGGTATTATGCATATAACACACATTGGAAATACCTATTAAATAAGGCTTATATCTCATTGAAGTAAATTCGAGATTAGAAAATACTTACAAACTATTTCACAAAATGTAAATAGAGATTATAATTATATTAAATATTTTTATCATAATATTAAGAACCATTTTGAAAAAATTATTTTAACACATTTACATTAAATAATGATTTTCCCCATTTGAGGGTAAAATATAAAAAATATTTAATAATAATGAGATTGTGAAAGAAACCTTTCCACACAAAAATCAGTAGAATTGTATACACAATTAAAGAAAAAAATTATGGATATGAAAAAACCATAATATTTATAATTATTATCCTAAAATAAAGTTATGGGAAGTATATATACCACAAATAAGAAACATTTAGTGTATAAGGTATGTGTCTTATTGAAATAAATGTGGGAAGAAAATAACAATCCTCACACTTCTTCTTTTTTTGTTATAGATGGTTTACACATATTTATAATGGTTTAATATATTTTGTTAATTTAAATAATATCTATATTCATATTTATCATCTCATATATGATCTTATTATAATATTTTATCACCTGTTTCTCAATAATATTTCATCATTTTCACTATTTTGGGTGTTAATTGCCTAGCGTTTTGAAAATTTTTGACTTGTTATCAGTTGTTTGTATTAATTAGGTCATGTTTTAATCATATAAATAATGTATAAAATACTATAAATATCATATATACTCATTATATGTGTATTTTTAACAATTAATTAAATTTGGATATAGTAAATGAAATACATTGTTCATGTAGATGGTAGTCTATACGTATTCATGAACTCTACTTCCATTTTTAATCATATAAAAATGAGGAAAATTAAAATATATTTTTTGTATATTAGAATTAAATTATCATATATATTCAACAAACGTCACATATTTTTAATAATTCAATATTTAATATGTTCTATTTATTAGGTGAATAAATTAAATCGGCTACAATGTGGTAATCCACACTCCCCAAAACAATTTTATCGTAATTAACCGAAATGGAAAGTTTGAAGGTTTGTTTTATATAAAAATTTCATTATTATGATGTCAACATAAATATCATATATATAATATAAAAATATATTTTCCCTCAAAATTCCCAACCATGGGAGGTGGTAAATGAAAATTAAATCACATTATTTCTTGAAAATTTAGTTCGCCATTCATGAACGGTAATTTTGATACCCATTTAATGGAGTATGTGTAGTTTTTGGTTGACCCCATTACATAAAAAAATCTCAATATATTTTTGATAATGTTGCTATTATATAATGAATGCATAATAAAAAATGAATCTATGGAGGGAGAAATAAAAATAAGTGTACATTGATGAATATTACCTCTTATTCTGGTAACTCCATTTGGTTTGAACCAAAAGGATTCTTTTGTTTAATTTATTACCAATGTGATGATTATAGGATGAATGAATAGATTTATAGAGCTTATTTTATAAGGTTGTGGACTATATTTAAAGTGGAATGTGGTATTAATAAGTGAGGGAGGATGTTCCCTTTTATTATTGGGGTATGGGGTACGTTTGGAAACTTTCAAAATAATTAATTAATATAAATTAATTTTCAATTAAAGAGGATAAAAAGTGGTTTATATTGAAGATAATATGTGTATGGACGAAAATTATAAAAAATAATAATTTTTTGACATGTTTTGGTCACATTCAAGCCATTATCATTAGACATTAACCCTTATATAAAACCATTACCTCTTATCAAGATAACTTATTTTTTACTATTAAAGGGTTAATAGAGTTATTATAAGATTAAAAACGAATTATAAATTATTCAAGGATAATATTTTCTACATTATTCCAACCACTTAGCTGAATTCAAGATTTTGAATAATTCTATATCATTTTATAAAATAATATATATTTTTATATATTAGTAATGTCAATTTTGGCACTATTAATTACAAGAATTATTAAAAATATCAAAAAAAATAGATATTAAAAACCATTAATACATCACTAATATTTATAGTTAATCTATAAAATTATTGTATGACATTATTATATAAAATCAAAATTATTTGAATATTGTTAATGAAATTTATTTGATATGTCCATTAATTAAACAGTTATTGAATCATCATTGGGAACATCATTAATATTTTTATTTATTCCAAAATAATTAAAAATATATTATGATTATTTATAAAAACATTTTATCTTTACAGGGACTATTTATAGTCAAATAAACCCCATATATATTCTTATAAATATAAAAAATTTACCTTTTTCAGAAAAATTATCCTTTATTTGAATAAAAATAAATAAATGGATCTAATTCATCCATGTTTTTCTAAGAGTACATAAAATTGGCAGAAGGATGATTTTAGTCGACAATATCTCATCCAATAAAATTTGAACAAGTGTTATGGGAATTTTTTTAATCTTATAATATTATTTTTACCTTCTAAAACCCTACTACAAATAACCATTGTTATTAAATAAAATACTAAAGTTACTAAAAATATTCATTCCAAAAATAAAAGGGATTTAATTACAATATTTTGACCTTTTGATTCCACGTATTGAATCCATTTAGGAATATTTAATACATATAATTGGGTAAATTTTATTTTAAATTTATCTCATTAGTGGAACGAGAGAATGAGGTTTTAAAGTAAAAATTCTCAAATGATTGAGATGTATTTATATCAAAATTCAATGTGATATTTTTTACAATGACATAAAAATAATAAAAATTAGTAATTTATATAACTAAACTTAAAAATGAATTAAAAATATAATTGAACAATATAAATATTTTATATAGAAAAGATATTTTCAATTGAAATGCAATATTATATCCACATTCAAGAAAACATGAACATTATCCGAGAAATAACCTAAAATAAAATAAATTATATTTTTATAATTCTATTTTAAAAAATAATTTTATTTATTATTTATATAATTTATATATTTTTTTCAAAATCTAGATTTAAAATTGTCTCACTATCAAAAGACAGTAATACATTCTCCAAAAAAATATAATTATTCGTGTAAATATTAATTTTACTTTATTTCATGTATACAAATTTCATAAGAATAATTATTAAAATTATATTGAATATATTTTCTATTTTTCATCACCATAAAAAAATTATTTATTTTATTTGTGTAATACAGACTTGTTTTCCTTTAAATAGATTTTATAAAAACATTTCTTTTATATTAAATTGTTTTCTGTATTTATTTATAATAAATTTGTAACCAATGAATTTAATCATATATTTTCATAAGTTATGTAATTTTATTAATAATGACCTATTTAATGAATCTAATATAACTACCATTTTAAATTAAAATATTAATAGAATATCATCGTTCATTTAATCTTTATTTTGTGTTAAAGAGAAGTTATAAATGAGATTACCCATAAAAAGATACATACCATAACATATTGGTGTGTTACAATAATAAAATTAAAGTATCATTGAAAAATAATTATTTTAAAAAAACTATAAATAAATAATTGTATGGTTATGTGTGAGGGTGGATGAAACCCCTATCAATAAATTTCTGTGGCTACATTTTCCATTCTAGAAATTAAAATAATGTAATTTGATAAAGAGGGTTTTAAATTCATATAGAAAATGGAACTAAGACAATAGAAAACTAAACAACTCAATCATTAAAAAAATAGTAAAATGATTAATAATAAATCACGGTTCTCATTTAGTACTTGATCATCACCATGTTGAAAAATATTTTTTTTTCAAACAGTATGTGCAAGATAACATTCACATACTAATTTTAGAATTTTCCCTACATCATGATATAAAATAAATTGTATGAATTCATTATTATGGAAAATTAATTTTAAAAATCTGTTCATTTTTTTTGCAATCTATATTAGTTAGATCGCCTAAAATAAAATATTTTTCTAGAATAACATCAAACTCTATCATTTCAAAAACTAATATGATTTATATGAAAAACCATTCCATTAATGATAATAATTAGATTCATATGAATTCTTTTTTTCTTTATATTAACCCTGTGAGTTTTTTTGATAGTTATTACTTCATTTCATAAGTTGGTAATTCTATTTTATATGAATATTTATCATATATAATAGAATAGATCGATCCTAATTCATAAAAGGCTTTGGAATTATCTAAATAATCATGTAACTTTTCCATAACCACATTAGTCGATGTCCCAAATATTTCTAATTTATATAAAATAACTTTACTCCACCTTTCTAATTCATATCATGATGATTCTCATGACATCTAAATATATTTGTACATGAATTATCCCAATTTGTAAACACATTTCAATTTATACATTTAACTTCCAAAATTTCATTTATAATATAATCATTACTATATTTATTTACTTTGTAATCATAATCTGTGTTTCTAGATGTTACATATTTCTAAAAGTTATGATATCTTATAAAACATTACCTATAATTATTTAATCCACATTAATAATAATTGAGAAGTTAAATTTTCATACCATAATATTTCTTCAATGAATGGTTACCCATATCTAACCACCTATCTCATTTATAACCATTATTATTGTAAGTATACAAAATATATCTATACATTCATATTACACTAAAAAAATTCTCAATAACATCTAAACTCGATATTAACCAAAGCCCTACATAATCATTCCTTAAATAATATGTAAAATTGATAAATCTTACTATACTAAACTTGAATTAAATTCAGTGAATAATGGGAAAATCTAGTAAAATTAACATCCTATTTGGAATATATTCCTCCATAGTTTTATTCAACTCTAGGGATTTAATTTCCAAATTAAATTGAATAACTATAGAAAAATACATTTGAAATTAATATATATGTAAATATTGTTCCTTCCATGGCATTAGTTTCTTCATATTCCTTTATGTTCTTAATCATAGATCATTATTGATCGACTTCAGATTTGAAATTATATATATAAGGGGTTCAATTATGATTTTACGAACATCCTAGAAATTCAAAAAATATTAAAAAACCATTAATCCATCATTTAAATTTAATTGGATCAAAGAATTATCCAACATGGGTGTATGTTTTGTCATTATATGGTCTATAACAAATGTGATCCAATATAGAGAATTTTATCACTCACCTTCATGGGTCGCACACATTAAATAATGTAATAATAGTGTTAATAGTTCTATAAACAATTATCTTCATACCATCCTTTATTTCTGGTTCAAAGGGATGTTATCATCCTAATGAATTATTAACTTAACTTCACTTCTTCCAATATAGAAAACTGTTATTAACAATCATGGATTATATGATGAGACCTGGAAATATTCTAAAACATTCCAATTATAATATAATCTTAAATTTGAATATGTTATTATTATTTTTAACATCATCCTAACATATACATTTTCATAAAAAAATTCCTGATACCAACTATAATAACATGAACATTGTTAAAAGAATATATAAACAATTAATAATAATATTTTCACTTTATTACATTCCAATGATATTTTTTATTTACTATATTTCAAAACTAGGTAAAATTTTACATTTGAAAGTAGAAATTTTTATGTATTGATTATTTTTTCCCACAAGACTTGTTCTTTATAAAAAAAACACATACTTAATCATGGTAACTCCCATAACTCAAATATTTAAATTATTAATGTTTCAAATTATCCAACAGCCCTATGTAAAATCAATTGTAAAACATAGATGAGAAAAATAATGCGTATTGAGGAACAAAAAATTTATTAGTATATTTTAATCCTAAAATTCATTATGAATTTTTACATTTTTAATAAAAAATATTCATGATCTATAATCCATTATTTGTGAAAGGAACATAATTTATAAATATATTTAATAAAAAATTAAATTTGAAATCATAATATAATGTTAATGATCAATATGGACTGATGGTAAACATAAAAATCATGAAATACTTTCCTTGTAAATAAATCCTTTATCATTTTTATATAAAAAGACATAAACATTACATAGAATCATAATCTTGTTTTCATTAATTATAAAATCAAAATATTTCATTTTAAATCCACATCATGAATATCATTTTGGAATATGGGGACATAATCCTTAAATTTATACATTCAATAAATTATAAAATGGAATCTCCCGCATATATTGTTTCTAAATCACTTTGGAGTATCCAATTAGTAGTAAATTGTTTCACATTACACAATACATTGGAGAGCTATATTGGGCTTAACGATTGTCTATGTTATATCAGGGCCACCATCATTAATATAAAATTTCCATGAACTAAAAAATTAATAATAGATATATTGTTTTAAATTTATTCATAATTTTTTTTAATTGGAATTCAATCCATTAAGAATCAAAGCTATAAATTATCTCATAAAGATGATATAAATATATTTTTCTACAAAATGTTTTTTACATCCATCCCTTTTATAAATATTTCTAAAGCTTGTTTTCAGGTAATATTTTGAAATATTTTTAGTATATCATCTTTTTACATTATCTTGGGATGTTTTTTTTAAAAAATTAGATAATTTTTGAAGGAAAAGGGGAAGTTCACAGTTTCTATATGGTTTTCCGAAAATGTGTTCACACCATAGAAAAACTATAAATTCCCTAGTAGAGGGAATTCTCAAGTATGGTGCATGGTTTGTAAAACTATTTTCCCCCTTAGTAGTAACTGTTTAACACCCTATGTTAAGATCACAATTAGAGTGAACATTTAGGGGAATCTCTTTCCCTTTTATAGGAAACAATGAGTGCGATAAATTATTTCACCGAAAATTAGATGAAAAATACCTAAACCTCCATAATTTACCATAAATTGAACCCAACTATACCCTATGTTATTTATCACTTTTTTTTGGAGTATCTTGATTGTATTTAATGCCTATCAAATCTCTGTTCTGGGAAAATTATATCCCAGATTGAGGATTTTCACCTCTCCCTATAATAATTTATCATCTCACAAGGTTTCTTCCACCCCCTCATATTTATCTCATCTTTGGAAGTGATGTTTCCTCTATTTTTAAAAGGATAAATAATTAGGTATTTTATTTTGATTCATTTTATCTTCTATCTAGATTATAGATCTAGATCTCATTCTCTATTATGATTTTGATTGTTCTACCATAATTGGGGATTTCTGTTGGTGAGTATTTATCACCAATGCTAATGTAGGTGGTCTAAATTCAATTCCCATAGACATGTATTCTTATTTCATAAATGTGTTGTGAAAATTCAATTTTCAAATTTGATAATTGAATCATAAATCAAAAAAATCAATTTATTGATTAAATTATGGTATTTTATTTTTGACGATATATTGGGATGTGAAATTGAATTATGTAATTAGTGAATATATTAATGGAATATTGGGATTATAAAATTTTATTAATTAATAGTTGAATTAATAAATTTTATATTAATAATTTTGAATTGATGGAATGTTCTTATTGTCAAATTTGATTAATTGAATGGTGAGTTAATTAATTTAATATTGGGATTGTGGAATTGAACAAACATGATATGAATAAAGAGGAAAATAGAGTTGAATAATGCGTCATCATTATGTGGTTAACAGTTATGTGTTTTTCTTCATGGGCCTCTCATTTAATTTTCACGTACTTTTGTTCCTCATGGATGGATATTTCCATTATGGGAATGACTCATGACTTCTTTATGAAATTCATTGGATAAGGAAAGGTGATCCTCTATCCCCGACTGATTTTCTACTCTATCAGGATATCCATAGTCACCTTATTATCAGGATCATTCTAAAGGAAGATATTTATCCTTATCATGGTATGATGATCTCCCATTGTATCTCCCACCTCGTGTTTTCAGATGGAAAAATAATTTTCATGAATAGAAGATATAGATCAGTTTGAAGAATAAATATGGTTATCGAAGTGTACTATAATTGGAGTGGATAGTTAATAAATTAGGATATGATTAAAATCGGTATCTGAAATAGATTCCTAGATAATCTGGATGCCTCAATATATAATGACCTAGACAAGAATATAGGAAACATCCTAATTTAGTACCAGGGTGCCCCTATATCCTCTAGTAGAATGAAAAATAGGAATGTTGACCCCATTTTACCAGGATAATGGGATGATTTATAAATTGGGAAATCCCCAAATTTTATTTTAGATGAATGATCACATTGGCCAATATTGTTCAATCGACTATACGTATCTATGTTATTACACTCGTCAACATTCTTAATGAAATTATTCATAAAAAACTGAGAGTCCTATCTGAATAATTTTGGATTCCCTATCAGTGTGAAAATAACAATGGGTCTCCTAAGCAAGTATATCAATGCCAATCCATGAATGGGGTATCATTATAAGATGTCCATGTGACACGATCTATGGAATGAATGAAACACTTGTGTGGGAGGCCTTAGAACATAATACCCTCTAGATAATGATTATGAATAATAAGTAGAGAGTTGATTCAGAGATGAAAAAATTGGAATTATTCTCATTTATGGGATATTATTCTTCCCCACATTCTGGAATTGAATCCAGTAACATAGTGGATCATGGGCAATGGTGAAATTCTATTTTAGAACTAAAACTTGTTAGATTTAACTATTGGTTTCCCAGAATTTTTGTCTCCTAAAATTAATGTTAGTGGAGCTATAATGTACTTGACATTCACCATGACCATACCAAATATAGAACAGAAATAAAATATTCATCCCATTAAAATTAATATAGAACTAGATAGGTGTATCATTATTGGATATACTACACTAACCTTCTATATAAAATATTTTGGATGTGAGATGAAAAACTAATATAATTTTGATTTTTGGAATTAGTCTCTATGATGTAATTTTATTTCAACAAATAATAAATTCATGATATTGATAATTAGGCCCATGTCTATCCAATATGATAAGAATAATAAAATGAACCTGAAACTGCCTTGCCTACAGGTGCCCGTGATGCAAGGCTCTCAAGGAGGAGAGTGTGAACAAATTTTTATAAGGTGATTAGGTGGATGAAATATGGATATTATTTACTAACATAGCAACATTATCATCCCTAGAATCCTTCAGAGTCTCCATTGTGGAATGATGGTTTCAGAGTATGGGAAATTTGGGACCTATATAAATGTTGTGATGAGTTTAATAGAATGAAAGATACAAATGCATCAGGAAATCAAGGAACATGGAATGTTATGAGGAGGATTATTCATTAGTGGAGTCTCTCACTACCAAAGAAATAAACATTCTCCTTAACATGGAATGTCTTCTTAAAAACGGGTTTGATGAACCCACTATTAGACAATTTCATATTACCATTAGTCCTAGTTCTATTTAAGTGAACTCCCAAAGGGACCAGGTTAATTAGTGTCATCTATTAATATGGATCAATTTGAAATTATTTGATTCTTATAATTTTATGGACATGAAGGTGTCATTCTTGGATCTATAGGTTCTGTTAGTCTTTAATTTATATTACATTATAGTAGTAGATACTCCTTCTAGGAAGAATCCAAGGAATGATAACTAGTTTAGGTCTATGCATCCATAGTAATATAGACATGAAAAAGGAGGAAATAGACTCAATTATTTTACATAATCCTATATCTAGAATAGAAACAATTCTACAGTCAATATCATATATAATCTGGAATTCCAGAGGACACATCAACAACAATATTCTTGTTTATCACACTTGGAGTGAAATAAATAAGGTAATGGAACGTCTCGCATCAACGGTAGATGAAGGATCTAATTTCACCTATATCCCTAGTAAGATCTCTTTAAAATCTAATGGGGAGAATTTTAAGAGGGGATTATCTTAGACATCACCATTTCTGGCCCCATTAGATTACTATATGTAAAACATTATTTATTAAATAAATGATGATGATCATGATGACACAAATAGTCAATTTGAGATGTTAGCTTAACCTTTATGGGTTAAAGGGTTATATGAATTAAATGTGTAAATATGGTTTAATGATTATTTTTTCATATTATATCATGTGAATAAATTAAATAACCATGTTTTATTATATATAAAATGGTACATTAATTGATGTGAAATGTGAAAAGAGGTTTAATAAATATTGATGTGATAAATGTGATATATGTTTGATTTATTTATATACATGTGTTGGAAGAAGGAGGAGGGTTCAAATAATCATATATGATAATTTTTTTGCGATAGTGATTGTGGTTCTAAATTCCCATACACGATTAATGAGTTTGGGATTGGGAGAGAGTCTCTAAATACCCAAATGTGATATATGATTGTGGGATCGGGACTAAGGATTCAAATACCTATATGTTATATGGTGTTGTGGGATACCAACATAGACTCCAAATACCATTTTTGTACTAGGAATTTCATTATACGCCTATGAGTTTGGTATTGGAATGTGGTTATAATTGGACGTTAAATAATTTTTCATGAAATGATAAAAGATGGTCATTGAATTATGTTATAGTTCAGACATCAACATGAAACGAAGGATGTATTGAGTAGTTCAATTGCATTAAAAACCTAAGGTTTATGTGGTTAATTTAATAAATAATAAAATATAATAATTATTTACCTTTTCATTATCCTTTATTTTTTATAAAAATTCATACACTATTTTTTGTTGGATATTGTTTTAGAATCCCTTGTTGTTGGCCTTTTGAGTATCACACAAACCCTACATGGGATGCCTAATAGGTACCTAAATCGAGTCTACGTTTGTAGGGAAGCATAAGGGATAATTCCCCATGTTAGATGGCTACGTCGGGGTGGAAAAGTGATGAGGGAACTGAGCATGGTGTCATGACCAACTTGGGAGTGTCATTGTGTCTTTATTTTTGTTTAACAGTTGACACATGACATGTATTTGAAATGACATATCTATTGTTTTGTTTTGGATATTTTATTCGCATTATGGTTCATCATTTTACATTGGAATGATTAAATTATTGATTTTTGTTAGGTTCTTCAATTGGATATTTTTTATTTACATTTAGAATTGTTCTTCTTTGATAAATAGGGGATACTCGCACCATGATCGACATTGGACCCTCGATGCTAGTAGGAAACATCATGCATATTGGGAGGTGAGCTTGACGTCATGTGACTGACTGACTCAGGGAACCAGTGTGTGGGACCCGGGAGGGACATTATAATGTGGTTTTAAATGTGTTTTTATTTTTCTATTAATTCATTTTTTAAACTATTTTGGAAATCTAAATAAGAGAATATGATGATTTGGACCATCTCTAAGAGCATGTGCATGCAAGTAGCTTACCCATGTACATATAATTTACATGTTTTACTCATAACATTTATATTAATTTATTTTGGAAATAACAATAAATTTATTTATATATTTATTAAAAACAATCGTTTTCCAAATTTATTTACTTGTTTTTGTTGAAATAAATATTTTACCAAACTGGTAATATGTCTTAGATTATTATGATTTATAAACTCAGGTTTCATATTTGTGATAATAACCATGGGTATGAATATGATATATTCATACTCACATTTTAAACATTATAAATGATGATACTAGTTATAACATTTTAACTAACAATGGATTCGTCATGGGAGTAAAAAATATAGAATAAATAATAATGACTCTACTTATGATAATAGTATTGACAGTTTTATGAAATTCAACCAGACACACATTTTGTTTATAATATGAATATTAAATAATAATTCCTATTATAAGCAATATCATTTACATTTTAAATGGCATGTATCAATATGATGTTAGGATTTATTTTATTCTTGATTATATTTTTTCATTTGTTCCAGTCGTTATGGAAAAATCATTAAAATAAGAACATTGTATGTTCAATATGACCTGCTGGTAGAATGCATAAAAATAGAAAGTCATTTACATTGTTTTATACAGATTTATTTCTTTTTAAAATTTTTTTGTGAGAGCTCAAAATATTGTAATTGTAAACATATTGTTTTTATTTTTTATCCTTTAGAGTTTTTTTTAATAATAATTGTATCTGATTGTGTGAATATGATCAATAAACTAGGAGGATAGACAAATACCATAACTGGCCATTGTAATGATCGAGGGATTGAGGGGGTATAAAGATAGAACTATTCATCACATCGATGTCACATGGGATTAGTGTGAAATAACAAATCACCATATCGAGGGCTTTCTATGTATAGTGAAGACTAATATTTTTATAAGTATAAAACAATGGACTTTTATCCAAGTTGGTCAGATACCCATATCATTGGCATGAAAGATCCCTATTCAAATTCTTTTACTTTTATATTTCTGTTTTAATTCCCGTAGTGTATTTTTTTTACATTTTAAATATAGAATAATCTAAATAAGATAAATACATTATATTAAATTTATTTGTTGTAATCCTAATTGTATAACAGGATTAAACATATTTTTTAGTCGGTATATTTAATATTTTTTACCCAATAAATTGTGAGTATAATAAATTATTATGATTCTAAATTGTATAAATATATTTCTATACTATTATGTTTAATCAGTATATTATGATAATATCAAAAATAAACTTGTTACGATAACCTAGTATCTGGACCTAGGTCCAAGTCTAATTAATTATATAATATGTTCGGTTTTTTTGTTAAGGGTAATTATATTAAAATTATGTCATTAATATAAGAGTAAACTTTTTTAAAATACATTGCACCCCCCAGTATTGTATGTAATCAATATACAAGAGATAGTTTGATCAAATAATTGGTATTTAAGAAACTAACATGACAACTAGTAGTAACACTCTATAACGTTTTATATTCTACATTATTTACCATTTATACTTCAAAATATTATTAATATTTAGTTATAAACAATTTTTTATACATGTTCATTACTCACTTGTCATTGTGGTAAAGAATTTCAATAATGATTTAAAGATGGAAGGATTGAATTTTAGATCAATAGATTACTTCAAAGTGAATAGAAACATAATTTATATATAGTTAATTATGAGTTTTTGATATATTGAAAAAATCCATTAATTATTAATAATAGAGGTGAAAACCTCTTCATGTTATCAATTTACTACAAAATCCATAACCATGAGTTTACTGGTTTAAAATTAGGAAAGAAAAATTATCAATTGAGCTACCAAGTTAGAAACACTTTATTATTCTCTAAGACAAGTTGTATTTAAAATATTATTTCATCTCTTGAAGCATATAATAGTATCTCAAAATATTTATAGATTACACATTTTAGAGCATCAAAGGTTCTTGAAACCATAAGAAAAATATTTAGAGAAGACAATAAAGAATTTCAATATCAATTTGGGGAACAAATTAAAAAGAAACATCAAAAGATTATTAAAATTATTAATTTTATACAATCATTAGGTGAAAAAGAATTATATGTTTAAATACTTATTGAATAGATAATTGATATTATTTCCAATGAATGGTAGTCCAAGAGAACAATCGATGAGGAATTATATAATATAACAAATTTCACTCTTGGTGATTTATTTCAACCCTTATTCATTATGAGAATTAACTAAAAATAGGGGATGATAATGATAACAAAGAAAAATTTTATATTTTACTTTACTAATATATAAAATCAAATAAAATCTCAAAATTCTGAAGTTGTTGTTAATATTAAATGAAATTGTTGTATAGTATGATTCTAGAAATTTTAAATAATATGAATCGAAACATTTAAATAATTCTCTATGAACAAAAAATATTTTTAGTAAATGTATTTTTAGATTCATTATAGGAAAATTAACCATGATAGGAAGGAAAAAATATTATGAAGTTACATGTTATGAGTGCAAAATAGGTGTACATATTCAACCTGATTGTCCCTATTGAAAATAAAATATAAGAATGATAGACATTCTGATAAGAATAATAAAATTTTTTATATGTTAAAAACCAAGAGCGTTTATAAAATTGATAACACATAGAGTTATATTAGAGGTGATTCATTAACCAATTCCTCAATAAATCAAATTCCAAGTCATAGGAATATTGGACTTCATTATAGAGAACCTATATTAAATAAATGGTTTATTTAGAAGGTAAACACAAATAATTCATAAACAAATATGTATTGACATTCAAATTATAACGATGAAATGTATTTTATATCTCTTGATGAAGAATGTTCCCCAGAATAATTTAATAGTATTACTTCACATGATAAAGTGTCTATGTTTTCCAAACATCAAGAAAATGATAATTAAATAATTATTAAAAAACTAGATAAAGAAAACAAATTGAAAAATCATTTAACAAAATAAGTTTTATATATTTCTAAAGATAATGATAATACATTTTTGAAAAAGGAACATTTCCCAAAACCCAGAAAAATTCAATTCTAAAAAAACATTCTAAACAATTTGGAAAAGTAACTAATGATATAAATATTTTAGAAACAATATAATCTTTTGAAACAAATACTTTTGAGGATAAATTATTTTTATATTGACAGAAAATCTGTATTTTTTTATATGAAATGACACGTATAAAATTTCACAATTGGAATATAATGTTTTGATATGATTTACCTCCAAATTTATCCTCATAGTAGAAGTACTGGAATGTGTTGTTCCAATCAGAAATTTATTTTTAATAACAATTATTTTGTTTCAATGAGTGTACCCATTTGAGAAAAAAATCCAAGAGGAGGTCAATGGAATAAATCATTTTCCATTAATATAATTAAATTTATATGATTTCATAAATCATAATTTATAAATTATTTTGTGATTCCTAATTTGATTTGCATAAATCTCCAAACCAAGGATGTTTTTGGTCCTTAATGTCTATTTTTTTAATTTTCAGGGAAAAAATGAAATACCATGAGAAAAATTTCATTGTACATGGAAATTGGTTCTTTCAAGAAAATGATTGAAAAAAATGTTTTAAAAAATAAAATGTTAAACATTTAACTTTAGAGATAATTATTAAAAAGATATTATCAGTATAAATAATATTATTTATCTCAGTAAATAATTTTTATCAATTTTATTGTCTTTTAATGGTATTAATCACAACCATCTAATAATAACTCCATAATGTGATTAAAGATGCCTTGTGAATTATAGAAATAATAAATGTGTACTTTAAAATCCCATGTATGAGTAAATTCATTCTGTTAATAAGTATGATAATGTTTACACACATATCTTAGATGACTATAGGATCTAATACATACCTTGAATTATTACAATATAAGATCAATATTTGATATGTAATATAAGGTTAGGACACTATAAATTTACAAAAATAATAAATATTACTATGAAAATACATGTTAAGGATACATTATACCAAAAGATTGATTAATCCATTGTTTTCTACTCTTTTCAATAAAATAAGAAACATATGTCTTGTCTTAAATATATTAGTGTTGTCTCAAATTATAATTATTTATAGTTCATGAACACGTATCATTTCAGTCCTAAAAAACCAAAAGTATTATTTCGATGTATTATGAATTTTTGAGTTGATGATTAAATTATATATAAATGGGTTACTTTTGTAGAAAACAAAACTAAAGCGTTCCATTATTTAAATTTTTTTTATCCAAATATAAAAATAAGAAAAAAATTACCTTGATAATTATTCATAGTGATAATGGTAGGTTATTTTATAATTTTAATTTTGAAACATATTGTAGTAAAAAATTTGGTACATATATCTTATTATCCCATTGAACCCCTCATCAATATGGATTTCTGGAAAAATAGACTATTATTAAAAAAATAAAATGAACCATTTGGACCAAATACTCAAATAATAGATTTTTTTGGGATAATGTGGTGAGTGAATTTCTTTATACGATAATTAGAGTTTTTACAATACCTTTTTTTATTAATACAACTTATGAGTAATATAAAGGAAAAAAATAAATCATTTTTACTTCAGAGTATTTGGATTCAAAGTATTCATTCTAAATAAAAATATAATTTATAATAATTCGAAGAAAAATCTAATGAAGGAACATTTAAATTTTTTAACACTAATTTTTAGGCATGTAATATTTTTTAATTAAAAATTTTGTATGGTTGTGTAAACTATACATGTTAATTTTGGTGACACCGGCCTTTTGGATTTTAGACAAACACTTCAAACATCCTTTGATGTGTATTCAAAAAATTATTTTCATCCATTAATAGAAAACAAACCTCTTAAGGAAAATCATACTGAATTTTATCTTAAATTATTTAATAAATAATATTTTATACCTTAAGTTAATTTAAATGTTTCAAAAAACTCAAAAAAAACAGTTTTTTCATAGAAATCGTCAAATGTAATGAATTAATTTAGAAGGTGATCATCATATTATGACTAACTATTACATAATAAATGATGTATAACCCAGTAGTTATCATAACCAAGTTGAAAATCAAAATCATAATTTGGAATTAGGTGATGATTATTGGATAAAGGGCATGCAAGATGAACTAATTGAATTTAAATGGAATATAGTTTAACTCATGGTTAATGACAAAGTGAAACATCAGTAATTGGTGTAAACTGGGGTTTTTAGAATAATTTTGATAAAATGGAATAATTATGAGAAATAAATAAATACTTATTTATAATTTTTATATCCATAATTAGGTAATATAATATGAATAATCATATGCAATTGTATATATAATAAAATATATTTGTACTCTACTAGCTTCTACAATAGAATTCAATTTCAAACTTTTCCAAATGGATTTGAAATGTTCTTTCCTTAACTGATATGTACAAGAAAATGTTTTTGATGAAAAAACTCCTAGTTTTGAAGATACCAAACATCCATATTATTTTTTAAACTTAACAATGCTTTATATGAAAATAAACAAGCTCCTAGATCCTGGTATTATAGATTAATTGTAATTTTGTTAAAAAAAAATAATGTTAAGGTATCCACTAATCCAACCCATTATATAAATAATGTTAACAAATACATCATGATTAAATAAATCAATGTTGATGAAATTATATTCTTATCAAATCAAGAATATTTTATACATTTCATTGTGCATCTTATGAACTATATGTTTTAGATGTGTAGGATGCCCGAGTTAACACAATTTTTTGGTTTTCAAATTAATCAAAAACCTGAGGGAACTATTATAGCTCAAAACAAATATATAAACAATATTGTTAATTTTATTTGGAAATGATAACACTAAATGTATTATTACTCTTATCAGAACCACGAAGACACTTGATTTTGAAGAGGCTAGACAACTAGGTGTTGAAAAAAATAAAGGTATGATATGAATTTTACAATACATAATATCCAGTCAACCTGACATAATGTTTTCCATATGATTATGTAAAAGATATAAAAAAATCCAATATAAAACAAACTTCATGACTTGAAATGAAATTATAATTATCTTAAGGGATATATGGATATAAGACTTTTTTATACATCATGAAGTGTTTTAAAAAAAAGTTTTTCTTTTGCTGACCTTGGTGGTCATTGAATGGATGGGAAAACAACCCAAGGAAAATATAATTTCATATGAGATTCATTAGTTTCTTGAGCATTTATAAAATAACACTCCTAAAAAAATCCACTACTGGTGCTGAATATGATTTATCTGGAAGTTGTTGTGATATTGTTTTGTGGATGCAACAGACACTCAGTCAATATGGAATGAATTTTTTAAAAAAATACTATGAGATAACACTTGTTCCATTTCCTTATTTTAAAAAAATATAAATAACTATAATAATGAATAAATATATATTGACAATCAATTTATTAAATACCACACACAAAAAGGATATATCATTTTACAATTCATTGGAATGAAAGAGAAAATTGATGATATTTGTAAAAAATCATTACCTGATGATATATTTTAATACATTAAAAAGAATCAATGAATGATCAACGTAATATAATCAGTTATATATACTTCTTATTTTACACAGCTCTGTATGTTATGTTACTCCGTTTTATAGGGAGATTACATATTTTTAGTGTTATTTTGAAAATTTCAATTCTTCAAAATATTAGATTTCATTACATTTTTATAATAATTTTTTTGGACTCATAATTCTTTTTATAAAATTTTGATGATGGTATTCATAAAAATAAACTTTCACTAAAAAAGTAGTAGAAAATTTTTGGATATATGTTTTCCAAAAATATTAGAAAACATTTTTCATATTAAGCTTATTTTAATAAATATTGTACAACATAGAAATAATAATTCATGTTTTATTATAAAACATTTGTACTTTAGTTTTTATAAAAACTAACATATTTTAAATATTCCAAACTATTATATTATAATTAAATTAGAACAATCAAGAAGAACACATTGCTAATACTGAATATATTTCTTCTTGAAAAGGAAAAATAATTAATCTTTAATGTTAGTACACTATTCCATTACTATTTTTAATGATGTTTTTTGTTACTTATTTTTGTTAATTTATTTCATAAAATATTTTTCATTCATTTTATAACGTTTTTATCATATTCATTTCCAATATGATAAAATTTTATTAAAACCTCTTGAGTTCAAAACACATTAAATGATTCGTCTAATAATTTTCAATCTTCATATCAAAGTATATATTATTCCAACCATTAGATATTTTTTTGTTATGTGAACTATCATATCGATTAACTATATAAAGAGGGACCGACTATCCCACATCAGTTTCCTGAGATATTTTTTACCAAACTACTACCGCATATATGTTTCCTAGTACAAAAATGTTTCCTTTAATCAAATTGAAATTATTCAGTGCTGATATGATAGCTAAGAAACATGATTTACAAACTGTCTTTTCATTAGATAATAGTTATAATAAATATGGTTCTTGAAAAATTTCAATTCATCATTAAAAATGGATACTATGTGTCATTTATGGTTTCTGTATTAAATATAGATCCTGAGATTGATAAATATTATCCAGAACATGTTCATGCGTTTTATTATTTTTTAAATTCCATAAAAATAATAATTACTTCAAAATCATATATGAGAAAATATTCATTTTCCCAGAAACAATGTTATTGTAATTGGTCGAAGTACCTTCCAAAAGAGATGCTCATTGTCCACCTTAAATAAACCAAAATACCAATGGAAAATTTGATACAATTAATCTCAAAGAATATATTTTTCTCATGATGAATAAATTTTAACTATTTCCCATATTAATTCATAAAATAATCTATTTTCTAATGAAATAATGGTTTCTTAGTTCCCAGAAATGGGGTTCAAGAAACTCTAAAAGTCACATACATTTTATTAATTTATTATTTGATCAATATGAGGAAGATTGATCATGTCCAATTTTTTGTCTTTATGTTTATGAATGTTAAGAACAATTTAATAAATTAAAATATTATTTGGTTTCAAGATTTTGTATGTTTGATTGTTTTTGAATGTTTTTATTTCATCAATTTTGAAAATAATCATCATCTCATCAGGGAGAAAACTTATTTTATCCCGGAGGATATGATAAAAAGAATGAAGTTCATGTTTGATGAGAAAATTGTGTGGTTTTGTAAAATTTCCATCATTGATAAATATGATCTAGAACCCTTAAATAAGATTGATAAGAAGAAAAAATTTTAAATAAAGTATAAAAACTCACATTTCAAATAAATGAATAAATAAGATAATAAAGAATTGACGAAAAACAATGTACCAGATGATGTGTATAAGAAATGGATGGGAGTCAATGTAAATATGAATACAGTCCATAAAAAATTATGATATAATACAACTGATGATAAGGCCATTATAATTTATGGTTTTGAAGAGATTGAGAATGAAAAAAAACAAGAAATAAAAAGAACAAACTTTAAGACGATCACTTATGTAATTTTTCTGTAAGATGAAATTTCTACATCAAAGAAATATTTTTTTAACTTATAATCAACGAAACAATTATACAATGTTACTGGTTATTTAAATATCAGTTGTTCATGTTATTCCTCCCATGGATAAAAATTATTTAAAATAAAAATAAAATTTTTACAAATAGATTCCAAAAATATCAGTATAGAAAAAAAATAATGCCACGATTTGAAGAATTTTTTTTGGATATTGTTTCGGTAGAAAAATAATCGGTGATATTCCCAAGAAAAAATAATCTTAAGAATAACTCCCCATATTGAGGATGAAAATAATAAATAATTATTTGATTTATTTCAATATCCTAAAAAGGAAGTCTTAGAAAAAAATGATTCTCAAAAATAAGAAAGAGAATGTCATGAAATAAAATAAGGTAGTTTGGGAGCTTATGTTATAGAACTTATTAAATAATATATAACTAAAGATAATAATAAAAAGATTGAGGGGAAAAAATTAAATATGAATGTGATGAAAAAGAAACCAAATCCTAAAATTCATCAAATTCATCATCAAATTCACAAAAATCAACCTTTTTATATGTAAACTCAATCCCAAGTGACAATTATACAAAAATATTATAATAATAATCAACATCAGTAGAATAAGTCAAGTCTTCCTCTAATAAGGTCCTAGAAATTAATATTTCAAAGAATAAAACTTTTTTAAATCCTAACATTGATAATGTATGCATTATTGAAATATAAGATGATAAAAATTCATCGATTAATATTTATAAGGTGGAAAATCAGTTGTCATATTTTTTAAAGAAAAAATAAAGAAAAATTCATGTGAACAAGGTGATAATGAAATCCTCAACCTGATATGGAATCCTCAAATTCATCTAAAAAATTGATCATAGGGTCATTGAATACATAAATGAATTACTGAACATATTGGAAGTAATCATTCCATAATTTTCCATATTTAAAGAAAGATTTCAATTTCAATAGGATATTATTTTTCAGAAAATGGATTCCACCAATATTCTTAAAAAGTTATCCATCTGTATTCAGACATATTTAAACAACATTTCATGAAATGTCAATTATAGTTAGAAATTAATTCTTCAATTGTGATGTGGTCTCATGAAGTCGAATCCAAAATTAAATATCACAATAATCAGATTCCTCATGTTATGAAGTACATTGATTAATAATACATATAATTTTGTCAATTTAAAAAATGTGTGGATGAAAGTGTGAGATTTTTTGAATTGTTCAAATACCAAACCTATGATCACAATAAATTTATTGATCCTATGAAGGTCAATGTCTGATATCTAAAGAATCAAATAGATAGAGAAATAGTTTTCAAAGATGGTATTTCTCTTTTAAGTGATAAGAAAATATTATTATTGAATAATTTGGGAACATGAATGTTGAGAATCAGAGCTTCATTGACACATTGAAGAATTAAAAAAAATAAGATCAACTATTCTGTAAAAGCATTGATAGATAATGATTAATTACTTTTAATAATGCTTGTTTAATTTTTTTATCATTAATGATCAGAAATACTTTGATCTTGAAAGAATTAATTATCTTCACAATAATTTTTGTTCAAAATTTTTCCAATATGATTAGTTGAATGTTCTTACACATTTTATGGATGAATAATTAATACATCATATTGTTTCACGTATCATTTCTATTAACTAAAATTTCATTAATATAATATTTATTCCCCATCCCTTTTTGAAAATAAAAAATAAGGAGATATATCAATAAATGGTTTTTTCTTATATTGAGGGGGAGTTATTAAAAAAAGGGAATGAATTTATTTCATATTGATAAATGAAACATTATAGGGATTTAATCATTTTAAACACTCCCTATATAATATCTAAAATATATATAAAATCGCAGGGGATTTAGAAATCCTATTTTATTTCGAAATAAAATTATTGTTAATTTCATGTACAATATGTTTTTATTGTTTTATTTCTTTTAAAATTTTGGGTTTCTTCATTTTATAAATGCTACATTTTTGGGTCATGTGTTTGGCTTCTAACATTTCTTTTCGTTTGTTTTGGAAATCATGAAAACAATCTTTATATTTTCTTTACTATAATTATTTTTACAAATTGTTTTAATTTTTTTTGTATGAAACACATATTTTACAGTAAATAAAATTAGTGATAATGTATTAAGATATATAAATACATGATTCCTACATATGAGTGTCAAAATGGGTATGAATATGACATATTCAAAGTTACCTTCTTATTAGTATAAATGAAAAAAATAGTTATGAATTTTGAACTAAAAAATATTCATCATCATACTGAAATAAATTATAAAAATAAATCATATTGACTCTCATGACGAGAATTATATTGAATGTTTTTATAGAATTCCATAAGACTAATTTTTTTTTAAATTGAAACTATAGAAAACTACTTTCTATTTTATGTAATATATATTACAATGAAAATGGTGTACATCAATACAAAATCAGACCTTCTATTATAAGAGAATCAAATTTTCCAGGTGACCATGTTGTTTCAAAATACTCATAGAAATATGATAGTTAGTGGTTAAAAATGATAATTGGAGGAATTATAATAAATAGACGGTCATTAAAAGAATATGTTGTTGATAAATTTCCTTTGAATATTTCAATTTCGCAACTTTTTGAATATTTAAAGGATGTACATATTTTTCATAGTTTTTGTATTTATTTTAGAGTATTTATTTCTAATCTGTGTATCCCATTATGTGAATACTATTAATGGCATGTTGGAATAGCAACACAAAACTCAACATTGTATCAACGGAACACACCGAATGTGTGACATAACCAATCTTTATATTGAGGGAATTCCATGTCTAAGAAGGATATATTTTCTTATAAACATAAAACATGATTTTGTTATCCATTTCTAGTTTATACCCTTCTATTTGGGATAAAATAACCATATTTTTTTTATAGGAGCCTTTGATGTTGAAATTCTTCACCACTACTGGAAATAAGATCTATACCAATGGGTTTCGGAAAACCATTTGTATATTTCACTTATATGGTTATTTTATACCCTTATCATACGAAGAACATTATATAAATAAAAAATTTAAAATATTTATGATAATACACATATATATTTATGAAATTATGTTCACAAAAGTCAAGTTAGGTTTGTGGTTAGGTCGTTCAATCATAAACTGGAGGTACCGGGATCAAAACCATCTGAATTATTCTTTTTTCAAATTCATATTCCAGTGATTTTATGGAACCTTTCGTATAGATTTTTTATATTACATATAAAAAGGTTTTGAAAACCATTGGTATAGGTCTATACAAATGGTTTTTTCAAAACTGTTTTTATAGAACTATCCCCACGTCTTACTAGACAACAGTTCTCCAAATCGTTGGTATAGGATATACCAACAGTTTGGAGGCCTATATGAATGGTTTCAAACGTTGTTATAAGGTATTTTTCTAGTAATGCATGTTAATTTTTATAACATCATTATCATAATGTTATTTGAATATTATTAACACATTATAGTAATTTTTTTCCTAATCAAAATTATATACCATGTTTAATGATTGATTCTATTATTACTATATTCGTTATTTTTTACATAATACCCTATCAAGACAGTAATTAATTAGGATCCAACATTGAAATAATATATTTTTATCCAATTAATTTTAATCTATATACAATTATAATGTCAAAATGAACTTATTAAATTACACGAATATCTAGACACAAGGCCAAGTATGATTAATTACATAACATGTGTTGTGAATTTTTTTACCATAAATTATTAGAATCATAATTATTTATTATAAAAGGAATGATTTTTAAAACAAATTCCTCCCCATATTGTATTAAATAAATCTAAAAGACATTATTCTATCAAAAATGTTTTAGGTTAAAATCCACGTACTTAGAATAAGATTTTTGTTATTAGTTTCTATTGTTGTAGTTGAATGTTGTTTTACCACGAGGGATTCAGTTGTTGGGTGATGTTATTATTTCTATGATTTTTTGATATTTGAAACATGTACCTATATTTAATGAGATATGAGTATGCATGAATAATTCTAGGAAGACATGAATTGTTGTGAAATGCATTATTTTTATCCATGAACGTGAAAATTGGATTTTGGTAAGTTGTTTAAATTGAAATGTTTTACCATTCTTTTGTAATTGATTAGATATTGTGTTATATATGAACAATAATGTTGTAAAATGATGTAAGATTTGAATAAATGGATGTCTATTGTAACATGAATAATTAAATTGTGTTTACCCTTGATATACATGACATAGATGTATAATGGTTAATGTTTGTGATTGTACCTCAGTTATGACAATGTGGCTAGGAAAAGGGTGAATGAAATGTTATAGAATTTCTGAAACCATAATTATGAGTGTGTTAATGTGTTTTTATGCACCATATGTCATTTTTTTATTGTATATATATACCTCAACAACAACATTTTTAGATATGTTTAATGGTGGATGTTGTAGGAAATGATCATCTAACTGTGGAACTTGAAACATTGATAGTGCAAGGTGTAACACCCCGACACTAGTTACCTAGAGTCGGTGCATTATTATGTATCATTATCATGATCACAAAAGATCATGTACAGAAACGCCGATTAGTTTAGTAGACTTGGAAGTAATAGATACATTCATAAGGTTTACATTACATCATAAAATGGAAAACTACAACAACATTGTTTCCATGGAAAAAATTGAGATCCCATAGACTATCCCAACTGGTCAGTCATAATATACTTTTTCGCATCTAGGGAAAAATAAAACATAGAAAGGGGTGAGCTCATATTCTCATTAAGGGTAACAATATAGCGGAAACTTTCATAAATAAGAATAAACATTTAAGGAAGTGTATAAAACTAATACAAAAGCCTTTTAAACATAAAATCCATCATAATATAGAAAATGTAAATCAATATAATTCCATTTACATACTCACATGGATATTCCACTAGTCAAATAATCACATGAAATATCAATAGCCACTTTCATAATGATGGAATGCATAATGCCATACTTAATAACCACATAGTCAAGGCCTTGTGTCGAGACTACAAATATGATTTTTTCAAGGTCTTGTGCCAAGATAGTAGTTTTTCTCATGAGACCTACTGATGCATCGGGGAGCTATAGAGGGCTCCACCCATCACTTACTATGTATAATTCATTCCTTATATGAAATGGTTTAAAAATAACATAAACATTCGTAATCAAACTAGCAAACCAAATTTCAATAATTTATCTATAAACCATGAATGGTGTAAAAATAACACATCCACAATAAAAAATATCACAAATCCTACAATACAATATGTAAGTTTTGTATCATAATAATTCAACATCAAATAAGCTCAAAATCCATCAAAGGATGTTGACATAGATTAAATCAAAAACTTTTTTAGAGAAATATTGCTTTTTATTTTGAAATCATTTAAGAGACACATAATTATAAATAAGACATTTATTTTTAAAATATTATTATAAGCTTGTATGGGAATTTTTGATGATGATATAATTCCGGAAAATAGAATCACCCGCCGTATAAGTTAAAAAAAATTCTTACCTTAATTTTGTCGAAAATGCCATAAAGTACCATGATTGGAAAATGACGGAAAGATTCATTTGAAAACATATAATATCAAATAAGTGTATAAATGACTTGAACCCATTGTCCAGTAAATATTAATGATGTTTTGAAATATATTTTTAAGAATCAAGGATGTGGATGATAAAGAGGTCCCAGTATATAATTATGTATAAACAACCTCAGATAATAAAGAGATTGAGAAATTAACACATACCTTGTACTTTTGTTTGGTAGAGGGTAGGTTAACCTCCTGTATAATGGTGAAATAGTTTTTATTAAACAATACAAGAATAATATAAATTAAAATGATATCATATATGATTTTTTAACATTTCTTTGTTAATAATATCTTAGTATTATCGTCGTTTCGGGTGTTAACTGATTCGTTTTCCTATATATGATTTGTTACGTAAGTAATTTTTTTATGGATAGGATGTATCTTATTCATATTACTAATGATATTAATTCCTTACATATTATTTTAAATCATCAAATTAAAATTATTCATGAATTGATATGATGGGGAATGAATCTCATCAGGTTCGTGGAGACGGTAATTCGTACGTACGCACGAGCGACAATATCATTATTTTGATATTAAAATAATATATAATTGGATGGTATATTTTATATAAAGAATAATTATCATGTTAAATTTATTATTTACATCAATTACACATCATTATTATTCCCATTCAAATAATAATGTACTGAATAACTATTACACCACGATGAGGAGACAGTAAGCCGTATGTACGCACGTATGGGGACATGCCATTCAAAGGATGGATAAAATAATGAATATGGTTGTAACATATTTATAAAAATATCACAGTATTTAGAAGACACTAGATTTATTATTAAAGAATGGAAACAACATAGAAAGAGGAAGTGGAAGAAGAAACGAATTTGAAAGAGGTGATGAAATATTTAACTCCTCTTCGGGTTCTTCCTTTTGAATTGATCAAAAGGGATCATTAGGATGACTTTATGACTAAAGGAATGCCCCTAAAATGAAGGAAGTATAGTTGAGAGGGTATTTGGTCAAGGTTTTTCCAATCCAAATGGATTTGAATGTGTGAATTAGAGAGAAGGGGAAGTTCCCTTTTATATGAGGGGTGAGGTGCACCTTAGGAAAAGATAGAAATATTATTTTATAATAAAATAATATTGGATTTAGAATGGATAAAAAATGATTTATTTAGGGATAAGGTTGGTATGTGTCAAAATCCTCTCAACTAATTGGTTTTAGACAGTTTTTGGTCACTATATTAGCTTTATATTTTATATTTAACTCTTAGTTAAATAGTTTGACATTTAACATTTCTCTTTGTATTTTTATATTATATGGTTAGTAAACATACGATAAACTAACAAGAGAACTTCAAGTTGTTAATTAATTAAATATATAATATTTTCGAAGACCTTTGGCCAAACCATATATTATTTGGAATATAATATCAATTAATAATATAATATTTCTTTTAAAAACATTTTGGTGTCAATTTTGACACTATTTGGTATTTTGTTTTTTCAAAATTTATAAAATCATTATTACATCAAAATAAATTCATATAACCAACCCTAACATGTCATATTAACGTATAAAATTAATGGAATTCATAAAAATATCAAATTACATTTATTTGGATATTTATAATATCAATTATTTTTATATTTCATTAATTTTTGTAATTACATCATCATCATTGTGTCATACATATATTATATTATTTAATGTCTATGAAATATAAATAAAATACCATTATGTAGAAAATCATATTATATTTCTAATGTATATTTATAGTTGAATTTATCTTATATTTAACCTTATATTAAAAATAGTTAATTTATTAAACATTGAATTTAACACTTTTAACTCTTCTTTGAATTTAATAACAATAATTTTCCTAATCTAATACATCTGGACATAATATAACACCCCAAGCTTCCATGGTACGCTACTCTTTGAATAATAGATCAGCGTGTGTTGTACACAACCTCAAGTTCTAACACACTACGACCAATCAAAGTAGTCGTTATGAATAGTAATACCCACCTTTTGAAATTATATAAATTTTATATTTTAAAATGGACATCATTTTGGGATTCATAATATCAAAATTATCCTACGTTGAATTTTTGGTATTTTTCCGAGAACTTCCAATTTTCGATGAATAGTGAAAAAAACATAAACACAACTTTTTTAATAAAAATAATTTATAGTGATAAATTATGATATTGAGTGGTATTAAAGTATAATTATAATATAATTTTACC
This sequence comes from Viscum album, assembly GCA_963277665.1. Classification (NCBI taxonomy): domain Eukaryota; kingdom Viridiplantae; phylum Streptophyta; class Magnoliopsida; order Santalales; family Viscaceae; genus Viscum; species Viscum album. The sequence goes on along the minus strand of OY728163.1, from coordinate 1,795,353,907 downwards.
ATTTTATACAATGTTGGTCATTAGAATTGATTTTACTTTGAAATTGGATATAAACGAGTGTCAATCTTTTGATAGATATTGTTTCCTAAAAACAGGTTATTTGTATTGAAAGCGGGAATTAAATATAAAAATAATTAAGGAAACTTATATGTTTGGAATTTTGTAAAGTATACATCATTTTTTTATTCAAAATATCAATTATAGCTTAGGGTGAATTTTCGGTATTGTTCTGAAAAACTTCGATTTTTGATGAATAGTGAAACCATTAAGTGGTAGTTAAAAAACTGATTTTTCATTTAAATGAAATTTTACCACCTCTGTGATTTGAATTTAAAAAATGCAACATACATCATTTTCATTATGATGTAAAATTTGGTTCAACGGGATTAAAATATTTTTTGTTGAATAGTAACATTTAAGTTCTATTAATCGTGATTAAAGGTAATTAGTGTAATTTAAGGTAAATATAATGATATAATAATATGAAATTACCATTACACTTGTCCTACACTTATTGTATGAGTCATGAAATTCCAAGACAATCCATGGGTCAACTTTGGGGCCCCATGGATCCACTTGGGTAAGAAAATTACATTATTAAGTTTGTATTTAATGTAAAATAAATGTGTCACAAACATGTATTGTTTTACTAAAAAAATATTTACATGGGGTTATACAAGTCATATTGTTGACTAGAAATAGTAATTGGAAGACTAATAATATTTCTTATATCATGGTATTTTTTATATAATTTTTAGGCATTAAATAAATAAATTTATTTTTGACACCATGATGATGCAACGATTACCTCATTAATTGATGAATTAAATAAAATGAAACGATAATGTAAAATCAATAACATAAACTTGTAAAAAACCTATTGGATGAGTATATTTCGAACCCTTATCACCTTATTCTCTAAATATATCATTGGGGGACCTTTAAAATTCGAAAATCATTACATAATAAAGTAACATTTCATGACATTCCTAGAGTGCCCCTCCTCTCCTCTTATAAAAGGACCCCTCCTCTGCCACCTTATTCACACCTTCAAATCAATTTGGCTCAGCCAAACTCTGCGCAAATACTCTCTAAACATCCCTCTCTTACTCTTAGAAGCCTCTCTATTGGAAGAAGTCTTCCCAAGGAATCCTTTGGCTCAAATCAAAATGAGCAACCCGATTTTAAGGTAATGCCTTCGCTTATGTTCTTATGTTTTATTTTTCTTCTCCAACCCCTTAAAAAAAATTTATTCCTTTATTTTGTAAAAACACTATTATATTATATATAATAGTATTTTTTTTATTAGAAGTATTTGATATAAACTTACACACACATTCGTCTAATGGTTAAAGAACATACTGTTTCTGTGGGTGGCGAATTACTGTATCACGAAACGATGATTGTTCAAAATTCTTTTAACACCTCTCATGGTGGACATTAAGATTTCACTATATTTATTTATGATATATATTATGTTTATGTTTTTCTTATTTATCTGTATTTTTCATTTATGGCATGCCTTTATTATTTCCATTATGGGTAAACGTGATAATTTCATTTTAGGAAGTGCGGATTACTGCCCCCTCAAAGTGATTTGAATCGTTAATGCCATATGTGGGATGTATAAAGATGGATTAAATGATATTATATATGATATTATACTGGAATTATAATATAACTTTCTATAATTATGATTTCATTCCATTAAATACGAAATAGAAATGAAAGCAGCGTTCATTCGTACGTACGACTTACCGTCTCCATGAATGGTGCATTTCATTTCTTACCTCTAAATGTTATGTAATATTATAAATGCATGTATATACTGGATATATATGATATATATGATATCTAAATCATGAATATAATTCTGGAGATAATGGATATTTTACCGCATAAAAAACTTGTAATTATAAGAAGTTTATTTTTGACTCAAGTACTAAAGATCGAAAAAACGACCGTTATTAACTTAAATGACTACATAATTTTCATAACATGGTAATAAGTGATATAAAAGGAATAATGAACTTGAAAAAGGTTCTTAATCAAGTATAAATTAATTATACTTTATTATTAATGATATTGAAGAATGATCGAGTCTAGTCAGACACGGGGTAAGGGACTTCGTCTCAATCTCCTTTCATTGAGGCATATTTTGTTTTGTACACAACATTCTTTTATACGGTGTATAAACCCATTTATATTTTATATTTATTCAAAAGTAATCTTTTTTATAAGAAGTGTTTTACTAAATGAGAAAAATTAATGTTTTTTATGTCGTACATATGCGGCGACAATGACTTCTCTGCAGCCGTGACAATTATTTGAGTATCAGCTTCCTCTACAAGCCATAACATTTTTTTAAATGAAAAATAAATACCAAGTTTTAATATTCTTTTATTTTATTATTGAAAATGGTTTTATTATATCAATGTGTTGTATTGATATATTTTGATTGTGATGTGGATATGTTATGTTTCCTTTATGCATGTTTTACGTGATACTATTATGTTATGGTTCATGATATGTTTTATCCTTTTCATGTAAGGAATGCATTGGACTTAATAAATGATGGCTGGAGCCTGCTATAGCTCCTCGATGCATCTGTAGGTCTCATGAGACAAACTAGTGTCTTGGCACGAGGCCTTGACAATATCTTATTTGTAGTCTTGGAACGAGGCCTTGGCTACATGGTTATGATAGTCTGGCATTATGCATTTCATCATTATGAAAGTGGTTATTGATATTGCTTGTGATTATTCGACTAGTAGAATATCCATGTGAATAAGTAAATGGAATTATTTCATTTTATTTTTCCATATTATTCTGAAGTTCATGTTTAAAAGGCTTTTTTTCAGTTATACATAGCCATAAAAGTTTATGTTTCTTTATAAATGTTTCCACTGTATTGTTATCCTTACTAAGCATCTGAGCTCACCCCTTTCAATGTTTTAATTTTTCCAGGATGTGAAAAAGTATTGTATGAATGACCTATAGGGTTAGTCAGAAGGGGATATGAGTGTGGACTATGGAGACCATGTTATTTTAGTTTTTCACTTTATGATTTCATGTAGCGTTTATGAATGTATCTATTTTTTCTAAAGATATTAAACTAATCTGTCTTTCGAGACATGATCTTTTGTGATCATGCCAATGTTATGTAATAATGCACCGACTCTAGGTAACTGGGGTCGGGGCGTTATACATAAAGGATCTTATTTTATTTATAAGGTTGTTTTTGGTATAATTACACTTATCCAATAGAATTAGGACATGTGTAATGGTATTATTATTATTATTTTTACCCTTAATTACCTTTTTTACTTTTAACCATGGTAAATAAAAGTAAAACGTTACAATTCACCAATAATTATTTTCATCTTATTGAGCCACATTTTATTTATCGATATCAACCGTGGGTCTCTAAGTTTTTAAATTCAACTAAAATAAGAGGTAAAATTAAGTTTTATGTAAATTTTTAAATGCTCCTAGGAGGTGGGTAAAAGAGGGTAAAACGTTTAATAAAATTTTTATATATCTAAAATTATTATAAATTGAATCCAATTAATTTCATTGAACTTATATAGGTATTTTGTATATATTTTGACCTAAAATATATTTAAATAATGTAAATAATTATTTAAAAAAAAATTTGGTTTCAAACTATAACTCAATATTTTTCAGTATTCATCAAAAATTGAATGTTTTCAGAAAAATACCAAAAAATCACCCTAAGATAATATTGATTTTCAGAATCAAAAAACTAAGTCCATTTTAAATGATAAAATTTATAAAATATCAAAAGTGGGTATTACTATTTATAACAGCTACTTTCATTGGTTGTGGTGTGTTATAACTTGAAGTTGCGTACAACACACGCTACTGTATTATTCAAAGAGAAGCGTACCATGGAAGCTTGGGGTCTTACATTCTCTCCTCCTTCAAATAATTTCATCCTCAAAATTTCTAGAATATTACTACATAAAAAGAATCGAGTGGTTCTTCATCATAATTATCTCGGGTTCCCACGTTGCCTCTTCCATCTTATGGTTTCTCCATAGAACTTTTACAAGACGATTCATCTGGTTTCTCAGCACTTGTTCTCTTGTATCTTAAATCTTCACAGGATCTTCACAATAAGACTGACCAGGTTCCAGTTCTAATTCCTCATAGGGGAGTTCATGCATTGGGTCATGCATGTATTTTCTCAACAGTGATACATGGAACACATCATGAACTTCGGAGAGACTTGGCAGCATTTCCAAACGGTAAGCTTCAACCCCAATTCATTATAGAATTTTTAATGGTTGCATGTACTTGGGACTAAATTTTCTCTTCCTACTGAAATGTATAACACCGTTCCATAGAGATACCTTCAAGAAAAAATGACCTCCTTCGTGAAATTCTAAATCCTTCCTTCAGTTATCGGCATAGCTCTTCTTCCTACATTGAGCTGCTCTGATGTGAGTTTGGATTATCTTCACTTTTTCTATCATTTCCTCCACAAGTTCTGGGCCTACATGTTTTCTTTCACAACATCATCCCAACAGGTTGGTGTGCGATATTGTTGGCAAAAAGTACCTCAAGGTAACATTGTAGTATTTTTGGGTTGATTGTGTTTGTTGACAAAGTAGGTTTTCATGGATATTTGTCGAGTTCCCAAGTAGTTGTTAACAATCCTTGTTGACAAATAACGATGAAAAAGGAATGGACGATCTAAAGGTGGTACAAAAGAGCAGTACAAGGTGGCGCCGTTTCCCAGTGTTTGCCAAATTATTGGGGTCCAAAATTTGGAGTTTGGTGAGCATCGGGAAAAGATGATTTCCATGAATATAATAATTTAATATGGCAAAGGTATGAATTTCACGAAGATAGGATGCATGGTTTGGAGATCGCGAAGACCAGAAGAATGGAGGCAGTGAGTCTTCATGATTACGTCAAGCTTCGCGAACGGCAGAGGCTAAAGCGCATCGCGGCGGTGAAGGGATTTTCAAGGGAGCATCGCGGCGAAGGCGCGAAGGAATGTTCACGGTAATGCTTCGTGATTAAGTCACGCTCCGCGAACAGAAAATTGTCGTGGTGCTTCGCGATTTGGATGGAATTCCGGCGGAAACTTTGGAACTTCGCGATTTGAGATGATGTGGCTTTGAATTCGCGTGGAAGGGCCTAGGGTCGGTGGAATCACCTATAAATAGAGGACAATCCCCTCGAGATAAGTAGAGAGAATTTTTAGAGAAAATACATTGCTCTCGGTTCGTAGAGGTGGTTCTCGAAGGCAATGTGCTTCGCGGCGGCTATTCTAGCTCTGCGAAAGGTGTGTGCCCCGCGTTGGCTCAGTGAGCTTCGCGGAGAGGCAAGAGCTCCACGACGGCCTAAGCATTGTGAAGGTCTGTGCATCGTGAGAGTGCTTCGCAATAGAGCTTTGCGAAAAGGAAAGAGCTTCGCGATGGATGAGTTAAAAAAGAAGAATAGATTTGGAGCTTTGCAAGATGAGGCTGGTCCATCATACTCTGAGAAAGAACATAAGTCTCAATACATGATGAGTGTGAATGAAAAAGTATGGACCAAGAAGAAGAAAAATGAGAAGGTCGTTGTGGTGGAGATTTCCCTTAAAGCATCGGATCGATCTGATGTTTGGATCCTTGACAGTGGTTGCACATCCCACATGATGGGTAATAAGAATCTCGTTACAGGCATCAAATATGACCAAGAAGGAGTTGTCAAATATGGAAATGATGAAGGCCTAAAAATTGTTGGCTCAGGGAAAGCCATGTTTGGGGGAAAAGAGATGAGACATATTGATGTCTTGGTAGTAGAGGGTCTCAGTCATAACATACTTAGTGTCAGTCAACTATGTGACTCTGGGCACTCTATCCGATTTACCGAGAAGAAGTGTTTTATGAAAGGAAAAGATGGAGCAGCTGTTCTGTAGGGAAAAAGGTCAAAGGGAAATCTCTACCTTGTAGGTGGGGAAGAAGATACATGCCTTTTATCCAGAGAGGAAGAAAACCAGCTTTGGAATAAGCGACTTGGTCATCTATTCCAACCATCTATGGAGGATCTCGTAAAGTGTGATGCTGCTAGAGACCTTCCCAAGCTATCACGTGATCTCACTCATATGTGTGATGCTTGCCAACAAGGGAAGATCATCAGAAAGACATACAGGCCAATGGAACAGAATTAAACTAGAGTGTTTGAAATGGTTCATGCTGATGTATGTGGACCTATCTCACCACGAGCTATAAATGGGTAAAGGTACTATGTCCTTTTCATTTATGACTATAGAAGAATGGCCTGGGTATTCATCATTACCCATAAGATAGAGGAGTACAGTTGCATAAAGCAGTATAGGAGGGAATTATAAAAGATTCTTGGGCAGAAAATTATGATGTTTCGTACTGATAACGGTACAGAATTTAAAAACTTTCAAGTTGATAACTATCTCGAGAATCATGGGATAATGCATGAAGATTCATCGGTATGAACTCCCCAACAGAATGGAGTGGTTGATAGGAGAAATCGGATCCTCAACAATATGGCCAGAACGATGCTTATTGATAAAGACCTACCAGGGAAATTTTGGAAGGAAGCAGTTTTGACATCGGTCTATGTTTCGAACAGGTCTTTGTTGGGTCCAAAGCAAGGGAAGACTTCGTATGAACTATGGTACGGATAGAATCCAACATTGAAATACTTTCTAATATTTGGAAGTAAGTGTTTTATTATCAATAAAAAAAATCACAGGAAGTTTGAGGCATAAGGAGATGAGGGGATATTCCATGGCTACTCCAGGAAAAGCAAAGTGTATAAATGTTTCAACAACAGGCTGGGAAAAATCATTGAGAGAAATGATGTCACTATAGTTGAAAATGAACAGAATACTCAACGATCCAGTGTACAGTTCCTGGATGAATGTGGTGATGAGGTAAGCAACCCAGGGGGAGGAGAAGTGGCAGAAGCTGACTCAGAAGAAGATACTGATGATAAAGAAGAAAGTGTCATGTCTGTGTCTGCAAGGAAGCCAAAGAGTTGAGCTAAAATAGATAGGCAGAATATCATTGGTGATCAAACAGCTCCATTTCAGACTCGAAGAATGAAATCATTACAGAAAACATCATTTTTGTCTCAAGTGGAGCCAAAATGTCTTTGTGATGTAGCTAAAGATGAAAACTGGGTTCAGGCTATGAACGAAGAACTTGATCAGATTGAGAAGAACAAGACATGGGAGATTGTTTCGAGGCCAGAAGACAAGAATGTCATCGGGACTAAATGGGTCTATCACAACAAGATGAATGAAGATGGCATAGTGATTCGGAACAAAGCACGACTAGTGTGAAAGGGGTACTCCCAGATCGATGGAATAGGTGTAGAAGAAACATTTGCACCGGTTGTAAGGCTGGAGACAATCAGATTATTTATGGCCATAGCAGTCCAATGAAAGGTCAAAGTGTTCCAGATGGATTTCAAATACACATTCTTGAATGGGGTTACGGAAGAAGAGGAGTACATTGAGCAGCAAGATGGTTTTCTCATTCATGAGGATGAGAACAAAGTTTGCAGGCTGAAGTAGGCGTAGTATGTGTTGAAACAACCACCAAGGGCATGGTACTCAAAGCTTGATTAGTATTTGAAGAAACTTGGTTTTCAGCGTGGAGGAGTTGATTACAATCTCTATTTCAGTAATGAAAGTAATCAATGGTTGATGGTATTGGTTTATGTCGATGACATAATATTTGGCGGATCAGATGAAGCTCAGTGCATACAGTTTTAGGAATTCATGAAAAATGAGTTTGAAATATCAATGATTGGAGAGATAACGTTTTTCCTTGGTCTACAGGTGACACAAGGAAGGAATGGAACATTCATTTCTCAATCTAAATATGTCAAAGAGGTCCTGAGAAGGTTTGGAATGGAAAATTCCAAGGATATGAAGACATTGGTTTCTACCCGGATGAAATTATCAAATGATGAGGATGGAAAAGCAGTTAATATCACAGAATACAGACAAATCATTAGAAGTCTGCTGTACATAACCGCAACAAGGCCTGATATTGATTTTCCACATGCCAAGCAGCGAGATATCAGAGTAATCCCAAGGAAGGTCACATGCTCGCAGTGAAAAGCATACATCCGTATATCAAGGGCACTGTGGACTTCGGCTTGACATCCAATGACAAATCTCAGACAGAGTTATTGGGATATACTGATGCAGAGTGGTCCGGTTCAGCGGATGATAGGAAATCAACGTCAAGTGGTGCTTTCTATCTTAGTGGATTGTGTATTTCATGCCTAAGAAAGAAGAAAGATTTCATTTCCTTGAGCACCGTGGAAGATGAGTATATTGCGTCCACTCAAGCATGCACACAGTTATTATGGATGAAATAGAAGCTTGAAGATATGGGAATTGCAGTGAAGTCTCCAATCGGAATCCAGTACGACAACTCAAGCGCTATAAATCTCTCCAAAAATCCCGTCCATCACTCAAGGACAAAGCACATTGAGATCAGATATCATTTTATCAAGGAGAAGGTGGAGCAAGGGATTGTGAAGTTGTAGTATGTGCCTACAGAGTTACAGGTTGCAGATATTCTGACAAAGGCCTTACCCAAGGAATCATTTTAGAGACATCGACTGGCTCTGGGTGTTCAGTCGATTCCCTGCACTTTAAAAAGTGTGTATGTGACCATCCCCCCTCTCCTCGAGGTATGATGTGTTTTTCTCTAATGTGCTGATATGTGTTCTCGACTAAGTTACATACTACAAAGGCGTGTCCTTTGGGTTCGTTGAAAAAGGGGGAGAAAATAGTTATTGTTCAAGTGGGGGACAATATGGCAATTTGATAAATCATGATTGATACGGGGAGAAGCTGACCAGTGGAGCATCCAGATAGGGGGAGAAATGTGAAAGGGGGAGAGATTTTTAAATCTGACGATGCTAGAAGTGATCGATCAAAGCATAGATATCACTACAGATGAGGATCATGATAAAAGCAGAAGAGTGATGTTGGAATGGTCTGAAAAGGTGTCCATCTATCACCAATTGGGATTAGTGTGGTTCAACAATTCGTATCAATTTATGAATTGGTATCAGGATGGAATCGACAATTAGTGTTTGACATGAAGTGATTCATTGATGAACTTTTCATGCTACTCTTGTTTCTCACATTAGGCATTGCTCATGTGGGCTTATAGTACGTTTTAAGTGAATCCTTGAACACTATCAGAATCGCATGAGTCAAATGGTGGTAGCAGCTGGAAGAAGACTTAATGAGGTATGAACGTGCAGAAAATCTTTCTAAGGAGAGTTATGAAGAATTGTCAACAAACCCAAAGGGGGAGATTGTTGGTAAAAAATCCTGCAAGGTAACATTGCAGTATTTTTGGGTTGATTGTGTTTGTTAACAAAGAAGGTTTTCATGGATATTTGTCGAGTTCCCAAGAAGTTGTTGACAATCCTTGTTGACAAAGAACGATGAAAAAGGAATGGACGATCTGGAGGCGGTACAAAAGAGCAGTACAAGGTGGCGCCGTTTCCCAGTGTTTGCCAAATTATTGGGGTCCAAAATTTGGAGTTTGGTGAGCATCGCGAAAAGATGATTTCCATGAAGATCGTAATTTAATATGGCAAAGGCAGGAATTTCACGAAGATATGATTCATTGTTTGGAGATTGCGAAGACCAGAAGAATGGAGGAGGTGAGTCTTCGTGATTACGTCAAGCTTCGCGAACGGCAGAGGCTAAAGCGCATCGCAGCGGTGAAGAGATTTTCGAGGTAGCATCACGGCGAAGGTGCGAAGGAATGTTGAAGGTAATGCTTCACGATTAAGTCAAGCTCCGCAAATAGAAAATTGTCGTGGTGCTTCGCGATTTGGATGGAATTCCGGCGGAAAAATTGGAGCTTCGCGATTTGAGATGACATGGCTTTGACTTCGCGTGGAAGGGCCTAGGGTCGGTGGAATCACCTATAAATAGAGGCCGACTCCCTAAAGAGAAGTAGAGATAATTTTTATAGAAAATACATTTCCATCGGTTCGCAGAGGTGGTTCCTGAAGGCAGTGTGCTTCGCAAAAGGGGAGCTTCGGGGCGGCTTTTCTAGCTTCGTGAAAGGCGTGTGCCCCGCGTTGGCTCAGTGATCTTTGTGGAGAGGCAGGATCTTCGCGACGGCCTAAGCATTGTGAAGGTCTGTGCATCACGAGATTACATCACAATAAAACTTCGCGAAAAGGCAGGAGTTTTACGAAGTCTTGTTTCAGCTTCGTGAAATTGGGAGCTTCGCGAAGTTGGGTGCTTTGCGAAGGTGTTTCCAAAAGGAATTGCCCGGTGTTCAACGGAAAAGAGGTATTCATCCATGGATGAAATTTGGACATTAATAGAGAATCCATCATCTGTTAAGGATGCGTTCATTCATGAAAATGAAGAGACCTACAGGTCTATAAACTGTGAGTGAATCCCTTCATAGAGCAGTGAGCTTAGGAAGAGGAAGAAGGTGATCCTCTCCACCGGCAATGATCCAGAGAGAGAGAAACAAGGAGTGAACCTTGGGAAAGCAGTGAGCTAACCCTAAACTTTGTAAATGTAGTGATCCTGGGCATAGAAGTGATCTAGCCCGAACATTGTAATCCACAGCTAGTGAAGTTTAGTGGAATTGGTACCACCAGAAACTTGTCGGCATATGCTCCTTGGACGGAGCCCTTTGCGGTGAACCAAGTAAAATTGGTGTGTACTGTGCATGCTTTACCTTCTGTTTACTTTGTTCAATAAGAAAGAGTGAGAAGAGTGTTTTCCTTAACAATGAAACAAGATCAGAATGGGCATGAATTTAAAATTAGTCATACCCTGATTCACCCTCCCCCCTCTCAGGGAATTCATCCTTGTGGACCTAACAAATATCTCTTTCTGTATAATGCTTAATATGGTGCCATCTAAATACTTGAATGGATGATATTGTTATTGGAAAATTCTACCCGTGGTTTAATATTGATCCCGCATACCTTGAAAGTCAAGTGAGCATGATCTAAACATGTCTTCTAAGGTTTTAATAGTCTATTATGATTGTCTATCAGTTGGGGGTGGTAGGCAGTGCTCAAACAAAGTTCAGTATCCAGGTATTTCTGAAGTCATCTCAATAATCTTGATGTAAAACGTGGATCACGATCAGAAACAATTGATATGGGTACTCCATGAAGTCTCACAACATCATTAATATATAGTCTTTCTAGACATTCAAGTGATAAATCTTCTCTTATATCAAGAAAATATGATGACTTGGTAAGAGAATCAATAATGACCTATATTATATTATTCCATCTAGGAGTCTTTGGTAATCCCATGACAATGTCCATCATAATTTTATCCCATTTCCACTCAGGTATGGGAAGAGGTTTCATGGCTCCTCCAGGCTATTTAATTCTAGCTTCCACTTGCTGAAAAACCACACTTCTTGACAAAAAATCAGCAATCTCCCTCTTCATGTTGTCACAAAAAAAAATTTCTGTCAAATATCTATACATATTAGTGTTCCCATGGTGTATAGAAAAATTGGAACTATGATCATCAAAAAATAATTAACTTTTTTATATCAGGTTTGTTGGGAACACAAAGTCTCTTCCCAAATATCAAAATTTCATCTTCATACAAAAAGTCACTCAATCTCCAATAATTCACAGCTTTAATCTTCTTTTGAAACTCTTCATCATCTATTTGAAAACTCTTTATCCTTTCTAGTAATGATGGTTTTCCAACCATTTGAAAAAGTATTGATGTTTCAAATTCCATGGTTATTCCTATATCCATATTTTCTAGATCCATGAAAATAAGATCCCTTTCTACTCTCATCGTGTTCAAAACTCCATGATCATTTCTCTTTAATGAATCTTCCACCTTATTTTCCTTTGCTGGGTTGTAGTGTATTGTGTAATCATAATCCTTGAGTAGTTAAAGCTATCTCATTTGCCTCAAGTTGAGTTCTTTCGGTGAGAAAATATACATCAAAATCTTGTGATCGGTATATATCTGAAATTTTTCACCATAGAGATTATGGCTCTATATTTTTAAAGAAAAGATTACATATGATAACTCAAGATCATGATTCTGATATTTTCTCTCATGATTTTTTAGCTGTCGTGATGCATAGGTAATAACCCTACCATTCTGCATAAGGACACAACCAAGTCCTTTTCTGAAGCATCACTATAAATAAAAAACCCATCATTCCTCGATGTTATAGTCAATAAAAGATAATTGACTAATATTATCTTAAGTTATTCAAAACATTCATCACACTCTTTTGTCCAAAAAACATTTAACCCATTTTCATTTGAGCATTATTAATGGGTTAGTCAACCGGACAAAATTCTGGACGAAACGTCGATAATAAACTGTTAAACCAATAAAACTGTGTACCTTGGTTATACTCGTTGGTGATGGCCATTCATGGATTGTTCTTGTCATAGAAGGATCAACAGAGATTCCATCCTTAGAGAGGATATGGACAAGAAAAGGAATCACTTAAATCCAGAATTCACACTTGCTAAACATCCCATATAATTCATTTCATCTAAGAGTCTTCATGATAAAGCACACATGATTTTCATGATCTTCGTAGCTTTTGAGGTATACCAAGACATCATCAAATAACACCACTATAATGTCATCAAGATAATTGTAACACCAAAAGCTTCCATGTTACACTTCACTTTGAATAATACAGTAGCGTGTGTTGTATGCAACTACGAGTTCTAAACACACCACAACCAATCAAAATAGCCATTATGATTAGTAATACTCACTTTTTGATATTTTATAAATTTTATCTTTCAAAATGGACTTTATTTTTTGATTCAGAATATTGAAATTAGCATAGGGTGATATTTTGGTGCTTTTCAGATAACTATAATATTTTAATGAATAGTGAAAATTAATAAATTTTAATTACAAACAACTTTTTTAACCGAAATAATTAATAGTGATAAATTATGAATTTTATTGGTTTTAAATTATATTTAGAATATATTTTTACCATTTAATATAATGTTGGTCATTGGACATAATTTCACAATTAAACCATACATAAACAAGTTTCAATCTTTTGATAGTTATTATATCTTAAAAACACGCTTTTTGTTTTGATAGTGGGAATTAATTTTAAATTAATTTCTCCCCATTCTATGTTGGTAATTTGGAAAAATAGATTCCATATTTGGAATCAGGTTGTTGAAATTGTGTAAATCGGTAATTTTTATTTTTAGTCAATTTGAATAATTTTTTCGGTAAATATTTTATTTACCATGGTTAAAGGGAAAATCTGGTAAATAAAGGTTAAAAATAATATTATAATAATAATAAATTGCCTTAAGACAAGTCCTAACCATATTGGTGGATACATTTCCGACCATGAGAATCTTCGGGACGATTTTGGGACCCCATGGAGCCACTTGTAGGTGATAGGGACACTTTATATTAATTAAGTTAAAGTGAATACAAAAATTACATAAGCTTATATCTTTTAGAAAAACAATTTTTACATTGGGTTATATATATTATATTTTCTATTATAGATATTCATTAGAAATATAGAAATATTTCCTATATAATTGTATTCTATTTATAATTTTTAGGCATTTAAAATTTAAAAATATATATGACACAATAATGATGCAGTAATTTCCTTATTAATGAAAGAATCAAATAATTGATATTATAAATGTTAAAATAAATATAATTTGAAAGTTTTGATGACATACACGAATTTTATTGGTTAATATGACATGTTATGATTTCTTTAATGAATTTTTTTAGAATTAATAAAGTTATTAATACTTTAACAAAAATCAATTATTTAGTAGTGTCAAAATTGACATAAATGAGTTTTTAAAACAGATATTATATTAATAATTTATATTCTCTTCCTAAAAATATACGGTTTGGCCAAGAGACTTATATCATGATAGGTGTATCATTAATGGACCACTTGGTGGTATCTTGTAGGTATATAGTATGATTATTAACTATATAATATAAAAATACAAAATGACATGGTAATTTTCAATCTAATTAAATTATAGGTAAGACTAAAAGATAAGGTTAATATAATGAACCAAACCTTTCAAAATTCTATTAGTTGAGAGGGTTTCTACCCATCCCCACCTTAACCTTTAAAAAATACACTTTTTATCCATTAGAAACCGAATATGAATTTATTATAAAATAATATTATTAGATTTTCCTAAAGAGCCCCTCCTCCCCCATATAAAAGGACACCACTTCTAACAAATTCCTCACACCTATCAAGCCTTTTTGTTAGACCAACCTCTTCTCAATTAATCTTTATACATCCATCTCCTCCTCTTAGAAGCCTTACCTTAGGCAGAAGGCACTCAAGAGTCCTTTTTAGTTCAAACCAAAGGGAGTTACCCAAATTAAAGGTAACGATTTCTCTTAGCTTCTTTTATTTTATTTTACTTCACCAACCCCTAAACTCTTATTCTTATTCTCTTTTGTAACAAAACCAGTATCCTAAATATACCAGTATATCTTTATTAGAAGTATTAGAACTACAATTACACACACATCCATCTAATGGGTGAAGAACATAATGTTTCTGTGGATGACAACCAAACCCCTCACGAAGTTATGATTGTTCAATTATCTCCTACCACCTCTAATGGTGTCCATTATGATCGAACTGTAATTCAATATGATATTAATGATATTTATTTTATATATAATCTTATGTAATTCCATTTTATATCATACCATTATTCGTTTCATGTTGTATATATATACGATAAATTAATTTGAGGAAGTGCATACTACCACCCCCTCAATGATATATGACTCGTTCATACCATACGTGGATCATATAAAGGATGGTGCTAATGAACTTAAGTAACAAATATAAGATATTATATTATACTAGAATAATTATATACTTTTTTATCATTTGGTTTTTATTCCATTTAAAATGAATAATGAAATGGAAGTAGTGTTCGTGCGTATGTACGGATTACCGTCTCCACGAACGTGATGAGATTCATTTCCCCATCATATCCATTCAAGAATAATTATCATATGATGATTAAAAGTAATGTTTAAGGACTTGATATCATTCTGAATTTGAATAATATATATCGTTTCCGTAACAGTCATGTCTTACGTAATGAAGCATATAAAGGAAAACGAATCAGTTAAAACCCGAAAAGACGATAATACTAAAATATAATAAACAAAACAATATTAAAAGATCATATATGATATAATATTTATTTATATGAATCTTGTATACTTTAATATCAATTGTTTAACTATTATATAGGATGTCAACCTTCCCTCGACGAAGGGAAAGAACAAGGTAATGGGTTTTCATCTGACTCTTTATTCCCATGAGATTCATGACATATTGCCACTATTACATTTTTTGTGGTGTATATACTGCCCATAATTGAATTCTTTGTGTAATACACTTTAATTTATGTGTATTTACATATTAATTGCATGATAACTCTTTCATGGGGTGTATGTTTTGTAAGTAACCAAATTGGTAAGGGTTAATTTCGCTATCTCTTTATTATCGGATGTTGTTTTTACGTAAGTATCTTATGCGACATATTTATTATCCATGTCCATGTTTTATGAAAGAGTTTTAAAAGTAATTCTTATAAGGGACTTTTTACTAAAACATCATTTCAAATGTCTTAAATATTTATTCTTTCCCATTAATGTCCATGTCTTCAAAATGGTTTTTAAGGATTTATTTATATGGACATGAATGTTTTTTAAAATGTTAATTCCTTTCAAAAGATTCAAAGGGGAATGAGACACTTTGATTACAAAATTTCTTTAAATGACTTCATTTCCAAATTGTGTGAATTTTAAATGTTTTCATGAAAAATGACTACTTCTCTCAATGAGTTTTACAAATCATTTTCATCAATGTCAAAATCCTTTAATGTATTTTAAAATGGTTTTGAAGTTGATTTATTATGATAAAAAACTTCCATATTGTATTTAATGTTTTGTTATATGTTTCAATATGGATGAGTTATTTGTATACCATTCATGGTTCATGGTTAATGTATTGAAATTTCGTATGCTAGCTTTAATATGAATGTTTATGTTATGTTTAAACCTGTTCATATGAGGAATGCATTGGACTTAATAAGTGACGGGTGGAGCTCACTATAGCTCCTTGATACATCGGTAGGTCTCATGAGACAAACTAGTGTTTTGGAACGAGGCCTTGACAAAAATATTATTTGCAGTCTTGGCATGAGGCCTTGGCTATGGGGTGATTATAGTCTATCGTTATGCATTCTGCCATTATAAAAGTGGTTATTGATATTTCATGTGATTATTCAACTAGTAGAATATCCATGTGAATAAGTAAATGTAATTATTTCATTTTATATATACCATATTATGGTGAATTTTAAGTATAAAAGGATTTTTTTAGTTATAAATTGCCTTAAATTTTATGTTTATTTATGAATGTCTCCACTATATTGTTATCATTACTGAGAATCTAAGCTCACCCCTTTCAATGGTTTATTTTTCCAAGGATGTGAAGAAGTAATTTATGAATGACCTACAGGGAAAGTATGTAGCGATATGAGTGTGGACTATGGAGACTATGTTGTTATAGTTTTCATTTTATGATGTAATGTAAACATTATGAATGTATCTAGTGTTTCCAAGACTGGTAAACTGATCGGTCCTTCGAGACGTGATTCCTTGTAATCATGCCAATGTTATGTAATAATGCACCGACTTTAAGTAACTGTGGTCGGGGCGTTACTATTGGTATTAGAGGAAGTTTAGAAATAACCTTGGAAGCTAGATTTAGATAAACTCTGATTAGAGCAGATAGCCCTAAAATATACTTTGATGATTAGTAGATAAGAACATCGTAGACTTTTGATTTGTAGAGATTTTGTGAGTTTTCAGATAAATTAATCCCTGTCTAGATACGAGCAGGTAGAGGTAGCTCTGGTACAGATGTACCTAGTGGTAAAACATGAAAACACCGCTTTGAGATAGACTCGAATGGGAACTGGTGCATGAGAACGGGCCTTGCTGCACTCTTGGTTATGACACTCCGGGGGATATGCTTTGGATAATTCTCAATTTTCTTTACGAACCATTTTGAAGCGTTTATGAGTATATAATTCCTCAAAGAAAACGTTTTTATGATTATGGATTATATCCATTAACTGTTCAATTTATGTTAAGTGTTTTACAAGTATGGAATTATGTATTTCGATTCATAAACTAATCTAGTTTATGCCATTGTTTAGAAATAGCGCCCAATAGAAGGAATGAGAACTCCAGCAATACACATGATACAAAGAGTAAGAAAGATCATATCTTTCATGGACTTAAGATAGAATTTAGAAGAGAAATAGTATCCCACATATTATCATCATATGAAGAAATAATATCATGTGTTGATATGATAAGTAAATAATTCTCGGAATCCTATGGCTTTGAAGGGAAGCGAGAGAAGGAAATAATGGTAGAAAGAGGGACAGATAAAGGGAATAAGGTAAAGAATGATTTTCCCATACGTGATAACTGTAGAAAGAATCACCTTGGAAAATACGTGAAGGGAATGGGAGTATGTTATATTTTTTGAGAAAAAGGACACCAAGTACGTGATTGCAAGGGAACTAAAGAGGTTTTATGCGTACAATGTTTCATCTGCAAGGAGTTAGAACACTACGCAAACTGATGTCCAAATCATCAGACTATACTGCAAATGATGCTATTGGATAATAATCAAGTTATGATACTACCACAGATGAAGAGGAATGACTAGTGTTATTATGTTTTTATTTTTTAATTATTTCATTGAAGTGTTGTATCAATGATGTAGTGGAAATAAATAAGGATTGTACTACAGTACTATTTCATTGAATATTTGAGATTTTATGGTACTAAGAAGAGTGACTCTACCTCGAGTTAATCGTTTTTGAAATTACATGGTTGAAGGAAAGATAAAGCTTAATATAGTCTTAATATTGAGGTACCGAATTTGGAATAAGAAATAATTGATTTGGGTAAATTATATTGGATATTCTTGACTGCCTTGAAACTGATTAAATATTTATATATTCCATCATTGTTTGAGTTTACAACATTTTTGGATGGATGAAGTATATCCACTATTCTATAAGGAATGAGGGAGCATTAGTGTAATCAATAAGGTTTTATGGTAATTCAGGATGTTTCAGTGTTTTAAAAGAATACACGATGAAGGTATTCACATGCTATTACAGGGTTAAAAAGATCTACATTATGTTTACATTTCATATAAATTTTGGACTGAGAGTTTACCAAAGTATTTTGTATAAGTATAAATGTTGGAAGGGATTTAGTTTTAAAGTTTATTATTGTATTTTTATAAAAGGACAACCCGATGGTTGGGTGGAAACCCGTCGCTTCTGGCAAGGCCGCAAGACTTGAACCCACAACCTAAGGGTGATAAGGATGTATCACCTACCACTGGCCCACATGATGTTCTGGATTAAATAATGTAGTTTTTTAAAAGGTCTGATATGTGAATTATATATTCATTATTTTACGAACCCTATACGATTAGGATAAATAGAATATATATATATATATATATATATATTTAAATCTTTTAGATTAAAAGATGAGTTTGTAGTAGGAATTAGTTGAAGGATGAAACTCTATTTGTCAGGTATATATAAATACACACACACACACACACACACATATATATATATACACACGTATTTTATGGAAAAATTAATTATTAAACATTAGGGAAGGTATCTTAAAACCAAAAATGTGTTATCCTAATACCTTACGTTTTGTTGAACCGATGGTATTTAAAATAATCATAAATTGGTGTCTTTGAGGCCCACAATTCTATAATTATTTGTGATTGATTACCTCAATCACACCATATAAATGTTTACGTTTTTCCTCCAGTTACGTGTTTTTAATTTCCACCAATGTTCTCCTAATTGAGATCATAATTTGATGGTGACCCTTTCATTTCTCTTTTCCTCTTATTAAGACTAAATTTTAATAACCCAATTTCCGATGTGGGTTTTTCCCAAAAAAGATACATTCTATCTTCAACCTTTTATTTTTGAAGAACAATTTCAAATTGTGAGGATGCAATTTATTGAAGGAGGGTAGAATGTAACACCCCAGGCTTCCACAGTACGCTTCACATTGAAAAATACAGTAGCGTGTGTTGTATGGAACTTCGAGTTCTAACACACACGAAAACCAATCAAAACAGCCCTTATGAATAGTAATGCCCACTTTTTAAAATTTTATAAGTTTAAACATTTAAATTGGGCTTCATTTTTGCATTCGTAATATTGAAATCAGCTTAGGGTGAAATTTTGGTGCTTTTCGGATTACTTTCATATTTTGATAAATAGTGAATATTACTAAATTGTAATTAAAAACAACTTTATTAATCGAAATATTTAATAGTGATAAATTTTGAATTTGAGTGGTTTTAAAGTATATTTAGAATATATTTTTACCATTTAATAAAATTTTGGTCATTGTACATAATATCACAATTAAACCAGATATAAACAGGTTTCAATCGTTTGATAGTTATTATATCTTAAAAACATACATTTTGTTTTGACAGCGGGAATTTATTTTAAATTAATTTCTGCAACATCTGTTTTATGAATTTTCAAAAATAGATTCCATATTTGGAATCAGGATGTCCAAATTGTGTAAATAGTTAACTTTTTTTAGACATTTTGAACAATTACTTCGGGAAATATGTTATTTACCATGGTTAAAGGGTAAATCCATTAAATAAGGGTTAAAAAATAATATTATAATAATAATAAATTAGCCTAAAACGTGTCCTAACATTATTTTTGGATAAATTTACAACCATGGGCATCTTTGGGTCGATTATGGGACCCCATGGAGGCACTTGTAGGTGATAGGGACACTTTATATTAATTAAGATAAAGTGAATACAAAAATGATATACGCTATATATCTTTTAGAAAAAAAAAAATTTATATAAGGTTATATATGTTATATTTTCTATTATAAATATTCATTACAAATATAAAAAGCGTTTTCTACATAGAGGTATTTTATTTATAATTTTTAAACATTTAAAATTTAAAAATATATATGACACGATAATGATGGAGTATTTGCCTTATTAATGAAATAATCAAATAATTGATATTATAAATGTTAAAATAAATATAATTTGAATGTTCTGATGACATAAATGAATTTAATTGGTTACTATGACATTTTAGGATTTCTTAAATAAATTTGGTTCTAATTAATAAAGTTTTTATGACTTGAACAAAAATCAATTATTGAGTAGTGTCAAAATTGACATAAATGAGTTTTTAAAACATATATTATATTACTAATTTATATTCTATTCCTAAAAATATAAGGTTCGTCCAAGAGACTTATATAATTATAGGTGTATCGTTAATGGACCACTTGGGTGTCTCTTGGAGGTATATAGTATGTTTATTAACTATATAATATAAAAATAAAAAGTGACATGCTAAGTGTCAAACTAATTAACTAAGAGTTAAAACTAAAATATAAGGTTAATATAATGACCCAAACGTGTATAAATTTTATATTTTGAGTTTTTTTCGACCCATACCAACCATTAAATTTATATAATCCACTTTGGATCCATTTGAAACTGAATATGAATTATTATAAAATAATATTTCAAGATTTTCCTAAAGAGCCCCTCCTCCCCCTTATAAAAGGACACCACTTATTACCAATTTATCACACATATCAAGCCTTTTGGATCATCCAAACTCTACCCAATTAAGCTCCTTACATCCATATACTCCTCTTAGAAGCCTTATCTTAGGCATAAGGAACTTCAAGAGTACTTATTGGTTTAACCCAAAGGGAGTTACCCAAATTAAAGGTAACGATTTCTCTTAGCTTCTTTTCTTTTGTCTACTTATCCACCCCTAAACTCTTCTTATTATTTTATTTTGTATAAAAAATAGTATCCTAAATATACTAGGATAGTTTTATTTAATGTATTAGAACTAAACTTACACACACATCCATCTAATTGGGGAAGAACATAATGTTTCGGTGGATGGAAACCAAACGCCTCACGAAGCGATGATTGTTCAATTATCTCCTACCACCTCTCATAGAGTCCATTATGATGGAAATATAATTAAATATGATATTAATGATATTTATTTTATATATAAGCTTATTTAATTCCATTTTATATCATACCATTATTCTTTTCATGTTGTATATATATACGATAATTTCATTTGAGGAAGTGCGGACTACCGCCCCCTCAAAGCGATATGACTAATTCATACAATACATGGAACATATAAAGGATGGTTTTAATGAACATTAGTAACAAATATAAGATATTATATTATACTGGAATAATTATATACGTATTTTTCATTTGGTTTTGATTCCTTTTAAAATGAAAAATGAAATAGAAGTAGCGTTCGTGCGTATGTACGGATTACCATCTCCACGAACGCGATGAGATTCATTTCCCCATCATATCCTTTCAAAAATAATTATAGTTTGATGATTAAAAGTAATTTTTAGGGACTTGATATCATTCTGGATATGAATAAGATACAAACTTTCCATAACTAACATGGCTTACATAACAAAGCATATAAAGGAAAACAAATCAGTTAACACCCGAAACAACGATAATACTAAAATATTATTAACAAAGCAATATTAAAAGATCATATATGATATAATATTTATGTATATGATTCTTTTATAATTTAATAACAATGATTTAACTATTATACATGATTTTAACCTACCCTCATCCAAGGAAAAGTACAAGGTAAGGGGTTTTCATCTCACACTTTATTCCCGTGAGATTCATGCCATATTTCCACTATTACATTTTCTATGGTGAATGTACTGCCCATAATTGTATTTTTTGTGTAATACACTTTAATTTATGTGTATTTACATATTCATTGTTTGATAACTCTTTCATGGGGTGTATGGTTCGTAAGTCACCAAATTGGTAAGTGTTAATTCCGTAATCTCTTTATTATACGAGGTTGTTTTTACGTAAGTATCTACTGGGAAATATTTATTATCCATGTCCATGTTTTATGAAAGAGATTTAAATGTAATTATTATAAGGTAATTTTTACTAAAACATCATTTCAAATGTTTTAAATATTTATTTCTTCCAATTAATGTCCATGTCTTCAAAATGGGTTTTAAGGATTTATATATATGGACATGAATGTTTTTTAAAATGTTAATTCATTTCAAATGATTCAAAGTGGTATGAGAGAATTTGATTCAAAAATGTCTTTAAATGACCTATTTTCCGAATTGTGTGACATTTAAATGTTTTCATGAAATAGGAGTATTTCTCTCAAAGAGTTTTACAAATCATTTTCATCAATTGAAAAATCCTTTAATGGATTTCAAACTTGTTTTTAAGTTTATTTATTATGAAGAGAAACTTCCATATTGTATTGATGGTTTTGTGATATGTACAATGGATGAGTTATTTGTATACCATTCATGGTTCATGGTGAAATTATTGACATTTTGTATGCTAGTTTTAATACGAATGTTTATGTTATGTTTAAACCTATTCATATGAAGAATGCTCTGGACTTAATAAGTGACGGGTGGAGCCTGCTATAGCACATCGATGCATCGGTAGGTCTCATCAGACAAACTAGTGTCATGGAATGAGGCCTTTCCAAAAATATTATTTTTAGTCTTGGCACAAGGAATTAGCTACGTGGTGATGTTAGTTCGGAATTATGCATTCCATCATTATGAAAGGGGTTATTTATATTCCATGTGATTATTCGACAAGTAGAATATCCATGTGAATAAGTAAATGGAATTATTTCATTTTATCTATGCCATATTATGCTGAAGTTGAAGTATAAAAGGCTTTTGTTTTAGTTATACATTTCTTTAAATTTTTATGTTTATTTATGAAATTCTCCGCTATATTGTTATCCTTACTGAGCATCTGATTTCACCCCTTTCAATGTTTTATTTTTCACAGGATGTGAAGAAGTAGTTTATGAATGACCTGCAGGGAATGTATGTAGGGATATGAGTGTGGACTATGGAGACTATGTTGTCATAGTTTTCATTTTATGATTTAATGTAAACTTTATGAAAGTATCTAGTGTTTCCAAGATTGCTAAACTGGTCGGTCCTTCGGGACGTGATTCCTTGTAATCATGCCAATGTTATGTAATAATGCACCGACTCTAGGTAACTGGGGTCGGGGCGTTACAATATTTCATGAAAACACTATTCATTAGATCCATGAAGACAGAGGGTGCATTAGTCAATCCAAAAGGCATTACTATAAACTCATAATGCCCGTACCTGGTTCGAAATGCTCTTTTCGGAATGTCATCCTTCTTCACACATAACTGATGATATCCAGATCGATGGTCAAACTTTGAAAAGTATTGAACCCTATGCAGTTGGTCAAATAAATCATCAATGTGAGGTAAATGATACTTGTTCTTTATTGTTATATCATTGATCTCCATGTAGTCAATGCACAACCTCATAGATCCATCTCTCCTCTTAACAAAAAGAAATGGGGATCCCCACGGAGTAACACTAGGTTGAATAAATCCCTTATTACTCAATTTCTCTTGTTGTTTCTTTAGTTCTACTAATTCCATGGTGGCCATTCTATAAAGGGTCATCAATATGGGCCTTGAACCATGAATTAAATCAATGGAAAACTCAATTTATCGATCTAAAGGATGTCTAGGTAAATCCTCTATAAATACATCAACATACTCTTGCACAGTAGGTACATCTTATATTTGAAAATTATTTTCCTCACCCACAGTTATTTCATTCTCTTCATCCCTAATAATTGAATTTATTTGATCTACTGGGGGTGGATCTAGATAAGAATTAGGTGGTGACGTTTCTTCTCTATAGATAAATTACTCCTTATCATCATCAAAGATTGTAACTCCTTCTTCTTACAATAAAGTTCTTCATCAGGGTCCGAAAGCCAATCCATACCGAGGATTATATCAAATTCAATCATGGGTATGATGATGAGATCAATAGATAAATAACTTTTATATTCCTTAATGAGAATTGATTCACCAAAATTTTTTGCAATGATACTTCCCTTTGATGTTTTGACTAACAAATCCCTTGTTAAATCAACATATAAATATCAAATTTTTATAGAAAACTGGGAAGATATGAAACAATGAGATCATCCTAAATAAAATAAATCATTTGCTTACCATGAGGAAACCATTAAATTACCAACCACCACCTCTTTCAGAGATTCAACCTTAGCAGTAGAAATAGCATAAGCATTGCCTTGATCCCATGGAATTTTCTGAGGTATGTACCATTGACGCTTAGGACATTATTTCACATAATGACCCTTTCTCTACAATTGTAGCATTCATCGTCGACAACCTCTTTCTTCCCCTTTCAATCACGATCTTGGTGGTCTTTTTCACCATACTTTTAATAGACACCCATTACCTTTAGAAAAGTAACAGGGTGATTCTTCCCACATTTACTACACGATGGATATTCAACTTTTCCCTTTTTCCCCTTATTTCCATTTCCATAGTTTCATCAGATATCTTCTTCTCTTACTTTTCTTTAAAGTCGTAAGTCTTAGTGAATTCTTTTTCTGTCTTGGTAGCACATGAGACAATATATTCATATGAAGAGAAAGATTTTGAGACTAATGATCGATGAAGAAATGGTTTTAACCCATCAACAAAAAGATCAGTCTCACTTCTTGTTTTACGTATATAATCTGTAGAATGCCTTGATAACCTTGTAATGTTAGCTTCATACATTGTGACATTCCCATTCTCCTTTTTCCTCAGAATCAGAAATTGTATTTTCATATCCATTCAATGGTCATGAAGAAAGTATTTTTCTATTAAAATTTTATTAAACTCCCTCCATTCCATATTTGATACTTCATCATCTTCTTTTGTGTTTTGAATCAATGACCACCATTGATCAGCATCTCTAGTGAGGCGGTAAACCGCCATGAAAACTTTTCCCATTTCGCTACTCCCCATGGAATAGAATATTTTCTCTAAAGCATTTATCCATTGCTCAGCTACTAGTGAATTTGTACCCCCATTTAATGTTGGTGTTTGTTGCCTCATGACATGATCTAACATTGATCCTCCATGTTGTGGATCAGGGTGCTCCATACGGGTAATGTTATTATTCATAACCTGTGTGATTTGTCCCATTATGGTGATTAGCTAATTAGCACCAATTGCATCACCAGCTCCATTATAATTATCTTGATGGAGAGGAAAATCCCTACATGGAGAGCATGCATTGATACAGTTTTAATTCCTTCCACTGGGCTCTATTTCAAAACAATGGCATAAACTAGATTAGTTTATGAATCACAATACATAAATACAAACTTGTAAAACACATTACATAAATTTAACAGTTTATGGATATAATCCTTAACCATAAAAATGTTTTCTTTGGGGATGTATATACTCATAAACCTTGAATAATGGTTTGTAATGAAAATGAAAATTATCCTAAGCATATCACCTAGGAGTGTCGTAACCAAGAGTGCAGTAAGGCCCGTTGTCGTGCACCAATTCTCGTTCGAGTCTTCCACCTCTACCACCTCATATCCAGACATGGATTTATTTATTGGAAATATCAAAAAATCTCTACAATACCAAAATTCTATGAAGTTCTTCTATAATAATCCTCAATGTCTATCTTAGGGTTATGTGCTCTAATCAGAGTTTATCTTAATCTAGTTTCCACGGTTTTTACTAATATTTCTCTAATATCAACTTTAATGCCCTGACGCTAGTTAACCAGAGTCGGTGCATTATTATGTATCATTGGCATGATCACAAAAGATCATGTCCCGAAATACCGATTAGTTTAGTATCCTTAGAAGTACTAGATACATTCACATGGTTTAGATTACATAAAAAAAATGAAAACTACAACAAAATTGTTTCCATAGACACCATTGTGATTTCATATACAATCCCTGCAAGTCAGTCATAATATACATCTTCACATCCTGTGAAAAATAAAACATTGAATGAGGTGAGCTCAGATGCTCAGTAAGGATAACAATATAGCAGAAACTTTCATAAATAAGCATAAATATTTAAGGCAATGTATAAAACTAAAAAAATCCTTTTAATCATAAAATTCCTCATAATATGGAAAATATAAATCAAAATAATACCATTTACTTTCTCACATGTATATTCTACTAGTAAAATAGTCACAAGCAATATCAATAGCCACTTTCATAATGATGGAATGCATAATGCCAGACTTCATAACCACATAGTCAAGGACTTATGCCAAGACTACAAATAAGATTTTGTCAATGCCTTGTGCCAAGATAGTATTTTGTCTCATGAGACCTACCAATGCATCTAGGAGCTATAGCGGACTCCACCCATCACTTATTATGTCAAATGAATTCTTCATATGAAAAGGTTTAATCATAACATAAACATTCGTATTAAAACTAGAATATGAAATGTCAATACTTATTCAATATCCCATGAATGGTGAAAAAATATCTCATCCAAAGTCAAACATATCACAAAACCTTCAATACAATATGGAAGTTTCATATCATTATAAATCAACTTCAAACAAGCTTAAATTCCCTCAATGGATGTTGACATTAATGAAATAAAAAAACTTTTTAGAGAAATATCTCTTTCTATTTTGAAATCATTTAAGAGTCACAGAATTATTAAGAAAAAATTAATTTTGAAAATATTATTATAATATTGTAAGGGATTATTTGACAATGTTATAATGGCAGAAAATATCCGCACCCACCATATATGATAAAAAAACATTCTTACCTTAATTCTGTCGAAAAGTACATAAAGTACCTTGTTTGGAAAACGACAGAATAATTATTTTCAAGACATATAAGGTCAAATAATGCTATAAATAACTTTACGCAATTTTCTAGTAAATAGTAAAAATGTTTTGAAATAGATTTTTAAGAAACATGGATGTGGATGATAAAGAGGTCCCAATAGATAATTAGGTATAAACAAACTCAGATAATAAAGAGATTGTGAAATTAACCCTTACCATGTACATTTCCTTGGTCAAGGGTAGGTTAAACTCCTGTATAATGGTAAAATAATTGTTATTAAATTATATAAGAGTCATATACATTAATATGATATCATATATTATCTTTTAACATTTCTTTGTTAATAATATCATATTATTATCGTCGTTTTGGGTGTTATCTGATTAGTTTTCCTTTATATGATTTGTTACCTTAGTAATGTTTGTTATGGATAGGATGTATCATGTTCATATTCAAAATGATATAAAGTATTTATTTTTTATTTTAAATCATCTAATAAATATTAGTTTTGAATGGATATGATTGGAATGAATCTCATCACGTTTGTGGAGACGGTAATCCATACATACGCACGAGCGACAATATCATTCTTTTGATATTAATATAATATATAATTGGATGGTATATCATATATAAAAAATCAGAATTATTTTATATTTATTATCTACATCAATTAAAAATCATTATTATACCCATCCAAATAATAATGTATCGAATAACAATTACACCACGACGTGGAGACGGTAAGCCATACGTACGCACGTATGGTGAAATGTCAATCATAGGATGGATAGAATAATGAATATGGTTGTACCATATTTATAATAACATCACAATATATATAAAATACTGGAGTTATTATTTTAGAAAAGAAACAACAAATAATGAGGATGTAGAAGAAGAAAAGGAACTTGAAAGAGGTGATGAAATAATAACCACTTCTTCTGGTTCTTGCTTTTGATTTGGTCAAAAGGGAACTTTAGGTTGGATTTCTGACTAAATAAAGGCCTCTAGTACTAATGGAGGACAATTGAGAGGGTATTTGGGTAGGTTTTGTCAGAGAAAAATTGATTTGAATGTTTGAGTAAGAGAGAAGGGGAAGTGCCCTTTTATTAGAGGGGTGAGGGGAACCTTAGGAAAACTTGAAATATTATTTTATAATAAAATAATTTTCGGTTTCTAATGGATCCAAAATGAATTATTTAAAGGATAAGGTGTTAATGGGTCGAAAAACACTCAAATAATAGGTTTTAGAGAGGTTTGGGTCACTATATTAACTTTATCTTTTAGATTTAACTCTTAGGTAAATAGTTTGACATTTACAATGTATCTTTGTATTTTTTTATTATATGGTTAATAAAATTATTATAAAAATTCAAGTAAAACTCAAGTGGTTCATTAATGACATATATAATATTATTTATGACCTTTTTCATTGCCTTATATTTTTTTGAATAGAATATCAATGAATAATATAATATTTGTTTTAAGAACTCTTTTATTTAAAGTTTAACACTATTTGGTATTTTGTTTATGCTAAATTTATAACAGAATTATTACCACGAAAAAAATTCATCTAACCAACCCTTACATGTCATATTAACCTATAAAATTAGTGTAATTTATAAAAAGTCTCAAATTATATTTATTTGGATATTTATAATATCAAATATTTTAATATTTCATTAATTAGGTAATTACTACATCATCATTGTGTCATAAATAAATTACATTATTTAATTTCTAAAAATTATAAATAAAATACCATTATGTTGGAATTCTTTTTATATTTCTAATTAATATTATAGTCGAATTTATCTTATGGTTAACCCTATATTAAAAATGGTTTATTTATTAAACCTTGAATTTAACACTTTTAACTCTTCTTTGAATTAAATAATAATAAATGTCCTAATCTAATCCAAGTGGATATAAAGGATCCTATTTTATTCCTATGGTTTTTTGGCCGAATTACACTTATCCAATAGAATTAGGACATGTGTTAGTGTAATAATAATATCATTTTACCCTTAATTACCCTATTTACTTTTAACCGTGGTAATAAATGTAAAACGTTACTATTCAGAAAAAACTATTTTCAACTTATTGAACCAAATTTTACTTAATGATATCAATAGTGTCTATTTGATTTTTATATTCAACTCACAGAAGCGGTAAAATTGTGTTTTATGTAAATTTTCAAATGCTCCTAGGAGGTGGGTAAAAGAAGGTAAAAAGTTCAATAAATTTTTTATATATCTAAAATTTTTATAAACTGACTCCAATTAATTAAATTTAACTAATATAGGTTTTATGTATCTATTTTTACCAAAAATCAATTTAAATATAATAAAAAAATATTTAAATAAAAATTCAGTATTAAACTATAACTTAGTGTTTTTCAGTATTCATCAAAAATTGAAAGTTTTCAGAAAAATAAAGGAAATTAACCCTAAGATATTTTTAATATCCCAAATCCAAAAACAAATTCTATTTTGAAAGATAAAATTTATAAAAATTTAAAAAGTGGGTATTTTTATTCATAACGGCTAGTTTGACTGGTTGTGGTGTGTTAGAACTCAAAGTTGCGTACAACATAAGGTATTGTATTAATCAAAGATAAGTGTACCGTGGATGCTTGGGGTGTTACACCAGGAGAAGCAGTTGGAGAAAAGTTCCATGAGAATGTTTCTTCCTTATTGGAGTTTATGGAGAGAGACCCAGAGTAGGTTGTGAAGAGTATGTCTGTCCTTTCAAATGAATTTTAGTTACAAAACCAACCAAATTTTAATATAGAGAGTGGAAATGAAGCTTCATAGTTCTGAATCGAGTCAATCCAGAATATATATGACAATTTAAATACTCCTAGTATTATGTGGTTCTAGTTGATCACATACATGTTACATGAAAAAAAAATGTTGGTGGTAGATTCATACTTAGACTGGAAATGATGATGATATTATATTTTAAGTATTTTAAATGTATTTCCTAGAACACGTTTATCTAAAGACAATATGATAGGGTAGAGAATCTAAGTTAATGCTTGTAAAATAAGGGTGTATGAACATGATGGACTATTCTATATGCTTTAAGGAATTAAAATTATTATCTCAAGTGCTGAAAATGAATGAGAAACCTATTGGTATCAGTTTCCATGAAGAAATTAAATATGAGATTAGGTCCCATGTTAATATCATTCAAGTGGAAATGTTTTATAACAATTTGAATCTTGCTCTAATATTTAAGGGGAACCTATAGGTGGCTTACACTTGAGAAAATATGGTTTCTTCTAGGTATATGAGATTTATTTCTTTTGAGAGTAGGATGTGTCTCTATGAAAATTTTTACCAACTCATTGGAATGAAGAATGAAATTAAAAAAGGATCTGTTACTCGAGATCTTACTGGAGTTCATTACGAACAGGAAATAGATCGGGCCACTATAGTTTATATTTTCCTTGTCCAATGATTGATTGCTGAGCTTACAGCATTACATGACATCTAAAAATGTTCTTCTAGAACTAATTTCAAATATGTCTTGATGGAGTGAATAGACAATACTATAGTATAATAAGATGGACTTATACACCATACTAGTATGATAGTTATAGCTCTATGGTCCATGGTGATAGATGTTGTGTATGACGTTCTTCTTAGAATGAGAACCTACATTTTCAAACTGGTACAAATTTGGGGACTCAGGTAGCATCCTGGGAAGATGATTAGGATAGTTGCATGGAGATCATACTATACTTGTGGATATGTAGGAGCGACTATCAACAGTAATAGGTATTATTCTTATAGCTTATACATTTTATAGTTACTTTTTTGATATTTATGAAACTCATTATTTTATATATTCACAACATGTGAATTTTTGATCCTATCGATTGAAATTCTGAGAGGGGTAATGATGATATATTCATCTTTTGGATAATGGTGTAGAGGAATTTTTTTGTGTATAGTGTGATCTCTCTAGTATGGGGAGTAACATTTCATTTGTGATAAATAAATTATATATATTTTAGTCTTTTAACTAATCATGGTTATGGTATGGTTCATGGTGTATCAATCACACGTAGAACACTGAAAATGGAGAGTGACTATTACTACTCTAGTGGGTGGAATGTATATTCACCATGGAATATGGGATTTCATGTATATCTTTTAGTTATTGTTTTGTTAAAAAGTTTAGGATCACAAAACCCAATATACTATTCTTTTTATGCATGATGGGGGTGTGAAGAAGGAAGTCATCCCTCCTATATTATATAGGTTCTAGAATATGTTTTCTGACCAATTCTCAATGTTTCCAGCTATGATATATATGGAATTTACCACTAATCTCATGTTGGGGGCTGATCCAGTGTCAATTCCACCATATATAATGGCACTAATAGAGAATAAAGATATCAAAAAACAATTTTAATAGTTTATGGATGCCGGTTATATCAAACCTGGTATGCCTTGTTGGAAAACTCATGTATGGTATCTAATAGGGAAGATGGAACTCTACACTTGTGTTTTGATTACCAGATGATTAATTAGATGAATGTAAAGAGCTAGTATCCCCTTTTTTATAATTACGATTAATTTTACCAGTTATGATGAGATTGGGTTTTGTATAACATAAACTAGAGATGAAGGTATCATCTACTCAGAGTTTGACTATCTATTATATAGTGGAATACATTCAGAATTAGGTATGGACATTATGAGTTAATTGTAACATCGTTCGGGTTGAAGAATGAAATAGAGGTTTTTTGGTACCTGTTGAATAGAATCATCTACCTGTAACTAGATTAGTTTGTGGTAGTTTCTTTGGGATGAAATCTTGGTGTCCCCAAAGGATCACGGTAATCATTACCAACATATTATCAGCCCTGAGTATACATAGTCAACATCATCTATATGCCAAGATATCTTAGTGTAATTTTTAGATTGATACAGTGCAAATTTTGGGTAACGTAATCCCATAATAGGGTGTCTGTGGACCGAAAATATTTTCCTGTAGTGGTTTATTTTGATCAATTGATTTTTTTTGGATATCTGTTTCATTATTATGTGGGCCGAATATTATTGGAGGATTAATACATATTTTAAAAATTATAAGAACAACTTTTGGGCATAAAAGAGAAGGGTATAATTTCTTAATGGATAGAAGAATTTGATTATAAATTCTATAAGGTAATGGTGTATTTGACTATGGAACTGATATTCATATTACCTAATTTACGTGAATATGACATTGTGTATTTTGATTCATCTAGAATTAGGGTTAGAGTAGTTTTTATGAATGTAGATCAGGATGAGTCATATGGGACTCATAAATTTATTCCACTTGAATATAACTAACATATGTACGACCTATAATTATTGGTAGTGGTTTATGATTTCATTTGTAAGAAGAATTATCCTATGATAAAAAATATTATTGTGTATATTGATCACAATAGATTAATGTATATATTTTAAAAATGAGATTTGAATTTATGTAAATGGAGGTGGGATCAATAGATGAAGTCATTTGAATTTGAGCCATCATATATGAACTAATATTCAAGTACTTCTGCTATTTATTTTAGTAGTAAAACAAAGAATCATGCAATTTGAGAGTCTGGTAGTGAGTGGAATATAATGAACTTACTGGAAAAGATACATGTTTTTGTTTAGGAAGGATAGGATAATATGCATCTTGTTTCAGTTTTCAAAGAGTATACAATATTGGTTTAGATTTGAGATAGACAATATGATGATACAAAATTCATTTCCTTATAGGAAATCATTGATTTTGGGGAATCACCTTCCAATTATATAATAGATGTGGATGAGATCATCTATGTTTGGGGTAGTGTTTTTGTACATATGATCTTGTGGGAGATAGTGAGGTGTGGGTTTCATGCATAAAATTTGGAGGTGCATCCATGTGTGGCTACAATGTACCATGACCTATGAAAACATTTTTTTGTGATCATAGAGGAAAAAGTATGTTGCATGATTCCTAACACAATGCTACACCTATCAACTTGTGATATCCATGAATCAATGACCTGCTAGTTTACTATAATCATTTCTCATTCTAGAATAGATGTTGGATGAGATTACCATGTAATTTTTTTTGTGGGCCTCCTGGGGATTCCTTAGAAAAATGAAGCAATTTGAGTGGTTGTAGACAAACTGATGAATGTTATAAATTTCATTCTAATATGAAAGAAATTCATAGTGTACCATTTGGTTGATATGTTTCATCATTATATATTTTTTTATAGGGTTCCACAAAGTATAATTTCATTTGTGACTCACGTTTTACTACACGCTTCTGGAAGTGCTTACCAAATGAACATGGTACATAGGATTTATTGTTTACGGATTTCCATCCAATGAAAAATTGGAATTCAATGCATACTATATTGGTTATTGAGGATATTCTATTACTATGTATCATATACTTTCGAGGGACTTGGGAAAATCACTTATCTTGGGTGGGGATCTCATATAACAATAGTTTATCATGATAATATAATGTTGGATTCTTACGAGGCTCTTTCTGAGAGGACATGTAGATTACCTCTATGTTGGATGGTGGCTAGGGAGTCAGAGTTATTAGGTGTATGTTTTATGTAGGATTCATGGAACTAGGTTCAACTAAATGAATGTATACATCTAAGAGTAAATAAATTTCATACAATGATAGAAATTTATGATACCTATAGTTTATAGCGGGTGGTCGTCTGTTCCCTTGTGTTTTGACTAGGTTGGTTCACTCTAGGATTCCAATATGGGGAAATTAGGGACCAATTTTGATGGATTATATAATGTTGTCGAGAGGATCCGAATGGTTTCCTAAAAATTGGATCATCCATAGTGGTACATATCAATGGATTACTACTTTCATGTGCCACAAGTTTGATGGAATCACCCTAACCCTTCTCATGTGATTGATGTGGATAATGTTGAGCAAGAGCCTGATGCATTATTTGGGGATCATCTGATACATGTGTTGGATTGTATTGAGAAATTTTTTAGGGAAAAAATATGTTGATAGTTCATTTATATTTTCAACATTCACATGTTCATATGGGAACATGTGATATGGAAGAAAATATGCATGTGTAGTGTCCATATAATATTGACTTGGAATCATAGAGATTCTTCAGAGTACTACCTGAGGATGAGCAATTATAAGGTATGGAAATTTTATGACCCCAACCATTTCAGAAGATTTCTTGAGCTCGTTTATCGTATTTTTTTTAATTTTTTAATATATATTTCTATTTGATTATTCCTTTGGAATTTTTTGGGGGAAATTGGAAAATTTTAGAAGGATTCAAGGAAGTGCACAGTTGGTTCACTATTTTCCAAATCCATGCGCCAAACCCAAAATACCATGCAGACCAAGGATGTGTGGATTGAAAAATTTGTTACATGGTTTGACTAAAATTTCACCCTTTTATTTGTAACCAGGTGACACCCATGGCTAATATACATGGTTACATAACACAGTTAAGGGAAACCATTCACGTTGTATATAAAACCTTGATCACAGATATTTAATCCCCCTGAAAGTATATTTAAAAACATGATCCCTATGAATTCACCCTAAATCAACAATGATTTAATTACATAATTTTTGGAGGATATTTGAAATATTCCATGTACTTAAAAACTTCATTAATGGATAATCTAAGAACATTTTTTTGATCTATAACATTTCTAATAAGATATTATCATATTGTATGGTTTCCTCCCACTCTATAATCATTATCTCATTCTTTGAATGGATGTTTTCATCTGTTTGTGATTGATCTAGATATTACTTTGTTGGATCAAGATTCATATTATCATGGGTATGGTTTTGAGATATATATCATATTCCGCATTATGATCTAGGGTGTTGTACTAAAATTGGGGATTTCCACTGGCTAGAATACATCAACAATCATGAGGTTGGATTCCTAAATTAAATTCCAATTATCTTCCATTCCAAATGCATATATGTGTTTCGAAATTGGAATTGGAATGTTTGAGAATTGAATCATGAATTGAATAAATTAGTTGATTGATTATTTTATGGAATTTATAACTGACCGAATATTGGGATACTGAAATTGGATTAATTAGTTGTTGAAATAATTAATGAAATATTGGTATTGTGAATACTGATTTGTTAATTGGTGATTTAATTATGGTAATATTGTGAATGAGTAATTGATGGAATATTTGGATTATGAAATTTGATAAATTAAATAATGAATTAATTCCCAAAAAATTGTGAATCTGGAATTGGTAAATTACTTTGATAATGAATTGATTGATAATATTGATTATGATATGCTGGTTTAACATTAATGGGATATATGTTTATATGTTATAAATGTTTCAAGACGGTTTAACGATGATGTGTGCACAAAATTCTATTTTATTAAATTAAAAAACCATTTTCTTGATATTTAAAATTGTATATTACTGTATATAATATCTTATAAGAGGGATAATGTTCATTAAGAAGGTTTGACATGTTATGTGTGAAATATGTGTGATTGATTGATATATTAGTGTGGGAAAAGAACTGGGGATCCAAAAACCCGTGTATGAAAAATTTGTTTGGGTTATGGATTGGGGATCCAAATACCCCTAGGTGAATAAAATGTTTGGGATAGTGACTGATGCTCCAAATACCCATATTTATTATACGAGTGTGGCATAGGGGATAAAGATCCAAATACTAATGTCATGTTAAATTAAATGTTCTATGCCCATGAGTTTAACAATAGACTATGTTTCAAATTTTCCATCACCTTATTTAAAATTAATGTAATATGATGATCCTATAATTATGATATGATTCGTAGTATGGAAATGAATGATGTAGGCACTGAGGGTTCGAGTGTCCTTAGCAACCTGGGGGTTAATGTGGTTAATTTTAAGACTAATAAAATTTGATAACTATTTACATATGTATTTTCTATTATTATTTATGAAACTACATTAACTATAATTGAATGGATAATTTTTAAACTTTTTTGGTAGTGGTCTATTAAATTTTACTTATACACTACTCCGACATCCTGATTGGTAGCTAAAAAAACATCATTATTTAAGGAATGAATAAGGGAAAAGGCCCCATGTTATATGAATGAGTTTGGATGGAACATGGATGATGGAACCATGAATGGGGTGGGGTCCCACTCTGTAGTGTTAGTGTGTCATTATTTTCATTTGTAATTTGAAACATGATACATATTTTCCATGAAGTATCAACTATTTAGATCTCGATATAGGATTAATTGTATGGTTTATTATTTGACATTAGTATATTTTAGTAATGAAATTTAGTTTGGTTGTTAGTCATGCTATTTTTTATTTATCTCATCTATTCCAGTACATTGATTAAGAGGGTTTAGTATCCCCATGATCGATATTCACCCCTCGCCACTTCTTAGTACCCTTAGGGATACAGGGAGGTGCACCTATGGTCATGTGATCGGCATGATTTAGGAATTAGTGTGTGGAACCCAGTTCACAATGTTACACATTTTAACATTATAAAATTATTAAAATATTCAGAAAATCAGTTTCATCGAAACTGTTGAAAATTTAACAGAAATATTGATTATAAAAAATGTCAACGAGGGTGGGAAAAAGAAGTCAAAGATAACAAAAGGTTCAATCATTGTTGATAATGGTTGAAATAACTTATGTAATAATATTTAATATCAAAATTTTGGCCTTATCACAATGTACATACCTTAATTAACCAATTTTTCATTTATCGTCGTGATTTATTATTATTATTACTATTAATAATAACCAAAATTGATACTGAAATCAGTTATATAATTGAAAACCAGATTTCCAAAAATAGGATCCATTTTCAAAAAATAAATTTATATATTAATCAAAAATAACATTTAATCAATGAATGAAAAACACAATGACAATTATTTTTTTAGATAATTATATTTTGAATAAAATAACATAATATAATAAAAAAGCATAATAAATATTCATTCATAATGAATTATTGAGATTATATTTAGTAAGAATGATATGATGTTAATTTAAAACATAATCTATGACAGAATGGTTCATTTGAAATTACATGGATCAAAAATAATAGTTGACATTTTTCCCAAAATTGGTATTATTCAATATTCACTAAAAAATAAATCTATTAAGAAAAACATAAATAATATATCATAATTTATAATTGATATGATGATTTCAGAAAATATTTCCATCATAAAAAAATTAAATTTAAAAAGTCATTAAATTTTCTCTATTATATAAAACAATAAAATCCCTATAAAAAATTTATTAAATACAACAATCCTCGTTTTCAATAGAAATAAATTAAAAAATTTATTTTTATAAATATAAATAATGTGAATCTATAAAATGAATAATTATAAATCATAAGATTCATTTTCTTTCTACGATTACCTTGGTTATGAATTTATAACATATGAGTCAATTTTTTATAAGGAAAACTCCACCTTATTACATTCTTATCAAAATGAAATAAATAAATCTAGAAAAAAAAGAAAAAAAAAAGAAAAAAAAGAAAAGATCAACCTTGATCAAAAACTATCTTTTATAAAAATATAAATGAGCATAATAGGAATAATGAAATTTTATTTGTATAAAAGCATGATAAATCATTTGTAAATCAATTATCCAAAACTAAATGGAGCTATAAAATCCTGAAAATTATATTCAAATAATAATATGAATAATTAAAATTCCAATAAATAATGTGATTGAATGTATGAAAAATAAATGAATAGATATTTATGAATATTAGATAAAAAGAAACTAATCCTACAAAATTTTATTTTAGTATACTTGGAAGTAAAATATATATTTATTCATTATATATGTAATCAAAATATTTTTAATTAGGAATATAGACCTGCTTAGGTCGAATCATATTCATAAAGGAGACATTAGGAACCCATTGTTGAAGTCAAAAAATCATTTAAACATTGACATCATATTAATAAATAAATTAATTATTATGAAAAAGAGATTGAAAAAACTATATGGAATAATCACTTGGATAATGAAAATATATATAATGCCTAAAAAGGTAAAAAAAAAATGTATGTTGGGTTTAATCTTTGAGAAATTGTTCCATGTACAAATAATGTAATCACCCATTATAAATAATATAGTTCAATGTTATTGATTTTTTCAGCCATTTTTTATATTATAAAATCAAAAAGGCTCCCATATATAATTGTAATCATATTCAATACATCCTTTAGTATTTATACATTAGATTTATGCCCCCCATTTTCCTTCTGTACAACCTCAAAATAATCACAGATTTTAGCAATATAACATTTAATACAATTTTTTAAATTTATATTATATTTTTCGAGTATGGAAATTGGAAAATTCATAAAATTTAATTTAATATTTTCTTCACCATATTCATGAATATTATCCTCTATATTT
Organism: Viscum album; assembly: GCA_963277665.1. NCBI lineage: Eukaryota > Viridiplantae > Streptophyta > Magnoliopsida > Santalales > Viscaceae > Viscum > Viscum album. The sequence goes on along the minus strand of OY728163.1, from coordinate 1,795,315,521 downwards.
TCATTTATCAAAATTATATTCAATTATTTCCTTTATAACATTCATATGATTTATACTCAAATTATCATTTGTCATAGAAATCATGTGAATATCTTATTTATAATAATAAAATAAAATTTAACTCTTATATAGTGACACGTTCACAACAAGAACCATAAGATGAATATGAATTAAATTTACATCAATTATCACTAGACCTACCCATATATATAGTCGTTAGACAATGAAATATAGTATCCCTCTAACTTATGTACTCATCACTCAAATTTTCATATTTTATGAAATATCAATAATCAAATAATGTTTTATACTTATTCTTATTATTTTCCATTTCCTCGCATTTATTTATTTTCATTAAACATTCATATTTGGTATGAAAATTCTTATTACATTCAAAACATATCGCATTAGAATATGGATTTGTTTTCATACCATTCCTTATTATATATTTATTCAATTTATCCATTCAATAATTCATGGAACCATTCCTTTTAATCATATGAATTTGCAGACACATCAGATGTTCACATAAATAATCAAATTTCTCTCTACTAGAAGAACCTTAACAACCACTTAAAGTGACAAAAAATATACATTTTGTTGAAATAATGTTAATTACATTTTTTTTATTTCATTTCATTAACAATATTTTTTATCTTTAGATCATGTTGAAAAAATGATCCAATATGTTCAGCCATCTTATATTATGAAATGTTAATTATTTCAATAGTCGTCGACATCATGTAAATATACATCAAATTTTGAACATAAGGAATTATTTTAAAAACATATTTATTAATTACTTGACCAATAGTAAACATTCTATTCTCAATCAAAGTAAAATATTATCAATTAATATAACACATTCATGACCAAACATCATAAACTCTGGAAAATAACTCCCTTAAATAGAAAGAACAGTTCTCGAAAATTTATAAGATAATTTGAAATTGATATTAATATCATAAAAATGTAATAACCAATAATAAATAATAATTATGTATATGAAAATTTCTTTATAGATAGTTATAAAAAATTTATATATTTTTGATTAATTTTTTTAGTATAATCATTACAATCCAAAATGCCAATTTCAACATCCATTAATTAGTAAGGAAATTCCTTCATGTTACAATACTCATTACCTATGTAATTTAAAAAAAAATAATGTTTTAATTTCTAATAAATAAAGTCAATTCAATTGAAATCTTATTTTCTATTTGGAATAAAACAATCAACTTCATGAACAGTCATAATATAATTATAAGACATTTATATTAAATATTATTTGTGATTATACCCTAGTCTTGACCCACCAACAATTATTATGTAGAACATGTCCTATCATTTTTCAACCTATATATTTGTGGAATTTGAATAAAAGTTTGGTCCTAGTCCTTGAATTTGGAGACTATTCCATTATATCAAATTTATATAGTACAATTATTATAACTAAATAGTTTTCACATTTATAAACATTATAGTTTTAAAAATAAGAAATAAATATATCCATTTTATAAATTTAGAGATAATACAAAACATAAAAAAATGTAATACTGGGATGGTCCCATATACAAGGAAAACCATAACTACAACACACACGCCAAACCTACATTGATATTTATGGAGAAAAAACCATGAATCAATCAAACATGAGATAAACTAACCAGATCCATTATGAATCCTATGTTGAACATGAAATAATTAAATATGGTTTACACATGCACCATTATTCCAATATAGGAATTGAGAATATATTACTATAGGGACTCACAAATATCCCCTAATATAAACCCTCATACTCTTGTGTATTCATGATGGAAAATATTTTAGAAATAATAATACTCATTGTTTATTTGTGTGCAAGTCAAGTTTCCATGAATCTCGATGACACACAAACACACAGACACTCATTCTATGACTATGTATTAATGATGATACTACAATTCTAGACAATACATACTTCATAACTATTGTAAAAATCTGTTACTACATTCCATTATGTTATAATAACAGATTCTATGTCTGTATGTAAACATTTATGGAATAGTTTCATCTAAACCTCGACCTAATACCTGATGAAATTAGAAATCATCATTTATCCATATTTTGAACAACTAACTATTCACATAAAGCAGGTTCCATCAGTAATGTATCACATTATATTGCTGTTTATATCCTAGTGTGGTTCTCAACCACATATTGGTGAAGAAATGGACCAATTCATGCCCACAAACACATCCCTACACACTCAAGGGATGTATCATCATTAACATTGACCAATCCATGAATACTCTTATGTGGTCACTTCAATAATACCAAACCATTCACGTAAACTATGGGGTTTTTAAAACAAGATACCTAACCCAAATCTCTTTGATTATTTTTTTATTTTTCACATCATAAATCATACATGACCAAATACTCTGATGAAATGTCCTAAAACCACCTAGAAGAAACACATGGGAGTAACTCATTTCATTACTCAATGGATTATCAATTTAATGTTCACATGAGTCATATCCAATCATCAAAGAATTCCTCATGTAACATTCCATGGATTCCACTAGGTTCTCTTGTCCTATCTCAACCACTCCTCCTTGATAAAATCTCACTCTCTTCACTTGATATTTCCCCAAAATCTCAAAGTATCATTCCAACCCAGGCCCCACATTTTTGTAAAACATAGTTAAATCCACCTTTCATCATGGTCACCCTCCCAAGGGACCTTAACAAACCATCATGATCTAACCATCCCATGCTTCAATTGGTAGGGTCTAATTCTGAACCAATACCCTGTCAACATCCCAGTTCAATTTCCTCGTCAATTACCATGGCCCACAAATGAGTCTCACCTTGATTCTCTAGAGGTTGTTCCCTCAGTTATATTCCTAGTGGAATCACCTCCCCACCAATACACTATGACTTTTGTTTTGTATCATACTTTCCATAGGCACCAATACTCTTGTTCTACCCCAGGATTGAGTTCAACATCACTCATGAGTTACACAGCCTTTTCTCTAGTGAACACTCATCCCCAAGAACATAATACCTTCAAATATACACAAGGAAAAAAATCTAGACCATTCCTCCTTCCCACCCACACACATAGGCCCCCTAGAGACAATATTGAACATATTTTACTCCCTAAACCTTTTGTTCTATGGTTATGTTGTGATCCACGACCACAAAATATAAAATGATCTCTCATTCAAAGAATAAGATTCCAAAATCCATCATGTTTCATCTAACCGGGCCACCCACAATCCTTGAATCCCACATTTGATCCTAAAAGATTATACAATCATGATTTATCATACACAGACATGAATACTAGTTTATATCAAATGCACCACCAACCTATAACCTAGAGTAACCCATCACCAACCTCAATCGAGCCTCATCAATGGGAACCAATCGTCATTCATTCTCTCGAAAACCCATCTCATTCCATGGATCCAAAAACAATAATTAATATAATTAATTATTAGTTATGAAGTTAAAATTATATAATCATTATGTATTTATAGCACAAAAAATGTCATCAAATTAAAAAACCATGAGCAATAAGGTGTAGTCCACTCCCGAAACACACTGGAAAAAATTAATGAAAATTACGAAGCCATTATGCTTATTTAAATGTCTAATTATATTTTCTTTATGAATGGAAACCACTAGGGGAACCATCTAGCTATGTAACTTCATAGAAACTGTAGAAAGCATCATGTATTCCTTTTCTCGGGTCATTCCCTACCCAATTTAAGAAATATACTCATCCAAATTGGTTGGTTCCACCATCCTTATGTGGAATCAGAATAGATTCCCAATCCAATGATAAAAGAAAATAATGAAAAATAGTTAAAAATGAAGAATAGATAGAAAAATATAAATCCTACCATAAATACATCAGGGAATCAGCACAAAAATTTTCAACTCTCAAGGGGGCACAACGATAGGGGAGAGCAAGACATTCTTCCCTCCCAGTAGCACTCCACTTCCTTGAAAAAATGATGTTGTACAATTTTTTAATATTGGATGAAACCAAATTAAAATCATGATCATATTTTCAAACCATTAATAACCAAGATACGGGCCACTCCTCATTTCCCTATTCATTCAATGCATGACCACTTTGTCGCAATGTGAATGTGATGCAACTATAATTTCATAGAATCCAAACCAATTTTTCTTCGTATGACACTCACCAAAGCACCTAAGGTATCAAAAAAACATAAAAAATCATTCAATAAAACTCATTTGGAATGTTTAAATCCCTAGATAATCATTCTATGTTTCCCTTTAACAAATGGAACTCCCTCGATATGGTTAATTGATATTCCTTAAAAAAGAACCTCCTAAATTGTTTTAGGACATTATATCCTCCCACCAAAACTGTTTTCTTCCCAAATAAGCCATGGTAATCCTTCAAGTATGTGTCTTTATATTCCAATCATTTTATTTAACCATAAACTCATCACATTATATCACCTAATGATAAAAAATCATCTGTTGTGAATCTCTTAATACAATGCCTCAATACACATGTTTTTCTATGAAAACTATAATATGATCCTCATAACACCTAAAACAGTTCCCACAGGAAACTCTTATCATAGTTACTATATCACAACATAAATCTCACACAATAATGTCAGTATATTTTACTCCATCTAACAGTACCCCAAGAATCTTAGTGGCATCTAAATTCAAGTCATCCTGTGAATCACTGACATCTAACACATCATATTTATAAAACACTGAAAAACATGGGTTCCATTTTACCATAAACTAGATCAAAGACTTATATTAATTTCTGAATCATTTTTTACAAAATAAAATATCATTAGGATTCAACAAATGATATACACCATAAAAAATTTTGGAATCTAGTTCACTCCAAAAATCATTTGACGAATCATGACTCTCTTCGAGAATCATGGTTCAATCCATTAATAAATCATTTGAAACATTATATCCTACGTCATGCACTAACACCCACCCCAAGATATGAAATTATTTTGGATCATGAAAACCCACCATTCTCCATATTCCAAGGCTATGAAACTGACTATAAAATCATATGAATCCTATATATGGTATTCAATAAAAAAATACCAAATAAAATATTATAATGAACAAAATACCTAAAACCACCATGATTGTATACTGACTATAATCACCACCTCCATGACCTATTTCAACACAAGGGTCCCTCAACCACGTAAAATATGATTCTCCTACTACATGAGTGTCATTATCCTAACTCCACTGAACAATACAAGTTTCTTCATATCCTACAATCAATCCATTTCCAAACATAATGATAGGATGTGGTCATACCCCTGACACCTAATTACCAACATGAAATAATAATGATCTCATCCCCATATCACCAATAAATATATTCTTCAATGGAAATTTTTTTTCTCCCACCATTTATCTTCTCTTCTAACACTCCTTGAGCACTAACCACATTGATATCCCATCACCACAAATGTTTTTCACTCTATAGGAGCCACAGTCATGTCCAATTAAATTATGACATTGCACCACCCGGAAAACTATTTCCAATGAACATATCAAATGAATAATACCATGTAACCATAAAACATTACTGATGTCACCACTTACCCAAGAGGAAAAAACCTCATCACACCAAATATTTGGCGACCATGACCACAAGGTTCTCATCACCACATTATAATTAGAACTCTACATTAAAACATCCACAAACACAACAATTCAAATTGGACATGTGAAAAACTAGTATCTTAATTATCACTCCATCTAGTTACCACATATAACCTGACACATTCCACCATCATGAAATGTGTTTTCTTCTAAAAAAATCTCTTCACTCTCATTTTCATCCTCAGGAAAAATATAACACTAAAAAACCATTCATGAGTTCTTTCCTATGATCCTATTTTTCTATTAAAAAACCAATGGTGAAACTATTCTATGCAACAAGATCTCAGAACCAAAAACAGGATCACATGAGTCAAATCTAATCATACCAAGTCTCACATTCCTAAACCAATAATCAGGCCCCACTACATGCCATTTCGAGGCATATCCCACACCATAGATAACAACATAACCACCAATCATATGATATTTATTCCAAAACCACATGAATCCACCCACAATACCAAAAAAATGATTGATAATCCTGATGAACAACAACACATGTTGTCCAAAAAATATTTACCTCAACACTATAAACACTCTATAACATTCAATTTGAAATCAAATTATAATACAATACCTTTCTAAAACCCAGAAAAGGGAAAAACAAAAAAACCATCGATTTAGTTTAGTGAAATGAAACCAAAAAGCTATATAGAAACCAACATATCGGTTTTTTTTAATTTACATATCGCATCTTTGATCCTCACGGAATATCAGGACCATGCTGAGATACCCCCTTAGAAATATGATTCTTGATCTAATCCCACAACAGTTCCATTACAAAGGAATCAAATTCCTTCACTAATCTATAATGGGTGTCCATACATCCCTTGATGAATTTGATATATTACAACCCCTAGAGAACTACCCTATATAATATCCAAATGACATTCCATTTAAATGATATACCCCATATTCATTCTATGTATTATTTTATAAACACGTTATATTGGATAATATTGTCTATAGGTTAACAATAAATAAAAAATTGAAGCTCCAAAAAGAAAAAAACTACAAGTTTCACATGAATTTCATGTGAATAATATGATCCAAATATGATTCATGTATATGGGCCTACTTTAAATAGTCCAATATCCAAAACAATAAAAAAACATATCTCCAACCATATGGGGTTTCATAAAAGGTGAAATATTTTAACTGAAACATCAAATACCAATAATAAAAATCTAATTACCCTAGAAACATGAAATTATTTTATGAAATATAAAATTATTTTCACACTATATTGATATCCATAAAAATAGTAGACCCATTACATAACCCCCAATTTAACATATTACCAATTCCCAATGGTAAAAAATCACCGATAAAACTTTTGGAATCCCCAATACGAAATAATAAATGGAATTATTGTTCCATTTTGACCCATAAATTCGTTCTCATATCTCACAGGCTACAAACTATAATTGAAGAAGAATCCATATAATAGGTAGACTCTATCTCATGATTAATTTCATAAAATATATTGGAAATAAATAAATAAATTCCACATTCATAAAAACTAAAGTCCGCTGAATCAATAGAAAACATGTAAATTATCATCTAAAATGTTTTAATAAAAAAAAATATAATGATAACTAAATAGGTTGATCAATATATATAATAATACCAAAATACAATACATGAACATTAAACCTATTAACATCCCTAAGGCTCTCACACCCTTTCTGAAATACCCTTAATACACAGCATCTCAAACCATACAAGGGGATGTGATGAATCTAAGAGACAAAAATAAGGTATTCATTTGCATCGTGATTCCCATGTAGGGTATAAGATGATAACATATAATGTTATCAACAAGAACCCATTTTATACATTTTCATGTGCGTTTGTATGCATAAGAAAATTAAATACAAATATAAAAACCCCCTCTTATTATTTATGATCAAAATAGGCTACCATTAGACTCAATGAGATATACACACTTTTCAATGAACCATGTTATAACCAAGACACTATGGTGCACAACTATACATAAATAATTTCCATCATGTTAGCTATTTGTTTCCCTATATTTTTCTACCATAAATTATTTCAATTACATTCCCAAAGACATAGGGTTGTGTTTCATCCAAACCATTATTAAATAAACAAAGATAAAGGGAACTATTATACGTCCACGTAATGATAAAATAACTTATCACTAAGGTAAGGTTTAATTGGTCATTTATCAAATCATACCAAGACCCATCCACTAGAGTGGTCCTTGACCTGTGATTTATGAAGGAAAATTTAAATTCATTTTCTCTAACCAATCCTATCAAACTCAAGTGAAGTCATATAAAAAACACCGACCTATCCCCATAATGTCTGGGAAAACACTTCAATAACATCAAACCATCCCTATAAACTCTTAAAAGTTCATTATATACCCACCAAACTAATGACATTCAATGTAATGTCCTTTTTCACATCTGAAAACACACAAAAATCCAATCCTTTGAAGGAAAGATCCAAAAAACACATCCAATTCATTGAAGGTCACAACATGTCCCATGTGTCCCCATATATTTATAGTACTATTCACTCATGATTTATCCCATCCAAAAAAAATATAATCTCTCTCATTAGGGATTCCACTCAGTCTTCTATTCCCTTGAAAACCTATGTGTTTAATTTCAATATTGTCCTCATTGCATGATGGTTACACCACAACCAGATGGCTCAACCCGATATAAATCCAAATTTAAGTTCCTACCTCATCCAAACCCCACCAGTCTTGGTCCCATTATCCATTTAACATCCCAGTATTTCATGATCTACCATTCCTTAGACTCAACATGTAGGTGCATCCTTCTAACAAAAACCCTATAGGAATACTAGTTCGAAGTCAATATCAACCCCAAAAACCCTCAACTATGTTTCATATGACATATTATGAAGGATTTACCATAGAATTTGAACCTGACGGAACACCTCCCTATAACATGTGACATGTGCCAAAGGAATTTAACTACTCACCCTATGTAGTATGATGTTCCACTGACATTAGAAGGGAGATCACTTTCACTTGTGAGATGTATGATCTCCTCTCACATTAGAAAATGGCCGAAAGTCTCTTATTATTACCTAATAGCCCAGGGAACCCACAATTGTCCATTTCATATTCTCCTTCACTCCACAAGACTTCCCCATGGGTCTTATCAACTCATCTTACATCCTATTCCATTGGAAATAAAATCATCATGTGATCATGAATCAATAATGTGCTAAATATTATTCTTTCCTACAATAGGGGCCTAGTGGCATATTAATTTATTTTTTATGGAACCCATGGTCTCTAAATCCCAAACCTAAACATGTGAAATTTTGAAAAAAATTCACACTCATAATTGGAAAAGTGTATGACTCAGTATCATTGGGGATACCTACCAATAACAAACATTAAAACCCATACTGAGATCCACTGAGAATCATCCATGAAAAACAATCCTCTTCCATAATCGTGAAAATATTTCTCATTCCATGAGTTAGCTATGAATAATTATAAAATATTAAAATTATGTATATAATTATACAGATTTTTTAAAATATGCATGAATTTCTACAAACTCAATGGTCAATATCTTAACACATAATCCTCGATCATGTACTCATGATCCACACATTACATTAACATAACCCATAAACATAAAAAATTACCAACCATTTCACCTAATTCATTGACCAATTTTATATAATTTTAAAAAGACCCCATGGAAAGGTCATATGGTAATGTACCTTCACCGAAACAACATAAAATGGAATGAAAACATTGTCTTAGTTTTTACTCTATACTATTTGAGAAAAATACCCATCCAAATCATCTTATTCCAACACTATCCTTGGGAATCAAAACAAAATCCCTAAATAATTAATTAAAAATTAATTTAACAAAAGATGAAAAAAGAAATGTGTGAGTCATGGACATCATTCCTCAAATCTAGCATTAAATCATGAGAAAAATACCCCCCAATAGAGATTTAATAGATGGGAGAACTTATATTTTTTTAATCCCTCATGAATGCATTTGGAAAAAAAAAAATTGTCCCACTTTTTAAAAAACGTATAATACCCGTTAATGATTTGAATATATGTTTACATCATGAACCACCAAAACTAGGGGTTACTATATATGTCCCAAAACATTTAGTGTCTGTCCACATGCAAAGACATTAATGGGTTTCTACGGCAATTCTACAACATTTAACATCATAGAATTTGTCATATTATTTTCTAATAACATAGAATAAAGAAGATGCCTTAAACATAACTTATTATAGTGACATATAATTAAAATTTATTTTCATTCATTCCCAAATAACTTTTAGGTTTATAATTTTAGAGATTTAGGAAAAATCATACATATACATTCAAAATTACTTAGTATATAAGTCTATATGAAATAACATTTCTCTATTAAACAATAACTATTAAAATGAAGCATGGTTTCTTTTGAAGAGAAAACATTAAATAAATTCATCGTAGCATATTCTATGTCCTTAAAAATCATAATACCAATTGAAGTGCATTGTGTTGCATTTGTTGTCAATGAGGCATGAAGTTGCCTTGGAATGAATGGATGTCATGAATCGTCAAGATGTGAATGTCAAAGGATGTGATGGTGATGGTGGTGAAGGAGAATGGCCATGGTACTTAGAGGAATGTCACTTAGGAGATTCACTAAGTGGCATTGGAGAATATGGTTGAAACATTCTCCATGGACATCAGACGATTGTTGAACTGATCCTTAAGTTCAAAGAACTTGTATCCTGATGATACAATGTCACAACATTGATTGAAGACCATGCATTGTGCTGACAATTCATGAGGAGAAGCAAGAGATCCATCCACAACTACTAAGTGGATGATGTGCTTTAATAGAGTCCATGTACTAACTCTTAGTGCATGTGAATTGGAAGAAGTTCCAATTTGATCTCTGATTTGAGCAACGAAGCCCATTGAAGATGTTATGTGATTCAAGAGTTCGGTTGAAGATAAAGAACCTTCAAGAATTCACTCCTATGTAATGAGCATATGTTGAGGAGATTTGAGGAATTCTAATGAAGAAGAGAAGGGAAGAAATGAAGAAGAAGAGAAGTGGCATTTTACACATAAGTACTTTGTATACTTAGTGTATATTCAAGCAAAAAATATGCCAACCTCAAGGGCCAGCCTTAAGGGTTCAACCCAAGGCACATGTGGGAACCAGGTCACCACGCCCAAGGGGATCCCATGGGGCCAGCCCAAGAGAGGCCGGGGCCGTGTATAAGCCCCGAGGCCACGCGGTGATGAAACCCGCGCAGCGTGGGCGCAGGAGCGCGCCCGAAGGGTGCATTGTGGGCGCCAGAGGCGCGCCCGCAGGGAGCATAGGTGGGCGCAGAGCGCGCCCGTAGAGAGAACCCGGTGCGGGGCGGCACCGGGAGGGGAGAAGTTCAACTGGCGTATGGTGGAGAGCGCCAGGGTAATAAACCGCGTGAAAATCGCGGGCCGTTTCGATGTGGGACGCGCATTTTTCACCGGGATTGAATCTGAGCCGCTCGATTGATCGCGCGCTTGATCTGCGCCGCACGATCCATCCGCGGCGCCGCGATCTAATCCAGGCCGTTGAAGATCTGATCCGACGGCTCCCGGCTCATCTCCTTCCTCGAGCTCGACCGCGGCACCCGCGACGTCCCCGCTGAACCAGAGGCCATCCGACCACCTGTTCTCGAGCATCCGGCCACCTCCGAGCAAACCGAGACCTCCATAGTGCTCGTCTGACCATAACGAACAGGATCATGCCTAAAAATGACCATGCATGCAATGTTTGGAGAATTTCGAATGAGGCCGAGGCAAGAGAAGCTGCCGAGGCCACGTGGTTGGTGTTTTTGCATGGGATGAGCCTAAACCGAAGGCTGTGCATGCGTTATGAGTCGCATGCACGAAGAGGAACAAAAAATAAAGGGAACCCGCGTGAAACCGAGAATAAAAAAAACATTTGGAAAAGTTTTTAAAGATCCGAAGATCTCGGGATTTTGAGATTTAACCACGCGGATGATCCGAGGCGTTCCTCTGCCTATAAAAATGAGGCCGAGCCCTCTGTGCAGCTTGCTGATGCGCTGAATTTTTGAAGTCCCGTGAGCGCATCTCTCTGCCTCGCGAAGGTTTGAAGCCCCGCGCAAAGAACTTGCGCGGCTGAAGGTTCCGGAGCCACCCGAGGCTTCGAAGATCCACTGCGCGCCTCTCTTGCGCGACAGGAAGGAGACGAGCCGCATATTTGCGCGCTCGAGTCTCTTGTTCCCTCTCTGCCCGAACCCTTGCACGGCAGGAGGAAGATCCCGCGGGTGTTTCACTTGCGCGCCCCGCGGGTTGGAGGTCTTGCGCGCCTCTGTGCCGTGCACCTTGCGCGCCTGGTTGCACCAAGTGCACCTACTTGGCAGTGTTGGAGAAGAAGACCCGAGGCAGTATACCACACCCTTGGTTGTGGGTGCTTGGTTAGGAAGAAGGCTGAGGCCTTGCCTCGTGTGTGTGCCAAGTGAAGTGGAAGACCACTTATGTGTGTGCCATGTTCTAAGAAGGCCACCTCTTGTGTGTGCATTTGAAGAAGAGGCCGTAGCCTTTTGGGTGTGCAAAAAGAGGAGGAGGCCCTAAACATTGGTGTGTACAAAAAGAAAACAAGTGGCCGTAGCCCTCGTGTGTGTGCCAAATTGAAGAACACTTTGTGTGTATGCAAAGTGAGGAGAAGGCCCTACGGGCAGTGGGTGTGCAAAGAGAGGAAGGCCAAGGCTTAGTGCCTTTGTGTGCAAATTGAACAAGTGAAGGCCGTAGCCTTGTGGTTGTGCACACTTGAAGATTAAAAGAGAAAAACAAAGTGTGTGTGCAAAGTGGAAGAGTACAAGAAGGAAAGAGGCCAAGCTTAAGTGTGTGAAAAATGAAGAATAAATTGTGTGTGCAAAACAAGTGAAGGCCGAACCTATGTGTGTGCACTAAGTGAAGTGTGTACAGACTTAGAAGAAGGAGAAGAGGACACTCACACTATTGTATAACACACATTCAAGTGTGTAAGAAAATTGAATTAAGTGTGTGAAGTTCAGTGAAGGTGTGTGCTTAAAGATACTACACCCTTTGTGGGTCTACTGCACCAAGAAGAGGAAAGGAAGAGTGCATGCATGCATGCATGCACGTGCACACGTGAACAGTGCTAAATCAGTGGTGTGCAACTGAGACTGAGCCAGACTAAAGTGAAAGATATTTTTTGTCTGAGTTTGCAGTATTTGAGAAGCCTTGATCAACCACAAGTGATCAGAAGAGAAGAGCAAGGCCAGCAGCCTTTATCCCAGGCTGCTGAGGATACTTGAAGAACTTAAAGTGAAGAAGAGCTACTCGTGCGAATCGAGGAGCCAGGAGAAGACCCTGTGGGAATCAGGGAGAAGAAGTCTTCAGTGGGATTCTGGAGCAGGCCAGTGGGACTCTGGTAACACTGTGGGACGCAGTATAAAGACCCTCCTGTGGGACTCAGGAGAGATACGGTGGGAAGCTGTATCGACCATTGTAATACTAACAGATTATAATGGGAGAATCCATGCTGAGAGAGCATGGCAAGGATGTAGGCCTTTGGTGCCGAACCTTGTAAATCCTTGTGTCCTGTTCCTTTTCATTACTGCATTATCCGGGAAAGGTTGAGAGATACAAGAAGAGTGGATCGAGTCTTTAACCAGCCATAGAGGTTTAATTGATAAGAATCAATTAGTAAAAAGTTTTAAGGGATCACTGATTCACCCCCTCCCCCTCTCAGTGATTCACACTGATCTGGGCACTTCAATTGGTATCAAAGGGAGGTTCCCTCTAAAAGATCCAAGAGAGTCTTTATGGAGTGCAGATTTGAGGAAATGAATGACCAGCCTCAAATGGAGATATCTGCCAAGACTCAGAAAAACAGAATGAAGAAACAGGCAAAGAAGATGAAGAAGAAGGCTGGTGCAATCAGAGAAACTCCTTCTATGGAAAGAAATGTGAAAGTCACATCAGATGACAATTCCTTTTATCATTCGTCTGATAAAGCCTGTCCTAGCTGTGATAAAGTTGAAACAATGAATGATCTTCAGAGTGCACTCAAATATCTTCAGAAGACAGTTCCCATGGAAGTGGCAAAGTGTATAGCTATAGGCATCCATGATCTTCAAGAAGAAAAATCACAGTTAGAAGAAGAAGACAATGCTATGGAAGATCAGCTGGCAAAAAGGGTTGGCATAACCAACACTCTCAGAAAGCTGGTGAAGGCCAAAGATGAAACAGTATCTCTTTGCAATGAAAGATATGAAGACACTACTGAAGAATTGAAAAGAAGCCTTTCTGAGAATGAATTCTTTAAGATAATGTTCAAAGAAGTGTTCCATGCACTGGAGAAACTGCACAGAGTCTCAATGATTGTCAAAGATGCTCAACTAGAAGATAAAGTCAAAAGGGTGAAGGAGCTTGACAACTCAATGCTTGAAATCAAGAAGGTGCATGAAGATCAGATGAAACAGCTGGAAGAGAAATGGGAAGGAAAGCTAAGAACTGTTGAGGATGAGAAGAACTCCCTTAACATGAAGTGTTTAGAATTAAAGGTGATATTGAAAAATCTGCAATCACCCAAAGTCCAAGCCTCCCAGACAGCTGGAAGAAGAAATGTTGCCCCTCAAGTGAGCTTTGAGAAGGATGATTCTAAAAGAAAGACATCCTCTAATAAAAGGGCAACATCTTCTAGAAAGAAGGTACCATCCATACCATCTTGTACTGATGCTTCTAATTGTGTCTCCACTAAAAGTGCAGGATGGAAGAATGAATCCAAACAAGTATGGATGAAGACAGTGAAGAAAGAAAGCTCTCCTGAAGCAGCACAACAATTCAAGACAAGTACCCTACAATCAGAAGGAATCAAGAAGTCAAGATTTGTGGGTCAATGTTGGTGTTGTAATAAGTATGGGCACTGTGCAAAGGATTGTTGGTACAATCCACTGAATGTCAAAGCACAAAGGAAGCCCATGCTAAGGGGGAGAAAGCCAGAGGAAAAGAAGCAGCATCCACAGGTCCAGAGAAATCTGTTTACTACAAATAGATTTGGATTACTTGACAACATCTGGGATGATTGCAAAAGTGGTCAAAAAGATACATGTCAATCTCCAACTGTATCCAGAGCTCAAAAGAAGAAAAGATCACAGAACCTGGCTCAGAAAGAATCCTTGGGAAGAAAGCATAAGAAAGTGGAAAATGCTCCCAAGAAGTGTTTGAGAAATGAAGAGAAGTCCTTGGAGTCTGAGTCCAAGAAGGGTGATGCATCCAGAAGAGCCACCAAGAAGACATGCTTCTACTGTGGAAAGAAAGGTCATACCATGGATCTTTGCAAACAAGCCATGGAAATCAATAGAAGCCAACTGAACTCAAACAGACAGTCAATCCAAAAGAAGTAGAAGGGGTTGATTGAAAACAAGTTTCCTAAGAGAGGTAGCTTGACAGCATCAAAGGAACCATGTGGAATATCCAGAACTGAGGCCACACTTCCAAATGATTTACTAGTCATATGGCCAAATCAGTTGCAACTTGCCAAAGATCTGCAAAGAGCTGAAGATGAAGTTCTGGCAATTGTTAAGGCAAAAAGGAAACAAAAGATTTCACATGAAGATGTATTGAGATCCACACCAGCACAAACATCATTGAAGATCAAATGTGCAAGTGTGAAGAATGGTGAAAATGGGACATCTCGGTTGAGAGAATCTTCTCAACCTTGTTGTTCACATTAATGAACCAAGGAGGTTCCATCTTATTCCCTTATACTCTTGGTATATACATGTGCTAACATTGCAGGGAATTGAAGATGATGATCATTCTCATCTGGAGGATGGTTTGGATTGAATGGAGTGCACCCCTTGAGGGGGAGAAAATCCGAAGAAGATGATGTTCTGAGATTAATATCATCTTAAGAAAATGAATGAATGGGGGAGCTTTATCTTTGCACTTGAACTTTCTAATGAGTTTTGTGAAGTTGTGCAGGATTTAGCAATTCATTGATATATCTGAAAAATTTCAAACCCCTGAAGCATGATCTCACATGTGTAGAGAATTGTGGACAGCATTGAAAATTCCTTGGTCATATCACTCTTGTTTTCTACACTGGGTTAGCCCAAGTAGACTTAGAGTTGATTTACTAAAGGTTCTTTTCTAAAGAAAAACATGTGACATCATCCCTCTCTCAGTGTTTTTCAAGAAAATACTTCTCAAAGGGAGGAAGAGATTTTTTTTTGAAAGAGAACCACACCACACCTTTGCATTTGATTGCCAATAAGGGGGAGAAAATATTGGCACACATATTGACCCATTCATATGTGCTGAAGGAGTGTATTGCCAACAAATACAAAGGGGGAGATTGAAGTGAATTGTGTTGCATTTGTTGTCAATGAGGCATGAAGTTGTCTTGGAATGAATGGATGTCATGAATCGTCAAGATGTGAATGTCAAAGGATGTGATGGTGATGGTGGTGAAGGAGAATGGCCATGGTACTTAGAGGAATGTCACTTAGGAGATTCACTAAGTGGCATTGGAGAATATGGTTGAAACATTCTCCATGGACATCAGACGATTGTTGAACTGATCCTTAAGTTCAAAGAACTTGTATCCTGATGATACAATGTCACAACATTGATTGAAGACCATGCATTGTGCTGACAATGCATGAGGAGAAGCAAGAGATCCATCCACGACTACTAAGTGGATGATGTGCTTTAATAGAGTCCATGTACTAACTCTTAGTGCATGTGAATTGCAAGAAGTTCCAATTTGATCTCTGATTTGAGCAACGAAGCCCATTGAAGATGTTATGTGATTCAAGAGTTCGGTTGAAGATAAAGAACCTTCAAGAATTCACTCCTATGTAATGAGCATATGTTGAGGAGATTTGAGGAATTCTAATGAAGAATAGAAGGGAAGAAATGAAGAAGAAGAGAAGTGGCATTTTACACTTAAGTACTTTGTATACTTAGTGTATATTCAAGCAAACAATATGCCAACCTCAAGGGCCAGCCTTAAGGGTTCAACCCAAGGCACATGTGGGAACCAGGTCACCGCGCCCAAGGGGATCCCATGGGGCCAGCCCAAGAGAGGCCGGGGCCGTGTATAAGCCCCGAGGCCACGCGGTGATGAATCCCGTGCAGCGTGGGCGCAGGAGCGCGCCCGAAGGGTGCATTGTGGGCGCCAGAGGCGTGCCCGCAGGGAACATAGGTGGGCGCAGAGCGCGCCCGCAGAGAGAACCTGGTGCGGGGCGACACTGGGAGGGGAGAAGTTCAACTGGCGTATGGTGGAGAGCGCCAGGGTAATAAACCGCGTGAAAATCGCGGGCCGTTTCGATGTGGGACGCGCATTTTTCACCGGGATTGAATCTGAGCCGCTCGATTTATCGCGCGCTTGATCTGCGCCGCACGATCCATCCGCGGCGCCGCGATCTAATCCAGGCCGTTGAAGATCTGATCTGACGGCTCCCGGCTCATCTCCTTCCTCGAGCTCGACCGCGGCACCCGCGACGTCCCCGCTGAACCAGAGGCCATCCGACCACCTGTTCTCGAGCATCCGGCCACCTCCGAGCAAACCGAGACCTCCATGGTGCTCGTCTGACCATAACGAACAGGATCATGCCTAAAAATGACCATGCATGCAATGTTTGGAGAATTTCGAATGAGGCCGAGGCAAGAGAAGCTGCCGAGGCCACGTGGTTGGTGTTTTTGCATGGGATGAGCCTAAACCAAAGGCTGTGCATGCGTTATGAGTCGCATGCACGAAGAGGAACAAAAAATAAAGGGAACCCGCGTGAAACCGAGAATAAAAAACAAGATTTGGAAAAGTTTTTAAAGATCCGAAGATCTCGGGATTTTGAGATTTAACCACGCGGATGATCCGAGGCGTTCCTCTGCCTATAAAAATGAGGTCGAGCCCTCTGTGCAGCTTGCTGATGCGCTGAATTTTTGAAGTCCCGTGAGCGCATCTCTCTGCCTCGCGAAGGTTTGAAGCCCCGCGCAAAGAACTTGCGCGGCTGAAGGTTCCAGAGCAACCCGAGGCTTCGAAGATCCCCTGCGCGCCTCTCTTGCGCGACAGGAAGGAGCCGAGCCGCATATTTGCGCGCTCGAGACTCTTGTTCCCTCTCTGCCCGCACCCTTGCGCGGCAGGAGGAAGATCCCGCGGGTGTTGCACTTGCGCGCCCCGCGGGTAGGAGGTCTTGCGCGCCTCTGTGCCGTGCACCTTGCGTGCCTGGTTGCACCAAGGGCACCTACTTGGCAGTGTTGGAGAAGAAGACCCGAGGCAGTATACCACACCCTTGGTTGTGGGTGCTTGGTAAGGAAGAAGGCCGAGGCCTTGCCTCGTGTGTGTGCCAAGTGAAGTGGAAGACCACTTATGTGTGTGCCATGTGCTAAGAAGGCCACCTCTTGTGTGTGTGTATTTGAAGAAGAGGCCGTAGCCTTTTGGGTGTGCAAAAATAGGAGGAGGCCCTAAACATTGGTGTGTACAAAAAGAAAACATGTGGCCGTAGCCCTCGTGTGTGTTCCAAATTAAAGAACACTTTGTGTGTATGCAAAGTGAGGAGAAGGCCCTACGGGCAGTGGGTGTGCAAAGAGAGGAAGGCCAAGGCATAGTGCCTTTGTGTGCAAATTGAACAAGTGAAGGCCATAGCCTTGTGGTTGTGCACACTTGAAGATTAAAAGAGAAAAACAAAGTGTGTGTGCAAAGTGGAAGAGTACAAGAAGGAAAGAGTCCAAGCTTAAGTGTGTGCAAAATGAAGAATAAATTGTGTGTGCAAAACAAGTGAAGTCCGAACCTATGTGTGTGCACTAAGTGAAGTGTGTATAGACTTAGAAGAAGGAGAAGAGGACACTCACACTATTGTATAACACACATTCAAGTGTGTAAGCAAATTGAATTAAGTGTGTGAAGTTCAGTGAAGGTGTGTGCTTAAAGATACTACACCCTTTGTGGGTCTACTGCACCAAGAAGAGGAAAGGAAGAGTGCATGCATGCATGCATGCACGTGCACACGTGAACAGTGCTAAATCAGTGGTGTGCAACTGAGACTGAGCCAGACTAATGTGAAAGATATTGTTTGTCTGAGTTTGCAGAATTTGAGAAGCCCCGATCAACCACAAGTGATCAGAAGAGAAGAGCAAGGCCAACAGCCTTTATCCCAGGCTGCTGAGGATACTTGAAGAACTTAAAGTGAAGAACAGCTACTCGTGCGACTCGAGGAGCCAGGAGAAGACCCTGTGGGACTCAGGGAGAAGAATTCTTCAGTGGGATTCTGGAGCAGGCCAGTGGGACTCTGGTAACACTGTGGGACGCAGTATAAAGACCCTCATGTGGGACTCAGGAGAGATACGGTGGGAAGCTGTATCGACCATTGTAATACTAACAGATTATAATGGGAGAATCCATGCTGAGAGAGCATGGCAAGGATGTAGGCCTTTGGTGCCGAACCTTGTAAATCCTTGTGTCATGTGCCTTTTCATTACTGCATTATCCGGGAAAGGTTGAGAGATACAAGAAGAGTGGATCGAGGCTTTAACCAGCCATAGAGGCTTAATTGATAAGAATCAATTAGTAAAAAGTTTTAAGGGATCACTGATTCACCCCCTCCCCCTCTCAGTGATTCACACTGATCTGGGCACTTCACCAATGAAAAAACTTTTAATACATTAAATGAGCAGAAAATTCTCAATAAGGGAATAGAAGGGAAATAGTTTACATGTGATCATGATAGATATAAATAATAACTTGATGACTTTCATAAAGCCATGAGAAGGATGAATATAATAATAATAATAATAATAATTTGGATCATAACATGAAAATGTGGCTACAACATTGAATTTATACATTCATAATCATATCTCCTTGGTCCATCCCCAATGTTCCATATAACCAATGTCCATCCCCAAGGTGTTGTAAAAATTACCCAAGATATTCACCAAGGTAACATAAAACATGTCATCTATAGAGATTAATTTCCATACCCTATGCGTTAGAGAACTATCAAGGAGTACAATTAATATGACTTTATTTTCATGTAATACCCAAATATCCTTATCAAAAAATTTATAAATAAACAAAATAGAATAAACTAATTGGATTTCATATCATAATCGCGACGTTTTAAAAAGTCATTAAGACATGATAATTATGTAATTTATAACCCATAGAAAGAGAATGAGGGTTTTATTTATCGTATTAGAGAATAAAATATTTAATTATTATGTATTTATGAATACTGTTGGAAATTAAATAGGTTTAGGTACCAGAAAAAATATAATATGATACTTCCATGTGAAAAAATAGAGATATTTTGAGATGAAAATTCGGAAGCATAACAACTATGCAACATGGTATTAGAAAACAATTAAAATAGTGGGTACATGGGTCTACAATTAATAAATGACTCTTTATATAGTATAGCGATGGAAAAATGGAAATAAGATCATGGTATTGAAATTTTAAATACATAAAACACAAAAGAGAATTATAATAGAAAAAATATTTAGAGAATTCCCTAACGAAAATTCGGCAGCCTAACAGTGTCACATAAAAATTCTGAAAAATGAGTTGATGGGACAATAAATGGTCTCTCATCTCTGGGAAAAAATAGACATAAATAATGATAAATACTAACATACCCCACGAAAATAAAATGGAAATAAAATGACATAACTTAAAAGAGGTCTTTCTAAAAAAGATGAGGGTGAATGGTTCCCTTAAATTAAAGAGTAACTTAAAAAAATCATAGATTGGGACTTTGGGGACTTGACAACATCATGATAGGACTACATGGGAGGTAGAATGGGTATAAATGAATAAATAATTATTTTAGACTGACATCAAATGAAGAAATGGGTGAGTATTTATAGAAAACATGACAGAATATTTTATTAATTTCAATGGACACCTCATTAGTGGTATTTGAAAAACCATGAGATTTACCATTGTATTTTCCGAGGGTATTGGCCACTTGGGACACCTAAAAAGATATTTGAATCCATTGGAGTTGACAAGCATCTTATATTACTTATACATATTTATTAAATAGTTATGATGTGATTAAACGTAATGAATACTCAAAACTGTATTATTAATATTCACATAAAACTAATCTGTTTTAGAAAAATGTCAAAAATTCTGCCTAAACAGATTTTGATGTGTATAATTCAAAAGATGACAGCATTTTATAAAAAAAATTCCATTTAAAATTAAATTATATAAATAAAATACTAATAATTATCTACTAATTTCTAAATCATATATTTATTTATACTATGATATAATTATATCGCATTACCACTTAAGATGACTAAAATGTATTTATACTTCTGTAGGTGTGGTTACAATTCAATTTTTCAAATTACCAATCATAAGGGTAAAATTATTATTCCTAAGGGTAATTTTACAATTCACCAAAAAAAAATTTATCTTACTGATCCACATTTTTCACCCAATTTACAACCATGTATAATAGATATTCGAAAATCATTTCACATTAAAAGGTTATTTAATATGAAAATATTTTTTTACTGTTCATATAAAACACTAATTATCAAATACTTTTTATCTATTAAAAATAATCAAATACTATTAATCAAATTCTAGAAAATTTAATATTCTTAGAAATCTTTTAAAAATTCATCGTGGTAAATTTTGACACTATTTAGTAGTTTATTTTTGATAAACTCATAAACAATTTATTCATTAGAAAAACTACATTAAATCAAAGATAACATGTCATAATAATCCAAAAAATCATTATTGACATCATAATTTACAAATTAAATTTATTTTAATATTTATAATATCATTTATTTGAATCCATTATTAAAAATATAATCAATACATCATCATTGGGTAATAAATAAATTTATATATCTAATTTATATGAATAATAAATAAAATATAATGATGTAGGATATATTTTTTTCTTTAAAATTACTATTTATAAATGAATATATCACTAATATATACCCATATTAATAATGCAATACCTATTAGAAAAATGAGTGTGAGAGAAGCTTTGAAAAAGCTTCCATGGGAAGCTTTGTCCTCTTAACTAAAGAAGATTCCATGATAATCCTTGAAGTGTATTCCATATGAAGAATTGTATATTTAATTAATCAATATTCTATGATAATATTTAAAATCACATCCTTAGGAAGCTTAGTTCATTTAATTTGACAAGATTATATCATAAGTATTATAATAGATTCCATGGGAATTTTTATCCATTTAATTAAATAATATTCTATGATAATATTTATGAAATAACATCCAATAAAATTAGGACATTTTATAGGGTAATTTGATATTTTTATTTTTAACCATAATTATCCAATTTACCCTTAAACACGGTAAAAAATAATTACTGATGATACTATTAATAATGTCTAGAAAAAAAGACACCAATATAAAAATTTTGTAACTTCTAATTCAAAATAGGGAATCCAATTTTCCAAATTCAAAACACATATTTTACAATAATTATTTTAAAATTAATTATCATGTCCAAAATGATAATATGAGTTTTTTTAAAGTAATAGACATCAAAATATTGACATAGATTTTTGAATAATTTTGATGTACAATTGAATCTTATGACCAAAATTGTTTTAAATGATAAAAACATATTAAATTTATAAAATATAATCATTCAATAATAAAATTTAACTATATAAATTATTTCGATAGAGAATGTTTTTTCAATTAAAATTTAACATATTTTTACTATTCATCAAAACAAGATAGTAATCAGAAAAATATAAAAAATTCATCCCAAGTAAATTTTGATGTTCATATTCTAACAAAAATGATTATTTTTACAAATTGAGTACATAAAAATAAAAAAAATCTGTATTTATAAAGGGTTCTCCCTAAAAAGGTGGTAAAAATAATTTTTTAGAATAATAGTTCCTTTATCCAAAAAATTAAATTCATTTTTATGTAATATTTAGAAAACATATAAGATGAATTTAATACATTAAATTTTATATATAACATATATTAATCATTAAATAAAAATCCATACATACCTATATGATTTTATAGACTGAATTATTCTATTTTTAAATTTGATTTCATAAAAAGGCATCCTTTATATTCAATTGGTTTTTCTGTTTCCATTTCTAATAAATATTGTAACCGATGAATCATTATTTAAATATGCATAAACCATAAATATGTTTTTGGGTAAAATTCGGTTGACTAAAGAACGCATATAACATTTATCTTTCAGGATCCTTTTCACAGAGATGTAGAATTGAATTACTACCTATAATAAAATCATAAAGAAATTAACTTACTTGAACAGTAGTGTTTCATCCTTAAATGAATTTATACCTCACAATCATCTTTTCCTCCAAACGAAGATAATTTTGTGTAAGTTAACTTTTATGGAATCACAAAATTACCCAAAGATTAACTATATTTTTCTCTAGTATTTAGACATTAAATATAATAAAAAAATTAGTTCATGATATCATAATTCCCATAAATAATAAACCATATATGATGAAAAACTACCACGATATCGAAAATTCATGAAAATTACCCAAGTTCAATAAACATCCGTCATAAAAAAATTTCCATAAAATTCCTCAAAATAATATTATCTATTATTGAAGCCCAAAATTCAGGGGGATTTGATCACATAAACATATAAGATAAATTTTTTCATTTATCACCAAATAACTTCAACGACTCTTAATGTCTCAAAAAAATTAATTATATTAATCACAATGTTTCCAAGATAGGATAATCATTTCCTAATACCAATAATTCTACAATTAAATAATTCAACCTTTAATACTAAAATAAAGCTACATATTATTCTATTTATATTTATCATATAATATCCCCAAAATAATGATCACATTACAAAATAACATTTATCACATAATTCCAAAATCATTATCCAATACCATGGTTATCAATTAGATACAAAATATGTCTACAAAATAAACGTCTTATTATTTCATCAAATAGTTTGACTAAAATTAATAATGTAATACTAAACAAGGAGTTCATGTTGGTCAGTGTTCGTAAATTAATGCTTCATGCACTTCAGTTGTAGTTTTGATTCATACAGCCTTGTCCAACATAGCGGGTTGTCACATAGTTTTCATGTCGTCCATTTTATCTAAAACTATATAATTCTTATCGTATCATCCTAAAAAATAACTATATGATATTTTAACCACAATTTTTATCTCATACAATTCATTATACATTCAAAGAGTAATAACTCAGAACTACTTAAAATAAATAAATCCCTCTAAATATACTATTAGTCACCTTGAAATTTTATAACATAAGTCTCAAAAGGGTTTCTATTAATATAAAATTAGAAAAATCCATAAAACTATTAACCCAAAAGAAGAAATCATAATCTCCAAATTTGCCTAAACCATTCTCTAATACCAATTATAATGAAATTTTCTTAATCATAACTTATTCTAGTGACCATTTATTTAAACTCAAATAATAAATTACTTTCATCATAGCATTTTCTTTGTCCTTACAAATCTTAAGAACTGTGAAAAACATTCAATAGCATGGAATGAAAACTAAAAGTTCAATAAGGGAAAACATGGGAAATAGTTTACATGTGATCTTGATAGATATATATAATAACATAAGGGATTTTATAAAGGTATGAGGAAGAGTAATATCATAACAATAAGAACGTGGATCATAACATGAAAATGTGGCTACAACATTTAATTTAGACATTCATAATCACATCACAATGGTCCATTTATAAGGTTTCATATAACCCATTTCCATCCAAATGGTTTGTAAAAACTACCAGGTTTTTTCACCAAGGTGTCGTACAAATTAAAATGGTTATTCACAATGGTCTCGTTAAAATAACCATTTTTTTCACCAAGATATAGTAAAACATGTCATATTTAGAGATTATTTTATTTACCCAATGCATTGGAGAGCTATAAAGTATTACACATATTATGTATTTATTTTCATGTGATCCAGATATATTATTGTTAGCCATTTCCTGCTTAGCCCAAAGGGTTGAAAAGAAATAGGTTTTATTTCAAAATCCTGACATCTTAAAATGTGCTTAAAAACATGATCATTATGTCATTTATTAACCATGTAAAGGGTATGAGGGTTTTATGTATGTAATTTCATGAATTATATATATATATATAGATTATGTATTTATGAATACAAGTATAAATGAAATAGTTTTTGGTACTGAAAAAAATAAAATAAGTTAATTTCATGAGAAAAAGAGGGATAGATTTTGAGACGAAACTTCTGCAACATATCAGTAATGAAACATGGTTTTAGGGAGAATTAAAAAGAGAAAGGATTGGGGTATTTTATTGATAAATGAATAATAATATAGATTATGGATGGAATAAAAAGAAAATAATATAATGGTATTGAAATTTGAAATACACACCATATAAATAAGAATTTAAAAGGAAATGAGAAGTGGAGAATTCCTTTACGAAAATTTACTAGCTTAATGTTGTCACATTGATATTAATAAAATGATTTAACCAGAGTGAAAAGAGAATCTCATCACATGGAAATAATATTTAAATAAATAAATATATATAATCACATAAACCAACATAATAAAATGTAAATTAAATGAAATAACATAAAATAAGTCTTTAAATAATATAGGAGGGTGAAATATTCCCTTATATTGAAGAGTAACTTATAAAACTATATGATTGGGACCTTGGGGGATTAATGTCATCTTGGGAGGAATTTTTGGGATGTATAACATGTATAAAAACTTTTATAAGAATTTATTAATGAATGTAGATGAATTAATGGGTCATTATTTTTAGCAATAGTGATGGAGTATTTTATTAATTTCAAAGGACACCTCAATAGTGGTATTCAAAAAAAATTGGATTTATCATGTATTTTCCCATTTTAATATCCACTTAAGACCCCTAAAATTATATTTTAATACATTAGAGTTTACTTCTATCTTATCTTAATCATTACATAATCATTACATAGTTATGATGTCATTAAACAAACTAATAAAACTGAAAACTGTATTTTTACGATTCACAAAAAATTCAACTACATTATGAAAATTCATAAAATTCACCCTAAATAATTTTTTTACGTGTAAAATTAAAAATTTCATAACTATTTTATAAAAATTAATTTCTTTTTAAATTAAATTAAATAAATAATATACCAATACATTACTAATAATTTCTAAAATATTTATTTACTTATACTATTATATAATTATAACTCATTACCACATCCAAGGACTAAATTTTTTTATAAATCCTTATGTGGGGTTACTCTTAAATTGGTAAAATTACAATTTATAAGGGTAATATTACAATTTCAATGGGTAAGGTTGCTATTCAACAAAAAATTATTTTATTCTTATAGAAGCACATTTTTCACCCTGATTACGACCTTGTATGTCCTATTATCGAAAATAATTTCACAAAAAAAGTTATTTAATAATAAAATAATTTTTTACTATTATTAAAAAAACTATTTATCAAATAATATACATAAAAAACTATTCATATAATATTATTCATCAAATAATATAAAATTTAATATTCGTAGGAAAATTCTAAAATTTTAGCATAGGTTAATTTTTACACTCTTTAGTAATTTATTTTTAAAAAAATCCAAAATATTCTTGGATGAAATCAAAATTTTCAAATTAAATTTATTTAATATTTATAATGACATTTATTTGAATATTTTATTATTAAGGTAATAACTGCATCATCATTGAGGGATAAAATAAATTTCATTTTGTAATGTCTAAAAATTATAAATAAAATACCGTGATGAAGAAAATATTTTTAGCTTTCTAATAACAACATATATTTTAATTTATCACTTTTATAAATCCATATTAAATATGTAATACTTATTGAAAACATGAGTTTCACTGAAGATCTAAACAAGCTTCAATAGGAATCTATATCCTTTTAATTAAAGAAGATTCTATGAGAATCATTAAATAGTCTTCCATTAGAAGATTTTTAAATTTAATTAAATAAGATTATATGAAAATATTTAAAATGGATTCCATGGAATGCTTTTTTCTTTTAATTTAACAAGATTCTATGAGAAGATTTATAATAGACTCTATGGGATGCACTATACTTTTAATTAAAATAGCATCTATGTGAATCATTATACCATCATCCACCAAAATAATTATCTATTTAATTAAATAATCTTAAATGGTAATATTAAAAATATCTCATCCCATTAAAATATGACATGTGTTAGGGTATTTTTATAATTTTATTTTTACCCTTAATTAATCGATTTACCCTTAACCATGGTAAATAAATAATTACTAAAGTTACTTTCCATTATATCCTAAAAAATAAAAGATCCATATTTACATAATTTGGACCTTTTGATTCCAAATATTGAATTTTATTTCTTAATTCAATACAAAGAAGTTTCTGAAATTAATTTGTAAATAATTCTCATAGTCAAAGTTATAAAACATATTTTTTAAAATTAATAGTCAACAAAACATTGAAGCGTGTTTATATATATATTTCAATGTAAAATTACATCCGATGACTATAATTGTATTAAATTATAAAAATATATTCTATTTATACTTTAAAACCATTCGTTAAACCAATTTGCCTACAATAATAATCTAAATTGAAATAGTTGTTTTAAATGAAAATATATTGTATTTTTAATATTCATAAAACCTTAAAGTTATTAGAAAAAATACAAAAATTCATGAGAAGAAATTTTTGAAGTAACTATTCTAAATAAGATGTTTATTTTGTCACATAAAACATATAAAAGTGACAAAACCTAAATTTAAAACGGGTTCTCCAGCCTGAAGACATAAAACTGTATTTCTAGAAAAATACTTCTTTTATACA
The DNA here is from genome assembly GCA_963277665.1 of Viscum album. Lineage (NCBI taxonomy): Eukaryota > Viridiplantae > Streptophyta > Magnoliopsida > Santalales > Viscaceae > Viscum > Viscum album. The sequence goes on along the minus strand of OY728163.1, from coordinate 1,795,287,900 downwards.
AAAAATTGAATTTGTTCTTATATCATATCTAGAAAACATATAAGTTGAATTTTAATAATTATATTGAATATATAACATATATTATTCAATAAATATAAATCCATAATGATTGATATGATTTTATAAACAAAATTATTCTATTTTTAAATTGGTTTTCATAAAAACTAATCCTCTATATTCAATTCATTTTTATTTCCATTTATAAAACATTTGGTAACCATTGAGTCATTATTTAAAAATGTCTAAAAAAATTATTTCAAAATTCAATTGGTATTATTAATTCCCACCATTCGAACATCTAGGTTTTAATGTTATCATTAAAATAATAATATTTAGTAGTTTGTTTAAGCTTAATGTAGCATATCTTGTATGCTTCTGAACATTGAGTTAATTTTTTAAAACATGGGATGTAACACATAGGGTATCCAATTGACATGAAACATAAAAAAACAATATTTTGGGATGTTCAAACCCTTATAGTCTCTATTTTAGTTCTAGTGCACAGAATAATCCTCGCACCCGATAGAAAATTCAGATTGATCTAAAACATAATGAAACAAAACTCTGTGTGGTGTCATATCTATGATATATAATTATATAAGAATTTAATTAAAATAAAATGTTTAATAATATAATTTGTATCAATATATCACCAAAATCATTAAAAGTTTTGGTTCTATAACCAAATTTTATAATATTAGACAATATAGAAGATAATGTCAATGAACACCATTACGAAAATGGAATCATTTGATACCAAATGTTTGGTCTTATCCAAGGTGATAAAAATATAAAATGGGTTTAGATTTAAATAATATTTAATCTGTGTAATATAACTATTTAATGTAAAATTATGTTGAATTTTCGTAACAAAAATACATCCTTAAACAAGAGATATTGTGACATTTTTATGAGTATAAGAAACATAGTAGTGAAGAAAACCTAAATATTTTATAGAAAATCGGATCTAAGTTATGTAACTTATTCTCTTCCCAATATCATCCATGAGAGTTTGAATTTACACTATACATGTATCCTTTTATAACTAGTGTTGTAAAACATATAATTTTACAATGGGTGAATCTATAACTTAGATATTCTATGAGATGAGTCCAAACATGGCCATTCAAAAGGGAATCCCAAAACCTAACCCAACTAGTTCATTGGTGCTGAAAGAACCCAATATTTCTAAAGGAGAATCATCAAAACTATAACCTTTTCGACTATATCATACACAACCAATTCATCATATCCTTTCAATGTGGGTGAAAAATCCAACATTAGATTTTTATGGTAGTAGAAGACTTGAAAGTTTTATAATAAATTATAGATAACTCCAGAAAAAAAAGACAAAACAAAAAAGAAATTTTTTCATGTTTTAGTTATTATATAATCATATAAAATATATCTTCAACCCTTTAATATGTAACCAAATAATTCAAAAAATATACCAGGGCTTCAAAAATTCAATGTAAATATAGTAGCACATGAACTTCAATATCGAGTCATAATACAGTTGACATTTTTCCCGATAGACACATCCATATTTACAGATACACTCCAACAGTGATATTTTCTTGATAAAACTAACGATACATCATTATTTTATTAGAAATTATATCATCAAATGTAATATATATTTACTTTTTTATGTATTATATAAGAATAAAGAAAAGTAAAGTCATAATTATAATAATAAATCAATAAATATATTTATAATAAACAAAATATTACTGTAATTATTAGAAATTAAACCATGTAAATAATTATTATTCTATATCATTAATTTAAACCTATAATAATGTCAAAAATATCATTGAAAATCCAAATTCTAATTAAATTCACAATATTGAATCCAGATAATTCAGTTGACAGATATGCAATACAGAAATAAACATCCTAAAATTTATTTCTGTTGAGAACTCTTAATCCTATAAAATGTATGAGTAATCATATTTAAAACACAAGAGACCTAAATTTAAAGAAAAATCATTTATAAAAAATCAATTTTTTGTTACATGTAAGAGTCTCTATTAGAGGAAACATATGAATCAAAAAAAATTTAAAATATAAGCATCATTATTACATCAGGATTTTATAAGAAATCAATTTACTGAAAATGTAGGAGTCAGTTTCCTAAAAACATAAGTGTAAAATTGTATTCCAGAGGGTTATTATTTTTTATAATTTTTTATATTATGAAATTATAATATTAAATCCATAAAAATAAAATATATTCATAACTTCTAGGTCAGATACAATTTCAGACAACACTATAAGAACATGGATCATTGAAAAATATGTATATATAATAATTCATATGAATTTCACTGAAAACATATAAGAGTCAATTCCTATATCACATATATATATATATTTATGTTCGTAAAATATTAACCTATTATAGTATAAACTCATTTTTTAAAATTCTATTACTATATATAAGAGATGATCTCACGTAAGCTTTACTAATAGTCTACTACGTGATAGGGGAATGAAGATAAAAAATATAAAATTAAATTGGTGAGTGGTAGAAAATAACATTTTAATCAGTTGAGGTATCATTAATATTTTTTTATGTGGTTTATAATTTTTTTTCCAACTATATAGATTATATAGGAACCATACTTCAACCATGTATAGTTTGGAAAGAAAATTTATTGAACCATGAACCTGTTATTCATGGCCTACAATAATCAATTTATAGTTCATCATATGTTTCCAAAAACTATCATCTTGTATTGTGCAAGAATGAAATTACAAAAAAAAATTAAACTACTTGGTTCACAATGGAACTTGTATGTCCAAAAACTAATGATACACCATATAACTTCATCTCATGTGGTGTCACCTAGAACACATTGTCAGCCTAAATAGTTTATCCTATCCATATAATAACCAATGAACATATAAAAATTCCTAAAAATTCCATATAATGTCTAAATATACAATATTTCACTAATCAATGACATTATAGTGTCACATTTCTCACCACTATAGCAAATTATACATCCATAATATCATTGGAGAATGGTAGGAAGGAACTATGATAAATCTACCCATCAACTAGTTATTAGATTAGTGTTATATGAAAAAATAAATGGTTTACGTGGATAAAAATGTTTTATTTGATTGAATGAAATTCTAAAATATCAATTTTACTGGATATTTAAAGAAAAATCACACACTATGACCAAATTATATCTGAATACATAGTGTGGGTGGGTCATGAAAAAATCAATGTGGTTATGTGAGTGAATGGAAGTAGAAAAATACGTAAATCCTCTAAATGAATATAATGTATCATCATACATTATCACTTATATCAATGAATACCCCTAATCAAAATCAATGAACAATCATTCCAATTATAATAGAGGCCTACTATTGGAATCATCACATTGATAATTCATATAAAATAACTAGAACAAATATAAAAAATATTTTGAGAAATATATCAGTAAAATAAATAAATTTCATCAAATATCCACGAGAGAGAATAACTCTCCAACAAAAATAAAAAATGCTCAAGAAACTGTATTATATTTAAAGAAAGAAAAAACAACCCATTAGATATCCCAAAACACAATAATATAATTACCTCCCACAAAAATATATTTTAAAACTCCACAATTAAAAAAGATACATCAATACAAAAATCATACCATTACTTGAAATAAAAAAGTCTATAACCTTATATCCTGAATTAGGTAGTGAAAATACACATGGATACATCTCAAAAAAAATAACCAAAGGTGAACTTGATATATTCCATATCATGGAATAATACCAACTATGGGTACACGCTAGTGCGCATACAAAACTAGTGTAGAATATGTTCCATTCACCCAAGCATACCCAAAATGTTCTTCATTATAAAATCATCAAAATTCAATCCCATCACATGTAAAACATCAAAACAATCCTCGAGAGGTATACTAAATCAATAATGGGTGTTAAAAACAAAAATATAAATTAAAATACCAAAAATATGATAATAAAACTAACGAATAAAATAATATAAAATTAACTCAAAAGCATCAACATGATGTAATATTACTAAGAATCAATCCATTAAAACAAATGATCACCTGAGTCCCTATCATATCTGGGAATCACTCAATAATCAATTATTCGGTATATAAAATCCCCAATAGTGACCTCAAATACTTTATTAAGGACATGTATTATATGCTTTAATGAAATTGGGATTAGAATTCCAATGTTTCCCACAATAAAAATAAATTATTGATCTGTACTCCTTGTAAAGAGTTCTATATATCTTAAAACATTTCCTCCCATTAACCCAACAACTTGGAATCAAACATCACCCATTTTATGTTTTCAAGTCTAATAAATTTACCAAAATAAGTCATTTTATCCATTTATTAATAACATAACATTCCAAATTTAACGAAATGTAATTCAATTTTTTAGAGAATTCCATTACAAAAAAATATATGGTCCTATGTGACTCACTCTATTAAATATGGTAATTCCTCTAAAAAATTTAGCATACTACATCATAGTTCACTCAATAAAATGGGGAAACGTAATTTTAATGTATATCATCAATATCACATTCCCATTATAATTCCACAACATAAAAATGGCCCAGATTAGTTAAAAATGAAGTTCAGCATATGTTATAATTTGATGACCGTCCTCTCCCACATAGGGATCATTTTGTATAGATTCCCTCACATTTGAAACCTTAAAATTTCAGTACATATGTGGAATACATAAAAATTATTCAAAAATATTCCCAAATACCGAAGATGGAATTGTGCATTTAGAAACATGTAAACACAAAACTAGTACATATGTGAGATACATTATCCCCCATTTGGTTCTTTGTGACTAGAACCCTTCTTAGAAACATCCAACATAATAATATACATATAACATGGGAAAGGAAAGTCAAAAAGGGGTTAGATCAAATTCTTAGTAAGGGTAAACAAGGGAAAAATTTATGAATAATCATAACCATAAGGGCATGAAAAAATGATCCTGAAAATAGAATATCACACCATTCATATCATTGATTATATACATGATTCATGGAATAAAGATTGAAAACTAATAAGAAATGAATCATAAGGAAGTAAAGTACACAAGCTTGGAAATAATAACATAGGCATATGACATGAAATTGTGGAATCACATAAGCATATACTAACCTACCGAGTATCCAAGGAATCAATTCCACGAACATATTTGGGGAAAATACATTTACTGAACTGAGTGAACCCCCATTTCAACCATGTATTATTGAACTGAGTAAACCCTCATTCCATCCCAGAGTCATTGAACTAATTAAAACCTCATTCCAACCTTGTATTACAGAACCGAGTAAACACTCATTCCATATGTTTCTATATCATGAGATATATATCATTACCCAATGAATTGGATTGAGATATAGGTCCCACCCATCACATAATGAAATCATACATATATGTGCAACAAGATCATAAATGATTATATCATAATCCATTAAATGAAATTTTTGTTATAAAAATGAAAACATATCGTAATATATGTAAGGATAAATGTTTCACAATAATTTAATAACAAATATAACCTATGAAAATAAGCAGGTTTCAAAAGTATATAACCAGGGAATGAGAAACGAGCTTCATAAATATCATTCCATCATAACATAATCCATTCATAGAAATAATATGAATGGAAACATTAAATAATATCCTGAAATATTCTTGAGAAACATCCATGGATGTTATCATTATGTGAAATAATTTTGAAAGATCTATTAATATCATTTCATGAGGAAAATATCCATTCCTCTGTGAAAATATTTTTATAACATTAATACTATGGAAAACTTTTTTACTCTAAAATAGAATTGAAAACATATAAAAGAATATTTTTAAACATTTTTGAAATACCTTTCTATTAAAATGGATCTTCAATGATATTTTAAAAACATTTTTTAAAACATTTTTGAAAATATTGTTTTCGAATACAATGGATTTCCGACAGAAGAGATCGATGGTATGTTTTTAAAAAAAAATTAACATTTGTAACAAAGAGTGAAAAAATGATACAAAAAATTAAGATATAATTGATAAATATAATATACAGAAACCCATGAATATTTTTTAGATATTTTTTCAAATTAATCGAAATATAATCAATCTTGAAAAATGATAAGATTGTCCTAATAAACTCTTAAAATATGGTTATTTGGGATCATTATGTCAAAGTAAGAAATGGAAATTTCATGATGCTTCAAATACCATGAAAATAAATATATTAACGATATAACATGTGAATTGTATGTATATACCCCTTTAAAATGAGTTTAGGTGCACAAGAAAACATGTTTCTCATAGAAGGAATATTGAGACAAAACTGTTTTACCGATTTGGTAACATGTGAAACATAAACCCCATGAAAGAAGGATCCAAAAATGGATATATTAATAGCCATAAATTAATTTATATGATACATATTATTAAATCATGGGTAGTACATACACCACACAAAAATAATTAGTGGTGATTAAAACTTGAATCTCACATAAATTGAAAGTGAGATGATATTTCCCTTAACTTCTATCATGACTCTCTCTATACTAGTACAATATTACCATATAATCAATAAAATATTATTTTAAATATTTAAAAGAATAATATTTGTATTAAAAATACCATATATAATATAATTATGAACATATATTACTCGATTGTTAATGATCATATGTTAATGTTTCACTTCAGGTAATATTTCACTTTGTTCTTCGAATGTGTCTTAATTTTTTATAGCATTGGTCGTTATACTTATATTATGAATAAAAAATTTATAACATGATATAAATATCAGGTATATATATTATATGTATATTATAATACTTTATTGAACAATAAATTACTAAATGGAATACACCATTCATGGAAATGATAAGTCGTTCATGTGCATAAAGATTGATTTTGTTTTTATTTCTATATTGAAAGAAAGTATATAAAAGAAATATGTATACATATGAATATATATATATATATATATATTTAATTATTCATGTAGAATTAAAATATCATATATATAACACATTCTAATTAAAAACATCTTTAATACATTCCATGTGGTGGTGAATGAATCACATCGCTCTGAGGGGGCGATAGTCCACATTTCCTCAAAAAAGATTATCGTATTAACAACATATATAGGCTAAATAAATGTATTTAAAAATTGAATAAAAAACATTAAAGGAATATTAAATATAATATATTACATATATAAATATATTTTCCATCATAATGTCCACCATGATTATGGTTAAGGATAAATGAACAATCATCGTTTCGTAAGGTAGTAGTTCACCATACATAGAAACTGTATGTTCAACATCCATTAGATGGAGATTCGTATAAGTGTAGTTCCTAACCATTTCATGTCAAAATCCTATTATATGTAGGATACAATTTTTATTACAAAATAATGTAATAAAGTGAGTGGAAGGGATGGATAAGTAAAATAATGGAATGGAGCTTGAATGAAGACGTTACATCTAAATCGAGTAAATCCTTTTGGTTTATGCCAAATGGATTCCTTGAATTTGTTTCTAATAATTGGTTGGATTAAAAGTATAAGGGTGGTTTTTTAGTATAAATTTGGGTTGTTATTGGAAGAACATAATAGGATTGAGAGGTTTGAGGAATGGGTAGAGGTGTTGGACTTTTATAGGAATAGAAATGGATTCATATTGATTTTTTAGGAAAAAATAGTTGTTCACAAGTTATTACCTAAAAATAGTCCTACCAAATAAACAATTCTAAAGAATGGAAAGTTTTTTGAAGAACTATATAAATACAATTGGTTTTGGGAATGTGGTTAGGTCATTTGGGACCTTAAATTTATGGTTGAGTCCCAAATGAAACTTAATTTTGTTTAAATTGGTGTGATTATTTTTAATAATTTTGTTAAAAAAATTAACATGGTTTTGTTAGTATATAAATATAATACTGAATACAATGGTTTAATTTATTTTTTCTGAAATTACAATCACAGAAGTATAAAATTTGAAATCAGTTCTAATCCCATAGACATGATGAAATAACAAGGTTTTAATGAAGGATAAATCTCAACAAATTATTATGATTACACATTCGGTTTCAAAAGTGAAATTGATTATATTGAATGAATTTGTATTAATATATGTAATATTTATCTAATTTTAAAATTAAATAGATTTTTAATATCATATATCATCAATAATTAATTATAAAAATTGGCATATTTTACCTAAAAAGTGGTATTTTTCACTATTCATAAAAAAAATGATGTTTCTCCAAAAAATCCAAAAAATTCCCCCTGAGATAATTTCGGCTTTATGAATTAAAAAATAAATAATAGTTTATCAAATTAAATTTATAATTTTTTTTAAAATTACTTCCATTATTGTAAATCGTTCATTGGAGAGAAATGTGTTTCTAAATATAAAAACGAATTTACCAAAAATCGTATCTTTTATTATCAAACATTTAATTTAAATAAAAATTTATAATCAATATTTGATAAGTAGTTATTACTATTCATGTAGATATATTTAACCCCTAAGTTATAATTATATTATTTAAATAATTAAAACAACAAAAAATGATATTTTGTACAAAATCATTGACGTGTGTATCGTACGCGTACTCTGAATTGCATGCATCATATGCTAAGATGTTGTTTCAAGGAAAATTTAACAATTTAGTGTTCTGTGTAATGTATTCTGAGTCAGTTCCATGAAAAATGAATCTATTACTTAGTGAATTCGAAGATATAAATTAAAATGAATATTTATTCGAAAAGAACATGTCCATAAAAACTCATGTTGTAAAAATCTAACCCCTATAAAATGATTTTGACCCTATAAATTCCAATCTCGGGTAAAAACAAGGGATGATAGTAATGATTTATCATGTCCTCATCTTCCCATGTTGACACCTCTAACTGGTTATTTCTCCCCAAATCATTGACCAGGTGAGTGGTCTTGTTTTATAGAACACACTCTGATTGGTCTAGAATTTCAATCGGTTCGTTCACATAAAAAAGTCCAGGATCGATCGGTATGACCTCATAGTTCATTATATGTGTAAGGATTGTTATTTACTTCCTTAGTAAAGACATGTGGAACACATCATGGACTTTAGAGATATTTAAATGAAAAAACCAGGAGACAATATACTATCCTAATATGATCATGAATATGAAAGGAGGTGTTATACCTATATCATAGTTTCCCCTTCTTCCTGAATCTCATAACATTATTTTTAGGGAGAGATAGGTAAAAACAATTCTTCACCCAAATAAAATTTCAGATCACACTGATGGTTATTAGAATAACTATTTTTCCGGCTTTTAGATTCCTTGATATGCTGATGAATGGTTCTAACCTTCTTGAACATTACTTCAACAATAGAAAGACCTAATATTTTTCATTCTCCAAACTAATCCCATCATGTTGTAGCTCTATATATCGTCCCATATAGGGCATCAAAAGGACACATTTGAATTCTTATGTTAAATGTATTGTTGTAAGAAAACACAACTAGATGACGGTGTGGATCCCAATCACCTTTAAATTACATAGATGGAGATCACAACATATCCTCTATGGTTTTCATGGTTATTTTAGACTAACCTTCAATTTTAAGATGATATTTAGGGATAAAGCTCAATTATATATCAAGTTATTTATGAATAATTTGATATAACATTGAGTTAAACCACATATCCTCATATGATACAATAGAATGTGGTACTCCATTTAACCAGAAAACATCTTTAATGTGTATTTTGGAAAGATGATCAAGAAAGAAATATTCACTAATAATAATGAAGTTTACTAAATTCATAAGGAGATCAATTACTATCCATATATCATTAAACCCATTATAGGATTTGGGTAGTCCAACGTCAAAATCCATTCTGATTTTCTCCCATTTCCATTCTGGTATAGAGAATGGATGAAACATCCCTTTAGGCATTTTTCTTACTACATTAACATGATGGTATACTAAGAAATTATATATAAACTCCTTGATATCTATCATTATTCCATCCCACTGGAAGTATTACATAATGTCCTTATATATCTTCATACTTCTAGGATGAATAGTGACTGAAGGAATATGATATTTTTAGATAAATCCTTCTTCATATATGATATTGAAGGGAAACATACATTATTCCTGAACCATATCATTATATCAAGATTAATGTTACAATCTACAACTTTTCTAATCTATTTTTGAAGCTCTTCATCTTGCATCTGTGCCTCCTTAATCATTACATGGACAGACGATAGGACATTCATTTGTGAAAGATAAAATTTATCCCATTGCTTCTAGATTCAACAATCCATCAATTGTAAATCTAGTAATATTGGATATTTTGTTGTCATTATAATGGATAAGCTATTATGATCCTTCAGACTCAAAGCATTGGCCACCTTGTTCAGTACCTTAGGGTGGTAATGTATTGAGCAGTCATAATCCTTTATCAACTCTAACATTCTACTTTAGAACATGTTCAACTCCTTCTATCTGAATATATATTTCATTCTATTATGATCGGTATATATATAACAATTTCCATCATAAAGATAATGCCTACAATTAATTAATGAAATGATTACTGTCGCTAATGCTAAATCATGAGTTGGGTAATTTGGGTCAGGAATTTTCAACTACTATGATAAAGATGATATAACTATGTAATTTTTCATAAGCAAAACAACCAAATACTATGTTGTACGCTTCATTATTGATTACAAACCCTTCTTCCCTTCAAGGATATGTAATCACAAGTGTATAGACAAACCTTTTCTTCAGTTCCTTGAAATTATCCCCACCTTTGTCTGTCCAGATGAACTTCATGCCCTTCCATGTTAACATGGTTAGTGGATAATATAGTCCTAAGAAATTCTCCACAAACATTCAACAATATCCAAATAAACCATGAAATAAATAGATCTCATTCACTGTGGTTGATCTATGATTTCATTACAAAACCTCCTTCATTTATGGATCTACTACTAGACCATATATTTAAATTTTTTGGCACAAAAAATGAAACATTTTTTATCCAAAATTAAATCTTTTAAAAAAATTTGTTCGTCTTATCCTTTCGTATGTTCTTTAGTACAATTATCAAGTGACCTTTATTCTCTTCCATGCTAATTTTTATAGACAAAAATATCATTAATACATACTACCACCAAATGGTAACGATAATCTCTAAAGACAACATTCATTAAAAACATGATGATATCATGTGCGATTTGAGACTATAAGGTATCACTATATATTCATAGTGACCATAGCTTTTACTGAACGTAATCTTAGGTATATCCCACATCATGAACTTCAATTGATAATATCTTGAATGAAGGTAAATCTTTGAATTTTTTTCAACCCCACATAGTTGATCAAACAAGTAATCCATACGTGGAAGAGGATACTTGTCCTTGATTGTGATCTTGTTCAACTGCTGATAATCAATTCAGGGTCGTATTGATCCTTCATTATTATCCTTCAAAAAAATCTGGTGCACCCCAATGTGACACACTATTCCAAATGAATCCCTTATCATGGATTTCATGGAGTTGATTATTTAATTACTACAACTCAATTTGTGATAATCTATCAAGAGTTTAGCAAATGTTTGTGGAACCATGTATATATTCTATTGAGAACACAACATCACATTTTTGTCTAATACTAGGAATATCATCAATAAAAACATGCTCAAAATCCTGAACAATATGCATATCCTCAATCCCAATCATCTCCCTAGACATTTACAATAATCCACCCTTTTGAATAGGAATGAAGACTCACTCACTGGATGTAATATCGATATGATGTTTAGACTTATGATCACATTGATGGATGCTCATAGGAAGGTTTGATATACCGAATGTAACATCCCTTAATTAAAAATTTATGTGAGATTTATGTACATAAATCCAATCCATTCATGATATTTAATCAAATTCTACCAAAGGAAGAATGGAAATATTTTCAAGAAGCATCGTCCAACAAACATGAACCAGAGATGAATCTTAAACATGATATTAAATCATCATACCATTAGTGATTTTGACTATTAATTCCACATATAATTGTTTTGGAGGAATATTAACACCCTTAAAAATTCGTTAGATATTAATGAGTGGGTAGATCCGGAATCAAATATGAAATTAGTAGTTCTAGAGTGGATCGTTAGTGTAGCATTAAACATGAGGTTGTACCACCCCTCATCAGATATTTATATTTCATTATATATACCCTTATACATCGGTATAAGGATATGTTGTTGTCAATATTCATCACCAACCCTTGGGGCTGGGCAATAGATAGAAAAATACCAATTATAAAAACACTTTTATCACTTAACAGGGGGAGGATCCTTTTATGCCGATTTTTCTCTAATATCACATTAGGTAAACTTATTATCGTCAACTAGAAAATCAAGTTCCCTGATTGAATTCCCTAAAACACTTAAATCATTTATTATACCCCTTAATGTAATTTTGTCAATGCTTCTTCCCACACATACAGCATAAAGGAATGTTCATCTTCATTTCCCTATAATTCTGAGAGTATCTTTTGAACTCCATATTCATCTTGTTTCCAAATATATGAGATTAATAAGTTACTACCATATCCATTTCAACCTCGATTGAACAACACAAAATCTATTGGTAGCTAAAAAAGTCTTTTATGGACAACACCCTTCTAGTACATGTCATTAAACCACAAAATAACCTATCAACATTTCCATTGTTTTTTATGATATTTACTGAAGAATACCTCTCATGTATCTTGAAATAAGCTTTGTAGGTACCAAAATAGTCATTATCCCTTTGATTCATGTCAAGGAACTCTTTCTACATCATGGTACAATGAATTTGAAGAAATTAATTATTGAAAAATATTTAATTTCACTCATCCCAAACAATGGATTCATTCACATCATGTTGCCTTGTATTCTTAATCAGAGTCTATAAATGATCATCTTCACCATCCATGCGATAAAACACCCGAATGGATTTATAAACCATTGACCAATGAAAAATGGGGAAAATATTTTCAGTTAAACTAATACATTATTCTGTTACAAGTGGATCATGATACCCTCTTGAAAAAGGTGGATATTGTGTGATGAAAGACTCAAAAAAAAGTTTTTCACTACATTTCTCATTTTTAAGTCTACCATGATTCATATATTGAGAAATCTTTGTGAGCATAGGAATGAGTTTCTTCATTCCAACTCCCATAGAATTTAGTTTCTTAGGTGTAAAATCATTGCATAGTCTATCACCATCACCATTAACTCAGTTCTTTCCACTATTAGCCATTGACTAAAAACAAAATAATAGTTTAATAAATATTTATCATATTGAAAAACCACATAATCCATAAAGGTCACTTACATGATGTATAACTTATAGAATCATCCTTAATCAATGACACCATAGGTTTATCCTAGGTTATACATAGTCAACATAGGCTGAAATCCTTCATTATGGTTCGTGAATATTTTCTCAATTCCAAATGCATATCCCCCATGAGTGTCAAAACATGTTTGAAGTCAGTCCCATTGTCATGTACCCAATTACCCTGAGTGAAGCCTAGAATATATTGGCAGATTTTTACCCCTACGTACATCTTATCTATGGCCACATCAACATGTAATATCTAGAAAAGGATGTATTTCATTGAAACCACTCACTTTATCCTTCACCAAAATTAAAATTAATTTTCTTCTTCATTTCTTTGTCCTTAGACTTATCCTTAGACATGTCCAATGGGTTATCACTAGGGGTTTGTCATCCTTGTTTCTAAAGGATAACTATACCTTTCCTCTGATACTATAAGGCCCCGAGCTTAAATCTTACATAATCTTGAGTTATTACAATATTATACATTGAGGATCTTTTTAGGATTAGAGTTTTAGAGAATTAGATCATGAAACATGCATTACATTCCACATTTAAACAAAGTGGTTACATAAAAGTCAATATTCATTCTTCCCATCAACGGAAACATATTTAAAATAAAACACATATTCCTTCTTGACACATCCTTGACACTATCATGACATCATGTACCTTTCCCTTGACATGTGGAAAACATTTCAAAAACTTGGTATGAGCATAAAAATCTCATTAAGGGTTATAAAAATATGGAAAGGAAACATGAGTTCATATATACATAAGAATGAAATCATACTTTACCCATAAAACTTAGGCACGTTAACATACCTCATCAAACCATGAATAAATCATAGAAATCATAAGACATAAAGGTAACTTGAGGCATTCATAACATTCTTACGTAGGGAGTAACCCTCTTGGTTACGTTTGGAATACCCATCACAGTATATTCCTTAAATCGCTTCGGAGAAACCTTAACGTTTCACTCCTTCGTGTTACCCAATGAATTGGAGAGATATATCGGGCTCACCCGTCCATAGTTTATCACGGAACCACTCGTCTTCATAACAATGCCCAAGAACCATAACATAATCTTATCACATAAGACTTGCATAAAGGAAACATATGATTTCCACCTTTAAATAACAAGATTTCAATACAACACATTGATACAAAAACATTATGAAAACCATTTTCAATACCAAAATGAAGAAAAGTAAATCATGGTATTTATTTTTCTTTTAAAAAGAAGGTATGTCTTGTAGAAGAAGCCGAAACTCAAGTAATGGTCACGGAGGTAGAGAAGTCATTGTCGCCGCATACGTACGACCCAAACATTCCCTTTTTTCATTTAGTAAAACGCTTCGTATAAAAAAGATTCCTTTTTGGATAAACGTAAAAGTCAAAGGGGTTTATACACCATATAAAAGATGGTTGTGTATAAAATAAAATATGCCTCAATAAAAGGAGATTGAGACGAAGTCCCATACAGAGACAGTATCCATGGTTTAAGGATAAATCAATTACATAATTATGTGTGGAAAATGAATACACCAAATATAAGTGGATATTAAGTGTAAAATAATCAATTCTAATTCACACATATTCAAAGGATGACATATTTAATAACTACATGTTGAACCCAAAGAAATCGAAATTGGGTTAAGAAGTTCCCTTGACAGCCTAACGACGTCACATGAAAATGAGTTGATGAGAGATAAAAATCATATCTCATCACTTGGACATAAAATTTACATCAATAAGGATATATGAGAACCTATCTCAACATAACAATATGTAAATTAAATGACCCAACAAAAGAAGTCTTTTAAAAAGAGGAGGGTGAAAGGTTCCCTTACCGACTTGGGTATCATTCAAAAAATACACCCCATGAAAGAAGGACAATACATCATTGATGTAAATACTCATAAACGAAAGTATATTACACAAAGAGTAGAATAATGGTCATTAAATACACCACTCAAAGGAAATTGTGGAAAATGTAGCATAAATCTCACGAGAATAAAAGTGAGATGAAAAATCCCTTACGAAAACTCGGCAGCCTAACGATGCCACATAAAACTTAGAAAAATGGATTGATGAGATCAAATAGGGTATCTCATCATATTAAAGTAAATTTTATAGAAAGGGGAATATAAAATAACATCCCCCAACATAAAAAATAGGAGCTTAAAAGAAGTGACATAATGAAGAGTACTTAAAAAGAAAGAGAGATGTTAGATCTCTTACGAAAATTTGGCAGCCTAACGGTGCCACTCAAAACTTCCAAAATGGATTGATGAGGGAGAATATGGTCTCTCATCACATGAACATGAAAATTACAGTATGATTAATATAAAAGAACATTCCAATAACAATAAATATGAGCTTTAAAATGAATGACATAAAAGGGTGTACTTAAAAAGAAAGAGAGGAGTAGGATCCCTTACATCGGGTCCGACTTGACTCGATCGTTCTTTAACGTCCTGAATAATAAACTTGAGTTAATTTACACTTTATTAAGAACATTTTTCTAGTTCATTATTCATTTTAGATCACTTATTGCCATGTTATAAACATTATGTAATAATTTAAGTTAATAATGTTTGTCTTGTCGATATTTGGTTCTTAAGTAGAATGTGGACTTCATACAATTACATGTTGTTCGTGTGGTCAAATGTTCATTATATCCAGAATTATATTCAGGATTTGGATATCATATATATCATATATATCCAGAATATACAAGTATTTATAATATTACATAATCATTTAGAGGTAAGAAATGAAATGCACCGTTCATGTAGACGGTAAGCCGTACGTACGCATGAACGCTACTTTCATTTCTATGTCATATTAATGGAATTAAAACTAAATGAGGGGTATGTATATTTTAATTAGAGAATTATATTCATCATTTAGATTTATCATTAATCATATATATCCATTATATACATGTACATATAATAGTACATTACATTTGGGGATAAGTAATGAAATGCACCGTTCATGGAGACGGTAAGCCGTACGTACGCATTAATGCTACTCTCATTTCTATTTCATATATTTATGGAATGGAATAATAATGATATAGAGGTATATTATAATTCCAGTATAAAATCATATATAATAACTTTAAATCCATCCTTTATACATCCCACATATGGCATTAACGAATCACATCACTTTGAGGGGGCGGTAGTCCCCACTTTCTTAAATGAAGATATCATGTTTATCCATAATGGAAACCATAATGGTAATCCAAAAACGAAAAATACAGATGCTTAAGGAAAACATAAACATATTATATATCATATATAAATATATTTTCATCTTAATGGCCACCTTTTAAGGTGTTAAAAGAATGTTGAACAATCATCATTTCGGGAGGCCGGAATTCACCATCCATGGAAACAGTATGTTCTCTAACCATTAGATGTAGGTGTGTGAAAGTGTAGCTCGAATACTTCTTATAAAAACATACTGGTATATTGATGATACTAGAGTTGTTACAAAAGAAATGAATAAAAAGAGTTTAGGGGGTTGGAGAAGCAAAATAAAACAAAAGGACTCAAGTGAAGACATTGCCTTAAAATCGGGTAACTCCCTTTGGATTGAGCTCAAAAGATTCCTTGGGAAGACTTATGCCCAAATTGAGGCTTCAAGGAGTAATATAGGGAAGTGGAGAGACAAAATGGGCAGAGTTTGGCCGAGCCAAAGTCTTTGGGAGTGTGGGTAAGGTGGTAGAGGTGGGGGCCTTTTATAAGAGGAGAGGAGGGGCACTCTTGTAAAGTTACAAAATGTTAGTTGATTTTCAAAAGAGTTTCGAATTTTAAAGGTACCAAATTAATTTATTTTGAGGATAAGGTGATAAGGGTTCTAAATACACTCATCCAATAGGTTTTGGACATGTGTAGCTCTTAGATATTACATTATCTTTCAATTTTATTTAAATCCATAAATAATGAGGTCATCGCTGCATCGTCATGATGTCATAAATAATTTAATTTATTTAAGGTATAAAAATTATAAAAAAAATACTATGATTTATGAAATATTTTTATCTTTTCAATGAATATTTATATTCAAAAATCGGATTTTTATAACCCCATGTAATAATTGTTTTAGTAAAACATGTCATGTTTGTCTCATTTTTTACTTTAACTTTAAATAAAAAGATATTAATGTCATTTACCAACCAAAGTGGCCTCATGGGGACCCCAAGTTGACCCATGGGTTGTATTGGTCATCCATGACACATCCAATGAGGTTAGGACATGTTTCAAGTTTATTTCATGTTATTAAAACATTATTTTTTACCTTAAACTACACTAATTACCTCTAATTGCGATTAAAAACTTAATAAGTTACTATTCACCAAAAAATTATTTTTATCCCATTGAACCACATTTTACTTATTATTGACAACCATGTATGTCTGATTTTTGAAATTCAAAAAACAAATTGGAAAAATTTCATATAAACGGAAAAATCTGTTTTTATAAGTACCACTTAGTGGTTTCACTATTCATCAAAAATTGATGTTATTCAGAAAAATCCCAAAAATTCACCCTAAAATATATTTGATATTCTGAATTCAAAAATGAAGTCTATTTTACAAAATTCAAAACATATAGGTCACATTAATTAATTTAATAATTAATTCCCGCTGTCAGAGAAAATAGAGTGTATTTATGAAATAATAAGTATCAAAAGATTGACACTAGTTTAAGTATGATTTCAAAGTGAAATTAATTACAACGAACACTATTGGATTTAATGGTAAATATATATTCTAATTTCACTTTAAAACCAATTCAAAATATAATCTAATCATATAAATAAATTAGATTAAAAAGTGGTTTTGAATTAAAATACAACATTTTACACTATTGATTAAAAAAATGAACTTTATCGAAAAGATACCAAAAATTTACACAAAGTAAATATTGATGTCCCAATTCTTAAGAAGAGTTTTATTTGGTCCAATAGAATGTATAAGAGTGAACAAAACTATATTTAATGAGGGTTCTCCATCAAAAGGCGATAAGTGAACCTTTAGTGAAAACTAGGGCATATACGCCTAAAATTGAATTCCTTCCGTATTTTATGCCTTTATCTTTTATTGGATAAATGTAAAAACATTTAGAAACACATATAATCATATTTTAGTTATTTCTATCCATTCCCGCCAATACAACGGCTACATGTTAACTACCATTTAAAATAATATTATTTTATTATTAGAGTGCAACGTAAGATTCCCATGAAACTCGTTGTTGCGTGTTGGATACGCCATCGAGCATAGCATCACCTTTAAAGTCATATTAATATTTTATTCAAAAATATGGATAAATATGAAAATTTCATATTCTTTATTTACCTGGGGTGTTACATCCTTCCCCCTTTTGGGAATTGCGTCCTCGCAATTTTTAAAATTGAGCTTGGAAACATTCTTGAAAGTCCCACATCGGAACAAGAGTCGGTAAAACAATCAATTTAAAATAATGGAAGATAAGTACAGAGGTCACCTGAGTTAACCCATACTAGGATTCCATGTAGAAAAACATGGACATGGAAGAAAAATCAAAGGGTCATGTTCTTGAGGGAGAGTGATAGTAAACATGTCTAGGAGAATGTTAACCATAAGAAAATCACAAACTTGTGATGGGTTAAACGGTATTCGATTCTCCAGTAGGAAATGTTAATAGACAACATTTTTGTTTTACGTTACTTTTTATTGAAGAATTTATTCATAAGGAAACATAATCACTTATCATGTTGACTTTCAAATTTTACTAGATTCCTTAATCAGACTCATAGTTTTTCCAAAAGACGAGTATTTAGGGAGACTTGTTCCCATTAAGAGTACTATAATAAACTTCTAGAGAATCACCTAATCCATCAAAGAGAACTATATACTTCCCATGTCCTTAGGCTTTAACCAAAACCAAAACCAAAAAGGTTAGTACAAGGTCAGATAATCCAGAAAAGGATAACCCTTTAAAAAGAAAATCTATGCTTAATCTCCAAAATTTGTCCAACAAAACCCAATGTTTAATGAGGACCATCCGATAAACAATTTGTCCATAAAATTTTCAATGTAAACCAATCAAAGATAGAAACCGAAATATTTGAAGGATTTAGTCACATAGTCTTCTAAGTTAAATCATAACATTTATCTCCAAACAACATCAGTTGCTCCTAAAGTCTCGTATTGAAAAGTAATTAACCTAATCACATATCCTCCATGATAGGTTAATCATTTTCATAAATAACCCAAAATCAACTTACTATTAATTCATAAAATCATATAACTAAAAAGAATCAGTCAAACTAAACAGGGACTTCACGTAGTCCAGTGGTAGGAGATAAATACCAGTCGCACTTTGGTTGTGGGTTTGATTCCCCCAGCTTTGTCCGACGCGACGGGTTGTCACACGATCTATGTGTTTCCCTTTTTCCAAAAATATATAATTTTTAAATCATTCCCAAAAATGAGATAAAATCTTCAAAAATAATCATAACATATTTTAACCTCAAGTTTATCTCATGCCTTTCTTTTTCCATCATAACATATAATAACCCATAATTACCTCAAAAGTAAAGATCATATAAACTCTAACAGTTACCTTTATAATTATTACCTGAACTTCCACATCGATTGGTCATCTTGTACATGATTCATTACAGATCACACAAAGGTTCAAGTGGTTGATCATGACTCCTTGATAGTTAGTTTAGAACAACCACGAGTTTCCACATTGAATCCCACATTTTATCTAGTCTCTTAATTAGAGAACAACCACAGTTTCCATCAAACCTATTGTCACTTTAGTGCCTGCTAGATCCATCCATTCACTAAAAACTGAAATGTCAGTGTGATTATATCAACAAAACCATCATGTACTAATGAGGAAGGTAAACACTAAGATATACTTACTCATTCACATTATATAAAACAAGGAATCTTTCTGAAATCCTAACCATTATGGTAATGTCACTTATGCTTAAAGAATACCCTAACCTCTAAAGTTATCCTAACAGACCTTTGATACCAACTATAAGGCCCCACCCTTAAACCTTACTTAAGCTTGAGTTATTACAATATTAAACATTGAGGATATTTTTAGGTTTATATTATTATAGAATTAGATCATGAAACATGCATTACATTCCACATTTAAACAAAGTGGTTACATAAAAAACAATATTCATTCTTCCCATCAACAGAAACATATTTAAAATAAAACACGGATTCCTTCTTGAATCATCCTTGACACTATCATCACATCATGTGCCTTTCCTCTGACCTATGAAAAACATTTCAAAAACATGGGATGAGCATTAAAAGCTCAGTAAGGGTTATAAAAATATGGAAAGGAAACATGAGTTCATATATACATAAGAATGAAATCATACATTACCCATAAAACTTAGTGACTTTAAGTTACCTCATCAAACCATGAATAAATCATAGAAATCATAAGACATAAAGGTAACTTGAGTCATTTATAACATTCTTATATAGGGAGTAATCCTCTTGGTTACGTTTGGAATACCCATCACTGTATATTTCCTAAATCTCTTCGGAGAAACCTTAACGTTTCACTCCTTCTCATTACCTAATGCATTGGAGACCTATATCATGCTCACCCGCCCATAGTTTATCATGGAACCACCCGTCTTCATAACAATGCCCAGGAACCATAACATAATCTTATCATATAAAACATGCATAAAGGAAACATAACATTTCCACCTTTCAATAACAAGATATCAATACAACAAATTGATAAAAAAACATTATGAAAACCATTTTCAATACCAAAATAAAATAAAAGTAAATCATGGTATTTATTTTTCTTTTAAAAAGAATGTATGGATTATAGAAGAAGCTGAAACTCAAATAATGGTCATGGAGGCGGAGAAGTCGTTGTCGCCGCATACGTACGACAAAAACATTCACTTTTGTCGTTTAGTAAAACACTTCGTATAAAAAAGATTCCTTTTTGGATAAATATAAAAGTCAAAGGGGTTTATACACCGTATAAAATATGGTTGTGTATAAAATAAAATATTCCTCAATGAAAGAAGATTGAGACGAAGTCCCATACAAAGACAGTATCCTTGGTTTAAGGATAATTCAATTACATAATTATGTGTGACAAACGAATACACCATATATAAGTGGATATTAAGTGTAAAATTATTAAAGTTCATTAACCCATATTCAAAGGATGACATATTTAATAACAACATGTTGAACCCAAAGAAATCGAAATTGGGTTAAGAAGTTCCCTTGACAGCCTAACAGCGTCACATCAAAATGAGTTGATGAGAGATAAAAAGTGTATATCATCACTTGGACATAAAATTTACATCAATAAGGATATATGAGAAAATATATAAACACAACAATATGTAAATTAAAATACCCAACAAAAGAAGTCTTTTAAAAAGAGGAGGGTGAAAGGTTCCCTTACTGACTTGGGTATCTTTCAAAACATAAACCCCATGAAAGAAGGACAATACATCATTGATGTAAATACTCATAAACGAATTTATATTACACAAAGAGTAGAATAATGTGCAGTACATACACCACTAAAAGGAAATTGTGGAAAATGTAGCATAAATCTCATGGGAATAAATGTGAGATGAAAAATCCCTTACGAAAACTCGGCAGCCTAACGACGCCACATAAAACATACAAAAATGGATTGATGAGACCAAATAGGGTATCTAATCATATTAAAATAAATATTATAGAAATATGAATATAAAATAACATCCCCCAACATAAAAAACAGGAGATTAAAAGAAGTGACATAAAGGAGAGTACTTAAAAAGAAAGAGAGAGGTTAGATCTCTTACGAAAATTCGGCAGCCTAACGGCGCCACTCAAAACTTCCAAAATGGATGGATGAGATAGAATAGGGTCTCTCATCACATGAAAATGAAAATTACAGTAAGATTAATATAAAAGAACGTAATAATAACAAGAAATATGAGCTTTAAAAGTAATGACATAAAAGAGTGTACTTAAAAAGAAAGAGAGGAGTAGGATCCCTTACCTCGGGTCCGACTTGACTCGATCATTCTTTAACGTCCTGAAAAATAAACTTGAGTAAATTTCCACATTATTAAGAACCTTTTTCTAGTTCATTGTTACTATTAGATCACTTATTTTCATGTTATAAACATTATGTAATCATTTATGTTAATAATGTTTGTTTTATCGATATTTGGTTCTTTAGTCGAAAGTGGACTTCTTACAATTACATGTTGTTCGTGTGGTCAAATGTTCATTATATCCAGAATTATATTCATGATTTGGATATCATATATATCATATATATCCATAATATACATGTATTTATAATATTACATAATCATTTAGAGGTAAGAAATGAAATTCACTGTTCATGGAGACGGTATGCCGTACGTACGCATGAACGCTACATTCATTTCTATGTCATATTAATGGAAATAAAACTAAATGAGAGGTATGTATATTTTAATTCCAGAATTATATTCATCATTTATATGTATCATTAATCATATATATCCATTATATAAATGTACTTATAATAGTACATTACATTTGGGGATAAGAAATGAAATGCACCGTTCATGGAGACGGTAAGCCGTACGTACGCATGAACGCTACTTTCATTTCTATTTCATATTTTTATGGAATGGAATAATAATGATATATAGTTATATTATAATTACAGTATAAAATCATATATAATAACTTTAAATCCATCCTTTATACGTCCCACATATGGAATTAACGAATCACATCACTTTGAGGGGGCGGTAGTCCGCACTCCCTTAAATGAAGATATCGCGTTTACCCACAATGGAAACCATAAAGGTATGCCCAAAATGAAAAATACAGAATCTTAAGGAAAAAATAAACATATTATATATCATATATAAATATAGTGTCATCTTAATGTCCACCTTTGAAGGTGTTAAAAGAATGTTGAACAATCATCGTTTCGGGAGGCTGAAATTCGCCATCCACAGAAACAATATGTTCTTTAACCATTAGATGTAGGTGTGAGAAAGTGTAGCTCGAATACTTATTATAACAACATACTAGTATATTTATTATACTGTAGTTTTTACAAAATAAATGAATAAAAAGAGTTTAGGGGGTTGGAGAAGCAGAATAAAACGAAAGGACTCAAGTGAAGACATTACCTTAAAATCGGGTAACTCCCTTTCGTTTGAGCTCAAAAGCATCCTTGGGAAGACTTCATCCTAATGTGAGGATTCAAGGAGTATTATAGGGAAGTGGAGAGACAAAATGGGCAGAGGTTGGCCGAGCCAAAGGCTTTGGTAGTGTGGGTAAGGAGGTAGAGGTGGGGGCCTTTTATAATAGGAGAGGAGGGGCACTCTTGTAAAGTTACAAAATGTTACTTTATTTTCAAAAGTGTTTCGGATTTTAAAGGTCCCACATTGAATTATTTAATGTATAAGGTGATAAGGGTTCTAAATACACTCATCCAATAGGTTTTGGACATGTTTAGGTCTTAGATATTACATTATCTTTCCATTTTATTTAAATCGTTAAATAACGAGGTCATCGCTGCATGATCATGATGTCATAAATAATTTAATTTATTTAATGTCTAAAAATTATAAAACAAATACTATGATGTAGGAAAATTTTTTATCTTTCCAATGAAAATTTATAGTCAAAAATCGGATTTTTATAACCCCATGTAAAAAATGATTTAGTAAAACATTTCATGTTTGTCTCATTTTTACTTTAACTTTAAATAAAAAGACATTAATGTCATTTTCCAACCAAAGTGGCTTCATGGGGTCCCCAAGTTTACCCATGGGTTTTCTTGGTTGGACATGACACATCAAATTAGTTTAGTACATTTTTCATGTTCATTTCGTATTATTAAAATAATATTTTTTACCTTAAACTACACTAATTACCTCTAATCGCGATTAAAAACTTAATAACTTACTATTCACCAAAAAATTATTTTTATCCCATTGAACCACATTTTACTTTTTCATGACAACCATGTATGTAGGATTTTTGAAATTCAAAACAAAAAGATTGCAAAATTTCATTTAAACGGAAAATTCAGTTTTTATAAGTACCACTTAGTGGGTTCACTATTCATCAAAAATTGAAGTTTTTCAGAAAAATCCCAAATATTCACCCTAAGCTATGTTTGATATTCCGACTTCAAAAATGAAGTCTATTTTAAAAAATTCAAAACATATAAGTTACATTAATTAATTTAATAATTAATTCCCGCTGTCAGAGCAAATATCGTGTTTTTATGAAATAATAAGTATCAAAAGATTGACACTAGTTTAAGTCTGATTTCAGTGTGAAATTAATTCCAAAGAACACTATTGGATTTAATGGTAAAAATATATTCTAATTTCACTTTAAAAAAAATTCAAAAGATAATCTAATCATATAAATAAATTAGATTAAAAAGTGGTTTTGAATTAAAATACAACATTTTACACTATTCATTAAAAAAATGAACTTTATCAGAAAGAAACCAAAAATTTACACAAATTAAATATTGATGTACCAATTCTTAAGAAGATTTTTATTTGGTCTAATAGAATTTATATGAGTGAAAAAAACTATATTTAATGAGGGTTCTCCATCAAATGGTGATAAGTGAACCTTTAGTGAAAACTAGGTCATATACGCCTAAAATTGAATTCTTTCCGTATTTTATGCCTTTATCTTTTATTGGATAAATGTAAAAACATTTAAAAACACATATAATCGTATTTTAGTTATTTCTATCCATTCCCACCAATACAACGGCTACATGTTAACTACCATTTAAAATAATATTATTTTATTATTAGAGTACAACGTAAGATTCCCAAGAAACTCGTTGTTGCGTGTTGGGTACACCATCGAGCATAGCGTCCCCATTAAAGTCATATTAATATTTCATTCACAAATATGGATAAATATGAAAAATGTAATATTCTTTATTTACCTAGGCTGTTACAGATACCAACTATAACGACCCTCCTTTTTCAAAAATTAGCAGTTCATAACATATGTGTAATAATTAAACATTTTACAAACAGATTCCCAAAAACAATACTTGGTATAGTTCCTTTGGAAACATGGAAACATAAAACTAGTATATATGTGAGTTACATTATCTCCTAATAGTTTTCTTATAAATATCATCTTTCGTAGACCAATCAAACATAATTCATATATTCATAACCTAGTAATGGAAACTTAAAAAAGGGGTGATCTCAAATTCTCAGTAAGGGTAAACATGGGTCACTTGTATGAATAATGATGAGAATAAGGGTATGGAACATGTTCATGAAAGTATAATATCATACCCTACATATCAAAGATCATATACATGAATCATAGCATAATTATTTGAATTTAATAAGACATGAATCGAAATTATGTAAATGACAAAAGACATGAAAGCATAACATAGGATTATGACATGAAATTGTGGGAAACCATAAGCACATAATAATTTATATATTAGACAAGGTATCAATGGAAATAACATCTTGTTGAGAAATGTCCTTTACTGAATAGGTGAATCCCCATTCATACCCTATATTACTGAACTAAGAAAACCCATCTTCCATCCTAGTATTATTGAATTGAGTAAACCCTTGTTCCATCCCTGTATTATTGAACTAAGTAAACTCTGATTCCATCCTTCTAACTATAATTAGATATAAATATTTAACAAATTATTTGGAGGGAGATATAGGTCCCACCCATTACATAATGTAAAAATGCATACATGTTCCACAATATCATAAATAATCATATAAAAACACAAGAAAAGAAATGGGTATAATAAAAATGTGAACATATCGTATCCTATGGAATTATTTTTTTTATAGAATAATTTCATCATAATCATAAACTATGAAATAAATTTATTTTCAAAAGTAATATCCTCTGAAAGTGTAACGGGACTTATAAACATAATTCCCTAATAAAATAAATCATTTATAGAAAGAATATGAATGTAAAAAATGAATAATTTTACCATAAAGGCATGAGAAACACCTAGAGACTTTATCTTAGATGGGAAATACTTTTGAATTTTATTATAAAAATATTTCTTGTGGAAACTATCCTTTCTCTTAATTAAGAATGATTTTTATATTATAAATCTAATTAGAACCCTTTTTCTTCAAAAAATACTGTGATAACATATAATTTAATATTTTAAATCATTTATAAAATCCTTTTCCATGGAAAATATCTTCAAGGATCTTTTGACAACATTTTTGAAAACATGTTTTTGAATACAATGGATTTCCGACCGAAGAGAGAGACATCCATATTATGTTATATACATTATCAATAATAACATAGAGTTTAAAATATGAAACTAGAAATGATAAAATCTGGAATAAAATTGGGAGAAATAAACTTGATAATATTTTTGCGATATTTTTTTAAAAGAAGAATAAAAATAAGCAATCTCAAAAAAATTATAATATTTTCTCAATAAACTCTTATATCTTCGTTAGATGGGATCATAATACAAATGTAAGAAAAAGATATTAAATTAATCTTAATATATCATTATCAGATGGAGATTGGATATATAAAATTTAAAATGGATGTATATAAACCTCATAAAATATTTTAGTTGCCTAACAAAATGAGAGTCTTAGAGAAGGAAAATTGTGGCAAAATTGTTTTACCGATTTGGTATCTTTTGAATGACCATACGTAATAATTTTTAAAGAATTGATATGTTAATACACATAAAATTAATTATAATATACATATAATTCAATAATGGGTAGTACATAAACAACATATAAGGAATGAATGGTGATCATAACAAGAATCTCATAAAAATTATAAGATAACTGAAATTACCCTTACGTTGTGTCTTGACTCTCTCTGTACTGGTACAAGATTCATGTATCATAAATATATTTATATTATAAAAAATTTAAATAATCACATTCTTCTATATAATACCATATATTCTTTTATTATGACCTTATATTATACGAATTTTAATGTTCTTATGTTAAATATTCACTTCAAGAAATTATTCACTTTGTTCTCCACATGTGTCTTGATTTTTTATAACATTGGTCATTATAATTATATAATGAATCCAGATTTTCTAAAATGATATAAATATATTTATTGTACAGTATATATTAACTATAATAAATTATTTCATAATGATGTATGAAATGGAAAATATTATTCATTGAGACGGTAGGTCATTCGTATGCATAGACGTTGTTTCCATTTTTATTATCTTATAGAAAGAATGTATGTAAATGATATAAATATATATATATATATATTATCATTCATGTAACATTAATATATCATATATATCATAAATTTTCATTAACTCCTCCTTAATAAATTCCATGTTGTGTTTGAATAAATCACATTAATTTGACGGGGCGGTATTGCAAACTTCCTTAAACGAATTTATCATATTAACAACAAATGGAAGGTAAAAAGATATCTATTAAAAAATAAATAAGAAAGAATAAAGACTTAATATATATAATATATTACATATATAAATTTTGTTCCCATTATAATGGCCACCATGATGGGTGGTAAAGGATATGTTAACAATCATTGTTTCGTGAGGCAGTAGTTCGACGTACACAAAAATAGTTTGTAAAACATCAATTAGATGAAGTTGTTTGTAAGTGTACGTCAAACCATTTTCATGAAAAGAATAAAATTTTATGTATTATACGGATTTTATCACACAATAAGGGAATAAATATAGGGTAGGGTGGTGAATGGATATAAAGTAAATGAGCTTAAAAGAAGACATTGCCTATAAATACAGGTAATTGTTTTGGGTTTGGGTCAAAAGGTTTCATTTAATGGGTTTCTAAAAAAAGTCAGGATTCAAAGTATAAGATTGTATTATTTGGAATAAATTTGTTCAAGGTATGGACTATCTTAAGAGGCTAGAGATGTGTGAGGAATGGGTTGTGGTGGTTGCCTTTTATATGGAAGGAAAATGACTCACTTATAATTTTAAGAAACAAATTAGGTGTAAACATGTTATTACCAAAAAAAAGTCTTACCAAACCAACCATACTCAATAATGGAAGGTTTATTGAGAAAATATATACAAAAAATGGGTGTTTGTAAATTTTATAGTCTAGTTGGCCACTTAATTTTAAGGTTTTTTTCTTATATAAATCTTAATTTGAAATTAATCACTATGATTAATTTTAATAGCATTTAATAATCATTTTGGTCAGAAATTATCATGGTATTATTAAAAATAAAATATTAGATATAATACAATGGTTAATGTCAGATTTTGGAAATTCTAATCACATAAGTGGAAAAATTAAAATTAGTGATAATCCCGCAGACTGGCTAAAATAGCAGTGTTTTTATGTAGGATAAGGATCAAATGTTTGTTAAGATTTTACATTTTTTGAAATGTGAAATATATATTACAATATAAAATTTTATATATATTTAATATTCATCTAATGTGACCTTAAAACATATTTATAATATTATTTAGCATAATAATTAACTATAAAAGGTCATTTTTAATGAAAAACATTATTTTTCTATATTCTTCAAAAAATAAAGTTTCTCAAGAAAATTCCAAAAATCCCCCCAACATAATTTAGACATTTGGAATTTAAAAATGAAATTTATTTTATAAAATTAAATATATAAATGTGTGTAAAATTTATTCCATTATTATAAGTAGTAAAATCAAGAAACTTTTTGAAACATAAAATGGAATTTACCAAAAATCATATATTTTATTATCAATATAATTTATATAAATTAAAAAATTTTAATAAATATTTGAAAAGTAGTTACTACTATTCATAATACATATTATAGCCACTACACTGTAATTATATTTTTTAAATTAATACAACAATAAAAATTTACATTTCATAGATACTCACTATTGCATGTATCATACCCCTACGCAATGTTGCATGCGTCCTATATCAAACTAGTTTTGCATGGAGCATATTCCAAGTAGGTGTTGAATGTAACTTACACAGAGTCAATTCTGTGTGAATGGAATCATTAACTTAGTAAATTTGATTTTATAAATAATTTTATAAATTTATTAGAAAAACACATGTCCATATAAACTTGGCGTGATACGGTTCATTAATTAATTCAATAAAAGCTGTAGACCATGAAATATCATAAGTTTCTTGAGAGGTGATGGTTTTCTAAATTATCGTTAAAACATTATCTATTTAAGATTATCATTTTAACATTCAAATAAACTAAATTATGGTCATAATTTATATGATAATGCAAAAGGTAAATAATAGTTCTTGCAATAATACTGTATATTGAGTCCTGGAAGAGTAAAATACTAAGAAACTATACTAAAAATGACAAGAATAATCACCCAAAAGATCATCTAGAGAGACATATGATCTATGTTCCATTCATCATTTCCATGAGGAATATTATAAATTAATTAAAATATTAATTCAACTAATTCGATGTTAAAAACAGCCAAATTAATACCTATATAGTTACGGAATCTAATCGAAAAGAAAAAACTCACCAAATAACAAGACATTACAAAAACTGTAACTACAAAATACCATTATTTAAAAAATATTCAAAAAATCATATTATAAAAAACAATTAATTTCAATAAAATTCCCCTTACATAGAAAAATAGATAGAATCCATTACGAAACCCTACTAAAATTAAAAATTTAATCCATCACCATCAAATAATTCTAATTATTTAGAAATTGTTCTATTTTATTTTAATACACTTATTTTTTTAATTAAAAACATACTAATTTAAACATAATCATCATGAGGGTTACAATTCACTAAAAATAAACCATTAAACCAACTATAATAAAAATTCCATGAAATTAATTTTTATAATAACATACAAAAATTCTTTTGAAATAGAAAAATATCATAAAATTCTATATCCATATAATCAGTATTTTAAAAATTCCAAACAACATATCCACATCAAAAATCAATATTCAACCCATAAAATTTAAATTATATCAACATTTGGGGAAATTATGGATCCAAAGTGTATGAATCAATAAATCATTGATGGATTCACAACTATACATATTTTGGCACAATTTTTTGAAAGAAAATGTTCTGACTCTATGAAAGTTATTGAGAGAATCTCATATCCACTCACACATGCCCCATATGGTGTAACAGATCTTATGATCTAATAAATATACTATTTTTGTTCCTCTTTATTCTCCCAAAAGAACTCACCCCTGCAAATTATTTCATATAACTCAATTGGAATAAAAAACAATAATTTTAGATCAAAGCAAATTAAAAAAACAATAATGATAGAATAATTCAAGGATCAAATCCCAACGACCAATGAAGAGTAATGTTTCATCATAAAAGATGTTGATCAAAGACATAATCATAACTTACCTAATATGTTACAATAATCTTATATTCCCACTACCAATTCAGTACCAAATATAAATAATTAAATAAAATATGATTATGTAATTAACTAACTACTTCAATTGGTTACATATCATGGATCACAGCACTAAAAATCTCGAAGCATGTCCTTAATGACCACAGTTGGGGGGACAACACCATGATATCATGTTATATAAATGTTTGAATAGTTTCACCCTAGAATAATTTTAATAAATATGTTAAGTCAAGGTAATAACATTTTATGGTTTTCCATTACATTAGACTACCATTTATATAATATTTAAAAAATTAAATAATAAATCCCTCAAAATAAGGCCTAAGTAATGCTAAACATCAAAAAATAAAATAAAAATAGATACATGAATCCTAAAATTAAATAATAGAAACTAATAGAAAATAATTTGAAATTATATACACAATAATATCCTAAATTCAAATTATTTAATAAAATTTCAACTTAAAGAATATGTTGATACATAAACATCCAATAATTAAATAAATAACCTTGGCCACTACTTGATGATATCCATCTGACCCACAACTAGTCTCCATATCCCAACATAAATAAATGTACTATATAAATGATAAAATATCAATTATATCACACCACTCACCATTAGACCAAATGATATTAAAAAACACACTTATATTTGTGTATGGACGGTATGAAAAACCAGGACTATTATAATTTCAATAAAGTGTTCATTAAGATACTAATGTAAATAATTTCACTAATAATATATTGTATTATGTTATGAAAATAGTTTTTTCAAAATAAAATGTCTTAATGTAATACATTTATCATATATTTAACCTCATGCATAATCATAAATTAGATTTTTTTTAAAATACAATTTGACAAAAAATAATGATTTCAAACATGAAATGATTCAGAAAATTTATTTTCAAACCCCATTCAAGATCACATTTTTAGAACCCTTGGGATTTAGTCCCACTTTTATGAATTCATAAAATTTAAAACCTTCAATTTTATACTTTTAACTGTATTAAAAAAATAAAAAAATTATTCTTTGAAAAACTTCCATCCAAAACTATTACAAATAATAAGAAAAGAAAAATGACCATAAAAACATGTAAGAAAAAAAATCAAATGTGAACCATTAGATAAATGAATAACAATAAAAGTAATAAATATTAAACAAGAGGATTCATAAGATTAATATTATTATAATGGTATAAAACATGTATGTTATGGGAATCCAAAAAATATAATTACCGACAAGTGAACCACAAATCATTGGAAACTACCAACAGCCAAAATTGAGACGTCTATGACCTATATCAATGGATCTAAATATTATAATTATGTTTTATTCCAAATAAAAATTGACACATAAATAAATCAAATTAAGGTAACTCACATGTAAAGGGAATAACCTACATATATTGAATGTTATCCTTGAAAAAACCAAGTAGTGTGAAAATATATATCTCAAACTGAGTTCCATAAGGTTCCAATAAAACATATCAATGTGTAATGACCAAAAAATTATGTTATTTTATATTCACATAAATCAATACTAAAACATAAAATAATCCTTTTCTATCCACCAACACCCTTCTAATAAGAATTCCCATTCAAAAACCCATATGAATCATAATAGTAATAGAATTAATTCTATAGAGTGAATAGTCTATATAATACATAAAACAATTAAGAGGAATAAACCCATTGATAAAAAAAATGAATAAAATACATTTTATTTATAAAAACTCAAAAAATTGATTGAAAACTAAATGGAATTCCAAGTACCCACCATCCATTTTAGTGAATATAAGGATAAATACTTTGAAATTTTTTTTATCACTTACGATTCCATTGAAAACAATTACATCTCATTAATATAATATGAAAACATTAAAACATAGGTCATAATCATTAGAAACAATAATAACCACACATTTTAAAATAAATTATTGGAAAAGGCACTCATATGAATTTCCATAAATTTATAACATATATAAATGTTTCATTAAATTTTTTTATTATAAATTCATTGAAAAACTAGAATTCCATGTAGTGGAAATTATTAAAATAATTTATTACAACCTTAAAGGGTATAAAATATATTGTAAAATTTGTTTAGAATTATATTATAAATATCAATCATTACATAACATGTTATGTAAAATCATTGAACAAAATACCTACCTAAACATCAAGGAAACATCATTATTTCCATAGATAAATCTAATCACTGAATCTAAATGTCCTTAAGTATCCCTATATTTTAAACAAACTAAAGATAAGATAAAACCAACCCATATATTAGGCATCATTGAACATTATTTTTTATGGGGAAAAGGAAAAATTATGTTGTATGTAATCTTATAGAAGAGAATAAAAAAAGGTTAGAAATTAATGATTTACCATAAAAAAGTGGGATCCATAGAGAAGAAAATTAAGTCCATAAATTAAGGGATGATGTCTATTTTTCTCTCATAGGGTTTATTAATGAAATAAGTAATGGAATGGGAGCTAAATGACCTTAAAATTGAAGTGGATTATAAATAGATAATCTAATTTTAATGAATCCAGGGAGCTCACATAGTTTGGTCATATGGTTTACCAAACTATGATCTAACTATATATCTTACCCTAAAAAAGTGTTTTGATATCTCATTGTTTGGAATGATGGTTTATCAAAAAAATTTCTAAATATTCAAACACAACTGTAATAGATCTATAACCTTAACATGGTTTCCACAAAAAAGTTCCACAATCCATGATCAAGGATTGTGGAAGTCACCTCATTTGTAATATTCCTCTACACATTTTTCACTATAACTCATACATCCAGGTGATAACTGGGTACGATAATGGAAACCCAAATGTAATGATTCTCTCATGGATTCCCATTATGTGTATGATATATCCTTGTATTTTTCCTTAACCATGTGAGAAATTTATAACAGATAAATCATCATAAAAGTATGATGATCAGTTTCAAAAACATTGTATTAAATAAAATTATTTATTAATTATTCAAAATTTGATACATAAATAATACAGGTGCTTCACAATTTCAAAGATATATGGATCACATGACATAGAAGATTCATGTTGTGGTATGTGGTCCACACCTATGGAAGTGTCCAGTTATGAGTACTTGATTGTTATATAATTGGACATATGATATATTATATAGGATGGGGATGTGATATTACATGAAAGATACAAATATTACTTCATATTATCTTGATCAGGGATCTAGCTTCCAAAAACCTTGTATGTACATTGAAGATATGATGTTTAAAATATAACCATTGATGGACATGAAACTTTGAGAAGTATTGATAACCATAGGGAATAATAAAATGATGATTTTCTTAGTCACAATATTATGTTGTATATAGAGTACAACATTACAGTGTGTTCTTTGATGACGGATAATGAATCATTGGTTATAACATTGTTTCTCTTTATTTAAAACATAATCATAATATATTACATATAATATTCACTTGATACCAGAGCGATGAATTAATGGTATAGTGTCTTTGGTTCTTAGGGACATTAAATAACAACTAAAAACATGAAATACATATATTTATTAAAATATTCTTTTACATGACCACATGCATTTCTCCATACCGGGCATTTCATGGGATGACCTGATGACATGAATATAAAAAATGGTGAGCTATAATGCTCTGAAAGGGTGTAAAAATTTCATAACATGAAGCATAAAATAAATTTTAGACAATAGTAATATCAATATATCCTAAGAGAAACATGAACATAGAGGCATGATATAGTACGATTATCATAACATAGAAATGTGGCATCACCATTTAACATGATATTAGCATGAGCTAGGGCTCATTGAACATAGAGCATGAGTAAAACCTTATTGAACGTGAATTATCATGAATAAACCAAAATTGAACTTGAGGTACCATGATACTAACCATTTCCCAATTCATTGGAGTACTATCAGGGCACAACCTTGTTAACCATTTAATTTCATGCTTAAGTGTGCCACATAGATCATTCAACATGGATTCATTAAAAATCATAATTTATTCCATGAAAAAGAGATGAGGAAAAAATAAATTAATTTCCTCAATGAACAAGTACATGTTCATATGTGAGAATACCATGATAGATAAAATAGTATGTTATTCACTTACATGTTGACTATGGCATGTAAATTTTGGTGTAACTTTAGCAGTGTAACATGTCAAATAGAAATTGTAAATGGGTTTATGAGAGAAAAAGAAATAAATAATCATTTATAAATTAAATTTAATGTTAGGGGGTCATGGAACAAACTATACCAAAATATATAATTGTATTTAGATTCTTAATATAAAATAATTTCATGAATGTAAATGAGAAGAGAGATATTACTTACAGAATTCGAACATGGTAACATTTGTACATGGGAGGCATTAATGAGAGGTAAAAAGGTCAATCATCATGAAAACATAAGTAGGGTAGTATAGGGTGGTTTAGAATCATACCCCAAAATTTTCAATTTAAAATAAAATGGTATAACAACATAATGAAATTTGGATAAAAATGATAATGGAATAAATCCCCTATAGAATTTAAACATTGTCGCAAGTGTACATGGGAGGAACTAATTATTGATAAAGGGGACTCCAAAAATTAAGAAATAATTATGGGAGTATATGGGACGTGATAAATCACACCCAATCTTTTTTAATTTAAAATAATAGGGTATAAAAATATACAGAAACATGGACATAAATAAGAAAGGAAAGTGAGGACCCCCTTACATTGAAGTGTGATCCAAAGGCTTGGGAGAGGCTTGAGATACGATTATTGGGAGCTTGGGCACCTGGGAGAATAATAGGGAAATGAAGGGAAGAGTAGGGACGTTATCTAAGTGGTTTGAGTGAATAAAATAGGGATCTTTGGTGGTTTTGTATTGTTAGAGATTGATAAATTATTATTATTTATGTTTTGGACACCAAACATTAAACTAAACTAAAAAACAAACCAAACCATGCATTTTCCCATGGTTTTTGAAAAAGGGGAGTGGATAGAATTATTTATAATCCCAATGGAATACATTTTTTTTAATATTGGGCTTGATTATGTGTATGTGAGTGACAATATCAAGGAAATCATTTTAAAAGTTAACATTTTTTTAAGTCTTGGAGGGTATACTATGGCACCATAAAATTAATAAAAAAATCTAAAATCATTTTATTTTAATTGTAAAACATATATAATCCGAAAAACCTTTTTATTATATTTTATTACACCACTAATCGGTCATTATGATGTCATAAAACACTTTATATATTTAAAATGTATTTAATTTTTCCCCAAAAAATTAAATGTCCATGAAATTTAAGAAAAATTCACCACTGGATAATTTCGATGTCCTGATTCCAAAAAATTAAAATCATTTCATGTAAATAATTTTATAAATATGTTAATTTTTACTTTTAAAATAAAAACTGACATTTATCGAAAATTCATGGCTTTTGACAAGAACAATATTGAAATATTAATAAAAATTATATTTATATTCATAAAAATTAGAGGATCATTTATATTTAATAAAATATAAATATTTAATAATTATATTATATTAAAATAATATTTTATTAAAAAAATATGCTAATTCATCATAATAGATTTCTTAATTAACTAAAAATACAATTTCTGCATTAAAAACCATTTACAAATTATCAATAATGAAATGACTGTATATTATTTTAAAAAAAAATGCAAATAATCCTAGTTATAGGGTCTTGTTACATAACACCTTATAACACCCACATATGACCTAAGGGTAAGGTTTGCAATGGGGATAGACTCTTGGAGTGGCTTGTATAACATCGTTTGGGTGGTAATACCATTCAACATCCACACCCCATAGAAAGCTAAATCAATGATTAACATGTTAAAACTTGGCTTGGGATTGGTCAAGAGAGAATCCTAATTATGTTACCTTCTTTCAGAGATCCGAAAAATGGACATTGTATGGAGCAATTCTACTGGATGAGGCTATCAAATCATTTGTATAAGTAAATTGGATGTTTTAAATCCATATATTTTTACTAATCATGTAATTACAACTCAATAACCATATTCGCAATGGTAACAATTAATAATTATATTTGAAAATCCAAAAACATTAAAACATTGAAGTGAATATGTTTTATATAAATATTTTATATAATAAGACTGTTGTGTCCAAGTGAAGTGATTGCATTTGTTGTCAATAACTTGTCTTCGTGTGCCATCTGATGAAGTACATCTTGAAGATTGATGATTGAGGAAGCATGATATCAGACGATTGTAGAACTGATCCTAATGTTTCAATACTTGTATCAAGATGATACTAAGTTACAACACTTGAACAAGGAATGATGATGGAGCATCATTACATCAGACGAGTGTTGAACTGGTCTTTAAGTTCAAAGAACATGTATCAAGAGGATACAAGGTCACAACAATGTTAGAAGACCATGCATTGTCTTCACAATGCATGAGGAGATGGAAGATGATCCATCCACTACTTCTAAGTGGATGAAGTGAGCTAAAGAAGTCCATGCACTATCACCTAGTGCATGTGAATTAGAAGAAGATCCAATTGATCTCTGATTAGATCAATGAAACACTTTGAAGAATTTAAGTGATTTAGGAGTTCGGTTGAAGAAGAAGAACCTTCAAGAATTCACTCCTAAGTAATGAATATATGTTGAGGAGATTTGAGGAATTCTAATGATGAAGAGAAGGGAAGAAATAAAGAAGAAGAGTTGTGGAATTTGGCATTTTACACTTAAGTACTTTGTATACTTAGTGTATATTCAAGCAAAAAATTAGCCACCAAGGTCCAGCCTTAAGGGTTCAACCCAAGGCACATATGTGGGACTAGGTCACCACGCCCAAGGGGATCCCATGGGGCCAGCCCGAGAGGCCTCGGCCGTGTGTAAGCCGGGCCACGCAGAGGATCAGGTCCTGCGCAGCATGGGCGCCAGAGCGCGCACCCGAAGGAGCATAGTGGGCGCCAGTGGCGCGCCCGTAGGGAGCAGAGTGGGCGCAAGAGCGCGCCCGCAGAGAGAACCCGGTGCGGGGCGGCACCAGGAGGGGAAAAGTGCAACTGAAGGGAAGCCGGCAGTGCTTGGGTGATAAACCGCGGAAAAACAGCGCGCCGTTTCGATGTGGGACGCGCAATTTTTCCGCGGAGCAAATCGTGGCCATCCATCTGATCTCGCGGACGATCCGAGCCGCACATCTAATCCACCACGGCCCATCCTGATCGCGGCCGTCCATATCATTGAGCTGACGGCTCTCCACGCGTCTTCTTCCCTGCGCCATACGAAGCCACCCGCGTGCCTCCGTCGAACCAGTGACCTCCCGCATGACGGAGATGAAGCTTCCGGCCACCAATGATCATGTTGTAGCCACCTTTGTGATCGTCTCGACATAATTATCACATGCATGCATTAAAATGTTTCATGCATGCATCGAGAAAGAATTTCAAACAAGGCCGAGGCAAACAAAGTGTCGAGGCCATGGTGTTCGTGGTATGCATAGACAAGTATTAAAGAGGCCATGCATTCATTCGAGAATGCATGCACGTGGATAAAGGAGAAGGAGAGGAAGTCCGCGTTGTGCAGAGAGAAAGAACGAGATTCTCAGCCCGCGTTTGAAGTTTTCAAAACGCCACTTTTATCGGGCATTCATATGTTGAATTCCGCGGAATCCATTTGCTCTCCTCTGCCTATAAAAATGAGGCCGAGCCCTCGAGGAGTGTTGCTGAAAAAATTTGTGATCCGCGAGAGCCTTCTGCCTCACGAAGAAAGAGCCACCGCGCAACTACCTTGCGCGGCTGTTGTTCTCGGTGCCACCCAAGGCCCGAAAGTGACCCCCTGCGCGCTATCCTTTGCGCAACAGGAAGGAGGGTGAGCAGCGCGAACTTGCACGCCCCCTCGGTGCACCGCGGCCCCCTGCGCGGTAAGCACTTGCGCGGCAGTTGTGAAGGAAGAGGTTGGCCGCACCCTTGCACGGCCCATGCACCCATTGTGCTTGCGCGGCTCTTGAAGAACAGTGGAGTTCACACTTTGAGTGTGTGTGTGCAAATGGAGTAAGAGGACCCTACGGGTTATTTGCATTCAAGAGAACCCGAGGTCGTAGCCTTTGTGTGTGAAATGAAGGAAGAACGCCGTAGGCTTGCATGAGTGTGCTTAGAAAGTGAGGAGGCTTGCACCTTGTGTGCAAAGTGAAGAACACACCTTGAGTGTGTGTGAAGTGAAGATCCCGAGGCTTGTGAGTGTGGAAAGATAGGAAGAGGCCGAGGTTCAGCTTGTACCCATTTGAGTACATTCAAAATGAGTTGTGTATGTGTGCACAAGTGAAAAAGAGTGACAAACCATAAGAAGAAGAGGAGTACACACTTATGTGTGTGAATGCAAAAGAACTGATCATTCTAAGTGATTGGTTTTTGGTGAGCAAGACCAACGAGATATTTTGAAGACTGTTGAAGCTACATGAAGTTTTGAACAACACCTTTGAAGAAGTGAAGTGGAGCCATGATGAAGATGATGCTGTGGAGTTGGGGGGTTTAACCAACTTATAATTGGGGGGTATAACCAATTACTGTGTAATCATCTTTTGGCATAGTGAAGAATCCGTGTTGGGGGGTGTAACCAACACGGCAAGGAGTAGGTCTTTGTACCGAACCTTGTAAATCTCTGTGTTCTGTGCTCTCATTATTACTGCACCACTAAAAGAGTAGATCTAGGCTTTAACCAGCTGCTGAGGTTGAATTGATAATCCAAAGGGAACAATTCATAAAAAGAAAAAGTTATCACTGATTCACCCCTCCCCTCTCAGTGATCACAACCGATCCAGGCATTTCAAGTGGTATTAGAGGAAGGTTCCCTCTGTTAGGATCTACTTATGAGAAAATGGACAATCTAAATTTTGTTAATAGTAGGGTTGTCCCTACATTCGATGGAAAGAATTATCACAGCTGGAAAAATCGGATGTTGCCCTACCTTCTATCTCTCGGCCTTGACGTTAGAAATGCAGCCTTATTTGGATTCCCTCCTCATGATGATGAAGCTGCTATGTCACCTGCTAAGAAAAGAAATATGGAAGTTGATGGTAAAGCTCAAAATGCCATTCATATGTCTCTCTCAGAAAAGGATTACACAAAAGTCATGGGACTCAAGAATGACAAAGAAATTTGGGACAAATTGGAGAGTAGTTATGAAGGCAACATGAAAGTCAAGGAATCTAAATTACAAATTTGGAGAAGTCGGTTTGAAGATATTAAGATGGGAGAAGAAGAAAGTATTGATGATTATTTTACAAGAGTCAATGAAATTGTCAGTAACATTCGAGGCTTTGGAGAAAAGTTGGAGGACTCAACTATTGTTAAAAAACTAATGAGAAACATTCCGGACAGGTTTGATCCCAAAGTCTCTGCACTAGAAGACAGAGATGATCTCTCTCTTGATGAACTTCACAACATTCTCATTACATATGAAATGAGGAAGATTCCAGTATTCAAAAAGAAGATCAAGGATGAGATGGCTTTCGAGGCCATGAGACAACTCAAGATAAAAGATAACGAAGTCCTAGAATCAAGTGATTCTGACAATGAAGAAAAGGATGAAGATCACAACACGATTATTTCTATTTTTTCTAAAAGGATTGGAAAAACTAAATTCAGGGGAAAAGGGAAATCACCATCGAGATGTTTCAATTGCAATAACATCGGACACTTTGCTGTTAACTGTCCTAAGAAAAGATCTAGTACTCCGGAAGTTGAAGAATATAAGTCACAAAATAAGAAATGGAGTAGATACCCAAGAGAAAGAAACAGATCTGGTGCAAGAAAGAAAAGGTTTGTTCCAGGTGAAAGAAGAAGCTATGTTAGCAGAGAGGAAGAATCAGACTTCACTTCAGCCAGTCAATCAGAAGAAGAAACGAATTTTATGGCTCATGTGGAAAAAGGGTTTGACACATGCAGCAGTGAAGATGATGAAAATGAACAAATAGAGCTCGAACACATGTTGAAAGATGAACTAGTGGCTTGCCTTGAACAGAACACTAAACTCAAGAAAGAGAAGAGATTGTTACAAAAGGAAACCAAAAGGATGACTGAGGAGTTGGAAGAATGTATGAAGAAAGAGACAATGTACATTGATGAAATCAAGAGACACAAACTGAAGATAGCTGAGCTGGATAAGATAGCAAAAGATATTGAGGAGAAACTTCACCTCAAAGAAGAAGAAAAATCAGTAACACAGTCCAAGTGGGTTGAAGCACAAAATAACTTGAAAAATATGAGAGAAGACTTTAACAAGGCTGTTGAGGTCAAGGCAGAATCATCTCACACTGGTGCTCAGAGGCAAGTCGACTCACCACTCAGTAAATCTCAATTTACATCTGTTATTTCTAACTATGCAGGTTCAAAGATAAAATTGAGACAAACATGTCATAAACAAACCTGTTCAAAATCATCTTCAGTGGAAGAAATGAAATCCTCAGGAAGGACTACTCAAATCTTGGACAGGAAATTACAACATGACTCTTATCAGCGGAAAAGGTCAAAGTTTAGAGGCTACTGCTGGTGTTGTGGTGTGTTTGGTCATAAGGCCTATGCATGCTGGTATAACATGTCTCTTCCAAGAATGAGGCATGAGTCAAGGGGGAGACATCCTGAAACCCAGAG
Source organism: Viscum album (assembly GCA_963277665.1). NCBI lineage: Eukaryota > Viridiplantae > Streptophyta > Magnoliopsida > Santalales > Viscaceae > Viscum > Viscum album. The sequence continues at coordinate 1,795,246,280 of OY728163.1, read as the reverse complement.
TGTTGTGCAGAAAATATCAAAACATCCAATTCAGAACACATTTGACTGCCTAAGTGAAGCTTGTGGAAGATGTGACCAACAAGGTCCTAGAGCTGATAAATGTATTACTAATCTTCCCGAAAAAAAGTCAAAGACATGAAAGGGAAAGGCATTCAGGAAACCAATGAAGAAATCACATGCTTTGCTGAAGTTGCTCCAAAATCCAGCAGCAGAAACAAGTCATGGATTCTTGATAGTGGATGCTCATCACACATGACTGGTGATATAAAAATTCTAAACAACATAGAAAGTCATGAAGGAGGAACTGTGGTGGCTGGAAATAATTGTTCTCTAAAAATCAAGGGAGTTGGAAAGGCACTGGTTGAAACAACAAATCTAAAATCCAATGATGTGTTATTTGCCGAAGGATTGAAACACAACCTGCTGAGTGTAAGTAAGTTATGTGATGATGGTCATGAAGTACTGTTCAAGAAAGATTCATGCATCATCAAGAGCTCAAAGGATGGACAGATCATCACTCAAGGAAGAAGAACCACTGGAAACCTATTTAAAATTGAGATCAAATCTGAATACACCAGTGATGAAGAGGAAGGTAATAAAAGTGGAAGGACATACAACCAATTGAAGAAACATACTGACACAGAAAATGTCCTGGGTGAACCACACTCCTCAGAAAGAACTAGAAGAATGTTGTGATTGGAAGATCAGAGTGCACGGGTTTCTCAAGTTGAACCTCATACAGTGGCTGAAGCAGTTGAACAATGGATACAAGCTATGCCTACAGAAAAAGTTGTTGAGCTAAGGCTGAATCTTCATGTTCATCCTTCTCCTCTAACTTGAGTAATAAGAAGGTCCCTCCTTATTCCCTAAATTTTTGTATTCTTGTACTGACATGCAGGGAATTGAAGGAGATGAGTGCATCCCCTGAGGGGGAGCATTGGTAGTTAAAGATGTGCAGGTTCCAGAAGCTCTATATTCTGAGTATGGTTTCCATTCATCCCTTTGCATTTGTTGGCCAATAAGGGGGAGAAATCATCAGGCACACGACATTCTCTAAGTGTGCTTAGGAGTATTGACAACCAAATACAAAGGGGGAGACTGTTGTTCCCAAGTGAAGTGATTGCATTTGTTGTCAATAACTTGTCTTCGTGTGCCATCTGATGAAGTACATCTTGAAGATTGATGATTGAGGAAGCATGATATCAGACGATTGTAGAACTGATCCTAATGTTTCAATACTTGTATCAAGATGATACTAAGTTACAACACTTGAACAATGAATGATGATGGAGCATCATTACATCAGACGATTGTTGAACTGGTCTTTAAGTTCAAAGAACTTGTATCAAGAGGATACAATGTCACAACAATGTTAGAAGACCATGCATTGTCTTCACAATGCATGAGGAGATGGAAGATGATCCATCCACTACTTCTAAGTGGATGAAGTGAGCTAAAGAAGTCCATGCACTATCACCTAGTGCATGTGAATTAGAAGAAGATCCAATTGATCTCTGATTAGATCAATGAAACACTTTTAAGAATTTATGTGATTCAGGAGTTCGGTTGAAGAAGAAGAACCTTCAAGAATTCACTCCTAAGTAATGAATATATGTTGAGGAGATTTGAGGAATTCTAATGAAGAAGAGAAGGGAAGAAATAAAGAAGAAGAGTTGTGGCATTTGGCATTTTACACTTAAGTACTTTGTATACATAGTGTATATTCAAGCAAAAAATTAGCCACCAAGGGCCAGCCTTAAGGGTTCAACCCAAGGCACATATGTGGGACTAGGTCACCACGCCCAAGGGGGTCCCATGGGGCCAGCCCGAGAGGCCGCGGCCGTGTGTAAGCCGGGCCACGCAGGGGATCAGGTCCAGCGCAGTATGGGCGCCAGAGCGCGCACCCGAAGGAGCATAGTGGGCGCCAGTGGCGCGCCCGCAGGGAGCAGAGTGGGCGCAAGAGCGCGCCCACAGAGAGAACCCGGTGCGGGGCGGCACCGGGAGGGGAAAAGTGCAACTGAAGGGAAGCCGGCAGCGCTTGGGTGATAAACCGCGGAAAAACAGCGCGCCGTTTCGATGTGGGACGCGCAATTTTTCCACGGAGCAAATCGTGGCCATCTATCTGATCTCGCGGACGATCCGAGCCGCACATCTAATCCACCGCGGCCCATCCTGATCGCGGCCGTCCAAATCTTTTATCTGACGGCTATCCGCGCGTCTTCTTCCCCGCGCCATACGAAGCCACCCGCGTGCCTCCGTCGAACCAGTGACCTCCCGCACGACGGAGATGAAGCTTCCGGCCACCAATGATCATGTTGTAGCCACCTTTGTGATCGTCTTGACATAATGATCACATGCATGCATTAAAATGTTGCATTCATGCATCGAGAAAGAATTTTGAACAAGGCCAAGGCAAACAAAGTGCCGAGGCCATGGTGTTCGTGGTATGCATAGACAAGTATTAAAGAGGCCATGCATTCGTTCGAGAATGCATGCACGTGGATAAAGGAGAAGGAGAGGAAGTCCGCGTTGTGCAGAGAGAAAGAACGAGATTCTCGGCCCGCATTTGAAGTTTTCAAAACGCCACTTTTATCGGGCATTCATATGTTGAATTCCGCGGAATCCATTTTCTCTCCTCTGCCTATAAAAATGAGGCCGAGCCCTCGAGGAGTGTTGCTGAAAAACTTTGTGATCCGCGAGAGCCTTCTTCCTCGCGAAGAAAGAGCCACCGCGCAACTACCTTGCGCGGCTGTTGTTCTCGGTGCCACCCGAGGACCGAAAGTGACCCCCTGCGCGCTATCCTTTGCGCGACAGGAAGGAGGGTGAGCAGCGCGAACTTGCGCGCCCCCTCGGTGCACCGCGGCCCCCTGCGCGGTAAGCACTTGCGCGGAAATTGTGAAGGAAGAGGTTGGCCGCACCCTTGCACGGCCCTTGCACCCATTGTTCTTGCGCGACTCTTGAAGAACAGTGGAGTTCACACTTTGAGTGTGTGTGTGCAAATGGAGTAAGAGGACCCTACGGGTTATTTTCATTCAAGAGAACCCGAGGTCGTAGCCTTTGTGTGTGCAATGAAGGAAGAAGGCCGTAGGCTTGCATGAGTGTGCTTAGCAAGTGAGGAGGCTTGCACCTTGTGTGCAAAGTGAAGAACACACCTTGAGTGTGTGTGAAGTGAAGAGCCCGAGGCTTGTGAGTGTGCAAAGAAAGGAAGAGGCCGAGGTTCGGCTTGTACCCATTTGAGTACATTCAAAATGAGTTGTGTATGTGTGCACAAGTGAAAAAGAGTGAAAAACCATAAGAAGAAGAGGAGTACACACTTAAGTGTGTGAATGAAAAAGAACTGATCATTCTAAGTGATTGGTTTTTGGTGAGCAAGACCAACGAGATCTTTTGAAGACTGTTGAAGCTACTTGAAGTTTTGAACAACACCTTTGAAGAAGTGAAGTGGAGCCATGATGAAGATGATGCTGCGGAGTTGGGGGGTTTAACCAACTTGTAATTGGGGGGTATAACCAATTATTGTGTAATCATCTTTTGGCATAGTGAAGAATCCGTGTTGGGGGGGTGTAACCAACACGGCAAGGAGTAGGTCTTTGTACCGAACCTTGTAAATCTCTGTGTTCCGTGCTCTCATTATTACTGCACCAATAAAAGAGTAGATCTAGGCTTTAACCAGCTGTAGAGTTTGAATTGATAATCCAAAGGGAACAATTCATAAAAAGAAAAAGTTATCACTGATTCACCCCTCCCCTCTCAGTGATCACAACCGATCCAGGCATTTCAAAGACATTTAAATAGATCCAGAGTAATTTACAATAATAACTATTTGGGTCATTAAAATATCCCCCCTTAAAATATTTCACACTCAAAATTTCCTTTTCCAAAAATAATACAGATGCGGGTAACCTTCCTTCACCACTTCTTCTAATTCACGCGTTTTTTCTTCAAACTTGTGGTTTCTCCACAACACCTTGAGGAGGGGCATTATCTTATTTCGTAGAACTTTTTTCTCTATGATCTAAGATCTTCCCTAGCTTATATTCATTGGATATGTCATTCAACAATGGTACAACATTTTATTTAGTACATGTTATGGTTCATGTATTTATGTACCCATGAGTGATACATGGAATACATCATGTTCTTGCAATAGGTTCAGTTGGAGTGCTAGTTGACATGACACTGATCCAATGTGATCAGGGATCTCAAAAGGGATCATGTACTGTGGACTATGATTTCCCTTCTTCTCAAATATTTTTAACTATCTTCCATGGTAAAATTCTTAGGAATACCATGTCTCTGACATCAAAATATAGTTTATGTCGATGATTATCAATATAACACTTTTTTTGACTCTAAGAAGATTTAATGTGTTGTTGGATTGTTTTAACCTTATCCACAATTTCATCAACCATTTCTTGACCTAGGTGTTTTCTCACCCCAACATCATCCCAAAATACCTGTGTTCTCCACCACATCCCATAAATGGCATCATATAAAGCCATTTATTTCATTATTGGAAACTGATATTTTTAAGGAACTCAACCTGAGGAAGATGTTGATCTCATCCAACTCTGTAGTCAATTTCTCATGATCTCCACATGTACGCATGTGTTTGGTTAGTCCACTCATATTTTCTATCTATTTGATAGTGATAAGACATAATTAGGTTCAACTCATTATTCAGAGCAATTTGAATAATGTTCCAGAATTTAGTGGTGAATCTTGGATCTCTATCTGATTCAATAGATAGTGGAACTCAATGAATCCTTGCCACTTCCCTGATATATGTTCGTGAAAGTGGATACAATGAAAAATCCTCTCAAATTTAAATGAACTATGTATTATTTATAATATGATTCACAATAACCAAGATAACATTGTTTTTTTCGTGTCTTCGGATGTTTGGTGGAAAATTACATGGTTATTTTCTCCCACTTCCATGTTGTATGTGTAATGGTTTCATCATTCCCTTAAAATTTTTCCTCTAATACTTTGCATATTGACATACTAGACACTTTGATGTATACTCAGGGATCTGCTTCTTCATGTTATCCCACATATAATTCTCCTTGATATCTTCATACATCCTCATGTTTCCAAGATGAATAGATAAATTCGAACTATGGGCATCATCCAAAATATCATTTGTTAAATCCAAATTTTATGGTAGATGTATTCTTGTCCCAAATATCAAAATTCCTTATTAATTAACATTGAAATCTGAAGATTCATATTTTATGATAGTTTTTAATTTCTTCTCAATTCCCACATAATCCTTTTGAGCATCCATCATCCATTCCAAAAGAGATGGTTGTGAAGTATTTTGTGAAAGGTTTAATGTTGTTCCCTTACTTATGATTCACATGTCCATAATAATTAATAAATTGAAAAATGGAACCTTTTAAATTCTCACCATTGATAGTATCGATGGGTCCTTTCTACTTAGATCATCCACCACCTTGTTCGCATTTCCATGGCAGTAATGGATTGAGAATTCATAGCCTTTTATCTGCTCTAACCATCTTTGTCGGTGCATGTTCTGAACATTCTATATGAATATATAATTGTGCCTTTGTGATCCATATATATTTCTCACTTTTCAAAAATGAGGTAATGATGCAATATTTTTAATGTAGTAATTACTATAGACAACTCTAGATAACATGTTGGATTGTTTTTCTCATGAACTTTCAATTTTCTTTTAAGTGTATGTAATGAATTTTTCATTTTTCATCAACACAAATCTCAGAACCTTCCTTGAACAATCACTTAATACCATAAAAGGTTCACCAATTGTGGGTATTGTAAGAACATGTTCAATGATAAGCCTACTTTTCAACTCCATGAATATATCTTCACATCTGTCACTCAATCCAAAAATTACACCCTTCCAAGTTAGCTTGGTAATTGGATTTGAAAATCGTTAGAAATTCTCACAAATCAGAAATAATATACAGCTAACCCCAGGAACCTAACGATATATATTACCATTTTGGACCATTACCATCATTTATTCACCGCTATCATAGAGTAATCCATTGATATCCAATTTATTGTGATGATATTTCCTATGAATGATACCTCCTTCAAACAGAACTCTCAATACTATACATTGTATAGATATTATCCTTTCTCAATGTCTCATGGACTATATGTAGATTCTCCCAATTTTCCTCCTTGGTTTTAGAGTATATTAGAATATTGTATATAATGACTATGACAAATTTGTTATGGTAATATCTGAAGAGTCTATTCATTATGATCATGATGATAATTGGAGTGTTAGTGAGATTGAAATACATTTCTATGAATTCATAGTACCTGCATCTTGTACGGAAAGCAGTCTTGGAGATATCATCCTTCTTCACCCTTGGTAATATCCTGAATGAATATATCCCTTAGAGAAGTATTCTTCCCAATGAATATGATCTAAGAAGTAATAATTCCATGGTAGTGGATACTTGTTCTTTATCATGATTTTTTTATCTCATGATAATCAATGTAAAGGCGCATTGACCAATCATTCTTTATGATGAATAGGACTGGTGTACCACATGGTGAAGCAATGGGGAGTATAAACCCTTTATCCAGATTCTCTTGTAGTTGTTTCTTTAGATCCTTAATCTTCATAACATCTGTTCTATATATATTCATGGATATTGGTAATGACATAGGTATTAGATCAATTGATAATTCAACATCTCTTATAGGAGGAAGACCAGGAAATTCCTTGAAATGAACTTTAGTGAATTCCCGAAAGATAAGAATGTCTCCATGTATGGTTTCTTCTTTAGAATCAATCATTTAATAAAGATTCATGTGCTCACAGGGCAAGAATATCCACATTTTAGATGATGGTTCTAACGAAGAATCATCCTCCTCCCTAAAATTGTAAAAAATCTGGCGTTAATTCGCCATATGAAGAGTGATTTCCCTATCACCGAAATTTATGTTGTATTTATATAATGAAACCCAATCCCGGGCCTGATTTACATTAAATTCCACCAGATGGAGTATGAAGAGGTTCGTAGGGATGTTCAATAAATAAATTATGATAGGGTAGGAGTTATATTCATGGGATGCAATTATTTCCACATTTTTCATTCTCACTAACATCTTTACTTCCATGATTTGTGGTGGGTTTGGGATTGTTCTACTAAACTTTAAAGATATAAAAGAATCCATAGAACTCGAATCAAAATGTACATTCTCTATTATGGAATTAATAAATAGCATAAATCTCACCACTTTTTTGACATGATTCACTTCAGTGGTAGTGTTTGTTAATCTTGCACTTCCTACATAGGAGGTTTTTTGTTGCCTCCAAAAACCCTTTTCTTAGAAAACTTGATTGCAAATTTCCATAGTTCCTTGTTGATGATGAAATTAAGAACTTCTTGAGGTTCGAACAGAGTGTTCCACTCCTCTATCATAGCCACAAGATTTTATTGTTAGCTGTTAGTGGCTAGGTTCCCTTTTCTTCCACAAAAAGCATTTCTTCATCCCCTTCATGAAATTTATGGGGTGGTTCATTCTGCACCATTGGCAAGTGGGTTGCTGGATTTTCATTACACCATTGGATTTATCCATTAGACCTCCAGAATTAAATTACACCTTACGCTACATATCCCTTGATACCCATGAGATTTTATGATATCCATTTTCTCTTTAAGGGGACATCATACAATTTACTCATAGCTCTTGGAGTCAAAAATAACTATGTCTTTCTATATTCAAGGATTTAGAACACTAATGAACTGGTCAACCATGAATTCAGGAGTAACGACAAAGCATGTGGCGTATTGTGCAATCCTTTGTATGTTTTCCTCATATGCTCCAATTGATTAGTCATCTTTTATTCTTGAGGTCAAGTAAGTACCTTTTATTCTTATGTTCGATGGTGTGAGGTATATATTTAAGGAAAAACATTTTCATGATATCCTTCCATTCCAAAGCCTCAATCTCCACCCCAAGATTCATATTTTTCTTCAATGTACACCATTTCTCAACTTCACCCTCCATATGATAAGTAGACAAAATTAACATTACTTATTCATAAAATTTATTGATGGAGAAGATATTCTCTGTGGAGTTGATCCATTGTTTTACGATTAAGAGATTATATGATCCATTAAAAGTAGAAGGCCATTATCTCATTAAACTCTTAATGGATGCTTTTTCTTTCTTAGGGGGGGTTGAACGTTCCTCTTGCCCCATGTTTCTATTCAAACCATTAGTTAACTGAGAGAGTATCATGAAAATGTGTGTGATTATATCTCCCATTAGATTGGGCATCTCATTAGAAGAATCATCAAATTGATCTTTACATCATTTGTTAGGTCGAGTCCTCATTTTACTATCCATAGGCTAGAATAAAAGTAATGTTTGGGGTAACATATAATGTTGAATCCAATAACAAAATGGGAAAACATAGAAATTACATTTATTTCCATAACGTATCTATAATATCCATGATTTACTTTCGTACATATATTCATTGGGGAATTTTTTTAATTCCAATAATAATGATTCATACAATGCATATGAATTTAAAAAATCATATCCCCCATTAGTGTCGTAACCAATATTGAATCAAGTCCTGTTGTCATGCACCGGTTCCCTTTCGAGTCTATATCAAAGTGGTGTTTTTTGTTTTACCCTTAGATACATTTGTGCTACAGCCGCCTCTATATGTTACTATCCAGATATGGATATATTTGATTAATAAACCACTTACTCAATACTCACCAAAATTTAGGGACATTTTTATTATAATTTTCTTATTCCTATGGTTTTTAATGGGGTTTTATAATCCTAATACCTATAATAATTAATCTTCCCTTTAATACGAACTATTACAACCCTTCTCTTTATTTCACCCAAAATCATAATTTATTACATAAAATCCTCACTTGATACAACATATAAGATCTAGAGGTCTAGTGTATTTGGGGCTTAGGGAAATTACATAATAACTTAAAACATGAAATACACATCATTATTGAAAAGTTATTTTAAATAACCACACACATTTCATCGTACTTAGAATTACATGGGATAACCTGAGGCCATTTATAAGAGAAGGATGAGATATAAAGAAAAGAAAGGGAGTAAACAACACCTAACATGAAGAATACAGTATATGTTTGGAAAAAGGAATATGAAGGTAGAATAAGAGGAACCTTAACATAAATTCATGATATAACATGATTATCATAACATGGAAATGTGGCATCAAAATTTAACATGATATTAATATGAGCAAAGGATCATTGCCCTTGGATCATGAGTAAACCCTACCGCACGCCTGTCGTAGGGCGTGGCAAAACAATTTTTTTTCCTAAGATAAAATGTAGTTAAGTGGTTGACCTAGGATGTCTCCCGAAGAGGAGTGCACACAAAATGGGTTGTCACTTTAAAACGGGGGTAAAAATGTTGTGAATGGAAATTTGAAATTAAAATGATTGAAAAACAATGAAATTAAAAATATGATTAGGTCGGGGTCGGTTTCCTAATTATAATTCTATCCTTGTTCAATTTAATTCAAACCTCTTCTTCTTAGTTGATTAAAGTGAGTTTCCACAATCGTTTCCTCTCACTTCCTTGGTGAAATTGTTATTGTGAGAGAAAACCTTACCAAGATCTCGGTTTGGTCAACTCTCCTTCCATGTGTAAAATAGTTGTATTGAATATCGTTAATTGAAATGGGCAATTCCCGATCGGGTTTTTTTTATCCCAAACAATCAAGAACATTCACTACACCTTTTACACGTACTGACGATCGTCGAGTACTTCACCACTAATTCCTAGTTTATTCCATCGTATATAAACCAGAAATTAGTGGAGGGAGATATTGATTATTTTACCAAGGAAAAAATAAATAACGGAATTAATATTCAAGAACGATCTCACTTGATTATAAAATCCGCTATAAGAAATTGAAAACAACTTTGAAGAAGAAAGAAATTTATTCAATTACGTCCAAGAATTCAAGCATTACAATATAGAAAACCAACCCTTCCCCAATCACTCCAAATGTTTACCCCACCATGGTAAGGGTAATCGAGTTTAATGGGGAAGAAGAAGGCATTACAAAACAATGAAAAAGAAAATAAATAAAAGAGAAAGATGAAAAGTCCTCCTTCTTGGTGTCCCAGAAGGAATGGGGTGGAGAATGGATGCCTTGAGAGGGTGGAGCTCTCCTTCATTTATAGCCAGAATTCTTCCCCCGAATGTCGACGCGTTTTAGCCCCATTAAATGACATCTTCACGCGTTTATCCCTTCATGAATGTTTTTCATAATAATCTTTTCCGTGTCCCCTAAAATTTCCAGCGGATTTGGACATGTATTCCGAGAGTTATGGCCGTTTTACTATGAGAATTTATTCTGTCCAGTCAGATTCTCCAAAACGAACTCCTCCGGATTAGGGTGCTTTAATGGCCCCATAAACGGCCAATTCACTCGGTGCTTCCTTCATAAAAGATGATCCGAACCTCCGTTTGCGTCCACCCACCGAATTGCAGAAGCTTTGGCCCCACAGTGGATGAGTTATGGATCCCACATCAAAACTAGGCAGAACTGAAAACAGTTTTCTTGAGCCAACTTGTGAGCTTTTTTTGAGCTTCCATATGGCAGATTCAGATTTTGGTCCAATATATTAAATGAATACCTGGATGTGTAGAATCTGAAAAAGAAAGAATTTTTCAATTTGGATCAGTGTAGATAATGTTATGGCCAATCTACCGAAATAATTTAAAACTGTTAAAAATCCAAAATTGCCAATTTTTACTATTCAGATCAAAATAACACCATTATCATAAAAATGAAACAATTCATCTTAGAGGAACAATTTTGTGGGTTTAAAACAATGATATTCAATATAAATTAATTGAAAATATTTTCTCTATAAATTCCCCCACACTTAGCACTTGGACTCCTGGACAAGTAAAAATCAAATCAAATCAAAATCAAAACACATATCAATGAGATCAATCAAATCAATTTCAAGAAACAAAAAGATATCATGCCTCAAAAAAAATTGTTATTTCAAGTTCTCCATTTAAGATTTTAATATATTTCCACTTCATTTCTTATCCCATGCACACAAAACACCTACCTCACATGAATTTTCTCTCATCTCGCAAATGTAAAGGCTGAACAAGGCTTTTCTCATCCAAACTCACACAAGAGTCACCATAGGTTTGATAAATTCCTACTTCTCCACCCGATCTGAGTCAAGGACATGTGTTTCTCATGAGGACTTTTTAGGGTTGTTCTGTGGCTTCCAGTTGGTAGGATTAAGATGTTAATAGTTCTGAGGCTCAAAAAGGGAGGCTTGGCTCTTATTGAAGCAAAATTGCAAGATTCTAATTTTCACTCAAATATGGTCTCCTTCACTTCCCCTTTGTTGAAAATAGGTTCCATCATCATTCAATCAGCTCAGCAGCAAACATTTCAATCTTTTCAAACATAATTTTTTTTAAAGCTCCAGATAGGCACAACATTCTTTTTACATTGGAAGCTCAAGAAAGGAACAGCTTCTCTTTTCATAAAAGCTCCAGAAAAGGCACAGCTTTCAACAGAATAATTTTTCAGCATCACGCACATCTCTTCCACAATTTATTTTCCTCCAAAAGTATAACCAAATGAGGTATTACAACACAAGACATCTTCCCCCACACTTAAGTTCAACAAGATCATGCAATTTTACTTCAAGAGCAGGTATGATAGGGAAAATTGGCTTGTAATGTGGCTAACCTAACAGGCAATTCATGGATACAAGGGGCTACAATGAAGGATAAATGTAAAGGTGGCCCATAATGAAAAGGATTATTTTGAAAATGGGGCTTCAAAAAAAATAAGTGCCTCAATCATTTAAAAGACATGTACCCCAACCCTCATGTTTTGAAAGGAATAAATCAAATTTTGGTTAAAGCAAGCATGGTCTGGTTCTCTCAAGAAATGAGGTGAATGAAAAGAATATAATAAAATGGTTCAGAAGCCTCACAGGAAAGTGATCTTAAAGATACAGACAGTGAAATATGGCATGGGTTTCAAAAATTACTGTACTTTTCATTAAATTCCAAAAGATTTGAACTTGAAACAAAGTTATTTCAGCAATCATTTAAACTCAGTTTCATGGAATAGATTGGTTCACTCATTGAAATGAGTTTCAAAAATGGTATTGATAATCATTTCAGCTCAAAAGTTTCAGAAACACACCAAAAATTGAAAAATAAACACACAAAAATTTGAAAACACACAATTTTTTTATTTTTTATATATTTTTTGAAAACAAACATCAAATAAAAATCCTATACTACAAAGGTTCCCTCCCCCACACTTAAATGATGCATTGTCCTCGATGCACTTAAGTGGATTTAACATGTAAGAAGAATTCTGATTGAATCACAACAGCAAGAAAATTTGAAGGAGAGGTACAACCTGATTTATTCGTAGTGCAACATTGAGTTAAGCTTCCAAGTATTGCACTCTGAAAACCGACAAATAAAAGAACAAAAGAAAACATTAGATATTTATTGAAATAAATAAAAATAGAAATAGGATGAGAATAGAAGGATAAAACTTTGTTTAATCCCCCAAGTGGGCCCTGGGTTTTGACTGCCTCCAGAGGGGAAGTTCTAATAAGTTATCCCTAATCTGATGGTGGGTGAGGTTTTTTTTGATTTGAACCACCACATGTGGCTCTTCCCAGCTTTAATTTCATTGTTCTTGTTGAGGAGGACTCCATTGATAGAGTACACCGGATCCACCCCCTTCGCAATGTGGTACACTGTGCATGGTGGGGGTAGAATGAAGTAAAGAGCCTCCTCCTTCTTGGGTTCCTCATGAACAACATCTTCTTTATTCTCCAGTGGTTTCTAAAGGTATGATACATCTGGGGAAAAATCAAAGGGAATGTCAGAGTTTAATTCTATTTGAAAAAAATTAAAGCATGAAGAATCAATATCAAATTCTTCCCTTTCAAAGTAAGCAGCTTGTGCCTCTAAACAATTCACTTTGATCTTCTCATTTACTCCTTCCAATAAATTTTCAACAGGTTTGGGGAGCACCAGATGTTCCTCTTCAGATGCATATTCTCCCTCCAAGGAAATATAAGTGTTGGATGAATCTGAAAAATTAAAACAAGGGGAGGTAATACTCAATTCAGTTTCAACAAAATCAAAAGATAATGATTTTATGAAAAGATTAACTCCCTGAGCCTGTTTGGATTCAATTTCTTCTTTAAAGGGATGTGGATCTTGGAGTTGAATTTCCGTAGATAGAGGTAGGTAGTCAGACTCCTCTATCTTTTCTTAAAATTCCACTTCTTGGTTGGTTTCTTCCTTCAATGTCGTTGAATCATCTACATTATTAGTAATAGTTGGATCAAGAAGTTCCTCACACTCATTCCAGAAGTTATCCAGATCTTTTTGATCTCACATATCTATTTCAATTGCTAAATCTTCTTCATTAATCTCATCCAAAATTGATTGAGATGGGTTCAATGGATCTTCTTTTAATTTCATCAATCCTTCCATGGGTTCTTCAACTTGAATGATTTGTGGGGATACTTCTTCCATCAATTTTTCTGGTTCTGGTTATTGTTCTGGATCCATTTGTGGATCCTGGGATGCATGTACTTGTTCCGCTATCCACTGTATTGAGTTCTCTAGGTTTTTAACTGTTTGACTAATTCTTTCAAATTGGGATTCAATATCCTTGTGAACTTCTTCCTCTTGGTCTTGTACATTGATCATTTCTTGATAAAATTCTGGAAAATACTCCTGAAGTTCAATTAATTCTCTTTCCAAACCCTCCAACACTGGGTATTCAAGGTTCTCTTTAAGGATTTCAATGAGATCCTTGAATTCATCCTCTATGATGATTTTGATTCGAGCTCCTCGAATTTTTCTAGCCAAGAATGAAAATTTATAATCTATAGACCAAGGTGATTCAATAATTGGTTCTCTAACTGGTGGGTAATTATTCCATGAATTGAAGAAATAATCATTTGAAAACAACATGGCAAAAGATTTTTTTTTTAATTGAAAAAGTCAAATATTAACAATTAGTTTGTGGCACTACCTCCCCGGCAACGGCACCATGTTTGACGCACGCCTGTCGTAGGGCGTGGCAAAACAATTTTTTTCCTAAGTTAAAATGTAGTTAAGTGGGTGACCTAGGATGTCTCCCGAAGAGGAGTGCACACAAAATGGGTTGTCACTTTAAAACGGGGGTAAAAATATTGTGAATGGAAATTTGAAATTCAAATGATTGAAAAACAGTGAAATTAAAAGGGTTATTAGGTCGGGGTCGGTTTCCTAATTATAATTCTATCCTTGTTCAATTTAATTCAAACCTCTTCTTCTTAGTTAATTAAAGTGAGTTTCTACAATCGTTTCCTCTCACTTCCTTGGTGAAATTGTTATTGTGAGAGAAAACCTTACCAAGATCTCGGTTTGGTCAACTCTCCTTCCATGTGTAAAATAGTTTTATTGAATATCCTTAATTGAAATGGGCAATTCCCGATCGGGTTTTGTTTATCCCAAACAATCAAGAACATTCACTACACCTTTTACACGTACTGACGATCGTCGAGTACTTCACCACTAATTCCTAGTTTATTCCATCGTATATAAACCAAAAATTAGTGGAGGGAGATATTGATTATTTTACCAAGGCAAAAATAAATAACAGAATTAATATTCAAGAACGATCTCACTTGATTATAAAATCCGCTATAAGAAATTGAAAACAACTTTGAAGAAGAAAGAAATTTATTCAATTACGTCCAAGAACTCAAGCATTACAATATAGAAAACCAACCCTTCCCCAATCACTCCAAATGTTTACCCCACCATGGTAAGGGTAATCAAGTTTAATGGGGAAGAAGAAGGCATTAAAAAACAATGAAAAAGAAAATAAATAAAAGATAAAGATGAAAAGTCCTCCTTCTTGGTGTCCTAGAAGGAATGGGGTGGAGAATGGATGCCTTGAGAGGGTGGAGCTCTCCTCCTTTTATAGACAGAATTATTCCCCCGAATGTCGACGCGTTGTAGCCCTATTAAATGACATCTTCACGCGTTGAGACCTTCATAAATGTTGTTCATAATTCCCTTGGCCGTGTCCCCTAAAAATTCCAGAGGATTTGGACATGTAGTCCGAGTGTTATGGCCGTTTTACTATAAGAATTTATTCTGTCCAGTCAGACTCTCCAAAACGAACTCCTTCGGATTAGGGTGCTTTAATGGCCCCATAAACGGCCAATTCACTCGGTTCTTCCTTCATAACAGATGCTCCAAACCTCCTTGCGCGTCCACCCACCGAATTTCAGATGCTTTGGCCCCACAGTGGATGAGTTATGGATCCCACATCAAAACTAGGCAGAACTGAAAACAGTTTTCTTGAGCCAACTTGTGAGCTTTTTTTGAGCTTCCATATGGCCGATTCAGATTTTGGTCCAAATATATTAAATTAATCCCTAGATGTGTAGAATCTGAAAAAGAAAAAATTTTGCAATTTGGATCAGTGTAGATAATGTTATGGCCAATCTACCTAAATAATTTAAAACTGTTAAAAATCCAAAATGGCCAATTTTTACTATTCAGCTCAAAATAACACCATTATCATAAAAATGAAACAATTCATCTTAGAGGAACAATTTTGTGGGTTTAAAACAATGATATTCAATATAAATTAATTGAAAATATTTTCTCTATCAATTCCTCCACACTTAGCACTTGGACTTCTGGACAAGTAAAAATCAAATCAAATCAAAATTAAAACACATATCAATGAGATCAATCAAATCAATTTCAAGAAACAAAAAGATATCATGCCTCAACAAAAATTGTTATTTAAAGTTCTCCATTTAAGATTTTAATATATTTCCACTTCATTTCTTATCCCATGCACATAAAACACCTACCTCACATGAATTTTCTCTCATCTCGCAAATGTAAAGGCTGAACAAGGCTTTTCTCATCCAAACTCACACAAGAGTCACCATAGGTTTGATAAATTCATACTTATCCACCCGATCTGAGTCAAGGACATGTGTTTCTAATGAGGACTTTTTAGGGTTGTTCTGTGGCTTCCAGTTGGTAGGATTAAGATGTTAATAGTTCTGAGGCTCAAAAAGGGAGGCTTGGCTCTTATTGAAGCAAAATTGCAAGATTCTAATTTTCACTCAAATATGGTCTCCTTCACTTCCCCTTTGTTGAAAATAGGTTCCATCATCATTCAATCAGCTCAGCAGCAAACATTTCAATCTTTTCAAACATAATTTTTTTTAAATCTCCAGATAGGCACAACATTCTTTTTACATTGGAAGCTCCAGAAAGGCACATCTTCTCTTTTCATAAAAGCTCCAGAAAAGGCACAGCTTTCAACAGAATAATTTTTCAGCATCACACACATCTCTTCCACAATTTATTTTCCTCCCAAAGTATAACCAAATGAGGTATTACAACACAAGAAATCTTCCCCCACACTTAAGTTCAACAAGATCATGAAATTTTACTTCAAGAGCAGGTATGATAGGGAAAATTGGCTTGTAATGTGGCTAACCTAACAGGCAATTCATGGATACAAGCGGCTACAATGAAGGATAAATGTAAAGGTGGGCCATAATGAAAATGATTATTTTGAAAAGGGGGCTTCAAACAAAATAAGTGCCTCAATCATTTAATACACACGTACCCCAACCCTCAAGTTTTGAAAGAAATAAATCAAATTCTGGATAAAGAAAGCATGGTCTGGTTCTCTCAAGAAATGAGGTGAATGAAAAGAATATAATAAAATGGTTCAGAAGCCTCACAGGAAAGTGATCTTAATGATACAGACAGTGAAATATGGCATGGGTTTCAAAAATTAGTGTACTTTTCATTAAATTCCAAAAGATTTGAACTTGAAACAAAGTTATTTCAGCAATCATTTAAACTCAGTTTCATGGAATAGATTGGTTCACTCATTGAAATGACTTTCAAAAATGGTATTGATAATCATTTCAGCTCAAATGTTTCAGAAACGCACCAAAAATTGAAAAATAAACACACAAAAATTTGAAAACACACAATTTTTTTATTTTTTATATTTTTTTTGAAAACAAACATCAAATAAAAATCCTATAATACAAAGGTTCCCTCCCCCACACTTAAATTATGCAGTGTCCTCGATGCACTTAAGTGGATTTAACATGTAAGAAGAATTCTGATTGAATCACAACAGCAAGAAAATTTGAAGGAGAGGTACAACCTGATTTATTCGTAGTGCACCATTGAGTTAAGCTTCCAAGTATTGCACTCTGAAAACCGACAAATAAAAGAACAAAAGAAAACATTAGATATTTATTGAAAGAAATAAAAATATAAATAGGATGAGAATAGAAGGATAAAACTTGGTTTAATCCCCCAAGTGGGCCCTGGGTTTTGACTGCCTCCAGAGGGGCAGTTCTAATAAGTTATCCCCAATCTGATGGTGGGTGAGGTTTTTTTTGATTTGAACCACCACATGTGGCTCTTCCCAGCTTTCATTTCATTGTTATTGTTGAGGAGGACTCCATAGATAGAGTACACCGGATCCACCCCCTTCGCAATGTGGTACACTGTGCATGGTGGGGGTAGAATGAAGTAAAGAGCCTCCTCCTTCTTGGGTTCCTCATGAACAACATCTTCTTTATTCTCCAGTGGTTTCTGAAGGTATGATACATCTGGGGAAATATCAAAGGGAATGTTAGAGTTTAATTCTATTTGAAAAAAATTAAAGCATGAAGAATCAATATCAAATTCTTCCCTTTCAAAGTAAGCAGCTTGTGCCTCTAAACAATTCACTTTGATCTTCTCATGTACTCCTTCCATTAAATTTTCAACAGGTTTGGGGAGCACCAGATGTTCCTCTTCAGATGCATATTCTCCCTCCAAGGAAATACAAGTGTTGGATGAATCTGAAAAATTAAAACAAGGGGAGGTAATACTCAATTCAGTTTCAACAAAATCAAAAGATAATGATTTTATGAAAAGATTAACTCCCTGAGCCTGTTTGGATTCAATTTCTTCTTCAAAGGGATGTGAATCTTGGAGTTGAATTTCCGTAGATAGAGGTAGGTAGTCAGACTCCTCTATCTTCTCTTCAAATTCCACTACTTGGTTGGTTTCTACCTTCAATGTCGTTGAATCATCTATATTATTAGGAATAGTTGGATCAAGAAGTTCCTCACACTCATTCCAGAAGTTATCCAGATCTTTTTGATCTCCCATATCTATTTCAATTTCTAAATCTTCTTCATTAATCTCATCCAACATTGATTGAGATGGGTTCAATGGATCTTCTTTTAATTTCATCAATGCTTCCATGGGTTCTTCAGCTTGAAAGATTTGTGGGGATACTTCTTCCATCAATTTTTCTGGTTCTGGTTCTTGTTCTGGATCCATTTGTGGATCCTGGGATGCATGTACTTGTTCCGCTATCCACTGTATTGAGGTCTCTAGGTTTTTAACTGTTTGACTAATTCTTTCAAATTGGGATTCAATATCCTTGTGAACTTCTTCCTCTTGGTCTTGTACATTGATCATTTCTTGATAAAATTCTGGAAAATACTCCTGAAGTTCAATTAATTCTCTTGCCAAACCCTCCAACACTGGGTATTCGAGGTTCTCTTTAAGGTTTTCAATGAGATCCTTAAATTCATCCTCTATGATGATTTTGATTCGAGCTCCTCGAATTTGTCTAGACAAGAACGAAAAATTATAATCTATAGACCAAGGTGATTTAATAATTGGTTCTCTCACTGTTGGGTAATTATTCCATGAATTAAAGAAATAATCATTTGAAAACAACATGGCAAAATATTTTTTTTTAAATTGAAAAAGTCAAATATTAACAATTAGTTTGTGGCACTACCTCCCCGGCAACGGCGCCATGTTTGACGCACGCCTGTCGTATGGCGTGGAAAAACAATTTTTTTCCTAAGTTAAAATGTAGTTAAGTGGTTGACCTAGGATGTCTCCCGAAGAGGAGTGCACACAAAATGGGTTGTCACTTTAAAACGGGGTTAAAAATGTTGTGAATGGAAATTTGAAATTCAAATGATTGAAAAACAATGAAATTAAACGGGTGATTAGGTTGGGGTCAGTTTCCTAATTATAATTCTATCCTTGTTCAATTTAATTCAAACCTCTTCTTCTTAGTTAATTAATGTGAGTTTCCACAATCGTTTCCTCTCACTTGGTGAAATTGTTATTGTGAGAGAAAACCTTACCAAGATCTCGGTTTGGTCAACTCTCCTTCCATGTGTAAAATAGTTTTATTGAATATCCTTAATTGAAATGGGCAATTCCCGATCGGGTTTTGTTTATCCCCAATAATCAAAAACATTCACTACACCTTTTACACGTACTGACGATCGTCGAGTACTTCACCACTAATTCCTAATTTATTCCATCGTATATAAACAAAAAATTAGTGGAGGGAGATATTGATTATTTTACCAAGGAAAAAATAAATAACGGAATTAATATTCAAGAACGATCTCACTTGATTATAAAATCCGCTATAAGAAATTGAAAACAACTTTGAAAAAGAAAGAAATTTATTCAATTACGTCCAAGAACTCAAGCATTACAATATAGAAAACCAACCCTTCCCCAATCACTCCAAATGTTTACCCCACCATGGTAAGGGTAATCGAGTTTAATGGGGAAGAAGAAGGCATTAAAAAACAATGAAAAAGAAAATAAATAAAAGAGAAAGATGAAAAGTCCTCCTTCTTGGTGTCCCAGAAGGAATGGTGTGGAAAATGGATGCCTTGAGAGGGTGGAGCTCTCCTCCTTTTATAGCCAGAATTATTCCCCCGAATGTCGACGCATTGTAGCCCCATTAAATGACATCTTCACGCATTGAGCCCTTCATGAATGTTGTTTATAATTCCCTTGGCCGTGTCCCCTAAATATTACAGCGGATTTGGACATGTATTCCGAGATTTATGGCCGTTTTACTATGAGAATTTATTCTGTCCAGTCAGACTCTCCAAAACGAACTTCTTCGGATTAAGGTGCTTTAATGGCCCCATAAAAGGCCAATTCACTCGGTGCTTCCTTCATAACAGATTCTCCAAACCTCCTTTCGCGTCCACCCACCGAATTTCAGAAGCATTGGCCCCATAGTGGATGAGTTATGGATCCCACATCAAAACTAGGCAGAACAGAAAACAGTTTTTTTGAGCCAACTTGTGAGCTTTTTTTGAGCTTCCATATGGCCGATTCAGATTTTGGTCCAAATATATTAAATTAATCCCTGGATGTGTAGAATCTGAAAAAGAAAAAAAATTTCAATTTGGATTAGTGTAGATAATGTTATGGCCAATCTACCTAAATAATTTAAAACTGTTAAAAATCCAAAATGGCCAATTTTTACTATTCAGCTCAAAATAACACCATTATCATAAAAATGAAACAATTCATCTTAGAGGAACAATTTTGTGGGTTTAAAACAATGATATTCAATATAAATTAATTGAAAATATTTGCTCTATAAAACCCTCATTGAACTTGAATTAGAATGAGTAAACCCGCATTTCACATTCCATATCATGATACTAATATTTATGCAATGCATTGGAGTACTACTAGGGTGTGCCCTTCTTAATCATTTCATTTCATGCATAAATGGGACAAATAGATTATAAAAGATGGATTCATTAAAAATCATACTCTCTTTAGTGAACAAGATATGTGGAATACAAAAATGTAAGTCCCCAGTCAAAAAGTACATGTTTATAAATGTGATTACCCTTGATAGAGAAATGGGAATGGTATTCACTTACCTGATGATTTTGGCATGGAAATATTGGTGTAACAGCAGAACCGTAACGATGTCAAATTGAAATTGTAAAATTTGTTGATGAGAGATAAAGGAATCTCTCATCATTTATACATGAAATGTAATATAATAAGGTCATTTAAAATAATATATGAACATATTTAATGAAATTTATATTCATAATATAATATAATTTATTGAATGTAAATGAGAAGAGATAAATTTCTTATGGAATTTTACCATTGTAATAGGTGTACATGAAAAGAATTAATGATAGAGAAAGAGGTGTCTATTTATTAAAAAATAAATAGGTTAGTATGGGGAGGTTAGAAATTATAATCCATCATTTTTAATAGAAATTAAATGTTTATAACAATATAAATAAATTTGGACAAAAATGATAAAGGATGAAATATGTAAGAGAATTTCAGCATGGAAACAGGTGTACATGGGATGTAATAATGAGAGAGAAAGGGGTATCTCATAATTCAAACATTAGGAGGGATGTATAGGGAAGGTGAGATATCATATATCAAAACATGTAATAGAAATTAAAAGGTCATAAAAATATAATGAAACATCACTACTGGAAAATGGACCTATCCCCACGGTTTTCCTCAAAACCGTGGGGATAGGTAACCCCTATACCCACGGTTTTGGAAAACCGTCAGTATAGGTCAATTTTCAAGACCTATTCCCACGGTTTTCAAAAACGGTGGGCGTAGGGGGGTCTATCCCCACGGTTTTCCAAAACCTTGGGGATAGGTCTTGAAAATTGACCTATCCACACGGTTTTCAAGAACCGTGGGTATAGGGGTACCTATCCCCACGGTTTTGAGGAAAACCGTGGGGATAGGTATAGGATAAAAAACCTATACCCACGGTTTTGAAAAACCGTGGGTATAGGTTTCCCATGTGTGCGGGGGAAAATTTTTTTCCCGCGGAAAAGATTTTTTTTGCGGGAGTCATATACCTACGGTTCTTCCCTCTATACCCATGGTTTATATAACTATATTTAACTAAATATAAATATATATACACATAATTGATAGTAGGGTAGTGGTTAGACGCGGTACTTTGCAGCGAAGAGGTCGTGGGATTGAAACCTACCTGCAGCTTTATTTTAGGATCTATACCCACGGTTTTGAAACCGTGGGTAAAATCCATTGACACCGTGGCAATTGGGAATGTTTTGTTGACACGGTGGCAGAACACCTATACCCACGGTTTTGGAAAACTGTGGGTATAGGCTGGGGACCTATACCGACGGCGTTCCAGCCCACGGTTCCCAAAACCGTGGGTATAGGCCTTTTTTCCAGTAGTGCATGGACATAAATAATGAAGTAAAGGGAGGATCCCTTACATGGATGTGTGATCCAAAGGCTTCAGAGAGTCTCGGGAGAGGCTTCATGAGATTTTAGGGAAATATTGGAGGATACTAGAAAGATTTAGGATAGATTAGGGAAGTTCTCCAAGGGTTTTGAGTGAATAGAATTGTGAGCATGAATGAGTATATATGTCCAAAAAGAGGGAATTATTTAGTATTTTGTTTTTTGACACCACACATTAAACTAATCAAAAACCTGAAACCTCCCATGGATTTTTCCAAAGGGGTGTGGAAAATTTAATTTTATAAGGGAAATGGATCAACTTCATAAAATATTCGGCATGACTATTTTGATGTGAGTCACACTCTCAAGGAAATCATTTTAAATGTTAAAATGTTTTAATGTTTTGGATGGTCCACTAAGGCCCCATAAAATCAAAAAAAAAATCTAAAATGACTTTATTTTAATGGTAAAACATATATTGGAGGAAAAACCATTTTATTGTACTTTATTACATCACTATTGTGTCATTATGATGCCATAGAACACATTATATATTTAAAAGTATTTATTTTTTACCAAAAAATTCAACTGTCTCAGAAAATTCTAAAAAATTGCAAGTGGATAATTTTGATGTCTTTTTTAAAAATAATAATATTAAATTTAAATATATAATTTTCTTAAAATGTCAATTTTTAATCTTCAAATAAAAAATGACATTTATTAAAAATTCCAGGTTATAATAAAAACTATTTTTGAACCATAATAAAAATAAAAAAATATATTCATAAATTATTTACAATCATTTATATTTAATAGAGAGTAATTTCATAATAATAATATTTTATTTTCATATTATTTCATTCCAAAAATCCTTTAATTCATCAAAATATTTTTCTAAATTAACTAGAAATTCTATTTTTCATTAAAAACCATTTACAAAGTAACAATAATGAAATGAATTTATATTATTTATTCCAAAAAATAAATCACATAATCATAGTTCTAGGGTCTTGTAACATAACCCATTAAAACACCCACATATGACCGAGGGGTATGGTGTGCGATGGTGACATAATATTGGGGTTTCTCAGATAACATTGCTCAGGTGATAATCTCTTTCAACTTCTACTTCTCGGGTAGGCGGTTCCATTCAATCTTAATGTGTTTCTGTTTAGCATGGGCTTGATTAAGAGAGAATACATGTGATTCTATCTCTTTTCCATGCTCTTATAAATGGACATAATATAATGCAATTATACGGGATGAGGCCATCGCTTCCTTTGTTCGAGTGAATTAGATTTGTTAAAGCCCTATATTTATACTAATCATGTGATCACTGTTCAATGACTATATTAGAAATGGTAACAATTCTTAATGATATTATAAAATAAAATAATAAAATGTAAGTGAATATGTTTTATATAACTATTTTACAAGATAAGACATTTAAATAGATATTTTGAAATTTTCATTAATAAAAGTTTGGTCATTTCATTGGTTATTCTAACTGTTTAGATTAACATTGTAATAATACCATTATCAATCTAGTGCCCCAAATTCCGGGCCGTTGAGAGATGGGTTCCTATATGGATCTGATGAAATATTTTTTCAATAAAACTACAACATATATATACTATTTTTCCAACATGATATGACTGATTTTACCAGATATAATTATTTTTATTGAAATTGATTCATACGGTGATTATGCATTCATCTCTAATATTATATGTATGATATGGTATTCCATAGTGATTGTGTTTTTAGTTAAATAGTTTATATATTGTATTCATCATTCAACTTATATATATTATTCACTGTAGATTATAAACCGAGTGATTATTGAATTATGAATAAATCATTATTATTAAAAAGAATTAGTGATATATCATATATGTTTATAATTTCTTGTTGGTGATTAATCATTCACAAAATTATTCTTCACTCATATTTTCATTGATTGGGGATAACTTCATCATCGACATTGTGTTGTTTTCAATGTTTTTTGTGTGGTGGTATGACATCCACATGGGTTATTCTTATGATTGGATCATTTACCAATTAGACTTTTGGGGTGGTCTATTTTCTACCTATGAATTAGTTGGATGGTGATATATCATTAACATATTGATTGAGTGTATACTCAACAGTGATGGTTGGATTGGTGTTATATTTCTAACATTGTGATATATTGTTTACAATATTATCATTTGATGATATATTATTCTCAAGGTGATTCTTAATTGTCCATGTTTATTTTTTGGATCCTCACCTACCCTCGATTATGGATGGAGATATATCATTTAACAAAGGAATGAGATCTTGGATTAACATGCCAGTAATATATGTGTCAATAATGTATCATTCACATTGAATAGAATTTGGGAGATATATTATTCACCCCTATATTATGATATGGAGATTTATCTTTCTCCTTGTATAATTGTGTGAGTGGTAATTCATTATTCACAATCTTTTTTTGTTCACAATATTGGTGTATAATTCCATTCAAGACCAATCCTAAATAGATATTTTTTTAGGTATTTATTATTCTCTATAATAATCCAACAGGGTGATTGGTGTATTCATGTGAGTTCACACATAACATTAATTCATTACAAACACTCACTTATATAGTAGTTTTTATTAGAGACACAATTGGATTTGTCCTACTGTGATTTATACTAAAACCATGCCTATGAATGTTGGAGTGTGATATGAAAAAATTTTTGTCATGATGTTTCATATTTTATCATGTGTATAAAAAGATTGGTCAAATTCTATTAGTAGTGTTATATATATTAATATAAGGTGATATTAGATATATTGGTTGAATCACAATTTTATTATTATTTCAATTTCCCCTCAAATATTTATGTGTTGTAATTTTGATACCTTTAACCTACTGTATATATATACAACTTATAAGTGATACATATTATTATAAAAAGGATATATTATATCCATGGTATCAATTTAATTTTATATTAATTTGATTTACATTGATTTTATCAACTTTATTAATAATAATTTTCATTCTTTATATAGTTTGGATGATAATATAGTGTATATTCTCCCCACATGATTCCTCACACAATAAATCCCGGTTGGTTTCTATTAACATATGAAGTGTACTTTATGAGGTCACATTACACCACTAATCTAGTTCCATTTGGGTATTATAAATTGAGACATTATTGTAGGGTTTCTAGTTGCTTTATTGATTATAACATTTCATTACATAAAATATTCATTCAAGTAATATCTTCATAAGGTGATGTATTAGAGTAATAAGTTTATATATTTTAGAAATATTATTATTTCTATTATTATATTTTATGAAGTAAACAAAAATTATGATTACATGGAATTTTTATTAAGTAAACCCAATATAATAATATTAATAAATAATATACCAAGGAAAACATCTTAGTTATAATTTGGAATATAATGTTTTCCATGATGACACTTGTTTGGTATATATTTCCATTTTCTTATATTTATTCAAGAAATAAAGGAAAACATGATAATTATTGGATATTTTAAACCATTATGTGTTTAAATAATGAGAAACCCTATGATATCAATGAAAAGATGATATAGTTATTTAATTCAGTTATATTTGATCTAATATGAAATTTAATTTTTTAATGATTATAACATGAACGAATAACTAAAGTATATATGTTATATGAGATATTAGTAACAAATTTTTTGTTTAAGGTAAAATATTTTAAGATAAAAAAAATAAATAATATAAATTTTTAGTGTTATTAATTTAAATATTTTTTTAAAAAAATCTGAATTTTATTATGGGAAATTTATTTCTACTGTTGTTTTCCAAATTTAACCAGCAATCTAATGAAATTTTTAGGGATTTTTTTTGGATGAAAATTTTCTGTGATTTATAATATAATTATTAATATAATTTATTGGATTTGATATTTTAATTGGATGATAATTTATGATTGATTTATTATAGGAAACTGTTGAAAATAAATTATACCACTTAGATTATTTTAATTGAATTAGATCAGTGGTGTATTATGTTATGTGATCATGAAAATAATTTTTAATAAGTATTATTTATTGGTATTATAAATCTATATAACATATTAATTATTTTACTCATTATAAAGATTATAATATATTTATCAATAATATATAATCATTGTGTTATAGATAATAAATTTACATTTCACATCTAGTTTAAATTTTTTTGTAAATGTGATGTTTCGATTGTGTAATATTAGTCACTATAATATGGTTGATAATCTTAAAATTAGGATATATATATATTTTACATAATATCAAAATTTGGAATTACTTTAGAATTTATTTTATTTTTATTATAATAAGTGGATTTTATGAAGATTATCATAACAATCATTCCCATATATAGTACAACTATATCATTTCGTTAATTATAAAAGTATTAAATTGCAGGAAATAGTCTCATTAATATAATTTGATTGTAAGGATAGATTGAGACATAATAATGGTATTGGAATCGCATAAAATACCAAATATAATGAAAATCCTACATTGACACCGATATGAAAAATAGAAAAGAATATGGTCATTTCAATACCATACACAATATATTTTCATCACTCATGTCTTCCATCATAGTACATCATTATAATAACTTATATACATAAAAATAAATACATCATCAAAGGTGTATGAATTGGATAAAATAATTTCACTAATTATCAGAAGGATACTTCTACACTCCAATGAATTATAGTGCCCTACATTTTAAATGATGAAGAATAAGAGATCTCTCACGGAGAGAAAATCCCAAAAAATATAAGTAGGTTCAGAAAAACTAATGAAAATTGAATTAAATCTTATATATATACTTTTGAAACCCTCATTAAAATTATATATGACTGTATAACTTACGATTAAATTCTAAATAGTTTCAATATTTGGAACCCCTCATCCATGTCAAATCTCTCAATGTTTCATATTATAAAATTTTTAGTCAGTGATAGATTTTATAGATTTTATGTTAATTATATTATTAATAATTAAAATTATAATTTAATATAAATATTTGGTTTTATTAATAATAAAATAATACAATTCTTCATCATGTTTCTTTGTGAAATAATTCAGTCACTTTAGTTGACATACGAGGAAGTTGTATGATATCCACATAATGTTTTGGTTTATATACGAAATGTTAAAAAAATGATATTAAATTGTGGATGTCATTGCATATGATATAACATACTTCATCATACAGTTTGTGAAAAAATAGCGTATATATATATATTACTATTTAAGGGATTATATACATCATTTTGATGGTAATTTTACAATTCAACTCTTTTTATAGGGGATAAAAATCTCATATAGGACCATATTTATGTATCATATTAAATTCTATGATATTATTATGAAGGAGGATAATACTAATAGTGAAGATCATGTGATAACAAAAACTATTATGGAAAATTAAATTATATTTACATTGTATTTTTTGGTTGATTAAAATTTAAAAAAGACATTAAAAATGAGGTTAGACGAGGATAATATAGGCGTTTGAAGGAACATGTTGAAATTATTTGGATTTGGGGGCATCGAGTGGACTATGGTTGTCACTATAAAACATGATATATTTAGTATAATGGGGTATGGACAAAAATAGTGAATATTATGCCCTAAATAATATATTGTGACATGGTAAAAGGAACCAAATTCTGTGAAGTGTTTCTCATGTTTTATTATACCACATGTACGAAATTATATGTAATGATGTATTATAACAACCTAATATTTCTCTCATCACCTTTATCATAATTATTTTCATAATTCATACATCACATACTGATGTATCAATTATGAAATATTGATTATTACCGGATTTTAATGATAATATTAATCATTGGGGAGGAATACCAATGGTTTTATATTTAATATTATTTTAAATATTAAAATATAATGAATAATTATTATTCAGTGACACATGATTGTCAAGTAGAGATATATAGATCTTATTGTGATAATATGGGGATCAACCTCTATTCTGATAAACAATCTATATTTATGGTATAAAAGTTGTCAATTTAAAAGGGGTACTGGAACATCGTCTTAGAGAATACTTCCTAAAAAATTTCTCAATGAATATTTTCATTAGTGGATACTCTCAGGGGAAAGAACTTATTTTTCATTTCTGATTGTGGTTTATAAAACACAATTATAATGAAGATAAATATATAGTACAATGTGTCATAGTTTTTTTATGTTTTTTATATAATCATGTTGATTCTAATAATTGTCAATATTAGAATTAGTTTTATGTTTCCATTAACTACTTATTGTAATATAGATTTCACACATAACCTTTTAGTTCTATGATATGAATTTCTAGTTTTGAATTGATATGAAAAAAGATATAATATTTTAATTGATTTTTGGTTTTAAAAAAAGTAGTTTAGTGGTTATATAGCCATATCACGATCTCAGTTTTTTTTCATAAAATTGGAATAGTTATCTTACATCCACATTATTTAATGTAAATATTTTCAATTTAAATGTTGGTGTCTAATGGGAAT
Source organism: Viscum album (assembly GCA_963277665.1). Classification (NCBI taxonomy): domain Eukaryota; kingdom Viridiplantae; phylum Streptophyta; class Magnoliopsida; order Santalales; family Viscaceae; genus Viscum; species Viscum album. The sequence continues at coordinate 1,795,217,562 of OY728163.1, read as the reverse complement.
ATTCCATGGATGTTTTAACCGTAAAATAGAGCATCATTTTCAATATCACCAATTTGTTCATATCTGAACACTATGTCATAATAAGAGTTTTCATGATGACCAGATAAGTTATGTCAGCTATTAATAAGTCATTTTTCATGGTGGTATAATGAAAATAAAATAACATGTATTTATACATTATTTTATGGACCACATTAAATGAAAACTATCATAAAATATATCGAATTTTTGACAATATTATTATGGAATTTTATAGTCTGAAAAATTAATTTAGAGAAATTTTTTTATTAAAATATTTAACTAGAGGGGGACCATAGAACCTATGAAATACCAAAATAAAATATGATTATATCAAATATGGTTTTGATTAAAAAAATATATAATTGATAAATCACATGCTTATTGATTGAATTGTTCTCCTAGTTATGCCAATAATATGTAAACAATCATGTATAAAAAATTTCATTTACATGAATATTGAATTATTAAATAAAAAATGTTAAAAAATGTTATTAAAATCTTTCTTACAGTGTAATTAATAGTAACATGATACATATAATAACATAATATTTAGTTTTCATATAACTTAACTTAATTTTTTTTACAGTTTAAAAAAAATGGATTTTGAGGACAATTATAGTTAACTCATATTAGGTATTAAAATTATAGTTTAATTAAAATATTTCATGAGTATAGATCCATGGGTAGTGTGAAATCTAGTTATAAAACTCATTATCCAATGTAAGTTTTTTTCTCGAAATGTGGTTGTTGGATTGTTATCACACTATGTTGTCTGTAGTTGAGATTCTTAGTTTATTATAATTTTATGGTTTTAAATGCAAAAAGTGATACATAGATTATTATTCTATTGAATTTGGATATATGTAACAATATTTGGATTCTATTTTTTATTTTCAACACAAGATTTGATTTCTTTATATAGTAACTCAATAATATAGTTTTAATATAAAAGATTAGTGGAACGAAAAAGGATTTTAAAACATTGTCACTATAAGAATATATATATAGGAATAAAACAAGTGATAAAAAATATTTAATGGAATTCAATGATTATGAATTTAAATAACATAATATTTATATCATAATAGAGTGTCTAATAAAACCCATCAAAAACTTTGTGTGATATTCCATCCAATGTAAAAACATGTCATGACATCCATCATCCCACAAATTAAGACTTACCAAATCTCGATTCCCATCGATTATCTTGTGAATGGAAATTTGATTACGAGTGAAAATAATAATATTAGGTACCCATATTTAATAATAAACATTGTTTTATACTAATTTTATTTACACTATTTGGATTAGGTTCCTAAAGAAATGAAGTTATGATAATTCATATAATGACTTGGAAAATATTTTCCCATATTACTATCTATATGTCTTATGTGATAAAAATGACATGATGGAATACCAAAATATATATGTATAAGAATAAAATCAAAATTTACTCTCTATTTAGTAAAATATAGACCGTTCATAACAAAATAAGTTATTACATATGTGTTCATCATGTTTTTGGGAGTTCATTCATTAAAATTGTTTGATAAAATGATATTGAACATGATATGTACTTATAGATATGTATTTTTTTTATTTTGGAATTAATCATGATAATATATTTTAGATCACTTATAATTATGGTGTGTAATAAAATTCTATATTTTTATCCATGGAATAATAGTATTCTAAAATATAATCCTTATGGGAATATAGGATTCAATGTTATAAATATAAATTCCATCTATGTGTGAATCAGGGGTATTGAACACCATTTGTTCATTAATCAATTTTTTAATTACAAAAATATATATAATTCGAAATAAGTAATGAATTTTGAATTCTATATACATGTATTAAATTAAGAAAGAGTTGTCTCATTGTAGTTTAGTACTAATTCTCTACGTATACATAGTGTATTAATAATAGATTTGAAAAAATGTTATTATGTTCTATCCATGAATAGAAATTTAATTTCTAAATATATTATAGAAAAAAATTTATTCTCATTCATTATAATGAACAAGTGTTATTATATATATCTATGAATTTAATGTTATTTGGATAGAGAAATATGTTTAATGATTTATATATTCTAGATAACAATGATCTATTTTATATAATTTAGATTAATATTTTAAATGTTGATATTAACACCACATATCATTATTTTCCCTACCATGAATATAATTATAATAAATGAATATAAAGACTCCATATAGAGTGATTGATTCATTTATTCAGTTATAAATATTTTGATATTTGTCAAAATTTTTAGAAAATATTTCAATTTCATTTTGGTGGAAAATATAATCTGTCTTGTGGAGTATTAGATCTTATATATAATAATTTATATTGACTAATGAGTGATCAAGAATATAGTGGTTCTAGATACTTCGTAACAATCACTAATTATTTTACTATACATCGATTTTTGTTTCTTAATTGACAGATGTTTAATAAATTAAAATTGTTTATGGTTTTAAAAATTAATGTACACACTAATTTATATATGTGTTTTATCAGTCTATCAATATAATACAGTGATGAATACATAATCCATGAATTAATGGATCATATAAGTGGATGTTGAATTATTTAAAAAACTCAATCCCACTAAAACTACATAATGGAATATTGTGTATAATATAAGAAATCAGTCTTCTTTTGAAATGGTTTGGTTGATGATAAATCATTGTGACATTACTATATCTTTTTATATTCATTCCCTATAATTAGTTACATAGCTAGATAATCACATTCCATCTAAAAATGTCCTAAATAAATTATATTGGACATGGATTGGGAAATGTTAGATTTTTATATTTTAGGATTAATTATGATAGTGAGGCATACATTCAATGTTTTTCTTCTGATAGAGTGGATCCCAAATTAGAAAACTATTTTATGATGTTTATGTGAATGAAACTAAGGGTTATTATTTATACAATCAAATTGATTTTTTTTTAATAAAGTATTTTCCATTATAATAAATATATGTATTGAGGTATTAGTTTATGTAAGTTTGATTTTAATGTTATTAGGAAACAAAAAATAAGCACTATTTGTAGGTTTCGGGCTCAGTGGAAGCATGTTGGTGGGTGTACCCAACATTAATTTTAGATTTAACAACGATAAATCCTAGATTCGTGACGATAATAAAATGTCGGATCTTTTAAATAGAATGAATAACAAAAACAAAGAGGGAGTCCTGGAACCATAAATACATGATCATCATATGTTGGTTATAATTAATTTAATTAATTGAGAATAATTACCTTAATGGAATTATTTCATCATTGATGTCTCCAGTCACGATACGATGTGATTTTTCATTGCGTCGCAGAAGCCAAGTGGAGAATTCCTCTAGCGGTGATCCACACGTGCACCACGTATATCTGGACGTCGCCAAAGGATTATCTAGGTTCTAGCATGGAGAAACCTTTTCTTGAGTTGTCCTCCTTAGATCACATTGATCTTATTGAGGAGGATCTCTCTTGGTCTTGAGAGCGTTCTTTGATGAAGGAGTTCTTTCAACCTTGAGAGAATTCCCCAGAATTTTTGTGCACAACGATTCTCCCTGGAAAAGTGTTGGGGTTGTGAGGATATTTATATTTGGGTTTGAGGTTATATAGTTTTGACAATAAATAAACATGTTATGTGTTTTATTTATTTCATTAACTCTTATAGAAAACCCCCATCTCAAATGATTAATTCCTTGACATGCATCCACACTGATTATAATAAATATTATTTAATAAAATGATATTATTTCCTCAAAATCCCAACTCGAAAAACTACACGGTTTGTAATCATTAATACACAGCGTCTACTCATTTTCCATGAAAACTACACGGAGTGTACATTCAATGTACACGGCCTGTTTATATTGTTTTAATTTTTTTCTATTTACTCCTCCATATTTATTAGACCTTGAGTAATGGATACTTATTTTTTAAATAAATGTAACTGCATTACACGCTAATAAATATATATTATTTCTCCCATAATATATTCTCTCTAATAACTAGTGTCTAAATAAATGTGATCTGGCATCCTTAAATAATTATTAAACCACAGTCGGGAATAGTCTTTATTTAAATTTTTAAATTAATAATTAACTGAGATACATGGACACACTTAGTGTGTGACCTTCTAGGCCTCTTTCTTAGTGGAATTAGGTGTAGCCTACCTAAAGTCCATGGATAGCGTCTAGCAACATGCCAACGCACCCATAGAGAAAGAAGTTAACTCCAAAATGATGTGGCGCCTCATATGAATGCTTACCGTGTAATATAATACTTTTTTCACAATATCACGAATGAAGCGGGTTGCATGCTAGTGCCATCAACCCATGTGCTCGATTATTCTTTTTTGAATTTCGGAAGTTTAATTCACCCATTCCATACCATGGACATGGATTTATTTAGGCTATATAAATTCCATAAAAGGGAATGAGATATCTATTTCTGTTATGGAACAAAAGAAAGAAATCCTTTCTTGCATTATCTATTAATGCTGTACTACTCGTGACACACCCAACGTATCCTACCTCGCTTCGAACAGTGTGTCATCTCATTTTTCATCAATAAATATAATATTCCGAGTTCTAATACCCATTAATAATATTCATAAAGTCCAAGAACCAATACACACATCCACAGACAGGAACATCCAATGACACTAGGAAATGCATATTTCCTACTGGCGGGTATTTTTCTTATAATATCCTCCGGGATATTTCCAAGGGAGAACACCATGAGAAGGTGTCTCAAAGTTTAATGAGTCCTCACCAATAATGTCTTGTATTATTTTTGTCCCTCAAATAACATCATCCAGTCCTATAACATATATTCATGAACAGTGTTATGGAACTTCCGGGTTCTCATCGTAGTAGGGATCTACTATGACCCTTTAATTCTACAGCTATCCAAGAGAAATTATCACATGAATGATCACATAGAAGAAAAATCAAGATGTCATAAGGTGTTTATTTAATGAATAAAGTACAAAGTAGTGGGTTCGAGGCCACCTACATCAAAGGACTCCCACTTGGACTAGATCCAACTGATAAAAACTATTAACCCGCTAGATCTCACTTGATATTCATGCTTCTGCTAAGATAGACCTTTAGTCATGGGGTCCACCACTTTATCTTTCGTGGACACTATGCTCACTCCAACTTCACCCCTTTGACTGAAATCCCCAAAAAGGTGATACTTTCGGAGTATGTGCTTTGTCTGTTGATGTGACCTTGGTTCTTTTGCAAGAGAAACCACTACAATATTATCACAATACAACTTGATAGGATCTATACTACTGGGAACCACAGTAAGCTCCTGGACAATGTTACGAATCCAGAAGGATTCCTTGGTTGTATCAGAGGCCGCAATATATTCAGACCCGACTATAGAATCAGTGAAAACTAGCTTCTTTGAACTCTTCCAGCTCACAGCTCCTCCATTGAGACAGAAAACATATCTAGATTGAGATTTCAGATCCATCAGATCTGTCTGAAAACCATCATAGGCATACCCTTTGATGAAATGTTCCTCATCTCCTCCATACACAAGGAACATATCCTTAGTTCTTCTCAGATACTAAATAATAGTCTTAACAGCATTCCAATGTTGTTCTCCTAGATCTTCTTTATATCTACCTGCCATTCTTAGTACATTGGCAACATCAAGCCAGGTACATTACATGGCATACATAATGGATCCTATAGATGAAGCTTATGGGATCTTACTCATTATATCTTTCTCCTGTTGTGTCTGAGGACACATTTTTGAGAAATGGTGTAGGTCATGTGATATTTGAACCAATCCCCTCTTGGATTGTTCTATACTAAATATCTTTACTATCTGGTCAATGTATATACCATAACATAGTCCAAGTAGCCTCGTGGATATATCACTAATGATCCTAATCCCTAGAATATATGTTACTTCACCCGTGTTCTTCATGGAGAAACATTTGATCAACCAGTCCTTAACTAACTGTAAGATTCGTACATCATTTTCTATAAGAAATATGTCATCAACATATACTACTATGATAACGATCGCATTCCTATTAAATCGTATATAAACACATGGGTCACATTAATTCTTAATGAACCCAAATTCCTTTATGACTTCATCAAATTGAATGTTTCATGACCTAGAAGCTTCCTTTATTCCATAAATGGATTTCGGTAACTTTGAAACTCATTTGGATTCACCAGGTGTCACAAACACTTCTGGTTGTGTCATATAGTCATCTTCCTAAAGGTTCTCGTTAAAGAATGATGTTTTGACATCCATTTTCGATTTCTTGTAGTCATGGTAATATTCTATAGAAAGTATGATTCTTATGGATTTAAACATGTAAACTAGAGAGATGGTTTCATCCTAGTCAATTCCATGACGTTGTCTGAATCATTTAGCCACTAGCTTTGCTTTATAGGTGCTAACTTGACCTTCTAGGTCCAGTTTTCTCTTGAATACCCATCTTCATCCAATACACTTTATATCAACTGGATCATCGACCAGAACCAAAAAATTTTTCTGATACATGGAATTCATCTCAGAATTCAAAGCATTTATCCATCTTGAAACATCTGAGCTTTATACTAATTCCTTATTGAAGAGAGGTTCATCATTGTCCAACAATAATGATTGACCATACTCGGGGAATATGAAACCAAATCTCTCTGGTTCCCTTACCTTTCATGAGCTCCTACACAATACTTGTGTTTCTGGAACCTATTCCATGGGGACCTGTGGAACTTGTTCCTGTACTAACTTATGTGTATATTGAGCATCAACTTCGTCGAAGTCAATCTTGCTCCCACTATCCTTTTTGAGGATGTTATCCATGTCATGAAAGACATCTTTTTTTATTATAGACACATTTTTTCTATAGGGTTATATAGGTAATATCCTTTCCTTTCCTTGGGATATCCTATAAAGATACACTTCATGCCCCGGGGTGCTAGTTTGTTGCCTGAGAAGGCCTCAAAAAATGCCTCACATATCCATACACGTGTGTGAGACAAAATGGGTTTCTTTCCATTCCATAAATTGGATAGAATTCCATTTTTTTCCTTAGTTGGTACTCAGTTTAATGTGTATGATGCAGTTTGTAATGCATATCCCCAAAAGGATAATGGATGATCTGCAAGACTCATCATCGACCTCACCATGTCCAACAAGGTGTAGTTCCACCTTTCAATAACACCATTACACTATGGTGTATAAGGTGGATTGAGCTAGGATAGAAACCCAGAATCCCATAAAATATCGATGAACTTTTGGTTCAGATGTTCTCTACCTCGATCCGATCGATGCTTCTTTATCTTCTTACCATGATGATTCTCTACTTCATTATTGAATTCCTTAATTTTTTTTTTGGATTCTGACTTATACCTCATTAATTAGACATATCCATATCTACTCAAATCATCAGTAAAATTAATGATGTAAGAATATCAACCACTATCTTCTATTGAAAATTGTCCACACTCTTCTGTGTGCACTAATCCTAGAATCTTTGTTCCCCTTTCACCCGGTCCACTGAAAGGCGGCTTGATCATTTTACCTTGTAAACAAGCGTGACATCTATCAAGTGTTTTTAGCTTAGTAGAGTCTAAATAACCATCTTGGCAGAGCTTTGTCAAGAACTTCTCATTTACATGACTGAGATGGGGATGCCACAACTAGGTGATGTATGACTCATGTGAGTTTTTTTCGTTATCGATTGCCTACACTTGGTTTTCATAATTTAATAAATAAAAACCAGTATTTAAATGTGCCATACCATTACATACGTTGTTCTTATAAAGGAGTCAACCCTTATTTCCAATATTGAAAATAAATCCATCCATATCCAAAAAAGATACATAAATTATGTTCCTGGTAAGACTAGGCACATAATAACAATTATGTAAAACCAGAATCTTCCCAGTCGTCAATGAGATGTGGTAATCGCCAATGGCTAATACAGCCAGCCTCACGACATTAGCAGCTCGAAGATCCACCAATTCTATGAAAATATTTCTAAATTTACTTGGTTCTGGAATTTAAATACAGATATAAGCCCCATATGTTGTATCTAATACATAATGTGTAGAAATTGAAAGATTACACTCGACAACAAACACACCTTTAGTTTCCCCATGCATCTAGGTTCAGTTCCTCTTCTAGTGTCCTTGCTTTCCACATGAAAAACATACTGCCTCCCATTCCTTGCCCTACCTATGGATCTTCCACTTCATGGAGGGATGACACTCAGGGGCTTCAGACCGTTTATAAGTCTTTTTCCCCTTTTCCTTGTAATTTCTTTTCTTATTTACCATAAGGACTATGGGTTTGTCACGCCTGATGTCCTTATCTACCAAGAAAATTAAGGTCAAAACTTTTGATAGACTCTTCTCATTGTTTCTCATGTTATAGTTGAAAATAAAGCCAGATAAGGTATTGGGCAGTGATGATAAGATGATATTAGTACACAACTTATCCTGGAATTTGATCCCTAAGATGTCCAGGCATTCAATGTAGCCCATAAGCCTGAGTACATGAGGCCTAGATGGTGCAAACTCTCCCATATTAGTTGTAAACAAAGCAGTGGATATCTCATATTTCTTTTTTCTCTCATTATATTGGTAGATATCCTTAATGTGAGACATCATGCTATACACGTCCAGGTTTTCATGTTTCTTCAAGAGCTCATTAGACATTGATGATAGCATGAAACATTAGATATCTATGGAATTATCCATATGATTCATATAGAGAGATTGTTTTTCATCACTGGCCTCTTTCCCAGGTGCAACTGTAATAGGCTCTTCCAGCACATACAATTTCTTCTCGTGGCAAAGGATGACGCGTTAACGACTATTCCACTCTTGGAAATTGGTGCCAGTCAGAAGGTTTTTACTTCTCGAGTATGGTTCGAAATGATATGTTTGAAGCCATTTTTTCTTTCCATTTCTACAAATTAAGATGAGAAATGTTTTAGTACTTTATTATAAAAATTGAGACAAATAAATAAATTAATACTTATTAGTCTCCCACTATTTTATTGAAATCCAATATCCCTCACCATTGACTACAATATATTATATTTCTTGAATATTCTAGTGGCAAGGATCCATATTTCCCTTTTAACATTACCCCAACTAGGTTTGGTCAAGAAACTTGAAGGGTTTTAGGTAGGAATTCCAAATTCCAACTGCATTAAATCGTTGCTCCATGATCTGTTGAGTGGAATCCCCAATCCAAAAATACTTTTATTTTGGATTTCCACAACCATTGCCTCTTTGTCACACCAAGTCCTATTGTGGTAGTCAAACCTTGATGTGAAGCAAGTCATGTCAACCCAAAACCTTGAATTAGAATTCCCCGATAATTGAAAGTACCCCAAATAGGGTTGGTCAAGCACTTTGAACTATGATTCAATTCTAACCATGATTATAGAAGGCTATACTGACTTTATATTTCATTGGGATATTTTACCCTTATACGTAAATTTACATATTATTATATTTTATTACAATATTTTTAATATTAAGTGGGATATACTTAAGTGTTTAACCATGTCTAAGATAATATTTTCACATAAGACATCTGTATTTTAGTTCTATCTTTCATGCTGGTTTAATTCATTAATTGTGTGATCGTTACAAAAAACCCACAATAAACAAACCATGAAACCGATAGAAATAAAATAAATGGTATGATCATGAGCTTGTTCTATTGGATATTTTATCTAGCAGTTGATAAACTAACCCAAGACCTAGTGGAGAAAATACCTTGAACCTTTCGGGTTCGTGTTTACAGCTTTCCACCTGTCCACTTTTGTATCTCCTTAGATTGGTTTCACTATGGCTCTTGACTTGATCTGCCTCCACTATCTTGGGAGATCCCTCCATTATATATGCATTTATCTCACATGTAGGTGAGTGGTAAAAATGGGTGTTTATATAAAAATATCCTTGGGTGCGTAGGCCTTATATATTAATAGGGAGAAGGCTCGCTTGACATCAAATGTTATTTAAATAAATAAATTAAAAGAAACCATTCACATACAATGGTCTGGGTATAGCTCATGATTATCAATACTTGGAATGATATTAAGGCATAAATAAAACTAGCATTCGATTCTTTAATCATTTATATTTAAGATAAATCAAGCACGAATCAATTTATTATCTTCAATTAATCAATCCATTTATCTTTAACCCTTTTTGAATTTACTTGATATTCTCATCCATCATTATTTTAAAAAAATTAATTCATTTAAAATTATATTTGTACATAACATGTACCTTAGAGGAAACTAGGTGAATTTTCGTTCATAACTAACAAATGAGTAGAAATAAACATTATGAAGATTTTTAAATTAAACATATATATATATAAAACACCTATCACATGTTGTGCCTTATCTTTACGCCTGGACTATGGTACACGTCTCAAAGGTTTGTATAATATAATAATAAATTTTAATAAATCTGTGTAATTTGGATGAGTATACGACATGTAGTTCTGACTACATGGCATTGATTGTTGTTCACTATCCATACAAAGTACACGCCCGAGGACATGTCATGTAGATGTACATTTGAAATTTTCGGAGTACATGGCATGTTCAGTTGGACACATGCCATGTAGTATCCGCATTACACAGTTTCCAGCTGGGTAAGCCGTGTACGAGGTAAATGGTCCAACCCCAGCCCGATGGGACTAAACGTCGTGTTCCATGGGCCACATGGCCTGTAATCTAGAAACTGTGTCCCACCTATTCCTTGTCAACACACGGTGTCATTTATGACTAGTTAGGATCCATTTAAACATGCTGATTTGGCAGACCAGTCCAATACATTGAATCTAGAATACATGGTGTGTACTTACGAATACACACCACGTATTCTAGTCTTGTACGGTTAGGAACATTTGGCACCTCCAGATGAGATCCGCTATTTTATTTTAATCAAAATTAAAAGAAAAAATTGTTTCTGTAAGTTGAACGAGAAACGAGAGAGGAGGAAAAGATCGCGAGATTCAGATTTTAAAAAATGATTAACTTGAATTGAAACAACTAAATTATTAAATTTGTAAATCACCAATGAAAAAATAAATAATTATAATAATAAATATGACTGCTCTGATACCAATTGTAGGTTCTGGGAACAACAGAAGCATGTTGGTGGGTCTACACAACATTAATTTTATCATTAACAACGATCAATCTGAGATCCATCCCAATAATAAAATGCAGGATCATCGAAATCGAACGATGAATGAAAAATAAAGATGGAGTACTAGAACCACAATGACCTGATCATCATATGCTGGTTATAATTAATTTTATTAATTGACCAGAATTACCTTAATGGAATTATTTCTTCATTGATGTCTCTTGTCAAGATCTGATGTGATTTATCGTTGTATCGTAGAATCCAAGTGTAGAATTCCTTTAGCGGTGATCCACACGTACACCACGTATCTCTGGATGTCGCCAAAGGAATCTACGAGTGCTAGTGTGGAGAAGAATTTTTTTATGTTTTCCACCTTAGATCACCTTGATCCAATGGAGGAGGATCTCTCTCGGTCTTGAGAGCATTCTTGGAGGAAGGAGTTCTTTCGGCCTTGAGAGAATTCTCCAGAATTTTTGTGCACAACGATTCTACCTGGAAAAGTGTTGGGGTTGTGAGGATATTTATAATCAGGTCTGAGGTTATAAATTTATGATAATAAATAAATTCCTTACGCATTTTATATATTTCATTAACTCTTATATAAAACCCCCATGTCAAATGATTAATTCCTTGACATGCGTCCACACTGATTATAATAAATATAATTTAATAAGGTGATATTATTTCCTCAAAATCCCGACTCGAAAAACTACATGGCATGTAATCACTAATACACAAAATGTACTCTTTTTCCATGAAAACTACATGGAGTGTACATTTAATGTACACGATGTGTACACGATGTGTATATTATGTTTATTTCATTGTTTCCTCCACCACATTTATTAGACATTGAGTAATGGCTATTTATTTTTTAAATAAATGTAACTAAATTAATTGCTAATAAATATATATTATTTCACCCACAATATATTCCGTCGAATAACTAGTGTCAAAATAAATGTGATCTGGCATCCATAAATTATTATTAAACCTTATTTTGGAATAATAATTAATTAATTTGTTAAATTAATATTTAACTGAGATACATGGACACAATTAGAGTGTGACCCTCTGTGCCTCTTTCTCAGTGTAATTAGGCAGAGCCTGCCTAATGTCCACGGTTAGCGTCTAGAAACATGCCAAGGCACCCATAGAGAAAGATGTTAACATCGTAATGAGATACCCCCATAGGAATTCTTACCATGTAATATAATCCATTTGTCATGATATCTTGAATCAAGCGGGTTTCATGCTAGTGCCATCAACCCACATGCTTGATTATTCATTATTTGACTTTCCAGAATTGAACTTGCCCATTCCATAACACGGCCATGGATTTATTTAGGTGATATAAATTCTATAAAAGGTCCTGACATATATTCTTCTGTTATGGAACAGAAGAGACAAATCCTTTTTCGCATTATCTATTAATGAAATATTACTTGTGACACACCAAACGTAACCTTGCTATGAACAGTGTGTCATCACAGTTTTTGTCAATACATATAAGTGAACGAGTTTTAATTATCATTAATAATACTCTTAAAGTACAAGGACCAATACACATGTCCGTAGATAGGAACATCCATTGACACTATGAAATGTGGATTTCCAACTAGAAGGTCTTGTTCTCATATTATCTTCCTGGATATTACCAAGGGTGCACACCATGAGAAGGTACCTCGATGTTTTATAAGTCCTCATCCCTAATGGCCTGTATAATTTGTGTCTCTCAAATAACATCATCCATCCATAGAACATATATTCAAGAACAGTGTTATGGCACTTTCAGGTTCTCATCATAGTAGGGATCCGCTATGACTTTTTAATGAAACTGCTATCCTTGGGAAATTATGACATGCATCGTCACGCAGAAGAACAATCAAGATTTGATAAGGTGTTTATTTAATGAATGAATTACAATGTTGTTGGTTCTAGGACACCAACTCCAACACTATTCTAGATCATTGATGTGATCTAGTTTCATAAGAAGTTGGGTTTTTAGGGAATACATGGGTTACATTTGAACATTGATGGTCTAGTAGGGTCCATTAGCATTATAAAAGATACATTTCATTAAATTAATGAAGTTAATGGAATGTTTATAATTTATGAAATTTCTACTTTCATGATGTAATTTTATCCCAAAATTTAATAAAATAGTTAGAGTTCATAGAATATGAAATGGAATCGATTTATACTATAAATGTTTGGAACATTGTGTATTACTTTTAATGGTGGAAACTAAAAGGGTTCATGTGCGTAATCCATAAAACATAGAACAAATAGTGTAGTTCCTATATATAAATATGGGTTAGTATCAATAGGTTATAAACATGTTCAAGGTATTTTCTTGTAATGATACATATTCACCACATATGGTAATACACTCTATTCAGAAATTTGATTCTATATTAGTGAATTTTGATAATGTTATATATAAAATATATATTAAACATGTAACACTCAAGCTTCTACGGTACGCTTCTCTTTGAATAATGAAATTGCATGTGTTGTACGCAACATCGAGTTCTAACACAGCACAACCAATCAAACTAGCCATTATGAATAGTAATACCCACTTTTTGAAATTTATAAATTTTATTTTTAAAAATGTAATTCATTTTTGGATTCAAAATATCGAAATTATCCTAGGGTGAATTTTTGGTATTTTTCTGAAAAACTTTCTTTTTTTGATGAATAGTGAAACAACTAAGTGATAGTTAAAAAACTGAATTTTTCAAAAAAATTAATTTTATCGCTTCGGTGAGTGGAATTTAAAAAATCCATGAGACATGGTTAATATCATGGAGTAAAATTTGGTTCAATGACATGAAAATAATTTTTGGTGAATAGTAACTTTTTACTTTTATTTACCACGGTTAAAAGTAAATAGAGTAATTAAGGGTAAAAATGATATTAATATTACCCTAAAACATGTCCTAATTCTATTGAACAAATGTATGTCGACCAAAAACAACTTTATGAATAAAATATTATCATTTAGGTCCACTTGGATTAGATTAGGAGATTTATTATTATTTAATTCAAAGAAGAGTTAAAAGAGTTAAAATCAATATTTATTTACTAATACTTTTTTCATATAGAATTATACATAAGGTAAATTAGATTTTAAATATTCATTATAAATATAACAGTATTTCATACATAAGGATATTTTATTTATAATTTTTATACAATAAATAATTTAATTTATTTATGACACAATGATGATGTAGTAATTACCATTATAGTAAAAAATTAAAATAATTGATTTTATAAATACCCTAATAAATATAATTTTAGAGTTTTTATGAATTAAAATAATTTTCTAGGTTAATATGAAATGTTAGGATTGATTTAATTAACTTTTTTTGAAGTAATCATTCTGTTATGATTTTCACAAAACTGAATTTCCCAAATAGTGTCAAAATTGACATAAAAGAGTTTTTAAAACAAATATTATATTAATAATTGTTATTCAATTCCTAAAAATCTAAGGGTCTACCAAGAGACATGTATCATGACAGGTGTATCAGTAATGGACATCTTGGGGGTCTCTTGAAGGTATATAGTATGTTTATTAACTATATAATATTAAAATACAAAGTGACATGATAAGTGTCAAACTAATTAACTATGAGATAAAACTAAAAGATAAGGTTAATATAATGACCATAACATATCTAAATTATATTGGTTGAGTGGTTGTTGACACATACCCACCTTTAACTTTAAATAATACACTTTGGGGCCATTAGAAACCGAATATGAATTTGTTATAAAATAATATTTCTAGATTTTCCAAAGGTGCCCTCCTCCCCCTTATAAAATAACACTACTTATAACCATTTTTTTACAACATAAAAGCCTTTTGGTTCTACCAAACCCTGCCAAAATACCCTCTAAACTTCCCTCACTTCATCCTAGAGGCCTTAGTTTGATCAGAAAGCCAACCTACAGATCCCTTTTGATCATATCAAAAGGAAGAACCCGAAGAAGAGGTAATGTTTTCACCACCCTTTTTCAAATTCATTTCTTCTTCAACATCTTCTTTAATTGTTATTACCATTCTAAAATAATGAATCCAGTATCTCCTATATACTGTAATATTATTATAAATATGGTACTACCATATTCTGTATTCTATCCATCCTTTGAATGACATGTCACCACACTTGCGTACGTACGGCTTACCGTCTCCACGTCGTGGTGTAATTGTTATTCAATATATTATTATTTGGATGGGTATAATAATGATTTTTAATTCATGTAAATATTATATTTATCATGATAATGATTTTTTATATATGATATCACATCCAATTATATATTATTTTAATATAAAAAGAATGATATTGTCGCTCGTGAGTACGTACGGACTACCGTCTCCACGAACATGATAAAAGTCAATCCCCATCGTATCCATTCAAGACTATTTCTCATTTAATGATTAAATATAATTTTTAAGGACTTGATATCATTCTGGATATGAATAAAATACAACCTATCCTTGACAAACACATATATATAACAAAACATATAAAATAAAATGAGTAAGTTAACACCCGAAACAACGATAATACTAATATATTATAAACAAATAAATGTTAAAAGATCTTATATGATATCATATTAATGTATATGATTCTTGTATAATTTAATAACAATTATTTCACTATTATATAGGAGTTTAGCCTATCCTCAACCAAGGAAATGTACAAGGTAAGGTTTTATTTTGCAATCTCTTCATTATACGAAGTTGTTTATACGTAATAATCTACTGGGACTTCTTTATCATCCACATCCATGTTTCTTAAAAATATATTTCAAAACATTTTTTTACTATTTACTATAATATGGGTTAAAGCCATTTAAACCCTTGTTGAATTTGATAAGTGGTTTATAAAGGAATCTTTGCTTCATTTTCCAAACAAGGTCCTTTATAACCCTTTATATAGATTTAAGGTAAGAATTTTTTTAACTTATACGGCAGATGCGGCTGTTTTCCACCGTTATAAAATCGTTGAAGCTTCCCTTACAAGATTATAAGAATAGTTTCAAAGAAAATGTTTTATTTTATAGATATATGACTCTTAAATGATTTCAAAATAGAAATAGATTTTTCTCTAAAAAGAGTTTTGATTTCATCAATGTCAACATCCTATAATGGATTTTACTCTTATTTGAAGTTGATTTATTATGATACAAATCGTATATATTTTATTGAATGTTTTATGATATGTTTGACTGTGGATGTGTTATTTTTTACCATTCTATGTTTATGGATGAATTATTTACATTTTGTATGCTAGTTTTAATACAAATGATTATGTTATGTTTAAACCTTTTCATATGGGAATGCAAAGGACTTAATATGTGACGGGTGGAGCCCGCTATAGATCCTCGATGCATCGGTAAATCTCATTAGATAAACTCGTGTCTTTGCACAAGGACATGGAAAAATATTATTTATAGTCTTGGCACGAGGACTTGGCTATGTGGTTATGATAGTATGACATTATCCATTCCATCATTATTAAAGTGGTTGTTGATATTACATGTGATTATTCTATTAGTTGAATATTCATCTGAATAAGTAAATGGAATTATTTCATTTTATTTTTCCATACAATGTTGATGTTAAAGTTAAAATGACTTTTCTTTTAGTTATACATTTCTTTAAATATTTATTCTTTTTTAGGAAAGTTTCTGCTATATTTTTATCTTTACTGGCCATTTGAGCTCACCCCTTTTCTATGTTTTATTTTTCCTAGGATGTGAAGAAGTAAATTATGAATGACCTACATGGATAGTATGAATGGATAAGAGTGTGCACTATGTAGACTATATTGTTATAGTTTTCATTTTTATGATGTAATGTAAAACATTATGAATATATCAAGTGTTTCTAAGGATACTAATCAAATTGGTATTTCGAGATTTGATCTTTCTTGTGATCATGCCAATGTTATGTAATAATGCACCGAATCTGGGTAACTGGGGTCGGGGAATTACAGTTGGTATCAGAGGAAGTTTAGTACAGACCTTGGAAGCTAGATTTAGATAAACTCTGATTATATCACATAGACCTAAGATAGACATTGAGGATTAGTATAGAAGAACTTCCTAGAATTTTGGTATTGTAGGGATTTTGTGAGTTTTTCGAGAAATACATCCATGTCTGTATACGAGCAGGTAGAGGCGGTTCTGGAATAGATGTACCTAGGGGTAAAACTCGAAAACACCGCTTTGAGCTAGATTCGAATGAGAACTGGTGCACGACAACGGTCCTTGTAGCACTCTTGGTTACGACAATCCTGAGGGATATTATTAAGATAACTCTAATTTTCTTTATAAATCATAATGATGGGTTTATGAGTATATACTTCCTCAAAGAAAACATTTTTTTATGATTATGGATTATATCCATAAATATTTCAATTTCTGTTAAATGTTTTATAAGTATGGAATTATGTATTTTGATTCATAAACTAGTCTAGTTTATGCCATTTTTTAGAAATGGCTCCTAGTGGAAGAAATGGAAACTGTATCAATGCATTCACTCCATGTAGGGATTTCCCTCCTACTCAAGATAATTATAGTGGATATGGTGATGCAATCGATGCTGATCAACTAATCACCACACTGGGACAACTCACTCAGGTTATTAATTATAACAATACCCATATGAAGCACCCTAATCCACATCATGGACGATCAATATTAGATCATTTCATGAGGTATAAACCACAAACATTCAATGGGAGTACAAATCCATTAGAAGCTGAGAAATAGATAAGTTCCCTAGAGAAAATATTTCAGGCATTGGGGAGTAGTGAAAGGGAAAAAGTTGTCATGGAAGTTTATCACATCACTGAAGATGATGATCAATGGTGGTCATTGATTCAAAACACAATGGAAGATGATGAAGTATCAAATATGGAATGGAGGGAGTTCAAACATCTGTTTATAGAAAAATACTTTCCTCGTGACCATCGAGTAGATATGGAAAATAAATTTCTGACTCTGAGAAAAAAGGAGGATGAGAATGTAGAAAAGTATGAGGCTAACTTTACAAGGATAGCATGGTCTGCTAGAGATTATATATGTAACCCAAGAAGTAAAATTGATCGTTTCTTTGATGGGTTAAAACCATTTCATCGTCGAGCATTAGTCTCACAATCCTTCTCATCATACGAAGACATTTTCTCATTTACTATAAATACAGAAAAGGAATTCTATATGTCTTATGACATTAAATCAAAGCAAGAGAAGAATAGATCTACTGATCAATCTGGGAATGGAAATAAGTGGAAGAAGGGAAAGGTTGAATATCCATCCTATGGTAAATGTGGGAAGAAACACCCCGATACTTTCTTGAAGGGAATGTGTGTCTGTTACAAGTGCGGTGAAAGAGGCCACCAAGCTCGTGATTGCCAAGGGAAGAAGGAACCTACTGATTTTCAGTTCTAAAATTACAGGGAGATGGGAAATTATGCAAATGAATGTCTTAAGCATCAGGGGAACTTACCTCTGAAAATTCCAAGGGATCAAGGCCAAGATTATGCTATCACTGCTCCTAAGGTAGAAGCTCTGAAAGACGTGGTGGCATGTAATTTAATGGTTTCCCCATGTTTAGAAAATTCATTATTTGATTCTGGATCATCACATTGTGTCATATCATCCGAGTTTTCTATGAAAATTAGATATTTCCAATTTGATTTAACAAGGGAGTTGTCAGTTAAAACTCATCAGGGAAGTATCATTGCAATAATGTTTTGTGAATCAGTCTCCATTAGATCACATAAATGTTCTTTATCCGCTGATCTCATCGTCATACCTATGATTGAGTTTTATATAATCCTAGTAATGGATTTCATTTTGGACCATGATGAGAATATTTATTTTAAGAAGAATGAGGTTACGATTTTTGATGTTGATGATAAGGAACACCTTATCTTTAGAGCAGAATTGTCCCCACATAATTATTATCTAGACCCACCCCCAGTAGCTCAACAAAATTGAATTATTGGGGAGGAAGAGATTGAAATGACTATGGCTGAAGAAAGGAATGTTCAAATAGATGATGTACCTATTGTGAAAGAGTATGTATATGTGTTTCTGGATGATTTACCTAGACATCCTCCAGAACGAGAAGTTGTGTTTTCCATTGATTTAATTCCTGGATGATGGTCTATATCGATGACCCCTTATATAATGGACACTATAGAATTAGTTGAACTAAAGAAACAATTGGAGTAATTGAGTAATAAGGGATTTATTCTCCCTAGTGTTTCTCCATGGGGAGCCCATGTTCTTTTTGTTAAAAAGAAAGATGGATCTATGAGGTTATGTATCAACTATAGGGAGATCAATGCTACAACAATAAAGAAAAAGTATCACCTACCACTCATTGATGATTTATTTGACCAACTGCGGGCAACTCAATACTTTTCAAAGATTGACCTTCGATCTGGATACCATCAGTTGCGTGTGAAGAAGGAAGACATTCCGAAGACAACATTTCGAACCAGGTACGGGCATTACGAGTTTACAGTAATGCCTTTTGGATTGACTTATTCACCCTCTGTATTAATGGATATGATGAATAGAGATTTTAAGGAATATCTTGATGAATTTGTGGTGTTATTTATTGATGATATCTTGGTATACTCCAAATGCTACGAAGATCTGAAAATAACTTTCGCATTATCCTGAAGACTCTGACAAGACATGAATTATATGGGATGTTTAGAAAGTGTGAATTTTGGATTCAATAGATTTCTTTTCTTGGACATATAGTCTCTAAAGATGTAATCTCTATTGATCCTTCTAAGACCAAGGAAATCTAAGAATGACCAGCACCTATGAGTATAATTGAGGTTTGCAGTTTTATTGGTTTGGAAGGTTATTATCAACGTTTCATCGAGAATTTTCCCCGATTGGCTAACCCATTAACGAAGCTCACACGTAAAGGGGTTAAATTAGTTTGGACAAAAGAGTTTGAAAAATGATTCAATGAACTAAAGTGAAGATTAGAAAATGCTCATATATTTACTCTACCATTGGGGAATGATGGGTTCATTATTTATAGTGATGCATCGAAGAAAGGACATGGTTGTTTCCTTATACAGAATTATAGGGTTATTTCCTATGCATCACGACAGTTGAAAATTCATGAAAAAAACTATCCTACTCATGCTCTCATATTAGCAGATGTGATCTTTGCTTTGAAGATTTGGAGGCACTACCTCTATGGTGAAAAATGTGAGATTTATACTGATCACAAGAGTTTGAAATATATTTCCTCAAAAAAAGAACTCAACCTGAGGCAAAGGAGATGGATTTAATTATTCAATTATTATGATGGGATGATACACTACCACCCTAGGAAGGAAGACAAGGTGGAATATGCTTTGAGCAGAAAAGATCATGGAGTTTTGAAAAATATGATAATTGTAAGGGATCCAATTTTCATGGATCTAGTGATGATGAACATGGGAATAACCATGGAAGGTGAAACATAAATGCCTTTTCAAATGGTTTCCAAACTATCTTTACTAGAAAGGATTAAGAGTTCTCAGACCGATGATGAAAAATTTCAAATGAAAATTAAAGCTGTGAATGATGGGAGATTGAGAGACTTTGTGTATGAATATTGAATTTTGAAATTTGGGAAAAGACTTTGTGTTCCTGATATACCTAATATAAAAAAAGAATTTCTAGATGATGCTCATTGTTCCAATTTCTCTATACACCCTGGGAGCACTAAAATGTATAGAGATTTGAAGGAACATTTTTGGTGGGACAACATGAAGAGGGAGATTGTCGATTTTGTGTCAAGATGTATGGTTTTTCAACAAGTGAAAGCTGGAAGGCAATAGCCTGGTGGAGTATTGAATCATTTTCCCATACTTGAGTGGAAATGGGATAATATCATGGTGGAAATTGTCATGGGACTACCTAAGACTCCTAGAAGGAATGATGCAATATGGGTTATTGTTGATCATCTTATCAATTCAGCAAATTTTGATGATACAAGAGAAGATCTACCACTGGAACGTCTATCAAGACTATATATTGATGAATATTTGAGACTTCATGGAGTACCTCTATCGATTGTTTCTGATCGTGATCCCCTTTTTACTGCAAGATTCTAGGAAAAGTCTTCAGAAAGCCTTGGATACTGAACTTCATTTGAGCACTACCTACCACCTTCAAACAAATACACAATCAGAATGAACTATTCAAACCTTAGAAGACATGTTTAGTTCCTTCTCACATGACATTCAGGGTATGTGGGATCAATATTTACCTCTGGTAGAATTTTAATATAACAATAGCTTCCATTCAATTATTCATAGGGCACCATATGAAGAATTATACTGAAAGAGATGTCACACACCAACCTGTTGGGATGACATTGGTGAAAGAAAACATTTAGGCCTAGAACTGGTGATGGAAATGATGGAAAAGGTGAAGGTAATCCAATTCCATATCAAAGCAGCTCAAAGTAGGCAGAAGAGCTATTCCGATAATTGAAGTAAGGATTTGGAATTTCAAGTCAGTGATCATGTTTTCCTGAAGGTATCTCCATGGAAGGGAGTCATACGTTTTGGTAAGAAAGGTTAATTGAGTCCCAGGTATATTGGACCTTTCGAAATTCTAGAAAGAATTGGGGTTGTAGCTTACCGTTTGGAAATGTCGCCAAATCTCTCCAAAGTTCACGATGTGTTCCACATATCACTATTGATGAAATACATGCCTGACCCAACGCATGTACTCATCTATGAGGAATTAGAACTGGACCCGATCTGTATTATTGCAAAGTTCCCATCAATATTCTTTATACGAGATAACAAGTACTGTGAAATCGGACGACTCGTCTAGTAAAAGTCTTGTGGTGAAACCATAAAATGGAAGAGGCAACATGGGAACTCGAGAAACTTATGATGAAGAACCACCAGAGTCTGTTCATGCGGTATTATTCTATAAATATCAAGGAAAAAAATATTTGAAGGAGGGGAGAATGTAACACCCCGATCTTCTACGGTACGCTTCTCTTTGAATAATGGAATAGTTTGTGTTGTACGCAACATCGAGTTCTAACACACCACAACCAATCAAGCTAGTGGTTATGAATAGTAATACCCACTTTTTGAAATTTATAAATTTTATTTTTCAAAATGGACTTCATTTTTGGATTCTCAATATCGAAATTAGCCTAGGGTTAATTTTTGGTATTTTTCTGAAAAACTACATTTTTTGATGAATAGTGAAACCACTATGTTCTAGTTAAAAAACTAAATTTTTCATAAAAATTAATTTTACCACTTCTGTGAGTGGAATTTTGAAAATCATAGAGACACATTTAATATCAAGGAGTAAATTGTTGTTCAATGAGTTGAAAATAATTTTTGGTGAATAGAAACATTTTACTTTTATTTACCACGGTTAAAAGTAAATAGGGTAATTAAGGGTAAAAATGATATTAATATTACCGTAAAACATGTACTAATTATATTGGACACGTTTATCTCGACCAAAAACAACCTTAGGAATAAAATATTATCATTTAGGTCCACTTGGATTATATTAGGACATTTATTATTATTAAATTCAAAGAGTTAAAAGAGTTAAAATCAACGTTTATTTACTAAAACATTTTTAATATAATGTTATACATAAGGTAAATTTGATTATAAATATTAATTAGAAATCCAAAAGGATTTACTACAAAATTATATTTTATTTATAATTTTTATACAAAAAAAAATTTAATTTATTTGTGACACAATGATGATGCATTAATTACCATAATAGTGAATAATTAAAATAATTGATATTATAAATACCCAAATAAAGATAATTTGAGACTTTTTATGAATTAAAATAATTTTATATGTTAATATGACATTTTAGTATTTATTTAATTAACTTTTTTTAAGTAATAAATCTTTTATGATTTTCAAAAAAATCAATTTTCCAAATAATGTCAAAATTTACATATAAGAGTTTTTAAAACAAATATTATATTATTAATTGATATTCAATTCCTAAAAATATAAGGATCGTCCAAGAGACTTATATCATGATAGGTGTATCATTAATGGACCACTTGGGGGACTATTGGAGGTATATAGTATGTTTATTTACAATATAATATAAAAATACAAAGTGAAATTGTAAGTGTCAAACAAATTAACTAAGAGTTAAAACTAAATGATAGGGTTGATATAATGACCCAAACCTGTCTAAATTCTATTGGTTGAGTGGTTTTCTACCCATCACCACCTTAACCTTTAAATAATACACTTTGGAGCCATTATAAACCGAATATGAATTTATTATAAAATAATATTTCTAGCCTTTCAAAAGGTGCCCCTCCTCCCCCTTATAAAAGGACACAACTTCTAACCAATTCTTAACACCTTCAAAGCCTTTTGATTCGGCCAGAACATGCCCAAATACTCTCTAAACTTCCCTAAATTGAATCTAGGGTCGTTAGTTTGATCATAAATTCATCCTAAGGATCTCTTTTAATCAAATCAGAATGAAGAACTCGAAGAAGAGGTAATGTTTTCACCACCCTTTTTCAGATTCATTTCTTCTTCAACATCTTCATTCTTTGTTATTACCATTATAAAAGAATGAATCTATTATCTCCTATATAAAGTAATATTATTATAAATATGGTACTACCATAATCAGTATTCTATCCATCCTTTGAATGACATGTCACCATACATGCGTACGTACGACTTACCGTCTCCACGTCGTGGTGTAATTGTTATTCAATATATTATTATTTGGATGTGTATAATAATGATTTGTAATTCATGTAAATAATAAATATAACATGATAATGATTATGTATATATGATATACTATCCAATTATATATTATTTTAATATCAAAATAATGATATTTTCACTCGTGTGTACGTACGGACTACCGTCTCCACGAATGTGATGAGATTAATTCACCATCGTATCCATTCAAGATTAATTCTTATTTAATGATTAAAAATAATTTTTCAGTACTTTATATCATTATAGATATGAATAAGATACAACCTATTCATGAAAAACATATCTTACATAACAAAACATATAAATAAAAACGAGTAATTTAACACCAGAAACAATGATAATACTAAGATATTATTAACAAATCAATGTTAAAAGATCATATATGATATCATATTAATGTAAATGATTCTTCTGTAATTTAATAACAATTATTTCACCATTATACAGGAGGTCAACCTATCCTCATCCAAGTAATAGTAAGAGGTAAGGGTTTATTTCCCAATCTCTTCATTATCTGAGGTTGTTTATATGTAATAATCTACTGGGACATCATTATCATCCACTTCCATGATTCTTAAAAATGTATTTCAAAACATTTTTTTACTATTTACTAGAATATGGGTTTATGTAATTTATACCCTTGTTGACTTTTATAAGTGTTTTTTGAAGGAATATTTTCGTCGTTTTCCAAACAAGGTTCCTTTTTAACCTTTTTGACAGAATTAAGGTAAGAATGTTTTTTTAACTTATACGGTGGGTGCGGCTATTTTCTACTATTATAAAATCATCGAAGCTTACCATACAAGAATATAAGATTATTTTAAAAGAAAATTTTTTATTTTATAGATATATGACTCATAAATGATTTCAAAATAGAAAGAGATATTTATCTAAAAAGAGTTTTGATTTCATCTATGTCAACATCCTTTGATGGATTTTAAGCTTATTTGATGTTGATTTAATATGATACATGACTTTTATATTGTATTGAATGTTTTTTGAAATGTTTGACTGTGGATGTGTTATTTTTATACCATTTGTGGTTTATGGATGAAGTATTTCCATTTTGTATGCTAGTTTTAATACAAATTTTTATGTTATGTTTAAACATTTTCATTTGGGAATGCATTGGACTTAATATGTGGCGGGTGGAGCCTGCTATAGCTTCTCGATGCATTGGTAGGTCTCATGAGACAAGCTAGTGTCTTGGAATAAGTCCTTGGAAAAATATTATTTTTAGTCTTGGCACGAGGCCTTGGCTATGTGGTTATGATAGTCTGGCATTATGGATTCTATCATTATGAAAGTGTTTATTGATATTGCATAAGATTATTAGACTAGTATAATATCCATGTGAATTAGTAAATGGAATTATTTCATTTTATTTTTTCCATACTATGTTGAAGTTCACTTTTAAAAGGCTTTTGTTTTAGTTATAAATTGCATTAAATGTCTATTCTTATTTATGAATGTTTCCACTATATTGTTATCCTTACTGGGCATTTGAGCTCACCCATTTTCTATGTTTTATTTTTCCTAGGATGTGAAGAAGTAAATTATGAATGATCTGCAAGGATAGTATGAGTGGATAAGATTGTTGACTATGGAGACTATGTTTTTGTATTTTGCATTTTTATGATGTAATATAAAAAAATATGAATATATCTAGTGTTTCCAAGGCTACAAAACTAATCGGTCATTCGATATTTGATCTTTCTTGTGATCATGACAATGTTATGTAATAATGCACTGACTCTGGGTAACTGGGGTCGGGGCGTTACAAACAATATTCCCTTAATATCAATTTAGTAGAGAACATTCATACAATAAAATCAAAATTATTCGATGTATCATATGATCATGATATGTTTTACAGGTAAAAATAATTTAGTAATGGATTGAAGAATTATTCTTATAATTGGATCATTTTTTATTGATGTAATGAAATATTTTTGTTTCATCTAGGGAATGGATGATTATTATATATAAAAAGGTTTTTCATTGTGAGTTTTGGACAGCAATGGGATGTAATTAAATTTGTAAATATTTATATCCCAACTTTTTATTCTATATAGGTGACCTTATGAAAGTTATTCATCATGAAATACATTGGTGAAAAAATATATCAGGTGTAAAGATCAATCATTAAAGATTGAAAATATTTATTTATATTATTAAAAACACATATTTTGTTAAATTTATATATAGTTTTATTATGTATAACTATGTGAAGGTAACATTATCAGTGTTGTATGGTATAAAACTTTGGAACACTCCAAATAAATCTAATGGGATAGATATGATACATGGAATTTCTTATGTATTAATTTAGGATGTATTATTAATTTTATTTTGTATACTAGAACTAATGTCACATATGCATTAAGTATAACTTGTAAACAACAATCCAATCTCAGTGATTCATTATATAATTATCAATAGTATTATTGGGTATAAAAGAAGAATAATGGTCAGTTTATAAGTCATTAGAGGTGGTGATGGGATCATTTTAAGGGGATTCACTTGTTCTAGTTCCTAAAATTAAAAAGATGATATTATATACCAATTAAATTTCATGTTTTTTCATCATAGGTGGGGTTTTTATTTCTAAGGGTTTAAAGAATTCAATAACAGTGGACTCCCTAAAAGAGGAAAATGACATTACAACATCATATGTTATGGTAGAAATTGTTCAGTTCAATTAATTCACCGTAGAACATAAAGAGCATCCAAAAATAAAAGGATTAATTGAAATTAATGGAGAAAAATGTATAATTCTATTAGGAAATGTACCACAATTTGACCTATGGACCAAATTAATAACTGAAGAATATCATCTCATTGAAGAGTCCAATAAGGGTTTGATATAAAGATATTTTCAGAAGCATTAAAGGATAATGTTGTAAATCCATTTAAAATCAATTATAAATATAGAGACACGAATGATTTGTTAAAAATATGTTTATTTGATATAAAATAGATTTTATGTGATGGTTGTAAAAAAATAAGGGTTAATAATAAAGTCTATCTCAATTAATCATCCATTCATTGGTATTTCATATAATACATGGATGATGGACTGAAAAATGATGATCAAGAAATGACGTTGATTTATCCCTAATCAATATTAATCATATAATAGTATTCTTCATGATGATATGTTAATATTATAATTATTATAATTATGATACATGATATAGAATGGAATGATGTTGTAATATTTGAATACATATTATTAGATCATCCCTATGAATTTATATCAAATTAAATTTTATATGGTCATTAATATAATTTCAGTTTATATAAAATATTAATACCCAATTCAAGAGGTTCATAAGATATATCAAATGTGAACTATAGTTCTTTGATACTATTCTTATACAATCCCCGAGGAAGGTTAATAATTTGGGGGTTGGATTTGTTGTAAATAATGTCATTAATTGAGTTTAGTAATAATGGGATTTCCCCTATTTTAGGAAAAATATGATATATGGGAATAAGATTTAATTGGACTGAAAAGCATTTTGACCATCATTATTTGTATGAATTTTATTATGTTAATATACTTTAATAAATTATTTTCAATTTATTAAATCAAGTGGGTCAATATATTTTTGAGGATCATGAACTTATGAGATTTCATATGCTAGAAAAACAAGTTCTTTGTCTAGTGGTCACTCGATATCATTAAAAAAGTAATTATATAATTATATATAAAATTTATTGACATACATATTATGTTGGATATGTTCATATGTAGATAAGAGTGTTTTATAACGAGATCCATCTATAACCCTTTGATGTTTTATTTGTTTTGATGTTTTTTATAAGAAACTATTTTCATACCATTATGATTTATAGTATTTTTTTAATTCTATAAATCCCTTCTAGATTAAACATAAATTCCTACAATGAGAACTGGTTTATGTAAAAATATTTATAAAAATTACAGATATATTATGATAGTCATGCATGTAAGAATTTAGATAAAATAATAAAATAAGTTTATATATAATGGTATGTAGAATAAAGAACACATTAAATTTTTTTGAATAATAATATATAATAAATATATTAAAATTTTCTCAAAGCTAATATCTCATAGTTACTATCTTACAAAGGGTTTTTATACCATGTCCTTCTTATTTTGTAGAATGGTACATGATATCATTCAATCGATTCTTCGAAGTTGACAATTATGATTATTAAACATATTAAAACATAATATGAAAATATAAAAAATAAATATTAATTTCTAAATAAGTATAATATTATTATTAATCATTGTAGTATAATTATAATAGATGGTAAATTTAAAATAATTGAAACATTTAATCTTAAATATGATACTTCAATTAAAGAATGGGAAATATAAAATAGAAATGTTTGATCACATTTTGATAGAGTAGATATCATTTCATATTGAGTAAATCACTCTCAATTTTACCTTTAACAATTTTCCTTCATGGGGAAGATATTGGAACACCATTAAGAAGAATGTGTCTGGAAATGTAATTTGGAGATTCCAGTGGTTAATGGTTTCTTTGAAAGTAAATAACCTATTGGTTGTTACTAAGGAATATCGTTAGATGAATTAATAGTTAAAATTAAAATCATGTATAGTGTGGTATAATTATTTTATAGATTTATTAATCCATCTTATTGAATCTACTTTAAACTGATAACATAATAGGGTTTTTTGTCTTTTTACCTTGTATGGGTATAGAGAGGTCCCACGAAGCCTTTCATCCACATAACCACTATGTGTTCAGTGATGAAGTATCAGTTACCTAGTAAAGATTAGTAAATTATTTTAAATAGAGGATAAAATTTTAATTTTCATTATTTTTTATTAAACATGGATAAGAAAATCGTGATTGGGGGGTTGATCCCTCTATAAAACCTTTATTTCCTCTATTCTCATTTTATACATTCTCTGATAAAATCCTAACTACCATCATTTATTGAATCATGTTTAGGATGATGTAATGTAATTAATATAATATAGTGTTCATTGTAAGACAATAAATTCTATTATTTTTATTTCCATCAAATTCTGGAAAATAAAATTCACAATCATTATTTCTATTTGATTATTTGTATTTCAGTGGATAAATGAGTATTCATTCTTCAAATCATTATAGATAAGAATTGATATGTTGTTTGATAGGATATGTCACGTCTCTTGTATGTATATAAATTTCTATAATTTTAGTGTCACATAATGGTGTGTGATAAGAATGTATATTTATTTATTTACTAAATGATATCCCTTCAACTATTTTTAATAATTTTTATTTATTTTATCAGTGTATACATATTCAATAATCCGTAATATGGAAATGTGATACAATTTATATAATTTTTATTTCATATTGATGTTTTCATTTTTCATATATTGTAGTGATGGGCCCCCTTTCATGTATGTATAAGGAGGGACATGTGAGATTTACTTTTCATTTTGGAATCAATAATATGATTGTAACAATATGTTTATCTTGGTATATGAAAAATATTTAAGTGAATGTTGATGGTTTTCATGTTAAATGGATGCCTTGGACACATTATCCATTAGTAAGGATGTCTAAATTAATATTTTACTCTCTAAAAAAACATTAAATGACAATTTTCCCTTGTTATGGTCCTATGGTTTTTTTTAATTGGATTCCACTATAAAATGAAATCATATCCTATATGTATCCCTTTTTTATTTAAATCCATTTACATGTATATCAAGGAGATAAATTTTAATGGGATTATATATATAGGTAACATAGGATACATTATAAACTTTGGTGATCGATATTTGTGGATTATAGTTTTAGGAGTATGACTTCCTTTAATGTAAACATGGGTACATAGTTTTTATATTTTTATTGTCGAATGGATATGATTGGTATGATGTGTACCATTGGATTTTATGGATTTTTGGGTAATCTATATTTTTCATTTTATTGAAAGTATTACTGTAATTTTATGTGCATTTCAAATATTTATATATAATTCTTGATGAGAATAATATAATTCATATATGACATTATTTATTCTTATTAAATTATTCTAAACTCAGGAAATTTGTATGTACACCGAAGGAATTTCATTGATATAGATCATACCAAGTAACACAAACTACTTTATTATAACCCAATTTTATTATATTAAATTTAAAAACACTATGTTCTGTCTCATATGGATCATGTAATGTTATATTAGGAAAATCATGTGATATATGACATCACTTTAACATGAATTATAAATTATTACACATAGAAGTAGATTATACAGGATTTATATTTTGTTCATGTGGTCTAAAAATCTATATATCACACAATTATATAATGTTATATAGAGACATTAAATGTAAATAAAAAATCCACATTGGATGTAGGAGAATATCATATATTTTTATGTTTTATAGATCACTATTTGGTTTGATTTTAAGATTATTTTGAGTTATTTTTCTTTTTATATCATAGATTAAGAAGATTGAGTTATTTATTTTCATATTATGTGAATTAATTTGAGTGTTGTTATATTTTATGTCAATAAATTATTTATCCTTTGAAAAAAAATGAGTTTTAATTTCCATGAATGATTTCATATATAAACACCTATTATAGATATAAATTAATGATTTGGAAGAAATTTATAACAATATCCCCATTTGTCTCCACATGATATTATTTTTTCAACTACTATATAACTAAATGCAATTTTTTGATATTTTTAATTAATAATTAATAATTAATAATAATTATTCATTTAATAAATAATACATATTTAGTAAAATTCAATGAGGAGTAAATGAAAATCATTACATTATTGTTTGTGGGATAGATTTTTGAAAACTAATGGAGTATATTTCATTCTTGTATGATTTATTTTTAATATATTCTAAAAATTTTATATGATAATAAAATTATTTTTAGACACTCCAATGAACCTAACATGATTTTTCGTTACATTTATGATTTATATAATTGTTACAATAATTATATTAATTTAATTCTTTGATTTAATATCACTCTATATGAGTGGTTATATCAAAATTGTAGGTTATTATTGATTTGTACTCTTTTGGTAATTAATTAAGCTAATATAATAGTGTATGATATTGTTATATCATATGGTATGATAAACATAATCTTAAAAAAAGTAATATGACTTAACCAAACATGTCATAGGGGATTATAGAGTGGTATTGTTTTGCCTCCACATATAACCGTTGGACTCTAAGAATATATTAAAACCAACAAGGATGATGTTGCATTTTTTGTTACTATACATGAATGAATATTATATTTTTATTTATGATTATTTTATGTTACTGAGGTTTTCTGATGTTGTGTCAATAATCTTATTTATGAGATTTTTATGTTTCAAGGGTATTTTACAATGTTTGGAGTGCATATATAACATCTAAAAGTCTCTAGAAATTGAAATTTCCTTATAAAAATCACGTATGTGAATATTTGGTGATATACCAAATACCTAACACTATAGTACAAGATATCTATTTCATGATATGTAATATCTACCAAATGATACATAATACATTCAACGATATATGTAATATATTTTTAAAGATACTTGATATCAATTTGGTGATGTGCGAGATGTTTCTATGGATATGAAATATTTTATATAACATATAAAAGATTCAATATTAAATTTATAAGGATAAATCAAGGGTTTTCAATGATATATAAGATCTATTATAATGCACTTTATGAATTAATATAAGGTATCTCATGTGAAATATATTGCACATTATGATGATTCTATTTTTTTATTAATAAACTAATCATATCAATGATTCAAATTAAATGTGATTTTAGATTATATTTTTATAGGATATTGATGAAGATATTTCATCATAAATTAGAGACCCACTTCATAATAGTAATTTTCATTTGAGAATGTACATCTTTAATAATAGATTAAATGAAGCAGAAGAATATTCTAGTATTTTATGTGGAAATTAAAAAAAATTATGCTCAAGTTTTCTTGTCATTTAATATATAATAATATAAAGAATTATCATAAAAGGGTGAATATTTTAATTATTTTATAGAAATATGTAGTTATTAGAAATGTAATGTTATTGTATTATGTTTAATAAAAAAATGATTTTTCAATATACTTATGTTTGATTATATAATGGAAACTTTTCAATGAGGATATCATGATTATTAATTCAATGAATTTAATATTGGAAAAAATATATTTTATGATTATATATGGATTCTAAATGTATAGATCCTTGATTTTGAATAAAATGAACTTTCATCGATAAATTGAATGTGATAATAATTAAAAGAGTGTTAAAATAACATATAAATGGGAAATATAAAATAATGATACCCACAAATTGTTATAAAGGGCGTTTTAACATAAAAACCCTATACGAACTATTGTATAGACATAGATGAATAATAACATTATCATTCATAATATTTGTAGAATTTTTATTCGACAGGATTTCATTCTCTAAATAGTTTCTTTAATCTTTTCTACATGAATTTGCATGATTGGATATCGGTTTTGGTACTAGAAATTATAAGAGGTTGAAGGATACTCTCAGGACTATAGATTTACATATATAGAAAAAATGATTCAATGTTAAGGGTATAATAACCACCATATATCAGGAATATTATCATCTATATGTAGGGATAACCTCATTAAAAATCTTGGTGTGTTGCATATTTAAAATTTTAAATTATATTAGTTTTAAAGGTATATGACGAATAACCAATTGATAAATTTGAGAATATAAAACATGAAAATTTATTTACCCCTCTTCTCATTACTAATCAAATTTTAATGTGAACCATAAAATTTGTATTAGTGATAACATTTGATCTCAAGATTCCTCTTAAATTTTTCATTGATATTAACAACATTTTAAATGAATATGGACATTAAAATTTTGAAGGGAATGGTTTTGAAATATTTTATATAATGGATATTAAAATATACTAGTTCCCTTACACTAGATTTCATCGATCTTCTAAATTTTATCTCAATATATAGTAATACTAATGCATCATCAATTTATAATAAATATAATGTAAAAACTGATCAAGATGGATTAAATGATTTAATATTCTCTTTATATAATGAGTTGTAAAAAAGGGATATAAATTTATAAATTAGTTATGGAAATAGGTTCATATTATTTTTTAATAAGCTAAAATTTTTAAGGAATTAATGTTTCAATTTTATACAATTCAATTTGATGATTTGAGAATGAAAAAATAAGAATATATTGATGTTTTCTTTACGAGAGTTAATATAATATTTTTCACCATAGGTGGATATGGAGAATGTCTTCATGAATCTATATAGGTAAAGAAACTCATGATAATTAATTTAAAAAAAATATGAAAAAAATATCTACTTTTGAATATTATAATCTGGAAGACATTATAAATGAAACTTTTCACATCACTATAATAAATATTAAAATATTAAGAGGTATTACTCTAAATATAAATGTAATGGTTTTTAAATAATTCAAAATTAAGTCTATATTTTATAATAATAGAGATGAAATCAATTTTTCTTCTTATTTAAATGATAATGGAGATGTATTTCATAAAATCGAGTTCCAGTTATCAAGACACAATAAAAGGGAGAAAGGAATTTATTAATGTAAATTTCCTTTTAAATGTTTTAATTATTATAAAATAAGGACAATATTCAACAAATATTCCTTTATTAATAATAATTTATTAATAATATTTGGAATCAACAACGACCTCCATCAATAAAATATATCCCATCAAGTGAAATAAATCATAATCAATAGATAAGATAAATATTCCGAATTTTTTCATTTATAAACAACATCCCATGTCATAAATAAGGTGTTTTAGATCATAAAAAAAATTAGAGGAAAACACATAAGAAAACATCATAAATAATTTATATCACCCATGAAGACAAAAAGACATAATCCTTAGAGTGAGATTCATAAAATTATGGCGAGTTTGTAATTGAAAAAGGTCAAACAATCATAGAGATGGAAATAAAAATTAAAATCAATATGTTTCTAAAAAATATTTTAGAATATGGGAGATGGAGATACATATCTCATTAAAATATTAACAATGTAATATATGGTAGAGTCTAAAATAAATTATAGTCAAATAAATTGATAAGATAAGTCTTCAGAATACTGAAAAGTGTAATGTCCTTGATGAAATTCCATTGTCACCCATAGGGTGGAAGTTTTTGAATTGTTATAGATTAATAGTTTTTAATATATTTAGGCAATGGGAAAACTCAATTAATATTAAAACAAGTTTTTCATTGGTTTATTGAATCCTCTAATCAATCTCAAAATTAAACCAAAGATACTAATAAATATTGTGACTGTAAAAATGGAAAAAATATCATTAATGATAAAAAAGATGTCAGATATAAAATATTTATGGCTAAAAATGTAATAACCCAAATAAAATCAAATTTTTTGAGGAATTTTGGGAATAAAGTACCATGTATTAGTTGGATTGTCTAAAAAAATCGAAAGATATTCTCATATCCATTTGGCTAAATATAAAAATAATTTTATTCATCATTCATATATGGGAAAAAATTATATCCCCAATATTTCATGGAGATATTATATAATTAGATGTCCCAATATAATGTTGGACATTATCCCATGAATTATATGTTTTTTATCAATGAATGGTATTTCAGGGCTATAGCTAGTTTAATGATGTTTTTAGTAAATAATATTATAGTTCCTATTACAAAATTCCTTTTCATGGGAAAATTATTGAGCATTAAAAAAAGGTAAAACCGTAGGAGCATAAAACAAGCCATCAATTACAATATCATGAGATTAATATGGGAGTAATAATAAGTTTTGAAAAATTAATGTATTTTTTAAAAAAAATGTTATCAAGAATGAAACACCCAAAATGAATGTATTAAAATACTAATTGATCTATTTAATCCATGTCAAAAATGTGAGAGTATTTAAAAATAACTCAATATAAAAAACAAGAAAATTTTAACAATGTTTAACTAAATGAAATAATGTAAAATATTCCACATATAATAGAACATGGTTACTCTTTCTATGGATAAGTGATTTAAAAGACCAAAAAAATGTTTATATGGATAATAGAGGATCTGATACATTATAAATTTATAGTTCACAAATAAATAAAGGAGTTGGTGTGTAAAAAATTTGTATGAATTATTTATACCATAATTATGTTTTATTTACTGATGGGATGAAACAAAACTAGTTCAATGTATCATAACTTGATAATGATTCTAATGTGATAATTTTCAGAAATAATAGTTTTTTTTGTGAAGATACTAAATGTTGGAGTAGTGATATCAAAAGTGTTGGGGACCCAAGGGGACTTATTTAAAGATTTAGACCAAAATTTAGTGACAATATAGGTATACAAGATGAGAATAATTTCTCCGTGAATATTATTTCCCATATTGGAAATGTGATCATGAATAATTTTTTCAAAAAATATATTATGAGAAATATTATTATGTTCAAATAAGAACATGTATTTAATATTAAAACATTAAAAAGGAAATATTTTAAATAAATATCACAAAGGATATGATATCCAAAATAGAAGACCATTATATTTTGTTAAAATAGACATTTTTAAATACTTTATTAATATTAATAAAATTATGATATGTATTTCAACACATTCAATGATATATTTATAATAATTTCAAGAAATATGATTATGTTTATTAAACATACATTAGTGTGAATTTTTAAATGATATATGAGGATATTTGTCAAAAAAATTGTCCATTCATTAAAGAGGATTTGTTATAACAATGGGTGTATGTATGCTAATAAAATTTTTTATAACATATTGATAATCATTTAATAATTGATGATGTCTCCACACATTATTCTATAAAACAATTAATTAACTAAATGAAAACTTATGTCCCTTATTTTAATTCCATTAACCATGATAACTAAGCATGGAAAAATATGATATTTATTAAATATATATATATATATATATTATTGAATTTATTCACAATAAGGCCCTTTTAAGGTCATATTTATTTATTAACATATTAAATATTTGTTATAAAATAATACAAATATAAAAATATGTTTAAAATAAATTCTTAATCATGTATAAAATTATATTTTTTGTTTTATGGTAAAATAAAAGATTAAAATATCATATGTTTAATGAAATAAATGATTTACATCTAGATCCTAAAACAAAAACCCTTAGAGGATAAATTAACGTAATAATGTGACAACATTTCATAATTATGATGAGATCAATAAACTAATAAAACCTAATTATGAAGAATATATTTTATTTTATAAACCTGCTATAGAACTTATGGGAAATTTAGAATTCTTAAATGATGATGAAAAAATTACATATTCATGTGATTAATATGTTTATTTGAGAACCGTTGGAAAAAATACAATATATAAAAAAGAATGTCAACACTAAAAATTATCATTATATATAAATATCAATGTGTATAAACATAGAGAAATTCGTAAGATCTAGTATTGGTTGTGTTCATTAAATGGCTATTCCCAAAACATTTTATGAAACCTTTTAGAAAAAAAGGATAAATCAATGAATAAATATTCAAAAAACATAGAAAAAATGGGACAAGTGACATTGTACCTATTCCAAAAATATAATTTCATTATAAAAAATATTGCTTTTAAAAAAACATATATACAAATTTGTTTATTTGTAACGAATGAGGATTTATATTTTTTTCTTTTCTTATCGAAAACCTTAAGGAGTTTATTTTGATGAAAAATTTACCCGTGTATCCAAAATTGAAGATATCAAATTCTTTCTTTCTGTCACATCCAAAATGAACTTAAATGATTATAAAATGGATGTAATGATAGTTTTTTAGAATAGTGGAAAAATAAATATGTGTCTGTAGAGTTGTTGGGCCTCTCGACCCTCCCATTATCTAAAGAAATACTAAAAAGTATTCAATTATTGAAAAAATATTTATAACATCTAATATCATAAAAAACTAGTATATATGATGTATATATGGTAGGTAAGACAAAGTAACACATCCATGCACAAAAATTATCACTTTCTCTAACACTAATAAAGAATATCCAAATGAAAATGATAGGTAAAAACTATAGTAAATAATAATACATGTAATGAAATAGTAAAAAAATGTCACACTCCATTGGTGAATCACTAACACTAATTTTTAAAAAAAATATATTATGATTTCAATTTTGAAAAGTCACTGCTTTGTAAAAAAATGACTAGTTCCCATAAATATATAATTATGTTCAATAGAATATATTTACTTGGCTAGTTAACCCCTTAAAATATTCTTGGAGGTTTTCCCTATGGATCCGATCTTCATTACCATTCCATCACTTTCACAGAATATTCTAAAAATTCAACTCATCCTTCTAGATAATATTATGATCTTCCAAATCCTCTATGTCTAATTAATCTTATGTGCTTCGTTAGATTAATCATAATCCTCCATTTAATATCCACGAATATTCATTCATATACAAAACCTCCTTCTAGATCCTAATTCAGAATGAATATTTCATTTTTGACCGCTTCTCAAAATTATGAACGTAGTTTCACAACTCCATCATCATTATCTAGTTTCAAAAATAGGCTTCTTGATTTACCCCTTAAAAGATCCAAGACTTATCTAATTTTGTTTTCCAAATGGTTGAGCCATACAATTTCCATCATGTGAATAATTTTACAACCATCTCCAAAATAACTCCTTAATATTATATTTTTAATTTTCCATTAACGAAATGCTATTTTTAAAATCAAAATT
This sequence comes from Viscum album, assembly GCA_963277665.1. Taxonomy (NCBI): domain Eukaryota; kingdom Viridiplantae; phylum Streptophyta; class Magnoliopsida; order Santalales; family Viscaceae; genus Viscum; species Viscum album. The sequence goes on along the minus strand of OY728163.1, from coordinate 1,795,179,705 downwards.
CTAATGAAACACCAAGGCAAAATGAAAAGTTTTATATTTCAATATTAAAATTTATATGTAATAAATGTGATCATTTAAATGTATCTAATGATTTATAAGGTATAAATATAAGAAACCACATTATGAAATCAATATATAATGTAAAAGATGTGTCTTAATGTAGTAATAATTGTTTAATAAGGATAAATTAATTGAACATGGAATGGGGGGTGTGTCAAAAGGGTATTCCCAAGGATAAGTGAAAATCGAACACCAAAAAATTCAATCACCACATGAAACAAATTCTATAGTTTATCTCACCCTTATATATTATGAATATGTCTTGAGGATATGTGGGAGTAGATGTTAAAATTAAATAACTTATTGTGAACAATAAATAATAGATTATATCATATATTTTAATCCACTTGAATTTCTATAAATTTTAATTTTAATGACTAAATATTACTAAATAATTAAGTTTTAGTTTAACTAAATTATAGAGATAAAAATTTCATTATTTATTATTAAATAATATATTAATTTTATAGAATCCAGGATAAAGTCATTTAAGATCAATTTTTCAAATCATAAAAATTATATATATATATATATATTCATTATTTTTCACATAAAACATATATTTTAAAAGTTTATTATCTATGTTCCAATATGTAAATAATATATAAACGCACATTTCAAAATTTCTAATATAAAATTTTATGAAAAATAAGAAGTTTTATATAGTAAATATTTCAATAGAAACAATTTTTTATTACATTTTAGTTTTATTTTTAAAATTTAATAACAGAAATTATAGAATTTATATTTTTAAAAAATACATTCATTTATATGATGAGTGAAATTTAATTATAATATTATACATATTTTTTTCATTATTTTTATACATATTTTTAGTCGAGCGGTATAACAAAAATTTTACAAATACAATAATTTTATGACAATATCATAGTATAAGGATGACATTAAAATATAAGAAAATATCAATTTAGATAAATATATATTTTACATATAAATTAATACATAGTAAATATTATGTTTAATTTAGAATCTTATGATTTAAAATTTGGAACATAAATAATTTTTTTTTTCTAAAAATTTGTTTTACATCTTATACACTAATTAATTTGAAATTAATTAATTTGACTATTTCAAATTTAAAAAACAAAATTATTGATATATTTGAAATCTTGATATATAATATTTTTTAATATTCTTAATTTAATTATTTATTCATAAAATTATATTACCATGAAAAAGGTAAATTATGTAAAATAATAAATTAATTTAAAATGAACATTAATAACTCAAACCATATAACTTTTTTTGTGTATGAGAGGTGTATTAATTAATGTATAGACTATAATCATTATTTTTATATTTTTAAGAATTTTTTGATGATATTTTCATGCCTTTAATATAATTTTATGAACATTTACAAATGTTTCACCCCACTTACTTATAATATGATACCTTCAACACCATAATTATCTACAAACCAAAATCCCTATCTATTAACCATTTTATGCATAAAAATCCTTTAAACTCTTTTTACAATCTTCTATTGGATTTTTCTCTTCTAAATTCCAATATTTGGAAGCTCATGGACTTGTCCAGGGGAGAATGGTAAAAATTGAGCATCAACCATACTTATATATATTCCATTATTTTATTCTCATACCTATTCCAATTATATGATGACAATAATAAAATATTTTATATAATTTTCATTACTATATTGATATATTAACATTTTATTGGAATAATAATTTTTTTACCTTCCAATCATCCATTATAAAAATTAAATTTTCACTTCTGTTAGGTAAAGACTACCCCCAACACTAATGAAATAATTATTTTTTCTCCACCACCTATCATGAATGGTTTTTAATGTTAATTTATGGGAAAAATAAAATAATTAAGACCTGATTAATTATATAGATTTATAGTTTTAAATTTTTATTAATATCTCTATCTAGTATGAAATGAAATTTTATCTTGTGGTAAACATGGACTACCATCTACATTGATGATGTGTTACCTTTTTCATCACATCCATCATATAGTATTATATAGATAAACATATAGTTAAAATGCTATTATAATTATTATATTTTATTCATATTATGAAATGATGAAAACAATAACCATTATAAAATAATGCCTTAATTTCAGTAAATTACATGAAATAATAATGACATTGATTTCAACATATTAAATCATAACCAAAATAATCATTTAATGATATTTGAAATTTTTATACTATTGTGTAACTTCATTTATATTATCAATAATATCATTTCATTGGTTATCTTTTTACCAAGTAAGAGTTATAAAAATATCTATTATATAATCAGTACGAAATGAACAAAATAGTTAACATTCTATGATGAATGTAAACTATAACTTACTAATATATTTAGGAATAATTATTGTATATAAAGTGTATTAATGAAAATATATTAGAATAAATATATATAATAATATATTAATATGGTTATGTTACTTATATAAGAAATTTAATCTATTTCATGGAAGAATATATTTATGATATGGGTTTTCATAAACTCAATTTACATTCATTGAATTGTGATTGAACACATTGAACATTAGTCATATATGTTCTAAGTAATATAAATTATTGTAGAGTTGAATTTATCTTTATCATATTTTCCAATGGCTATCCATTTATTTCACGTTGAATCATTTCCAATGGATTGTTACAGAAATTCATATTATATGATTAATATTTTACAAAAATTAAATTCAATGTTGTTAAAAAAATATTCAACCTCTTTATAGATTTTTTATCCACTATATTCATATTAATTAATTGAAAATTCATATATTTATTATATTTAGAACCAAACATGTATTATCTCACATGGCCTTTATATATCCCTCTACCTCTTTTTAAAAAAATATAATTTTATTATGTTTTTTATGATATGGGTATGAAGGAAGTTATTTTAGAATAATTTCAATTCATGTTTTAGTATTTTATCATCCACATATATTTTTTTAACATTATATTCATTTATTTTAATGTATTCATTATAAGTAATTCATTCTAATGATATTTTGAATAATTATTTCTAATCAACTTCTTGAAAGTAATGTTTTAAATTGACTCATAAATAAATCATTTATATGAAAATGTTATAAAATATATTTTTATCATTTGAATTCTATTTTTAGCATTTACACTGATAGATCATTCACCTTCAAGGATATGTTTGATGAAAACCCTGTTATGTTAAATTATGAGATACTCTCCCTGAGGCATTAATGTGTGGTATCTATCAATCTAACCCTATTTTCTTTTTTTCTTGATACCATTAGTGAATTTAATTAAAAAACATTTTCAATCCAAATATTTTTCATGATATATTATATTAATGATTATATGTGGGAAATTGTGTATTAATTATCAATATAGGATTGGTGGGTCCTATACAATCCTATAATGCATTGGGTACTGATTTATATCACAGAAGATAATAATTTAAAAAAAGTAATGAATCTCAATCCATTATGTTAAATAGGATATAATGCTTGATCCACTATGTGATACGAATTATGACACATAAAACCCACCCTAATGGAAATATGAAATGATACCAAATCCACGATGTTTGGATTATGTGTTTATTTTTGTGCCACATTTCTATTATATATTTCTATGTTATGGTCATTCGATCATTTTTATTTTATCTTTTCAACACACATTATTCCATGATGTTTGATGTATTATTTAACGATATATTCATTTATATAATTTCTTATGGATAAACCTTAATGTACAATGATTATTTAAATATATTTTCCTCCAACATTCATGTTTTCTCACATTCTTATGTTTTAATAAATAATACTCATAAGGCAATTTTTTCATATTGACCATTTGAGTTCGCCCATTCCTTTTTTCCAATTATAATTTTGAAAATACATTATATATTATGTGTAGAAATAAGACATATGTTGAGATAATATAATTTTTTTAATGTAGTTATGTAAAACATTTATATGACTATTCTATATTAAAACTAATCATTCATTTCATGGGGTTATGCGATTATTCATGTGTCATAATTTTTAAACACTAAAAATAATTTAAAATATAGGAATATTTAGATTGGTTCTTGTCTCATGGAATAAAAGCTAAATTTTAAAATATGTGTTTATGGAAAAATAAAGTGGAATTTGGGTTAGGGTTATCATAGTTTATTTTACAACATGTTTAATAAATTTTTGTGGATCATGACTAGATATCGTTTGAAAAAAAACTACGCGTAATGATAAATATTGAAAAGAAACCTATTTTTTGTAATGTATTCAGTGTGTTTTATACTATAAATTACATTCATACCATGAAATAGACAAATGGATGTAGTATTTGGTGATTTTTTTCATTGGGGTAATAAACATAAATATGGTTGGTTGAGTATTAACTTGATCTTCACTTGGTGCTCATGTAATTGAACCAAATTCACACATGGTTTGAAAGGACTGAAAAATATGCACCAGTTTAATTAATATGCTAATGGTTAACCATTATGAAGGATTAAATTATTTTACAATTTTGTAATAACTAGTTCAATTTAAAAATTTTATTGCAATATGAAAAGTTATTACCTATATTGAATCCTTGAGATCCATAAGTTATGATATGAAAATCATATATGAGTTACTTATACTAAGATTTAATTTTTATTATTTATACATTAATTAATTTATATAATTTCATACCTCAACTGTCTCTTTCTTAATGAATTCAATGGATACATAAATAATGATTTTACAATTCATGTTATGAAAAATTCAGTGATTTACCCCAACAAACATCAAAACTTTAATAGTGATATATTGATAATTCTTACAGTTATTTATAACACTATATCCTTATAGAGGAATGATATTTGAACATAATTTAATTTCCAAGAACATAAAATAATAGAAAAGTGGAGTTGAATTGATGTTAATGTGATAAAGACTATAGAGGAATGAAGATTCAATTTCCCACATATCCTAAATGTATGAAGGATTACCCATTAAAATGTATCAAATAAATTTGAAGATGCATTATTTATATTAGTTAAGGTCATAAAGAGTTCATATACTAAGTAAATGTGATGCGTTTGATTAACATGAAAAGGAAAATAATGTTCTTAAAAAGGAACAACTAACAATTCAATTTTTGAAATGATTTTTTTTGGAATTATGTAAATTAATCCCATAAAACAATGTCTAATCAAAATAATAAAACATATTAGCCTCCAATACCAAGGGAATAACTAAGATCACATTAAATAACCGTAACTAATGTGGATCGTGATAATTATGATACATATATGATCCACTCCATATTTTCTTATTTGTTATTGTGTAGTAGTTTTAACTACTTAGTATTGTATTTGATGTTTTCTAAAATCATTAAATCTCAATTCTAAAAAATTAATATCAAATTGTTATAAAAAACATTTATTTATATTGTTATTTCCCATTCTTATCTGGATCTAATTTGATTAATGAAAAAACATTTATCTTTTCTTTATGAATGTTTGATTGGATTCATTAAATAGATTATATATCACTACATGGATACACAATTTAATATCAAAATTTTGAAATAGAAATTTATATCAAAATATGATATTTAATAAATGAGATGTTGATTATGGACATCCTTGTAAAAATATTCTATAATCTCAGTTTCATACAAAAAATGAGATACTCAAGCATCAAATGGTTTGAGCGATACTCTAAGTAGGGGATAATCAAATTTTGAAGGATTATATGAGATTTATATCCATTCCAAATATAGTTAGGGTGTTGTCTATTTAAAAATCATATCTATAGTCATATCTATCATATAAATTCCCTAATCTTTTTTCATTAATGATTCATCATTAAAATTAAAATGTTATAATTTATTTAATTGGGTAATGTAACACCCATTTTTATTATTAATTTACATAAATTTAGTTACCCATTTAATTTATGTTTTTAAAAAGAAACATTGTACCAAAAAAACTATATATATTTTAGTAAAATAAAATTATATGTATTATATGTGACTATAGTAATGGAATTGTTAACATAGAGGGAATAAATAGAAGAAACTACATAATGTAATTTATGTAAAAGTAATTAAATCTCAACAATTAATATAAATTATCCTAACATGGTTTATTTATCAAATACCGTAATGGTGGTGGTATTGTTATTGTGTTCCCTGACCAAGCCAAATAAAATCTCCAACATTTATGACTAGAGAGAAATCAATATATGGATAAGTTCAAGTACATGAAATTCACTACAAGATACGTTCTAGTTTAATCACCACCCTTATCAACCACCAATAATTAATATACCCTTACATAAAACCTTGAATTATTGATGTGATTTTTATGAATAATTTAGGATGATTTTAACATTTAATTATTTATAAATATTCTATTATTACATGTATTTTATACCTCAAAATTTTCCATAGACATTACATTTAATCAATTTATTTATGTAAATAATAATGATTTTATATAATAAAAAAACTTATAGTAATTTATTTAAATAAATATAATAAATAATAAATAATAAATAATTATATAAATTATATTTTGACATTTATTTTTCACTAAATTCAATTTTTAATATATTATCTACAATTATTATGAAAAAAATAAATCCATCACTTTTTAAGTAATATTTATATGATAAATATTTTAAAAACAACAATATGAACAAATTAAATATTATCAATATGAAATAATACGAAGAGAACATAATTATTAAAAAGTCAATTTTCCTATGGAAATAAATTTTTATTAAATTATATGTTTCCATTTCAAAGTTAAATTAAATAATTTATGAATATGAATTTCAATAAAATTATATTCATTTTTGTCTCATCATGAAAATATTATATTTGGATTTTTTTCATATTTTTCTAAAAAGAATGATTTATAGGTAAAAAATACAATCGTATAGTTTCTACAAATCCCATGAATTTTTTGATATCATTAGGATGTAAGAATGGATTGTAAATTAATGAAAACCTTTACCTAATAAAATAAATTTTTTATGTATAATTATAAATTTCAAATATTTATTTGAATTTAGAAACAATTAATTGACCTTTTTGAACCTAAATAATTTTTTTTCGATAAATTGTTTTTTACAAGACTCTTATTTTAGAATTAATTTTTACCATTTATGTAAAATTAATATTATAAAATAGCTTTAATATTTTAAATAGTAATGTCCAAAATATCTGATAAGAATAATTTTTTGATTTTTGAAATTAATTTATCATGGGAAAAGGTAGTTATCATGATAAAATTAAACTATGAAAAAAATTAACGAAAAAATGACAAAAATATATCAAAGATTATTATTTTATTTTTTCATTGATATGTGGATTAATCAAAGATCATACATGATATATTATTTTATACATATTTATCCATTTTCTATTCAATTTTCAAATCCTATACTATGATATTATGAATGTTTATAAAAGTGAAACCCCTCCCCCCACAAACACAATTATAAAAGAAGACACCCCACCCCAATTATACTCACACAACAAGAATTTTATCTTTGGAAATTTTTTAAAAAACTCCTCATAAAATCCCAACATATATATAGATATATTTTATTAACATCAAAATAAAATTATAATAATGATTATTGAGTTTTCTTAAGGAGAAAGGTAAATGTCAAACTCAATTCGTTTGATTTCAATTCCATTATTTTCTTCCTATGACTTAACCAAATATAATATATCAATTACAATATAATTAAATCAGTATAATTTGATTAATTATATGTGAATTTATCAATTTAAAACCCATTTTATACCTTACACTTGTCAATTAAAAAATTTAAAATGACACCTTTGTCACAAGAGGAATACTCCATCCATGAGGGACATATTTCATCTTTTCACCACTAATTTTAATGTATGGTTAAATTATTGATGTTTATGTGTAATTATGATATTGGTTACATGATTATGGTTTTTTGTGATAATATGGTAATTTCATTAATAAAACCATCCACAATGAAATTATAATTTAGTTCATGTTACATATGGACTACCACCTCTATGATTGAAGAGTTTCATTTTCCATCAACATCTTATTGTATGGATATAGAAATAATGTTATGGTTATATATGATGATAATGTGTATATTATATATTTTTAAATATTTCATAAAATTTAAAAAATAATAACATATCAGTATACATCAATATATTGATATTATTATATTACCCAAAATAATCATGTCACTACGTTAATTGTCATGAATCCTAAGAAAAAAACTCTTGTAATGATATAGGTAATTTATATAAAATAATTGAGCATAATCTTTTGTATAGTATATAATACTTAAATTATAAAAATTTTACATAATAACAAGTTTCATTATTTCCATTACAAAACCAATGTGAAATTAATTAAATTACTATCATCTGATGATGAAAGTAATTAATATGTAACTAATATTTTTGTTGGTAATTATGATAAATGAATTGTATAAAATCTATTAAGTATTAATAATTATATAAAATAAGTTATAAATATTGTTATTTTCATATTACTTGAGGTTAAATCACTTTCATGGAAGTCATGAGAAAAGGTAAGGATTTTCATCAACTAATTTTTTTTATTGGGATTTGATTGATATTCTTAAACTATATTATTATATGTTCTGTAATTTCCATCATATGATTAAATTGTATTTATATTTATCTCATTTTTATGGATATAAATTAAATTTTACTTATATTATTATTTATGGATTGGTACACAAATTATTCTACTTTTATGGATATCTTAAATAACAAGATTTAATTGTCATTTTGAATTATCCTACTCCTATTTGATAATTATTGAAATTCCATACCTATATTCCATGTTTCTGATAATTATTTCATTTATAGTTTTTAAACCCATATATGTTTTATTTTATGTGATTATTATATTTCTAATTCTTACTTTCTAAAAATGATGTATTATCATCTTTTCTATGATATGGGATTAAATGGACGTAATTTAATAGTTGTTTCATTATTATTAAAATCAATTATCATCCACTAGACATTTGATGAATATATCTATTTTTTTTTATTTTAAATGTTCCATTATTTGGAATTATTTCTAATAATTATTTTAATAGTATTTCCAATAATTATCTTTAAAATTATATTTAATTGTTCCTCGTAACTATTCCTTTTTATGACAATGTTATGAAATTTATTTTTCTGATATATATTACATTTTCATATTTTTATCCAATAGATATATATTAAATGGAGTTCTTTTTTTAATCATAGGATAAATTCCTATATGAGATACTCTAATTAGGTGATTGAATTTATTCTTAGTTTATCTAATTATTAGTGTCATTAAATACAATAATATTTAAAAGGTGATATGAATAACTTTTTTCCATTACTATTAATTTATATATTTTATAGATGATATAATGTTGAACCCATCTGTACAGATTATCATTATAAGATATGTTGATATTATATAACTCTTTAATTTACTGTTTAAATCATTAAATCTTCTGAGATAAAAAAAGGAAATGACTAATTATGCTTTATCTAGTATGGTAAATAGTTTGTGATTCATTATCCACCCTCAAATATAGGTTTATATTCATAATCCATAATCTGAAATAGTATGTAGTTCGTAATCCACTTTTTTATTATATCTATGGTTATTGTTGTTCCAAATTTTATTTTTTTACAATGTGTTATTATATATGATCATGTTTACATTCCCATGTTTTTGTACTATTATCTTGACCTTTGTTTTGATAATTTGAGGATATATTCCTTTATATATTACATTATATAGGACACATAATTTCTAATGACCCTTTTATTCATATTTCTCTCCCAAGTTCATGTTTTCCAAAAAGCTTATTATCAATCACTTATAAGCCCTTAAGATGTTTTCCGTTACTAAGTTTGTTAGCTTATCCTTTCATTTGATTTCCATTTTCCTAATAATTTACGTGTAGGATTTTGTGTAAATGGATATGATATCGTGAGATGTATTGGGAGATGATGATGTATTTCTATGAATTTTTATTTTATATAGCTAATACCCAATGAATCAAAAGCATTTCATCTTGGGATTATGATGTGATTAAGGATATTCAATTTTTAAACTCCTAAAATAATGTAAAATATATTCATTTTTATCATGTGAAATATATCTGGGAATAAAACATATTTTTAAAAACATGTTTTTATAGAATCAGGATCAATAGTTAGATTGTGGGGGGTGTCAGTTGATATTAGAGTGTAGTTTAGTTATTTTGGGGGATTATGACTGTATTAAATCAGTGAAAACCCTTAGGGTAAGACTTAGTATAAGAAAACCTAATATAATTTGGTACAATATGAAGTCTTAAATTTTGATTTAATGAACACTCTATCTGGATATAAACATGTGTTTGGAGTATTAAGAACATGTTGACCTATGATTAATATGCCTAAAATTAATTATGGGGTGTTCAATAATGGTGTATTTAATGAAAATGTAAAGGGTATAGTTTTGTACTAGGTTTGACACTCTCTGGTGGTATCCCTAGTATATTCACATTCTAATTACAAACCATTATGTGTTCATTAAATATATTTTAATTTTACAACTACTAGTTTGGTTGGATAACATAAAAGGAATATTATCAAGGATATACTATAGAAAATAATATTGATATATAAGATCATGTATACACTTCATATTTTACTTACATCTTATACGTTAATATTCTTACATTGTATATATTTATTATTTCTTCCATTCTCAGAAAATAAACTTCCATTATTTAAATAAATGGTATCATCATAGAATAATAAATTTATAAATTTGTGTGGTTCATAATTCGATAATTGTCTATTGTAAAATACTATTCTGATAAGTTATAGATACAAAAATATTATGGTTATTTAAAACTAGCTATCTCATTTTAAGAATAATCATTTAAGCCTAGTTGAATTTTTTTAAAAATAATAGTAAATGGATTTTAATGTATATTCATTTGATAAATGATAAATATTAAAAATGAATCAATTTCATATATGTCAATAATCTGAATTAATAATATTGGTATATTTCGTAAACAAACTAAATAGTGTTTTTATTTGTTAAAATGATAATCATCATGTATTCAATAAATAACAAAAAATAGTTTTTAATTAACAAGATACAAAAAATAATGACCATCATAAGGTACCAATACCAATTCATTTATTTAATGTAATGAGTTTTATAATTTTGTAAATAAATTCCCCAACCAATAGTCTAAGAAGGATAATAGATATAATGAACCTCAAAGACCAATGCAATAAGAATGATTCTATAAAATAAATTATGTCATAGTATATCATTATATTTATTATTCAATTATTATCCCTTCTATATTTGCAGATGTCAAATTAAATTCTATTTATAAATATCCCAATGTATCGATAATGATTTTAAAAAAGTATGAAATAACTATCCAAATGATTTAATATTTAATTTTTGAAGAAAATATTTATTTATACAATTATTATATCCCAATATGATGTCAATGGAATTATATTCATGAAAATGAAATTGTACTTAAATAGGGTTTTATGTGATTTTGGAAATGGATTTTTACAATACGCATAGTTGAAAAAATAATTCTATAAAATTTGAAATAACATTTTCAATCTACTTTTGATAGTCTATCATTTACTAAATTGTTATGGACTATCCTTCTATGAAACTATAAAATTTTTTACTTGATACAAGAAAACAAGTCACTATAAGCTAAACTGGTTTGAAATAAACTCATTAATTGGAATAATCATATTTTGTAAGAATTTTTTAAGTTTTTATATCATACACATTTTTGAGTGAAAATATCACATTAGAAAATAAAATTTTAGTTTTATATTTCTTAAGGATACCATAACTATATTGTAATGAGGCCAACCTATGAATCGTAAATAAATTTCCTTACATCATTAAGTTGGCATTATTCTAAGGAATCATATCCTGAAGAAAATATGTATATATAATTTATTGAAAACTATATCACATACGTGATAACCATATTAAATTCGAAAAATTATATAATTAATAATAGAACTATAAATATGAGAATCTTTGAAATTGATTCTATGAGTTCATATTCATATCATGGTGAACATAAAAAAAAATAAGGGTGAACTCAACTACTTATTAAGTGTATATAAAGTGGATAAAATAATGAATCAATGACAATAATAATCATGGAATGGTGAATAACCAAGAACACATTCCATATTATTATCTACAAAGGGAATAATCAATTTGAAAAGGTATATAACTGAAACACTTTCCATTTAATCTATAAACTAAAAATTAAATTCATAAATAGATAATTTCTATGGAAAAAACCAAATGGATAATAATAATAATATTAATATTTGTATCAATAAGATAAATTGTTAGTTATTGGACTCCATAATTCATAGGTACACTACACCATTACCATCATGAACCATCATAAGATGGTTTAGAATACTATTTAAAAACCCACCTAATTTGGCTGACTAGTTCATCTCATGAGGATTACAATGCATTCGGGGTATTAATATAAATAGTCTCAAAATTGGGTAGGACAAGTGAAAAACATTCTTTATATCTTTAATAATTGATTTAATTTTTAAACAATGTTCTTTATGAAATATGCCTATTGAGTAAATGATACAGTTTTATCAATATTACATATGTTAATCAAAATGAATTTAATGTCGAAATAATATCAAAAAATTTTATATAATTTTTTGAATAATCATGAAAATTAAAAAATAAAATGGATATTAATGATGAATATAATTTTAAATGAAAAGGATTATAAAAATTTGATTTTAAGAGAGAGTTAACAATCAAAATAGAATGCGACCTTGCTCAATAATTTTTTCCTTTTTCTAATTTTCATATAAGATCCCATTGGAATAAATATTTAACTTTTAAACCAAAAATTATTTTATTTATGTGTGCAACATGATATTAAATGACAATGAGGTAGTATATTATTTATATTACTTTAATGTTTTCCATAATAACAAACAAGCCTCCCTGGAATTTAAATTGAGATAAAATCCTTTACCTTACGCTCCCTTTTAGTTGAACACCCTTTAAAATAATTTATAATGGTTTTAAGTGTTTTATCATCCTATAAAAATATATTTATTATTATTAAATTATATATGATTCTATTATATCATCTTATCACACGTTTTCATGTAATATTTAATTTTTTAATTGTTTCAGGTGTTTACTTCACTGTTCTTCAAGTATGTTTTGTATTTCTATTTTTAATCCAATTTATTAAGTAATTATTTCATAATAACAATAATTTAAATATTTATATAAATAAAATATATTTATACTATATATATATTTATATTAATTCATAAAATTTATTTATGGGAGATAAAATTGACTGTTTTTTAGGGAAGTTAGTCATACATACACACAATTTTTTTTCATTTTTTTTCATTTAAAAGTAAATGATATATATTTATATTATTATTATAGTATCATATTTATATCATATATATCACATATTTTATTCCAATCCATCCTAAATACATTCTATGTAATGTTTGAATGAATCACATTTTTCTGAAGGTATGGCAGTCCGAAATTTAATAAATGATGTTATCAAATTCCCAAAAAATGGAAATAATTATTGTATGTGTTGTTGAGATATTATAGAAGAATAAATAAATTTTATATTTCATATTTATTATATATAAACTATGAATACATCATTATTATCATCATTCAATAGTGAAAATATAAGAACGAGTCACATTGGTTTTTGAGATTGGTAGTCTGATATACACCCGATTGATGATTGTTTATCTCATATGAGGGATATGTTTTTTGTTTTAGTTCATACCCATTACATAAAAACATCTCATTATATTTAATATAAATATGTTACTATATAATAATGACAAAGGAATAAGTTGTAGAGTTTTAGATGGAAATATAAATGAAAATTGTTTATAAGAGGGTTTCTTCTTTTTTGGATTTCCCCTTAATTTTTCACTAATCCCATGAAATGATTTATTTCTAAACAAAAAAATACTTCTATGATGAGGGTATAGATTTTATTATGTCATATTATAATGTATTTTCTGATAAAAAGTGTCTTGATATGTCTTATGAAGGGAGATAGTTGGAGGTCTTTTTAAGTGGGGTGATTCAAAAAAATGTAAATTATTGAAATAGGGAATTCAACCAACTTTTTCTCTTGTAATTTTCCTTACATAATGAACCAATATACATAATATATGATATACGGTTTAGATATTTCAATAAAATGGGATTTGGAAATGATTATTGGTTAATTTTTCCCATCTTTTTAATGTTTAGTGCCTTAGTAAACTTGTTTTTCTTTTAGTTATTAAAATTATTTTTAACTAAATTTGAAATAAATTAATTAAAACTTTATATAGGAATTATTAGAAAATAAAATTTATTTTGATCCAAAATATGGAATCCATTTTTTGGAATTTTAATAATAAAGATTTTTGATAATAAAATATAATTATTCCCCAAACGGGATGTGAAAATGTGTCTTTAACGTACAATTTTTCAAAAGCAAGAAATGTTTTTATGTCAAAAAATAATGTGAAATAAATTACCATTACCTAAATTTTAATAATTAACATATAATAGAACTAATTATAATGTAAAACCAATTTTAAATTTCTTTTAAATACCAAAATTATTCAGATGAAGAAGCTATTTTCAATTAAAATTCAGAATTTTTCATTATTCATCAAAAAATGAAACATCAGACTAAATATGTTTTGTTTAAAACTAGTGTTCTGTTCATTTAATGTTGTCAAAAAAATTAAATTTATTATAAAATGAAAATATTGAAATATATTATAGTGATATATTACTCCATCCAAAAAAAATTCCCTCAATACTTTTTGTGGTTCTGCCTTCTAAAAAATGATTGTTGTTCTCCTTCATAAAATCCACTAGTTCCCACGTTGGATCATATATTTTGTGATTTATCTAATGTAGTATTACCTACTATGTTTTCTTATTACCCAATACATTCTCCCCATAATCATGAATATTTTTGGGTTCCTCATAGTATGACACATCACATTCCAACTCTATTTCATCATAGGTGAGCACATGCATTGGTTCTCGCATGTACTTTCATAGAAATGATATTTAGAACACATTAGGAAATTCCTATAGGCATAGATTAATTTCCAAATGATAAGAAAAAAACAAAAATGTATATAATAATTTCGAATTTTATGATGTGACTATGGATCAGAATTTTTTCTTACCAATCCTTACACCACCCTTCCATAGATATTCAATAAAAAAACATGACATATCAATTGAAATTAAAAATAATTCCTCAAATTATCATCATAACTCTTATTCTTACATTTAATTAATTTAATATGAGCTTAAATAACCTTTACAATTTTTAATGAATCATAAAAATGATATGTGACAATTAGTTTCTTTTCAAAAACTTCTTCCAATCAAGTTATATTGTGATATCTGTGGCTATAAAATGCTTTATATAGCGCCATATGAATTCTTGATTGAAAACTACTGTTGTAGTAAAACAATACCAATGGTATGTACTTATCCCAAAAACATTAAATGTCATGTGTCCATGATATCAAAAAGTATTACGTAATCTAAATATTTTTTTTGGATTTCCCATAAATTTTAGGATTGTTGTTAATGATCAAATAATGCATTGTAACACAATCTATCAAAAGAATATTATATAAATTTGATGAAAACATGGGATCAAAGTTAGAAACAATTGAAAGAGGTTATCCGTGAATTCATGAAAATTAATTATTATTGAGCCTCATGATACTATCAAGTGGTAAATCCTATCTTATAGAAATTAAATGTGTAGATTTGGTTTGCTGATTAACAATAACCACATTGCATCATTGTTTATAGGATTCATTTTTAGTCCCATGAAAATGACCATAATGATTACATTTAATTTTCAAACATGAATATGATGATGTTTCATGAGTTACCTAGGGTACAACCTCACATCAGTAAATTATTGAATCTAATAACCCACGATTGTTACTGATGGACATTACATTTATTTTTTGGAATACTTAAAACATTACACAAATATATGATAAAATTATGTATTAGTATAGTGCGTTTTGGAACAAGTATCATAATATTCTATCTTGGTGAAATATAATCAGCATATCCCATAAAGATCTACCCATTTTTTCCGATATACAACCTTTCTTTATATCATAGTGAAAAAACATATGAAAGAAGTGAGATCAAATGCACAGTACGGGTAAAAAGGAAAAACCTATAACATAAAATAAACTTTAGAATGTGAAAACATGAACATAAATAATGAATATCAATATCAAGAGTCATGAAATAAATCATGGTAGTGTGTAAGGAAATGATCATTAAAGAACATGAAACATTATAAAATTGAAATGGAATAAAATGTGGTACTGTTGAAAATAAAAAAGCACATAATATGGTTTCCATATTATCTAGGGCATTGCTTCCAAAACCCTCAGAGTGGGAAATTCCCATTATGGAATTGGTTTTACATTTCACTAAGTCAAAGATATCCTTTTTTAAATATTACTACTTTTACATGGTATCTATCTATTAAAAAATAACCACATCACAAATATTCCAGTATTATTGAAATATATATAAAAAAATTCAATTATGGACTCTATAATGTAAATAAAGGATATATAATCATTAATGTACTCAATGATATTAACTGTGATAGTGATGTTTATGTTAGAAATTCTACAGCTTGTGAAACATCATATATTGATGGAAGATGTGTGTCATCGAGTTATTTGATGAAATAATTGATAACATTTTCATGAATGTATCATATAATTTTATTTCATAATAAGAAAATAAAAAATGATTTAGATGGAGTCTCCACTTAAAGAGATGAATGTTATTACTATGTATCAACTATTCATTATTTAAGATATCCAAATATTTATGAATATATCCAACAGTTTATTATAACAATCATGATAAATATATATTGATTTTAATAATACTATATATTAAAATAGAATTTGGATATAGGTTTAACATTGTATAATTTACAACTATAGTAATGTAATATATAAAAAGTTTTTTTAAAAAATAAATTTTATTAAGTTTTCTTTTTTTGTCATATGTGACTTTATCAAAAGATACATAATATATTTATTCACTAAACTTGTAAGTGTGGGAAAGGGTCACTATATTTGGTATTAGAGGAATGTTCAATACAAATTTTTATATTAGATGTTGTCTGTGTAGAGACAAAATATTATATGTTATAATATTTCATTAAAACTCCTGGAATAATATATTCTGTTATTATTTCTAGTTTTTCGTAATTATAGTTATTGAAATTCATAATTTTCTAACATTCCATGAATGAATTGAAAGGGAAAAAATAATTTAATGATTGGGTAATGTAACATTCCATGATTTACAATCTTTGTTATGTGATACATAATCATTTTGTAAAATGGGTAGTACTATGTGTTTTGTATTTTTATAGATGACTTTAGAGAAAAAAGTTTCCATATTTTTAAGCACTGAATCTGGAAGAATTGGATCGAGTTGTTTCAATGGGTTTTTGAATTGGGAGTTCTTTTTATCCAAAGATAAGAATTCTAATATTTATAAAAAAATTATCCCAACTGATTATTTTGAGAGGATGAGGTAGAAAATGGGATCACAATCAATTTCCAAATAATTAGGTAAATTTTTTAATATATACCCCTTTATATAATATTTTTTTTATTTTTCATAATGCTGATTATATAATCATCAACGATATAAACATTATTTATATTAATTTTTTAATTTTATTAATAAGATGAATGTAGTTTGTTGGTTGGATATCTATTTATAATTCTCGATATAAATTTTCTATGTTGGTATATGTGAGGAATATATTGATGGACATATTTGATGAAATATTTAATTTATATTATTTTTTACACAATGTTAGCAAATGATAACTTACAGTTTATGGATTCATGACACAATTCATTACGATTAATTATACAATAATATAGAAAATTCCATTATAATTTCTCTAAATAAGGGTGATATAAGAGTTATATTCATTTTATTAAACTAATATAGTAGGAGGTTCACATATTATCGATGTTATATTGAAATTTATATGAAATTAAAAAGAATGTATTTGATGAAAAACCAAAAGGGAGGTATTATTAATCACAGTTTGGATGAGTTTTATTTATTATCAACACATGGGAATTAATTTTTATGGGTCAAATGAAAATATTTGTATTTTTTTAGGTTATTTGAATTGTGATGAGAAGACAAGCGATGATATTTGAAATTTTTCGGTTGGCTTGATGTTGTTTATAGTTCATATGTAACATCAATAATTTCCTAGAATAATGGAAATGAAATTATGAATATCACTGAGAAGAATAATTAAAAATGTATTGGATATATAATATAACAGTTTTTTTATCTATTTGATGATATGTAATATCTACTATGTGATAGATAATATATTAAAAGTGATACATAGTAACATTTCGATATTTCGCATGATCTTCCGGGTGATTCTTATGATCTTTCTAAGGATAATAAATACATACAAAATATATAGAAGATTAAATTTTATATATTTTAGGTTAAGTAACTCATAATAGAGTTTATGATTGATTCATTTTGATGGTATGTAATATTTTATTGATGGGTTCGTAGGTGAATGAAAATTTTAATTCAACAATGGAGATAATTTCTTATAAAAACAATCATCATATTAATTTAAAATTACATTATATCAAGTTGAGATTGTTTTTCTATATTGAATCGATGATTATTCAATGAAATAATGTTTCACTCTACAATTGTATTGTGTATGAGAGAAAGCTAATGTGGAATAATATAATCAATGCTAAATGTAAATCATTTTATAATTTTCATCAAAATTCCATTAAGGAAATACATTTGGTTTTTCAAATTTTTGGGATAATTAAATGAGTTATTTTCATGGAATTCTGGTGAATGGAAAATATTCAGGGGAGACTGAAATTATTTCATTATAAATGGTAAAAAATATGGTATCAATTTACGAATTATTTAATGTACTTTATAATTATGTACCATTTTCAAATAAGTAAATTTAAATGAGAGTATCATGGGAATATCATGATAATTTATTCCATGAATTTAATAAAATATACATTTTTCCCTAACATTGAAGGGATTCATAAATTGTTTATCTATTTTTTTAACAAAATCATTATGGAGTTTTAATGGGGTAAAGGGAACCAAGAACAGAATGTTTCTAAAACATATTTAACTGATGTGTTAAATATATACATCCAATGATTTATATAAAGAGATTGAAAAAATTAAGGCTCAGAGGTACTTCAATTCCAGAATAGAGGAAGAAGATAATTTTCATTCAGAATTTTTTGGATGCTAATTTTAATTATTCATCACTCCACAAAAGTTTTCATTCATTATTTTTAGTTTTAAGTGGTATCCTCTATCAAATGGTTAGTTACATAAATCGAGTTATGTTTATGTAGACACCCTTTCTAGTATCTTCATAATAATAATAAAATGTAATATATATTGGGGATAATAATATTAATTAACCTTGTATATATTCATCTATCGTAGAGACTAACTTCATTAACAAATATAATACTTCCGTTATCGAAATTTCTCTAATGTGTGAGTTTTTTATTTTTTCATTATTGAAAAATGAATATTTGAACATGATATGTTATCTAAACTAATTATACTCCCTTTTTTATTAGTGTTGTTTTCAAATTCATTTGATCATTATAATTTAGATATAACACAATTAATCATGAATTATATTGTATGAACTATATTTCCTTTTGTGATTGGTTATGAAAATAAAACATTATTTAATTTCATCATTTAGTTTATATATAGTTTCAGTTTTAGTTCATGGTTATATTGGGTTTGAGTTTTTTAATTTAATTTATTTTACTTATTAGATATTATTATGTCTTAAAACATGCATCAGTGGAGTTGATGACTATTTATCATTCATAATTCTCAAAATCATTGTTGAAATTTGATTTTTTTATCATTATGATGTTTTATGCTTATTGTAAAATATGATTGTCATTTTATTTTATCTCAAGCTATATGATATAGTATATAATAAAATACAATACATCTCCACCTCATAATATGGGATCCCCTAAGCAATTACCCTGTTCAAATCCATCAGGTTTACTCATAACATACCATATTGTATTGTATTTCAAAAGAGGGGATACTGGAATGACCCAAGATTGGACTATATACTTTTTCTTTTAAAAAGACATTATATTGATAGATTAATTCAAACACAATACCTTAATATTATAAAAGATAAATAATTTGATATATATTATTAATATTTTAAAAATAAAAAAATTTGTAAAGAAAATTATCTACACATTTATCATTTATCCTATACTTGTGTAGAGGATTTGTTTTTGAATATATTAAACTTTATGAAATAATTAAATCTATAATAAATTATTAGAGGATTTTTTGGAATAATTTTTTTTAAATATATATTTATGTAGTAAAACATTGTGTTAGAAATTATTATTTTTAACTTAAAAAAATATATATATTTTTATATATGGTTAATATTTTATTCAAAATAACAAATATTTTCTAGTATTTTATTTTAATTAATATTTTTTTAATTTAAAAATATTATTTTAATTTAAATAAGATAAATATATATAATAAAGAATTTATTTCATTAATATTAATAATATAGATAAATTTAACCCACAAAAATATTTTAATGTTTAAATCGCACTTTTTTTTTAAAAAAAATATCATCATCCATGTCATACATCTTAATAATAAAATCATATTATCTAAACCATAATTATTTATCTGATAATATAATTTAAAATTTTTAAATTAGCATGATTTAATAAAATAATATGTTATTTTTAAATTTTTTTCGTTAAATTTCATTACCAAAGACAAAAATTTATTACTAGCATAAATGTACATTAGGGTAAAAGATAAATAAGTAAATTCTAAAATTCCTTCAATAATTCAATTATTTAACCAAAATGAATGATTGTTTTTATTCTAGTACCAATAAATATATCTAATTTATTTTTTCTACTTAAGGAATCCTTTATCCATGAATAGAAACATTACATTGTTGAAAATTAATGGGCAGTCCAAAAATTAGGCTTCAATTAAGTTAACAAATGTTGAACCATCATCCCCATCAACCCAAACAAATTCAATTTAATTTCCTCGTGAAATAATAAAATTTTACATATATCATATCCCTCTACTAATTTTTAGGAAAATTTGTCATTATTATTTCCCAAAACCCTTCAATATCAAGAATATTTCCAAGATATGATAAATTTCTTTTACATTAGTGTCAAGACTCAATTTATTTTTTTGATCCTCATTTTATTATTTCACCAACCAAATAGTTTACAATATAATTAAATATTTGTTATTAATATGATGAAATTTTTATATATTAATTAATCAACAATTGTTTATTAATTCTATTCAACATATAAAAAAAATTGGTTATGACTTGGTATGGAAAATCGCCTCCATGAATAGATTCTTCGTGTTTTTAACCACACCCACTATTCAAATGTTATGAGGATGGTGTTGAGGAATAAAAGGAAATATATTATAGTAGTATTATTTTTAGGTGAAAACATATATTCCACCTTCATTATATCGAATTATATGAGAAATAAAAATAGTAATCGTGTGGTGTCCATACTTCTACATCCATAAAGTACCATTTTTCATTCATCATCGCGATTTTAATTATTTATCTATGTATTTTTATATACTATTAAATAAGATAAAAAATTATTAATAGTATCATTATTCTATTATTATAATGATATTATACACTTCTTTAACCATACTCACCGGACGAGTTATTGGGTTTTATTTTCAGGTTTTTTAACCACTCACATGAACAATTCTATGAAACTATATCCTGGATAACTATGAGAACATAAGAACTAACATTTTCTATAATTTAAAAATATAATAACTATTTTTTTGGATTTTTAATTTTTTTTATTTATCTTATTACTAAAATGTTATATTTGAATGTTAAATTACCAACATTAGTAACATTAAATGCATTTTTGTACAAAAAAAAGATAATACAATTTAAGAATTATATAAGACATTTCTGAATAAATATAACATATCTATTGGATTATGTAAAATAATTAACTAATTAGGAATATTATATGAAATAAAAGGTACTGAAAATTACATCATTAACCACAGATAAAATAATTACTAATAATTACTCTTAATGGTAAATATATTTTATAACTAACTAATATATTGAATATAAATTATATTAAATGATGTACATTAAAGTTAATTTAAGTGGATAATGTTATGAATTGCAATATATATATATATATATTTGATATAAAAGATATTAGACTGCATTCAAAAATATTAAAAAATAATGTGAGGCTTTCTTGTCACAATTTCATTTTTGAGGAATATTTTTATCAGAAAAATTATTTTTATTTTAGAATTGCACATATACTAGACATTAAAAATTTATTATAAGGGTACAATAATTATTTTGGATATTTAATTCTTTTTGTTAAATAATATTCTCCAATTTGATTCAATATAAATATTAGTTGAGCCATAATAGTTTTCTTGAATAAAATTCATTATCCTTGAGTCATAAATTTTCTTCATGGAAATAATATTCCAAGGACATATAATCCATCCATTTACATTTTCTATTAGTAATTTAACTTTTTCATTGATAGTTACTTTTTTTCAATAATTATCAATAACTTTAGTTAAGTACATTATCAGATAAATGATTAACATTTATATGTATAACACTCATTAATTCTTTTGAATATTTCTCTACTATATCCATATTCCCAACAAGAAAAAATTTTTCCCAATATTATTACAAACTAAAATATGGGTTAATTTTTATTATATTATGACATATAATCAGAAAATTTTATGTGAATGTTTTTTCACCTAATTATAATTTGTGTTTTAA
The DNA here is from genome assembly GCA_963277665.1 of Viscum album. Taxonomy (NCBI): domain Eukaryota; kingdom Viridiplantae; phylum Streptophyta; class Magnoliopsida; order Santalales; family Viscaceae; genus Viscum; species Viscum album. Next base: position 1,795,156,551 of record OY728163.1, on the reverse strand, counting down.
AAAATTATGTTTCAATATATTAAAAGGATTTACATTTCTTCGATATATTTATTTTCTCATACACTATGTTTTAATTATAATACCATTTTGAATTTTTAAAGGATATTATTGGATATTTCATTGAATTTAATGTTTTAAATTATCTCAATATATGTCATTAAATACTTTTAGAAAACAAAATTTCAGATGATAACATTGATTTTTTTATAGCTGCTTTATAAAAAAACAGAATAAAAATCAGATTTTTAAATTATTTCATGGGAATAGATTTCTTACAAATTTGATACCTATTTCACATTGTTTTAAAAAAATTGATTATTATATGAGTTTTATTTAAAAACATTCATTGGAAAGGTGTAATTTTTTTCATTCATTTCAATGTAAAATTATACAGTTCATATAAAATACTTTTTTAACCACACATCAATTTTTTCACCTATGACTTATGAATTAATGATTATTAAAACTCAATAAGATAAATTTTCCATTAATGAGTTTATCTATCCTAATAATCATGATTTTATAAAAATAATTTTCCTTTAATTCATTTCACCTAGGAGTAACATATTTGTTTTTCGTTGTTTGAAGGGTGTTAACTTAGTTACCCATATAATTATTGTTTGAGGAATTTAAAAAAACAATATAATTTTTTGTATATTGTTTATATATCATGTTTTATCTTATTTTAAGTATATTTACCTATATGGTGAAATAATTTAATTTGATACCCAACAATTTTTAATGATTTTATCATAATACAACTATTGTTGATAATTTGGCCTCAATCAATCTATGTCTTAAAGTATTTTTAAAGGACACACATTGGATAGTCACCAAAAAACCAAATTTTTATGGGTTGTTGATAATAAATTATTGATTTAATAAAGAGATATTATGTAAAGATAATTATATGTGGGGTCATATATTTCCATTCAATTATTAGGTTATGTTTGATATCTCATTATATAGTCCAGCACAGAAATAATTATTTTTCTTACATAGGCATAGGAATAATCAGTTTCATCACATTTTTGGGTACGTATAAAATACTTTTTTCACAATGGTGTGGGAAAATTGAGTTTAATCAAAGATTTAATATGATTATGAATATGAAACTATTCTATGTTGTTTTTTAGGTTATGTTTAATTATAGGTTTATGCCACTTTTCTATGATATATACAATGTTATGTTATCTCATGCCATATTCCAAGATTATTGATCTTTTCTTTGTAGGATATTAAATTATTATGTATATTGATTATCCCCATGTTCTCTAATTTGATTCTCTCTTATGATGATTAATTATAATTTCTTATGCATACTTCTATTAACCATCTGATCTAATATATATCTTTTCTCTCTATTAATACATGTTCTAATGAATAATAGTATATATTATGAAAATATAAAATTATCATATGTGGATATTTAATGGGAGATATTGTATGATTGTTATAATTTGGTATTTTTTATTTAGAGTGGAAAAATTATCATCTGTTTAAAAGTAAATAATTTTTGTTTGTTAGTTTTCTGTCAAAATTCACAAAAATGCTAAAAACACAATATCCTAGAAATATATTGTATTGTGATAGTTTCATTACTTAACATTACAATGATATCATCACACTCATTGATCAAAATATATAACTTCGTATTAATGCCTCTAAAAACATAATTTTTTCAGATATATGTTAAGGGTAATTTATGGGTTTATGAGTTAAAGTTCATCTAAATTTAAAAGGTATAGAAAATTGTTTAGGTTAGTTGACGTAGTATTGAATAATTTAGGGATTAATATCAGAGGACATTAGTGAAAAGACTATTGATAAGTCTATGTACATGATAACATTGAAAAACTTTATAATAATTATTTTATTTTCCTCCTATAAATTAAATCTTTGTCTGGATTCTAAATATGGATGTTGGATCTGACATAGAAGTACCTACGGGTAATAGTAAAAAAGGGCTTATTAGGTATAAAATCTATCTTCACAGGGTGGCTGAACAATAATCCTAACCACAATCATATTTTCACACTCCCACTATATATGTTATGGTTAATTCAAATTTTCTATAATGAACCATTATGAATGATGTGACTTTTATATAAAATAATTATGTCATTGTATTTAATAAGTAAATGACCATAAATGACTAATGATTAAATAACTGTTGAAATCGGTTTAAATAAATTTATCTTATATTAAAATATACCACAAGAAATGGGATACTTTTTTATATTCATTTTATCATTTTCAACTTTTGGATATTTTCAAAATAATTGTTTTTAGTGTTTTGTTGAATGATTATCATGAAAATTAATTCAAAAATTATATTTATCTTAAAACCACTATTCTAAAGAGTCGAAAAATTACACGTACTTTTTTTATTATTTGGGATTATTTCATGTTTGTGAAAATTGACAATGCGTGATTCCAAGGACCGGTGTTCCCGGAATGAATTTATGAACTTTTTAAAAATATATTGAGTAAACCTGTGGGTGGAATTTTCTATATTCTGAATCGGTGCTCGAATTTGTAATCTGAGAGTACTGTTGAACTGACGACATTGTGATTCTCTTAAATCTAGCAACAATTTTAACACAGTTGGTCGGGAGAAATAGATAGTTTTTTGTGAATTTTGAAAAAAAATTAAAATAACATTAATTGTTATTTTATTTCATTTTTTCATTCTCCTACCAACTATTTAGAGGTGGTGGTGGGGACCACATAGGTGGTCAGACCTCTAATTATGGGGTGCTAATTGCATGGTTCCACTGTGGTTGTATAACCATCCCTCATATACTTAGTGAGACACTTTAATTACATCAATTAATGAGCCACATTAATTACGGTAATTAATGAGCCTCATTAATTCCTCAAGGCATTTCTCATCTTCCCCCCCCATTTTTAAATGGAACTCATGGTGGGGTTTTCTAATGACATCATTAATTGATGAACCCCTGATGATGTTATTCCACTCCTTCCACCGATAGTGAACAGATGATTGAATACCGACGTTATAGTATTTATCTTAAGGTTGATGGATGATGAATGCCAACACGCACACACCTTCTCTTCCGTATGCAATACACTCGATCATTGAATCACCCCCATTCGCAACATCTACAAAAAATCATGAGGTAGGGGGTTTAAATTGATTATGTTTTTAAATGATTTTCTCTCTTCATTATCAATTACTACAAATAATGCGGATCAACCAACTAACATGTTGATCCGCGACTCATTCATTTCTATAGAAGGTTGTTGAGGGGGATTTAAATGGGGTTCAAAATTATTAAAATGTGATGAATAATTACCTCCCCCTTGCTATTACTCTAATGAGGAGGGATCATGGAAAACAAAATAGGCCTGAACCCTCTGTAATTTTTCTTTTTGTTGCGTTCTTTAGGGATGGTTTTCCCAATTAGACGGCAATGCGAGACTGAAGGTCAGGTTGTAGCGGCCGCAATCCAAAAGGCCCTTAGTGTAATATCCCAATTTTTTTAAAAAAAATTATATGAATGAAACTTTTTTTAAGTGGATATTTATAACTAGCCTTTAAAAAATTACTTTTCCACTTCTATGTTTTGAATTTCAATAATCTGTCATCTACAATTGTGTTCAATATGTTATTTTGAGTATATTGTAACTAACTTGTTTTTTTGGTGAATAATAACATACCCTTATGAATATTAATTTGAATAGTGATATCACCCTAATGAATAGTACATTTTATTATTATTTTATTTTCTTAAGGCATTAAGATAATGGCATCTAGGTTAATTTTTCATTTTTATAAATAAGTAGTTGCTGAATTAGAACTGTAAATTTTTTAATTATGTATGATTTCATTTAAAAATAAAATTAATAATATTTATAAAATTATTTTTCAAAAATGAACTTCATTTTTTAATTCTACATGTCGAAAAAATGTCGGGGTAAATTTTTGAGATTTTTCTGAAACTCAAGAATTGTTTATGAATAGTAAAATACGATAAAATATGATAAATGCTAAATACATGGTTTACTGCATCATAGGTTATTCAAGGATTATTTAAGCCCACTTGGTTCGAACTCACATGCCTTTTTTACTATTTGGGGTAACATAAATTATGATTATTCGTAGTCTTGAGAAAAAATATTTTAATAATGATTAAAATAATGGAAAATACACCCTCTCCTCCACTATAAATACGACCCTCACTCCCCTCTTCCTCCCACACCTCCCAAGCCTTGATAATTGTCTAATTTTGGGCAAATTACCTCCCCAATATTCTTCTGAATGTTCTAAAGCAACTGATCTCACCAAAAGACAAAAACAAAAGCCCTTTAGGAGAATCTCAAGGAGAAGAGATAAAGAGGTAAACATCCTCTTTTATTTCTTTATTTTATTTCATTTTATGATATTATCTTCCATTAAATTTGGATTATGATGGAATATTTGATTAAATATCCCCCATAAATTCCCATATTATGTATGAACGATGATATCTCCTTCCTCTCATCAAACAATTTTTATGAGATTTTACGAGATGTCGTTAGACTGCCGAATATTCATGATAAATTTATCTTGTTTTCTTTTATTTTAAGATTCCTTTCATTTCTTCTTCATCCTAACAACCTCTTAACCAAGAGGAATGAAATATATATAATATTGTATATTCTGGATGCTCTCACATTCATGTAAAATTCATCATCATTATTTTTATCCTCCCCCACTTATTCAGGGAATTAATCTATTATCCATGATGTGTCGACTTATCGATATCATGGACGATGTTATTTCAATTTGCATTAATTTCATCAAGCCTAGTCATAAAACCATTTTTATGATTGAACAGGGATATAATATATGTATTATGACTCATACATGGTTCTGTAAATCTTTTGTACTCATGGTTCTAAATTTTAAGATAACATGAGGTTGTTGTTATCGAATAACCACTAAAAGGTCTAAACGAACATCATTAATGATTGAACTTTTCAATAATCCTCAAATAAAAAATCAAAATGAAAAATGGTATAATTTATGGTACTGTAAATATGTAAATACCATTTAATTCTAATTCTAGAGTTTCACTTCCAATCGACAAGATCATCCATAATGAACCAATCATGGAAATCATGTAAGGAACTCCCCCAAAACAGTGAAAAAACAAAATACTAACAATTAAGGGGTGAAATGAGGTTATGAAATGATCATATAAGATGAAATAAACATGAAAATATTTCTTAAATATATTAATAACACTTTCTTAACTATTATACAGAAGGTCTAAACAAGTTGTAAGTAAGACAAACCCGAGGTAAAGGAATTCTTAACCCGATTTCCATTCTTTTGGTTATCCTTCTACATCATAATTAATGTTGTATTAAATTATTATTTTTTTGATGATAAGTGTTTATATTTTCATTATTAATGTTTATTTACTGTATTTATACATATATTAAATTCACTCTATGATGTCTCACTTCAATTATATGATGTTTGTAAGGGAATTCTTAACCCGGTTTCCATTTAATGGGTTATCCTTCTACTTCATTATTCATGTGATATTTAAATTTATTGTTTGATGGTTTCTGTTTATATTATGTTTTATTATTCATAATGATAATATATATAAATACTCCTTCCACTGTATTAATTATATCTTCAATTTTATGATATTTATATGAGGATTTTCTTTAAAAATCAATTTTCTAAATTCGGTTTTAAGAAATTCCAAAGTATTGTATTATGAAATTATTCATGTTGTATGATTATGTTTTGGTTCATGGGAATTATTTATTATGAAGTGTGTGACTTATATCTCCATCCAATTCATTGGGTATGAGTATGTTAGAGGTCGGTTGTATGCTTACTCCAAGTGTAATTGCGATGGTTACACAAAGTATTGTAGCCAGGAATGGTTACATGATTTTGTAAGTAATTCCCCAAGATACCTTTATGATTATATTTATATTCTCATGTTTTTTTGGATATTGTTTAAATATCATGTTACTCCATGTAAGTAAATATTTGTGACAAGAATGTCTTTCAAAAATGATTTCACATGTTACGAGTAGTTATGGACTAATGTGGTCTTTCCTTATTTTTCATCCCTTACTGAGCTTTTGTGCACATCCCATGTTTCTAAATGATTTTTCACAGTTTAATGGATGTGTAATACAAGTAAAGAATCCATGTTAAATGTTGAATAATTTCAAAGGAGTCTTGTTTTATGTTTTAATGTTTTATATTTTGAAAAAAAATGCAAACTGTTTTTATGGTATCTACTATAATAATGTGTAATGTCATGAATGTATTGTACTAATTCTCTAAGTCTCTAAACATGAAAAGATCCTCAATGTAAAAGGATATGTTTTCTTGACTAAATTCAAGATTATGTATGTAATAAGGTCGGGTCATTATAGTTGGTAATATGGGAAAGGTTTAGAAAACATTAGGGATTAAATGTTTTCATTAATCATATGGTTAGTCTGTATGTATCTTTTATAAGTTAAATCCTTGTTTTATTACTTTTCAGATTAAGGATATTCATTTACAAATGGAAGGAGGAGGATCTCAAATGACATTCCTATATCATCCTGATTACTTTTTTGCAATAATTATTGCATAGTAATTTTGAGATGACTTTGAAACATTTTCTAACATACAAATCACTTGCAAGCCATTGTTTGATATATCAAACACCTCCACTATACCTCGACACCATCATGAATCATGGGTTGTATTTAATAAAATCATATTTTTTAAATATTATCATATTTTTCGAAATGGTAATTTTATCAAGGAATTTTTAAATATTTTACCTTGTCAAGAGATTTTGAATCATATTATGATTTTGAAAGCACTGTTGAAGAAGGATACCTTTGTGCAACCAATTTATATTTTCATTTAAAATATACTCTTTCAGTGCATACTTATGGTATTTTAAATGATCCATTGATTGAAAGTTTCATCTCAATCCCGGTCTGACTATTTTAAAAAAATCATGTTTTATCAGATGCTTTGAAATTATATGTCACACATGATTATTTTCGAAAATTATTTTTCTATGAACACACATATGACCCTAGTTTTTCAAGGTGTATTTGGATAAAGGAAGAAACTGATTTTGAAGGATATCTAAATCATTGTTTCAATGCATGTACCATCTATTTACGTGTTCAAGATGATGATAAGACCAGGTGGGCACCATGATCATGGTACCCTCACTTGTTTAATAAGTAAACAAAATTGCGAGGACGCAATTTCCAAAAGGTAGGGAAAATGTAACATCCCAGTTTTTTAAAAAACATTGAATTGAATGAAACTTTTCTTTATTTAGAAATTTATAACTAACCTTTAAAACATAAATTTTCCACATCTATGTTTTGAATTTCAAGAAACTGTCATCTAACATTGTGTTCAGTATGTTATTTGGAGTCTATTAGAACCAACCTGTTTTTTTGTGAATAGTAACATAACCTTATGAATAGTAATATGGATAGTGATATGATCCTAATTAATAGTAAATTTTATTATTATATTATTTTATTAAGGCCTTAAGATAATAGAATCTAGGTTAATTTTTCATGGTGATAAAGAAGTAGCTGTAGAATTAGAACTGTTAATTTTAGAATTAAGTATGCTTTTAAATAAAAATTAAATTAATATTATTTAGAAAATTATTTTTCAAAAATTGAATTCATTTTTTAATTCAATCCGTTGATAAATGGTTAGTGTAAATTTTTGGGATTTTTCTGAAATTCAAGAATTTTTTATGAATAGTAAAATACGATAAAATATGATAAATTCTAAATACTTGATTTACTACATAATAGATGATGAAATGATGATGTAAGCCCACTTGGTTTGAACTTACATTCCATTGTTATTATTTATGGTCACATGAATTATGATTAGTCATAGTATTGAGAAAAAATATTATAAAAATGATTAAAATAATGAAAAATACCCCCTCTCCTCCACTATAAATACCACCCTCACTCCCCTCTTCCTCCCACACCCCTCAAGCCTTTATAATTGACTAATTTCTACCAAATTCCCTCCCCAATATTCTTCTCTAGGTCCTAGATATTCTCATCTCACTGAAAGACAAAAACCAAACCCTTTAAGGAGGATCTCAAGGAGAAGAGATCAAGAGGTAAACATCCTCTTTTATTTTCATTCTATTTTTAATTTTATGGTTTTCACTTCCATTACCTTTTGATTATGATAGGATATTTAATTATCTATAACCCCTTACTTACAATATTATTTATTAATTATGAGATATCCCAATCATCTCATCAAACTATTTTAATGAAATTTTAAGAGACGCCGTTAGGCTGCCGAATTTTTGTGAGAAATTTATCATGTTTTCTTTTATTTTAAGATTCATTTCTTTTCTTTTACATTATCAAATCCTCTTAAGAAAGAGGGATTAGTGATCAATAATATTGTATATTATGGATTCTCTCATGTTCATGGAAAATTCATCATAATTATTTCTCTCCTCCCCCACTTATTCAAGGAATTAAAATATTACCCATGATGTGTCAAATTACCGACATCATGGACTATGTGATTTCAATTTTCATTAATTCCTTAATGTCTGGCCATGAAACAATTTTTATGATTGAACTAGGTTATAATATATGTATTATGTGTCATCCATGGTTCTGGAATTATTTTCTACTCATGGTTCCAAATTATAAGACAATATGAGGTTGTTGTTATCGAAAAACCACTACAAGATCTAAATGAACATCATTAATGATTAAACTTATGAATCATACTCATATAAAACATCAAAATAATAAATGGTTCTTGAAATATTTAAATACCATTTCATTCCAATTATGTAGTTTCACTTCCAATCGACAAGAACATCCATCAAGAACCAATCATGGAAATCATGTAAGGAACTCACCCAAAATAGTGCAAGAACAAAATACTAACAATTAAGGGGTGAAATGAGGTTATGAAATGATCATATAAGATTTTATAAACATAAAAATATTTCGTTAATATATTAATAAAACTCTTTTAACCATTATACAGAAGGTTTAAACAAGTTGGATGTAATACAATCCTGAGGTAAGGGAATTCTTAACCCGATTTCCATTCTTTGGGTTATCCTTCTACTTCATTATTTATGCGGTATTAAAATTGTTTGTTTGATTAAAATTGTTTATATTGTCAAGATTTATGTGTATTTATAGTATATATATATATATATAATTCAATCTATTAAGTCTCACTTCAATTATATGATATTTGTAAATGAATTCGTAACTCGATTTCCATTCTTTGGATTTACCTTCTACTTCATTATTTATGTGATATTTAAATTGGTTGTGTGATGAGTTCTATTTATATTATGTTTTATAATTCATATTTACAGAATATATACATACTAAATCTACTATATTAAGTTCCTCTTTAATTTTATGATATTTATAAGATAATTCTCTAAAAAAATTTACTTTTAAAAATTCCGTTTTACGAAATTCCAAAGTAATTTTTTATGGAATTATTCATGTTGTATGATTATGTTTTGGTTATTGGGAATTATTTATGATGAAGGTTGGGACCTATATATCCCTCCAATTAATTGGGTATGAGTATGTTGGAGGTCTGCCATATGGTAACTCCATGTGTAACTACGATGGATACACAAAGTAAGGTAGCCGTGAGGGTTAAAATTTATAAGGTAGCAAAGAAGGGTTAGAAGATAATGTAAGTAATGCCCCAAGATAACTTTATGATTATATTTATATTCACATGTTTTTTTGGATCTTCTGTAAATATCATGTTACACAAAGTAAGTATATATGGGTGATAAGAATGTCTTTTGAAAATGCTTTCACATGTTATGAGCATTCATGGACTAATGTGATCATTACTTATTTTCCATCCCTTACTGTGCTATTGTGATCATACCAAGTTTTTAAATGATTTTTCATAGGTTAATGGATTTGTAATACATGGAAAGAGGCCATGTTAAATGTTGATGAATTGTCAAGGAGCCTTGTTTTATGTTTTAATGTTTTATATTTTGGGAAAAATGTAAACTGTTTTTATGGTATCCACTCTATAATAATGTGTAATTTCTTGAATGTATTGTCATAATTCTATAATGATCTAAAAATGAGAATATCCTCAATATAAAAGGAAGTGGTTTCTTGACTAAATTCATGATTATGTCTGTAACAAGGTCTGGTCATTATATTGAGGCACAAACAACACCAAGAACGGAGCACTGAAGCACCTCTGATGGCCCGTAGAAACATCTGTCAGCAGTGGAAGGAGGAGGCCCATGGAAACCATCCATGGGCGGTGGGAAGGAGGCATGCCATCACATTCCATGGTGGCTATAGAGGATGACCCATGTTAGGCATGCGAGATAATGGCGGCACCCATAGGCGCTGCCGGTGGAAGGAGGGGGCAGCGTGGCCCCAAGTTGCGCCGTGTCGCACCAGACAAAACAACCCTGCATTGATGGGGAAAGCTGGGTGATGCGATCCGCCTGTAGGCCGACCGGGATAAACGTGGACCAGACAAATAGGTATGACCCACCAAGCAGACCGAGCTGGACCCGTGGCCTCGTGAGCCAGCATGGGTGGGCTGAGCCCCACCCGTCGGGTAGGACCAACCACGACTCAAGCCCGCTAACCAGTCAGGCCAACCACGATGGGCCGAACTCATCAAACCAGGCCGGCCCTTAATGGATCATACATGAGCGGGGTCAGGTAGTCCGAGAGACCTGTTGCGTCAGGCTGGCCTAACCGACTGGGACCAGACCTCGACCCAATCAGCCCCTGAATAAAAAAACTCCCATAACTAACGAAACGAGTGTCTATTCAACACGCCTTCAGTGGAATTGGGAACTCTTTTGGGAAGTGGTACCTTTGGAATATTATCGAGGGTTTGATAGAGATGGTTCGAACCAAGATGTGATCACCCCCATTTAATAGAAATGGATGTAACCAATAGACCAGACGTCTGATAAACATGGCGTCTGTGGCATAAGGACCCTTCTAACAAGGCGGTCAATTGGAGATACTCTAAGAGAGTATTTACCATTATTTACATGCGTCATAGTTTTTATTAGGATTTGATCCAACCATTATATCTTTTCAAAATTTCCCATATCTCACAGAACGTGCATCCGACCAACGCGTTGTTTGTCAAGTTGGGACCCCTATAATGGGGCAGACCCTTGGGTATGATTTTTTCTGGACTTCGTACCGGTTGAAATATGGCCTATGGAATGCAGTCTAGAGTAATATATAGACTAAGAGAGCTTAGTGGGGGAATCCTATGGCTGGCTGTGACATGAAGAAAAATAGAGACCAATACAGGCCATCGTCCAGATCTCTAGAGTGAGATGATATAGCTGTACGACTTATCATCCCTACCTCTTTACCAATGACCAATAGATGTTAGTAACAGTGACCAATACAGGTCCTCCCCAGCAACTAATGTGGGTCAGAACCAATGACCAATACAGGTGACCTCCAATGACCAATACAGGTCTACATCTAGCGACCAATACGTGTCAAAATCTAGAGACCAATACGAGTCAGCATACAATTATCTATATAGATCCTCAGTGGAGTTCCTATGGATTGGATGATCTGGCTTTACAACTAGTCATCCCTATCCCAGTAACCTTGAAGTTATATTGTTTGATTGATCACTATCTTTTACTTTCACATTCATTATTATGATCATTTTTTTTATATTTACTTTGTGGTTTATCCTGTGATGTTTTCCAATGTCAATTACTAAGAGACCTCTGTGGGTCTTGGGGTCCCTTACTAAGTTGTTATACTCAGCCCAACATGGGCTATGCCTACACATGTGTGTCTAGTGCATATTATAGATGTTCTAAGGGTGAATTTGAATGTTTGGGACTTGGTGGAGCTTGGTGTGATAGGAGAAGTCAAGAACCTATTCTTTGACTTCAAACATAAATCCACTACCCTCTAGGTAGAGCTCTAGAAAAGATGCAGAGATGTTTACTTTCCTTGAGTTTTAAGGGCATGTATTCTGGCCCACGTTTTTATGTTTACAATTGTATTTGTGTATGTACTTTACTCTCATGGTTGTAAATTTCTTTTGATGGTTGTTTACTTTAGTTTACCTTTGAGTGTGTATAGATCTCTATGTAAATGCCTTCCATGTTCGGGAAAATCTTTCAGTTGCTAGTTACCAAACACTGACCTATGGATGGTTAGCTTCGGGTAGTCACATCCAGGTCCCATGGGACAGTTCGTGACAATGTGGCTTCAGAATGTGGTCTGTTCTACCCAAATAACTAAGCGTCTACTTTTAATGAGGTGATAGTATATTGTGTTTTGAGTTCGGTTTTATAGTCATGGAGTCAAGTGTTGGTGCGGTAGCCGATGCATCCATACACTATGACCCTAATTTCTATTTTCATACTCTATACATGAAAACACTAGTATCTAGTGTTTTAAAATGTTTTCTTGAACATTCATGAGTGAGCTCCACAGGTTTACCTGATTGAACATGGCACATATATTTCTTACAGGATACCTCCACGGAGATAACTAGAAAGTATTATGGTTAGAGATCATAACAGTGGCCCACTAAGTGATGAGGCCTCAATATAGGGACCACATATTGTGATGACACCATTGGGTGGTGTACAAGTAGAAACACCACATGTTGAGTGGTAGATTCTACCAGTGGATCATGCACACTGGCTGAGTGAGTTCCATGAGTTCCAGAGATAGAGGAATATGTGGTTTTGAGGGGAGATGGACCCCCAGGCATCATAGGACTGTCTTGTGGCGGTTTCACGAGACTTTTTCTTATTAGAGACACCCACCGAGAAGATGGAGATCTTGGATGCTATCCTTCATCAGGGATCGACTGGACGATGGTGGAGCTTAATGCTCCAGGTACATGAGGAGACTACCCACACCTGGATAGACTTTGAAAGACTTTTTAGTTAATATTTCATGTCAGCGAAACTACGCTCTATTCATATTTAGTAGGTTCTGTATGTACAATAGGGAAACTAAATTGTGGCTCAGTACTCGATGAGATTTATTGACTTCTCCCAATAATCCACCGACATGGTATGTGAAACATACTTTAGGGACTGGACCTTTGATCAGGGGCACTGATGAGAGATTAGAGTTGCGACATTTTCTCTCATCATCCCGACACATGATGGGGTGCTAGAGAAAGCATTGTTGATGGAGAGATTCCATGCCGAGTAGACACCGACAATAAGAGACCCTACCGGACGATAGGTAGCAGAATCACTTATAGCTGGTAGTAGTCATACCACGCATAAGCCCATGTAGCCATGACCATCTGGGGGTGAAGTCATGATATAGGGTCAGAGGTGTGAGGCTCGAGAGGCAATGGGATCCACCAACAAGTCATGATATTTTTTTCATGCGGCGGATGGGTTCACAGAGCTCATGACTATCCAACTCACCTCTGAAACGATCAGAAGATGGTGGAGGGGCCACTGAGGAAGTGACAACAGTAGAAGCATGATCATCATCTAGGTGGAGGATGAGGATGGGGAGCCAGATGTGCATCGGGAGATGGTCAAGGTAACCAGGCATTACCACCACCTCCACTGGTAGTCTTGCATGAGGTCAGGGAGTATGTGGATGAAGATAGGCCTATTTAAAGGTAGTTTAGGCTCACGAACCTGACATCCCTGAGATGATATGAGGTACGATCTATATCTTCTCTAATTTAGCAGTAGTGCTTATTGACGTAGATTCTATAAATTCTTTCTTTTCCACAGACATTGTTCAGGACTCTGAGATTCCGACTAATCTTTTAGATTGAACATTGTGTTTAGATACTTCTGCGGGTGAAGATTCAGCGGTCACACATTGGTACCAATACTATGATATTACTCTTTGAGGTGAGTGTTTTATATGGGATCTTATAGTTGTAGCGTTGAATCCCTACGGCGTCATTTTAGGCATGGACTTCATATCAAGAGTTCACCCATAGATTGAATTCATGAGACGTACAGTGCAATGTATGCACATAGATGGAGGTATGTTTTTCATTGTTGGTGATAATGAAAACCGAGAAGCACGAGATGGTCTTTCTCTCAAGAGGGTGTATCAGATTACATATCATCTATCTTGAATGACCTTTGACATGATGGAAGAGGTGAGTCCATAGTTCCCAGTGGTGGTGGACGAGTATGAGTTTTCCTTTCCAGAAGATGTCCCTGGACAACATCCTCATAGAGAGGTTTGCATCCTCCCTGAAAAGATCCCAAGAATAGAACTGATATCTACACCAGCATATTGGATGGCCCATGCAGAGCTCCGGAAGATATGGGTACAATTGGAGGTCTTACATAGGAATGGATTTGTATGACCCAATAATTCTCCATGGGAATCCCCGATGTTATTTTCCAAGAAGGCAGATGAATGTTTCAGTCTATGCGTGGACTTCCTATGCCTAAACCATGTGACCATGAAGAACAAGTTTACTCTATAATGGATCAATGATCCCTTTAACTAGATGAATGGAGCACATTGGTTTTCAATGATAGACTAAATATCAGGCTATAAATAGCTCATGGTCTGAGTCGAGGACGTAACAAAGATGGCCTCCAGATATTGGTATGGCCAATACAAGTTAATGGTGATGAATTTCAGCATGACCAACACTCCAGCTGTGTTAATGGGGCTCATGTACTTGATCTATCATCCATTCCACGATCTCATTGAAGTGGACTTCATCGAGGACATCTTGGTGTACTCAGTATCCGAGGAAGGTCACACTATACACATGAGGATAGTTCTAGACGAACTCCGGGAGCACCGGTTATATGGGAAGCTTCCTAAGTGTGAGTTCTGGATAATGAATGTCCACTTCATGGGACAAGACATCTCAGAAGATGGAGTTTCAGTGCATCTAGTGATGATTGAGGCAATACTTACTTAAGAGAAATATAGGATATCCAATAATGTGTGTAGCATACATGGATTATCAGGCTACTATAAGAGGTTCATACTTGATTTCTCCAAAGTAGAAGCACCTATGACTGCATTAACGAAGAAGGCAACCCCTTCCTCTGGTCAGATACATGCATGTAGAGATTTCAATTGCTAAGGCATAGCTTGACTAATGCTCCCATCCAGAGGGTTCAGGAGGAGGGAGCTGACTATTTGGTTTACGGTGATGCATCATGGACCAGACATAATTTGTTCTAGATGCAGGATGATGTAGTTATTACTTATGGATCACAACAGCTGAGGCCTCATGAGAAAAATTATCTGACTCATGACTTGGATTTGACAGCAGTAGACTATGCACTGAATATATGATGACAATAATTGATGGTCGAGCTATTCATTTTTTACTCAGACCATGACAATCTCATATTAATATTTAAATATAAATATTGGAATATAATACAATGATGTTGTCCAGAGTTCCTCCAAGACTATGAATTTTAGAGACCCTATACTCTTGGGAATGGTAACGTAGTGGAATATGCTCATATTCGAAGGTTGACTTCATAGAGACAGAACTAGGCTTTAGGGAAGTTATCCTTGCATCATATACCCTACAAAGACAGAGATGATACATTCTTCCTCCAGGTGATGGTAGTTCCCCCTCCACCCCTTCAGTGAGTACGGGAGGCAAAACTTGAAGACAACCACTGCGAGACTACATGTTCTGAGATATACTCAGGACATGAACCTCAAATATATTCTAATTGTGGGGAGAACACTATCCTATTTAGAGGATGTTTAGTTGTACCAGTGGAACTACAATAGGAGGGGTAGAGGGAGTCCTATATATCAACCTTTCTAGTACATAAATTCATGATGATGTTGTATCAGGACCTCTGGCATCAGTACTAGTGGCCAATGATGATGAAAGCAATGTAGAAGTATGTTTTTAGATGCCTCAATTTCCATCAAGTGAATGATGAGCACCATGAACCAGTAGGATTGACCCAACCCATCGATATTCCAGAGAGGAAGTGGGAAGGGATATCATTATACTTCATGAAGGTTTTACCGCGTACATCTAGAGGGAACAGTACCATCTAAGGGATCCTTGAATGACTCACCATATTGGCCCACATCATTGCTATTCGAGAGAAGTGTTTGGTAGATAGCATGGGACATCGCAATGTTATGGATATCGTGGGACTTCACGGTGTGCCTATGATGATAGTCTTAGACTGTGACACATGATTCACATCCCGATTGTGTAAAGGATTATAGTAGGCTTCCTGGACTCATCTTTGCTTGAGTACTACTTTTTACCCGAAGACAGAGGGTCAGACAGAGCAGACAATCCAGAGCATAGAGGACATGCTTTATGAATGTGTCCAAGATTTTGGTCTTAGTTGCGAGGACCACCTACCCTTGGTGGAGTTCACGTACAACAACATTTACCACTCCACCATTGGTATGTCCCATTTTGATGCATTGTAAGGACGACAGTGTCGATCTCCCTTGTGCTAGATAGATCTAGGACAACCAGCAATCATGGGCCCAATGATGGTACATGCTAACACTGAGAAGGTGCAGGTCATTTGAGAGTAGATGAAGACTACCATGATCCAATAGATGTCCTATGCTGATAGGCTAAGGATACCACTAGAGTTCTAGGAGGGGACCACATATTCTTGAGACTCAACCCTCGATGATGACTATATAGATTTGATCGAGGAAAAAATACCTCACTGCGGTTTATTAGACAATTCATGATACATAAAATGATAGGAAAGGTGGTGATGCTCTTGGAACTTCCACCACAGTTGGAGAGGGTGCACGACGTATTCCATGTATCCCAGCTGAGGAGATACATGCATGACCCTTCTCATGTCATCGACCATGGAAAGTTGGAGATTGACTACATGGTGTCAATTGCACAGTTCCCGGTGGAGAGAATGTATCAATGAGAGTAGATCCCTCATTGGTGGTCTATACCTCTAGTGCACGTTCTCTACCAGAACACAAATATTCAGGATATCACATGGGAACGAGAGGCTCATATTCATGCCCAGTACCCCTCTTTGTTTGTATAGCCTAATTTTGAATTCAAGGGAGTAAATCCCCATGGTGGGGAGAATGTATATACCTAGAAAATTCATTGTATTTTATTTATTTATTTGGGTTTATTACAAGTTTTCGAAAATTGACGGCGCATTATTCCGAGGCCAAGTGTGCCCCATATAAATTTCTAAACATCCTTTATGGTACGTTCAGTTAAACCATGGGATATGTTATCTATATTTTGAACTAGTGCACGTATTTGAAATCTAAAAGCACTGTTGAATCCATTGCACTATTATTCGCATAAGGGAATCATAACTTCGACCACAATTGGTCAGAATAAAAAGATAATTTTTTGCGACTTTTAAAGAAAAATATAATAACATAAATTGTTATTTTATTTCTCTTTATTTCTTTTTCCTAAAACCTGTTTAGAGGAGGTTGTGGGGACCACAGAGGTGGTTAGAAATTTAATTAAGGGTGGTTAATATCATTGATACACATTGGATGGGTAACCACATCTCATGTAATTAGTGAGACACTATAATTGTGTAAATTAATGAGGCACATTAATTACGTTAAATAATGAACCACATTAATTCGTCATGGCATTTGTCGCCTTTCCCCCCTATTTAAATGGAGCTTGGGGTGGGGTTATGGAACTTCTTCATCATGCGAGGATCCCTTGATGAAGTGACGCCATGCCTTCCATCAACAAGGAATGGAGGATTGATGATGCCCATTGTCGGATCGATCCAAAGGTTGAAAAACGACGAACACCAAAGTGCACAAACCACCTCCTTCATCCACAATACCCTTGACCATAGAATAACCACCATTCGCGACATCCCCAACAATTCAAGTGGTATGGAATTTAAATTGTCTATTCATTTATATTATTTTCTCTCTTTGTTCATTATTAATAAGAATAACGTGGATAAACCAACTCATGGGTTGATCTGTGACACATTAGTTTTTACAGAAGGTTTCCAGAGGTGATTTGAATGGGGTTTAACATTATTTAAATGTGATGAATAAATACCTCACACTTGTTATAATTCTAATGAGGATGGAGTGGGCCAAGATAACAAGGCCCAAAACATCCACCATTTTTCTTTTTGATGTGTTATTCAGGGAAGTTTTTCTATATTCGACCACAACATGAGACCGAAGGTCACACTATGGTGGCGGCGATCACGGAGTCCTTGAGACATAGACGACATGGAGAATAGACCACTGGAGCATGTCCAGTGGCCCGTGGAAACAACCATTGGTGGGCAATGCCAGCGGAAAACATCTATGGAGGGAGGATAACTACGACATCCTACCACGGGTGGTGGGAAGGTGGGACGTCATCACATGCCACAGTGGCTAGAGGTGGCCAGGCCGAGCCAGCTGTGTGAGAGAATGGCGTCACCCACAGGCTCCTCTGGTGGCAGCTGCAGAGGCCAATGGGTGGTGGATGGAGGGGGAGGTTCTGGCTCATGCGACATCACACCTGATAAAATGGCCCCACAACTTGTAGGGCCAACTGGTTGAAGCTGTCCACCTAAAGGCAGACCAGGCCTCACCCGCAGCAAAGCAGGCCAACACTGGTGGAAAGATCCAATTGTGGTCCAGGCCTACAAACCATCCGGTCTGACACCAATGGGTTGGACCCATTGAACCGGACTGAACCATAATGGTCCAGAACTGGGAGGGGTCATGTAGTCTTCGGGACCCATTGCGTCGGGCCGACCTAACTGAGTCAGACTAGGCCCAGACCCAACTGGACCTCGAATAAAGAAACGTCGGTAACTGACGAATCAGGTGCATGTTTGACACGTCATTAGTGGTGTTGGTATCTCTTTGGTAAAGTGGTACATATGTCATATTCTTGTGGGTCTGACCGAGATGGGCCAGACTGAGGTGTCATCACCCTCGTTCACAGAAAAGGGTGTCACTAATAGACCGGGTGTCTGATCGAAGTGATGTTTCTCACATAATGACCCTTGTGATAAGGCGGACCATTGTAGATACTCTTATTGAGTCTTGAATGTGTTTGATGTGTGTCCTGGGTTGGATCATGCTTGAATCGAACTGGGCCCTTTTTACAAAATTGCCAACATCTCACAGACCTGGTGTCGGATTGATGCAACGTCTGTCACGTTGAGACCCCTATGATGGGGAATATCCTTGGGTATTAATTTTCTTGGGCTTATTACCAGTTGAAATATGTTATTTTTCTTGAGGAGAAGTGTATTTCAGTGATCAGGGGAACTATATCCAGGAATCCCATTGCAGGCTATGACAAGTAGAAGAAGATTGTCCAATACAGGTCAGCATCAGAAACTCCAGAGTGGGATGATCTAGTTGTAAAACTAATAATACCTACCTATTTACCTGTATTCAATATTTTTCTATGCTAGAGACCAATATGAGTCAGCACCATCGACTAATGCAGGTAAAAAACAGTGTCCAATACGGGTTAGCACCAGCAAAAAATACACATCAGCATCTATCGACCAAAATAGGTCAGTATCTAGCGACCAATACTCAACATCATACAATCACCTATATGGGTTAGTAGTGGAGTTTCCATGGAAATGATGATCTGTCTGTATGAAAATTCATCCCCATCCTATTAACCTTGATGATATGCTGTTAGAGTGAGTTGTCTATTTGTCTTTGAGCTTTTTGATTTAGATCATGCTACTCATATTACCTTTGTGGTATATCTTGTGATATTTTATTTTGTGGATTAATGAGAGACCTTTTGGGGTCTCAGGGTATCATACTGAGTTTTTATACTCAACACTACATGGGCTCCACCCGCCTATGTATATCTGATGCAGACTACTGACGCATTGAGTTAGACATTGGACATTTGGTACTTCGTGGAGTTTGGTGCGAAGAGAGATGTCGAGATATTCTTCTTGAAAATTTGACATACATCTACTACCCTATATGTATATATTTAAGAAATAATCGACAACTGTTTAATTTCCTTATGTTTCTAGGGCTTGTATCTCATCCCACTATTTTCAGTTTACAGTTGTACTTTTGGTTGTATTTTACTATCATAGTTGTACCTTGATTTTATTTGTTTTTTACATCATTTTAATTTTTTGAGTGTGTACAGATCTATAAGGAAATGTATACACTATTCATGAAAATCCTTCAGGTTCTAGTCACCAACCCCAGGCTTATGGAGGGTAGGTGTGGGATAGTCACGTTTGGGGCCCGTGGGACGGGCCGTGAAAAAAATTTCATATAGCTGGATATGTTAGCATACATAATTGATTAAAAACATTTTATACACTATTTATGATTGAAACATTGAGTTTCATATAATTACATTAGGTTGGGAAGTGAATTAATAATAGAAATTAAATAATTATTTAATTATCTATTATTTCTTAATGGTTGATATTAATAGATCATAATATAGTATATCATTTATTTTATGGGGATAATTTGAGTCATATAAATATTTTTATTTATTATTATCGAATTATTTTTCCAAAAAAAAGTAAAATATCTTTATGAGCTTGAAAAGTCATTTGATGACAAGGTTATATATATTAGGATAACAATGGGAAAACCCAATATTGAGGGATGAATAACTCTTAATATTAATATATTATTGATGTTGAGCTACAAATTATTTGATTGATTTAGAAAAAATTGGTTTTATAATAATGGAAACCATGTGATTGATAATTGGTTAATGAAATTTTTGGTGATGTGGAAATCATTTTTTGGATTTTTATATATTTTACTGTGTATCGTTTTATATCATAGAGATTATAACTATTTGATGTTTAATGATTGTTATAATATCTAAAATATTATATTATTTTGAAGTGGTTTAATGTGTCATAGAAGTAGAAGGTTTTTGGAAAAGTAAATTTTAAAGAATTTATAATCCGGGTATGTATATACTCTAGTATATGATTGTATGAAATACTTATGTTATCTAGGGAATGCTAAGAAACATAATTATGCTTAATATAGTAAGTTAAATTTCATTTTAAATGTGATATCCAAAATGAATTTTTTTTAAAAATTCCCTCACCTAATTTCATTAGTGAATAGAAATTAATATTATGAGAACATAATTTTTTTAATGTGGACAGATCATAACCACCCGAGATTTTACTATATATTAACTACATGAAATAATATATTTTAATAGATTGTTTCATTTAAAAAAAACCTAAAAGTTTTCATTGGATATTTGGTTAATTTTATTCATATGATGATAATAATAATAATTATAATTATTATAATAATATATCAAGTAAATGATAATATATGTACATTTATTTTAAAAGTGGTACAGTTTACTTAATATTTAAATGGCTTGTTCTTTCTCAAAACAAATTTCCAATGTATTATATATGTTATCCATTTAAATTAAATTGAAAATTTTCTAATGATAATATGTTATATTTCCATATATGAAAAAATATTTATAATTATATAAATTATAAAGTATTTTCCAATAATATTTATAACACATTCTTTTTTTAAATTAAATTATAAAACAATTTTTTTATTTTTTATCATCGTTTTAATATATATACATATATATTTATTTATTTACCTATTAAAAATTTATAAAAATGACCTAACATTTTATCTATTACTATAAAATGTATATTAGAGTTAATTTCTTAAATATTCCAAAAATAATTTAATTATTATTGAAAAGATGGAATTTTATTTTTAATGGATTTATAAATATTAAGGATTTTTTAGTTTATAGGAATGGATTAGAAGTTTTTAAACCCATTACTTGATAAAATATTTTTTTTATGTTAAAAATATGTTTTTAAAAATACAATTTTGGTAATATAATAATAATAATTTTTCAAATTTAGGTAAAAAACTGGTATGTTCTATATTAAGTTTAAGATGATTTATTTTAATAAAAAATGTGACGGTTAAATTATTTTTTTCATGATTTAAAATACTAATGACAACTATTTTTTTAATAAACAAATTTCATCATTTTAATTAATAAATTTTTTAATTATAATATATATATAAATTTTAAACATAAAAACACAATTTTTTTGAAAAAATATTTTTATGTGTCTTTTTCATTAATAATAAATTATACTTTCATAAAATTAGTGATTTTATTTTTTAAATTGATTTAATATTTTAAAAATATCACGTTAAATTTATTGAATATGATCATTTTAAATTTTTTTATATTAATGAATTTCCATGTATTCATATTACTGGTTGATGTAAAATTAAAAAATGGTTAATGTAAAAAAAATTATGAAAAAATTCCATAAATCATCCCATATTGTATCTGAAATGATATTAGGAGAGGATACTAGGGAAAATAACTTTTTTAAACTACATATTTTATACATACCTAATAATTTATCATTGAATACCACCATTATATTACTTAAAGGTAATTAGTACTCCCTAATTTAATTTAATTTTTTTAATAAAATGGGTTAATTACTCTCTACCATGTCATTCAAATTCAATTTATTTTCATACTAAAAATATTATATTTTATTAACTAATTGTCCATATAATAATTTATTGATCCCTCGGTCCTTAATATTTTCCAAATTCCTCTAAAATAAAGAAGGATTCCATGTAAAGATAAATTTCATTAACATGAGTTTCTTACTTCTCCTTAAATGACCTTATGTATTTTCATATTTTAACACCTCCAAATCATTAAAAAATATTTAATGTATTAATTTTTTAGTGAATAAATTTTTTATATTAATTTAATGATCCTAATTTATTCCATCCTATCCACATATAAAAGGAAATTAACATTGATCATACGTTTTTACAAACTACCACATCTATGAAGGGAATTATTCTATTTTTTACTACCACCTTCATTCCATAGTTATATCGTTATAGTTGAAGAATTAATGTGACTTATATAATATAAATAATATTATTTTCTGAATGTTTATAACCCACCTTCATTATATCTCATTTTTCAGGAAATGAAAACATTAAAACATGTACTGTACAGACTAACACCACAATAAAGTAATTTTTTCCATTTTTCATCATGATTTTGATTCATTATATTGACCTATAGAAATATATTTTAGAAAAATAAAATATATAAATACTATTACTAATATTATAAATTTATTTAACCATACTCACCCATGAATTTATATTGTTTTCTTATTTGGGTCAATTTATCCACCAACAGTAATGATTCCATAAAACATTATCATGTATGACTATATTAGAAAAATTAAAATTAAAATTATATTTTAGAATGAAAATAATAATTTGATTATCAATATTTAATGGTTATACTATCTAATTAACTTATTTAATTATAATATTCAATCATTAAAATAATTGAAATAGTCCAACATATATTCCATTTTCAATTAATATAAATAAAAAATTACGGAATGAGAAAATAGATAATATATAAATATGAATTATATATTCTAATTAATTAAATTTTATAGAATTGATTAAATTATTATCAATTAAATGATACAAAAATTGACATCAAAAAGCATGCGTGAAACACTTAAATCCACTAAACCCAATGGTAAAAATAATTTATAAGTAACTAATATATTCATTATAAATAACCATAAATGGTGTTTATAAAAGTTAATGTGCATAAATTAGGTTATGAAATACAATATTTAGATATTTATGTTTATTTTAATCGATCATAGAGTGAATTTGACTATATTGGGAAATGAAGCATGAGTTTCCAATATCAAATTTAATATCATGGGTCATATTTATAATTTTAAAATATATTGTATTGGGGAATGGTTTATCTACTAAAAATTTCATAATTTGAATGTAAATTAACATGTAATTTATGCTTTTTAATGTCTCAGTTTCTAAAATATATTTAATGGGGTTTTTATTTAAATATTACTCAAGCCATAAAATAATTCCTGACTCTACTTAATTTTAATGAGTCCAAAATTTAATATATGGTTATGACTTTCTCATTACATTTTATCCATACGTTTCATTTTTTCTAGATATATATTCTATTTTTATATATGTAAATTTCTATTTTTCCTTTGGTATCATATTTATTAATTAAATACAATCTAAAATAAAATATTTTATGGGTGTAAGAATAACTCCGATTCTTTTCAATGGATTTTTCTCTACCATGTTCTCATCTTCCATCCCACCAATGTTTTCCACTATTTTTGGATTTAAAATGTAGAAACATTCATAAGATCATGTTACTTCTCATGAAAAATTTTCAAATAACTTTTTTATTAGCCTAATTAAATTGTTGGTTTTGGATAATAGTGTTTTAAAATATAACAAGATTCAACTTTTCATGGATTATTTCATATCATTCACGCCACATTTTATTTATACAAAAAGTTTATTTTTTCTATACACCATTATTATATATTTCAAAAAATTTAAAATTTCTTAATACTTTTTTTGCAATTTTTTTTAAAATTAATGCTCAAAAGAAACTTGTGACTATGTCCTTTAGACATTATTTAAACAAAATATTTTTTAAAAAAAATGTTTGAAACATATATTTTTAAAATTTTTGAATATTATTTACGATGTATTTATAATTAAATTATTTTCCCAAATTTATAGGAGTTTTATTAAAATGGTGTTAATGGAAATATTTAATTTTCATTATGCATTTAAATATATAATTCTAATATTCTTAAAATATAATTTTTCAATAACCCATTAATTCATTGCATTTATTTTCATAAATGAGAAACATTAAAACTATGAAATATAATATATACATCAATAATATGTATTTAATAAAAAAAATTAATAAATATAACACTATGATATTTTATGCAGTTTTTTACTCCAAAATAACTTACATTCTTTGTTATCATGCATTTTATGAAAATTAATGTTTTACCGAACATAAATATACTATAAATATTATTAGTTAGACATGAAATTTATATATTATAATTTAATAATTAATTTATGGTTACTAATAAATTAATTTTTAACATTATGTATAATGGTTTTATATAAATAATATATATTTATAAAAAATAATATACTTTTTCATTAATCTATTTCTTCTCAAAAAATACAATTTTCTAAAAAATGGTATTTAGTATTTTTTAAAACTAATAGTAAAATTAAATTTATAATAATATATAATTTTTTTTAAAAAAATTATTTTTTTATTAAATTCAAATTTCTAATTTATAATTCAATCATATTTCCATACCATTCTACAAAGATTAACCTTTTTAAGACAATTGAAAAATAATAGTTATTATTTCAAACTAGAATGTAATTTAAAGAATATAAATGGATTATTTTTATTTAATATGTTTTATAAAATCAAATTAGTTCATCTTTATATATTTAATCTAATTTAGATCATTGAAATAATTTTCATTTTGAATTTTTATTTTAATATTTTATATTCTTATGTACATGTTCACATTGGAAAACTCTTCTTACTTCGTGTATATGGGTTTCATTTAAAACAAAATTATACCCATTATGAAAAAAGAATTTGAAAAAATTTAATATATATTTGGAATCATAATAATTAATATTATATAATAAGTTAATTTTAATTTTTTACCATGATGAATAGTATAACAATAATAATTAATTGTAGTACTGAATGTTAAAACAAGTTTATCAGAGGTTTACTTAAACAAATAAAGGTATAAATTTCCTAAAAACTACTACAATTCCTATTATATAGAAATTATTATGAACTCTTCAACGTCAGATTTATTTTAAATTTTTGTGAGATATTTTTAATCAAATTTACCAATGTAATAATTATTAAAAAAAAATATGAAATGTGACCTACATTCTTTTCAATTTCAATTATGCGTTCACATTGAGATAAAATCATGATGTGGATGAATATTTATTTTCATTTGGAGACTACAAAAATTAATTTCACAAGGGTATATTTTTTTAAATTATTTATTATTATTTAATTACTTCAAATGATTAAGAAATGTTAATTCAGTATTTAATTAATTAATTGATAATAAAAATAAATGATATAAGAAACAATAAAACCAATGTCAATTGAATTTATTATTGTATTTTATAAATTCTATGTAAAAATGTTATGTTTTTTTTGGTTTATAAATAATATATTCGAAATCCAACATTGTATTGAAAACATTATTTCGACGGTATAGGGAAAAACAATGTTTTGTGCATTACATGCTCTGGTGATAAAATCAATTTTCAACACATTTGGGATTTCATGAAAAATAAAATAATTAATATATATAACCAGTGGTAAAAAATTATCAAATTATTATAATTTATCACTGGTAAAAAATTATAAAGTACCAACATAAAAAAGACAACATACCGTAGTGAAAACTAAAATTGTGAAAGTAAGGAAACGTAGAACTCACTAAAAAACAATTTAAAAAATAATATTTTTTTATTTTTGGAGGTGTTTAATTATCATATATTCACTCCAATACATTAATTAAATGATTTTGAATAACATTAAGTGTTATTGGCTTCTTGTTATTGAATAAGATTCAGTATATACAATAAAAAAACTCCTCCTAAATTATAAAAGGACAAATATTCCCTTCACGTCATCACACCACATAAGGATCTGACCTTAAACATTTTATAATAATGAATTAAATGAATAATTAACATTGTAGATATTTTCAGGATTATAGTTTTAGATAATTACACCATAACTATTATATTACATCTCCAAAATTACAAGGTAGACACTTCTACTCAAATTCCATTTTTTCATAAAATAAAAATTCTTGAAAAAAGGAGTCATGTCTAGTCCCAAGATTTCAACTGCATGAATATTCATTGATCCCATCCTTGACCCCCTTAATCATTAGGTCCTATTAAAACCATTTCAAAACAAGGGATAACCATTAAAATCTTCGTAAGGATTATAAAATTAAGAAATAAAACAATAGTTCATCATTACATACAAAACATAAGCTCTTTAACATACATCATGAAATAATATGATTTATGAATAACACATAGAAATAATAATCCACATAGGTAACTTGTGGCATCCATATCATACTAACATTGTAGATATCATATCTACGTAGGGAGTTATATTTCTAATACCCATCATAGAATATTCCCTAAATATCATAGAAGAAACATTAATGTTTACCTCCATCATGTTACCCAATTCAATAGAAATCTATCTCTGCCTCACCTTCCCTAGGATTATAACGGAACCACCCATATATGTAAATAATTTCCACGGACCATAATTTAATCATAACACATTACATAAGCATAATGGAAAGATAACATTACCAAATAGCAATCACAAAATATATTTTCAAGATACTGAACAAGATACTGAAATAATAAATCCAAAAAAAATTTCAATACCAAAATACCTAAATGAGTATATGGTATTTATTTTTCTTTTAAAAACATTACGGCTTTTTAAGGATGCCAAAGATCAAATAATACTCGCGGTAGCGGAAAGGTTGTTGTCACCGCGTATGTTAAAAACAAACATTCTTTTTTTCATTTTGTAAAACACCACGTAGAAAATGATTTCATTTTAATGAAATTAATAGTAAATGTTGTTTATATAGAGTATAAAATAATTTCATGTATAAAACAAAATATGCCTCATGGAATGGAGAATGAGATGATGTCCCTTACCTTGTGTCCGACTTGACTCGTTCTTTCTTTAATCTCTGGAATAATAATCTAAAGTTAATTTCTACTTTCATAAGAACATTTTTCAAGTTTATTATTACTTTTATATCATATATTACCATTTTATAAACATTATGAAATCATTTATGTTAATAACGGTTGTTTTTTTGATATTTGGTACTTGAGTCAAAAATGAACTTCTTATATTTACTAGTTGTCTATGTGGCCAAAATTCCATTATATGCAGATTTTTTTCTTTATTTAGATATCATATATATAATATATATCCAGTATATATATTTATTAATAATATTACATAACATTTATAAGTATGAAATGAAATGCCCCGTTCATGGGGATGGTAAGCCATTCATACGAATGAACGCTACTTCTATTTCTATTAAATATTTTAATTGAAATAAAACATAATGGAACATAGGTTGAATATAATTCCAGTATAATATCATATATAATATCATTAACTTCTTTTTTTATATGTCCCACATATGGTATTAACGATTCATATAACTTTTAGCGGGTAGTAGTCCCCACTTTCTCAAATTAAACTATCGCGTTTACCCATAATGAAAACCATAAAGGCATGATATAAATTGAAAGTACAGAAGCATAAATAAAACATAAAAATAATATATATCATATATAAATATAGTTCCATCATAATGGCCACCATGAGAGGCGGTAGTAGATAATTCAACAATCATAGTTTCGTGAGGCGTTAGTTTTCCATCCACAAAAACAATATGTTCATTACACATTACCTGGAGGTGTGTGTAAGTGTAGTTTTAATATTTTTCATAACAAAATTAATTTATATTTAGGATTTTCTTGTTGTTATAAAATAAAGGAATAAAAATAATTTATGGTGTTGGATAAGTAAAATATAAGAAAATAACTTAAGAGAAGAGAATATCTTTAAATCGGGTAACTCCCTTGGTTTTTAACAAAAATAGTTTGTTGAAGTTCCTTCTGCCTTAGTCAATGATTCTTGGAGGAGGATAGGGATTTAGGTAGCTTAATTGGGTAGATTATGGATGATCCAAGGGGCTTGAGATGTATGAGTAATGGTATAGAGGTGAAGTCTTTTTATAAAGGAGGGGAGGGGCTCTTTAGGAATGTGTGAAAATATTATTATATTATATAATGAATTTAGGTTTCTAAATGTCCAAAACATATTAAAGTAAACATAAGATGAATCATGGTTGAAATTATATCAATTAAAAATAATTGGATAGGTTTTGGTTATTATTTTATTCTTTATAATCTTATTTATTTATATCATTTATTAATGTGGTAAACACTGCATCATTATTGTGTCATTAACAATTTAATTTATTTGATGTCTAAAAATTAAAAAAAATACCATCATGTAAGAAATATTTTTATCTTTCCAAATAATATTTATATTCTCAAATATAACTTATATAACTTTATTTAAAAAATATTTACTAAAAGATATTTGTTTATGTCATTTTTGTCATTACTTTAAGTTGATAAAAACAATGTGTCCTTATCACTTTCAACTGCCCCCATGGGGTCCCCAAATTAACCCAAGGATGCTCATGGTGGGAAGTGTTTCATAATATAGGATTTGGAGACATGATAAGGTAATTTTATATTATTATTGTTATATTATTTTACCCTTATTTTCCAGATTTACCCTATAACCACGGTAAATAAAATATTTGCGGAAGTAAATATTCATAATGTATAAAAATAAAATATTCCACTTTATAAAATTTGTACCAAATAATTCAAAATATGGAATCCATTTTTCCAATTTCTCATCACAGAAGTGTCAAAAATTAATTTAATATTAATTCCCGCTATTAAAATAGAATGCTAGTTTTTAATAAATAACTATCAAAATATTGACTTGTTTATATCCAATTTTATTGTGAAATTACTTTAAATGACCAACAATTGATTACATAGTAAACCTATATTCTAAATAATCTTTAAATCCAATTAAAATGATAATATAACAATATAAATAAATTATATTAAAAGGTAGTTTTGAATTAACATACAGTATTTTTCATTATTCATTAAAAATTAAATTTATCAAAAAAATACGAAAAATTTCATCCAAAGTAAATTTTGATTTCCCAATACTAAACAATAATTTTATTTTTTCAAATAGAACATATAAAAGTGTCCAAAAATATATTTAATGGGGGATCTACATCAAAAGGAAGTAAATCAACCCTTTAATGTATAATATTATTAAAATTAGATTCATTCACATTTTAAGCCTCTTACATTTATTGGATAAATGTAAAAACATTTAACAAACTTGTATAATCATATTGTAGTTAGTTATATTCATTTTTTCTAATACAACAGCTAGGTGTTAACTACCTTTTTAAAATAACAATATTATATTATTATTGTGCAATGTAATATTTCAAAGAAACCCGTTTTTGCGTATCGGGTACGCCATCAAACATAGAAACCCCTTTAAGGTAAAATTAATATTTAATTCAAAAAATAATAATTAAGAATAAAATTTCTTATTTCTTTATTTACTTGGGATGTTACATCCTTCCCCCGTTTTAGAAATTACATACTTGAAATTTAATTCACTTATCAAATAAATGGGGGTATTTATCCTTCATAGCATTTTAAGATTCCCACGTTTTCTATTCAACGATATGGTTTTTCCACAAATCCTTTAATTGGTGAATTACCTTATTCTGCAATAATTTCTCTCTTCATTCAAGAATGTGGGATGAATGTTCCTCATAAGAGTGATTCTATTCCAACTGAACTCTCTCTGGGCTCCAAACCTGAGATGGATCTGGCATATACTTTCACAAAATGGAAACATGAAAAGAATTATGTACATTGGAAAAACGTAGAGGTAAATCTACTCTATAAAAAACTGATCCATCTTTTTCCAGGATTTCATAGGGTCCAATGAACCACTGACTCAACTATCCCTTCTTACCAAAATGCATCACACATTTCCATGGAGAAACATTGAGAAATAAATGATCACCTACCTCAAATGAAAGATCCTACCTCCAATTATCCACATGACCTTACAGCCTTCTCTGAGATGTTCTCATGCACTTCAGAATCAACTCAACTGTTTCTGCCATCTCTTCTACCAATTCTAGTCTCATCATCTCCCATTCATCAACTTCATCCAAAAATGCTGGAGGTTTACATCGCTTCCCATATATTGCCTCAAATAGATCCATCTGTATACTAGAATGAAAACTGTTATTATATGGAAATTCAAACAAAGAAGGATGTTGGTCCAATATTTCATGGTAATCCATCGATCAAGCACAAAACATATGCTTCAAGGCCTGAATTGTTCGTTTCGACAACCCATCTGATTGCGAATGAAAGGTTGTATCGAAATTTAATTTAGTACCCAATGACTTCTGAAGTCCTTTCCAAAATTTAGAAGTAAACCTCGGATCATAATAAAATAAAATGGAGAGGTTAACACCATGCAACCTAAATATCTCTTTAACATACAACTGAGAAAGTTTATCTCGAGAAAATGTATCTCTAATAGAAAGTAAATGAACAGATTTAGTCAATCGATCAACAATAACCCATATTTCAATATTACCCTGAGATGTATTCAGTAATCCCACAACAACATCCATGGATTTATTTTCCCATTTCCACATAAGCACCGGTAAATACTGAAGCATCACTTTCGGTAATTACCACTCTTCTTTAAACTACTGAAAAGTCAATGAATTCACAGTAAAATTAGCAAGATTTCTTTTCATTCCATCTCACCAGTAATACTCTGAAATATCTCTGTACATCATTGTACTCCAAATATGAACTGAAAACAGGGAACTATGAGCTTCACATAACAACTCATTCTTCAAATTTGAATCATAAAGAACACATAATCTATTTCCAAATATAAAAACACAATAATAATGGATGTTAAATTTAGGAAACATGCCCTTCCGAACCCACTCTACCTTTTTCTGAAACTCACTATCTTCCTTCTACACTTTCATTATTTTGACTGATAGAGATGATTTCATTGACACCTAAAATAAAACTGAATAATTTCCTACACTAATAACTTCTATGTCAAATTTCATCAAATCAATAAACAAATGATCTCGTTCCAAATGTAGCTTAGTTAATGAAGCATTACTTTTTTGACTCAATGCATCAACCACTTTATTTTCCATTCATGTATGATAATGAATCATGAAATTATAATTCTTGATTACTTCCAACCATCTCCTGTATCTAATGTTCAATTATATATGAATGAATATGTACTTTAATCTTTTGTGGTCTGTAGATATTTCACATTTTACACTATATAGATTATGTCTCCAAATGTTTAAAGAAAAAGAAATAGTAGATAATTTATAATCATATGTAGGGTAATTTAACTCATGAGGATTCAACTGATGTGTTGCATAAGAAATTACATGATCTTTCGGCATAAGGACAAAACCACGTACTTTCATTGAAGCATCATTGTAGATAACCAACTCACCATTTCTAGAAGGTAGTTCCAAAACTGGAGCATTCACCAATCTTCTTTTCAATTCTTGAAAAAAATAATCACATTATTTTGTCCAAATGAACTTAACACCTTTTCATGTTAACATAGTCATTGGACTAGATAATTGGGAATAATATTCAAAAAACCTTCGGTAATAACCTACAAATCCAAGAAAACTACGAATCTCCATTATATTTTTGGGTCTTGGCCATTCTTCAAAAAACATTTTTTAGTAGGATCAACAATTATGACATTTTTTGAAACAATGTGACTAAGGACAGAAATTTTCAAAAAACAAAACTCACACATACTAAATTTACCAAATAGATTATTTTATTTTAAGGTTTTAAAGACAACCTTTAAATGAATTTCATGTTCCTCTTTTCCTTTAGAATAAAGAAAAATATCATCAATGGACACAACCACAAACTTAGCCATGAACTCATTGAGAATTCGGTTTATAAGATTCATGAATATAGTAGGCACATTGGTGAAACGAAAACCATAACAACAAATTCATAATGGACATATATAGTATGAAATGATGTATTTGGAATGTATTCTTAAATTAATTTTAACTGATGGTACTCCGACCACATGTCAATCTTCAAAAAATATAGAGTTCCATAGAGCTGATCAAATAAATCATCGATATGACAAAAATGATACTTGTTCTTAACAGTGATGTTATTCAATTATCTTTAATGAATGCAAAGTCTCATTGAACCATATTTATTTAAAACTAATAAGACAGTATCACCCCATGGTGATGTGCTAGGTTGAATGAAACCTTTATTTAATAACTCCTTTAATTGCTTCTTTAAATCTAAAATTTCAATTTGAGCCATTAGACAAGGGGGTTTTGAAATTGGATTAGCATTAAGAACTATGTAAATAGTAAATTCAACTTCATGATCAGGTATAATACCAAGAGACTCATCATGAATAACATCAAGGCACTCATTTACCATGGGCACATAATTATTTGAGATAGTTCCTTTATTTTGAACAATTTGTTCAAGGTAACATTAATATCCATATTTTACTAGTTTCTCAGCTTCCTGATATGTTTTCAAAATTAAGGTGTCATTCATGTACACAAACTAATAATCATTCTAAAAAGACACCTCTTTAGCTCCTTAGTCAATCATATCATGATAAACATAAATCCAATTCATACCCAAAATAATATCAAACTCTACCAGAGGAAAAACAATAAGGTTTGCAGGTAGATTCTTTCCGCACATAAGGATATGGAGGTTCATAAAATTTATTTTTGTTTCAACATTTCCTTCAGCTATTTTACCATAATTTTAGGATTCATTACTTGAGATAGAATTCCCAATTTACTAGAAAATGTTTCAGAAATGAATGAATTTGTAGACCCAAAATCAAACAATACATTGGAATAATATGAAAAAGAAAATAGTGTACCTGATAGTACTTCATATGATGGCCCAACATTAGCTGAAGTAGTTGTAATGGGCTTCACCACCCCTTTATGCTTGTATTCAAATTGATTTCCCTCAGTTTAGTTATTAATTGTACACTAATTTGCATAATGACCCATTCCAATGCACGTAAAATTTTTACTAATTGTAAATCAGATTTCATTTTACCATCATCCTGATCTTTATCAGTACAACAATGTGCCCTATGTCCCATTTTACCACATCGGTAGCACTTAACCGAATTCAAAAGACACTCCCCAACATGATTTTTACCATAATTTTAACTAAATATAAAGTTAAATTTCATACAATTAGGCATTTTTGACGAGTTATTTCCCTTTCTCCTTCTACCTTTACCTCTAATTTTGCAGTTTTTCAAAGATGAAATGATCTTTATCACACTCCATTTCCACCATCTCCGCTCATAGAACAAGTTTTTCATAAATCTTAAACTAACATAAAGATAAAGACCTCCGATAATTTGGATTTTATACTAAGTAAAAATGGTTGATTTTACTTTCAAGATATCATATGAAATTGGGATCATACCTTGCTAGTCAAGTGATTTTTTCTTCATAAGCAGCCACTACGTCATCCTCCTGCCTCAATTCCAGGAATTGTTCTTTCATCCTAATACGAACCACCATAGAAAAATATTTCTCAAGAAACATACCTTTTAATTCATACCAATCATGAGCATCAATCTCCTTACAATCCATGATATTTTTCCCCATCAACCACCATTGATCAGCTTCACCTTACAAATGGTAATGAATGAGACTAACCTTTTGATGTTATGAACATCCCATGAAATTATAAATCATTTCTAGTAATTCAGTCCAACCATTTTCAAGAACAATGAAAATTATCCTCTGAATGATAGGCGATGTTTCCTCATGAAACACTCCCCTACTAAAAAGTTACTCTATGGTTGATCTGGATGATCCCTTGCATGGATACCCCCACCATTTATAGGCTGAGTCAAATGTTCCATCACTACAACAAACTATTCAGTTCCGATTCGGACCATATATTGTTGCTGATTTGGAAGGTTGTATTTGTACTGATGTTATCCCAATATAGCATCTCTTTTCCTATGTGTAAAACCATTCTAAACACGGAAATATCTTAGGAGAAGCAACGTGGTAATATGTAAATGCTATATCACCTCAATCTAACCATAAATAAATATATGGACATTAATTTAACAATATCGTAACATGTAATGTTATTTAAACCATCATTTGAGAAAAACCATAAGGACTCATCCTTAAAGATTACATAATCGTGATTTAAATGAATAATTCACATTAAGGATCATTTTAGGTTTAGAGTTTGAGAGAATTGGGGAATAACTATTATATAACATCTCCAAAATTACAAGGTTGGCACTTCAACTCAGTTTCCATTTTTTTCATAAAATAAAAACCATTGAAAAAAAGAGTCATGTCTTGTATAATGTTTTAGACAGCATGAATTTTCCTTGATCCCATACTTGACCCTATTCATACTTAGGTCCTATGAAAAACATTTCAAAAAATGGGATTAGTATAAAAATATTATTAAGGGTTATAAAACAAATAAATAAAACATTAGATCATCATTACAAACATAAAATAAGATCTTTAACATACCTAATGAAATCATATGATTTATGAATAACACATAGAAATCATAAATCATAAAGGTAACTTGTGCAATCCAAATCATACTTACATTGTATAAATCACAGCTACATAGGGAGTTACATTTTGATACCCATCAATGTATATTCCCTAAATCTCTTAGGAGAAACATTTTAGTTTACCCCCGTCACATTACCCAAAGAATTGGAGATTTATCTCAGGATCACCCATCATTGGTTTACTATGGAACCACTCGTATCTGTAAACAATTCCCAAGGACCATAATATAATCATAACTCATAACATAAGCATAAAAGAATGATAAATTTCCCAAATTGCAATCACAATATATATTTTTAAGATATTTAACATGATATTAAAATAATAAATCCAAAAACTATTTTCAATACCAAAATACGTAAAATATTATAGGGTATTTATTTTTCATTTAAAAACATTCAGGCTTGCTTAGGGAGACCAAGATCAAATAATACCCCCGCTGTGAAAAGGTCATTATCACCACATACGTTAAACACAAACATTTTTTTGACATTTCATAAAATGCCTCGTAGAAAAATATTCTTTTTGAATGAAATGAAAAGTCAAAAGTGATTATACAGAGTATAAAAGAGTGTTGTGTCTCAAACAATATATGCATCAATGAATGGATATTAAGACGATGTCCCTTACCTCGTGTCTAACTTGACCTGTTCATTCTTTAATCTACTAAAAAATAATGTAAAGTTAATTTATACATTATTAGAAACCTTTTTCAGGTTTATTATTCCCTTTATATCACATATTACCTTGTTATAAACATTATTTAATGATTTCTGTTATTAATAGTCATTTTTTCAATATTTAGTACTTGAGTCAAAAATGAACTTATTAATTTACAAGTTGTCTATGTGATCAAAATTACATTATATCCAAAATGATATTATTGATATAGATATCATAGATATGATATATATATAGTATATACATATATTTATCATAGTACATAATATTTAGTGGTATGAAATGAAATACATCGTACATGGAGATGGTAAGTCGTACGTACGCATGAACGCTGCTTACATTTCAATTTCACATTTTAATGGGATTATCACATAATTATACATAGTTATATTATAATTCTAGTGTAATATCATATATAATATCATTAACTACACTATTTATATATCCCATATATGGCATTAACGATTCATGTCACTTTGAGGGGGTAGTAGTCCAAAAATTCTCAAATGAAATTGTCACGTTTACCCATAATGGAAACCATAAAGGCATGCTATAAATTCAAAATACAGAATCATAATGAAAACATATACACAATATATATCATATATTAATACAGTTCCATCATAATATCCACCATGAGATGCGGTAGGAGATAATTGAATAATGATCATTTCGTGATTCATATTTTTTCTATCACCAAAAAAGTATTTTATTTACCAATTAGATGGAGGTGTGTGTAAGTGTAGTTTGAATAATTATCATAAAAACATCCTAGTATATTGAGGATACTGATTTGTGATAAAATAAAGGAATAAAATGTTTTTAGGTGGTTGGAAAAGTAAAATAAAACAAAATAACATAAGAGAAGACGTTACCCTTAAATTGGTTACTCCCTTTGGATTGAACCAAAAGGTTTTGTTGAAGTTCCTTCTGCCTTTGTTAAGGATTATAGGAGGAAAATAGGGATGTAAGGAGATTAATTGGGAAGATTTTGGATTAGCTAAGGGGCTTGGGCGGTGTGAGGAATAGTTTATAGGTGAGGGAATTTTATAAGGGGGAGGAGGGTCTCTTTTGGAAAGTGTGAAAATATTATTTTATTATATAATCATTTTCGGTTTCTAAATGTCCAGAACTTATTAAGGTCTAAGATAATATGACTAATGGTATAAATTAAATCATCCAATAATAATTGTAAAAGTTTTTTAAATTATTTTAATCTTTATAATCTTATATATTTAAATCATCAATTAATGAGGTAAATATTCCATCATCATTATGTCATAAATAATATAACTTATTTGATGTCTAAAAATTTGAAAAAAATATCATGTGGTAATAAATATTTCTATATTTTCAAAGAATATTTATAGTCTAAAATATAACTTATATAACTATATGTGAAAATTAATTTACTAAATGATATTTGTTCTTGTCATTTTTGACATTACTTTAAGTTAATTAAAATAAATTGACATTATCACTTCCATGTGGCCCCATGGGGTCCCAAAATAGACACAATGATGGTCATGGTTAGAATTTTATCAACCAATAGTATTAGGACACATGTTAGGGTAATTTTATATTATTATAGTAATATTTGTTTATCTTTATTTACCAGATTTATCTTTTAACCATGCTAAATAAAATATTACTCAAGTAAATATTCATAATGGATAAAAATAAAATCTTCCTATTTACACAATCTGGACCTCTTGATTCCAAATATTGAATTTATTTTTCCAAATTCAAATCACAGAAGTGGTAGAAATTAATTTAAAATTAA
The DNA here is from genome assembly GCA_963277665.1 of Viscum album. NCBI lineage: Eukaryota > Viridiplantae > Streptophyta > Magnoliopsida > Santalales > Viscaceae > Viscum > Viscum album. The sequence continues at coordinate 1,795,118,757 of OY728163.1, read as the reverse complement.
TTCTCACTGTTAAAAAAAGCGTGTATTTTAGAAATAACTATCAAAAGATTGACACTTGTTTATGTTCAATTTCAATGTGAAATTACATAAAATGATCAAAATTGGATTAAATGGTAAAAATATATTATAATTACACTTTAAAACCAATTAAAAAGATAATATAAAAATATAAATAAATAATATTAAAAGGAAGTTTTGAATTAAAATACAGTATTTTTGACTATTCATTTAAAAAATACTTTATCATAAAAATACCAAAATTACATCCAAAGTAAATTTTTATGTCCCTATTATAAATAAGAATTATATTATGTCAAATATAAAAAATAAAAGTGACCAAAACTAGATATAAATAGGGTTCTCCATCAAAAGGTGGTAAATCATCCTTTTAAAGTAAATTATGCTTAAAATTAGATTCATTCACATTTTAAGCCTCTAAATTTTATTGGAGAAATGAAAAGACATTAACAAACATGTACAATTATATTCTAGTTAGTTATATTCATTTCCACAAATACAATGAAAAGGCACCAACTACTATTTAAAATAATAGTATTTTATTATTATTGTGTAACATAAGATTTCAACGAAACCCGTTGTAGTGTATCGGGTAAGCCACCAAAAATAGGAACCCCTTTAATATAAAATTAATATTTAATTCAAAAAATATTAATTAAGAATATAATGTATTATTTCTTTTTTACCTGAGATGTTACACACCACCTAATCCATTTGGATCAAAAAAACCATAAAACATCCATTATAAGCATCCCAATACATTTTATATATCTTATCACCATAAAAAAACACCAACCCCAGTGTTATTAATAAGATATCCAAAGAGGGTTGTTCTAATAAAAGATAATTGTCTCCACTAAATTTTTCATATTAAACATCCTCCCTCACCATATCCATTAATTTCCTAATAATTATTATATAATAATACCAATAAATAAAATATACTAATATATTATTATGTTTATGAAATAATCTATATCCACTTCAACTTTCATCATTTGGGAAACAAAACCTTCGATCATTTGTATGATGGACTACCACCTCACCAACCAATGTTATTTGTTTTCAATCACCACATATCTCTAATAAAAAAAAATTATTTTAATTTTATATATGATATTTATTATAATATTCTAAATATAAAATTCTAATAACACATCTACTTCTGTCTTCCAAACATATTATAAGACAATAGCATTAGTAGAGTGTACGGTGGACTACCACCTCGTAATCCAATGTGATGTGTCTTTTATTTATGATAAACTTGTACTATAATAAGTATAGTTTAAAACAATATATATAATATTTATATCATAATTATTATTATTTAATTATTTTATAACAAATACATTATTAATTTTTACTCAGTGGTAGATATTACAACACCATTCTAGTTTATGGTGGGTTATCTCCTTACAAAGCGTTGTGATTAGTTTTTCACTAATACTTTTCCAGGAAAAAAAATTAGGTTAATATTACGGAAATATTTTAATTTAATGAGATATAAGTTATTCATTAATAGTATTATAAAATATAAATTTTATATTCATCCATATAAATAATGAGAGTGACACTCATCCTTACATATGGCCCACCGTCTCTATGAACAGTGTATTTCATTTTCTATATCTTGTATTAATGGATTGCTCTAAATAAATAGGAAATGAATATATTTGATATTTATATAAGGATTAATATTATTAAAGTTGCGTTACCATGATCAATGTAAGGGGACCAAATTCACCAAATAGAAAAATATGTGAAAATCAACAAAGTTAATATGCGAAACACGATTTTAATAACGTATTGTTATGAAATGGGTAATAAATTCTCATAAGTAAAAATTATATATTTAGATATATATAAATATATATGATCTTTAAATTGACAATTACTGACCTATATTTATTATAACAATGTTTTGAATGTGAATGAATGAAGACTAGAGTTTTGGTAACATATTTTTAGTATCAATTTCATTTATGTGCGACTTATGCCAAATTATCTAGTCATTTATTTTATTTAGTGTATATACCACCAAATTGACATGCTATGTCAGAAATATCATTATCTTAATGATATTTAATATTTCATTTAATATTTTTATTTATTGGTCAAATGATTCATTATATTATAAAAGTAGTATTTTATATTTGCCTCAAATTATCTTCTTTGGGACATACATTATGTTATATACGTATATTATTTTATGACATGTATATACTGACCCATTGAGACTGAATATCAGTAATTTATTTATGATCTTCATATATTATGATTCATTTAATTTTTTTCATTTATGGGGATTATTAATCAATATTAACAATGTTATAAGTGTTTTATGACAAATGTAACGGAATTATTTATTTTTATTCATCCCATGAAGAATAAATAAAATCTATATCCCATTAAAATCATTAATTTATTTCATATTTAGTTATTTATTATTTAAAAAATAAATTTAATTTATTCCCATTATGTACTCATAATTCCAAAATATTATTTTTAATGAAAACCATCATTATTTCTCTCTTCTCTAAATTTTTTTTATCCTACATCCATGTTTTATAAAAGAGTTTTAAAAAATGGTATCACATTATAAAATGGACTTATTAAATAGATTATCACCTATTTATTAATTTTATAACATGTTTTAAAAATGGAATAATCTTGTCATTTCCCTTACTAAGCCTATTTTTATTTTAAAAATAATCAGAGATAAATCATTTTCATAACATTTATGACATGAATAGAACACCCTATAGTCATGATTCATACTGAAATAAAGGATTATTCTATAAGTTTCCAAGTATATATATATATAATTTTTTTTTATTTTTTAAAATTTTTTTCAATGTGAAATGGTTATATTCCTCAATAATTTTTTAATAATTTATTTAAATAAACCTTTATAAAAATTAATGGTTGTTTTTGTAAATAGTATTTCCAAAATATTTTATGAATTTCTAATATTTATAAGGAGATATTAAATTAATTTTTATTTTATTCAATTAATATTATAAGGTATTTTGCATTAAAAATAATTTTCCATATATGATTACATACTTTTATGTTACATATTAATTAATAGGGTTATGATCAAAATATTGAATATTTATTCTATCTCTATATGGTTAATTTTATTGATGATGAGATTTTAATGAAACACATTCCCCTAAAATGGTCTTTACCATGATTAAATTCATATAAACCCTACATATTTTCCATGGGTTATGATGAAATGATTAAATAGTTATAAAACACATTTTTTTATCTTTTTATATGAGGGACGTTTTATGATCCTATTTCACACTTATATCATATTTATATCATGTGAAGGGTGAGAACAATATCTCCCTCTAATGCAATAAGTAATACTTAATGATATACATGATCAAAGGGTACAAGGGAGGTTATCCAATTTCTGAAGGGTGTCACATGATTTGTCATCACAAGCCCGTATGAGGTTGCATAAGAGGTTATCCCAAGCCTGATGTTGTTATACATGTGGTTTTCACCAGTCAAATATTTTATGAATTCCTTATTAGAAACACATGTGAAAACATTTTATATCAGTATGTGTATTCAACAAATTAATATCATATCCCTATGTTATGTTATCAAGGATCATGTTCATAGATTCTATTATGATTCATGTTTTATGAACTATGATGAATTGTGTGATAACTAATTTTTCTGAACTGTGTTATTTAGAAAAAGTTTTTAAAATGTTATTCTAGGGTTCTTATGCATATATGATCATTTTATGTAGATATATCTCGTTTTAACTCTTATTAGGAATGTAATATAACACTTTATAATTTTTTCATTCACACAAATATGAAGAAAGGAATTATGCATGATATTTACATGTAGGGTGATATTTATGAGGAACAAAGTGGGTGAAAACATATCTCACTAATGAAGGAGGTTTTTATGTGTATATGTTTCCAACAGCACTAGAACCAAATTCTTCTAGCCTAGATCATTATGTCATGTAATGAATATTCATCTACTATGGTGTAATATTTATGTATTATAGGTTTGGGACAGTACTATTTTTATTGAATATTTTTTACTAATTATTTGGAAAATATAAAGGGAAAACCTTATTTTGAACCCTCTGTATATTTATAAGGATATGTATAATGATAGTTTTAATGGTATGAAAAAATACAAAAAGATATATTTTAATCATAGAGTGAGTTGACTATAATAATTTAAAAACTTTTCTAGATAATGAAAGTGTAAATAATTGTTGCACAGAAATACCTAGGGTTAACAAATATAAAAAATGCACATAAGGAATGATTCAGGTGTTACCTATTATAGGGAAATTTGACTTACTGAGAACTTGGTTTGATAACATATGGGTATATTCATGTCAAATTGAAAAACCTTTTATGAACCATGCTTAATAATTTTTAATAATAACCTAAGACATGACTAAAATTTCATGATTAATTAGAATGAGTAATGATTTAGATGTCATAAAAATGATTTTTCATTATTATTGTTTTCCAAACAATGACTATTTTTACATAAAATATGACTTTTTTTCATTATTTAATTGGACAAAACTAGAAAGAATTTGTATAATGTTGAATGTGGTAGGTGATGTGTTGATGAGAAACCAAATGGGATAGTAAATTTAGTGAAGGATATATTGATTATTACTAATTAGTTTCCACAACGTTTTATTATCATCATTGAACTAAACTAACTCACTTACTCACCAATTAATAGATGGAATGATCTCGTTGAGATGTTGGGTGGCTTAGAGCCTAGGGGATGGATGGTTCAGTTTTCTACATATGGAGAATATTGGAAGAGGCACTCTAGTGAATGTCTGTAAGGAACAAGAATATGTTTTATATTTATAAAATAAGGTAATAGAGTAAACAGTTTTTGAGGGAATATAAAAAGTTCAATTAATGAAATTGATTCGAATAATGGGTTCTCGATGGAAACAACAATGGATGAATTCAATTTATATGGGAATAATGGTAAAAATAAAAATCCATGTTTGATGGGAAAATCTCAAGATGATTCTCAGAAAGGCTGTGTAAGTAATGGTTTTTCTTATGTTGATGATGATACTACAAATGATATATGAAATAAAGGATATATTAAGAAATAATATAGTGAATCCTTTTTAACGGATTTAGAATGAAGTATAATGCTTTAATTTTTAATGTATTGTAATTATAGAATTAATAATTATATAATAATTATCTTTAAAAGTACTTCATTAAGGATTTGAATGAAGATTTTGAATGGTTCTGATTACCAAGAAATGAGATTTAATGCTAACATGATATTTTATAAAAACATATGATTAAGGGTGATATAACCATTAATTTGTTTTTGATATCTGGATAATGAGTATGGAATAAATATATGATTAATAGAAATAAATTTAATTAGACAGTATTAGTTATCATGAAATATATTAATGTTTTGATAAAGAAGTGTTTTATGTTTATATTTATGGATTTTAAATGATTTTCTGATTTCTAGAGTTAATCTAATTATCATGTATAGTTTTATGAATTCATAAAAATGTAATTTTTTCATATGGTTTTATTGTGATTTGGTTCACTATCATGTTTCAAGGGAATACCTAATAAATTAGTCCAAATGTTTGGTTAGTGTAATTTAATGAAAAATTTATAAAATTTGGGGTATTAATTTTATGTTGATTTGAGGAAATTTTTTGGCTTTGATTATATATTTTTTCTTTTTGGTGGGGTATTACGATTAACCATTTTTTGAATTTCTTTATGATTAAAAGTTGACTAGGTTTTATAGATTCATGTATTACATCACTATATGATGTCTTTTTAATATTATATAACTAGTCATAACCATGTTTTTCAATATAACAATATATATAAGGATTGAATCATCAATATAATATGGATCTAGTTATCCATTAGTGCTTCAGGAAAAAAATTCATCAAATTTTCTCCCAGTAATAGATAATGTTTAAATTGATTGATGAACATCCAAAGGATGAAATTATTATTTTGATATAATGGAATGATAATCCATATATATATATTTCCCATTTAAATTTATGATAATATAAAGATGATACTAAAAAAAGTAGAGCTTAGATAAACTCTCTTATATTCATGATATGTTCCATGTCTCTCTCTAGAGAAAGTACATAAAAGACCATTCACGTATAATGAACATGAAGTTAAAACTACTATTGAAATATCATTATTATGAGTAATTACTATTAGATATTATTTATTAGAGATATAAGGTTCTAATAAATAATACCATGCACTTATTGCAAGTTTTTGGATGAAACCGCCACCATGGGAAGCTATTTGGGTACTTTATGTTGTAATGACGAAGAATTATCCTATTTTATTTTAAATAGAGTGATTAATTTTGAGGGAGAAATTAAATTTAAGTGGGGTATAATGTAATTCCCTGATACTTTATAAAATATATTTTTTGATTAAATTTAACATCCTCGATAGCTTGTGTTAGATCAAACCTAGAGTTTTAAGGAAACATAAAATACTATGAATAATATTATTAAAATAAGGAATTTATAACCTAGACATTAATCATAGTTACATGTATAGTAATAAAAAATTATTAAATTTAACTATAATGGTTTTATTTAAGTAAAATATATTTATATATAAAAACTCTGTTTTTTGAAATGATTTTATATAATCAAAAAATGATTTTTTCTCAAACAAATTATTTTATATATTTTTGTAAAAAAATATAATATAAAAACATTTTGAATTTTTTTTTGAATATTGACATGTTATAATTAAATCTCTATAGAAATAATTTTTTAAAAGAATTACTTCTTATATATGATTGGAAATATATAGTACAAAATGAAATATTTGGAATGTATGCTTACTTTACTTTTAGCTGACGGTACCCCGACCACATGTCAATCTTCAAAAAATAAAGTGTTCCCTAAAGCTGATCCAATAAATCATCGATATGAGAAACATGATACTTGTTCTTAACAGTGATGTTATTCAATTCTCTTTAATGAATGCAAAGTCTCATTGAACCATCTTTATTTAAAACAAATAAGACAGTATCACCCCATGGTGATGTGCTAGGTTGAATGAAACCTTTATTTGATAACACCTGTAATTGCTTCTTTAACTCTAAAAGTTCAATTTGAGACATTTGACAAGGGGGTTTTGGAATTGGTCTTGCATCAGGAACTAAGTCAATAGTAAATTCAACTTACTGATCAGGTATAATACCATGCAACAAATCAAGAAAAACATCAAGGTACTCATTTACCATGGGGACATAATTAATTGAGACGGTTCCTTTGTTTTGAAAAAATTGTTCAAGGTAACATTAATATCCATATTTTACTAGTTTATCAGCTTCCTGATATGTTTTTAAATGTACGGTTTCATTAATGTAAAAAAACTAATAATCATTCTAAAAAGAAACCTCTTTATCTCCGTAGTAAATCATATCATGATAAACAGAAATCCAATTCATACCCAAAATAATATCAAACTCTACCAGAGGAAAAACAATAAGGTTTGCAGGTAGATTCTTTCCGCACATAAGGACATGAAGGTTGTTAAAATTTCTTTTTGTTTCAACATTTCCTCCATCTATTTTACCATAATTTTAGGATTCAATACTTCAGATAGAATTCCCAACTTAATAGAAAATGTTTCAGAAATGAACGAATTTGTAGACCCCAAATCAACCAACACATTGGAATAATCTGAAAAAGAAAACAGTGTACATGATACTACTTCATATGATGGCCCAATATTAGCTGAAGTAGTTGGAATGGGATTAACCACCCCTTTATGCTTATATTCCAATTGTTTTCCCTCAATTTAGTTGTTCATTGGACACTAATTTACATAATGACCCATTCCAATGCACTTAAAACATTTTAGTGATTGTAAATCAGATTTCGTCTTACCATTATCCTGATCATTATTAGTACAACTATGAGCCTTATCTCCCATTTTACCACATCGGTAGCACTCACCAGAATTCAAAAGACATTTCCAAACATGATTTTTACCACAATTTTCACTAACTATAAAGTTAAATATCATAAAATCAGGAATTTTTTAAGAGTTATTTCCCTTTCTCCTACCACCTTTATCTCTAATTCTGTTGTTTTTCAAATATGAAATGATCTTTATCACACTCCATTTCCACCATCTCCACTCATCAAACAAGTTTTTCATAAATCATAAAATAATGCGAAGATAAAGACCTCCGATAATTTGGATTTAATACTAAGTAAAAATGGGTGATTTTACTATAAAGATATCATATGAAATTGGGAGCATACATTCCTAGTCGAGTGATATTTTCTTCATAAGGAGCCACTAAATCATCCTCCTACCTCAATTCCAGGAATTGTTCATTCATCCAAAGTCGAACCACCGTAGAAAAATATTTCTCAAGAAACATTACTTTTTAATTTATACCAATCAAGAGAATTAATCTCCTCACAATCCCTGATATTTTTCCCTATAGACCACCATTGATCATCATCACCTTCAAAATGGTAATGAGTGAGACTAACCTTTTGATTTTATGAACACCCCATGACATCAAAAATATTTTCTAGTAGTTTAGTCCAACCTTTTTCTGGAACAATGTCAAATGATCCTCTGAATGATAGGGGATGTTTCCTCATGAAACGATCCACTAATTAAATGTTACTCTGTGGTTGATCTGGTTGATCCCTTGAATAGATACCTAAACCATTTATAGCCTGAGTCAACTATGCCATCACTACAAAAAAACTGTTCAGTTCTAATTTCGACCATATCTTGTTGCTGATTTTGAAGGTTTTATTTATACTGATGTTATCCCAATATATCTTCCCTATTTCCTATATGGAAAACCATTCTAAACACAGAAATATCTTAGGTGAAGCAAAATGGTATTATGTAAATGCTATATCACCTCAATCTAACCATAAATAAATTTATAGATATTAATGTAACAATATCCTAACATATAATGTTATTTTACCAACATTTGAGAAAAACTATAAGGACTCATCCTTAAACATTACATAATCTTGAATTAAATGAATAATTCACATTAAGGATCATTTTAGGTTTAGAGTTTAAGAGAATTGGGCCATAACTATTATATAACCTCTCCAAAATTACAAGGTTGGAACATCAACTCAGTTTCCATTTTTTTCATAAAATAAAAACCCTTGAAAAAAGAGTAATGTCTTTTCCAATGTTTTAGACAACATGAATTTTCCTTGATCCCATCCTTGACCCTATTCATCCTTAGGCCCTATGAAAAACATTTCAAAACATGGGATTAGTATAAAAATATTATTAAGGGTTATAAAACAAATAAATAAAACATTAGTTCATCATTACATACAATGCATAAGCTCTTTAACATGCCTAATGAAATAATATGATTTATGAATAACACATAGAAATAATAAATCTTAAAGGAAACTTGTGGCATCCAAATCATACTTACATTGTAGAAATCACAGCTACATAGGGAGTTACATTTGGAATACCCATAAATGTATATTCCCTAAATCCCTTAGGAGAAAGATTTATGTTTACCTCTGTCACGTTACCCAAAGCATTGGAGAGTTATCTCAGGCTCACCCGACATAGGTTTACTATGGAACCACTCGTATATGTAAAAAATTCCAAAGGACCATAATATAATTATAACTCATAACATAAGAATAATGGAATGATAACATTCCCAAATTGCAATCACAATATATATTTTCAAGATATTGAACATGATATTAACATACTAAATCCAAAAACTATTTTTAATACCAAAATACGTAAAAGATTATAATGTATTTATTTTTCATTTAAAAACATTCAGGCTTGTTAAGGAAGACAAAGATAAAATAATACCCCTGCGGGGAAAAGGTCATTGTCACCGCATACGTTAAAAACAAACATTCTTTTTGACATTTCATAAAATTACTCATAGAAAAATATTCCTATTGAATGAAATGAAATTCCATAATTGATTATACAGAGTATAAAATAATGTTGTGTCTAAAACAATATATGCCTCAATGAATGGATATTGAGACGAAGTCCCTAACTCGTGTCTAACTTGACCCGTTCATTCTTTAATCTACTGAAAAATAAAGTAATGTTAATTTATACTTTATTAAGTACATTTTTCAGGTTTATTATTCCCTTTATATCACATATTAACTTCTTTTAAACATAATTTAATCATTTATGTTAATAATAGTCATTTTTTCAGTATTTAGTACTTGTGTCAAAAATGAACTTATTAATTTACATGGTTTCTATGTGGTAAAAATTACATTATATTGAAAATGGTATTCATGATATAGATATTATAGATATGATATATATCTAGTATATACATGTATTTATAAAAGTACATAATATTTAGTGGTAAGAAATGAAATTCAACGGGCATGGACAAGGTAAGTCGTACGTACGCATGAACGCTACTTCCATTTCAATTTCACATTTTAATGGAATTAGAACATAATTATACACAGTTATATTATAATTCTAGTGTAATATCATGTATAATATCATTAACTCCACTATTTATATGTCCCACATATGGAATTAACGAGTCATGTCACTTTGAGGGGGCAGTAGTCCACAAATTCTCAAATGAAATTATCACGTTTAGCCATAATGGAAACCATAAAGGCATGATATAAATTGAAAATAAAGATTCATAAAGAAAACATATACAAAATATATATCATATATTAATACAGTGCCATCATAATAGCCACCATGAGATGCAGTAGGAGATAATTGAATAATCATCGTTTCGTGATTCATTAGTTTTCCATCACCAAAAAAAGTATTTTATTTAGCAATTAGATGGAGGTGTGTGTAAGTGTAGTTTGAATAATTATCATAAAAACATCCTAGTATATTGAGGATAATAGTTTTGTGATAAAATAAATGAATAAAAAGTCTGTAGGGGTTGGATAAGTAAAATAATACAAAAGAACATAAGAGAAGACGTTACCCATAAATTGGTGTACTCCCTTTGGATTGAACCAAAAGGTTTTTTTGAAGTGCCTTCTTCCTATGTTAAGGATTATAGGAGGAGGATAGGGATGTAAGGAGATTAATTGGGAAAATTTTGGATGAGCTAAGGGGCTTGGGCGGTGTGAGGAACAATATAGAGTTTAGGGCTTTTTATAAGGGGGAGGAGGGTCTCTTTAGGAATGTGTGAAAATATTATTTTATTATATAATCATTTTCGGTTTCTAAATGTCCATAACTTATTAAGGTCTAAGATAAGATGACTAATGGTAGAAATAATATCATCCAATAAGAATTGTACAAGTTTTTTATATTATTTTAATCTTTATAATCTTATATATTTAAATAATCTATTAATGAGGTAATGATTGAATCATATTTATGTCATAAATAATTTAAATTATTTGATGTCTAAAAATCTGAAAAAAATATAATGAGATAGTAAAAATTTCTATATTTCCAATGAATATTTATAGTCGAAAATATAACTTAAATAACCTTATGTGAAAATTAATTTACTAAAAGATATTTGTTCTTGTCATTTTGGACATTGCTTTAAGTTAATTAAAATAAAGTTTTATTATCACTTCCATGTGGCCCCATGGGGTCCCAAAATTGACACAATGATGATCATGGTTAGAATTTTATCAACCTATAGTTTTAGGACACATGTTAGGGTAATTTTATATTATTATAGTAATATTTGTTTATCTTTATTTACCAGATTTATCTTTTAACCATGCTAAATAAAATATTAATCAAGTAAATATTCATAATGGCTAAAAATAAAATCTTCCTATTTACACAATATGGACCTCTTGATTCCAAATATTGAATTTATTTTTCCTAATTCAAAACACAGAAGTGGCAGAAATTAATTTAAAATTAATTCTCACTGTTAAAAAAAGCGTGTTTTTTAGAAATAACTATCAAAAGATTGACACTTATTTATGTTCAATTTCCATGAGAAATTACATAAAATGACCAACATTTGATTAAATGGTAAAAATATATTATAATTACACATTAAAACCAATTAAATACAAAATCTAAACTTATAAATAAATAAGATTAAAAGGCAGTTTTGAATTAAAATACAGTATTTTTCACAATTCATTTAAAATAAACCTTATCATAAAAATACCAATATTTCATCCAAAGTAAATTTTGATGTCCCTTTTCTAAATAATAATTCCATTCTATCAAATAAAAAAAATAAAAGTGACCAAAACTATATATAAATAGGTTTTTCCATCAAAAGGTGGTAAATCATCCTTTTAAAGTAAATTATTCTTAAAATTAGATTCATTCACATTTTATGCCTCTAACATTTATTGGAGAAATGAAAAACCCATTAACAAACATGTACAATCATATTCTAGTTAGTTCTATTCATTTCCACCAATACAATGAAAAGGCGTTAACTACTATTTAAAATAATAGTATTTATTCTACAATGTAATATTTCAAAGAAACCCATTGTAGTGTATCGGGTAGGCCATCAAAAATAGGAACCCATTTAAGTTAAAATTAATATTTAATTCACAAAATATTAATTACGAATAAAATGTATTATTTATTTATTTACATGGGATGTTACACACCACCTAATCCATTTGGATCGAAAAAACCATAAAACATCAATTATAAGCATCCCAATACATTTTATATATCTTATCACCATCAAAAAACACCCACCCTAGTGTTATTAATATGATATCCAATGAGGGTTGTTCTAATAAAAGATAATTGTCTTCACTAAATTTATCAATTTTAACATCCTCCCTCACCATATCCATTTATTTCCTAATAATTATAATATAATAAAACCAATAAATAAAATATAATAATATATCATTATGTTTATGTAATAATCTATATCCACTTCAACATTCATCATTTGGGAAACAAAACCTTCGATCATTTGTATAATGGACTACCACCTCGCAAACCGATGTTATTTGTTTTCGATCACCACATATCTCTAATAAAAAAATATTTTAACTTTATATATGATATTTATTATAATATTCTAAATCTAAAATTATAATAACACATCTACTTTCTCTCTTCTAAACATATTATAAGACAATAGCATTAGTAGAGTGTATGGTGGACTACCACCTCGTAGACCAATGTGATGTGTCTTTTATTTATGATAAACTTTTACAATAATAAGTACAGTTTAAAACAATATATATAATATTTATACCATAATTATTATTATTTAATGTTTTTATAACAAATACATTCTTAATTTCTTCTTAGTGGTAGATATTACAACACCATTCTAGTTTATGGTGGGTTATCTCCTTACGAAGCGTTGTGATTAGTTTTTCACTAATACTTTTCATAGAAAAAATAATTAGGTTAATATTAAAGAAATATTTGAATTTAATGAGATAGAAGTTATGCATTAATAGTAATATAATATATAAATTTTATTTTCATCCATATATATAATGAGAGTTACACTCTTTCTTACATATGGCCCACCATCTCTATGAACGGTGTATTTCATTTTCTATATCTTGTATTAATGGATTACTCTCAACAAATATGAAATGAATATATTTCATATTTTTATAAGGATTAATATTATTGAAATTTTTTTACAATGATCAATGTAAGGGGACGAAATTCACCAAATAGAAAAATATGTGAAAATCAATGAAGTTAATAAGTGAAACACGATTTTAATAAAGTATTGTTATGAAATTGGTAATAAATTCTCATAAGTAAAAATTATATATTTAGATATATATAAATATATATGATCTTTAAATTGACAATTATTAACCTATATTTATTATACCAATGTTTTGAATGTGAATGAATTAAGACTAGAGTTTTGGTAACATATTTTTAGTATCAATTTCATTTATGTGTGGCTTATGCCAAATTATCTTGTAATTTATTTTATTTAATGTATATCCCTCCAAATTGACATGATATGTCAGAAATATCATTATTTTAATGATATTTAATATTTCATTTATTATTTTTATTTATTTGGTCATATTATTCATTATATTACAAAAGTAGTATGTTATATTTGTCTCAAATTGTCTTCTTTGGGACATACATTATGTTATATATGTATATTATTTTATGACATGTATATACTGACCCATTGAAACTGAATATCAATAATTTATTTATGTTCTAGATATATTACGATTCATTTAATTTTATTCATTTAGGGGGATTATTATTAAATATTATCAATGTGATAAGTGTTTTATGACAAATGTAACAGAATTTTTTATTTTTATTCTTCCCATGATGAGTTAATAAAGTCTATATCCCATTAAAATAGTTAATTTATTTCATATTTAGTTATTTATTATTTAAAAAATCCATTTAATTTATTCCCTTTATGTACTCATAATTCAAAAATAATATTTTTAATGAAAACCAACATTATTTCTCTCTTCTCTCAAATTTCATTATCCTATATCCATGTTTTCAAAAAGAGTTTTAAAAAATGGTATCACATTATAAAATGGATTTATTAAGTAGATTATCACCTATTTATTAATTTTATAAAATGTTTTAAAAATGGAATAATCATGTCATTTCCCTGACTAAGCCTATTTTTATTTTACAAATAATGGCAGTTGAATCATTTTCATAACATTTATGACATGAATAGAACACCCTATAGTCAAGATTCTTACTGAAATAAAGGATTATTCTATAAGTTTATAACTATATATATATTTAACTTTTTTAAAGTTGTTTCAATGTCAAATGGTTATATTACTCAATAATTTTGTAATAATTTATTTAAAGAAACATTTATAAAAATTCAAGGTCATTTTTATAAATTGGATTTCCAAAATATTTTATGAATTTCTAATATTTATAAGGTGATATTAAATTAATTTTTCTTTTATTCAATTATTATTATAAGGTATTTTTCATTACAAATCCTTTTCCATATATGATTACATACTTTTATGTTACATATTTATTAATAGGGTTATGATCAAAATATTGAATATGTATTCTATCTCTATATGGTTAATTTTATTAATGATATGATTTTAATGAATCCCATTCCCCTAAAATGGGATTTAACATGATTAAATTCCTAGAAACCCTACATATTTTCCATGGGTTATGATGAAATTATTAAATATTTATAAAACATGTTTTTTCTATGTTTTGATATGAGGGACGTTTCATGATCTTATTTCACACTTATATCAGATTTATATCATGTTTAGGGTGAGAACAATATCTCCCTCTAATGCAATGAGTAATAATTAATGATATACATGCTCAAAGGGTATAAGGGAGGTTATCCCATTTCTGAATGATGGCACATGATTTTTCATCACAAGCCCGTATGAGGGTACATAAGAGGTTATACCAAGCATGATGTTCATATACATGTGGTTTTCATCAGCCAAGTATTTCATGAATTCCTTATTGGAAACACATGTGGAAACATTTTATATCAATATGTGTATTAAATAAATTAATATCCTATCCCTATGTTATGTTATCAAGGATCATGTTCATAGATTCCATTATGATTCATGTTTTATGAACTGTGATGAATTGTGTGATAACTCATTTTTATGAACTATCATATTTAGGGAAAGTTTGTAAAATGTTATTCTAGGTTTCTTATGCCTATAAGATCATTTTATGTAGATATATCTCGTTTTAACTCTTATTAGGGATGTAATATAACACTTTATAATTTTTTCATTCACACAAATATGAACCAAGGAATTATGTATGATATTTACATGTAGGGTGATATTTATGAGGAACAAAGTGGGTGAAAACATATCTCACTAATGAAAGCGTTTTTTATGTGTATATGTTTCCAACAGCCCTAGAACCAAATTCTTCTAGCCTAGATCATTATGTCATGTAATGAATATTCATCTACTATGGTGCAATATTTATGTATTAGTGGTTTGGGTCCGTACTATTTTTATTGAATATTTTTTACTAATTGTTTGAAAAATAGAAATACAAAACCTTATTTTGAACCCTCTTTATATTTATAATGATATGTATAAGGATAGTTTGAAGGGTATGAAAGTATCCAAAAAATATTTTTTAACCATAAAGTCAGTGGACGATAATAATTTAAAAACTTTTCTCGATAATAAAAGTCTAAATAATTCTTGTACGGAAATACCTAGGGTTAACAAAACTAAAAAATGCACATAAGGCTTGATTCGGGTGTTACCTATTATAGGGAAATTTGGCTTACTGAGAACTTAGTTTGATAACATAGCGGTATATTCATGTCAAATTGAAAAACCTTTTGTGGACCATGCTTTATAATTTTTATAATTAACCTAGGACATGACTAAAATTTCATGATTAATGAGAATGAGTAATGATTTAGATGTCATAAAAATGATTTTTAATTATTATGTTTTTCCAAACAATGACTATTTTTACATAAATTTTGATTTTTTTTCTTTATTTAATAGGAAAAAAATAGAATGAATTGGATTAATTTTGAATGTGGTAAATGATGTGTTGATGAGAAACCGAATGTTATAGTAAATAGAGTGAAGGATATCTTGATTATTCCTAATTAGTTCCCACAACGTTTTATTATCATCATTGACCTAAACTAACTCACATACTCACCAAAGAATAGATGGAATTACCTCGTTGAGATGTTGGGTGGCTAAGAGACTAGGGGATGAATGGTTAAGTTTTCTATATATGGAGAATATTGGAAGAGTCAATCTAGTGAATGTCTGTAAGGAACATGAATATGTTTTAGGTTTATAAAATAAGGTAATAGAGTAAACTGTTTTTGAGGGAATATAAAAAGTTCAGTTAATGCAATGGATTCGAATAATGGGTTCTCGAAGGAAACAAAAATGGATGAATTGAATTTATGTGGGAATAATGGTAAATATAAAAATCAATGTTTTATGGGAAAATCTCAAGATGATGCTCAGAAAGGCTATATAAGTAATGTTTTTTCTTTTTTTTAATGATGATACTACAAATGATATATGAAATAAAGGATATATTAAGAAATAATATAGTGAATCCTTTTTAACGGATTTAGAATGAAGTAGAATGCTTTAATTTTTAATGTATTGTAATTATAGAATTAATAATTATATAATAAATAATCTTTAAAAGTACATCATTGAGGATTTGAATGAAAATTTTGAATGGTTCTTATTGCCATGAAATGTGATTAAATGCTAACGTGATATTTTATAAAAAACAGATGATTAAGGGAGATATAACCATTAATATGTTATTTATATCTAGATAATGAGTTTGGAATAAATATATGATTAATAGCAATAAATTTAATTCGACAGTATTAGTTATAATGGAATATATTAATGTTTTGATAAAGAAGTGTTTTATGATTATATTTATGGATTTTAAATTACTTTTTGATTTCTATAGTTAATCTAATTATCATGTACAGTTTTATGAATTCATAAAAATGTAATTTTTTCATATGGTTCTATTGTGATTTGGTTCACTATCATGTTTCAAGGGAATACCTAATAAATGAATCCAAATAATTGGTTACTGTAATTTAAGGAAAAATTTATAAAATTTGGGGTATTAATTTTAAGTTGCTTTTAGGAAATTTTTTGGATTTCATTTAATATTTTTTCTTTTTGGTAGGGTATTACGATTAACCAGTTTTTTAATTTCATTATGATTAAAATTTGACGAGGTTTTATAGATTCATGTATTACATCACTATATGATGTCTTTTTAATATTTTATAACTAGTCATAACCATTTTTTTCAATATAACAAGATATATAAGGATTGAATCATCAATATAATATGGATATTGTTATCCATTAGTGCTTCAGGAAAAAAAAGTCATCATATTTTCTCTCGGTAATAGATAATGATTAAATTGATTTATGAACATCCAAAGGATGAAATTATTATTTTCATATAATGGAATAATAATCCATATATATATATCTTTCCCTTTGAAATTTATGATAATATAAGGATTATATCAAAACAATTATAGCATAGATAAACTCTCTTATGTTCATGATATGTTCCATGTCTCTCTCCAGAGAAAGTACATAAAAGACCATTCACGTATAATGAACATGAAGGTCAAAATACTATAGAAATATCATTACAATGAGGAATTACTATTAAATATTATTTATTAGAGATATAAGGTTCTAATAAATAATACCACGCACTTATTGCATGTTTTTTTATGATACCGCCAACATGGGAACCTATTTGGGTACATAATATTGTAATGACGAAGAATTATCCTAATTTATTTTTAATAGAGTGATTAATTTTGAGGGAGAAATTAAATTTAAGTGGGGTATAATGTAATTCCCTGATACTTTATAAAATATAAATTTTGATTAAATTTAACATCCTCGATAGGTTGTGTTAGATCAAACCTAGAGTTTTAAGGAAACACAAAATACTATGAATAATATTATTTAAATAAGTAATTTATAACCTAGACCTTAATCATAGTTTCATGTATAGTAATAAAAAGAAATATTTATTTGATGGATAATGAAAAAAATATTGTTATTGAAAATTTCTTAATCGTTTAAATAATTTTTAAGGTACCTATAATTTTAAAATGGTTTTAAATGTAAAAATAGATAAATTATATATTTATTATCAAACTTTTGGTATTTTGGATCAATTCCATTATTAATTTTGATGGTAATCGTTTATATACTTATCTAAATTTTATCCATGGAAAATTTCTCTTTTGTCGCTTATCCAAGTAAAATTTTAATTTTTTTTAACTTTGCTATGGGAGTTTGAAAAAATATATTCAAAATTTTGAATATTGATAATTAAAAAAATATAGAATTAGTTTTTAACCATAATTAATTGTAAAAATAGAAAAAATATATTACAACGGGTAAGGTTAAAACATTTATATGAGGTGGATATACTGAAAATATTAGTTTTAAATTAACATAAAAATTTATAATTACAATTTTATGAACATATTTAGACCCTTATTTCCTTATTTCTATTTTATGTGTTTTGTGACAATGTTTCTTGAAAGAGAGAAATGTAATAATTTACGTAAAGAAAAAGACAAAAAATGTCACCCACATGCATCTAAATTTCTATTATGTATTCACATAGGGGAAATAGAACATGTTTATGGATATTTATATTAATTTTTATTATAATGAAAATAATTTCATGAGGGAAATTTTTAGTAAATATTTTTTTACGTTAAAATCTTTAGTAACGTCGATGAGTTAATTTTTTAATAAATAAAAAATAAAAATAAATGATACAGAAAATATCAAAGGTAATATAAATTTAAATAATTATTGTATTCCATAAATTATTTTGATAAATAACAAATTATAGTCAAGTGTGAAAAAAAAATAATCACCTTTCATCATTTAATTGTTTAATATAAATGTAAATTAAATGAATAGTTGTAAAATTTGCTTGTATATAATTTGATAATGAATAATATTTTATTAAATTGTATGAAATTTCTAAAAAAACTAATATATAAAATTTTATTTTTATATGTTTAAAAATATAAAATATGGTCCAATTAGTGACCAATATTTCTTTTATAACTATTATATCGACTCTTATATAGGAAAATTTGTGTTACCATGGTAAAGGGATAAATGCAGTTTTCTTCATTTCATGCGCTTATGTAATAAATAAATCTCTATAGAAATAATTTTTTAAAAGAATTATTTCTTATTTATAACTAGTGGTTAATTATTATCTAACGGGACTCATTTATATTTATTTTAAATTTCTAATTTCCTAGTTAAAAGTATAATTACCATTTTGAAAACTACAATAGTAAAAGTAGGGAAACAAATAATTTAAGAAAAAAATAATTAAATATTATAATTTACTATGTGTTGTAAGGGTGGATTAATAATATTATTTAAAATAATTCAATTATCATTTTTTTATTCAATTGAGGTGAGACCGGATTCCCATTATGGAATATGATTGGATATTTATAAAAATGTAACATATCCTAATTAAATAAAATGATGCACATTAAACCAACTTTATTAAACCTCCTAAGGGATTTGATGTAACACCCCAGGTAAATAAAGAATATGAAATTTTTATATTTATCCCTATTTGTAGAAAAAATGTCAATATTAATTTAAATGGAAAGCTATGCTTGATGGCTTACCCAATACGCAACAACGAGTTCCTTTGAAATCTTACGTTGCATTCTAATAATAAAATAATATTATTTTAAATAGTAGTTAACACATAGCCATTGTATTAGCGGGAATGAATATAAATAACTAAATTATGATTATATATGTTTGTTAAATTTTTTTACTTTTATCCAATAAATTTTAGAGTCTTAAAATAAAAATGAATTCAATCTTAAGCATTGAATACTCTAGTATTTTTAAAAGATTGTTTTACTACCTTTTAATGGAAAACCATTTTTAAATAAACTTTTTGACAATAATATAAGCTCTATTTTTCAAAATAAACATATTATTTATGATTTGGACATATAAATTCACCTTGGGTTAATTTGTGTTATTTTTCTGACGATGTTCATTTTTCAATGAATAGTGAAAAAATACAGCATTTTACAACAAAACTGATTTTTCATATAATTTAATTATATGGTTATATTAACTTTTTAATTTGTTTTAAAGTGTAATTGGAATATATATTTACCATTTAATCCAATGATGGTCATTGGGATTAATTCCACTTTGGAATTGGGCATAAACAAGTGCCAAACTTTTCATAAATATTTTTCTTAAAAACCTGCTATTTGTTTTGACAACGGGAAGTATTTTTTAAATTAATTATTACAATTAATGTGTTTGGAATTTTGTAAAATGGATTAAATATTTTGAATCATAATGTCCAAATTATGTAATTAATACTCTTTTGTTTTTGGACATTATGAATAGTAATGACGGTAATTATCTTTAATTATCTTGATTAATGTGTAATCGGGTAGTTAATGAAAACAAGATAATATCAAAATAATAAAAAATGACCACAACATATGTCCTAAGGATACTGGTTGTCTCATGGCCGACCATGGGATGCCCTGTTCAAACCTTGGGGGCCCCATGGAATCACTTTTGCGAGAAAGTGACTTTTTATCTATTTATTTTTAAAGAATGTTAAATGTAACAAAGAATGTATCACCTAAGTAAAATATTTTTAATTTTGTCTACATAAATGATATATTAGACTATAAATATTAATTGGATAGATAAAAATATTTTCTACATCATAGTATTTTTTATATAATTTTTAGACATTAAATAAATTAAATTATTTATGACATCATGATGATGTAGCGATGACCTCATTATTTAACGATTTAAATAAAATGGACAGATAATGTAAACTATAAGACCTAAACATGTCCAAAACCTATTGGATGGGTGGATTTTGAACCCTTATCACCTTATCCTTGAAACACCTCAATGTGGGACCATTAAAAACCGAAAATCATTCTAACATAAAGTAACATTTATTTACTTTCCAAGAGTGACCCTCCCCTCCTCTTATAAAAGGCCCCCACCACTGCCTCCTTACCCACACATCCAAATCCTTTGGCTCGGCCAAAACCTGCCCATTTTGTCTCTCCACATCCCTCTCTAACTCCTTGAAGCCTCAATTTGGGAAGAAGTTTTCCCAAGGAAGCCTTTGAGCTCAAACCAAAGGGGGTTACCCGATTTTAAGGTAATGTCTTCACTTGAGTCCTTTTGTTTTATTTTGCTTCTCCAAGCCCCTAAACACTTTTTATTAACTTCTATTGTAACAACTCCAGTATCTTCAATATAATATGATGTTTTTATAATAAGTATCCTAGCTACACTTACACACACATTCGTCTAATGGTTAAAGAACATACTGTTTCTGTGGTTGGCGATTTTCTGCCTCATGAAACGATGATTGTTCAATATTCTTTTAACACCTTTAAAGGTGGCCATTATGATGTCACTGTATTTTATATATTATATATATGGTATTTATGTTTACTATATGCTTCTGTATTTTATATTTAAACCATACCTTTATTTTTTCATGTTGTGTAAATGCGATAATTTCATATGAGGAAGTGCGGACTACCACCCCCTCAAATGATGTGACTCGTACATGCAATACATGGAACGTATAAAGAATTAAATTAATGAACATATGTGACATATATAACATATATATTATACTGGAATTATAATATATATATATATATATATATCATTTAATTTTAATCTCATTAATGTGACAACGAAAAAATGAAAGTAGCGTTAATGCGTACGTACGGCCTACCGCCTCCATGAACGGTGCTTTTCGTTTTTTATCTCCATATGCTATGTAATAGTTTAAAATGAATATATAATGGATATATATGATATTTTAAACATCAATACTATTATGGATATGATGTACCTATAACTACATGGAAAATTATTTTCCAACAAGTTCAAATTTTGACTCACGTAACAAACATCGACAAAAACGTATGATATGAACTCATATTATTAACCAATTATTATAAAATTCAAATATGTGATATTAACTGAATAATAATCTTTATAGGATGTCCTTAAGCGATTATAATTTGACCAATGTTTATTATTCATGAATATAAAGAAATGAACAAGACAAGTTGGACTTGAGGTAAGGGATCCTACTCCTCTCTTTCCTTTTAGGTACACTCTTTTATGTCATTCCTTTTAAGCTCATATTTCTTTTGATTGGGATGTTCTTTTATATTAATCTTACTTTAATTTTTATGTACATATGATGAGCGACCATATTTCCTCTCATTAATCCATTTTGGGAGTTTTAATTGGCGTCGTTATGCTGTCGAGTTTTCGTAAGAGATTTTTCATCTCACTTTTATTCCCGTGAGATTTATGATACATTTTCCACAATTTCCTTTGAGTGGTTTATGTACTTCCCATTATTACACTCCTTTTGTAATATAATTCCATTTATGGGTATTTACATATTCATTGTATGACACTTCTTCAATGGGGTGTACTTTTCAAAAGTTACCCAAGTCGGTAAGGGAACCTTCCACACTCCTCTTTTTAAAAGACTTCGTTTGTTAGGTATTTTAATACACATACTATCATGTTGGGATATGTTCTTATATATCCAGATTGATGTAAATTTTATTTCCAAGTTATGAGATTCCCTTTTTATCCCTCATCAACTCATTTTCTGAATTTTTGAAGTGACGCCGTTAGGTTGTCAAATATTACCAAGGGAGCTTTTTAACCAAATTTCAAATCCTTTGGGTTCAACATGTAGTTATTGAGTATGTCATCCATTTAATATGTTTGAATGATATTTTATTGTTTTACACTTAATATCCAATTATATTGGGTGTATTTATATATTTCACACATAATTTTGAGATTGATTTATCCTTAATTTAAGGATACCTTCTTTATAAGGGATTTCATCACATTTTACATCTCTATTGAGACTTCATTGTTGTTATGCACCAATTCACTCTTATATGGTGTATATACTGTCCCTTGGAATATTATATCATGAATCTATTCATTCTCATGATATTATAAAGTTCTGATTAAATGTTATTCCTCAATTATTGTATTCATGTGTCTCTAATTTTGGTAAAAACACTTTAACCAAAATATCGCTTTAAATGTTTTAATGATTTGTTCTTATTAATATCCATGTTTTCAAAATGGTTTTAAGGATTTATTTATATGGATAGTAATGGTTTAGAATTTTAAAAGTTTCAAGGTGTTATGGGACACTTTGATTCAAAAATCTCTTTATTAAATGTTTGAAATGGTTTTGAAAATGGTTTTTTAATGGATTCATTATTTAAATATCCTAAAATGTTATATTTTGATTGAAATGTGGAAATGTTATATTTCCTTTATGCATGTTTTATGTGATACATTTATGTTATGCTTCCTGGACATTGTTATGAAAACAGGTGGTTCCGTGATAAACTTAGGGAGGGTGAGCCCGATATAGCTCTCCAATTCATTGGGTAACGCGAAGGGGTTAAACGTTAATGTTTCTCCGAAGAGATTTAGGGAATATACTGTGGTGCGTATTCCAAATGTAACAAAGAGGGCCAATCCCTACGTAAGAATGTTATGAATGCCTCAAGTTACCTTTATGTCTTATGATTTCTATGATTTATTTATGATTTTATAAGGTATGTTAAAATGCTTATGTTTTATGGGTAAAGTATGATTTCATTCATATGTATATATGTACTCATTTTCCTTTCCATATTTTTATATCTCTTACTGAGCTTTTTATGCTCATCCCATGTTTTTGAAATGTTTTTCACAGGTCAAGGGAAGGGTACATGATATGATGATAGTGTCAAGGAAGTGTCAAGAATGAATCCATGTTTTATTTTAAATGTGTTTCTGTTGATGGGATAAATGAATACTATCATTTATGTAACCACTTTATTTAAATGTGGAATTAAATGTAGGTTTTATGATCTAATTCTCTAAAACTATAAACCTGAAAAGATCCTCAATGTGTAATCTTGTAATAACTCAAGATTAAGTAAGGTTTAAGGCTGGGGCCTTATAGTTGGTATCAGAGGTCGTTTTAGATAACTTTAGAGGTTAAGATATTCTTTAAGCATAAGTGACATTACCATAATGGTTAGGATTTCAGAAAGAGTACTAGTTTTAGATAAAGTGAATGAGTAAGTATATCTCAGTGTTTCTCTTCATCATTAGTACATGATGGTTTTGTTGATATACTCACACTGACCTTTTTGGTTTTAGTAAATGGCTGGATCTAGGAGGAACCAAAGTAACAGTGGATGTGAAGGAAACTGTGATAGTTTTTGGAGAAAGCAATTGAATGGTATGAGAGCTGCAATCATAACTCTAGTGATTAACCTCTACCAACTATCTGGAGTCATGATTGACCACCCAAAACTTGGTAATTTCTCTAAGGCATCATTTATGCGAGAGACAAATCCCTACTGAAGTACAGGTGATAATCATAAAGGTAAGTGTGTTCAAAAACATATGTGTCAAAGATGTGGTAAGAAACACCTAGGAAAATGTTTCAAAGGGACATAAATATGCTATATATTTGGAAATGAAGGTCATAAAGCATGAACCTACCATGGAAAAAGGAAGCATCCAGTTGACTCGAGGAAAGGGAAAGAAGTTCTTTCTGAGGGGTCAATTGAATGTTTTAAATGTGGTGTGCATGGTCATTATGCAAACACATGTCCTATGAAGAAGTTTCGTGAATGGGATCACCAAGATCGTACAAATGTTCATTTACCAATACCTAATTCCATTCCGATAGAGGATGAAGAAACTGAAAATGACCAATCAAAGGTATGGATTATTTCATGACTATTGTTTTCCTATTTTGGAATCTTAGGATATTATTCATGATTTTGTTTTTAGGAATGAATTATTTCAGAATAATTTGTAAAGGAAAGGTTAATGGATCATGAAGAATGTTTAATGAGTAAGATGTCAACATATAAGGGCTTCAAGAGTTATGGTGAAATTCTTAAGAGTATTAAGTCTCTTTTGATGATGGGTTTACATTAGAAGACTTTTGATAGTTTGTGTAACCCTGATGTTTAATATATGAAAATTTTATTCAAGGAATAGATAGTTGTTCTTTTGTGGACTTAGTTATAAAGACCCATTTGGGTTTATAAGATCCTTACTTTTGAGGTAATTATGGATTACTATAAGTTATGATGGAAGTCAAAGGCATGAGATAAAATTGAGTTTAAATTATGTTATGGTTATTTTTGATGATTTTATCCCTTTTTGGGAAATGATTTGAGAATTATATAGTTTTGGAAAAAGGACAACACGCAGACCGTGTGACAACCCGTCGCGTCGGACAAAGCTGCAGGAATCGAACCCACAAACAAAGTGCAACTGGTATTTATTGCCTACCACTGGACTACGTGAATTCCCTGGTTAGTTTGACCGATTCATTTAGTTATATGATTTTATGAATTAAGAGTAATTTGATTTTGGTTTATCTATGGAAATTTATTATCCTATCATGGAAGATATGTGATTAGGTTAATTACTCTTCAATACGAGACCTTAAGAGCAACTGATGTTGTTTGGAGATAAATGTTACGATTTAACTTGGAAGACTATGTGACTAAAACCTTCAAATTTTTGGGTTTAAATCATAGTTTGGTTTACTTTGATGGATTTTATGGACAAATTATTTATCGAATGGTCCTCATTGAACTTTGGGTTTTGTTGGACAAATTTTGGAGATTAAGAATTGATTTTCTTTTTATAAAGGG
The DNA here is from genome assembly GCA_963277665.1 of Viscum album. Lineage (NCBI taxonomy): Eukaryota > Viridiplantae > Streptophyta > Magnoliopsida > Santalales > Viscaceae > Viscum > Viscum album. The sequence continues at coordinate 1,795,092,402 of OY728163.1, read as the reverse complement.
TTATCCTTTTCTGGATTATCTAATATTGTACTATCCTTTTTGGTTTTGTTTTTGGTTAAAGGCTAAAGACATGGGAAGTATATAGTTCTCTTTTTTGGATTAGGTGATTCTCTAGAATTTGATTATAGTACTCTTAATGTGAACAAGTCTTCCTAAATACTCATCTTTTGGGGAAAGTATGAGTTTGTGTAATAAATCTAATAAAAGTTGAATGTCAACATGATAAGTAATTATGTTTCCTTATGAATAAATTCCTCAATAAAAAGTAACTTAAAACAAAAATGTTTCCTATTAACTTTTCCTACTTAGGAATCAAATACCGTTTAACCCATCACAAGTTTGTGATTTTCTTGTGGTTAACTTTCTCCTAAACATGTTTTCTATCACTCTCCATCAGAACATGACCCTTTGTTTTTTCCTCCATGTCCATATTTTTATACATGGAATCCTAGTATGGGTTAACTCGGGTGACCTTTTTACATCCCTTTCTTTCTTTTAAAGTGATAGTTTAATTTACTTCTTTTCCGATGTGGGACTTTCAATGGAGTTTTCATGCCCAGTTTTATAATTGCGAGGACGCAATTTCCAAAAGGGGGGAAGGATGTAACACCCCAGGTAAATAAAGAATATGAAATTTTTATATTTATCCCTATTTGTGGAAAAAATTTCAATATTAATTTAAATGGAACGCTATGCTCTATGGGTTACCCAATACGCAACAACGAGGTCCATTGAAATCTTACGTTGCACTCTAATAATAAAATAATATTATTTTAAATAGTAGTTAACACATAACCTTTGTATTGGCGGGAATGAATATAAATAACTAAATTATGATTATATATGTGTGTTAAATGTTTTTACTTTTATCCAATAAATTTTAGAGTCTTAAAATACAAATGAATCCAATCTTAAGAATTGAATACACTAGTATTTTTAAAAGATTGTTTTACTACCTTTTGATGGAAAACCAATTTTAAATATAACTTTTGACAATATTATAAGATCTATTTTTCAAAATAAACATATTATTTATGATTGGGACATAGAAATTTACCTTGGGTTAATTTTTGGTATTTTTAAGACAATGTTCATTTTTCAATGAATAGTGAAAAATACTGCATTTTACATCAAAACTGCTTTTTCATATAATTTAATTATATGGATATATTATCTTATTAATTTGTTTTAAAGTGTTATTGGAATATATTTTCACCATTTAATCCAATTATGGTCATTGGGATTAATTCCACTTTGGAATTGGGAATAAACAAGTGCCAAACTTTTCATAAATATTGTTTCTAAACAACCCGCTATTTGTTTTGACAACGTGATGTTTTTTTAAAATTAATTATTTCAATTTATTTGTTTGGAATTTGGTAAAATGGATTACATATTTTGAATCAGAAGGTCCAAATTATGTAATTAAGACTCTTTTGTTTTTGGACATTATGAATAGTAACGACGGTAATTATCTTTAATTATCTTGATTAATGAGAAATCCGGTAGTTAATGATAATAAGATAATATCAGAATAAAAAAAATAACTCTAACATGTGTCCTAAGGATACTGGTTGTCTCATGGCCGACCGTGGGAGGACTTTTTCCTAACTTGAGGGCCCCATGGAATCACTTTTGTGAGAAAGTGACTTTTTATCTATTTATTTTTAAAGAATGTTAAATGTAACAAAGAATGTTTCACCTAAGTAATATATTTTTAATTTTTTCTACATAAATGATATTTTGGACTATAAATAGTAATTGGAAATATAAATAGATTTTCTACATCATAGTATTTTTTTTATAATTTTTAGACATTAAATAAATTAAATTATTTATGACATCATGATGATGCAGTGATGACCTCATTATTTAATGATTTAAATAAAATGGAAAGATAATGTAAAATCTAGGACGTACACAAGTCCAAAACCTATTTTATGGGTTTATTTCGAACCCTTATCACCTTATCCTTGAAACACATCAATGTGGGACCATTAAAAACCGAATCTCATTCTAAAATAAAGTAACATTTATTTACTTTCCAAGAGTCCCCCTCCCCTCCTCTTATAAAAGGCCCCCACCACTACCTCCTTACCCACACTTCCAAAGCCTTTGGATCGGCCAAACACTGCCCATTTTGTCTCTCCCCATCCCTCTCTAACTCCTTGAAGCCTAAATTTGGGCAGAAGTCTTCCCAAGGATTCCTTTGAGATCAAACCAAAGGGAGTTACCCGATTTTAAGGTAATGTCTTCACTTGAGTCCTATTGTTTTATTTTTCTTCTCCAAGCCCCTAAACTCTTTTTATTCATTTCTTTTGTAAAAAATACATTATCTTAAATATAATAGGACGTTTTTATAAGATGTATTCGAGCTACACTTACACACACCTTCATCTAATGGTTAATGAACATACTATTTCTGTGGTTGGTGATTTTCTACCTCACGAAATGATGATTGTTCAATATTCTTTTAACACCTTTAAAGGTGGCCATTATGATATCACAATATTTTATATATGATATATATGGTATTTATGTTTACTATATGCTTCTGGATTTTATATTTAAACCATAACTTTATTCTTTTCATGGTGTGATAATGCGATAATTTCATATGAGGAAGTGCGGACTACCGCCCCCTCAAGTGATGTGACTCGCACATGCAATACATGGAATGTATAAAGAATTAAATAAATGATCATATGTGACCTATATAACATATATATTATACTGTAATTATAATATATATATATCATTTATTTTTAATCCCGTTAATGTGACAAAGAAAAAATGAAAGTAGCGTAATGCGTACGTACGGCCTACCATCTCCATGAACGGTGCTTTTCGTTTTTTATCTCCAAATGCTATGTAATAGTATAAAATGAATATATACTGGATATATATGATATTTAAAACATAAATAATATTCTGGATATGACTTACCTATAACTACAAGGAAAATTATTTTCCAACAAGTTCAATTTTTGACTCACGTACCAAACATCGACAAAAACGTCTGATATGAACTCATATTATTAAACAATTATTATAAAATTAAAATATATGATATTAACTGAATAATAATCCTTATAGTAGTTCCTTAAGCAATTATAATTTGACCAAATATTTTTATTCATGAATATAAAGAAACGAACAAGACAAGTTGGACTTGAGGTAAGGGATCCTACTCCTCTCTTTCCATTTAAGTACACTCTTTTATGTCATTCCTTTTAAGCTCATATTTCTTGTGATTGGGATGTAATTTTATATAACTCTTACTGTAATTTTTATGTAAATATGATGAGTGACCCTATTTCCTCTCATCAATCCATTTTGGGAGTTTCATGTGGCGTAGTTAGGCTACCGAGTTTTCGTAAGAGATTTTTCATCTCACTTTTATTCCCGTGAGATTTATGCTACATTTGCCACAATTTCCTTTGATTGGTTTATGTACTGCCCATTATTACACTCCATTTATAATATAATTCCATTTATTGGTATCTACATATTCATTGTATGACACTTCTTTAATGGGGTGTACTTTTCGAATGTTACCCAAGTTGGTAAGGGAACCTTCCACCCTCCTCTTTTTAAAAGACTTCGTTTGTTATGTCTTTTAATTCACATACTATTATGTTGGGATATGTTCTTTTATATCCGGATTGATGTAAATTTTATGTCCATGTTATGAGATTCCCTTTTTATCTCTCATCAACTCATTTTCTGAATTTTTGAAGTGACGCCGTTAGGCTGTCAAATTTTACCAAGGGAACTTTTTAACCAAATTTCAATTCCTTTGGGTTCAACATGTAGTTATTGAATATGTCATCCTTTGAATATGTGTGAAAGACATTTTAGTGTTTTAGACTTAATATCCAATTATATTGGGTGTATTTATATTTGTCACACATAATTTTGAGATTGATTTATCATTAATTTAAGGATATCTTCTTTATTAGGGATTTCATCACATTTTACATCTCTATTGAGACTTCATTGTTGTTATGCACCAATTCACTCTTATATGGTGTATATACTGTCATTTGGAATGTTATATCATGAATCCATTTATTCTCAGGATATTATAATGTTCTGAATAAATGTTATTCCTCAATTATTGTATTCAAGTGTCTCTAATTTTGGTAAAAACTCTTTAACAAAAATACAGCTTTAAATGTTTAAATGATTTGTTATGATTAATATCCATGTTTTCAAAATGGTTTTAAGGATTTATTTATATGGATATTAATGTTTTAAAATGTTAAAAGCTTCAAAGTGGTATGGGACACTTTGTTTCAAAAATATCTTTATTAAATGTTTTAAATGGTTTTGAAAATGGTTTTTTAATGGATTCATTATTTCAATATCCTAAAATGTTATATTGTGATAGAATTGTGGAGATGTTATATTTCCTTTATGAATGTTTTATGTGATACATTTATGTTATGGTTCTTGGGCATTGTTATGAAAACGGGTGGTTCTGTGATAAACTAAGGGCGGGTGAGCCCGATATAGCTCTCCAATGCATTGGGTAATGTGAAGGGGTTAAACGTTATGGTTTCTCCGAAGAGATTTAGGGAATATACTGTGGTGCGTATTCCAAACGTAACCAAGAGGGTTACTCCCTACGTAATAATGTTACGAATGCCTCAAGTTACCTTTATGTCTTATTATTTATATGATTTATTCATGATTTTATAAGGTATATTAAAATGTTTATGTTTTATGGGTAATGTATGATTTCATTCATATGTATACATGTACTGATTTTCCTTTCCATATTTTTATATCCCTCACTGTTCTTTTTATGCTCATCCCAAGTTTTTGAAATGTTTTTCACAGGTCAAGGGAAGGGTACATGATATGATTATAGTGTCAAGGAAGTGTCAAGAAAGAATCCATGTTTTATTTTAAATGTGTTTCCATTGATGGGAAAAATGAATACTATCTTTTATGTAGCCACTTTATTTAAATGTGGACTGAAATGCAAGTTTTATGATCTAATTCTCTAAAACTCTAAACCTGAAAAGATCCTCAACGTGTAATCTTGTAATAACTCAAGATTAAGTAAGGTTTAAGGCTGGGGCCTTATATTTGAATCAAACAAAAAATGAATAATTCTATCCTAAATGTGATTTTTCATTTAATATTTCTACTTTTTATCACAATGGACCATGACTGGTTTCATTAATAAGAAGTCTAAAGGGAGTTCTTCTATACGAATATAATAATTTTCATTAAAGTCATTCATTTTTAGTTGATCTATTACTACCTCAATTAATTATATAATAAATCCATTATAATAACACATATATCTAAAATATACTACTATTTTATAATATTTATGGAATAAACCAAATCAACTGCCCCATCAATCAAATGTGAAATGAAATCGTTGATCGCATGTTTGATAAACTACTACATCGCGAACCGATGTCATTCGACTTGCATCACCACATCTCAATAATGAATACTATTATGGATTTAATTCCTATATATTATATATATGATATTATTTTACTATTTTAATTATAATTCCACATATTCCGACTTACCACATTACTTGTTGGAAAATAACTATGTCGCTCGGGTGTCTGGAGGACTACCCACTTATGACCCAATGTAATGTGGTTTTCAATTTTTTTACATGGGTTTTAATAACGATATATTAATTAAATACATGTGATATTTGTAACATATGTATTATTATATAATTATGAAATCGTATATTTTTTCTTACAATCATTCTTTTGGGGATACTATAACGTAGTTTGTGCGTACGACAGAATAACTCCACAAGAAGCGGCGCGATTTTTTTTATCACAAACACTTTTCGTTGAAGATAATTTTCCTAAATATAATGAATATAAGTGTCATAAATGAAATTAAATTTTTTAAGGTTAATATATTAAATAAATTTGCTTTATTTTATCATTTGAGAAAATCAAAACAACATTCATGCATTCTTATGAGCTACTGTCTCCGGAAATATTGATATCCATTATCTATTGCTAAATTTAACGGATTTCTATAAATAAAATTGTAAAGAATATATTTGATAATTATCTCATCATTAAAATTATAGAGATTATGGAACCATGGTCAATCTAATATGACATAAATTTATAAATTAAAACATGGATTAATAACAATGAACTTAATAACCAAAACCTAATTTTAAAAAATTATTTTTAATTAACGGGTAGAAAAAGGCCTTATGTAAATCATATATGGAATGATATATATAACATATAGAACAAATGTTTAATAAAACTTTATATACTATATAATGGTTTCAAATGTGTAAAATGGAATTTGAGACTACGGGTAATGGATCTCTAGTCTCAATTTTATATGTTGGAGAATTTTGATAAACTCACTAAAAATTTCATTTCTGTAATGTATATGCATCTCCTTGGACATTTTATATCGATAATAATCATATTTTTATAATAATTTATGTTTTTTTAAGGTTATTATTTCCTGGGAATTATGATCCAATCATTAATAATGTGGTTTGTAATTTGTTTCACAATTTTTCTCCATTGAGATATATGTTATATTGTGAAATGTTTTATTTTATGAGTCAAATATATAACCCATTTGATTTGAAATATAATCAATTTTTATATTCTCATGATATTTTATCATTCATTTAGTGTTATTCCTTCCAAGAATCATGACCCAATTTTATAATAGTGGTGATATTTTTCTTATAAAATCTCATTTATTTTCGGGATTGTATATATTTATGATTATAATGATGAAATAATTAGATCTATATCTCTAGAAGGTAATAAATTTTCATTTAAAAATTGTAATTTTTTGAGAATATATGATTTTTTATTCACTTTTATTTCTTTATTAACTGAATATTACAAATAAATATTATTAAATAAAACTAACTTTATATCTATCTTTGGTGGGAAACCCATTTTCATAAATTCTATTATTTTATAAAAAAAATATCACAAATTTTTTAACATTATACAAAATAATCATTAAAAACATTCTTCACCGTGTTTGATTTTTTTGAACAGTGTTTAAAAAATGAATCTTCATGTGGTTTTATAAAAAAATCTGAATGGTTATTTAATAAAAAAAAGTTATATTAATATATTTTTTAATTTGTATGAAATTGAAGTAAATTTCCACTATTATTACCATTATATTAATCGAAGTATTACTTATAATTTTACTAGGTTATTTTCAAATAAAATAAATTTAAAAAATAAACTATTTCTAAAAAATATTTTTTCAATGTGAAATTGAAATTTTACGAAACAAATATTTTAAATAATCTATAAATACTTCTTTATAAAAATATATTTTTATTTTCAAATAATACACTTTCCATGATTTTTTTTGAATTTCCGTTTTTGAATAAGTTAGATTTAATTAATAGGTAACTTTCTCCATAAATTACAGAAGTTATTTAACTTTTATAGTCAATTTCCATCTAATATTAAACCTTTCAATGTTATTTATGATTACCTGGGGATATGATCTTTATACATTATATAGATGGTTTAGGTCTATGTTGAAAAGATTTATATGGAACCTATCACTCTTTCAGAAGTTATAAAAATACAAAATTTTAATTAAACCCAATTATTTTTTGCTTATGATATGATGAAATGATAAAATGAATACGATTAATATTAGTTTACCCAGTTTTATTCAATAATTAAAGGATTATGAACACCCTTTATTTTTAAAGGTTTTTACATGATAAATTTTTTATGATCTTCAAAATCACATAAGGATTATATTCATCATGTGATGTGTGGATCTTATATCTCACTCCAATACCTTGGTTAATGATTTATGTTATATAACCTTAAAGGGTATATCAGTGGTTATCCAAATCCTAAAAGAGGGTATATGTTGAGTTATCCCATCTCTAAAGGAGGGTATATGTTAGTTTATCCCATGTCCAAATATGGTACGCAATTAGTTAGACCAATCCTACCATTTTATTAATGTCTTGGTGGATATACATGACATTATATTATCTATGATTATGTGTATGACACAGATCAATGTCTTATGTAAGTTTTTTTTCACATGGATCGTGTAATTTCATTACATTATGAATCATGTCTTATGAACTATGAATTTTTATTAAATTACACATTTTTATGATCAATGTTAAATTTATTATTACTTTAAAATGATATTCTCATGTTCTTATTCCCACATTATAACCTTGTATTGATCCTTCACCTTTTTATCACTACTAAAAATATGATATCACCCATTCATATGCTTTCATTCCTAGATATATAATGAAATGAAATATATATGATATTCCTAATAAGGGTAGTAGTTATTAAGTTCACAGTGGGAGATGACATATCTCAGTTATGAATATATTTTTGTGTGTAAATGTTTCAAAATAAACAAGGCCTAAATAATTTTGGAATTTATTTTTCTTCCATGTATTGAATATTAGATTACAAATATATAAAAATTGTGTATGAATATTTTGGGTATCTATAATAAATATTATTTTTTATTAAAATTAATTTCTTAATGAATTTCATAATTTTTTATTTTATTGATTTATAGGTGTTTACTTAATTACCCATAATTTGATTGACTGAGGAACTATTGAATAAGTTATATACCATTTATCTATATTTTTTAATTAATATAGGTTTTTTTATTTGAAGTCTATTTAACATCAGTGTAATATTTATTCAATAGAAACCAATTTAAATTATATGGGATTATAATTAAATGAATATTTGTTGAAATTTCTATACCAATCAATCTATTCCATGAATTATTTCTATATTTTACCAATGAAAATTATTATGAAATCCATTTTATTTTGTGTTACATATGCTAAATGATTAACTGACCATGAAGTACATATGTAACAATAATAATTTTTGGGGACTTATATATCCCCCTAATGCATTTGTTATGTTTTATTGGGCATGATATAGGAATTCATGGAAAAGATGTGTTTGTTCAAAGAGGTGTGGTAATAATGAGTTTACTCACATTTTTTGGCATTAAAAATTGATTTAGGCCACATAGGCATGGAAATAATGATCTTTCCCATATAATTTTATTATTTTAGTTATATTCCACCTTTCTGAGTTTCTTAAATTTTTTATACAATGTTACAATCCACCTTTCTGAGTTTCTTAAATTTTTATACAATGTTACATTCCATGTTTATGAGAAATTTCCCTGTTATTCTTCATGTTTATGTTTCTGTATAACATACAGATTCACTTATGATCTATTATTTTTTGGGTATAAATTTTTTATATATCCATTGAATCCCAATATAATAATATTATCCCTACTTATGATCTTTTATTATCATCTCTTACCTTTCCACTAAATGTATATCTGATCCCACTGATTCTGTATGCTTTTATCTCCCTAGGTTATGAACAAAAGTAGTGAATATTATGTTTCTAGAAGAGTATCATGTGTGTATAGTTTATGGGTGATTATAATTATTTGTTATATATTATGTATAGAATGATATAGTATGAAATTATTTGGTTGGTTGATAAATACATTAGTTTTTTTAGATAATGTTTTATTAATTTGGTAATCATATAAAACAAAAATATTTTGGTAATGTAATTTACTAAAACAAAATTGACACATATAATTATGAGGAGATCATGTATATAGAGATTCATAGATAGCATTTATTCATTTTGTAAAATAATTCATCGTATTAATGGGGTAATACAGAGTATATTTAACATAAAAAAACTGAAATATAATTGTGTATCACATGATGATAATTATCGATTATATACATGAGATTATTATTTTTCTTAAATATAAAATTTTAATTCAGTTATATAACTTATAAATTTTCTTATAAATATATAAAAGGGTATTTTAAATTTCATGACATAAAATCCAAAGGTATAATGGTTATATAGAAAATATCATTATAATTTTTAAAATATTTATAAATTATAATTTAATTTGAAATTTTAAAATTAAAATTAATTATTTGGGGAAATTAATTTAACCATATAAATTTTATTTTTTATAATTCATATTATCAATTTTTAAATAATATTAAAATTATGAAAATTTATAACATAGTTGGAGTATAAGATGATTATATTTTATTTATTTTATTATATTTATATGAAATTTCAAAATAATTAATGTAATATAATGTAGTGGGTATTATAAATAAATTTAAAGTGTTTATATTTATTTAAATATATAATGTCCAAATTGCTTCAGAAATTTATAATGGGTTTATGAATGTTTATTTATGATTTTTTCCTAAATTTATTATCCCATATTTAAATATATGAGGATTTCATTTCCTTCATATTCCATGTTATTGATTAAAAAAAATATATAAAAAATTTTTATTTATAATTATAAATATAGAGTTAAATTTGTGCTATAAATTTTCATACATTCATATGAGGAGTTTCATTCGACATAGTATAATTGACTTATTTTTCTTCAACATTGACTTTAGCGTGTACTTGTTATGGGTGCGAATTAAGATTTTAATTTTAGTTTATACTTATTATGTGTTATAACTGTGACAGAATTGACTCATCACTTAAGAATGTAACTATGTGTGGACAATCCTTTGGTTGTAATACTCATAAGGATAGAGTTTTTTGAATTCTGGATAAAAGTGGGGGTTACTTATCTATCTCTCTACTATTTCTATTATGGGGGTCATTTATTTAATGTGATTCGAATAATGCACTTAAAAATGTTTCATATACCATATTCATGTGATATTTTTTTTGTGTATAAATGTAAGTGGATTTTAATATGTGTTTTTAATATAGGACATTGATTTGGTAAAGGCTAACATATCAATATGGTTTTAATATACTAATATGTTAAAAGTAATCAGATTCATAAATATGTCACCAAAAGAACGTTTAAATATAAAATTATTTATATGAGATAAAATTTGGAAATAAAGACCCTTTAAAAATAATATGTGTCATATTCCATCAAAATTGAACACTTGTCAAGACCTCAAATTATAAACTGAGATTGTTCTACCAATATAGGGTTTCTATAAATTATTGTTTTATTTTAGTAAATATAATTAAATTATAATAATTTCCAACATAAATAGTTAATAGTTTATAGGGACACCAATTCAATATCATTTATTTGTGAAATATATATAATGTAATACTAATATACAGGATATATTCAAAAGTAATCATTATTTAGGTAGGAATACATTTAATAAAACACATTATTAAATTAATGTATAATATTATACCAAACTAAAAAATATTTTATTATAGATAAATTGAATCATCATCATCATTTATAGAAAATTTGATATATATATATATATATATATATATTGGATAAGGAAGAACATGATTGATAAAATTTCATAGAAAATTAGTAGATGATATAAATGGTTATTAGTTAAGAATTAATGTTTTAAGTCTCAAAGAAACATCATCATATGAATCCAACTATTGAAATCATTTAACAAAAAGATATATATACTTATGATATGATTATAAATGATTCAATATGAGCCAAAAAAGATCCTATGTTACCAATGTATCCTTAAAACATGGATTTATACAACATAATAAACAACACAAAAATTCTAAATTAGGAACAATAAATGAATTAGAGGTATCCGTTGTCTAAGGATCACTTTTGGTGATGTATATAATAATGTACTCCAATATTTACTCATTTACTAAATGTGATTGTGTATTTAAATGATTTATATGAACTATGATAATCTATCTGGCCATATATTTCTAGGAATGTAATTCTACATTCACTGATATATATTTTTTCATAGTTTATTGTGTATTATAATATGAATGAGTTTAAAAAACATTAATATGGTCTCCAAAATACATTTTGGATTTCTAAATCTACCATGGGGGTCTAAAATCAGGTATTTTAATATTGGAATCAAAAAAATTGGTAATGTTTTCACCAAAAGGATATTGATGAATTTTATATAGATTATTCACAGGATTCTAAACCAAATACAAAGATGTACGAGAGTTCATATACAATCAATTACATAACATTCAAATGAATGAAAATAAATATATTTTTTTATATTGTATACTACTTATATGATATGATATATTGTTGTATAAAATACCATTTTAGTAAATAATATTTTTGTTTTGACCTGATTATTCTGAATGATCAAATTCTATAACATTTCATAAAATAATATAATAATATATAAATTTTTTATAAAATAAAATGTTTCTGACCAAGGAATTTTTTAAAATTTTAGGGTAAGGGTTTTTCCCCACACTTAAATGTGAATATTGTACACAAAAAGAATAATATTTTTAAAAGAAATTCAAACATACATATTACCATATATTATATATATGTTAAATAATTTTTTTATTATTAAACCTAAATAAAATGATTTTTTAATCAATATAGTGATTTTGTATCAACTCGTTATATGATATGTATAATATAGTTCTTAAAAAGAATGTGTGTGTATTTTTGAACATAGATAATTGATAAATATAAAAAATAATGGATTATTCTCATCACAAATTTAAATTTTTTGTAACAAAATATATGAAATTATTTAAAATATGTTTGGTATAGAAAAATATATATATTAATATTTAGTTACTATAAAAATATTTATATCACCATATTTCATGATATATCTCTGAATGTGTTGATAAATGATTAATGTAAAAGATAAAATTTGTAATAAGATGATCTCAAGGAAATATTTTGAAGTAAAAATTTCTCACAATGATGATTATGATAATGATAATAATCGGAATAATTTTATGTATAAATTTATTTTCATTAACTACATTACATTTTTTTGTTATAATGTTCGGATACTATGTTTATAAATTTGGAAAAAAGGGTCATGAATCCTATGTAAAGCAATTTTTATACAAATATACTTTATATATGATACTAAATAAAGGGTTTAGTGGTTGGGTTTTATCGAATGAACACATAAGGATGTCATTGTAATTATATAATGATGTAATGATTTTTTTACAATTCTGTTAATGTATAGAAAATAAAAAACCTTTTTAAATATCTATCATAAATGATATGATCAGAAGGAAACTTATGTTTTGATTTGTAAGAAGTCATAAAAGTGTTTATGAATTTAAAATATATTATTTTATAAAAAATGAATCCAATTTTTCTCATTAATTCACATTGGATATAATTATTTATGTTATTTGTAATGATAATTGACTTCACAATGTATAAGTTTGAGTTATCCATTACTGATGTTTTTCATAAATTGTTATAGGTTTTGAAGAATAGTTAATGGTAACGTGATTAGGATTTAATATATATATTAAAATCTGGGTCATGAACCACATAATGGGGTTTCATTTCTTGATGACCCATGATTTATACCACGTATAGTGTCATATACTATGTATTTCATATCCGAGAGGTATATTGTTAATATTCAATCCCCATAACATAGATTGGATATATATATGTAGAATGATATCATCTATATATTGATAACATTCCTATTTAATTAAAAGGATTATTTAATTAGGTGTGTTGTGTATATTGTTGATCATATCATATATTAAGGCTTAATAAAGATGTATTTTATCCTCTCATGTGATGAGTATGACAGTTTCTACCACTAATAATATAGTATAATGAGATTATGTACATACACAAAAAATTCATATATGATGTGTATTTCTATTTAGGTTTGTGGAATAGGATACAGTAACCCATTTAGATTAATGTTATGTGATTTATTATTCTACATTGTTAGTCTATAAAATGAAAAATTACAATATATGACTAATTTATATGGATGTTACATACTCTATGTCCCATGATCAGTAAATTTCATTAAAATGTGATTATATGATAATGCATTATTTTATATGATACATCCATGTTAATATTGTAATTATTTATCTCAAACTAGGGTATGTTTATCAATATGAATAATATTGAGGACCGCTTTATAAAGGTCAAGATAAATGATAACAATCCACAATGGATTGGTAGTGTGTTTTTTGGATCATGTAAAATTATGATGTTTGTTCGTGTGGTTTTCAACTTAATGTAGGATTTCCATAATATCTTTCACTAGAAGATAATAAACCATTATATTTATTTCCATCTCATCATTTACTTTTGAGGAGAAAGAGTGAGACTTTGCAATCACTTTTCATCCGCTGGTGATAGATGACCATTATAAGGAATGAAATTGGGAATCAAAATTTTCACTCTGTAATTGGGGATCTCTATGAATTATAGCAATTTGTACCATTGGGTGACAAACACATACCCACTATAAAAGGTTTTGTAGGACTGCATTTCTATGGTGAAATGAAATTAATTTTTTTAGTGATCTACATAGGTTATTTACTATATGTAGAGTATCATTTTACACCCACTGATAATTAAGTGTGAAAATTTTCTCCAAAGGATTTATGATGAAATTTCAAATTACATAAAACTACATGACATCATTATATGGATTTATTTATATTTATAATGAATCTAAATATTTACAGAGTTAAGTTAAACATACGTAAGTGAGTTTTTAAAATTGTGTGGTGATCTAAGTAAATAAATTATTAAGTTTTAATTTATTTTAATGTTCCTTATTAGACCATCTGGTAACCTATTTCTTGAAGTCTATTCCTCTAATGATGTAATTGTTTTATGAATTTTGAATACAAATCTCAATTACTAGTATTAATTTAGAATGTTTTTCTTTGAGTATTATTGGTTTAATAAAAAACATGTGTATCATTCTAATTCTCTATGAATTTATCATATTTAGTTTTAATTAATTAATTGAAATACGATGCTTTTAGAAAATAATAAAATCTTAATCGATTTATTTAACAATATGAAATTCAATTACTGGATGAAAAAAATAGAGGATCATACCAAAAAAATACTTTATATATACCACTAAAAATTATTAATTTAATGGTATTGGATAATGTATAATTGTAAAATAAAGATATAATGGCCTTATATGTTTCGAAGATGTCACTCTACATGATTTAATCTATAAACACATTGTATAATGAGTCCATATTGGAGTTATTTTCTTCCCTAAAATACAAATATAAGAATACTATATAACCCATAAAATTGTCCTTTATTTTATGGTTGTTCATTATAATGATACTAGAAAGAACCTCCGTAAAATATGTTGTGAATAAATCATACATTATCTAGATCCACCTCAGGACTATGAATGTAACATTTATATATATATTTTCAGAAAATTTATTATCAGCATCAGTTTTAGAATCAAGAGAGGTTATAGTAATAATAGTATAATTATCATAAAAGGATTCATGATATTTGATGATATTAAAACATGATTTTGATTTAAGATATATTGATGAGGTAGATTAATGAAGCTTATGGAATTGAATTTACTAATGAGAGAATATTCTAAAAACTGCACCAATGAAATAAATGTTGATTAGATGATATGTCGAGTGAGAAGGAAATAATTCAATCTAATAGAGCTGATTGAGTTTGATGGAACTATGATAAAATAGATCATATCATGGATTAGTGTTATGATCATATAGAAAATACTCTAATACCAATATCTTAAGGATTTTATTCCATTTAATAACTAACAAAGTTAGTGAAAATATATTTAGGAATGTCTTCAATTTGATGGCATATTGGATAATATATTCATGAGATTCTTTCCATTTCCATCAGTAAAAGGGACTCTTTTCATTTTATGTGTATGGAATATTTGTAATAAAAAATATATAATACTATAAAGCTCTTAGTATTTTCAGATAGGGATATGTCAATTTCTATATGAATAATTGATTTCTCTTTATGGAAAATGGTGTTTGTCATATTCTACGACTTCATATGAATGTTATTTCATTTGAAAATTTTAAGGATTCTAGATATTGATCAAATTGTTTAAATTAATGATGTAAAATTATTTGATATTCTATGATAATATATAAAAGTATAAAGAGTTAAAAAATATCTATCTATAATGGTATTAAGAGATATACATACCGAAAAATCATCTTACATATGTATAGATCTATGGAACCTCCTTATATGGAACATTAGTGAGAAAGGATTGAAGACTATGTTCCACAAATGCATACTAATGATGGAACATTTAGGTTTTTTATATTTCATGAGTATTATACTTATTGGGAATGGAATGATAGTTTTAATATTCTTATATTCTCACTGAAAATATAGAATTTGGATCTTGAATATATAGATACCTTAGGTCCACCCTTAGGATGATATCTTTGTCGATGGAAATACATCCTTACATTTATTAATGAATCTATTATTTGTTTCTTGATATAAATTGAGAAACATAACATATATGTATTTTTAGTGTTTGGTAATTTAAATCTATGTTTGAATGGGAAACATGTTCCATGATAGAATGTTTGAGTTAGACAATAGAGGTGAGTACACCAGATGTTTTTTCTAGAAAATATATAAATATGAAGCCATTATAAATTATTTAAATATTACCTAAATTACTGAACAAATATAAATTTATGGATGATTGAATCATACATTTATTTAAAGATCATGTATCCTGAAATTTCATTCATTTATGACAAGAAAATATTACGTCGAAGTAGTTTTTACCACAATTGACTTCATCGATCGGTTCCCCTCTGTTCTATTGGAATTATAATTATCCTAAGCTATTCTGGTGGGACTATATACAAATTTATCTTTCCCCATATTTTTCATATTTTATCCTATACACATTTTTAACCCAAATAAAAATATAATGAAGATAAAGAATTAATATTTTATCATTATAATCATAACAAAAACCATGTAGTTAGATGTAGAAATGTTACTATTAAAGATTAGACCTTGTTTATGGATAATAATATGGATGAAAATAACATTGAATGAGTATATTCAAATTCAATAAAAAATTACGTAAATAATGTCAATGTATTATCACAAATTCTAGAGATTCTTAATGAATCATAGCCTACTTTATGTTTCATAATTTTAATGTAATGTTCATAGGATAGTAAAAATGACCTAGGATGTGACTAATTTAAGATATAATTGATGTCTTTGGATCATAGGAATATCAATTCAATGTTATGTTGGATAATGTTTCAAATATTTTAGGTTAGTAAATCGTGAGTCATAGGCTGATTTATGTAGGTCTACAAGGAATTAATTGATAGTATATAGCTTTATAGTTAACCTAGACATCATAATTTATTGAAGTTTGTGAGAACCCAATTAAATGAAATAATTTTATATCTATAGTGATATTTACTAAAGGTAGTATCCTATGAATAAGGATGTATATTTACATCATGTGAAAAAAACATATCAGTTAGTGTATCTAACACATTATATAAATCATTTAAAACCAATTGTTTTTTGTATTAAAATATGACATTAATAGGATACAAATGTATAATGTAAGACTAGTGGTGAATAATTTTATCAATATGATTGAATTTAATTTTTTATAATATTTTCTCTAATTGTAAAATATACTAATATTAAAACTATAATTGACATGATTGTTTCAACAGGATTATATATGGAGAATATAGATGTAAAGAGGTATTTTTTATCACATAGAAATAGAGGAAGTGATCTATATAAAGAAACCCATTGGATTTCTGGGAAAAATCAAGGGTTGTTGTGTAAACAGAGTAGATTTCAAAATCTATTGAAACATACTCCAAGGCAGTAAAAATTGTGGTTGGACACATTTATGGATGATAATAGTTTCATCTAGAGTAATTAAGATAATATTTTTGGTTTAAAGTTTCACTATTATGGTAATTTGACCATCTTACTATTTTTTATTGATTGCCCGCTTCTGGTGGGGCTATTAAATCCATCGAATATTGGGTTACAAAAGACATTTCATAGAAGATAGAATTTAAATATCTAGATGATGTTATGAAGATAGTTATAATAAGGATCAAACATGACATGATATATGACATTTTTCTTCTTTCATGTAAACATGATATGTGGAAGATCGTAGAAAATTTTGTGATGAACATAATTTTATTAAATTAACATTATCTACATTCTAAAACAATCAAGGGATTAATCACCACAAATGAAATAAGTGGTTAAAACATGAATATAATATCAAACTCATCAATGTTAGGGAGTCCCATGTATTCAATTGTGCAAACTCAACAAGATCATACCCATTTAACTAGAGTTTCATGCCAGTTCAGAAAAAAATATAGAGAAATAAAATTAATATGAAATGAAGTAAATATTAAAGTTTCATAAAGGAATTGGAGGAAAATAAATTTTTTATAACTGACGATATGATGGATAGGAATGTTGCTGTAGACTTCTTGGGGGACTCTGATTCATGGAAAACAATGATGGTTTTGCCTTTTCATTCAGTGGAACTCTTCTCATTAGGATATTGAAACAATATTAATTGACTCAATACATTATAAATGAATCCAAATATATTAACTTAAATGTAGAAATCATGATAATTTTTTTGTAGAATCGTTTGATTATGGTGCACAGAATAATCCATGAATGTATGGTGATCTACTGTGATTGTCAAAGTGCAATACTCAATATGATAAAAACCATTCTATGTAGTAGTTTACATGAGAAAGTTCCTAATGAACACCTCAAATTAAAAATATTCAATTGCCTCCTCATTTTAAACATTAATTTATTTTTCCATCATGTAATCAAATATTATTCATATTTTTTAAAAACTAACACTAATTAAAACATATTTTTTAAGAACCCCTCCCTACATTGATGACCCTCATGGGATTGAAATAAATAAAGGGACATAATTTCACCAAAGTCCTAACTGTAGTATGACTCGGGGTTGTAACTAGAATCATGGGAATAAAAATATCACAAAAAAAGTAATTACACTATAGAGGAAACATGATTGGTAAATAAGATAGCTCATCCCCAAAACAACTCCGATATATATATATATATATATTACAGGAAAAAACCATTCCACATGGATGAATAAATTATATCTGTTACAATTACTAAAGTCACAAATGTAAATACCGAATTTAATTCTTAGCTGCGACACATCTACATTCCGGATCAGAGCTAGAAGGGTCCAACCCGGTCCACAAAATCGTCCTGGAAGCCAAAAAATAGTTTTATATATGTAGGGGGATCAATAATGTATACTCATTAGTGAAAATGATGTTTTTCATGCATATGTGAAAAAAATAAAAATGACCCTATGAGAAAACAAAAGAACCAAATAGAACCTAACATTTCTATTAAGAATCCCAACATCACCAAGTTATGCTCACTAAATGACACAATTCAATTAATGTAATATAATGAATGTTGATGATGGGGAACCCTACACCACATCCCTTTGGTTAAATACTCTTACATTATGGAAAATGTAATCATGCTCCCACCACTTCTGAATATACCAATGTCACATCCCACCGTCACACCCTTTGTCCTCACAACACATCCTTCCATCACACAAATGTGAAACAAACCACATCACATCTATCCCACAATCATATGGGCAACAAACATCATTACTACCCCCCCCATAGACACCTAGTCCACAAACCACATCATATTCCTTCCACAGATAGTTGGGAAACAAACCACATCCCATCCTGAAGAAACTTGGGAAAGAAAAACACTTTTATTACTATAGAAACCTGAGAAAGAATAAAACATATCATCCTGAATACACTTTGTAAAGAACAATACATCTCATATTGAAGACACCTGAGAAATCACAACTCACCTGTACAGAGCTGGTCCTCAAAAACCACAAAATTTTTGAGGAATTTTGGTTTATCAGAACATAGATTAGGGGGAAGGGAAGAGTAAGTGGTCAACCATCCATCAACCCTCTGTGATGATTTTTTAAAGATAACACCCCCTTGATGATAGGACATTTTTCAATGTAGTTCTCAAATATAGTGGGGTGCATATTGAAATCTCAAGGAAACAATACATGTATATAAATATATGATACCAAACACAGTATAATATCATATGGATTCTCAAACAAACCACCAAATCACAATACTTCCTTCTTTTCTTCTACCACTAAATGAACAACAACATACAAAAATCCACAAACCCCATTAAAATTCCTAGCTGATTTAATTAACAAATTCTATCATGTTATCCAAACCAACACAGCCACTCTAGGATTTATTAATCATACATTCATTTATTCTATCATTACCCAAGAAACTGCTAATAACCATAGACAATAGGCAACAATGTTAATTGATGGTGAAGAGACTAAATATACCAAATGGGATTCACATTTTATATGAATTTATAACCCATTCATGATATATCATATATCAATATATAGATACATTGTGATGGTTTCTACATATTACTAATAAAGAAACTATGGGAAATTACCCATAACACTATCAACTATGTCCTTCTTCCTCATCATACTCAAGTCATGTAACAATAGAACCAAACACCAAATCACAATCATATTAAATAACCCATTGTTGCTAAACTTTTTTCACATCCTGGATGAAAAACGCATCTCTTCCATTCCACAAGCAATCAATTTATCCTCCTGAGATTACATTACACCACCGTAGAAATCCCACAACACACAACACGACTCAATAAATAACTAGACATTAAAAAAATAAACAAACACACATCAAATCACCCCATGTACCGAGTAAAAAAATTCTCAATTTAAAACGCATCTATTATATAATTCCACTTGCTTATTCACCAGTTATCATAGAACTGTATTATCCCTGGGCATCAATTATTTAGTTGCATATACATGATTAAACAATTTTTAATTTTAGGTGATACCAACAAATTTTGATCAAGGAACAACAAAAAAAAACGTACCCATTGCAATAAAATGAAGCAACGTATAGACTTTTTATAAGGTAGATAACATTTATAATCGGAATATAATAGTAATAATATAAAAATTGCAAGGGCATGGAAAAAGAATCTTTCTACCCCTTTGAATTTTCGTTTCACTGGCCTTTATCCTTGACTAATTTGGGAAAACCAAAATCCACAAGTAACCAAAATTGAACCACCCCCACATGAAGCAATATTGACGATAAATGAATAAAATCGTAACTAATGGGTTTTAAAAATCCACGCACAACAATAGTCCCTGCAATAGATCTTCAATCACCTCTCCTAAAACGATCATCATCCGTATGAGGATGTATCAACACCACTGCACCGAAAAAACCAAATATAATCAAATTTATAACCATACAAGAAAATCCTCCATCACATGGAAAGATTAAATGTGAAGGAAAATAGACCAAATCCAGAAGAAACAAGGAGAACAGAGTAACAACAAACAATAGATCAAAGATGGATTGTTATGGGTAAAATGAGGGAATATAGGAATTATTCCTTGTCGTGGGAATCCTCTAAATGATAAAGAGGGGTATTTGGCTAACATGGCTTCCAAGAAGGACCACTATAACAGGAAAAAAAAATTATTGAAGCATAGTATTACACAACGTGTAATACCCTTCCCAATTGTGTAATTCCTTGAGGTCTACTTATACTGAAAACCCATCACCCTTCTATTTATTTTATTCTTAGTCTCTGAAAAATTGGACATCATTAACCACTATAGAAAATTGGTAAAACCAAACTTCATTTTTGGTAATATAGTTATAGGATCTATAATTCCTGAAACAGCTTTGAGGCAACCACTACTCCTACAAAAAATCCTAGATCCTCTTCAGAACATCTCTAACAACCAAAACCCTACAATTTAATGGACTTGGAGATCATGGAAAATTACATCTGATACCTCTAAACTGATTGACTTCCCCATGAATACTAAACAATACAATATGGAAAAAGGTTATGAAGAACAACCCTGTGAGATACCACTCATGTGTCTCACAACTCCCCAAACACTACCACCAGCCAAACAAGTCAACTCAAATGAAAACAACCACATCTAACAACCTCATGAACACAACAAAAATTTATCTCTTCTCACACAACCATATTATCATTAAAACATCATGTAACCATCAAACCATGTCTAAAACTAAAACCCACTACTATTCAAGACAACTATTTACACTATTCTAAACACAGGAATCACGGAATTCCTTCATCCATGTCAAAAAACAATCCACTATGGGTAGTACAGACTCGACTTCATAAGTTTAATTGCATCATATTTAATGAACCTCTACTAGAAATATATTAACCCATCATAGTATGCCAGGAATTTATCAAATACAACCCCACACACATCTCACCTGAAGGGATAATATCTCATTTTGTAAAAAAAGGTTCATACATTTCATTTCTATAAATACATAACTAGGTCATACTCAAAATAACAATGAGTAATAGGTTCACAATTAAGTATATCTATCACAAGTACTCTCGTTTTTTACCTCCATTCTTCTATAACATAATAACTATGAGAATGGTCCTTCTATGCAGGACCTTCTCTCGATGATCATAGATCCCTACTATCCTTTCCATGAATGTCGTGTCATCCTCGATATCCAACGCTCACCAATCAAGGGCCTAGAATTCAGTATACAAATAATGATTAAGTTGATATTCGTAGAAGATTTCATGGATTCCTTCCAATAGTGGTTGAATGGAAAACTGGAATTTCCCCTTTATAAATTCACCTAAAACCTCAAAGGGTCTATCAAAACTAAGATAAATCATACTTTCTTTTCCAAACCTCTACTACCAACATCGAGGGAAATCCATTATGAAAAAGTAGTCCCTGACCTTGATATATAAGGTAATCCTCCTATACTTTACATAAGACTTATTCTTGTATTATGAAACATTCACCTTCTCATGGACAAGATGTATTTTCTATGTCGTGCTCGACAGTACCTTGGGACTAAGAACAGTTTTCTCGCCAACCATTCTAGCACATAAGAGAAAAAAATAGTATTTTGTATAAAGAATGAAAAAAATACATAAAAATCGAAGTGTGATATCCATTATCATAAGAAAAATATAATAAGGATAGGATTCATTCCCATGTTCTGCCAATGTATAAGATTCATGATCACAACATATACTCTAACATATTGATAGTCATTTCATTCTTCTCATATGTCTGAGGGTGGAGGGCAATGCTAAGACATGACTAGCTACCAAAAGCATCTTGAAATCCCTTTGATAATGGATAGGTTAAACATGTGTCATATTCCATGAAAATGGATCTCATAACTCCATGTATCCACACCACCACATGCACATACTTTTTTCCAAGGCATCCACTATAGATTACTTCTTGATCATTAATAAGTGAGAAGATTACATCAGTCGATCCACTAATAAAAATATAGAATCATAGTATCCATATGATTTGGGTAACCCTATGGTAAAATCCATCAATATGTCACCCATATTTGACTCAGAAAATCTAACAGATTCAATAATACACCAGGAATATATTGTTTGACCTTTCCCTTATAGTAGACCAAGAATCATGCCACAAAGTAAACTACTTATTGCTTCACCAGTGTCTACCAAAATTGTATCCTCATGGCACTGTAAATCTTATAAATTTTTGGCTGTACCACTAATTCTGAGTAATATGACTCATGAATGACCCCTCAAACATTGAACTCGAAAAAAAACCTTCCATGAAATAGAATCTGATTCTAAATATCCTACATTCATCCCTTCCGAGCATCACCATGGACAACATGATCATGAACCAACTATGCCTCTAAGTCTCTGTACTAAAACTCTTCCCCATACTATATCATAGAAAACTATACTGTCATATGAAATAAAAAAACCTCGACTTCCATCCACTCTTTCATCCATGTGCAATGCTACCAACTCCTCCATCACACTCTAAGAATCCATATATTTTAGAATAACCTCTTTCTGCAACTTCTTGATTAAAGAATAGGCCATGAAATTCCCCTTTCATGAATTGTAGGATATCACAAAATCATAATATCGAAGAATTTTTTTCCACCTCCAATTCCTTCTGTTCAGATAATGCTGAAAAAATATATAAGTAGATATTTTTTGATCCCAGAAGTCCACAAAGCACTCCCCAATGAGGTGATTCTACCACCATTTCAGCAGAAACATAGCCGTTGCAAGCTACATATTATGGGTGTAATAGTTATGATTATGTGGATGTAATTTTCTAGACCCATAATAGATCATCGCGTGCTAATGCATAATGATGCATCTAAAGCCTAGATTAGAAGAATCACATAAAACCTCATCCATTACCCCATCCTCAAGAAACCAGTTAACAATTGAACTAACCGAACTCCCCTTCAGATAACCAAAAATTGTCTATAATTCCTCAATCCACATAAAATATTAGTCCATCCTAGGAAAATTGATAAATGTGGATGAAACTTGATATAATTTAGGTACACAACACTGATATTAGCCTGCAAGACTGATAAAAAATTAAACAAATGCAACATTGATGGGTGCATCACAAGAAAATACTACTTCAATGAACAAGGGTTCTACTTCCACACCATACTGAGACACGACATGCTACATAAAATTCACCTCTCATGTCTTGAACATACAAAAGGAGAAAAACCCATACAGATGGTGGCATTGAAGAACCTGTAAGATGGGCCTGTGATGCTCTGTGTGCTCCTACAATATCATCAATTAGATTATGATATCATCAATGAACGTGATGATGAACCAATCTAGTAACTCATGGAACATTGAGTTCATAATCCCTATAAATTAAGCTAGTACATTCCTAACATCAATTGTCATCATCGAAAACTTAATGTACCCATTCCAAATTCTGGAAAATGTATTTGGGATATCTCCCTCCTTCATCTGTAATTGGTGTTATTAAGTCCGAGGATTTTTATTTTGAGGAAAATTCCCCTCTCAACTAGTTGAAATGTTCATATATCCTCATAAGAGAACAAATGTTCATAATTATAACCTTCTTGGACCTCTATTAGTCTATACGTATCCATAAACAGACAAATGTATTCATAAAGAAAAACACTAGAGCACCCCATAATTACATATTTTCAAGATAAAATCCTTATTCATCTTAACATCTATCTAAATACTATGCTATCATAGAACATAAGGTGACATCAGATATGCTTCCATAAAAATTGGAGAATAACTGGGATATAAGTATATCTTGAACTCAACATCTCATTGAGGTGGTAGTATCCGAACATCCCTTGTGAAAATATATATGAACTCCCTAATGACACTATGATCTTCCATAATCCCGACATCTTTGGATTCCATTATCATATCATCCAATAAGGATAGAGGGGTACACATATACCGACTGGCCAACTGAAAACCTCGATCCCTTACAAAAACCACATGCTAGACATCTATATCTGAAAAACCGAATCTATTACATAAATACTCAATAACGACATAGACAAAAAACAAGTATTTGATGATGAGAAATAAATCATATGGATACATCGATATAAATCAAATATCCCCACATGACAGATGTTATACAATCATAATTCTAAATCATTGTCACACATTAAACAAACTAGTCTGGCCTGCAACTAGAGTACTCAATACTAGGGCATTAGAACTATATCCACTAATTTTACCATAGCATGGGATTGTGTGGTAGAAAAAATGAGTGTGAATCTCTTAAATCAAATAATCCAAAAACATGGGTACTAAAAAATTGATCATATCTATGAAGAAATATAGCCCTACTAGAACTCTTGCCTCTGTTGTATGCCATTGACCATGCCCAGCTCCACTACATCTCTACTGATAAGGAATTCCTTGAACATGATTGGGTCAGGGCCCCTAAACACATGTACCATCCTAAGATAGGCCACTACATGCCCTATCTCTCTTCAGTAGAGAAAACTCCTTCTTCCCTTGATGCTGAAATGGTCTCATAGGAAACTATTGGTGTATATATCATTGAACTTTCCCACCTCCAACATACTGAGATTAAAAAACAATTGTAAATTATTTTTTAAGAAGGCTAAAGACTCTATATATGAAAAAAAAAATCATCCCCAAGACCACTTGAATAGCATGGGAAATAGTGTCCCCAAAATTCGGAAACAAAGCTGCTGAGGTCGACTCCCTGCTGATCGAAACATAGATGGTCATAGTGCCTAAGACCTGAAGCTGGAAACCCATAATCCAAATGAACTTCATTGGATCACTTGTCATTGTTAACCTCCTCATGATTGCATCCAATCGATCACCTCTACCTTCTCCTTAAACACCTTTATATGTCTACAATGTGAATGGAGTCACTACATACTAGATTGATAGATGTAGCACCACCTAAATACTTCTCAAACAAGACTCCTCATCCAGAAATATTTCTGGTGAGAAACAAACTGGGTCCTTAAACATGATCCCATTCTCCCGCACTGAAATAATCCCCTTCTGAAGGGATAGTAAAACCTACCTCATGTCAAAGTTCACGGTCTATGAAAGGTACTTTATATGGAATTCCTTCTCAAATTTGACCCACACAATTTTTTCATCCTTCCTCCCCAGATAAAGCATCCATGACTAACACACACCTCCCCACATATAGAAGATAGCCAAAGGATCCCGTCACATTATCATGGCCATTATCAAAAAGAAGGAAATCCCAATCTACTGGAGACATCATTCCATCTTTATGTCTGAAACACTACCTCATAATTTCCCAAATCGTTCCCTAGGAAAGAAGTAAACATCATCTACCACTGTTCATCCTTCTCAACAAGATCTACTATCCATTGATCAACCGGTTTAGCTTGATGATAATAATTTTCTGGATGCAACGAAGACAATGACTAGGAGCCATAACAGGAAAATAAACGTAGTGTCTCTAAGCCTGGGTAGTATGGGATTTTAGTTTAACATTTATATGAACACATTTAATATTTTTTATTTCTTCAATACATCCCAAAACAACACACATCAAACTAGAACATGTGTAATTATGATGTATGATCTATTCTATTTGTCTTTAAACTAAAAACGATGTTACCTCACATGGTGGTTATGTAGATTCAAAGTCATTTCATTGGGACACGGGGGGCCCTAAAACCCCATATCATAGCCATTCCTCCCTAGACTATGTCACGCTTCAAGATCACCATACATTGTTTCCCTACCAACAGATGCACTCATCACTCTTCATAACCCCAAACTTCATCATATCTCTCAACCATCATCTATGATACCATTATGTAACGACCCCCTCTATATATAGATTCCCCTCTAAAGCTGGCAATGACGAATGAAAGATATTGACCCCTCGAGTCCCACCTCTAGTAGGGTCAGATTGGAAACTAAAACCAATGTTATATAAATCTAACAAAATGGTAGGTATTACTATTTATAGGAAACAATATCAAGAGATAAGATGGTTCATCAACTAAAAAACTCTAATATATATATATATATACATGATAAAACAAATGAATAGTTATCAAGCATATATAAATTATAACTATCAAAAGATTAATACTCTCCAAATTAATTTCAATAAGTAAATCTATGCATCGACATAGAAATAGTAATTATTTGAGTTAGTTGGGTCCAACGCGGTCTGTGAAATCCTCCAGGAACCCTGAAAACAACTGTATAAACATGGGTTGGGAATACATGTATTCTTATTTAGAAAATTAGAGTTTCTCTTGAACAAGTGAAAAAAGAATACTAATGCCCCTATGAGAAAGAAACATAACCAAAAAACACCTTCAATGTATATAAATAATCCCTACCTCAACAAGGAACACAAAACAAATAATCAATGTGTAGTAATGTAATAAAATGCACATTTATGATATTGTAACACGCGCCACATCCCACTAATTAGCCACTCTTGACTATTTAGAAACATCCTTACGCTCCCCCAACTTCTAATAGTACCACATAACATTTGACCCACACACACTTGGGCCTCACAAAACATCCCTCCCATACACACCTAGGTCATAAAAACCATCACATCTTACCCAAATACACATGGACCACAAACCACATCATGTGCCGCCCATAGATGCCTCTACTGTAAACCAAATTATATTTTTACCATAGATACCTGGTTCAAAAACCATATCATATCCTGGTCGCAAACACAGGGGCCATAAACCAAACCCATCTCCAAGACTCATGGGAGTGAACAACACATATAATCCCAAAGACACCTAGGAAATCTCAACAAAACTCATCCCGAAGACACCATGCAGTGGAAGACACATCTCATCCATAAAAAATAGGGTAAATAACGACACTCCCGCACACATGTGGGCCTCACAAAAAACAACTCGCCTAATGAATCATGTGATATCAACATTGAGAAGAGGGTGTAGGGAAGAGTGGGTGGACATCCTTCCATCCACCCACAAGGTTGTATGGTAAAGGAACCCTCCCCCGTGATGATGGGGGTGTTTGGAAAATAGTGGTAAACTAGGATGGGTTACATATAAAAATCATATGGAAATAATAAGATTATATAAATATATGATACAAATCTCTCACACCAATCCTATGGCTCCTCAGTCAAATCTCCAATTCACAACATTTCCAACATTGCAAGTACCTCTAAATGCACTACACCAAACAAAAAGCCACAAAACTCATTCACATTCCGAAAAAAATATTATTATAAAATTTCTTATTATTATACAAACAACCAAATGCATTCTAGGATTTATTACTTAAGCATTCATTCCTTCCATCACTACCTGCGTAACTGATAAGAACAACACACGAAAAAAAATTCTCAGAAGGTGAAGACCCCTAATAAAATAATTTGGATTCACTTTTCCTCAATGTTTAACACCCTCTCATGATATATCATATATAGATCTCAAGATACGCGATGAAGAATTATTCATGTTACTCATAAAAAAATATGGGTGAATTACCCATACCACTAACAATTATCCTCTTTAAATACCATCACGCACATGTCATATACTAATATAAAAAATCCCAAACTCACAACCCCAATAAATAACACATTACAAAACAACAAATTTTGAAGCCCCACTGCAAATAACACACCATCCATTCCACAATAAATCAATATCTCAACATAATATTCCATTACAGCAGCCAAGCCATCCCATAACACAAAACAAGGATCACTACTAAAATAAAACAAATACCAGGGAAGAAATACACATCACATCACCCCATGTACCAAGAGAAACAATTCATTATTTTAAAGGGCACCCCATATTTAATTCCTCTTGTATAATTCATTGGTTATCACTCTACTTTATTATCATGGGGCATATAGTAATTATATGAATATATATGATTAACCAATTTCAATTTATTTGTGATACCAAACAATCTTGATCAAGATACAAACATGACACATGTACCCAACATAATAAATTCCACCAACGAACACAATTTTCATGGGGGTTCTATATAATCACAATATAGTTATCAAAAAATTAGAATATTAGGGGAATGGGAAAAAATTCATCTACCCCATTCAATTTTTTAACCTATTCATGTATTTGATTGATCAAGTACAAAAAAATATAAGTAATGAAGAGTTAAATGCACATGAATGATAAAAATTAGACAGAAAAAAATGGAAATCACACTTTTTAAGGGTGTCAACATTCCTCTCACAACAATGTTCCAGGAAACGGATCTATTATAACCCCTGACACAATATATACATCCATCTAAGGATGATGAGGAACCAATTCACAGACAATAACTGATGAGAATCACAATTACAACAATGGATGTTCATCCTCCATCACATGGAAAGATGAACGAGAGGGGAAAGAGACCAAACTACATGAAATTTCAAGAACTGAGGAATAATAAACCTTTGATCCATGATGGATCACTACAGATCAATAGATAAAATCATATATTCAATCCTTGGTATAGAAATCCTAAAAAATGAAGAGGTGTAGCTGGGTTTCCTAGTGTTGATGAAGGGTCACTATAGCCATGGGGTTTGACAACATGAGTGGATGAAAAAAAACATAAACATTATAGTTGTAACGACCTGACCCAAGTTACCTAGAGTCGGTGCGTTATAACATAACTTTGTCCTGATCACAAGGGATCAAATCCGGATATACCGATCATTTTAGTATCATTGGAAGTACTAGATACATTCAGAAGTTTTACACTACATTATAAAATGAAAAACAAAGAAATTTGTCTCTATTGACCACATTCATATCCCTTAGACTATCCCTTCAAGTTGGTGATAATATACTTCTTCGCATCCATGAAAAATGAAAACATAGATAGGGGTGAGCTCAGATGCTCAGTAAGACTAACAATATAGATGAGGAATTTATAAATAATCATAAACATTTATGTAAATGTATAAGACTAAAATAAAATCCATTTAAACATAAACATATGCATAAATGGCCAATATAAATCATATAATTCCATTTACCTAATCACATGGATATTATACTAGTCGAATAATCACATTCAATTTCTATAGTCAATTTCATAATGTTGGAATGCATAATACCAGACATCATAACGACATAGTCAAGGCCTCGTGCAGAGACTAAAAATAAGATTTTGTTAAGGAATTATTCCAAGACACTTGTTTATCTCATTAGACCTACTGATACATAGAGGAGATATAATGAGCCCCACCCATCACAAACCATGTCCAATTAATTCCTCATATGAAAAGGATTAAACATAACATAATAATTTGTACTAAAACTAGAATAAAAAATGTTAATACACCATCCATAAACCGTGAATGGTGTAAAAATAACACAACCAAATTAAAACATAACACAAAACATTAGATATAATATGGATGTTTTGTATCATAATAAATCAACATCAAATAAGTTTTAAATCCATAAAAGGATGTTGTCATTGATGAAATCAAATGTTTTTAGAGAAATATCACTTTCTATTTTTAAATCATTTAGAAGTCATGTACTTATAAAATAAAACATTTATTCAGGAAATATTTTTATAATTTTTTTAGGGAAGCTTCAAAGATGTTATAATGGCGTAATATAGTTGGACCCACCATATAAGTTAAAAAACATTCTTTCCTTAATTTTTTCAAAAAGGTCATAAATGACATTGTTTGGAAAATGAATGAAAGATTACTCTATAAAAATTTTATAAAAAGTCAAACATGGGTATTAATTACTTTAAACCCTAGTATATAATATTGTAAAAATGTTTTGAAAAATATTTTTAAGAAACTACGATGTGGATGATAAAGAGGTCCCGGAATATACTCATGTATAAACAACCTAAGATAATGAAGAGATTGTAGAATTAACCCTTACCTTGTACTTTTCCATTGTGAATGGTATTTAAAACTCATGTATAATAGTTAAAACATAGTTATTAAATTTTACAAATACTCTAAACATAAATATGATATCATTTATTATACTGTGATATTGCTTTGTTAATAATATTTCAGTAGTATCCCCATTTCAAGTGTTAACTGATTCATATTCCGTTATATGATTGGTTACGTAAGCCATATTTTTTATAGATAAGATGTATTTGATTTATATACATAGTGTTATTATCTTCATAAACATTATTTTAAATCATAAAATGAAAATTATTCTTGAATGATTATGATGGTGAATGAATCTCATGACGTTCATGGAAACGGTAATCTGTACGTAAGCACGAGCGATAATATTGACATATTGATGCTGAAATGATATGTAATTTGATGGTATATCATATATATATATAATAATTAACATGTTATATTTATTATTTACATTATTTCTCATCATTATTATTCCCATCCAAATAATGAAGTGTTTGAATAACAAACTACACCACAACGTGGAGACGGTAAGTTGTACGCACTCACATATGGTGACTTCGCCATTTATAGGATAGATAGAATAATGAATATGGTTGTATCATATTTATAATAATATCACAGAATTTAAAAGTTACTGGAGTTATTATTTGGAATGTAAACAACAATTTAAGAGGAAGTGGAAAAGAAAAAAACATGAAAGAGGGTGGAGAAATTATTACCTCTTCTTCAGGTGTTTTTGTTTGAGTCGATCAAAAGGCCTACAATGGTTGGACTTATGAACAATGTAACGAATCTAGTTTTATGTAAGGGATGTTGGGAGGGTATTTTGGTAGTGGTAGGCCAAGCCAAATGGCTTTGGAGGAGTGAAATTAAGAGAAGGGGAAGTACCTTTTATAAGGGAGGTGAGGAACCCTTTATGAAAAGCTTGAAATATTATTTTATAATAAAACCATTTTCTTTTTATAAGGGCTCAAATAACATTTATTTCAAGGAAAAGGTATGGACGGGTCTTAAAAATATCAACCAATAAGGTTTAGATAGGTTTAGGTCACCATATTAACCAAATCATTAGGATTTATCTCTTAGTCAAATTGTTTGACAGTAACCATGTCTCATGGTATTTTTATATTATATGGTTTATAAACATACAATAAACTACCAAGAGGACCCCAAGTGGTTCATTATTTATATATATAACCTTAAATATGTCCTTGGGAAAAACCATAGATTTTTAGGAATATTATATCAATTAATAATATAGAATTTGTTATAAAAACTCAATTTTTTCAATTTTGACACTATTTAGTATTTCATTTTTTGGAATGCCATAAAAACATTATAACTTCACATAAAAATTTATTTAAATAACCCTAACATATCATATTAACCTATAAAAAACATTTGTATTCAAAATAATTCTCAATTTACATTGATGTGGATATTTTAAATATCAATTATTATAATATTTCATTAATAAGGTAATTACTGCATCATCATTGGGTCATGAATAAATTAAATTATTTAATGTATAAAAATTATAAATAAAATAAAATTATCTAAGAAATATTTTTAGCTTTATAATTAATATTTATAGTTGAATGTATATTCTGTGTAGCCATATATTAAAATTGTTTAGTTATTAAACATTGAATTTATAACTTTTAACTTTTCTTTAAATTAAATAATAATAAATGTACAAATTAATGCAACTGGACCAAAATGATCAGAATTTATTCGTAAGGTTTTTTTGGTCTAATTGAACTTATTCAATAGAATTAGGTCATGTTTTAGGGTACTTATAATATCTTTTTTACCATTAATTACCCTAATTACTTTTAAGCGTGGTAAATAAAAGTCAAAAGTTACTATTCACCAGAAGTTTTTTTCATCTTATTGAACCACACATTACATACAGATATTAATCGTGTTAAATTCAACTCACAGAAGCAGTAAAATTATGTTTTATGCAAATTTTCAAATGCTCCAAGAAGGTGGGTAAAAGAGAGTAAAAATTTCCATAAAATTTATATATATCTAAACATATTATAAAATGAATACAATGAATTAAATTGAACTTAAATTGGTATTATGTATCTCGTTTGACCTAAAATAAAATATATTAAAATAAATAATTATTCAAATTAAAATTCGGTTTTAAACAATAAGGTAGTGCTTTTAACTATTCATAAAAAATTTAATGTTTTCAGAAAAATTCCAAAAATTCATACTAAGCTGATTTTGATATTCCAAATACAAAAATTAATTCTATTTTGAAAAATAAAATTAATAAAATATCAAAAAAGTGGGTATTAATATTCAGAACAGTTAGTTTGATTGGTCGTGGTGTGTTAGAACCCCATGAGGCGTACAATGCAAGATACTACATTATTAAAAGGGAAATATACCATGGAAGATTTGGGTGTTACATTCTCCTCTCCTTAAAATCATTTCACCCTAGAAATTTCTAGAATATTACTTCATAAAATGATTTGGGTCATTATTCTTCATATGTTTCTCTGGTTCCCATTTTGCCTCTTCCATCTTATGGTTTCTCCGCAGAAATTTTTCCAGTCGAGTCGTCTGGTTTCTCAGCACTTGTTCTCTGCTATCGAGAATTTTGACAGGCTCTTCACAATAAGACATATCAGGTTCTAGTTCAATTTTCTCATAGGTGAGTACATGGGATGGCTCAGGCATGATTTTTCTCAACATTGATATCTGGAACACATCATGAACATTGGAGAGACTTGGGGGCATTTCCAAACGATAAGCTACAAATCCAATTCGTTCTAGAATGACGAAAGGTCTGATGTACCTGGGACTCAGTTTATCCTTCTCACCAAATCTTATAACACACTTGCATGGATATAGCTTCAAGAAAACACGATCTCTTACATGAAATTAAAATCCTTCCTTCGATTATCAGCACAACTCTTTTTCCAACTTCGGGATGATTTGATGTGGGTTTGGATAATCTTCATGTTTTCCCTTGTTTCCTCAACATGTTCTGGGCCTACAAGTTTTCTTTCACTAACATCATCCCAAAAAGTTGGTGAGCGGCATCACTTTCCATATAACGCTTCATATGGTTCCATTTGAATACTTTAATAGAATCTATTTTAATAGGAAGATTCTACCAGAAGTAAAAATTGATCCCACATACCATGAATGTCATGTGAGAAATATCTCATCATGTCTTCTAGGTTTGAATTTTCCTTTCTGATTGTCCATCGGTTTGAGGATGGTAGGCAGTTCTCAAACAATTTTCAGTATCCAGGGCCTTCTGATGACATTTCCAGAATCTTGAAGTAAAAAGGGGATCATGATAAAAAACTGATAGGGGTACTCCATAAAGTCTCATCACATCATTAATATATAGTCTTGCTAGACGTTCAAGTGGTAAATATTCTCTTATAGCAATAAAATGTTTTGAATTAGTAATAAAATCACCAATGACCCATATTTTATCACATCTTCTAGTAGTATTTTGTAGTTCCATGACAAATTCTATCATAATGTCATTCAATTTCCTCTCAGGTATGTGAAGAAGTTTCATGAAACCTCTAGGAAGATGTCGTCCAGCATTCAGTTGTATAAAAACCATACATCCTGACACATAATCAAAAATATTTCTCTTCATGTTGTCCAACCAAAAATGTTACATCCCACATCTATACATATTTTTGATTCTTGGGTCTATAGAAGAATTGGAGCTATGAGAATCATCCAACAATTCCCTTTTTAGATCAGGTATATTAGGAACTCAAAAACTCTTCCCAAATGTCAAAATTCCATCTTCATATACGATGTCACTCAATATCTTATCATTCACAGATTTAATCTTCTTTTGAAATTCCTCATCATCATTGTGGGAACATTTTATCCTTTATACTAAAGATGGTTTGGAAACCAGTTGAAAAAGTATTGATGTTTCAACTTCCATTGTTATTCCCTTGTCCATCTTTACTAGATCCAGGAAAATAGGATCCCTTTAATCCATCATTTTGTTCAAAACTCCATGATCCTTTCTACTCAAAGAATCTACCACCTTATTTGCCTTCCCCAGGTGGTTGTGTATAGTGCAATCATAATTCTTGAGTAGTTCAAGCCATCATATTTTCCTTTTGTTGAGTGCCTTATGAGAGAAAATATACTTCAATCTCATGTGATCAGTATAAATCTCATTTTTTTCCATAGAGGTAGTGTCTCCATATATTTAGAGAAACAATTACAGCTATTAACTCAATATCATGAATATGATAGTTTTTCTCATTAATTTCTAGTTTTGGTGATGCATATGCAATAACTCTATCATTCTGTATAAGGACACAACCAGGTCCTTTCTATGAAGAATCCCTATAAATAACAAATACATCATTCTCTGATGGTAGAGAAAAAATATGAGAATTGACAAATAATCTATTTAGTTCTTCCAAAAATTATTCACACTCTTTTGTCCAAAAAAATTTAACCCCTTTATATGCGATCTTGGTTAATGAGTTAGAAAACCAGGAAAAATTCTGGATGAAACGTCGATAATAATCGGCAAAACCAATAAAACTGTGTACCTTAGTTATACTAATCGGTGCTGGCCATTCTTGGATTGCGTTGGTCTTTGAAGGATCAACATTGATTTCATCCTTAAAGACAATATGTCTAAGAAATGAAATATCTTGAAGCAATAATTCACACTTTCTAAACTTCCCATATAATTCAATTCTTCTGAGTGTTTTCAGAGTAGTGCACAAGTGAATTTCATGATATTCATATATTTTTGAGTATACCAAGATATAATCAATAAATACCACTATGATGTCATCAATATATTCCTTGAAAATACTATTCATTAGATCCATGTAGACAGTGGGTGCATTAGTCAATCCAAAGGTATTACTGTAAACTCATTATGCTCGTAACTGGTTCGAAATATTGTTTTTGAAATGTCTTCCTTCTTCACACAAAATTGATGATATCCATATCGAAGGTAAATCTTTGAAAAATATTGATCTAAATGAAGTATTTCAATAAAATCATCAATGCGAGGTTGGGGATACTTGTTTATTATTGTTATAGCATTGAACTCTCTGTAGTCAATGCACCACCTCATAAATCTGTTTTTCGTCTTCACAATAAGGACAGGGGGTCCCCGTGGAGAAATACATGGAAGAATAAATCCCTTTATTACTCAATACCTCTAGTTATTTCTTTAGTTCCACGAATTCCACAATGGAAATTCTATAAGGGGTCTTCGATATGGGACTTGAACCAGAAATTAAATCAATAGAAAACTCAATTTTTCGTTCTGGAGGATTTCCAGGTAAATCCTCTGGAAACACATCAACATATTCTTGCACAATAAGTACGTCCTCTATTCAAAAATTATTTTCCACACCCATAGTTATTTCATTCTCCTCTTCCCCAATAATGGAATTTATTACATCTATTGTGTTTGGATCTAGATAAGAATCAGGTTGTGACGTTTCTTCTCTAAAGATAAGGTATGCCATATCATCATCGAAAATTTTAAACTCCTTTTTCTTAAAATTTTTTTAGCATCATGGTCTAAAAGCCTATCCATTCCATGGATTTTATCAAATTCAATCACGGGTATGATGATGAGATCATCAGATAACGAAAATGTATATGCCTTAATGAGAACTAATTCACAAAACAATATTGCGATGATACTTTCCATAAGTCTTTGGACTAACAACTCCCTTGTTAATTCAAATTGAAAATATCAAATTTTCTTAGCAATCTGGGAAGATATAAAACAATTCAATGATCAATAATCAAATAAATAATTGGATAATCTTGAGGAAACCATTAAATTAGCTGCCACCACATTTTTCAGATCTCCAACCTCAGCGGTAGTGATCGCATAGGGATGGTCTTGATCCCTTCGACTTTTCTGAGGTATTTTCCCATGGTGCTTAAGACATTCATTTCCATAATTCCCTTTATCTCTACAATTGTATCATTCAACATTGATAGACTTTTTCTTCCCCCTACAATCACAAGCTTGGTGGCCCTTTTCACCACACTTGTAACAGACTCTAATTCTCTTCAGGCATGTACCAGGGTGTTTCATCCCACATTTACCGCTGGATAGATATTAAAATTTTCACTTCTTCACCTTATTTATATTTATAGATTTTTCAGTAGATCTATTCTTCTATTTATTTTCATTAAATTCATAGGACTTAGAGAATTCTTTTTCTGTCTTGATTGCGCATGAGACAATATCTTCATATGATGAGAAGGATTGTGGGAAAAATGCTTGACAGATAAATGGTATTAACCCATCCACAAATCTATCAGTTTTAATACTTGGGTTTTATATATAATCTATTGCATTATTAGCTAACTATATAATGTTAGCCTCATACTTTGCGACATTCTAATCCTCCTTTTTCCTCACACTCAGAAATTTCCTTTCCATATCTTCTCGATGGTCACGAGGAAAGTATTTTTCTAATAAAATATCTTTAAACTCCCACAATTCCATGTTCGATACTTCATGATCTTATTTTGTGTTTTGGATTAATTACAACCATTGATATGCATATCCCGTGAGGCGATAAACTGCCAAGGCAACTTTTTCCTGTCCGCTACTTCCCAAAGCATGAAATATTTTCTCTTAGGAATTTGTCCATCGCTCAGCTATTGAAAGAATTGTATATCCATTGAATGTTGGTAGTTTTTTCCTCATGAAGTAGTCTAACATTGATCCTCTTTATTGTGGATCAAGGTGCTTTATACGAGTACAGATATTATCCCTAACCTGAGTGAGTTGTCCTAGTATGGTGAAAAGTTGATCAGCACCGGTTGCATCACCATCTCCACTATAATTAAATTGAGTAGGAGGTAAATCCCTACATGGATTATTTGGGTTGATAGAGTTTCCCTTCCTTCCACAATGTTCCATTTCTAAACAACGGAATATAGTAGAATAGTTTATGAATCACATTACATAATTATAAACTGTTAAAACACTTAACATAAATTGAGTAGTTTATGGATATAATTCATAATTATAAAAATGTTTTCATTTTGGAGGTATATACAAAAAAATTCTTCACAATTGTTTGTATATAAAATGTAAATTATCTTAAGAATATCCCCTGAGAGTGTGGTCACCATGAGTGAAAAAAGGCCTATTATCATGCAGTAGTTCCCATTCAAGTTTAGCTCAAAGCAGTGTTTTCAGGTTTTACCCCAACGTACATCTATTCCAGATCCAACTCTACCTGCTTGTATCCATACATGGATATATTTCTTGGAAAACTCAAAAAATCTCTAAATTAACAATATTCTAAGTAGTTCTTCTATACTAATCCTCAATTTCTATCTTAGGGTAATGTTCTCCAATCAGAGTGTTTCTAAATATAGATTCCATGACTTCTACTAAACATCCTATGATACCAATCATAATGACCCAACCCAATTTACGCAGAGTCAGTGCATTATTACATAACATTGGCATGATCACGAGGGATCAAATCCTGAATGACCAATCAGTTTAGTATTCTTGGAAGTAATAGATACATTAATAAATTTTACAATACATTATAAAATGAAACACCATGACAACATTGTCTCCTTTGATAACATTCATATCCCTTATACTATCCTTACAGTTATGTAATAATATAATTCATCACAACATGGGAAAAATAAAACATAGAAAGGGGTGTGCTCAGATGCTCTATAAGGATAAAAATATTGTAGAAACATTCATAAATAAGAATAAAAGTTTAAGGAAGTGTATTAGACTAAAACCTAAGACTTTTAATC
Organism: Viscum album; assembly: GCA_963277665.1. Lineage (NCBI taxonomy): Eukaryota > Viridiplantae > Streptophyta > Magnoliopsida > Santalales > Viscaceae > Viscum > Viscum album. The sequence continues at coordinate 1,795,053,320 of OY728163.1, read as the reverse complement.
ATAAACATATGTATAATATGGCCAATATAAATGTAATAATTTCATTTAATTAATCACATGAATATTCTACTAGTCGAATAATAACATGAAATATAAATACCCAATTTCATAATAATGGAATGCATTAAGGGTGACATCATAACCACATAGCCAAGGCCTTGTGCCAACACTACAAATAATATTTTTTCAAGTCATTGTGCCAAGACACTATTTTGTCTCAAGAAACCTACCAATGCACCGAGGAGCTATAGTGGGCTCTAATCGTCACTTACTATTTCCAATGCATTCCTCGTATGAAAATGTTTAAAGATAACATATATATTCATATTTAGACCATCATAAAAATGTCAATACATTACCCATAAAACATGAATGGTGTGAAAATAACACATCCACAATCAAACATATTACAAAACCATCAATACAATATGGATGTTTTGTATCATAAAAAATTAATTTCAAACAAGTTCAAAATCCATCAAAGGATGTTGACATAGATGAAATCTAAACTTTTTGAGAGAAATATATCTTTCTATTTTGAAATCATTTATAATTAATGAAATTATAAAATAAAACATTTATTTTGAAAATATTCTTATAATATTGTAAGGGAAGCATTGAAGATGTTATATCTGCAGAAAATAGATGCACCCGCTATATATGTTAAAAAACATTTCATCCTTAATTTTGTTGAAAAGGTTTTAAAGGACCCTATTTGGAAAACGAAAGAATGATTCCTTTATAAACATTTTATAAAAATTCAGACAAGGGTATAAATTACTATAACCAATAGTCTATGAAATAGTAAAAATGTTTTGAAATATAATTTTAAGAAACACTGATTTGAATGATAAAGATGTCCCAATAGATACTCACGTATAAACAACCTCATATAATGAAGAGATTGTAGAATAAACCATTACCTTGTAATTTTACTTAAGCAATGGTATGTTAACCACCTGTATAATAGTTAATTTTTTTTAAATTATACAAGAACTATATACATAAATATGATATCATATATAATACTCTAATATTGATTTGTTAATAATATTTTAGTAGTATCACTGTTTCAAGTGTTAAATGATTAGTTTTCATTTATATGTTGGCTATGTAATCCTTGTTTTTATGGATAGTATGTATTTGGTTCTTATAAATAATTATATTATGTTTATAAAAATAATATTTAATCATAAAATTAATATTATTCTTGAATGATTATGATGGTGAATGAGTCTCATCGCGTTCATGGAGATGGTAATTTGTACATATTCATGAGCAACAATATCATTATATTGATGGTAAAATAATATTTAATTGGATGGTATAACATATATATAGAATCATTAACATTTTTTATTTATTATTTACATTAGTTATACTCATTATTATACCAATCCAAAAAGGGAAGTGATTGAATAACAAACAACACCAAAACATGGAGACAGGAAGCCGTACGTACGCAGGTATGGTGACTTTGTCATATATAGGATGGATAGAATAACACATATGTTTGTACCATATTTATAATAATTTAACATTATATAGATGGTATAAGAGGTATTATTTTTCTATGGAAACAAAAATGACTGAGGAAGTGGAAGAAGAATAGAACATGAAAGAGGGTGTGAAAATATTACCTCTTCTTCGGTTGTTTCATTTTGAGATGATCAAAAGGGATCCATAGGTCGGAATTATTATCAATGTAAGGACTCTAGGTTTATTTGAGGGATGTTTGGGGGATATATGGGTAGGTTTTGGTCGTGCCGAATGGCTTTGGATGTGTGAAATTAGGAGAAGAGTAAGTACCCTTTTATAAGAAATGTGATGGTCACTTTAGGAAAAGTTTGAAATATTATTTTATAATAAAATAATTATTTGTTTCTAATTGTTCCAAAATGATTTATTTCAAGGATATGGTAGGTAAGAGTAGAAAATATATCAACCATTATGTTTTAGATAGGTTTACGTCACCATATTAACCTTATATTTAAGATTTAACTCTTAGTTAAATAGTTTGACATTTACCTTGTCTTTTTGTACTTTTATATAATGTGGTCAATTAACATACTATAAATATACAGTTGAACCACAAGTGGTTCATTATATATATATATATATATTACCTTATCTAATTTATTTGGGTGAGCCTTTGATTTTTTGGAATATTAAATCAATTAAAAATATATTATTTGTTTTGAAAACTCAATTATGTCAATTTTTATAGTATTTAGTATTTGATTTTTTTGAAAGCCATATAAACATTATCACTTCGAATAAAACTTATTTAATCAATCGTAAAATGTTATATTAACCTATAAAATTAGTATAATTCATCAAAAGTCTCAATTTACCTGTATTGTGATATTTATAATATCAATTATTTTAATACTTCAGTAATAATGTTAATTCTACATCATAATTTTTTCATAAATATATTAAATTAGATAATGTCTAAATATTATAAATAAAATAAAATTATGTAGGAAATATTTTTACATTTCTATGAAATATTTATAGTGGAATTTATATTGTGTATAACCATATATTAAAAATGTTTTCGTAATTAAACATTGAATTTAACAGTTTTAAATATTTTTTAAATAAAATAATAGTAAATGTTTAAATCTAATCCATGTGTACCAAAAGGATCATATTTTATTCCTATGGGTTTTTTGGTCGAATTAATCTTATCCAGTATAATTAGGACATGTTTTTTGGAAATTATAATATCATTTTTAATTATAATTACCATATTTAATTTTTTCCGTTATAAATAAAAGTCAAAAGTTACTATTCACAAAATTATTTTCAACTTACTGAACAACATATTACACGCTGATATTTAATATGGATCTAATATTTTTGAAATTAAACTCACAGAAGTGGTAAAATTTTGTTTTATGAAAATTTTTAAATGCTTCTAAAAGGTGGGTAAAAGATGGTAAAACGTTCAATAAAATTTTATATATCAAAACTTATAATAAAATGACTCCAATTAATTACCTTTACCATATATAGGTATTATTTATATATTTTGAACTAAAATAAAATAAAATAAAGTAACTAATTATTTAAATAAAAATTCAGTTTTAAACAATAACTTTGTGTTTTTCACTATTCATCAAAAATTGAACGTTTTTAGAAAAATACAAAATATTCACCCTAAGATAATTTTGATATTCTAAATCCAAAAATTAATTCAATTTCTAAAATAAAATTGATAAAATTTCGAAAAAGTGGGTATTATTATTCTTAACGGTTTGTTTGATTGGTCGTGGTGTGTTAAAACTGAAAATTGCGTACAATGCAAACTACTACATAATTCAAAGGGAAACATACCGGGGAATCTTGGGGTGCTTAAAATAGTGGGTAATTACATGATTTTTAGTACCCTATCACGCTGAGTAATTCTGTGATATCGATATCCACAAATAAACATGTTGACTTTCAATTTATTATCTTTTTCAAACCACGAAACCTTCCACATCAAGAGCCTCCTAGAAAGGGACATGAAACCGTACTTCAAATCGTGTAATATGGTTACACGATATATAAACCATGATGAATCTTTTTTGTACCTAAAATATATTAAAAAACTCCTAGAACATCCTTAGAACATAACCAACAACCATACACTGGCCACAAAATAGACTGAGGGAACACAACCAATTACAATATTTTTGAATAATGAACTCCCCATTATTTTCTTATTATCATTTCATCTAAATATGGTTTATCACATGTGTATTTTCTCATCTAAAACACAATGAGTTTTCCTCTTAACCGTCTGTTTATCATCATCACAACATGATTATTCTTGATTTTTAATTGATCATTCGTCATATCCTCAAAGTGTTTTCTTTACACTGCATTGTAATATATATGTTATTATTACTATCCATTAATATAATTAAACCTACCCACTAATTTATATTCATGATTTCTATTAATTAAGCCTTAACACTAACATGTTGTCATGATCATCATTATGGTCTTAAATTCATTAATATATTAACAAATAATTCTCATAAGAAAGTCAATATGACCATTGAATAAAAAGATTCTATCATTTTAACATTGAATTTTATTAGTATAATGATTTAGTTAATTATATTGGTTGGGGAAAACAATATTTGTGAATAATTCAAATTCATTTTGATAATTATTTTTAAATCTAATTTTTTTTCAAAATTATACAACTACATTTTCAAAATGTGGAATTATAACATTTTTAAATTGAATTTAAGTGTTTTCAATTTGTATTAAATGTTGAATTTCAATAATAAGGTTATAATAAATTCCAATTAAATCAAATAATTTGAAATACATCATATTAAAATGTGTAACAATATTATACATCTTGAATGAATAATATATATATATATACAGAAAAAATTATTGATTGAAATCAATAAATAATTATGTGCTTTAATATTCAATATTATTTAAGTATTTATATTTCTCATTTTTTATTTTTCCGCTAACCATGTAATATTTATTAAACATATGTTTTCGATGATGCAGGGGAGACATTTTATTTTTTATACTATAAATAGTAAATTAAATTAAATCCCACAAATAATTATTTAATGAATCAAATATTTTTTTGATCAATGTATTTTTTATTCTTATAAATTTCCCATTAAATATTTAAAATTTATTTATATTTGATATGTTTATAGATTATTTAATTTAACACAACTAGTTTTCCATTAATTCGAAAAACAAATACTTTGTAAAATATTTTTTTCTTAAAAATATTTTATTTATTAGTTACATAGAGTTCTTGATTTCAAATATTAGTAGTTTTATGGAATAATTTAACAATAGTTTTCATAAAAATTAAAATATGAATCAGAAAATAACTTATATTGTATTGATTTTTGTTTCATATCCAAATATTTTGACAACTTTCATGATATAAAATATTATATTAAATTATTATTATATTAAGTGTGATTTTTTTTATTATCATGATATGAAATAATTGATATGAAAAAATGGATGTGACAAATATTTAATGTTTAAAACCCCAAAAATTATTTTTTTATGAAAATAAAATAAATGATCAATAATTTTTTTAATTTTTTTAATACTTTATTAAGAATTAAATTAAATATATATATATTTTATAATTGATTATAGAGATGGAAAAAATATAAATAAATGTTAAAGTGGTAGACTGTGAAAAAGATAAATAAAAAAGAGTAAATAGTTCATGTTGAAAAATAATATAATGAAAAAAGCATGACACTCATGATGACTGTTGGTATTTAATAATGATTGATACTAAATCACACAATGTTTACTAATGAACAACCCATTTAGATACTAATCTATTTTTAAATAACTTTAAATTAGTTTTGTTTGAAATACAATAATTGTGATGCATTTTCTAGGTTGTGAACAATTGGATTTCATTGAGATTAACAGTATAATTTATTTTAGATTATTTTACTATCATAGGAGAACCTCAATTTGAAGGGTCTGATATTTATTATATTTTATTTTAAAATTATCTTAATCCGTTGTGGATTATATTAGTACATTAAATTAATGATAACATATAATAAATAATTGAATATTTTTTTGGTTATTCAATATTTATCATTTTATTTCCATTAATTATATGTGAATAATTTTTAAAGATTGATTTAATGATTTTTTAATCTACCTTAATGATATGGATCACGAATTTATGAACTATAACTATGAGATATCTATTTCCTTTTTTATATTTAATGCCTTTTTCAAACATGATTTATATTTTTAACTGATTTATTAATAATAAGAAAAAACTAATTTAAATATTTGAGATTATATTTCATATCTAATGTTCTATAAGATAAAAATAGCAACCCACTTTTATTAAATTTTTTATACACCAATTTAATTATAAAAAACATAAAAATAATACAAAAGATAATCTAAAAATTTAATGTCCTGAGATAACTAAGACCATAAAAAACATTTATAATATAAAGCTGAAACATTTATATAATTCATTCTTCCCTAGGTTTTTTTTCTGGTTTTTTACTTCTCCATTGTACAAGTAGTAACCTGAGAATATACAAAAAACAGGGGGTGAGATAAAACCGAGTAAGAGGATTGATAATAACATGAAAAATTCTAAAATGGGGCGAGCATAAAATCATTATAATAAATATCATGAGAGGGATTAGTTGGTAAAGGCATGGAATGTGACAACGCATAAAAATAAAGCATCATGTATTAGTGGTCAACTACCACATAAAATTTTGAACAAATCTAGAATCATTTTCAAACATCATTTCACATTAACCCAGGAGATTCATTACTTTACCCAATGTATTGGGTATGTATATAAAGTCGGGTGCAACCATCACATTCAAACATTCATATTGCTCTATATAATTCTTGATGCACCCATCACATCATATCATTTTCATTATCATGCATACAACATAGAAAATATATAAATAATGAACATAAGTTACACATTTAATGTAACTAATTTCATCTAATAAGAACACATTCATAAACTTTGGGTTCCCAAAAGAACGAGGGAAAAAATACATCAAACAAGAACAATCATCCTTGACTGAGAATTAAAAGGTGTATTTTAAAAAAAAAATGGAAAACATTGTGTTTAACAAAAAAATCTAGTGGAAACATGTATTTCCTAGAAACATTAATATAATGATGGAAAAATGAATTTTCAGGATTAAAAAACTTGAAAACTGGAGTGAAAGTGGGAGAACCCAATGAAAGAAAGTTGGGTTCATGAATTTCCCCTTACCTTATATCTAAATTTTTTCTTCGCATTAATATCATGTATATTGTCATTATAATTATTCATTAAAAATTAAAAAACCTTTTATAACTGAAAATAGTTCATTATGGTTTCATTATGTTCATTTTTGGTCCTTTGGTGAGTTATTGAGTTTAAATACATTGTTTGAAAATGTTCTTTTTCTTTGTTATCATGAGATGGTCACTTGAAAACATGAATGGAAGTTCATGTAGAACATTGATAGACACACAAAACTACTATTACATGTTATTAATGATCTTAAAAGTGTTTAAATGATCATGTATTGTATTATTTTATATTCCATGTGGATGAATGATTAGTTAAAATTTAATAACGATTGTTTTAGGATAATTTTGGTGGTTTTTCAGATCACAAAAACTTATTTTGTTCTATCAATTCATATTATGAATAGAAGTATATTCCAGAACATAAAAGGGGTTAAAAAATAAAAAAACAAAATATTCAGCCACATAATGGTTTCATTGATATCCTTGAAGGAGTTTAAAGAAAATGGATGTGCATCTCCCATGATGTTGGAAAATTAACACATCACGGGAAATGATTTAATTTTTATAAAAAAGGAGTGAGAGGGAGGAGTATAATGAATAATCATTCATAAACATGTTGTTATACAAGTATATAAATAATACTAGAGTAATCATGTCAATTTTATAAGAGAATTTTAGGATCAGAGAATAAAAGACATAAAATTTGAAAGGAAATTGAAATAAATAGAGAGAAATTACTTCCTAAATATATATTCATTTAGGGCCTTTTTAGGGAATAGTTTTTGGTATTTTTATCTGAAAAAGGAAAATTTGACATGGGACATGGGATGGGAACGATATCTAGGTATAATTTATACATGTATTGTAGCTTGAGTGGTGTGATGAAATGTGTGTGTGAGGGGTATTATTTAAAAAAGAGGGGAGAGGGGGTTTCACAATACTAAATTCATTAATTTATTGTTTCCCCAAAATACCAGAAATAATGTTTATTCCATGAATAAATATAGTAACGTGATCATGTAATTCCGAAACAATTGGGCATACTTCAGAAAAAACTCATTCATCTCTCTGTAATTGATGTATTTAGATTATTTTGTAAACTATATTATTTCCATATTCATAATAAATTCATGTATTTCATAAAATCCCAAAAAATATCACCATAATAATTTTTTTTATGCGTAGAATGAAAAAATGATATTCATTTTTGAAAAATAATTTTCTATATATGATTAATTAAAATTTTAAATTAATGTTGTTATTTAATTGAAAATAAAATTTTAGAAATAAAACTACTTTACTAATACTTTGAAATATTAATAATGATCGCATAAAATTATATTACAATTATAAAATATTCAATTATTAATAAATGAACATATTTTATGAAATTAAATTTTCATTTGAAATATTAAATTAATTATAATATTGAAATTTCAAATTTATGACTTACAAAAATACCAACAATTTTACTATGGTCATATTTTCTCTTATAAGAGGCTTAAATATTGTTTATACATTAACAAGAGAGGTTAAAAGAATTTATGATGATTTACCATTCATAAGGGTTATATTTCTGTTCATAAGTTTAAATTAATATTCATAAGGGTGTGTTACTATTCAACAAAAATTATGTTTTTCCAATCGGACTCCAGACTTCATACTGATTGCAATCATGTATGTAAGATTTTGAAAATTAAAAACGTAAAAGATTAAAATTTATGTTCCAAGGTCACCATGTAGTTCATTAAGCTTAATGTTGCATTGTGTTTTGTGATGTGATTTTATTTGGTTACGAAATAAATATAAGAAAGGGATAAATTTCATTGATAAAGGTTTGGGTTGTCACATTGTTCCCCCCCTTTCGAAATTTACCCCTCAAAATTTCATTTTACATTAATAGGGGAGGGTGAATCTACTTCCTTTCATCCTCTGGTTCCCATGTTTCTTATTTATACATATGGTTCCTCAACAACACATTGAGAATGTGGGTTGTTTTGTTTTGTAGAACATTATCTCTCCAGTCCAGAATCATTATAGGATGCTCCTCCTAAGAGAGATAATCTTACAACCATAACACCTCTATGTTCTGTTCATTCGAGGGATTTAGTATGTACTTCCTCAAGAGTTATACATGAAAAACATCATGAAAATGATCCATATTCTGTGGAATAGAAATCTGATAATCCGCGACTCCTATGTAGTCAAGGATCTAAAAGGTTCCAATGTATCTTGTGTCTAGTTTCAATTTCATTCTGAACCTCATGATTCTATTCCATAGTGATATTAAATGGAATACGTTATCTCAATAATCAAACTCCAAGTCCATTCTATGATTATCATCATAGATTATTTTCTGACTCTAAGATGATTTGATATGTTTCTAGTTGACATTAGCCTTTACTATCATCTCTTACAAATGATTAGGTCCAAGTATCTTTATTTCTTCGACTGTATCCCAACAGGTTTGAGTTCTATATTACTTTCCATATAGAGATTCCTATGGAGACATCTGAATACAAAAGTGGAAGTGATTTTTTTATGAGTACTCAACCATTGGGAGATTCTGATCCCATCCACCTATGAATTCTTAATAGTAGTCTCTTAGAATATCATCGAGCAAATGGATTTTCATTTCAAAATTTCTATCAGTTTTGGGGTGATACACAATGCTGAAATTTAAATTAGTACTCAAAGCACCATGGATACTCCTCCAGAATTTAGATGTGAACCTTTGATCAAGATCAAATATAATTGAGATTGGAACACCAGGAAATATCACCACATTTTCATATATATCATTTACATTTTTTCCAAGAATAGATATTCTCGAATAGAGATAATGTGGACAGTTTTAGTGAGTCATTCAACCATTACCCATATGTAATTATTTACCTTCATTGTCTTTTGGAGACCCATGATGAATTCCATATTGATATTCTATTATTTCCAAATGGGTATAGGCAACTATTGCATCATAAATTTGGACAATTTTTTCTCTACATTAAATAGTGGTCATAATAAGCACCTTGAAATATATTCTACAATATCCTCCTTCATGTTATCCCATCCAAAGTGTTCTCGGAGATTTTGATACATATTGTTGTTTCCAAGATGGAGAGAGAATGTTGTGCTATGATCATTTTCTAAATGATCCTTCTTTATGCTGCGCGATGAAGGACAGAAATCCAAATTCTAAACCAAATCTCACTATCATCATCAATATGAATCGCTTTCATCTTACCTTCCCATAATGTATTCACCTTCTTTTGTAAATTCAGATAATTCTATTATACCTCCTTAATCTTCACTTGAATAGATGATTGGGAAATCATTTGGGAATTTTAAGATGTATTTCCTACCCTTATGGTTTCCAAATCCATAATTTTTATATCCAGGAATATAGTGTATTTCTCAAAATGCATCTTTGATAGAGTAGAAAGTTATTTTCTACTAAGAACATCTGATTCCTTGTTCAACTTTCCGGGATGATAGTGAATATTTCAATCATATAACTTGATTATCCCTAACCATCTTTTTCACACTTGTTGATCTCCTTTTGGGAGAATATATACATTATAATCTAATGATTGGTATATATGTCATATTTCTCACCATATGGGAAGTGCTGAATGATTTTAAAGGAAAAAATTATTGTTGTTAACTTCAGATATGTCTGGTTTAGTTCTACTCATGGACCGTTAACTATCATTAGGGTATGATAACATATTATCATTTATCATGAGTGAAAAACCCATTCCATTCTTCTAAGAATAAATGTTTATCACAAAACATTCTCTACCTTTTGTTAATGTGAGTACATGTGCATTGATCAGCCTTCAATTTATCTCTAGAAATCATTTCTCACATTCCTTTTTCAATAAATGCATAACCCCTTTCCTTGTTAAATTAGTTAATGGGATTGAAAATCATGAGACATTTCTCCTAGGACATCTTTCGTACTTAGATAATCCAAGAAAACTATGGATTTTGGTGACACAATAAGGGTTGGTCCATTCCTTTATCAACATTTTTTAGAATGGTCTATATAAATTCCCTCACATGTGACCACATGTCCCAAAATGAGACATGATTCAACCAAAAGTAATACGGACTAAACATATATTACAACTTCTCCATTATCAATGTCACTAACACTGGTCTTAAATGTTCTTCATATTCAACCTTTCTCTTAGAGTGGATGATATTATCACAGATAAACACTTCCACAAATATTTCTATGTAATGTATATGGACTCTACTCATTGAATCGATGAAAATTGAAGGGACAATAGTTAGTCGTAATGGCATCGACGAAAACTCATAGTGCCCAATCCTTGTATGGATGTCAGTCTTATAAATATCTTCCTTCTTCACCTTTATCTAATGATATCTAGAATGAATATCCATTGTTGATATGTACTGATCTCCCCATATCGGAGTAAACAAGTCATCTATCCTTGGAATATGATTTTTTTCCTTATTGTGATCTTGTTGAGCTCCCGATAATTATTACACAGCCGCATTGATCCATCTTTCTTCTTCACAAAGAGCACAGGAGCACCCCAAGGTGATGCAATAGGGCGTATGGACAGTTTTTCCAAATTCTCTTACAAGTACTTCTTTAAATCCTCCAGTTCGATAGGAGGCATCATATAGGAACACTTTGGGATAAGAGTAGCTATAATATTGAGTTCTATTTAGAATAGAGCCTCACAATCTTAGGGGGGTCCATGTAACTCTTACGGTAATACATCACTATATTCCCTTTTGATGGACATTTCTGCTAGGTTGACACTTTCCTTTGACTCAACCATTTGAGCGAGTTGTGACTCTTCACTGGGAATCAACACCCACACCATTAAAATAATTTTTTAAAAGATATTCATGATATTACAGACATGTTTAGAGAAGAATGGTATGGTTAGGAATATGAAAGGATATTTCCATTTCCCAAAAATTGAAACATCATCTATATAACGAGTTCCAATCCATTATAATTATATCATTTAATTGTACCATTAGTATAATTATCTGATTTTATGGAAGAATCATCCCACATACGCCTAGAAGAGTATATTACAACACTTGGGGTTCTATTATTTCACCACTTGGTTTTTTTACAGATATCTATACTTCAAGGTTTTTTTTCTTTCAATGTATAGTTTAATGAAACATTTATGATATAATGGAATGCGTTGAACAAGAATAAAATATTATGTTTTCCAATATTTTGTGAATAGGATGTGTACCTCATAAGAATTAATTTTCTTTCTCAACATCCATAGTACTGATGGAATAATCCTTCTAATGTTCTTTGAATTTGGTGGCAACTAATGCAGATTACCCTCGAGGGCTTGTGGTTTAATGTACTGGCTTTCATTGTTCTGTTTTTACCTATATTTGTAGCATTTTACCTTGGTTAGTATTTTTTACATCCCGAGATTTTATGAAAAATATACTTTTAATTTCATTAATGTCTTCTGTTTTATGCTACACCAAGATTACCTTGCACTTTACGCAACACCGTATTAGCTTGCAGTATACGCAACACTATTCTTGGATCGTGTTACACACAATTTTGATAATAGTTATTCTATGAAACATTAAGTATATATATATATATATATTCAATGTATAAATAAAATATGGTTGTATTCTGTTATACAAAACAACGAAGGATTCTTGCACAACACGCAACCCTGACTTGGCTTGCCTTACAGGCAATAGCGACTTTCCTCAATAGCGTGTGTTGTACGCAATACAGGGTTTTACTAAACAACGATATATTAATATAATATTATTATGAACTATCCGTTATGAATAGTATTAACTAAATTTAAAATTTTATAACATTATTATTCATCTTACACATTTTCAAGAAAATGGTATAAGAACAAAATAAATTTTTCTTGTAAAATAACTATTTTTCACAAAATGCAGTTTTGCCACCTTTTGATGGCGCACGCACATTAAATCTAGTTTTTTACTTGTTTATAAGTTCAATTTGACAAAATAAAATTATTATTTGGAATAAAGAAATAAAAATTTACTTTGGATAAATTTTTCATATTATTCTGGTATCTTTTATATTTTGATGAATAGTAAAAACACGGTATATTTTAATTATAAACAACTTTTTTCATTGCAACAATTTATATTGTTAAATTATAATGTTGAATGGTTTTAAAATATAAATATATTATATTTTTACAATTTATTATAATGTATGTAATTATCATTGATTTTACATTAAATTCGTAGGTTAAATCAATTCAGTATTTTGCAATGTTTTAAAGAATAACCCGTTTTCATTCGACAATGGGATTAATTTTAATTTAATTTATACAAATTTTGTGTATTTAATTTGGAAAAATGGATTCCATATTTGGAATCAGTGGGTTCAAATTATGTTAATAATCTATTTTTTATTTTTGGGAATTATGAATAGTAACTACGGTAAATTTTATTTACCATAGTTAAAGGTATATCGGGTAATTAAGGGTAAATATAATATTATAAAATTACCATAAAACATGCCAAAATTCTATTGGATGGCTAAAATTAGACCCATATAACCTATGGGTCAGATTAGATTCATTTTATGGTCTTTTGACCATGAAAATAATTTAATTATTATTAAAACCAAGGAAAGTGACAACATGTCACTCTCTTAAATCTTATAAGTATAATAATTTTAATTGAGTGATAAACATCATAAAACTTCAAACATGAATAGTATCTAGAAAGATAGTAAAATTATCTACATCATGATAATTTATTTAGAATTTTTAGGGATTAAATAATTGACATTAATGGTGATAATTAATGATACAGAAATTATTTATTAAGTGTAAAATAAGTAATATAGTTTTTATTGAAATAATAATACCAATTAAAATCCCAAAAACATTATAAAAACTTACTTTAAGTGTATATATACACCTTAATCATCCAATGACCTAATATATAACCGTATGGAGCCTTATAAAAGTGATTATGACACTTATATTATTTTATTTTAAATAATTCCAATGTTTTCACCTTCATAATTTAATAAATATAACAATTTATATATTGTGATTTTAAGATGATATATTCGAGTAAAAGTATTATTTTGAACGGTAATATATTTATATTCATCATAGGATTTTATTTTTAAATTTTATGCAAAAATAAGTATATTAAATAGTTATACAAATATGTTGTAGTATTTATTTTATTAAGAGATAAACCAAATAAATGGTTTTAAAAATAATAAAATAAATATTATATGAACTATTTAATGTGATCCACTAATTTTATAGATACATATTACCTTTTATGAATCTATTAAAGCTTTACTTTCGATCATATCTTTTGAATATATGTTATTTAAATTCAAATGAATGAATAGTGCCAAAATTGACACTATAGTTATTTTATAAAAATAACATATTATAAAATTGTTTAAAAATCACAAAAAATATTTAAAAATTATAAATTTAAATTTATATGTTCTATAATGTTATAAAGTAAAATATTATGGAAAAATCACAACAAATAAGTAATTTTTAATTTTAATTTAAAATTTAGAAATTTATTACCACAAATAAACTTAAATAGATTAAATAAGGATAAATCAAAATGGTAAGGTTTAAATTAAGATCCAAACATGTCTAAATTTAATTGGTTGATGAGATTAAAACCATATCTCATCTAATATTTGAATATGAGTCGTTTTTGGATGTTTTTAAGTGGGGTTAGATTTATTATAAATTAATATTTTTATGAATTCCAAAGGTGCCCCTCTCCTCCCTTATAAAAGGGCACCTCCTCCCTCTCTTCCACACACCACTTTGAGCCTTCAAGATCGTCCAAAACCTGCCAAATTCTATTATCCACTTCCCTATAAATATCCTAGAGGTTCTGGTCTTCCTCAAAGAACAATTTTTGTGCCCTAAAAGGAGATCTCAAAGAGGCGCTTCAAAGAAGAGGTAATGTCCGTTACCAATTCTTTCCACATTATTTCTTATTTCACTTCTTATTCATAGGTTTTTTAATTATGAAGTAATAACTTCAGTATCACTAATATACTGATATATTATTATAAGTATGAAATAACCCTATTTCACCATCTATCCATCCTACGGAAAACGAAATCACCGCGTGTGCGTACGTACGGAATATCGTCTCCACGCCGTGGTGTAATCTATTTTCCACCACCACCATACTTGGATGGGTATAATGGTGTAAATAATGACTATATAGGACTATTATAATGTGATACTGATTCTTAAATAGAATACATACACTCCAATACAATTCAACGATCACGGGAACGATAACATCACTCGTGCGTACGTACGGAATACCGTCTCCAAGACGTGATGAGATTCATTCTCAATGATTAACCATTAGTAAATGATTATAAAGTATATATAATAAGTAATAATGAAATATATGAAATAATAATTATATTGTATTTATGTATATATATATATGTATGCCATCCAATTAATTCCATTAAATTCAATGAGGAAACGAAAACAACGTTCATGCGTACGTATGGCCTATCGTCTCCATGAACGGTGTATTTCATTCCATTTATCGATCTATTATATATATGAATATTCTGAATATATATTATATATAAATCATGTTTTATATTCTTTAATTAATTAATAATGATCTATGTAATCATATGAATAATTACAAGTCAAAACACAGACGACAAATGAAACGATTATACCCAAAACGCTCTTTAACATGGAATTTACAAAAGAATGGGTAATATAAAGTCATAAGTGAACCATATATGAAATAATAACAATGAATATAATTCTGTAATAAGTCAAATGACATTTTTTAAATCATTATACAGGAGGTTCGGATACGTACGAAGCATATCAGATCTAAGGTAAGGGATAATTGTGCAAATCTCATTTTTTTTCCGAGATTGCTTATTCGTATGTATTTACTGTGGTTATTTCTATCATCCTTGTCCATGTTTTATAAAAGTGTATTCATGCATGTTTAAAGTCCTTTTTACCCATTATTGTCTTTTACTACATGGTATGTAAGGAATATTTCTTTTGTTTACGTTACGAGGTACTTTTTGACTTTTCCAGCAAAAGTACGAGAAGAATATTTTTTTTAACATATACGGCACGAACGAATTTTTACGGTTTTATAAAGAATAATTTTCATAAATCATCCTACAAAATATTTCATGACTGTTTTTAACAAAATCCTTTTCTTTAAAAATTTCAGGACATTTTGTGAAAAGAAAATGATTTTGAAGAAGAAAGGATATTTTCCTCAAGAATTCATTTCAAGTGTTTTATCAAAACCATTTTTCATATAAGATGACATTATATCATATGTGTTTGTTTCAAGTATAATGTCTCTATGATTTACATGGTTTCATTTTTTTATAATGAAATGATATCCATTTCTTTTATATGGATTACGTGATGATGGGATGATGTTTATGAAACCCATTTTATCTATTGGGTTATTATGAATGATGTATGTATATTTTGTGGCACAAGTAAGAATGATTTCATTATGAGATGTGTGGGACCTATATCTCCATACAATGCATTTGGTAAAGTTTTATATCTCATGAGATAGACATGGCGGGAATGGCAAGTTAAACTAGTTCAGTAATACAGGAGTGGAATGAGGAGTGAACTCGATTCAGAAAAGGGCCTTTGTCCACTAAGATGGTCTTGGAAACGATGCCTTGGATACTATGGAAATAATATCATGTGCTTAATGGTTTCCACAATTACATGTCTTATTCCCATGCTATTTTATCATTATTAATGTTTCTTTATGATCTATGCCTTACGTACTTCCATGTTTTATGTCATTTCTCAAGCTTTTGATGTTTAAACAATATGTTCATCTTTTTAAGTTCAAATATATATGGTATGTTTTATTTTATCCATGCTTACCCTTAATGAGAATTTGAGATCACCCTTTTTATGTTTTATTTTCCCAAGGATTTAAAGAAAGGTTTTAGGTAAGAAAAAAAAGGGGAAGATCTTTATGGGAGATGTTGAAGATCATTCACCATGATTAGAAGATTACGTTCCATGTTTCCAAAGACACTATACTATCACGGTCCTTGTGTGTCTGTTTTTGTTATGTACTATTTATTCCGCTAAAGTAATGTAATGTCCATGTACATCAAGCTTTGGGTCTCTACAGTTGGAATCAGAGAAAAGGTTTAGTCATCCTTTGGAAACTAGGATACGAAAACGTTATTGAGATCCCTAGAGATATTTCTAAGGTATGCCTTGTGATGTCCCTAAGGATACGTATACATATAGGATATAGTCCAAGAACTACGGTAACAATCATAGAATTTAACCTAAGATGATATATATTGAGGATACTCCCCCTTTAATATGTTGTTTTCCCTAGCATGATTTTTTCCTCTCACACTATTCTTTTTGGGTTTTAGAAAATGGCTAGAAACAGGAAGATTCACAATAATGGAGGATATGACAGATAATGGAATGATATTATTCATGAGAAACCAAATGAAACGACATCTGGAAGTCCAAACATCGTTATTATGCCTAATCAGCAATCTCATAATATGATCAATAATCTCAACTTTGGTAAGCTTCCCGACCCAGATAATAAGAGAAAGATGGAGTTTCATGATGATCATAGAGGAATAAAAGTTCAATTTCCCTCATGCAAATAATGTGGGAAGAGGCACCAGGGAGATTGTTTCAAAGGAATTGGAAGATGCTTTGGTTGTGGAAAAGAAGGACACAAAGCCAGTTAGTGCAAAGGAAAATGTTCAGTTAACACCATGGACATGGATAATGGTATTGCTATGACATCAACAATGGTTAAATGTTTTAAATGTGGAATGTACGGGCATTATGGAAACCAATTCTCTAAGGGAAAGTCTCATGAAGAAAATCAGTATGGTCATATGGGTAGTATTTATGTTGATGATGATGAAGAGACTACAAATGATATGTGAGATGAGAGAATTGTTGATGCTCGGTCAGTGGTGTAAGAATGTAGTAGAATTATTACATGTTTATCATGTGTAATGTTGTATAAGTAATATCATGGTACTTTGGAATAAAGAGACATCTAAGTATTGTTACAATGTTGTCATTCCTTGAGTTTTGAAAGTGTATGATTAATGGTACCAGAATCCATGAAAGGTTATTCAGATATTTTGGGAATGTAGATGATATGCGCATAATGAAGAGATAAGGGGAAAATTAAATGTCTGATAGTATTCATGAGCTCATGACTGGTATAAGAAAATAGTTATATCATGGTTTGAGTATATAGAATTTTGGGTTTTTCGTATGTGGAATGAGATAACTTTTGACAGCACTCATGTTTTTACTATGATTCAATGGGTATTCATTTTTCAAGAGACTACATGATTAAGGCCTTAGAATATTTGGAATGTGACCAACAAGACATATCTTCTGATATATGGGGATCAGCGATGGTATTAACATGCTTGTTATATGAAATCTCTGGTAATCATTTTCACTATATTATGAGAGTGGACTGCAGTATTATGGATAAGCCTGAAGATTGGAATGGATTATGTTGGACGTAAGTAAGTATTGTTTAAGGATAGAAGTTTTTTCGATATTATTGATGGGATGTTATAGTACTGTAGTTTTAGAAAAAATGACAACCTGGAGGATGGCTGACAGTCCATCGCGTCGGACAAGGCTGTGGGAATTGAACCCACAACTGAAGTGCGACTGGCCTTTATCACCTACCACTGGCCTACAGGAAATCCCTGTTTAGTAGAAACTAGTTTTATTATATTAAGCAGTATAATATAGAAGTATAAGTCCATTTTAGGAACCATATATGATTAATCTAACTATAGATGGACTTAGGAATTTTTTGATAACTTTTCTAACCTTTTGTTTGAGACAGATGGAATGACCCATCATTCTATCACATGATCTGCTAACACATCACAAATGAAAAATTCAACTTCATTTCTTTAAGAGATGATGTGGAAATTGTCTATAGAACGACCAACAGTGATACTATACCAAAATCATGAAAGTATTTCTTCTAATTCCAATTTCATCAACTTTAGGGAAATGATCTTGAAAACCAAAAATGGTTTCCTAGTTCCCTTATATCTGATGAATCATATGGTACCTTAGATTGTCACAAATCAATAGCTTTGTGACTGTTGGATTTTTCATAGCCATGTTCCTTACCACTCTCCATCAGAACTTGATAGTTAGATTTTTCTACCATATCCATATTTTCACCTATGTTCTCCTACGTCGAAACCCAGTGATGAGTTAATTTGGGTAACCATTACATTTCATACTTTAGTTTTTAAAGCCATGTTTTGGTATTCCTTTTTAGGATGTGGGTTTCTATTAAACAAACTTTTGAGTAGTAAAACATTTATAACCATGATGAATTTCGAGGGAAAAATTCATTTTAAGGGGGGTAGAATGTAACACCCCGAGATTTTATGAAAAATATTCTTTTAATTTCATTAATGTCTTGTGTTTTATGCTACACCAATATTACCTTGCGCTTTACACAAAACCGTATTAGCTTGCAGTATACGCAACACTATTCTTGAATCGTGTTACACACAATTTTGATAATAGTTATTCTATGCAACATTGAGTATATATATATATATATATTCAATGTATAAATGAAATATGGTTGGATTCTGTTATAAGAAACAACGAAGGATTCTTGCACAACACGCAACCCTGTCTTGGCTTGCATTACACGCAATCACGACCTTCCTCGATAGCGTGTGTTGTACGCAATACCAAGTTTTACTAAACAACGATATATTATTATAATATTATTATGAACTAGATTTTATGAATAGTATTAACTAAATATTTAATTTTATAACATTATTATTCATATTAGACATTTTCTATAACATGGTATAAGAACAAAATAATTTTTTCGGGTTATATAAGTAATTTTAAAAAAAATGCAGTTTTGCCGCCTATTGATGGCACACCCACTTTCTATCTAGTTTTTCACATTTTTATAAGTTCAATTTTTCAAATTAAAATTCTTCTTTGGAATAAAGATATAAAAATTTACTTTGGATAAATTTTTCATATTATTCTGGTAACTTTCATATTTTGATGAACAGTAAAAACACGATATATTTTAATTGAAAACATCTTCTTTCATCGCAATAATTTATATGGTTAAATTATAATATTGAATGGTTTTAAAGTATAAATAGAATATATTTTTACCATTTATTATAATTTATGTCATTATCATTGATTTTACCTTAAATTCGTAGGTTAAATCAATTCAATCTTTTGCATTGTTTTAAAGAAAAACCCGTTTTTTTCCGACAAAGGGATTAATTTTAATTTAATTTCTGAAACTTTTGTGTATTGAATTTGGATAAATTTATTCCATATTTGTAATCAGTGGGTCCTAATTATGTTAATAAGATACTTTTTATTTTTGGGAATTATGAATGGTAACTACGGTAAATTTTATTTACCATAGTTAAAGGTAAATTAGGTAATTAAGGGTAAATATAATATTATAAACTTACCCTAACACATGAAAAAATTCTATTGGATGGCTAAAAGTACACCCAAATAACCTAAGGGTCAGATTAGATTCATTTTATGGACTTTTGACCATGAAAATATTTTCATTATTATTAAAATCAATGAATGTGACAACATGTCACTCTCTTAAATCTTATAAGTATAATACATATAATTTAGTGATAAACATCATAAAACTTAGATCATGAATATAATACAGAAAGCTAATAAAAGTATCTACATCATGATAATTTATTTAGAATTTTTAGGGATTAAATAATTGTCATTAATGGTGATACATTAATGATACATAAATTATTTATTTAGTGGAAAATAAGTAATATAGTTTTTGTTGAAATAATAATATCCATTAAAAGGCCCACAAACCTAACCAAAACTTATTGGAAGTGTATATATACACATTAATCATCCAATTACCTAATATATAACCGTTTGGAGCCTTATAAAAGTGATTATGACACTTATATGTTTTTATTTTAAATGATGCCAAAGTTGTCACCTTCATAATTTAATAAATATAACAATTTAAATATTGTGATTTTAAGATGATAAATTCGATTAAAAGTATTATTGTGAACGGTAATAGATTTATCTTCATCATAAGATTTTATTTTTTATTTTTATCCAAAAAAATAAGTATATTAAATAATTATACAAAAATGATGTAGTAATTATTTTATTAAGAGATAAAACAAATAAATGGTTTTAAAAATAATAAAATAAATATTATATGAACTATTTAATGTGATCCACTAATCTTATATATACATATGACCTTTTATAAATCTATTAAAGCTTTTATTTAGTACATATCTTCTGTATATATTTCATTTAAATTCAAATCAATGAATAGTGTCAAAATTGACACTATTGTTATTTTATAAAAATAACATATTATAAAATTGTATAAAAATCAAAAAAATATGTAAAAATTTTAAATTAAAATCTATATGGTCTATAATGTTATAAAGTAAAAAATTTTGTAATATTCACAACAAATATGTAGTTATTTGTTATAATTTAAAATTTTGAATTTTATTACCACAAGTAAACATAAATAGATTAAATAAGGATAAATCAAAATGATAAGGTTTAAAATAAGATCCAAACATGTATAAATTGGATTGGATGATAATATTAAAACTATATCTCATCTTATCTTCTAATATGAGTCGTTTTTGGAGGTTTTTAAGTGGGGTTAGATTTATTATAAATTAATATTTTTAAGAATTCCAAAGGTGCCCCTCTCCTCCCTTATAAAATGGCACCTCCTCCCTCTCTTCCACACACCACATTGAGCCTTCATGCTCGGCCGACCCCTTCCAAATTCACTTCTCCACTTCCCTAGAAACATCCTAGAGGTTCTGGTCTTCTTCAAAGACCAATTTTAGTTCCCTAAAAGGAGATCTCAAAGAAGCGCTTCAAAGAAGAGATAATGTCCGTTACCGATTCCGTCAACATTATTTCTTATTACAATTCTTCTTCTTAAGTTGTTTCATTATGATGTAGTAACATAATTATCACTCACATACTGATATGTTATTATATGTATAAAACAACCCTATTTCACCATCTATCCATCCTAGAGAAAATGAAATCACCGCGCGTGCGTACGTACGGAATACCGTCTCCACGCCGTGGTGTAATATATTTTCCACCACCACCTTACTTGGATGGGTATAATGGTGTAAATAATGACAATATATGAATATTTTAAAGTGATATTGATTCTTAAATAGTATACATACAGTCCAATAAAATTCAACAATCATGGGAACGATATCATCGCTTGTGCGTACGTTAGGAATACCGTCTCCACGATGCAATGAGATTCATTCTCAATGATTAACCATTCATAAATGATTATAAATTATATATAATAAGTAATCATGAAATATATGACATTATAATGATACTGGATTTATTTATATATATATATATGTATGTCATCCAATTAATTCCATTCAATTCAATGAGAAACGAAAACAACGTTCATGCGTACGTATGGCCTACCATCTCCATGAACGGTGTATTTATTTCAATTTATTTATCTATTATATATATGCATATTCTGAATATATATTATATATAAATAAGGTTTTATATTCTGGAATTAATTAATCATGATTTATGTAATTATATGAATAATTACAAGTGAAAACACAGACGAGAAATGAAACGATTTTACCCAAAACGCTCTTTAACATGAAATTTACAAAAGAACGGGTAATATAAAGTCATAAGTGAACCATATATGATATCATAAAAATGAATATGATTCTTTAATAAGTCAAATGAATTTATTTAAATCATTATACAGGAGGTTCAGATACGTACAAATCATATCAGACCTAAGGTAAGGGATAATTGTGCAAATCTCATTTTTATCCGAGATTGCTTATTCGTAAGTATTTACTGGGGTTATTGATATCATCATTGTCCATGTTTTATAAAATTGTATTCATGTATGCATAAAGTCCTTTTTAGCCATTCTTTACTTTTACTACATTGTATATAAGAAATCTTTCTTTTGTTTACTTTACGAGGTACTTTTTGACAATTCATCAAAAGTAAGAGAAAAATGTTTTTTTTAACTTATACGGCACGAACATATTTTTACGGTTTTATAAAGACTTATTTTTATAAAGATTCCTACAAAATATTTCATGACTATTTTCAACAAAATCCTTTTCTTTTAAAATTGCATGCCTTTTTGTGAAAAGAAAATGATTTTGAAGAAGAAAGGATATTTTCCTCAAGAATTCATTTCAAGTGTTTTATCAAAACCATTTTTCATCTAAGATGACAGTATTTAATATTTGAATGTTTCAAGTATCATGTCTCTATGATTTACATGGTTTTATTTTTCTTATTATGAAATGATATCAATTTCTTTTATATGGATTATGTGATGATGGGATGATGTTTATGAAACCCATTTTATTTGTTGGGTTATTATGAATGATGTATGTTAATTTTGTGGCACAAGAAAGAATGATTTCATTAAGATATGGGTGGGACCTATATGTCCCTCCAATGTATTGGGTAAATATTTATATCTAATGAGATAGACATGGATGGAACGGCAAGTTAAAACGGTTCAGTAATACAGGACTGGAACAAGGAGTAAACTCGATTTAGAAAGGGACATTGCCCACTAAGATGGTCTTGGAAGCGATGCCTTGGCTACTATGGAAATCATAACATGTGCCTAATGGTTTCCACAATTACATGTTTTATTCCCATTCTAATTTATCTTTTTTAATGTTTCTTTATGATCTATGCCTTACGTACTTCCATGTTTTTTGTCATTTCTCAAGATTTTGATGTTTAATCATTATGTTCATGTTCTTAAGTTCAAATGTATATGGTATGTTTTATTTTATACATGATTACCCTTACTGAGCATTTGAGATCACTCTTTTTATGTTTTCTTTTCCCCAGGATATAAATGATGTTTTAGGTAAGAAAAAAATGGGGAAGATCTTTATGGGAGATGTTGAAGTTCTTTCACCACGATTAGAAGATTACGTTCCACGTTTCCAAAGACACTAAACTATTACGGTCCTTGTGTGTCTGTTTTTGTTATGTACTATGTATTCTGATAAAGTAATGTAATGTCCATGTACGTCAAGCTTTGGGTCTCTACAGTTGGTATCAGAGGAAAGGTTTAGTCAACCTTTGGAAACTAGGATGCGAAAACGTTAGTGAGATCCCTAGATATATTTCTATGGTATGTCTAGAAATGTACCTAAGGATAAGTATACATATAGTATATAGTCCAAGAACTACTGTAACGATCATAGAATTTAACCCAATATGTTAGATATTGAAGATTCTCCCCCTTTACTATGTTATTTTCCATAACATGATTTTTGCCTCTCACACTATTCTTTTTGGGTTTTAGAAAATGGCTAGAAATAAGAAGTTTCATGATAATGGAAGATATGAAAGACAATGGAATGATATTCTTCATGAGAAACCAAATGAAACGTCATCTGGAATTCCAAACATCGTTATAATTCCTAATCCACAATCTCATAATATGATCAATAATCTCAACTTTGGTAAGTTTCCCGACTCCGATAATAAGAGAAAGATGGAGTTTCATGATGATCATAGAGGAATGAAAGTTCAATTTCCCTCATGTAAATCATTTGGGAAGAGGCATCAGGGAGATTTTTTCAAAGGAACTGGAAGATGCTTTGGGTGTGGAATAGAAGGACACAATGCCATTAAGTGCAAAGGAAAAGGTTCAGTTAAGACCATGGACATGGATAATGGTATTGCTATGACATCAAAAATGGTTAAATGTTTTAAATATGGAATGTACAGGCATTATGAAAACCAATTCCCTAAGGGAAAGTCTCAAGAAGAGAATCATTTTGGTCATATGGGTAGTATATATGTTGATGATGATGAAGAGACTACGAATGATATATGAGATGAAAGAATTGTTGAAGCTCAGTAAATGGTTTAAGAATGTAGTGGAATGATTACATGTTTATCATGTGTAATGTTTTACAAGTAATTTCATGGTACTATGCAATAAAGAGACATCTAATGATTGTTACACTGTTTTCTTTCCTTGAGTTTTGAAAGTGTATGATTAATGGTACCAGTATCCATGAAAGGTTATTCAGATATTTTTGGAATGTAGATGATATGTTCATAAAGAAGGGATAAGGAGAAAATTAAATGTTTGATAGTATTCATTATCTCATGACTGATATAAGGAAATAGTTATATCATGGCTTGAGTATATAGAATTTTGGTTTTTTGGTATGTGGAATGAGTTAACTTTTGACAGCACTCATGTTTTTACTAAGATTCAATGGGTATTAATTTTTCAAGAGAATACATGATTAAGACCTTAGAATATTTGGAATGTGACCAACAAGACATATCTTATGATATATGGGGATCAACGATGGTATTAACATGCATGTTATATGAAATATCTGGTAATCGTTTTCACTATATTATGAGAGTGGATTACAATATTATGGATAATCCTAAAGATTGGAATGGATTATGTTGGAAATAAGTTTTTATTGTTTAAAGATAGAAGTTTTTTCAATATTATTGATGGGATGTTATAGTAATGTAGTTTTAGAAAAAAAGACAACCTGGACGATGGGTGACAGCCCATCGCGTCGGACAAGGCTGTGGGAATTGAACCCACAATCGAAGTGTGACTGGAATTTATCACCTACCACTGGCCTACAAGAAGTCCCTATTTAGTAGAAACTAGTTTTATTATATTAAGCAGTGTAATATAAGAAGTATAAGTCCATTTTGGTAACCATATATGATTAATCTATCTATAGATGGACTTATGTATTTTTTGATAACTTTTCTAACCTTTAGTTTGAGACAGATGGAATGACCCATCATTCTATCACATGATCTACTAACACATCCCGAATGACAAATTCAACTTCATTTATTTAATAGATGAAGTGGAAATTGTCCAATGAACAACCAATGGCGAGACTATACCAAAATCACGAAAGTATTTCTTCTAATTCCAATTTCATCAACTTTAGGGAAATGATCTTGAAAACCAAAAATTTTTTCCTAGTTCCCTTATATCCAATGAATCAGATGGTACATTAGATCATCACAAATCAATAGCTTTGTGATTGTTGGCTTTTTCATAGCCATGTTCTCTACCACTCTCCGTCAGAATTTGATGGTTAGACTTTTCTTCCATATCCATATTTTCACCTATGTTCTCCTACGTCGAAACCCAGTGATGAGTTAATTTGGGCAACCGTTACATTTCATACTTTAGTTTTTAAAGACATGTTTTCGTATTCCTTTTTATGATGTGGGTTTCTATTAAAAAAACATTCGAGTAGTAAACCATTTATAACACCGACGAATTTCGAGGGAGAAATTTATTTTAAGGGGGGTAGAATGTAACACCTAGAGATTTTATGAAAAATATTCTTTTAATTTCATTAATGTCTTGTGTTGTATTCTACACCAAGATTACCATGCGCTTTACGCAACACCTTATTAGCTTGCAGTATACACAACACTATTCTTGGATCGTGTTACACAAAATTTTGATAATAGTTATTCTACGCAACATTGAGTATATATATATATTCAATGTATAAATAAAATATGGTTGGATTTTGTTATACGAACCAACGAAGGATTCTTTCACAACACGCAACTCTGACTTGGCTTGCATTACACGCAATCACGACCTTCCTCGATAGCGTGTGTTGTACGCAATACTCTGTTTTACTAAACAATGATATATTATTATAATATTATTATGAACTAGCCATTATTAATTTTATTACCTAAATATAGAATTTTATAACATTATTATTCAACTTACACATTTTCTAGAACATGTTATAAGAACAAAATAAATGTTTCGGGTAAAATAAGTATTTTTTAAAAAATGCAGTTTTGCCGCCTTTTGATGGCACACCCACATTAAATCTACTTTTTGACATGTTAATAAGTTAAATTTGAGAAAATAAAATTCTTCTTTGGAATCAAGATATAAAAATTTACTTCGGATAAATTTTTCATATTATTCTGGTAACTTTCATATTTTGATGAATAGTAAAAACACGCTATATTTTAATTAAAAACAACTTTTTTCTTCACAATAATTTATATTGTTAAATTATAATATTGAATGGTTTTAATGTATAAATAGAATATATTTTTACCATTTATTATAATGTATGTCATTATCATTGATTTTACATTAAATTCGTAGGTTAAATCAATTCAATCTTTAGCAATGTTTTAAAGAAAAACCCGTTTTCTTTCGACAACGGGAAAAATTTTTATTTATTTTCTACAACTTTTTTGTATTGAATTTGGAAAAATGGATTCCATATTTGGAATTAGTGGGTACAAATTATGTTAATAATCTATTTTTTATTTTTGGGAATTATGAATAGTAACTACGGTAAATTTTATTTACCATAGTTAAAGGTAAATCGGGTAATAAAGGGTAAATATAATATTATAAAATTACTCTAACACATGGAAAAATTCTATTGTATGTCTCAAAGTAGACCCATATAACCTAAGGGTCATATTAGATTAATTTTATGGACTTTTGACCATGAAAATAATTTAATTATTATTAAAACCAAAGAAAGTGACAACATGTCACTCTCTTAAATCTTATAAGTATAATAATATTAATTTAGTGATAAACATCATAAAACATCGAACATGAATAGTCTCCATAAATCTAATACAATTATCTACATCATGATATTTTATTTATAATTTTTAGGGATTAAATAATTGTCATTAATGGTGATACATTAATGATACATAAATTATTTATTAAGTGGAAAACAAGTAATATAGTATTTATTGAAATAATAATACCCTTTAAAAGGCCCACAAACTAGACCAACACTTATTTTAAGTGTATATATACACCTTAATCATCCAATTAACTAATATATATCCGTTTGGAGGCTTATAAAAGTGATTATGACACTTATATTATTTTATTTTAAATGATGGAAAAGTTGTCACCTTCATAATTTAATAAATATAACAATTTAACTATTGTGATTTTAAGATGATAAATTATAATAAAATTATTATTGTGAACGGTAATATATTTATCTTCATCGTAGGATTTTATTTTTAATTTTTATGCAACAACTAAGAATAATAAATAATTATAAAAAAATGTTGTAGTAATTAATTTATTAAGAGATAAACCAAATACATGGTTTTAAAAATAATAAAATAAATATTATATGAACTATTTAAGGTGATCCACTAATTTTATAGATACATATGACCTTTTATGAATCCTTTAATGCTTTTATTTAGAACATATATTCTATATATATATTTTATTTAAATTCAAATCAATGAATAGTGTCAAAATTGACACTATTGTTATTTTATAAAAATAACATATTATAAAATTTTTTAAAAATGACAAAAATATTTAAAAATTATAAATTTAAATTTATATGGTCTATAATTTTATAATGTAAAAAATTATTGAAAATTCACAACAAATAAGTAATTATTTGTTATAATATAAAATTTAGATTTTTCTACCACAAATAAACATAAATATATTAACTAATGAAAAATAAAAATGATAAGGTTTAAAATAAGATCCAAACATTTCTAAATTTAATTTTTTGATGATATAAAAACCATATCTCATCTAATCTTCGAATATGAGTCGTTTTTGGAGGTTTTTAAGTGGAGTTAGATTTATTATAACTTAATATTTTTATGAATTCCAAAGGTGGCCCTCTCCTCCCTTATAAAAGGGCACCTCCTCCCTCTCTTACACACACCACATTGAGCCTTCCAGATCGGCCAAAACCTGCCAAATTCTCTTCTCCACTTCCTTATAAACATCCTAGAGGTTCTGTTCTTCCTGAAAGACCAATTTTAGTGCCCTAAAAGGTGATCTCAAAGAGGCCCTTCAAAGAAGAGGTAATGTCCGTTACCGATTCTTTCAACATTATTTCTTCTTCCACTTCTTCTTCTTAGGTTGTTTCATTATTAAGTAATAAAATTATTATCACTCATATACTGATATGTTATTATATGTATGAAACAACCCTATTTCACCATCTATACATCCTACAGAAAATGAAATCACCACGCGTGCGTACGTACGGAATACCGTCTCCACGTCGTGGTGTAATCTATTTTCCACCACCACCTTACTTGGATGGGTATAATGGTGTAAATAATGACTATATATGACTATTGTAAAGTGATATTGATTCTTAAATAGTATACATACACTCCAATACAATTCAATGATCATGGGAACGATATCATCACTCGTGCGTACGTATGGAATACCGTCTCCACGACGCGATTAGATTCATTCTCAAGGATTAACCATTCATAAATGATTATAAAGTATATATAATAAGTAATCATGAAATATATGACATAATAATTATACTGGATTTATGTATATATATATATATATGTATGTCATACAGTTAATTCCATTCAATTCAATGAGGAAACGAAAACAACGTTCATGCTTACGTACGGCCTACCGTCTCCATGAACGGTGTATTTATTTACATTTATAGATCCATTATATATATGTATATTCTGAATATATATTATATTTAAATCATGTTTTATATTCTGGAATTAAGTAATCATGATCTAAGTAATCATATGAATAATTACAAGTCAAAACATGGACGACAAATGAAACTATTTTACCCAAATGCTCTTTAACATGGAATTTACAAAAGAACGGGTAGTATAAAGTCATAAGTGAACCATATATGATATCATAACAATGAACATGATTCTGTAATAAGTCAAATTACATTATTTAAATCATTATATAGGAGTTTCGGATACGTATAAAGCATATCAGACCTAAGGTTAGCGATAATTCTGCAAATCTCATTTTTATCCGAGATTTCTTATTCGTAAGTATTTACTGGGGTTATTGCTATCATCATTGTCCATGTTTTATAAAAGTTTATTCATGTATGTTTAAAGTCCTTTTTACCCATTATTTACTTTTACTACATGGTATGTAAGTAATATTTCTTTAGATTACGTTACGAGGTACTTTTTTTACTTTTCCAGCAAAAGTACGAGAAGAATGTTTTTTTAACTTATACGGCATGAACGAATTTTTACGGTTTTATAAAGACTTATTTTCATGAAGCTTCCTAAAAAATATTTCATGAATATTTTCAAGAAAATCATTTTCTTATAAAATTGTAGGACATTTTGTGAAAATAAAATGATTTTGAAGAAGAAAGGATATTTTCCTCAAGAATTCATTTCAAGTGTTTTATCAAAACCATTTTTCATCTAACATGACATTATTATATATGTGTATGTTTCAAGTATCATGTATCTATGATTTACATGGTTTCATTTTTCTTATTATGAAATGATATCCATTTATTTTATATGGATTATGTGATGATGGGATGATGTTAATGAAACCCATATTATTTATTGGGTTATTATGAATGATGTATGTTTATTTTGTGGCACAAGTAAGAATGATTTCATTATGAGATGGGTGGGACCTATATCTCCCTCCAATGCATTGGGTAAAGATTTATATCTCATGATATATACATGGCTGGAACGGAAAGTTAAACCATTTCAGTAATACAGGACTAGAACGAGGAGTGAACTCGATTCAGAAAGGGACTTTGTCCACTAAGATGGTCTTGGCAGCGATGCCTTGGCTACTATGGAAATAATATCATTTGATTAATGGTTTACACAATTACATGTTTTATTCACATTATATTTTATCATTATTAATGTCTTTTTATGATCTATGCCTTACTTACTTCCATGTTTTATGTCATTTCTCAAGATTTTTATGTTTAAACATTATGTTCATGTTTTTAAGTTCAAATGTATATGGTATGTTTTATTTTATCCATGCATACCCTTTTTGAGCATTTGAGCTCACCCTATTTAGGTTTTCTTTTCCCCAGGATATAAACAAAGGTTTTAGGTACGAAAAAAAGGTGAACATCTTTATGGGAGATGTTGAAGATCTTTCACCACGATTAGAAGATTACGTTCCATATTTCGAAAGACGCTAAACTATTATGGTCCTTGGTTGTCTGTTTTTGTTATGTACTATGTATTCCGCTAAAGTAATGTAATGTCCATGTACGTCAAGCTTTGGGTCTCTACAATATTTTCCCTTCTTCCATCACATTTTCATAACATATCGTGTATTTTTAAAATTCTAAAGCACGGTGGTCCTCTCTACCACACATGAAAAATGTCCCCACCCCTTTTAGGGAATTCCCATGATGCATCTTCTAACATTTTTGGCTTGCCGTTGGTAGAGTTTTCTTCCCTCCATTATTATAATATCCAACATATTGAAACTCCACCTTTCATTTCTTATCACCATATCCATGGGAACATTATCTAAATAACACCACTACATTGAGAGCACATCGAACAATATCTTCATAACATCGTAATTCTTGAATTGAAAAATCCTTTTTAAGGTGTGGTTTTAACCTACTAAATAATCTGTCAATTTTGCAATCCTTGTTGGTAAAAAAACATAAAGCATACCATCCAAGACTTGGTAATATCTATTCGTAGGCCCTGAAAAAATATCCTCCCATTTTATTGATCTCTTTGAATTAACTTTCAATATTGTTTATGAAGAGTGATTTGGAAATAAAATTTATGAAACATGATATTTATGTCTTCCCATTTCATCACATCAATTTGGACAGTAGTCTTGGTGTTCTGAATGAAA
Source organism: Viscum album (assembly GCA_963277665.1). Taxonomy (NCBI): domain Eukaryota; kingdom Viridiplantae; phylum Streptophyta; class Magnoliopsida; order Santalales; family Viscaceae; genus Viscum; species Viscum album. The sequence continues at coordinate 1,795,021,658 of OY728163.1, read as the reverse complement.
GCCCAAACTTGATTGGCCTCTCCATATTGATGATAAACTACCATAATCACATTCTCTTTTTTAGAATAGTGTATCATAGAAAATATATTCTCTATTTAGTTGATGCACTTTTCCATAACTAGTTGACCCAAAGATCCAGAAAACATCAGCGGTCATTGCTGCATAAAACTCCTCATAGTCAGCTCCTCCCTATTAGGTGAAGGATGACGTTACCAATCATTCAGGTTGTTTTTAATATCCTAATAATGATTCATAATAATCACCATGATGTGTTTAACATCACCTCCCATAGCATTAGGGATTTCATTTAGTAATTCATTGCATTGGCCCTCGCCCATGTTGTTGGCATGGTTTGTCCTATTTCAGACCATTTTCAAATATAAAAAAGGATAGAAGACAACATAAGTCAAAGAGTAAGTAATAAATAACTAATTTATTTTTTAAATTTACTCTAAAATCATATCATATGGCATCCCTATATTTAGAAAAGCTTATTGTGTGCATATTTATAATTATTCATATACTAGAGGTTTTTTATAGGGTTCACTAATAATAATACAAAAATTAACTAAACCTTTCCTATGTTACAAACTATAGTGACCATGATGATTATAAATTAGTTTTACATAATTTTAATGATAAAAACTATAAAAAAATTACAGTATACTATCACAAGGTTTAGTGTATTGGGAAAACGAGGACCATGCATAACATTTATTTAATTATTTCTTCTCTTGATTCTTATTGGATATTGAATTATCCTAAGTAAATGTAGTCACATAAAATATACATAAAAAAATGGGTGATATAAATCCCATGTAAGAGGATAGATAAGAACATGAAGCAATAGAACATGGAATGAAAATGACATCATAATCATAAAATAATTAGAAGGATTATTATGTAAATGCATAGATTGTGGCAATGGATAAAAATGAAACATCACGTCTTAATGGTAAAATACTAGACCTAGTTGCGAACAAATCTAGAATCATGTTCATTCAAAATTACAAATTAACCCATGAGAGTAATCACTTTACCTAATGAATTAGAGAACTGTATAATTCATAGGGCACCCATCACATTCAAACATTCAAATTGTGCTATATAATTCCAGTCGCACCCACCACATAATAGCATTTTCATTATCATACATTCCACATAGAACATATATAAACCATGTAAATAAATATTCCAATAAAAAAAATGAGTTTCATATTATAATAACATTTTCATAAACATTGGGTTATCAAAAGTGGTATGGAATTAAATACTTGATATAAGAGCTGTCATCATTGAGTGATATGTGAATGGTGTGTTTTTGAAAGAAAATTATTTTGTGAAGCATTAGATTTGACATAAACTCCAATGGAAAAAAATATTTCCTTGAAATGGTCATATTTTGATGAATAAATTATTTTTATGTAGTTTCCATACTAAAAAAGGGAGTGAAAGAGGGAGAAACCGAAGAGTGAAAGTCGGGTTTGAGAATTTACCCTTATTGTATCCGAACGCTTTATTAACATTAATGTACTTAATAATGAATTTATATTAAATAACTAGAAATTAAATAAACTTTAATACATGTATATGGTTAATTATTGTGTCATTAAGTTTTTAATTGGCCTTTAGATGAGTTAAAGAGTTTAAATACATTGTTTGAGAGTGTAATTTTTCTTAGTTTTCTTGAACAGCTCACTTGTACACATGAATGGATGTTCATATAGAACATGGATAAACATGTATGACTATTATTAAATAACATTAATTATATAACATGATCATAACTGATATTTTAATGATTTATTTTATATATCATGTGGAGGAATAATTTTTTAAAATTAAATGATGATTGTCTTAGGTTAATTTGGGTGGTTTTTTATCACAACAAACACGTATTGTTTTATCCATCAGTATTGTGAATAAAATTTGTTTCAATAACATATAATGGGTTAAAACATACATATTTAAATATCTACTCAAAAATGTAGTGGTTTTATTTATATCCTTGAAGGAGTCGAAGGAAAATGTAAATGCATCGCCCATGATGTATGAAAATTAACACATCACAGGAGACAATGACATTTTTATAAACAAACAGAGAGAGGGTGGAATATAATGAATAATATTCAATTAACATGATATGATACCATTATATAAATCAAACTATAGTTATCATTCCATATGGATAAGATAATTTTATGATAAGAGAATAACATGAATGAAAAAGTGAGGGAAATTACCACTTGAATATATCTTCTTTGGGTGCCACTTTAGAGAGGATTTTTTGGAATTTCATTCAAACCAATGGCTACTGGACGTGGGGTAGAAGATATTGTGGAGATTTTGGAAGAATTTATAGATGTCTTGTATCTTGAGAGTTGTGAAGAAATGAGGGAGTGATGGTGGTATTTATATTGGAGGGGAGTGGTTTTTCACAATAATATATTAAATAATTTATTATTTCTCCACAAGACAAGAAAAAATAATAATTTCATTACTAGATATTCTAACTGGAGTATGTGAGTTCAATCCAATTAGGAATACAGTAAAAGAACATAATCATTGACTTTATAATTAATTAATTTATCTTATTTTGAAAATTAAAGGATTTCATGATTCAAAAAAATTCAATTATTTCGCAAAAATCCCCAAACATTTACCCTAATAATTTTTGTATTTTTTTAATCAAAAAATGATCTGCATTTTTCATATTTATATTTCTAAATATGATTAATTTTTTTAATTAAAATCACAATTTATTTGAAAATATAAATATCAAAATTAATACTGCTTTTCTAACACATTGAAAAATTAAGAAATATCTCATTAAATTATATTATAATCATAATAAATAAAATTATTAATTTATTAACACATTTTATTAAAACAAAAATTTATTTTAAATTATAAAATCAATGATAATATTGCAATTAAATTTTTATGACTCATAAAAATACCAACACTTTCACCGTGGTCCTATTTTCACTTATAAGATGCATAAATATTATTTATATACTCATGTGTGATGTTACTATTCTTTCAGATGATTTACTATTCATAAGAGTGAAATTTCAACTCTAATGGCAAGTTACTATTCATAAGGGTATGTTATTATTTAGCCAAATATCTCATTTTTTATGGGAATCCAAACATCTTAATGTATTGCAACTGTGTATGATATATTTTCAAAATTCAAAACACATATGTGTAATATTTAGGTATAAAGGCCACATATTAGTTCATTTAGTCATAATGTGGCATTGTCATTCCTTATGTGATTTAATATTATGATGATGTTACTACTATAAGGGAGAACATGCATTGATAAATGATTGATTCATTACAGTAGTCCCCCCTTTTGAAAAATTTCCCTCGAAATTTCATTTTACAAAAAGATGTGAGGGTACTTCTCCTTCATCGCATCCTCTTGTTCCCATGTTTCTTCATTATAAATATGTTTCCTCCACAAAAATTATACAATTTGGGTTGTCTTATTGTGTAGTACCTAATCCTTCTGGTCAAGAATCATTACAGAATTCTCTTCATAAGAGAGATCATCTTCCAAATGTACCACCTCAGAGTCCAGTACATGTGATGGATCTGGTTTGTAATTCTATCAGAGTGATATGGGAAAAACATCATTAACATGAGCCCTATTTAATGGATGTGAAATCCGATAGATCCGGGATCATATGAGGTAAAGGATCTCAAAGGGCCCAATGTACCTTGTGAATAACATCCCTTTCATTACAAACCACATGACTCTCTTCTATGGGTATATTTTAATGCATACGTTATCTCTAACATCAAACTCCAACTCCCTTCTATGGTTTTAATAATATCAATTTTTCAGACTCTAAGCTTCTTTGATATGTTTCTATATGACTTGAACCTTCTCAACCATCTCTTCCACAATATCAAGTTTAAGTATATTTATTTATCCATCATCATCCCAATAGGTTGGAGTTTTACATTGCATTACATACATAGCTTCTTATGGACCCATCTTAGTACTTAAGTGGAATCTGTTGTTGCACGAGAACTCGACCAATGGTGTATGCTGCTCCAATATACCATTGAATTCTAATGAGTAGTCTCTTTGAATATCTTCGATCATATGATATTTTATTTCATATTGTCTATTAGTTTGGGGGTGATACGTTGTGTTGAAATTTAATTTAGTACTCATATAATGTTGTAGACTTCTACAGAATTTAGATACGAACCTTAGATCACAATCCGGGTCAATCGAGAGTGAAACACTTTCCAGTCTTACCAAATTCTTCACAAAGACCTTTTGAAGTTGTTCAAGTGAGAGGTCATCCTGAATAGCGATAATTTTGGATTTCATGGTGAGTCGGCCAACCATAACCAATATCTCATTATTTTCCCCAGATGTCTTCAAGAGACCCGTGGCGGAGTCCATAGTGATATATTTCTATTTCCACATGGGAATATGAAATGGTTCCACCATTATTTTGGACATTTTTCACTCTTCGTTAACATGCTGTCATACAATCCACCTTGAGATATATTTTTCAATCTCCTCCCTCATGTTATCCCCCCTAAATTGTTCATGGGGATATCAGTACATCTTGGTGTTACCAGGATGGATTTAGAGTGTTGAGATATGTCCATTGTCCAATAGCTCATGCTTTATCATATGTGTTGTAGGTACAAAAATATGAATTCCAAATATAATCAATCCATCATCGTCGATATAGATATCTTGTAGCTTACCTTATATTATTGAATTCTACATCTTTGGTAACTCTAGATCAATCCTTTGTGCCTTTGTAATCTTCACTTTGATAGGTGGTTGGAAAATAATTTGGGAATGGTTAGATGTATTACCAACCATTATGATTTCCAAATCAATACTTTGAATATCATAAAGAGAAGGTATTTCAAAATTCACATGATGGATATAGAAGCATGTTTAATTCTGCTTAGAGCATCAAATACCTTGTTTGGCATGACATAAGGATAGTGATAAGAGAAATCATAGTCTATGATATGCTCTAAAAATAACTTTTGATATATATTGAGATCGTTTTTTTGAATATATACTATGGAATCTTATGATTGGTATATATGTCACATTTCTCACCATAGAGGTAGTGCCTCCAGATATTCAATGTTAACATTGCAACTACTAGATCTAGATCATGCATTGGGTAGTTCTACTCATGGATCACCAACTAGAATGAGGCGTGGCCTACCACAATATCATTTTTCAAATGTACCCAACCCAGTACCTTCTTGGAAGAATCACAATATATCCCAAGACTTTTCCACTTATTGGTAATGTGAGTACAGGTGCATTGATCAGCCTTCTCTTCTACTCCATGAAGATTTCCTCACATTATTCCATGCAGACATACATTACCCCTTTCATTTTTTCTTAGTTAGTGGGAATGAAAAAAATGATAATCTTCTCCCAAACATCGGTAGTACCCAGCTAATCGAAGAAAAAAACAAATTTATGTGAGAATAGATGGTTTGGTTCATTCCCCAATCAATTTGTTTTAGAATATTCCTTAAAAATTTCCTCACTTGTGATAACATGCCCCAATAATGTGACTCGCTTCATCTAAAAGTCACATTTTATAAACATGGTGTACAACTTCTCATTTCTCAATATTGTTAACTGAATTAATATATGTTCTTCATGTTCTTAATTTCTTTTAGAGTAGATGATAATATCATGGATAAACACTACCAAAAAATTGTTGAGGTAATGACTAATGAATCAAATCATCAAATCCCTAGATATTGGAGGGGAATTAGTTTTTCTAAAAGACATCACCAGAATATCATAGTGCTCATACCTTGAATGGAATTTAGTCTTCTAAATATATTCCTTATTCAACTATAGTTGATGATATCCTGAATGAAGATCCACCTTTTAAAAGTAGTAATATACCCATAAATGATCAAACAAGTCATCTATACTTGTAAGTGGATAAATGTTCTTTTATGGTGATATTGTTTAGTTCCGAATAATAGATACACAACCGCATGGAACCATCCTTCTTCACAAAAATCATTGGATAACCCCAAGGTGATGGACTAGGGTGTATAAAACCTATGTCCAAATGATATTGTATTTTCTTCTTTAACACCTCTAGATCTGTTAGATCTATTTTATAGGGTCACATTTGCATAAGAGATTCTCTGGGTATGTGTTCTGTGGAGATGTATACCTCATAATCCGGGGGATGTCCGGGTAACTCTTCTAGAAATACATCAACATCTTCACATATGAGGAGAATTTTCTCAATCTTGATAGTTTCCTTTGAATAAACTATTTTAGAGAGGTTTTCCTCATCCCATGTAATCAACACCCACACCATTGAATAATTTCTTAATGTAAATCCATGATCATCCTTGAATTTGTAGATAATAATGATATTGTCTAGAATAAGAAATGATATTTCATTTTTCAGACAATTGATATGTGCTCTATATAACGAGATCCAATCCAATACAATTATAGTGTTGAACTCTAAAAAGGGATGTATTGAGGGATTCAGTGGAAGAATCTTCCCACATATTCCAAATGAAGAAGTGTCCAACCCTTGGGTTTCAATGATTTCACCCTAACGTGTTTTTGGATATATCTATACTTCATGATTTTTGGGCTTTGATTATATAGTTCTAGAAAACATGGATGATATAAATGAATACATATAACCAAAATCAAATAATACGTTTTACATTATTTAAGGAAGAAGAATAATACCTTTTACAACATTTATTTCTTGAACAACTTTTGTAATAGTGATGGAATAAGACTTCCCTTTTTCCATTTGGCTTTATTGGATACTGATTATCATTACCCTCGTGGGATCGAGGTTTAGTCCAATAGATTGCATAGTTACCATTCTCCTTATAGTTGTAGCATTGAACCATGGGTGGTGATTTCCGTTATTCCACCACATTCTCTTCCCTTATCATGTCTTTCCAAAATTCAAGATATTGGTGGCCTTTTCTACAACACATGAAGAATCTCCTTATCCTTGGTGGAAATTCCAACAATTATTTATCCCACAGTTTTAGAATGTTGGTGGTTGAGTTTTGATCTTTCCATTAACATGAGAATATCTAGATTGAAACTCCACCATTTGTTTCTTATCACTATATCCATGGGACCATTACCAAAATAACATCTCTACAATTATAGCATATTAGCGAACTTATTCATAACTCTCAATGTGTCTAATGGAAAATGGATTCAAGACGTTTGGTTTTTATATACTAAAGAATCTATCAATTTTGCGATCATTGTACGTTAAAAAACCTAATGCATACCACCCACGCCTTTTGAAATTTTCTTCTTATTCCATGAAAAAACATTCTACCTTTTTCATGATCTCTGTGAATTCTGTCCCTATATTTGTATGAAGAGTTATTTGGAAATACATGTTAAAAAAAAGATCTTAACATATTGCAATTCCACCTCGTTATTTTTTTCATCTATCTAGGCGTTCTTAATCAAAGAAGGCCATGGATCGACCTATCCATCTAGAAGATAAACAACTAGAATAACCTTCTCTTTCTCCAAAAAGTGAAGAAGGGAAAAGAAATTCTCTATGGAGTATAACAATTTTTTCCACGACTAGTGGATCCAAATATACACTAAAAATCAGTGGTCATTACCGCATAAACCCCATCATATCCATTCTCCCCCTCTTAGGTAAAAGAGGATGTTCCATATTATTCCAACTATTTTCCATATGTTGAGAGAGATGGGTATTCTTCGCTATGACGTTTTGAACTCCACCTCCCAAATCACGGGGGATTTAATTTTTGGCAATCATTTCATTGGTCCTCACACATGTTTTTGCCCTTGTTTCTCCTGGTTCCCACTTTTTTCTAATATATAAAAGGTTATTCAAAACACAAGTCAACGAGTCATTAATAAATAAGATATCCAATTGTGAAAGTTACACCATATCATATTTTATTGGATTCCTAAATTAGGAAAATATTCTCGTGTGCATATTTTAACTTAGTCCCATAGTAGAGGTTCTCTCTATGGTTCACTAATACGAATTCCCAAATTAAATATATCTTGATTTTAATACCAACTACACCGACCATGATTTTCATAAATTAGTTTTACATCATTTTAATTGTAAAAAACATAAAAAAAATTAAACAAGAGGATCAAAATGTTCAGTGTCTTTGGATAATGTGGACCATATATACCATTTATTAAATTAAACAACGAAATTTATTTAAATCCTTCTTCTCTACCTTCTTATAAGTTATTGATTTCTCTTTAGTACATCTAGTCGCAAGAGAATATACATTAAAAAAAGGGGTAAGATAAAATCCCAATAAGAGGATAAATAAGAGCATGAAACAATATAACATGGGATAAGAATAACATCATCATCATAAAAATCATGAGAGAGATCATTAGGTAAAGGCATGGGTTGTTGGAATGCAAAAAAATGAAACATAATGTCATAGTGGTCAACTACCATACATACATGTGAACAATTATAGCATTATTTTGTTGAATTATTTCACATTAACTCATAAGATTCATCAAATTACCCATTTCATTGGAGTTCTATATAATTTTCAGTGAACCCACTGTATTCAAACATTCATATTGCGCTATATAATTATAGGCCCACCTATCACAACATAAAATTTTCATTATCATGCATTCCACATAGAACATATTTAAATCATTAAAAAAACCCTATCGAAAGAAATTGGATTCATATAATAAGAAAAAATTCTTAATATTGGGGTTCCAAAAAGAAATACGTAATAACAAACTTGATACACGAACCGTCAACCTTGAGTGTGAAGTAAAAGGTCTGTATTTGAAAGAAGAGTTCTTTTGGAAAACATGTTGATTAAAATAAAATCTAGTGGAAAACATGTATATCCCATAAAAGAAATGTTAAAGATGATAAATGGGTTATAATGTGTAACCATATTGAAAATGGAGTGAAACTGGGATAACCCAAAGAAAGAATTTCGTGTTCGAGTATTTCAACTTAAATTATATCTGAATGGTTTCATCAGATTATATTATTATATACTGTCATTATATTCCTTAATTATAAATTAAATAACCTTTTATACATTAATATGGTTCATTATGGTTTCATTATGTTCTTTTATTGTCCTTTGGATTAGTTTTAGAGTTTAAATTCATTTATTGGGAGCGTTATTTTTCATAGTTTTCATGAACGATTAACTTATACAGATGAATGGAAGTCCATGTAGAACATGGATAAAAATAAAGAAATGATATTAAATTTTATCAATTACCATCAATAAGATTAAATTATCATGTAAGGAATTATTTTATAAACAATTTGAATGAATGAGTAGTTAAAATTTAATTATGATCGGTTTAGGTTAATTTTGGTAGTTTTTGGATCTCAACAAACATGTTTTGTTTTATTAATTAGTGTTATTAATATAATTTGTTTCAAAAATTAATAAGGTTAAAAGATACATATTAAAATCAACTTTTAATCATTTAATTGTTTTTTTGACAACTTTGACGAAGTTGTAGCAAAATGGAAGTGCATCTCCCATGGTATAAATAAATTGACACATCACGAGCAACAATTTCATTTTTTAAAAAAAGAGGGAGAGGGGGAATTATAATGAATAATATTCTTGTAACATGATATAATAATATTATATCAACCATACTAGAGTTATCCTGGCTTTTAGGGAATAGAAGCTGAGGATAAGAGAAGAAATTAAATGGAATTTGAAAGGTAAATGAAAAAAATTGAGAGAAATAACCTCTTGAATATATCTTCATTCAGAGCCTAATTTGGGAACTGGTGTTTTTATTTTTATCTAAAAAAGGTCTACCAGACATGGTGGATGTGTTTGGGAAGAAAATTGGGCATAATTTTGGCAACGATTGTAGCTTTAGAGGTGTGAACAAATGAGAGCGTGAGGGGTGGTATTTATAGTGTAGGGGAGATTAGTTTTGACAGTACTATATTCATTAATTTATTACATCTCTACAATACATGAAATGTTGATGAATCCATGCAAAAATTTAGTAAATTAAGAATGTGAGATTGAACCAATTGGGATAACATCAGTAGAACATCATACATTAATCTATAATAAATGTATTTAACTTATTTTGTAAATTATTGAATTTCACATTTCATCAAAAATTAATGAGTTTCAAAAAATACCAATAAATTCACCCTACCAATTTGCCTATGTGTATAATCCATAAAATGACCAATATTTTTTAAAAATCATTTTCTAAATAAGATTAATTTAATTTTAAATTAAAATCATAATTTACATGAAAAATACAAATTTAAAATTTAAAATCTTCCTTCTAAAACTATAAAAAGTCAATAAAGTTCTCATCACATTATATTTTAATAATTAGAAATCAAAATATTATTTTATGAACAAATTTGGGGAAAATTAAGTTTCTTTTAAATTATTAATTTAATTATAAACTTTTAATTTAATATTTATGTCTTATAAAAAGGAAATCACTTTTTCTGTAGTCATACTGTCACTTATAAGATGCATAAATTTTATTTATACATTCTTGGATGAGGTTACTATATGTTAAGAATATTTACCATTCCTAAGGGTTATATTAAAATTTATAAGGGTTGGTTAATATTTATACTGGTAGGTTAATATTCACCAAAAATTATGTTTCTCTTATCTGACTACAAACATATTTCGGATCACAACCGTGTAAAAATGATTTTCAAAATTCGAAACACATAAGTGGAAATTTTATATTTTAAGGTTAAATAGTAGTTCATTTATTCTTGATGTTTAATTGTGTTTTTTCATTTGATTTTATATTATTAATAAATCCCGACGAGATGGGATAAATTTCATTGATAAAAGTTTGGTTCATTACAATAACCCATGTAATACACATCCTCTTTCTTTTTGTATGCTATCCATATATAATATTCCCCCCTTTCAATAATTTTATGTGATATAATATTCTCCCATATTTATAATGTAATATCGATACTACTATCCCATTGAAATCTATTTTAGGGATGTTGTCTTAGTTTTAGACTTCAATATGGAATATGGTACTAGAGATAATGTCCCTAGGGTACGTGAGAATGAAAATTATTGGAATGTATTTGTTAATGTGGTAAATAATGTATTAAATCTATATATTAATTTTTAAATATATTTATTCAATTGATCCAAATAATAATATGATAGAAATGATCGTGAATATACCATATGTATATTAGTTTATTTTTTTTGTATTTGTGAAATTTTAAATTTCTTAAATGCCTTAATAGGATTAAAGAGGATTATATGGGAAAGTCATTTTTCAATTAGCATGTTAGATTATATATATTCTTTTCAAATAACATTATTCAACACATATTCCAATAAATTAAAATATGTGGTTTTTATAAACAACTAAATGTATGTAAAAAACAGATATTTATAGTTTATATTATGATATTCCTCCCAAATATAAAACTAATTGTTTCTTCAGATAAAATATGTATATATATTTCCATATTTAATCAAATGATTCTATTATACATCAAATGACATTGATTTTTTATGGGAAAATTGATTGGAATATATGTACATGTTGTTTTGTGATTTCAATGAAAACTACATATGTCCCTGCCAATTCTGTAAAAAGTTTCATGAAAGGGTACCCCAATATTAGCAGATATTATTTCTAGATAAACATAACTCTAATTCTCATCTGTTATTTAATGATGCCTTAAATCATTAATATTAATTTATTAAAAATAATGATTTTTTTACTATGAACAATTTTATTCATGAATCTTTTAAAAACACAATGATTGTTATAAATGCTTTTCGGGGAGAATATAAATAATGGTACACCTTTGGATATTTGTTAAGTATTTTCCTACTGTATTTAAAATAATTAATTTTTTATTATTCTTATTTTTCATGATGATAGTATAAGTGAGAGAAGTTTGTCAATATTTTAGTCAAAAATCTTTTTCTATGTGCACAAGAAAGTACATTAAAATTACATTAATGAAACACTTATTAACATTGTGATTAAAAGTTAAATGAGAATTATTTTTTAGAAATATATACCTTCACAAATTTGAATATATTTGATGTAAATATTATTATGTAATTGTATGTTGATCTTATAAAATCATCACCAATAACCCCAGATTATTTAATTGCATATGTATTGGGAAAGGAGATTATTGGTAATGTATGGGTATTATATTCTGAACCATCCTTTTACTAGGGATGATGAGGAGATCATATTCATTTATTAAGTATCATCTTTATATAAATTTGATGAATTTAATTATTGTAAATAACATAAAATCCATATATAAAAATGTGACCTTCGATAATATAATACATAATCATGAGACATGATGAGTATCTCAAGATGAAAATCATGAAATGATCTAGAGTGAATTGTATTCCCTAATTTTGGGAACACCTGTGAGAATTATTGTATAATTTTCATTCTTGATACTATAAACTACAATGATACAAAATCTATAATATTTAATTAAATATTTTTAAACAATTATTATTATTTTGGTAATTATATTTTTTATTTACTACCTAATTCAAAATAATTTTTATTTGGAATTGTATTTTATAAAGGAAATAAATAAATAAATAACATTTTTCTGATATGAGAATTATGTTCATTTTTCATCTATGGGATGATACTATAACTAATGGGATAATAATTGATGTTTTATTCTCTATAAGATGTTTTTTAATCAATATATATATTCAAGTTTTATATCATTTTTCCAAAACAAATATATTTAAAATTAATTTTTTTTGTATAAAATATTTAATTATTATATAATATTATTATTTGTTTTTTTAGTACTAAAAATATTTTATTCAATGCCTTATTAGTATATTTTTAATTTCATATTTCTGTTATTTGAATATTATAAATCCCACTGTTACTTAATATATTTTTTCTATCTAGTGGAAATATTAACTATAGAAATATTACTAGTAATGGTTTTAGTGATCATAGATCACTAACAAAAAACGTCTAAATGATACATAAATACCTATAATATTTTATAAGATATATTATATAATTCAAATTTATCCTAAAAATAATAAATTATTTCAAACTATTTTAAAATAATAAAATTATAATTCCAATAGTGATATATTTTATTAAATAAATCCTAAAGTAATATAATTCCATTAATTGGTGGATTTGATGACTTCTAATCACGTATTCTCATTGCATATAAGGGACCTCTACTAGAAAATATATTCATTGTTTAATGGTATACATTGTAAAATGCAATGTATTATAAAACCACTACAATTCAAGGATTAGTAATTAAAAGAGAATTATATTTCAAGAAAAAATCAATGATAATCCATTTTTTTATTTAGTGAAATATATCATAAAATTTTCCATTTTATGAAAGGATATATTATATCAACCAATTATACTATTTCATCAAAAATAAATTTGATGATGGAGTGTTGGGGTAGAAGAATATATCTGGAGGATAAAATTGTGAGCACCCTATTTACTATGATCTTAGTCTAGGATATTTTGAGGTAGTATTTTTCCTTAGATAGACATGGGTTCATAGAAGTATATTTAGTGTATAATATCACACAATAGATGTTATAATGTTTTCATTTTCTAATGTGATGGAAATTTTTATTTAGTTCATGATATAGTCATCAAGAGGGATATTTTTAGAATTGTGAAGAATCTTTATATACTAGTGTATGTTTAATCAAAGTAGAAACTTCATGGAACCCATTCATTTGGATAGTAGAAACGACAACAAGCTTAAATAGTTATATACTAATCTTGTTAGATGATGTGAAATTATGATGGTTGTTCAACTAGTGGTAAACATACCAAAAGTTTTTCATAAATTTAATTATCCATAAGATTGAATGTGTTTCTTTTTGTTTCACTATAACAAAGGATTTATTAGGAGTAATAATAAGGTTTTCAGATAATTTCTCACATATTAATGATAGTCAATCAATCTAAGGAAAGCAACTAGATGCCTTGGGTTTCATAGTGCATTAGGTGTATAATCATGTATTTTAAATGATCATACAAACAGATGATTGATTGGGACCCACTATTAATGGTGAAAGTGGAATATTTTTTTTGTTTTGGGTAATAGTTTTGTTATTTATTTGGATAATTTTTTAATGTGATTGTGTCCTTCACATGCAAATATAATGAAGAGTGAAATTAATATCCCACTAAAACAAGTTAAATGATCAAGCTATGTAAATATACTTTATTTCATTACATGATTTTATTTTCCTTACGTACTATTATAATGATTTGTGGGTATTAATAAATAATCTCGAGTGAGGGTGAACTCTGAGTCATGGTCTGGTTGAAGTAGTTATTCGATTTTCTGGTATAGTTAATTATGTTGGATTGCATCTATGGACTTTTTCCTTCGAGTATTTTATTCTTATAACTTAATATGTGGTTTGTGTAATTATTATAGGATTCTAAACAAATGGTGGGTATGGGAATAAAGAAACTTGTGTTTGATGGAGGTCACAACAGATCCATTTGCATCTTAACTGAAACTGATGAATTTCTAGAGGGTTCACCATTATTATATTAATGAATTTTTAAATTCATATTTTTTAATTCAAAAAAATATCATGTGGTCCGAATTATCAGTTTAATGAATGAGTATTGACTTTATATAAAAACAATGGTTTCTACAAAAAAGGTGATTTAGAGTTTTTCTGAGATGAGTCATGGATTTATATTCAATAAGGTGTTCCACATGAAGTGATATATAATGAAGATAATGAAAAATTTATAGAGGTGTTTTAAATGACATTAAAATGGTATTTTATAAATGTTTTCAAAACTTATTTTTGTTGGAGACTATACCCAAGAACCTACTTCTCTGAACTTATAAATATATATAAATTCATAGTGTTATAGAATAATAATTTTATTATCACATATATATCATTTTTATTTTATACATTAAAATTGATCATGTTCATAGACTACTATTCACACTAAAATTCCATGGAAGCTCCACGCAATGGTGACAACATTGTACTCAAATAAATGTATGTTAAATAAATTCTTTATACTTGAATGAGATCAGATTACTATACATAAATGATATAGGTTATAAAGGAATTGGTATCATAATAAATGGATAGTTCATCTCATTATTGTTTTCCAACATAATCTCCATGGTATGAGTTAATGTGAACTAGACCACCAGTAAGAGATCCATAGGTTTTGTGTGTCATTTGTTGTACATATCTATTAAAATGTGGACTAGTACTTATAATTGATATTATTATTAATGTCTATCATGAGTCTTATGGATTTATATATTAGTGAATCATATTATTTCATATGTTCATTGATAAGTTGGATATGTTGGGTGTATCATGAATGGTAAGAATTAATGAGTAACTAAATAAATATTTACCTCTTCTATGTTAAATGGAAGTTGATATATTAAGTAGTTTGATTGGAATAGAACAATATGAAAAATCCATGATCAGTCTAGTATTTTGATGAGTTCATTTGGAAAAATTCATTGAATTATATTCTTAGCATATCAGGAGGAAACAAAAGTGTTGAAATCAATTTAAATATGATATCAATATGAATAGATTCCATTAACAATTATGTACTTGTATGATGTATTTGTAGCTTCTACTTATCATTATTTTTTAGGGCCTCTGATGTGATGCTAGAGACCACTTTGGGTTTACAGGTTATACTCATAACTAATGATATAGGGATCATTATGGTCATATTAAAATCAAATCCATATGTTGCATCAATTTAAATTAATTAGAGGATATCATAAAGTTTTCCCCGGGTGTGGGGACCACGTTTAATTCAATTGAATGGTCAAAATTTAATTAATTGAATTATATGAATCTATTATTAGATAATGATAATTTGATTTGATTATCAATGTATTAACATGTTATTTTTTTCAAAAATTAAATAAGATAAATAATTTTTATCGAATGAATGTCGATCTATTTTATGATTACTACATAATTATAGGGGGATTGATCTGAATTAATTTCATGTAGTTCATGAAATTGTTTTTAATTAATTCACCTGTGATTAAAGATATTATAATAACAAATAGGACATGTTTACTCAGTTATTTATGAAATATATTTCTAGGTTATGATAGTTCACTTACCAAGGTACTTATGTGAAATTATATAATGTTAACCCTAATATTTTGGTCTAATTTAGAGCCATGAATTGTGCCTAAAATATTTTTACGATTTTTATATTTTATCTATCTACCACTCAATTGTATAAATATCGTAGAGAAATAATGAACAATAAAAAATGAATCAATTTTTAGGGGTTTATAGTGAAATATTTTGAAGGATATAAGAATAATAAAAGGCCTTCAATATTCCAATATTCCACTAGAGAATAATATCATTGATTTAATTGAACAATGGAACATGTGTGGATGATACAAACATAATTTATTTTTTGTATATGAGGTACAATGATTTTGAAAAGAGAATATATCACTAGGATCACAAAATCATAATGAGGTGCCATTTATTTATTGTATATAAATAAATCACTCATGAAAAATTACATTAATCAAACATCATTATAGTGAATCCTTTTAATTGTGATATATTCAATGATAAAAGTTAAATTCGTTCATGATTTCATGATTTTGTTGTTTTCCTGGTATCATAAATTGTATTTAATGGATTTTAAAATTAGTTCAATCCATGTTTTTATTATATTTTATAATATTTGAAAATATTGCTTTGACATGGTCCCATCACCACTCATGTCATGTCGAAGAATGTACATATGGGAGTGATATGGCCTATCATGTTTTGAAATGATTTTTAGAAATCAGAATCAAATTATCTAATATATATATATATATATCTGTGTGTGTGTGTGCATTTGAGGTGTCTTGTGGTTTATTAGAGTGGTTCAAGGATAATTGGCCAGAAGTATCAATCCATAAATATAAAAAAATGATCAACAATGAGAGGGGATTTTCAGACACAAACAATTCTATTATTATAAAAAATATAAAAACTAATAAAAATAAAAATTTGGCAGAAAATTCAACAACATTGAGGGAATGGTCATTCCACTGATTGGGGTGGTAGGTGATTGAGAGATCACCTCCTGTGGGTTCAATTGTTTTATTCTAAACCCCCATTTTTTTGTTATCTATATAACTCCCCATATTGGGGGATCCCCTATATATGCTACAAAAACACAATTGGGAATGGGACCCACCCGCAACACAACATCTATATAGGTTTCCTGAATCCAATTCTTGCTAGGTTGTATCAGATCTGACCTGAAAACCTATTTTATTATCCATGTTACATTTTAATGTCCAAATTAACCATATAATTATAAAAAAATTATAATTATTATTTAGTTATTTTTAATTTAATAAAACTATTCTAGTTTCTAAATAATATAATTATTATTTATTTAGATTGATTCAATTTTAGTTAATTAATAAATAATTTCTTTTGGTAGAATATTACATAATTTATATATTATTATGAAATATATTTTACTGTTGACTGATCATGAGCTGAAAGCAACCCATGTATTTTTACTATTTTTTGTATATATATAATATAAAAAATGGGTACTTCTTGATGATCTATATAGTATCCCTCCATCATTAAGTTTATAAGGACACATATGTCTAAAATTCAATAATAAAATTTAATTAACACATCCTAACTTCCCCTCTTTTTTATGTGACTAAACATCATAAAAATAAAATTCATTCATAAATATTTCATTAAATCGAGACCCTGAGGGACACTAATCAAGTGAAATTCATGGGATTTTTTAAATATTGTAACACAAGTAATGTTACGACTCAATGTATGCCTCCTGAAATACCAAAACATGATATTTTTTATCGCTAGGAGAAGGATGGGTGAATCACTGACCTATTGTTATATTATTTTTTTAATCCATATGAAACAAGTTTCACATCATGTTGAAGAGTTATAACTATTCTTAAAAAATTCATACGCACAACCATTAGAACAAAATTATTTTCAAGTTCCACTTATCAAAATATTTAATCAATCATTTGAATGGTTTGGAAATAATCCAATACCAAATAATATACTAAAAACATTGGTTGGTTTCATCAATGAGGGAATATATATACACATTGAATTCACTATAATAATATCATAGTAGATGTTCTTGTCAAAATATAAATTCTTTTTGTAAAATCTTTTAGAAACCTTAAACAAAAAGATCATAATTTTTTTATATTCTTTATATTATTTATCACACTTTCTATTATTAAAATACATATTCTTAAATTTTTTACACATCCGTAGGTAAGAACATATTCTTTTAGTTTCCAATCCATATAGTTTCTTCAGTCAAAATTATGATCCAATGAGTTTCTTGAAAACTCAATCTAGTACATTATAAAAAATTGATAACAATTTTCTTATAAAAATTTCATCCTTTCACTTCATCCTAATGTCTTTTTGATTCAGCATATTACATAACTGTTTCTAGTTTCAGTGATCATAACTTATTTTCATCTAAATTTAATTCACTATATGTCAAATTATTTGTTTGAATCATTCATACACTGGAATTTGATTTTATATATTCATCTAGTAACTCTATATGAAACATTTTTTGCTGCAATTTTTATTTTTCCTTGCCGAAAAATATGCATATCTATTATCTTACATTCAAACATTATATATAAACAATATAGGGGTACATGTTGAAATTTCAATTTATTTTTCCTCACAATTAAATATTAAAATTTTAAACTCCCACTAAAATAATTCACCAAAATATTCAAAAAAAACATTTAGAATAATCATAAGCACATATGATAATATTCCATGACTCCATCCTCATAAAATTTTCTTAAATATCGGTGTGTATCATGATTTTACAATGTTATTTGTTGAAAAATAATAGGCCATAACTCTGTAATATCATTTAATTTCATTACAAATATCACAAAGAACATTGATCCGACTAAAAAATATAACACTTAAGGAAATATAAAACATGTTGGTCTACTATGACATTATAACAATTGTTTTTCTAGTACAACTTTATACAATATTATATTTCCAATGTATTTTGTAAATACATTTAAACTATTATCTCCAAATGACTTCCTCTCATTTATTGGATTTCAAGAAAAAATGGAATTTTAGATGATCTCAGGTAATGCCTAAAGGATTACCCAATGGGATTTTTCTGATGAGATTTTATCAGATGACATTCCTAAGTAACACCCTTTTTCATTTTGGTATCTTTTTATCTAAATTTTATAAATTTCCATTTTATAAAAATATTTACAAAAACAGTTGTCTGAATAAATTATTTTGATTGGATTTCATATGATTTCATGACTCAAAATATAATTCTAATTGTTAACCAAAATCATCTAAGAACAAAACATTATAGATGATATAAATATACTTTATTGTATAGAATTTGTTCAAAAAAATATTTCCCCCCCTTTAACCATAGTAAAATATATGATTCATATGAACTCATTAATAACACATAAAACCTTGAATGATTGTAAAAAATTATTTCTATATGGATTTCTTTATACAAATATTCCCCCTTATAATTAAGTAACATTTCTACACTTCCATCTCAAGGTAAATGTTCATCAAATTACTCGAGATGGTATAATGTGATTTTTTGATATTTTCAGATTTGTTACATAAGATGAAATGAGTTTTTCTATATTATATTAAACAGACATTCATTCCAATGGATCTTTGAAATTCTCCATATAAAATCTTTCAGACCAAAAACTTTATCTAAAGAAACTTTCCCGGAAATATTCTTTTAGTGAATCTCTCTCTAGAAAAATAAATCTATTTTTATTTTTTGGGAAGAAATAATAATTTAGTAGAGATTATATGTAGATACAACAAAAAAATCCAAAACAAATTTCCAAATAAATCTAACAGATAATTTTTTTAATAACTTCTAGCTATCTAAGAGAGTTCTTCATCGAACATGGTCCCAGTAATCTATACCATTGCATACATTTTCAATTAAACACAAAATTCAAAGAAACATTATACAATAGTAATTAATTATAGATCCAAAACTCTAATAAAACATGAGTGAACATGATATATGAAACAATAATCATTGATCACAAATAACTATGTTGTTTATAAGCATTGACATAAGAAACTTCCTCTTACACATTATTACACAATATTTTCCATAAACCTTGTACTTCAACAACATTATCACATTTTCTTACAAGAAAAATGATTCCGACATCCACTTCACAAACCTATAAAAAATGTTCACACATATTAAAATCACATTCTTACAGTAGTTAATAACACCCCCTAAATTATTAACATCCTTAAAAGGTTCAGTACATAAAAACCTTATATTTCATAGCTAATTTTATTCAATCTTTCTTAGATAGAATAATCATTATACATTACCAATGTGAAATAAGAATCTTCTAGTTCACAGGTCTTTCATAAAAAAATTAAATCTCTATATAGGGTAAACTAATATAATAAGTTTAAAAAAAATTAAAACGAATAATGGTGTAAAACACAAAAAAAAAATTTATTCTCATCAAAAAACACGGATTATTTAAATTTCATATTTTGTTCCCCAATAATAGTATATATAATTCCATTGATTTCGGTTTAATCATTATTTACAAAAAATTACATTATTTAATATTAGTCGCATTATACAACAACATAATTTTTTTCTTGTATGTGAAGAATAACCATTATCCATAATCTTGGTTATATCTCCTTTTGAATGTTTGATTGCAGTGTCAATAATTATGGATACATGATTTCTGTTTTCATTATTAATATTCTACTCTTGAGATTTTAAAAGATCATTTTGGAAATATAATAAAAAACTTTTGTGAAGGATTAACATTATATATACAGCTTTCACAAATAGTTTCTTATGGTTAGAGTCATTTTCCAAATCTCTAAAACCATTCATATGATTATTTCTTTTTGGGGGATCAATATCATCATACTCTATGTCTATTTCCTCTTGAAATTATTGTAATGATGTTGGTTGAACACAAAATTATTTTATATATGGATAAATGCACAAAAATAATAGTTGTAACCATTATAGAGAATATATTCATTTTCAATATTCTTACTGTTTGGATTTGAATACCTAATTTCCATTATTATTCATAGTTTTCACTTTAGAACATTATTGTAACCCAAAATGTTTTTTTGATATACGAATATTTTATTCTTAAAATTGGACTTCTTCTCAATGAAAATAGGATCCCCAATATTAGTTGCAATTTATTCAGAATTTAATGTGTTAGAAAATTTACATTTTTCAACATATTATATTTTAATTACATAAATGTTTTCCTCATTTTAATTTTCCATCTAAAAACTATCATCATATATATCAACCTTAGAGAAAATATTTTATTGATCATTTTGAGGATGAAATTTCTAATTCCTCTCACCAATATTAATCGGTGAGTTTTAAAAAAATAAAACCCTTTCACAGAAATAAAATGTTATTAGAAGACAATAAAATCTTTTGCCTTTAATTTTTTCACTTCATTATGATTTTCATTATGGATTTTTGATTGGGTAATAATATTATTAATATTATTAATTTCTTTTTGAATCTAGTATTTGTCGTTATGAAAAGCTTTTTTTCTATACTATTATCTCTATTTAAATTATTCTTCACTCTTTAAAGTCTTAAAATATGTATAATAAATTTTTTTGGACACTATTATCAATATAATGTCCATATTAGTCTATTCTTCGTCATGAAAACATCTATTATCACTAGTTATGTTTTAATAATTTATAAATTAAAAAAACTAGTTTTTTGTAGTATCATCATACGAATTTTCAAATTCAACATCATTATTATCATCTTTTTCATAATTTGATATAAATATTCTTATTTTGGATATAAAAAACATTTTACCCCTTCTATTATAATTTTTTTTTATTTTTTTTAATTCTTCATAAATGATACTATTGAATTTTTTTTCATTATCACAATCATCATATTTCATTCATTGAGGATAATTTGTAGAAAAATACCCAATAACTCTACAGCCAAAAAAAATTAGCAGTATCATCCTTTTTAACATTTCCATTCATCTATTTAATTCATTATAAAATAAGGACATATCATAATAAAAAATATCAAAGATCACATATTTGATATCAGATTATATAACATATTCTTATTTTAGAACATTATTTAATTTTTCTTGATTGGTTTTATTGATGTTAATTTAATGATTCCACATTTAGTTACACCACATAACAATCTGTCTTCTCATTTAATAGTTTACAATAGTGTTTTTTTGTCATGAAATGATAATTTTTTATTATCTCTTTCTTCCATGAATGAAAAATCAGAATTTATCACTTAGAGAATAATTCATAAGATCTTTTCAACTGTGGTTGATTCTTTAAAGTAATAATTAATAAATACTATGTTTTTTATATTATCAATAACCCATGTAAACAATTCACCAAATGAATAATAATTACCCTTATTAATATATTTTTAGATCATCCCATAGATGTTTAACAATTCTTTATTTAATTTTTATATTTCATCATTTAAGTACACAAAAAATTATAAAATACCTTTAGTAGTATGAAATATCAAAACAATAAAAAATTCACGTTTATAGAGTTTGGTATGTAAATAAATTATGGATCTCCCTTTTTGTTCAAATTTTTATTTCAATGAACTTTTACCGTACCATCTTCATTTTTATGTGAATACCCAATTGTAGCTGCTTCATGAACTTCATAACTAAGATAAATGAGATAAGGAAACATTATATATTTCATATTTGAAATTTATTTACAATGAAATTGGAATACACTTTGTGTTAATGGAATTTTGAAGATACATTGAATATTTTCTTTTCTTCAAACCTCACCAAAGAATAAATTCAGGGTATATTCCTATAAAACAATAAAGGCCTAATCATATAATGTGTTATCACATAGAGGGGAAGGGGTGAATCAATGAACTCTTTTAATTTTTCATTTTCTTTCACATTAAAAAATTCGTATAATCATATTATATATATATATATCTTTTTTGAAAAAAAAAGCATCTAAACCCACTAAAACACACACACACACACAGATATATATATATATATATATATATATATATATATAAAGACCACTACTCATCAACAATATCATGTCTAAGTAATGGTTGGGAAAAAACCCAATGCAATATAATAAACAAGAAAAAATCATTTTAACTAGTAATATCATGATTTGAATTTTTAAAAACATGTACTATGATATAATCAAACATTAGATTATGATATTTATATAAAAAAGGATGTGACAATGTTTTTTGTGTCATCTATTATATACCTTTACTATCGTGTTCATAATATTTTAATTAGAATACTTTAACTTCTCCACTATATATAGTTTTGAACGGAATATTATTTTCCTTCTTACCAATCAAAAGGAATGAAATTATTTAGTTATATGAATGTTCATGAGATATTATTATTATGTGAGTTTATCAAGAAAATTATGTCTCATGCATTATGAAAATCATACACCAGTTTTCTTAGGATACTGATTAGTCACAGAAAGTGGATAATATTAATTGTTAATAACTTTATATTCATTGTTCCAAAGTCCATAAACATTGTTTTTAGTGCATTACATAAATAGAAATTTATTTCTCATCAAAAATGAAATTCATGTTTAAAATGCAAATTTGGGCCCAATCATTCATTTGTTTGTTGACTATATTATATTCATTTTCTGAATTTTAAATTTTGTGATACGATTGATCACATTGTTTGGAACATTTTATCTTTTAGGTCCGATGGATTAATCCCAAAGGAAGATGGAGAAGTTTGCGCCTGAAACCAGAAACTTGCTGGAAAAAGCATAATGGGCCTAAGGCCCATCAAACAAATGTGGGGCCCAGAAACCAAGCCCAATGAAGCTCAAATTTAAACAGTAGAAAGATAAGAGTATGAGGAGCATTTTACTCAACTGTGGGCGGAGCTAATTCTGATGTTTTCATGATGATAAAGGGATCTGAAATTGAGATTTAAATGGCGGACCCGACATTAATGCACAGAAAGTTGTCCCACAATTTCGACCATAACATCCAAACGGATGAGCCAAATTTCCTGAAATTTTGAGAGCTTCTAGAAGAAATATGGAAGAATATATTTTCTATTTATGACACCTTTGTATTCGTCTGTATGAAGTGTCAAACGCACACGTCAATATGGTGGACGAATCTGGACAGTTTTCCGGGTCAACTTCAAAACGTCAATTTCCTTTTGATTATTCACCCTCGTTTTGACTTTATTAATTGTTGGGGGGTGAATTTATTATGGGGGGTTGACCTAAGGCTCCTAATATGCCTATATAAGGATATGGTGGTGAATGAAATTATCATCTAACATTTTCTTTGAATCTATGTTTTTCTTTCATCCATTGTATTTCTTTCAATTGTAATTTCCTACATTCAATTTGTAATCGCATCATCAAGTTTTCCCATGTAAGTTTTTATTTCAAGTTTATTATTTTAATAACATTTCTTCTTCTTCTTCACTTTTTATTTTCCTTTTCTTCACACGTTGATACCGTTGAATCGATGTTTGAATTTATTCACACCCGCACTTGTGAATTCATTACACAACGATAGAGTGTTCATTTTTATTAATGTTTTTCTTCTTCAATCCCGCTTCATTATGTAAACTACCCACATCCATTGATATAATAGCATAAATTGAGGGATAAACATTTATGGGTTGATCCTAGAGAGTTTCATGGGATGGATTGAATGTTATTTGATGTTCTTAAATTCTTAAATTTGTTCTTTATTTTAAAAGTTCCTTCCTTTGATTTATCTTCTTCTTTGTCTTCACCGACTTTAATGACGACACATTTTGAGTGCTAGTACGATCCAATTCCTTGGAGTTCTCATTTAATTGACCCTCTATGTGAATTGGTGATTACCCTTGAAATTGTGTATGGATTAAATCGGAGAATGATATTGAGGAATTATTTCATTTAATGGATACCTCTTGAACCGATGAACAGAAAATCAAATGAAAAACAAATATATCCAATAAAGCCAAAGAGACAATCTAGGATCGAATCACCTTAATTAGTTGTTTTAGTTCAAGTAATTTTATTGGTTTTTTTTCTTTAAATTAAATAAATATTTCTTCAAATCAATCAACACCATAGTTGGCCACTTCATAGAAAATCCCGCATCTAATCAAAGTGTCTCAAGGTTTCTTCTTCGGTCCCTGTGGATTCGATCCCTACATGTACTTCAACGACCGATTTTACCAGTAGGGTAAATTTGGGCGCAACCAAATTTTGGCGCCGTTTCCGGGGTCCACGTAAGTCACCTTAGAACATCTTTCTATCCTCGCTCATTTCTATTTTCTCATCCCCATTTCTCTTCTCTTTTCCCCTTTATTTTTTTTGACCCCCGAAAATCACTATTCCAAATTTTAAAATAAATCTAATGGAGTATAATCAACAATATCCCTTCACAAACTCAGGATGGAATCAGTTTGAAAATTCACATTGGGAATCACCAACCTTTTTTAATCAACCTTTGAATGAATACCCCGCCCCTGATAACATGAACGAAATTTGTAATGATGAAGGTTTAAAAGATCAATTCCATACCTATAAAGAATGATTCAAAAGATGAATGAAGAGGAAGTCCATGATGTCAAAACATATATCAATCCTAATTCTGAAACAATTCTTCAAAAATTGTGTGAACAAATGGAAAAAATGAATTCAGAGGTATCATGTTTTAGACAAGAACTTCAAAGCATTAAAACTTGTGTGGACCCCATTCTCAATCAAACCATCCCTTACTCAAAATTGATAGAAGAATATTGTAACACACAAACCCCTCAAGCCTTTATTGAAGAACCAACCATTGGATTTGGGATAGTTGAAGATAATAAAGGAATTATTGATGGGTGCTTAAATCAAGAGGAAATTAATTTTATGGATTCACAAGGGGAAAATTTGTCTTCATGGATTGAGTGTTCGGAATATTACTCCAATAACAATTTTTTTGAATCATAGATCATTGAACCATTGGGAGATATAACGAATTTTTTGTCTATACCCACTCATGAAATTCAAATGGAAAATTTTGGGGATGAATCATCTTTACAAAAGGAACAAATTTATTCAAATGTTTTTAAAGAAGAAACCATTTTTTATTCAAATTATCATTCTTCATTAATAAAATTCGATGAAACTGAACTCAACATTATAATCCTTCCTTCCCCACTCAATAATCCCTCTATTTATGAAAACCTAGACCATTCAATTATCATCCATTTTCTTCAAGAATCTCACAATGTAGGAATAAACCTTGAAATCTTAGGAAATACTCAAAATGAAACTCAATCAACCATTACCGAAACTCCTTGTACTTTCACACCCATTGTTAAGCATGGGATTTTACATGAAAAAAATTCTAAAAATGGCTTAATCT
The DNA here is from genome assembly GCA_963277665.1 of Viscum album. Classification (NCBI taxonomy): domain Eukaryota; kingdom Viridiplantae; phylum Streptophyta; class Magnoliopsida; order Santalales; family Viscaceae; genus Viscum; species Viscum album. The sequence continues at coordinate 1,794,995,071 of OY728163.1, read as the reverse complement.
GAATCATGTTGAGTTGGATAAAATGGGGTCCCAAAATTGTTGAATGATGGAATTTGATAAGTTGGGGGGTAAAAGTCGAGCCAACAACGTTAAAAAAAAGCGTTGCATGGGAGGAAACCCATGGTTTTCATGATTTCTAATTATTTTGAATCATTATATTTTTCATAGAATAAATTACCATAAGTTGTTGACTTGTTCTTCTTTTATGAGTAAGGATGGGTATGAACGGGGAGCGCCATATTCATCCGTGTCACGTGGTGTGATCTCTGAGTAATACCTTACCCAGAAAATATAAATAAGACAATGTATCATTAGTTTATTTTGTTTTGTTTTATTTTAATGTTTTTATAGGTTAAAAAAATAAAAGGGCATGTCGTAAGCCATAATGAAAATCCATTCACCACCATCCAAGCCGCTGAGACTCAAATCCATGAGTGAAGACTGTGGAACTCACTATCATCATAAACCACCAGGTGACTTCATTCCATGATTATCATTTAAAATTTACTCTTTGTAATTCTCTCCTCCCCCCCCCCTTCTAATGTTTCTTTTCATTAAACACTGGGGACAGTGTTATTCTATGTTGGGGGGACATGAAATAAAAAATGATTTTTTTTGTGAATAAGAACATGCATGAAAATAAAAATTCCATTAACCTTGAACATGATAACACACATTGCAAACTCTGGAATTGGATATCAAATAATTTTGTATTTCTTGATTCTGATTTTAATGCAAGTTTAAGTTCATGAGCATAGTTTTTGGAAAGTGCGGTTGTCCGATGTGATTTTTCAATGTTTACATTTTCATCCTCTTAAAAAAATGCCACAGTGCACGTCTACTGGATTGTGGGTGTAAATTTGAGTTCTCGGGTCCCTTTAATTATAGCATAGGGTTCTGGGGTCACTTTGACTTTAATTTGAGTATCAAAAAAAAAAGCAAACAAAAAAAACAAAAAAATTGACCACATAGAGCAATGTTTTGTCCAAATGTGTGGCGTCCAGCACTTGGGGATCGTGACTCCATAGTTGTCTTCCCCAGAGTTAGGCTTTATATCTCTATTGTAGAGCATGAAATTGACAAAATGCATGGCGTCCGGCACTTGGGGATCGTGACTCCATAGTTGTCTTGCCCAGAGTTAGTCTTTTCATATTTGTTGTGGTTAAAAAAATAATAAAATAAAAAAAATAAATAAAAGGATACTCATCTTAAGGTTTAATGTGATTCCCACCTAGCACTTCCATTTTTTTCTCTTGAACAATAAAATGGGCCCCATATCTTTTATGATGCACAACACTTTATCATGCTTAATTGGAATTGGATGAAATGTGGCAATGAATTTGAACAAAGGAATGGGCTTGGGATTGAGATATTCTTATGGACCTAGCTTGTTTTTAATGATTTTTATGGGTTTTCATAATTTTTTTTGATATTAGATATTTGGGTGAGCAATGTGTATTAAAATGTTTTTGGAAAAGGGGTTTTGAATTTCATATTTGTAATTTATTTTGCTCGGGACTAGAAAAACTCAAGTTGGGGGTGTGATTAGTCACTGAAAGTGGATAATATTAATTGTTAATATCTTTATATTCATTGTTCCAAAGTCCATAAACATTTTTTTTAGTGCATTACATAAATAGAACATCATTTCTCATCAAAAATGCAATTCATGTTTAAAATGAAAATTTGGTCCCAATCATTCAATTGTTTGTTGAAAATATTATATTCATTTTCTGAATTTGAAATTTTGGGATATGATTTATCACTTTGTTTGGAACATTTTATCTTGTAGGTCCAATGGATGAATCCCAAAGGAAGATGGGGAATTTTTCTCCTGAAGCCAGAAACTTGCTGGAAAAAGCATAATGGGACTAAGGCCCATCAAACAAATGTGGGGCCCAGAAACCAAGCCCAATGAAGCTCAACTTTATAAAGTAGAAATATAAAAATATGAGGATCATTTTATTCAACTGTGTTCGGAGCTAATTCTGATGTTTTCATGATGATGAAGGGATCTGAAGTTGAGATTTAAATGGTGGACCCGACATTAATGCACAGAAATCCGTCCCACCATTTCGACCATAACATCCAAACGGATAAGCCAAAATTACTGAAATTTTGAGAGCTTCTATAAGAAACATGTAAGAATATATTTTCTATTTATGACACATTTGTATTCGGCCGTATGAAGTGGAAAACGCACACGTCAATATGGTGGATGAATCTGGACAGTTTTCCGGGTCAACTTCAAAACGTCAATTTCCTTTTGATTATTCACCCTCGTTTTGACTTTATTAATTGTTTGGGGGTGAATTTATTATGGGGGGTGGACCTAAGGCTCCTAATATTCCTATATAATGAGATGGTGGTGAATTAAATTATGATCTAACATTTTTCTTTGAATCCATGTTTTTCTTTCATCCATTGTATTTCTTTCAATTCTAATTTCCTGCTTTCAATTTTTAATCGCATCATCAAGTTTTCCCATGTAAGTTTTTATTTCAAGTTTATTATTTTAATAAAATTTCTTCTTCTTCTTCACTTTTTATTTTTCTTTTCTTCACACGTGGATACCGTTGAATCGATTTGTGAATTTATTCACACCCGCACTTGTGAATTCATCACACAACGGTGGAGTGTTCATTTTTATTAATGTTTTTCTTCTTCAATCCCGCTTCATTAAGTAAACTACCCGCTTCCATTGATATAATAGCATAAATGGAGGGCTAAACTTTTATGGGTTGGTCCTAGGGAGTTGCATGGGATGGATTGAATGTTTTTTGATGTTCTTAAATTCTTAAATTTGTTCTTTATTTTAAAAGTTCTTTTCTTTGATTTATCTTCTTCATTGTCTTCACCGACTTTAATGACAACACATTTTGAGTGCTAGTACGATCCAATTCCTTGGAGTTCTCATTTAATTGATCCTCTAAGTGAATTGGTGATTAGCCTTGAAATTGTGTATGGATTAAATCGGTGAATGATATTGAGGAATTATTTCATTTAATGGATACCTCTTGAACCGATGAACAGAAAATCAAATGAAAAACAAATATATCCAATAAATCCAAAGAGACAACCTAGGATTGACTCACCTTAATTAGTTGTTTTAGTTCAAGTAATTTTATTTGTTTTTTTTTAAATTAAATAAATATTTCTTCAAATCAATCAACACCATAGTTGGCCACTTCATAGCAAATCCCGCATCTAATCAAAGTGTCTCAAGGTTTCTTCTTCGATCCCTATGGATTCGATCCCTACTTGTACATCAACGACCTCTTTTACCAGTAGTGTAAATTTGGGCGCAACCAGATACATTCTTCTAATCAGTTCTTCCTCTATTATTTATAATTCAACTTGTTATGAACATTTTTAAATTTTTATAATGAAAACATGTATTTGACGAAATCATATTTCTCAAATATGTGATTCAATGTATGTAATTATCCATGATCAAACATTAGCTTTTTGATGATTGTCTTGTATCTACGTAAGAAAATATTCTTTTAGAAGTTCATATTTTTTATACATGAAAAATTTACACCACTATACACATTATTTGAAAATTTATATAAAATAATGAAGAATCGTAGTTGGGAATTCAATTTTAAATATTTTTTTATAAATTATTGAAATTGAAAAATCTTATTCAGAAATTTCAATGGTATATTCTCAATAATTTTTTAATAGCATTTCTGGTTTGTGAGAAATACTAATTATTTCAAAATATTCAAAATTCCCGTAAAACAAAATGAGTTTCAAGTTTTCCACAATTTGTTTTGTAAAATTAAAATACTATCTTATCATTCAATCATTTAATATCATTAATAAATCATCGTAATGAAAATTAGGTGAAGTAAAACATCATACCACTTGAGGCACTATACCCATATTTTTCTAGTAAAATAGTATACATTTTTTATTTTGTAAAAAATAATAAATTTTATTTCTTCTAATAAACCTTCCCTGGATGGATTTTTTAAAAACATTTTCTTTGTTTCCTTCATTTTCCATTCTATAACCAGTAAACGTTATGTAAAATTTTATCTTATTATCTCATATAATAAACAATGGGTTTTCTGATGGAGTATGTCTAGTTGGACATCATTTGATGAAATTCCTTAATAAAATCCTTTTTTAAATTTTAAATCATTTCATGTCAAAATTTTCATTAAAACTATATATAAATATGTATTAAAATGTTTTTTTGATAGTCATCTTATGACTGAAATTCATATGATTCCTTTACTTGGCATTTTTGTTTGATTTTTAGAAACATCCATCTAATCAAATATTATCATTAATGCATTAAAAAATATATTATGGAATCCTTATATATAAATTACATCCATACCACTTAACAATAATAAAATATATCTTTTTTATCAAAATATCTATAATTCTTCACACCACTGTAGCTTATAAAAAATTATTGAATATCCTTTTGTTCATATAAATATTTATAACAGTAGTTATACGTAATGAACTAATTTATATTTTCATATCAAACAAATTATTTTCCATTAAATTAATACAGTAACATTATATTTTTATAACTCTTTATTATTGGAACATAACATCATCAAAGGGTCATAATATTATATTCATCAGACATTCAATCTAATGGATTGTTGTACACCGTTATAGAAAATCATTCAACAAAAATAATATTATATTTTTGGAAATGGCCTCAAATTATTATATATATATATATAAACATTATCACCCTTATATTTAATTATATATATATAAATAAATTTAATTTCAATGACATCTTATGGTACACATATGGCCCTATTTTAACAAACCTGAAAAAACTAGTAATATAAATATGTAAACACGACTATTATTAAATTGAAGATAAACAACGTGATATGAATAATAGTAACTATATTTTAAACATTAATTATAATGGTTTTATATAAATTAATCATATTGATAAAAATGATTACTTTTGAAAATTGAGTTTATATATTTTGAAAATACAAATTTCTAAAAATAATTTTTTATAGATTTTTGTGGAAAATTTAATTGTAATATATTTTGGTTATATAATGACTATATGAAAAAAACTTCATTTTATAAATATAAATTTAAAAATTATATGAGATAATTTTTTTTATATTTCTGAAAGGACAGCTTTTATAATAATTAATAGAAAATTCATGTTTTTATTGAAAACAAAATTTTTATTTAATGAATGTATAAGGTTTATTTTGTTACAAAATGGTATAAAAATTATATTAGTTACATTTTATATTTATTAATCATATTTAATAAATCTTAATAAGTTTTATATTTAATATTTATATAATTTATTTTATACTTTTGAACATTTTCTCTTTGGGAAACATCATTCTAATCAAGTCTGTGGGATTAATTTTAATCTAACATTTTTATTTTATAATAATGGAATTAGAAAAAATGATTCCATATTATGGTTATAAATTATTTATATTATAAAATAAGTTAAAATTATTATTTTATAAATAATATTAAGTAGATAAGTATAAATTCATTACAATGGTTAAGATTAAAATGGGTTACAAGGGGTTAAACTAAAATGTTAAAGAATAAATGAACTATAAAATAGTAAAAACCATTTTATTGAAATTAAATAGAACATATAACCTAAAATCTTGTATAATTATCCATTTTTTATCTTTTTTCAGTTTAAAAACATTGGTACACTTTATTATTTTCAAAATTTCAATTTCTGGCCTCTCCCTTATAAATAAAAGGCCACCCATATCCTCTCTAATTCACACATTCAAAATCCATTGAATCGGATAATAAATGACTATATATATTTTCTAAAACCCTTCACACATCTTATATTCCTTATTCTTATTATTAAACCTTCCTAATAAGTATTGAGGTCTAAACCTAAATAGTTTCTCCGGTGAAGATGTAAAATTATTATCCTTGTGTATTTATGTCAATTATTCTTTCTAACACCTTAAAATATTGATAAAAAATGATGATATAATAACATAAATTTCTCCCAAATACTGATATTTTATTTTTTAAATTTCACAAGCTATATCTATTTCCACCTATATCAAATGGGAAATGAAATTTTCGATCATTTGTTTTGAATACTACCACCCTCCAAACCAATGATATTTCATTTCCATCACCACCTCTCACAAATTGATATAATAATGCATTTAATTATTATATTTTAATTTATTTTATTATAATACTTATTGAGTTATGATATCAATTATTACTTCATAAATTCAATTCAATGGGAATATGATAATGTCTTTTGTGTGTATGGAGGGCTACCCCCTCATAAAGCGATATGATTCGTTCTTCACAAACGATTTACAAATAAGGTTATAATGATATATTTAAAAAACAATATGTGAATAATGGGACATGAAATGGAATCTATATTTCTAATATATTATTTATCTTTCATTCATTCAATCTATCGAGAAAATTTAAATAGTGTTTTTCCATACATACAACAAACCGTCTATGTGAATATTGAATTTCACTTACTTTTCTACCATTTTATGATTTCTATAAATAATTATATAATGAATATATAGTATATTTATATGATGGTAAAAATATTTATATTATTATACCATGATAAATATATGTTTTCCCCAAATAAAAATCAAATCATACACAAAAAATAAGTTATTAGACGAAATGATATTTTAGTAAGGTATTATTGATTAAATTATAATTATATGTTGAAATTAAATCATATATGGTTAAATACATATGATAATTTTTCTTAACATGAGGTACAATAAAAATACATTAATTATAAAGGATTTTTAATAATTTATGAAGGAATTCAAGACTTATGGTATGAAATTTGTGTCTTAATATTTTTGCATGAGGACTCATGTTATGGTATTCGCCTATCTTCTTATATGAGGTGTATATACATAACATTTGACATGTATTATCATTAATATATTTATATCCATTATATTTTATGTTTCATTTAATTTTATTTTTTCATGGTTTTTATGATCAAACATTAACAATGTGGTAAACTGTTTCTATTACAATCTCATTTTTATCGAGATTATTTATAATTTTGATTTTAGTGTTAATATATTATGTTATATCAATCAATAAAATAATTATTTTTATTATTATATTTCAATTTCATGAAAATACATTATTTCCATACTAGCTACTTGATTTTGGTACTCATGATTGTAAAAGTTATTTTTTAATGTAAATCGACTACATTAATAAAATTTGTCGAAAATCATATTTTCTTTTGTATCCCATATATCTAAGTAAGTATTTAGTTGTTTTTAACATTACCCAATGGATATATTAAAATAATAATTACCCATGTTATAATTATTACTAATTTTCGTAAATTTATTGTCCATGTCATTCCTCAAAAGAGGCTGGTTAGGTATTTTCTGAAAATGTGAATCTAATCATGGTTGTTTAATGTGTATGGAATTAATGGTTTTTCTCACTATCCTAAAAAATATTTTATTAAAGTATTTCCTTTTATTTTTTCATATATATTTTCAAAGAAAATATTTTCCAAATGTTTTTTGGATTATTAGTTTTAAAAAAAATTAAAAGGAAAAGAATATTTTCTCTGTTAAATGTTACAATATATCTATAAAAATAATTTACTATCTAAGATGAAATAATTTTATGATACATATTATTTATGGGGGATATGATTAATTAATACCATTATTTCTATTTCTTTGGATGGTTCATGTTTATTATGAAAATATTATTATAAAAACTATTTCAGTTCCATGATTTTTAACATGATAAAATTATTATAAAACCCACTACTTTTTTTCCATGGGACATGATACTATGAATTGATGAAATGAACATGAAACCATTTTCATTTCCATTGGTTATTATTTTATATATCCACGATGAAACCCATTAATTTTCATGAGTTTTGATTTGGGTAAATTTTATGATATTTTTTCACACATTTGTATGATTTTAATTATTTTATGGGTGGAACCTATATCTACCACCAATTAATTAGGTTATGATTGATATATCATGATAAAAACTTGGCAAGAATGGATAGTTCATCCTAATCAGTAATGCAATTCTTCAACTATGATAGACCTTTATATAAACCATCACTAATATGATGGTTTTGGAAGTGAACCCAATCAACTATGAAATATTTTGAAATGATCCTTGACTACTAATGAAATGATTTTGTATTCATATCCTTATGTCATAAATCAATGTGTTTTGAGAATTTTATAATCTCATGGCTCATGTTCTTTGATTTCCTTATGATAAAAGTCTTATGAACTTCTATTCATTTTTCCATAACTAAGGGTTTTGGTTTTAATATGCATATTATGGTTTTAATTTTTATTATTATGTTCTAATAAATATATTCTCATGTTATGTTTACTCATTTTTCTTATTTACCCTTACTAATAATTTTATATCACTATATTATTTGTTTATTTTCTAGAGTTAATGATGATATTTATTACATTTGATATTTATATGAAGGGATCTAGTTATGGGGGACTATGTGGAATACATTATAGAACTATTATCAACTAGTTGTTTTTATTTAAATAATTAAAAAGTAACATTGCCTTTTTATTCCAAGGAGTGTATTTATTCAATGTATAGAAAATTCAACTAAAAAGATGTAATATCTATGCATTAAATATCAGAGTCACTATACATAGTATTAGAAAAAATGAATTATTCTTATCCATGGGAAATCTCATTTGTGAGTGTAGATAAAATAATGGCTTTCCATCCAAGGCCATTATGAGGAATGAGATACAACCAGGGATGGTGATATGAATCATACAAAGGAGGTATAGTTTCCTATGTTTTTCTCTAAAAGGTATCAATTATATTCAATTATTAATAATTATAGACCACTATATTTTTCATCATATATTATTTTTAGTTAACCATTGGATTCTTGGATGATAAAACATTATAAGAATCCATTGGGTTACATCTAACATCATTTATAAGGATATGTATAAGGATTAGTATAATTATAAGTAAATATATAAGATATTTTCCTTTAATTTTGATACAGTATAGAGAAATATGTTTACATGAAATTACATCCCAATCAGGATAGAATAAGTGGATATGGCTCTGTAAAATATTTACATAAGAGTAATATTTCTTAAAATGTCTCATTGAGTTGGACACAATCATCGTTTAGTGAAAAATATGGGGTTAAGCTACATATATTTTTTAAAACTACTGGTGGATATTAATTGTAAATTCATAACCTATTTATGAACCATAAAAAATATTTTAACAATGATCATGACATTCATGGTATATATGTAATGTGTCATAGATTAAAAAGAATTAAAAATGAAATTGACATCCAAAAAGTCATTTTTCATTATTATGTATACCACTACTTTTAATTTTTTCTTAAATTATTCTATTGGGTTTCATTTAGTGTAGGAACACAGAGAAAATGTTTTAATAATAATTGTTAAGGTTGATGCAATGAATTTTCTCCTAATAAAGAAAATTATAATGGATATGGAATTTAAAATCATATTTCTATTATCAATTTTTTTTCATGTTTTGTATTATATTGAACATAAAAATGAGATAGAGAGGGAACAACATATTGTTGAGTCCTACATGAAGAAATTTATACCTTCTTTTAATGGTTTTCATAATCAACTATTTCTTGAACAATAGATTAATAACTTTAAGACTATATATTCCATTATACAATGATTGGAACATCAAAAATTCAATTTGGTTCATTATCCTTTGGATGGAAGTGAAGATCAATTGTGTAAATTTATCATGAATACGAGTAAACATGATGAAGAAGAACATATGGAATGGGGTGAGATTAATATCTTTTTTTATCAAATATCACATTCTTCATATTATTTTCATGAAATGGAAAATTGGTTCCTTGATTTAATATATATGGATGATGAATATATTATTTCCCATTATGAATATTTTAAATGGTTTTTGAGGTATGATTCTTGTATTATCATCCATCATGAATGTATAGTTGATAGATTCTCCAGTGGTCTAAAAATAGTCAATGAATTTTGTTGACCATGATTCCCTTAATTACCAATGAGAAAATAATTTTTTCTACTAACATGGTATTAATAGATATTTATGTAACGCAAAAAATCTTATGCTAGTATAAGAATATAAATATTGAATTCAATTTAAAATATAAAAACCATATATTATAGAGGATTATATTTCATTCATGATATTTTTTTCAAGGAAACATGAAGGAAATTATATCAAGGGGTGGTAAATGATTTATATGTGAGATGGAAGGTAATCAATACTTTTATTTGTATGGTGATAAGAAGATGATAGCTGATGTTATGAATAGAGATAAATCTACAAAAAATTCACAACCAACACATCAATGTTTCAAAATCATGGAAAATGTTAATTATTTTAACTAGTGAAAAAATATGATTTTTAATTGTGACAATAGATTATATCATCCTATAATGTCGAGTGATAAATTAGAATCTCTTGAGATAACTATTTCTAATGTGTTGTGTGATAACAATATGGTGAATGATATAATTACCATAAACTCTTGAAATTATAATGTATTATTTGAAATTAAATCTACCCATCCATTCTTATCTAAAAAATTTACAAAGGGATACATGATTACACCCAAAAAACTATATTTATTATAAGTAGTAAGCACCTAATGTTATGATGATCACATATAAATTTCATGACTCTTATATAGTTGATTTTTGTGAAAATGTTCTTCCTATAAATCATTTCATTCTTCCTCTAGTTGAATTTGATGTTATAGTAGGAATGGATTAGATTTTCTTTTTTAAATACCAAATTAATTTCTATAGAAGGTATGTTATGTTTGATAATCTGAACCAAAATATGAAAATATATCAGTGTAAGGATAAATATAAACATCCAATAGAAATTATATCCATTATATGGGTTATTATTCATATTATATAAGGGAGTTTATCCTTTATAGTTAGGGAGAGAAAGTTAAATAAGATAATATGCCTATTTTTTGGGACATTATTGATGTATTTATGAAAAATATTCCCAGTATTACACTAAATCAACAAGTCGATTTATTAATAGAAGTCATGTCTAGTTCAACACCCATTTGAATGACTCCATACGAAATGGAACCAATTCAGTTTTAAGAATTAAAGAATAAACTCCTAGAGAACCATGAAACATGTTTCCTTTATTAATTTGTTTTCACATTGGGGTGAACCAACTCTATTTGTAAAATTTAATTATGTATCTATGTGACTTTTAGTTTATTATTAGGATATTATTATGATCATAATCAATAAAAAGTACCATATACCATGTATTGTTTAATTATTTTAACAACTGAATAAATATCAATACTATTACATGACTAACCACTACTATGATATCATCAATTAAGAGTTATGAAGGATGATATACCCATGACAACATTCCATATATTTTATGGACGCTGTGAGTATATATTCAATTTATTCAGTCTTAATAATTCCCTCTCTATATTCATGTATTTAATTAATAATATATTTTGAGATAAAATTTTCCATTTTTTTGTTCTATTTATAAATGAAATAATTATATATTAGAAGTAAAATATATGGAATTAATAACACATAAAAATTTTACTAATGATCAAATATAATGATATATAATATAAAAAATCTACACTGTGTAAATTTTGAAGGAAAAATAATTCATTCTTTGTTATGTAACTAGAAGAGAGTGTATAATGGTATATCCATCATTATAGAGGATATTGAATGATGGCCCATTTCACGTATGAGGACTGAGATATATGGTTTTCTTGGTTTCTCTAGATTTTTTTGAAGGTTCTTATAGAATTTATCATTTCTATATAATACACTCACCAGGGTAACATGGTAGTGATATAAGTTTATATGGACGGATAATCCTAAGAAAAAAATAATTGAATTAAAGAGGTGATTTTCTATAAAAACTATTCATACATTAACCAATAGTATATATAGATTTCTAATAAATATTGATTCATCCAATAATCCATTTTGAAGAATTAGTATATAGAATTACATGTTTATTTAATTTTCACCATGAAAATTTATGGTTCATGAGAGAAATTATGCACCACATGATTTTGAGTAGGTTTTGTTAATTTTGTTCATTCATGATATGGATATATTATATTAATTGGAAAAAGTGTGATATATATATATACACATATAACAAAAATTAATTTACATATTCACCCAAAAAAAGTGGAATATTCACATTAGGATATTGTAAGTACTGATTTGTGGTTATTACTATTCAATACATTTCAACAATCGGAATGAGAACAAGGTAGAGAATGCTTTGAGTTGAAATAAACATTCAGAATTATCCATGATGATGATAAAAAAATATCAAGTATTTCTAAATTTTCAAAGGATGTATATTGAAATCCAAAATGATGGGGATAAATATTATCTTTATTAATTGAATGTTCAACCATCCAACGATGTACAGATTAAATAGTTGATGAAGTAAAAGGTAGAGCAAAAAAATAATTTCATAAATGTTCCTCTATTTAATGATGATCATGAAAGATTGATATGGTTTGATAACCATATATGTGATTTGTACATACCATATTTAAAATAGTTTTTAGAGGAAGCTCATAGTTCATCATTATCTATTCATCCTATAAGTTTGAAGATATATAGATATTTAAAAGGTTCTTTCTATTAGGATGATATGAAGGGACACATTTTAGAGTTTCAATAATGATGATTGGAATTTTAGTAATATAGTTCTAAGGGATAGAATTTTAAGGAGATGTTACCTCCATTATCCTTAATAGAATCTAAATGGGGAAACAATGCCATTTATTTTTCCTTTGGAGACCCCATAATGTTTAATGGTCATAATTTTAAATGTGTTACACTTAGTTACCATAAAAAATAAAAACTCTTCATTGAAATTATGGAATATTTCAATCTAGATCTGTATTCCATGGTATAAATTAATGAGGTGATAAGGTTCCATTGAGTACCACATTCTATTATTCTTAATAAATATATTTTTTTACATTTATTATATATAATAGTATTCAACAAACTCTTATTACATAGTTGATTATAATAATTGTGTATCATATTCAGATAGATGGTTAGTTTGAGATAACAATTAAAAAAATAGAGAATATATTGAGATAGTTTTCACTATATTTTAATGGTGGATGGTATATATAACATCCTATAGTTGAGTTTCAAAATAACCATAGATTTCAAAAAAAATCATACACGGGTCCTTATGAAGCCATCTATGGAATGTAGTGTAGAACTCCAACATACATTAATGAATTTAAAAAATAAATTCTACTAGTGAGATATATTATGAAATAGAATGCATGTTTATATTAATTCGAAAAACATAATGGGTGATAAACTCCGAAAAAAATTATAATGATAATTTTAGGTGTGATCTAGATTTTATGTTGTTGACATGGTCTTTCAAATAATTTAGACATGGAAGAGGTTTATTATATTTTGGAAGAATCAAACACTATTTTTTAGGTATATCATTCCCATATAAAATATTTATTAAATCATGACTGTATATTACCGCTTCACACTTCCACCAAAACACTCTCATGTATATTATGTGTTCCATGTATCTCTCCTTAAAATGTACATTTGTTGATCATCCACATGTAACAAACATGGTAGTAATATGAAAAGATGAATATCATTTATAAGAGTCCTAACTAATGGATATTATTGATCATACAAATAATTTTCTATGAAACAATACAACTATCCTGGTTAGTGTCAGGTTGGTTCCATTTCGTATGGAACAATACCACTAGTTTAAGGATGCAATGTGGAATATAGATGATATTTTAAAGTAAAATAACACTCATCAATATATATTGGATTTGATTAATTTAAAATATAATTTAATTTAAAGGTTTCTAATTCAACTCCATGTGATTTTATGAAATATTTGTCTCGATTAATTTTCCTCTATTATATTCTTGTGTTACATGAAACATAGAGTTTTAATGAGTTGCGACAAACTATTTGAATTATTATTTCATCCCGAATGTCACTACTAGGCCATTGAAGATGGTGTAATGAATATAAATAACAAGATTTTAAATATTACATATAAACTTTTGATATAAATAAAACTTATTTTTAGAAAAGTGTTAAATTTTGGTAATATATTTATATTGTTCAGAATTAGTATTTTCTCAAAAAAAATGTACTTAATAATTTTATAGAAAAAATAATATACAAAATATTATTAAATTATAGAAAATATATTTTAATTTGTTTTAAATGTTCATTTCAATTATTTCCTAGTTTAAATTTTTATTAATATTTTGAAATATCAATTTTTTAATGATTACTAAAAAATATTAGTTTTTATTGAAAACAAAATTTTCATTTAAAAAATGTATTTGGTTATTTTTAATTTGAAATGGGTTTGAAATTAGAATTAAGTTAATTAAACATTTATTGAAATTATTTATTTCATTTTAATCAATTTCATATTGAATTTTGATATAATATCATTTTTTACTTGGTACATTTTCTATTCGGAAAATCACATTCTCATTACATTTATGAGTTTAATTTTAAATTACAACTAATTTGAATATAAATTTGAAATGTAGAGTTACTTTTTTATTCATAAAAATTTATATTATTTAATAATTTCAATATAATTTTTGTCAACATGAATAGTAGAAATTGAAAAAATCAGTTACCATAGCTATGGTTAATGATGCATTACTCAGTGTTAAACTAAAAATATAAGGGGTCACATTACATAGAAACTATTCCAACAACCATTTATTTAAATTATTTAACATTATAACAACTATTTTATGATTTTTCCCATGATTTTATCATTGTTTCGTGTATAAAACATGGATACACTTTATTCCATTAAGAAATTTCATGTCTGTCTTCTCCACCACTATTAAAAAGAAACCACTCTCATATTCTATTAATAGTTCCATAAAACGTTGCTTCCACCAAATAAAAAACCAATTAGATTCCCTAATTCCGTATCTACTTAATATATGACATAATGTTATTAGGAAAGCCTCTAATTAGGGTTTTATGTATAATCCTAAAGAAATTCTCTAGAGCTGAGGAAAATTTCATAAAATAGGGATTTTTATTTTTCCATCAAACTACATAAACATATATTATAATATATTAATATGATGAAAATAGTGTCTTATATATACTGATAAGTTATTATTTTAATATATAAACCTATATCAATCTCTAGATCCACTAAAAGGGAAAGGAAACCATATATCATGTGTATGGAAGTCTACCACCTTGTGAACTAATGTTATTCATTTTCCATCACCACATATCACAAAAAGACGTAATTATGTATTTAATATTAATGTATTATTTTTATGATATTATACCTATCCAAATATAATATCATATATACACTGTTACATTCTAATTTCTAGTAATATGATATGAAGATTCGTGTGTATAGAAGACTACGACCTCACAAATCGATGTTATTCATTCTTAATATACACATATTCATGGATGGTAATATGGGAGGGATAAAATATAAATATGTGATATATATAAAGTATAAATGATTCTATAATTTTGATATATTATTTCCCTTTATTGCTTCTACTCTTTGGTAAATATTTAACTACTCTTCAAACATATGTATGGCCTATTGTCTCCATGAATGTTTTATTTCTCATTCTCTATATAACATTTATAGAATAAATTAAATTCATATATAAATATTATATATGATATATATATGAAAATGAAAATTATAAATATTATGGAAGCATTATCAAAATAGGAGAAAAAAAAGATAAATCAAAACATACATGAGAAACAGAGTAGATATTACCCAAAACATGATTTTAACATGAAATTATTGATAAATGTGTTATAAATGGTCATAAGTAGATCATATATGGTGTGATACATAGAATTTTTTTCTATAATATATA
Organism: Viscum album; assembly: GCA_963277665.1. Taxonomy (NCBI): domain Eukaryota; kingdom Viridiplantae; phylum Streptophyta; class Magnoliopsida; order Santalales; family Viscaceae; genus Viscum; species Viscum album. The sequence goes on along the minus strand of OY728163.1, from coordinate 1,794,979,071 downwards.
TTTAATAAACATAAAATTATAATTTAGGAGGAATGAATATGTACAAAATATTTAAGGACGCATGGTACGGGATTTTGTACCAATTTTTTGTATAGGGGGACACATTATGATATGGAAATATATTCATTTAGGGGGAGTATATACATACCCATTAACATGTAATATTTTGAATATACATTTTATCATGAAATTATATGTAGTTGGGACTTTTCTTTATGTTAACAACATTATAATTTTACATGAAAAATTGGGGTTCAAACCCCATTGGGAGATGGTTCTGTAGCAGTACTAATGTGGTATTATAGTTGTGGAGCAACTATTTCAATGTCGTAATTGTAGCAGTAGTGGGTACTATAGTAGTTGAAGTGGGTGGAACTTTTGTAGTGGTGAGTACTCTGGGGGTACTATTGATGCTGGGTACTATAGTAGTACTATTCACAGAATGGGGATAGGGAAATTTTTTGGATTATGGGTCATTTCATGTAATAAATGCCCACTAGAGCTTTGGAAAAAATATATAGAGTCTAATATAGTGGGTATTTTTGTAGGTTATCCATATCGGGGGTTATGACTTACCTTTCAAGCATGTATTTGTGCAGTGTCTGTGGGCGTTTCATGTAATTGTACCTCCAGTCACCTAATATAATTTTAATCATGATATTTATTGTTTCATTTAATGTTATTCTTTCATGGTGTTAATGAATCCATGTTACAAAAGTGGTAATAGTTTGAGGTTACAATATCATCGTTTATTGGAATGTTTTATTATGATTCTAATGATGGGATCTTATGATATTTATCAAAAAAACTCATGAATTTTCTACTAATATTGTCATGTAATTGGAATATATGTTTTTTTTCAATTTATTATCTTTATGTATTGATGACTAAAATATAGTATTTTAATGATATATGAATTCATAACAACCTTCGATTAAAAAAACCTTTTTCACAAATATCCATGTTTTATTAAAATTATTAAATATTATGAGAGGCATTTATTATATATTTTTTTATTCTTGTTTTATATTTTAATAATATTTATTAATGGAATATTCATGTCTTTTTAAAAAGTGTATTTTGAATTTCATGAAAAAGTGAGAGGAATCATTGTTATTTTAACATGTACAACATGAAAAGTATCTATGGAAAACCTGACTAATCAATGATTATTAAAATACTCTATAAATTTCAAACGTTATTTCCAATGAAATGGGTTTTTTTTAAAATTTTATTGAATTTTTTGTTTAAAAAAAATATTTTTTAAGTTAAAATTATATTTTCCTCAAGAAATTATAAAAGAGAAATTTAAAAACAAATTTCTATGTAAGACGATATTTTTTGAAGTAACATATTCTTTATATGGGATATGATCCATGTAACAATTCCAATTGTTTCTCTAGATATTTAATTTGTTTGATGAAAGTATTTTTATTAAAACTATTTATATTTAAAAAGATATAACATGATAAAGTTCTCATGATTCATATTTATTTTTGAATGGGTTATTAAATGATTAAATTTATATAAACCCATTTATTTCTCATGGTTTATGATATGATGTATTTTTTAGGAAACAATTTTTTTTCATTGGGTTTTATACGATGAATGATTTATAATCTTTTGGAACATATTTTTATGATTTTCATAATGTAACATGTGGTACATTTCTCACCATCTCGTGAATTAGTTAAATATTTATATTAAATGAGATAAATAGAATTGTGGGGGGGGGATTAACCCTATTCCGTAGGACACATTTACCACTATAATAGTCTTGGTATTGAACATTGACTACAAAAATAGATTGGGTACTAAACCCATTCATCAATAATTGTTTAGGAATAAATCATTGAGGTCTAATTGAATGAATTTTCACTCAAAGTAATTCCAAATCACAATTTAATATGTCAATGTTATTATATCATGGAACACGTTCTTTGATTTCCTTATGATTCATGACTTATGAATACAATATTTATTCCCTGACTCATGATTTTGATCTTAGATATGATGTGTACGGGTTTAATATGTTTTCCCAGGTTATCATAAATTTATTATCTTGTTATGTTTATATATTACTTTGTTTAACCATAGAGATTTTTGATATCACCCTTTATTATGATTCCTTTCCCCATGTTATTATGATAGTAATTTTGTTTCATATCACTAATAACGTTTCTAGTTATGAGGATCTAGGTGGGAGTTGTTTTTGAACTGTAATGATTTTTTTTCATTCTCAATGTTTCATGTGGAACTATATATTTATGATCATAAAATGTGTGTTTTGGTAATATAATAAATATTAATCTAAAAATTTATAATATATATGAATGATAAGGATGGGTCATAATTGATGTTTTCATCCATTAACCATAAGTAGGAATATTTACAATGTTAAGGTTATTTTTTGTAGAGAAAATAAAAAAACATTCAAACCGTCCATTTACTAAACATACAGCGAAAATATATTCTTAAAAACATCCAAAAATGAATGAAATAATTATGAAAAATTTTCCCTAATACATTTAGTGTCATTATTGGCCTATTATCTTCATAATGTATCAAACACTTTTAACATGTCCTGATAACTCCATTTTATCCATTCATTGTTAATAATCTGAATATGGGGATATAATTTGATCATTTAGAATATTAATAAATATTTTGATAATACATATGAAAACAATTTTTAATTAATGTTTATATTTATTCTTGGTTAAATTTTTGAGACTGGTAACATAGTAAAAATTATAATAAATAGATTTATATTAATGTCTTCAATATAACTAAATTGATTGTACATGAACTATTTTATCATCAAATGGATAATTGTTTATATAAAATCTATAAGTATGTAATATGTTAAAATAATATGAATTTATGAATAATGGATAAAAATAACTAAATGAAACCATAAAGTCATATATTTCATTACATTAAATGATTAAGAATACATAAATATAAATTATTTTGGACATGACCACATTTGGACCCTTACATTTATCTGAGAGTTATAATGAAGTTTTTTGATCATCATAATCAAGTATACATTAAGAGGATTATCTTTTTTTAGACATGATGTTACATGGTGGTATGTTTTAATGAAATTAAAGAATATGTTTCAAATATAAGTTATACCACTCAATGGATTAAAGTGTTTATTATTAATATATTTTCACGTTATGACACCATAAATACATTAGATTAATTGAATAGTACTGTAGTTATATTTTTAAAAGTGAAATTCAGAGCCTTTCCTCTAGAAAAACCATGTTTCTTCATATAATGAATCTAATAGTGAATTATATTAGGATATTCAGAAATAGTGATATGATGATAACAATTAAATTTATTTACATCATAATATTTTAATAAATATGAAGTAATAAATTATTTTTTGTATTTTATTGTAGAAATATTAATGTAATAGGGACTAAACATTTTTATAATGATCGAATTAGTGAAGGGGAATATCCTAAGTCATATGAATTAATATGTTTCATTGAGGAATTTCATATCGTACAATTTCTTTAGTATATATTCAATTAATCAGAGTCTGGAATTCCTAATATATATCCTCATAAGGATTCCAATAAGGAGGATGTTGATGTCTTATTAAAAAAATGTAAATTATTCATTGGTTCTTCATTGTCTTCTTTAATCATGTATGTCACGTTTGATTTGGATGCTTTAGAACGATATAGCTGAATAAATCATATGAACATGTCTCTTTGATATTTACCCACAAATAAGAGACAAGATAATTATTAGATCTATATGCCATTATTCACATTAATGAATTGAGTATCAATGCTATATATGCCTCATGTACTGAAGATTATTAGATCTATGGAGTACATAGTCATCCTGGTATTGAATATTCTAAATAATTAATGAAAAAATATCATTATATATTCATTATATAAACGAATATCTACTTTAATTGTTAATTGTAATATAAAGAATGTTGAGAAGTCACTCCATAAGCTCCTCAAAACGATTCCACAAGCATCTAATGTAAGAACATGGTTTTTTTTACTTTGGTATAGATTATTTATTTCAAGGTATAAATCATTACTTTGGACCTCATATTTATTTATAATGAGTTAGTAATGGTTTTGAGGGTGTATGGGGCATGTTCGGATCCCAAAACACAATTTTTGTGGGAAAATTAGCTTGGCACAATGTTTTTTATAACCGTGTGAATAGTGTTTTATCATACAGAGCCACTTCAAAAAATCGGTGCATAACCATGCATCCTATCCATGAAAACACCCCATTTTTCTCATGTACTCAAAAATGGTTTTCTCACAGTTCAGCTAACCGTGCGCAGGCTAATTATCTAGTAAAAATTTTCAGTTTTTCCCTTAATAATCTAACTAAGACACCCTTCCTTCCTAATCTGAGATTATGTACTATTAACCTATTTTAATCACAATTTAGAGATTAATTTATGATCTAATCATGTCATCAAGAGATATCCTTCATTTTACAACCAACATAGCATCCTTTTGTCACATTGGTTGAGAAACGTTATCTTCTTGAGTCCTATTTATTTGTTCATCTTCTCTTTTACTCTCATTCAAGATTTTTCCATGTGAGAATTTTTCACCTTTTCAATGATCTACTCTGATCCAATTAAAATTAAGGGATGATATTGGATGCCGAGAGTCTATGAACCCTATGGTGGGTGGTCTATAACTGATCCATAATGTTTTTTGTTTTTTGGAATGTTTGTGTGGGGCCCACAGGATTCATTGGAAAATGTTTCATAAATTTACATGACATGATTATACAAGATTGAATCTAATGGTTGTGCTCTATCAATATATGTGATAAATTATTATTTGTTATACCCACAACTTAACCTAGATCATGTTGAAGGTTAGGCCATATTTTGGTTTTTAGTGTTTAGGCATGTTTGAGACATTGTTTGGGTGTGCCATTTCATAATCATTCTATTAGAGAGCCATTACATAATAAATGACTTCTTTTAATGAGAATTGTATAATTTCATGTACCATGCATGCTCACCACCTGACCCACCAATGGTAAGTTCTTCATATTGATTATTAAATGTAAAATGGAATGTATACTATGTATATAACTAGTCCTTATCAAAATAGATTGAATAAATTTTTCAAGTCCATATAACCCCTTTCCATATTGATAGAAGGTAGCATAGTGAACCTCAATGAATTAATATAAATTAATGTTTAATTAAGAATTGATGAAATGGTTGTAATACTACATGGAATATCCACAATAATTGAAGACAAGGCATGTACCAATAAATAAATTGTTTCAACTCTACTTAAACTATAAAAAATAATATAAGGGAAGACATGAACCTAATGAATTATTACCTAATTAAAATATCAAATAAGAATTGACTTAATCGATCTCTCCTTGGATTCAGAGAGGATAATACATTGGGTCTCTAGAACCCCGATACGATTCAAGGATGTTGTTTTCTTGCATTGACACTGCCATAGACTCTGGTTATTTTCTATTCCTGGGATTCCCGGTATACTACCACATGGTCATTTTTTCTATTACATGATACCTCAGATTCACTCCTTGTATCTTTCATTGACTAGTATGTTACATGGAGAATTCCCATATGGCACAATCTTTTCATAACCCTGTTTTACATTGGCTGATCACCTTGGACTCGGTATGCGCATTATTTTGGGTTTCCTTGAATTAAGTTTCTTTGATTACACTCATACCCCTTTTGTAGACTCATATACTTATGAGTTAGCATTCTATGGGATTTACATTTCATTGGATTTTACCTAGGATCCCCCTTTTTTGATATCTTTTTCAGGTTTCCTTGTTGGATCTTTTGACCATCACTACAAATACGATCATGAGGTGATGTAAGTCTTGGAAATTCCTCCCATGACATATAAACATTGAAGGGTTATAACTTAATTAATGACCTAGATACATGTTCAGACACCATCTGATGAATGTAGCAGGTGATTGGAAATTTAGTTACTTTGTATTACTTTCATTACATTATATATTAATGCTTACATAATGTTATATTATATTACAAGGGTCGGAGGTTATAGACACTGATTTCAGAGGCCTACTAAGATTCATCTGACACCTTATACGGGCTTCTCTTGATACCCAATGTAGATTACATGGTTAAAGGTATTGATAATGGGATGTATATACCTTCCAACACATGATTGTGTGTTGATATGACATATCTTGTTAGTAGATTAAAAAGTAGGATCATGGGATTCATGAAGTAGATTTAGTTTTGTTTTACACTGTGGAACACATTATGCATACCGTATTGTGTCCATGTTTTCATGTTGTCTTGTAACATTACATTAAATCGTCATTTTCCTAGTTGTTATTGTTATTGTTATTCATGTTTACTTGTTGCATATGTTTGATTCCACTATTTATTATTAATAATAATATTACATCCTTTATTTACAATTCATTTATATTATTTTCGTTTTGCTACACTCTGCTAACGAGGGTATTGTCTTCTCATAAACACCCCCTAGGTCCTCTCTACTAGTCGACATCCTCGGTTGTTCAAGGATATTTGTTTGAGGCCATGTGGCCAACCAGGCCCGGGGAACCCATTAAGTGGATCATGAGTCCAGGTCATCATAAGGGGGTATCAAAGGTGGTTTCTATTCATTATTTACTAATTGGATACAATATATTGGAAAATATAAATTCATGGGACTTGGGAATATGATGTGCTTGGGAATCATGAACCCATGTTCATGGTAAAAGCCATGTAACCCAAAAGTCAATTGTTGTTCAAATTTTCCTATTATAAATGATATTAATATACCATTGGTTGATGCACATACTGTGCGATGATGTTGAATATTACACTATTTTAGGGTCTTGTTTTATCCTTATCCCGATGACATGGGGGCAAGGAGCATTGCTACATGCATCATTACAGGTACCTAGAATTCAAATTTCATACATATTCACTAATATAAAAATAGTCCAGTGACATAGTTTAAAACAATTGATATTTGTTATATCCATAGTTTTGGGAACCAGGGATGGTATTGGGGGTTATATAGGGCTATATCCATGATTTGAACCATGGATAAATACCTAAATCCATAGTTTGAAACCATGGTAGCAGTTTAAGGCATACCAGGCTATATCCAAGGTTTCACACTGTGGATTTAGTTATTCAGCCATGATTTGAAACTGTGGCTATACGGTTTCCCATTTCAAAAAAATCACCCCACCCCTGAATATATCCCCTCTTCATCACCCCTTCCCCTAATCAAATCCCCCCCTCCACTCCCATGGAACCCCCACCCTCCTAGACAGACACTAGACACCACCTAGAACATGGACACCCCCGGATATACCCTAGATGCCCCTCCCCCTGACACTGGAAACCCCCCCAGACAGACCACTGACAACCCACAGACCCGGTACTCCCCTAGACAGACCCCAGAGAGACCCCCCCACCCCCCCCCCGGACCCTAGACAGACCCCTCCCCCCTCCCCCAGAACAAACCATATACTCCCCACTGGACAGACCCTAGACAACCCCAAGATAGACTCTGGCCAGACACCCCGCAGACCATGGACACCCCCAGACAGACCCTCAACAAACACCCCCAGACCTTGGACAACCCCCAGACCCTATACATACCCCCAGGATAGACCATGGACACCCCCATGGATAGACCACAGATACCCCCTTGTCACACATCTCTAGGACAACCCCATCCCTCATGGACAACCCCCCTAGAGAGAAACCCCCTACGACACCCCTTCCTCTATGAAAATCCCCCCCTCCACTTCCCTTGGAAACCCCCAGGAACAACCCCACATTTTATATCCCCCTACCCTTACATATAGCCCCCCCCCAGAAGGAACCCCCTACAGAAACACCCCTATGCACACTCCACCTATAGTGGTTCACAAAGATGCATTCACAAAGTGATATAATCCAATGTTCTAATAAATGACCCACTGCCCTGCATACCCCTCACCTTCCCTATAGACCCCACTGACCCTCCCCATGCATGTTTTCCCTCATCCAATTCCCCCTTTCATTCCCTACAGCACCCCCTAGCACACCTCGGCCCCACCCCCTCCACCCCATGCACCCCTGCCCTACAAACCCCCTTCCCCCTCTCCATCGCCCACCCTAGTACCCTCCCCCTTCCATTTTTACCTCCAACCAATTCCCCCTTGCACCCCCCATTCCAACCCCATTTCACCCCCTTCCCCCCTTGTATGAGATGATAATAAAATAATAACATTGTTGGAACTATTAATTTCACATGTATGATTGCTTTAACCAAACCCAACCCGAGGGATGTCTATGCTTTGTCACATAAACAACATGTATACAAAAAAAATTCCCATATGTTTTGAAAATATTTCTTGGTACATGATTTAGATTTTGAAAAGGAACATGTAACATGAGATCCCTCATGGACCCCCTTCATGGATAGCCCCCCCCCCCCCTCCAGGACACCCCACCCCCCAATCCTAGACACCCCCTTCTTCTTGGACAACCCCCACCCACCTAGGCACCTACATCCCTCCTAGACACCCCCCGTCCCTCTTGGACACCACCCCTCTTGGATACCTCCCCTTTCCCACAACCTCCTCACTTCACGCCCCCTTGCACACTCCCCCCAACTCACACAACCCCCTAACCCCTCACCTTCCCCCTACCCCTCGCACCTCACATCCCCATGCACCCTCAGCCCCTCCCCCACCTTTTCTAGCCTCCCAACTACCAGTCCCACCCTTCCATCCCACCCACCCCTACCAACCCCCCTCCACCCATCCCGCTGCTAGGCCCCCTCCACCCACCCCCATTCCAGACCTCCCCCCAATGACTATATTTGCACCAAATTAGTTGTAGTAGGGGTTTTCAAAAGCAAAATTTTAATCTATGGAATTATTCCATGTATATAAAATGTTTGAACTATATAATTATTACATGTATGGCCTTTGATTATCCCTGTATGTTTCAGTATAATACCACAGTTAATCCTCTTAATATTATAAGATAAATCAATGATATTAACAATGTTAAATATTAACTACACCCTTGGTTAAACCAATAATCATGGTCCCTAATAACAATTTCAAAACTATGGAAAATAGACCCTATAGAAACAATTAATAACATTGTAAATTGATTCCTAATTATCTATGCATAATCAACAAAATAATCCATATTAGTATCACCTTATATCAGTACTCACATCCTCTAGCTACGAGAAAAAAACACCACCTTCAAAACGAAACTAAACTCATAAATAATATAATATATATCATAATAATTCAAACAATCTCAAATATAAAAGATATAAAATTTAAACATCAATATCATCATACTAAAAATAACTATTTGATTAAAATTAATATTTAAACTACGAATAATATCTACATCTCAAATGTACCTCAATTTCAGTATCACCATAACCATCATGACCCTTATCATCTCCTATAGAAAAACCAACATCTTTATCACCACCCCTAATACCACCACCACCTCCACCATCATCAGGATCATTAAAATATTCATTTTTATGCACCTATATCATTGGAAGGAGTGAAGAATCTTAATAAACATAATGCATACAAATGTGAACACATCTAATTAATGAAACATTCATTGTTTATATGGTGATTCATATAATATCATTATGTTACAATAAAAATACTCTAATAAAAATAATTCCTATAAATGAGAACACTTATAATTAATGAAAACATTGAAATATTCTTATTTATGATGATTTGAAAAAAAAATTGTTGAGAAATAAGAATGATTTTTTGAATATACATAAATAGTAAGAGTTTGATGTTCTAAATAGAACAAAAATAAGAACGAGAGAGTAATAAATATTGGAGATGGTTAAAATATTAAATAATATATATTTAATTATGCTATTACTCTGTATTTTCATTTATCTATAGATTTAGTGAATGAGGGAAATTATTAAAACTCATAAAAATAAATGAAAAATTCATTCATAAAAGAGTAACACTACATGTTTTTGGGATAATATCTAAAGGTTGTTCGTCAATGGATTCATCATTAAGATATTCCCCACACCTATCCCCCATGCACCCCAACAGAACCCTCCCCACTTCCTTGTAGACCCCCCCCCCCGATAATTTTTCTCCCCCCACTAACCCACCCCCTTGCACCCCCTTCCCTAAACCCCCCAGCAGACCACCCCCTATGTGCTCCCTTTCATCCCACTTGCATTGATTTTCTAAATGAAATCCATGAGAATGAAAAATCATTAAAATAGATATAATTATTGAACAATAAATATAAATAAGTAGTTTTTGACAAGAATAGTGAACTGGTGGTCTAGGAAAATATGATTATATAGTTTGGCCTTCTATTTTCAGAAAAGAACAAAAATCATGATGATGAAGTTGATAAAATAAAAAATCTCCATGGATACAATATAAAAACAATTGATGATTATAAAAACATATTCGACCTAAAATTATTGTATCTTGGAGTTAAAAATAGAAATCTAGAAGTATGAAAAACATTATTTTTGAGAAAAGAAACAATAAAACATGTGATGATGATAACAACATCAACATGCAGCATCATCAGCCAGATTAAGACACTGGGAAAACAATATATTGTAGAAGTCAACACATTTTCTTGTGAATGCGTGGGTTAAATGAGAGATTAACATAAAATAATGAAACCATGGAACAACTCATCAAACTTTCTCAGTAACTAATTCCCCATGTAAAAAATTTATTTACAATTTAAATATTTTTCATGAATATTTTATTTTAAATACAATTAATAATCACCATTTCATGCTCTCTTGATATTTGAAGGAAATTTTTGAATAATTTACAATGTAAAAATAATAGTCAAGAAAATAAGTGTAAATCAAAAACTAAAAGTGTCATTAACAAATGTTAAACATATTGACACCATGTCGTAGGCTACAGTGTAGTCAGGATTTCAGGGAAGTACATGCCCCAAAAATGACTTCACATGTGGATGATGTTATTCATGTGGTGTTATATTTTTCTCATGTCTTTAAGAAGAAATGATGCTCCTAGAACCCCAACCATTACTCCCCCCTCCCACCCTTTACACCCCCACTCCCCACCATATTCACCCCACTACACCCAAACCTGCAACCATGAACTATTCCCCCCAACACCTGCACCCCCCCAATTCCCCTCACCTACTCCACCCCCCGAAACATGCATCATTTTACCCCCCCCCCCCACCCCCACCTCCTCCCCCTACACCCCCACCTTCCCCCACCACACCCCCATGTAACCCCACCACCTACAGCCCCCTATAACCCCAAACACACATCTTGCACCCCCATGGACCCCCTACAACCCCCGGCACCCCCAACAAGAACCCCCACTGCCCCCTGCACTCCAACCCTTCAGTCTTCCAAATATAATTAAAATAATAAACAATTGGAAGAAGAATTTAGTTGACTCAAGTAATGTATATCTTTAATAATATATATATAAAAATTACCATTAATCTTATAGAACTACTTATATCCTATTGTTTCTTCTAAAATATCACACATCATTCAAAAAGTAAATAAAGTAATAATAAGAATGAATAAATGGGAAAAAATAGATGATATGGAATAGTAAAGGAGGAAGAATGAAATGTAGATTACAAAACATAAGTATATGTTATGATTATTGTTTTTTATATAAATACCCAAGAGATAGAAATTTATTCACTAAATTAGTTACTCATACATTACCTTTTTTATATTCTATGATTTCAAGAAGTCAGTATGTACATGGTTCCTTGAAGTAGTAAACCTCGTGTGCATTCACTTTATGATGTTGACTAATATATCTATGAAATACTGAGGAATGGATGAGAACTCATCTAGAATTTATTCTATTTTAATCAAGTTTTCGAAAAACTCTTATTGAAGTCATAACATATATAGGAAAAAACAGTGCCTAGGGGATTTATCTGTGGAGGATGATGTTTGGAAAGGACGCATGGTTTGATCATAGAATGGATATAGATTATTTTTCTGCATTATAGAAGATGAAAAATTGTGGAGCATATTTAACACCGTTGGATATGATTAAATGAATTTGAATGATGTAATAATATAACTATTCATATAATGAGGTACCGGTATCACATATTTAAATTAAAAAATTAATATATAAAATAATAGCTTATTATGGTTTTATATGGTATAAAATGTACAATATTCAAGGAATGGTATGAAAATATCACCAAATGAGAAATAATAATTATAGAATGAAAATAGAAACTAAATATCAAACAAAACACCAGACCTGAATCCAAGCATAAAAGGGCTCCAAAATAGTTTATTTAAATCATCATTGAGAATATATTGATCTTATTCCATGCAATATAAATTATTAGGGAAATTGAAAATTTATATATTCTGGATAACATATAACGACATTTTTTAAATATCTTTACATGATCATCATAAACAAAAAATGAAATTCTATTAAGATGTTATAGAATGCATCATTGACAATGATGTTATGACAAGATAAAAAGAGTACCTTTGGAAGTGAAAATATAGTAGCAATATGAGAATCCTTGACCATAATAGTGAATATAAAACTCTTATGATCGCATATTTACTTTTATATTCTATTTAAAAATTGTTATTTTATCTAAATTTTATGGGATAAAAACCATAATATTTCAATTTCATAGGTTCTCTTAATCCAGCTTGATCATTTCATCACAACCCTATTAAGTCATCAAAAGAAATTATAACATTAACAAATTATAGAGGTTTTCAAACTGACATTTAGTTCTATTGTTTCATTCATTGGTTTCTAGAAACTATTTATTTTACCACAAACCATTATTCCAAGTTATGCACATTCAAATTTCATGACATTAATCACATTTGAGAATGAAATAATAATGTTCTTCAATAATTTAATTTCTGTCAATGATGGAAATAAAATGGTTATAAAATCCAATAAGCTTCTATTCATACATTTTATACGATGAAAGAAATATAAGATCATACTATAGGAAATATTACTGATTTAGTGATAGTCATTAGAGATTAATATTGCATATGAAAATGTGTTTGATAATATAATTTCATATTAAGTAAATGTAAAATGAAAATGTATACATAATTGAATGTTAACATTTGTATATTGAAAATTAGGTTTCAATTTTAAGCATTGAAAAGTAGATATGACTCACATTTCACACATATTATATTAATTAAAAGTATATCCATAGAGAGTCAATAATTTTTGTAGAATCATAAATTATATATATGTCATGGGGGGTATAAATATTTATGATTGTTTGAATAATATTCAATGAGGATCTATATGGTGAGATCAAAATGAATGATCGAGTGGGGAGAAAAAATTACGGGAGAATGATGGGAACCGATTGATGGGGATGAATTTAGGTGAGTGCTAATGAGAATCATAGAATATAAAGGATAATAAGACACCAGGGAGTCACTCCAAACATCTGAGAAAAATAAAATGTTGATCCTATGAGGTGGGATGTCTATTGTGGTCGGAGGGGGATGAATCAAACATTCAAACACTTTATGTTGATGAGTGTGGATGGGGATACTAGGGTTCACATGAACAAAAATGGAGGAAGGTGTTGGGGGGATCAGATGTTGCGATTAAATGTTGTATTGTAATGCCCTAGACCCAAATGTCACACTATGGTGTCCCGGTCCCTTTTGGCCCCATGACCTCAAGTGCATCTCCCCAAATTCCAGAGGGTGTCAACTGGTAGTGAGGGCCTAGGTGAGTTTGTGGGGAGACTATGCCCTCATTAATAGAGTATCTAAGCGAAAGACAATCATATAACAATTAACGGATGTGAATAATTATGTATTCACCTGAAGATAAGTCAAGACAGTCATACACATTAATTACCAAAAGTGTCATAAATATAAAATGATGCTAATGGTACAAGTTTCTATAAAAATCCAGAATCATACATGGAAATACAATACAATACAAGTAACCCAAAAAGGAATAATAACAAAAAGGTATCTTGTCATCGCCAGCCTCAACATGGACTTATTCCCCCTACTCCAAAGACACAATCAACAACTGGTACTAGGGACGTGCCCCTATCTTCACCTACTATAATATAAAATGTTTGGGTCCCCAAGGAGCCCCAAAAAAGGGTGTGAGATAAACATCCCAGTAGGCAACCACCCAGGTCTATATAATAATAAAATCAATTATAAAAATGTTCTAGGAATTGTAAACAACTGGTAAATATGTGAATATGAAATTGGCATAAGTGTGCAATAAAGAAAATTGTGCAACCCTCATGGATACCTCCAAAAGAGATTCAGCTCCTAACAAGGCACCTATAACATGTAACAAACAAGTCACATGGCCACGCCGTACATATATCTATATCTTGTAACCACAACCACAAAATATAAAGTACTAAAAAATACCACGACCATGTCATATTGTGAAGTGTAGACCCCGAGGGCCAGATCAAAGGTGTCTGCAAACCAAGGCATCAAAGTAATAAATATATATAGACCACAGAGGGCCGAAACCAAGGAGCTTGTCCAAGGTATCCCATCGAGTCCCATGGGAATCCCTGGTGGAAGCTCTATTAGGCACTGGTTGGTGTCCTAGGAGAAAGGCAATATAAATTCCTACGCAATCCCAAGCTAGCCAGATCGTATGGGGTAGCAAGGCATGAGGCATCCCGCAGAATCAATACCCCGGGGACAGTGTTAACCTAGGGCGTCCACTACCGCCTTCTAGATCCATGGAGAGGAGTCCATGGAATCTATGAAACCTTTAATTAAAGAATTAAAAAATTCCAATTAAACATTTATTAACAGGTGAGTATACCCACTCAATTTAACATGCTCAATTGATGAGTATACACACTCATACAATCCATTTATCATTAGAATATGGGCCTAACCTTCTACATAAACCATTTACATGGCATTAATCATTTTCATATAAGGATACCAAACCATATATAACATTATTTTTAAGACAAGATATCAAAATAGGCGAGTCATAATAAGATATTCAACAATCATGGAGGCCGTACATCTCCAAACCAAGATACTCATGATATCAAGGCATCTATGTGCTTCCTCTAAATAGGAAAGCTCAAGCACACATACCTTGGGTGGGTTAAATAGACATAATCAAGTCATTCTCTTAAGGTTCACCCCTTGGGTGACCTCGAAACAAGAAATAGGTTCCAACGCGCCTAAATAGAACCCCAGGTCAACTTTACCAGGTCCAACTACAACTACTGAAAGCTACTTTCTCCAAAACGAGACCTCACTAGAACATCGGACAAAAGGAATTTTGGCTAAACACTCAAAAAAACAAATTAAAATACGAAGGAAAGTATAGACCACCTACCCCGCCTCGATATTAGATAGCTCGTCCAATATCAAGGTTCGATTCATCCTGGTATGGGACAAATCTGCAGAATAGATGAAGAATAGAGTATTAAGGAATATGAGCCTAAATCCAAATAGTGCAACTGTTGTTCCAAAAAATCAAGAACGGCTAAAGAGTAATGTAGTACTTATTGATGCGGATTAGTTGAGATGATTGATGATAAAAACGGATGTTGAACGGTGAATCTTTTTCAAGGACTATATTAGGCACCAAAGGGGAGCTCCGGAGGGGTTTTTTCCGTGGAAGAATAAGAAATTGTTTTCAGTTTTTAAAATAAATTTTATTTATAAATTCAAAATTTAAAAAAAACACATCAGGGGCCACACGGTTTTCCCACACGGATTCCCAAACCATGCAGAAACCGTGCGCACCTCTCTGCCTAAGAGGGCCACCCCGCACAGTTACCCCACACAGTTTGACTATCTATTTGGTAACTATGTGCTAATCATATGGAATATCTCTGTCCAAAACCTGTTGTTTCTCAAACATCACACACTGTTTAGCCTAACCACGTGCAGGTCGTGCACAAACTATGCGCCAGACCTATTCTAGCCCAAAACATGGTCCCAACCTCTGGAAAAGCCCCAAAAACCACCAAAAAACCAATGATCTTGTTAAAAATTTATATAATGCCATCACATAGAATTTAAACTAATATGAAAAGGATTTGTAAGACATATGAAAACCCATGTTCTTTCAATATCTCCCCTTATAGCAATTCGCACTCAAATTTATCTCTAAAGGGTGGTCAAGATTCTTCTGAGAACAACTCTAACCACTAAACATGTATGTCATCCTCGCCTTCCCAAGTCTCATCATGTAAATGGTTGTTCTTTTATATCACCCATACAAGAGGAATTGGCCAGCCTTGAAGAATCTTTGTTCTCCTATCATTGATACTAATGGGGTTCTCCTCAATAGAGACATCAACCTGATTCTGATCCTACTCGGGTTGAAAAACATGAGAAGGGTCTGAGTGATAGCAGCACAGCTGAGATATCAGGAATATGCCATGTAGGGATCAGTACCACTGGGGTAAATGAAACTGATTGGAATCCAACCCGACTCTCTCTAGAATCACGAATGGCCTGACCAACCTTAGGGGGAGTTTACCCTATCTCCTTATTCAACTATATCCCTTGCCTCAGGGAAACATGCAAGGAAACGTGATCCCCAACCTCAAAATCAAATGGTCATCTGCAACGATCAGCGTAATATTTTTGATGAGATTGTGTAGTATCCATCCTCTTATGAATCAACCGGACCTTCTCAAAAGTTTCCTATATGAGACGCGGTCCCAGTAAAGCTGACATAGCTACCTCTAACCAGAACTGGGGGGAACAATATGGACTATCGTATAATGCATCATATCATTCCATCTGTATCATCTCCTAATAACAATTATTATAGGTGAACTCAACCAGGGGAATGCGCCTCTCCCATGATCCACCAAAATCTAGGATCAATTCTCGAATAAAGTCCTCTAGAACCTTTATTGTACACATTGATAGACCATATGTTAGGTGGTGGTATGTAGTGCTCATAAGCACCTGTGTGCCCAGTGCTCCCTAAAAAAATTATTAGAATTGAGACATAATGCAGAAATCCCAATCTAAAACAATAGTGCACGAGACCCCATGAAGTCATACCACCTTACAGATGTTTAATTTTCCAAGATCATCAACACAAAAGGTCTCATTGATCTGTATGAAATGTGTGACCTTTGTAATCCATTCAAAGACATCCCACACAACATCATTACCTCTAGGTGACCTTGTCAAAACTATCAGGAAATCCATTGCAACATAATTCCATTTCTACTCTGGGTTGGGTGACTGTTGTAATAGCACAACTGGTCGCTGATGTTCTTCCTCCACCCAGTAACAGGTGGAACATCTCATTACAAAACTAGCTACATATCACTTCACTCTTGGCCACCAGTACTAACATCGTAAGTCACGAGTCATCTTGGTAACCCTGAGATGAAATGCTAAAGTTGAAGCATGAAACTCTCACATCAACTCCTAACATATATCCACTGAATCCAAGATTCTTCCATGGATACAAAAGATCTAATTATTTCCTACCCTTTATAATGGAGGAGGCTCATCACCTACAACATCATCCTGTAGAACTAGGCTTTTTGAATATGATAGATTCCTTATATTAAGTCATTCCGGCAGGGTATAAGTGACAATAACGATGAAAGAATAGTCTTTCCATATCATTCATTCACCCCTGGATGCATCTCAGAGAACAACACTGTTTCGGTGCGGATGTGAGTCGGGATTCTGTTCCGGCGCTGTTCCGCCAGGACGCGTTCGCGCGTGCACCCGTCGACCCGAGGGGATGGGCGCGCGCGGCTTGTGGTCCCGCAGTCCCGCTTTCCAAAGGCTGGCGGCATCCGTCCCTTATTCAGGGGCGTCTGCTCCTTGATCGAAACCGGGATGATGGGATGTCGGCTCCTCCTTCCTTGGACGTCTCCTCGGAACTCGTCGCCTAATCCGGGTCTCCCTCATAGATTTAAGACATGCTCGTGAATCTCGTTCCCGGCGCCATATCTTCATGGACACCGATTAATTACGCTGCTTCCGCCCAGATGCTCCAAGGAGTCTGGTCGGGGCAGCAACCTGCGGTGAGGAGACCGGGTGGCTCTGGGTGTTGGGGGCGTGTCTTAACACTGCGGCTCTGCATGTCTGTCTTCCGTCCCTAATAGGGCTTCTCGAAGGCGTGATGGCCTGAGGCATCCCGCACTGGGCGTGTGTAACTGTGTCACCTGAGGTTTTCCTCAGCTTCCCATGTTTAACACGGGGTATGCCGCGAGTTTAACCTCCAGCAGGGACGACATCGGACTGATCAACACGAGGAGTGGATCAGATGACAGAACCCCTTGCGGGGAACCTCCGACGCTGGGGCCAGCACATGGGCGGCTTCCCGAGTGAAGTGGAGTGGAGTGAAATGGCATGACCCCACCGGGATGTGGAGGCCCGGGTAAGGATCAGGATGGATGATGGAGTGAAGAGCTTGGACCCCGTAGGGGCTTCCTACGTACCGCGCGTTAGCGCGGATCAATGTCAGCGTAGTTCGAATATACAGTTTAACATCATGTTGGACGATGGCAAGCCGACTCATGAAGAGATCGAGGCCACTGGGTGGAGGATTGAACCGATCCACCTCGCACAGAGGGGGATGGAACGGCCGGGTGGATCACAGTTTAACGTCATGCTGGACGATGGCAAAAGAAATAGAAAAAGGCAGTGGGGAAGCACAATGGAGATACACACGTGCAGTCTCCCACAGGGGCGGATTCATAGGTGAATCGACGCAAGTGTGAACCCAGGAGGGGTCCACTGATGGACGAACCGACGTGAATACGACCGGGACGACCAGGTGGTGGGCTTGAACCTCAGAGAGGCTTCCTACGTACCCTGTTTAGGAGACAGGGATCAAAGTCCACATAGTTCATTCTGTCAGGACTTACGCACTGAGGCAGCCTGGATGCGGCAAAGCTCAGTTGGAGAGGGACTTGGGCCGAAGGTGAGAGACCTCGATCCCTGTCACGCCCTCTACTGGCTTCGGAAGTGGGGAAGCACAATGGAGATACACATGTGTAGTCTCCCACATGGAACTAGGGGTTTGTAATACCCTACCCCCGTGGGGAAAGGCCGCTCCAATTAAATCGTCCCTAAAGAGGGGAAATCCCGACATCCCTGCAGAGACGAGCGGGTGGGGGCCACATCCAAACCGGGGGGGACCCTGCGTGCGAGGCACGGGATCGGGTGATGCGGACGGATTAACGTCTTGCCGGATGAAGTACAGTTTAACGTCGTGTGTTGAGGACGAAGCGGACGGTTTAACGTCTTGCCGGACAAAGTACAGTTTAACGTCGTGTGTTGAGGACGAAGATGCTTGGCAGTTTAACGTCTTGTCGCGTGGACGAGGTGCAGTTTAGCGTCATGCAGGACGAAAGTGCAGTTTAACGTCATGCGGGACGAATGCTGTACAGTTTAACGTCCTGTATCTTGGACGAAGATGCTTGGCAGCTTAACGTCTTGTCGCGCGGACGAATGCTGAACAGTTTAACGTCTTGTAGCTTGGACGATGGAGGCTAGGCAGTTTAGCGTCGTACAGCTTGGACGTGGTGGTACCGCTGATGGGTCCGTGTCACTTCGCGCGAGCCTGGAGGGCCGCACGGAAAGACAACGCACGGTGCGGGCACCCGATATGAAGATGATCGGGCGCCATGCAGGCGGGTACCCTCAGGGGGTCAAATGGGGCGACCTCGGCGGATTGCGCGCAAAAGAGAAGCTTGGCGCGCAATACCGCGGGTCGGTGCGCAAATGGGCGGGCTGGCGCGCAATTGAGCCAGCGCTTTGCGCGCGGAAGATAGAGATTGCGCGCACCGGGCTTCGGATAGCGCGCGGGGGCAACGACTCATTCTTTAATGAATGGCCACTTTGAAAAAGGGGGGGTGCGCGCAATCGGGCTGGATTGCGCGCACCCGGGGGCAATTGCGCGCAAGAGGCTTCTTTTGCGCGCGAAGGCCTTTAGGTGAATATTTGTTCAAAAGAAAGGAGCCAAAGGGATTACGCGTGAACGC
The DNA here is from genome assembly GCA_963277665.1 of Viscum album. Lineage (NCBI taxonomy): Eukaryota > Viridiplantae > Streptophyta > Magnoliopsida > Santalales > Viscaceae > Viscum > Viscum album. The sequence continues at coordinate 1,794,959,003 of OY728163.1, read as the reverse complement.
GAACCCCAAGGCTTTCTTGCGCGAAAGAAATGAGGTTACCTGAAGATCGGCATTGCGCGCGGAAGGGGTTGGATTGCGCGCACGAGAGACCATTCAAATTCTGGAAACCTTCAAAACGTCGGGGGTCGCCTTATATTTATAGGCAACCCCGGGCGCGGAATCTCGTTCGCGGGCGCGGAATTTCCTTCGCGGGCGCGGAATTGGGCCCAGCGCGCAAGGGAGTCGCGCGGGCCACTGGCGCGCAAAATTGCGCGCCGGCCCAGCGCATTGCGCGCATCCCGGGAGGTTTGCGCGCGGCTCATCAACTTTGCGCGCGGGTCTCCAAAATTCCGCGCAAGGCCTCCGCGCCCTCCGAAACATGCTTCCGACTCCAAATATGACCTCGCTTCCCGCATCAGGAGCTTTGTTTGGGAACAATGGACTTTTCCGGCGTCTACAAAAGCCCCCCCCTCGGAATCTGATCGGCGAGAGGTCGCAACGATCGGGTTCCGAGGGAGATGCCGGAATGCCGAAGTCCTGGGTGGCGCGGGACTGTTGCGCGCAAAAGGGGATTCGGGCGCCGAATTCGCTGGCTCGGTCGCGCAAAGCGCTTTCCGCGCAGCGCGGACACCCGACCTCGCCTATAAATAGGAGCCCTGGGTCCCCCGCACCGTACACTGGCCTTCCGCGCGATAAGCATTCGAGCTCTCATCCGCGAAATTGCCCTTTCCAGCGCGGAATTCACCCGTTCGTCGCGCAAACCTGTCCGGAATTCGGTCTGCTTTTGCGCGAACACCCGGGGTTTTACGCGATGGACTTCCCGATTGCGCGTCGTCCACTAGGATTGCGCGCCAACTCTCAAACTTCTCTACCAGCCTCGTCCGATTCCACACGCTTCATCCCTTAACCCGCACGACTCCCGGAGCTTCTGAGATGTCCGCGAATCAAGGAAATGAGGGGGATGCCGCCACTCGCAGAGATGAGATGGCGACGAACGAGGAGGTCTACAGAGCCAAGGAGATTGTTTCCAACAATCAATCCTTGTTCGACTTGCTGACGCCGGCCCAGAAGACATATCCGCTGTCGGAAAACCTGCCGTTCTGGAACTTTGGCATCCTGGATGAGGTCTCGGTGCCAGGGTTCGAGGTTGATGCGCCACGAACCTGGGTGACTCGGGAGGACGAGCTTCCCCGCTATAACATCACCAACAATGGGCATCCTGCCAGGGAGACCAGGCACTTAGATGTCTACGTCCTGAACCCGAGGACGCGAACCATTGACGGGGGTGAGCCTACTGCGGAGAACTCTCCAGCCCTCTACTCAAGCACATACCGCCAGAGTGTCACTGACGACACCAAGGGCTGGCTGAAGGACTGGGACTTGCGGTCTGGGGGAAATTTCACTAGTGAGTGGGCCTGGGCGTTCTGGGTACGCCACACTTGCGATCACTTCGCGGAGGAGCTGCGGTACATCGGCCTGCTTGAGGCGGTGTGGACGTCGCAGTTCCACTTCTACTAGCAGTCCGAGCTTGGGCCGGAGCTGTTCACCCGCTGGTCCCCGGATACCAACACCTTCCATCTTCACCATGGGGAGGTCGGCATCGGTCTCTGGGACATCCACTGCATCGGAGGTATCCCGCTGGAGGGTTACCAATACAATGAGTTCCTGCCCCCGAGGAACATCTGGGAAGACAGGTCACGGACTCCCATTCTGACATGGCATCTACTTGACCTGGCTACGCAGCGGCTTGGGATCAAGGACTTCCACAAGGACATAGCCTACAAGGAGTGGTTCGGCCAGTTCTTGGATCATGACCCAGCGGTCAAGATGCCAGGCAGGGGGAAGCGGTGCCCGACCGCGGCTCAGAGGAGCCGGAATGGGTCGTACTGGCGGGTCCTGGAGACGGGCGACTACCGCTCATGGGGGTACCGCGTCATCGAGGCCCGGGACCCAAATGTCTGGTACGCAGCGTTCCTGGCCGCCTTTCTGAGTGGGTGGCTCCTGCCAGTGCGGGACGCGAGAATGGGCGTCCGCCCGACGACACTAGTGATGGCGGGCGCCATGGCCGCCAACAAAAGATACAACCTTGGGGTCCCAGTATTGGCGAAGCTGTATGCCATCCTGGGACGCATCTCGCGAGGGGGGTCTCCACGAAGGATCTGTGGGCCCTTTCAATTCTTCCACGGCTGGGTGGCTGCTCACCTTGGTGGGTACACGTTTCCAAACGCCATCATTCCTCCGGGAAACGGCCTGCGACCCTCCCTGCTGAACATCGCGGGGGTCGCTCCGATGACCCTAAGTGAGGAGGACGTGAGGATTCGGATTGGAAATCACGCCAATTTCAACTTCAGCCCGTTCCCCACTCCCGTCGGCCAGATGATCGACAATGGGAAGGGTCCGCTGGAGCAGCATGAATACTTCCTGAACATGCGGGGCGGGGTGCTCGTGGCTCGGATCGACGAGAAGGTGATCTGCGAGCCTTACGTGCCAACCCGGTTCGCCAGGCAGTTCGGGTGCCTTCAACAGATGCCGAAAAGGGTATTCACTACTGTCCGGGAGGAGACGAACCCTTGCGTCCTTCGCCAGATGTGGCTGATGTTTGCCGCTTTCGGCTCTGGCGACGTCATCACTCTCCCTCCTACCGGGGTCGACGCAGGCTTGGCAACCGAGTACGCCGAACACTGGGCCATCGCGTACCCCGAGGGGCTTCTACGGAAGCCAGTTCGGCGGCTCGAGGTCACCCGTGCGGAGACCGGGCGTCAAGGAAGGAGGCGAAGCGCCGCCACACGGGGGAGAACGGAGGCGCGCCAAGCAGCGGAGCCGGCGCGTGCAGGGACTTCGGCGGCGGGCACATCGCAAGCTGCCGCCACGACTTCAGCGCCCGGAGAGGGGGCACATGCGGCGGTCGGGGAGCGGCCCGGGAAGCAGGTAAGGCGTCTCCTCGAACCCTCCCATGATGCAGTCTTCCCGGCGATGTGGTCGGCCTGGATGACCCTGCAGCAGTCACTGAGGACCGAAGCCATCTGGCGAAAGATACTCAGAGAAGGAATCCATCTGCCAGAGGTCGGGCGCCTCTAGATCGCCGACAGGGTGAACTTCAACCGGCAGTATGCGTATCTGACGGCCATGGACGAGTACGCGCGCCAACGTGGTCAGCGTGCGGAGCCATCCCTTCTGGTGAAGGTGATGCTCGGTCTAGAACCCGCTCCAGAACAGATGCCGCCGGAGGAAGATGACAGTAGCAACGACTCCGAGGAAGAGGAGGAGATGGGGGAGGATGAAGGCTCCGAGGGAAGGTCCCATCAGGGGAGCCCGCGGGAGAGCGGCGAGGTGGCCGACTCTGACAATGTTGATGTCACTGAGCTCCTCGAGGTCCGCTTCTATCCCTACTCAATCTGCTTCATCCATTCTCTTATGCAGCTTCTAACCCATTTCTCCACCTTTCTCAGGAGCACACGGATGTTGGTCAGGCGTCCTCAGCGGGAGTAGGAGAGGCGCCAGCAGGACAAGGCGGGGGCCAGACACCCATCATTGAATTGACAAGCGCGGAAGGGTCCCCTGCTGCAATTGCTCCTGCGGCGGCCGGGACAGTGGAAGGTGACGCCTTGGATTCCCGTAAGTCTCATTACCTTACTATCGGTGCTGGCCATTGACGACCCATGACTAACCATGACATGTCCTGCGCAGTGATCTCAACACTGGAGGCTCGTCGGGCTGCCGAACCCGGGCCATCCACGAGTGGACCAGTGGTGGACATGCCGCCTGCTCCGGAACAGACTTTCCACACCGAGTCGGCCCCACCAACTGCTGATCAAGGGGCTGCGGACGCCGGCGGTGCTGACATCGGAGAGAGGTCGGGGGCTGACGAGGGTGTCAACGCCGCTGGGGCGAGGGAAGAAGGTCGCCCAGATGTTGGGGAACCTATCCCCCGTGAGGACATCCCAGGGCGGACCCTACAGCAGACCTGCTGGCTGCCTTCCCTGCCTACCGGCCTTCCGACCCCGAGGAGATGGACGACTCGGACGCGGAGGCGGTCGAGGAGAGCCGGATAACGCGCCGTCGGGGGTAGAAGTGAATCCAGCGCTTCCTCAAGCGACCCTCATCGGAGTGGCTGGGGCGCATGGGATCACTTCAAACCGGGCTGCGCTTCCTGTGTGCCGGGGGAGCTGATGCTCAATGCCTCCATCTGACGGTCCGTGATTTCATGGCCGAAAAGATGCGCGAGAGCCGCCGGCGTGACGACGTCGCACAATGTCGGGACATGTCAGAGAGCACGCGGGCGCTCCTCGTGGCGGAGCAGGAAGTCCGGCGTCTCGAAGGGCAGGCGGCAGAGAAGGAGGCCTTCGTCGCAGCGTGTACTGAGCTTGTGGAGCATCTAACGGCCCAGCTGATCGACGCCCAGGTACAGCTGACGGAGGCGGGCCAACAGATGGTCACACTTCAAGTCGAGCGGGAGCGTGCACAGGCCAGGATCGACGAACTGCGTGCTGCGACCGCCGACGAAGAGAGGGCACGCAGAGAGCGAGAAGCAGCTCTGGAGGCCACCAGCCAAAGCGTAGCGGCGTTGGAAAGACTCATTCAGCACGCTAATCCCTAGGGGATTTGTTTTTGCCATTCACAGAATATTTTCTTCCGCTACTCAATACTTCGATCCATTTGTATGAACCAATATATTTATCTGCATCTTTTGGCTTAACATGCTCAACCACAATTCATTGTCTCACGGGAGCGTTAACCAAGCTTCAGGCATCCATAATTGGGCCTGGATTTCTAAAGAAAAGAGGGAGGTCATTCCTAGGAAAGGAGACCTCAGACCTAATCAATGTATCATCCCCCAACTTGTTCCAACACACGAGCGGGACAACTCTAGGGGCGTTGAGATTTTATCTGAACATAGGGAAATGAGAAAGGGTGAATAGCATGTCCCGAATTCAGAAATCCACAACGGTCGGCCTTCCAGGAAATGCCCAAGACGGCAAGAGGACAATGGATCAATCGACCATACTACTGCAATAGACGGACCGAAGGTCATCATTCATATTGCAGGAGGCGGATCACATGTCATCATCAATGCCGATTTGGGGGTTCCTTCAGGCACAAGGGTGGAAATCCAGATCAACAGGGCATGCGAAGCGTGGGGCAAAGTGACGATTTGTTCGGACAGAATCCAACGCTCTCAAAATTGCGCCACCGTGGGGAAAGCGTATTAGGCGGATGCACTAATCTGGCCGTGAATCACCCCAATTCTCAGACAGCACCTCTTTGACGAGGAAACCGTCGCTTCCCACCATTGCAATGGGGCATCCCGAGCTGAATCGGGGAGAATATCACAACTGCACCACTCTACCAGAAGCCAGGCCAGACGGCCGGCGACGAGGAGGGGCGGGACTTAGCGATCCCTGAGGCTGGACCCGAGTCGAAATGCCCGGGCGTTCCTACGTACTCCATCAGGCTGGAGATCAAGCCATACGTAGTTCTGAGAGTGCAGTTTAACGTCATGCAGGACGTAAAACCCCATTTGGGGAGATCTTAGTTTAGGGTCGTATAGCTTGGACCATAGGGGTAGATCTTAGTTTAAGGTCTTAGAGCTCGGACCATAGGGGTAGATCTTAGTTTAAGGTCTTAGAGCTCGGACCATAGGGGTAGATCTTAGTTTAAGGTCTTAGAGCTCAGACCATAAGGGGAGATCTTAGTTTAAGGTCTTAGAGCTCGGACCATAAGGGGAGATCTTAGTTTAAGGTCTTAGAGCTCGGACCATAAGGGGAGAGATCTTAGTTTAAGGTCTTAGAGCTCGGACCATAAGGGGAGAGATCTTAGTTTAAGGTCTTAGAGCTCGGACCATAGGGGTAGATCTTAGTTTAAGGTCTTAGATCTCGGACCATAAGGGGAGATCTTAGTTTAAGGTCTTAGAGCTCGGACCATAAGGACTTCAAAGTACGCCACATCGTGGTCCTATCCCCTGGATATGCGAAGATGCACTGAGGGATAGTGTCATGAGTGTCGAGGTTTCGCCTGGCCAGAATGGGAGGTGGAAAATGTAATGTGAATCATGCAGCCATTCACTCAAGGACTGGGGGCACCAGTGTAACGATATGGGAGTACTGCCGACCGTGGAGGAAAAGCAGCATCAATATCGCACTAACCGTTGATGGAATGAGGCAGCAAACGAGAATCGACCGCTCAATCGCAGGATTCATATCGATTTGCTGCCCGAGGCCATTGGGGGCACCAGCCCGAGTCGGTGGGAGAGCACTGAGGTATTGTGTCCAAACCGTTCACGGGGGCTCCACCCAGGGTGTAGACGATGGGTCCGAATGAAAGGGAGAACGAAGCCTGAAAAGTGGAAGAAACCTGACCAAGCTGAACCTGACCCTCCTGGCAATAAACCAGAGTACTCTTCACACCGGTGGACCACTGCAAGGGGTCGGGGAACACGCCTTGAGGGTGACCCGAAGGCGGCGGATTCCCCAGAGAAGGGGGGATCAAGAGGTGGGGGGCTAGACCCGAAGTTTCAAACATCTGGGCGTTCCTACGTATCCCATAAGGATGGGAATCAATCCACACGTAGTTCTTGAAGCGCGGCACAACACAATCGGGCACCAGCGCGGGGAGGGGTGCGGGTCTGACCCTCGCACACAGAAGAAGCGGCATTTGATATTTCTTGTTTGTCCTTAAAGGTGGATGGTTTTTCTTTGTGCAGCGAAATGCCTGTGATTAAGAAATCCCTGGCATCACCACAACAATCAAGCCATGAAAGGCATTGATAAATGGCGTGGTTATTAACCAGCGCCCAACGTGAGTGTCCCCTGAGAGAACATCACGATGCAGTGCCGTTTCTCGTCGGGCGGCCAAGACGATCACAGTTTATGGTCGTGTGGTAGGACCAGACAACACAGTTTAAGGTCGTGTGGTTCGGACCATGGAGGAATCCGCTTATTGCGATATGGCGGACTCAGCGGAGGTGGGAACATACCCAGCCCTACGGTCACGCACGATTCCAGGAGAAGAATCATGGGATAGGGGCATGCGTACGTCCATCACCCGAGGGGCAGAGATGCTAGCCTCCAGCTATACTGGGCCCAGAACACGATTGTTCGGGCGACTCCTTCCTCCTTATGGGGACGAGGGTCCAACTACGCATGGCCCTTAGGGAGGACATCCGCATATATCCTTGGTGCTCAGATCATGGGAGCCTCGGAAGACACCATTACCCTGGTTGTCCTGCCTAACGTGTAAAGGTGTACTGAAGGTCAGTATGAAGAGAGTGCCGAGATTCCACTACAACGCACAAAGGCGGAGTGATGATGAGGACTGCGCAACCAATGTTCAGAGCCTGAAAAAGCCGACATGGCGATCAAGGATGTCGCTGACCATATTCGCAACACAACATCTGATCGCGTCAGCCTAGGATGGGGCAAGCAAACGAGCATCAACCGCTCAAGCGCAGGATTCATATCGATTTGCGGCCCAGGACCCGCCGGTAAATCGACCCGGAGCGGTAGGAGAGCACTGAGGCATCGTACCGAAACCGCTAACGAGGATCCCTTTGAGTGAAGGCTCGAACAAGAAGAAGCGCGAGGCCTGACAAGCAACACAGGACTTGTCGGGATTGAATCTGACGCTACGAGTCATAGGCCGAAGTACCCCAAACATGTTAACAGATCACCGGAAAGGGTCGGAGGACTAACCCTGAGAGCAACCAAAAGAGGGCAGATCCCCGTGATCAACCAAGAGACGGGGCTGGACCTGAGACACAAGCGTCCAGGCGGTCCTACGTATCCCCTAAGGATGGGAATCAAGCCGTACATAGTTCTTGAGAGGCAGTTTAACGTCATGCAGGACGATGAGGGGTGTGAGGTAGTCCCACACACGAGGGAGGCGTACGGCGCGGCCAGTAGACCAACGCGAATGAGGACATAATCCCCCGTTCACGCCACACGCCTCGCACAAAAAGGAGGGGAACTCAGGCCAGAGGCCCAATGCGGGATAGAGATTCCCGGGAAATGGGGCTGGGCCTGAAACATGAATGTTCAGGCGGTCCTACGTATCCCATTAGGATGGGAATCAAGCCGTACGTAGTTCTTGAAGTGCAGTTTAACGTCATGCAGGACGAAAAGAGAAAAAGGGGGGAGCAGAAGGCATCCCCAAACGTGGGGGGCGTACAGCGTGACGAGCAAACCGACGTGAATGAGGGCATAGACCCGCGCTCACACCATACGCCGCATACCCAGAGACAACCGGTCCAAGGGCCCGAGATGGGATGGAAATTCCCGAAGGATGGGGCTGGGCCTGAAGCATGAATGTCCAGGCGGTCCTACGTATCCCATAAGGATGGGAATCAAGCCACACGTAGTTCTTGAGGTGCAGTTTAGCGTCATGCAGGACGAATGCTGAACAGTTTAACGTCTTGTAGCTCGGACGTGGTGCAGTTTAGCGTCATTCAGGACGAATGTAGTTTAGCGTCGTGCGGGACGAACTGCAGTTTAATGTCGTGCGGGACGAAGTACAGATTAACGTCGTGTTGGACGAAGATGCTTGGCAGTTTAATTTCTTGCCGCGCGGACGAAGTGCACTCAGGCAAAGTACTGCTTGAGGAACCTAGCGTTGGTGGGAGGAGTGACACGCTCACCATCCATAGTTGCTAGGGAGTACGCGCCATTGGGATAGACCTTGTGGACAACAAAAGGTCTCTCCCACTTGGGCTCCAACTTGGGCGGCTTCCTGCCGGGGATCATCGGTGCTCTCAGGGCTAACACCAAGTCACCCTACAGGAAGGAGCGGAGGCGAACCTTCTTATTGAAAGCTCGAGCCATTCTTCTTTGATGCCTCTCCAAGTTGTGCAAAGCGCGAAGTCTATTCTCATCCAGTGCTTCCAACTCGACTAGACGGGCTTCATCAGCTCTGTCTGGTGCTTTCTGGTCGTAGACCGCAGTGCGCAAGGACGGTAACTGGATCTCGATGGGCAGGACGGCCTCAGCTACATACACCAGGGAATAAGGAGTCATCTGGGTGGAATTGTGAGTCGTCGTCTAATATGCCCAGAGGGCGTTGGGGAGCTTTTCCGGCCAACTCTTCTTGTTCTGACCAACCATCATTTGCAGAATGTTAGAGAGGGTCTTGTTAAACGCCTCAATCTGTCCATTCTTCTGCGCATGATAGCGAGATGTATGGTTCGAGCGAATGTTGTACTTGGCGTACACCTTCTTCAACTCGGCTGCTCGGAAATTGGCTCCGTTATCCGTGAGGATAGCGTGAGGCACTCCAAATCGATAAATGATGTTGGAGGTCATGAAGTCAGCGATCGAACAGGATTTGACCTCTCTGAGCGGAATCGCCTCTGCCCATTTGGAGAAGAAGTCCGTGGTGGTCAGAATGAACCGACACTGGCGAGCTGTCACCGGCGGGTAAGGTCCCACAACGTCCAGTCCCCAGACTGCAAAGGGCCAAGAATACCTGGTGGTATGGAGAGGCTCCGGCGGCCGATGCACAAAGTTCGCATGAACCTGGCACGCATGGCACCTCTTGGAATACTCGATGAAGTCATGGATCATGGAGGGCCAGAAGTATCCCAACCTCCGAATTTGGTGGGACAGCTTCGGCCCGGTCTGGTGGGCACCGCATGAACCAGCATGAACCTCTTGCATGACTCGTGGGATCTCAACTCCATGAAGGCAACGGAGGAGAACACCATCAAATCCGCGTCTATAGAGGATCTGCTCCAGGCCGGGACTGCTCTGGAGGACAAACTGCGATGTGCGGCGTCGAACTCGCTCGCGCTCGGCCCGATCCGATGGGAGAATGCCATGTTGGAGGTACTCAACCAAAGGCGTCCTCCAATCAGGGGCTGGTTCAACTGCCATATCTGGGGTACTCGGGGCTCCAGGCACAGGGGAAACCACTGTGAGATTACTTACCGATGGGCCTCGATCTCCCTCCGGGATAACGGGAGCGATGAGCCTGAGGTGTGTCACGCGGATGACCAGGTTGTCCTGTTCAGGCTCTGCAAGTGACGCAGCAAGGCTGGCCAAAGCATCTGCTCGACCGTTCTGCGACCGGGGAATATGGACAATTTCTGGCCGAGAAGGGAACCGAGCCATCAGAAGGAGGGTGCACTCCAGCAATGGCACAAGTTCCGGCTTCCTGACAACATAGTCTCCATTGATCTAATTAACGACCAGCTCGGAGTCCCCTTTCACGCACAGATGGGGCACGTCGATCTCGAGAGCCAACTCGAGGCCGGTGATGAGGGTATGGTATTCCGCCTCATTGTTGGTACATCCCTCTGACAACAGGAAGGAGTATGGCAGTACGGCTTGCTCCGGGGTAATGAAGACGATACCCAAGCCCACTCTGTTGAGCTTAGGATTATCAAGTCTTCTACCGGTGGGGCTCCGGGAGGCACCGTCAAAGTGCATCTGCCAGCATGAATCGACTCGATCGACCGAGAGAATGGCCTCATCAGGAAAGCCTAGATCCAGCGGCTGATCCGCGGAGGTCGGGTGAGCAGCCAGAAAGTCTGCCAATGCTTGCCCTTTGATGGCCTTCTAAGACACATACCTGATGTCGAACTGCTGGAGAATCACAGCCCACCGCGCTAGACGGCCAGTCCACATAGGCCGGATCAGGATATATTTCAACGGGTCTACCCGAGAAACCAACTGTACCTCATGGTGCTGCAAGTAGTGCCGTAATTTCTGTATGGAAAATACGAGCGCCAGGCAGCTCTTCTCGATGGGGGAATACCTGACTTCCGCATCGAGGAGCATGCGACTGAGGTAATAGAGGCTATTCTCTGTTCCCTCGTTGTTCTTCTGGGCGAGAAGGGCACCAAGGGACCGTTCCAGGGCGGTCACATAAAGGACCAGCGGATTCCCGGATACAGGCGGAATCAGAACCGGAGCATGAAGCAGGTACTGCTTGATTTCCTCGAAAGCAGTCTGACACTCTTTATCCCATGCATAGGTGGCACCTTTCTTCATGAGCCGAGAAAAGGTCTTACACTTGCCGGCCAAATTCGCGATTAATCGGCGTATATAGGCTAAGTGGCCTTGGAACCCTTGCAGTTCCCGGATGTTACCTGGGGGAGGCATCTGGCTAATCGCCCTGATCTTCTCTGGGTCGATCTCAATACCCCGGTATCTTACCAAAAATCCAAGGAACTTTCCGGAGGTGACCCCAAAGGCACACTTCAACGGGTTCATCTTCAGGTAGCGAGACCGGAGGAAGCCGAACACTTTCTCAAGATCTTTGAGATGGTCCTGACGCTGGCGCGATTTGACCACCAAGTCGTCGACGTAGCATTCCACCAGTGTGCTGAGGATTGGCTTGAATATGCGGTGCATCGCCCGTTGATAGGTGGCACCTGCATTCTTCAGGCCGAAGGGCATGACCTAGTAACAAAAGATACCTTGGGGGGCCCTGAAGGTAGTGAACTCCTCATCCTCAGGGGCCATCCGGATTTGGTTGTATCCGGAGTATCCATCCATAAAGGAGAGGGCTTGGAACCCTACCGTGGCGTCAATCAACAGCTCTGTCACTGGAAGGGGAAAATCATCCTTCGGACAGTGGCGGTTGAGATCGCGGAAGTCGATGCAGACTCTGATCTGCCCGTTCTTCTTCCTGACCGGCACAATGTTGGCCAGCCATTTGGGGTACTGAACTTCCCTCACGATGTTGGCTTTGATAAGCTTGTCAAATTCGGCCTCAACCATGGCACCGTGGGACGAGTGCATCTTCCTGGGAGGCTGCTTAAACCCGCGATGGTTCGCCGGGAGACCAAGGCGGTGGACGGCTACCTGAGGATCTAGCCCCGGCATCTCGTCATAGCCCCAAGCGAACACATCACGGTGCTACCTGAGAAAGTCCACGTACTGCTGCCGCTCCTCAGAGGGCATGGTGGCACTGACCAATGTGGGTCTTGGATCTGCTTCGGTTCCAAGGTTCACCTGTATTAACTCATCGGCCATGGCGGGGACGCCCTCCTCAACGGCTGGGGGTGCATCTTCCACGTCCTCTCCACTCGGGGAGGGATCGTCCACGGGAGAGACTACGTTGGAAACTGCATTGGGGCTACCAGATCCTTCTGGGCCGCTGGTGCTGGCACGGGCGGTCGCGGTAATCTCATCAGGAGACTCGCGGGTCGTCGAGACCACGGCGACGTCCAACCGATGAATCGGGAGGACGCAAGCATCATCCAAACTTGCCCAGGGATCACTTGCAACAGCGACAGGCTCAACCTCACCTGCCAAGATCTGCTTGTCCTTGCTCTTGTAATAGTCTGCGTCCAGATAGCGGGCTTCACATGAGGCAAAAGGAGAGGCATCTCCCTGAAGCACGCCTACTCGACCGTTAAGGGAGTATTTGAGGCATTGGTGGTATGATGAGGGAACCGCCGCGTGAAGGTGGAGCCATGGCCTGCCCATCAATGCGTTGTACGCAGTGTCTTGAGAGACTACCATGAATTCGGTGTTGGCAACCAAGTCACCGAACTGGGTCTTCAAGCGTATCTTGCCAACCAGGGTTTGCTCGGTGCGGTCGTACCCCTGGATCCTGAGGTCGGAGGGGATCAAGTCATCCTCATACAACCCCAATCTCCGGAGCGTCCGAGTTGGAATCAGGTTAATCCCGGACCCCGTGTCGACAAGACAGCGCCGGACTTCAAGGCCGTTGAACTGGCCAGTAACATACATCGGACGAATGTGTCCCTGTATAGGAGGGTCTTCATCCTTACCAGAGAACGAGATAACTTCCTGACATTCGGCGTCCTCGATCGTTTCGGCGTGAAAGGCCTCTGCAGCCACAACCTCTGTCTCAAACTGGAGGGGGCTTTTCAGGGCTTCAGCGAGTGCCTCGCGCATCTCAGATGACATGCGCAGAGCCTCAAGGATGGAGAGCCTTGCTGGGATGTCGGCCAAGTGCTTCAGGACATCATACTTTTTTTCCAAGCACGAGCCCCTGGTTGTAGGAGGTTGCTCTGCGGTTGGAGGTATGACGGGCCTTGCCGGTTGGACCGGCGGCCGACTGGTGCTTGGCGCGTCTCGCTGTTCATCGGTTGAAGCCCGGGAAGTAGTCACCGTATTGGGGTCAGGAGGCCGGGATGGACTCGTGGCAGGGCGGAGCTGGTCGCGATGCGGCTGAGGCGGTTCTGCCTGGTCCCTCACCACAAACAGTGGCGGAGGCGAATCCGTCATCCCCGGATGGGGGGGCTGCGCACGCTGAGCTCGGTTTTGAGCCTGCTGCCTAGTCTCAGTGGCGTGCACGGCCTGGTTGGAGGTACCAACAGCTGTGCCCCAGCGACTCCTGTTTCTGCAGTTCTTCCGACGGTGGCGACGACCGGGGACGCTAGGGAGGTTCACCTGGTGTTCTTCAACGTCGGGAACCGAAAAGGGATTTACCAGCTCGACGGTATTAACCGAAGCGTACCCAACACTGTCATCGGACGAATCATCCATCACCGGGTGGATCCGAGGAGGGAACCCCATCTCCGGGGGCATGAAATCGCCGAGAGTGCGGGATAGTGGCGAAACTGGCGGGGCGCGCTCTTCCTTCTTGCGCCGCCGCCGTTTGCTCTTCTCGGAAGAGGCAGGCTGGGACGACGATGCCGAAGCAGCACCCGCAGATTCTGGGGGCTCAGGCTGATTCAAGCGTGCACGGATGATTCCATGGGCGTGAATGGTCATCTTGCGGGCCATCCAGTTATTATACTTCTGGGATCCGCGGTCGGAGACCAGCTTCCATTCGTCCTCGTTGCCACTATCGTCATCTGATCCCACGAACACGCCCGCCACTTGTGCTGGAGCTGGGCCCAACCTGATTACATTGTTGTTAATCTGGTCTTGGAGCCAATCCTTAAACAGGTAGCACCGCTGGATGGTGTGACCCAGGTCCCGATGGTAAGGGCAGTTGCGGGGGTTATCCGTGAGATGTGCCACCTCTGGCCTCCAACACTCAGGCAGTCGCACAATCCTCTGCTCCAGGGCGCTCCGGAAGTAACCGGGGACCTGATCCTCGTGGAATGAGTAAGTCAGGTATCGCGGGCCCGTGGGAGTGCGGTCTTGATGAGGAGCTGGAGGGGACTGCCGAGGAGGTGGACCCTGATTATCTCGCCTGGGTTGTGGCGGTACATTACGCGGAGGGGCCGGCCGGTTCTGGGGCTGCCGCTGCTGGGCCGGGAACTGAGACCATGGAGGCGGATTCCTGTGAGGCTGTGGAGCTGGCCTCGCCGGCAGCAGCTCCAACGGTCTGGGGGCCTCTATCTGGGCAACAGCAGTGGGCTCAGCCCTGCTGACTCTCCGTGCAGGGATCATCGGAGGCAGCGGGTGTGCCTGGCTGGCCTGTTGCAGGGCTTCCTCAAGACGTTGAGCTTTGTCTGAGAAGTCCCTGAACCCTCCGGGGTAATTCTGAGTGATCAAGGAAGGGACCAGATCGGTCTTGACGTTCCCGACGCACATTGTTAGCAACTGCTCCTGAGTCAATGGCATGTCAAGGGAATACGTGAGACCCTTCCATCGGGCGACGAAGTCCGCGACTCGCTCATCAGGCCTCTGCTTGCACTTGAAGAGGTCTGTGATACTCGTCTTCCGGGTCGTGGAACTGAACTGGTAGAGGAACTGTCTACGAAGGTCCTCCCAGCTAGTTATCGACCCGACGGGGAGCTGGCTGTACCAGACAAACGCTGGCCCTTCCAGTGTCTGGACAAAGCAGCGAAGCTTAGCGGCCTCCTGCTGCGCCGGAGTCCCCAACATAGGCCTGCACCTCGAGTTGAAATGGGCCAAATGCTGTGGTGGATCTCCAGTCCCGTTGAAGGGGGAGAAAGTGGGATTCCTGAATCCTGGAGGTGCCGGCATGTCATCCACCCATGCTGGGTATGGCTTGCCGTCCGGTGGGATCGCCACATGCTGAGTCTCCAAGGCTTCCAAGCGGGCGATGAGTGCTGCCATCGGATCGTCCAGACATGGGTTCCAGTCCTGGCGAGGATCTCTAACCACGAGCATATTGCACGTCCCTTCAATCAGGTCGTCGACCGGGTCGTCAAACTCAGCAGCTCATGGGATGGCGGGCGGAGCGGCCCTTGGGGCAGCGGGAGGAATCCGAGCGGGGTCTCTCAGGTAGTCACGCCGCTCGGGAGGGTGTGGTGAAACATACCGCGCCCTCTTGCCATAGGCGATGGCCTCTCCCCTGTTGGCGAACATGGCATAATCACGGATGCCCGGGAGAGTCTCATCGAGGAGTGGTTGTTCCTGTCCCTGCTATCCTGGCCTAGGATCATCGTAGTCAGGCCGCCGTTCTGCAGCGCGCTCGGCGAGGAGCTGGTCAACTAGCTTCTTCTTCTCGGCGAGTTGTTGACGTAGCGTGACCTTCTCGGGATCCTCATCTGCCATTTGTATGGAGGTGGATGGGTCGGCGGGCTTTATAGCCCCTCCGTTCTCTTTACCTTTACTGACGTTTCGGCTCAACGTCAGTGCTTCAGTGGGTGGGGGGAGACCCAGGAGGTTCCTATGGTGACGAGTAACTCTCACTGATGGATCTAACGGCGGCTTGTCTTCGGGGGGGGGGGGGGGGAATCCCCCGTCGAGATGTTCCAAGTCATTCCCCTCTCCCGACAGGTCAGCCATATTGACCGTTTCCGTCCCTGGGGATATACCCTCAGGGTCACCCAGTGAATCGGGCTGTCGGCGAATCGCACTGAAGCGTAGGGCAGCGTACTGCCCCCATCCACGGATATACACGTGGGGAGTGGCTTCCTCGATAACCCTGTGGAGTACTTGAAAACACTCAACGCATCGTTGTTGGAGGGACTCGTGGTGCCCAAATGACCCGGGGTGCCGAACCACGGGGAGCGTGGCCAGGTCAATTTGACGGCACTGCTCACCAATATCCTCCAGGTGCACTTGACTCCCGGGATATGGCATTTGTAGGCGGTGAAGATGGGAGTGAGTCTCCTGGAGAGTTCGGCGGAAGCATTCGAACTCATCCGGGGTGAGTGATTCGGGTGCATCAAAGCCCGGTCCTGCGACTGGCCAAAACTTCTCAGGGAAGTGGCCCTCTGCAAGGACGGTCCAGAAGCTCCACGACTCAAACTCGGGACCCAAGTGTCCTTGGTCCTCTTCAATGACTGGGAATGGACGGGGAACCGGCAGTGGTGCCGAGGCGGGCCGTCGGGCCGACGGGCTGGCCGGCGGTGAATACGGCGAGCAGGCCGATTGGCCTCCATATCCCGGGCCACCCTCTGAGGGTGGCAGTGCCCCATCTACCACATCATGATAGGACGGGCCGGCGAGCGTACATCCTGCCGTAGCGTCGGTGCTCGCCGAGGGTGCACTAGATCGTGGTTCGACCGTCGGTCCCCAGAAAAAGTCTCCGGCTTCTTCGATCGAGGCGGAAGGCACTTCCGGAGGGGCCGGTACGAACCGCAAGCTTGATCCTTGGGGGTCTACCAGGCCCTCGCTACTCCGGATATACCTTCGGAGAGAAGCGGGGATCACATCGATCTCGCTCTCGGGAAGCACGAGGCTGACGTGCCGCATTCCTACCCCTGCCCTTGACTGGCGGGATCAGGGGGAAGGCTCTGTCGCCGAATCATACTCCGCCTCTGAATCAGAGAAGCGAACCGGTCGGATCTCTGTCCGGAATTCCGTAACATTCTTCCCTCTGCGTCGACGCCTTGCCTTCCTGCCCCCGGGTGGTTCTTCGGGGCAGGGCTGATCTCTGTCCTGGCGTCCTCTGGCCGCACCGGTGCTGGGGCCAAGAGGACTGAAAACCAAGGCGCGAGGGGCACTGGGATAGATATCAAAGGGGACGCGGGGAGAGATGATTCCGGGAAGGCCTCTGGGCCGGGATCGGAAGGTGGGATGACCCATGCCTCCTGGATCGGCCACACGGAGTAGACCCTGTTGGTGAATAGCGCTACCGCGAGGTGGTCCGCGGTGGCTATTGCCTGTACCAGCAACCGGCAGAGTCGACCCAACATGCCTTTGGGGCGGTCGGGGCCTCGATCCGGGTCGGGAATAGACGTGCCCCTGCTCAGGATGCGCAGGGGCCTGGTGACTGGAGCCAGTAGTGGCCTGGGCCAACGCGGCCGCTGTTGCAAGGGCCCCAAGGTGGGAATCCTCTTCTGCTCGTGCCCGACGTTGGCGTCGGGACAGACGAGTCGGGATGAGCGGCGCGGGCAGGTGGAGAGCCCGTTCTTTGACTTGAGGGGCCTGGTGGCGGTGTCGCCGTGGCCTGACAGGAGGCCTTATCGCGGATCCCTGGAGAGAATCTATGATAGGGTAGTCTCGGGCGTCTTCCACCTCATCCGCATAGGGAAAGGAGCTGTCAGAGCGCTCCGGGGATAAGCTCCCGAAGCGGTTGGACGTCGAGGTGGGCAGCGGTGCCTCCCTGCGCGGCCCTCGGGGGCGGCGGTGGTGGCGAGGTGCAGCTTCCTCGAGGTCTAGGCGAGCCATGTCCCTGGTGGGGATGACTCCCTCTTCCTCATATCTCCGCACGAAGTTGTTGATCACCCTTCTCTGGATGACCTCCGAGGGGGAGAGAGGGCGTGGTTGCCCCGCAGCTGCGGCTGCTGGGACGACTATGGAACGGGCGGGACCGTGTGGAGTAGCCGCGGCGGTGTTTCCCCTACCCTTGCGCCAGTGGGCGGGCGGCGATCGGGCACTGGATTGGGCGACCTGACTCCTGAAAGCAGGGAGACGAACCCGTTAACACTGACAGGAAAAGGAATCGACAACCGACCGTTAGTGCCACGACGCCTTCCGTTGGGGGAACTCGGGCCATCGACGTCGTGAGACGGAGTGCCCGATTTCCCTTCCCTAGCCCCTGGCGGGTCCCGTGCCCCGGTGCTGATTGCTCGACCGGGCAACATGCCAATCTTCCAACACCTCTGAAAGCCATCGGTCTTCGTATTGAGGAGAAGAGATTCACGTCGGGTTCACCATTTTTCTGTTTCGGTGCGGATGTGCGTCGGTTTTCTGTTCCGGCGCTGTTCCGCCAGGACGCGTTCGCGCGTGCACCCGTTGACCTGAGGGGATGGGCGCGCGCGGCTTGTGGTCCTGCAGTCCCGCTTTCCAA
Organism: Viscum album; assembly: GCA_963277665.1. Taxonomy (NCBI): domain Eukaryota; kingdom Viridiplantae; phylum Streptophyta; class Magnoliopsida; order Santalales; family Viscaceae; genus Viscum; species Viscum album. The sequence continues at coordinate 1,794,940,958 of OY728163.1, read as the reverse complement.
AGGTGGGCGGCATCCGTCCCTTATTCAGGGGCGTCTGCTCCTTGATCGAAACCGGGATGATGGAATGTCGGCTCCTCCTTCCTTGGACGTCTCCTCAGAACTCGTCGCCTAATCCGGGTCTCCCTCATAGATTTAAGACATGCTCGTGAATCTCGTTCCGGGCGCCATATCTTCATGGACACCGGTTAATTACGCTGCATCCGCCCAGACGATCCAAGGAGTCTGGTCGGGGCAGCAACCTGCGGTGAGGAGATCGGGTGGCTCTGGGTGTTGGGGGCGTGTCTTAACACTGCGGCTCTGCATGTCAGTTTTCCGTCCATAATAGTGCTTCTCGAAGGCGTGATGGCCTGAGGCATCCCGTGCTGGGTGCGGGGAACTGTGTCACCTGAGGTTTTCCTCAGCTTCCCATGTTTAACACGGGGTATGCCGCGAGTTTAACGTCCAGCGGGGACGGCATCAGACTGATCAACACGAGGAGTGGATCAGATGACAGAACCCCTTGCGGGGAACCTCCGACGCAGGGGCCAGCACATGGGCGGCTTCCTGAGTGAAGTGGAGTGGAGTGAAATGGCATGACCCCACCGGGATGTGGCGGCCCGGGTAAGGATCAGGATGGATGATGGAGTGAAGAGCTTGGACCTCGTAGGGGCTTCCTACGTACCGCGCGTTAGCGCGGATCAAAGTCAGCGTAGTTCGAATATACAGTTTAACGTCATGCTGGACGATGGCAAGCCGACTCACGAAGAGATCGAGGCCGCCGGGTGGAGGATTGAACCGATCCACCTCTCACAGAGGGGGATGGAACGGCCGGGTGGATCACAGTTTAACGTCATGCTGGACGATGGCAAAAGAAATAGAAAAAGGCAGTGGGGAAGCACAATGGAGATACACACATGCAGTCTCCCACAGGGGCGGATTCATAGGTGAATCGACGCAAGTGTGAACCCAGGAGGGGTCCACTGATGGACGAACCGACGTGAATACGACCGGGACGACCAGGTGGTGGGCTTGAACCTCAGAGAGGCTTCCTACGTACCCTATTTAGGAGACAGGGATCAAAGTCCACGTAGTTCATTCTGTCAGGACTTACGCACTGAGGCAGCCCGGATGCGGCAAAGCTCAGTTGGAGAGGGACTTGGGCCGAAGGTGAGAGACCTCGATCCCTGTCACACCCTCTACTGGCTTCGGCAGTGGGGAAGCACAATGGAGATACACATGTGCAGTCTCCCACATGGAACTAGGGGTTTGTAATACCCTACCCCCGTGGGGAAAGGCCGCTCCAATTAAATCGTCCCTAAAGAGGGGCAATCCCGACATCCCTGCAGAGACGAGCCGGTGGGGGCCACATCCAAACCGGGGGGGACCCTGCGTGCGAGGCACGGGATCGGGTGATGCGGACGGTTTAATGTCTTGCCGGACGAAGTACAGTTTAACGTCGTGTGTTGAGGACGAAGCGGACGGTTTAACGTCTTGCCGGACGAAGTACAGTTTAACGTCGTGTGTTGAGGATGAAGATGCTTGGCAGTTTAACGTCTTTTCGCGCGGACGAGGTGCAGTTTAGCGTCATGCAGGACGAAAGTGCAGTTTAACGTCATGCGTGACGAATGCTGTACAATTTAACGTCCTGTAGCTTGGACGAAGATGCTTGGCAGTTTAACGTCTTGTCGCGCGGACGAATGCTGAACAGTTTAACGTCTTGTAGCTTGGAAGATGGAGGCTAGGAAGTTTAGCGTCGTACAGCTTGTACATGGTGGTGCCGCTGATGGGTCCGTGTCACTTCGCGCGAGCCTGGAGGGCCGCACGGAAAGACAACGCACGGTGCGGGCACCCGGGATGAAGATGATCGGGCGCCACGCAGGCGGGTACCCTCAGGGGGTCAAAGGGGGCGACCTCGGCGGATTGCGTGCAAAAGAGAATCTTGGCACGCAATACCGCGGGTCGGCGCGCAAATGGGCGGGCTGGCGCGCAATTGAGCCAGCTCTTTGCGCGCGGAAGATTGAGATTGCGCGCACTGCGCTTCGGATAGCGCGCGGGGGCAACGGCTCATTCTTTAATGAATGGCCACTTTGAAAAAGGGGGGGTGCGCGCAATCGGGCTGGATTGCGCGCACCCGGGGGGCAATTGCGCGCAAGAGGATTCTTTTGCGCGCGAAGGCCTTTAGGTGAATAGTTGTTCAAAAGAAAGAAGCCAAAGGGATTACGCGCGAATGCGAACCCCGAGGCTTTCATGCGCAAAAGAAAGGAGGTTACCTGAAGATCGGCATTGCACGCGGAAGGGGTTGGATTGCGCGCACGAGAGACCTTTCGAATTCTGGCAACCTTCAAAACGTCGGGGGTCGCCTTATATTTATAGGCAACCCGGGCGCGGAATCTCATTCGCGGGCACGGAATTTCCTTCGCGGGCGCGGAATTGGGCCCGGCGCGCAAGGGAGTCGCGCGGGCCACTGGCGCGCAAAATTGCGCGCCGGCCCAGCGCATTGCGCGCATCTCGGTAGGTTTGCGCGCGGCTCATCAACTTTGCGCGCGGGTCTCCAAAATTCCGCGCAAGGCCTCCGCGCCCTCCAAAACATGCTTCCGACTCCAAATATGACCTCACTACCCGCATCCGGAGCTTTGTTTGGGAACAACGAACTTTTTCGGCGTCTACAAACACCACAAGCCATCACATGCTTCTGGCCAGTTGCACAGCCTATACCCGAGTCCTTCTACTCAGTGCATTGGCTACTCTATTGCCCTTACAAATAGTGTAGGTAAGCTCGATGTTAAAGTGATGCAAGTACTCCACCCACCTTCATTGCCTCAAATTCAGATCATGATTCATAAAAATATAATTGAGGGTTTTGAGGTCCTTCTACACCATAAAAAGCTCTCCCAATAAATAGTGCCTCCAACAATGCAAATCATGAACAACTACAGGTAACTCGATTTAATGCATTGGATAATTCATCACGTGAGGCATCAGCTACCGAGACTTATACACTACAACTTGATCTAATGATGTCAGCACTACCCCCAGTACAACACCTAAAGCATCACAGTACACCATGTTGTAATTTCCCAGCTCTGGCAATATTAGGACTTGTGAAAATGTGAGCCTCCCTTTCATCTTGTGAAAGGTTGTCTCACATGATTCCAACTACACAAACTTCACACTCTTCTTAGTCAATCCCATCAATTGTACTACTAATTTTCAGATGACTTGTATAAAATGAATTTATTATCGATCTAGCCACAATAAACTTTGTATATCAAATACATTCTTGGGGTATTCCCCGGAAACTATAGTTGTCACCTTCTCTGGGCCAACTAACACTCTGTTCTCTAAGATAATGTGACCAAGGAAGTAAATCAGATCCCTCTTATTGTGGCACTTTGTGACATTAGCATATAATTGATTCTATCTTAATGAAATCAAAACGACCTCAATAGGGATGAAATCATCATGTCGATTTTGAGAATACACCATGATGTCATCCATGAAACCCACCAAAAATGAATCCAAGTAAGGATGGACACTCGGTTCATCAATTCCATGAAAACGGCTGGCACATTCGTGAGACAAAATGACATATAAAGATACTTGTATAGACCATACTAGCTATTAAAGGAAGTACGTTGTATGTTTGCTGGTCGAACATGCACCTGGTGATATCCTGACCTCAAGTCGATTTTTGAGAACACTCCAACTCTTAAAATTTTATCAAAAATGTCATCTATCTATGGAAAGGGATATCGGTTTTTAACCGTTAGATGGTTCTATTTCAAATAATCCACACAAATACTTAGTGTTCTGTCCACCTTTTTTCACAAAAGGACTGGCGATCCCCATAGAGAAATCCCGGCTCTGGTAAACCCTTTGTCTTCAAATACTCTAGCGGCTTCTTGAGCTCCTACAACTCCATCGTTTCCATCGCATTAGGAGGAATGGATACCGGTGCAGCTCTTGGAAATAGCTCGATGGATAACTCAACCTCTCTCTAAGGAGATAGACCAGAATGTTAATCAGGGAATATGTCCCCGAAGCGATCAACAACTAGAGTAAATTCCTCCAGACATACTCCCTGATCATCTAAAAACTGTAGAGCAATCTGGGTTGTCATCCTGTAAAGACCACAATGCTCAGGTCTAGCTCTACCTACCTGGACATCCCATTCACCCTTGAAAATAAACACTACTCCCTTTTGTGATATAGAAGTCACCTTCTTACGATATCAGTCAACATACACTCATTAAGCAATGTGAAAGTACATTCTGAGAATCACTTCAAACCCTATCATCTTTAGGACATAAATATCCCAGATAAAGTGACACCCTCCGACCTTACGGGAACACTCCATACACTGGTTTACATATCTCATTTTAACTCCAAACAGTGTGTCTAGATAAAAAATACACTTTGAAAGAAAAACTAAAATCCCAAGGATATTTACTACTTTCACTGAGATAAACTTGTGAGAGGCACCTGTATCGAAATGAGAAGATGCAATAGTATAAGATTCTAAAACTGTACCTCTCAAAGTAGACGGTCCAGGATCCTTCTCGTATTGGGTATGTTGTAATGCATATGTGTGGCCTGTACCACATCCAAGGGACCCTTCCTGGCTACCGTAAGCTAATCTGCTCTGCTGCCTCTGAGAACCTAGTGTCTGGCGCCATGGCCACGAACACCACTACCTTGGCCTGACCAAGATACACTAAGCCAGCTCCTAGGTTGACGTGGATATAAAGACCCTCCTCTTGAACCTGACGTCAAAGCTGACCCCTACCACTCTCAACTAAATAGAAGGCCATTCAAACCCAATGCAGGTTCGCCATCCTGTCATAATTTTTGAAGTCGAATGGGTCATGATCGTACTAATTTTTCATGTGGCCTCGCCTACCACACTGATAGAAAAACACCAAGCTACCTACAACCACAAACTGACTAACACTCTAATTCATGGAAGCCTCAAAACAATGATTTATTCACGAAGGTGTAGATCCACTGGGATGAGAAACATCACACCCCTATTCTATACCCCCAGATTCCCTCAGGTTCCACTCTGTAATCAGTGAAAAATTTACAATCTTAGTGATAGAAGGAATCATTAACATGTTCACCTGAGATATGATAGCATGTCTGAGACCTTTCTCGAAGCCCATTTACCTCGATATCTCATCAGTAATATACATTGGGGAAAAAATTTATGCTCTATGAAGCATGCCAAGTAATCCATAATTTTCATTATGCCCTCTTCTACGCGCATAATAACACTATCCTAATCTTCCTGAAAAGTGGCATGGTAAAAGTAATCATAGAAGAGGGTTTGAAATTCATACCAACCCATATTAAAAATCACATCATCATGGTTAAAAATATAGCACTAGATCTTTTCTGCTCTGCATAGCATGTATGTCGCGAGCTTGACCCTCCGGTTCGAAGGCGTCTCCAGATGCTTGAGAATTTATAAAATGGTTTCTATGCACAGCTCTACAACATGTAGTCCACCTTCCCCTAAAAACATAGAAGGACGTAGCAACTGGAACACATGTGTCAGCTTAATCATGGTTAAGGCTGGCTGTAGTGCTCCCTATAAAGACTGCATACAAGAAAAGAAACCTTCACGGAACTGTACCTCGACACTTGTATCTCGATTAGTCTCAAGTGACACAACTAGCACTATCAGAGGATCAAGCGGTTTCCCATGACCCACCATCCCCGAGGTATGACCGTCGGCTCATTCGCATCATACTAGAAGAGGTCTTCATGGTGGGATGTCCCTAAAATTCCAATAAAAAACCTCAAAAAAGAACAAAATCAAGGAACCAAGTTGAAAATCATTGGATAGGTCAAACCCCTCCTTGAAACCACGAAGAAACCACATCCTACTCCTAAATCCATGACTGTATAAAGAACAGCCATCGAACCACTATAAAATATGCCTCATTCCAACTAAAAAGTCGTGTCTTAGTCTTCTCTCTATTCACCATTCCCTATTTCAATTTACGTTAGACATTCAGTTATCCATGAAATCCCACCATGGATTTACCAATTCTTGAATCCATGAGGGCCCATAACACCTCAGGAACCCAAATCATGGTTCCCATTCAGCCATAGGTGTAATAAGATCATTTAGCCTTTCCATTTCATTAGTGCTCCATTTTCCAATTCATAAGGTCTCATACGCCTCTCGAATTGAATGATGACATCCCATCATTATCAATTGCACCCAAATAACACCACAACAGGCACATATATCACATCAACCATCAGAACATCTTGCAATATCTAATGCATCCCAAATAGAATTACATAATTCCTAGCATGTTATTCTAAAATATTTCAATAATATAGATGAGAGGCCACACCCTCATCTCATCATGTTGCGACTAAAATAGAAACCAAAATTGCGTCAACAGTAATAGCAGAAATCAAGTGTGTCACCCAACAGTGAAATTAAATCAATTGTAATAGTAAAAATCCAGAAATTCATAACTCATTCTATGAAATTTGGATTTTCCCTGTATACAGGGTAGCAACTCCCAGGAACATTTTATTAGCAAATTTCATTTCCTTACTATCCCTGACTAGTGTTTCCAAATAGTAAGTCAATCGATAAAAAACCCTCGGATACCACATTGTAATGTCATAGACCCTGATGCCACCATATGGTGCCCTGATCCTGGTTGACCACATAGCCTCAAGCACATCTACCCAAACGCTAGAGGCTACCAAATAGCAGTGATGGCTTATATGAGTCAGTTAGGATACTATGCCCTCATTACTAGAGTATCACAACGAAAGTCAATCATATAATAAATAGCATAAGAGAATCGATATGTAGTAAAAAGAAGATAAGGCAAGACATGTATACATATCAATAACCCAATGTGTCACATATAAAAAATTATTCTGATTTTTCATGTGGGTAGAATGTAGCAAGAACAGTACATGGAAATAGAATACAATATAAGTAACCCATAATGAACAATAGACCAAAATGGTTTCCCGGAATCCAAAGCCTGAGCTTGGTCCTATGCCACCTATTCCAAATCCATAATCAATAACCTGTAACTGGGCACATTCCCCTATCATCACCTACCACCATATAATCTACTTGGGTCCCCATGGAAACCCAAATAGGGTATGATATAAACATCCCAGTAGGAAACCACCCAGGTCTATATAAATTTAACATTAATTATACAAAGGTTATAGCAGGTGTAAAAAACTGGTAAATAAGGGCATATACATATGGAATAACTGTAATGTAAAGAAAACTAAACATCCCTCGTGAATACCTATAAAAGAGAGTAATCTCTTAACAAGGCAGCTATAACTAGTAACAACCAAGTCACATGACCACACCGTACATCCATCTGTATCTTCTAACCATAGGCACACTTGATATATATGTCAAGCATCCCATAGTAATGTCTTATAGTGAAGTGTAGTACTTGAGGACTGGATCCTAGGTGATATCAATCCATGTAATCCAAGTAAAAAATATCTCTAGACTACTTATGGACAAATCGAAGGGGCATGTCCAAGGAATCCCATCGAGACCCCCATGGGGATCCATAGTGGAACATCGGTTAGGCACTGGTTGGGGTCCTAGGATCAACACAATAGAATGTTCTACATGAGCCCAAGATAGTTGGATCCTATAGGGTGGGAATGCCCGAGGTATCCAATAGAATAAAGATCCATGGGTAAGAGTCAACCCAAGGCATCCACTACTGCATTCCAGATCCATGGAGAGTAGTCCAAGGAATCTATCAAACCATTAATTCAAGCATTCAAACATTCATATTAAATTTTTTTAAACATGTGAGTATACCATCTCACATTAACATGCACAATCCATGAGTATACCCAATCATGAAATCCATTTATCATAATCATATGGGCCCACCCTTCCACAAAGTCCATTTACATGCAATTAATCATTTACATATAGGTATACCCACCCATATAAAACCTTCTTTTTAATCAAATATATCAAAACAAGCAAGGCATAACATGATATACCAAAAGAAAGTATGAAGTACTTCTCCTAACAAAGATACTCAAGCTTTCAAGGAATATATGGGCTTCCACTAACTAGGAAAGCACAAGTACACACCCCATGGGTGGTTTAAACAGGAATAAACATGTTATTCTCATAAGATGTACCCCCTGCGTGACTATGAAATGAGAAACAATTTCCAACACACCTAAACTGAACCCAGGGTTAACCTCACAAGGTCCAACTACAACTACTGAAAGCTACTTGCTAAAAAATGTGACCTCGCAGGAATGGAAATGAAATGTCCTTTCGGCCTAATGATCAAAAAACACCATGTAATACTGAAAGAATGTATATAACAAATACCTTACCTCAATAGAAGAGAGCTTGTCCAATATCGAGTCTTGATTCATCTTGGTTTTGGAGAAATCTGAATAAAGGACAAAGAACAGATTATTAGGGCATATAGTCCTAAATCCATATAGCACAACCGTTGATCCAAACAATCAATAACGGCTAAAAATGAATGTATCCCTTAACGATGTGGATCTATAAAGACGATCTATGATCAAAACAGAAATCAGAGGATGAATCTATCCCATGGCATAACTTATGCGCCAAAGTAGATTTCTGAAGGGGTTTTTTCCGTCGATGAAGAAGAAAACCATTTGGATTTTTAAAAGAAATTTTATTTAAAAATTAAATTAAAAAAGACAAAGTAGGGGCCTCAATGTTTACCCGGATGGTTTCCCCAACCATGTAGAAATTGTGCACACCTCTCTACCCAAGAGGGACACCCATCACGGTTACCCTACAAAATTTGACTAACCATGTGGTAACCGTGCAGAACTTCTATTTCCAAAACCTATATTTTTTTAGACTTCTTACACAGTTTAGCCTAACTGTGTGTAGGAAGTGTGCAAATTGTGTGCCAAACCATTTCTAGCCAAAAACATTGTCCCAACCTCCAACCAAGAACCGAATACCTCCAAAACACACATTATCAAGTTAAGCATTCACATAAAGACATAACAAGGCATTTAAACTGAAAATAAAATGATCTTTACCTCATATGAAAAACCAGGTTCTTACAGATATCAATTAAATAATTTGGGGGATGGATGAAATCGTTGGAGGAAAAAGCTGATCTAGGGTTGATAGTTGAGAGATGAGGGAATCTGGAGGTGATTAAAATGAACTGAGATTGGGTTATGTTGTCATGAGAGAGATGGTGGTCATGGCTAGGATAGATAGATGCATACGAGTCGAAGTTAGAGATAGAGGTGTAGGTGGAGGATGGATCGAGCAAGAGATAGGGAATAGAGGGAGAGTGATGTAAAAACGGTTGATATGGGGATGAAGACCATAAGAAGGGGATGACGAGATTGGTTTGGTGGAGGAGAGTTAGGTTTGTGGGGAAGTATGTAGGTGTGGGTGAAGGGAGGTAGTGGGAGACGAATACACATATGGGAGAATCATTTTGGATCATACATGTTGCGCAATGGGGAAACTCTTTAGTATATATAATTGAAATAATTTTTTTTACCAAAATAGGGAATGTTTTGTTGATAGGCTATATATTTTGGTAAATCACACTCTAATAGTGAAGTTTCAAGTTGGAACCTATAGAGGAATCAATCGGTTTTTTCGTATGGTTAGTCCACATTAAATTCAAACAAAGCAGGTTACCCCTATGGACAAAATGTTCCACACACTTTTTTTGGAATGTAATGCCTAGTTTAGAGAATCAAGTTCCCATCATATAAAACTGCATTAACAAAATTGAAACACCAATCTACTAGTTTCCATAGAGTTACTACCAAATGTAATAAAACTATAAAACAAAAAAAAATACCCCTAAATTATAAATCTAAGTAATTTTTTTACAAAATATCATGATAATAAAAATAATTTATTATAAATAACTACATTGTAATGAGGTGTTATAATTTTTTCATCATGCCACTTTCTTCCCAAGATTAGTATCTAGTGGAAGTATAATTACTAAATGAAATTCCTCAATAATACCCTACAAAATTTGTTGGTTGGGTGTTGAATAGAAACGATATGATCTCAAATAATAAAATCATACCATTAAACCAAACTCTCTTATTTTATTAGTTAAATACACAAGATCATGTGACATAACCAAGAACAATTTAGTAATAATTATGATGGGAGAAACCAATCTAGAGAGATATATTTTGCATAGTTCTCCTAAAATAATTGAAATTATTATAAAATGACATAAAATATAAAACACACACCTTAATGAAATAAATATTCAAGAAGCAAAATATCCACAAAAATCCTAGAAACCCCATAGTCATCCAAGAAAATAATCTAGAACACCACAAAGAGAACAAAATTCAAAAGAAAAACATATTCACAAGATGATAACCATCATAAGGATTCACTAAAATAAATAGTAGAAATAGAACAACATAATCCTTAGTAAAAAAAACATAGGCATTAGATATTTTGTCACTAAACCCAACTGGTATATTTGGACCTTCTACCGTGAACATCACCCCATAGTGAACGAAAAATGAAAAATGATCCCCGATATGCTCATAACTTATCTATGTCCATATTGGTACTAGTTAGTGAAGCATTTGACCCATTATATCTCATATTCAAAACATCATGAAACCAAACACGAAAAAACTAGTTTAAAAAGTTACATCCACACCTAAACATACAGAAACATAAATAAAAGGAGACCATATTGATCTTGAATTCACTAAAATCCACTAAATAATTCTAATAAACATAAAACACATCCCATAAAAACCCCAAAACACACTATTTACCCTAAACCAATTTAAACCCAATACATCCCTTTATGAATATCCTTCTTTATAAACATATTAATATTTTAACAATCTACCCACCAATGAAAATACCATGGATATTTGATGCAAGAGGACTTATAATTTCAAAAAACTCCATAGAAAAATCACACAATATGCATCCATCCTTAATATTTTGAAGAGGCAAACCCTGATTATTGAAACATTATTTCTTCGGATGTGGGGATTCAGATGCAGGAAGGGGGAGGAGGAGAGGCAGTGAGTGGGAGAGGCTGAAGGTGGAGATAGATGCAGTGACTTATGAGGATAGGAGGAGGCCGGGATGCAGATGTGGGAAGGGGGGGGGGACTCGGAATAGGATGGAAGGTGGAGGAGGCCTTGAAGTGTAGAGATAGACCATGACAAGAAGTCGAATGGGTTTATGTGGATATGGATTTGTTTAGAAAAATCAACATAAAAACAGGATGTGATATATGGTCTATAATTTATAAAAAATATAACCATATAAGATAAAATAATTCAATAAAAGGGAATGTAGAAAATGGTTTTTGTCACCACTATAAACATTGATAACTATAAACAAATATGAACATGGAAGACTGTAAAATGAAACCAATTCGTACGTTTGACATAGTATAATCTAGTATAAATAACAAGATATTTTTATGTTCATGTAATAAATTATATGTCCTTCAAATAAATATGGTTCAATGTCTAACTAAAAAAATATCCTAGAAAAATGAAAATCAATTTATAGGGGAAATTAGATAGATACTAACCAGTTATGAAGAAGTAATTCCATAGAAGAGCAGCATGAATAGATTTGGAAAGAGAAATCATTGAAGCAAGGGTTATTCTGTGTATCGAATTAATGGTTTTTCTATTGACCAAATGGGGTTAGTGATAAATCAAGAGAGGATGAGGATAGTGCGGGTAGGTATTGGTTAGACTATATAATTTTGGAAGTGTGTCACTATGAGGGGAATGGTCGGGGGTTAACAATTTGAAGAAGGATGGTCTAGAGTGGTGTGGTTTCTAGGACGAGGTTGTGTTAGAGTTGTGTCGTACCCGCATCATAGTGGCATCGAGGTGGAATATAATACATTCTGAAGCAGTGTTGGAGAATGAGTGTCACAGGGAGGAAGGGTGGAATCATCAAAGGTACTTTAGACAAGTAGGCGGGGATGTCTCTTCGGGGTATCATTAGAGAAACATCCGCTGGGAGGTAGGGTGGCCGCGTCGATGAAGAAATGGAAAGGAGGAGGATCACAAGGGTAAGGGGGAGGAGGATCGTGAGGGTTAGGGGAAAGAATAATTTGAAGAAGGCGGGGGGAATTGCTACACTGCAGTGGGCTGATATGATAGAGAAAAACATCAGTCATGGTATAATTTAGTTATAACCATTGACATTATTTCCCATGTCTATAGATATATGGCTATTATCCCAATTTATATTAGATATTTTCATGCTATATAGGTTCATTTTATTAGTTTTCATTTCTTGATATTCTTGTGATTGATGAGTGATTTTGTGAGAGCTTCTTGTACATGTAATACTATTAGTTATGATTTAGTGATTTACTATCTTAGTTCATGAGGTGTACAATCCATCATTGGGTGGGATGAGTAATTTACCCAGTTGATCCATTATTGAATAAATAAAAAGATGTTGTTTCTAGTGATATGTGTATGAGCTCTGATTCATTGGAAATAGAAATCCATTATAAAGTAAATATTGATATCTAAAATGAATTGGTTACACATCCTTATTCTGTGTTGTCATGTTTGTAAAAGGTAGAGTAGTGCACCATGAAATTAACTGAAAAACGACATGTAACTTATAATTGATAACTTATCGATAGTGATACTACCTTAGTCTTCTAATATAATTTTGATGTCTGTTCTTTTCATTTTGAAACCATTGTTTCCACGATGTCCTCATGTCATTCTCAATGACGGTGCTGATTTCCATGTTGCAGACATGGAGGGCCCTGAGCTACCATTGTTACATCAAGGACTTCCACATGAGGCACCACCTGTTGTACCTGATCCAAGAAATGAATCTTGTGTTTGTGATATTCTTCTATATAAGATGCAATCCATGAGTGGTTCACCATAGGATTCACCTACAATTTATGATATGACCCACGTGTTCTAGCAGCAGCATCATCCTACATTTTTAGGGGATGGCGGTTCTCAGGTTGTTGAGTCTTGGATATAGGCCATGTTTTCTATCATTAAGCATCTAGAAACACCTCCATATTGGAGATTCATGCTTAATAAAAACATGCTTTGGGATTCTTCCAGGCCTTGGTAGGATGGGGTTACCCGAGCCGGCCATCATCAGTGCAGGTTATGGGTTGATTTACAGACATCCTTCTTTGACCAGTTCATTCTTTAGGTACTAAGAGTTCAAAAATATAGAGTCTTCATGCTTCTTAAGCAGTGTTCTATATTAATTATTTAATATTAATCACTTTTCACTTATTAATTGTTATTTTCGCATATTTTAGCTGGTGATATGATTTCGTGTGTTAGATGTTTTGAGGATGGGCTCTGGTACACCATTAGGACATAGGTGAATGTGTTTCACCTTACTCCCTTTTCTAGATTAGTTGATATGGACATCATCATTGAATGCATCCTGAGGGACGACTCATGGAACTAGTTTATTGGATCAATTCCACTTTAGGCCAATAGTCCCTTCGGTGGTAGGAAAGGTTCCCTCAAGGTTTCTCATCTGGGCATTGGAGGCCAGATAATCTTGTTTGATAGATTTGTGGTGTGTATTCCATGTGGATGGATGGTGAATAATAATACCCAATGTGATAGAGAACAGATTGTGTTTTGGTCTTGTGGATGTATCGGTCATCTTCAGCATTTTTTCAGGACCTTTCCACCAGCTTTGTGTAGCAAAAAATCAGTATCTACTCCACCTACAAAGCTAGTTATTTTACATCGCGTCACATATGGTGTTGGAATTGGACTAGTAGTTCTGGTTGTGGATGAGGTCATGGTTGTAGTATTCTGATGCCCTATCTCAATTAGCACCAATAGAGTAATCATGATCTTGGTAGTCCATCTATTACAGAGGTCCATGGATTAGGTTTGTTTAATGCTTTTACAGCTGATACCTGAGGATCAGGTTGCATGACCATCTACTGTACGAGGTACTATTCTAATAGACTCCACATTTGTCTCTACATTGTATGATATATGTGGATCCCACCATTTCATTTCTGTGTATATCGTCGAACATATTCGACTAGAGATACTATTTCACTACGGTGTAAAGACCCTTTACACTATATTGTGAATACATACAGAGGGAATACTATTATGGAGGGTTTGTCCACTTGAGGTTGGAAGTTACCCATTCTTGTGGAATCACATTGTTCTCAAGAGGACAGGCATAGATGAATTTTTTTGTGATGGACTTTTTAGTCCACTATCATTATTATGTTGACTGCAACACCAGCATGGTTTATTTTAATCCCCATAATGAAACAATTACTTTTCAAAGGTGGGTGGGATTTCTAAGATGGGAGATCTTGACCGAAGCATCATTTTCTAGGTGATGTGAGCACTATGATTGCAAATCTGTTCATAGTGGATTGTAGTTTACTTCAAAATTATTTCCTTTACACTTTTCATCATTTTAAGGAAGTCATTCCATATGATTTTTCTGGAATACCTTTTAAGGCATAGGTAGAGATTACAATAGAGAATGTTCAAGGAGCAGCTCCAGTTTCCATTAATCTTTATAGGATGAAACCTACAGTGCCTTAGGAGCTCAAGCAGTAGATATAGTTCCTTGATTCCAAAGGATTTATAAGGCATAGTACTTCCTCTTGGTGTTCACATGGGCCTTTTTCTAATAAGGTGGATGGAACTCTTTATTTATCCATGGATTATAGAAAATTTAACAATCTTATGGTAAAGAATAGGTATCCACTATCTCGAATTGATGGTCTCTTTTACCAACTCTGAGGAAAAAAGGTGTTCCTTATGATTGACCTGATATCAGGTTATCATCAGGTGTGAGTTAGAACATCTATTATAACTCATACTGCTTTTACTAGCAGGTATCGTATGCATGAGTATATTTTTCTGTCGTTCGGTCTTATGAATATGCATCCAATTATCATGGATTTGATGAACAAGGTCTTCCACCCCTATTTGGACTCTTTTTTTGTGGTCTTTAGAGATAAAATCTTGGTCTATTCTCACAATTGTAACAACCATGAAAAATATCTTGATATACACTAAGAGAGCATCCTCTTTATGCCAATAATTCTTTGTGTGACTTCAGGATAAAAAAGGTCAACTTCTTGGGTCATATTATCCCAAAATTAGGATTTTATATTGACCCGGAAGTGGATAGTGTTGTAGTTTCCTCGGAGCAACCCAAGAACATGTTTGAAATAAAGAGTTTCATAGGGATCACCACATATTATTGTAATTTAATACTAGACTTATCACATCACGATTTTACTATTAATGGTCTTACAATGAAATGTGTTATGTTCATGTGGTGAGAAATATGCGGGAAATCCTTTTAGTAGCTTTAATGGAGGCTTTTCTCATCACTGATTCTGATTCATCTAGAACATGGAACATGTTATATTTTCTACTATGATGCATTATGAATTTGACTAGGAGCAGTTTTGATGCCGAATGAGAATGTCATTATGTACATATCTCAGAATTTGAGGCCTCAAGATGGAAATTACCCAACGGACGACCTTGAGCTAGAAGCGGTTGTCCATGCCTTTCCTTGCGGGGGAAATTATCTCTTTTGAGAGTTCTATGTGGTGTATACAGATCAAAATTACCTCAATTATATCTTTTCTCATCATGAATTAAACCTCAAACAATGATGTTTTGTCAAATAAATAACGTAATTTGATTTTGAGCTTCCCCATATGCCCCAAAACGGGAATGTGGTCACTGATGCACTGAGTTGGAAAACTCCAATGTAGGTCGTATGGGAAGCTAGTGGTGAATGGAAGTAAATGAAACAATTTTCTAAAATCCATATGGAGTTTCATGAAATTCATGAGTAGTCTTTCCTCTCATCCTTAACAGTTTCCTCTTCCTCCTTAAGAATGTGAGAAATAGGCAGTTTTGAAATCATGACGGTTTGGTTCTCTGAGAGAGTATATCAGTAGGTAGCCCACCTTTTTATAGGTATGTGGGAAGATAAAACATCCTACATCTAAATGGATGTATCTGGGTTACATCATATGAGATAGAGGAGTTAATGAAGGAGTCTCATGCTTCTTAGTGGGATGTTCATCCATGAATCTTGATGATGTATCGAGATATGAGACAACAGTATTGGGGGAATGGAATTATATGTTAGATTGAAGGCTTCATCACAAGGCGTTCCACATGTCAATAGAGGAAGGCAGATCATTAGAGATCTATATGAGATTTACAGCCATGTCCAGTCCTAAATAGGAAATGGGAAGTTGTTGTTATGGATTTTGTAGACGGCATACCAAGGTCACTAAGGGTGTCGATGCTATGTGGGTAGTCATTTACCGACTAATGAAATCATCCAATTTTTTGTAATATTTAGGAGAATTCTCAATTGATGATCTGGAAAGGCTATATACCCTTGAAATCATATGAATTCTTGAGGTTCCATGTACTATCATTTCAGATTGGGATGATCGTTTTACTTCACAGTTCTTGCTCAGATTGCAAAAATCTATGGGTTCTTAGGTTCTTCAAAGAACACCTATTTACACTCAGACCTATGGGAAATCAGAACATAAATAAATGTTATATATGTTATTCTATGATCACGTGTCATTGATTTCAGGTTTCATGGGTGTATAATATCCCTCTCGTCAAGTTCACTTATAATAATAGTATTCATGTGACAATTCAGATGGATCATTTTTAGGACTCATATGGTAGGCCATGACATTCACCCTTAAGCTGGTAAGAGGCAGGTGATGTATCCCTACTAGGTCCTCATCATGTTTAAGATACATCAGAATATTTTCAATGGATGAGGGAGCGTATGAATACTGCTTAGTGTAAACAGAAATCATATGTTGATAGTCGTGAATGACCTATGGAGTTCAAGATTTGGGATCATGTTTTCCTTTTGGCATCACAAAGGCTATAGAATATACTGTTAAGGAAGAAAGGAATGATGTCTCCTCATTACGTCGGGCCCTTTGAAATTTTAGAGAGTGTTGGGATGGTGGCCTATCAACCACTACTTCCTCAGAGGTATCGTGCCATGCATGTTTAATTTTATGTCTCACATAATCATAAATATCATGTTGAAACATCTTATACCATAGATCATGATGATTTTGAGTTATATACTGATTCTACATTTGTGAACTATCTATTACACATCATTATCCAAAGAAAATTTTTTCTTTGAGGCATGTTTGTCCCTCTTGTACATGTTTTGTGGAAGCACAGGCTGGTAAAAGATGAGACTTGTGTGAGGGAAAAGGATGCATGTTACCAATTCCCAAAGTTGTTCAATGATAGTGTTTTCTCACTTGTAAAAGTGATCTTGGGGGAATGTTTTTTTAATTGGGGAAGACTATAAGAACCAGGTTTGTCCCTTATATATGGATAATTTAATTTCAATTCTAAATCCTTACATTGGTCCTAATATGGATTCTTAATGTGTTAGTAAATTTTTAAGGGTATCTAGGCATGATCAAATCGCAGAACCAATCATATTTGGGAAAACTAGCTTTTCGTAGTGGTTAGTGTAATCCTTACAAAATTACGCACTGTTTTCCTAATCATGTATATCTGGTTTTTTATGATAGAGCTACCTCACACAGGTAGCACACAACTATGTGGCATAATCGAGAAAAATCCCCTTTTTTCATGGTACTCATGAAAGGGTTGTGTGTGGTTTGAAAAAAATTCGGACCAAAACATTCAAGTAGATACGTTCTGAACTGTTTCTGAACGGTTTGAAAAACTACGCGAAAAAATGGTGCACATTCTATTTTTCCACATAAATTTCCAATTTTTCCCTTAATGGTTTATATTATCCACCCTTCCTCTGTAATCTGATATTACATTGGATTTAACTATTTCTATCTTAATTTAGGGATTTTATGAATATTTAATCTTTCAATAAAGAGATATCCATTATTCACCAACAGTTTGTGCTTCCATTAATCACGTTGGATGTGCAATAGTAAGTACTTGAGTCATCATTAGCTGTTCTTCTTCCCACATTCAATGGACCTAAATATCGCCACGTGAGAATTTTTCTCCATTTCATAGATATACTTTGTTACGAGGAAAATCAAGGGCTGATATTGGAGGATGAGAGTCGTACAACCCTAAGGTGGGTGGTATATTAATGATCCATAATGTTTTCTGTTTTTTGAATGTTTTTGTGGGGCCCACCGGTTTGGTTGGAAACTTTTTCTTAAATTTTCATTCCATGATTATACTTATTAGAATCATATGGTTATGATCTTTCAAAATATTTGATTAATTGTTAGTGGTTACACCCTAAACATAATATGCCTCATGTTAATTTTTATTCCATATTTGGGTATTTAGTGTTTCGGCCCATTTGAGCCATCGTTTGGGTGTGCCTTTTCATGAACGTTCTAATTGAGTTCCATTCCATAATGAATGACTCGTTTCAATGAGAATTTAATAATGGTATGTAGCAATTATGATCACCAAATGACCCGCCATTATTAAGCTTCAAATTGATTATGAAATGTGAAATTTGAAATGTGGAATGGCAAGTATACTATGTATATATCTTGGGATTATTAAAAGATATTGAATAAAGGTTTCATATCGGTAGCACCAATTTCCATATTGATGGATGTTAGCGGTGTGAATTCTTATGAATGAATATACTTTAATGGTTGATTATGTCTGGATTAAATGGTTGGGATGCTACGTGGCATATCAACACTAATGGATGAAAAGGTGTGAAAAAATAAATAAATGGTGGAAACTCTACTAGTGCTACGCACACTAATGGAATGAAATAAATGATCCAAATGAATTATTACATGATTACAATATCAAATAAGAATGGTCTGAATCTACCTCACCTTGGATTTTGAAAGGAGAATACCTTAGGTCTTGGGAACCCCATTCCAATTCAAGTATATGGTTTGTTTTGGTTGATACCCAACTAGACTCTAGTTCTTGCCTATTCCTTTGATTCCAGGTATACAAATGTTGGATCTTTTCACTATTACATGATACCTCAGATAAAGTCCTTGGATCCCAGATTCACAAGTAGGTTCCATGGTGAAATACCATAGGGCCCTATCATTGCATATCCTCGTTTTACATTGGTAGATCACATAGTAATCGAAAGGTTCGTTATTATGGAATGCCTTGGATTGTGCTCCTTTGATTACACTCATACCCCTAAGCTAGACTCATATACTCTTGATTTATCATCCTGTGAAATCTATGTTACCATGGATATTACCCTTGAACTCCCTCACTAGATATCTATATCAGGTTACCTATTCTACATTATGTGAACTTCACAAATTATACTATGATGAGGTGATGTGTGTGTTGGATATGCCACACGTGACCTTTTAACCTTAAATGGTTGTTACTTAATTAATGAACTGGATGCATGTTCAGACACTAGATGAGGGTTGATGCAGGTACTTTGTTTTTTAGTTACTCTGTACTGCTTTCTTTAATTTATTTATGGATTCAAGCACACTATAATATTCCATTACATGGGTCATAGGTTATAGAAACTGTTTTTGGGGACCCTCTATGATTTATCTCACACCCTCTCTGAGATCCGTTTGTTACCCAGAGTAGATTACATGGTTGCAGGTTTTGAAAAAGGGAAGCATTAAACTTCCAACACATGATTGTGTACCAATACGATGGAGCATGTTAGAAAATGGACAAGTAGGATCTCAAGATACCAAGATTATCTTTTTGTTTCTTTTAATTTGTGGGACCTATTATGCCTACCATCTATAATCCATGTTTTCCAGTTTTCTAGTAACAGGAAATTACATCATCATTTTCCCAATGGATATAGTTATTGTCATTCTTAGTTATCTTTTGCATCAATTTGATTCTAAGGTTTTATTATTATTATTTATATTAAATTTATTTATTAATATTCATTAATAATCATTCCACTATGCAACACTCTTTTAATGATGGAATAGTCTTCCCAAAAACACACCCTAGGCCATCGGTGCTAGTTGAAAGCCTTTGGTGTTGGGGGAGATGTGCTCTAGGCCATGTGGTCCACATGGATTGGGGCACATATTATGTGGCATCTGAGTACAAGCCATCGCAGATAATGACATGATGCATGAAGAAAATCATTTAAATATGTGAACCATATGAAGAGAAAGTAAAAGGGTTCTTATACTAGAGTCATGTCTACGTTTTCTATATACCACCTTGGTAGGAAGAGAATGATTCAAAGGAATGCTAAATAACATGATTTGTGATTTTTTTTATGTGGGTAAATGGGGAACTACAAAACAATCTATCCCATGTTATAGAAGCATGGGGAAGCTTTAGATTCATTCTTTATCAGGTGATTTCCTTCTATATATAACTATTGTGAATTAGATATTTATTTTGGTTCTCCCATCTATATGCATATGTACTGACCAAATCGATTAATGATGGATCCTAGAGCTGTGGATTATATTTAGGCTTCCAATGGAACATGATTTGTGGCCTCAGCTATAGGTTACAACCACCATAAATTGGTAATAGGAATGTAATTGGGATTAATGAACTATTATTATGTACGTAGTGTCACAATGTAAAAAGGTTATTTATCCTTACAACATATTTATTTATTTATTTTCATTTTTGAAATAAAACATGATACAATTTATAATGTAGTATATGTTATGGAGGGGTATATATGAATATGGGTCCTTATATAATGGAATATTATTAAAAAGTGTGGTCAATTGATAATGAATCATTTTTTTATTATTCATATTACAACTAAATTTAAATTAAAATCACTTCAGAAACTCTATAAATGTCAGTATTTATATTTATTATAAATAAAACCACATGTTAGACGACTCTCATTTTTACAGGGTAGCAAGTGTAAACACTTATTAAGAGGGTGGGTGAAAAGGTGAAAAATAATATTGAATTGGGGAATACAATTATTTTGGATCTTTTCATAGTAGAATATATGTGTTTATATTCATAATTATGTTCTTTTATAAATGACTTTAATTTATATTTTTGATTTTATATAATGAATTATAAGTCTGAATTTATTGAGAAATTAAACGATTTCATGAATCTGGTAATAAAAAAAATATTTGATCGTAATAAGGAAGTGTGTTAATTATAATAGTTTCTCTCATTATTCAATTGGAGATTCATATATTATCTATACAGATTCCTCCTTACACGACACTATGTAATGTTGTTAGTTAATAATGGGACCACACCATTTAGACATGTTGATGTTGATGATGTGTAATGAAAATCATCTATTATCCTTTTGGGATATTCATTAATACTCAAATTGAAACACTGAACTAAGTGAAATTAATAAAAAAATCTAATAAGATATAACTTTTCTTATGGAATGATATTTTGTTGTTGAATTATTATTTATTGGATTATTAGAAACTCATTAATGAGAATTATAGAAAAAATCATCACTTCAAGGAATAAGGTGTATATTTATTGGATATCCTAATAAACTAAGGGGATATAATCTATCATACCCCTTATCAAAGATTGTAATATGGGATTGGAAATACTTGGTCCTTAATAGGGATTGAATCCACAAAATGTATTGGGGAAAAATGATTACTTTAATGAAGTCGATGTCTGGGATACAAAAATGTTGGCATATGAACGTATATCAAAAAAACATTATAAATAGATTATTTTAAAGTGACATGTACTTTTTAGAATATAAAAGAATATATATAACCATAGTGATGTGGTTTTATTGTTGATGAGTATGGGGACCAATTATTAGTTGTTAATATTTCACCTTTTTCAAACAAGCAGAGGGTAAAGGGCATAAATGTTACAATATGGAAATAATACATAAATTCAATGATGGATTCCACATATCATAATCAATTATATGACCTAGTTGATCCACCAGTATATTTGAATCTTGTTTGGTGTAAATTTTTTTGATGACTTTGTAAATGGAAGGTAATGTCAGTTCCTATGGCCAAAGGTTTAAGAGTTTAATAGATTTCATGGTATAGACTATGAAAACAATTCATAGTTTTTATGAAAAATTCATTATAATTCCGCATTGCATTATATATTATCATGACTATGTGATTTTTATGATTGATGTTGATATATCATTTCTTGACATGAATATCAATAAATACCTCTATATAACTCAACTAAAAATTATTGTGAATCAAAAGAACACTTATAAGGTATTCATGTCATAAATATATATTTATGGGATAAATAAATAATAATGGTTATAGAACATTCACATTGGTGAGCCATTAGGAGAATTTAGAATGATAGATAAAGATGTGTGACACATATCTACAATAAATTTACTGGGATTGTATCCATTTTCCAAGATATATATATTGATGAAATATTACTAAATAAAAATTAGAAACTAGTCATACAATTATTTAAAAAATTATTGAAAACATGATATTTTGTAATGGTATTAGTTGAATCATCCTAAATTATACAAATTTGGATTATTAATGATAGAACTAAGAGGATATTATCACAATGTCATGGAATATAAATTATCTATAGACTAAAATTTTTTAGTATGTAACAATCTATTAGTGGATTTGTTCTAGTGTCACATGATACACATATCTTCATGATGATAAATAATTAGGATCATGAGGAAATATATTGGATGATTAGACTACATTACAACTCTATAATTGGTTTCATTATATATGAAATGTTTTTTATAATTTTGGATGCATTCTTTGCCTTTTGTATTATAGAATGGTATCATGAATATATTTGATAATAGTATTAGACTGCTTTTAGGGTTATCCTTATATATTGGAGGAATACCAATTATAAATTCAATTTGTATGGAATATATGATGATCTAGTCATCAAGGAATTTATAAATGATAGTTTCCAAGCATATACGGATGATATGAAAGAATTATAAGGATATATGATTTGTCTAACTCGATGATATGGGAGACAGAGGAGCATAAATCAGTTTATGGTCCCTAATTCTAGAGTTGAGTGTGACTAAATTTAAACCACTACTAAATATAAATAAAGATATTTAATATGAACATTTATCAAGATCATGATGTGGTTCTATGTAGTAATGACCATATCAAATGGTATTGTGATAATAATACTATATTGTTTCTCTCCATGGGAAATAGATTGTATCAACAAAAAAATATTATAATTTGAATGTATCACCTATTGAGGGGTTAATCTAAAATGGTGGGTGTTAATGTATGTATAGTTTCCAATTAGTGAAACCTGGTATACACATGAACTACATAATTTTCATTATTGAATCCTGAATGATATGTAAGTGGAAGTGCACTAAGGGTCATTAACAGTATGTTCTACTGAATATGGGAGTCCACTAGAGTTGTTTACTTAGAAAAATATTACTTATACCTCAGATAACTTGTATATTCATAACATCACATTTTATACATATTCATATCAAATCATTCTCATTTTTTAATGTCACATAGAATTTTATAATGTCTACAATGTACTTTTCACACTATAATTCTATAGTTGATCATTACTAGGATGAGAACACTAAAGTTATATATAATTATATATACAATGTAATATGGCTAGATGAAATTTTCAAAATTGACACAAATATTATAGGATATTAATATATGGGGATCATAACACATTGATATTTATTCTAATTAATTTTTTTCCTTATCTTAAATAGAGTATGTTTATATCCACTGTCCCTCAAGTCTGAAATCAAAAAAATAAATGTTTCATTGGTTGTTCCTCTATATGAATGTATGTATTGGTTATTAGATTTTATATTTTTATTAAATCATATCCTGAGCCACATATTTTGTTTTTATGACCAATACAATGATTTCATATGGTCATTGGGATGTGGGATAAGTTAGTTACATCAATAATGGTGTAGTAACAAGTAATAAGTATAAAAAGAATGTGTCCCTTATGTGTTTAACAAAATTTTATATCTAAAGAAATTTTCTGTCAATTGAACTATCTAAAAAGTCCATATCCTTATCATCATATAAAATGCTTAATTTATAAATATTCAATGAATGAAATTTGGATAATATAGGGTGCTGACAGAATCGAAGAAATATACATGAATTAGGTATCAAGATGAAGGGGATATAATAAATTGAAAGAATCCCTAGAATATAGTTAAAACATGGAATTCTCATAGTCTTCATAGAGGCTCTAATCTGTTTCTAAATACCATACCTATTCTACATTTTGGACTTTGTTCAATTCATATAGGGTCCCAAAGGGTTACAAACAATGCTTTTTCATAGGTCCCACTAATTCATTTCATTAGAGGTAAGGTTGATGTAGGCCCTACATGAATAGAAAGTGGAGAATTTATGTGACTCATCAGAAATTAATTAATTAAATAACATTAATCAAGTTTTGAATAATGAGAATTGAATTTATATCCCAAGATACTCAAAATTTTATTTAATTATAAAAGATGATATGAGAGAAAAATTATTTTCAATTGAATGAATCCCTATTCATGGTTCATTAAATAATTATGATAAAAAAGAGATGAGTTAATGGAACATGGTTCAATATGTTGAATTTTATTATTTTACCAGTGAATAATTTAATATTCATGACATGCACGAAATGAATATTTATTTTTTCATGTTTTTTCAGTTTTTTTAAGAGAGTTACTTATCTAGGATCATTACAGAAATTTTGGAAATTTAAACATTAAAATTTAAGATTTTTTTAGCAATGAATGATAATTAAAATAATTTTCACGAATTTATGAGATTAACTCTCATCCACTACCTTCTTCAAATATTTTTGGTATGGAATGATAATGAAAAAAATTGATCCATGATTTGGTATCAATTATTTGATCTTATTAGGATCGTATGAGTGATTTGTAGACTTCGATCATCCATTGTAGAACCCAGGAATCAAAAAAATGAAATTCATGGGTTTCTGGTACATTTATAGTTGATCAATTTGGAAATAATTATTTTATTGAGCTTTATTGATCATGAAAATACAAATTATCACCAAGATAACATTGTTACATTGAGGTCTCCTTTTGATTTCGTTTTTATATTAATAACAATCCAAATGCGATATCTCTCTTTGATTAGGCGTTAATATAAAAAATAAAGTTTTTTATAACAGATTTTTTTGTTAACTATTAAAATCACAATTGATTATTTACATCATATACATGTTGATTCCTTTAATTATATGAAACATAATATAAGGTTAACTGGTGAAAATCCTAGTTGCATTTATTGAATGTTAATGATTGAAAGGGTTATTCATTATTATCTAATATGTATATGATACATGTTAGCTTATATACACACACAAAAATATTATAATAAGGGGGAGGTGCAAAGGAAAAGGATAAAAAAATTACATCAATGAATTATAAAAAAATGGATACAAAGAGATTCCCTGATAACAATGTATACTCCTCCTGGATGGAGTGATGCTATGAAGGAAAAATCCATTATTTGGATATTCAGTGTAGTCATGGATTCAATGAAATCTACCTCTCAATTCCCCTCCTGACATGTGTGGGTGATTTCAATGTCATTCGTGATGATTCTCATGCACTTATGAATCGGGAATGTGATTTCAAATGGGATGGAAGAGGATCAATTAAAATAGTACCATATAATTTTAGTGTCTATTTACATTAAGGATGGAAGGATATTTTATGACATTAATAAACCAAGGATGCTGATCAAGAACCTAGATACTGCTATTAAGGAATATATTATCTCGTAATATGAGTTGAAAGATTGTAGATCTGAACCTTGATTGTCTTAGACCAATCCTGCCCACCTCATGTATCCCTGGTCTCAAGATACATCTATATTGAGCATAAAAACATGAGTTGGTGGAAGCTAGCATACACAGTAAAATATTTTCATAATTTTTGACACTTCCCTTGTTATTATTCCATTAATATTCCATCTGGGGGAGGGTAAATCGTCATGAAACATTAGTTGTCACATAAAATCTAAGATAAGGCATATATCAGTTTCTAACAGGGCTATGATTGATGGAGGAGAGATATAGTGGGAGTTTGATAATGTTTCGTCTACACAAACCCAGTATTCTATTACAAGTATGACAGTGTGGGAAGAATCATCTTCTTTGTTTTTACAAACACCATCAAACCACTATTGAACAATCTCCCTGATGGAACCCAACCTTCTTGCACCATCAATGAACTCCCCCAGCTCTATAAAAATAAAATCATCCCAATCAATTTGTAAAAACAGATGAGGCATGGTTTCGTCTTTATAGGTAGTGTAGTACATACATTTTTGAAGTGAGGATTACACTCTTACAATTAACATGTTCATTTAATGGAACCTATAATATTTTGTTTTCTCCATAGTATGAAATATTACTTATATGGATTGTAATTTCTATAAATAGTACTACCGCATGGATCAGTAGAAGGTTTCTTGAAGATAATATTCTTATAATTCATGTTTGTTAACATACAAGATTATGAAGCAATGAAAATTCATAAGACAGTAGAATCTTCCAGGAGAATTTTTCTTAGGATTGTATCCTAGGATGGGATATTAATTTATTGGCTAAAGGAAAGGAATGAGAATAATGATTTAATATAAATTTTTGGTTCTGGGAACCCTGGGTACTATACGATTCCATACCCCAATCAAGTTCGTAGAATTTGATATCGCAACAAGGGATGATCAACAAATATTGATTTTAATGAGTCAGAATATGTATTTGAAGAGAATTATAAGGGGGTTAATATTTCATATATTTCTCCCTTGGTTTGAATCAATATTTTCTGCTGATGAACATACATTGAAAACATGACCCTTAATCATGTTCCATTCATGTTTTTCATGAAAAAAACATTTCCTTCCCCATGTTCCTTACATTTACGGCCCCATTCTCCACTAGTTTGTAAGTAATACTTCATGATGCCCAGTGTAATTGTCCAACTCCTTGGGAATACCACATAAACAAATTTATAAGATTCTACATATATTTATAGCCCACATAAACACCTTAATAATATATAAAATGTGCATTGGAATTGAATAAAGAATGGAATTAACCAATGTGATCCATCCTCCAAACGAGAGGAAATGATTTATCCAATTTATTATGTGGTTTCTTATCATTTTTACAAGGAAAAAATTAATTATTAAGATATTTACGTGGGTAATTGGATATCATAATTACTCCATTTGGAAGATCTTATTTCATATGCCCAAAGTGGATGGATGGGAGACCTTATGACTATCCAGAAAGGATGGTGGAATGACGAAACAACTCTTATCTATGATGATCTATTTTTCACTACAATAAGTGTACTCTTCCATAATTATTGTAAAATTTTTATCGGGAGAGACAAAAAAATTGATAATGAATATTATGTTCTCTCTAAGGAGGATATGAACACTCTATATAATTGTGCTTCCTGGAAAGGAAATAGAGTCCCATTATGAAAACTTCTTATAAAATATCTGTATAATGCATCTAAGGATAAAACATACTAGTAAGGTAAAAGGGGTCACCTTTTTAGAGTCCCCTCATCGATTTTATGCAGCTATACTAATTTCCCATAAGCATAATGTTACACTAGGGACAACTGTAGTAATAAAAATTCATGTTAATTCCTCATTCCTTGAAAACCATACATTTATTACTTTGATGATAAATCTATCTTCAAGTTGGTCATATGCCTTTTTTAAATCAATCATAACAACAATGTTAGATCCCACCACTTTTCTATTAATCTCCAAAACCCTCTCCTGGGGTATCCCAATTTCTCCTTGTATAGACATGTAATGAATAAAAGTGCGCTACTCCTCGGAAAGAAATCCACAAATAAACTGAGTATGACATCAATTAATAATGTATTTAAAAAAAAATTAGGTATGGTTTCATAGGTATATAGGTTTTAAATTTTTAATTGTATATATGGATTTTATATGCTTGTTGATAGTCATTATAGTGGCACAAACCATTGTTGGCATCATCCCTCCAGGAATGAAATCATGTATAGAATAAGCAAGACCATCTTATATAATGTTCTAGACACAAATGTTTAAGGACCCTAGGAACACATCAGGGCCATGTGTGCATTCCTTTTGTTGGGAGGTAACAACATCCCAAACATCTCTTTCTTTTGGAAGACCTCTAACACATCATCTTTATTGTTCACTTGACATTGACTCTTCTAAATATTTTTAAAAAATATTCATTAAACCTGATCCATTATAAAAGGTAAGAAAACCCAAAAATACATAAATTTCATTAACTAATCATTATATCACACAATAATCAAAAAATACCATAAATTTAATTCTTTAGTTTCTTTGAGTACTAGATTCATATTCAAATCATTTTATAACACTTGTGAATATTTCTCAACATTAATTACACACAAACATCATTTGTAGTATTCCAAATAGTTATACTCAATTTCAAAACACATATAAGTGAATCATAATAAATGGGTGTGATAAAAATGTGATAAAGGGATTAATTGTTAACATTTATTCAATGGATAAAACATATGAATCAAAAAACTTGAGACATGAAGAAATATATTTTTAAAAATAACATAAAAAATAATCATTTTATAAAAAACATGATAAAAATGATATATAATAATATAAAAAATATATCATGGAATAATAGAATGGAAACACGTGACAATAAGAGGGATTCATGGACATTTATCAAAGGAATGATGATATGTAATTTCATATAAATTAAGCATAAAAGAAAACTATAGAAACAACATTGGTATATAAATCATTTAATTGGGAATTGTGAATCACTAAAAATTTCACATAACATGGTAATGTGTGAATAAATATCAGATTACTATAAATATATATGTGTTTTCATCAATATTGGACTCCCATAACATTGTTTATTAGGTAACCCTTCAATATTCCCATAGTGTATTGAGAATCAATAATCAGTTCCTGTTATTATCTAATGATATTTTATCGTTAACAAATACATTATAGTGTAATATATGACAGCAAAAATTATAATAATAATCTCACATAAATATGTGAGACATTATGAAATGAAAACTTTAATACATTAGACAAAAAATAATTAACACATGAAAAAGGGATGATTTTCTTGAACAACATTCCCAGATAATTGTTATATGTCATCTAGAGAAATAAAATGGATGGTGTCTCAAAAATATATATAGTGAAAAATAAATAAAATTAACGATTTTTACATAGATTAAATATATATCACAGTCTTCATTTGATAAATCACTTGAAAAATAAGAGTGAATTACCATTTTTAAAAATCAAGATAACAACTTAATTTTTTTCCTTTAAAACAAAATACATGATTATAATGAAGAATTTAAAAATTAATCTTAAAAACTAAAAAATGGCTTCTATGATTAATCTAGGTTTTTTTTCTTTAAAAAATATCTCTGAGAATAAAATAACACTAATGATTTATTTATTAAGAAAACAATAAGTCTTTAAAAGACCTTCAAAATACAAGTATTCCATTTAAATTCGACATTTTCCTTCTATAAAATATAAAATCAGTTCATCTAAATTTAAATGTCATCGTGAGTTGGAATAATTTGAATAAAGAACATTCAAATGTGAAAATGGTGGTTTTGAAGGAGAATGGTGAAACATAAATAGATACCATAAAAAATATTTTGGAAAAAAATTTCACAATACACATAATTTTTTACTCCATTATTATAATTCAAAATTAATTTTCGAAAAGGTGAAGGGAATACATCTTAAAAACATCCATTTAAAAAATTAAATTCAATTATGGTTCATTGGAAATAATTTAAATGTTCCTTTATATGGTAATTAGTATAGAAGATAAAAAATTATGATTATGAATAGAAAACCATTTTAATTTTTCGAAATACATTTTTTGAAAACACACATCATAAAAATGGATAATAAAATATAAATTTGAAAACTGGAGAATTATGTTATTATGTTCACATTAAATAAAATATAATTATGTTTCAAATTAAATATTAAAACATTATTAAAATGTGGAAAATATATACATGTTGCAGAAACCCTTTTCAAATATGAGGGTAATTATTATTACTAATGATATATTTTTGAGAATGAAATTTAACAAGGTAATATATTATTATTTAAAAGATATTTTCTCATATGTAGAAATATAATGAAAAATAAAATAAAATGTTGTTGTTGAATAAGTCAATCACTAGAAAAATAATTTCTTGTAGAACCAATATAACATAATGAAATTATGTTGAGTTTAGAAACCTAATTTTGGTAATGGTAACATAAGAATAAAAGAGGTCAGAGGGATAACATGAAATGGGAATTAATATGTCATTAAATGAAATATATTCATTACTGTTGAATTAAATACAGAATTTAATAAATCATTTATAATAAAATATGGTTCAAAATATCAAATATGTCTTATGGGATTGAAAATAGAGACAAATAATCCTTACAATGTCGTAATCATCTTGAATTGAAAACCGATGAATGTTATTACCTTGGATGGATTTGTAAATGAATTATATATTATGAAATATCATAATAAAATAAATAAATTTCATGTATATTCAACACAAAATGGAAATTAGTTTTTATTATGCATCATATATCAATGATATAAAATTGAGGTGGAAAATCCTTACCTAAGGTACTGATTCATTCTACATGTTCCCCTAACCACCAAGATAATCAAAATATGTTCATTAAAAAATTTCATAAGAAAATTTTTCATCAATAAATTTTTTCCATGGTCAATTTAATATTATAATTTATTAATTTATTTAATATTTATTTGGATGTTACTTTTAGTGGTTCGATCGATTTCTATGAATCGGACTCAATATTTACATAGAAAAAATGTGTGCAAATGGATTTAGAATGTCAAAAAAAGAGGGTAATGTATTTTATTATTATTTTAATACAATATTTATACATTTTCTTATCATTTCTCATAATTCACTCAAATTAATATAGGTTCCTTGATATGATAATTTTAGGAGGTTATGATAAGTATATTGATTTATTATTAATATCACTTATATTATATGAAATATTATTATTATAAAATATAATTATTGTCATAAATGTCATATATATCCATTAAATAATTTATTAATAGTATAAAATAATTTTGGTGATGATAAATTATAGATATCATTTTGGAAGGTGTTATTATGCACGCTCATATGACTAACATTTCCATTTCACCACTAATGCAATAAAAAGAATGTATATGATACATTATAAAATCTAAATAAAACATGTCACATAATAATATAGTTATTTATCAAATATATCCATTTTATTATATGTTATAGTTAGTTATGAAAAACTAACAACATCACTTCATGGAGGTGGTAGTCCACAAGTACGCATATTATATATTGTTTTATTTTTCTCAGTGGATGGAAAACATTGTATAAAGATTCATTATTATTATAATAAAATTTATATATTTTAATAATACATGTACTTATATTAGTGTGTGTAAAAAAATTAAGAGATGATTATTTAAATTAAAATACTAAAAATTAATAAACAATCAAGTTGAAATCAAATGCTACACAAGATCAAAACCTTTTACATAGTTTTTATATTGTCACAATAATATTTAAAATGATATATATTTACTCTACAGAACTATTTCATTAATTAAAATATTTAAATAATTATCCGTTCTTTCTATTATTATGATAAACTCATAAAATTTATATTTTTTGAAAAAATTATTTTTCGTTATTGTCTTAAAAATTAATTAATATATGATAATATTTAATAAAAGAGAGATAATTTTTTCTAGATGAATTCAAAATATTATTCTCATTTTTAAATTTAAAATTCAAAATTTTATAAATTTATATTTTAATGAAAATAACAAATATAATGTAGAACTTGTTTTATTGAGAAAATTCTTTTTTAAAACATTAAGCATCCTTAATCATATTTTGTTTGAATTTCAAATATATTACATTATTTTTATTTAAAAGATGTTTTATTACTCTTAAATATTTCTACGAACATCCATTTAATATGTGTATGATCATTTTAGTTTGTTGGTGTGTTTAAATGAATCTATCAAAAAAAAAATATTCTATAATATCCGTGTGTTCTATTCTCTCCCATTAAATGATTTTTTCCTCATAAATATCATATCCATTTAAAAAGGGAAAATATAATGGACCAATAATAAGATCAAGATATATATTCTACTAAGATATCCACGTCATTATCATTAGTAGGAGTAGGAAAATATACATCCCAAATATGATTCATGAGTAGTTATTAGATATTTACCTTTATTAGCTTCATTTCTAAGAACATGTTACCAATCAAATGTTGAAAGAAAACTAGTTATAAAAATATTTAGTAAAATTTTATTAAATGATAATATGAATATGAAAAATAAATCATAATATGTATTCCATGATGAATCCATTTCAATATATGATATTTTCGGTATAACTATCATATATAGTTGGATAGGTCAATAACTCCATCAAGTTAACCATGTTCTAAATTTTTATATTCCTACTATGTTCTCTAACCTAGTATAGAGAAGAACTCAAATCCCTCATAATGGTTCTTAAATAGAATATGATTAATAAAGGCATATTCTATTGGAGTTTCTTAGTAGTTGTGGAATATTATTCTCATTCATTAGTAACCATGTAATGATAGATTTGATACTCAAATATAATTTTTTAGGGTGTTTAATCATGGATTCATCAATGCAATAGCTGCATCCACATCAGTGAGTCTTTTTATAGATATAATTCATAATACTTCAATGTTTTAAAAAAAGAGGTTTTCCTCTTCTAAAATCCTACCTTAGGGGATTAATTACTATTATATTATCCTAATAAAAAATTTAATTAAAATAATATAAAAAAATAACTAAACATTGATCTAATACCAACAATATGGACCCATAACCATACTCTTGGATCTGGTAGAAAAACATTAATTGAAAATTGTACATTTTATAATGTGATATTCCCCAAGACAAACATGCATATATTTAAATAATTTTAAAACTACATATAAAAATAATAACAAAATACCTAAAAGGAAATTTATTAGTTTTATTGAGGACTAGATACAATTGAAAATAATTTCACCACACATGTGAATATTTATATATAATTGATCTATACTAGACACCCTTCTAGGCTTCCTATAAGTTACACACATCTTAATATGTAGGGGAATGAAACCATAATAAAAGGTGGAGCTAAAATGCTCAGTAAGGGAAAAGACATCAATATGACAGCATGAGTTAAATCATAATAATTATATAACCATGATTTGGGGTGGAATATCTTATTAAAAAAACATGGAACAATATGGGTTTTCCATAATACATGATAAACGGATTTTTAATATCAAAATAAGAAATATAAACCATTTAATAATATAACAGAAACATGAAACAATAAACATGATAAACAATTTATAATCATACAAAATAATTTTTTTTCTAGTCATCAAAATAAAGAATAATATAAAATTATGGGACTAATATAAGGGTAGAAATCATAAAATATTTGTTAGGTAATTAGTACAC
Source organism: Viscum album (assembly GCA_963277665.1). Lineage (NCBI taxonomy): Eukaryota > Viridiplantae > Streptophyta > Magnoliopsida > Santalales > Viscaceae > Viscum > Viscum album. Next base: position 1,794,907,346 of record OY728163.1, on the reverse strand, counting down.
GTTTCCAAAAACATGGTGAATTTTGAATAAACACCTGATTCTCATAGTGGAGATGGAATAAAAATAATTATTCACATAAACATGGTGATATCATATTCACACCCTATTTAGGATAACGTACTAGTCAAAGATTAACTTCTAGATTTCAATAGTTGATCAACAATCAATAAATGATTCATAAAATTGTCATATGAGATATAAATCAATAAGCAATGCATTAAAAGAAAATTGAAGACCATTTTATTCATAATAATAACAATCCATACATAGATGTTATTTTTTAATGTGAAAACATTAATAATTCATCTTAATTAAACCATTGAAACGAGACAGATTTCATGGAAAACATTTTTCACAAATTCCATAAGGCATTTAAAAAAATGAAGTTTGATGGTGGATTAAAAATATCATCATTGTAACATAAAGATCATTTCTACGATATAATATATATTAAAAAGGATATATTATCATTGGAAAATAACTATAAAAATATCAGGGAATAATAATTTTTTGAATGAATTCAGAATTAATAAAACAATTATTTAAAATGAAATATATTATCTTCATGAATCATTTTAAGATTTTCTATAAAATCAATGTAATGGGTTTTTCTAAAATTTATTTACCCAAAAAAGGTGATTTAAATATATAAACATACTTTCATATGTCATAAAAAGAGTAATTTTTTTTCTTAATAATAAAACATAATATGTTAAAATTTGGTTAAAACGATAAACCTCAGTCAAAAATAAAATACTTTCGGTAAATATATGACCTTTTAATCTATTATTAAAATTTATCAATTTTATAAATAATTCACGAAACCATTTTAAAAAAATTTATATGAAAATTTATTGATAGTAATTCTCAGAGTGAGAGACATCGTAACATTATTTTTTTTATAAAAAAAACCGCCATACTCAAATAATATGATATTATTAGTTACATAAATTTAATTTTTTAAATGATATAGTGTTGTATTTTGAAAAGATTTTATTTTAGAAATTATATAAATTAATTTATCCATGGAATATATATAAGGTTTTTCTAGAGTAAAATATTTCTGGATGATAAGATATATTACCATGAATGGGAATCCCATTGAATATTTTTGTATACCTTTACTAAAAACCATCATCATAAAAATGGTAAAAAATATTCTAAAACAGGGATATGGTAGTGATGATAGTATCATAAAATAAAACATACTTTTATAATTAAATTATAATTATGAAATTGGGTAAAAGTTGTAAATATGTACACTATAGAGAAACCGTAATTATATAAGGTGAGTATTATTCATAATAATGATATAATTTTTAGATGGATATTACCCTAAGTAAAAAAATTGTTTTTGAAATTTAATTTTGTCAATATACAAAGAGAATTTAAAGTGAATAAAAATTATTTTGTAGAAGAAATAAATTATAGAGAAATGATTTCAATAATAATTGTTATAACTCCATAAAATGACATCGAGTCCAGAAACACTATTATGATATTTGTAATGTAAGAATAAAACAAGGATAGGAGGTATGAGATATCTGGGGAATTAAAATATAATTAAATTAATGATATTATATATACATAAAGGATATTGGTTAGTGGTACATCATATAAAATGGAAAACAATGGTCAATATTAAACATGCCTCATGGAATTGAAAACTCAGACAAATAATCGTTACAATGTTGTAAAATATGAATTCAACATAACTAGATGGTAAAACAAGGGGAGTATTTTTATATTCCTTAGATGTCATAAAAACTAATAAAAAAACAAGGGAAAATATATATTCCACAAATAGGAGGCTTGTAGTGAATGGACATCATATCTAAATGAAGTAAAATTGAGATGTAAAATCTCATATTTTTGGTCCAATTAATTATACCTTTGGGAATAACATCTTTAATAACAAAAATATCATTTTTAAAATAATTTTTATGAACATTTTCCACACATATTTTAATATCTATTTTCTATTTATTTTCATGAGTTATTTATTAATTATATGATCTTCGCCTATGGGGGTTAGACGAGGTTGTTTAGTTGAATTCTCTGAAACATCTATGGTATACTAATTGTAGTCAAATGTGTTGTAAGAAAGAATCATACATTACATATTTGTAGAATTTTATTTATTTTATTATTACATTATAATATAATTTATACATTTTCATTTATTTTACCAAATTATTTAAAATCAATAAATGTTCCATGACAAGTTTAGTTCAAGTGTTTACTTATACTGTGACCATTTATTTTTAATATAACTTATTGAAGTTCCAATAAAGTTCTAATTAAATATTAATAGTGTCATATATATCATATATATGCATCAATTTCAATATTATAATAACCCATGAAGGGTGGTGATGAAAAATAAATTATGAAAATTGTAGTGGTTGTAGTCAGTATATATGTATGATAAACGTTTCCATTTGTCGATTAATATGATATAATTAAGGTATATGAAACATTATCAGTTTAGTATAAAAATAATGACATTTGAAACATGTTAAAAAATACAATCCATCTTTTTCCATTCTATTTGTGTTGTTGATGAAAAAAGAACCCGGTTTGTTTGTAGACGTGGTAGTTCATACATATTCGTGATCATATTTATTATATTTATATTAGTGAATTGAAATTATTGCATAATGGTTTATCTACTAATATAAAATCATTTGTTTTTATTAATAATACATTTATCATTATATTTGACTATATATAATTTGATTGTACGTTTAACATTATGAATAAAGGACAAAGGACTAAGAAACACCCATGTGGAAATAATTGGATTTCATTATAAAATATCTTAAAAAATGGAGGGATTAAGATAATGAATTGAGATGATAAGATTACAAATATTTTATTCTAATATGCGTGGAGAAAAATGAAAAATTATTAATATTAAATTTGGAGGGATATGTCCATCATGATGTGGTGGACATGGTCCCCTTGCATAAGTGAATACAAGAGTAAATTCAGATGTTCCAATTATATTTCAATTATTGTATGTCTCTATTCAAGGGATAAAGGATAAAATAGTTTAAAATAATATATTGGACGATGTTTTTGTATTAATCATACAATCTAAAAACTTTGGGGCATGTTTTTAAAATTTTATAGTTATTTTACAATTACTAAAAATTATTTAAATTTCTTTCCATTATTCATAGTAACTTTAATATTTTACAGCTGTAATTAATATAACTTAGCAAAATAAAAATTAGAATTGAAAATTATTTTAACTAGATGAATTCAAATATATAAATAATTTTATCAAATAATAAATATATGTTTTCAAAATTTTATATACATAATTAACACACATGAAATGAAATGATTGGTTTTTAGAATATATGTTTTTTAAGCATAAAATTTATTTTACGGATAATATAAATAAAATTAATTGTTTTATTATATATAAAATATAAATATAATATATTTAAAAAATAACTCAAACATGATTTTAATGTAAATTTTTTAACTAGAAGAATATACTTAAAACATGTTTTTAATTAGAGTTAAATGTTATCTGAGTTATAAAAATTTATCAATGCTTCTATAAGATAATAATAATACCTAAACTAAATAAAATTACATATTAATATTTCATTTATTAATTAGAATTATTAATGAATTTCTATTATTACATTTATAATGACAATGTAATAAAATTTATAACTGATTGAAAATTAATTTTTTTTATTCAAACAATTTTAAGGAAAAAAGTGAGAAACCACGCGTTCAACCACCAAAAGAAATTACAAAACCATTAAAGGAAAAATCAAGACTAGTATTGTTAATTTCCATAAATAATTTAAAAGATATATTGTTTACCTGAGTGTCAGGTTCATCCCTTAAGAAGGTCATAAAATTTAAACACCAGTTTGTCCCAAGACTTGATATACTATTCAAGGTGGATCATAACATTATGGAAACCCCAATTAGAATCATGTCGTTTTTATTAATCCGGATTTACTGATCCTCATTTAGAGGAACACTAAAAGATCATACGATCATTCTGGATGCCTTTTCTTCCATATCATTAAGAGACAGAACAAGTTCAACCACTTCATCTTTCAAAATCATAATCAATTCAAATTGTTGAACAAGGATAATACATTAGTCCTAAAACTACTGAAAATACATGGATTAAATTTGGGTACCATTATCGATCTTTTTAACTATTGATTTCTTTGTTGACTGTGTCTCCATTTGAGAAGGAAAATATGAGTAGTAAGTTCTATATTTACCGAAGCCACTACAGCTTCTACTACTCCACGGGCTTAAAAACCTATCATCATTTTCCTCAAATTCTTATTTTCCTATAGCATAGATATAAAAGTCATCATCTTGGAATGGATATTCATTAGTAATTGGTTCAAAGCGATTGTATAGCTCAATGGTGTCCAATTTTTTTCTATCGCTAAAATCACTCCCCAGGCAACACACATCTGCAAAAGAAGCACCCAAGATAATATTAATATTATGGAAAAAAAATAAATATTTTCTTTATATTTAAATTTAAAATTTATAAATTTACAGAATAAAATGAAACACATGTTATAAATTAATAATACAAGTATTTGAAAAAATGAAATTCTAAAATTATATGCGTTCTTAATCATATTTTTTATTTTTTAATGATAAATTTTAGAAAATAAAAGTTATTTTATTGTTGTAAAATATTATAAAATATATTTATCTAATATTATGTTGCTATTTATAGTTCTTGGGGTCATGTGGAGAAACATATTTAACATATAATTTACATAGAAATAATTATTTTACAAAATATTAGGGTGTTACAGTATGATATATCATAGTCGTCTTGTGCAATATACTTCATTTTATATTTGATAGAAATTTATAATAATAATTGTATATTCAACTTATTCCATTAAAACTATAATAATGTATGTGGTCTTCCTCTATACCATATATTTACACTTAATAAAGCATTATCCCCTTTACAAAATGTAATACCCTCTACGTGAGGGTCCATGGTAGGGGTCATTATCTTTTGAATTTAAACCTATAAAATTGATTTAAATTTATATTATTGGATAATAATACCCTCATTACCCAAAATGTTAGTCACCCCCTTTCCCTATGTAGTTTAACCTCACATTCTTCACAGCGTTTCATTTTTAATTTTAATTTCAGTTATTCAATTCCTCGAATACAAAAATGTATATTCATTTATAGACATATAAATGAATAATTACAATTCCTTATATTATATGTGAGTTTAAACATTATATATTTAATATACATATAAAAAATACCTATAAATATTCCATGAATGTTTTGTGGTATAAAATTATTGTTATATTATTTAACAATAAATTTATTCAGAAATTTTTCTTTCTGAAATGCTAGGAGAAAAATGGACAAATGATTCACCGAATAAAAGTAAAAGTGAAAAATAAATGGATGAGAAGAAGATAAATATACATCATAATTAGTGTCCTTAATTAAATTTTATCTATATCTATGGAGAGATGGAAATATCACTTTGATCGATATAAGAATTATAGGGAAACATCAGAGTATCATAGACACACTGATACCATAGATCAATTGAGCTCATAAAAATTATAATGATATTATTCCACCAATTATATATTAATCCTACTATGTTATCGTGACTGGAGGGTGGATGTCCATGGAGGTATAGTTACCTGAAGGTGTGAATTGGTAGCCCTTCTATATTCAATTTAGATATGCTATAGTGTGGTCAGATTTATAGATTTTGTGAATTTTTGTCTCTAATAGTTATACCAATTTCATCAAAATGATTATTCTATACTAATACAAAAATGTACCACTTGGAGTAAGAACCTATATTCTAGCCTCCATAAATGATACTAACATATAAACCCTACTTAATATATTCTCCTAATCATCTTTACGTACTAAGGTTCACTTTCCAATCAGGTTTCCAATTTCCAACTAATAATTCATGAAATTATTGTTTTTTGGATTTCCCATCTCCTATTTTCTTCTTAAAAATTAATGCTCTCAAATTCCTTTCATCATTGAAGAAAAAAATTTCTTAGTAATTACAAAACACCTCAATTACTACCATCATTGGTGAAATGTATTGAACAGTTTTGGTTGTATAACTATACTTCATTGTCATCAACCCATCTTGTATCATGTATTTAATAAAATAGTATATAAAATGAATATTATTCATCTCATTATGAAATATTTTGTTTCTTATGATATATGGATATATAATAATAAATGGTTAGTAAATTTTCTCCCACTTAATACCAAACATATTAATGAATTTATTCCACCAAACTATATGCTTCACATCATTTGTTACTGTAATGTATTATTCTTCTATGGTGATAATTAACCCACCTTCTATTATTGTGATATTAGACTCACTATAGTTCTTATATAGTTAAATACAAAGACTATGGTAATCTCGTACTATCGATAACACCACCATGGTTGGAATCCACATAACCATATAATACCTTTCATTTCCCAAAAGTAGTGATATTTTCACACATACCTTCAGATGCCTTAGAATCCAATTCACTATAAACTAATGTTTTATCTAGGGTTATATATGAACCCTCTCACAACACAAAAAACATGAGAAATTTTTATTTGAGTAAAAAAATAGAATACACTAATATTCAAATAATTTATGAATAAAAAACTGTTTCTATGTACTTAATATATTCTACTATAATTTAGCATGGATCGTTTGTAAAGATTAATTTGAAATACATGGGAATAGAAGACATTTTTCATCCATCACAATAAATATTATAAGGCTCCATCCAATGATGTAATCCTATGATAAAATCATAGTTTCAACTTTATGGAATCTTTTGATCTTCATCTCCAAAATCATACCATATTCTCCAAGATCATTCATCCCAAATTCCTCAGCTAGCTTCCCTTTCACATCATAAATCATCTATATACATGATCCTAAAATTTTTTCATTAATCATATGAAGATGTAATATAATATATCAATAACTAAAATACTAAAAAAGTTTTATTTCCCCATGTCAATAATTTTTTATAATTTTTTCCTAATGAATTCCTCAAACTAAACATTCTATTTCATAGGTTTTTTATTTAACCCATATAATCACTTCTAATTTTTTAGAGTAACTCTTCCTTCCTCGAATAATTGTATCCACCCTGCTACTATATATAAACATCTTCTTCTAGATCTCCGGGAAGGATTGAATTCATGAAGTCATGCTACTAAAAGTGTATATATTCTAATAAAATGATATTTTCAAACATCCCTATTATGTGTAGCTTTTCTACATGTGATATATTTTAGTGAAATCCATAACTTCTTGTATTAAAATGATTTAACAAATAGAAATACCTTTTTGATACCCTTTCCATCATTTCCATCATTTTCCTAGTAACCCAATTTATTTAGAAGTATTTTTTTCTTTATGTTATAGGATTCAAATCCCAATTATTATTTTAATTTAATGAGTTAATATCCATCTTTATAGTCATCCCCCACTTTTTGGGCTCATTCAACTTTATTTATACTTCAAAACATTCTAGTTATCCACCATCATTCATTTAAAATTAATGTAAGGATGATGAATACCTCTTCAAAGGCCTTTTCAAAATTGTTGAAAACAAAAAAATGAACATATAGAGTAGGATCTGATGGGTATTTTAGATACTAAAATACACCTCAAAAAACCACTTCTTCTTGTAACGGTTATTCTATATTCCCAATATCAATTTTTCCTACATGAGATTCCTTAAATTTTAAAGAATTATTAAATATTAATATATTTATTCTAATTATCATACGATTCTTATCGACAAAAAGAGAATAACAAAAATACTCACCACCATAGTTCATAAATAAATTTTACTTGGAGTTATAATCTATCTTTTCCCATACATTAGAATCTATATGTACATATTCAAAATAGTGAAAGACTCTTAAATGATATGGTATTACCTCCTTTACATACTAAAGGTCCTTATGTTTTCATTATCCCATTGTTATATATGGACACATATTTAATATATATGAATCCATGTTTAGGGGATCTTCTAGGAAAGTATTGGGTAAACATGAATGTGGCCTCGTGCTCCTACCCTGTTTATTTAGTGACATATTCATCATTTTAGATACATCATTCAATTACGGTGTACTTGAAATAGTCTTCAACCATTGAATTCCATTATTTTAATAGAATCCCCTTCACTCAAGACTACAATAATATCCACTATTATTTTACCTCAAACTATTTCACTTTATTTTGGAATCATTCTCTTTCATTCTCGTCCACTTATGAATGATGTTAATCACATTATATTTACATTTCAAAAATTAAACTCACACCTCCTTTCTTGTTTAATAAATAAAGGTAACATAATATTATGAACCTCCAATGTAATGCATAGGTGAAGTCCACAAAAACATCTGTGTGCATCTTCTCTAACTACTCATCCATTAGTGTCATTCATATTTTTTAAAGGATACATTATTATTCATTCAGAATATACAATCATAAAAAAATAAAACACCCACCAAATTTATATCTTTTATAAATATTTTTAGTCCAGGAAACTCTATCCCCATATAAAACATGTGTATCTATGTTTAGTTCCACAGTTTTCTATCCCCAAAAAATTGCATTAATGATATCATTCATAGGAAAGTCTCAATCATGTTGTATAAGGATCCATTCATTACTCCACAAGAAATAACAGAATCCATCATTTTAATCGTACATGTACCACTAGTGAACATGGACCGAAAACTTACATCATCAAAATACGCAATTGAAACAATATAGACACTTAATCATAGGATATATGTCACACTTTTAGTAATGGGAAACCTACCACAATTGGTTTTAATAATTTCATATGTATTCCCCTAAATATAGGTGCATTCATCATCATCTATATTTAACTTGAAAAATATTATTGGAACATAATTTTTCAGGAATACATTCTAAATAGTTGATTATACGAATTCCTCTGAGTTTAGATTCAATTAATTTAGTGGGATATCCATGTTCAATATATACATTTCATCAGTTCCTTCAATTTATGTGTTTTCTATATTGGTTATAAGAACCTTCTTTTTCTCTCGGCACTATTTCTTCGTGATTTAATTCTTCTTGAAAAATATATTAGCCAGGAATGGCTCCATTTATGTAATATTTAATCTTTCCCCCTGATTTTGATCATACTTTATGAATATATAATTTTATGTATATTCATCATCATTCCTAGTTTATTGAAAACCTAGAAAATGTTGCAAATTACATTCTTAGAATATTCTCACTAAAGATAATGTCCCACACATCCTTCAGAATAATATTTTTTCACTCTATTAACTTAACAAATGGTAATTATGGTAACTTCCAACCTATTAGGTTTATTATATAGTAAATCTAATAAAAAGACCACATTTCCATGCATAATTCCCAAAGATTTTAACTAACATATGATAGTGTTTAATTCATTGAAATAATTAAGAAAAAATTCACTTTAAAAAAATTATATTTAATAATAAACACATCATGTAAATATTATTTAATTCTAATGATAACTAATTCATATTTTAATGAGTACCCATTAACCCAACAATCATTTTTATTTTCTATTGTTGAATACCACATTTTTTTACCAACATAAATATCAAAATAACTAGAATATTTTGATCTAGCAGCTCACACTAGGTATTCGTTATCTCCATTGGGTTTTCACTTTGATGTTGTATTTGAATATTTTTTTGATAAATATATTTCATGATCTATATCCTCCTATATGTAAAAGAAATATCATGGAGTAATCAGTAATTACCTTGATTCTTTAATAGTTAATGTTCAATTATAAAAAAAAATACAACGCAGTCTTTGAAACTCAACCATTGATACTATCATTAATGAAAATTTAAAGATAAAAAAGTGGAAAAAAATTCACAAAATAATGATTAAAATATAAAAATAATATAATGATAATAAGATCATTGTATAATTTTTTTATCTTTATTCGATAATTGATATATTCATCCACAAAGAGGCTGAAATAGCACATTGATTGGGGAATCAATTTTATGGAAATTTTTGAGTATTAGACACACACATTAGCCTTTTCTCGAATGACCGTATAATTAAGATGATGAAACTATACCACAAACGACTTAGTATGTCCACTATATAGTCTGAGCCTCTAGATTTCAGTCCAAATTCTTCAAAAGGATCAGGTTATGCCATTCAAAAAAACATCACTAAAAAGTTATCATTTATTATTTAGATATATATATATATATATATTCGTCTGTCTCAATATATATGTATATATTAATTTAATTTACCCATTCATATACAAATAATCACAATGGATATTTACTGTATGAATTTACATTGCATTTTTACACACACAAACTATACAGATTAATCTTTTTTAAAAAATATTTAGATAAATTTTTTTAATAATTAATAAATATACAAATATTTTTATATATATTTAAAAATATATATAAAAAATAATATATTTATATATATATTACATCTTATATACACATGTATATATATAATTCAAATTTATATTTATTAAAAGTATTATAATAAAATATACACTAATACATACATACATATATACATGAATAAACATACATATATACATATTTATCGGTGTGAAATATTTACAATTGAGTCATTATACTTTTGGGTTGGTTTTTTACAAGATGTTCATTTAGACCATTTATGGAAAATATAATGTTATTCATACTTATGTCTTAATACATATATAAATGAATACATACATATATATATATATATGTAAATAATTAAATATAAACCAACATATGTATAATTATCAACAAATTTATCTATTCAACTATAAATTTATAGTTTATGTTTTCCTATAAATTTAGTAAGTTTTAATATATATAAAAATTATTATTAATATATAATAACTCCATATTGTATGTATATTATATATATTATAACATGTAAAAACATTTTTAAATCTATGTTAATATAAGTAAATAATGACATACATTCATGAATACAAATATATTAATTTAAAATTTTTAAAATATACAATTTGAGATAGGCATTGTTATATACCACAAAATTGAAAAAGATGATTAAATGAGAGAGATCAACATTGAGGAGAAATTAATATTGTTAAATATGGTGGGACCCTATGGAATCCCCACTAAAAATGATCAAATACTCATTAATAAGGGAGAAAATGTTATTTAACATTTGTATCATGTCATAAGGATCACCTGTCGATTCCATAATACCAACATCCTTATAACCATTATCAAAAGTATGTAGAATCGCTATGTTAGGGTCAATGATATTTTTACACCCAGTAATTATGTATGTTGGTCGGAGTAGAGTACTCAAGAGGGGGAGAATTGAGTATCTCTTAAATTTTTTTGTTTAAAATGTATTCATAAAATGGTTCCCCAATAAATTTAAATATAGCCCAGTTTATCAATGTTAAATAGTTATGAATGTTTTACTGTTTAAACAACTTCTTTCAATATTGATTAATTCCTAATAATCATAATATCTGTTATTGACATTACTTTTGAATCTATTCTAATAAGACAAAAAAATATTAAAAATTTCAAGATTATCTATCAAATTAAATTTTATTGATTTGTAAATTAAATAGCAAAATAAAGAAAAATAAAATAAATAGCTCAATAGATAATAATCGAGTGGTTCAGCCTCAAGACGAGACCTAATCCACTCCACTCTGTGATCTCCTTCCACCAAGAAATTTATATAAATAATCTTGATCCACACCCAGGATCGGGTTTAACAATAGTACACAATATTGTCAAGGTCACACGACCTCTTCCACAGTTCTTCATGGGTATGATCTATAAGGTCAAACAAGGACCTCTTCCACACTTATCTGTAGGAATACATAAGAGAAAACAGATGTAAGAGAAACGATATCTTGTATCTTTCTATTTAATGGAGGTGACATTGCATGTATTAATACAAAGACACAAACTACTCAAAAGAAAAGATCATTACACAACAGAGAATAAATGATGAGATAAGATTTGAAGTTCTCTAAGTGTTAGTCTACATAGATCAGGACTTATGGGATGTAGTAGATGCGTAAATCGAGTCCTCTCATGGAAAAAAGAATATTTTAATTCAGGGAGATCTGGCTTGTGTTCTTCGTGGATATGATAGTGCAAAAATGCTCTTGACAGTAGGATTCGAGTATTCTTTGTGTGTTCATCAGCAGTGTCGAGTTTCATTAATTATTGTGCTTCTTTATTATCAAGCACACACTTGTATTTCTGTTATATAAAATTTATCATGTTCACCCCCAGTTACACCATTATTTTTCTACTTGGAATATATGTGTTGGAGCCAACAGGATACATGTACATTTCACCTCATACCTCGTATTGTCAGGTGAAATTTCTACAAAGAAACATTAATTATGTCAGTGCATTTAAAAATATAAAATTTAACCATTATAAAAAATATTGAGAAATGAAAAAATAGATTAAGAAATGGTGTCACAGTCTCTTTGTAAATGGCGTCTCCATGAAATGATGCCTCCTTGAAACAGTGAATTCATGAAACAGTGTGTGGATAGTCACAGTGCGTTGGTGGTCAGGTTGTTTGGATGGTCACAGTGTCTAGCTGGTCACGGTGTCTGGAAGGTCACGGTGTTTGGATGGTCACGATGTCTCGATGGTCACTGTGTTTGGATGGTTACGGTGTCTGGGTGATCACAGTGTACGGATGGTCAAGTTGTCTGGGTGGTCACGGTGTCTGTATGTTCACGGTTTCTTGGACATAGCGAAATATCTGTACACAAAGTTAAATAGTGATATTCATAGAATAAATTACACACAATAACTCATAAAATATTTTCTATATAAATAAAATAGTTTACAGTAATTATTTAAGGCATAAAGAAACTATTCATATGTACACATGAGTTTATATAGATTAAATAGGTATAAAAAGATTTAGAAAATGTATAGGTTTTTTTATCGTTAAAACATGATTAACACATGAGGAGTCCAACAATCATCCCATTTTTTGATGATCACAAATCATGTGATTGATAGATTTATTCTTAGGAAATGTGTATCTTAATTAAAGTGTAATTATTTCATTTTAAATAAATATTTCTCCCCCATTTGGGATTATCAAAATGTGTAAACAAGAAATAGAAATTAAACGAGAACAATGCATTATATGGATAAAATGTGTCATTACAAACACTAAGAAACATGAATACAGAAAACATCCCTATAAAAATATATTAGGAACTATTATTCAAAACTTCCCTATCTTCTCTTTTCCATAGGCATAATCAGAAGAATACGAATCCATAGGACTAGAGGTTGAAGTGGAGGAAGGGAGTGAACCGGTGGACAAATAAGTCAACGAGGGTCCTTCAAGAACAGAATGGGCCAATGTAGGTACATTGGAAGACCGAGGAAACTATTGATCAATGATAACATGCATGATCAAACTCATAGCCTGAGAGATTGACATAGATGTATAGGCAAGGGTAGAGGATGAGAATGTATCCAAAACAAATCTCAAGGGCGTAGTTGCAGGAGGTACAATTGCAGTTTTCTAGACATGATGATAAGGCCTCACAATCATGATGAGGAAAAAAATTATCTCACCACTATACTAGATAGATTTCTCAAAGTCATCCTTGTTATCCATAAACATATCCTATAAAGTATTGAAATATTTGAGCTTTTGGACTTAGGTTTCTAAAGCATGAGTGATAGGATGAATCTTCATATTCTTCACAAGGTACTTGAAGTGATTTTTCAGGATATTATTAGAGAAAATCAGATTGAATTAGAAATACACCTTCTTAGAAATTTCTTGTCGAGAATCATTGGAAATCATGGAATGAATTCTCACAAAATCAAGAACAATGTCACTGTTATTGATAACTTTAGATAGATCTTCTTTGTCAAAGACACCGAGTGTCGATTGAAGTTATTCTTCGACAATTGTTTAGAGCAGATAACTCTCTAAATAAGGTTGAGACAGTTTTCCAAAAGTATGAGAAATAGTGACAGTCGAGGTAAGGGATTTTTATTGATTTAGAAAATTCTGGAGATAGCCCTTATACTGATTTGTTAACATGTTATGACCAATAATAATCTCTGTCATATCTTGAACAATCTTCTTTTTTCTTTTAGATACCTTATCAGCTATAGAAGATTTATTAGATTGAATTAGTGAGGAAACTTCCTATGGAGTGTAACTAACAGTATCCTCAATAGGATAAGATAAATGTTTTGATCTTTATTTCACCACTCTCTTCATATCATCGACCAAACCTTTGAGGGATTCTACTTCATCACTGAGAAGTTTGTTCTCAATTCCGAATTCATGAATTTGATGAAGAATCTTGGGGTGAATCTGCCATATGAATTTTTCTAATAACAGGGCAGCGTCTCTCTAACTTAAATTGGGTACCGGAGCTAGCTGGGTATTCATGAGTTTCTCACCGCAAACCAATATGGTATCTCCAAATGCATTCAAATCATCCTTATTCACCGCGTATGGAGGTCCTTGTGACGGTTAAGATTAAAAGTTGAGATAGGCTCAGGTTTTTGGTCGGGATATCATCATGAAGAGATTCCAGTTTCAAATGAAACATATTAGATAGATCAATTCCTTTAACTGATCCTTCATGGGAATTAGTCACATCAAAATAACTGAGGAATTTATACCATGTATCCACTAATCAAGGATCAATCAAATTAGGGACTTCAACATATTCTAGATTAGGAGGCTTGTCCCCTCAATAGGGGCATCTTTATCAGGACCATGAGATTTAGATCCTTGATATATTTCAACTATTTATTCTATAATTTCCTCACCCATTTCTTTTCTAGACAACTGAAAAACACGATCCATTCCCTCTTCAGAATATGGGATAACATCAGGAATAACTAGTTCCCCTTGGTGTTCCTCAAGAACACGTTATTTCAGAGTAGAAAAATATTCTTCTGTATTATCTTCTACAACATCTTTTTAACATTCTTTTCCTACAAATTATTCTTTAGAAGCAAGTGGTTCTTCCAGATCAACCAATTCTTTAGGAACATGCATTTCCTTCTCAAATAAGGCTTGAAGAGAAGATTCACTGTCATCCTCAACAAAAACAGTTTCTCTCGGAGGTACATCAACCTCTTCTTATTATTCCTCATCATAATATTCAACAATTTCATATTCCTCCCAATAGGGATCAGGAATATCCTTAGGTATTGAAGGGTGTTCCACCAGATTAATATTTTCATAAATCTTGTCATTGTATTCCACCCAATTTTTCTCCATGGATTACAACTGATTTTCATTCACATTAAAATAACTATTGAGAGACAAGACTCATATTCATTAATGGATTCATTTGATGGTCCTACCAATCCTTTTTCATGAAGTATATCAGAGATAATCCTTGAATAGAAAATAGAGGATGACTTGGTGTTTTTTTGATAAACTCACACATATAGTTAATAATATACTTTCATATGTTGATCACATGTTCATTTTTATAAGATATATCAAAAATACATACTGATTCTTGAGTATACTAAAATCACATTTTCTGGGGTTGATCAAATTATGAAAAAAAACAGAAGCCCGTTTTCACCATATAGCTCGGTAGCTATTTCTCTCCTAATAGATTCATTTCCATTTAAACTTCTCAATGCTTCGTCCAAAACAAAGAACTCGCATATAGGTGGAAGACCTCTCTATTAGACCTCATAAATACCCTCATCATGTATCCTAAGGCATACATCCCATAAACTTGAAAAAAAGATACAAATCTAGCCATTGATCCAACATCATACACCATATCAATCTTTTGAATCAAAATAGAATTAAACATACTGAAAAAACATTGAAACTAGCTTCAGGTAAATAATAATATCCTCCTTTGTGATCTAATATATCCATCCATACTCTGTGTGTACTTTAAAAAACAAATACTTACTTGACAGAAGCCACTTAGGGCATATCTCTTTTTTTGGTACCAAAATTGTGTTCACCAGATTCAGGTTTAGATGGCCTTCAGGTGCTAACATCGGTGTGATTTTCGACTTCTTTTTCAAACTGTGCTTCTCTGGACATGACGATGATGGTCATTTCATCCAGGGCATTCACTGATGGTTCAAGAGTGAGAAGGTTTAAAAGAGGGGTTACAGTTTGAGTGAAGAAAGCTTGTGTGATGAATGAGTGAAACTTCTTTTAATTTATCATTTTTGGATATCAAGCATAACGGGATCAAAATAATGGGAAATTAAAAAATAATAAAACAATGAATTAATATGATATATGTTATAATGTATAAACAAAACAATAAAGAGTCTTTATGGTGAAACTATAATCAACATTCATGGTGCGACTGTAACAAGACTTCACAGTTAGACCATAACAAGTGTTCACGGTGAGACCGTAAAAAGAGTTCACGGTGAGACAATAACAATGTTATTTCTAAACCATGAGAAAGTATTATTTGAGATAGTAAGTGAAAGAAAGAAACCAAGAAATAATAACATTGAGACTATTAACATCAAACATCAACTCATTAGACTATAAAACTATAGAACTGTTACAATTGAATAGTAATATTAAGACAGTGACTTGTGAATCCATAAACTATAAAATAGTATACATACTAAATATGATTTATCATTCCCAATTCATGTATTATGTAATAAATTAATTCATAATTTAATTGTTTTGTGAATATATCATCAAGCTGATATTCAGTTTTAATGAATTCCAATGTGATGTCACCTTTTGGATAATGATCTCTGAAAAAGTTATGTCTTACATCAATATGTTTTGTCCTAGAGTGTGAAACATGATTTTATTGAGATGTTAATATCACTTGTATTGTCACAATTTATAGGTAAATACTTGAATTGATATCCATAATCTAGTAATGTGTGTTTCGTCTACAAAATTTTTCCACAAAAACTCCAAGTATCTATGTATTCAATTTCTTTAATGGATAATAAAACAGTTTTTTGTTTCATACAATATCATGATTCAAGTGACGTGCCTAAAATATGACGTGTTCAGAAGGTGTTTTTGTTGTCTAAATTACAACCACCAAAGTCAACATCGGAATAAACCACTAACTCAAATGATTGTCCTCTAGGATAGATTATTCCTAGATTGGGTGTATGCTTGAGGAATTTGAAAATTCATTTAACAACATTTAAATTAGATTCAATAGGACTTTCTTGAATATGATCACACATATACACACTAAATATAATGTCAGGCTAGTTAGCAGTTGAGTAGAGTAAGCTTTCAATCATTCTTTTGTATGTGGTTTGACAAACAGATTTTCCATCTCCATCATGATCCAACATACATGTAGTAATCATTGGAGTGTTTTTACTTTTAGTGCCATCCAATCCATAACATTTTAAAAGATCTGTAGTATATTTTTTTTATTTAATATAATACCATCTTTATTTTGAATGATTTGAAATCCAAGAAATAATTTGAGTTCACCCATTAAACTCGTTTAAAAAAAATTCTTCATTTTAGAAAATTCTATATATAATTTTTTTAAAGATCCAAATATAATGTCATCTACATAGATTAGAACTGCTAATACATCATTTGAAATTTATTTTATAAAATTATAGGATCAACTATTCCCTTTGTAAAACCTTTGGAAACAAGAAAAGTATTTAATCTATCATACCAATCTCTTGAAGGTTGTTTTTAACCATATATTGATTTTGATAATTTAAAAATATGATTTGGAAAATTACGGTTTTAAAAACCAGGGGGATGCTCAACAATGACATCCTCAGCTATATACCCATTTAGAAATTAACTTTAGACCTCCCATTGATATTATTTGAAATTCAGATGTGCAGTATAATCAATGAGAATTCTGATGGCTACAGGTCTAGGTACGGGTGGAAAGGTCTCATCATAGTCAATTCCTTCATTCTTGAGTATTCCCATGTGCATCCAATCATGTCTTTATTCTAAATATATTAAAATATCTATCTACCTTATTTCTAAACAACCATTTATTGCATATGGAGAATGTGTCTTTGGGTCTATCAATAAGTTTCCAAACATTGACCATTTCAAGATTATTGAGTTTTTCTTACAGATGTGTCACCTAAAACTCATCATTGACACCTTTATTAATAGTTTTAGGATCATGTTGTGATAAGAAGACTTGATGTCCAACCATGTTTCTAAGATATTCTCTTGTTTGGGTTTTTGTCATAGTCTCATACAACAACATGTAATGTATAGTTCTTAAGATTTCTAACAATCTAGAAAAATAAGGGATAGTGATTTTATATTCTTTGATAGGGTTAGGTTCATTGTGACCGGAATCTAATGAATTTCTAGAACATCATGTTTTCAATTATTCCTTTACGTGGTGGTTAGATGATTTTTAATTAATGTCTAGATTTGAAATATCCTTCCCCAGGTTATATAGAGTGGCCTTAGGATAATGTGGACATCTTTCATAAAATTTTACATGGAAATATTCATCTACATATTTTTTTCTTTTATTAAATACTCTATAGGATTTAATAGATATTGAATATCCTAAAAATATCCCTTCATTACTCTTGGATACAAATTTTTCAAGATTTTCATTAGTATTAATGATATTGACATTACAACAAAAAAATTTGATGCAACTAACATTGGGGTTTCTATAGTTCCACAAATCATATAGATTTATTTTTATAATATGTATAATCAATACTCTATTGATAATATTGATTGTTGTATTTACAGCTTCAACCCAGCAATAAAAAGGTAAGTTATATTCACTAAGCGTGGTTCTAGAAATCTCTTGCAGGGTTCTAATTATTCCTTCTAAAACTCCATTCTTTTTAGGTGCACTAGGGGAATAGAAATTATGACTATTTCCATTTTTCAAGAAAAATGATTCAAACTCATGATTTCCAAACACAGGACTAGGATCACTTCTTACTGATATAATTCTATGTACACTATGATTTTCTATAGTATAGGTATTTTTGAAAAATGAGAGTAGAATTCTATTTTGTTAGCCAAACATAATATCCATGTATATCTAACAAATTCATCTACAAGAACATAAACATACTGCTTCCCACTTGAAATAGAAACTCTAGATGGTCTGAACAAATCCAGGTGAACTAGTTCAAGAGGTTGAAAAGTTGAAACATCTTTCGTTCGTTTGAAGGAAATTTTGTGTTGCTTTATTTTTTTATATGGATTATACACCTTATCATTTGGATACTCAGGTATTGGTAGGTATTTAACTAAGATTTTTATAGTTTACATTCTATGTTTGTGAGTGTTATAGGGTCATAGTCTCAAATTCCAAAGCCATGAATCTTTTTAAAACACACTTAAACATGAAACATGAATAGTATCCTATCAACTATCTTGAAAACACACTATCCATGTACCCTAAGCATTTATAGGAAAACTTTAAGAATAATTCTAACAAAATAGTCAAATAAAAATATATTTTGGTACCCATTCTGGTTTGAGTACAATAATATTAGGGACTAGTTCATTAGGAACCCATATCAGCCTCATAGGTTTCCTATAATAATTATGTAATTTATTTGAAAAATAATCTCTATTTTTTTCAGAAAAGAATTAAATAGTAGAGAGTGTACCATAACATGAACTAACTAAATGTTTTCATGAACTTGGAGTAAAGTTGTATGTCCGTGAGATAGAAACAAAATTATATCATCATAAATTACTTTTACCATGTTGATTTCCAATGCTAGTGGTATATTTAGTAGGGATTTTTCCTATAATTTGTAACATGGAATCTTTAGCATTAATAAACCATTCAAGATAGTTTTTTAATTACAATGTAGATAATTATATTTCATTGTTCTCTTTGAGTAGTTGAACATTTTTCTCCCTTTCTACAGTGAGTTCAGTTTTAATAGTTGAGGTAAGAGCATGATGTTTCTTTAATGGAATGTATTTATCATTTAATTCATTGCTGGTCTCTTATAGAATATTACCATATTAAATAATTTATTCATTAGACATATTTTCAGAGTCACTCTCATCTTCAGAATAATAGGAATTATGTATAGGAGATTCCAATGTTACTTCATCTTTTTTTATCATAAAACACATGTTAGTTTTTAGCCTATTCATCAAGTGGAGATTTTGAGTCACTTGAACCGTCCTAATAATCACTCATCGATGCTTTCATTTCCTTTTTATATTTTATATATTTTTCGTCAAATTTATTTTTGTACATAATCTTGGTACTTTCAGCCTTGATATGTGCTTTTCAGTTACATTCAAAGTAGATATTCTCATTTGACATGTCATTTCATTTCCAATATTTCTTCAATGTTCCTTTTGATCCTATCATTCATTGATGTTAGGATTTCTGAAAAAGATCTTATTTGTGTCAAATCTCCTAATAATTATGGGTAGTTGATCCATCTCATCATCATTGTCCAGAGATGATTGTTCACTACTTGAACAATCTATAGAAACTTCTAATTTCCCTTTCTCATTGTGTTTAGAGGTGGTGGTCTTGAACATAACTGATTTTCTTTTGGGTTCATCTTCCTCTTCCTTGATGAATTTCAGGTCCTCTTCATACCTCTTCAATTTTACAATGAGTTATTTTACTCATAGCAAGGTGATGTCACATGACTCACTAATTGAGATAGAGGGTTCTCTCTATCTATCTGGTAGACATCTGAGAATTTACATGATATGTTCATTGGCATTGACTTCTCTTTCAAGAGAAATTATTGTGTTGAATATTTCGTTGAACCTGAGATACATGTCAGAAATGGGCTCATCAGGTTTCATTTTATAGTTATCATATTTAATAGTATAATTATTAAGTCTCATTTCGTTCACTCAAGATGTTCATCTATGCAAAACAGACAAGGTATCACTAATTTCATGGGAAATGTTACATAGAGATATCCTAGTAAATTCCTCAACTTCTAAAGAGAAGTATAATGCATTCATAGCTTTGTAATTTGTATTGTATGATGTTTTGGTTGGTTCATGCTATCTGACTCTATCAGTAGCATGAATCTTATATTCATCTATAATTGAAGACCATATTTCAAAGCTCATACTTTCTAATTACATTTTATTTTTACTTTTCTATTTAGAATAATTTGCTCAATTAAATAATTGTTGTCTGTTCATTGTAGAACCTTCTAAACTATTGTCCATAATGATGATATACTTTAAAAGAGCATGATTTTTAGAATTAATATAAATTTATAAATCATTAATGTAAAACTATAATCACTGATGAATATGGTTAAAAACATAATATTAATAAACACACATCAGATACCAAATGTGAGTCAGAGTGGAGTACTCAAGAGGGGGGGGGGGTGAATTGAGTAGCTTTTAAAAAATTTTGTTTAAAAAGTACTCTTAAAAACATTCCCCAATAAATTTAAATATCACCTATTTAATAAATTTTATACGGTTATGATATTTTGACTATTTAAATAACATCTTAAATGATTGATTTATTCTCAGTAATATTAATATTAGTTATTAAAATTACTTTTGATGATATTATAAAAAGTCAAAACAATTATAACTACTTTCCATGATTTACTATCATAGTAAATTTTAGTGATTTATGAATTAAATAATAAAACATAAAAAACTAAAATAAATATCCCTTTGGATAAAAAAATAAGTGGTTCATTATCATCTCGATTCCTAATCCATTTCACATAGTGATCACCCACCACCAAGCAGTTTATATAAATATACTTGATCTACACCCTAGATTGGGGTTAACAACAGCACACAAGACTGTCCAGGTCACACGACCAATTCCACAGTTCTTCGCGGGCATGAACTATCCAGTCACACAGGGACCTCATTCACACTTATCCATTGGAATACACAATTTTATAAGATGTTAGAGAAAATATATATTTTATGCATCTGTTTAATGCAAGAGACAATGTGTGTTTTAATACAGACACTCAAACTGATCGAAAGATAAAAATAATAAAAAACAAAGAAAAAATGTTGATATAAGGTAAGAAGTTTTCTAAGTGATAGTCTATGCAACTTGGGACATTTGGGATGAAGCAGATGCCGAAATCAAGTCCTCTCGTGGAAAATAGAGTATCATTAGTCAGTGAGATCTGTCTCATGTTCTTCATGGAGTTCACTGTGCTGAAATGTTCTCGACACTAGGATTCAAGTATGATTCATGTGTTTTTCAAAAGTTTTGGGTTTCACGAATTTGTGTGCTTCATAGTTATCATGCACACAATTGATTGTCTGTTATCACAACTATGGAATGTTCACCCCCAGTTATGCCGTTCATTATATTCTTGGAATGCATGTGTTGGAGCCAACATTGATGCATGTATTCTGCACCTCGTACCACATAATATCTGTTAACATGTCTACACTGACTCATTAATTATGCCAGTGCATTTGAAAACATCAAATATGACCTTTAGTAATTAAATTGAGAAACAACAAAACAAATTAAGAAACAGTGTCACAGTCTGTATATAAACGGTCTTTCCATGAAATTGTGTCTCCTTGAAACTATGACTTCATTAAACAGTGTCTGGATGGTCACGGGGTGTGGCTGGTCAGAGTGTCTTGATGGTCATAGTGTCTAGATGGTCACAGTTTCTCATACATATCCAAATATCTGTACACAGGCATGAACAATTATATTCATATAATGAATTAAACTTAATCATTCATACGTGAATTTCATTATAAAAAATATCTTACAATAATTATTTAAGGCATAAAGAAACTATTCATCTTTACACATGATTTCAGATAGATTAAACAATATTAACTAGCTTTACAGAATGTATATGATTTTTTATCATTAATAGAAGATTAAGAAATGATGAGTCCAATGTAATATAGATGATAGAATAGTTGACTAGAAAAGATCACCTCATGTGATTGAAAAATATTGAAGAATCGAAACCCTTAAATAAATGGGGATGGTTGTAGAGTCCATAGTAGAAGAGACCATCAATCATTTCTCTTTCCATTGTTATGAATGGGTTACCCTACCCATATAAATTACTATGTTCTAAATAAATATATCATTTGAAATATTTTATGATACCACCTTCCCACATGAACCAATTCATTCATTCCTCATTACTATTATGTTTTAATCCAACTCATGCATATTTTTATTAGTCACAGTAAACCTATCTATTTTTATTCGAACATATATAGTGAAAATTAATCATGAGATAAATATAATAAATTTAAATATACAATGATCACATTATCTATATTACCGATATATATTTGTTCATTGATATGATTTTTTAGGATTAAAAATTTTGTACAGGATTCATGACATCTAGACCCACTATTTTCTTTCTACAGAACATAACAAAAATCTAAAACCCCAAAATAACATTCTGGCCATCATAAGAAGCATTAAACATTGTTTTTTTATAGTATCGGTATCTCAAGGACACACAAATACAAGAAAAATAATTTTTTTTCCTCTCATACTAAAACTAAAAAACTCAAAATCACAATAATGTGAGGAGAAAGTAAAATAGAGACATTTATATAAAAAATATATCTCCACCATGATGATAAATATCACAATTTTTTTCCTCAATAAATTAATCAATATTCATTCCAAATTCCTATAGAAATGTAAAGTATCATTGATATTGATCAATTCCAAATTTTTTTGGAATTTTATCCATCGAACCACCTTAATTAATATGTATATTGGGTTATCCAGTTCAATGATCTTTTAGAGTGAGATACAAATCTTTTTTTTATTATAAAGGTTAAATATGAAATAAAAATAAATATATATGTTGTGAAAATGATAAAAATGATTATTTGGATGATTAAAAGAAGTCCATATATCCTAAAAACATCAATATAATTCTTTATGATCCATTGATCACTGATCATCCAAATTATCATATAGATTTATTAAAATAATATATCACTACCGCATACTCTACAAAAATAATAATAAAATCCAATATTGAGTGTAGACTATATCCCTAGCTTAATGTTCGTCCATCTACAGTGAAAACATAACAATTTTTCAAACATCACTTCAATCGGAATCCTATATAATAAGAATCAAAATATATGATAAGAAATCATTATACATTTTAATCAATTATAAATCTTAATCCTATATGTGCAATACCTTTTATATACCATATAATGCATCTAACTTCCTATAAATTAACATTTATTTGGATATTCATTCATAATCTCACCAAGACCACAATGTGTAAAATATAATGTCATATAGATACAATTTAATACATCAACTATATTACATTACTTTTGTATGAAACACAATACAACTACTTCCTCTCTTTATTTATCATTAGAAATAATGATTCACTATGATAGAAATGGGGTGTTAACAATGTTATGAATGGATTGGATTTTTTAAAAATGTAAAATTTTTGGAGAAAATTCATCAAATATTCCATCTAGATGAGGTTAATGACACATTTATCTTTTCCTCTAATAATATCCATCTTAATAATCATTTTTCACCTCTCAACGATCTTTCATCTCAAATTATAAGTTAATATTTGATTTCAACCAATTAATCTCAAACATAAATTTACATGCAATCAACAAATAATCATCATTTAAAATTGTTTTTAAATATATATAATCTTGATGTTTCCCAATGTAAAACAACAATGATCAAACTAAATATGAAAAAGTATACATTTCAATATAAAGTTTTCTATCTATTTTTAAAATGGTCATGGTGACTTGTTTAGGACACAAAATTATTGAATATTTTTTAAACAAAAGCAATTTGTGTCCTAAATCTCTAATGATCACTAATTAAATGACGTCCTGACTCCAATTTGAGTTAACATTTGATCAATTGTAAAACTAATTTCAACAGAATTCAGATAGATGAATGCTTTACAACAAGAAAAAAATACCTCATTGTATTATACCACTTTATTTATAAATATAAACCCAAAAAAAAGTATATATTTATATATTGTACTATTTCTAAAGGTATTATATTACTTTTTTCACAATAACACATTTCCACCCAATAAAATACATTTTATTTAGAGGAAAAAATAGATCCAATGTTTGATTCTAATGTAGTGGTCCTATTTTTTCTTCCATATCATTCTCCCAATGATAAATGTCTTTGTTAAACAAAACATCATAATTTTTTTCCAATATATCATATTATAATAATGAAATATAATATTAAACCATATCTTTGTACCTTTAAGGTTACTGTATGTTTTTTCATGATCTAATAACGATGATACTCGCATGACATTGATTATCTGTATATAATAGAAATTCTTATTCATTATGGATATCACTACGACCACAACACATTATATCATATTTATCATGATTATTCATGGATTAAATTATTATAAAATTAATTGAAACCATATATGTAATATTCATCTTCTTTTCAAAATCTCAAGACTTTTTAATTTCTGATTCGTCAAATGTAAGGTCATGAAAATTCACGATCTTCTATTGTAGTGAATTAAATATTCAGAAATCCTTCACTATGAAACCAAGGTAATTTTAATAATAAATACAATAAATTTCATATTAATAGTAATTAATGTTTTTATGGATTGACATTCATTAAAATATTTGGATATTGATTTTACAACCGAATAAGAAATAGATTTTTGAACTCAAGTGTGTTCCTTGTATTGTGAGGTTTTATTTAAGTATAATTCTAAAATTTAATAAATTGAACTCGATAAAATGTATTTCAATTTTTATATCATCATATCAAATATATATTTGTGTTAATTTGTTTTCTATTTCTTAAAATAATGAATTCTGGATAAATATTGACAAATACATTTTTGTATGAACTATCTTTTATTTTGATCCATATGAAAAGTGAAAATATAAATTTGTGAAATTTTAAATTATACATATTCCCATTAGATTAAAAAGAATATAATTAATTCCATTGTCATTAAAATTATTATTGATTTTGTTATAAATTCATTTTTAGTCATATGAACTCATTTTAATAAAATATTATCCTTTACGAATTCCACACATGTTTTAAATTTAATTTCATACAATTATAAAAATATAATCCTGATAAATGGATTTTATTTGTTTACTCATTGGGATCAAATTAATTCATGACTTCAATTCAATTTTTTGTTCATAATGAATAGTATCCATCACATAATGTAATCATCATGGTAGAGGGTAAACATGTTAATTAAGGTCCAAACTAAGTGTAAAAAAACAATAATTCATCTTAAATCCTATTTTATAGTAGTTTTTATACACTTATAATAATATCTTCCAAATGGGATATATTATGGCCCACTATCAGATGAAAAATAAATTATATAATTATAAAATTATGAAAAATGAAAATGGTCAACTCTATTCACTTATATAATGGAACCCCACTCCCCTATTTTTATCATAAATTAATGAATTTATCACAACCAATACCGACCATTCTAAATTATAAACTTAAATACCCATTTCCTATAGTTATTGGTCTTAATAAAAATATCAACCTATGAAATATTAAAGTTTAATCATATTGTATTTTTCCAAAGAGGAGGTATAATTATTAACTGAGTGTTTCATGTTTATTTCATCTTATTTCTCCTTAAATTTTCATTGACCATAACGTAATAATAGAAACATTATCTTATATATAATTATAATTTATTATTGTTTTTGGGGAATATCATTTCGTATTATTTCCCATTATCTAGTAAATGAAAACATAACATCTGCGTATATTTGAGCTACTACCTATATGAGGAAATTTGTTTGTATTTTCATGGCCACCTCACAAGGATGGTAATTTTGATGTCTTAAATGATTATATACTATATTAAAAAAATTATGATTCTAAAAAGGTAATATATTTAATATAATTTTTCTATTATTAATTAAAATATGATAATTTCACTCATCCATACGGTTGGGTTACCACCTCTAGGAAAGGACATGAATCCAATTCTAATATATCCCTTAATGAAAGGATATACGTATGTATTTAATTTAAAAATAGAACTATTTGATGAATAAAATACATTATATTATGTAACAATTAATCATTAAACCATGTTCACCAACTCCAAAAGTTGTTTTGTGATTAAGAATCTAATGATGTCAAAACAACCAAGAAGAACATACTATCAACACAAGGACTTTAAATAAATGAATTAAATGTTAAAATATTATGCGAATTAATTAGAATTATTTTTTTATGATTGTAAATATTTAATAAATGACATACACTAATCACCACTTGTGCTTGAATATGAGGATGGAGAGGCCGACTCTAGATGGACATGTACAATTCCTAACTCACAGCAAGAGAAAACCCCCTTCAATTACTAGATCATTCATGTATGTGGTCACTGGGAAAATAATGTATACTTCATGACCATTCAGAAATTATGTCGTAGCTTCTTATCTTCATGTGACCCCTAAGAACTCTCACCAATGTGGTATACCAGTCATTTAATTCTCAACAGATCAGGTAAACCTTCTCGAATCAAATCATCTAATTCTTATTGTGGGGTAATTACTTAATCTAAGACCTTCTTGGAAATTCTAATGAACCTCCTATGAATCCATAGGCTTTTCATGTTTCTTTATCTTCCTCCTGAATTCTTTCCTTGTTTTTTTATCTCTTTTCTTATAAGGAAAACTATTATCATATTTGGAAAAAACATTCATGGATTTCTGGGGGTTGTTTCATGTGTTTCTGTTACATTTTTTTATACAATAAGTTTTTATTCTAATTTCTATTCTTATATGAATCCATTGAAATTGAATATGGGGACCATAAATCAAGAAGGGACATATGTTGCTATATTTTTTGTACAAATTGATGAATCTTGTGATCGACCCTCTCACATATCAATCTAGAATGGTGATTCTGGATCCTCTCAAGAGGTTATTTATTAATGTATTCCATATTACATTTGTCTCTCCTATAAGATTGGATATACATCAAAACATTGTGGTCAAAATAATACACATTCCGAGCCAAACAAATCAATATGTATTAAAAAATTAAGCATGATATTTGATTAGATGAGGATTATATTTGTCACAAACATAATGACAGCCCATCCATATTTCCCAATGAAGGGAATCAGGCTGATGTGAATAATGATATTTTGGTAATTAATGATATGTCTTTTATGTTTAATGGTATTTCAGGATTTTTTGATTTAGTACATGATTCCACATGTTCTACCATAGTCCCTATTAACATAGTGGAGGATTATGTGTAATAGGTGGATTCCAATGACTAAAGGGACAAAGATCAAGAGATTCTATCTGACTCAGGTGATACGTTTGAGAAGGACGATGCCCAACTGAACAAAATTGTAGAAGAATATCTTTTACCAATTTATATGAAAGGTAGGAAGCAATGGTGGATTCTAATGGTTACATTACCCAATATCCTAAGAGAATACGGAAATGTATATACTATTCAGACATTGAAAGAACAATAGTAACAAGATCCCTTCAGTTCTCAAGGAAGGATTATTATCTTCGTAAACACCTCGTAGAACCTATTGCAACCACTAGTTAAATGGAGGAGTAATATTATAGGAAAAATGACCATAATTACATTAATTCATACTTTATTTAGGATGAGGTGAGAAATACAGTTAATGCATGGATGGATGAACATGAAGAAATTCTACACTTAAAATACATCAATATGGACATTTATAATGACACATATCATGTAACCAGAAAACATATGATCATAATAATAGTTGACTATTATAAAAGATTCATGATTTAAACATTATATACAAACCATTGGAATGAAATTGTTTCAGTTTTATGGTTTTGTTGTCTGGTGATACTGGCATTGTTTTTGAGGAATTCTTTAGTTTTGTTGATCCATGGGTTTGTTGGTCTGTCCTGGATTGGTTCTTTTCTCTAAATTGAGGTGTTAACTGGAGAAACCTTGAACTGTTATTCGTTCACTAATGCATATATAAGAGTTTGGGTGTTAATTTTTTTTCTATATATTCAACTTGTTCTATTTCTAATTTGAATGGTTCGATCAAGCTTCTCTTATTCTTGAGTGCTATTGTGCCATCACTGGGCATCCCATCATTTTATAAGGAAGTCTATTTTAGAATTTTCCCTTTAATTATATTTGGATAAGTGTGTCATGTACTTATTTATTCTGTGTGCCTCTCAATTAATTATTTACACCTCTACTAGCATAGATGGAAAATACTCCAACCCCCTTTGAATAGAGAAACTTTTGGCTATGAAATTCTTTGGAAACTAAACCTGTTAAGGGAGAAATGGTTTTAATTCTACATCCACTTATAACATAAATAATTATGAGTTTTATAAGACTTTTTTGTGGTTCATTTTATTATTCACAGTTCTTTTCATCTAACTGAATCATTCAATTTACTGGTGATGGGAGGTCAACGACCTCAGTTTTTTCACGGGAGTGGCTTCGTTGACTTTTATTGTGTTTTCATTCGATGGAATTGAAACTGATTATATTTAATTAATGATTATTATATAGGATTGAAATTATATAGGAGGTGATTTGGACTCTATGTAATTTACTTTTCTTTAAAAAATTACTTTTACATTTTTATGGTTTTATTCTATTTTCAATCCATGTCAATTATTTATATAATTCTTACATCATTTTATTTATTTAATTAAATGTATTTTCAAATTAGTTTAAAAACTTATACGAATTAATTCTTTCACATTACAAATTAATAATTTTTTCTATTTAACAAACATGTTATTTTAATATTTATACAGTTTTCTGAAAGGAATCTATTTATCCATTTACTTCATTGAAAAAATTTCCTATAATCATGAAAATAATTCTTTAATATTATTTATATAAATATTATTATACTTTTTCAGTAAAATATAACTTCTCGTTCATTGGGTAAGTATCATTTTTTATAGTTTTCAATTAAAAATAATTTTAACCATATTTTTACTACAAATAATGAAGTTCATCTACATATGATTTAAATAGAATTATTTTTGAAATTTATTGATGGAAATATATTATTTGTTTTTCATTTAAATATGTTTTATACATTTTATGTTCTTTATTATGTTTTTATATCTCAATATATATCACTACTACATTGAGTAATGGTATTTTTCTGTTGGGAATATATATTGGAATTATTATAGTAGTTTATTCCATTTGTAAGAATAATTATATGAGTGAATGTATTAGTAATTATATGATGTTTTTGAATAGAACCTAAAATAATTACCAATGAATTTAAATGGGTTTTTATCATTGTATTTTTATTCCAAAGGAAATTTAATGATATTACGTTTAAAATAATTTTTATTCCACTTCTAAGGGTGACGATTTTGTTTTTCATAAAACAATTTTTTTGAGAGCTCATATTTTATAATAAACAACAAAGATTATGGTTTTTTCATTTATTATTTATTACAGAAACTTTTATTAAAATTGTAATGAAATTAAATTGATAATATTTTTATATAAATTTATATATTAGAATAATATAATTTATAAAAATAGAAATTTTTTATGGTATTTCTTGAATTTAAAAAAGGCTACTGAGTTACCTTGTATTTGTATCAGTTTAAATGAATAATTTCTCATCTAATGATTATAAATAATTCAATTTACCTAAGGATCAATATGAAAAAAACAATATCACCTTCCTAATATGACGATACATATTAAAATAAGTGAACATGTATTTTATGATACATGAATTTAAACATATGAATCAAGTTTTTGTATAAGAAATGATATTGGTTGGTTTTTTGAAAATTTTATTAAATAGATTTTTTAATTGCTTTTCATAAATACATAGAAAACTAATCAAAAAATGACAAGGAAATTTAAGAATATGAATCCTATTTTATAAATCATGTATATAGGTTTTTTAATGAATTGGTTCTCATAGTTTATATTTTTGTCATTGATTAGATAATTTTATTGGTTATTATTTTATTAATAAAAGGAATTTACGGAAGCTCAATCTATGGATTATATTATTATTGGAAATCATTGGGGTTATATATGATTCATTATCAATTTTATTTCAATTCCATGAAGATTTTATATTGTGTAATCCTTGTTAAATGAGTTGAAAGTAATTAGGTTGATAATATCCATATGAATCAACAACCTTTAATAGTATGAACAAGAATAGAATATATGTTACCTATGTTAACATAGTTTTTATGGATAATAAATGGTGGTACCCATTCTTGATTGAAAATTAACAACCTAGAGATGAATATTTTTATAGTGGATAACTTCATACAATATCAACCTCAATCATTTAGTGGAATATTGGATCCCATGGTAGTTGAAGGATGTTTCAATCCCATGGAAAATATATTTCATTTTATGTGGTTTTCTAGATAATAAAAAGTTACTATTTGAATTTATCGTTTTAAAGGTGAATATAATCATATGTGGTATATGATTAATAATACAAAGGATAAATATGATATCGATTCGTTTGAGTGGTAAGCATTTATATGATTTTTTAGTGAGATGTTTTTTTGTGATTTTTTACAAGATAGAATAGAAAATATATTTTTGGATAATAAAAAAATATGTAGGAATTTTTTTCCACATATAAATCAAATTATTCTAGATGGGATAGTTATGATCCTAATTTTATTATAGTCAATTATTTTTTATGATTAACCTAGTATTGGAAATAATTTTGTTACCAGGGGTTTCCACTTATGAATTTAATAGTTGTGATGAAATATTATATATTTTTGAGAAGTTTGAGATGTATTTTTTTAATTTTACCACCATAATTATAATAAGGGTTTTACTTGGGAATCTATGTGAAATAATCCATTGATGAAATATGATGGTAATATTTATAAATTTAACTCATTTGATAAGTCTGTTAAACATAATCCGGGAAAGTGCATTCTGAATTATGGAAAGATTTATTAATGTTGTATGTATATATATTTTCATTGTGATTTAGATGAAAATAATAATTTTGTTATTCAATCAAAATATGATATGGTGGTAGTTAAATAGTTAAAATTTAAGGAGATGTGACATTATATTGATGTGTGTCCAAAGAAAATCATATATGATGGGAATCATCAACACCATTAACATTAGGGATCAGTAAAATAATTCCTGACTACATCGAAAAAATATAGGACCATAAAATTATAGATTTATAGCCAAATTGCATATTAACTTAGATTATGAAAAAAAAATATTGGATTTATGATATTTAAATTCTTTTATTTCTAAGGACCTTTATGGTAAAATCCAAATATTTTGAAAAATAAAGGTAAATAAATGTTATTTAATTGAACTAGTTGATTTATTAATAATTTAAATATTTATAGTAATATTCCATTGATAACCCATTGAAAGTTATTTTATAAGAATCATGCTGTCATATTCACTATATATTTTTATGTTATTCAGGGTATAGATTGGATTTCCGTTTATCATGCTACGATTGATATAGTGTTTGGGATATCATATAGAATTATCAAAGTGATTTTTATTATGAATATAATAGTGATTACATACCAATTAAAACATATAAAGAATCTTAGAAACTTATTGTAGATGATAGTGAAATTTTCCTTTCTCATATATTTTAAATGATGGTTTTTGTTTTGATTATTGATGTTCATATAGTAAATAATTATATGGAAGTATTTCATGATGATTTTCCTATTAATTGTTTTATTCATGAGGTTTAATTCACTGTTTACATAGTCCAAAAAGCTAATACAATGTCAGAACATATTATAAAATTTATTCATTAGAGTCATTGGTATTGAAAATGTGGGTAAAATATCTACTTTAAAATTGTTTAATATATCCTAGAACATGACTATGTGGTTGTCCTGCGGTTTTTTTAAAAATCAATTTATGTTTCTATAAGGAATTTGATTTATTATAGTGCCCTAAATAACATTTATATTATGAATCTGTATATGAAGAGTATTATAGATGAGTTTTTTTATTGACTTTTCTGGGTGAATTTTGCATTAAAATAAATATCGTAGGTATGGATATCATCATCAGAAAATGATGGAGGAAGACATTGCAAACATTCTATGTAAAAATTGATAGGTTTATTTTATGTTTATTTTATAACCTTTATGTATATTTGTTCACCCATTGTATTGATAGATCATATAAATAGATTTTTTCAGAAGAGTATAAATATATTTGTAATTTAGTTAATTAATAAAATTTTAAAATATTTTTAATGTTATGAGAAACAACAGATAAATATGGGGATTATTATATTGAAATTAAAAGAAAATTGTTCCTATGGAATATTTTGAAATGTGATATTTTATTATAGTTGATTTAGTTCCTTGGATATATTATCTCTAAAGATAAAATCACTATAGATCCTATAAAAACTAATGTGGTGTAATAGTTTTTAATACCCTCCAAATTTCATTGAGAATAATGTTTATATTAAATAAGAAATTTAATGTAATTGATTTGTTGAAAAAATTTCATGGTTTCCTATCCCACTAACTAAATAAAAATGAAAAGCATTGTAACTCATTTGGATTAAAAAACATAAATATTATTTTTAAGGTATAAATAAAAAATTGGTTTTAATTATATATTTTTGGCATTTCAAACTTCAAATACTGGGTTATTTATTTATAGT
Source organism: Viscum album (assembly GCA_963277665.1). NCBI lineage: Eukaryota > Viridiplantae > Streptophyta > Magnoliopsida > Santalales > Viscaceae > Viscum > Viscum album. The sequence goes on along the minus strand of OY728163.1, from coordinate 1,794,873,593 downwards.
GATTTTTATTTAAATAGACTTGATGTGTCTTGATAAAATATGATCATGTAATTTCATATGAATCACTATAATTGAAAAATTGTTTGTAAATTTAACCTACACATGAAAATGAATTATATATCATATATGTTGATTTAAAATTATAGAGGTATCACTTATATGTGGGAAAATATATATTTTATAATGGACATAAAATTTAGATTCTTTTATTTACTAAAAAAGAGTTGTACGTGAGGCATATAAGATACCCAAAACTAATAAAGCATTGTGATTGCACAATTTATGATAATGCAACTATAGAAAACAATGTAGTCATTGTATGAAGTTAAAAAGTTAATACATAATTAGATAAACTAACATTGGAACATGATACTTTGGTTAATGATTTAAGGAATGTAAGCTTTCAAATTGTGCATGAAATAATTATCACTCTTCCATTTAGGGTTCAATGGGTTTATCTTTATTTTTGACAAAATAAAGCATGCTCCCAAGGATAATCAATGTTTTCATGGAATTGTAGAGTTAGTTAATTAGGGTAAGTTTCAGGAATTAGAAATTTATAAATATGAGTTTATGATATTTGGAAAGAGTATTTTGAGATATTTGATTATTTTTTTAAAATGGAATTGTTAACAGAATATCATTTCACATAGTTTATTTCTCCTTGGGAGCAATATGATATAAATATTTTTTTGTAATATTTTTTTTTGCTCTAGAAGAATGATATATATTGTGGATTTTACCCTGAAATGTTTGACATTTAAATTATTTATGGATAAGGGACAACTAAAATGTATGATGTTTCTCCCTTTTATATTAATTGAAGGGAAATGGGAGAATATATCTATATATTTTATGATTGATTTACCAAAAATATCATGTGGTAATATGGTAATTTGGATTATTGATTATTGATTGACTAAATTTGTGTTATTTCTTCCTAATCAAGATAATATATAATCAAATTTGAATTATTGACTTTATAATAATGATTTTTCTAGATTTCAAAGAGTCCATCTCCCTATAATATCTAATTATGATCTTATATTCAACTATCATATTTAAAAATGAATTTAGAGTCCTTTAAAAGTGAATTAACTTTTATTCCATCTTTTCATCAATTGTAAGATGGATAGTTCAAGAGGAAAATTAGTACATTGTATGATATTATTTGGGCTTTCTTGTTGGATTATTAAGGGAGTTGGTATGAAAATGACATTTTGGTTTAACTTTTTTATAAAAAAGTGTTTTTATTTTTGTATATATACGCAACATTTTCATGAATTATATGCAAAAAGGTGTCAAACTCAATTATTTTGGGACAATTTTGGTGAAAGAATTTATTGTTGGATAAGGCCTATTAATAGTATTATATAAAAGGTAAAAATGAATCTGCAACACATGAGAGAATCTTGTAATGGATACAAGAGTTATTTTCATACGAGGATGAATAATCTTTCATTAGAGGTATTTAATCATGTTATTCAAAAAATGTATCATTAGAAAAGAGTTATATTATTTTGTAAAAACGAAATGTTAATACAATGGTTTATGTCTCTATATAAATGTATGAAAACATTGGGATCATTTAATTATTGTGTAGAACTACCTCTGAGTTTATCTCAGGAAAAAGATGTTTTTCAGGATTTTCATTAAGGAAATATGGAACTGATTCATCTCGAGATATAATTCATTAAGTGGAACATTTGGAAAAGAATATTTAATAAAATTAAAATATTTTATAGATTCTAAATCATCCTAAGAGTATGTATATAATAATTTTCTTCACCTATTATTGTTTTTTTGGATAACGAATATAAGGGAATAATAAACATGGGATCCTAAAGAGACAATGATGGAAAAATATCTACACTATAATAAGTGAAAAAGAATGTTATGTGGATTCAGTTTATTTAAGAAGGGAATAATGTGGATTCTAATGATCTATTAATAACAAATAAATTTCACATATTACAAATAATCATTATTAAATTGTAAGGATTCACATTTATTGTAATAATTCTATATGATTTTTTAAACTAAAAAAGAATCATCATTATTCAAACTAAAATGATTTACTTTCATTATATTGTATTATTAAAAAAATGATAATTTTTTTGAAAGAAATTCGATATAATTTTATCATTTCATATATAAACATATTTAATCTATAATATTGTTAATTTTTGATATTTTTCGAAAAATATTTATTTATTGATGGTAAAAAAATACATATATTTATAAAACAATATATTAAAATTCTAGTAACTAAAAATTACTGTTATATTATTTTATTTTTTTAAGAAAAAATATTACTAACTATCTAAAAAATATTATTCGTTCTATAGGAATCACGATTATTTTTTATATTGGTATAAATTCAATTTTAGTATTTAAAATTCATTTCTAGAAAAACTCATTAAATTATGATTTAACTTAATGTATTAAAATTGATATATATCCCTGATATAAATTGAATCATGAAAAATTTAATTCATATTTTGAATCATGATTTTAAATTTCATTCATGGTTTCAATTTCATTTTTTATCAAAATAAATATTAACGATGTTAAAAATTAATCACCGTGGAAAAGGAAAAAATAAGTTAACTAAGATTAAAACTATGTTATAATGGCACAAAATGACATCATAAATTTTATTGGATAAGTTTAATTCAAAAATTACCATTATATCACTTATATGTGATATATATTCGGGCCACTATCTATTGAAAAATATATTATAATGTTATGAAAAATTTAATAATTACAATAGTATTATGAGACTCACATATAAAACAGTATCACATATCCAATTTCATTTATATTTATTTAGAAATTTTGATCAACCTATCATTGTAAAAATAAAATTCCAACATCCCACCCCACTTTCGATAGGTTCCGGTCAAACAAAATGAGAATGAAAATAATTTAGAATGTGTAATCCATGAGTGTTTTTCAAAGAAAATATTTAATTATTAATTGAGTGTTTTAGGATTATTTCTTCTTATATATCCTTAAAATATTTTTAATCTATGATATAATAATAACATTAGTATCATATATATACTAAAATTTCATTATGACTGTTGTATAATCATTTTAATATCTATTTCAATACTATAGGAATGTAAAACATCACTCCTGCATATTTTTTGATTTCCACCTCCAAGAAGCGATGTGTTTTTTCATCACTATTTGAAAAAAATGGTTATTATGATTGATTTAAGTAAAATATTTGATATTTATTATATAATTATGATTCTTGAATTATATTATATTACCTACCTTCTTACCTTTCCATTTATTGGATGATAGTAGTTTTGATCGGGCATATGTGTGGACTACCACCTCCATAATGAATGTGGTTCTTATTTTATTTTATCCTTTCACGAATGGTAAAAAAATATTTTTTAAATGATAAAAATGAAAAATATATTGTTGAAATTATGATAAAGGTAATTTAAAATCATCCCTTTTGACTATCGTTATCTTACTAAAATTGTTTTTTAATTATGAACTGAACGTCCTCAAAACGACTTCTATGATCCTAATAAATATATAAGGCTTCGAAATAAATGATATACGAGGGATAATAAAAAAATAAAAAAATGAAAAAATATTATTCAAAATTAAAAAATTTAATATATTTTAAATATAGATTAATACATTTTAATATGTGGTAATCGAAACTAAATGTGAGAGATTTTTCAATAAAACCACAATTTAAAAGTTTATCAACTTTTGCTTATATTTTCCCTTCATATCAATGTTCATTAAAATGATTCATGTATATTATTAATAAAAAATACATCAAAATAGTAATTTTAAACTATATTTTAATTTATGAAGTTTTTTAATATGTATTTTCATGTCTTTAAATCAAGTTATTTTTTACTTTTTTAGAAAATTGAAAAAGGAATTTTTTACATCTTTGTAAGTTGTTATATATACCACCATCAAGATCATAAATATTTATGAGTCATCCTATACAAGTTATTTTTTCCAAATATAAAATTTTATTTCTCCTTCAATGGGGGAATTTTTATTTCAAAAATTTTCAATGAATATGTATTGTTATAGTGTTTTAGGTAACTCCCAAATTTGTTTCAATATATGTGATAAAATATAATTATTGAGATATTGTAATATAAAATAAAATCTATATTTATTTTTTTCTATGTTATTGTTGTTTTATACTATTTATAATAATTATTAAGCAACATAAATATGTTGTATTCATTGAGTGAATATTTTATATGAATATATCTTATAATTAACTGAGATGGGTTTACCTTTGAAAGAGTTAATGTCGGTGAGATATGAAGACGATGTACTGAGGTACCTGTATGACTTTTATATAAATAAAAATTATTTTTCATGGGTTTATTTTTCATTTATAACGTAATATAATGATTTTATGTCAAAATTAATGTTTTTCACATTTAAAGGGTCAATAGAAGGTTTTTGATGAAATAAATTTCACGAGGTATCAATTTTTACAAGAAATCATAATGGATATGATTTTTAATTTCAAATTGCATACATATTGTTTTATAATTTTTTTTTGTTATAGAAGTTTATTTCATGATTATGTAAATGATAATTAATATTAAATATTATTTTTACTGAATGAAAATTTCCTATCGGACTTCATTAATTTCCAAATATGCTAACATGTTTCAATATTTTTGAATAATTTTTTACTTATTTCCCCCATCATAAGATAATATATAATTTTTAAATGATACTATAGATGAATCGTAACTATATAATGTCAAAAAATTATACAATGAGGATTAGTCCTAAAATGAGAAAACATGTTTGGGATGAAATAGGAGATTAAATTTATATATATTATTTTTGATACATAATAGTTGTTGAATAGAAGTGTTTAATTATTATAGTATGTTTTTGATATGTATGATTTATTTCAAAAATTCCCTAAAACTCAAAAAATAATTCTTCCATGAAATATTTTAATGTTAAACCCATGTTATAATTCATGTAATTATGTTGTTTTGTATAAAATATTTTATTATATTCACACTGTCAAAAAATCCAATAAAAAAATTTATTCTCTCTTGAGTATAATATTGTGTCTCTTAAATTAAAATACAAAATAAAACAAAAAATGCATATTTTTTCATATTTTTTGACCATATCACAATATTAACATGCTATTAAAATTTTACAGTCAGTCATAAAAGAAGGAAATTGGGTCACAATGACTGTTAAATACAATAATTCTTCTACTAATAAGGATTCATTAAATCCAATCAGATATAACATATACTTCACATTTTCAATGAGTGTTTGATTCATCCATTATAATATTCCTTTCAATCATACAATTCCATGAATTATAAAATATCTTAACATAAATTCACCTTTAAATATCATATTGAATGTATATGATATTTATTTTCTACTATTAACTAATATCAATGTGTTGATTTTCATTCCTATGTGATTTTCAATCATATCCATCTATTTATGGAATACATATTAAACTCATCCTTATAAATAAATGAATATACCCAATAATATAATTATTAATAAATATTAAATGTGACATAAGAATTATTAAAACAGAATGAGTCATTCCTCGATGGTCCTCATACATTAGTATGGATGTAGTCATGTGTTCCCTATCTTTGTTAGTGTTAATAGTAAATCTAGTTTTCTTACCCATTACAAAGTATTAGAAGAAACTTTTTTTTAAAACCACAACCCCATTGGAAACACATTTCGCTATTATTGTTGGATAATCCTTCTATCTAGTACATAAAATAATCATATTCCAAAATCTGTTTGGGTATAGATCGACCACATATGATGATGCTACTCCACATAGCACAGTGAAAATATTCAAATAATATAAAACACATTTAAGTGTACCTTTCATCATAAGGAATTTATCTAATATTACAATCATGAATCCTTTTTCAATGGATACTATATAACCATTCTAATCTAGGAAACCTAATCATAGGAGGTAATTCCCCTTTTTGGGAATATATCTTGAATTTTTATATTGAACTATACTATAACACATCCAAAATAATATTGATTCAACCACTTTTCATGGAAGGTATAATTATTTTCCATTAGCACTACACATTATTATAGAAACATAATTTTTAAAACTAATGTTTATTCACGTATATATGATATTAATAACCTGAATTTGGAATCAGATATTTTTAATGGATGACCGTTGAGGAAATTAAAAAACTCAATTGATAAATATCCACGATCTTATGTACATAATTCACCGTTGGTATCAAATATTGTCAAAATTCTCCATCCAATTTCCCTTTTGATGATATTTTTAATTCTATATTGTTGTTGGTCATCAATAGGTAGACTCACATTCAGATTTAGATCATGATTTTCTATTTTTGAAACCTCATGGATTTTTGTAAGATAATTTTCTTCTTGTGGATATTCTAATATGTTTGTATGCAATTGTATCCTCTGGTTGCCTGATTGGAGTTATACTAAATTAATATTGGGGATTCTTTATTAAATATATGTCATCATTTAAAATAAAACAAATCCACCAGTGAATCCATTATAGAGAAAATTATAAATATCAACTATTTTAATGACTCTATTTGATAAGAAATAAATACTAAAAAAATAATTTCTATCTATTCCAAAACAGACACTATTCTCCCTATCGCCCTTTATTATTTTTATAATGTTTTCTTTTTTTCCAAACTCTTTCATGGTCCCCATTTAATAAAAATCCTGATAACTTAGTTTTATAAATAATGTCACCCAATAGTTATTTACAAAAATCATATACTGATATCAAAGGAAATTAATCAACTATATAGTAGATGATTTTTGGGAATAAGAAGATTCTAGAAATAATGAAAACATAAGACAAAACAATGAATTCCTAGAAAAAATTAGTTTAACAATGTTTTTAAGGGTTTTCATACTTCCATATGAGAAAGGGGATAGTTCACTATTAAAATATAGATAAATAATTGGGGGTCACGTATTTTACAAATCATGGGATATGATCTCATTTTATATAGATTAGATTTATCTACGTCAATGGTTAGATCGATAATTTAATATAAAATTTATTGTTCTCCTATATTTGGTTCCAAATTAATTCTTTTTATAGACAAGAAAGGATGCTACTTCTACCTGAAAATAGAATAATTTTGCTAATCTCTCCAATAATTTTTCATTACCCCCAAAAATCCCACCATGACTAATTTGGGTTATAGGCTAGAACTAAATTCCACATGAAGGATTTGAAATTCCATTTTTTATAACCATCTTCAACATGTCTTCCACATTATCATTAGTGTTGATTTTCTAAATTTTCAAAAATATTATTCAAGAACTTTATGAATTATGTGACATTTCACATTAAGGTGTTAGGCCCTAAAATTTTTTTTTGGGTTTTTGCGAATATTAATATTTTTATAGATATCTCAATTGATATTTTAATTCTTTTGATTCTATGCCATATCCTATAAAAACATATTCATATAAATAATATCCTTATATCTTCTAATGACATCAATATAATATTATTCCATGGAATGTAGGGAAACAAACTTCTAATATCATTATTCCCCAGACTCTTCTCCTCCTATAAGTGATAAAATAAAATAGATTATATATATATTCATGTCAACATATCCTGCTATATAATTATCAATATATCCTTCCAAAATTGTTTTATCATTTCTAAAACATAAAATATGAATGGATGCACCTCAGAAATACATCAATATACATTTAACCTCTCTTTGATTATCTGTTCTCGTATTTGATAATAATTTCCTAAAAATACCACTATATATAAAATTTATGGTCCAGTTATCCCCATATAATACATAAGTCTTACATCTATTGACTGATAAGTAAATTTGTACATTTCTTCATTATCATCTTTATTTGATGGAATTTGAATTTTGATGACATTGATGTTAGTGTTAAGTGGATTACCATCTTGTTTTTTAGTTCACATGAGGATTAATTCTAGAACAAACTTAATTTACCAATCATGAGAAAGAAAAATTTTTTGATTCATCATTTCTTAAGTAATTATCATACCTAGAATATGAGTATAATATCTAAATTATTTCATTTTAAATTTTGTCATCAAATCCTTCTTCAACAAATAAATATTGATGATATCTCTTCCAATAATCAACCAAATTCACTATATAATGAAATATAATTGTAAAATCAAACTCAAATAACTATTTGACAAAAAAACAATGATATGTTTCCACCCCCATGTAATAATTTTATTTATGAATGAGCTGAGTTTCGTATTCCATTTTCACAGTACTAGTTTCAATCAATAAATATATTTCATAAGTTTACCTAGAATATTTTCTTCACCTGTAAACACAAATTAGTCTATTTTTTACATTTAAATACCCCCATCTTGAACACAATGTAATTACTCTAACGTTCAATCCATTTGTTAAACCACTTATTTTAAAATAGATTCATCTCCAAGAACATCACTGATAGAATACATTTTTACCATATGAGAAATTTTTTTCTCATCTCAATACCATTATTTAAACTAAATCCATTTATAATCATTTTGGATATATAACATGTATGTTAGATAAAATATAATGTTTTTATTATGTACACACAATAATTCTTGAGTGATTTTTTTCCTTATGGTAACCCCACAAAAAGAAATGTATTGTTCTTGTGAATAGAAATAATTTCTCCCCTCTTGGACTTTTTCAATTATATATTCTACTAACTCCTAATCACATTATCATAACTAAATAAATATCCTTAATTAGTGAGCATCACATACTGATGTAGTGAGTATGAATCTATTTTCATTTTATTGTGGATCTCCTAAAAAAATTTAATGGGAATCTGTTATTAGAATTCATCTGATAAATATATATCATCACACATAATAATGTTACCATGTAAGGATGTATCATTAGTTTCACATGTTTATATTATAAAATCTGGAACAAGTTGTTGGTGAATTATTTTTATATTTCCAAAACTACTTCATATATATATTCTCTAGATTTTTAGTTTTCTCAAAATCTACAATTGTCTAATCCCTATAAAACCCCACATCACTACTTATATTGATCCACTTATTTAAAGTATCCAAAATTAAGTATCCAATATCTTCATAATTATATCCAAAAAATATTCACTACATTTCATTTCAATCTAACATTACCCAATCCACATTTTGGATGTGAAAAAATTCCTTCCATTAAATACTCTCACGGGTATAAATAAAACATCGTTAACTTTGAAAACTCATTCTAGATAATCATAGTTTTTTGGAAATGATTAAGAACGATTGAAATGATAAAATATGGTTCATATTTACTCCCTCCAAAAGGTGTTCGATATCTTTGAATTTTGGAAAATACAATGAACTCTCCCACAAATCATTTTATCCATATTCTCAAAAACAACATTATTTAGAGGATTCCTTAGTAATAATTTTGTCATTATGATTATGGAACTCATATAGTAATCCTAAAAAGTACTATGGTACTCTGATCTATTTTCTAACCACATACACATTAACCATTTTCATATTCCACATTTCACATTTTCAATAAAATTCATGATAATGTATTCCTAATGATCATTTGATTTCAAAGAGAAGGAACAATCATCTTATTAATGAACATCTATGATGGTTAAAAAATAAATAGAAACTATCATCGACTTTATACTCATTATGTTGACAAAATATCAAATAAAATCTTAAAATATCACTTTTTAAGATGTTAAATAGCCAGGAAATGATACTTTAAGTTGTTTTTCAATTATATATTCAACATAAATATCATAATTCTTTATATTTATTATTTATATGATATTATTGATATATATAATTTTGTTTTGTCTCTCACTCTTGTGATACAACCATCTATGCCAAATATTTGTAGGAATATAATTTCATGATCCATTGACTTCACAGGTACATGGTATTTATGTATGAGTAAAAGATAAGTATCATTCGTTCCTTTAAAATTGGAATGTCACTTTTATAAAGAGTGCATTTCCCATTGATAAATATATGATTTATCCATCTTCATCATGCATTCTAGTGAATATCATATTGTGGAGAATATTAAGAATAATCCTCAAATCATTCCATGGTAACCTACAACCAATATAAGTCTCTAGAAAAATATTTTTAATACTTGTGATTTTTAAATCACTATAATTTCACATGTTCATGTTTATGAACATCCCTAATGATTAATATGATAAGAAATTCTTTCTAGTTGTTACATGGTAGGACACACCTGAATCAATCACTCATGTCAATTCACTTTCTGAATGATTAGACTAATTATCTTCTTGAATAATAATAATAAATTAATTAAAAACTACATCATTATTTTCAGTTTACCTAACAAATACCTCTGATATTCCTTTATCTTCGGACACCCCTAGATGATTTATTTATTATTGACATTGTGGTGTGAATGTTTTTAATATATCGATGGATATGTTGATTACTTCCTCTTTTTTAGTATTAGGACACATGGTTCTATTCCTCTAATTCTTCCCTACCATTTTGGATTACATTGTATTTCAATGAAAACTTCCTATTATAATGATTTACATCACTCATTCTTCCATAGATACTCTTTATTAAACGTTGAATCTTCCACCATTTCTATTGTTATATTTGTATCTAGGGATGAATAAATAACTTTCATAACATGTTTTCCCCATGAATTTAGTAAAACAACTCAACATCAATAATGCCTATAACTCATTATAAAATATAATTTTCATTGAATACATCTTATCAACAATACTATGGGGATTTGTCATGTTATCTATTGCATTTTTCTGATATTTTACATTATTATCACATGTTGGTGTATTTGGTTTTCTTTATTCTGTGTTGTTTTTTCTTTAAATTGGTTCTTAGTCTTTACACTATAGAATATAAGAATTATGATCATTGAAAAAATTACCCATGGCACTCTTATTATTCCACTACAAGATTTGGGTTGTGCACTTCATATTGAGGATTACCCACTATGCGTCAAATGGAGGGGTACTAGTAGACTTCATGTCACTATATTGACCACCAATTATTACTTTCTATGATCTCTATATGATAGGAATAATAGTAACTACTATTGGATTAACTATAATTTTTTTTCAAATGAACGTCCATATTGGGTTTCCGGATGGAATAATTACAAATGGTTAGTTTAATCATGTAACCTATTTTATCATCCAATTATATAGTAAGAATACCCAAAAAACTAACAATATAGATGAGTCCTAAATTGTTGATAGAGCTATAATTCCATCAACAATCACAAAATAAGTTCTGTAATTTTTTATGTATAACAAAAAAGAATTAAAATATATATATTTCTAGATGAGATGGTGTTGTAGTGGCTCATTATAAGATTCAATGGAATCCTATTAGAATGTTTCTACAAATGCGAACATTGTCTTATTCTCCGTTAAATGGGATCTGTATCACCTACACATTGAATGAAACATTGACCAAATCTACAAGATTAGTTTTCTATTATTTCTTATGTTTTTTTAACTATTGTAAAATTCTTCATGATATATACACAAAACTAAATAATAAAAGTTTATTTCATCAACATCTATATTTTTGATCAACAGAAAACACTTCTATACCATCATCTTTTGTACCTCAATGCCTCTAATACCATTTTATTGCGGGAGATGATGTTTAAAAATGTTCATATATCCAAAATAGAAATAGTGTTCATTTTAATTCTCCATCTCTGGATGAACCGTTGGATGATCACTCTAATTCCAATTCAGAGGATTAACGCTAATTTATACAGAAGATATTAAACAATCATAAGGGTTGGATCAAGTGGTTCATCTACACTTGAGTGTTATCCTATTTCAAATTATTTATACACCATGTGGGATTCCCATGAAAGTAACCTACTTCTCATGGAATAAAAAATACTCACACTAATCTCTCGCATAATTGAGAGTTCCCCCAAAGAGGCATAATGATTATAGAAAGCTCAATTGGTACTTTAAATTTAATATTTAGGATCAGAATAAGATGTCAATATGGACATAGAAATATAGTGTATTTGGTTTATAGTGGAATATGATGTAGTACAATGGGGTTTTAGACGTATTAAAAGTTACAACAAAGGTTATAGAGGTGTGGAAAACAACCTCACATAGGGTGGCCTCGATTTTTCATTAGGTAATCTAACATGCACTTGATAATTTATTTATTTATGTAATAAAGTTATCTCTGGAACACATGTATTCAAGTATAAATAACATAGATGAATATCATGATCAATATCATTAAATCATGATCACATTCATGAAGGGAGAAAATAAATATATAGACACTTCGATAGAGAGGTTAGTGATTTTTTACCTTATTCAAACAAGAGGTAGAAAGTGATTATTATATTTTCCCATGATAGGCATCCAATTAATAGAATGGGATGATTATAATAATTTAAATAGTCACATCAATTTTCCATTGGGTGGTACCAACCCCTTCATCTAATTTACCAATAATCGCCACACACTGAATCTACAATGTTATGGGTGGTGATAATTCTTCCATCAATTTTCAACATATATTTCAAAAATCATTAAAAAATGTGTAAATTAATTACACCATGGTAAACATATGTAACCATATAGTTTAAAATATGGATATAGACAGATTATGACTATTAGAATTCTATAAAATTATGTTCTTCATTCTTGGAAATTATGATAGTGAATCTTGAATAGATTTAATATAATTTAAATATATTATTTCAAATTCGGTTTTCCATAGAAATCACTCTAGGAAGAATGAACCTCACCAAAAAACTGAATCTAGTAGGATAGACTTCACCAAGAGATATGTAGAATATTGATCATAAAGTGTACAAAGATATATGATTTTACATTACTTTGAGTTAAAAAACATTACTGGTCTATCCAGGTTGAAGCCATAGTGGTGTGGTTTGTTTAACCACATGTTACTGGAGAATAGAAATTTTTTATCATCTTATAGAATATTTTTATTAATTTTATAGAATTCCATTTGTGTATTAATGTTCATGACCAGGTTTGTGATTCTTGGGAACTAAAGAGATCGATTAGACTAATTATCATCTAATAAAGAAATGTTACTAACACGAATAATTCAAGTTGAATTATCAACTGATAATTTTTATTATAAAAAACAGAATGATTTAGATATGTAATATCAAGGAATGCACTCTATGAATATTATTTTTAATTCTATGATATTTTTCTTGAACATACATCTATCAAAAAAAGTATTCACAAGCCATTTCCAAGCTCGTTTCACCTCCATGAATTTTACAAAATCATTTATATTCCTTATGTTTATAACACTGCTATTGAAATGTATTTCCATCCATGTCCATCTCTCCCACTGAAATTTCCCTTCATGATGGGACTGTAAAAGAAATCCATTTATGTGAATTTTAATTATACTTAAAACTAATTGGGATATTTTTATTAAACAATGAACATATGCAGGGGTGTATGAGAGAACACTAAAAATGAAAGTGATCCTACCACAGAAGAAATAAAAAGGACTCTTTGAGTTATTGATATACCTTATAATCCTTTTAACTAGTTATAAGGACATATCCTTAAACATTTACATAATATTAAATTAAAAGAATAATTCACATTGAGGATCTTTTCAGGTTTAGCATTTTAGATATTCAGGTCATAACATTTACATAACAACAATAATATTACATATAGAAACATCTACTCAGTTTCCATTTTATCACAGAATAAAAACTCATGAAAAAAAGTGTGATTTATAGTTCCATGTTTTAGATAACATGGAATTTCCTTGATCCCATCCTTGACCCTATTCCACATTATGCCTATGAAAAAACATTTCAAAAACATGGTATGAGCATAAAAAGATCATTAAGGGCTACACAAAGAAATAAAACTGATAGTTTTTTAAAACAATATGTAAACAATCAATAATTTATCATATGTAATACATTTCCCATTTATGAAGTATTAAATACTATTAACAAAATAAATGATCATTTCCTACCCTTTTGTAACTAAAAGATTACCATAAAACCCATATACAGAACACATAACATATAAAGGAAACTTGGTACATAGACATTCTTAAGTGGAATAACCATATGACCGACGTCCACACATAACACTAAATGGAATATCCATACGGATGACTTCCATACCCAATGCATTGGAGGTTATAATTTAACCTCCCGTCCTAGTTTATCCAGACACCACCGCCATTTGGTTTATCACATAACCACCCGTCAAATTTCCAAGTACCATTATAAAATCATAACACATAACATATTGAAAATATAAACATTTCACTAATAACATTTAATTTACAATCACAAGAAATAATTATACGATATTGAAATAATCAATCTATTTCAAAACCCATTTTCAATACCAAAACACCCAAATATAGAATAAGGGATTTCCGTTTCCTTTTAGAAAAAATTAAGGCTTATAGAAGAATCCAAATAACGATTATGGAAGAGGAAATGTCATTGTCACCGAAAACGATAAAAAAATTCCATTTTTCTTTTAGTAAAACACATTATAGAAAAAATAATCCATTTTAATCAAAGTAAAATTCAATGGTTTTATAATACACTGTGTAAAAGAAGAAGGTATATATTATCGAAACATGCCTCAGTGAAAGGAGATTGAGACGAAGTCCCTTACAATGATCATTCTGTAAATAAATTAGACTGATTATTTGTATTCACTATAGGTACACATAAGTGATGTAAAAATACAATAATTTATGTAAAAAGTTATTTCATACATAATCATAGCACGAAATAATTTAAATGTGGAAGATTAACCAATAGAAAAGAAATTGGGTTAAGAAGTTCCCTTACCTCGTGTCCGACTTGACTCATTCATTCTTTAATCTACTAAATAAAAAAATAATTTTAATTTTTACTTGCTTAAGAACCTTTTTAATGTTTTTTATTCCTTTTATATCACTTATTATCTTATTATAAACATTATGTAATCATTTAAGTTAATAATGGTTATTTTGTTGATATTTGGTGCTTGAGTCACAAATGAACATCATATAATTACAAGTTGATCGTGTGGTCAATACACCATTATCTTCAGAATTATATTCATGATTTAGATATCATATAAATCATATACATCCATTATATAAATGTACTTTTAACTATACATAACATTTTGTAGATAATAAATGAAATTCACGGTTAATGGAGATGATAAGGCATACGTACGCTTGAACGCTACTTTCATTTATATTTAATACTTTAATGAAATTAATACATAATGATACATAGGTATATTATAATTCTAGAATAATATCATATATAATATCATTAACACTATTCTTTATATGTCCCACATTTGACATTAACGAGTCATATCACTTTGAGGGGGTCGTAGTCCGCACATCCTCAAGTGAAATTTTCATGTTTAACCATAATAGAAACCATAATGGTATGATATAAAAGAAAAATAAAAAAGCATAAATAAAAAATAAACATAATATATATCACATTTAAATGTAGTGTCATCTTAATGGCCACAATGAGAGGTGGTAGGAGATAATCGAACAATCATCGTTTCGTGAGGCATTAGTTCCCCATCCCCAGAAATAGTATGGTCTTCACCCATTAGATGGAGGTGTGTGTGAGTGTAGTTCAAATACTTCTAATTAAAACATCTTAGTATATTTAGGATATTTGATTTGTTATAAAATAATTGAATAAAAATAGTTTAGGGGTTGGATAACTAAAATTAAAGAATAGTAGTTAAGAGGATTCGTTACCGTTAATTTGGGTAACTCCCTTCATTTTGATCCAAAAGGACTTCTTGATGTGCTTTATTACTAAGGTAAGGCTTCTAGGAGGAAGAGAGGGATATTTAGAGCTCAATTGGTCAAGTGTTGGACGAGCTAATGGGCTTGAGATGTGCGGGGAATGAGTAAGAAGAGATTGATTTTTATAAGGGGGAGGATGGGCACTTTAAGAATGTGAGAAAATATTATTTTATTATATAATGATATTAGATTTATAAAGGAACCAAACTAATTAATATAGATTAAAAGATGACTCAAGGTCGAAATAAAACCATCCAATAATAATTTTACATGTTTTTGGATATGGTTTTAATATTTATAATCATATTTATTTAAATATTTTATTAATGAGGTAAATAATACATCAATATTTAGTCATAAATAATTTAATTTATTTGATGTCAAAAAATTATCAAAAAACTACCATGATTTAGTAAATATTTTTAACTTTCCAAATAATAGTAATAATCGAAATGATATCTTATATAACCCAATACAAAAATTTATTTACTAAATGATATTTGATTGTGTCATTTTTATCATTACTTTAAGTTAATTAATATAAAGTGTCATTGTCACTCCCAAGTGGTTCCATGGGGTCCCAAAATCGACCCAATGATGCCCATTTTTGTAAATTACTCAACCAATAAGGTTAGGACAAGTTTTAAGGAAATTTTGTATTATTATAATATTTGTTTTACCATGAATTACCCTATTTATCTTTAACCGCGGTAGATAAAAGTCAAAAGTTACTATTTAGAAAAATTATTTTCATCTTATTGAACTAAATTTCACTTATTAATAACAACCATGTATGTCTATTTTTAAAACTATAATCCACAAAAATGGTAAAATTTCATTTAAAATAAAATTTCTATTTTTAACTATTACTTAGTGGTTTCCCTATTCATCAAAAATTGATGTTTTTCTGAAAACTACCAAAAATTCAGCATATGATATATTTGAAATTATGAATTAAAAAATGAATTCTATTTTACAAAATTTAAAACATAGAAGTTTCATTAATAAATTTAAAATTAATTCCCATTGTCAAAAAGATAGCGTGTTTTTAAGAAATAATAACTATCAAAAGATCGACACTTATTTATGTCCAATTTAAAAGAGAAATTAATTATAATGATCAACATTAGATTAATTGGTAAAAATATAATATAATTACATTTTAAATAAAATTAAAAAGATAATATAACTATATAAATAAATTATATTAAAAGGATCTTTTGAATAAAAATACATTATGTTTCACTATTCATAAAAAATGAACTATACCAGAAAAATACAAAAACATTACCCAAAGTAAATTTTGATATCCTGAATCTAAAGAAAATATTTATTTGGTAAAATATAATTTATAAAATTGACCAAAACTTGATTTTATTAATATTCTCCATTAAAGGGCGGTAAATCGACCTTTTAAAGTAAATTATTCTTAAAATTATATTCATTCAAATTTTAAGCTTCTAAATTTTATTTAACAAACATGTAAAATCATATTGTGGTTAGTTTTATTCATTCCCTCCAATAAAATTTCTAGTATTTAAATACCATTTAAAATAATAATATTATATTTTTAGTGTAAACCATATGATTTCAAAGAAACCCATTGTTGCGTATCAGGTATTCCATCGAACATTGAAAACCCTTTAAAGTAAAATTACAATTTAATTCACAATGTATTAATAAAAAATAGAGTGTATTATTTTATTATTTACACTAGATGTTACATCCTTCCCCTTTTTTGGAAATTGTGTCCTCATAATTTCATTCACTTATCAAATAAATGGGGGTATTTATCCCTCATAGCATTTTTTGATTTCCACATTGCCTCTTTAACCATATGGGTTTTCCACAAAAACCTTTACCTGGTGAATTACCTTATTCTGCAACACTTGCTCTCTATTTTCAAGAATCTAGACTGGTTGTTCCTCAGAAGAGATATTCTCTTCAAACTGAACTACCTCTGGACTCAAAAAATGAGATGGATCTGGCATATAATTTCTCAACATTGAAACATGAAAAACATTGTGTACCTTGGATAAACATGCAAACAAAGACACTCTGTATGAAATTGATCCAATTTTCTCCATGATTTCATAAGGTCCAATGAACCTCAGACTCAAATTTACATTCTTACCAAAACACATCACACTTTTCCATTGAGAATCGTTGTAAAAGACATGATCACCTACCTCAAAAGATAGATCCTTGCTCTAGTTATATGCATAACTTTTCTACATGCTCTTAGTTGTTATCATGTTTTTCTGAATCAACTGAACTTTTTCTACCGTCCCTTCCACCAATTTTGTTCCCATCAGCTTCCTTTCACCTACATCATCCCAAAATTCTTGATTTCGACAATGCTTTCCATATAATGCATCAAATAGAGCCAAATATATACTGGAATAAAAAAATAATTATATGAATATTCAACAAAATAAAGAAGTTGGTCCCATCTTCCCTGGTAATCCAGTGAACAAGAAAATAATATATCCTCCAACATGTGAATTGTTCATTTTGACTGCCCATCCCATTGAGGATGAAAAGCTGTACAAAAATTTAATTCAGTACCCAACAACTTTTGAAAGCCTTTCCAAAAGTTAGAAGTAAACCTCAGATCATGATTAGATAAAATGGAGAGGGGAACTCCATGCAACCTGATAATTTAATTAACATACAACTAAGAAAATTGATCTAGATAAAAATTATATCGAATATAAAGAAAATGAGAAAATATAGTCAATCGATCAAAAATAACCAAGATTGCATTATTACCTCAATATTTCTTCGGTAATCCCACAAAAATGTCCTTGGATTTTTTTCCCATTTCCACTCTGGAAATAGTAAAGACAGAAGAATCCACTTTAGTAACTGATGCTCTGGTTTAACGTAATAACATGTCAATTAGTTCACATTAAAATCACCAATACCTCTTTTCATTCCATCCCACTAGCAATACTCTCGAATATCTTGATACATCATTGTACTTCCAGGATGAATTGAAAATAGAGAACTATGAGCTTCACATAACAAATCATTCTTCAACTGTGATTCACAAGTCATACATAATCTCTTCCCAAACCTCAAAACAAAGTCATTATCAATGTTAAAATCAGGAAACATAGGCTACTGAACCAATTCTACATTTTTCTACAACTCATTTTCTTCTTTCTGCGCTTTTGCTTTTCTGTTCGATAGAGATGATTTCACTGACACATGAAATAAAATAGAATAATTACCTGCACCAAGAACTTCTACGCCAAAGTTCTTCAAATAAAAAACCAAGGATCTCATTCCAAACATATCATGGTTAATGAAGCATTACATTTTCATCTCAAATCATCATCCACTTTATTTGCTTTTCTCAAATGGTAATGAATCGTGTAATCAAAATCCATGATTAATTCCAACCATCTCCTCTGTCTCATGTTCAATTCTTTTAAAACTTTTTTTGTTAGTATATATATCACATTTTACTCCATACAAATGATGCCTCCAAATTTTTAAAGAAAATACAATAGTAGATAATTTCAAATCATGTGTAGGGTAATTTAACTCATGAGGTTTCAACTAACGTGATGCATAATCAATTACCTGATCATTATATCTATGGACACAACCAAGTCATTTCAACGAAGCATCACTGTAAATAACAAACTCACCATTTCTAGAAGGTAGTGACAAAACTAGATCATTCAACAATCTTCTATTAAATTCCGAAAAACATTCATCACATTCTTTTGACCAAATTAACTTGACACCTTTTCGAGTTAACTTAGTCAGTGGGATAGATAATCGTGCAAAATTCTCAACAAACCTCATGTAATAACCTGCCAAACCAAGAAAACTATGGATCTCAGTTATATTTGTGGGTCTTGGCCATTAACCGACAACATTTTTTTCAGGATCAATAGATATGCCATTTTTCAAAACAATGTGACTAAGGAAATAAATTTTCTGTAACTAAAAATCACACTTGCATAATTTTCAAAAGAGTTTATTTTGTTTTAAGGTTTTCAATACAACCCTTAAATTACTTTCATGCTCCGCCTTAATTTTATAATAAATTGAGATATCATCAATAAACACAACTACCATTTATCACCTAAGTCAAATGATCCATCACGGAAAGAAACAGTTCAAACCTGATTCTAACTTTCTTAGGATGCTGATTTGGAAGGTCATTTCCCTCTATATGCCTTCCAGAAAAGCTGTTCTATTTCCTCTATGAAAAACCATTATTAACATAGAAATATCTTAATCCAAGAAATATGGTAATCTGTAAATGCTATATCACATCAATATTACCATAATATAATTTATTTACATTAATTTAACAAAATCCTTACTTCTAAAGTTATCTAAATTGTCCTCTGATTACAAATATAAGGACCCGACCTTAAACATTTACATAATCTTTATTTAAAAGAATAATTCACATTTAGGATCTTTTCATGTTTAGAGTTTTAGAGATTTAGGTCATAAAATATATATAACAACATGAATATTACATGTAGACACATCTATTCAGTTTCCATTTTTTCACAAAATAAAACTCTTGGAAAAACACGAGCAAAGTCTTGTTCCCTGTTTTAGACAGCATGATATTTCCTTGATCCCATCCTTGACACTATTCCACATTATGTCCTGTCAAAAATATTTCAAAAACTTGGGATGATCATAAAAAGAATAGTAAAAGAAACACAAATAATGAAAAAAAATTATTTTTTCAAAACAGTGAGTAAACCATGAATACTTTATCATGAGTAATACATTTCACCTTTATGAAGTAGTAAATTCTCTTCACTGAATAAAAGATCATTTTTTACACTTTTGTAACCAAAATATTATTGTAAAACCCATATAAAGAACACATAACATATAATGGTAACTTGGGACACAAACATTCTTATGTGGAATAACTCTATGATCGACATCCACACATATCACTAAATGGAAGAGCCATACGGCCAACATCCATACCCAATGCATAGGGGGTTATAATGTAGCCACCTATCCTGGTTTATCACATCACAACCGGTCATTTGATTTATCACGTAACCACCCGTCAAATTTTCAAGTACAATTATAAAATCATAACACATAAAATATTGAAAATATAAACATTTCACTAATAAGATTTAATTCGCAAACAAAAGAAATAATTTCAAGATATTGAAATAATTAATCCATTTCAAAAACCATTTTCAATACCAAAACAACCAAAAATAGATTAAGGTATTTCCTTTTCAATTTAGAAAACATTAAGGCGTATATAGGAATCCAAATAACGATTATGGTAGAGGAGAGGAAATTGTCTCCACAAACATTAAAAACATTCCCTTTGTTATTTATTAAAAAGCTTCGTAGAAAAAAGATTCCATTTGAATAAATATAAAAGTAAATGGGTTTTATTATACACTATGTAAAAAAAGAAGGTATACATTATCTAAATATGCCTCAATGAAAGGAGAATGAGATGAAGTCCCTTACAAAGATCATTTTGTAAATAAAATAAACCGGTTATGTGTATTAACTATAGGTACACATAAGTAATGTAAACATAAATGATAGTACATCAAAAGTTAATTCTTACATAATTATTGAATGACATAATTTAAAAGTAGGAGATTAACCAAATGAGAGGAAAATTAGGACACGAAGTTCCCTTATCTCGTGTCCGACTTGACCCATTCGTTCTTTAATCTTATAAATAAAAAAATAAACTTAATTTACACTTGATTTAGAACCTTTTTAATGTTTATTATTTCTTTTACATCACTTATTACCACGTTATAAACATTATGTAATCATTTAAGTTAATAATGGTTGTTTTGTCGATATTTGGTACTTGAGTCACAAATGAACACCATATAATTACAAGTTGACCATGTGGTCAATAGTCCATTATCTCCAGAACTATATTCACGATTTAGATATCATATATATCATATATATCTAGTATATATACGTATTTATAATAGTACATAACATTTTGGAGATAATAAATGAAATGCAGTTTTCAGGGTGACGGTGATCCGTACGTACACATGAACACTGCTCTTATTTCTATTTTGTACATTAATGTAATTAAAACATAATGATACATAGATATATTATAATTACAATATAATATCATATATAATATCATTAACACTATCTTTTATACTTCCCACATATGGCATTAACGAGTCATATCACTTTGAGGAGGCGGTAGTCTGCACTTCCTCAAATGAAATTATCATGTTTTCCCATAATGGAAACCATAAAGGTATGAGATAAAAGAAAAATAAATAATAATTAAGAAAACATAAACATTATATATATAATATATAAATATAGTGTCATCTTAATGGACACCATGAGGGGCGATAGGAGATAATTGAACAATCATCTTTTTGTGAGGCGTTAGTTCTCTATCCACAGAAACATTATGTTCTTCACCCATTAGATGGAGTTGAGTGTAAGTGTAGTTCAAATAAATATCCTAAATTTTTTTTATTATCTTTAGGATCATGGTGTTGTTATAAATTGAAGGAATGAAAATAGTTTACGGGTTGGAAAATTAAAATAAAATAAATGAAGTTAAGAGGAATCATGACCTTTAATTTGGGCAACTCCCTTTGGTTTGAAACAAAAGTACTTCTTGAAGGGACTTATGCCAAAGGTAAGGATTCTAGGAGGAGGATATGGATCATGAGAGCTTATTTTGTAATCATTTTGAGAATCCAAGGGGATTTATAGGTGATATGAATGAGTAAGAAATGAGGGCTTTTTATTAGGGGGAGGAGGGGCTCTTTATGAAAGTGTAAAAATATTATTTTATTATATAATGGTATTCTATTTATAAAGGTCCAAAACAAATTAATTTCGAAGATAAGATGGATCACGGTTGAAATAAAATCATCCAATAATAATTGAATAGGATTTGGATATTTTTTTAATATTTATAATTATATTTATTTATATCTTTTATTATTTAGGTAAATACAGCATCATTATTAGGTCATAAAAAAATTATTTATTTGATGTCTAGAAAATATAAAAAAATCCATGATTTGGGGAATATTTTTAGATTTGAAATTAATATTTATAGTCTAAAAAATAGCTTATATAACTCTATGAAAAAATTTATTTAATAAAAGATATTTGTGTGTGTTATATTTATAAATACTATGTTAATTAATCTAAAGTGTCATTATCACTCCCAAGTGGCTCCATGGGGTCCCAAAATCGACCAAAAAATGTCCATGGTCGTAAATGACTCAAAAAATAAGGTTAGGACATGAGTTAAAGTGTTTTTGTATTATTATAATATTTTTTTACCCTGAATTTCCCTATTTACCTTTAACCGGGATAAATAAAAGTCAAAAGTTACTATTTACAAAGAAAATATTTTCATCTTATTGATCCAAATTTTACTTATTAATAATAACCATGAATGTGGAATTTTCAAAATATAATCCACAGATTCAGTAAATTTTATTTAAATGAAATTATCAGTTTTTAACTACTACTAAGTGGTTTTACTATTCATCAAAAATTGAAGTTTTTCATAAAAATACAAAAAATTTAGCCTAGGCTATATTTTATATTCCAAATTCAAAAATGATGTCTATTTTACCTAATTAAAAACATATAATTTTCACTAATTAATTTAAAATTAATTCTTGCTGTCAAAACAAATAGTTTGTTATTATGAAACAATAACTATCAAAAGATCGACACCTGTTTATGTCCAATTTTAATGTGAAATTAATTCCAATGACTAAAATTGGATTAAATGGTAAAAAAATAATCTAATTACACTTTAAAACCAATTAAAAAGTTAATATAATCGTATAAATAAATTATATTAAAATTCACTTTTGAATATAAATACAGCATTGTTCACTATTCATAAAAAATGAACTTTACCTGAAAAATTCCAAACTTTTTCTCAAAGTAAATTTTGATATCCCGAATCTAAAGATGAATTTTATTTTTTCAAATAGATCATATAGAAGTGACCAAAACTAGATTTTATGAGGGTTCTCCATTAAAAGGTGGTAAATCAACTTTTTGAAGTAAATTATGCTAAAAATTAGAATCATTCACCATTTAAGACTCTAAATTTTATTTAAAAAACATATATAATAATAATGTAGTTAGTTTTGATCACTCCCACCAATAAAACATCTAGGAGATCACAACCATTTAAAATAATAATATTATATTATTATTTTGCAACTTAAGATTTCCAAGGAACTCGTTGTTGCGTATCGGGTACGCCATCGATCCTAGAATCCCCAATATAATAAAATTAAAATTTAATTCACCTAATTTTAATATAAAAGAGAATTCATTATTTCATTATTTAGCTGGTATGTTACACTAGTCTACATAAATGGTGAATACATATTATTCATGCATCCAATCAAGATCCAAAATAAATCATAGGAAATTAACAAATAAAATGTGAAAATCAATATTGGGAGAAGGGAGCATCAAATCTAGAAAATTAACAATTATAAAATTCTAAAAATACTAATATCTTTAATCTAATTCATGTTATTTGAATGGGATCATGCTATCAGGAATATTATTTTATAGAGACTTATATGCAATCATTTTGATGAAGGTTATTTCCAAAAACACTCTTTCAATATAAATATTTTGATGATTTCATTATATCTAAAATTTACTTCATAAAAATATATATTGAATAATAAATTATCATGAAAACTTAATTCATTCATTGGATTTCAAATAATTTTTTTCCATGACATCACCTCCTATTTAATTATTTTATATAAATTTTATTTTAATATGATTTTTATTTATATATATTTAGTCAATATAATAAAATAAAATTAGTTAACTATATTTATTTTAAGATATAATTTGATTAAAATATTCCTAAAATATTATATAAAATCTTAACGAAATCCCATTTTTTAAGTTAACATCATTTAAATTTTTCAAGAGTTATGATGTTGGATCAACAGAACACTTTTCAGCAATAAATGAATGATATATTATATTCATTTAATCATTAATGATATTAAATGACTAATAAGAACATATTTTTAATATTTAATTATCATATGATAATGTTATATATTGAAATTTATAAATTCATAATAATTATAATTAATTAAATTTTCCTAAATCATTTTTATACTTATTAATTATACGTCTTTTAGTTAAAACTATAATTAATAGTAGGTAAAATGTTCTAAATTCATTCAATTATTAATTTAATTAAAATAAAAATATTATATTTTTAAAATTAATAATAATGAATATTAAGAACATAAATAATTATATTGTTAATTTGATATTTTGAAATTTATATATATGGTTAACAATCTAATTAATATCATGAAAATATTTTATTGAATATTTAATATTAGTTGAATATTATTATTCTTATTATTAATAATAATTATAATATTATTATATCTGTTAATAATAAGAAGAATAATTATATCATTATTTATAACGTTATTAATTATTCATTCCTTGATAATTGTAAGATAATTTGTAATCGGGTGTGTTTATAATTGGTAAACTCCAATAATCCTTGAACGAGGGACAAGGGGAAAACCCCATGAATGTAGAAATTTCTATGTTACCATTTTAGTGTTTATAGTTTTATTATAGAAAGTATTATAATGCTATGATAGTAGTAGATCAATTCCCCCAAAATGGACTTTTGGTCCACATGAAGAGGGAAACGAGCCTTCAAGAAAACATGGAATTCGGGGAACGAAGCCTTAGAAAAACCTTTTTTGGACAAACATTGATATATGGGGACCTAAAAGTAATTTTACAGAAAAGGAATGCAATGCAGCATCACGTGAGCACCATTGGGTGGGTGGCCTCAAAAGCTGAACAGGGAACATTGACACATAAAAACCAACCACCATTACCCAAGAATTTATAATGTCAGATGGATGTGTTCCCTATAATTGACTATTAAAGAGAATGATCAATCAATTTATATTTCTCGATATGTTATCATTGTGGAAGTGTGACACACAAGGCATTAATGGGTGGGAAGCACAAATGAGACATGGGTATTCAATGGCATATCATTTGATCATCTAACAATACAATTTCTAGGGATGGCTTGTTTTCCTAACATGGTGATGTTAAACTTGTTTTGGGGATACCATAAAATAAATTTTACTTTTATTTAATACAATGTAAAGTGGGACATAGGTTTTATCTAAATAATATTTTCTAATACATATGTTGAAATATTTCTCAATGGGTTCATATTTTCTAAAACAACGGATCAAATATATTTATTTTAATATAATTTTAATGAATTGTGTTCTAGAATTATATTATTCCATCACTATACAATTGAATCATTCTTTAAATTGTTTCTAAATAATATTCTAATAAAATGATATCTCCTTGATTACTCTTATATGGTAGTTCTATTTTTGATAAGAAAAATAAAATTGTCACTATAACCCTTATCATTTCTTATCCTAGTAATCCAAAATATATGATCACAACAATATTATCCCATTGCCTTTAAACATAAGCGGTGATTTTAGTCACAATCATAAGAATGAGTGTATATGCATTTACAAGTGAAATATTTATGGAATACCTACATGATTAAATCATTAGAATTTATGTAGAGATTTTTAAGAAAATTAACCATGATATGATAAGAATTAGTCAACATGGGAGTTGGCGATTTATCCTTTGCATGGACATAAATGACTTAGTATGATATTACGAGAGTAATACTAAACAATTTCAAAATACATTTTAATTAAAAGAATTGATAGTAATTTTTTTGAGTGATTTCAAAAAATAGCATATAAGCGAGTGAGATAGATAATTTCATATTCAATCGTTATTTATTCGATGAATAATGGTAAGAGAACCAAGGAATGATTCAAAATTCACCATGTGAGCAAAAAAAAATATAATCAATTTCTTCTTCAATCTTCCTATATTGTAGTTTTGGGTAGTGACTTACTCATTAGTATAAGATTAACATGTTTCAAGTAAAATTTAGGGTATCATTATGATTACATCCATCTGGTTATTTATCCTCTCCTAATTGTATATGATTTCCCCACATGCATATCATTATTACATAGTGTTTCAAATTCTAGAAACATAATTTATTTATATATCTTAATGTATCTTCATATCTGTTTTAAGATCCATTCTGTAGGATAATTTATTATTGTACTCCATACGCAATATGAAGTCGTGGTGTCACATTTTTGAAGCTGGGTTATTATTCTATTCTTTCATATCCTATCATACCTACTCTAACTCAATATATACTAAAACATACACTACCTTCCACCGCAACCCTTAAGAATTCTAGAATTCACTAACCATTAAAAAATAACCCCTCACCATCCCTTATGAATCTAATCATCCAACCTTGCCTTTAACAATGAGATGATGGACATCCTTGTTGTTCAGAATGATATTTGAATGCAGCTCGATCATCGCTTCATATGTGTCGTGTGTGGGTTGGATGGATGCCATGATAGAGCTCTGATGGGTTCAATTTTACTCTTCATATTCAATGAATTAACTAACTTGGCATTTCCAGGAAAACATACTCTATCAAAATTCACTAGAATGGTCATGAGGTCAATATATGAAATTCAGCATCACTAGATGACTTCATCATGTTACAAAATCTTTTAAATTGGTATTAGTTATTTAAACCAGTTATACGAACTGTGGCCTATGAATTATCTCAAGGTTTGTATTCCTCAACCTCAGTTCTAGTGTAACATGGTATCACTGATTAGAATGAATATTCATCAGTGATTCTTCGATAGAGGAACTCAAAGTCATCGGTTTCCAGCTTTAATAAGTTTATGGATTAAAATGGAATATTGAGTTTGAATGACTTTATTTGCAGTTTTTTGAATTTTAGTGGATTCATGTAGTCACTTGGTTCCAATTTTATGTGTCATGTGGTTTGTGATTGTTCAGGGTGGGTTTACATAGGTTATTTATGGTCGTATCTGATAATAAGGATATGGGTTTGTGAATAAACTCACACAATGTATGTCATGATATTAGATATTAAATGGAGGAACAAAATTACACATTTTACTCCATCTTATATAGACTATATGGTCTTCTCTTTGGGTGTATCTCTGAGGTACTATTCTATCCAAATTCTCATGTTACATGATATTAACATTGGAATTCCAATGACTATATGTTATCATTATTACCCCACAAATATATTTTAATTTTCCACTCTATTTTACAAGTCATAAAAAAATATCAACACGATATGTGTTCATTTTCACATAGAATTAATTCAAATTCTATAACTGGGAATCAATGTAATCATCAGATATAGTGTGGTATGTAAATAATAATTTACACAATAATGTTTAATGTTCCAAACTATTTTTTGAAAAATTATTTAGTAACACTAATTTTTTTTTAAAAAAAATACCTAGTGAAATAATGTACAAATTACTAAAAAATGAGATGTTATTTTTTTTAAACATCATAAACTATGTTTTCCTTCCCCTAACACATGGTTTAGAAATTCAAATAATTTAATTACATCGTACATTTATTCAAAAAAATAATCCAAAATAATGCATGTAGCTAAAACAATTTGAGTGAAAGGGAAAACTGGAATGGTCTCTATTTGACAACATTCGAAAAGATTCCTAAATATTCCATAGGTTTTTTGAAATATCCTCATGTTACATGATCAATTATTTAAGATTCACATTGAATGATTATTTTGAACCTTTTACTTGAAAATAAACTGCAGAAATTTGGAATTTTTTAGTAATTTTTTTTGACCTGTCTAAATTAAATGATGAATACAATGTAATGCCTTTATCCTTAAGGAAAATAGTAACACATTGTCTTAAAAATTGAATTATATTTTATACATCAATTTATCGTGACTATATTTAGCTTTCTCTTTAAATAAAATCGACATATCCTAAGATACCTTATCAGCTCCTCAATCTACATCATCTCAATCTTAATCTTCTCTTCGGCCATGCCAATCTCTAGGTTCTCCTTTTTGAAAACAGAGTAGGCTCTGGATTGTATCTCAACAAGAAATTGAAAATTGTTTATAATGAAAAACATTATAGGCATATATATGTAATGAATCATTCTTGGAATTTTTTTCTTTTAGAACATCATATTATTTCAAAATATACACTCTATAGTTTTGTTTTTCTATTTTCTCCAAATTTTATTTATCATTTATATTAAATTCCCGGCCAGTACATTTTACTATATGTTTTGGGGATTAGATATTTCTTGGTGAACCTATTATTTCATCATGTGGGATTCCATATTATTTTTATAAAAGTGGGTTCCTTGGTTGTTGATTTTTGTTAAATGAATTCAAGAGAAAAAAATTCATTTTAGAAACCAAAGCAATTTTTTTGAATCTCCGGTTTGAGACTAACTCACTTTAGTCCATTTTTAAAAATGCACACCACTAATGATTTTTTGGCAAATCAATGTGAAACTGGAAATAAAATCATAATGCATATTTTTAATATATTGAATATAATATGAAATTTTTTTTTTGGTATCTCATGTATTTATGAAAATAATCAATTAAAATGAAAATTAAGATATTTTTTAAAAAAATAAATTGAGTCATTAAAAATAAATGTCCAGAAAAATCCATCATATAAATATTACAGCAGTTCATTAATGTCTAAAATGAAATCCATAAGTAAGTGTATTGAAAAAATAAATGCCCTTTTTCATTTCCTCATCATCGATTAACATTCTATGGACCTGGTCATTGAAAATTTCCCATATCTATCGATCTAACTAGAATTAATATTTCGCTTTAGATTTCAATATTTTATTTTTATATTTAGAAAAAAAGGATTATACTTTTGATATGATATGAAAAATCACTATGTCATCATACAATAGTACTTGTATGAGGTTTTATTGTTTCTCACTTATTATAGGGATGGGTTTTAGGTCATATTTGAATGGTAGTTGGCTCATGTGCTCTGCCACTATATTCTCATAACCCATATTTTCCATGATCACCATATAAAACTCTTTCAGAATAGACACCATTGTCAATATTTTGTGGTTTTTAAAAAATATTTATCAAATATAAAAATATTGAATTATCAAAATATGTAGTTAATTTAATCCCTAAAAAATTTTATTTTATAAAATCTATGATAATTGAAAAATACAAATTCTCTATTTTTTTATTTAAATATAGGAAGTACATATGGTCTACTAATTTTAATATATCACTTGTGGAATTATATAGTTGTTTAAGAAATCACATCCCATTAGGATATATTGGATATACTAAATTGGAACTCAATGTGGTGGAAATATTTTCCTGGCATTAGTCCCACACCCTTTAATTATATCAAAATAATTTTTATGTGATTCATAAAAAATGAATTTAGATTCATTTATAATATTTTTCATTGAGGGTAATAAATTTAAATAATTTTCACAATAAACCTTTTATAAAATTGAAAATGTTATTTATAATATCAAACATGTCTATAAAGTGTTGGGTAAGGTAGTATTCAAATATAATCAACTTGGTATTAGGGAATTATGTTCCCAAATTTATAAATTATTTAACCCAAAAAATTTACATTCCCTATAATAAAATTGTACTTATAAATATAAAATCATGTATTTATGATTATATCTTTATGAAACATTTTCAAAAAATTCCATAAAATATTGAAAACAAGTTCCCTATATATTAATTTAATAATGTAATAACTATAATATGTTTTTTGGAATTTTTTGACGAAATACATATCGTACATCACTGAATGATACCTAAAGACATGAAAATACTGAAAAGAATCCCACAGTAGGAAATTAAATAGAAGGTACATGTGAATGAGGCATTTTAATGGTTCTCAGTAGAAATTGAAACCTGATAATATATAAACAATCAATTAATGATATAGTATCAAGCCTTCTTAGTGAACCTATCCATTGATTGTTCCAAAAAGGGTATGAGTAAATGGTCTTTTCTAGTCACATGGTTCAATAATATATATTCTATAATGACTCTATATATATTTTTAATTCATTTGGGAACTAACTCATTGTTCATTTTTAGAAAAATTGTTTAACATGGTTTCATAGGGACAATTTGAGTGGGACTCACCCATTGGGAGTTCATCATGGGTAGATTTTTCTTTCTTAAAATAGTCTTCATACCAC
Source organism: Viscum album (assembly GCA_963277665.1). Lineage (NCBI taxonomy): Eukaryota > Viridiplantae > Streptophyta > Magnoliopsida > Santalales > Viscaceae > Viscum > Viscum album. The sequence continues at coordinate 1,794,842,476 of OY728163.1, read as the reverse complement.
ATTTTTACTACTACCGAAATGTTCAGTTTTTCAATTCTTTAGGGATGCATCACTAGTGTCTATCCATCATCCTGCACCATCTTATGGAAGTAGGTTGTAGGAATAATCCTTTGGATATACCCCAATATCAATTATATGGCTCTATCATTATGGAAACAATTTAAATAGTTTTAATTCATTTATTGGAACCATTTTTTTGATTATCAATGGAAGATACCCACTTTTTATAAAAAATAATATTTTATGCTAGATTGAAGAAACATAACATCTAGTTCTAGTGGATTTTATAAAGATTGGTTTTGATTAGAGTTCCCACATTTTGAATCATACACAAGTAAAATAGAATTATTATTTTCATATTTTAGTAAAAAATATAATAACATTAATTAATTATTTAAAATTTATCAATAATATAATTAGTTTCTAGATTATGTTCATTTCTTAAAAGAAATAATTTTCCAAAAGGATTGGTGTTTCTAAAGAATCTCCTAATCTAATTATGCTACTTATGATTTATATTTCAATCATATAAGAACATAATTACTCCACATGTTTTAATATAATAAAATATTTCTATCCATGTGGCACATTCCTTTAGTCATGTCTATTTAAATCCATTATTTACTCACTAAAAGTTTGGGAATGAGATCCTACAATTAAATTTGTTATGGTTTTACTATTTTTGAGGAATATTTAACATATAATCATGGGATAGTGAAATTTACCTTTTCCATCTACCATATTATCAATGTATATGATATCATGGAGTGGAGAATTGTAAGAACCCGATTCTTATTTTTTGAGGTATGGGTTCTTCTTTTTCCTTTTCCCTAATTGTTTTTGAGAAAATATGGAATATGGAGAAAGATCATAAATTTTGGAACTACACGCCGTTTACTTTTCCACATGCCTTGTACTTTTGGCCATGTGGGATGGGTACACGGGGCGTGTAGCCATGTCTGCGACGTGGGATGTAGGAGCCAACTACACGACGTGTAGTGGTCCTTTACATGCCGTGTAGTCAGTCAGCAGGCCTAAATAGTAAGGCGGTGGTGTAGATTCCAGGTGGGCGACAGTACACACCGTGTACTCAGGAGTATATTCCATGTACTCATGTCGACAGATGAATAGTGTGGTGGTGCCACCAGAGGAATGGTTAAATAAAGGAAGTACACGCCGTGTACTCAGAAGTACACGCCGTGTACTTTGTTTTTTCGGCTTAAAACTGGAATTAGCCTCCTCATTGGGCAGAGGATGCATTTGAGCTGTTTTGGAGCCAAAGGAGGAGGCTGAACCTTTGATGATCCGCCGAGTGTTTGTCTAGAATCTGATTCTGCCTCGGACGATCTCATTGGAACCACGCAGGTAATCCCTTTCTTCTCTTTAAGCCATTCATAACAATTCCTTCCCAAGGGAAAGTTATATACTGTTGAATGGGTTTTCTTCTTCATCAGATCTACGTCGTTCTTGGGATTTTCTTGGATCGGCTTTCATTTATAATGCTCGTTGGCGTATAAGGTAGGTGGATTGGTGTAAATTTCCAACTGTTGTTCGTTTTTGTGTGTTTTGGTGCCATGAACCCATGTTGGGGTGTCATGTGGCTGAGGCCATTTCTATATGTAATTCCTAGAATTGCATAGGTGATTAAATTGTGATAATAAAATTCTGGTTGGGATCATTTCTTGGATCCAGAACAACACCGGGGTGTGTTTCACTATTTAGTCATTTGGCCAGGATACCGAAGGGTATGCCATTAAAGTAGTAATCGTAGAATTTCTTTGAAATGAATTGCTTGTTTACTGCATTTGACATGATGGGCATGGCCCGATTACCAGTTTAGTCTAAGGGCGTTGTTGTGATTATCCTGTGGCCACTGCACTGTTTAGCCCGAGGGCTGTAGTTATTTCTCCTGAGGGAAACCTTTCGTGCCTGAGGGCTTGACTTTTGTGCTTGAGGGCGACACTTCCTACGCTTGAGGGAAAATTCTATTACGAATGAGGGATATACCTGTGGGATGGATTCTGCTTACCTGAGGGTAATGTTTTCTTGTCTGAGGACCTGGATTGTTTTCATAGAAATGAACTGTGGTGATTTATAGAATATAATGGATTAAATGAATAATAAAATGGAAATTTAATTGTTATGTTAGTTTCTTTTCAATACTGCTTACTTTATTGCATTTTACTATTGCACATTGTTGCTTCATGCATACACACAGTTAGGCACGGGTCTTCGGTGGTTGCCTACTGAGATATATTTATCAAACCCTATTTGGGTCATGCTTTTTGTCCCAAACTGATTACGTTTCTGCAGGTGTAGATAGGGGCAAGAGTCTCTATACAGGTACTTGACTGTTGCTGAGGAGTAGGGGGCATGAGACCGAGCCTAGGGTCACGATGCTATTGCCAGCCGTTTGCTTTGTTTTTCTATACTCTTCTTTTTGTTGTACTGTACTGATGTATATCATGTTATGGATATTTTCATATAATTTGAGACATGTTGCTCCATTTCCTATATACTGGTTGGTATTATCTACTGCAGTTGTTCATTTTAGTTGAGAATGGTTTACTGCTTCCTCTTTTCGTTGTATATTTTATTTTGTATTCCGATGCGCTACACTTTGACAAATGAGGGCATAGTTTTACCACTATCGGACCTGGGCCCTCTCTGCTAGTCGTCAGCCTCTGGCGTTTGGGAAAATGCGCTTGAGGTCACGTGGCGAACCGGGTTTGGGGCACCTGTTGCGTGGCACCCAAGTCTGGGACGTTACAAAGTGGTATCAAAGGCGTTCTTTTCATTGACTTACTATTTGGAGCTGTATTCAGGGATAGGACGGAACAGTAGTTGGAAATAAGTTGTGCCTGGGGGTAGCTAACCCGTGTAGAGGGAAAAGCCAGTCTACCTCGTATTTTGCAATTCTTTTGATTTTGCACATTTTACAGTTGATATATTTTTCACCGTTGGGTGACGCACATGGATTATGCTATTTATAATTTATCTATAGGTAATATTTAGTAGCAACCTGATGAGATGAGGGTATGTCGTCTCATGAATCATATAATCTCATTCTATATATCACATTTCATGTATAATTTACTTGTCATGTAGGTGCATTAGAAATTTCATGTTGTTGTGATAGTTGTTGTGCTAAAAAAGCATGTTGTTGTGATAACTGCTCTGATAAAATACCTTCTATTTGACATGGTAATTTAATGTGAGCTTGTTTATAGAATGGATGCCAAACTTTGGGTTTTTGGGAGTATGGGCCGCCATTGACCAGAATTCGGTGGATCATTGACTGTTTATTGGTTATAAAACATATGAGATGTCAAACATTGATTCGTGGAAAGTATGGGCCCCCAAGGGTCGGAATTTTATACATAGGTGTTTTTTATCGTTATTTTCTGGGTTCCGGGGAAGTTTCTGAGGCATACTGTCCAGAAACCCAGTGTACATGCCGTGTAGTATTTTTATACAAGCCGTGTATGTTCTTTTGTTCAAAAAGAAAAATAAACTTTTTACGTACACACCGTGTACCCTGAGTACATGTCGTGTAGCCTCTTCCCTTGTCACAAACTGTGTGGGTGGCGACACGGGGTAGGGAAAGGCTTGGGTAAAATATTCCATGTAGCTTTTATACACACCTTGTAGTGTTGACCCAGAGTCCGACCGTGTAACTAACAACACGGGTCGGTGAACTCCTTGAGAGAACACGTCATGTCAATGATGGACATGCCACGTAGTGTTACCTGGAGACTCGGTCGTGTAACTAACTACACGGGTCGGTTTCACCTCTCCCTGAACATGCCGTGTACCTTTGGGACACGCCGTGATGTCCTGTCCGAGGACAGACCATGTGGTGTTAGCTGGGTGCCTGGGAAACGTGGTGTTATACACGCCGTGTACGGGTGTAACACGCCGTGTAGTGTCAAGCCGAGTAGTCGCCCATGTCATAGATGACACGGGCAGTTGAAAAATAACATCGTACACGACGTGTCGATATTATACACGCTGTGTAGTTTCTGTTCAATGGAAGCCATGTGGATTAACCGTGTAGAAGGACCCGGGTAGGGGAAGGGAAGTCAAGTACACACCATGTAGACATAGTACACGCCGTGTAGTCTTGTTTTTTCAAAATTTTGAAATGATTTCATTCTCATTTCTCCTTTTTGGTTCCTTCGCTTTTTGGTCATAATTATCTTGAATCTGAGGTGTGCTTTTGACCATGTAGTTTCATGCCGCCTAGACGACCGAGAGTTGTTCTCCAGGAGAGCGGTGACAATTATACTCTGGAGACGGTGGGACATGGTCTACTAATTGATCCTCCAGTAGAGCCAGATGCGGTTCCAGCTGCTATACTGGACATTGACGCAGAGGCGCAGTTCCGTGAAGGCTTTATGCGGTTCATGCAGACCTTTCAGGGATCACCGCAGGCTGCCACATTTATGGTTGAGCTGACATGTATCTTCCAACAGCTGCATCCGCCTACGTTTTCAGAGGATGTCGGACCACAGGCTGCCAAATCTTGGCTAGCATCGATGAAGACTATTTTTGAGCACTTTGTGATGTCTCTAGGGTGGAGGGTCATGATCGTGACTTACATGTTGCATGATTCCTTCAAGAGGTGGTGGGATGTTACCACCCAGTCAGAGCATCATAGAGACATGGCGTGGGAAGATTTTCAGACAGTCTTCTAGGAATTCTTATTTCCTGAGATGCTGAGGGCAGATGGAGCTCGAGAGTTCAGGAATCTACAGCAGGGCGCAATGTCGGTGATGGACTGTTCTGCTCATTTCACCAAGCTTTAGCGTTTTTTTACCCATGCCGGTGTATGATGAGATGCTGAGAGATATATGTTTTGAGGATGGTCTTTTGTATCACATCCAAACATTGGTGAATGCTTTCATGTTTCCTTCAGTACACGCTATTGTGAACCAAGCGCTAATTACAGAGAGGAACCTACAAGAATATAGTGGTGTGGGCCAGGAAGGTTCAACACCAGTTACTGGTACTATTTCTACTAGCAAGAAGAAGAGACAGATGGACTTCTCTCAGGGTGGCAGTACCAGTCAGGCATCATCTTCAGGTGGCCCGATCAGGTGCTACCTGTGTGGCAGAGAGGGGAAAAACAGACCACAGTGTCCATGAGACCCAATAGAGTGTTGAGCTTGCAGTAATATGGGTCATCTGCAATGCTTTTGGAGGGCGTTTCCACTAGCGGCTAGTGAGAGGGGTTCTGTGTAGACTTCGTGTGCGGGAGCAGGACCAGTGGCTTCTTACCATTTGGGGAACTGTAATACGTCAGGGCGTGCAAGCATAGATGGTGGTCCTATCCGAGGTAGCCAGACACCATGATATCAGAGTCAGCAGGGCGGGACAGCTCAGGGTAGTCAGGCTGTGTTGTAGGGCCGCGGCAGTGGGCAGGCTTATACAGTACAGCCGATCCCGCACGATCAGGATCCTGGTCCTTCTACAGTCAGAGGTACTATTTTAGTAGCTTCTATAATATCTTCAATACTTTCATATATGGGTGCTACGCATAGTTTAATATCTGTACCCGTTGTGGAGAGCCTTGGGCTCTATGTTTCTACTTCTTCTAATATCATGACGCTAGACACTCTGTTGGGGACTAGAACGACTGGTGTGCGTCTGTGCAAGGAGTTCCCCCTTGTGGTTGGAGGGTGTCACATTCTTTGGGACATCTATGTCTTGGATATAACAAGCTATGATTTCATTCTCTGGATGGACTAGTTGGTACCCTTTCGAGCCTTTGTAGTCTTCTATCGTTACAGGTTGAGTTTCACGTCACCAGAGGGCGGAGAATTTCTATACAAGGGCGAGTGGGAAGTTCATGTGAGTTTAGAATGACTAGAGCATCATGGGAGAGGTGGAGTCACACCCCAGATTGCGAGCTTGTATCTGGATGACTAGGGGACTTGTCAGATAGATTTACCACCAGTTATTGATCATTTTAGGGATATCTTCCCGGATGACTTTTTAAGTCTACCTCTCGAGCGAGAGGTTAATTTCTCTATCATTCTTGTTCCAAGAGCAGCACTGGTGTCCATTCCTCCTAATAGGATGGCTACACATGAGCTGCAGGAGCTCAAGAGGCAGTTATAGTAGTTGCAGGCAAAGGGATTTATCTGACCCAATACGTCTCCTTGGGGTTCTTTGGTCCTTTCTACGAAGAAGGCGAATGGTACCCTTAGACATTGCATGGATTATCGGAAGGTGAACCAGTTGATGGTTAAGAAACGATATCCATTGCCAGGGATTGATGATCTTTTTGATCAGCTTCGTGGATCACGAGTGTTCTCGAAGATTTAAATGAGATTGGGATATCATCAGCTATGCGTGATACCCTCAGATATACCTCTTAAAGCTTTTCAGAGCAGATATGGTGTGTACGAGTACTTGGTTATGCCGTTCGGACTCACGGACACACCAGCAGTTTTCATGGCACTGATGAATCGTGTGTTTCATCCGTATCTTGAATCTTTTGTGGTTATATTCGTGGAATACATCTTAGTGTACTCCCACACTCTACACGACCATGCCACCCATCTTGAGATTGTATTGATTACACTGAGAGAGTATCGGCTATATGCTAAGCTCTAGAAGTGCCACTTTTGGATGGACCATATTCACTTCCTGGGTCATATCATCTCAGAGGTAGGAGTTGTAGTAGACCTAGAGAAGGTGAGATCAGTAGTTTACTGGGAGCATTCTAAGAACGTTTTTGAGATACATAGGTTATTTGGGATGGCTGGTTAATACAGACGCTTCATACATGACTTCTCCCGCTTAGCATCACTGTTGACGGGACTGACTAAGACGGGTGTGAAGTTCGTTTGGTCAGAAGCTTGCGGGGTAGATTTTTAGGACCTGAAGGGAAGGTTTCCATTAGCACCGATCCAGATACTCCTAGAGCAGGGGAAGATCTATAAAATTTACTGTGATGCATCAGGGATTGGGCAGGGAGCAGTTTTGATGCAGGGCGACCGAGTTGTTGCGTACAGGTCTCGGCAGTTGAGGCCACATGAAATGAATTACCCGACGCATGATCTCGAGTTGGGTACAGTTGTGCATGCGTTGCACTGTTGGAGATATTATCTATTTGGAGATCATTTTGTGGTCTTCACCAACCACAAAATCCACAAGTAAATCTTTACTCAGTGTGACTTGAATCTGAGGCAGAGGAGATGGGTCGAGTACCTAAAGTCCTTTGATTTTGAGCTTGCCTATACCCATGGTAAAGGTAATGCAGTAGCTGATGCATTGAGTAGGAAGACTCGGAAATATGAAGTGTAGGAGGCCAGTGGTGAGTGGCCGCTCATTGATTTGTTCTCTGAGATTCATCTGGAGATTCATGACAGTCAGGGGCAGACATATCTTTCATCTATAGATGTGACATCTACCCTCCTGGACAGAGTGAGGATGAGGTAGCTATATAATCTGGAAGGCATTGTTCTACAAGAGTTGGTGGCAAGTGAGGACCCTCCTCCTTGATGGATGATAGGCAACGACGAGGTCCTGCATTTCCATGGACGAGTATGCGTTCTAGGGCACATACACGAGGAGCTAATGTGGGAGTTTCATGCTTCACCTTGGGCAGTTCATCCCGTGGATACCACGATGTACCGTGACTTGAGACATCAGTACTGGTGGCCATGTATGAAGATGGATTTAGCAGGGTTTGTTACGAGATGTTCCACCTATCAGCAGGTGAAGGCAGAGCGTCAGAGACCAGATGGGCTGTTACAGAAGTTACCCATTCCAGAGTGGAAATGAGATGATGTCGTGATGGATTTCGTGATGGGATTGTCGAGGTCACCTCGAAGCAATGGCGCAGTGTGGGATGTTGTGGACAGACTCACTATGGTAGATCACTTCTTACAGATTAAGGAGACCTTTTGTTTAGACGAGATCGGGATGCTGTATATCCAAGAGATCGTACATCTTCCCGGGGTCTCTCGTTCTATAATTTCAGAGAGGGACACCTGCTTTATGTCTTGTTTCTGGCAGAGTTTTCAGAGGGCACTAGGTACATACGTGCTTCTGAGCACAACATACCACCCTCAGACAAATGGCTTGTAACGCCCCGACCCTGGTTACCCAGAGTCGGTGCATTATTTTAATACATTGGCATGATTACAAGGAATAAAGTCCTGAAGGACCGATCAGTTTAGTAGTCTTGTAAAATAGATTACATACATGAATGATACATTACACTTCATAAAATAAAAAAAACATAAATAATCCTTCTCGAACGCCATTATCCCCTTGGATTAACCCTGCATATCAATCACTATACACTTCTTGGAATCCTAGGAATAATAAAATAGAGAAAGGGGTGAGCTCATATTCATGGTAAGGATAACAATACAGTGGAAACTCTCCTAAATAATCATAAACATTTAAGGAAATGTATAACTAAAACAAAATCCTTTTAAACATGAGCTTCAGCATAATATGAAAAAAATAAAATGATGTAATGGCATAAAAATAACTCATCCATAGTCAACCATATCACAAACTCTTAAATAAAATATGGATGATTTGTATCATTATAACTCAACGTGAAACAAGTGTAAAATTTTTCAAAGGATGTTGGAATAGATGAAATCAAAACTAATTGAGACAAATATCTCTTTTTTTATATCATTTAAAAGTCACATAATTATAGAGAAAACCTTTATTTTTGAAATATCTTTATAAGATAATGTGGGAAGCTTCAAAGGTGTAATAACGATGGAGAATAACCGCACCCTCTTTATATGTTTAAAAAGACATTCATACCTTAATTTTGTCAAAAATGTTAAAGAGTAACTTGTCTCGAAAACAATGGAATGATTCCATTCAAAACATATAATGTCAAATAAGGGTATAAATGACTTTAACCCATTGTCCTTAAAATAGTAAAAATGTTTTTGAAAGGCATTTTTAAAAAATCATGGATGTGGATGATAAATAGGTCCCAGTAGATACTTACATTAAAACAACCTCGGATAATAAAGTGATTGTGAAATTAACCCTTACCAATTTGGTAACATATGAAACATACACCAATTGAAAGAGGTATCATTAAATGAATATGTAAATACACATAACATAATTTGTATTACACAAATAATACAATTATGGGCAGTACATACACCACAAAAATGTAATAGTGGCAATATGGCATGGATCTCACGGGAATAAAGAGTGAGATGAAAACCACTTACCTTGCACTTTCCTTTAGTCCAGTGTATGTTTAGCCTCCTGTATGAAGACTATATTATGTTATTAAATTATACCATAACCATATTAATATTTATAATATCATACACAATTCATTTATGACTTTATACTACCCACTTAATAATAATTTCCATGTTATATTAATATTTCGGGTAATAATCGCTTTCTTTATCGTATGTGTTTTAACATGTTACTCTTGATTGTATCACATAGATCATGATTTAAATACTTCCTGAATATAAAAAATGATTTATTTATCATATATATTTATAATATAAGAATTTATAATAGACGTATATATGAAATGGAAAACACCGCTTATGGTGATGGTAGTCCGTAAGTACGTATAAACGTTGTTTCCGTTTTTACATAGTATTGAATAAGATATATGTAAGTACATAAATAATTATATATATATATATATATATATATATATTTCTAGTAGAATTAATATTTCATATATTACATACTTATTATTAATATTTATTTTGATAATTGTCGATGAATGGTGAACTTGGAAATGAATCTCATCGATTCGTGGAGACGGTAAACCGTACGTACGCACGAGAAAAAATATCATTCTTTTGAGATTAATTTAATATATATTAGGATGATATATCATATATACTGAATCATTATCATGTTATATTTATTATTTAAATGAATGAAAAATCACTATTATACCCATCCAAAAAACAATATATTGAATAACAATTACACCACGACGTGGAGACGGTAAGCCGTACGTAAGCATGTATGGTGACATGTCATTCAAAGGATGGATAGAATACAGAATATGGTTGTAATATATTTATAATAATATCACATTATATAGGATATAGTGGATTTATTATTTTATAATGGGAATAACAAATAAAGAAGAAGTTGAAGAAGAAATGAACTTGAAAAGGGTGGTGAAAACATTACATCTTCTTCACGTTCTTCATTTTGATTTGATCAAAAAGGATCCTTAGGTTGGATTTATGATCATAGTAAGGCCTCTAGGTTGTATAGAGGTAATTTGAGAGAGTATTTGGGCAGGTTTTGGCCGAGCCAAAAGACTTTGAAGGTGTGAATTAATGAGAAGGGGAGTGCTTTTTTATAAGAGGGGTGAGGGGCACCTTTGGAAAAGCTAGAAATATTATTATATAATAAATTCATAATCAGTTCATAATCGCTCCAAAGTGGATTATTTAAAGGTTAAGGTGTGTATAGGTTGAACAAAACTCAAAAAATAGGATTTATACAGGTTTGGGTTACTATATTAACCTTATCAATAATTATTAACTTTAAGTTAATTAGTTTCACTTTTACAATGTATCTTTGTATTTTTATATTATATGGATAATAAACATACTATATACTTCCAATAGACCCCCCAGAGATTCATTAATGATATAAATATCATGATATAAGTCCTTTTGCCTATTCTTAGATTTTAAAGAATTTAATATCAATTAATAATATAATATTTATTTTAAAAACTCTTTTATGTCAATTTTGAGACTATTCAATAATTGATTTTTTTAAAACTCATAACATAATTATTAATTCAATAAAAGTTAATTAAATCAACACTAAAATGTCCTATTATCCTATAAAGTTATTGATATTTATCAAAATTCTCAAATTACATTTATTTGGGTATTTTTAATATCAATTATTCGAATGTTTCATTAATTAGGTAATTACTACATCACCATTGTGTCATACATAACATAAATTATATTATTTCTAAAAATTATAAATAAAATACAATTATGTGGGAAATATTTTTATATTTCTATTGAATATTTATAGTCGAAAATCCAACATATATAAACATATGTAAAAAATTTTTTTCTAAAAGATATATGCTTATGTCATTTTTGTATTTATTTTAACTTAATTAAAATAAAGTGTCTCTATCAGCTACAAGTGGCTCCCTGGGGTCCCAAAATCGTCCCAAATATTCCGATGGATTGAAATGTATCCACAAATATAGTTAGGACACGTTTTAGATTAATTTAGTATTATTATAAAATTGTTTTTTAACCCTTATTTACCAGAGTTACCCTTTAACCATGGTAAATAAAATATTTACTGAAGTAATTATTCAAAATGTCTAAAAATAAAAGTTACCTATTTACAAGATTTGGACATCCTGATTCCAAATATGGAATCCATTTTACCAAATTCAAATCACTAAAGTGATAGAAATTAATTTAAAATTAATTTCCGCTGTCAAAACAAAAAGCGTGTTTTTAAGATATAATAACTATCAATTGATTGATACTTGTTTATGTGTGGTTTAATTTTGAAATTATGTCCAATGACAAAAATTTTACTAAATGGTAAAAATATATTATAAATATACTTTAAAACAACTAAAATTCATAATTTATCACTATTAATTATTTCGATTAAAAAAGTTTTTTTTAATTAAAATGTAGTAATTTTCACTATTCATCAAAATATTAGAGTTATCTGAAAAGTACCAAAATTTCACCCTAGGATAATTTCAATATTCTGAATCCAAAGATGCATACAGTCCAAAATGTTTAACTCGCTGAAGCGTCACTTTTCTTAGTAATATGAAATCTCAAATCTTCAATGAAATAGTATTGTAGTACAATCCTTATTTATTTCTAGAAAATCATTGATATAACACTTAAATGAAATAATTCCAAAATAACAGCATATGAACACTAGTCATTCCTCTTCATTTTTGGTAGTATCATAACCTTATTATTATCCAATAGAATCATTTGCAGCATAGTCTGATGACTGCGACATTGGTTCGCGTAGTGTCCAACCTCCTTGTAGATGAAGAATTGTACATTTGAAACCTTTTTCGTACCCTTGTAGTAACGTACTTGGTGTCCATTTTCTCCCCAAAAATAACATACTCTCATTCCCTTAAAGCATTTCCCAAGGTAATTCTTTCTACAGTTATCACATATGGGAAAATCCTTCTTTACCATATTCCCTTTATCTGTTCTTATCTCTACCATCCTTTCCTTCTCTGGCTTCCTTTCAAAGCCATAGGACTTTTAGAATTATTTACTTATCTTATCAACACATAATACTATCTCTTAATATGATTATAATACGTGGGAGAATATTTCCCTTCTAAATTATGGCTTATGACCATTAGAGATATGATCCAACTTACTCTTTGGATCATGTGTATCGCTGGAGTTCTCATTCCTTCTACTGGGCACCATTTCTAAACAATGACATTCACTAGATTAGTTTATGAATAGTAATACCTGACCCCAAACTTGTAAAGCACTTAACATAAATTAAGCAGTTTATGGATATATTCCCTAATCATAAAAATGTTTTCTTTGCGTATGTATATAATCATAATCCCTTCATAATGGTTTGTAACAAAAATGAGAATTATCCTAAGCATATCTCCCGGGAGTGTCGTAACCAAGAGTGCAGTAAGGCACATTGTCATGCACCAGTTCCTGTTCGAGTCTATCTCAAAGTATTGTTTTCAGGTTTTACCCCTAGGTACATATGTGCCAGAACCGCCTCTTCCTGCTCGTATCCAGACAGGGATGTATTTCTCAGAAAACTCACAAAAACTCTACAATACCAAAATTCTAAAAGGTTCTTATATACTAATCCTCAAAGTCTATATTTGGGCTATGTCCTCTAATCAGAGTTTATCTAAATCTAGTTTCCAAGGTTATTTCTAAAAATCCCCTGATACCAACTGTAACGCCCCGTCCCCAGTTACCCAGAGTCGGTGCATTATTTTAATACATTGGCATGATTACATGGAATCATGTCCCGAAGGACCAATCAGTTTAGTAGTCTTGGAAAATAGATTATACACATGAATGTTACATTACATTTCGTAACATAAAAAACAACATAAATAATCTTTCATGAATGCCATTATACCCTTGTCTTAACCCTGCATATCAATCACTATACACTTCTTGGAATCCTGGGAAAAATAAAATATAGAAAGGTGTGAGCTCAGATGCATAGTAAGGATAACAATATAGAGGAAACTTTCAAAAATAAGCATAAACATTTAAAGAAATGTATAACTAAAACAGATTCCTTTTAATCAAGAACTTCATCATAATATGGAAAAATTAAAATGAAGTAATGCCATTGACTTATTCACTTTGATATTTTACTACTCGAATAATCACATGCAATATCACTAACCACATTCATAATGATGGAATGCATAATGCTGAACTTTAATTTCTGTGTCAAGGCCTCATGGAATGACCTAAGTGATAACTGTAACCGAAACCCAACCTGGAGATCCTCTGTAACCGGACCCCAACCCGGAGTGCCTCTAATAACTGGACTCTAACACGGAGTGCCTCTAATAACTGGAAAGCAACCCGGAGTGCCTCTAATAACAGGACACCAACCTGGAGGGTCTGCTGTAACCGGACCCCATCCCAGAGGGCTTACTTTTACCAGTCCCCAAACTAGAACATACAAGTCCAACACATTCATCTTAATAAGAGGATGAAATATTACATAATCATTCGTATTAAAAATAACATACGAAATGTCAAAAATTTAATCATAAACCATTAATGGCATAACAATAACCTATCCATAGTCAAACATATCACAAAATTATAAATACAATATGGATGATTTGTATCATAATAAATCAACACGAAACAACTGTGAAATTTATCAATGGATGTTGACATAGTTGAAATCAAAACTATTTTAGAGAAATAAATCATTTTTTAATTCATTTAAAAGTCACATAATTATAGGGAAAAAATTATTTTTAAAATATATTTATAAGGTTATGAGGTAAGCTTAAAAGGTGTAATAACGAGAGAGAATAACCACACCCTCCTTATATGTTAAAAAAAGACATTCATACATTAATTTTTCCAAAAAGGTTAACGAGTAACTTGATTCGAAAACGATGGAATTCAAAACATATAAAGTCAAATAAGGGTATAAATGACTTTAACCCATTGTCTATTAAATAGTAAAATTTTTTGAAAGACATTTTAAAAAAACATGGATGTGGATGATAAAGAGGTCCTAGTAGATACTTACATAAAAACAACCTCAGAGAATAACGAGATTGTGAAATTAACCCTTACCAATTTGGTAACTTATGAAACATACACCCCATGAAAGAGGTATCATACAATGAATATGTAAATACACATAAATTAATTTTTATTACACAAAGAATACAATTATGGGTAGTACATACACCACACAAAAGCTAATAGTGGCAATATGGCCTGAATCTCACGGGAATATAGAGTGAGATGAAAACCCCTTACCTTGCACATTATATTAGTCGAGGGTACATTTAGCCTCCTGTCTGATGACTATAGTATGTTATTAAATTATAAAAGTACCATATTAATATTTATGATATTATACATTATTCATTTATGACTTTATACTACCCATTCAATAATAATTTGCAGGATATATTAATATTTCGGGTCATAATCGTACTTGTTTTAACTTGTTACTCTTGATTGTATCACATATATCATGATTTAAATACTTCCAGAATATAAAACATGATTCATTTATCTTATATATTTATAATATAAAAATTTATAATAGACGTATATATGAAATGGAAAACACCGCTTATGGAGACGGTAGTTCGTACGTACGCATAAACGCTGTTTCTATTTTTACAAAGTATTGAATAAGATATATGTAAGTACATAAATACTTATATATATATATATATTTCCAGTAGCATTATTATGTCATATATTACATACTTATTAGTAATATATATTTTTATAATTGTCGATGAATGGTGAACTTGGAAATGAATCTCATCGCGTCGTGGAGACGGTAATCCGTACGTACGCACGAGCAAAAATATCATTCGTTTGATATTAATATAATATATAATTGGATCATATATCATATATACATAATCATTATCATGTTATATTTATTATTTACATGAATTACACATCATTATTATACCCATCAAAATAATAACATATTTAATAACAATTACACCATGATGTGGAGACGGTAAGCCGTACGTACGCACGTATAATGACATTTCATTAAAAGGATGGATAGAATACTGAATATGGTTGTACCATATTTATAATAATATCACATTATATAGGATATTTTGGATTTATTATTTTATAAATGGAATAGCAAATAAATAAGAAGTTGAAGAAGAAATGAACTTGAAAAAGGGTGGTGAAAACATTACATCTTCTTCGGGTTCTTTATTTTGATTTGATTAAAAGGGCTCCATAGGTTGTATTTATGATCAAAATAAGGCCTCTAGGTTGTATTTAAGGATGTCTAGAGAGTATTTGGGTAGATTTTGTCCAATCCAAAATTCTTTGAAGGTGTGAATTAATGATAATGGGGAGTTCCCTTTTATACGAGGGGTGAGGGGCACCATTGGAAAAGATAGAAATATTATTTTATAATAAATTAATAATAGGTTTATAATGGCTCCAATGTAGATTATTTAAAAGATAATGTGTGTATATGTCGACAACCTTTTAACCAATCGGATTTCGGTAGGTTTGGGTTACTATATTAACCTTATATTTAAGTATTAACTCAGAGTTAATTGGTTTCACTTTTACAATGTCTCCTTCTATTTTTATATTATATAGTAAATAAACATAATATATACATCCAAGATACCCCCCAAGTGGACTATTAATGATACACCTATCATTATATAAGTCTATTTTCTGATCATTAGATTTTTAAGAATTTAATATCAATTAATAATTTAATATTGGTTTTAAAAACTCTTTTATGGAAATTTTGACACTATTCAATAGTTGATTTTTGTAAAACTCATAACAGAATTATTACTTCTATAAAAGTAAATTAAATCAACTATAACATGTCATATTATCCTATAAAATTAGTTTTATTTAAAAAAAGTCTCATATTACATTTATTTGGGTATTTATAATATCAATTATTCTAATTTTTCATTAATTAGGTAATTACTTCATCACCATTGTGTCATAAATGAATTAACATATATAATGTCTAAAATTTATAAATAAAATTCCATTATGTATGAAATCTTATTAGATTTCTAATTAATATTTCTAGTCTAAAATCTAACATATATATCCCTATTTAAATTTTTTTTTTCTAAAAGATATATGCTTAAGTATTTTTTGTATTTATTTTACCTTAATTAAAATAAAGTTTCCCTATCACCTACAAGTGGCTCCATGGGGTCCCAAAATCGACCCAAATATTTCCATGGTCGGACAGGTATCCACCAATAAGTTTAGGACATGTTTTAGGGTAATTAATGTTATTATAATATTAATTTTTAACCCTTATTTATTGGATTTATCTTTTAACCATGGTAAATAAAATATTTTCTGAAGTAATTATCAAAATTTCTAAAAATAAAAGTTACCTATTTACACAATTTGGAGATACTGATTCCAAATATGGAATCCATTTTTCCAAATTCAAAACACTGAAGTGGAAGAAATTAATTTAAAATTAATTCCCGTTGTCAAAACAAAATGCTTGTTTTTAAGATATAATAACTATCAAAAGATTGATACTTGATTATGTCCGGTTTAATTGTGAAATTACGTCCGAGGAACAAAATTGTATTAAATGGTAAAAATATATTCTAAATATACTTTAATACCACTCAAATTAATAATTTATCACTATTAGTTATTTCGATTAAAAAAGTTGTTTTTAATTAAAATTTATTAATATTCACTATTCATCAAAATATGAGAATAAACCGAAAAGTACCAAAAAATCACCCTAGGATAATTTTGATATTCCAAAT
The DNA here is from genome assembly GCA_963277665.1 of Viscum album. Classification (NCBI taxonomy): domain Eukaryota; kingdom Viridiplantae; phylum Streptophyta; class Magnoliopsida; order Santalales; family Viscaceae; genus Viscum; species Viscum album. The sequence continues at coordinate 1,794,825,441 of OY728163.1, read as the reverse complement.
CCAAGAATGAAGTCCATTTTGAGAGATAAAATTTATAAAATTTCAAAAAGTGTGTGTTACAATTCATAACGGCTACTTTGATTGGTCGCGGTGTGTGTTAGAACTCGAAGTTGCATACAACACACGCTACTGTATCAATCAAAGAGAAGCGTACCGTAGATGATTTGGTTTTTACATGGCTCGTCAGAGCATACGATATAGGTGCTAGAGGACATGTTGGCGCATACGTCCTAAAATCTGGGGGCTCTTGGGAGAATCATATACCCTTAGTCATGTTTTCCTATAACAATAGTATTTAGGAAACTATTGTGATGGAACCATACGAGGCTTTATATGGTAGGACATGCTGATCACCTTTGTGCCAGTTAGAGGCAGGTACGGCAGCTTTACTGGGACCACGGCTCGTGCAGGATACATCTGAGCAGGTCCAGTTGATTCGGAAGCGGATGGCTACCGCCCTGTCTCGACAGAAGTCATATGCTGATCATAGGAGACGACCGTTGGTGTTCATGGTGGGGATCAAGATTTCTTGCGTGTTTTTCTGATGCTGGGACACAAGAAGATCAGGAGACAGGGTAAGCTTTCACTGAGGTATGTGGGGCTATTCAATATTCTAGAGAGAGTCGGGCTGGATGCCTATCGGTTGTAGTTACCGTAGCGATATCGAGCCATGCATGATGTCATCCACGTGTCTCAGTTGCGCCGCTATCATTCAGACCCATATCACGGTTTTCAGCCTGAGGAGGTTGATCTAGAGGCAGATGCGTTGTTTGAGGAGCATCTAATTCGTATCATTGACAGGAGCACGAAGGTTTTCCAAGGCCGGTCAGTTCCTCTCGAATGGGTGCTATGGCAGCATGGGAGAGTGCAGGACGAGACTTGGGAGTGGGAGGCCGAGGTATGTGCTCAGTGGCCAGATCTGTTATGAGATTTATCTTCTCCTCCCTTGGAAGGGAAATTTGGGGACGAATTGCAATAAGGGGGAGGTTTGTACGAACTCCGTTTTTATTTTTGAGGTATTGGCTTCTTCTTTTTCCTTTTCCTTAAGTGTTTTTGAGAAAATATGGAAAATGGGGAAAATCCTAAATTTTGGAACTACACGCCATGTACTTTTCCACACACTGTGTACCTTTGGCCGCGTGGGATGGGTACACAGGGCGTGTAGCCATGTAGGTGATGTGGGGTGTTGGAACCGACTACACTTCGTTTAGTGGTCCTTTACACGCCGTGTAGTCAGTTGGCATGCCTAAACAGTAAGGCGGTGGTGTAGCCGCCAGCTGGGCGACATTACACACCATGTACTCGGGAGTACATGTCGTGTACTCATATCGACGAATGAACAGTGTGGCGGTGCTGCCAAAGGAACATTTAAATGAATGAAGTACACACCATGTTCTCAGAAGTACACGTCGTGTACTTTTTTCGGCTTAAAATTGGTAGTAGCCTCCTCATTTGGCAGAGGAGGCATTTGAGCTGTTCTGGATCCAAATGAGAAAGTCGAACCTTTGAAGATTCACTGAGTGTTTGTCTGGAATCCGATTCCACCTCGGACGATCTCGTTGGAACCGTGCGGGTAATCCCTTTCTTCTCCTTAAGCTGTTCTTACCAATTCTTTCCTGATAGAATGTTATTTATGTTTTAATGGTTTTTCTTCTTCGTCAGATCTACGTCATTCCAGGGAGTTTCTTAAGTCAGAGTTCATGTATAACGATCATTGGCGTATAAGGTAGGTGTCTTGGTGTAAATTTCCCACTTTCATGCGTTTTCGTGCATTTTCGTGCCACGAACCCATGTTGGGGTGTTGTGTGGCTGAGGTCGTTGCTATATTTAATGCCTATAATTGCATAGGTGATTAAATTGTGATAATAAAATGCTGGTTGAGATTGTTTGCATGGATCCGGAACCACCTTGGGGGTGTGTTTCTCTATTTAGCCGTTTGGCCAGGATACTCGAGGGTATGCCTTTAAAGTAGTAATCATAGAATTTCCTTGAGAGGAATTTCTTGTTTACTACATTTGACATGATGGGAATGGCCCGGTTACCTGTTTAGCATGATGGAATTGTTGTGATTAGACTGTGGGCACTTCACTGTTTAGCCCGAGTGCTGTAGTTATTTCGCCTAAGGGAAACCTTTCGTGCCTAAGGGCTTGACTTCTGTGCCTTAGGGCGACACTTCCTACACCTGAGGGAAATTTCTGTTACGCCTGAGGGCTATACTTGTGGTTTGGATTCTTCATAACTGAGGGTAAGGTTTTCTATTCTGAGGACGTGGATTGTTTGCTTAGAAATGCACTGCGGTGATTTCTAGTATATATTGGATTAAATGAATTATAAAATGGAAATTTATTTGTTATGTTAGTTACTTTTCATTACTGCTTACTTTTTTACATTTTACTATTGCACACTGTTGTTGCATGCTTATACACATTTGGGCACGATCCTCTAGTGGGTGCCTACTAATACATATTTCACACAACCTATATGGGTCATTCTTTTCAGCCCAAACAGATTACGTTTCTGCAGGTGTAGATAGGGGAAAGAGTCCCTATACAGGTACTCGAATATTGCTGAGGAGTAGGGGGCATGCGACCGAGCCTAGGCTCACGATGCCGCTGACATCTGTTTACTTTGTTTTGCTGTACTATACTTTTTTGCATTACTGTACTGATGTAAAACAAGTTCTGGCTGTTTTCTTAAAATTTGAGACATGTTGCATCATTTACTATATACTGGTGGGTATTATCTACTGCAATTGTTCATTTAAGTTGAGTATGATTTTTATCTTCTGATGTTCGTTGTATGTTTTATTTTGTATTCCGCTGCACTACACTTTGACAAATGAGGGCATAGTTTCCCCACTATCAAACCTATGCCCTCGATGCTAGTCAGCAGCCTCTGGCGTTTAGTGAAATGCACTTGAGGTCACGTGGCGAACCGAGTTCAGGGCACCCGTTGCGTAGCACCCAGGTTCGGGACATTACAATAACGATATACCCTGTAACACCCTATAATTTTATGATATTTATTCATTTTTATTTCATTGATGTTTTCCATTTTACGCAAAAAATGTTTATCATGTGCTTTACGAAAAACAATATTATCTTGTAGTAAACACAACACTATTCAGGGCTTGTGTGACACACACATTCATGTTATTTTGAAAGAATTCATTTCATGTAATATCGATTATATTTTTTTTTAGATTTTTAAAAGAACTATGTTTACAATTTGATTTATGGAACACCATTGGAAGATTTCACTATAGGAAACATTGACTTGGCTTGCGTGACACACAAGAGCCACCACCCTCAATATCTTGTGTTGCATGCAATACTGAGTTTCCCTAAACAACGGTGTATTATTAAATATTATTATTTAATGGTATATAATCTATCAATTATGAATACTATTAACCACATTTGGAATTTTATATAATATTTAAATTCACCTCATTTAGTTTTTTGACGTGATATAAGAACAAAATCATTTTTTTGGATAAAATTACTATTTAAGAAATGTAGCTTTACCGCCTTTTGATGGAGATCCCTTTTTAATTATAGATTTTGAATATTTTATAAGTTATATTTATAATAATAAAAATCTTATTTGGAAGATGAATATCAAAATTTACATTGGTCGATTAGTTGTATTTTTCTAGTAATTTTATATTTTAATGAATTATAAAAAATATTGCATTCTTATTCAAAACCACCATTTCTTATAATTCATTTATGTAGTTATATCTACTTTTTAATTTTTTTTAATGTGTAATTGGATTTTTTTTATTATTTAATCCAATATAGGCCATTGGATGTGATTTCACATTTAAATTTGACATAAAAACTTGTTAATCTTTTGATAGTTGTAAATTTTTTAAAACACACTTCTTGGTTTTGACAATTGGAATGGATTTTAAATTAATTATTGAAACATATTTTTTTTATTTGATAAAATTGATTCCATATTTAGACGAAACAGGATCAATTTTTTTAAATATGTACATTTTTTGGACATTATAAATAGTTTCTTCTGTAAATATTTTATTTACCATCATTATAGGATAAATCTGGTAAATAATGGTAAAATTAAATATTATAATAATATTTTACATCCATGAAACATGACATAATCCTATTTTATGGGATATATCTGACTATGGTCATCATTGGGTCAATTAGGGAACCCCATGGAACAACTTGGATGTGAAAATTTCATTTTATTAGAATTAAATTATTGTAAAGAGAAATATGACATAAACAAGTATCTTCATAATAAAAAAAATTTATATGGGTTTATACATAATAATATTTCCCCTATAAATTTTCATTTAAAATATAATAATATTTCCTATATCATGGAATTTTTTTATAATTTTTAGACATCATATAAATAAATTTATTCTTAACCCAATAATGATTTTTTGATTACCTTCTTAATTTGTGATTTAAATAAATGTGATTATAAAAATTCAAATAAATTTATATTGAAACTTTTTAATCCATAAATTAATTTTATGGATGATTATTACTTGTTATATTTGAATTTATGAATTTTTTACCAAATAATATTGTTGTTATGTTTTTGTAAATAGTAATGATATTATTAGTATAAAAAATTAACATAAATATGTTTTTAAAACAATTATTATTTTATTAAAATTTATAATAGTCCTAAAAATATATTATTCATAAAAATGATGTAGATAATGTTTAACATGTCATTAATTAACCAATTGATGTTCTATTGGCATTTTAATGTAATTATATTAACTATATAGTATGAATATACAAGAAGATACGGTAAGAGTTAAATTTGTTAACTAAGGGTTAAAGATAAAATATAAGGTTATATTTTAGACCAAATATTGTCTAAAAACTTCTGGTTGAGAGTATTTAAAAAAATAATCGTAGAATAATCTAACAAAAGGAGTTTTTGAACTTTTAATACATTAAATAAATTTATAATAATATAATATTTCAATACCTACTTAATGTTTCTCTACAGCTCTCTTATTAAAATGCATCACCTACCACATTTCTTAAAATCCCCATGATACTTCTAGATCGACCAACCACTGCTGAATTATCCTATCAACATTCTTAGATTACATATGGAGGTCCTGGTTTTTGAAAAATTTTATCCCTATGGTCCATAAGAAGATATCCAAAGGAAGTCTGACGAAGAAGAGGTAATTGCTTTACGAATTAAATTCAATTTCTTTTTTTCTTCTACTACGACATTCTACGTCGATTCCATATTCAATTTATAACTATAGTATATTATATATTTATCGATTTTATTATTATTATGTTATAATATAATACCACCTTCAATCCAACCTATGAATAACAATATCACATTGCGTGCGTATGTACGACTTACCATATTTACACTATGATGTAATTTGTTATTAATAAATACTATATTATGAATGATATAATGATGATTATAAAGGAAATAAAATAATGAATATTACATGATAAATGATTCTATAAAATTAATATACCATAAAATTACATATTAGTTATCCATCAATAAAATGATATCGTCACTCGTACGTATGTATGACCAACCGTCTCCCGGACGCGGTGAGATTCGTTCTCTGCGTTATCAATTCAGGAATGTTTCTTAAATTTATATGATTCGTGAAACTAAAAATTATGAACGTAGCATCATGAATAAAATACATCCTATTAATTACAAACACGACTTGCACAGAAAAATAGGAATGGGAAAATGAAGTATTTATCACCCGAAATAATGGAAGTATTGAAATACTATTAACAAAATTCTATAATATGATCATATAAAATATCATAAATATAGATATGGTCCAATTACAATTTCATGACATGATTTTACAATTATACAGAATGTGACTACACCCTCGACTAATGAGAAATACAAGGTGAGCGATAAATTTTCAATCTCATTTTTATATGAGATTTCTTATATGTAAGTATTTACTAGGGGTATATTTAACATCCATTAATTTTTTTACAAATTTATTTTGATAAAATATTCACTATTATTATAATTATTTCTAAAGACAATTTTTTTAAAAAAATTAATTTTCCACATGGTATGGATAGAATCAATTTTTTGGTTTACCATACCAAGTATTTCTTATCACATCCCACAAAAGTATGAGGATAATGTTTTTTTTAAATTATACGACATGAATTGATTTTTTAAATTTCATAATGCATTATATTCATTAATATTGATTTAAAATATTTCAAGTTTATTTTCAATTAAATTTATTTTTTTAAATTGCACGACATTTTAGAAAAATAAAATGTTTTTTATGAAGAAAATACATTTTCGTCATGAATGAATTTAAGTGTTTTCTCAAAATTATTTTCAATATAAAATGACATAGGGTTATGTATCTATCACTATTTTTACTTTGATTTGATGTGTTTATGATGTAATTTTTTTTTGATGTTCGATTATCTTATATGGATTATGTTGTAATGAAATGATGTTTAAGAATCCAATTTTATTTCATGGGTTATGATATGCTGAATGATCTATGTTTTGTGGAACATGTAATAATGATTTCATTATTAGATGGGTGAGACCCATATCTCCCTCCAATGCATTGGGTAAAAATTTATATCTCATGATATAGACGTGAATTAAATGACAAGTAAATCTGGTTCAGAGCTTAATTCCTTGGATATGAGGAATCAAAGGGTAGAATGTAAAAAAGGTGATTCGTAAGGGACTTTTTGTAGGAATGGGAGAAACCGGGACAGTGGGGGACCGAGTGTTGCATCTGCACCTATGCTTCCTTTGAGTAACAGGTTCCAGGGTCTTGCTAGGGAGGGTATGGATGCTGATGCAACGGAGTAGGAGGAACCCTTGAAGCCTAGTATGCGAGATTGTGTGGTAGGAGAAGCTAACCGTGAGGTTTCCTGTGAGGTCGTGGAGGATTCTACTATAGAGAATACATCTTACCAGCTTGGTAAACCAGCCGACTTGGGAAATGATCTTGAGGGGGAAGGAAAAAGAGCAGTTATGTATGATGGCATCACGAGAATTTACATGTGTGATATTGACTGAAACATGCCTTATCATAGGAGAGGATGTGATGTGGAGGGTAAGTAATTATCTTCGGACACATCCTTGGGAGGAAGGGGATGCTCTCCAGCTGGGACAAGGAGAATATAGGTAATATGGTCAATCGTTCCTTTAGCAATATAGTGCAAGGTGGAGACAGAACTAGGACTGAGGATGGAGGTGCAACTTCTGATACTCCAAAAAGAAAAGGCAAGAAGGATTACTCCTATCTTCCTCGACCATTGTGCACCAGAGCCTCCATTATGCGGGACAATGGGGGTGTCCCTGGATCTCAAGAAAGGCATTCTATCCTGGAAAGATGGTTTCGGGCAAGTCACGATGGATGACATGAGGCGGGACTACAATGGTGATTTCATGAGGTGTTTAAACCTGGCTTATGAATGGGGAATGGCCACCGCGGAGGGGAGTTCCTGCGCTGGTGGAGATGACGGGTATGGTAACTATGATTTTTAGTTTTTGTTGACTATTTGGGTGTCTGTTTGTTTGTTCATATTTGGATGGGCCTTGGTTGTTCTTTTTGGGATTGTAGTTTCCTTGGGTTTCTAACTTTTCCTAAAAGTGTCTGAAAATAATAATAAAAAATTTTTCGACAGCACTGGAATGAAAAGTAAAATCAGTCCAGTAGTGGTCTTTTTCCATTATGATGGTCATGGAAGTAATTCATTGGCTATTATGGATATAAAGACTGTTTTTATGTAGGAAATCTACTGGGTAAGATATTTATGTGATATGTTAATGATCATTCACCAAGATAGAATAATGTGCTTTGAGTTTCCAAGGACAAAAAACTAATAATATCTTTTGTTGTCTTTTTTTGTTTCATGTATTAAGTATTCTTCCAAAATTATGTAATTTACATGTACATAAGGATTAGGTATCTATAGTTGGAATCATTGTGATGTTTAGTCAATCATTGGAAACTATTTTGCAGAAACATTAGTGAGATACCTTGAGATATTTTTGAGGAATTTCTAGGGATTTCCCTAAGGGTAAGTCTTACTATATCCAATATTCGTAAAATTATGGTAAGAGTCAAGAATATTCTAGGATTAAACCTGATATGTTAGAGATTTATTGTAACCCCCCTTGATTAGGTTTTTTTTCCTAGTATGATTTTTTCCTCTCACACTATTCTTTTTAGGTTTTAGATGATGGATCAATACCAAAAGAACCATGTTAATGATCAATGCACTGGGAAATGCAATGTTTTTCCTCCTGAAAAACCAAATGTTATGGGATATGGAAGGAAATTTTTTTATCTATACTTACACAAGATATGAATAATTCTAGACATTTAAATGGGCAGATTAGGTTACAACATTCTATTGATTCCTTTATAAGGTAATTTCCACCTTGTTTAAGTGGGTCATATGATCCACTTATTTCTGAACAGTTCATTAGAACCATGTAAAAGATATTTTCTATCCATCACTGTTCAGAACATTAAAAAGTAATTTTGGATCATTATCATTTAGAAGGTGTATTAACCCAGTGGTGGACTCTAATTTATAATACATTGAATCAAGATGAATTTGAATCTAAAAAATGGTATGAGTTGAAGAAAATATTTTTCAATAGGTACATCCCTAACATTATTCGAACTAATATAAAAAATCATTGATCTTAAGAAAATTTTTGATGAATATGTTTTTACACACAAGATAATTTTACAATACTTAGAAGGTATGATAATGGAATTATCACCCAACCTAAAAGTAATGTTGAAAGATTCATCTATGGATTAAAACTAAGTCCTCAAAGAAAATAAGATATAAGTGAAATAAGTATCTATGAAGAGATTTTGTGTTTCACTATCATGGTAGAACTGGATGTTGGTGTAATATATTCATCTCATGGTTTTGATAATAAATGAATGTTGTAGTTCAAGGTAATATCTCAAAACAATGGGGGAAAAGAATATGAATGTTTCATTATGCTGAAAGTGTGGAAAGAAGTATGGTATAGATTGAATTAATGGGACTAGAAAAAGCTTCTAGTGTGGAAAAATGGCCATTGAGGAGTTGAGTTCCGAAGTAATGGGAAAAAGGGGGAAAATTATATGAATAGAGAAAAGGGTACCAAAATGAACCACAATCACATTTATTCTACAAGTGTAAGGAAATGGGGAATTTTTTTAAACAATTACCTAATCCAAGGGTTAATGATGATTGATGTCAACATCCTCTGAAGGACAATGTGAATGGGATGTCAAATGTGATCACTACTTGCGATGTTGAGTATGACAATGAAGTGGGGGAATGATTAAGTGTTTATGTAATGGGATTCCCAAATAATGTTGTGTTATTTCATTCATTGTATTATGGAATATTTATTTATTGGTATATTAGAGTTTCCTTTAATTATATTGTACCAATAACAATGAAAAGCAATTGAAATATTTTTGGAAAACACATGATATCCGCATAATGAAGGGATAAGAACATAATGAGATTTTTGATAGTACTAATGATCTCATGAGTGATATAAGGAAAAAGTGATATCATGGTTTGAGTATATTAAATTATTTGTATTTTTGGTTTGTAGGAGTTAATTTTTACATAAGTCCTGTTTTCACTAATGATCTACAGTAATTCCTATTATTATCATGTTTCAAAAGAATAAGTTTTTAAGGTATTCACATGTTTTGAATGTGACAACCAATAACTGTAAAATGAGATATTTGAGAATAAAGATAAGTCATTTTAGTTCACATATTTCTAATGTTTTATATTTTCAGTATTGGGAATGAATTTAATGTTTTATATTTATTTATAGTATAAGTTATATACCTGTTTAATTTTGATCAACTAATGTATTATCTCACTATAAGTTGATTGATGAATATTTGATAAATTATTCTAAACATTTTTGTTGGGATACTTAGAACGAAATATTATTCTATTACATGGTATTATAACAGATCATGAAATAAAAATTAAAATTCATTACATTAAATAAGAGATACAGTTTGAATTTTTCGAGGCACGAACAATGATGTTACTATACTGACATCAATTAAGTATTTCTCATAATGAAAAAATTCATCAACCTTAAGAATAAGATCGTGAAACCAAAAATGGTATCCTATTACCTTCTTATCTGAAGAATCATATGGTTCCTTAAATCATCATAGATTTATGGCTTTCGAGTAGTTAACTTTTTCCAATCCTTATTCTCTTTCAGTATTCATCATAACATGATGGATAGATTTCTCTCCCATTCCCATGTTTTTTCTTCCCATCTATGTTATCATATGTGGAAACCCAATGATGAGTTATATTGGGAAACCATTACAATTATAAATTTAGAATTTTTAAATTATGTTTTATTTTTTTTTACGATGTGGGTTTCCATGAATGAAACTTCCATGTAGTAAACCATTTATAATCCCAACGAATTTCGAGAGATAAATATGTTTTAAGGCGATAGAATGTAACAACTAGAGATTTTATGAGATAGATTCATTTTAATTTATTTGAGGTAATGGGTTTTATGATGCACAATGTTTTTTATTTTTCTATACGCAACATCATGTTATCTTTCACTATACGCTACACTAATCTTGGCTTGTGTTACACACCATTTCATGTTCTTTGGATAGAAATCATTTCACACAACATTGTGTATAGGGTTTTTTGATGTATTAAAGAACTATGTCTACATTATATTATATTATATTTCAATTAATTCATTCACTACCTGAAAAACTGGCATGGCTTGTATTACACCCGAGAGCAGCCTTCCTCGATAGTTGCATTGTACGTGATACTGTGTTTCATTAAACAACGATATATTATTAAAATATTATTATCTAATTGGATATAAACAAGAAATTAGGAATAGTATTAATTTTTTTAATATTATACACCATTAACATTCATTTCATTTATTTTCTAGACATGATATAAGAACAAATGCAATTTTTCGGATAAAAGAAGAATTTTACAGAAAAATCAGTTTTACCACCTTTTGATGGAAAACCATCTTTAAATATATTTTTTGAAAATATTAATAGTTATATTTAATATAATAAACTTATTCTTTAGATGTGGGATATTATAATTGTTTTTGATTTTTTGGTATTTCTATGATTAAATTAATATTTTACTGAATAGTGAAAATTACTGCATTTTAATTAAAAAATGATTTTTTATCTAACTTATTTATATAGTTATATTATCTTTAAAAATGGTTTTTATGTTTAATTTGAATATTTTTTTATCATCTTGTCCAATTAAGGTAATTTAAAGTAAATTAACAATTAAATTGGACATAAACACATGACAATATTTTGATAGTTATTACTTCTTAAAAACCATCTTTTTGGTTTCGACAGCGGTAATTAATTATAAATTAACTACTACAGCTTCAATGCTTTGAATTTAAAAAAATGGAATCTATATTTGAAATCAAAAGGTTTAAATTGTGTAAATTTGTACCTTTTATTTTTGGGCATTATGAACAATATCTTCATTAAATATTTTATTTACCATGGTTAATGGATAAATATAGAAAATAAGGGGAAAATATAATAATAATATTAAACTATCCTAACACGTGTTCTAATCCTATTGTATAACATATTTTCCACCATTGACATCCATGGGTCAAATTTTAGATCCCATGGAATTTATATATGACACAATAATGATGAAGTGATTACCTTTTTAATTAAATATTTAAATAAATGAGATTATAAATATTAAAATAAATTTTTTTGAATCTTTTTTTTCCATAAAAAAATTTATGGATTATGATGACTTCTTATATCTGAATTAATGAAATTTTATTGCAATTAATCATGTTTTTGGGGATTTTTAAAAATCCATGATGTGAATATTATAAAAATTAACATAAATGAGTATTTAAGAAATAATATTTTATTAAATTATAAAACAATGATAAAAAAATAAATCTTTCGAAATGGATTATATAATATTGTAACAGTAATTCATGAACAACTTGAGGTATGATTGTAATTTTATTGTAAATATTTTTATCATATAGTATGAATTTACATGAACACATGGTAAGTGTTAGATTAGTTAACTAAGTGTTAATGCTAAAAGAATATGCTAAATATGATACCTAAAATTGTAAAAAACCTATTGGATTAGAGGATTTAGACCAATAATCACATTAGCTTCTAATTAAACTGGTTGTGGGATTTCTAAAACCGTAAATAATATTTAATAAACTAATATTTCTATACCTTCAAGAAGTTCCCCTTCACCTCTCTTTTAAAAAGGAATCTCCTCCCACATTCCTCACACCACCATGAGTCTTCTAGATTGACCAAACCCTACCCAATTCTCCTATAAAAATTCTTAGTTAACATTTGGAGTTCATATTTTTCCTAAATTTCCATCACCATTGTCCCTAAGAAGAGATACAATTAAAGTCCATTGAAGAAGAGGTAATTGATTTTCCAATTCAAATCAATTTATTTTCTTCTTCTAATTCCTCTTTATATTTTGATTCCAGAATAATGTCATAATTATTATTAATTATAAATTAATACTTGTTATCATAATAATGGGAAAATATTAATCCTCATTTTATCTATGATATTATTAATAATATCATCACGGATGTGCACATACGACTTACTATCTCCAGACCGTGGTGTAATTTGTTATTCAAAAATATACCATTTGGATGGTTATAATGATGAGAATAATGTATTTAAATAATTAATATAACATTATAAATTATTTTTTATAATTAATATACCATCCAATTACATACAATTTAACCATCAAGATAATGATATCGTTGCTCGTGCGTACGTAAGACCTACTGTCTACATGACGCGGTTACGTTCGTTCTCCACAATAACAACTAAAGAATGATTGTAAAATTTATATGTTTTCTGAAAATAATAGTTATTAACTTAATATAATGAATAAAACACATCCTATTAATAACAAACACAACTTATATAGAAATATAGGAATGATAAAATGATGTAGTTTACAGCTGACATAATGGTAATATTGAGACACTATTAACAAAATGATATAATAGTATCATATATGATATCATGAATATGGATATGGTCATCGTATAATTTAATAAAATGATTTTACCATTATATAGGATTTGACTACACCCTCTACTAACGAAAATCACAATGTAAGGGATATTTTTTTCAATCATAGTTTTATTAGATATTTTTTATACGTTAGTATTTACATGAGGTATATTTATCATCCATTACCATATTTTCAAAAAAATATCTCCTGAAACGTTTATTATTATTGAATATCTCTTTAAATTCATTATTAACCTTTTTATTCTTTTATTACATTGAATGGAAAGAATATTTCTTTTTTTTAACATATGAAGTATTTTTTGACTTTTCCGGAAAAAGTATGAGGATAATGTTTTTATCATATATGAAATGAAATGATTTTTACGCTTTCATAACACATTATTTCCATGATGATTCTCTAACAATATTTCATTTCAATTTTCAATTAATGTATTTTATATTAATATTTAAAGGAATTTTGAGAAAAGAAAAAGGTTTTGAAGAAGAATGGATAGTTTCCTAAGGAAAAAAGTTAATATGTTATCTCAAAATTATTTTCCATTTTAGATGACATATTTTTATGTATATATATAATTACATTTATTTGATTTTTTTATGATGAAATTATTTTTTTGACATCCATTTATCAGTTATGGATTATTTTATGATTGAATGATGTTTAAGAATCCAATTTTATTTTTTTGGGTTATGCTATGATGAATGATTTATGTTTTGGGGAACATGTAAAAAGATTTCATTATGAGATGTGCCAGACCTATATCTCCCTCCAATGAATTGGGTAAAGACTTATACCTCATGAAAAATACATTACTAGAACAACAAATAAATTTGGTTTAGTAATACATGGATGGTATGACAAGTAAACTCGGTTTAGTAATGGTGTTTATCCACTATGATGGTCTTTGAAGCAATGATTTGGATACTATGGAAATCATATTATGTGCTTATTTTTTCTCCACAATTAATGGTTTTATTAAAAATATATTCTATTATAGTTAATTTTCCTTTATGATCCATTCCTTACGTACTACCAATATTTATTTCATGACTCTTGATTTTCATATTTAAACATTCTGTTCAATTTTTTACATTCTAATGTTTATTGTTTATTTTATGTTCTCAATGTTTATGCTTACTAGGAATGTGATCTCTCAAATTTCTTGTTTAAATTTCCCCAGTATATAGAGAAACGTTTTAGGTAGGAAATATAATGGGGAATATCTTTATAAAGGATAATGAAAATATTTCACCAAGCTAGAAAATTTTGTTACATGTTTCCCATGACACTAAACTAATACGGTCTTTGGGCATCTTTTTTGGTGTCATGTATTAATTATTCTATAAAATTATGGAATTTACATCTACATCAATCTTGGGTCTCTACATACACTTTCCAATATAGATTTAAGAATAGATACTTGATATGACATGACTTTATTGGTGACTTTAAAATCTACTCAATTGGGATTGATCCAACTTATAAGTAGATACGAAATAAATGGAATATGCCATAAAATTAATTTTGGCTGCTAAATATAAATAAATATTTTTGAATAATCTAACACACTCATATTTCATGGGAAAATTGATAAATTGATATCATTGATATTATAAGTAATATTAGGAGTAACAATGGAAAAATATTATTACAAAATCTTACATCATCATTTTCATGCAATCATATTTTATTAATGAATGAGTATTAAATGAATTTTCTATTCTTTATAATTTGGATGGTGGCCTCTAATAAAGAAATGTTTTATTTAATTTTTTAACAACTCTAATATATCATGTTGTACTAACTCTTTATTGGTTATATTGTTTGGTTGAATTAATGGAGGAAAATAATGTTGATGCGGGTCATCTATTTAACTAAATAATGTAGTAGAACAGATAGTTCCTTTATGATTAGTAATTACCTATGTAGAAGGATTACATAAGACTTGATTTATTATATTATTGAGAGTTCCTATTTTTTGGATTTGGTTCCCTAGAACCAACCACTTTTTTACTCTGAATTACATTTTCATTCAAATAAATGAAAACAATTTAAATACCATATCACATATTGTTTTTTCTTATTCATAACATTAATGTGATAATATGATAGGGTATTTTTGGAATATAATTTTTTAATTTAATTCCATACAATGATGATAATCCTAAGAAACTATGATAATATGTCTTAAATATTAGCTGTATAGCTAGAAAAAATTATATGATGATAAAAATTGTATGTTGGATTTCAGGTGTCATTATATATAAGTAGATGAGATTTCAGCTCATCATGTTTTCTCTTGGTCATCTTCATGAAGTGATATTATGATAATAGTCCCACTTGCATGACCTATTCATGCTTCAGTGTCATAAAATGTTCTAATTTATGAGCTTGTGTTATGGTATTTAATCATTATGATTATATTTATTTCATGTTAGGACGCATTCTCATTGATTTACATACCAAAAACCATGATGTTATATTTTCATGGCACACAAGGTATGTTGGGTGCATCACAAATGACATTTTATTAATGGATAAGTTAAATAAGGATCTATCCTTCAATATTTTTTGATGTTGATATCTCGTCCCATTAATTAATATATAATCATTTCCGTAAACACCATGGACATGGTTACGTGATGTTTTTATTTCATTAATTCAAATAAATGCATATAAATAATATAGTTTGTTTACATTCTTGAGAATTTATTGTGGTGGTGAAATCATTTTAAAAAGTGAGCATTCATATGTGGATATCAATGTTTTGACATTATGTTCATTTTCGTTGGTGTTCTGACACTTTTCTAGATACTAATATTTTACATTAGGTAAGCCTTCATTATGATAATGATATAGAATTCAATAGTGTTTCATGAAGAGTGTTTCTATTGATATTCATTAAATTCTATTTTAAATTATGTAAAGGAATAAATTTTATTCTTAAAACATTGGAAAAAATTTATTAATATTTTATTGATTTTAAAAATATTATATATTTATTCCCAAAATCATTAATATATTATTTATTATATTTATTTTAAATGTATAATAAATATTTATTCATCAAGATGTGGATAAAATATTCATTTATGGATAAAATATTTATATAGGTATTCATTAAAGGTTAAGTATTTCATGCTGGCCAAAATTGTGCCATGTGATAAATATTAATTTTCTTTCTGAAAAAATATTATTTATCCTTGTGGTAGCTATAACACATCATAAAATAATAAAAATATATTTATGATTTTATAGAATGTGGTTTAATATTATTTCATAAATTATTATGGATTTTTTTAATAAATAATATTTTAACATAAACATGTACTCTTTTAATAAAAGGTGATATCAATTAGGTATGGTAAGTTGAGAATCTTAAATCATTGAAGATAATTGAATTATATCTTGAATACTCCCTCTAGTATTCTCATAAAACTAGTAGATTAAGAGAGTATCCTTCAAAACCAAATTACCATAAAAAATCAAGATGAAAAAAATAGGATGAGTGATATTTCACACTATCACACAAAGTTACATCAATGATTGTTAAATTATTAATAGATGATGTACAGATCACCTCTACATTGATTATACACTTGGATCAAATAAGCATAACAATGGAAATCACAAAAGGGTCTTCTGTAAGATCAATATCATAATTAAATAATGTTCTTAAGATGAGGTATCATTTATTCTAATCATAATTAAGATGAGTATTAATTAAACTTGGAAATGTTCTCTATACATTTTGGGTTTCCCTATGCCAATAATCATTAGAAATATTTTGATGTTCATTCGCCTCATTTAATGTTAATTATTTTGAATTATCAATTGAATCAGAATATCATTTATAGTTTTATGCCCAATATGGTAAATTCTCTATTCAATTATCATTAAAGTGGTATCATAAGAAAATCATTTTAATTTTATTGTTATTTGTTTCATTGTTGATAAATATGTATTAATGTGGTTATATATTTCAATTTTAAATTATCAAATCCTTAATACGACGATTAATTGATATTATTTCAAAATTTTAATTAGGTTGAGTGATATGAATATATTATTAAAGGAGAAAGTAGATTAAAAACTACTGGATAAATCATCAAGAATTGGAATGGATTCTAGGTAGTGATATTGGGTAAGATAGTATGTATACGGGGTGCACACAATGTACTCAAGTGAACTACACATGGATGTTTAGAGGGATTCATGGCACACCATGTAGTAATTAGACATGGTGAATTCATTTCACACTATATGTATATTGGGTCAACTGGGATAATAGTTTTTCGGATTATATATCATGTTGTTAATGTACAATATGTTTAATTTACATGGTATAAATATGATGTTTCTCAAAAAACGTGGTCAAATAAATATTCAAACATGCATTATTCAGATAAACAAGATCATTAATGAAATAAATAATGTGTTTCCATCATACATGGTGTGTTTCTCATTATTTCCCATGTCTAATGAAAAATATGAGCTGTAAACCATGTTTTGTAGACACATGGCTAGTGGAACACAAAAGTTTTAGTAGAGTACATGTCATGTGGTCCAATGTCTGGGGAACAAATAGTGTCGTTCAACGGTATTTATTAACACACTGAAAGGATGATAATTCATGTGTATCTAATTAATACATGTCATGTAGTCTTTTTGATATACATATTGGGTCAGTATTCATTAATATAGGGTACATAAAAAATTTGAAACATGTTGTGTAACTGTTAATTACATTACATATAGTCACCCAATAAAATAATGAATTAAAATTACATTAAATAAATAAGTTTAGTTCTAAACACATATTGAATTGTATAAAACTGGATGTGTTTTAAAATATTAAAAATGTTCTGTATAATTTATACATCATAGTTTATTTATTATAATTATATATAATTATTAGTCATTCAATTTATTTTCCCTGAATGCATTTCAGAGGGTTATGTCTATGAGGATTCTGATTTTCATTAATATAAAATGGAATTAATTGCCATATCAACTAATTAATTCAGTCATGTTTATCTTAAGAGTGAAGAATTAATAGAAATAAACACTATCATATGTAATTTGGTATATTTGATGAATGTGTATGATATTTAATGAGACTGAAAAAGAAATGTGTAAGCATTGGATTAATTTAAAATACTGTATAACATGGTTTTAAAATAAATATTTATAAAATTATATTGACGGTCTGTATGTCATACTTATCTCCTTCATTATGGAAAACAGAAGATTCCAAATAAATTTAGGGAATTCCCATTAATGTAATACATTACTATCAGTCACTTATGTATGAGTTATAAACAAATGTAATAACTATAGTATCATAAAGAATATAGAGACTGTTAAATAAGGTAATAAGAAGATTCAAACCTATGTGATACACCGGTGGATATGTTGGATGTTGGAACTCCTGAGAAATACCACACAATGATTTTTTTCCCAATGTCATATATTGATTCATTGTCGCCTAAATGAATAAATTATTAGATAATCTCGTTATTAGGTCATTATTTTAATTATTTATTTTTATATTATTTACATTGGGGATGCAAGACCGTAATAAAATAAATAAATGAACTAAACATTAATTATGGAATTTAAATACATGGAATATTCATTATCACTTAAGTAAAATACATGTAACAATAAAAATACTTGTAGTTGAAAATTAAGATAAATTTTATCAATAATTAATAAGATTGTAAAACATTATATTATATCAGTTTTATCCTTGTATTTTATAATTTAGAATGATTGTCAATGAACTATGTGGTTTATTAACACATGTTGGGATACCCACATTTTGTGTGCAGTTCATATAAAAATTTTTGGTTGAGGAAACCATACTAAATAAAGACAGTTAAAACTTTCTAAAAATTATGTAACTTTGAGGTATGTGTTGAGGAGATCCTTGTCATGATTTATCAAATGGGGAGTCTACTAAATAGATCAACAAGATTTAAACCCACTGATGGTAATGAAATTCAAACTGAAATACCTTCAAATATCATGGACAACCATTGTTGGGGTTATGCAAATGGGTACATAGATTTGTTCAACATGAATGTTTGTGAAAAAATAAATTATGAGTTTAATGGGGGGATTATTTGACATTACGAAATAATGGGAGATAGAATAAAAATAAAATATATAATATATCAGATAAATTTCTATCAAGGGATTTACTAGTATTGTACACTTTTATAATTATAGAATAATGGATTGACAAATAACAAACTCACTGTAATCATTTATTAATATAGGGAATTCCCTTATAAAAAATAATTGATATTGTATACTTTTTTAGCTGATACATTATTATTAGATCATAGTATGATATATTTTAAACCCATAGTCATGTTTTAACACCATGGTATGTGAGTGAAGGAAAAAAATGATTCCCACTTGTGATATGTAGAGGGGTGTTTCCTTTTTCCATAAAATTATATTTTCAACCATGTAGTGAAAATAGATGTCACTATTTAAGGACAAGGATTATTACAAAACAATATATCATCTGTTTCCTTATGAAAATATAGGAATGTATTGAAATAAATTATATTTTCAATGCTCTATATGAATGTAAACAATAAGAATGGAATCTTGATACTTATAATGCTTTCAAAATTTATGGTTATATTTATTTGTTAAAATTAATGGACTTTCGCTTGGATAAGAATATATCAATTCATATTAATTTATTATCCATACCACTATGGTTATCCTCATTTGTACAATTATTGATAAACAAAATGGATAATCTGCACATTTATCATTTTAAATTTATTCACCACGCTTATATGTATTGCATGAAATAATTTTATCCCTACATTACAGTGATGCATTTAAAAGACAAGGACAAAGATCCCATAGATATCCAAGATCTAATATATCCTTTATAGAATCCTTTAATTATTTTGTAGTTTTAGATGAATAAGAATAAAATTGAGGCTATATTATTCTTATTTGGAAAGAATACACACTGGATATGGAATTGCAATGAATTAAAGAATACACAATATTCATCTAATTCACATATATTGAAAATGTTTCTATTTTGTACATTTTTTAAAAATTCTAAATTATTTCATCATACAAGTATCTTGATACACGAATTGGTCATGAATATAAAGGTTATTGAGTGAAAAAATAGCATAGAAAATAAATTATAAAATCATACAAGGGGAGATCATTAAATATCATGATAAAATGGATTGATTCTTGTTTGTAATAATTAATAACAAAAAAATCATCTTAGTGTCTAGCTAGACAGAACAACACATTATTTTATATATGGAATAAATGTTATTTTTGTACTGAAATGATAAACTAATGGTTTGGTAACCATTAAATTCTAGATATTATTTTTTATGAATGATGAATATAAAGTATAATACTTTAACAAAATTGTGGAAATATAATTCATTTTCAAATAAAAACTAAAATTTTTTAACTTTATAACACAATAAAAAATTTTAGTTTCAATGTATCTAAAATTTAGGATATTAAAAAAATTTAAGTATCATATTGTAGAAAAGTAAACCATTATAAATAATGGTAAATCGGAAATAATTTTAACCTAACTTAACTATAATAAATGTCACACCCTGACCTGTGAGTATAAGTCTATTTTATTATTTTTGGCATTAAGTAATTTTTCTGTGGTTCGGGTGTGTCCCAAATGAATTGTTTCTTTGAGTTATATTAAAACTTGTTCTCTTTGGCATAGACGTCGCCGGGCGCACGGGAACAGCATGAGGTTGGAGCCACAAGACCTCTCCCTATCTTTTGCGCATCCCGTTGTCTTCAGAGTTTTAAAATATAAATTGTTTATATTTAAAACACGCGTTAATTTTTTTGTCGTTTAAATTTTATTGTGTAAAGAATTTTAATAATATTGAAATAGTATGACTAATTTCTTTTATTTTTAACTTTATATTTTTGTAATTATTATTATTATTTGTATTTTCATTCTATTTATTACAATTAAAATTAATAATAATTAAAATTATTTGAAATTGTTTTATAGTTGTGTTAATATTATTTTTATTATGAATATTATTACTATAATTATGATTATGATTATTATATTATTAATATTATTTTCATGTGTTTTTTTTATCATGGGTTAATGCTTCATTTTATTTTATTTATTTTCTTTTATTTAATATATATTTGTATTTTAATTTTTACTTTTATTTCCTTTTTTTCTCCTAACCATAACTCACGCTTTTTTTTCTTCCACCCTGCTTTCTCTTTATTGGCGCACCACTACCCTCCTTCAGCACAACCTTTATTTTTTTTCTTTCTCCTCCTTTCTCCTGTCTTCCATGCATCTACTCCCTCCTCCTCTTTTCTTCATGTAGTAGAAACTCTCCTTCGCTTCACCTCTCTCCAATGATGCCCTCTCCTGCCTCCGCCTTTCTAGAGTGCACACATCTACGGCACCCGACTCTTTACCTTCCTCTCAATCTGCCACAACATTCCACCAGCACACCTTCCTTCCTCTGTCCGTCGTCGCATCAAGCCAACACAACCCTCTGCTGCTCCCGTCCTCCTGCTTCCAACGGAGAATCCTCCCTCCATCTCAGCTGTTCACCAATCCCCAACACCTCATCACCCTGGCCTCACCCTTCCTTCTGTGCGGTGCGATCCAGCACCCTCGGACCTAGCTGCCTCCCTCCCTTCGTTGCATGCGAGTAGGCTAGGAACCCTGTTCTCTAGCGACCACTCCTGCTCGACCTCCTTGCAACAGCACCGGGCACCCTAATTCTCTCATCTCCTTTCCATAGTTGCGCAGCACCCCTCTGTCTTCCCAACAGGCAGCCTTGTCTTATGCTCGAGCGAACCAGCACCCGGCTCGCCCCCTTCTCCCCTTTGAAACAGCCAGCAAAGCAACCCCAGCTAGTGCATCCATTGGACCTCCTAGCCTCATCCCCCCTTACAGCACACCCCTCCTTACCAGCGTTGTTCCGGCCAGCCCGCAAACCCGGCCAACCCACCTCCTCCCGTCATGGTGACCTCCTATCAGGTGCATGATCAACCTGAGTAGCCTACTCACATGCACACAATTTTCACCTATTGGTGTTTCCCCGACCTCCAACCCATCCGGTGCGTCGCCTTAGACGGTGTACAACAGGAAACGACCTCCAGATGACCCGCGAATCCCCTCTGCTAGTCCGAAACCCTTTTCCCAATAAGCTAGCTTTCTCCCTTGCCAGATCGTGCCCCCTGATGACACGTACCCCGACGGCGCACCCTCTACTCGTGAGCGCAGTAACCCACCTTATCAGCGCTGCCCTATTTAGACGTCTGCACCCTATCAGTGCTACCTGAACAGCCCTCCATCATTATGTTTCATGTAAAAAACCCCCTCTGGTATACTCTATTATTTCAAGATCCGCTTGATATTTTTATTTCATATATATATGTATATATTTATATATTTACATCAGTTTAATTATGGATTCTTTTAATTAAATTTTTTTTGATCGGTTTGACATTTTAGGACCCATGCAGGGAATTTCTGAGTGAGCACCATCTCCATGCTTTGTTTTAGAGCTTGCGCCATCATCGCGCCTTGTTCTTGAGGTAGGTTACCATTGCACTGATTTTAAAATTTATGTTACTTTATTTCCAGCTATTTTCACCTATATAAATACATATGTGCTAAATATTATTATGCAACCTAAGATTAATTCATTTATTATGCAACGTTATAATTAAATTATTGTAGTGTGGAAATGGTGTCATTTTGTTATGATTGCGCACGATAATTTTTCAATTAAATATTTTATTAACTTTCATAAATTAGAAGTAATATAAGATAATAACCTTTTAAATGATTTTTTTGTGTAAAAAATAGTCGTTTGTTTTATACACGATGCTTGAAATATTTTCATGACGTGTGGACACCCAGTAGTGAAAGAATGGCTGTTTGGATTTTAAACATAATTCACCGAATTTCAAATGTGGTTCTGGTTTGAATGATAAATGATTTCATCTGAAAAAATATTCAGGTAATCATGAGAAATTTCCCAGTTGGCTCTTATAGTTTATTTGGAAAAATAAAATTATTTGGTTTGTTTTTATACAAATAATTGGCTGCCTGCAAAGTAGTGTTTTGGGTCTTCTTAAATGGTTTCAAAAAAGTTTTGGTCTTATAAAGAAGCTGTAATTTTTTTATGTGGTGGTGTGAAAGGTGTTTAATGCCTATTTGGAACTTTATGGAAAATGATGAAAATGTTTTGATAAAAACTCTCCTAGGATAACCCTCCTACCTTGGGTTCCTTGGATTGTTTGGGAGGCCGCACGTAGAGGCTCACAGGTACTTGAGTGATTTAAAAGCAAGAGATTGTCCCATAGAGTAGCTCGAGCTGATGCATGTTGTTCTTTATATGTATATATATATATATATATGATTTGATGCTCACTTGACATCGGTTGGCTCACCTCCTTTCTAAACACTTGAGACATGGGAATCTAGCAAGTTGAGAGAATATTCTATGAATGATTGCTGCACTGGTAGATTATGGTGCTGACCAGTTTCCCATAGTAGGTGCATATATTGGGTTTATTAATATAGGATTTTCCCTCGACCTCCCTAATAGAGGATGGTCGAGTGTATTGTGCGTTTTGATTTCATCGTGACATGTCAATAAGGATGATTTCTCATGTATTGGTGTCTTCTAGTTTATTCTCGATCTCATAGGTTCACCCATGTCTAATCTGATTTTGTTGCTTGTAGTAGTGATTATGATGCTCATATGTATACCTACATTTCCCTTGCTTTGTGTTTTACTTTGTGCATTTCTGGTGTATTGTTTTCCTTGGAAAGGGGAAAATTGATTATGATTAGGATTCTAAAAATGGTTTTGAAATGAATGTTTTTAATCCTCTATGTTTAAATTTGAAAATAAAAACATCACTTTCCCTTTATAAAAATCCATTGACACTAATGAAATGATCCCAAATTTGGAAATGGTTAAGGTAAATTGTTCGTACTTTGTTTTTTTAAGTAAAATACTTAGAAAAACATACTTTTATAAATTTTAGTTCACACATGAAATGATGGTTGTTTTATTTTAAAGGTAGTGCATTGGGAATATATATTGTGCTAGTCTACTAAGTTTTAATACTCACGCCAATAGTTATTTTCTGTTTTTAGTGTTTGTGCAGGCTATAGCTTGAGTGCACTCGCCTAGGGCGACACATGATCATTGAGTTGGAGATTGACCCATGAGGTCGAACCAAGTTAGTTCAGACGTCGAGTTTGGTCAGTTTTATTCTTATTATGTATCTGTTTAGTCATTTTAATTGGTCTATTTTTCTTATGCTACTCTGTATTGTTTCTGCTGATTTATTTATTTATATTGGGAAAATCGTTCCCACAACCTCTATTGATTCCATGGCACTTGTCGCCAGTCCAGGACGATCAGGAATGCCTCTCAGGCCATGTCGCGGACCGGCTCGGGTGACTGGTTCAGGGTCGACCCAGGTTGGTTCATGAGAAAATGGTATCAGAGGAGGTTGGCTCTTAGAAGACCTCACTTTTTAGAGCTCCCTTTGTTATTTGGGTGGTCATGTTATATGGAGTAGGATTTTTGGGATTTGAGGGGTAGGTGCGGGAAGCGCGTCGCGAACTCTTGCTCGTTCTGATCCATGGGTTTCCATGGGATGTCGGGTTTAATTAATTTCTTTTGAATTTTATGTAAATTTATTACGATTTGGATATGAAAAAGGGATTTGGGATGATAGTCCTAAGCTGCATGGGCAGGAAATCCTTGTGGAGCTAGGGGCATGGTTCAAAATGGCTTTCTGTGTCGGTGACATGTTTAGCATATGGCCGCCAACCATATGGTCAAGACCCCCACTAACACAAGTTCCCTGCTTGAGTTATTTTGGGTTTCCTTTGATTTCTGAAAGTGGGTTGAATCAAAAAAGAAATTGGTTTTTGAAAAAAAATGGTTGTTTGAAGTGACATGTTTAATTTTTCAATTGTTATAAAAGAAATGATATGAATGATTTGTTTTTGGAAAATGACGTTTCTTTGTTCTATCCTTGGTGTTCCTATGAGTGCTCACATTCATAGTGGTATGTTGGAAATGTTGACAGATTTATAGTATGGTGGATGGATTCCTGGGGCGGCATTGATACGTGCATGTGAGTGAGACTCTAAAGAATACCAATGGTGAGGGTTTAACCCACCATGCTTGTTTTAAATTAAAGATGTTTTCCAAATAAAAGTTTTGATTTTATGATTGCTCATTTTCTTTTGTTTAGAGCCTTTCATGTATGCAATGTTTTTTTAGGTTTTTTATTTATTGAGTTGGCCATGATTGGGTTTTCGACTTTTTCTTGTCCAGCGGTTATCCCTTTGAAGCATATATGGTTGATCGTTGTACGGTTGATCAACATAAGCATTTTATGCTTGAGTTCCGGAAGCTAGATCCACCTCTATTATATGGTCAAGCAGAACCTTTCATAGTAGTGGAGTCGTTGAGGAATATTGAAAGGGACGTTGACCTCGTTGAGTTTCCTGATTCGTTGAAGGTTGTGTTTTCATCTTTCATGCTTGAAGGTTCACCCTCGATGTGGTGGAATTCAGTGTCTCAGAACAAGCCCCGTCATGAGATTACATGGGAGTTCTTCAAGGCTTTGTTCATTTTCCATTATTTCTCTAAAGAAGAAAGAGTGAGGAAGTGGATGGAGAATTGTTGTATGCTGTAGGGCGACTTATCCGTGTTGGAATATTTCCAGTGCTTTGTGGAGATAGTCCCTTATGATTCAGGGTATTCCACGAATGAACCCATTTAGGCTCAACACTTTGAGGTGGGTCTCCGCCCTAATGTACAGTCGAGGGTGTCAGAGTCCAACCTAACTTATTTTGTCGATGTGGCAATACACGATTTTAATTTCGAAGTCGCGATGACAGGAGTGCTTGAAGTAGTCCTCCCTCCTTCGATCCCTATGAGATGTGGTGAGGATTCTGGAAAGAAGACGAGTAAGCAAATGAATGTGGATGGAGAAGGACATGTCATCTAGAGGCCTCGAGATCTTTCATCAACCTCTTCGTAGCGAGAGATTATTATGTGTTATCAGTGTGGCAAGTGGGGTCACAAGAAGCCGTTATGCGCAAGTGCTCTGAATCCCTGCCATTCATGTGGACACCTAGGTCACTTGCGATGATTCTATCGGGGCGTTTCAAGAACGCATCGTAGAGGAAGTTCTCAGAAGTAATGTGTTGTTGGGTCTTTGTTCAAAGTTTCTTATGTAAGTTTCCTTTCAGTGTAGGTGATCTTTTATCTTTGCAGTTGTACTGATGGTGTTTTAGGGTTTAACATGTATGGGATGTCGTGTGTCTGTTGACGAACTCTGGTTTTCAATACCAATGTGGTTTTTATTTTGAATTTTGTCTATTCTTTTGTCAAATAAAAATATGTATGTTTCTTGAAGGGATTGTCAGAATCTGACTACGAGGCATGAGATGCTACATCCATCAGAGCTCCAGAAAAAATTCCTCGAAGTGAAACTGGAGCGTATTCAGGATCCCCCGAGGTATTTTAAGGAGTCTTGTTATGGTTGTGCCTCTACTGTTTGGTTAGACAGTTTTGGTGTTGCTGCTCTGGTTTCTCTGTCGTTGTAATTTTCCTCTTGTCTCAAAGTGAGTGATGGACTTATGCATCACGCAGTGTCGGTAATTGTGCCTTTTGGATTAATGTTCTTGATTAGTGACCTTGCATGGGCCACCCATGTGAATCAGTTGCAACTTTGGTTTTTGGTTATCTCAAAGTGATGGGTCGTGAGCAGTTTTCCGTCCAAGATTCAGTGATCCAATCCTTGGGCTCTCCCTCCCCGCCCATGGGGTAAGGGTTTTTGGTTTGCACAGACTTTTGGGATCAACTCCTATCCATTTTGGATGGGATTTAGTGGTTCAAATGTTTTTGTTTAGGTTTTTCTAGCTTGGGTAAGGCCCGGTTCTGGCCTAAGTTGGATTTTTGGTTGGTCGCTAAGAGGTCTTTCCTTTATGGTGGGGAGAACCACTGTGAGTCTCTTTTGGTTTTCTCTTCAGTCTTTATCAAAATCTAGTTTAGTTCTAATGGGGGGGGATCCCATATATGCCTCCCCTCTACTGGTGATTTATTTTGAGAAATAAGGTTCAGTCTCGATGGTGGTCAGAGTGATTTCTTTGGGATAAGAGGTTGGATCGTGTTGTGTTGAACCCTTAGGTGTTGATCGATCGGATGGATGGTGTCATGGATTTTCAGGGGCGGGAAGCGTTATGGTGGGGAGAATTTTCACACCCTGACTTGTGGGTATAAGTCTTTTTAATTAATTTCAGCCTTAAATAATTTTTATGTGGTTCGGGTGTGTCCTCGATGAATTATTTCTTTGAGTTATGTTAAAACGTGCGATGTTTGGCATCGACGTCATCGGGCGCATGGGCAGAGCATGAGGTTGGGACCGCACAACCTCACCCTAACTTTTGTGCATCCAGTTGTCTTCAGATTTTTAAAATAAATGGTGTTTGTATTTAAAACGTTCATTAATTGTTGTGTTGTTTAAATTTTATTGTGTTAAGAATTTTAATATTTTTGAAATAGAATGACTACATTAATTATTTTTAATTTTATCTTAATTTTATTATTCTTATTCTTATTTTAATTCTAAATATTACAATTAAAATTAAATCTAATTGAAATTATTCGAAATAATTTTATGGTTGTATTAATATTATTGTTATTATGAAAATTATTATTATTATTATTATTATTATTATATTATTATTATTATTTTCATATGATTTTTATCATGGGTTAATGCTTTATTTTCTATTATGTATTTTATTTTATTTAATCTTTATTTTTATTTTTGCTTTTGCTTTTCTTTCCTTTTTTTCTCCTAACCCTAACTCATGATTTTTTTTCTTCCACACTACATTCTCTTTCTCGGTGCGCCGCTACCCTCATTCAGTGTAGCCTTCCTTTTGTTTCTTTCTCCTCCTTTCTCATATCTTCCACACTGGTGCTCCCTCCTCCTCTTTTCTTCACGCAATAATAACTCTCCCTCGTTGCACCTCTATCCCACAGCGCCCTCTCCTGCCTCCACCTTTCTCCAGCATGCACAGCTACAACACCCGACTCTTTCCCCTCCTCTCAGTATGCCGCAGCAGCCCACCAGTTCACCTCCCTTCCTCTGTCCGCCATCGCACCCATCCAACACGACCCCCTTCCACTCCCGGCCTCCTACTTCCAGTGGAAAATCCTCCCTCTATTTCAATAGTGCACCACTCCATATCACCTCAGCACCCCGGCCACTCCCATCCTTCTGGGTAGCATGATCCAGCACCCTC
The DNA here is from genome assembly GCA_963277665.1 of Viscum album. Lineage (NCBI taxonomy): Eukaryota > Viridiplantae > Streptophyta > Magnoliopsida > Santalales > Viscaceae > Viscum > Viscum album. The sequence goes on along the minus strand of OY728163.1, from coordinate 1,794,796,929 downwards.
GGACCCAGCTGCCACGCTCCCTATGTTGCATAGGAGCAGGATAGGGACCACGTTCTCCGGTAACCACTCCTCCTTCTCGACCTCCTTGCAACAACACTGGGCACCCTAGTACTCTCCTCTCCATGCCATAACTGTGCAGCACCCCTCCCTCTTCCCAACAGGCGGCCTCTTCTCCTGAATGAGAAAACCAGAACCCGGCTCGTCCCTACTCCCCATTGCAGCTGCCACCAAAGCAGCCCTAGCTAGTGCATCCCCCGGACCTCCCGGACATAGATCCCCTTGCAGCGTGCCCCTCTTTACTGGCATTGTTCCAGCCAGCCCACAAACCTGGCCAACCCACCTCCTCCTGTCAGGGTGACCTTCTATCCGGCATGTGCTCAACCCGATCAGCCTACTGGTTTGCACATCAATCGCACCTACCGGAGTTTCCCCAACCTACAACCCCTCAGGTGCATCGCCTCAACCGGCGCGCACCCATACATGACCTCCATTGGACCTGTGGATCCCCTCCACTGGTCCGACACCTTTTTCCCAACCGGCCAGCCTTCTCCCTTGCTAGAGTGCACCCCATGACGGCACGTACCCCGCCAGCGCACCATCTACCCGTGAGCACAGTAACCCACCTTGTCGGCACTACCTTATTTCGATGCCCACACCCTGCCGGCGATGCCCAACCAGCCCTCCGGCAGTCTATTTCTAGTCACGACCCCCTGTTTGGTATACTCTATTATTTCATGCTCCTATTGATATTTTTATTTGATAATTTGATATATATATATATATATATATATATATATATATATATATATATTTACCTCCTCTTAATTAGGTTTTCATTTAATTAAATGTTTTTTTGGACGGTTTGACCTTTTAGGAAACTCTCGGGTTGTTTCCGAGTGAGCGCCATCGCCGCGCTATGTTTCCGAGCATATGCCATCATCACACGTTGTTCTTGAGTTAGGATCCCATTTTACTACATTTAAAATTTATGTTAATTTATTTCCTACTATTTGCGCCTTATATAAATGCATATGTGCTAAATATTATTATGCAACAAAAGATTAATTCATTTATTATGCAATGTTATAATTCAATTATTGTAGTGTGAAAATGGTGTCATTTTGTTATGATCGAAAATGATAATTTTTCAGTTGAATAATTTATTAATTTTAATGAATGAGAAGTAATGTAAGATAATTACCTTTTAAATGATTATTTGGTGTAAAAAAGAGCCTTTTATTTTATACACGACGCTTGAAATATTTTCTTAACGAACGATCAACTAGTAGTGAAAGAATGCTCGTTTTGATTTTAAACATAATTCATGGAATTTCAAATGTTTTACTTGTTTGAAAGATAAATGATTTCTACTGAACAAGTATTCTAGTCATCATGAGAAATTACTCGATTTGTTATTACAGTTTATTTGGAAAAATAAAATGTTTTGTTTTGTTTTTATAAACATATTTGGCAGGCTGCGATGTTTTGGGCTTCTTAAATGGTTTCAAACTATTTTTGGTCTTATAAATAAGTTTTACTTTTTTATTTGGTGGTTGTGAAAGGTGTTTAATGCCTGTTTGGCACTTTATGGAATGTGATGAATTTTTTTTGTAAAAACCGTCCTAGGATAACCCTCATGCCTTGGTTGCATTTGATTTTTTGGAAGGTCCCGCTTAGAGGCTCCCAGGTACTTTATTTGTTTAAAGGAAATAGGTTGTCCCATGTAGTGTCTCGGGGTGATGCCTATTGTGATATATATATATGTATATATATGATTGGATTCTTGGTTGTCATCGGTTCGCTCACCCCCATTCAAAACACTTGACACATGGGAATCTAGCATATTGAGAGAATATTCTAAGAACGTATACTGCACTGGTAGGTTATGGTACTAACTAGTGGCCCCTAGTAGGTGGATATATTTGTTTTATTACTATGGGATTTTCCCTCGACCTACCTGAGAGAGGATGGTCGAGCATATTGTGTGTTTTAATTTCATCGTGACATTTCAACAAGGATGATTTCTCATGTATTGGTGTCTTTTGGTTTATTATTGATGTCCTAGTTTCACCCATGTGTATTCGGCTTTTATTGCATGCAGTAGTGATTATGATGCTCATATGTATACCTACATTTCCCTTGCTGTGTTATTTACTTTGTGCATTTCTGGTGTATCGTTTTACTTGGAATGTGTTATATCGATTTTGATTAGGTTTCTAAAAATGGTTTTTAAATGAAAGTGTTTAATCCTCTTTGTACAAATTTGAAAATTAAAACATCACATTCCCTTTCTAAAAATCCATTGACACTAATGAAATGATCCCTAATTTAGAAATGGTTAATGTAAATGGTTTGTACTTTGTTCTTTTAAGTAAAATACAAAGAAAAATATACTTTTATAAATTGTAGTTCAAACATGAAATGATGTTTCTTTTATTTTAATGGTAGTGCATTGGGAATAGATATCGGGCTATCCTACTAATTTTTAATACCCACGCCTATAGTTATTTTATGTTTTTAGTGTTTGTGCGGGCTATATATTGAGTGCACTCACCTATGGTGACACTTGATCGTTGAGTCGAAGAGTGACCCGCGAGGTCTCATGGAGTTAGTTCAGAAGTCGTGTTTGGTCAGTTTTATTTTTCTTCTGTTCATGTTAAGTCATTTTAAATTGTTTATTTTTCTTGTGGTGCTCTGTATTTTTTCTGCTGCATTATTTCTTTATATTTGGACAAATCGTTCCCACAACCTCTATTGATGCCCCGGTACTTATCGCCAGCCCGGGAGGATCGGGAACGCCTCTCTGGCCTTGTCGCGGACCGGCTTGGTTGAACGGTTCAGGGTCAACCCGGGTTGGTTCATGACAGACACTAAAACTAAAGTAACATGTTTATACATAATGATATTTCGTTAATAAATATTATAAATTCACTATATTGTTAATGAGTGCACTCAGTAATGATTGAGGAATATATGAGCTAGATTATCAAAGAACATATTTTCCAAATAATATTTCATTATACATGTGGATTAATGGTTACCACAAACTAACATTTCCTTATACACAAAAAGGTATTTATTATAGTAAAAGGGAAACCATTGATGAGTCTTATATATTTTAAAAAATTTCCATTATTTCATCAAAGACATGTTTGAAAATATAATCTAAACAACAATGAAAATATCATATTAATTTTTTATGGATATCATATCAATTGAGATATGACAACAATTTTCTAGGACCTTAAACCATGTGTTTGGTGAAAATTAGTTTTTTTTAGATGGATTTGTCAAAATATTCACACAAACCACTGAGGTGAATCTCTTTTAATGATTCTTTATCAATTAGTGATATTAAAAATTAAAAAAAATGATTATATTCACGTAATGTAATACAATTTATCTAAATATGGTTGGAAGATAATTAATTTTTAAGTGATAAGGCTCTGGATTTTCAATTTGTTGGAATATGAAATATTGTTCTCCCCAATGATAAGTAGAAGGAATTGTTCCATAGACCCCAAATATATAAGATGAAAAAAATCAAAGAGCCATTTAATGTTTACAATGGTGGGTGATACATATATAATTAATTCACAGAAAAAATTATTGAATATAATAATTTTATGGAAATATGATAAGGTTCATATGTATGTATTCAAGTGATGGACTCCATGAATAATGACTTGGGGATTCAGTATTTTTCATGATTCAAAGACGTGAAACTCATAATGAGTACAAAATAGAAAATATACATGGGTGGTAAAAGATAGTAACAATAAATACCGATTGATTAATTAAATGATTATTAAAAATCAATAAAGCAATTCGCATGATTAAAATAATTTCTAATTCTATATATCAAATTCATTTTTCTATGATCATAATATTTGGTAATTGAATTACAAGGACACCAAATTTATAAAAATCCAAATGGATGATATATATATGAAGCTACAAAATAGGATTCCTTCTGATATATGTTACATGGAATAGCTATAAAAGATAGGTTACGTTAATAAATGCTAATAATACATGAATATTACATAACTTCATTTATGATTAAATCATGCATATTGATCATAGAATATTAATTTGGAAAATAATGAGTGGAATGTATCTCTAACATGTCAGTAGGATATGAAATAGTTTTCATGATAGATATGTTGGTAACATATGGAATGAAAATGGTGTGTACTATTAGTTTTTTAAGACCAAGGAACCAAATACTAAAGTATTGGGAAATTCTGCAACCACATTCTAGGGAACAATATAAAAAATTATATACTTTCATATTTTCTAAATATAGTCATATGATATATATTAATAATTTATTGAAAAATGGATGTACTGACTATTCAAGACTAAATTGTTTCTTTGCATATAATCCTTCTAATAGATAACTAATCTGCATTAGAAAACATTATTGATATTGAAATAATTTGAGATGCTTATGTTTAGGGAATTTATATCATTTTCCATGAAATGTACTTCTATTTGATATTACTATTTCATAATGCATTTTTGGTAAATATAATGTAAATTCGACATAATTGCATCAAATTGATGTAAAAATATCAAAAAATGCATTGAAAATTATAACATGATGTTTTTCTAGTATTTAAGGTAGTGCGAATAATATTTTTCAAGGGAATTGAAAGCTTGTATAAAATAGGATTAATTTGATGTAGTATCATATAAAATGATAATGTCATATGCAATAAAAGCAAATTATAACATATGGTTTCACTGTAAAAAATATTTGAGTACATAGAATCTTTGGATGTAGCATATAGATCATATTAGAAACATCCTATTCTGATTTAGGGTAATACTATAATATATAACATTATTATTAATATGAATATCCTATAATATGATATTAGACTACATGTTAGGATTCTGATATGTTAATATTATGTCTATAATCAGTTATATAAATACATGAGGTATTTTCTTAAAGTGATAATGTTATTGAAAATAGATTTTCTAAAAATACATTAGGGTTTATAAACATTACTCATATGTACATCGTAGTCCCAGCTGATGTAGTTATACTCTGTAGAAGGTTGTTTACATTATTATAATAATGAAATCACAAGTATTTGTATCTAGTGAATATGAGATTCTGTTGTAGTTAGTTCCCAAAAACAAACTACATTATACATTAGATTATATATATATATATATATATTCATGTATGTTAATATTAATTTAAATACATTATAGAGTATATATTTTTTCTTTAAAAACTAATGTGATAATGTCTTAGGGTATATTTCACATAAAAATAGGTCATAGTATTTCCCCATTACGATGACAACATTGACAATATATGATGATATCTTTTAAATATTAGTTCGACTTTCAAATAACATTAAATGATAAAGAAAATTTTATGATGGGTATCATGTGGCAGTAATCAAAAGTGGGTTAGACTTTCTCTCATGATGTTCAAATATCGTAATGAAAAAGATGGAATATTATGATAATAGACTCTCAAGTTTGAATTCTAAATGATTATGTGTAATTAGATATTTATAACATCAGGTGTGTTATGTTTCCTAAGATTTTAATGTTATCATTAATGAATTACATAACTTGCACACTTATATTTACTATCCACTATTGGGATTCCATGTGTTCACGAGAATTCATGTACTTTTGGGTGAATCACCAATGACATGTTATTTATATAAATGTCACTGAAGGATTTTTCATCTCCATCTTAATGGACGTTTATATCTCAACCATTTTATTGAAATTGAATCATCACCATGAATTTCATGTCCATGATGTAACATCATGTTTCATTAAAATTTTCAAATAATGAGGAATCATGTATATAGGTTGATGAAAAATATTTGAAACCTCCATAATGAGATATTGATATAATTTGAATATATTATAAATAGAGAGTTCATATATGGTTGTCAATTTTGCAACCTTCTGTTCTTTATCTTGGGATTTGTGAGATGTTGCTAAATAGTAATCATGGACTTTATGTTACCCACACTAATCTCAATGATAATGAATCATAGAGGTTCATGTAGTATGTGTTTCATTTGATCCAAATTAAATTTTATATGAATGGAATTAAAGTAATAAATTTTATTATAATCATAATATAATGATTTTATTATTCTTTTATACATGGAATAAATATAAAATATTTATTTTCTAGGTCACGAATATAAAATATATATTTTTTATATTTTTTTTAATAAATATACATACACCATTCTATGAATAAAATATTTTTTATTAATAAAAAATATTTTTTTGTTTGTCATTGATTTCAGAGAGATTGAGTGGACCAAAATCTTGTCCCATTTATATAAATTAATTTTCTAGTGAGTAAAATAATTGTTATTATTGGGTGGGTTAGTGGAAGTCATAAAATAATACGATAATTATTATTTTATTATATAGAATGGGATTAAATAGTGTATTTTATATTATATAAGTGTTATAGTTAAATTAATTTATATTGTATCCAAAACACTATCTTTATGAGGATATGGTTATTTATATTATGTAGGATTACTCAATAATTGAAAATCATTGTGCAAAATGAGTTCCTCTCTATGATTACTTCATTTATCCTCCTCCCTAGAATGAGATGATCATTAGAAAATGATATAATCATGAAGGAAATTATAGCAATCACGATTAACTATACTTTATGATTGATCTTCCCTGGTATCACCGAGCGTACCATCAATTGTTGTTTGAAGATTAAATGAGCACATGTAGATCACCACTATATATATTAATGACATTGATCACAAAAGAACAATAACAATAATCTAAATTGGTTATTTTATTAAATAAGAATCATCATCGAAGAATGTTATTGATATGAGGTGACCTAAATTCTGATCATATATAAATCAATTATAAATTTAACATCAAAACACCCTCTTTGGGATTCAGGATTCCCTATCTAAATATTTTGTGGAAAATATTCATTTATCATGGAGTTCACATCATTTACATTATTTTGAATGATCCATCAAATTAAAAAGGTCCATTATGGTTTTATTCCCAATAATGAAATTTCTATAAGACTAAATATTTTAGCCAGGAGTTGGATGATGTGTCCAATTAATTATATAAACTCTGATTCAAAAGGGGTACGAGTGGTCTATTGATTTTAGTTATAATCAATTACTTTTAATCTCCATTCACTTCATGTACGGTTCTTGAGATATCCCCTATTGTTAACTTATTGTTGGTCAGAAACATTGTCTCCAGAATGATTGGTGTTTATAATGATATTTAGAAGCTTATAGGTGAGCTTTCTAGAAAAGTTTACATTGAGTCTGTTGGCACCCAACTCAAAACTGATTGGTGGAAAAATATTTAACTACATATTTTATAATTTACTTATTAATGGATGTTGAATTGAGGATGTTTTCTAGAACATGAGGAAATCAATCATTGTATTATTATAATATTAAAATTGATGGAATACCAGAGCGATTGTTGTATGGAGTTTCTAAATAACCTTTTTCATAATATCCATCTCACAATAATGGTTAGTTTTACTGTATTATTTCCTAGTAATGGAGTGTTGGAAGTTTTTTTCAAAAGAACCCCCTAGTTGAGGATCTTTTAAAAAATTATTTGGGTTTTTATGAGTTACTCCCAATTAGCTATATTACTTTAACAAGTGACATATCAATCAGTGCTCCTACTATAGAAACATTCTGTAGGTTTCAATAATTTTTCATCCATAAATGGAAACATAATACCATAACATGATTTCCTTCATAGGAATGGGGTGGGAAATAACTTATTTGTTTATTGAAACATTCCAGAAAAATCAAAAAGATTGAATGCCTCTATATATCTTCCCATAGGGTGACTTCTCCATGTTGCAGATTGAGGAGATACTCCTTTGACACCCCTTCAAGAGATAAAGGGAAATCTGTCAACCTAATTTTATCCTCAGTGAATCCTCGTGGTATGAATCAATTTTATAGTTCTTTAATTACTCTTAAATTATAATATGGTTATTCAATGTAAAATCTATGAAATATTTGTATAATAACTATAATTTTATTTTTATGTTAATAATATTGTTTATCATTCAATTCAAATAGACTATTTCTAATGTAAATATATTTTCTCATAGATTTCCCTCAATGTCTTATTCATTTTAGTAATATTATCTTCCAAATTTTCACTTCCAAATGTAACTATGGAGGAATAAGAAGATAAGTAATGTGTGCTAGACAGTGAAATGGTGACAAACTCTCTTTATTATTATCAATGATATTTAATGATTGGAGTCTATTGATAAATGTAATCTCAACCATAGGATCAAAATAAATGAGTTTTTAATAACTAGATCAATTCAATCATTGATATAAATATAATGAAAATGTTAACACTAACATTATTATCCCTATAAATAGTGTATGGATAGATGAAAAACATGTTCTGTGGATGCCAAAAAATTAATTTTTTAATCCATCTAATATGAAGTGATGTGTGACTGTGGTTTTCCTTAGAGACGATATTGTTATGGATTTTTTAAAATATTATTTAATGGGATCGAATTTTTTGAAACAATGGATAAAATAGATTAAAATTAATATTTTTTGGGATAAATAGTTTATTCTTAGATCATTCAACCATTATCCTGTAAAATCACTATTTAAATTTTTTGTTACTATTCCTCAAATTATCTTATATTTCACATATTACTAATTTCATGTTGTTTTGGTTTGGATAACGAATTGCAATGATAAATGTATCCTCTATCCATTTCAATCATTGAAATAATAATTCAAATATAAGCACTTGATTATCCCACTACAGGATATCACATACAATGATTTAATACCGATTGGCTTATGTGTGTAATACCATGAATTATAGACAAAGAATTTAACAGTAAAATCTAGATGAAATAAATAACTAATTTAAACATTGAAATATATAGATAAGATTGTATGGAAATTAACATTGATGAATATAATTCTTTAATATGGGATTGCGGTAATTCTCAATGGCATGACCACAATTTGCCTATTGTTCCATTATTGAATTAATACATCAAAAAAAATGAATGAAAATAAGTGATAATATTTTGATCAAGTGATTCAAAAAATATGTTGTGATTGATTGAGATACATAATGCCATAGTGAATAGTTCATTATTTAGTTAGGAACAAATGGATATTAATAGCATGATTCAAAAATTTACATGTGAGTATACAAATGTTTTCAATTTATTTGAGAATGTTCCTAAATTTTAGTATCGATCTATTAATTCATCTTCATCGGATGATCATTGTAGGTCAGGTGGCATGGAAAATATCATTTTGACTTATTTCATATTGGAATATATTCCACGCAAAATAAATGTGATATCCCTACAAGAATCCCATTCACAGATAATGTATTGAATTTCATAATATTCAATGAGATTATATACCCTATCATAGATTCAAATAATTTGGATGTACCCTTATATGGGGTTTAGAATATAGGTAAAGCTACTACAAAACCCGATATTAACAGCATTGGCATTTATCAGTTCTAGAAAAATGCACTGATAAAGGGATACCCTTATTAACACTAAAAAAAGATCTAATAATGGGAACCCATTATTAGACCTTTTTTATACTGATTAAAGGTATCCTTTATCAGAACATTATTTTATCATTGATAAAGGTAACCCTTTATATGTCTTTTTATTGCACTAATAATGTTTCTTCTTTCAACATTTTTTAGTGCAGATAATTTTCTAGAATAAAATGTAATAATTAAAAAAATAAAAAATAAAAATAAATACTAATTTAATTAATTAAATAATAATTGTTCAAAATTATATAAATTAAATATACATATAAATAAATTTTTAAAATTTATAAATAGAATATAATAAATATAAAGATAGGTAAAATGAATAAAATGTAATATTTAAATAAATAAAAATTTAAAATTATTATATTATGAAATATATTAAATAATTTATTAATTAAATAATTACTGAAAAAATGAATAAATTTACTACAAAATTATATTAATTATAAATTATAGTTAATAATATATAATAAAATATTATATATAAATGAATAATTTTTAATTATAAAAAAAATAATTTACAAAATTATTTAATAATTTATTTATGAAACAATTTTTAATAAAAATGAATAAGTATAATATATTTATAGATTAATTGTATATTGTTATAATTAATAAATATTTAAGATATATATATATATAATAAATAAAATGTTAATTAAAACACATTAATGGCTTATTAAATTTTAATATTTGACTATTCAATTTGACATATACCAATCATTATGTATTAAATTGATTTCATATATATATATATATAATTAATGCATTTTTATATTCAAACGCACACCCAAATATATATAATCACATACACTTCATATTTATGTAATTTAATCCAATTTTAGTATATTTTAGAATTTCAATATAACATGATACATTTAATATATTATGTATTTAATCAGTCGTTATTTTTATTTCATTTTAATTCTGTTATAGATATGGTACACATTTTGAATTGTTCAACATCACAAATTTTTAAAATGAATGTATTTATGATTATATATCCACTAATAATGTTAAATAAAATTAAATTAAATTTTATCAATAAATATATTTACAAATGAATATTTACTATATTTATAAATCTATATTAACTATATTTATAAGGTTATATATTTTTAATTATTAAAAATAATGAATTATAATTTCTAAAATAATTTTTTAGATAAATATATATATATATATATATTTAAAAAAAATTAATATTATAATACATTTATATAAAAAATTATAATTATAAATCCATTTTTAACACAAAATTGGAATGAAATAATAAAAATAATATATATCAATGTGTTTTACCATGGATAAAGATCAACCATTATCGTTTCTAAAAACACGCTAATAAATATCCATTTTATCAATGCTTTTCAATTTAGTGCCCATAAAAGGGATAATTATTGGTTATTTTCTGAAAGAGTTGTAAAAAGTGTCCCATATCTATTTAAAAGAATGATAAACATGGTTCAGTCACACATGATTCTCAATCACTCATGGAACTACTATGCTATTGGTGTGAATCCTCTAAGTTCTCTTGGATGAATCAAGGCTATAATCCAATGTATGTTATTTTCCACTTTACCTATATTATTATTTGATTTTTTAAGTTCCATGTTTTTCATTTTTTCACAATTTTTAACCATGAAAAACCCTTCATCTCATATCCTTGCCACTAAAATAGCAAGATTGTTTTTATTTCATTATTTTCATCCATAGAACATTTTTTAAATGAAATAAAATGATATTTTCATATGGTAAGGTTAATCAACATAAGTGTATAGGATTTTATAGATTAATAATATTGACCTTGTCCCACACTCTAAAACAATGGAATTTTTCATTTTATAACATGATAAAATTGATTTCAGTTAAAATTTTATGAGGTTAAACTATTTCGAAAACATGTTATCTATATACCATATCATTCAAATATGACATAAGTGACCGGGATGAGTGTTTGAGGAGATATGATGACCTATATTTGGAACTATTTTCTATACTAGGTGAAAAATGATACCAAATAAAATCAAAATGAAACTAGGGATATTACTATTGACAATATCCAAAAGAAAAAAATTACCATACATAAGAAGTAGTCCATAAATATTTATAGATAGCATAATTATGTTCTATACATGAGTTACCATATTATGACTAGGTTTGTTTTGTTTATTATTTTTATAAATATCTTCTCAAGTCTTATGCATCTTATTTAGGAGTTGATTTGTAGTAATAGGAAAGAATATATGAAATTTCATACTCTTATGTGTATTTTTTTAGTTTTTTTCTGTTAGAAATTATATTTTTATATTAATAGAAACAATTACAATAAATAAATAGTGTATTCTTATTTACTTATTAGTGTCAAAAATGATTATATAACTTATTAATAAATAATGTTTATATATTAATTCCATTTATCGATACTCTTAATAAGTTTTTTTGTACTTATATTTGAAATAAAACTCTTATTATCTATAAAAATATTTAAGATATTAAAATAATTATTAAAAATGAAATGAATTAGAGAGGGGGAGTTCACATTTACATAGATTAATTTTTACCAATTTCTGAAAAATAATGGTTTATTTTAAGGGAAAAATTATGTAAATATCTACAATAATATAGAATATGTTGCACTCTCACCCCTATATCTCCATATGAATGATCCAATGAACATCATATCTATGGGAGAACTTATCGTTATACTCATGTCCTAGAGGTAATTTTTGATGTACTTCAATCTATGTAGTGTATTTTTCAATGATGAGAACATAGAGTATCTATGATTCCTAAATTATTTTATTATGTTATATCCGAATAATAAATTTATGATTTCATTGAATTGATTCATTTTATTTAAATGGTTAAAAAATTTATAGATCAATAATAAGAATATGATAAATAATTCATCCTTTATAACGATATATGTTATCAGAGGGACGTTTTGGTGGATTAAAAAAAATATCCAAAATTGGATGGTGTGTAATCCTTGAGTGCAAATAAAAGTTTTCAAATATTAGTGGGTGAGATTCATTTCTTCATGACCATTATAGTGGAGGTATTTAAATTCAATTTGAATTGAGGAAATGTTTTGATTAATTCCATTACAATAGGATCTTATGACACTTCCATCTTTATTGCCTCTTTGATGTGGAAAATTTCAGTTGATGTGGTTAGTCGAAGAATGAAAATCATTAAAAATTAGGGGATCCAATATATATATATATATATATCTGTTTCCTATACATAAAAAATTAAAACCCTACTCTGTAAACTCATTCCACATTCAAGCAAGACCAAAACAAACTACATATCCATATGTTGTTGGGGAAGAAGAATACAACACATAATTGTTTCATGAAACATAAGTAACATTATATAAACATGGAAATTGGGTTTTTCAAATAAGGTTATGTAAATAAGAAATAATTTTGGTATGAAAGATAAACAATAAAATACACTCTATGAATAAAATCAACAATTGAATGCATTTTGGAAAATTGTTACTATCTTGAATAAAGATATAATCTTTTAATACTGTGGTACAACTAACCTTCACTACCATTATTTAATTTGTCCTTATATTCATGAATTTCATCCATCTCTTGATGATGGATTGGAATCCATCTTTCAAATAATCCACCCTCCCATAATTTTGGTTCCAAAGTTCCTTGATGACATACCTCCCAGGAGGATTGTATTCGTTAATCTCTATCAAATCATCACCCATTGATTGGAATACCACATCTCCCAAATCATTCATCATTTTATTCATCTATTAATCCTCCTCATTTTATACTTCTAAGAAAAAAATGATGACATTGGAAAATTATTCAAAATATAATGAATGAATTTGTTTGGTTTCTTGATATGAATTATCTTATACGACTCATTGAGTAATTTTTTCTAGCACTTCATTTGAAATTACTTTTTTTATGAGTATAGTAACATTTAATTCTATTAGAACTCCACAGTAAATAATACATAATAAATAATCTTACTATGTCATTTTAACTACAGATGAAACTCATATTGAACGTTTTTTTGTGAAAAAAATCAAACAAAACACATTTTCTGATTATCTTCTCCTTCAACCTTGATAAATATAAAAGGGTTATAGTCTGACACTCGAAGGTATTCATCCCAAAATTTACAGATCTATCTTACCTTTTTTCAGCTTCACCAATATGTTATATAATATTAGAAGCTTGTAGAAATTACCAGTTGTCAATATATCACATCCTCCTCATACCAATACCACCATAAGTTTTTATCTCTTTTATTACATACCAAAAATTAAACATTTTAGAAGAAGTGTAAGATAGTAATTTTTTTTGTGTATGTAAATTAGTAAAAGTGGTATTAATGTGGTTTTTATGGTACTATAATTTATTTTTGAAATTTAATATGTGTGAATAAATAATTAAAATTTCATTTTAGTTATTTTTGATCCTCAGTGGATATACACATTTTATCTATCAAACCATTATTATTTCATTTCGTTTCATGAAACTCATCCACATATCATCCATGTTACTTAAACTAATTTGAGAATAATTCATCCAAAATGATCTCCATTAAACACTTTGGAGTTGATTTTTTTAGAGTAATTCAAGTAACATTGGTGGATGTACAGAAAAGATGAGATATAAATATCAAACAACAAAATGCAATAATAAATGTTCTAGATGAATGTCACCAAGTCTCACTGGAACTAAAATTATGGGAGGAAGTGTATATTGAAATATGGATTTGAATCCATCTTCAAGAGATGTAATTAATCAATGAATTATTATTTATTAAATAAAAGTATTGAGATTAAGTTGTACTAGAGTATTGAAGTATTATATCTTTGTTCAACAGATCAACAATTTTAATACAAAATTCAGGCAATTGTAGACTTTTTTTAAGGGAGTTTATTGTGCTGTTGTTATTCAAGAAAAAAAAATTTGACTACTCTTACAGAAAATTCCATCTACACATGATGATTTTACCAATATTCAGAAATAATATACTATTGATGATGAAACTGTGGAATTATTATGAGATCAACAAGATGTGGATAAAAAAAGGCCAATCATCATAGTGGTGAATAATATTATCAAGGAATTAATTTAGGGTATTAAATTTTAGGTTTGTTGGAATCAATGTGGCCCACAGATTGTCCCCAATAGATCTGTGTTCCTTAGTAATCTTGGGGTCACATTGTTGATGAATTTTTTCATTAATATTGATTCATAGCGTTGTGTCCAACCTGTAACGAAAGAAATAATTCGGAAAAATATAATGATGATGTTAAAATATAATTTCTCTATTTTTAAAAAATATTATTTAATTTAACATTGATTTAATATTCATTATAACTTTCAAACTACATTTATTTTTTGATGATTTCCATATGAAATTTGTCTTTATGGCCATTGGAAAATCCCATAGAGGATTCTAGACACTTCTTATGAAGTTACGTATTTGGGATGCTGAGGGGGAAAAATTCCCCACCCAACACATAGTCATGAGAACATTATAATGAACGAAACATGGACTACAATTATTGATCATCGCAATGAAAAATCATTTATGTTTTAGTGTAGTCGATACAAAATTATTTTATATTATTTATTTTATTAAATTTTATTCAAAATTGATTATTTATGAAACTGTAAAATAATTATAAAAATAAATAATGTGAATCAAATGCAAAGTAAACTTATTAGGAAAATTTTTTGGGAAAGACTTCATTGGATAAAAAATTGTTATGTAGTTTAGATCATCAATAAAATTATATTTATGTGATTTAAAACTGCAGATGTACCTTTTTTATATGAAAATTGATGAATCAAAATCTAATGCTCTTTCTATACGACATCTTCTGCTATGGATGGAGGCTCAGATTAATAAAGAGGTTAAATAAGTTTATTAAAAAAAATAGTTTGGTAAGCGTGTGTTAGTATGAATAATTTTAATTCTCTATGATTAATAATGATATAACATAAAAATATATATTTATGATCATATTTTTATATATAGTTTAAGAAAAAAAAATTGTAATCGACCATACCCATATATAAGAAACTTTTAGTTGCATTTAAGAGGCCTGAAAAATATTGTTGTGTTAGAGTACTATGTGTTGGAGTCTCTCATTTAACATATATTGAGAAAATAAATTCACATAATGATTCATATACCTTAGAAGATGATTTCAGACACAAATAAGTTCACTCAATGATATTATTTTTCACAATTTTTTGGAAGACCATATAAGAATATGAGATCAAAGAAAACCCATGGTGGGGGAAAGAACTGCACATGGTCCAAATTATCCCACCAGCATTGAGGATAGTCTTTCCTGCCAACTGCATAGCTTACCATGGTAATCAGTTTTTCCAGTACACATTCTCATAAATTTGATTCAAACAACATTGGATAACATTATATTACTATAATTATGTATGGCTACAGTTGTATGTGATTTGTATCTGAATATACCCATGTACCACAATGTTGTGATGGGTGAAGTGTATAATTTCATGGGATACCATATAAATAATAAATTTCTCCCCAATTATCACATGAGAATGAGGATTAATGTAGCTTATGAGTCGACTACTATGTTTCTTATTCAACATGATGTTCAAGATATTATAGTTGTCAAATATGCTATTGGAGCTTTCATAGCTCAACCATCGAATATTGTAAATATAAAAAATAGGAAAAATAAATATATGTATTTTCTCTGAAAAATATAATTTGTATCGATACTCAGAGTGATATTTTCAGGCATAAATTTATGGGATTATCCATTGTGAATACATATATTTGATTCATTTTCATAATACATATATCCAAATATTGAGATAATATGTTTAATAATGTCAATATCTATTCATATTTTGTACTATATTTTATATAAAAATTATATAAAGTGAATATAGTGTGAATCATGATTTGAATTCATTAATTCCTATATCATTCATATGCTATAAAATGCGTTGC
Organism: Viscum album; assembly: GCA_963277665.1. NCBI lineage: Eukaryota > Viridiplantae > Streptophyta > Magnoliopsida > Santalales > Viscaceae > Viscum > Viscum album. The sequence continues at coordinate 1,794,780,333 of OY728163.1, read as the reverse complement.
AAAACAATTAAAAATAGAAGAATAAAAATCTGTTACTCAAAGAGTTGAATTAAAAATCTCTAGATGACCAACTATTTTTCATTCCTATAATGAAAATGTAATAATCTATGATCATGACACATTAAATATATTTTTAATTTTTAAATTACTTGATTATTTTTGTTTTTTAAGGGCACACTGGATGCTGATAGCAGTCAATCTGGACACCACAAATATTTATTTTTGAGATCCAATATATGGATATGAAACCAATCAAACGTATATGATATGTATTGTTAATATTTAATACAAATAAATCATCATTTTATTGATAAACATATAATTATATTTTCATTCATTATTTTAACAAGAATCATGTTATCATAGAAAGGTCACTCAATATATGCTAGTTCATGGCGTAAAGTCATTGTATATATGGATAATGCTTGTGAATTACTAAAAATAGAATATAATTAAGGTATATATAAAAATAAATAACTCAAAAATATTTCAGAACAATTTTTTGTCCAATTTTTCTAATGTGTCTAAAATAACATAATGTCATCGATTATAGATATTATATTTTAGAATTTATGTGGGAAAATATAAATAAAGAAATGAACAGAATCCACCAACATGTAATTTTTAAGGGAAATTTAAATTCTATTAAATATATTTCATCTTCATTCTTTTTAATTATCCCAGTAATATCAATATTTCAAACATCTTAATTACTCAATTGAAGAAATAAATTTGTTTACAAAAGAGCAGGCATCATAATTTCTGAAAGAATTTATGCTAACAAAAACTATAGGTGATTACCAACTATGTGTGTAATCTATTATGAGTTAGTAACATTAAAAGATATTGTTGGTTTCAAGCATTAGCGTTAGAATGCTTATATATAATTTCACATATCTTTCCCAAGTAGAATTATAAGGGACGAAATCAATTTTTTTAGAATCATTGAGCTGAATAAATTAACATTTTCGGGAAATCATGTAGGAGATGGTGGGGAGGAGGCCTATTAAAATGTAGTGGTGGATCAATAGGAAAAAATTATATGTTTGAGTCAAAGTAAGATTCAGATATGAAGAATGGCATGGTGGAGGAGACCAAAGTCATGGTTGAGGTGGATACCAAGGTGGAAGAAGAAAAGAATTGTTAGCTTTCAAATAATAAAATTGTTTTGGAATAAAGTAAAATTAGAATCAATCCATTATTTGGTTTCATAACAATGGATTAAAACTGGAAAAACACATTTCACTTAAGATAATAGCTATTTTGAAAGTGTTTCATGTGACCTATTGAAATAATGTATTTTTTCACTTGATTATGTTTTTTTATATAGAGAAGTTATCCGCTTGTAATATCAATCTCTTTTGTAAAAAATAATTACTCAATCAGTATTATTCAGGAAACATCTATACAACTCCCTATCATCAAACTAGTGGTTTACTCAAAAGTACGGGTTTCTTGTTTAAAATTCAATTTCAGTAAAAAATGAAGAGGTAATCACAAAATTGAGGAAAAGAATAATTATAATTTCTATACATCAGGTAAATAATCTAGTAGTAATTTTTAATGTGTATTAATCCTCTGAAACTCAACCCAATGCATGGTGTGACTGGTATGACTCCAAGTGCAGCTTTTTATTCAAAACTGACATGAATTTTAATAAAAAAATGACATACTTAGAACTAAGAAAAATTATCTAGATTACTCTGGTTCTTTAGGAAACCAATACTTATGTAATATATCAAATGTTTTAAACATTCACCATTAAATATGAAGCATCTAGTGACTGATATGATCCTATGTGCATCTTTTTATTCAATATTAATATGAATTTTAATAAAAAAACAACTATTGTAGTCAAAACAATGAAAAATATTTTTTATTATATTGGTTCTTTTGTGAAAATATCTATATTTCATTTTTTGACATTTATTAAATAGTTTCACATGAATATAATGAATGGTGTAACCCATATTCCTCCATGTGAATCTTTTTATTCAAAATATACATTAATTTTACTAAACAAAAACAACAGAGAAACTGGAAACTAATAAAACATTTGTATTGATTTAGTGATTTAGGAAAACAATCCACAATTAATTTGTGACATTTAGGAATCATCCTCAACTTAGACTGATGCATCGTGTGATTGGTATGACTCCCAGTGTGCCTTTTTATTCAAAAACTATATTAATTATAGTGAAATAATAATATAAATACTCAAAGATGAGAAAAAACATTCATATTGTTTTTCTTAATTAGGAAACGCATCCTTATATAATTTATGATGTGTAGGAATTTCTTACCCCTCAATCCAATGCACAACGTGACCAGTAAGACTCCCATCGTCCATTATGAGCTTAAAATTGACATTTTAATACAAAAGATCACAACTCACTAAAATAATAATACAAGCTCATATTGTCATGATAATTTTGGAAACTCATTCATAATTAATTTCAAATGTGTATGAATCTATCTCATGTAAGAAACAAACATTATTCTACCAGTAAGTCTTAGTGTGTGATTTTTTTGTTTCAAAATTAAATTTTTTTAAATAGAAGTTAGTGCACAGAACTAAAGAAATGAATTATGATTGTTTTAATATATTAGGTCAATGATTCATTAGTAGTTTTTGATATATATGAGTCAGCATCACCAAATTATGAGGAACTATGGTTTATATATGACTCCATAATTGTCATCTTAATCAAAATTGACATTAATATTAGTGAAAAAACATTTGGAAAAATAAAAACCAAGAAAATGCGTTGTGATATTTTTGTTCTTCTGAAAAATGATCAATAAGTCATTTAGGATGTGTTTGAATCATATGCACCTCAATCTAAATCACATTGTAACATTTATGCTTCCAAGTGTACCTTATCTATTTAAATTCATATATTAATACTATGATGGTCACTAAATGAATACCAAGAAATCATTCTCAAATTGTATTCATATATTTGTAAGACCATTCATAATTAATTTTGAAAGTGTGTGAATCAGTATCATGTCAAACCCACACATGATGCCACAATTATAGTTCAGAGTGTATGTTTCCAGTATAAAATGGAAATATAGTAAAAAGCACAAGTGGCATAAAGAAAACTGAGACATGCATGCCAGTTGTTTTGATACATTAGTAAAATGATCCATTAATAATTTTTGACAAGTAGGAATCATCCTCACCTAAATATGATGCATTTTGTGACTGGTATGACTCCAAATTTGTCTTTTTATTCAAAAAATCAAATCATTTTAATAAAAAATTTGTTTAAATACTCAAAACTGAGAAAATGAATTCATATTGTTCTGGTAAATTATTAAAGGGATACAAAATCATTTGTGACATGTTGGAATCATTAACACCTCTATTCAACACACAATGTGACGGGTATGACTCCATGGGCCCCTTTTTATTCAAAACGTAGAAACATTTAGTCAAAAAATCAACTTATATACTCCATAAAAGTGTTTTTTGTATTTTTGTTTGAATTTATATTTCATTAAAAATCCATATTTCTATCTTATTTTTTGTAATTTTATTATTGTTTCTTTTGATGCAGTTTATTCTTATAATACACTTCCTGACCTATTTCTGGTGATGTTGTGTGATGTAGCATCACACTATAGTTTTACCATTTATCAGTGCTAGTAAATATTCTAATTAAGGCGTTTTTATCAGTTATTTATAAATAAATGATTCAAATCCATTTATCAGTTCTTTTAGAAGTGTTGATAAAGGTTACTTTATTATTGATTCTTCATGTACCGATAAATGAACATTTATCAGTGTAAAATATAACATTTGATAATTGATGTATTTTATCAGTGAAATTATAATCCCTACCAATGAACACCTTTATGTGCACATTTATTTGTGGGGTTAAATATACCAATAACTGATCATTTTCTAGAACTGATAAAATCATTATCCTTTTAACCATATTGAGGGTGTCAACAATTTCCATGCACCGAAAAAGGACAATTCTTGTACTGTTAAAATTATTGTTTTGTTGTAGTGTGACCCTTATATTGGTTGAGGCAGTACTGTTACCCTTATCTGGGTGAACCCTTAAGATCATATAATTCCCATTCATAGGGTTGTAGTGTTTTCTCTATTACATGAGCTAACCTCAATATTTACACAACTAGAATTCAGGGATGGTACTCTAACATATCTTCTCATGTATACCATTTTATGACATATATTGACTGTTATACAAGCTATTGTTCTAACTGTTACATAGTATTTCATCTTCTACCCTTGCATGAGTTCTCTTTATAGACCCTTAAACACCTCAATTGTCCTATTCATATTCATCATTGATCCTTTTTCTTCCTAGGTTCCACATCTTAGACTCGTCATGTTTTGGCAATATACCTTCATTAGTATCCCTACCCATGACAATAATCAGAATTTAGACCCTAGAAAGACTCATAATTAGACATGGTTATCTTCTCCACCAATGGTGGTTTGATATGGGTGAATCGGTATCATACCTATTATTGGACAAAGAATATCCAGAATGTATTCGATTTCCTAGATGTGTCATTAATAGTGGGTCTTGGTTTCTTATATTTCCTAATTCAACTTGTGAGTGGCTCGTCATTGAATATATTGTTTGAAGGGAGTGATTTTTTCTAATCTCAGTAACACCTCAAGTGTGTGGTCAATTGTACACTCTTTATAAATTTTATTTTTTGGTATGATCACCTAAGTGACTATTATTTCATTATGTAGTCACATCTTCTATTTTTGTATTTCTTACATAAATTTAATCAATTTTTTAGTGATAAATGTTTTTGAAACATATATTGAAAACCATAAAACAATTAAAATGATATCTTAATGCCTCTACATTATGAAATAAAAAATTCAAATCTTCTATTTTTATTAATCAATTTGACATTTAATTCTAAAAACACAATCAATTTTAATTTTTTATTTAAAATCACTTTCATCGTCACGGTGAAGATTAAAATTAACAATTCAGTTTTAAAATAAATTTATTTTTATTTTTATTTATTACATTCCAAAAATATAAAAAAACCAATCCTGTTATTAATTTATTTCGTTATTACAAAAAAATATAAAAGAATTGGATTTCTTGAAAAAACGTAGGAATTCAACATTATAATAAAAATAAGTAAATTATTGAAAACCAATAATTTAGTCATTAACAATTATCTAATAAACATAAAAATGAAAAAAAATTGACTGATTTAATTAGGAATTCGATTAAATCATGGGTATTTGAACTTAATTATAGTTAACGAAAATTAAAATTATGGCTCACATCAGATTATACCACAAAAGAAAGCGCAATAAAGTAATTTTATGCATGGGGTGATGCATAATTTTGAATGGTTTCACTGTTTGATGTATTCTAGTAGGGGGAAGGTGTTCAAAAAGTGACATGACATGATTTAGGATGCTCCATTGTCCCATCAAAGAATATTCTGGGCTATTATGTCTTTCGAAAATTTAATAACCTTATGGTTAGTGGGCTTGAGTCCATCAAATGTAACAAAATATGTCTGGTGGGTCCATTCCATTCTTTATGGGAGGATATGTTTCTTAATGGACTACGATTTGCAATTTTTTATTTTTTATGTCATGAGTCATGGTTTACTGGGACTCACATATAGCATTAACTTCATGGAATCTAGTATTTGATTACTGGATTCCCCTGGAAGTATTTATGGGCGGTGACATAGGGAGGATGTAATGATGATAGCGACAGAGGATGGCAATGACATAGGCTATTGTAGGGAAACAATACGTATGAAAAAATATATTTAAAGCAGGTGACATTGAAATATTACTATATATAAATTATAAAATCAAAATAATGAAAATTTATAAATTTTACTGCCCACCTAATATTTAATTGATAAAAAAAACAATTTAAATTTTTTAATAAACTATACAAATTTTAAATAACCAATAACAATGTAGTGTGACTAATAATTATTATTAATGTAATATCTTTAATTACATTGTTAATATAAATAATTTTCATTATTAATAAATTAAATAAATAATAAAAATTTCATAATTATGACTAATAAATAATAAATAATAAAATATGAAATAAAAAATAATTATTAAATAATTATTAAATAATAAATAAATAAATAATATAAAATAAAATATTATAACAAAAAAAATATTTTCCATTTAGTGATAATAGTTATTATTATATTTGTTGAATATAATGATATTATTAATAAAGAAACTGTTTATAATGTGAAAAATAATTAATTTTTTAAAAATAAATTACATCAAATAACAATATATTAATGTAAAATTTAATAATAGTTATAATGTCATAATTAATTAAATCTTAATAAATTAATAAATTATATCTATAAAGACATATTAATTAACTTATTAGGTATACAATATACTAATATTGATAAAATAAATTTATAAATGATATATTAATTATTAAATTGAAAATATAACATATAAAAAGTATTACAAAATAAATAATTCTTAAAATATAAAATATTTATTATTATTAAATATTATATTAAGTCCGGAATAATTTATGCGCATAATTATTATCTACTAATGAAATAATAGTAACATTTATTGGTAATATTATTAAATTATAGTTGAAATTAAGAAAAGACAACATTATTTATTTAACTAAACCAGTAGAAAATAGTTTTAATTATTAATAATATTTATATTATTTTTATTCATTTCCAAAAAAATAGAAAGAATGTAACTTGCAATAGTTTCAGGAATGACGTAGGGAGTAGGGTTCATGATAAATTCATTGTGTTGCGATGATGTCGTCATCCACCATCATTTTAGGGATCCCTTAGTTTCTTCCATACTAGGGTTTTTGATTTTCTTCTCTTGTTGTCATCAACAATTTTTTCACCACATTCCCACACCAACATCATTTTTATCTCTTTGCATGAGTTGTTGAAAACTAGGTATACCCTTCATTGTTATCTCTATGAAGATACATATTTTTTATCTCTCCTATAACATGTGTTGTGCTATATTTCAAAGTCTCCATTGGATGAAAATTTATCAAAGTAGTTCATGTCAATCTCATATGATAATGGGGAAAAACTCTCTATTTTTTTAAAAAAATACCACACCCATATCATATCAGCACTACCTTATCATTTTTCTCCATCATATTAATATTTTATAAATCAAAATAACCTAAAAATATCAACATTTAATTAATTTTTTAATACCACATTATAATCTACACCACCATTGATATATGTATTTTGTAGCTCCATTGTCTTCAACTCTTCATTGTTCAAATTGGTCACATAAACCCCACCCTAGTTGGATCTTTATCTCCATTTAATCATGCATATCTACAATGACATGATTCATCTAAACCATTATATGGGTCATATTTTAATATCTTTAATTAATACATTGATGTGACATCATATCTACATCTCGATCATCTCACGTAACAACCATTAACCTCCTATGATACAAATTGTGTTAGAAAATTTCTAATGATGAAGGTGATGGTTTTCATGTGTTAACTTTTTTAGTCAAGAAATATACTAGAGAAATGATTAATGGAAATAACATGACATTGTATATGGTGAGAGTATTATTTATCTATGCTCTCAAAATAATCAGACTCATGTTTTCTAAAAAATCAGACTCACATTGACAATTGAAACAGGGACAATCTGTTTTGGATGAAGAAGATTTGATCTTATTAAAATTGAATTCGATATATAGAAGTGTTTTTATATACAATAAAAGTATTTATGACTATGATTTATCAATTGTGATGATTCTTTCTGATTGGGAATTTTCATAAATCAAAAATTTGAATTCAGAACTTATGATGAAAGCATGATGAAATTTAAGGGCAGTAGAACAGATGATGTCAACTAAAAAGGAATTGGATCATGATTAATCATAACAAGTTTACATAGAGAAATATGTTCTACCAATTTACTATAGATTCTGACTATTCATTGGATATGATATAAAAAATATCGTACCTAAATTTATCATTATCAGGGAAAGAGAGGAATAAGTGGTACTGATTTATTATAGAAACTGATTATCCATCAGACATGTAATAAACCATTTCATTCCCAGGTTGATCATACTTCGACTGAGGAGTAAGATTATTGTATCTCTAAATGGCCAGACCACGTCCAATCATATTTATAAAACATTGGATTCTAGAAAATCTTATCCAGAACATTCGTATTCTAAAAAATCATACTTGGGATGAGAAGAAAAAAAATGAAGCTCGAATGAATGGAATGTTTCAATACATTCCATATAAATTCTATTGATGATAATGCTATTCTAAAATGAATTTAATGTCATTAAGGAAGTAATGATACAAGCACAGGGTTGATAATGATGTTTCTTATAGTTGCGTCAATATTAGAGCAGGAGAGAATTAGATCAACAATAAACTCAACCACTTCAAAAAGGTTGAATTAATATATGGGATTCTAACTGGGTCAAGAAAGGAGGAGAACATGATGTTTTGAATCTCAAGTAGGACCAGAGAAAAATTGAATGTGATTTCTAAATGAATTTACAAGTGGGAGATGATTGTTTAAATGAATTATTTTGAATCCAATTGAATATAAGAGTCATATTCATAAAATTGGAATGGTATCTGTTTATTCATTCATTTGTTTGAAATTCATTTCAATATTGAATTAAAGAAATAATTTTGAAAAAAATTGGACTCATGTATTGTAATTTTATTTACGATTCAAAAGAAAGTATGAATAATGAGATGAAGTTTTTTGAATAATCTAGAATCATTGTGAAGAGTTTATGAAGCCCAAATGCATCATGAGATCTAAGGTGAAATTCAGATTGTGTTGATTTGGATTATGTGGGTCTGTTTTTAGGAAATCCCCCCAAATCATCATATGGTTCACCTATAAATGGTAAAATATAGATTATAATGTTTTGATAATCTATTTAATATTAATAATAGATAGGCTTTGAGTTTTTTGATAGAAGGATAATTATTCGTACATATCATATATTAATGTGGTTTTTGATGTAAAAGTGAAAAATGTTTTCATTTGATCATTGTATCATGATAAATTAATCATATTTTGAATACTTGTATTAGTTTTTTCGAACTGAGGATTAATCGTATTGGGTTTAATTGTACTCAGGAATTTAAGTGGTGAATATTCATTTCAATTGTATTCTATCAAAATATCATATCGGAAGAATGGTTTTTTATGAAACATACTTTGAAGAATCGGACTAAGAATATCAGTCCAATTAAAATTGGAATTATTTTTCATAAAAAATTCATGGAGGATCATTTATATATTTTATTTTAAGGAATTGAATAACTGTATTTCAATTTAATACATTCATTGAATTGAAATGAGGAACAATGATCAATAGTTGTCACATAATGATTTTATTACACTATTTGTTTTTGGAAAGTGGATACACACTATTATAATTTCATACATATTTCTAAATGAGTAATATTTTATAACATACTCATTGTAATACAAGGGTTCATTTATAGTGGATTATATGGTATTGGATCACTTCCAATCAATTATAAGTACATATATATTCTAATTTAATAGTGTATCATTTAAATAATTGTGTTCATTTGGTTATTTTTAGTATTGGTTTTTATAAGGGAATTAAAAATATCTAATATGGGAGATGTTTGATTAAATTGAAAAGACAAATAAAATAAAAAAGTATCCCTAGTTCACCCCTCCCCCACTCAGTGATACAATCACTCTAATTGGGCACTTTCAAGTGGTATTAGACCATATGATCCATTGTCTTATTCTTTTTTAATGTATAATTTGAATTGTGTGAACAATAAATGTATTCTTTTCATTTATGGAACAAATTATCATATTTGGAATGATAGAATGTTTCCTTATATGATGTCTATCTATAATGATATTATTTATTCTACAATATTTGTGTTTCCACCCATAGATGATAAATCTAAACTTACACCCATTGATAAGAAGCATCATTAGAATAATGAAAGAAAAAATAATTCAATATTATCATCAAATTTTTAAGAAAATTCTTATGTGTGAAATGACTTTTTATAGCCAAAGGTATATGGGATAAATTGAAATACATATATAAAAGAAATACAAATTTCATGATGGGAAAACATAAAATCATAATATTTAAGTATTAAGACCTAAAAATGGGTGATAATGAATATATTAGGTACATATATACCTGGGTAAATAAAAATGTGACGACTAAATGATGTATGGGTGAAAGCTAGATGAAGCTATTATTGCTGAAAAAAAATTGAGAATCATAGAGGACAAATTTGATGATAAAATTTCTTCATTATTAGATAGAGATTCTGATACATTATCTCTTGTTGATTTTCTTAGCACTCTAATTGCTTATGAAATGATAAGGTAGAATTTAATAAAAATAAAAAAATTGATAGATAAATGTCTTTCAAGGGTAAAATGAATGAAAAATCCAATGAATATTCTCAATGAAGAATAATATGGCGATTCAGACCCCAAATAAGTGGTCTGAAAAAATATCAGTGATATATTATCCACATATTCATAACAATGTGAAAATAGGTATAGGGATGTGAAAAGTGAAAAATCCCTTTAAAATGTGTCAAATTTGAAAGATTTTTTCACTTTATAGAAAATAATTTTTGAATAATTAATGAATATATTTTTGATGATAAATAAAATAATCTTAGAAAGTAGTGGAAAAAACATAGAGATAAATATAAATTCAAATACATCGGGAAAGAAATGAAATTATTCAAATCCAAAAAAATACATTTCTTTTCTATGGATGAAGAAGAAAAAGGAAATGATGCTAAATCCAAAAACATACATCCATCTCATATTGAAAATAATTTTATTAAAATAGTGAATAATTAGGAATTTTGAGGTTTTAGATTGTAAGAATAAGAAACTCAACTTGAAATATATTTGAAAAAAGAATTGAAAGGTTGTCCGAGAATGGCTACAAGGCTTGAGAAAAAAACCAAAAGTTAGAATATGAATCTTCTTCATGAGAAATAAATACTATTTTGCGAATGATAAAGTGTATCCAGTTAAATAGATTGAAATTTTTTAAAAATTTCTTAAAGATGAAAGGAATCATAATGATCATCTAGAAGTAATGTTTGATTGAAAAAGAAGAAGAGTTGGAACATGACTTTAACAACCCTACTCGTTATTTCACAATTAATCTTAATTGATAACATTAAATATTCACATTATTAAACATAGTAGGTTGAGAGGTCTAGTGTCTTTTGGGATTAGGAACAATACATAACAACATAAAACCTTAAATACACATTTTTTTGAAAACATCTTTTACATGACCACACACTTTCCATTGTACTTAGCGTATCATGGGATAACATGAAGACTTGCATAAGAAAATGGTCAGATATAAATCCCATCAATAGAGTAAAAAAGTAATAACATGAAAATATAGTACGTGTTATTCAATAGGCATATCAATGGCAGTAAGGGAAACATGAACATAAAGAAATGATATTGCATGATTGTCAAAAAATGGAAATGCGGCATCAACATTTATCATCATATTAGAATGAGACAAGGCTCATTGACCAAGGATCATGAGTAAACCTTCATTGCCCATGAATTTTAATGAGTAAACCCTCATTGTAGTTGACGAACCATGATACTAATATTTACCTAGTGCATTGGTGCACAATCACGAGACACCCTTCTTAATCATTTTAGTTCAGGCATATGTTTTCCACATGGATGATATAACAAGGATTCATTAAAAATCATCCTTTATTACAAGATAATGTAATGTGTAATTCATAAATGAGACTCTATAATCAATATGTAAATGTTCATAATGGTGAATATCTTTTATAGATAAATGGGCACGGTATTCATTCCACAATTACATTGGATTGGAAAATCATAGTAAAATTTTGAATCATAATGGCATGAAAAAAGAATTCATAAAAATGGTCAATAAGTGAAAAAGTAGTGTATAATCATATATACATGATATTAAAATTAAGGGGGTGATATTAATACATTTCCCCTTATATATAATATAATTTATATTCATAATATAAAATAATTTTTTGAATGTCAATGAGAAGAGGGAAATTCATTACGGAATTTTGGCTTGGTAAAGTGTGTACCTTTGAGGCACTAATAAGACAGAAAAAGGACTATCATAATTAAAAAAAGGACTGTAGTATTGGGGAGGTGTGAAATCATACACCAACATATTTAATTTAACATAAAATGGTAAAACAACATAATGAAATTTGGAAAAAAATGAGAAAGGAAGAAATCCCTTACATGGAAGTGTAATCCCAAAGGCTTGGGAGAGTCTTGAGAGAGAATTTTTAGAAGCATAGGGTACCATCGGAGGATTCTGGAGAGAATATGGAAGAGGTTGGTCGAGCTACAAAGGTTTTTAGTGAAGAGGAAGAGTGATCATGTGTTGGATTATATTGGAAATGAGAGGGAATTCTTTATTATTTTGGTTTTGGAAAACACACATTAAACTAATCAAAAACAAAAACCAACCAATGGTGTTTGGCCATGGTTTTTACCAAAGGGGAGTGGAGTAATTATTTTTATAAGGTTAATTTCAAAAAATCTTAAAATAATAGGCATTATTATGTTGTAGTGAGTCAAAATCTCAAGGAAATCATTTTAATATTTTAAAATGTTTTATAAGTTTGGAGGTTCCACTAAATCTTCGTAAAAGATATCAAAAAAACAAAAAATCACATCATTTTAATGTTGAATCATATATTGAACGAAAATACCATTTATATTATTTTATTACATAACTAATTGCTCATTATGATGTCATAAAACACATTATATATTTAAACGGTAGTTAATTTTTTAAGATAAATTCAACTGTCTCAGAATATTATGAATAATTCAGAATTGGATAATTTTGACATCCAAATTCCAAGAAATAATATTAATTTTATCGAAATAAATTTCTAAAAAAATTTAATTTTCAATTTTAAAATGAACACATACATTTGCTAATAAATCATTGGGATTTGACCAAAATAGCTTTCAAGACATAATAAAAATTACAATTGTATTCCCAAAAATTATACGTTCATTTATATATAATAATATGTTATTTAGTAATAATATTTTATTAATATATTATTTAATTCCAAAATCCATTAATTCATCAAAATATATTTATTAATTAAATATTAACTAAAAATAATAATTATACTTTAAAAAATATTTACCATTTTACAATAAAAATGATTCTATATTACCTATAAAAAAATAATTCACAAATTCCTAGTGCTATGGTCTTTTTACATAACCCCTTATACCACACGTATACGACCTAAGGGTAAGATGTGTGTTGGTGACCGACTCTTAAGGTAACTCAGATAACATCATTGAGGTGGTAATCTCTATTAACATCTACTTCTGTCGTTTGAGGTTCTGTTCAAGCTTACCATGTTTAGCTCAGCATGGACTTATTCAAGAGAGATTCCAAAAAATTCTACCTCTATTCCATGCTCCAACGAATGGGTTTTTTATTGAGCAATTATTCAGGATGAGTCCATCACTACCTTTGTATAAGTAAATTTGATTTGTTAAATACCTATATTTATACTAATCACGTGATCAATATTCCATGGATATATTAGCAATCGAAAAAATTTATTAATGATATTTTGAAATCGAAAAACATAAAAACAAAGAAGTGCATAACCATTTTACATAATAAGACATTTAAATAAATAAAGGGTTGTATTCATTAATAAAATCATGGGTCATTAAAATCAACCCCTTAGGAAATTTGGGCCCCAAAATTTCCTTTTCCCACACATAAATCGATATTGGTAACTATGTGTCATCACTTCCTCTGATTCCCACATTTCTTATTCAAACAGTTTGTTTCACCACTACACCTTAACAAGGGGAATTGTAATATTTATTAGATGTTTTTCCCATCAGTCTAAGATCATCAATAGCTTCACTTAATAAGTTAGGGCATTCTACAAAGGTACCACCTCTGGATTGAGTACATGTGGTGGGTCATGTATATACATTCAGATGAATTATACAGGGAATACATATTTTACTTGAGTTATGTTTGATTGGAGTTTTTGTGGATAGGCCATAGATCTAATGCGATCAAGGATCACTAAACGGCCAATGTACATTAGATTAAGAATTCCCTTCTTCCGAAATCTCATAACTCTCTACCTAGGTGATATGTGGAATAATTTCATGTCTCCAACATCAAACTCTAGGTATTTCCAACTATAATCAACATAGCTATATTGTCGACTCTGAGTAGGTTTAATGTGAGGCTTGATTATCTAAACCTTATCCACCATTTCATCGATCATTTATAGACCAACATGTTTTTTCTCCAAAACTACATCCCAACATGTTTTGGTTCTGCACCACTTACCATAAAGATCTTCATAAAGAACAATTTGGATGCTTGAGTGGAAAGTGTTATTGTAAGAGTACTCAACCAGATGATGGTTCAAATCTCATCTTCCTTTGATGTTCATTAAGAATTCTCCCAACATGTCCTCGGGTTTTTGGATAGTCTTCTCAGATTGGCCATCATTTTGAAGATGAAAAGTTGTACATAAGTTCAGCTCAGTATTCAGAGCATGTTGAATAGACATCCAGAACATAGGGGTGAATCTTGGATCTTTACAGGATACAATAGATTGTGATACTTCATGCACCCTTACGAAATCTTTGATGTATATCCGTTCCATTTGATCGAATGATAAATCCTCTCGAATTGCAATTAAGTGTGCAGTTTTTGTAATATGATCCAAAAAATCCAAAATCACATTGTTTCATTTGGATTTTGTCAGATGTTTGGTGACAATGTCCATGGCCATGTTCTCTCATTTCCATGCTGGTATGGGTAATTGTTGCATCATCCCTTAAGAATTTTTCAACTCAACCTTCACATGATGACATACCAGGGACATTAATGTATACTCAGTGTTATTCTTCATCATGTTATCAAACCAATAATGATATCAGAGATCTCGATACATATTTGTGTTTCATGGGAGAATGGAGAAATTATAACTATGGGCATAATACAAATGTTCTTTCTTAAACTCCAGATTTGATAGTCAACATAGGATTCACCCAAATCTCACAATATCTTCTTCATTAACCTTTAACTCTGAGGATATACCCATTTCAATAGTTCCGTCATTCTTAGGAATCCCACATCATCCATTTAAGTATCCTTTAAGCTTCCCAAAAGATATAGTTGATCAATCATTTGTGAAAGAATTGAGGATTATCTATTATTTATGATTCCCATGTAAATCTACATCAAATATAATAATATTTGTATCTTTTTCAATTCTCACAGATTATATAATCACTGGGTCCTTTCTACATAGGGAATATTCCACCATGTTATCTTTCCTAGGTTGGTAATGGATAGATTACTCATAGTCAATGATATGCTCTAAACATATTCATTGGAACATATTTAGCTCTTTCTAGCTAAATATACACTTGTGGATTTTGTGATCCCTATATATTTCATACTTCTCAATGAGGTAGTGCCACTAAATTTTCAAAGAGAAGATTACTTCATTCAACTGCAGATCATATGTGGGATCGTTTTGTTCATGATGAATCAATTTCATTTATCCCTAGGCAATTACATTGCCATTTTTCATCAACACACCTCCTAAGACCATCTTAAAAGCATCCCAAAATATCAAAAAAAGTGATCCACTCGTCGGTAGTGTCAGCACGAGTTGAGTGATATTCCTCATATTCAAATAATTGATTCTCTATTTGCATTCATCACTGTAAGAAAACATTATTCCCTTCTAAGATATCTTGTTAATAGGTTTGGTCAATCGTGAGAAATTTCTCACAAATCTGCGATAATATCCATTTAACCAAAGGAAGATACAGATATATGTTACTGATGCTGGCCTCGGCCGTCCCTTTATTACATCTGTCTTATAGGGATCCACAAATATCCCATTTTTTGTGATGATATAAACACACAATGAGACATCCTTCAACCAAAACATACAATTTAAGTACATTTCATAGAGCTTCTCCTTTTGCAATGTATCTAGTACAGTGCTTAGATGCCCCTCATTCTCCTCATTGGTTTTTTAGTATGTTATAAAATATTCTATAAAGACTACCACAAATATTTCATGGTAATATATAAAGACTATATTCATTAATTCCATGAAAATTTCATGATCATTAGTGAGTCCTAAAGTATTTTATATGAATTCATGGTGACCATATCTTGTACGAAAAGTGGTCTTGGGGATATCCTCGTTCATTACCGTTATATGAAAATATATCGACTGCAGATCCAACTTGGAGATGTATTGTGCTCCACATACCTGATTGAACAATTCATCAATTTTTGGAAGTGGATACTTGTTATTTGTCATGATTTTATTGAGATCATAATAATTTATGGAAATTCCCATTCATAGATCCCTCTTCATGATGAAGAGGACAAGTGAACCATATAGTGAATCACTTGGCCGTATAAACTCTTTATCCTTATTCTCCTATAGTAGTTTCTTCAGCACCTCAAGATCAATAAAATCATTTATTCATTGAGTCTTAGAATTTGGAAACACCCTAGGTATAAGATCAATTGCCAATTCCACATCTCTTCTAAGAGGAAGACTAGATAATTCCTCTGGAAGCACTTCAGCGAATTCCCTCATAATAGGCATGTATTCAAGGTTGGTTTCCTCATTAGAATCAATCATTTGATAAACATTATCATTATTATAGGTTTGTAATATCCACTCTATAGATTATGGATCTAAAAAGATTTATCCACCTCTTTGCACTGGTATTGAATCGAGGGTCGATTAACCAAATGGAGTGTGATTTCCCCCTCACGGAAATTTATGTTGTCTCTATATAAGGAATTTAAATCTATGAAATGAATGGCATCTAATTAAACCATAGGTAGTATGACTAGGTTCCCTCGGAAAATCAAACCAAAAATTGTGATAGCGGTCGAGTTATATTCATGGGATGCAATGATTTCCTTATTTTCCATTCTCCCTGACATCGTTACATCCCTGATTTATGGTGGTTTTGGGATTTTTCTACTAAACATTAGAGATATAAAATAATTTATAGAACCTGAATCAAAAACTACATTATCTATTATTAAATTATTATCATTATTTACTATCAGTAAAAAAATTTCCGAGTTCACTTTAGTGGTAGTGATGGAAAATGCTCGTCTTTGCTGCCTTGGTGTTTTCCAGTTGCCTCAAGAAACCCCTAACAAAGGGAACATGTTTGATATGTTCATTGGTTCATTTATGTTGAAGAAATGAACAATGCATCGAGGGTAAAAGGGAGCATTCCTCTCCTGTGTTGCATCCATGGGATTTTTCTTGTCAGTAGTTAATGTATTGGTTCCCTTCTCTTCAACACCTAATGCATTTTCTCATGCCCTTAAGGCTATTTATGGGGCGTTTTTTTCCACACCTTTTTCAAGTAGGGTGATAGAATTTTCTTAGAACTATTGGATTTATCAATTAGACCTCTAGAATTATTTTCCACCTTATGCTTCTTTACCCCATGAAACCCCCGAGATTCACCGATCTCCATTTTGACTTAGAGTGACATCAGACAATATCTTTATAGGACTCAATGTCATGGATCACTAGGGCTTTATGTAGGTTAGTTTTTAGCTAACCAAAGAAGCTGTCAACATTTCATTCAGGGGTAAAAAAAGCTGGTGGCATATCATTCAAACCATGTGATGTTATCCTCTTACACTCTGATTCATTCCTCATCTTTTTTCTTTAGGTCAAGGAAGTACCTTTCCATATTAAGGAGTTTTTGTGGAAAATATTTATCGAAAAACATTATCCGAAAATCCTCCCTTTCCATAGACTCAAAATCCTCCTCAGGAATCATATTTTTGATACATTTTCACCATTGATATGCTTTACCCTCTATATGATAAGAATCCAGTAGATCATTCTCTTGTTCAAAATATTGAAGGATAGAGAAGTTATTTTCAATCGAGTTGATCCATTGTTCGACAATTGAAGGATAAAATATTGTATTAGAATTTGGAGACCTTTCTCTAATTAAGGTCTTGGTGGATAATTTTAATTTTTTATGGGAGGTTGAACATTCCTCTTGACCAATGCTTTTATATAAAACATGAGTTAACTAAGAATATTGTCATGACAATGTTCATGATTCCTATTCCCATCAGATTGGGAATCCCATTAGAACAATCATCACATTGATCTTCATATCAGTTATTATCTCATGTCTTCCTATTACTAGTATTTTTATGGAATACAAGTAAAGTTAGGGGTAACACAAAACGGGTAATCCAATGGAAAAAATAGATGACTTCTAAATTACTTTTATTTCAGTAACTTATTAATTTATAGGCTTCAATCTATGTTATCCATGATCTACTTCCTAACATATATTATTAGGGGAATTATTTTTTATTCCCTTAATAATGTTTTGTACTATGTTTATGAATTTAGCAAATAATATCCACTGGAGGTTTCCTAACCAAGAGTGTAGCAAGGCCATGCACTGGTTCCAATTGGAGACTAGCTCAAAGATGTGTTTTCAGGTTTTACTACTAGACATATATATGCTAGAGCTGCCTCTACATTCTCATACCCAGACAGGGATATACTTTCTTGATAAACCAATTACTCCATACTCAAAAAATGTTTAGGTATGTATTTATTGTACTTATATTATCCCTACGGATTTTTCAATGGTTTTCTAATCATAATCCCAAAAATAATTGAACATATCCTCGGATCAAACAATAAAATCACAACTATTTATTTCACACATAAACATAATTGATTACAAAAAATCAACACTTGATGAAAAATTGAATATTGAAAGGTCTCCTGTCTTTCGGGAATTGTAAGATTACATAACATCTTAAAATATGAAATACACATCATTATGGAAATCACCTTTTACATGAACACACTCATTCCTTCATACATAACATTTCGTAGGTTAACCTAAGGACATGAATAAGAAAATGGTGAGATATATAGCCCAGTAAAGAAGTAAAAAATGCATAACATGAAGATTACAGTACATGTTAGGAATTTTCTATATCAATGCATCATAAGCGAAACATGAACATAATGGCAGGATATTTCATGATTATCATAACATTGAAATCTGGCATCAACATTTATCATGATATTTTCATGAGCCAAGGATAATTGAAATCAGAGCATGTTTAAACCCTCATTGCATATGAATGAGCTTTATTAAACCATCATTTTACTTGATGAATCCTGATACTAATCTTTATCCAATGAATTGGAGCGCTATCCGGGAAAACCCTTATTAATCATTTCATTTCATTCATATGTGTTTCACATGGATCATATAACAAGGATTCATTAACCATAATAATTTATTCCATGATAAAGGAATGTGGAATTAATACATGAAACTCTATAATCCATATTTAGAGGCAAATAATTGTGAATAACCTTGATAGAGAAATAGGAATTGTATTCACTACACAATGAATTTGGATTGGAAAACTACGGTGTCATTTCAGTAGCATAACAGCATGACATGAGAATTCAAAAAAAAGGAGGATAAGAGAGAACATGGTGTCTCATCATATTTAAAAGAAATGGAATGTAAGGTGGTAATTTGTATAAATTTCTGGACATATGTAATGTAATTTATATTCATAATATTAAATAATTGCTTGATTGTAAATGGGAAGAGAAAAATTTCTTACAGAATTATTAAGGGTAATTAGTATACATGGGAAACATTTATTAGAGAGAAAGAGGTATCTAATCCTTAAAACATAATGAGGTTAGTATGGGTGAGGTGTGAAATCATACCAAAACATTTATTATTAAATAAATGATATAACAGTATAAGAAAATTTGGAAAAGTATGAGAAAGGAAGAAATCCATTATTTTGAAGTGTGATCCCAAAGGCTTGGGAGAGGCTAGATAGAGTCTTATTAAAGGATTGGTGAAGCTTATAAGGTTTTTAGAGAGATATGGTTATAGTATGGTTGGTCTCCAATGGTTTTTATTAAAGAGGAAGTGTGATATTTGGTGTGTTTATATTGGAAAATAGCGGGAACTTTTTATGATTTAGGATTTGGTCACCACACATTAAACTAATCAAAAACACAAGCCAAATCATGGTTTCTGCCAATTGTTTTTTCCAAAGTCGAGTGGAAAACATTAATTTATATTTTCAATGTCCTAACATATTAAAATATTGGGTTTTCTTACGTGGACATGATTCACACTCTCAAGGAAATAATTTAAAAATGTTAAAATGTTTTATAAGTCTTGGAGGGTCCACTAATGCTCTGTAAAATAAATCAAAAAAATCTAAAATAACACTATTTTAATGGAAAATGTAAATTTGTCTAATATAATGTTTATAATATTTTATTACATCACTGTTGAGTCATTATGATGACATAAAACACAATATATATTAAAATGAAATTTAAATTTTACCAACTATTCGAATGTCTCAAGAAATTTTTAAAAATTTTACCATTGGATAATTTATATGCCCTGATTCCAAAAATAATATTAATTTTATCTAAATAGTTATCTAAATATGTGATTTTTTTCTTTTAAAATAAAAACTGGCATTTATCAAAAAATTATCAGTTCTCACAAAAAACATTCATGCCTTAATTTTCATGATCTGTCCTCGGGACCCCTGTCGTGACTACCCCAAGCCCACCTCCCATAGGCGAGAGGCTGGTGACTAGCACGAAGGTGTAAATGTCGACAAAAAAAATGGGGAAGTCATTTCCATTATAAAGTAAACAAACACCACAGTGTAGGAAAGAAGAAGTAAACACTAAGTAAAACTGGGAACAATAGTAGTGCGGAAATGTAAGTGGGTCAGAATACAAACCCAAGTTGAATGTAAAGTACAACTGGAAAGAAAGTACAACAACTGAAAGTAAATCAGCAACGTCGATCCATCTACTGGAAGTCCGACCTGATGGGTGGGTACAGATAACCTCCTCAGCTCCTCGGGTCCAGCCATCCGCACCGTGTACATCCCGCCCAGTGGTCCACCTCCAGGTACCGACTTTCCCCACAAGCCTCAACCACGATTAGAGGTGTTCGTCGTCTGCATCCAACAAAACATATTGCGGTCATAGCCTGTGCAAGGGTTAGTATACGCTACTCAGTAGGGACCCCGATAACTCCGAAGGTCTCCCAGATTCCACAGAGGATAATCCACAAAGGAAAGATGCAATCACGAAGTAACAACCAACACTACTTAGGTATATTCCCATACATATACCTAAGTCATCAATTCCCATTAGGCTCCAACATCCGAGCCCAAGTTCAATCATGTACACATAGGAGTACAACCCAATACACACAGGATAACACAACCCAATCCAAATAGTAAAGAAAGTCAATATTATCGAAGATATAGATTGAATGTCAAGACGCAGCTCACACAGGTATAATTCTTCATAAGCTGATAGAGATGATCAGATATAGCCACTGATTCATCTAAGTTGGTACCCACGTAGGATACTAAACCTGCTAAGCTGTCAGACCCACATAGGATACAGAACAACTAATCTTCCAGACCCACATAGGATAGCAAGAACAGAGTCAAACACTACCAGACCCACGTAGGATACAAGAATATTAGTCATCGATGTCAAACCCACTGAGGATTTCAGTATGGTCTTCATCTCTGCCGAACACACGAAGTATTTCAGTGAAGTCTTCATCACCGTCGAACCCATGGATGATTTCAGTAAATTCTTCATCGCTGCCGAACCCATGGAGGATTTCAGTGCAGTCGTCATCACTACCAATCCCATAGTGGATTTCAGTGCAGTCATCATCGTCGTCGCAGTTGCAGCCGGCTCAAGGGTTCCCACACACAACATGCTCGTTTCCGGGAGGGTCCGCTCCCCGATCCAAAGGGGGATCGATACATCAACTGACACGTAGAATGGAGTTGATTTATCCCCAAAGGTCTGTCTCAACAAAAAGAACTCAATGTGACAGACGACGTGTCAATCGGATGCCCGGTCTGAAAGTTATTGGCTTTTTCGTTTTAGGGGCCCGGTTGGTTTTTAAGTCAAAACCAACATTACTGCACTCCAACATCATCCAAACCTTGAGTATAGTTAAACAAAAGTTCCGCCTCACTAAGAGGAATCCAAAAAAGTCGACGGCACGTCAATCGGTTGTCCGGAGCTCAAGTTATAAGCGTTTCCGCTCCAAGGGCTCTGTTGGTTTCGTGTTCGAACTAACCCGCTCACACACAAATTTCTCCAAAACCTTGAGTGTAATATAGAGAAACGACCTTCTTGATCCAAGGATCACATCGCAACTGACGGTGCGTCGATCGGAGGTCCTGTAGCCCAAGATATGGGAAAAACAACGATCATGTCCGGTTTTAGGGGGTTTTTGGCCCGTACCGACCAAACCCGAGTCCCCCTGGGTCGGCCCGAACTGGGTCTCCCCAAACTGGGTATGGGTCTGGCCCATTAGGGAGCGGCCTGGTGTAGTGAGCGTGGCATGGCCCCGCTGGCGCCGCCCGGCCCGGTGCGGCTGGTCCAGCCTGGGCAGCCTGTTGGCCTGGCGCGGGCGCGGACCGGTGTGGCTAGCTCGGCGCTGGCTGAGCCGAGTGGAGGGGGGGGGGCGACTTCCCCCTTGTTTGAAACCATTCCCCCAATGTGGGGGCCACTTCCTTTTTCTAGCTGGGGGTTACGACCACCGGTCTCCCTTCCGAAACGGCCGCCCCGGTCCGGTCGTCCGGTGTTGCCGCCGCGGGACCCTGCGGTCCCACCCCTCCGAGGTCCCGTCGCCCGGCGGTTCCGGACTCCTCGCCTTGCTCCACCGCATCTTTGAGCCACGTACTTGTCTGACTGGTGTGGCGCAATGGTACCACGCCCCTCCACCGTTGCACCGCTCCAGCCATGACCTCTTCATTGTTCTCTAGCGCGGCGTGACGGCGTCACATTTCTTCTTCGTTTCCACGCGGTGTCGTTGCACCGCACTGCCTTAAATCGTGCCGCTAAAACACAACATTAAAGGGAGAGGAGGGTTGTCCATGTTCTTGCAGTCTAGTCCCCTCCCGTAAATCTGATATCAGGTGGCTAAGAAATTGACGTGTGGATGACCAAGAATATTCATGAACCAAAATCAAACCCCTACCTCGATGAAGTCGTCGAACGAGGTTTGTCGCGGGAAAGGTACGTCGCGGATGACGGCCTCACGAAAGGAGGATCGTCTCCATTGCGGTACACGACGTCACTTCGTCGATCTCTGAGGAATAAGTGTTAATCTTCGTCCTTCGTCATAGGCATGCGTTCTTCGTCGGTGAGGGTGCGATCTTCTCATTCTTCAAGGAGGAAGATGAAGATTCCAAGGCTTGAGAAATTCCTCTCCAACCTTCTCGTACAATGAAATACCCTTATGGAAATAAGACTTTGTCTTATTTAATTAACACACACAATCCAACATTCAATTCGAAATTCAAAATGAATTCAAGATTTTATTACATTGAATAACTTAATTCAATTCCTTAATTCAAAGAGTTGACTTGGTATTTAAAAGGTGTGCGGGTGAGTTACATATTAAATGAACGAGATGGAGGATAAAAGGGATTTGAAGGGATGTGGCTCGTATGGGTCCCACATAAATAATATCCTACCAAGGAGTTAGGATATTAGTGGGTCCCACTCCAACCACCAAGCATATGATTAAACTACCTAGAATAGAAATAAAATTTGTAGCACAATATTTTATTTTATTCTTTAGTGAACCCATTTAATAAAAAAACTCACCCGAGAAAACGCAACTCTGGAAAAGGTGTTTATAATATATTACGGGCACTGCGGTTTAATTGGTGCCCTCATATTTCGATTCCGAGCACTAGTTCAAAAGTTTGGAAAACCCGCTCGTTCGTTCACTGAACGTACCCGAACAAAACTTCGGAAATTGATTCCGGGAACATCGGGCCTCAGAATAAGGTTCTGTTAGAAACTGCATTCCTTTACAAACCCGAAGAAAAGTAAGAAAAAATTTCCCTTGAATTTTACGGGTCTTTAAATTACTCCCACCTCAGGGATTTACATCCCCATAAAGATACATCATAATCTATAGGAACAAATGAGGGTACTAAGCACTCATCAAATCCTCCCACTCCCAAGTGCTCTCCTGTAGGTTCCCGTGCTGCCATCTGATGCGCACTAGAGGTATCAACCATCCACGTAGGACCTGATCCTATTGATCCTCGATCTCCACCAGGTCCACAGCAAAATTCACCCCACCATCAATGTCCAACTCCCCATGGTTGATGACATGCGTCGGGTCATGCACGTATCTCCTCAGCTGATATACGTGGAAGACGTCTTGAACCCACTGCAACTTAGGTGGTAGAGCCAGGAGATAGGCCACCACGCCTATCCTGCTGAGGACCTGGAATGGTCCGATGAAGCGCAAAGATAACATGCCACCCCGACCAAATCTCTGTAACCCACGTTGTGGTGAGACTCGCAAGAAGATGTGATCACCATCCTCAAACTCCAGTGGCCTCCGCCTCCTATTAGCATAAGACTTATTCTGGCTCTAAGCTATCCTCATCTGCTCCTGGATAACCTAGACCATCTCTGTCATGGCATGGACCATCTCTGGTCCCACAAGTGCTGACTCCCCAGGGTCTGTCCAACACAGAGGTGATCTTCAAGGTCAGCCGTAAAATGCCTCATATGGTGCCATCCCGATGGTGGAGTGGTAGCTGTTGTTGTACACAAACTCCACCAAGGGTAGGTGGTCCTCCCAGCTATGACCAAAGTTGAGGACACATACACAGAGCATGTCCTCGAGAGTCTAAATTTTCTTCTCCATCTGACCATCTGTCTGAGGGTGAAAGGCGGTGCTCAGACGTAGCTTCGTCGTGAATGCCTCCTTCAACCCCTTCCAAATATGGAATGTAAAATGATCATATCTATTGGAGATGATAGATTATGGCACACCATGAAGTCATACAATCTCCTGAATGTAGAGACGTACCATGATCTCTAATGAGCCTTGCTCTCTGATGGGTTAGAAGTGGGATGACTTGGTGAGTTGGTCGACAATCACCCAAATGGAGTCATTACCTCTGGAAGTGGGTGGAAGTCCAGTCACGAAATCCATAGATATCCCATAACACTTCCACTCCGGGACCTCCAAGGGTTGTACCAAGCCTGCTGGCACCTGGTACTCTACCTTCAACTGCTGGCAGGTGAGGCATCGAGAAATGAACTCTGCCACAACCTTCTTCATACCCGGACACAAGTGCTTTCGTCTGAGATCCTGGTACATCTTCGCCACTCTTGGATGTACCACTAATGGGGAAGTCTGAAAATCCCTCAGCACCTCCTCATGTAAAGAAGGTGGTACCATGGTACGTCTTCTGAAAAAGGCATCATGCACTCCTTTTATAGAGAATCCATCAGGTGCCTGTCCTGAGGATATTTGTGCACGCCGCGTCTCACAGTCAGCGTCCCCACGTTGTGCCTCTCTGACCTGCTGGAGTAGTGGAGGAGTGACTGTGAGTGACTGAAGAAAGGCTTCTCTATCTCTATCCACAATGGATATCTTCAAAGGGGCTAGCCACTATGTCGCCTCCCCGAGTAGGTGAATGCCCGTCCTCCTGGTGAGGGCATCAGCTACTACGTTCCCCTTTCTAGTAGTATAGAATATCTAAAATTCATAGTCCTGGAGAAACTCGAGCCATCGCAGCTATCTCATATTCAGTTCCTTCTGTGAGAATTTGTACCTGAGACTATGGTGGTCTGAGAAGACTGTAAAGCGCTTTCCCATCAGATAGTGTCGCCACATCGTCAGAGCGAAGATCACTACTGCTAACTCCAGGTCATGGGTAGCGTAGTTCTTCTCATGCTGCCTCAACTGACGTGATCCATAGGTGATCATGACCCACTCCTGCATCGGGACACATCCAAGTCCGGTTCCTGATGCATCGAGGTAGACTACATACCCTACTCCCTCCTCCGATAGCCTCAAGATAGGTGCGCTGGTCAATCTCTGTCTCAGCTCCTGGATGCTCTGCTGACATCTATCTGAACACACGAAGGGTTTCCTATTATTCGTCACAGCTGAGAGTGGTGCCACAACTCTAGAATGTCTGGAACAAATCTACGGTAGTACCCAGCTATACCCCAGAATCTCTACACCTTTGTCACGCTCCGGGGTGGCTCCCAAGCTAGCATTACCTTGATCTTCGCAGGATCCACCGAAACACCTGCCTCAGAGATGACGTGTCCCAAGAAGTGGACCTCACGTAACCATAACTGAAACTTCGAGAACTTTCCATAATGTTGGTGCTATCAGAGTGTGTCTAGTACAACCCGCAAGTGGTAGGTGTGCTCCTCCTCAGTGGTTGTGTATATCAATATGTCATCGATGAAGACCACGACAAATCGATCGAGGTATGGCTGAAATATCATGTTCATGAGACCCATGAACAATTATGGAGCGTTGGTTACGCATAAAGGCATAACCAAGAACTCATGGTGACCATACCGACATCTTATGGCCATCTTCTGCACGTCCTCGTCTCGAACTCTGAGCTGATGATTGCCTGACCTGAAGTCTATCTTTGAGAACCAGCATGCCCCCTAGATCTGATAGAAGTGGTCATCAATCCTCTGTAGTGGATACTTGTTCCTCATGGTCACCTGGATCAGGCGACGATAGTCAAAACACAGTTGCAAGCACTCGTCCGCCTTCTTGGAGAACAATATCGGGGAAGCCCAGGGTGAAACACTGGATCAGATGAATCCCTTTCCCTACAAGTCCTCCAACTGTACCCGCAGCTCTCGAAGATCAATGAGGGCCATCAGATATTCTTTAGTGGATATCAGGGCTTTTCCAGGGTTCTAGTCAATATAAAAGTATACCTTTGTACGAGGAGGTAGTCCTGGAACGTTGTTAGGGAAAACGTCCGCATATTGATCCACCGCTACAGGGAAACTAGGACTCTGCAAGACAAATGCTCCTAGGATGAGGCTCTCCAACTGATGAGTGATGGGTTCTCCTCTCCTCTGCATGAGTCCATCCTGTGCTGCAAAGGGTCTCTTCTCACTAGTGAAGGTGAACATACTCTCATCGGTGCGAACACACCGCACCTTGCGCCTAATACAGTCGATCTGAGCATGGAATGTGGATAACCAATCAATTCCCAAGATTACGTCGTAAGGCCTCGATGCTGCTACAAGAAGATCCCACCCAAAGCTCTCGTCTCTTAGTGTAAGCTGACACTACCAGCACCAGTGCGTAATCATCGAGTCTGATCTCGTAAAGTCTCTAGATGTAAACATCGAGCCAACAGCTCCGTCATAATCTCTGAGCTCTGAACTAGGGAAGCGACAATAAAAAATGACTCACTCATGTGTCTATAAGAACTGCAGCAAGGGTGGAGTAGACACAGATAATACCTCGAATAATATCTGGAACACTGTGGTCTTAGGCCTCCGTTGCCTAAAGTCGAGCCTGTCTCTTCCCTCCAGCTCCCTGTGGTCAGGGTGCACCTCAAGTTGGTGGTGGTGGTAAAGCCTCAAAGCATCGCCCACCACCTGCTGCTCATCCATCTCCCCTTCCTTGTCCTCCTTATCTCGGCAGACCACCACTTTTGACACTCTGCCTCTGCCTAGGTGTCCCCTCAACCGTCTGCTTCTCCTCTGCACGGCGGGTCGGGCTCTCACGAGCCATGTGGCCCTGCCCGCCGCATGCGTAGCACTACCTGCTCCTCATAAGGCTGTCTCTACACCGTGTGCCCTGCACCTCGGATCCAGTGTCCTGAGGTCATCTTCCTAATGGTCTGGTCCTCCTGGACCTCTGTGACATATGTTGACTGCCAGCTGGAGATGGCTATTCTACATGCCTCCATGCGGTAGGTCTCGCTGCTGGCGTAGGTTCCGCAAGAATGCTCTCGATGAGAAGATATTTCTCCAGTACTCCTTCCTGTGTCAAAATTCTGAGGGAGATCATCGATTCCATGATCTCATGCCTTAGTCCCTGCTCGAAGGTCCAGGACCGGAAGAATGGGTCTCGTACCATGTCCGTCAAATATCGCGATAGATAGGTAAATATTGTCGAGTACTGGGCGATCGTCGGGCTGCCCTGCTGCAGCTGTAGAAGCTCCTGGATGTGTACCGCATGGAGGGTGGCTGGGATGAACTCCGAACGGAAGATTCTCTCAAATTCCATCTAGAGGAGAGATGCCTCGTCGTGAACCTAGAGCATCAATCTCCACCATCTGCTTGCTCGCTGCGAGGATCACCATGAGGTTAGCTAGTGTCCCCACTAACCTGAAAACTCACACAACCACCTACAGCCAATCCTCGGTTGCCTGAGGGTCTGTCTCCCCGTAGAACCTGGGTGGTCTCTGACGCTGAAACTCATGAAGTTCAGTAAGGCGAAATGCACTCTTAGCGACTGGGGATGGTGGAATTGGTGGCTCGGCAGGTAGTGGTACCGCTGGTGCCTCCGCTGAAAAAGGGCCATACAACGAGGCCTTGTCGCTCGGTGGGCTGTCGTCTCGCACAAAGCTCAAAACCCTAGCTAGCTGCTATCGTGGGGCCATCCTGAAAAGAAACAAGTGCACCACGGTCAAAGAGTATACCTGGTGAGCTAACATAATGTAATCACAATGAAAACTTTTGAAACACACATGCAATCAATGTTTTCATGCATTGAGTCGAAAATCAGAAGTAAGGGTCCTGGTGTACGGATACGTTGGTCGCCGCACCAACACAGGACTCCCTATACTGATAACCACACTCAATAACCAAAACCCTATTACTTTACATAGTAGAAAGATCAGAGTTCAGAGTTCTTCTATAGAACCGAACTCCTATGATACCAATTTGTCACGACCCGTCCTCTGGACCCATGTTGTGACTACCCTAAGCCCACCTCCAATAGACCAAGGGCTGGCGATTAGCACCAAGGCGTAAATCTTGACAAAAAAAATGGGGAAGGCATTGCCTTTATAAAGTAAAAAAACACCACAGAGTAAGCAAGAAGAAGTAAACACTAAGTAAAACTTGGTACAATAGTAGTGCGGAAAAATAAGTGGTCCAGAAAACAAACCCAAGATGAATGTAAAGTACAACTGGAAAGAAAGTACAGCAACTGAATGTAAATAAACAATGTCGAGCCGTCTACTGGAAGTCCCACCTGAAGGGTGGGTACAAATAACCTCCTCAACTTCTCAGGTCCAGCCTTCCA
Organism: Viscum album; assembly: GCA_963277665.1. Classification (NCBI taxonomy): domain Eukaryota; kingdom Viridiplantae; phylum Streptophyta; class Magnoliopsida; order Santalales; family Viscaceae; genus Viscum; species Viscum album. The sequence continues at coordinate 1,794,751,005 of OY728163.1, read as the reverse complement.
CTCCGTGTATGTCCTGCCCTGTGGTCAACCTCTAGGTACCGACTTGACCCACAAGCCTCAACCATGATCAGTGCTATCCGTCGTCTGTATCCAACAGAACGTAGTGCGGGCATAGCCCGTGTAGGGGTGAGTATACGCTACTTAGTAGGTACCCTGAGACCCCCAAAGGTCTCCTAGAATCAAAAGAAGATAATCCACAAAGGAAAGATACAATCACGAAGTAACAACCAAAACTACTAAGGTATATGCACATACATATACCTAAGTTATCAATTCCCGTTAGGCTCCAACATCCGAGCCCAAGTTAGATCACGTCCACATAGGAGTACAACCCAATCCATATAGGATAACACAACCCAATCCACATAGGAAAGAAAGACAATCATATCAAAGATATTGATTGAAAGTCAAGACTCAACTCACACAGGTATACTTCTTCATAAGGTGATAGAGATGATCAGATATTGCCACTGATTCATCTAAGTTGGGACCCACGTAGGATACTAAACCATCTAAGCTATCGGACCCACATAGGATACAGACCAGCTACTCTGCCAGAACCATGTAGGATAGCAAGATCATAGTGAAACACTGCCAGACCCACGTAGGATACATGAACATTAGTCATCGCCGTCGAACCCGCAAATGATTTTAGTACGGTCTTCATCGCTGCCAAACCCACGGAATATTTCAGTGTAGTCTTCATTGTCGTCAAACCCAAGAAGGATTTTAGTACGGTCTTCATCACTTCCAAACCCACGGAGGATTTCAGTGTAGTCATCGTCACTGCTGAACCCATAAAGGATTTCAGTGCAGTTATCATCGTCGTCGCAGTCGCAGCCATCTCTAGGGTTCCCGCACACAGCATGCTAGTTTCCGGGAGGGTCCACGCCACGAGCCAAAGGTGGGTCGATAGATCAACTGACACGTATTCCAGAGTTTATGTATCCCCAAAGTTCTATCTCAACAATAGGAACTCAAGGCGACAGACGGCGAGTCAATCGAACGCAGGGTCTGAGAGTTATTGGCATTTTCGTTCTAGGGGCCCGGTTGGATTTTAATTCAAAACTAACCCGACTGCACTCCAACTGCATCCAAACCTCGATCAGAGTAATCCAAAAGTCTGTCTCACTAAGAGGAATCCAACAATGTTGAGATCACGTTAATCAGACATCCGGAGCTCAAGTTATAAGCGTTTCCGCTCCGACGGCCCGGTGGGTTTCGTGTTCGTACTAACCCGGCCATACCCAAAGTTCTCTGAAACCTTGAGTGTAATATACCAAAACTACCTACTCGATCCAAGGATTGCATCGCAACCTACGGTGCATCGATCGTAGATCTGTAGCCCATGATATGGGTATATTAACGAACATGTCCGGTTTTAGGGGGTTTTGGGCCCAGACCGACCCGGCCTGAGACCCCCTGGGTCAGCCCGAATCGGGTCGACCCGTACTAGGTCTGGGTCCGGCCCATTAGGGCGTGGCCCGGCCTGGTGGGCATGGCCTATCCCATCTGGCGTGGCCCGGCCTGGGCGGCCCGGCCCGGTGCGGCCGGTTCGGCCTTAGCGGCCGGTTGGCCTGGCGCGGGCGCGGCCCGATGTGGCCAGCTCGGCGCTGGCCGAGCCGAGCTGAAAGGGGTGGGGGGAGCAGCCACCCCCCCCCCCCTTGATTGAAACTGTGGCCCCCACATGGGGGCCACTTCCTTTTTCCAACTAGGGGTTACGACTGCCGGTCTCCCTTCTGAAACGGTCGGCCCGGTCCGGCCGGTCGGTGCTGCCGCTGCGGGACCCCGTAGTCCCGCCCCTCCGAGGTGACGGCAGCCGGCGGTTCCGGCAACCCCGCCTTTCACAGCCGCGACTTTCATCCATTCCCCGCCGCCGAGAGCTCGCTCTGGCTACTGCCTCTTCGTGGTTCTCTGGCAGAGCGCGACGGCGCCGCGACTTTGTTCGGCCTCAACGGTGCGGCGCGACGGCACCTCGCTTCTTCATTGATTCCACGCGGTGTTGTTGCACCACGTTGCCTTAAATCATGTTGCGGAAAACACAACATAAAAGGGGGAGGAGGGTCGGCCGTATTCGTGCGGTCCGACCCCCTCCCATTAATCTGATATCAAGCAACTACGAAATTGACGTGTTGACGGTCAAGAATATTCATGAACCAAAATCAAACCCCTACCTCGATGAAGTCGTCGAATGATTTTTATCGCGGGAAAGGGACATCATGGATGACGGTGTCGCAGAAGGAGGATCGTCTACGTCAAGGTACATGGCATCACGGTGCACGGTTTCGCAGTACATGGCGTCACGGAGTAGTGGACCGTCAGCATCGCGGTACACGGCATCATGTCGTCGATCTCTGAGGAATTAGCGTTATTCTTCATCCTTCATCGGAGGTCGGTGTTCTTCATCGGTGATGGTGCATTCTTTGCATTCTTCAAGAAGGAATATGACGATTCCAAGGCTTGAGAAATTCCTATACAACCTTCTCGCACAACGAAATCCCCCTTAAAGAAATAAGACATTTTCTTGTTTAATTAACACACACAAGCCAACATTCAATTCGAAATTCAAAATGAATTCAGGAATTGATTACATTGAATAACTTAATTGAATTAATTAATTAAGATATTTGATTTGGAATTTAAAAGGGGTGCGGGTGAGTTACATATTAAATGAACAAGAGGTAGGTTAAAAGGGATTTGAAGGGGTGGGGCTCATGTGGGCCCCACCTCACTAATATCCTACCTGGGAGTTCGAATATTAGTGGGTCCCACTCCAACCACCAATCATAGGTTTACATTACCTAGAATAGAAATAAATTTTTTAGCACAATATTATATTTTATTCTTTAATTAACCCATTTATTTAAAAACATCACCCTAGAAAATGCATCTCCAGAAAAGGTGTTCTTAAGAAATTACCAGCGCTGCTGTTTAATTGGTGCCCTCAGATTTCGATTCCGAGCACCAATTTAATAGTTTGGAAACCCATCTTGTTCATTCACTGAACGTACCCATGCAAAACTTCAGAAATTGATTCCAGACACACCGGTCCCCGAAATTAGGTGCCGTCAGAAACTGCATTCTTGTAAAAACCCAAAAATAATTAAGAAAAAGTTTCCCTTGATTTTTACGGGTCTTTACATTAATAAAAATAACAATTGTATTCATAAAAATTATATAATAATTTATGATTAATAAAAATTAATTTACAAATTATATTTTATTAAAATATTCTTTAATACAAAAATATATTAATTCATTAAAATAGTTTTATTAATTGATGATTAACTAAAAATACTATTAGGGCTTTAAAAACTATTTACAACGTTACATTAATAAAATGAATGTATATTCCATATATATAAATAATTCTCATAATAATATTGCTAATATCATGTTACATAACCCATTATAACACCTACATAATACATAAGGGTAAGGTGTGCGATGTTGAAAAACTATTGGGGTGGCTTGCATAAGATCGCTCATGTGGTAATCTCTATAAAGTTCCACTACTCCCATAGGCAGTTCGATTAAAGCTTAACGTTTTAAAGATCATCTTGGACTTTGTTAAGAGAGAATCCTAGTGATGCAACGTCATTTTTTACATCCGAAAAATGGGCTTCATATGGAGGAATTCTATTGGATGAGGCCATCGATTCCTTTATTTGTGTAAAATGGATATTTTAAACACTATATTTATTCTAATCATGTGATCAATGTTCCACGACAATATTATAAATGATTAAAATTATTAATGATATTTTGTAATATAAAAACATAAAACCAATGAATTGCATAACAATTTTACATAATAAGACCTTTAATTAGATAATGAGAAATTTTCATTAATAAAACTTTCTGTTATTACAATGTCCAAAATAATTATCTAATAATGAATTTATTAATACATGATTCCAAAACCCCACTACTAAAGATGGTAAATGTTCTCGTAATGAGTTAATAGAGAATTTTCTATAGAATTTAAATTCATTGGGAGATATGAATGATTAAAAATTAATATATGTGGAGAATGTGAAAATTTTAGATGTTATAAAACATGTTGATCTCAAAAAATGTAATTATGATATAGAAAATATTAGAATAATATTGATTTTGTTAAATATTAAATGAATAAGAAGAATTTGATTAAAAATGGAAATATTACTAGATTAGAAAAGAAAGAGAAGTGTTTCTTGATAAATGTATTCTTAATTATGGCCAGAAAGAATGTTTAAGAGGAAAATATTATTTCAATGGATATTGCTAGTATTGTGGGTGATTAATAAACATTTAAAATATGTATTTGTTTTAATAAAAACACTTCTATTATCCCATAGGATATGAAAGGAAAATATTTAGGGGGATTCAAATCCCATCAAAATAAGAATCCATGGAAATTTGGTGCAATGAAAACTGAAAAGAGTGGAATAAGGATTCAAAATAGGTTACAACCCATTGAAACAATTTGTGAATGTTGTGAATAACCTGTGAACCTTTTAAAATGACTTATTCTTTTTTTTTACAGTAAAAAATATATTCTTAACCAGACTCACAAGGCAGAATTGAAGAAAGAGAATAAACCAGAAAAATATATTGTTACTAAAACAGAATTGGATGCCACAAAAGGAGAATGACCGTGGATACATGATAATGGGTGTTCTTCTCACATTATAGGATACATTAAACTATTGAAAAAGGTGAAATATTTTCGAGAATTAATTGTGAATTTGTTGATGATTAATGATTTAACATTAAAGGTATTGGATCATCCATCATTGGAAAATAAAATATGACATCCATGAAGACATAGCTTGTTGATGGGGTAATACAAAATTTTAGATGTGTTTTACAATTATGTGATGATATTAACAATGTTATCTTTAGAAAAGAGGATTTTTCTATAAGTAGTAATGAATATATAAATATATTTATAAGAATCCAACATGCAAAAGAGAATTTATTTCAGGTTGGAGAAATACAAAACTCATGTTACATGATCTTTATTAAATAGAATCATTGGTGGAAAAAAAATTAGATATAAGTGTTAGAGATACATGAGAATTTTATCAAAAAGATATAGTATTTTAGACATTCTTGACATTCCACGAAGAAGATATTGGTGTTTCACAATAGTCCAAAAAGGAAATATTCCAAATGTTGTGCATAAGAATGTTGAGATTCTTCCTAAAAAAACCCCTAGAGATGATATATTCCAATATCCATGTACCAATGATAAGACAATAAAAAATGTGGATAAGTACTTCATCATTTTCGTTGATGATATTACACACATAACATATGACATGTATATGAAAAATAAATCAATTTCATTGAAAATGATAAAAAATTTAGAATAAAAGCGAAAAATAATTATGTGAATTCGGTGAGAATATTCAAATGGATAATGTTGGTGAATATAGAAGTGAATAGTTTGAAGACTTTATTGAGAAGCTTGGAATTCAGCATGATCGTAGTTCCCCATTAACTCCCCAAATGAATGGGTTTTCTCAATGAAATAACAAAATCCTATAGAAAATTGAATAAACCTTATTGCACGAACATGGCCTTTGACATTACATTATCAGGAAATTCGTGATTACTTTTGTTCAGATTACTATCCATTGTATCAAAAATCCGGAATTACGAATGAATCCATATGATTTATTTTATAGAAAATGTTGAGTTTAATAAACATTAGAGTATTTGGAATCCGTGTATTATAAAAAAGAACGAATGAAACTATTGTCTGTTTGTGAAGAAAGGTGACGATGGACTAATTCATGGATATGCACAAGAAGTAATGGGATAAATAATAATCAACAAAGAAACCAGAAAGTGTAGTTGATTCAAATGATGTGAATGTAATTTAAACGATCGATTATGATAAACATGCTTAGATAGACAAGTAATTTGAGCATGTTGGAGAATGAAATTCTAAAAAGGATACAAATAATTGTATTCCAACTCATGAAGAAGTATTGGACTTATCAATTTCCAATGATAATGAGATTCTCTAAAATATCATCCTTTGGTGAGGAAGCTAGTGGAATAATAGAATAAAACTGGTGAAAAAAATCAAAAGTTTCAAACTAAATGAACCAATAATGCTATTACTCAAACATTTCTATAATCAAAAAATGAACTAAATGATGTGAAATATGGTCTTGAGCATCCAGAATGGGTTTAATCCATGAATAACAAATTAGATAAGTATGAACAATGCAATACCTATGAAGTTCTATGAAAACCATAAAACATAAACATTATTGGCACAAAATGATTTTTCAAGATCAAGATGTGAGAAGAGGGTGATGTTATAAATAATAACACAATATTTGTATGAAAATTTTATTCAAATATCGAAGGAATTGATTTCCATGAAACATATTATTTGGTTTCTAAATTGGAAACAATTGTAATTTTTCATTCCATTTATGCACAACAGGGATACAAATATTTCATTTGGTTGTTAAATCCTTATTTCTAAATGGGGATCGTTAAGAATATATCTATATTGAAAACCCATGTGGAATTTTTTTTTCAAAGTATGGAAGTTATGTGTACAAATTGAAGAGGGCCCTGTATGGGATAAAAGAAGCACCATGGGAAAGATATTCCATGTTAGATACATGATTAAGGAATATGAGTTTTAAGAATGGATGAGTGGATATAAATATCTATATTATAAAATTTCATGACTATCACCTCATTATAATAATTTATGTATATAATATTATATTTTATATGAATTATGAATGATGTTGTGAATGATTTTATAAAGAAAAGAAGAAGGTATTTATAATTTACATCCTATGAGTAATGAAATGTTTTAATGGTTTAAACCTATTGGAAAATAAATAATACATCTTCAATCCCCTGAAACATATTTTATATATTATCGTAAGATATATGACATGGAAATGTGAAAACATATTGCAACTCTTATGTTAGTGGGAACCAATATGAGTAAATATGGAGAAGGAAAATAAGTTGATCAGAAAGTGTATTGGAAAATTATTGGAAGCCTATTTTAATTGACTTACACAAGACCCAAATTTATTTTTATTGATAAATATTTAAAAGTGCTCAAATGGAATAACATCTTATTTTGGGAAGAAATATCTCAGATGTAGCGAGGAATAACTAAATACATGAACATGTATTATAGCTAAAATTTTATTGAATTTTAATGTATTCAAATGTAGATTAGACCAAAAATTATGATGAAAGAAAATCCACCTCTAGTGAATTATTCTTTATTTTAAATAATTTTGTTAGATATAATTAATATAATTAGAATTTAGTAACTCCCAGTATGGCTAAAGTTGATTATGATTCTTCCACACAAGCCACTACTCAAATATTCTAGATAAAAACCAAATTAAAATATCTATTTTTGATGTGATGTTACAAATGATATTGGGATGATATATTAAAATAACAATAAAAATCAATTTGAATCCTATATAACATTATCATTAGAAATATTTTGATATCAAATATAATTTCTTCAATGACCATGTGTAGTCTAATGAATTGAAAATGAAGTATGTTCCAACATCGAAACATGTGATTAACATTTTCACAAAAACATCACCAAAGGAATTGTTCTTAAATTTGAAGTCGAACAAGGCTTCAAACCACATTATCATCAATGTTATAATATGCATCTCTAACCCCTCTCTCATATTACCTTTGTATTTTTTTGTGAAGGGTATAACTGTATTATTTCACAAATCATCTTTCTATCAGAGAGAGTTGTGGGTAAGAGGTGAATTCAGAATCGGTTTGTCAGTGAACTATTAAAAAGTTTTGTTGGATTTTTGATAGGAATTGTTTTCATTGTATTCTATAAAATATTAAGGAGAGATGATAATTGAAATAAATAATGTTATTTTCATAGTCACTACTTTTGGAAATCATGGTTTTTCTGTCGATTATTCATGTTTTCTACAATGGGATATCTCACATAGGCTTAGAATTGTTGATAAGTACTCAATTTATTTATGATATAGAGTTCACTGATTTATAAAATATGTTTGAAAACCAAATCTAAAGGGGATATTGTTAGGAATTTTCTTATTATGAAGGTGATGGTTCTCATGTGTTGCCTTTTGTTTTCAAGAAAGTTTCTAATTAACGAAAGAAAGGAAATATCCAGACAATGTATTTTCTGAGAATCATATTGATCTATTATTTCAAATTAATCAAAGACTTTTTTATAAAAAACTGGACATTGTTTTTTTATCATAATTAGGGTAAGCTATTTTGGATGAAGTGGTTCTGATCAGATTTACATTGAATTCGATGTAGAAGAAGTTTTTTATAGATAATGAGACTCTTTATGAGTGAAAAAATAAATTTTGATAATTATTTAATTTTTTAGAATTATCATAAATAAATTTTCTTTAATTCGTAATATTTGATGAATTCTTTATGAATGAAAAGGGCGGTAGAAGACATTATGTCCACCGAAAAGGTATCATACCCCGATTATTCGTAACCTTGTGAAATAGAGAAAGATGTTCTACTAATTCACTTTAACATCTTATAATCCATCAAATATGATATTAACATTTTCATACCTTGTATAATCATTAAATTGGGAATTATTGAGAGAGACATTACCGATTTAATGTACCAAGTGATTATCTATTAGACTAGTTAAAATGTTTTTCAATCCCAAGTTGATAGTACTCACACACTGGAGAAAGAAGATCATATCCATAAAATATCATTCCCACACCAATTGTATTTAAAAAATATTAAATTATGGAAAATAATTTTTAGAATAATTGTATTCAGAAAATATCATACTATGTGTTGGATGAAATTAAAGATGTTGGAATGAATGGAATGTTTAAATTCTATCCACATTAATTCTGATGATGCCAAATCTAATAACAAAAAAATATTATATCATTATGGAAGATATGAAATAATCACCAGATTGTGAATAATATTTCAATTGTTTCGGTGAAGATTATAGACGGATAGAATGCGATAAATATTGTCTTCAACCATTTTAAAATTGATGATTTACATTAGAGGCTTCAAACTAGGTCATGATAATTTTGGAATACGACGTTTTGAGTCTAATGTGGGTCATGCTAAAAATAGAAGGAGATTACTTAATATATTTTTAATGGGGAGTTGTATGTTAAAATGAATGTTTTGATTCAAATATGTTCGGAGAATTATATTCAAAAAATTATAATGGTATCTACTTATACATAAATTTTTTTTGAATACATACAAATCATTATATTGACGAAATTAAATCGATAAAAATTTGACAGATATATTGAAATTAGAATGATGAATAAAATGTTAGTTTGAAGTAGGATTTGATGTATGTAGAATAATCGAGAAGCTTCGAGAAGAGGTGACAAAGACAAAATGACTCCAATGATTTTATGGGAAATTTATATTAAGCTAAATTTGATTTATAGGGTCTTTTTGGGAATCCACTCATATTATCTCAAGGGATGCCTATAAAAGGTGAAAAGTACATTGTACTATTCTAAATACTAATACACTATTCATGAGATAGAATCTTTGAGAATTTAGAGAGCATAATTATTCTTTTTACCGATCACTTCTTAGAGAGGATTTTGGCGGAGAAGTGAAATTTTCATTCAGTTGATCATGTAAATGGATGGATTAATCAGCTTCAGGGTATCCATATTTGGTTTCTAATATTGAGGAATTTTTTTACTGTGTTTCATCATAGTCTAGGATTGAAGTGGATACAATTCATTTATGTTTTATTCAATCAGAAAATTAGACAGTAAGAATTGATTTCGAAGACACATACTCAGTGGAATCGGACTGGGACCGGAAAATTGAACTATTTTTTGACAAAAAAAATCCATGATTTTCTTACCTTTAATATGGGAAATGAATTGATGAATTGTATTTCAATTGAATAAATTTTTTTATTATAAAATAATCACATGTATCATGTTTAGTTAATTAAATATTTTATTCCCCTACTTGTGTGATGAGGGTGATCATGCATTATTAGAATTGATTACATAGTGCTACATGAGTTAATGGATATATTATACCATTTGTAATATTAGGATTGATTACTAGTGGATTTTATGGTGTTAAATAATTTCCAGTCCAAACAAAGGACATAAATATTACTCTTGAATATTGAACCTTGTATATCATTGTGTTCATATGGATGCATCGTGGATTGGTTTCCCATAGGGAAATGAAAAATCTTAGAGGAGGATAAGGTTTTTTCAATTGATAAGAAACATAATAGAAAATGAGTATCACTGAATCACCCTCTCCCCCTCATTATGATACAATACATCTTGCTAGTAAATTTTTATTTTTATTTTAGAACTCAATGTAATAGTAGAAGATATTTTAAAATATTTATTACCCAAAGGGGTTTCCCATCATATGTAATTTTACACATCACCCGGAGGAATTTTACAAAACATACTACGGATTTTACCCTAAACAGTAAATAGAATTTTACTTTAACCTAATGAAATTTTTCACACACCCATGGACATAATATTTCATTCTATTAATAATAATTATAAAAGGGACACATAGATTGATCTCTGTATCAAAGATGACTTTCTATACATGGATATCTTCGCAAGCCATCATTGATAATTGACTCAACATCATCACATGCAATCATAATTTTTCCATCTATTTAAATGAGCAGTTAAAAATGTGGTATCCCCTTTCAGAAAATCTCTAGTTGGATATATCATTTACATTACTCCTCATCATTTACATACGTTGACATTTAGCTGTCTCTATGACACTGCATTTGATAAGAGGTCTGAACTCCAAACCCACAATATATGGGGATAAACATCTCACTGTTTTTTCCAATAAAATCCATTCCACTATCATTATCGTACTCCATTATCCTTTTCCATCGCTAATATTCATATTTTAGAAAATAAAAATTTCACAATAATCAAAACATTCATGTAATATATTAGAATACAATTATCATCTACAACACCATTTACAAACTGATCATTTGAATTCACAATCATCGACTCTTCCATTATCATCTACATGGGTGAGAATATGAGAAATTTTGTAAGATCCTTCAATGAGGATGGGGATTACATAGAGTTCATATTTAAAGCATCTATCTCTTTATGGATAGGAAACTATTTATATTTATTTAATGATTCAAGGGTAAATTTCAAAGGAATGGATCAAGGTTGTAGAACTTTTATGCTCTGGTTACCCCCTTTTCATTTGTATGATTTGAAAGCTATCTGTTCGGAGAATGTGTGGTCCATAAAACCCATTCTCAACTTATTTTATTTTCGATGACATCTTTTTTTTACATGGGATGTTCTAGATTTTTTTGGTGGGAATTGTTGTGTGTTTTTCTTTTACTTTAATGGTTCTTTTTTTTTGATTTTTTGTTTTGATTTGGATTTTGGAACAGCATGTTATATTACAATAATATGGATTAGTCCTTCCATCCTCATTTCCCTTCTTTGATGTAGGTGACTGTTTAGGGACGGTTTATATCATTTTGGGGATCAAATTCAAGTCTAATTCTAGCAACGTGGTTGGTGATGTTTCCTAGGGAATTTTGAGTTGTTCAAGTTGGTGATGAAGGACAACAATGTTGTGACCATTTTCTTTCATCTTATGTGTGTTTCCTACTGTGGTGTGGGTTGCTATGTTTTTGTTGTTTTTTTTATGCATGGGTTTGTGTGTGGATAATAGCATTGTTTGGGTTTCTATTGTGGACCATGTTGTAAAGTCAACTTAGTTTCCCTTCATCTATAGAGCTGGTATTTTAGAGAATGATTAGGTCGTTTAGGGGAATCTGTTCATATCCGACTAGAGTTATAATATTCATGGATGGTTGTCAAGGTATCTCAAAAGGATGGAATTATTGATAAAATATCTTCGACCTAATTCCAAAAAATAGGATATTAAAATAATTTATTAATGATGGTAGCAAGTTGACTCCAATGAGAAGCAAGAAGTGTGCATTGATACACATGATCGAATACTAGAACAAGGCTTCAATCAGATAAAAATAAACATAAAGTAATTTATTTAGACAATGTAATGGATGATCACCTAGCTTGATGATATCTATATAGAGGATCTGGATACCCAGGGTAGTATACTACATTGGGAACATTATAGAGTAGCTGAGTCAAGTATTATTAGTATAGTGTTTAATAATTTCGTGAACCCGTTCAACATGTGGTGGTATCTTGTTTTTGAGCTAAAGTTTCCCATTTTACCATTAAATGGTTTAGTTAAAATTTAAATTTGGATGGTAATGTAACAAGATTTAATAATACTATAATGGTTATTTATGTATAAATTATGTTACCTTTGATAATTAAATTTAATAAAATTACCTATTAATAATATTTCAGATGTATTGTGTAAATTAATAATATTTTAATTCAGAAACTATATTACATTAAATATAAATATATAAATATATTTTAAAATATTAATAAATAAATTTAAATACATTTTAGTTTTTATATAGTATATTGAAAACTAAATAAATATTTTACATATTATAGGATGCATGGATAAAACAGTATTGTACTTATTAATTTTTTTAAAAAATATTTTTAATAATCATTACAATGAAACATGTATATAATACAATATATATTTATTTAAATATTAATTATTTATTATATAAATTTAAAGGAAAATTTATAATATGGAGAAGATAAAAAGTGTCCCAAAAAACATGTTAGGATTATCGTGTGATGATTGATCTTTAGATAACCATCCAATGTACAATTTAAATTACATGTCATTTGTTTTTAATACAGTTATATAAATAATTATAATTTTATTTTTATTTCTTGGTTGGTGACCTACACATATTTCATCTCTCTAACTATTTAAAGTCTTATGATTACACATAAAATTTTTATGTATCCCAAACCCCTAGAACCCCTCACATTCATGTGTGTAACATTGTAATAAATGGTATTTCAACTAGAGAAGTTGATATTTGATGTTGGATTTTAACACCTTGACATAAAAATAACTAACAGATGATAAAATATTTGATAATAGATATTTCAAGAGTCCTTTCCAATGTTTTGGTTGGATTATTAAATAATGATAAGAAATGTAGGGAAAATTTAACAATATAATGTCACACGTATTTAATCATAACTATTTAAACCATGTTAAAATTTTTATGATGTACTATAAATACATAAAAAAATTTAGAAAGTTTCATTCTAGATATATATATAATATAATTATTTAGATATATTTTTAGTTAATGTTACAATAAGTATGACATTGTAATTATCCCAAAAAACAAGTTACTGGTATTGTATATTGACTATTATTAACATAACTGACCATTGTATGATTTTAATTTCATGTATTTTTTTGAATCTTATTATTTAATTTGAAATAATTGTATTATATTGTGCTGAACAAAAAAATATATTATTGATATTACATTTCATTATTTCATCGATTTATCAAATTGTTAATAAATTTATTTTCTATTCCAAATTGATGAACCTCTCATCATATGCTTCCCTGTGTATGTAAGGATATTCATGTCTTTGTAATAATATTATGTATGTAAAATTCATATCCCACTCACATTAATGTGAGTAACACTGTGGTAAAAGGGTGCTCGACAAGAGGAGTTGTTGATAAAAGTTAAATTTCTATACCATGAATGAAAGGAGTCTTATGGTAACTAATATCTAATAGAATAGTTTCTCTAGAGGTTCCCCCATTAGTTTTGGTTGGATTATAAAATAATGATAATCCTATCCATATCAAAAGTCTATAGATAAAATCCCAATAATTTATTTATAATGAATTAAAACATGTTATACATTTGATGATGTATGATAAAATGATTTATAAAAAACATCAAAGTCATGTCTACATAAATATACATAAATTGTGGTGTAATATATACTGATAATATTTTTTCTTATTTATTTCCAACTACTATAGTGGAAAATAATCCTGAATTTGGGTGATTGGATGACGCTCTTGGAAATATTAATAGTCAATTAATACTGGTGTCTGATTAATAAATTAATTTTATTACATATTAACATCATTAGTATCATATTCATCTATGGAACAATGGGTATCCAATTTTCGATAATGAGGATTGAGTGCATGAATCACTATTATTGATACAACGTTATCGTAATGGTTTATTGGAATTATAGGTGGCTATTTATGATATTTGTGTGGTGTGACCAACTACTATATAACCATGTTATGATTTATCTATTAAATTTGGTCCTTAAAAATTAATCATTCATTGTTATTATATATGACTCCAGTAATGGAAATAAATTATAAAAAAGATGAGAAAAATATGGAATAAACAATCGGGGATATCCCTAAGGATACTCCTAATTTAATGAAGGACATTGTATCTGATGAGGATGTATCTGATAATGAAACAACAGATAATGTGGGTGATGAGATGTGGAAAATGAACATTCACTTGTTAATTTAAAAGATATTAAATAAAAAAATAGTTTTATTCATCATATATTCCTTACTTCCTTTGTCAAATAAATATCATGTTCACAACATTTCGATTGAGATTTACTTAAACCAATGACTGAACACCTTGATATTATAGGTAAGACATTTAAATCAACTGATTACACTATATATATTGGAAATTATTTTGAAATTAAATGTAAATTAAAAAATTTAATAAATAAAAAACCTAGAGTGAAATTTTTAATTTGTGGTTGATGAGTCCATTGAGGGGAAATTCTTCATTTTTTGTGTCAAATATGGGCCAAATGGACAATTGAAAATGTGGGCAATATATGGTATCTTTTTTCATGTTTGATGATAAATAATTTTGATGGACCACAAACATGTCTATATCCATTCTTATAAAAGGATCACTATATAATTGTTATAGAGTTTATATAAACCATTAAAATAGATATTCTAATTGTGATGATGCTGATATAGATGATCCATAGGTGAAAAGAATATAATACATTAAGATGTAGAAATGGAAAAGGATATTCCTCATCACCATATAAGTGCTCATCCACATCCTATAACATTTGATTGATAGCTACGTCCATAGGCACATGTACATAAAAAAGCATATCCACAACCACAACTACAACCACATGTTATTAATCATATGGGATCGAAAGTAATGTTGTATTTTAGTGTGGCAGAGTTTTTGAATCGATAGATGTTTACTGGTTTGTATTAAAATATTTACTTTACTATGGTGTGTATATATTAAATACAAAATAGTAATATTTTAAACATGTGTGTGGGAGTTGAAATTTGCAGTCTCTATATTTTCTATTAGGACATGGTACTGGCATGCTGACTGTAGATACAATTCATGTCAGACAGGATAATGTTGAGATAGGTGTCGTAGCTGCTGCAAAAAACATCCATACACAAGAACATAGACATTGACATACAAGGTGTGGACATATTAACTACACACCTAAATATGGCATGTTGGAACACCTAATATACTATCATATATTGAACTGATGTTTTTTTTCGTTAGATGTTATTTTTACATTATTAACAATATAATAATTATTTTTTTACATTAACTAAATTATTACCCATAGAAATTATTAATAATCTTTATAAATGAATTATAAAAATTAATAATAATAACAATATTAGTGATAATAATAATTGTTAATTTTAAATTTAATTAACACTTTTTAGTATTATTATGCATTTGATGTATAATAAATAATCATATTCATTTTTTTAAATGACAAGGGATATTCCGTTTTTTAAAATGTAGAAACAATGAAAAAAAATCTAGAGGATAGGTCTAGACTAAGAAAAACATCCAACATCAATTTTAGGAGAATCAAATCCATGATTTTTAATTAGATCAACAAAAGCAACTCGACTCTCATTATGTTGGATCCCTTATTAATATGAACACACACATGGCATGAACCTCTTGAATGAAGATATCTCCTCCAGTTCATAGTATTATTTTTAAGCAATGGCTAGGGAAAATGACATTTTGTTTAGAAACAATTGTAAAACGATATTGGATGGGGTAAGACAAACCATAATTACCCTCATTAATTATATTCAATTATAGTCCCAAGATTTTTGATATTTACATCCTGATAAATATGGATAACATTTTGTCATGTGCTCAAGTTAATTTTACCATGTCTACAGTTTCATTATATTGGATGATGATATATCCTACACATTTTTACTCTTTAATTATATCCATCAGTGGCTCTATCCCCATTACATTTTCCGCAAATTCTACCTAAACCTCAACCATATTTTTCATTGTATCCTCTTGACCATTATAATTGATGATCAAAAGATCATTTACTAGAATTATACTCTATAGTGTACTCCCATGACTACAACATTAATAAATACATCTCATCCATCATCATCTCTACCTTATTACTCATCATTAAATGAATAATGTACACCGTAGATATTTGATATAGTCACCTATGAATTTATTATTAATTCATATGGTGATTGAACATTAGAATTCAGTGCTCCAAAACTCAATAGGTATGTGATCATTTTTTACATTCTAGAAATATATACTTTTATGGGAAATAAATACTCTACCCCTTACACTTTTTTATGATCAGAGTTTTTTGGATTCTTCTCATTGGTGGGATTCGTAATCCCAAAAGCAGAAACATTTATTCTTATGTTCAATATATTTTATTGAATAATAGATTATCTCAACTCATGTATTCAATCAACCTATCTAGAATATCATGCCTAAAGCCCACGTGTTTCATTCATATTATTAATCCTCAATGGAGCTTCCAAATCCCTTTTATTATTACCTTTATGATTACTTGAAGCAACCATATACTCCTCCCACCATTTCTGATCAACATGCTATATAGTAGATGCATATTCAGTGTATTGATCTTCTTCTTATTCATCATCCTGTCCACTATCCATAACATGGTGGTCCTCATGCGCCCCCTACCTATGTCAAAATTTGGTGATGAGATCATGACTAGAGCATCTTGAATTGAATATCCTTCTATCTCAATTGGTTCCAAAACATTACCTTGTTTCTGAAAAGATTAGTTATCTTGATATTCAATACTATCATGGTCCGGTTTATGATCCATCACCTCTAACTTGGAGTCCTGGTTGAGTAGTTTATTTATATTAGAATCATATTTAAATTTTTTTATATTGGTACTTCCAAGATTAGTCCCTAGTTCAACACACCCATTCCTTAATGAATAGAGTAAAATTGTTTAGTTTAAGGGGGTCTATCCGAAGCGTTATCTCACTGGAGAGGTTTTTCTATCTCCATCATAAAAAAATAACCAATAACACCACCACCACTAAATTTGGTGTCATTATCCTCATCATCTATTAGATCAAGAGAAGAATTGTATTTTATTATTCATCATGTAAACATAGATTTTAGGTCTATTCCTTGAAAACATGATTATATAATGGACCTTCAGATGGATTCCATGGAATTCAAAGTAATCGTGCACTAAATAAAGAATTTTTGTAGTTTCTAATAGAATATTTGTAAATTATTATTTTTTCATTTTCTAAGACCACATTATATGTTAAATTAATGTTGAAATCGACCTCTATAAAGAACTATATAATAATAACCATATCTATCATTCTTAGTATCCTTATCCACTGTTATAGTCCTTCCTATTGAGGAGACAATACCAAATAGGATATAAGGTTTCCAATTATACCAATTTCTTTCAAATTTCATTAATCAATGGTATAAAATAGAGTATCTAACTTAATATTATTTAAAATTTAATTTTTATTCATAAATTACAATGGAAACATATTATAGAGAGGCCATTCTAAAACCCTATCCCCATCTTTTCAATTAATCATTTGATAAAATGATACTAAAAATATCCTCTACAAATTAGGATACATTTCCAATTTGAAGAACCATAGATCAATGAAATACTTCAAATCAGATCTTGATATTTACAAGCATGATCGTCCATATGATGAATTTTTGACAATTGTAGTGTGCCTTCATGAAACAACTTGATCCAGAATCACATCCTTTCAGAAATAAACAATAAAAAACTACCCCTTCTAATGAATCTAACATATTCAAAACCCTAAATCTTAAGGAAAAACCTTTTATATTATTTTTTACCATCATTCATTGCATGATCATAACCTGAAGCATCATTTTCATCCAGATCATTAACCCTTCTAGAAAAGTCACCACCTCCAATAATATGTTCTTCTATCTCTATAGTGTCATCCTTTATAAATACCGTGAGAAAATAAAAATATCCCATTAATTAGCATATAATCACTCACATACAAAGCTCTCATGTGTAGAATCTATCTGAACATGTTAGTATTATTATCCCTCTTTTTTGTAATAACTAATCATATCAAACTAATTATTAAATATTAATAATATCGTTTCCATTTCAGAACATGTGGTAAAATATTAATATCATTATTACTTTGAATTATATATTTATTATTAATATTAATAATAAATATTATAATTTCAATTATTTAAATGACAAGTAAGTAATATAGAATAATATATTATCAAAACTATATTTATAAACTAGTAAATATATTTTTCAAATACAAATTATTTCATTTATATTATTCGCTAAGAAATATTAGATATATTTCTGTTAAATATATTATTTACATAATAATATATTATTTATTAATAAAATATAATACAATTTATATATAATAAATACTTTTCCTATTAATAAATTTGTTATAAGTTTATAAAAAAATTCATAATGATTTATCAATAAATATATTTAAATATTAATTATTAAGTATTGTAGAAAAAATAAAAAAATTTAAGTGGAATGAATGTGACTGAGGCAGCCTCTACCGACGCCAAGAAGGGAAAACACCATTCACAGTTCTCATCTAAATGACGATGTGTTAACATGGTTCACACCTATTTAATTCCATTTTTTAAAATATAGAGAAACATATGATTTTTTTATTTTTTTCATAATTTAAACCGTATTAATAAAACATTTTATTGGATTGCATCTTATTTTCACCTTCACAGTAAATCTACTCCGGTGGTTGGAGTCATTATTGAACTTCAATAATATTGGATGTTTGTGTTGATGAATTTGGGAAATAAAATAGGTATATTGAAATCTATTTTTTATCATGGTTCTAATCTTGTACACATATTTTCTCATGCCCAATAACATCCAACTTGTATAAATAATAATAATAATAATAATAATAATAATCAAATATTATTATTATTATTCTATTGAAATTGTATAATTGATAAGTATTAGAATTTTTTGGAAGGAAAAAAACAATTTACTTGACACCAACATTATAATTTATGAAAATAAATTTTTCATATAAAAATATTATGTATATAAATATTATTAAATACCACACCATTTAATACCTTGTTATTTAATATTATAAAATAATTTAATTATTATTTATCATTACATTATTAAATAGAATTTTTTGGTTTTTATTAATTATTTAAGATTTTACTATTAATGGGTGTGGGCTACTTTTTTGTCCCTTTTAACCCCCTACTTACAAGTGATTATTAACATATTAGCTTGGTTTTGGACCAACCCTTGGGGCAGGGATAAGGTTACATTCAATTGTGTGTGTGTTTATGCATTGTAATCTCACTATCTACCAATGATGAAAATGTTATTATTATTTATATAATCAATAAATATATCTATTATTATTATTAAAAATTATATTATTAATTATTAAAAATATTTATTAAATATCAAATTTATTATTTGGGTTAGGGCCTTTGGAATCTACCCTTATCTTTTTATTATTAATAATTTTCATTTTAATATATTAATAATTATATTTATTTTTTATTATATTATTAATTTCATTATTTCAAAAATATTTTTCATAATTAAAAAAAATCTGAAATTAGAATGTAATTTTTCAAACACCTTATTATGAATTTATTAATTAAAATTTATTATTTTATAAAATAATAAATAATTATCATTATTATGTTATGATTGTTCATTTAATAAAATTAATTATTTATTATTGATAATATGTTCTAAATATTATTTTTGAATATAGGTTTACCCATTCGAAAATATGAAAAAATGCAAGGATAAAAAACTTATAAAAGGTGTATTTTGTGGTATTTTTTACATTATTTTTGGAATGTCAAAATTAATATCATAAATAATATAAAAATGTTGAAATAATATTTATGTTTTTTATTTTAATTTATTTTCTAAAATATATATATATAAACAATATTCACCATTCAATACGAAATCGTTTCTGGACCAGGAAATATGTTCCCTATTATGGTATGCTAGTGTCCTCACCCAAATACATTTTATTGATTCTCACATGCTACAATAAATATATTGAAAACAACTTTATTTTAATCATTAATGTTATTGATAACTCATAAATCAATGTGGGTAACATATATCCATTAATATGGGAGTAATTCCACAATTTATATATCATTTCGAATCCCTATGAGAATTCTTATACAAAATAATTATCGTAGGGAAATTTGTGATGACCTTTTCCAATGGTTTTTATTAATTGGGTTAACCATGTAAAATTTTGGTGTTATAATTTTTTCCACTTTTCATTATTATTCATCTTGGATTTTTTGAAGCAAACTAGAACCGAATTATGGTGTGATCAACCATATATCCAATACATATTCATGATTTCATTTTTTCTCCTTTCAATGAAAACCATGATGTTTGAAATTCTAATTATAGATAATAACACCAAATTCTTTTTATGGATAGTTAATATATAGTCATTCATCACATAGATATATCTAGAGAATTCATTTTTGGGATTCCAAATGATCCCTAATCAATCAAAAACATAGAGAAATCAGCTCAAGGATCATATTGCTCTCTCTCCAAATTTTAATAGCCTATGTCAAAAAATGAATTTTCAAAAGATAATATTGTCACTATGTTGTGGATGAAATTTGAGAATTATTTTATAATAAAAAAGTATTTCCAAAAAGATATATATTAAGAAAATTCACTACTCCCAACGCATGATGGAAGGCACATCTATTATGGATAATTTTTCAAATTTTAAACAATTTTTTTGTAATATATAAAATATAAATGTGAAATATTATAAGAATGATTTTACATTATTTTTGATATGTTACACCCCTATTTTATATATGAAATTTAAGTATTTTACTATACATAATCATGATACACTTACTCCCAATGATTTTATTATGCCTTGTTATTTAATTTTTAAATATAAAAATTGGTTGGTTTTGAATTCTAGGTTGAGTCATTGGTTTTATATAGAAAAACATGTACACAAGAATTATTACCCATAAAAGGAAGTAAAAAATATATATGTACAAATAAAACCTAATTATTTTAATAAAAATGGAAATATTAAATCTAAACATTTTGATAAACAAAATAAGATCAGGTATATGTGACATGCTAATATCAAAGTAAAGCAACTGGAAAATTATTCTAAAGAAATTTGGTAGAAGGGGATCATAGTAATTGGGAAAATATGGCTGTTTTCTATAGTTAAAAGACATTATGCGATAAATAGATTCTTGATTCATCATGTGCATTTTATATGTGTTCCAATTGGGATTGTATTTAAACAAATGAAGTTGTCACAAAAGGTGTTTTTTGATAGTAATAAAAAACTCTGGAATGATTGACAGAATTGGAACCATCAGAATTAATATGTTTTACAACATTGTAAGCATTCTTACTAACGTAAATCATGTACCTGGTCTGAAAATAAATATAAATTCATTGAGTTACCTTTTCTCAAATGGGTGTGCATACAACGGTGAGAGTAGAGTTTTAAATGATATTCAATGATTTCCAATTGTGATGAAAAGTCCAAAATTTATTTATAGGTTTTATGTTATTGAAGGATCTATTTACATAGGTGATGAAACTATTTACACTCAATCTACATATGATGATGATATTTAAAAATTATATAATATGTGACAAGGGATTATGAGTCAAGATGGGATGATTTAATTCTTAATAAAATGTCACAATAATTTTTATAAAAATAATAGGTCTAAATTTTGTGAGAATTATATATATAAGAAGGGGAAACATTTTAGATTCAAAAAGGGAACTCACATTTTGAAGGAGACATTCAACTATATTCAATATAATCTCGAGTGTCCTACTAGGGTTCCATATAAAGGAGTTGAACGCTACATTTTAACCATTATTGGTGAATTTTAATGGATATCTTGTGTTTTATTATTGACGAATATATGTGATTTCTTCAAACTATTAATAATTAAGAGATTAAGATTGAAAATAAAATAGGTAGAAAAGTGAATTATCCCCAAAAATATAATTAACATTATTTGTTTCATTAATTTAATTCATTTCATATAATATTAAGAAATTTGAGTCGTTTAATGGTTCCCAGTACATTATAGAAAAAATAAATAGTACAATTCGTGAACATAACATTGATAGGGAAGGTATGATGTATTCTCTCACACTCTCATTTACAGAAACCATTTTGGGATGAAGTTTCTACAGTAGTGTTTCATCTAATTTCTTATACTCCATCAATTGATATTGGAAATATGTATAAATAAATGATATGTTATGGTGATCATGTATCTTACAAGAATTTGATAACATTTGGATGTCCTACTAATACTTAGGTGGTAATATTAAATTTCTACTCTTATCTAGAAAGTGCATCTTGTATTGTTATGAATCAGGGGTTAAATCATATACATAGTTTTTTCCTAATATAAATTAAATTGTATGTATGAATTTCATAATTGATGATATTTTCATGTTATGTTCCCTACATTTTATAATTGGAAACATTTGAGATCGATCCTTCATTTGGAAGTTCATATTTAGTAAAATTCTACACCCTATTAGATATCTCCTGATGAATATGAGATCTCATGTTATATTTATCCTTCTCCCCCTCCATAAAATATTATATTTGAAAATACATGACTATAGGAAATATTATACCTCCATGAAGGTATGTCGACGTAGACTAGGTTTATTAATAACTAAATGTGGTTTAATTTAATGATTGGAATGAATCACCTATGAATTATCTATATGGAACTATTTGTAATGATTTAGGTAGAAGGATTATTGCAATTTAAAATGTTATAGGGTCACTATAGAAAAAATTATACATTGGATTTGGTGAAATTTTTGAAAAGGGAAGGAATATTGTCAATAATACATGGGGGTTCAATAAAAAATTTAGAATTCGAAGAGTTTAAGGAGAAATATAAAAATTATGGTTAATTGATAAAGTATCTATTATTTTCCATGTGTTTACATTACACATATATTCTCTCTAGTAGTAATGAATATCTCTATTCAGGTATTAGTATTTTTTGTGGATTTAGATAACAATGGGTTGGGGAAATAGGGTGTTAAGAGTTATCCTCTTAATGGAGGTATTCTTGAGGATATTTAAATATACAAGCTAGAGGGTTTTATTGTTTCCAGATAGGATGAAGATGTATGTTAAATGAATAAATCATTTATTGAACTAAAATTATCCTCTAAATAGTGGCATAATAGGCATGAATCATTTTTATCTTCTCAAGTAATTGGTTTTCATGGTTATAATATTATTATTTATCTTATGAAATGGTGTGATATATCTTTTGATTACTTATGACAATGTGCCGATGATATATTGATTGAAATTATAGATAATATAGAGAATAAATACCCTAAAGATTTATTGAAATTAAAATTTTAAATGAATAATATAAGAGTACTATATAATATTATTAGTATGGAGATACATAGGATAAAACTTTTTGTTATTAAATTATAATTGATGCATCTTGTATTTGATATAGAAGCGAAACATTGAAAATGTTCTTAACATATTTGATATGAATAATTCCATGTGTGTGTGTAGTACATTAACTTCTCATTTTATACATTCATCATATATTTTTCACCAGTAATATTATGTGGTTGAATTCATATGTCATGTTTTATATTCTAGAGAATTGGGTTCATTAATGTATAATACTGTATGCAGCCATCCAAATTTAGATCATGATATTAGTTCAGTTAGAAAATATATGGCTAATACTAGTAAAAAGCATTAAAAATTAGTTCGTTGGTTATTTTTATAACTTTTTGGGACTACTTTTGTATTCTTTCAATTTAGAATTTTATAGGATATTGTGATTGGATATGTTAACTCTAACTTTTTATGAGATCGTTACTGGGGGTGATATTTGATTTGCTTTTATTTTACCGTTAATGAGTGCTCCAATAGTTCGAATGAAACATTACATATTATTGTATCTTTATCTTACATTGAGGAGAATCTTGTGTCTATTATTGAGGCTATTGATGATTTTTTTGGTTATGGGTAATTATTATAGAAGATAGTATAGATAAACATATTTTCTCACATTATTTTGATAGTCAAATAGAAAAATCAATCAAAAAGGGTATGATGTTGAAATATTAAACAAATCACATTGATGTGCAATAGCATTTGCTAAAATATGTCATTTCAAATGGTGATATTATTGTGTTAAACTTTAGTACTCAAGATAATCATATAAATATGATATCCAATGATTTATCTATTTCAATGTTTAAGAATTTCATGGAATTAGATGGTCTCATATATTGATTTTTTCCCTATGCGACTTTAGTTGAAGAGGTGGAGTTTCTTTATTATAGATATCAGTGGCATGTTCCTTTGTGTAAATGATTAATATCAAGGTGGATATGGTTGGTGTAATGATGTATTTCAGTTTTTTAACTATTTTCACATACTACAAAAAATATGGTCAAAACCCCTTTATTATGTTCATTAATTCTAAAATAACACCTTTTTTAATGTTGTTAAAATATCTCTATAATTAGTTGGGAAAATATTCATCTATTTATATTTTGTTATATATCCCTATGATGAATATTGTACAAACTCTTAATTACAGTGAAATTTCGATCTACTTCTGCAAATGGTTATTTCCAAATTGGGTATTCCACATAACTTTCTGGTCTTCCCCCCATATTTTCATGGTATTTTATTTTATGTTTTTTAGAAAAATAGAAATTTTTATATATTTAAATTATCCTTAAAAAAGAAATAATTGGATTATCATCACTAAAAAACCCCTTCAGGCACTAAAACCATGTTACCATTTAAAGATGTTTGATCTTCAACCAACATTAGGGTGACCTATTTTCTAGAGTATGTTCCCAAGAGAAAAATATTAGAAGCATTAAGACCAAGAGAAATCAAAAAAGATCCATCCTTATATCTTTAAAGACGACCAAAATTTCAATCATGGGGATTTATATCATTAATCTAGGAAGATATAATTGGACCATGAGGATGGTATGGGAAGGAATGTGGGGCTAGAGTCTAACGTATTACAATTAGAGGTATAATTCCCTAAATTTTGGAAATCTGAAATTATAATTTTAAAATATATAATAATTTAAGTACACACACAATAATATAAATATAAATTATAATTTCACATAGTAAATATAAAGCTGGATAAGACCAGATGGATTCAAATTCCCTCTCACTCGTTGCTCTCGTTCCCTCGGAGGGGCTTGCCTCTAGTTCTCCGGCACCTGGTGATGTCCCTCATCAATCGCAGCTTCTCTTTTTCAAGGAGGTGCTTCTTCGTCCGCTTCCAGGGGTGTATCTTTTTAAATATTCAACCTATCCAGTGGTTTCTTCTTCCCTCCAGCCTGCTGCTTCGGTCCTCCTATAGTGTCATGCTTCTAGTTCTTCAGTGCCTAGTGGTGGCTTTGGTCATCCTCCACTCCCCTCTATCAAGGAGTAACTCCTTTGTCCTCTTCCGGGGGTGGATCTGAATAAGGCCTTCTCGTTATCTGATCCAGTGGTTTCCTTGTCTGAGGATGGATCCCCAGTTCTAGAGGTTTTGGCGGCATCCTTCGTTGCGGCTGCTTCAGACCTTCAGTGTGTTTATAAATCCATTAACAACCTTCCTGGTTGGCGCACTGGGCAACACCACCTCAAATGGTGCACATGCGGTATCTGTTTTAATGTAGTGTTTTAATGCGGGCCAAGACCGCATGAATTAATTCACGCGGTGACACTCTTTTGACGTGGAAACATTATTTTGACGCTGATTCTTTTCTTATATAAGGAGGCAGAGGCAAGGCATTTCGTCATCACCGGCAACAACAACACCGAGAGAAAATCACATTTGGTGATCGCCTTTCTTTAACGATCATCTTTCTTACTCTCCACCTTTTGATCCATACTTTTATTCTTGAGTATTACTTTTTAGATCCCTTCCATTTTGGGGAGTCTCTGCCGTGTACATCTTGATTTTAGTGGATCCCTCTTTCTGGACTAGGTCCCGTGGTTTTTCCCTTTCGGGTTTTCCACGTAAAAAATTTCCAGTGTCAAATTTATTTTTCTGCACATTTAATTTTGTCGCTGCACATCCGCTTCTATTTGGGGGGAAAGATTCAATTTCCGCTGCGCGTTCGCTTTTGCTTTTGTTTGCGCGTTCGTCTCTTTCCCGTCTTTCCAAACATCTGGTATCATAGGGATTGGTTAAATTTCATAGTTGCAGAACATGGTGGCAGACATCTGGTGGAACAATGTTTTTTCAAGGGCTCAAAGGACGTTATCAAAATATACCGGTGGTACCAGAGGTGTTTCTGGGATATCGAAAGTCTGATTAACTAGCAAGATTCATGATGTGTGTTCCGTTGTTGATGATAGTCAGAGTTTGTTTTTGGATTTCATTTTGCAGGGGAGGCTGATATTTTTTTTATCAGAAGTGCAAAAGGGTTGGCGGTGATCCCCACTTGAGTCAGAGGGGGAGTTTGTTGGGTACCTTCTTGGTTGGTGCGCCGCATAATCCCTCCTCAATTGAAGCACCAAGCAGTTTCTCTATTAATGAGGTGTTTTTAATTTGGATCAATACCGCGTGAATTAATTCACGCAGAGACGCGTTTTTGACATGGCGACACATCGTCACGTGGATTGTTTTGCTATAAAAGGAGGTAACGAAAATACTTTTATAGGACATCCACAATATCAAGAGCAGATCCAATTTGGTGATCGACTTTCATCAATGATCATTTTTCTATGCATTGGAGAGTATTACTTTTGAGATCCCATTTATTTTTGGGGAGTCTCTACCGTTTACATGTTCATTTTAGTGGATTCCTCTTTCTGGACTAGGTCCAATGGTTTTTCCCTTTCGGGTTTTCCACGTAAAATTTCCTATGTCAACATTATTTTATCTGCATTTTATTTTGTCATTGTGCATCCACTTCTATTTGGGGGGAAAGATTCGATTTCCGATGCGCGTTCTCTTTTTCTTTTGTTTGCGCGTTCGTTGTTTTCCCGTCTTTCCCAACACAGTGGACTCTGGTTGAACGTTTTGGTGTGGTTATGCCTCCTCTTGCATTGTTCCAAGACTGTGTCAGACGCTAGGGTTTAGATCTTCTGGCGACAGTTTCAATCCTTGATTGCGAGTCTTTTTGTATCATCTTGGCTTCTGGGGTAGACTTCGTGAAGGCCTGGTGCAGGAGTCCACGTTCTGTGGGGCGATGGAGTTTCTCCCTCACATGATGGTCAATGGAGGTTCATTTCAGTCATGAATGACCATCGGCAGCGGTATGGATTTCGCTTCTAGGGGTTCCCCTCCCTCTCATGAATGGGTCCTTTCTTAAGGCTATTGGAGATTCTCTGGGATGATTTTAGTGCGAAGATGAGAGAACTTCGTGGTTGGAAAAAGCCTCGGTCGTGAGGATTTTTGTAGAATTGGATGTCTCTCGGCCTCTGCAGGATCATATGTTGATCAGGATCGAAGGTTTGTCGAACCACCATCAACCACTTCTTTACCCGGCCTACCCCAGGTATTGTAACCATTACCTCATCTCTGGCCACTCCTTTCAGGTATGTCGCAAATCTCGGAGGGAAACTACTTATCCAAATGAATTCTAGAGGTATGTCCCTCTGCATTCTGGCCCTCAGGTTCCATTAGTCCCGAAGGGAGGTGCTCAAGGAAAAGGGATTACGGTGGTTCCTTTCATCCAGTTGTTTGAGGCTTCCTCTTCCATGCAAGCTGGTGTTGTAGTTAGTGATGTGTCCTCCTCTCGCGCGTTAGTTCCAGTTCATTGAGCCCTGGGCAGGGGTTCAATGGTCGTTCCAGAGTTTGGCCTGTCTCCCTTGGGGGTTTCTCTCAGTAATAGAGTTTAGAGGCCTTTTTTGTCTATTGTGGACTGGATTCTGCACTTGATCAGCATCTCTGATATCACTTTGCTGGAGCCAGGGTCTGCGCGCAAAGAATCTAGCGAGCCCACCTCCCTAGCTCTATATTTTTGCCCAATGGTATCCTCCCCTCTGCCTTATCCAGCTCGAGATCCCCTACTCCTCCTTCTCCTCCGTTCTCTCCTACACCGGTGTTGGAGTTGGCTCACAACAGGTTGGATGGGGGTTCCTTTGAATCTCTAGAAGCTTCATGCAAGGTTCGTTTGAACTGTGTGGTTTCTCCAGGGGCAGGTTCCTCGCAGGTGAGCGCCGGTAGGAGAACTCGATCTCAGTCAAAATATGGTGAACAAGCAGGTGTAACGGTATCTCCCCATGCTAAGAGCCTAGTGTCTGGGGCCAAAGCCAGACATGGCCATTTTAATGTCTAAAGTCCAAATATGGAACGCACGGGGCCTTGGGGCCTAGGGGCCTTGGGGCCCGGGCGAAGAATGATTTCATCATCAATGAGTATAGGAGTAATCAAGTAGCATTGGTTGCTATTCTAAAGCCAAAACAGGATTTATGTATGATTAGTGAGTAGTCTCATAGGCTCAAGGTCACTGGTTTCATGCATGGGGACCCTCCTAACTCACATATCTGGCTGTTTTGGAAGGATGTTTTGTCTGTTGATCTCCAAAGGACATGTGATCAATTCTTGACTAAAAAAATTCTAGTAGGGAGTCATGTGTTTCTATTTTATTTCATTTATGCCAAATGCAATTCCCTAGAGCATGAGGTTCTTTGGAGTGAGTTAGATGCTACTAATCCATAGAATGTCCCCTGGATTGTTGGGGGAGATTTTAACATCATTGCTTTCCCGGAAGAGATGAAAGGGGGGAGTTTTCTCACGGAATTCCAGTCTTTCTTTTGGTTCTTTCATGGACAAGAACTGTTTGATGGTTGTGGGTTATGAGGGATGTATCTTCACATGGTGAAATAATCAGCGAGGAGATAGAAGAATGTACTGTCATCTTGATCGGTGCCTGATGAATGAGTTTGAAATAACAATGTTCTCAGACTCCAATGTTACTCACCTAGTTCGTTTCTTTTTTGGTCACTCGCCACTTCGTGTTTCTTTGGGTACAAGGATTACAAGGGTGGATATCGTGTCATTTTACAAAAAGTGGATGGAATAACCTGACTTTATTGATGTTGTTAGGGAAGAATGGGTTTACAGCACCGAGTAAATCCATGAGTTACTCTATATAACAAGCTAATATGGCTTAAATCTCTTCTCCAACCCTAGGTAAGGAATATCCCAGCTCGCGATCAAGCTTTGAGTGAAATAATTAAAGAGGTGGAAACCATGGAGAAGCGGCTGGAATTAGAGTGGGATGATCTTCTATTTAACGATCTTAGGATCAAAAAGGACAAGTTTACTGATATTCTCTTACGTCAAGAAAGGATGTGCAGGGAGGGTGATAGAATCAGATGGCTTCGTGAGAGGGATTAGAACTCTGGGTACTTTCATTCTTGCATCAAAGAATGGCGAAGGGTTCAGCGGCCAAACCTCTTGAGAGAAGATGGGTCTTACTCAAGTGACAGTGATGAGGTAGGGGGCCTGATCAGTGGGGCTATCATATCTTTACTGGCTGACCCCATCCAAATATGGAAGGGGGTACCCATAAGGAGACTCTGATGTTTTTGGAGGGATTCATAGATGTGTTTTAGAGGGTGTTGATGAAGAATTTAGTAGGATTCTGGAGGAGGCTGAAATTCGTGAGGCACTTTGGTCCTTGAACCCGGAGACTGCTCCTGGGACAGAAGGTTTTCATAGTTCTTTTTACAGGGTGTCGTGGGATTGTATTAAAGGGGATCTCGTGAGAGAAATCCAAGACTTCTTCCGAGGGGAAACTTGCCGCAGATTGCATGTTCCATAAAGAGGGTTCATATTCCGAAGGTGTGTAATCCTCGGTCTGTTAACCATTACCATCCCCTTGGCATGTGTAACATCCCGTACAAGACTTTGGATAACATTCTCAACAAATGTCTATCCCCTCATTTGGATTCCTGGATGCCTTCATAACAACATGGGTTTATTAAAGGGAGGTCTATCTGAGGTTCTATAGGAGTAGACCATGAAATTGTAAGTGGAATTAATAACAAGTCGTTCGAGGGAAATGTGGTGGTTAAGTTAGATATGAGAAACGCCTATGATAGAGTGGGATGAGGATTTGTGCTCAGTGTTTTGAATTGCACGGGGTTTTCAACATGAACTTCTGACTTACTCTTCTGGTTCATTAGCTCAGCTTGGATTTCTTATTCATTTATGGGTAAGAAATTTGGTTTTTTTGAAGCATTTCTTGGTCTTAGGAAAGGCGATCCCTTATCTCTCACTCTTTTCATTATCTCCCAAAATGTTCTCAGCGGCTTTATCAATCAAGGTCTTACCACGGGGAGAATCTTCCACTATCATAATAGGTCGGCTACCAGGGGGATCTCACATTTTATATTCGTAGATGAAACCATCATTTTTATTAATGGAAGTAGCTGGTCAGTGCAAGGTTTTAATGATCTTTTTGGGGAATACTGCAAGTGGAGTGGGCAGGTTTTCAAATAAGGAGAAAAGTACCTTTTACATATCATGGAATGTGTCGGAAAAGAGGGTGAGGGTTGTAGGTTCAATTCTGAATATAGAGTGAGTCTTATTTTCAGTGGAATATCTCAGGGCTCCGATTAGTCCTTCTTACCTAATGGTCTATCAATTTGATAAGCTCATCAACAAATTTTTTTGTCTTATTATCAACTGGAAGAACAGGTTTTTATCTATTGGAGGACGTATAACACTTGTTAACGGAGTTCAGGTTTCCATTACAATGAATATTCATTCCTCCCTAAAGGATCCCAAGTGTGTAACCTCCAAATTTGATAATATTTTGATATCCTTTGTATGGGATGGTCAGATGGAAGGAAAGCACCACTGGGCTTCAGGGAAATGTCTTGCAAGGCCTCTTTCTAAAGGGGGTATTAATCTGAGGAGTGCTTTCTCAACCATGAAGGGACTTCATGCCAAGATAGCATGGGAGGCTATGAAAGGTAGATCCCTATGAGGCAGGACTATGCAGGATATTTATGGGCATGATCCTTGTGCATAGATATCGAGACCCTCTAGGATCTGGAAGGTGATTCACCCCTACATGGAGATTCTGCAACATCATACTAGGTGGCCAGTGTGTAAAGGGATTGTCAATTTCTGGCAACAAGATTGGGGGGCAGGAAGACTATTCTTCTCATGTTTCCCCACTCCAATCATTTCTTTCAGCGATGCAAGTGGGCATCCCAA
The DNA here is from genome assembly GCA_963277665.1 of Viscum album. Lineage (NCBI taxonomy): Eukaryota > Viridiplantae > Streptophyta > Magnoliopsida > Santalales > Viscaceae > Viscum > Viscum album. The sequence goes on along the minus strand of OY728163.1, from coordinate 1,794,719,405 downwards.
ATTTATTCAGGCTATTCTTGATGAGGATCAAATTGCCATCTTCAATAGCATTGTCTCCAGCGATGTCCCAGATAAACTTATTTTCACAGCTTCAATGTCAGTTATCTTCTCCATTAAATATTGAATGCACATCACGAGAGATATCTCAGGTGAAGATCAATGGGGTCTCAGCTATGGTTCAAGGAGATTTCATATAAATACAACTTCCTTTTTTGGCGAGTGTGGAACATGGCTATGCCAACTGAAGAAAGTTAAAAGAGGATGGACATGAATCTGGCTTCCAGGTGCTGGTGCTGCAGGATCCCTAACCAAAACATAGTGGAGCATATTTTTTATAAGAGTGAATGGTCTATCAGACTCTGGACGTATTTTGGGTCTTTTCTCGTCTGGGTTCTGTCTGGAGGGGAGAAGGAAGATTTCCTGGTGTCGTGGTTTAGAGGAGCAGGTTCACACGGTGCGGAGAGAAAGGCCTGATCTATTATTCTGATTGCAGGCTGCTGGGCACTCTGGAAGTCCAGGAATGAGGTGAGACATAATGATGCACAAGCATCGCAAGTAATCATTCACTTCATGATGAAGAATACCCTACTTGATCTGCATTGCCTCTGTCCTGACAGTCACCATGCGCCATCTGCGAGTCCAGTTTCTATTTTCTTCTAACTGCTCCTTGGTATGGATGTGCAGAGCAGGGTGTCTGGGTACATTGGATTCCCACTTGATATGGTCTGAAACTCAACACGGACGGATCTATAATTAGTTGGAGATGCGTGGGGTGGGGTTGTAAGAGATAATAGGGGTTTGGTTGTTACAGTGTTCGTGACTTTCTTTGGGCGAGGTGATGTGCTGCAGGTGGAGGCTCTGGCCATGGACACGAGGTTGGAAATGTGTAGTCAATGACATCTCAAGGTTCATATGGTAGAGTCTTAGTCTTTGCTGCTCTGTAATTTAATTCTTGGAAAGGGTAAAATTCCTTGGCATATATCATACACCATTAGAAAATTAAATCCATTCAGGGGAAAAAATATGACGGTATCTCACACATGGCGGGAGGAGAATATGGTGGCGGATTATCCGGCTTCCATGGCTTCCTCAGACCAGAGGGTAATTTGTTTCTTTTTCATGGGTGTGTTTCCTAAGGAGTGGATGAAATTTGTGGACAATGATGCTATGGGTTTGCACTAATTTCAACCACCTTGACGTGATTATGTGGTTCCTATGTACTAATACTTTTATTTCCATAAAAATGGTAGCTTTCAGGCAGTCATTCATAGAAAAAAAAAATATATATATACACAAATATACATTAATTAGTATTTTAATATTATATATGTATTGTATCCAAAAAATTTATATATAACATATATACATAAATAAAAACAGACATATATCGAAATATATTGAATAAAATACACTTGATTCTGAAAAATTTTAAATTAATTTTAGCTAAAAAAATACTTTTACAATTTTAAAAATTCATGACCATAATGGAAAATGTAGAGACGTTATTTTCATTTTTAAATTATATATTAATTCAACTGTTTTTTTAAAAAAAATTAATCATTTTATATTATATGATTATTAATTGTTAGTAATATATTATTTTTTATATGAAATCTATTCCTATATGACATTTTACATTATTTGAATACTTTGATAATATATTAAACAATTTTATTAAATTTATAATTTTGTTTTTTTAAAATATTTATATTATTTAGTTACCTACTAAGGTTCAATTATTCAGATCAGAACAACTTAAATAAATGGTCAATCATTAAGAATAACTATTTTTAATTTTTTTCAAATAATTTTTATTTTTTTTACAAATTATGTTAAACCTGATTGGTAAATAATCATAAATATTCTTGAAATAATGTTTTCATCCTTTTAGTATTTTAATCAATATTGTTTACTTATATAAATTATTGTGTTAAAAACTAAAATAAAAGGGGGGATACTAATTTTTTTAATTTTACATGTTTTTTATTGAATTTATAATTATTTTATTTTGTTAACATTATTTTCATTATTTAATTGATAGTGCATATTTTTTTAGTTTTTCTATGTATATAAAAATGATATAATGCTGCATTCTCAATATTGTATTCAATTTCTGAATAAAAAATTAAATGAATTTATTCCCAGATCATTTAGTTCCTTGGGTGATTATTAAACCTCATAAATATATACAATATTTTTCATTGTATAATTTTCTCTTTCCATAGATGTATATATAGATAGTCAATGATACATTCCTCCAATTATCTTTTATTTAAGAATTTTTAAAAATATGTATTTCATGGTTCTGTGGGAACCTGTACAAATATTCAATAGAGAAACCTGAAAATACAAACCATCACAATCCAAAAAAAATAAATAAAAAAATAAAAATAATATTTTAAATTTTAAATATGAAAAAAATAGATCATGGGATGTGCTCACTAATAGTGTGATGTTTCCTATTGTCTACTACCACTATTCTTGACACGATCTGTCAATATCCCATTTTGTATGATAACACAATCCCATATTGGTTTCTACAAGTAATGGGGTATATAAAATAACATTTGATGGGATTCTCATCTGATCGCCAACTAGTTTCTTTCTAGAACCCTTGAATTAAAATGTTTTGGTCTTGGATGTGTTGTTATTGAGGAAAATGAACATTACAAGTGGAATTGAAGCCATGGTGCAACTCAACATGTAATCTGGTTGGAGTATCACCAAAAGATTATGATAACTATAAGGGGAGATAAATGGATGAATATGGTTCCACAAATCATTATATCAAAAGAATCCCAAATATAATTATATTGAAGTTTTATTTCACATTGACTAATATAGAATTCCACCTATGTTATATTCCTATATAATTTCACTTTCCACATTTGTTATTAATTTTTTTTAATGTATTATTTTATTTCCTCAATCAACACTAGATATTCTAACTCATTGGTAGGATGTTCTTTAATAGATTTCATATTTAATTTCAAGGATATTGGTTCTTTATATTACAAAAATAAATAAATATTGAAATAATTATGTATATAGGAATTCTCAAAAAAATTAGAATCCAAACTCCTCATATTTTCCAAAAAAATGAATAATTTTTATATAGAATAAAAAAGTTATATGACATCAAATCATACCTCATGATCATATTTAAATCTTGCTAAATAGTTTTACTATGCATCCCCCTGAATTATCTAAATGTGCATAAAACATAATAAACTTTCGACCTTGTAAATACCATTGTATTCATAAGACATTTAGCGACACTAATATACCAAATATTAATCAGAAGTGCGAACAATTTAACATTCTTAGGTTACTAATTAAAGTAGAATTTAAAGTGTTATCCCAAGGGTAGATTTTTAGGATTAATATTCTAAAAAAGTTACTATTCCAAAACCATTTACAGTGATGTTTTATTCAATATGTACAATGTTATATCATTCATATATCTTATTATTTCCCTTCCATGTATTTTTTTTACAAACTAAAATGATTTAACTCATTAAAAAATAAATTTGGGCCTTGACATGTTTTATAAGATTCATGTATTATATATAATGAGCATGGAATCAATATATAAAACTATATAAATAATTTAATTCTTAACATGACAAAAGTAATCAAATAAATCAAATTTTATTATATTAAAACCATATTAAATCTTAAATTAATCAAAAATATTATATAATTTCCATGAATAATATTCATGTTAATACATCGAATTATTAAAAATTAATATTTGATTTGGTTGAGTTCATTTGAAAATATCTCTAGAGGTATCGTGTATACATATATCTCTATTTATATATGGATCAATTAAAAAAAACCTTAACATCAATTTGTTCAATATGTAAACCAAATATAATAGGGATATAATGCAAAATTCATATAGATGAATAATAAAAAAATGATAAAAATTGACCATAATGAATTCTTATATCTTTAAAGTAATCTTATACAACTACATTAAATTTACATTTTATTTTATATTCCTTATTGAAATTCTATTTTATTTTTAAAATTCACTTAATACATATATTATTTTCAATATTAGGTTCGGATATAGAAATCCATGTTCTGTTCTTGAAAAGGCATTCATTTCATCATTCATGGAAGTGGACCAAAACATGGACTATGTAGGCTTCATAACATACTAATAGTTTTACAGATCATCATGTGAAAATTTTGAAGATATATTAAATGAATTGGAAGCTACATGAATGTGGATGAATAAGGAGGGATGTGTAATGACCCTCCTCACATTATCTCTTGTATATTGGTAATCTATAATATCATTATGCCTTTATACCTTAGCATTAGTTTTTTAACTAGAAATACACTCCCTTAGGTCTATAGATAGATTTTATATGAGTTATCCCCAATTGTCATGAATATTATATACTCTTTGGTTAAATTAATAATCAACTGTTTTCAGCTAGGTACAATTTTACCAAACTAAATAATAATATTAGTAGACACATTAGTCTTGAAATTATTCTCCACAGAGATACCAAACTCATTTAATATAAAATCATATCTAATAATGCATCTATGATACACAAGATTATCTATCCAAAAACCTATAACCCTTAATACCCTTTTATGACAAAAAATATACACTTCACGTCCCAACTATTCATCTTAGCTTTAATCACGTTTGAATACACTATGGATACAATAATTATAAGGAATTAAAAAATATCCAATTTTCATTTATTTATTTCTTACAATTCCGTAAATGTATTATTTATTGATGGGAATTGATATATCAAATCGACTTATGTTATGGAATCCTCCTCCACAAAAAAATGGATACTAGAGTGTGAGATCCTGAATCTCACTCTTTGTAATATTGGTGTATTCATCATATCCACTAATCCATTCTATGGTGGGGTTTCAATAATAGATTATTATTTTTTTACGCTGTCAGATTTTAAAAATTAAATAAATTAACTGGATAGTGACTAAAAAATTATTTTCTTTATTTTTTTTCATTAATACAACATTAAATCGTTACACTTTCATTATAGCTATTACAATTAAGAAAAATTTGAAAAAAAATTTGTACAAATATAAAACATTCCATAAGTAATAATAAAAATTAGAAATATACAGCCTTTATAAAAGGGAATAAATAATATAGGTACCCCATCTATCAGAGTGGACACACTCAAGAGGGACTCAAAAATTAGGTTACTAAAATTGACTCATTTGTATTACATATACCCTCAATCTTAAAAAAATTGTTGAATAATATGAGTTACACCACTCAACAATATATGTATCTTATGTTCATAAAATCTATTTGAAATAACATGTATTTAACATCTATGAAAAAGGATGTCTTTTTTTTATCAATTTAACATGATAACCATTTATCTTTTTCATGTGTATTTGTCCATCAAACACATATTGGACATTCATGATATTCCCCTCCATAATAGAAAGGGATATAACTAAATTTTTAAACATGTTAGTGCCTGATTGGAAGATGTAACCCTTATAATGAAGAACTAATAGAAATGAAGATTTTTTTAAACTAAGAGACCATATAAACTCTTTAAGAGTTTTTATAGTCCAATCATGTTGATCTATATAGATTGATCCTAACCTCATAATAGATCAACTACTATAATTTCTCAAAAACAGCTCATCTAACTCAACCTCCCTCATGTTAGTGATGTATTCAATCCATAGAAACATGTGGAATTAGATCCAATAAAACATAATCCACTGCATTGATGTTGAATAGTTACAAAAAATAACAACATTATATGTATTGAAGAATTTTTAAACTAAAAAGCTATTTTAATTACTATGTTTCTTATATACATGGTTATTTATAGTAAAATCTGTTATAATATGTAAAAAATGATTAAATTGAATTAATTTAATGTCTTTATTTTTGAATTTAGTCTTATTTATTCTAGACTAACTCATCTCCCTTCTTCTATCTTATAATCGCCTCTACCCATTACATTTAGACCCTCAACTTCATCCTTAACAGTACCCTTGTTTGGAAAATTTTGGGATAGTAAATAATATTTTTTTTTTAATTTTAGAATTATTTTTTCATCCCCATACTTAATATAATCATTAATATAATTCAATGAGTCATAAAATAATGTTAATAGTATTACCATCTAGTTTGAATCTCCTAATCCAACATCTATATTCGATATAACTAACATTATTTATATTAAATTCATCAAAGTGATCGCTGAATATAGTTGTAGGGAATATTTTTAAAATATATAATCTCAATTTCATATACAGGCTAATAAAATTTTGTTTGGGGATGTATATAGATTCAAATATAATAAAATACTAGTATGAATACTCATATAAGAAACATATCTAATAACATTTTCAATTAATCATAAAGTCATTATGCTAAGGTATTTCATGGGAAATCATCAAAAATCATCAACATGGGTAGTATAGATTTCCTATAAATGGACATGGTGGATACCCTTTTGGGGTCTGATGCGGGAATATAAGAGAACAGTAGGGTTCATAAGAGTTCTCATCATTAGGTCTAATAGTTTAAAACATTTTCAATATTAATTTTATATATATTTAATTTTGTATATCCTATCATTATAGTAAATAAGTATTTGATACTGATTTTTGATGGCATAATTGTTGTGGTTTTTCTCAAACACTCACAAGATATATGGATTCATAAGATATGGATTATGAAATTATAGGAATGTATTTATATTTATTAATATGTGCAGAAACTTATAAAAATATATGTGAATTATTCCATAAAATTTAAAAATTAGGAAAATGAGACAACGAAATAACATGCCTCAAATTTCATTGGTCTTATATGTATGGAGAAAAAAAAGATACACTTTATTACATATAGAAACAAGAAATATATTCAAGAAATAATATAAAATGAAGATGAACCATATAAAACATTTTAGGAGGACAAACATATTGAACTAGGTAGCAGATATGAACTTCATCATGTGGTGTTTTTCTCCCACTCATGCATAAACTTACACATGCACATATAAAATATTATACAATGACATGCATGATATATTAAGAAAAATGATTGACATACAAAGAAAGCATTCTACATTGAATACATGTTATGATGAAAGTAATTAATCCAAGAGCCTTTGAGGAAATGTTTTCATTGTAAAACACATAAAAAACCATCTTCTCCATCAAAATTCTATGAGAAGCAAGTACCCTTTGCAGGTAATTGGCATGTTGAGGATCAATATAGAACAGAAAACCCATTTTCACCAATTAATCGAAATCATTCTAAGAATATTGAGTTCTATGAACACATGGTAGACACTACCATGAATAATAAAATTGAAATTAAGGGTTTCTATCAAATTAAGAGAGAATAATATGCTAATACATAATGACGAACAAGGGAGGTATTAGTGGGTGCAGATACATGACCAAAATAGAATCCATATGGATAACATAGATCAAATGGGTTATTTTAATAATATATTGTGGAAATAATGTTTGGGAAACCCAAAATAATCAAAACATATTTTTGAGATTCCACATGAAAAAAATAAAAACACTACTGTAATCAGGGGTTATAGGATTAGAGATGATGTAAATCTATAAATATTTATCTAATAAGGAAAATCAGACCATGATTTGAAATTATTAATGGGGATAGAAAACAAAAAAAATAACTACAAAGAAACCATTCATATAGAATCCATGAGAATACCAAACCTAAAAATATAAGACAAATTATTTTTACTGAAACTGGTTGGGATAATAAATTAATATCCCACATTTATAGAGATAGATGGAAGATAAAATAAATTGAGAAATATGGAAATAAATGACAATAGAAGTAATGTGGAAAAATAATTGGAAAATTAGAGGATCAATATGGGTAAAATGGGTAGAAAATCCATCATTATTACATGGTGAAACACTCATAATTATCTATATTTAATATATATTGAAATTACCACTGAAAATATAACACATATAACTGATAAACCTCCACTAATTACTAGGGTGAAATCAGATGATCCGCAATCTATTTAGCGGCTACATCTAGTTCTACATAGTTCCTCTCCCACTACACACAATTCCCCATGGGTTTGGTGGAGCAGATAACCAACCACCTACCCATCCTCCCACCAACCTGCCCCAATAATGTCGGTGTGGTTCCATCCATCAAGAAACATATGGCCCGAAGATTTCCCACCTAATGATTGATGAGAACCAAACATATCTCTACACATAATTTTTTTTCTTCCCAAACATGTTAATCATGTGTATGTGATATTTCATTAGTATTTGTACCAGATGATCATATCTGAGTTGAAATCGTTCCCCAAAAAATATTCCCAATTTATTTAGTGTGAATTTTATACATGTCCACACTTACTTCCTCAACCACATCTCAACAAATTTGATATTATACCACAATTTGCGTCTTCCTAGAATGATGATGTGGATACCATGCATTTTGAAATATGATCTCACAATCAAAAAATACAATATTCCTCATTCTTTTATTGATATCCTCAAAATCAATTCTCATCCAAATAAAAACATTTCATTAATGGTTAGATAACATATACATTTCATCTATCATTGAAAATCCACAGCTAACTATAACATTGAAATCCATCTCCAACTCCTCTTGCAAGACTAAACATATAACTAATAATATATATTCTCCAGTAAAAATGACCTATAATTTATGAATTATCATAGCCATTGATATTTAAATTAGACAATATATAACATAATGTGAAATTTGAGGTATTATTGGTGTATCTTAATATCCAGTTCACTATGATCTAATTCATCCATACGGTATTCACCTTGTAGTGAATGAAATCTCAAACTACATGTGAAATTTCATGAAAAATAAATACTATAGAGAAAACTAGACTCCCAATTGATGATTCATATGATAATCCAAAAATATTAATTATTTCTAAATCATTGGTATCCATTTTCATAGAGGATAACCTGAAATTAACATGAAGAGGGTGGATATTGGCTTATAATATTTTATGTTGAAGCATTTCAGTACTATCCGTAAGTAATTATTATGTGATATCTGATAGAGCTAATATTTTCCACATTTTATTATGAATTTCAATTGTTTTAATCATCCCAAATAATCAATTTGAGCTTATATGAATCAATTTGGGATTTATGATGTGTTTTGAGAAAAATGGTGAGAAACATCTAATTAGGGATTTTAGACAGATTTTTACTTCAAGAATATTTTATTCATTCCATGAACAATATATGTCCAAATTTTTTGATTCAAATTTATTTAGAATCCCAATTCTATTTCCTTCAACTTTTTCTTCTACATCAGGAGATGATTCTTTCATCTAAAGGGACTAAAAATTCATTGAATTTGGAAATCTTTTGGGCGGACAACGTGGACCTCACCACCATAACATAAAATCAACCTGACCTACCCACATCAAAATTAGGTGTTTCCACCGAGGTTTGCACTAGGACAGATAGTGCAGGCTCAAAAAAATTGGGGAGTTTTAATTTTATTAAGGTGTCCATTAAATGACATACTTTTGGAAGAACCTTGCCGGTAGATTCATCGAGAAACAAAAAATGCCAATGAAAAATTCATAACTCCTACAAACGGTGGCCAAATAATCTGAAAATCTTTGGGTGAACGGCTAAAAAATTAAGGAAAAACATTTATGAAGGGGTACACATGTGAATCATCCATTTATTAGGACCACAACATGCATGCTTTTGGAGTCCATAATTCTGTCTATAAAAGGAGGCCCTCACCTCCTTAACCAATCATCCCATTCTCCATCCATTCCTTCAAGTCACCAAGGTGGAGATCTCCACCGAGGGAGGCCAGCATCAATTCTTCTCCATTTCCTTTTAATTTATTCTTTTCTTTATTTTTGTTTTAGTTTTCAATTGTAATTTATATTTTTTAATAAAAGTCATGCATTTTTTTTATTTTTGTGTCCACCCATCCACCTTATTTTATTATTCTCATCATTCCATCGTGAACTATACTACTCATGATCATGAGTAACATTAAAAGAAATATTTTGAGAGTCTAATCAGGTTCTTGAATAATATACCAGGTTTTTAATATTCTTTGAATTAATACTAAGGATAATTTATAGTGGGTGTAATCGTCATTCTGGTTGTCTAAAGTTTAACTTCTTAATCTAAAACCATTTTACCTCGATTGAGGAGGTGGATGGAGGGTGTGTATGGTGATCACTAAGTAGAAAATTCATTAATAACCTGCTAGACTAAGGTGTTCACACATATGATGGAGTGTGTTCACTAAGAATATTTGAAGCTGGTTAATGAAGGTGCTCCATGAGAGTTCTCTCGGGAGAACTTCCTTTCATCCATAATTCCATTATGTTTAGAATTGCATGGTAATTTATAATTAATTTTAGTTTCCTATTATTTTTCATTTCAATTATTTTATTATGATTGATTTATTTCATAAAACATAAAACCACAAAAATAATTACATCTTATGTGAATTAGATTAAGTAGGAGAACGAAGAGAGAAAGATCCTCATGGGAGATAACCCTGGTCAGCCTCAATGATGCATTAAGAAAACCTAAAAAAGAATATTTTTATGTTTTTCAAGTGTAGCATAGAGGATGACCAGGGTCGTCTCACTAGAAGAAATTTCCCAGTTCATTCACCTACTTAATCAATTCACATAAAAAGTAATTATTTTTGTTGTTTTATGTTTTATGAAAAAAGTTGAACTTAATAAAATAATTGAAATAAAAATAATAGGAAACTAAAATTAAATTATAAATTACCAAGAAATTTTAAAAAAATGGAATTATGGGTGAAAGGATGTTCTCCTGAGAGAACTTTTAGGGATCACCTTCATTGACCAGCTTCAAATATACTTAGCGAAAACACACCATCAAATTTGTGAACACTTTAGTCTACCTTAGTTTTGAATGAAAAGTCTACATTTTGATCGCCATGAACACCCTCCATTCAACACTTTAATTTATGGAAAATTGATGTAGATTTAGAAGACAAACATTAGACAGCACCATGAGGATTACTCCCATTATAAATTATCTTTATAATTAATTCATAGAATATTAAAAACATGGTCCTGGGTTTAGGAACCAGATTACTCCCTTGAGATATTCCCCATGTTAGTTACTCATGATCATGAGTATTATATTTCATGATGGAAATACGAGAAGAAGAAAATATTGTGGCTCAGTGGACAGAGAAATAAAAACAATGCAAGAATTTTATTAAAATTATTAATTACAATTGAAAACTGAAACAAAAATAATGAAAATAAATTAATAAAAGGAAATGGGGATGAATTGAGGCCGAACTCCCTTGATCGAGATCTCCTCCTTGGTGCCCTAAAGGAATGGATAGAGAATGGGGTGATTTGGGAAGGAGGTGAGGGCCTCCTTTTATAGGCTGAATTCTGGACTCCAATAGATTGTTATTATTTGACTGAATAAATTTCTGATTAACACGTGCACCCCTGCATAAAATTTGTTCCATAATTTTTTATTCGTTCAACCTGAAAATTTAAACTCATTTGGAAACCCTTTGTATGAGTTATGAATTTTTCATTGGCGGTTTCGGTTTCTGGATGAATTTTCCAGGACAGTTCCTCTAAAAGTATGCCATTCAATGGCCACATTAATGACTTCAAAACTCCATGAAATTTGTTGTATATCTATCCATATCTATCCAAGTGCTATCTTAGGTTGAACCAGTAATTTGTATTTTAGTAGGTTGAGTTGATGTTCCATTATTTTGGTGGGATCCACGCAGTACTCTTGGAAACATTTCCAAGTTTAATGAATTTTTAGCCCCATTAGATGACCGAATCATCTCCAGGTCCAAAAGAAAATGTTGAATTAAATAAAATCAGGATTCTAAATTTTTTTGAAATCACAAAATTTTGACATATATTTTTGATTAAATGACTAAAATATCCTTGATGTAAAAATCTGTCTTAAATCCAGAATTAGGCGTTTTTCACCAATTTGATCAAAACACATCATAAATCCAAAATTGATTCATATAAGCTTAAATTGATTATTTGGGATGATTAAAAAACTAAAATTAATTCAAAAAATGAGGAAAATAGTATCTCTATCAATTCACCCACACATAAACTATGCTTTTCCTCAAGTATAAAATATCATCATGGAATTCAAAGGACAAAAATGTTACCAATATTAAAATTCCAAAGTAAAAAAATTTAAAAATTTTCAATGTCAAATAAAACATTAAAAAATACACATAAAATATAAATTTAATTTCCCATTTATTAACAGAAAAAATTAAATCGTGTATTTTACTTTCCCCCTTTGTAAAATATGGAACTTCATGTTTCTTTTATTTATGATTCTAAATTCAATATTATTAAGCATGACATATCATGATTTACCTAACATTTAAGTTTTTCCTCTCATCTCTCATGATAAAATTCATTTAGATTTATTCTCTTATCATGATAACATGCACCTTATCCATAAGCATGTAAAAAACTACATTCTCGGTTTGTAAAGAAAAAAGGCACATAAAATCACGAGGACTTTTCAATAAAGGTTCAAATGAATATGAGGCTTAAGGTAGGTAGGATTTGATGCTTTAAGTATTAAGGCTCAAGGAGTAGGTTTATCTCTTAAGCACAATACATGATATAAAAATGTGTAATGAAATTTTCCCCTTTAATGTACCTACACCCCCTTATCCCAAAACTAAAAGTAAGGTCATGTTCAAAGTGAATCATAATGAATGATTAATGCACCCTCTTGATTTTTTTTAAAATTTTGTATTTTTTTCTTTTTTATTCAAAAGTTATGATTACATAAAACTTCACATCCATAACCTAACCACATACTATTATAAGATCGTCAGTCTGAAAAATGTTGATTTTTGGTTCTCCCAAATCAAAACCAATTTTTTTCTTTTTTTCTTGTTTTTGTTATTTTCATTTTTTTCTAGAGGTGAAAAATATTAGAGTACAATTAATGATTACACAACCTTTTACAATTACAGCATTATCACCCCCATACGTTTTCCTAACAATGTAAATCATCCCTTCCACCATGAATCCCTTCACCCCCAGACATCATCTATAAAATATATTGGAAATACCAAGAGTAGGGTAGGAATAGATAAAAATGTATTGAAAAATGGCTCATCCCTATAAAGGACATTCATGGTCTCTATGGGATAAGTGAAGGATTGATATAAAGGTGGTATTTTATGGAAAATAGCTTTTCAAAGTGTGCCTCAATCATTTTAATTTTTTTCGTAGTCAAATATATTATAAGTTTTGATACACGTTATGGTGGGTTACATCTAGAAAAACCACTCATGGAATATGATTAAGAATAAATATGAAGTACATGTTATAGAAATCCTCTCAGGATTGGGAAATATTACATTTGGACAATCATATAGGGCATGACTAATAATAACAAATCAATTCACATGAACTTCTAAAATTCGAATAATGAAATATGGAAGGGAAATTTCATTTACATGAATCAGATAATTCCTTCAAATCATGAGTCATTATTTCAATATCTGTGCTTCATATTTAAAAATTCTATTCCGAATTTCAATTATTGAATCATATAAACATTTAAATATAAAACATGACATCACTCGGTTCTTAAGAAATTCATGTCTCCTAGATAAGTCAAGTAAAACATGAATTCATGTGTGGGCATGAAATTCTTTTCATTAAAGCTCAAATCATGTTTTCGACCAAAAAAATATAAGGGATTTAAAAGTATAAATAAAAAAATGAACTCCCTTTTAAAATAAAGAGTTTTTTCTCTTCCACTAATGTTTGGTAATTCCTTCTGACATCATGATCCTAAAAAATAATATTACTCAATAAAAAACCAGGTTCCTATCATTAAAGCTCGAAAATATTGGAGGGAGGGGGTTGCATGTTGAACTAAATCCAAATACTGAATTTGAAATCTAAATACTTAATATGGAAAATTAGATTACTATAAATCATTTAAAAGATAAATCTTTGTATAATCCCCCATATGGGCCCTAGGTTTTTACTGCCTCTAGAGGGGTAGTTCTAATCAGTTATTCCTATTCTGATGGTGGGTGAGGTTTCTTGCTCATGAATAAAAAATATTCTTTTTAGCATGAACCTCTTCCATATTGTTGAGGGATCCAGCTATATAAAAAAAATCCACCCCTATGGGAATTATATAATACTGTAAAGGTGGGGGTAGTATAATTAATTAGTCCACATCGTTCTTGGTTTCCACTTTCTCAACATCTTCTTTATTCTTATATGGTTGTTGAAGGTATGGTACATCAATATAAAATTCCAAGGGAATATCATAATTAATTTCTATTAGAACATAATTAAAGAATGAAGTGTTAATATCAAATTCTTTCCTTTCATTGTTAATGTATTGTGTCTCCATTTCCTCATGAAAATCCATTTTAATCACCTATTTAACACCCTCCAATAATTTTTCAAAATGTTAGGGGAGATATAGATGTTCCTCTTTAGATGAATATTATTTTTCCTTATCTTCCTCCAAAGAAATTCATGTTTTGTATGAATCTGATTGATTAAAACCCAGGGAGGTATTACCAACTTTAGTTTTAAAAAAATAAAATTATATTGAATTTATGAAAAGATTAAATCCCGCTGTTTGTTCACAATCAATTTCTTATTAAATGGGATGTTCCTCTTGTAGTTGAATTTCCATAGATTGAGGTAGGTAGTCAAACTCTTCTTTATTCCCTTCCAATTACACTATATGGTTTGTTTCTTCATTTATTATTTCCGAATCATATAAATTATTAGGGATGGGTGGATCCATTAGTTCCTCAAACTCATTCAAGAAGTTATCTATATCATTTTGATCTCCCATATTTATTTCAGCAGAAAAATATTCTTCATCAATCTCCTCCGACATTGATTGAGCTGGGCACAATGGATCATCATTTAATTTCATCAAGGCCTATAATGGTTCTTCAAAATGAAAGATATGTGGGGATAATTATTCCATCAATTATTCTTGTTCTGATTATTGTTCGGGATATATTTGTTGATCCATGGATGCATGTACTTGTTCCGCTATCCACTCTATTGTGGTCTACAGGTTTTGAACTGTTTGACGAATTCCTGCAAATTGGTCATCATGATCCTTGTGAACTTCTTCGTGGCGATTCACTTTATCCATTTATTTATAAAATTTTGGAAAAAAATCTTGAGGTTCAATTAATTCTCTGTCCAATCCGTCCAACACTGGGTATTCAAGGTTCTCATTAAGTTTTTGAATGAGATCTTTGAATTCATCCTCTTTGATGATTTTAATTCATGCTCCCTAAATTTTTTTAGCCATGAAAGAAGCTCTATACTATATAGACCAAGGTGATTCATTAATTTGTTCCTTCAATATTGGAAAATTGTTCCAAGAATTAATGAAATAATCATTTAAAAAATTATGTGAAAAAAGTACTTTTTTTTATTTGAAAAGAGACAATTATTTACAAATAATTTGCAGCACTACCTCAATGGAAACGATTCCAAAATTGAAAAATGCCTCTTGTAGGGTGTGGAATTTTTTTAAGTTAAAATGCAGAAATATGGTTAGCCTAGGATGTCTCCCGAAGAGGAGTGCACACAAAATAGTTTTTCCCTTTCAAACGAAGGTAAAAAATGTGTTTTTAAAAAGAAAATGATTGAATGGAAATTTTAAATTCAAATGATTGAAAAACTATGATATTAAAATGCTAATCAGGTCAAGGTCGACATCATAATTGTAATGCTATTCTTGTTCAATTTAATTCAAACCAATATTTCTTAGTTAATTAAAGTGAGTTTCCAAAATCATTTCCTCTCACTTCCTTAGTAAAATTATGATGGTGACAGAAAACCTTACCAAGATCTCTGTTTTGTCAAATCTCCATCCATTTGAAAAATAGTTATATTGAATATCCTCAATTGACATGGTCAATACCCAATCAATTTATTTTATCCCAAACTATCAAGAACATTAACTACCCCTTTTGCACATATTGACAACCGTCGAGTACTTCAACACTAATCCCTAGTCTATTCCATTGCATATAATCCAAAAATTAGTGGAGGGAGACAATGATTATTTTACCAAGTTAAAAATCAATAAAGGAATTAATATTCATGAATGATCAAACATGATAATAAAATATTCTATATGAAATTGAAATCAACTATGATGAGGAAATAAATTTCATTCAATTACATCCAAGAACTCATGTATTACAAAATAGAAAACCAACCCTTCCCCAATCACTCAAAATGTTGACCCCACCATGGTAAGAGTACTCCAGATGAATGGATAATAATAAGTAATGAAGAAACTATGGAATAGAAATAAAATAGAAATCTGAAAAGATCTCGTCCTCGGTGTCCTATAAGTAATGGTATGGAATGAGAGATGTTTTGAGAGGGAGGAGCTATCCTCCTGTTATTTCTCGAATTTTTCCACTGAATGTTGCCATGTTTTATCCCCATTTAATGAAATATTAATACATTGAACCCTTATTTAATGTTTTTAATAATTATCTTGTGCGTTTTCCATCAAAATATTAGAGGATTTGGACAAGTATTCTGAGAGTATTTCCCATTGTACTATGACCATTTATTATGTCCAGTCAGACACTCCAAATCGAAAACCTCCAGCTTAGGATGCTTTAATGACTCTCTAAACGGTCAATTCAAGCATCCATTCCTTCATTAATTATGTTCCCAAACTACGTTCATGTACATACACTGATGTTAACAACAATATGGACCACTAAGAATGATTTACATACCATGCACCAAAACTCGGCAGAACTAAATATAGTTTTCATGATCCAACATGTGAGGTTCATTTGAGCTTCCATATGGTCAATTCAGATTTTGGTCCGGAAGGATTAAATGAAGCCCTGGATTTGTTGTCATTGGAAAAGAATGAATTTTTTCAATTTATATTAATGTGGAAAGATTTATGGCCAACATTTTGAAATAATTTAAAATAGTTAAAAATCAGAAATGGTCAATTTTTACTAATAAGCTCAAAATATCACCAACATCATAAAATGAGTCAATTTATCCTAAATTATAACTTTTTGGGATTTAAAACAATAATATTCAATGTAAACTACTTGAAAATATTTTCTCTATCTATATCCTAATCAACTCATCACTTTATTCTTTGTAATTATACATTCTAGGAATCTTTTTTTACTAGTTCAATGGTCTAAATATCAATCCCCTTAGAAAACAATTACTTCGTCTCCTTGATCTAATCAATTTTTGGATCATCGACCAACATTTCATAAATAGAAAACATACAAAGGATGAAATTATATGAAATAAATTACATGAATTATGTATAAGGATCTAGATGAATTTTTTTGTTTCAAAGACTCATGATATTGTAATCAAACATCTTATACAAACCCTTGAAACCTAATTAAGATAATACAATAATTTATTTTACCTGCATACCATGTTCTATTTTCCTTCTTCTATAAAGACTTATATTTAGAGAAAATATATCTTTTCATCATATCTCTATTTAAGAAAAAAATAATTCACATCCTACTAATCTATATGAATACTGTATATAACACAAATTTCTAGAACTATTCAAATTGTCTATAGTCTAACTATAAGAATAAATATTTCATTGAAATGAATATGACTCTTATGATAATATCCTTTATCCACTAGATTTTCACAAACTCTTTACTCTTGGTCATTTCTATACTGCATGATCTTAATAAACCATTTTTTGATAATATCATTCCTTACATTAAGTAAATGATCAATATTCAATGTCTTGTACTTGTGTAGGGCATCAAGAGCACCCTTTATAACCTCCATCCATGATGATGCTTCTTGATAGTAAGTCCCCCCCAAATAATATGGATCTATATTATTATTCAAAAATAATTATAAAATAGTACTCTCTGTGAAATTATATGAGTGATATAATTGATATATTTTCTCCTTAGGTAACCATCGTTGTCCAAAGTAAACTTGTACATGATCATTATGCTCGGTTAATTCCTCTAAGGAATATATTTTTTCCATGGATTTTTCATCAACTTTGACTATTATATTTTGTTTATTCTCAATCTCTATTTCTAAAAAATTTATAATTTTCAATTAGTCTAATGAAAAAATTACATATTTACTGATGGTAAGTGTGTGGGTAGTGGATTCTCATGAAAAACACCCTTCACGCCATTATAATATTGCAAGTATATATATTTTATATATCAGGAATCCAACATCAGTAATTATTATTCATTAAACAATGCATATAATAAACATATAAATGTCTATTAATGAGAATAATCAATGGGTTTTCCTGTACACAATTCCATTAGTGTCATCAAACAAATCACTATTGAAGAAGACTGGTTGATAAGGTAACATGTATTATTCACTACTTGTTCCAAAAAAGATATGAAAATTATTGTAGTTTTAGACATAACCCTTCTTCTATCTAATAGGTTTAGGTTATTTTTCTCCTCCACTCCATTTTTTGAGGAGTTTACACCACCGTGTACTATCTCTAAATTTCTTCTAATTGAAAAATATTATAAATATTTTCACTTTTATATTCTTTCTTGTTATCATTCCTTAATCACATGATCTTCATTCCTGATTCAATATCTTTATTTTCATTGAATAATTTAAATACATAAAAAATATTCCTTCCACTTAATTTGATAATCCCAACATCTCCTAGAAAAATCATAAATTAAGGATACAATGTACCATTCGCTTCATAGGCGTATAACTGATTATTTCCCTTTGATAGAATGGATAAATTCCAAGATATCTGTTATTCCTGTTATTAATGTCCTGAGATATAACATGTATTTACTTCATGAAATATAATGCTAAAAACATGGGAATGATTCTTTTTAGGACAAGAAAAAAATTCTAATATGCACGAATCTTTAGTCCGCATTTTGACATTTGGCCAATCCTTTGATTTCATATATTTTTCATCACATTCATTGATGTATTTGATGAAAACAATACATACCTCATTAAACAATCCATCAATAATCACATAAATTTTATTTTATATCTTCTCAACCCTCATAATCGTATGTGTTCCTTTCAAGAGTATCATAAATACATTCACAGTGAGATTATTGTATTTCATATCACTATATTGTCCCCAATACAATATGTTTTTTATCAATCCATTCACATTGTGTACTCCTTGGATTAGTCGAACAATACCATCATGTGAATTTATTTTGATGGTACATACTCCGTTAATATTAAAGGATTGGTCACCAACTAGGTATAAAATTCCTCCACACATTGTCTCATATTGATCAAACCATTCCCATCAATAATTCATGTTCCACATTTCTGATGAGTTAATTATCCATGCATCGTAGATATGTTTCCTACTTCCAGTATTCATTTCTTCTTCACTAACTACTATATCATTTTTCATAGAAGTATTGGGAACAATTTATTCCATTTCATGATTCTGGATCCCCCTTGAACCACACTCTATAATCAAACATGTTGGAATTTGTCCAATCATCTATAGACAATTATCCATTTTTAAAACTGTATGAGTGTTCATTATCTACATTGGAAAATTATTCCAGTTGAATTTTTCAATCTCATATTTCCTTCCAAATTAAAAAAATTTTCCAATAAGAACCTTCATTGATTCATAATGGTGTATTTAATAACATCAATATTTATTTCTAATGTGAAATATAAAATGAATTCATAAACACATTACATATATAAATTTATGAGAATTGTTAATAACTAAAAAAGTGAAAATAACTATCTGAAAACCTTGATCTAGTAGTATTTTTTTATAAAAAATCATTATCCCGTTAGATAAATTACAATTAAAATATAATATAAATATAAAAAACGTGGAAATAAATTTTGTTGAACTCTCTATATGATAGTTATTTTAATAATCACAAATTATTGTTTTATAATAGTAAATTTAGTCAATTATTAAATTTGTTCTAAATGTGTTTATATATGTATTATCATGTCTACATATGATTATCTATGATTGTTTATGGTCTACTATTGACCTGGAAGTATTCTAGTCTATATAGACACTCTGTGTGAATTTTATATTTTTGACTCACCGTTAGTTATTATCTTGAGGCACCGATCACAATGGTCGCACCAATGAGAATGGTTTCACTAATGCTAAAAACGGTCTCACCGATGACCACAGTCACACCGATGACCACAGTTGCTCCGATGACCATGGTCTCAATAATGATAACAGTCGCACCAATGACAACGGTCTCACCGATGACAACGGTCTCACTGATGACAACGGTCTCACCAATGACAACAGTCACACCAATTAAAATGTTCTCACCAATCAGTCACACTGATGACAACTGTCGCACCAATGAGAGTAGTAACACTGATGCTGATCAAATGACATACCGATATCGTTGCTGATCAAATGACCTACCGATACCGATGTTGATCAAATGACCTACCGATACCGATGCAAATTAAAATGACCTACCAATTTCATGACTCACCGACAGTCACGAAAACTATTTGAATTTATATTAACTCTTATTTAATTCTAACATTCATATTTTCTTAATATAATTAACTGGCTATTAATTAATGGTGTTTGTTGGATTTCAGGGAACCGTTACTTGTACCATTCAAAAAGATATTATTCTTTTTTCCAGATATCAAGGAGAAAAAAGGAAGATCTATCTGCACTAAAAAACGAGGAGATGACAAAAAGAATATACTCAGAAAAAAACACATAAGAAGATGAGGGTATACATGTGTATGAAGAACCACGAAACAAAAGAAGAACACGAGGAACACCTGTGAAAACCATAGAACTTCAAGAATATCATTTACCTGGAATAAAGACAAAAGCCAAGTTGCTGTGCCAAATGAATATCATATGCACAAGGCTGAATAACTACAACTAATAAGAAAAACAACACTCTATTTTGTGTCATCCTCATGATAATATACTCAAATAACTTCCACAATATCCTAACGAGTCCATAACACATCTACAACACTCAGAGCCTTTTATACTCATTGTTCATTTATTTTCTCTGTAGTGAACTTTTGTTTAACATTTGAGCAGTGCGTGTGCATCAGTCTATTTAGACACACACTGACTCCTAAACTGAACTAGAGGATACTAAATCTTCACATAAAACTTCTTACACCTAATTTTATCCCACTATGAATTGTGGAAGAGGTCAAGTTTGACCTGGAAAGCCTGTGTTCTGTTGTTTAGTTTTCCCACGTAGAACTGTAGTAGATGTCTGTGGACCTGAATAGTCTGCATACTATTGTAAAACCCTCGATCCAGGGTGTGGATCATAGTTTATACAAACTATTTTAGAGGAATAAGTCATAGCTTGAGACTGAACCTCTTGCTTAATCCTGTTGTTCTTGTTTATTTTATTTTAAACTATATTGAATATTCCGCTGCTAAGTACATTAAATAAAAAATCTATTTTTCCATGTGACGTTGATATTTAACCTAGAAAGTGTTCGTATTTATTGTAAAGCATTAGGTTAGTTTCAAAAGCTAATATAATATTCATATTAGATTAACTGAGAACTAATCAATCTCTTGAGAACCTAACTGAACCTTTATTTTATTAAAAATTCACTACAGTTTAGCTTGTTGTTTCAATTTGGGTGATTTTCAATTGAAATATTTTTAACAGAAATTTTAGTTCGAACTCAATTCACCCCCTATTGAGTATCCACTTTGACCATCATTTGGTATCAGAGGGAGGTTATTAATAAAGGATTTCCAAAAACCCTATTTTTAAACTGTGATTTAGATGTATCTTAATGATCATAAATTTTTGTTAGTTGTAGATTTTATCTATTTAAATATATCTTCTAAAATCTAATTATGTATAATATGCTAGAATGTGCTGCTACTAACATGCCACCTTTCTTTAATGGTGTTAATTATTACCAATGGAAAATGAAAATGAAAATTCATTTAGAATGTATGGGTTTTGATATCTGGACTGCTATAGAGACTCAATATAAGATTTTAGAATCTGAATGAACTACTTGGGATGAACCTACTAAAATAGCTTACTATAATAATTAAAAAGATATGAATTCCTTGTATTTTGATTTATGTTATTAGGATTTTAATCAAATATCTTTATGTAAATATGCTTATGAAATTTGGGATACCTTGGGTGTTTCTCATGAGGGAACAACCAATGTTAATGAAATGATATTGAACACTTACACTATTAAATATAACAACTTTAAAATGAAGCTTTATGAACCTATTTATGACTTCTATCTCAGGTTCAATGAAATTTTAAATACAATGTTCTCACTTGGAAAATCTGTTCCTGCAAAAGAGAAAATCATGAGGATACTAAGATGTCTGCCTAACTGATGGAGAGGCACATCGGTTTCAATTAGAGAATCACGTGACATTGGTGATCTTCCTGTCAAGGAACATATTGGTAAGACAATTATGTATGAAGAAGAACTGAAAGTAAAAAAGGAAGAAGATGATGAACCCAGAAATAAATCGGTAGCCTTCAAGACATAAACTTCAAAACTTAAGGACAAATGAAAACTTCAAATTGAATGTGATAGATCAAGCTGTGAGGAAAGTGCAACAGACAGCAATGCTGAGATGGCTCAGAAAGCCCGATGATTTAAGAAGTTTTATAGGAAGAAGATGTTTTTCTGAAAATCAAACTATAAGGGAATGTATGACAACAAAGATCATTGGAGGAAAGATTGGAAAAGAACTGATAAAAGTGATGATATAGTCTGCTATGAATGCAAGAGGAAATGACATGTGAAAGATGACTGCCTAAAGATAATGTTCAAGAGGAAATATGACTATAAGGACCAAAAGTAAAATAATGCTATTAAAGAAACCTGGAGTGCTTAAGAAGATAGTTCAATTGATTCTAATTCCACTCAGGATAAAAAATCTCAAAAATCTAATATGTGTTTCATGACAAACACATATGAGGTAACATTGGCTACTCCTACTTTAAATTCATATTATTCTGGAGATAATTATGATTCTGGAAACATGTCAAGTGAAGAGTTATTCAAATTCTGTAATATGTTAGAAGATACCTACAATGAGATGAAGGATATGAATAGAACCTTAAAAAACATCATACTTTAACTAGCACTATACAATCATCATTAAAAGTAGAAAAGGAAAAGAATGCTCAGCTGTTAACGGAGAATAATCAACTTAAATTGTCCAATGTGAAAATTAGAATAGATTTAGAGAAGTTCACAAATGGGAAGAATACTCTATCTCAAATTCATGGAAAACAAGTTGTACCAAAGTATACTACTGGTTTAGGTTATCATCCTGGACAGAGACAACATGTTAAGAATAGATTTATTTCTAAATCTCGACAGTATGATGCTAGTTCTTGTTTTGGAAACTCTTATGTCCCAACCTGATTTTCACATAGTTATAGCTCAAACAAAGTTTATCACTCAAAATCTTTGAAATCTATTGATTTTATGAAACCCATTAGAGATATCTGGGTACCAAAATTTTTTCTTGCTAACTTGTTGGACCCAAGAAAATATGGGTACGAAAAACATTTTCTGTTTAATCTTGTTTTGTATGAGACTTTCTTGATGACTTCCTATAAGAATACATGGTAATTGGATATTGGATGTTCAAGACATATTATAAGAGACATTTCATGTTTTAATAGCATAATTAATGTTGATGGAGGACATGTCACCTTTGGTGATAATTCAAATGGAAAAATCATCTGCTTAGGCCGGATTGGTAACACTAATTAAATTTTAATTTCAAAAGATATACTTTTTTATGGATTAAAATACAACCTATTAAGTATTTCTCAGTTGTGTGATGATGGTTTCAATGTTAAATTTGAAAATGATGCTTGCAATGTTATTGATTCTGAAAATTATTTGGTATTTACTACCTTGAGAAATGAAAATGTATGTGTTGTAGATTTGAGTTATTTAGCTAAGTAGAATATTACATGTTTAAATGATTTTCATAAAGAGTCTTGGCTTTGGAGTATAATATTATGACACTACAATATACATTTTCTTAGAAAACTGAATAGGAAGAACACAGTTAGAGACCTACCAAAACATGAATTCCTAGATGATAATGTTTGTAATACTTTTCAAAAGAGAAAGTAACATAAAGTTTCTTTAAATCAAATAATGAAGTTTCAACATCTCAACCTCTCGATTTGGTTCACATGGACCTGTTTGGACCTTCTAGAGTTTCTAGTTTAAATAGGAAGCACTATGTCTATGTCTTAATTGATGATTATTCTAGATACACTTGGGTATACTTTCTTTCTCACAAAAGTGATTCTTGTTCTTATTTTATGAAATATTACATGTCTGTAGAAAACCTAAGTGGACTTAGGATTAAGGCCTTGAGAAGTGATCATGGTCGTGAGTTTGAAAATCATGAATTTGAATCCTAATTCTCACACAATGGCTATAATCACAACATTTATTCCCCTAGGACACCTCAACAGAATAATGTAGTTGAATGAAGGAATAGAACCCTTAAAGAAATTGAAAAAACTATGCTCAATGAATATTATTTACCTGTTTATTTTTAGGTTGAAGCTGTCAATACATCTTGTTAAATTATAAATAGAGTCTTGATTATAACTCTCCTCAAAAAGAACCCTTATGAACTGTGAAATAATAGGAACCCTAAAGTTAGTTACTTTAGTGTTTTTGGTTGCAAAGTCTTTATTCTCTACACTAAGGATAATCATGATAAATTTTCAACCAAGAGTGATGAAGGAATCTTTTTAGGATATTCAATTACTAGAAAAAACTATAGAGTTTTTAATAAGAGAACCAAATATGTGGAAGAATCTGTTCACATCAAATTTGATGAAACCGATCCACATGAACCTAAGACCCCTGTTTAAAATCTTGAAGAAGCTTCATAAATTCCATGTCATAATGAAAAAAATAGTGACCCTATTGTCAGGACAATAAGTTCTGGAAATATTCCAGAATATGCTTCTGGTGAACCCGAACCTAGAGAAGAACTTGAAATTTCTAGTTCTAACTTTACTATATCAACTAGGATTCTAAAGAACCATACTCTAGATGCAATTTTATGTAACCTAGATAGAGTAACAAAAACTAATGCTTCTCTAAGAAATCATGTTGAACATCAAGCCATTATTTCATAGCTAGAACCTAAAAATATCAATGATGTAATCAATGATGAATTTTGGGTAATGTCTATGGAAGAAGAGTTAAATCAGTTGGAATGAAACAATTTATGGGAATTAGTAGAAATTCCTAAGGACACCTAGACCATAGGTACTAAATGGTTATTCAGAAATAAATTTGACGATTATAGAAACATCATTAGAATCAAAGATAGATTAGTTGCACAAGGTTACAATCAAGAAGAAGTAATAGAATATGAAGAAACCTTTGCATCTGTTGCTAGATTATAAGTCATTAGAATCTTACTTTCTTATGAATCTCATCTGAATTTCAAGTTATATCAAATGGATGTCAAAAGTGAATTTCTAAATGGTTTTATAATTGAAGATGTTTTTGTCAAACAACCACCTTGATTTACAAACCACCATTTTAAAAATCATGTTTTTAAAAATTCTAAAGCTTTATGTGGTTTAAAATAGGCTCTAAGAGCTTGGTATGATATACTAACAAATTTCGTTATCTCTAAAGGTTTTACTAAAGGAACTTCTGATCCAACTCTTTTTATTAAATGAATCTCTAAAGATATCTTGATTGTACTAATCTATGTTGATGAAATTATCATTGGATGTTGTAACAATCTTGTATATATTGATTTTTCAATGATTATGAAAAATGAATTTTAAATGAGTTTAATTGGAAAATCTTGCATTTTTTTGGTTTTAAAATTTTTCAAAAGAAAGATGGTATTATTATAAATCAAAGAAAATATAAAATGGATCTTTTAAAACATTTTTGTTTTGATAGTAATAATGGAAATGGAACACCTATGAGTACTACCTGTAAGTTGGATGATGATGAAACTAGGAAACCAGTTGATCAAACCAATTATAGAGGTATGATTGGAAGATTAATTTACCTTACTGCTAGTTGACCAGATATGATGTTTACTGTATGCATGTGTTCAAGATTTCAAGATAATCCTAAAGAGTCCCATTTTCATGTTGTTAAAGGGATTTTCAAATATCTTAAACATACTACCAATTTAGGTTTGTTTTATCCAAAAGGACAATACGTTGGCTTAATGAGTAATTCAGATGCTGACTTTGTTGGCTGCAAGTTAGATAGGAAGAGCACATCTAGAACATGTCATATTTTGGGAAAGTCCCTAGAATCATTGTGTAGTAAGAAACAGAACTCTATTGCATTGTCTACTACTGAAGCAAAATACATTGCTGCTGGTAGTTGTTGTGCACAAATTTTGTTGATGAAACACACTTTTTTGGACTATGGATATCAATTTAGAAATGTTTCTTTAAATTGTGATAACACTAGTGAAATTTGCATCTCCAAGAATCATGTGTCTCACTCTAGGTCCAAACACATTGATGTCAGAAATTAGTTTTTGAGAGAACATTATTAGAAGGGTGATATTTATCTAGAATTTATTGACTCTGAAAATCAATAAGGTGATATTTTAACCAAACCTTTATGCTCAAAAAGGTTAGATTTTATTAAACAAGAGTTATGTATAATTTATCAGTGAAACTGAACAGTGAAACCTATTTGTGAAACCGATCATTGAAACCAATCAGTGAAATCGATCAGTGAAACCGATCTGTGAAACCGATCAGTGAAACCGATCAGTGAAACTGATTTGTGAAATTGATTTGTGAAACCGATCAGTGAAACTGATCAGTGAATCCGATATGTGAAACCGATCTATGAAACCGATCTGTCAAAATGATTAGTGAAACCAATCTTTACTATAGTTTGAATTGTACAGTATATGAAACCATTAGTGTTTGTCAAAATGACGTTATTTTACTTAATCATTATTATTTTTTATTATTGTAACCCTAATGGATAAAATTTATGATGCATGACTATTTATTTTTCCAAAAACTGTTGACCATCCATCTCCCGCCAAACTCTACATTTTCTGAATCCCGAAAATTTTGAACCCTTCCAACCTCTCAAACATCTTGATTCTTCTAATGGAAATGCCAAATATGGAAAGAAAGAAATATGATGGTTCTTATCTAGTGAAACACGCTCGAGAAGAATCAAGCAGCATGCCTCAAAGGTCAGCGAACTCGGAGTTGGAAACTCGGGTGGTCACCATAGAAAAGAATGTGAGTTCTGAATGGGTGTTATCCAAGAACTCTGCACTTTTAATAGTATTGGAGATGCAAGGATGGAAAGACTGGTTGTGTGAAAATAACCGAGTCTACTACCCAAATATAGTGCATGAGTTTTATCTGAAAATAAATATTATATTTGATGGAGTAGAAGCTGTGAGATTATCTTCAGTGATCAAAGGGAAGAAGATAACCTTTTCATCGAAGCAATTGGATGAATGTTTTGGGGTACCACATAATGTTAGATAATAGGATTACACTGGTAAGATTCCTCCTACCACTAAATATTTTTCTTATGAGTTTTCTCTGGAGATGTTGACTAGAAAGTCTTAATCCAGAAGAATAACAGCTGTTGAGTTAGATGGAGAAAGTAGACTCTTGTTTATGTTTATTTAGCACCATATGCATAAAATGGTCTATGAAATATATTTACTATATAACATGATTGTTCCACTTTTCTATATATCTATCAGTCTCCCACTTTAAAAATACTATCATTAATACTTTATGGAAAACATTTCAACTATTTGGGATTCCAAAAAAACTCTTTTAGACATAGATCATCAAGATTTCATAAAATTGGAGAAAATAATTTTTCTAAAATTAATACAATATTACAAAGAAAAACTATGTGAGCCATAATAACATTATTACATTGAAAAATTAGGAGTTCACTAATTCAAAAATGTAAAAATTGGATGCCCATTAGTGAAACGTCATTATTAATCAGGATACAAAGGGTTCTAGTGTGATATATATCAGACACACTCATATAATAATATATATTTCTCCACAATAATATTTATCTTATAAATCATATGTATACATATATAACAACATTTAATAAGACATCGAGTTACTATTACACCACTAACATGAAAATCCAGTATTAGAAGAATAATTTGTTCATGATTCATTTAGATTAACATACCAATAAAACGAATACATCAAATTTAATGAAACTAACTATTTACACACTACATATTACACATAAATATATATAGCCATAATTTTATTATTATAGTTTAATCACAAACCAATATGACATACTTTTCAAATAATTAAAAAACTGAATCGTTTATTACGACAACTACAAACATGATCATAAACATAACAAACAACCCACTAATTAGATTAGCCTAGAATATGAAATATAAAAGGTATAAATGTATAATTCATTACATGCTAGGTATCCTTCCAACCTCCGACAATGATAATTCATAAAAGCCACACACATATATGTATATAGATGACCATATGACATTCCATGAGATAAAATTTATTGATGTTATCCTTACAGTAAGCATATACTTATTATCTAATGAGTAGAACATAAATGATTACACTCACTCTAATAAAAAATATAGAATTCCTTCCAATAATAATATAATATTATCATAAATTAGGAAGAAATCAATGTCATAATTTTAAAATATATTATAATTATAATATTCATAATATATATATATTAAAAAAGGATGAATGATAAATAGGTATTTAAATTATTTTAAAATAATGGTAAAATTGACACCCCACACATGTAATCCCTTATGTTTCTAATACAATGATAATCATTATGAGCCTCATTATTTTATTTTTATAATGGTTTTCCACAATGATAAACTATATTTTAATCTATATATATCAAACATATGTTTATATAAACCCTCCGAATGACCACATGAATGAAATTGAATTATATAAGGATGTTTTTTGTTATTTGGGAATACTTGGGTTCATTATAATGACCATTAGCCCTATTTTTTTTGAAAACAACTCGCTTGGTTAAAATATGATATAAACTGGAATGTTCACCAATGAAATTATTGGTCAAAATACCTAAAATCAAAGTGTTTAATATATGGATGTACAATACCTCATTTTTCATGTCCACTATAGTGTCCAATTTAGAACCAAACTGATAGTGTGGTGAGACCCATGATAGAGTGTTCCACCACTGATTCTGGGGGGGTGTGAATTAGTGGAAATGCAAAACACAATATCTATAATACCACATTATTTTGATCACCAATTAGGGTGAAAAGATATTGATGATAATGATTTGATGAGTGAGAACAAGAAAGAATGAAAAAACCATAGAAACAAGGGTTTTTATATGGTTTACTCACCCTTACTGTCTGGTTTAGAGTCACTTGGTTTTTTGGTTGTGATATTACTACCCATGTTGCATTTTATTTTCATCAGAAAAATATTAATTGTGAAATATGATTGTCTTTAACTATGATTTAATGAGGAAAGTCATGTTCCATCTAGTCTAATGATATTCAATTCTCTTACCTCATCTTCATGTATATTTTAAATTCTATATACTTTTTTATTATTTTAATCAATATACATCCAAATCCATATTTTAATGATCACTAAAATGAGCGATTTTATGTAGTAAGGTATCTCAACAGTTCATGACACACATTGTTTTGGTTTTTCATCACATATTTAATAAAATAACATTTGTTCCTACATGGTTTCTCCCACCGTGTCATAACCCTTATAACATAAATATATAAAATATATCAAAATGATCGGGGATTTTTTTAGTCATTTTCATGGAATGGAATCATCCATGTATTTTTTATGAATTACCAAAATACTTTATTGTAATTGATTTTTTATTACTTTAGTTTCATATGTGTACTTAATATCCAATTCATAACATATACATAACTACATTTATCAATTCTATTTCTAGAAATTTATAATGATGGAATGAATTATATTCAGTTAAAGGCAGTACGACATCAAAATTTTTTACAGCTGGACCCAAATTTCACAAATGATGTTATATAGAAATTATTTCAATTTTTATATATACAATGGTGAATCATTGAGGATCGTAACATGCATTTTGATTATTACACACACAAAAAATATTCATCTATGAGTTTTAGATTTCCATATTGTGGAGAACTATATTTTTTAATCCCTTGTAATGTGTCCTTTGATATTCTATCATGAGTTTCTTATTATAAATGATACATATTTTTATATTGTAATCATTACCTCTAACATTCAATTTTAAGAGATTATAATGAATAAAATTCTATCTTCACATTATATAGCACAATATTTTTAAGTGTGAATTTTTTTTATCATGTTTATCAAAGAGAAGCTCAGAGATAGAGCTTCTTATAGCTGATGGGATTTTCATAGATTTTTCTGGAAAGAGATTATACATTATATATTGTTTTCTAAAGAGATTTTAGGTGTAGAACATGTATCATCTAATCATGTTGATTGATGAATTTCTTATTACACAATATATGTCCATTAGGTCTGGATACAGACATTCATCTAATTTTATGATAAAACAAATGACTTCCCACAATTTGAAATATTTGTTATATCCTATTAATAATATTGATTTTCAATGACCTTGTATTTTCATCCTCAACATTTTGTTTTTTTTAATTGGAATGTTCATAAATTATAATTGTTTATTTATCTTGGATTAATTTTTTAAAATTTGTTAGATTATAATTTCTACGTCTATTCATTGATTATTATTTTTATTGAAACAATTTAATAGTTTGAAACTATTTTAATGTTTAATTTCATGAGTGGGATAACTGTATGTTAAATTTATAAATTCAATTTCCACACACACATAAATGTTACATAATATTATTTATTTGGAAAATGGGATTATCTTTGTCTGTATTTGTAGCATTCATGGTTGATTATAGAATTAATAAATCATTCATAGCTTTGGATCAATTTTATAACAATCTATCACAAAAACATTTTATATTTTAATGACCATCACAATGAAATTGAATCATCATAATGTCAATATATGTGATCTCATATTAAATATAATATAGTCATTTAATGATTATTTATTCAACATATTAACACATTTGTACAAAAGGAGGAACACAATAAAACATTACTCACAAGAGAGAATAAATAATTCATCAATCTTTTTGATCACAAAATGAATAAAATTCCATGAATTGATCCATATCACATATTTTTGACTCTTTTTAATATAATTATAAGTCAATCATGTCACCACTAATCATTAATATTCACATTTTCGTTTAATATTTTTCATCAGAACATCTATAAAACCCATTAACATAAAAACACATAATTACATGATTTATAACAAGGCTATCAATTTCTAATATTTATTTTTTATTTTAGTTTGATAGGTTTAGAAAATTAAGAAATCCATTACATAATAAATTCGTAATTTTCATATAGTGTAAATTTGATACTCTAAGTATGTAATTATTTTTAAACTCTAGTTTCATTCTTCTTAAATTTTAATTATTTAGGATGTGCCAACATTTTCCTTTCTATAATTCCAACACATCCTTAGTTCCACTAAAATATATTTAGAAATGCGGGGATATAATATTAATATCATATTATTGGGTATAATAGTAAATTAAATTAGTATTCGCTATGAAAAAACAATAGAATGCAATGATAAATCATTCATTTTATAAACAAAATTGAACTAAAATAATCAATTAAATACACATGTAATCAAAAATATTGGCCATATTTTCTCAAAAAAATAATTAAAAGAAAAAATGAGTGTTCATAACCCTCGATTCTCTGGAGAAACTATGATAAATCATGTTAATATTTTTTTTAAAATGAAACCCATGACCCTTAAATGTTAGTAAACAGTACTTTAATTAGAATATGGTTTTTATAGCCAATGAATTGATTTTTATTTCAATAAAAACTAAAAACTATAGAATAACCTTTTAGATATCATGGTGAATAATCATTAATATTTTAAATATGATAACCACTATCATGTAATAACCTTACAAATTAATTAACCCACATATTCTCTCAAAATGATATCATTAAATAATTCATTAGAGAGATATGAAAAATAACCCATCATAATATAATATTTAAAAGAATCATATAATGTTAAAATAATAAATAATTTTTGGTAAAAAAAATCATAAAAGTTATCATTATTGTCAATAGGAAAGATAACATTAAGTTATCTCCTAGAATTTGAAGAAATGAGATTTTCGTTTAAAATTATTAAAAATTATAAAATTAATTGGTAAATGATATTCTATGAAAAACCAAAGAAACATTCATTGGAATATTAATAATATTTAATGTCTATGTCAAAGGAGAATGGATATTCTGTGTTAAATGTTAAAAAAATTGTTTTTCATTATTTTATAATGTAATTAAAACATAAAACTACTAAAAAACATTAAAAAAATACCTTCATAAACATTCATAATGAATATTCGAAATTATTGAAAACTGTTTACAAATATATTTAAAGAAGAAATAAAAAAAGAGTTAAAATATTATAATGAATATAAAGATGGAATAAATGAGTTACAAAAATTTCAAAAATTAATTTAATTAAGAATACCTCATGTTGAGTATCAACATGTTTTGTTTGTTCTCTAACACCACCTATTTGAATATCGTCTAATGGGTTACACCTTTATCCTTTTATGATACTTCTTTGTATTTGAATAATAACTCTAAGGAATAGGTATGAGAGTTCATAATAGAATTGGTAGATGCATTTTTGAGAAATTATTCTCAATGTGAGTGATAATGTAATGATAGGAGGAACTCTTATATAAGTGACAGAAGTCACAACCATGTAAACAATTAAACCATTAATATATAATAAAAAAATTTCTCTGATAAATTTGATTATATTTATTATAATTTGTATAGTAGTGTAAGTTAAGGTTTAAACCCACTCATCCAATAAATTTTATACATGTTTTGTATATATTTAAAACATATATCTTATTTTAACACCCTTCGTTATACTTTTAAACATTAATGATGTTAAAACATATTTACCATGGTAACTATTCATTATGAAATTTTTTTGACCTAATTACAAGATAAAAATATTATGATACTAAATGTTGAAACTATATTCTATTATTCAATTTCTATAATAGTAATAAATTAATAGTAAATTAATGGAAAAACTGAATAAAAACAATTAATAAAAAATTTAAAAAAGACAAATATATTATTAGTTTCTCTAAATATACATGATTATTATTTCTTATATCACTATATTTATTTGAAAATTCATCTGACTAGGCCTTGAACAAATCTATGATAAGGCAGCATGAGAATTCTCGATCCCCATGGGCTGACAACTAGCTGCCATGAGTCTAAAAAATATGGGAATGATTTGAACAAACAATGAAAACTATCATAGAATATAGGAATGATAGGCAACATAGAATGAAATTTTCTATAATAATTAAATGATATCATGGATTGGGACATCCTTGCCCTCAAGAAATACAAGATGAAAAATCCATCAGAGTGTTCAAGGAAAACCTCTCATGGATTAGAAGATATTCCTCTGGCTTTTTCATTACCCCTGAATGCATTGTTGACTGATTCTTTGGTCTGCTTAAACCTAGCTTGCAGAATTCCATGGCGATTCGTGAATTTGACAACTATGAGGAAATTTTCATCTGAGCCCTCATGGTAGAAATTGATATCCGAGAATCACAAGTTTATCATGGGGATAAGAAGAATAAGGTGGAAATCAATTCTAGCAGTCCGATGGATAAATCCAACGGTGCTATGAAAATCCAGTACCCCACATTCCAAAGGTGCGGAAAGAAGAACCCATGAGATTTCCTAAAAAGGAAGAGTAAATGCTTTATGTGTAGAAAAGACGATCACTTAGCCATTAACTACCAACAAGAAGACACCATGGATATGATAGATAAGAATAATTCTCTGTTTGACTCCCAACACGGTGTTCCTTTCTTTAACTGCAATGAACCAGGGGACCTTGCAAATCAGTACACTAATCAATGGATTTTAGGAGGCAACCAAAAACCTCCCAGGTAGGAAGCCTGAACATTTTCCATCACCACCGCTGAAGTGAAACCAGAAACAAATGTGGTGATCAGTATGATAGTTATTCATTCAAGAGTAGAGAATGAACTTTTTGAGTATGGATCTACAAATTCTTTTTCATCTCGAAAGTTTGGTAGAACTATCCTGACACCACCAGTATTCATTGATGTAAAGATGTTAGTGAGTATGGAAAATTGGGAAATCATTGAATCTCATGAATATAACTCCTCCCTATTATAATTTGTGAATTTAACTTCTTGTAAAACCATGTTATACTCCTTCTGGTAGAATTTAAAACAATTATTTTCTTGGATTAGATTTCCCAATATAGATCCAACATAAATTCTCATGAAATGGAAATCACTCTCCATATGGTCAATTGACCCCCCCCCCCCCCAATTTTATATAAGTGCAAGGAGGAAGATAAATCATCTTTAGAAAAATTATCTCAAGGGTATATATTACTTCCTTATAAGCACGTGTATCTGGCTAAAATGATTGAGTCTGAGAAGGAAACCATCCTTGAAGACATTCCTATTGAGAGGGAATTCTCTGAAGTGTTTCGAGAAGAATATCATGGTCTTCCTTCAAGAAGAGATGTTGAATTCTCAATTTACCTTATAACTATGGAATTTACAATATCCAAGACCCCATATAGAATAGAAGTTGTGGAGATTGAGGAGCTGATGAAACAACTACAGGAGAATCTGGATTAAGGGTTTATACACCCAAGTGCTTCACCATGGGGTGCACCAGTCCACATCCTTAAGAAGAAGGATGGATCAATGTTCCTTTTCATTGATTATTGTGATCTCAACAAAATCAGAATAATGAAAAAGTATCCTCTTCAATGAATTGATGATTTGTCTAATCAGATGAATGGGGAATAATAATTCTCCAAGGTGGACTTGCAGTTGGGATATTATCAAGTAAGGATAAAGAAGAAAGATATCCCCAAGACTCTTTTTCGTACAAGATACGGGCACTATGAATTCATAGTAATGCCTTTTGGTATCATTAATTATCTATAAATCATTATAGACTTGATGAATAGAGTCATTATATATTACCTCCAAAATTTTTTTGTAGTCTTTATAGATGATATTCTAATATACTCTAAATCGAAGGAGGATCATGAAGAGCTTCTAAGAACTATAGTAGAGACCTTGAAGAAGGAGAAGCTCTATCCAAAGTTAAAATAGTGAGAGTTCTAGTTAAATGAGGTATCATTATGGGGCCATATCATCATAAGCAATGGGATATCAATGGATCCATCCAATATAGCTTCAATTTAGGGATGACTGAATCCAAAAACATTAAATGATATCCATAGCTTCTTGGGATTAGCTGGATATTATCAACGATATGTGAGAAATTTCTCACTATGGTCCAACCCGCCTTCCATGTATACTCTGAAAGGAGTAATCTTTTTTTGGAGTGATGAATGTGAATAATTTTTCAAGGAGTTGAAAAAGAGGCTTATCACTGCAGCCGTGCTCACACTACCAACATGTTGAGAAGTTTTTGTGGAATATAGTGAATCTTATAAGAATGGAATGGGTTTTGTGTTGATGAAAAATGACAAATTCATTTGATATTATTCAAGTAAATTGATTGTTCATGTGAATAACTATCCAAAAAATGACATGGAGTTGGCTCTAGTGATCATCAGTTTGAAAATTTGGTGTCAATATTGCATTGGGGAGAAGTGTGAAATATTTATAGACCATAAAAAAATCAAGTATATATTCACATAGAATGACTGGAATATACAGTAAAGAACATGGTTAGAGCTGATCAATGACTATGACTTCTCAATCCATTTCCATCCTAGGAAATATAAAAAGGTGGAAGATTCTCAATGTAGAAACTATCGAGAAATTCTATAATTAATTAGAATTTAAAAGGATCCAATCTTCATGGATTTTATTAAGATGGTCATATGAATCATAATAAATGGAACATCATCCATGAATTCAGAAAATATTTCCACACCATATCTTTTAGAAAGGTAAAATGACGCTCAAAAATATGATGTGTGAATTTAGAAGAAGGAAAAAACAATTACAAAAGGAAAATCATCGGAGTTCAATGTTAATGAAGAAGGAATTGTGAGATTTGGGAAAATACTATGTGTTCTATCAAGTATTGAACTGAAAAAGGAACTTTTGGATGATGAACATAGATAAAGTTTCTTCATACAACTATGAAACAAAATTATGTATTGAGATATCTGAGAGTATTATTGGTGGGATAACAGGAAGAAAAAGATCATTGAATATACATCAATGATCCTGATGTGTCTGCAAGTGAAGGACGAGAGACATAAGTCTAAGGGGATGATGCAAACACAACCCATACCAATATGTAATTGGGAAAACATTTCCATGAACCTTTTCACTGGACTTCCATGGAAATTCATGGGTAATAATGCTAAATGGTTCATTGTTGATCATCTTACGAAGACAACTAACTTTATCCCGATTTGAGATGACTTCTCATTGGATCAAAACACACCGTTTTACAACAAAGTAGTGGTAAGGTTGCATGGGGTTCCACTATCTATTATATCCGATCAGGATCCGAGATTAACCTCGAAGTTCTAGAAAAGTTTCCAACCTGCTCTATGCACATAACATATCTTCATTACGGCCTATCATCCTCAAACTGAAGGACAATCTAAGCGAACTAGTTATAAACTTGACGATATGTTAAGATCATGTTCTATGGAATTTTAATGGATGATGGGACCAAAATCTTCCACTAGTTGAATTCTATTACAATAACAGTTTCCAATCGAGCATCTGAACATGACCATATGAATCCCAATATGGTGAAAGGTGTTGAAAACCTGCGTGTTGGGATGAAATCAGTGAGCGTAATCTACTAGGTCCTGAAATGTTTGATGAAATGGTGTTGAATGTGAAAACCATTCAATAGCATATCAAGAAATCCCAAAGTCAACTATAGAGTTATGTAGATAACCATCGACGAGTCCATGAGTTTAATGGTGGAGCATGGTATTTCTATGAATATCTTCATGGAAAAAGATAATTATGTTTGTTGTGAATGAGAAGTTATTTCATAGGTTCATTGGCCCGGTTGAGATTATTGATCATGTAAAGGATGTTACCTGTCAACTAGAACTTCCACATACCATGTCCAAATTACATTATGGCTTTCATGTATCCCTCTTATGAATTTACATACTAGACCATTCAATTGTAATCTCTTCATAGGTAGTACAGTTAGGGGATTATAATTCATATGGGGAGAAACATGTAATGATCTTAGATCATATTGAAAAAGTTCAATGAAATAAGACACTTCCCCTCGTGATGTTGTAATGGAGAAACCACAAGTTTGAAGAAGAAAAATGGGAATCATAGGATGTGATGAAGCGAAGTTACCCACATCTATTTTATTTTGGGAAAAGGAAATTTTGATGGTGAAATTTTTAACAGGGAAAATATTGTAATGATCCAATCATTCATTAATGAAAATTCATATTGATCTGACTAAATTTATTATTATATAAAAATTTTATATAAAATAAGCACTTAATTGGTTTTATGTTTTTGAATTTTTTAAATACTATTAAAAATTGTGATCGTTGATAACATATCTATTGAACATTGATCACAGGATGTGTATAAGCATAGGGCTTTAACATATCCAATTTACACAGACAAAGCATGTGATGAACTCATCCACTTGACTTTCCCCGTATGAAGCACATTTTTCGAAGCTCATAAAGGATGTGGAATCATTGGGCTTCTCTCTTGACCAAGTCCAAGTTGAGCTTCAACATGTTAAGCTCGAATGGAACAATCTACAAGAGAAGTCGAAGTTGATAGAGATTACCACCTGAGAGATGTTATCAGAGCCACCTCAAGAGCCGATCATCATCACATGACTTACCCTTCAGTCTTATGTGAGTTTTATAAGTGGTTATGTAAGAAGACCTCAGTACTATGATTATTTGCATTATTTTTGTATATAATAAAGAATATACATTCATTTTACTATTATTGTTACTTTGTAAATAGTTTTTAAAGAATAAATAGTATTTTTGGTTAATATTAAACCAAGAAATATATTTTTATAAATTAATGGATTTTTTAATAAAATAATATATTAATAAAATATTATTATTATTATTAAATTACTTTTTATTAATTATAAATTATCATATTTTTTTGAATACAATTGTACTTTTTACAGTGGTTTGAATGATTTTTTGCTCAAAACCATGATTTTTCAATAAATGTATGTTTTTATTTCAAAAGTAAAAATTCAAATATTTAGAAATTATTTGGATAAAATAAATATTATATTTGGAATAAAGAAGTAAAAATTATCCAAAGGTGAATTTTTCAAAATTTTCTGAGACAATTGAATTCTTCGGTTAAAATTAAATATTGTCTAAATATATATTGTGTTTTATGGAATCATAATGAAACAATAGTGATGTAAAATAATTATATAAACATTATGTTCGCCCAATATATGTTTTACCATTGAAATAATGTGATTTTATGTATTTTTTAATTATTTTACAAAGACATTGTGGGCCCTCCAATACTTATAAAACATTTTTTATTTTATGATGATTTATCGAGAGCGTGACTCACCTACATGTTAGAAACCTTATTATTTTAAGAAGATAGGACATTGGCCTTATATAATATATGTTTCAACTACCTTTTAGAAAAATAGATGGTCAAATACCATGGGCTGATTTGTGGTTTTGATTAGTTTAATGTGCAGTGTCCCAAACCTAAATAATAGAGAATTCCCCCACCTTTCCTATATAAACCCACCAAATATCCCACTTCCTCTACACTAAAATCAATTAGAGTTCATATATATTCAACCCTTTTCTTTATAGAGTACTCCCAAATTGCTAAACTCTCCCAATAAGGCTCTCTCAAGCCTCTTCTAAACCTTTCAGATCACAATTAAATGTAAGGTATTTCTTCTATTCTCGTTTTGGTCCAAATTTCATTATGTTGTTATTCCCTTTTATTATCAATTTCCAATGTTGGGGTATGATTTCAAACCTCCCCTATACTACCATTTTAATTTTTTTATGATGAGAGAAAACTTTTATCTCACATTATTTCCATCTATTACCCCCATTACCATGCCTAAATTTCATAAGTAATTTGTCTCTCCTCATTTACATTCAAGAAATAATTTTATATTATGAATATAAATTCCATTAAATATGATGGTATATTATGTCACATGATCCCATTACTATTCATTTAATGTATAAATTATGAGATACCCCTTTCACTCTCATCAACCCATTTTATAATTTTCTATTAGACGCCGTTGTGCTGTCAGAATTACACAAAAAATTCCACGCTAAGATCATTGTATAGTAAATACCATACCCACTCTTCTATCAACTATATTCACCTTTATGAGCATGTAATTGTTGAATGAGGACATACATTTAGGTATTCCATTTATCTTATTCTTGAAAGGGATTCTTATGTTAATGAATTCATGTTGTATGATCTATGTGGTACACTTATGCATGAAATGAAATGATAATGAAGGGTGTGCCCTAAGAGTGCTCCAATACATTTGTTAAAGTTTAATATCATGATATGTCATGTTAAATGGGTGTTTACTCATTCTAATTCTTGTGCAACAATTGATTACTCATTCTTCATGTGCAGTGAGGGTTTACTCATGCTTCATATGCGATTTGCCTTCACTCATGCTAATTCCATGTTTAGTGTTGTTTCCCCATCTCCATGTTATAATTATCATTATTTATCATGATTTTATGTTCATGTTTCTATTGTTCTCCATTTATATGCCTATTTAATAACATGTATTATATTACTCATGTTATTCAATTTTTATTCCCTTACTAGGCTTTATAGCTCACCCCTATCTTATGTATGTCCTCATTTTATCCCTTTCAATGCTATGTACGAGGGAATGTAGTGGTCATGTAAAGTATGTTTTCAATAAAATTTTGTTTTTTATGTTTCAATTTGTTATATAATGTTCCTAATCCCCAAAGAAACTAATCCAATTGATCTTCTATGTGGTATCAAGTGAACATTTTATGTAATAATTTATGATAAGTGTGTACCAAAAAGTAGGGTTGTTATATTTACACTAGGGAATACCATCCTAAAAATATGTATGATATGAATCAACATGGTAATACACAACATATATCTCATTATAATTGAAAAATAATATATATTATCATAATTATGTCTTCTAATTCATTCAAATGTGCTAATATGTTTTTAAATGTTGCTCTAAAACTAAATAAAGAATCATATAACATATGAAACCCATAATTTCGTGATTTATAAAAAAGTTTACAATTTCATTAATTTATAAGATCATTTTGGATAAGAGTATTAGAGATTTTGAAAATTGTTACATAAAAAATTTGACTTTACCACACATTATAATATTTTCCCCTAAAAATAGCTACTTATGTTTACCATCATGTTTCATTGGTGATGTTTTTCTATTTGTTCAAGTTATTTAATCTTTTAAAAATATATCATTACTATATATCTATAATATCAATTACCTATATTTTAAATTGTGGAATGATAAAAAATATTAGTATGGATATAAAAAATAATTAAAACCTATCATACAGTTTTAAAAATAAATAAACTCTACAAGGAGAATTTTTTAAAGAATAAAAAATACACTCAAAAAATCATTTAAAAACATTTTAAATCTACCTTGTTACCCAATGTTTTTAATAAGATATTTTTAGAAATAATAATGGTAAAATCATAACCATGATAATTTCTTTGTAAAAAATTAGAACTTATGAAATCCTATCAATGAAAAA
Source organism: Viscum album (assembly GCA_963277665.1). Classification (NCBI taxonomy): domain Eukaryota; kingdom Viridiplantae; phylum Streptophyta; class Magnoliopsida; order Santalales; family Viscaceae; genus Viscum; species Viscum album. Next base: position 1,794,678,297 of record OY728163.1, on the reverse strand, counting down.
CAAACACTTCAATTTTAAAATGTATTATACATTCCATGTCTCCCGACAAGAACATATCATTACCCAATGAATTGGAGTAATAAATTGGACCCACCATTATCATATAAATTATAAATGACACCTATTAAGAGATAAAAATATAAAATCCTAAGATTAGATAAAAAGACCAAAAAACATGGAAATATATTAAATAATATAAATTAATTTTAGAAGGTGATAAAATTTTATGTAATGCCTTTTTAATTTTAAAAACATTTAAAAAATAACCGAATAATGTTAATGTGATTTTATTTGAAAAAACTCATAAACATGAAGAGTAATACTAATATTAATAAATGGAAATGTTTTGGGTCCATTTTGTGTATTAGTTCATATTTGTTGTCAATAGTTATCAATGAACATCAAAATGAATAAGGATAAGAAGATGAAATTCAATGTTACTCAGATTGGTAAATCTAATTATTCTTTATTTATCTTTATTTTTGGAATGTATATGTGTTTGGAAAACATGTGATTAAAGCCTTATACTGGAAAGAGGGAGGAAAGGTAATGCCAATAATATTCAATTTTGATTGGAAAGAATGTTTATGATGGAAGAGAGTGAAGATTCTATGCATTCCTTTGAATATATGATGATGATAAAGGAGATAGATCAATGAATATATATCATGAAAATTAAGGCTAAAGATGAAATCTTCTGATTTTTGAAGATGAATGAGGTCAATGAAAAAGCATGGGTGTTCTTGACAAAGGAGATATTTAAGGTGGTTCCATTTCTAGTGATTTCAAATTTATTGTAACTCCAAATCATTATTTTGTTTTTGAAAATGTAAGTATTTTTTCATAGGAGTTAATGAAATATGAAATTGTGAAGGAAATCAGAAATGGAAGAAAAACGCGTGCCTCAGAAGATGGACAACAAACCATGTAGAAGAATGGATTGTAGTGGCGTACCATTTAGAGGGAATGGAATGTTGGACGGTTCATGGAATGGGTTGCGAAACTGAAAATGGTTCGTAGAGGATGGTGTTTTGGTTCATGGGATGGGACAGTTTTGGTTGAATATATACAATAAACAAACTAGTAGGCTAACATTATGTGGATGAAGATCAATATGCGATGAAGATTTTCTAACAATAAAATTTTGGTTCAATAAGATTAGGAATACCATAGAAGTTATTTTCCTATATAAGGAGTGAAAATCCCATAATTAATGTATTGAAAATTTGATATGAGAATATTATCACTATTGAAGAACTCTCCCTCTTCTAAAAGTGTTCTCAGGGGATGAATTCTACGAAAATAAGTAGTATGCAGGAGAAATTTCGCGTAGGGCGATGTGGTACGCAAAAGGAAAAATGGTTAGTGGAATTGGACAGAGCAATCCATGAAAGGGATTCTTTATAGAAAAAAATGGTATGTGTGAGATGAAATGATTTGTAGAATTTGAAGCAGAAGTCTAGGGAAGGAAAACACATTTTGAGAAATTGGAAATAACCATCCACAGAATAAGGAATCCCATAAGACTATATGTTGTAAGAAGCAATGGTGTGTAGAGGATGTATGCTAAGTTAGTATGGCGAGACAGTACGTAGGCATGGTATGAAGAGTAGGAACAATGCAGGTAGTAGATGTGGTATTTGGATAAAGGTTCAGTATGAGTAGTTGGCGTTGTACGCGGAGCATGTGCAATATGCTGAGCATGAACTGTATACCAAGAACACGTGTTGCACCGAGCAGGCATGATACACAAATTATGTGTGGTATGAAGATCAAATATAGTCTGTGGAATCACTTGCGGTTCATAGAAGCAGATATAATCTGTGTAACAATGGACAGTTTGGGGAAGCATAAACAATTTTATGGAAAGAAATGACACATCATTCATTACTAATATTTTTTATCAGATAAGAAGGATTGTGGCCAATATATATTAAATTAATTATTCCATATTAACTATGATAACTCTATGTTGAGCTGGTCTTCATGGAATGAACATTCACATAGGTTCTTGGGATTATGGCTGAAAGGAAGAATAATTTTTTCTGTATTTAGTTATTGCACTAAAGGGTAAGACAGAATATAAAAGAGCCTCAATTTGGGACATTGATGCAAGTAGTGTCTCATGTTGAATATATACAAAGACTTCCATGTCATTCTATTGAAGAGACTATTACCTCGATAAATTGTGGGAGACATCTCCAAAGACAGCGAGCTAGGGGGAGTCCATAGAAGTGATCCAAGGGAAGTAGTGAGCAATCCATAAACATTTTTAAAGGAAGTGTGACTAGAAAAAAATTGACTATGGAGAAACCATTTTAATCCATAACTAGTGAAGATTAATGGAATTTTGTATGATCATAAACATGCTAGCGTATGCCACATAGATGTAGTCCATAGTGGTGATCCATGAAAAAGTTGTGTGTTCTTCTACATATGTATGTTTAAATTACTTTACATGTCCCTCATACATGTTTAAACATGTTCCTACAAACCTGGGAACAAAATCCAGTAATGAAGATAAACAATTGACATCGTGAATCACCCCCCCCCTCTCTGGGTTGTCTAAGGTCCATTAATTAGTATTAGAGGACAATGGTTTTTTTATTTTGGATAATCTATAGTAATTAAATTCATATGTGGATTTTAGTTTTCTTTACTAAGTCTAAAATGTAGTGTAGTCTTGAGGATGATTAAGTCTTCTCAGAGAAGAAGCCTACACCCAAAAAGGCCACACAAAGCATGAAAAGTAATGAGAATAGAAATTATAATAAGTCACCCATGTCCAATGAATATGCAATTTCTAATTATCTATTAACTTGAAATAATAACAAAATATCACGGTTGGAATGTAAAGGGTAGGTGGCTCCGTATTATACAGGAGGAACAGAATACACTTCTATCTCATTTTCAAGTGAATAGTAGAAATTAAGAACCTATTTTCATGATATTCCAGAATAAAGAGTTTCTTTTTCTTGTAGAATATTCAAATGAATGTATGTTGAAATCACCTACTTGGAAATAAAATCCCATAATGTGGAAAAGGTCTTGTAAGGGTAAAATCATGAATATTTGAAGCTCTCCAAATAGTTTTATGCCGTTGAATAAAAATGAGTAAGTCGATAAGACTATAGAAGAAAATATCAATGCACATGATGTTGAGATATGGAAGAGAAATAATTTCAAGGTGACTTATTTGGAAGAAACATTCAATAATATAATGGAATGTGACTCTTTGTTAGAAAACAATGTTATGTTTCATAAAGTTGAAGTTGAATGAATAATGAAATCTTGTGGAGAGAAGATGAGTATGATTAATGTTCCAAAAGTCATCAAAAATATGAAATATCTATCATAGGAATCATAGTTGACCAATATTGAGAATACACATATTGATAAATAATAAATGAACAAAATAATTTATGTGGGTATAAATTGTCAATGGAAGATTCAATTATCAAAATAATGACAACAATTTATAAGAAGATCACTAATTCACTCAAAGATCTATCACAAGAAGCTGAGAAAGAGAAAGTACCATTCATACCACCTTGTAGTAATGTTTCAAAATAGGTTTCTAAAAAATGTGCTAGTTGGATGAAAAATTATAAAAATGTATGGATGTGTAAATGTGATGATATTCTCACAACAACAGCTATGATGGATATGAAAAGAATGTGGAAGTGGTTTCCCCGGATAGAGAACAATAAATAATGAATAAGGCCCAATAACCTTATCCATAATATATCAGTATGCCATGATTTGTGGGCCAATGTGGGTGATAAAAAATGTTGGAATTTTTCAATAAATTAATAGCAAAATCATCAAAATATAAAAGCATAATGGAATACCATTTTGAGTGGGAGTTATCCCGTGAAGAATAAGCTAAATAAACACACCATGAATCATCTATATATTGCAAACAGATGTGGAATTCAGGACCACATCAGTTATGTATGTAATGGAAGTCATCACCATGTTGGTACATGATCATATGAACATGTATCCAAATATGAAAATAAAATTATATAACCAAATATGGCTAAAAAATAAGAACAATCCTCATGATGAAATCATACGAATATTGGAAAAACAAATTATTCCAAGAAGATTCCAAGAAGGAAATGTTAGATTTTCTTGAATTCTTAATCAAAGAAGGTAAGGGTAGGGGCATACAAAAGAAATTATATGAAGGATGACTCTTAGAAGAAGCCATGCAGAAGATCCAAATATGATTCCTATGTTCCTAATGACATATTAGTTATCTGCAATAAATTTTTTTGATGAATGAGAAAAATGGAAGATGCACAATCCAAGGCTAGTGAGAAATGAAATAAAAAGATCTTTCATGATGTTATAGGAATCTTGTGTTAGATGTGAAACAAGGATGATGACATGGCTAATAATTTCATTTCCTTTATTCCATGTCAAGAACAATTCTTCATGACGATAAATGTTGCATCAGGAGAGACTAGTCCCTTAAATTATATTGAAGAAAGAAGGCTCACACACTAAGAAATTGAGGATGTATTGAGATCTACACAACCATAGTCAGTATTGATGATCAGTTTTAAAAGTGTAGAGAATGGAGCAACAAGGATGATAAAACCATCTCAACCATTCCATTCATGTTGATTTTCCTAGGAGGATCCAGCATACTACTTTAAATATCATTTTTTATTTTATTTTTTCACGTAATAAATATAATTGTTGGTGAAGAAATCCCACAAGGGGAGAACTCTAGAATTAGTGAGTGTTTTCAACATATTATAGAAAAAATAAATAAGTTTCTATATATGGATGATTCCTCAATTGATAGTCATATAATAATGTGATAAAGTATCACCTTTGATGAAAATTCTAAAGAGTGTTTCTCTTAAGGGGGATATAAATGAAGAATCTTCCAGAGTTATATCTAATTTGGAATTAAAATAAATTACTATGCATTGATTTTTGAAGATTATATCATTGGAGAAGGTATTCCATTTCTAAATATCACATTCTTGTTTACTAAAAATAATGATAATTCAATAAAGGAGGAGTAACTAAATTAGTTGGTGATATTAGAAGAATGATAGTTTGACAAGGTCACTTATCCTAATTATTGCACATGATGGTTTATAATCCATTTTTTATTGTGAGAGAATGATTTTTAAGTTTATTGTTCCTATAAATATTCATATCACAAATATAATCCTCCTCCAAGAATGATAGCTTAAATATCCATGATTACAAGTACGTCCATTTCTCATCTCATGAGTTATCATGACTAGTGGATAATAGAGATCACTGTTGTATAAATGAAAACCACATGTTTTCTACAATGAGCATTGATTAATAATTCTAAGAGATAAATGTTTGATGGAACATTGCTTATGTATATACTGATACCCTGTCAACATGAACATTGTATTTATTGTTACTAAGGGGGAGAGAAAGTGAAGATAATGTTTGAGAGAAGTAATGGGGAGAGAGAGGATTCACCTTTGGATATTGACACAATAATTTGATAAGTACTTTATGGTATTGAGAAAAAATAAAAAGGGGGAGATTATTGGGACCACTTTTGATTAAGGTTGTATTTATTGTCAACAATTGTCAATGAAGATCAAAATGAAGAAGGAGATGAAGAAGAATTATAATTATATTAAGAGTGGTAAATCAGATGATTATTTATTGATTTGTATTTCCCAAATATCTTAATTTTGGGGAACTTTTCATGAAAAACTTATGAAGGAATGTTGGATAAATGATGATTCCAATCATATTTATCTCTGATTGGAAGGAATCATGTTGCTGGAAGAGGGTGGAGATAATATAAATTCATTTTCAAATATTAAGATGCTAATGGTGATCTATCAAAGAATGTATATCATGAAAGATAAGAATCGTGATGAAAAAAGATAATTGTGGAAGAGGAAAGATGACGGTAAGGAAACATTGGTGTTGTATCCAAAGAAGATATTTATGGTCATATAATTTCGTATTGTTTTCCATATTTTTGGACCTCTAAATCAGGATTTTATTTTTGGAAATGGAAGGATTTACTCATATGAGTGAACAATATTATGAATGTAGAAGGATATCATCATGTGAGAAAAATATTTACCACATAACATGGACTGCATTCCATGTCCAAGAATAGTTCACAATCGTGTACCACGTATCAGGAAAGGTATGTGTGATGGTTTTTCGAATGGTTCATAGTATCAAAAATGGTTCGCAGCGAAATGAGTTACGATATATGTTATGGTTTGTCATTGGAGGAAGAGATTTAGTACATGGACCTAAAGGAATAATTTACGCGGAATCTTTTTGGTATATAGTGAAGGTTGGCAGTTCACATGAGAATCGTAGTACGCAGTGGAGGATTGTAGTTTAGAGATACAGTTCAGTATGCATTGAAAAATTTAGAAAATTTAAAATTTGTTTAAATCGAAATAGAGGAATTTTCTAAATAATTTTCATATATAAGGAGTGATAATAACATCATTAATAGAGAGATATAATTTGTTAAGAATATATTATCACTATAAAATAACATCGATTGGTCCAAAAGTGTAATCACAAGAAGAATTATTCAATGAGATGTAGTATGTGGGAGATATTCTTTGTAGGACGAAGTGGTACGCGGAAGACTAAATGGTTCATGGAATTGGAAGGAGATGTCCGCAGAAGAAATTTTTCATAGAAAAAAGTTAAACACTATAGATGAAAAGATTCCAAGAATTTCCAGAAGATGTCCATGAAAGGAAGATATGGTTTTAAAAAATGGAAGGAATTGTGCATTGAATAAGAAATTCAATTGGAGTAGAAGATGTAAGCCGAAACGATATGTAGAGTTCATACATAGAGGTGATATATAGGCATGATACATAGAGTAGGCACGATATACGAAGTAATAACCATATTCATACTAGGAGAAGTACGTGGACTAGGTGCAATGCGTCGATCTGCTGAGGTACGTAGAGAAGTTGTGGTACTTAGATTAGAGAAAACCTGCAAAATTAGGGGTGGTTCATGAAAATGGAAACATGCCACAGAATCAGGGAGAATTCATGGAAGTGAAAAAAGTATGCAGAATATAACTGATACTTCATTCATTGGTGTTATTTTTTATCAGAGAAGAAGGATAGTGGATAATGTATATTAAATTATTTAGTTCATATTAACAATGAGGATTATAATCAGAGAGAGTCTTCATTACATGAACAACCACATAGGTACATGGTATTATGTTTAAAAGGAAGAACATGTTTTAGTGCATTAATTTATTACACTAAAGGATAAGACCAAATATAAAATAGCATCATTTCTGGACATCAATTCAAGTAGCACCTCATGTTGAATAGATGAAACAATTTTCATGTCAACCTGTTAAAGAGACCATTAAGTCTATAAACTGAGTTACACTTATCCAAATGTATTAATCTTGGTGGGAGTCAATAAAAGTGATCCAAGGGAAGCAATGAGATATCCTGGAACCTTGGTAATGGAAATGTGCTTAAGATAGAGTGACTATTCCCAAACCTTTTTAATCTGTAGCTGGTAAAGATTAATTGAGTTAGGTATCACCAGAAACCTATTAGCATATTATCCACAGATGTAGCCCCTAGTTTTTAAACGAGTAAAAGAGTTTTTATATACTAATGCATATGAATATTTGAATTACTGCACATGTCCAGGATACAGTTTTAAACCAGTTCATACCAACATGGAAACATGATCTAGTATAGAAGAGAAATCGTTGAGACCCTATTTCACCCCCCAATCAAGGTGGTATTTGGTATATTAATGTTTTCTTTAATATGAATTCTTGTGATAAACATTAAAAACATTTATTTTCACTTTTTATGGTGAGTAAAAAATTAATTGAATGGAATAATATGAAATTATATCATTTTAAACCATTGTAATGTAAGTAAAAAAGTAGTAGAAAATAACCATAATGGTAATTTAATTATAAATGATAACATTCCATAAATATTTCAAATAACAATAATAATGAACTAAATTTTTTTAACCATTTAAAATGTAATTTAATAGAACAATCCCTTACCCTGGGTCGTGTATGGCTCCATAAATTCTAAAACTTTTCCTCTATGTACACCATCAATTAGACTATACAATAATACAAATAGTATTATTATCTTTATTGAACAATTTATCTTGGAAATCGGTATGAGAGTAACTTGTATTTGAGAATATCATGGTCAAAATGTGGTTCTCAATGTGTTTGATGATGACATGAGTGGAGGTGACCTTTTACATGTGAGAGTAGTGGAAACATTGTAAATTATATAAAAATTGAAATAAAATAGTAAAACATTTCATGGAAAATCAAACCAATTTTGTATGGTTTATAATATAGGACAATTTAAGTTTAAAATCCACTTAATAAATTAAATTGAGAATTGTTTTAGGGTTATTTTAATCCCTATATATTTGTTTAACCCCACTCGATATAACTTATAACTTTTATTATGGTGAAAATCATTTACTATGGTAAATATTCATTATAACCCACAATAAAATATAACATAATGTCTAATAACAAATAATCAAATCCATTTTCTATGGTTCAGTGTCTAGAGTTTTTGAAAAAAAATCAATTTTAGTATAAACACAAAAATTGTATAATTTAAAGATTTAAAATATAAATCTATGTGTAAAAAATGAATTTATATTTAATTATGCCAAATAATCTTGGGGAGTGGTACTTTTCATGAATTTACTGGATTATAAATTAACGAAATGAAGGTTATTTTAATTTATGACCATGAAAAAATAAAATGCAACCTTCAAACCACACTATAAAATGAAAATAACAAAAAATAATCATTTATTAATTTAAAATATAATTTATGTTACTAAAAAAGTCTATAATGGGTTTCAAAATTAAATATAATTGTTTTACGTGATATATTTTTTTCCTTAAAAACCAATACTGGTTTACCCAATTGTCTAAAATATATTATAAATTCATGATGATATAGTAATGATGTCATAAAATTTACAATATTTTTAAAATCATTATTTTTCACTATTAATAAGAAAATACCAAAAATTCACCGAGTATAAATTAGATTTGATCAATAATAATATGAATTAAAATTTATCAAATTGAAATTAAAAAAATTAGAAATTTAAATTTTCAGTAAAAACATAAAATACAGAGAAAAAAATTAGTTTGTATAATTCTATTTCATTTTCAGTTAGAGATTATGAAAAATTATTATAATAAAAATAATTCCAATAAATCTAATAATTAATTTTGATAAGAAAATAAAGTGTCTTATTATTATGATTATCTGTGTGTTGAACCATAATTTTTGTATATCTATTGTCCACTATAAATATCTACCAACTCATCTCTGAGAATGTTATAAATTAATACACCTTGAAAAAATCCTTAACATGCCAGTGCATAGCCACAAGAAACAATCAATAACATTCCATCAATACAGTATTTATATAAACACAAACCCATATGATTGAATTGTGATTATGAGTGTACCAAAACCCTCTATGAAATATAAATTCAATAATAAACATATCTCAAGTGGGATCAACTTAGGTCCCCATTTTCAAACACAATTATGAGGATTACTCGATAATCTAAAGGCCATATAAATTTAAAATTTTTTATTTATTTAAAAAATTATATTCAATATGTGATCTCTTTTACAAACTCTATTTTAGAATTACACAATATTCACGAAAAAAGAATACCTAATTTAGTCATTTCATAGATTTTATGTCATTTTTGTTGATAAATAATTAAGAAAATGTTTTACGTCCTTAAAGATAGTAAAAATTAAATGATTATTGGGTTTATACGGTTTAAATTGTTTTAGGATAGTTCATATAAATCCAGATAATGTGAATGATTTTTATGTAAATAACTTCTAGGCTTTTTTAAATTTTGTTGTTCTGTGTTATTATAAACATAGTGTTTTTGCATGACTGGAAGGCTTCATTATGTTCGTGAAATTCATGAATGGAATAGTCATGTTATTAAATCATGGTATGTTAAATAATGGTTTTATTTTTCATATAAATTGGTTACTAATTTCCATTAATTTGCAAGGATGTTTATGAAAAGATCAAACTACTCTATTTTTAAATATTTCGTACAGAAATGTATTGTATGAATGATAAAACTACTTAAAAAAAAGACTCATATATGAATAAAGTAACATTACCAATGTTTATATGAACATGTTTTATTTGAACACTATTTATGCACAATAAATGAGTTTATTGAACCATAATAAAATTTCCTTGAATTTTTTTAGTATTGTGTAATTCATCATTTAGAAGAAATAAGGGCTTCATTAGAAACTATTTATGTTGTAACAGAATATGTTTGTTCTTTTAAAATTTATATTAGAAATTAATAATGAATAATATTTATTTGAGATAGTATTGTGTTATTATATTGTAATAGAGTAATGTGTTCTAGAAGTGAGTAGATTTTAAATAGGGGAATAATTAGTCGACTTCAATCATTGAAAAAAAGTAATTTTCTAAACGATTTTGGAACACCAACATATGACCATGTGTATGATATTTTTTTATCATAGTAAAAAATTATATATATTTTAATTTATTTGTTGCTCTATATTTCGTATGAGGTAAATAGGTGTTCATACTAATTATGGAAGAAGACAAATTTTTAGATTAATTTAAAAAACATGAATACCCCAATTCACCCCACATAAGGTATTTAACTTTTGTATGGCTAACAAGTGGTGTCTTCCCAATGATAAAGTTTGTATAATAGTTTTGTTTAAATGAAATATTGGAAGAAGATAATCATTTATAAATGATGATCATATATAGAAAAAATATTAGTCTCTGGGGGAATCAGATATCGCACTATTTTTAATCCATAAGCAATGATGTGTAAACATCTGATATACATGCTATTATTAAATATGGATAAGGATTCTCTATAAAAAGGATAGAGTAAATAATTATATATTGATTCTAGTTGAATTAGCATTTGAAGAGGGTATTATCACAAAAAATTATTATTATCATGTTGTTGTATATGTATTGAAATTCCATTTAAGAAATAATAAATAAAATTTGTAAAGGTGGATGAAAAGTATGGGGATCTAAATTTTAGGTTCAATGAAACGTGTACTAACACATATGGATTAAACCTAATGAAATTGTTAATGAATTATATTTCTGATTATGTTTTTATATAGATTATATGCATGGTCATAAAGAAACCATATATAATATGATGATTTTAATGATAAACATGAACTGATTTCGTGGGAATTCTAATATAAAGTAATTTAGGATTTAGGAAATTCACAAGATGAATTGAATTTTTATTGACATCATAGTATTCTTTTTTCATATGGGATATGGAACTATGATAACAAGGTTATTAAAAAGGAAATATCAATGTAGGATATATTAATGGAATTTCATAATCCCATCATAGAGTATTATAATAAAAAAGAAGAGGTTGATGAAGTTATCCAATTCCATAATCATATATAAAACGGTTAATTGAATGTTCAATGGGAAACCATCACTCACATCATTTCGAGGTTTAATGGTTGTGACCCATATAGAAAACTAACCCAATATGATCAATGATGGTATTGAGGATGATGAATTTACAAAGATTAAATCATAAACAAATGTTAATGGTTTTAGAGGTACTATGAATAAATTCATTCAAAAGAATAATATCATTTTTATATTTGAGAAAAAATTATAACACATATAAGAGAAAAATATTTAGTACTATAAATACCTCTAAATGAATTTATTTTTGATATTGTTGATAAATCTCAATCATATGCAGAATGTTATGAGTAGGTGTTGAAAATAGAAGCTAGGGATGATCTCCAAGTAGAGTTGGAATATTCTAGTTCATAAATAAGTGGTTGGATGGATAAAAAAATTACATAATAATCATTCATGATACCAATATATATGTAAAATAATTAGATGAAGATGAGTTTATGATAATAGAGGAAATTTAATAGATCAAAAATTAAATACTAGAATGCATGGAAAAGATTTTTTATTACAATACTAGGATCCCTGGTCACAAATAAATTGTGTATGGTCTCACATACTTTGGTAAAGATTAGTTCAGACACATTTATTTTATTGAGGGAGAAGTTTTTATTCCATGGTAGAAAATATGGGATCTATAGTAAAATTAAATTATGATCAGATGAAAACCATGAGACGGTGTAGGGGTTAACCATATGTTGTATAAATTTTACAAAATCCCTAATATTTTTTCTATTTTACTCCATTTTCTATGTGGAAATTGATATAAATTTTAAAAACAAGTGGATATAGTTTTTATTTTATAAACTACAGATACATTATGGAATGGGGGAAAATTTTAAATAATGGTATGTTATACTTTTAAAAGGTTTGGAATTGTTTTCAGAAACTAACTCTTTACCTCGATTGGTTATTTATCCTGACAAAAAATTCAACAATAAAAATTATATTATCAATTATAATTTGTTTTAGAAGATATCATTCTAACCTATGGTGCATTGAACTCGAAACGATTATCCAAATTGATGTTAAATTACCTTAATAAGTTTTATTATGCTATCATGCTAAAACATTACAATGAAATTCATTCTTATTGATGTAAATATCAAAGCTTCATAGGATATTAACAATTAATCCTAAAAAATGTACTTAATTTATTGCATTTTTTTGACTACATATAGATATTCAGGAATAGGTTTAGGAAACTCAATCCCTATAAATTTGGGATACTTCAAGAACAACATCCTCATATGTTTATTGGATCTAATTATCTCAAAACTCGTTGTCTTATTCAACCATTAATGATAATGTATAAGTTCATACACATCATCCTTCTGTCTTTTTATTATTATTCACAATATTCTACATTATAAGGTTTTTTAGGAACATATTTTTTCTTCTTTTTATATTTTACTCACTTCAACCAGTCTAGGATTTAAATTCAAATTCCTCTTATTCATTTTCTCCTTCAATACACAATTGATTCCACATTACATTGTAGTATTGGTTTCTATTATACCTAAAGATCACTAGCGGTTCTTTTAGTTATAAACACACACCTTTTCTATATATCTTTTATAAATAGGTAACAAAAATAAATTTGAAATATTGAAATATGGAAAATGTGTTCCTCAGATTTTTTGAAATACATCTATCATCAATGGATTCAAGGGGATGTAAACCCATAATCATGGAACGTTCATATATTCATTAATCCATTTTATCTAGTACAATTATTCAAATAAAATTATTTTACTTCATATGATTTCTATTTATTAATTTCTTACATTGTATCGGTCAAATGACTCTTAATTTTATATTTAAAATACACATGAAGAGTCATCCCGAAATCTATAGATATAATAGGTAAATAAGAAATATTCATAACTATATGATAATTATATAAGAAAAAAACCTGATGTGGTGTGGATTATATCATTATTGTATGGGAACTTCTAAAATCATAGGACAACCATCAGCTGGTATTTCTTCATAGATTTAATCACTAAGTAATACACTTGATCACAGTTTTACAGATTTCACTTCTTATATCAAATATAAGTTCAATATCTTGTTCTATATATTATATTTAATTAAATTTTATGGAAAAACAATTATATATCTAGTTTGTTTTTTTATTTGTATAATATATAATTTCCTCACATTAGGTTTCATGAAACTATTTTAAATTAATCCCATCATGATCTACTTCTAAACAACACAATGATATTCATTTCACTCAAAATCACGTTTCACAACTCATTTTTTTATATTTAAAAATATTTAATCATATCTTGGGAATAATATGAATTGTTTAAGAAAAATCATCCATTCGAATAACAAATTAAAAATTTTAAATAACCTCATATGAAATTCACAAAATAATGGAGCAATGGTCTCAAAATTTAATTCAAATTTAATTTACCTCAATATATAACTTCAATAATGGATTTTATAATAATAATAATATCTTGAAATTGAAAGAAAATAATATGGTTCATCAAAAATAGTAATTCCTACCTAATAAATAAATTATGAAAACTCATTTTTTCATTGTTTATTTTTTTAATTTTCATCTATATTAAATCTCTTATAAAGTTGTATTTATATTTCAAAACCCCAAAAATACTCTTCTAAAGAGTCTATTTACTCATACATATTTCCAAATTACTCCTCAAAATTCTTGTTTTAACCATTTGAGGTGTTGCATTAGAAATATAAAGTATCCAATAATTCATATAATTCACTCGATTACTCTTATGTGCATAGGATATACTCTTCTCATGTGAAGGTGGAAACTTTTGAAGCCTATAATGAAACTTATTATACTCCATGTTACTCTTAATATGTGTGGTTTTACTCTTCTAATGTGATCATATAAAATTTTCAAATTATAAAATTCCTCTTATAATGTCATAATTTACCCTTCTAAACTCTTACATTACATTTCCAAAGACTTCTTATTATTATCCAATGATATGATATTTCCATTTTTCTATCTCCTCTTCATTGGATTATTGTTCCAAAATAATTTTAAAACATATTATGTCCAAATAATAACATCCCAGTATTTTTATTCAATATGTCTTTTTAAATTTTATGTCTTGGATAGCATGGGTTTCACCCAACACCTATACTAAACAAAAAATGATATACCATTAAAAATCATGATTTTAAATTCCCCATTATATCCTAGCATTTAAATTACAGGGAATGAATAGTATTAAAAAAATATTGAAATTTATATATTATAAAAATAACTAATTGGTTTTTAATTCATCCATATTATTTTATAGTAATAACATAATAATGAATCCAATTTTATGCATTATAATGTTACATATCTCTAAAGGAAATTTTACTGACTTTAATTGATGAACATAATTTAAAAGTAAATTTTATAACTATTATAAATGATATAAAAATTGTCTTATTTTAGAAATGATAAGAACCAAATTTATATTATAGAGTAATTTTGGTATTTTTCAGAAAATATTTATTTTCCAACGAATAGTGAAAAATACAAATTTTTTTAAACTATCAATTTCAATATACTAAATATAAATTTATGGTTCGAATTACATCAAACATATGAGTGTATAAATAAAATATATTATCTTATAAAGGTAAATATATTATATTTATATCATGGAATACATAAATAAATGGTTTAAAATTATTAAATTAATTATTCATTTTATAGAATCATTAATGTTAATTCAAAGTATTATAATTTAAATAAATATATGAATGAAAATTTATTTTCATAAAATAGATTAATCAATTAAAGTTTTATGTTTTATTATTATGATAAATTTTTTTGAGACCCCAAATAAATCATCACTATTTCATAATAGTAGTTATAATTTTAAATTCATTATTTCTCGAGTAAATTATATTTTTATTTAAAATTTAATATATTCATGTCAATAGAATTATTTTCCTAAAATAAATTCATTTTTAGAATTCTCCCCCTCAAAGAAATGTTTTGGTGAATTTTTCAGATTCTTCTAAAATAGATCATTATTTTGTGAATACTAAAATATGACAATTTACGATATTTTATATATACATGAACAATTGTGTCATGGATGATATATGGATACTATAATAAGTCATCAATTCAGACACAAATGAATTAGTTATATTAATTACTCATAAGAATCACCATTATTCTTACTTTTATGCCAAAAAAATGAAATTAATGATTTAAATAATAAAAAAACTCTCTTCTTCTACACTATAAATATCACCATCCACCCACCCATCTTTTCACACCTCCAAAGCCTGGAATATTGATTATTTTCATCCAATATAAATTTTCATACCAATACCAAAACATTCATGTCTTTTTATTCTCACCAAAAGGCCATTCCAAGTCCAGTAAGGAGGTTTTCAAATAGATGACACTAAAGAGGTAAATCTTACTCTCTTTATCTTTCAATTTTTTTACCATTCATATGCTTACCTAGGATTCATGTCCAAAATAACATGATAAATATAGTATATTATTTACTAGAAATTTATTATGTTAATTTTTTATCAGCCATCAATTCTCTTCTCTTCCTCATTATATTCTAAAAATGAAATAATCTTTTGGGAGTTACCAATTTTCCCTTTGATGGATGATGATTTTCAATTTTCCAATTTCCCCCTAAAGGATGGTCATGAAACCATTTGTACGGTTAAATAAAAAATTAATATATGTAATAAAATTCATTTAATGTTATGGAAATAATATATATACATGATATTAATTCCGAATAGAAAACTAGTTTGGGATGACTGAAAAAAAGCTAAAGTTAAATAAATTGATATCATTAACACATTATGTAATGAATCAAAATAATATAAGGGAAAAAATAATTTGATTTCCCATTAAAACTCCTAGATTTTGATTAAAACATAACATCCCCATTATGAATAATTATGTCCATTATACTTGATCTTTTGTACATGTATTCAAGTGAACAAATCATTAAATCCAATGAAACGAACACACCTAAATGACAGAATTGAATATAATAACTCATCCAAAACCATAAAAGGAATTAGAAAATTTAAAATAATTAATATACAATTTAAAATTATTTTTATGTAAATTATTAAATAATATAGTTTCATTATCCATGAAATTATTTACCAGTGCATAACCCTTTAGGAAATAAGTTATGGGTTTTCCCAACACACTTATATTTCTTATAGATTTCACTTATTCACCACTATTTCATGGGTGTGGTGTGTCTAAAATTCACATTGATATAAACCATAATTTCTATATCTATTTTCATGGTAATATAACATTTATTTTATGATCAAATATTTTATAGGGCTTACGGATTGACTGTTATCAATGTGGTAAGGGATTCACCCCGAAGCAAAAACAAATTTCCTTCAGGTTACACTTTCTCTCTATTTACCATAATGTAATTACTAATTATTCTTATGTAGTACTCTTAAACTCTATGTGTATGCTATATGTATGTATATAAAACTAAATTATTCTTTCATTTACTAGTAATTACAGGTTTTGTAAGGTTCCTTATTCAATTCCTTCAGATAAGAAAACATGATTACATGATACGTCCCAATTTTGTTCCCATATTATAGTATACTCCTTAATCTATTATAATACACCAGTATTTTTCAAAAATCACACTTATTATCATGAAAAAATATCTTATCTCTTTTCTAGTTTTATGTAAACAATTAACCCTTTTATAATTTTAATGACTTCTATATTTTCCCTCAAAATGCTTAGAAGTGACCTATTTCTAATGTCTGTTAAAAACTATTTTTAATAGTTTTCTATTAATATAAAAATGATTTATTCCCCATATAAAATTTCATTGTATTCTTTTTTATTTTTCTTGTTTAAATATGATTACAAATTTATTTTATGAAAAATAAAAATAGATTTTTCCAAAATAACCATTCCTTCCAATGTAAAAAGTATATTTTTCTCATGAATTCATCAATAATTTTATTAGAGTATTTTCATTTATTTAAACACCATTTATTGAATATTATGATTAATTGTGTTCAAAATTTTATGATATCATCTACAATATATGGTTAAATGGTCTATGTTCCTTTTCAAATTAAATATACTATATTGATACCATTCACCATATTAATTTGAATTATTAGTAATTATGTTAACTAATTGGGGAATATTACTTATATTTCATATGAATATGATGTTTATTTTCTCCCAATTAAAAGAGGAATTCATTAGACTTAGTATGTGGTTGGGGGGGCCCATTATAGCCCCTGAATGCATCAGTGGGTTTACTGTGACCAAACATATATAGAATTGCCTCATATTTTTGTCATTTAATTTTTGATATTAATTTGGGTAAGGCCTTTACCATTTTTTTTGTGTATTGGTTGACGCATCAAAGATATCTTTCGGATGTCTACCATTATGCATTCACTGATTTTGATATTATTAAATGATATTCGATACGATTATTCTACATGTTTCATATCCATGGTTAGGTTTCATTCTTATATAACTATTTATATGAATTCATTGAATCCTCTTATATTCTTTCATATTTCTCTCAATATTATGTTTTAATTAAATATATAAATACGAGAATTTTAGCTTCTTGCGAAGATCTATTTGAGACCTCTCATGATTTGTTGATAAAAAGAGGTATCTACGATGACACATATAAATTACCATTGGCAGTCCAAGGCACTAGAAGACTATTTATAATGGGGCTAAACCCCCATTTCAAATACTCTTACCATTATTCAATTATTTGTGACAGGGATTGTAACATCCTCAGAAAATAATGAATATGAAATTTTCATATTTATTAATATCTGTGAAATAAATATTTATTTTACATTAAAGGGTATGTTATATTATATGGAATAACCAATAAAAAAATTTGTTTCTTTGAAATCTCATATTGTACACATGGCTCAGTAATACTGTAAAATAATATTATAATATTATTTTAAATAGTAGTTAACTCATAGCCATTGTATTAGTGGGAATGAACATAACTAAATACAATATGATTATACATTTTGTTAATTTTTTTTACATTTATCCAATAAATTTTAGATCCTTAAAATGTGAATGAATCTAAATTTATGCATAAATACTCTAATATTCATTAAGGGGCCGATTTATTACCTATTGATGGTGAACCATTTTTAAATCTAGTTTTTGTCACTTTTATATGTTCTATTTGAATAAATAATATTTTTCTTTATAATCAGGATATCTAAATCTACTTATGATGAAATTTTGGTATTTTTCTGACACTATTCATTTTTTATTGAAATTTGTGAAAAATAATGAATTTTAATTCAAAAATTCTTTCTAATCTAATTTATTTATATGGTTATATTATAATTTTAATTGTTTTTAAAAATTAATTAGATTATATTTTTACCATTTAATTAAATGTAGTTCATTCGAAATAATTTCACTTAGAAATTGGACATAAACAACAATCAAAATTTTAATAATTATTATTTCATAAAAACACGGTTTTTTGTTTTGACAAAAAAAAAATAATTATAAATTATTTCATATGACTTATGTGTTTTGAAATTGGAAAAATGGATTCCATATTTGTAATCATGAGGTCTAAATTTTTTAAATTGTTATATTTTATTTTTAGACATTATAAATATTTACTTTAGTAAATATTTTATTTACCATGGTTATAGGGTAAATCTGGTAAATAAGGTTAAACAAATATTATTATAACAATATTAATTTACAGTAATATCTGTCATAATACTATTGGATTATTAATTTCGGACCATGGTCAAGGTTGGGTGGATTTTGGTACCCCATGGAGCCAATTAGGAGTGATAATGAAACATCATATTAATTAATTTAAAGAAAAGAAAAAAATTACATAAACATATATTTTTTAGTAAATGAATTTTAACATTTTGTTATATAAGTTATATTTTTATCTATAAATATTTATTTGAATGATAAAAATATTTCATACATCATGGTATTTTATATGTAATTTTTATACATGAAATAAATAAAATTATTTACTACACAATGATGATGTAGTGATTACCTTAGTAATAAATGATTTAAATAAATGAGATTATAAAATTTCAAAAAAACTATCCAAAACCACTAAAATTCTTATTTTATGATTTTATTTAGAATAAGATTCATCTTATATTTGAATTTAATGAATTTTTGACCTTTTGAAATGGAATATCTGTTTATAATATAATAATTTTTAAAAATATTCTGAAAGAGCCAATCCTTCCATTATAAAAAGCCATCACCTCTAACCCATTACTACACCTCTCAAGCCCATTTTCTTATACAAACACTGACTAATAAAGCTCCCTACATACCAATATTCCTCCTAGAAACATTACCATAGGCATAAAGAACTTCAAGAATGACTTTTGGATCAATCCAAAGGGTGTTACCTATTTTTAGATAATGTCTCCCCACAAGTTCTATTATTATTTTTACTTCTCCACACCCTATGCTCTTTTTATTGATTTATTTCATAAAAAAATATATACTTAATATAATAAGTTTTTTTATGAGAGGTAATCAAACTACACTTACACACATATCTATCTAATTGGTAAAGAACATATTGATTTTGAGGATGACAAACTAACGCCTCATGAAACGATGATTATTCAATTATCACCAACCATCTCTTATGGTGGGAATTAATATGGAACTGTATTTTTATGTGATATATATTATATTTATATTGTCTATATGAATTTTTTATTTTTAATTTATTGTAAAACATTATGGTTTCTTTTGTGGTTAAACACGATAATTTCATTTGAAGAAGTGGGGACTACCGCCCCCTTAATGTGATATGAATAGTTAATGCCATATGTGAAACATATAAAGTATGGAGTTAATGAAATTATATATGATATTATAATGAAATTATATATGATATTGTAGTGGAATTATAATATACCTATTTATCATTATGTTTTCAATCCATTAGATATTAAATATAAATGAATGTAGCGTTCATGCATACGTACAACTTACTGTCTCCAGGAACGTTGTATTTCATTTATTATCTCATAATGTTATGAACTATTATAATTAAATATATATACCAGATATATATGACATATATGATATCTTAATCATGAATATCATTATAGATATAATCTACTTTTGAATATAAGAACAAATTGTAATTATAAGAAATTTATTATTGACTCAAGTACCAAATATCAACAAAACCATTGTTTTTAACATAAATGATTATATAATGATTATAATGTGGTAATAAGTGATATAAAAGGAATAGTGATCCTAAAAATGGTTCTGAAGAAATTAAAAGTTAACTTTATTTTTTTATTTAGGAGATTAAAGAATGAACGTGTCAAGTCAGACTCGTGTTAAGGGACTTCATCTCAATCACCTCTCATTGAGGAATATTTTGATTTTAACACAGCATGAATTTATATTGTGTATAAACCACTTTTAAATTTAATTCCATTCAATGGGAATATTATTCTACGTTGTGTCTTACTAAACTTCAAAGGGAATGTTTCATTTTTTACTCACTCGTTGACAACAACCTTTTTGTCGCCGCAAGCATTATTTGGCTTCCTCTACAAGACATTGTATTTTTAAAAGGAAAATAAATAGAGTATACTCTTTTCATAAATTTTCATATTGAAAATGTTTTTAATAATGTATTGATTATTTCAGTATCTTGAAAATATATATTGTGAGAGAAATGTGGAAAAATTATCTTTTATTTATGTTTGTGTTATGTGTTACGAATATGATAAGTTTCTTCTGATTTATTTATGTATACAGGTGGTTCTTTGATAAACCTAGGGTAGATGAGCCAAAGATAGATATACAACTCATTGGGTAATGTGACAAAGGTAATCATAAATATTTCTCCTAATATATTTTGGCAATATTCTTTGATGGGTACTCCAAATGTAAATCCCTAAGTACCTGTGAAAACTACAATGCAAGTATGTTATGGATTCCACTTGTTAAATTTATGATTTATGATTTCCATTTAATATTCATAAATCTTTTGATTTCATGTGGTACTTTAATGTTTGAAAAGTATTATTTATTTGATTTATATGTATTAATGGACTAATGTTTTATTTCCTCTTTTTTTACATCCCATGCTATGATTTTTATCCTCATCCAATGTTTTTTGAATTGTTTTTGAGATTACTAAATGATTAATATGGTAATGGATGGAATGATAGAAGATTCCTGATGTCGAATACGTGGAACTATACATGACTCGTTTTTTATGAATTTTTATTTTATGAAAAAATGGATATTAAGTAGAAGTTTCTACATTGTAATATTTGATATGTAATGTAATAGTTATGGACTAATTCTCCAAAAACCTAAGCCTGAAAATATCTTCAATGTGAATTATTAACCTATTCAAGATTACGTAATATTTAATTTCGCGTCCTTATATTTGGTATCAGAGGTCATTTTTGGAAACTTTATGAGTTAGTATATTGTTAAATTAATGTCAAAAAATTAATTTATCATCAAATGAAAATGATATAGTATTTACATATTACAATCGTGCTTCTCCTAAGATATTTCTATGTTCAAAATGGTCTTTTGTAGAGGAAATATGGAATCTATGATGGGATGGCATTAGGTGGAAGAAAAAAATCCAAATTTGCAACCTGTGATTCTTAGAATCAGAGGTTAATAGTTTATTGATGTGATGGAACATTTGTCTCAGGCTATAAATAGTGGTGGTATCCATGAACGAGATCATCCAGATCATCGGCTGAGGAACATGTCAGTAGTGGTTCAATTTCGAATGCAACATCCCCCATCATTCAGAGGATCATCTAACCCTATTCTTCTTGAAGGATGGATTATAACAATGATATGATTTTGGTTTTCATGGGGTGTTCAAAACATCAAAACCTTTGTCTCACTGTTAACTGTTTTGAAAGTAAAGTCGATCAGTACTAGTCGATGGTGAAAAATATCAGAGAATGTGTTGATAATGGTGCTCTTAATTGGGATGAATTCAATGATTGTTTTCTTGAGAAATAATTTCCTAAGGTGGATCGTCTTAGGATAGAAAACAAATTATTGGAATTGAGGTTGGATGACTACTCAGTGGCTACATTGGAAGAAAAATTTACTCGACTGGCAAGGTATGCTCCAAATATCATATGAGATATTGATATTAAAATAAATCATTTTTATTTAGTATTAAACTAAATATATAGAATGGATTTATATTCTCATGAGTTAAAAAGTGACTGAAAACATGTTTTATGTGTGGATAATGTGGAAATGGCATTTTTTGAGGATCAGGTGTTCTTTAACAAATTACATAATAAGAGGTCGAGGTGGCATATGAAAGGGAAGAACTCTTAAAAAATATCTGATGGTAAGAAACTTATGTTTACAGTTTGTGGTAACTGTGGTAAAAATAATGCCTGGGAATGAATTTTGAATTTTGTTAAGCGCTACTGATGTGGTAAAAAGGGGCATAAGGCTCGTAATTGCACTGAAAATGATCATTGTTATGGAAAAAAATCAGATTTACAGTCAGTAAAATTTTTTTATGTGAAATGGAATGGGTCATTATGACAATGAGTGTCCAATGAAGAACTCAACTATATGAAAATATCAAAACTACAAGAAGAAAGGGTTGGTTAAATCCTTTGTAACAACTTCAATTGATGTTGGTCCATCGAAGGATGTAGTATTAGGTACACTGTTTGTTTATTCAGATTATGCCAATGTGTTTTCTGATTCCGGGTCTACACACTCTTTCATTTCTATGAATATTTCTACTAAATTGGAAATTCCCTCTCAAGATATGATTCCTGAACTTATGGTAAAAACACTTCGAGGAAATGTTGAGACAGAAAAAAGTATAATAACATTCATGCCCTTGTGTGTGGAAAGTATCTACCTGAAACCTTATTGTTTTCTCACAAGTATAGTAGGATGTTATTTTGTGTATGGATTGGATTTCCATTTACCATACTAAGATTGACTGAAGAGATAAAGAGGTTTCATTTTAGAATGAATTTTAGTTCTGTTCAAAAATGAACCCTACCTTTTTATAAAATATTATGAAGTTGAGATAATAGAAAAAGATGGAAATGATTATTACCATGCACATACTATTGAAAACGAAGGAACTATTCAGATTAATTATGTCCCAGTGATAAATGAGTGTCTTGATTTTTTTTCTGATGAGATTCCTGATATAATTATTGATACTGAACATGAATTTATTATTGATATAGTTCTTAATGCTAAGCCACATTCGAAACCCCCTTATCAAAGGTCTCAAATTGAACATTTATAGTTTAAAAAGAAATAATATTAGTTATTAGATAAATGTTTCATTTGACCTAGAACATCACAATTGGGTGATCATGTCTTGTTAATTAACAAGAAATATGGTACAATGAGAATTTTCATTGATTATAGAGAACTGAATTAAAAAATTTATAAGAACAAGTATCCTTTTCCTCATATCAATGATTTGTTTGATCAGATCTAGGGAGGCCAGTATTTTTCAAAGATTGAGTTGAGGTCAGGGTACCATCAGTTCAAAGTAAAGAAAGAATACATTTCGAAGATAGTTTTTTATAGTAGATATGGCTATTATGAATTTGTGGTTATATATTTTGGAGTAACCAATGAACTAACTGTATTAATTTATATTACAAATATAAGTTCTTGTGAGTTCCTAGATATGTTTCTGGTAGTATTCATTGATGATATTTTAGTTTATTACAAATGTAAAGTGAAACATGAAAGTAGGTTAATGGCTGTATTGAAATCCTTAAAATAAAATAAACTGTATGGGAAATTTTGCAAGTGAGTGTTTTGGTTAAAACATATTTCATTCCATGGTCACATTTTTTCAAAATATGTCATAACTATTGATCCTGATAAAATAAATGTTTTTGAAAAATTTCCAAGACCTACCAATATCACAGTGATCCATAGTTTTCTTGGTTTCACACGTTATTACTAGAGGGTTGTTGAAATTTTTTCACAATTATCTTTCCCAATGACTATGTTTTCTAAATAATGTTTTTAGTTCCTTTTGACAAATGACTGTTATGATTCATTTCAGGAATTGAAAAGAATATTGTTAAATGCTCCAGTTTTAGCCCTACCATCCAGATATAGTGAAATATTTATCTATAGTGATTCATTTTTGAAGGTACTTGGTTGTTTCCTAATGGAGAATAATCATGTAATTGCTTATCCTTCATGTCAGTTGAATCCTCATGAGTTAAATTACCATTCACATGATCTAAAATTAGTTTTTTTTTGTTTTTTGTTCTAAAAATTTTGAAGCATCATATTTATGGAGTAAAAAGTGAAATATATTATGATCAAAAAAGATTAAAGTATATATTCGCTAAGAAATAATTGAACATAAGATAGAGGATATGGCTAGAATTAATCAAAGATTATGATTTCATGATTCAGTACCATCAATGAAAGGAAAATAAATTTGTTGATGCTTTGAGTCGAAAATGTAATACTAAATTAACCTTGTTACTTTGGGAACAATATCCTTTGATTGCATATTTGATGAAATTTGTCATAGAAGCTGTTAGTGTAGGAAATTTATCTGTTTTGTTTCATGTGTCAGTGAAATCATCTCTATCAGACCGAATTAAACATGAACATAAGGAAGACATTGAGTTACAGAAAAAGGAAGAGTTAGTTTAGAAGAGTTAGTTTCCTAAATTTAACATCAATAATTCATTTATTTTGATATTTGAAAAAAGATTATGTGTGCCTTGTGATTGATGGTTAAATAAAGATGTAATGTGAAACTCATATTTCCACTGTTTTCTGTTTATCGTTGAAGTAATAAGATGTACAAAGATCTTCGGGAGTATTACTAGTAGTATGGAATGAAAAGAGATATTGATGACATTACTAAGAAGTGTTGGACTTGTCATTAGGTAAAAGTAGAGTGGAAGTTTCCGAATGGAATGATTCAGCCATTATCAATGCCAGAGTGTAAATGTTAAAATATATACATGGACTTCATTGTGGTATTACCGAAGATATCTCTAGGTCACAATGAAATCTGGGTTATTTTTGATCGATTAACTAAATTTGCACATTTCATTCTTATTAGAGATTATTTTCTCTAGATCAAATTTCTCAATTGTATGTAAAAGATATGGTTATTTTTCATGGTGTTCACATCTCTATTGTATCTGGTCATGATATTAGGTTTACTTATATCTTTTTGAATGGACTTCCGAAGTCGTTAGTTACTGAATTAAAATTTTTTACAACTTTTCATCCACAATTAGATTAGAAATAAGAACGAAAAATTCTGACCATGAAGGATATTCTACGTGCTTCTTCCCTTGATTACAAGGGAAGTTAGGAACAACATCTTTCTTCAGCTGAGATTGTATATGATAATTGTTTTCATTTAAGTATACAGATGACCCCATTTGAGTCTTATATTGGAGGTAGTGTTGAACTCTACCTTTTTTGGATGAAGTTGGTGCAAGTAATTTGTAGGGACCATAATTGGTAGAATAGATGGTAGAAACGGATTAGATGATTCAGAAGAACATGAGAATTGCTCAAATAATAGAGAATAGTTATATAGATAATCATAGGAGGTATCATTCATTTGAGTTAGGTGATCATGTCTTTCTCATGGGTTTTCTTGGAAAAGTGTTATGTGTTTCGGCATGAAGGGAAAGCTGAGTTCGAGGTTCATTGGACCCTATGAAATCCTGGAGAAAGTTGGGTCAGTTGCATATAATGTATAATTTCATCGAATTTTATACTATGTGCATAATGTTTTTCATGTTTCATTGTTGAGAAATTTGATGCTAGATTCAACTCATGTTTTTTGTCCAAAGGTAGTTCTGTTAGAAGATAGTCTCTCTTATGAGGAACAACCATTCTAGATTCTTGATAGAAAAAATCAAGTTTTGTGCAATAATAAATTTCATCAGGTAAAGGTTTTGTGGAGAACCAATATGGGTGAAGAGTAAACATAGGAATCTGAGAATGCTATGACTGAAAAATACCGCCATTTATTTGATAAGTGAATAAAATTGCAAGGACACAATTTCCCAATGGGGGAAGGTTGTAACGTCCCAGGTAAATATTGAATATGAAATTTAAATATTAATTAATATTTATGAATTAAAAATTAATTTTAATTTAATGTGGATACTTTGTTTGATGGCATACCTGGCACACAATAATGGTTTTCATAGAAATATCATGTTGCTCACAAGGCTGAGTCATACTAAAAAATAATAATATAATATTATTTTAAATGGTAGTTAACTCATAGAAATATTTTTTTGGGAATAAACAAAACTAAAAAAATATGGTTATAAATTTTGTTAAATGTATTTACATTTATCTAATAATTTTTAGAGGTTTAAAATGTGAGTGAATAATATTTTAAGAAATATTTATTTTAATATTCATTAAGGGTTAGATTTACATACTTATAATGGAGAACCATTTTTAAATATTGTTTTTGTCACTTCTATATGTTCTATATTAAAAACAATATTCTTCTTTAGAATCAGGACATCAAAATCTAGTTTGGATGAAATTTTGGTATTTTTTGGATAATGTTCATTTTTAAAGAAATAGTAAAAAATACTATATATTAATTAAAAACTAAATTTTAATATCATTTATTTGTATGGTTAGATTATCTATTTAATTTGTTTTAAAGTGTAATTAGATTATATTTTCACCATTTAATCCAATTTAGGTCATTGGAAGTAATTTCATGTTGAAATTGGACATAACAAGGGTCAATCTTTAGGTAATTATTATTTCATAATTTTTTTTTTTGTTTTGTCAATGGAAATTAATTTTCATTTAATTTCTTCTACTTCTATATTTTGAAATTTGGAAAATGGATTCCATATATGGAATCTTGAGGTACAAATTTTATAAACATGTTACTTTTATATTTTGAAATTATGAATATTTACATAAGTATATATTTTATTTACTATGGTTAAAGGGTAAATATGTTAAATAGGGGTAAAAAATTATTATTATTATAATATAAAATTTTCTTAACATGTGTACAAATCCTATTGGTTGATACAATTTATAAAAATTGGAATATTTGGGTAGATTTAGAGACTACATGGAGTTACTTTCGAGTGATAATGACACGTTATATTAATGAATTTAATGTTAAGAAAACAATTACATAAACATATATATTTTAGTAAATAAATTATTAACTAAAGTTATATAAGTTATATCATGAAAAATAAAGATTCACATGAAATATAAATCTATTTCTTACATCATGGAATTTATTAATAATTTTTATACATCAAAAAAATAAAATTATTTATGATACAATGATGATGTCGTGATTACCTTATTAATTAATAATTCAATTAAATGAGATTATAAAATATAAAAAATATTACAAAAACTATCCATTTATTGTTGGATGATTTTATTTCAAAAAAGAGACATATTATATACTAATTTAATGAATTTTGGATCTTTTTAAAACGAAAATCAGTTTATAATAAAACAATGTTTTCAAATATTTCTAAAGAGCCCCTCCTCTCCCTAATAAAATTCATCAATTCTAACCCATTACTAACAAATATAAAGCCTTTTATATTGTCCAAAATATTCCAAATTAAGCTCCCAACATATACATATTTCTTCTAGAAGAATTAACTTATGCATAAAGCACATCAAGAAAGCTTTTTTTGGTCAAACCAAAGGGAGTTACCAATTTTAAGATAATGTCTTCCCGAAAGTTCTATTTTTTTATTTTAATTCCCTACTCCCTATGATCATTTTATTATATTTTTACATAAACACTCAAGTATTAAAAACATAATAGGTTGTTTTTAGGAGAATTTTTCATCTACACTAAAACACACCTCCATCTAATGGGTAAAGAACATATTGTTTTTGTGGATGGCGAACTAACACCTCACAAAATGATTATTATTCAATTATCTCCTAACACCTATTATAGTGGACATTAATATGGAAATGTATTTATTTTTGATATATATTATATTTATATTTTATTTATACTTCATTATTATTCATTTATATCATTCCATTATGGTATCCATAATGTGTAAACACCATAATTTAATTTGACGAAGTGCGGACTATCTCCCTCTAAAATTGATATGACTCGTTCATGCCATGCGTGGAACATATAAAGGATGAAATTAATTAAATTATATATGATATTATACTGGAATTATAATATACCTATATATAATTATGTTTTCATTCCATTAATTATTAAATAGAAATGAATGTTGTGTTCAAGCGTACGTACGACTTACCGTCTCCATGAATGGTGCATTTCGTTTCTTATCTCCCAATGTTATGTACTATTATAAATATATATATACAGGATATATATAAAATATATGATATTTAAATCATGAATATCATTATGTAGATAATATACTTATGAACACATAAAGAACATTTAATTATGAGAAGTTCATTTTTCACTCAAGTTCAAAATATATAGACAAAATGATTGTTATTAACTTCATTGATTATTTAATGTTTATAACATCGTAATATGAGATATAAAAGGAATAATAAATCTTAAAAGGTTATAAAGAAATATAAATTATCTTTAGTTTATTATTTAAGAGATTAAAGAATTAATGGGTCAAGTTGGACATGAGGTAAATGACTTCGTCTCAATCACCTTTCAGTGAGGCATATTTTGATTTATACAAGACACTTTTTTATATGGTTTATAAACCCCATTGAAATTTAACATCATTAAAAGGGAATATTTTTCTACGTATAATTTTACTAAAATATAATGTGAATGTTTCTTTTTTAATGTACGTAGTGACAATGAACTTTTCAGCACCGCGAGTATTATTTGGTTTCCTCTATAAGATGTAGTGTTTTTAAAAGGAAAATAAATACCATTTACTATTTTAACATCTTTTGGAATTGAAATTGGTTTTGAGAATGGATTGATTATTCCAATATCTTGAAATGATATAATGTGATTCTAATGTTGAAATATTATCTTTCCTTTATGTTTGTGTTATGTGTTATGTATATGTTTTGGTTCTTGGGCATTGTTTACGTATACAAGTGGTTCCGTGATAAACCAAGGGTGGGTGTGCCTGAGAAAACTCTCCAATGCATTGGGTAATGTGACAGAGGTAAACCTAAATGTTTCTCCTTAGAGATTTAGGAAATATACTATGATGTTTATTCCAAATGTAACTCACTACGTAGCTGTGAAAGATACAACGTTAGTATGTTATTGATACCACAAATTACCTTTGTGATTTATGATTCCCATTTGATATTAACAAATCCTAAGATAATGTGTTGTATGTTAAATATTGAGATGTATTAATTCATTGATTTCTATATATTTATAGAAAAATTCATTATTTACTTTTTTTTATAACCATTACTCATCTTTTTATGCTCACCCAGGTTTTTGAAATGTTTTTCAATGGACATAAAAATGAATTGTTTCAAGGTTGGAATCATGGAAAATGCATGCTGTCTAAAACATGGAAGTAGACATGACTCTTTTTTTCAAGAGTTTTTATTTTATAAAAAATGGATACAAAGTAGATGTGTCTACTTTATAATATTTTAGATGTTATGTAATAGTTAGGGTGTAATTCTCTAAAACACTAAACCTGAAAAGATTCCCAATGTGAATTTTTAATATAATTCATTATTACGTAAGGTTAAAGCTTAGTCCTTATATAGATCCACTCCCATCACAAATAAAATGTCACCAGTTTAGTATTTACGACAGGACCCAGTGCAAAGACTATAATTTACTGGTACCACCATTATTAATGACAAAACTAAGTGCAAACAAATTATCATCACAAATAATCACGCCACAAATAATCTCGTCGAAAAATATCTAACCTATATATACCCCCCCCCCCATTTTTTAAAAAAAAATCTATATTGTTCTCTGACCTTCTCTAGTATGGTATTTTTATTTTTAAAATTTTCAGAGTTTTAATTGTTTTAAGGTATCAACATTTGAGTTTTACAAACTTTGAAAGATTCTCTTTTATGTTTTACAAATATTAAAAGATTATCGTTTAAGGTATTTTTATAATTTTTATATTTATCATTAAATGTATTTTCTCTATTATTAATGGTAATTAATATTGATTAGCATTTATTATTTTTAATAATAATAATTAGTTTGTTTCAATAATTTGTAGAATTTTTTAGTCTTAATTTGCATTAATGTTTTCAATTTACGTTAAATATAATTTTTTTTATAATTTGTTTGAACTAAATGTAATTATTAATAATTAGTAGTAATTGGTAAAAAATTAATTATTGATGAAAATTATTAATAACTGGCGGTAATTAGTCATACTTGGTGGTAAATATTAATAATTTTTTAATAAATTATATAAATTTGTAATAAATTGTTACACATTAATAAAAATAAATATAAATAAATGATAGTAAGTAATAATTTTTACAAATTAGTATTAATTAAAAAAATTGTTAATAATTATCGATAATTTTTAAAAAATTATTGCAAAAAGTAATAATTCGTGGTAATTTGTATCAATTATTTGTAGTAATTAATAATTAGTAAAAATATATAAAAATTAGTAATAGGTTGTTACAAACTAAAAACACTAATAATAATTATTAATAATCAGTTATGGTCATATATAATTAATAATAATAAATAATATCATTTAATAATTAGTAATAATAACTAATAATTAGTAAAAATAATAGTAATTATTTTCAAATAGATATTTTTTTATAAAATTATTAATAATTAATAAAAATTACTAATAAAATGTGCTAATAAGTAATAATTACGAATAATAAGTATTAAATGTGAATAATTAGTAATAAATTGTAATAATAAGGTTTTATTAATAATTAGAAATAATTATGATTAGTTAGGAAACAATTGAAATAATTAAGAATAATTTGGAATAATTTCGAATAATTAGTAAAAATCAGTAATAATTAGGAATAATTAAAAATAACAATGAATAATTATGAATAATTATTAATAAATAGGGATAATTTGTGATAATTAGAAATAATTTGAAACAATTATAAATAAATAGAAAAAATTTTCAATAATTAATGAAAATTCGTAACAATTAGAAATAATGTGGAAACATGGGAATAATTGGAAGAAAAGGAATAATTGCAAAAAATATGATTAGTAATAACTCGTAATAATAAGGATGAATTACGAATAATTAAAAATAATTTATAATAATTAGGAACAATTAGGAACAATTTAGAATAATAACTAATAATTTTCAATATTTAGGAATAATTAATAATAATAAATTCAATTAAGATAAATTAGGAAGAATTAGGAACAATCATGAATAATTATGAATAACGGGAAATAATTTGGAATAATTAAGAACAATTAGAAACAATTAGAAATAATTTAGAATAATTAGGAATAATTCGCCTAATTTAGGATAATTGTGAATAAATATAAATAACTTGGAATAATTAGGAATAATTATTAACAACTACGAATAATTAGGAATAACTATGATTAATTATGAATAATTAGTTATAATTAAAAATATATAAGAATAATTAGGTGAATTTAAGAATAATTGGAAATAATTATGAATAATTAGTAACAATTAGTAATAACTAGAGATAATTTGAAATAATTGGGAATAATAAGTAAGAATTAGTGATAAATAAATATAATCATAAAAAATTACCAGTAATTAATGTAATTTGGTTATAAACTAATAAAAGTTTTAAATTGTATGTGGTAATTAGTAGTAATTAGTAATAATTAGTGGAAATTAGTTATAATTAGTATTAAATTGTGATAATTCCTTATAATTTGTAAAAAAATATTTGAAATTATTTAAAATTGTAAATAATAAGTATAATTATGATTAATTTGTAATAATTAGTGTTAATTTTTAGTAATTAGCGGTAACTTGTAATACATAACATTAGTAAGTAAAAATTAGCTTCATGCAGTAAACAGTAATGGTTGTTAGTAAGAATTAAAACTAATTAGTAATAAATATGGATAATTAGAACTAATTAGAAAATTTTAGTTAAAATTAAATATCCATAATAATAAATAGAAATAAATAGTAATTATTAGTAATTATTATTAATTATTGTTAAAGAAACTATTAAATAGTGATAAAAAAGTAATAAATAGTAATAATTAGAAGTAGATAGTAATAATTAGTACTAATTAGTAACAAATTTCATCCCAAAATCAATAAAAAACATAAATTCATGATTGAAACAAAATAGTTATTAAAAATTTACACCTACCATAAATTTGTAAATACATATTTAAGAAAATATTGTATATATAAATTTACCCAAACCATTTCCAAATTTTTCATTTGGTCTCCATTACTGAGAAAGATATGATGGAATGCGTTAATGTTAGTAGCAACATGAGTCTGAGATACGTCGATGACATGACATAATTGACAGAAATTGGTGTAACGATAAATTTGGACATGGTTGTTGTAAATTGGAAACATCACATGGTGATGGTATGATTTATGAGTTATAAATTTTAGTTAATAATACAATTTCCAATATTTGGGACATTAGAAGTGACCAATGTATGTTAACCATGTCCATATTTTTATATTAGGATACCCAAATTGGGAAAATGATGATGTGATAGGACAATAGAAACAATAAGAGGAGGAGATAAATCATTGATAATAAATGATTTGAAGAAATTGGTGTAATGAAAAATTTTATACATGTTTTGCATAAAAATGATTTATAACATCAATATGGTAAAATATATGATTCAAATTTTATCATTAAATCATCGAATTCCCAATGTTATGTTGATTAGAAAAATTACAAATTTTTTTTTCTGTAATTAGTAATGATTAGTATAATTGAACATTAAAGAAACATAATTAGTAAAAACTAATTATTATTACTAACAATATGAATAAAATTGATAATGTTGACAATAATTAAAACTAAATTATTATTATTTTATTTTTCACACTTTTCTTGATCGTCTATTTGTTATATTAAATTAAAAACAAAATTAATGAGTTTTCTATTTTTTGGAGTAATATGGGGAAAGTAATTCAACAAAATAATTTATTACACGATTGAGATTGGAGAAATCGTCAATGTAATCCAAATGGTTTTGGTATAAATCATTTATATATTATGGTTGCCAAATATTTTTTATCATTTGGATCATCAAAACAAGAAGTTGTTTCATAAGGGAAAAATAAGTTTCCCTAAATGTAATTTTATATGAATAGGTTTCAAACATTTGAAAACATTGGGGTCATCTACATTGATATTAGGTTTTGAAACAAGTATGTCTTTCTTATCAATATGGTTAATTAATTTCAATATAGTATACTAATAACTTGTTTCTAGATCTATCAAGCTTTGAAAACTTTATATATGATATGGCAGTCCAACGTTTAAAAAAAACTAATACATAGGATGATGTTGATTTAACTCCATAGTTATAACAATCCCAATTTTATGAGTTGTTGAAGTCTGCTGGGGACACATTATATCCATGTTTCATGATAAGAATTTTTTTGGCTATTTCAAAATTGATGTATATTAAATGAGATAAAATGATTTAAATTATCTGTGTTTATCATATATTCACATTAGTTAATTCCCTATTACCTGATTGAAATATTTTTCCTATAAATTCTTATGAGAGCAAGAGGATTGTTTTTAATTTGTGGTTTATTAACCGGATTATTCATCCATGCTAAATGGATGCAACATATATTATGAAGAAAATGAGGTTTTTTTTATTTTTTATACATGTGGAAATCGATGTGAAAAAATGTACACATTGGGAAGTATAGATTGATTTGGAAAAAAATTGTGTTATTTCCCAATTACACCCATATTTTAGTGTTTGTTTATTTCCTAGAACACAATTTCCATGATGTCTTTCCACATAAACAATACTTCTACTGTTAATGCCTAAAACCATACTGTAGATGGTGATTCATTGAATTTATTTTTCTAATTACAATTGTTGTTTTCCTTAGATGACTAAATTGTGTGATTGGCTATTTCTACTGACAATTTTATTCCATTTGGTTCTTACAATAGTCAATATTATTGGTGATATATCTTTACAACTCAAAATAATTTACCTCATATGTTGGTGAATGAGATATATATCATTTTGACCTTATTAATTCCCAGAAAGACATAAATGAATATTGGAGTTTATTTGAAGCCATTAATTGATGAGATATATTTATATTGGAGTAACTGTGCCAGTACATATGATGTTTTTGAGAAAAACATTACCATGGAAAACTATATTTATGTGTAAAATTAGTGACTTCCCAACATGTGTATTGTTATATAGATAGATTACATATGGCCCAAAATGATTTCTGTATTTGATGAGAGACAAATATATGTATCATGATCATCAATGGAAGAAATCATTGTCTCATTTAATTTTATCGAATATTATTTCCTACTAATAATCCTTTTTAGAGGAACAGATCTCATTTTATAAAAGGTATAATTGAATAACGTGTACCTATGAAAATTATCTCAGGGATTGATTTAAAATATGTTGTATCCTCATTACATATCATTGCATTTAGACTGATTATTAACCATTAAAATATATTATTGTGAAAAAAACACAATATGAGGAAATGGAGCATTTTTGGGATCATTCGTAGTCGTCTGATTTGATGGTTCGTCATATTTGGTTGTCATTCATATTGAAAAAACTATTTTGATAGTATATATTATATAGTTTTGTACACACCTGGTAAGACTAATTATACTGTAAATACACTATTAGATCATTCACAAATTTTTTTCTGACAAGAACATGAATAGTTTGAAAATGTATGATCAAAGAAGTAAATAAATCCAAATGAAGCATATACAGTTAAAAATAATAAAATTTATTTTTTTTCACTAGATTGAATATTTTAGACCACTAAATTGTTATGTTTCCAAATTTACATGATGTGAAATAAATAGTCATTTTACTTATTTTTAAATACATACATGTCATTTTATAATGGAAAGAATTCTACCTATTAGATTCGGTGGTTTGTTGAATTCAATGATTTCGGATGAGCTGATAGAAATATCATATTTTTTCAAGAAATTTGGGTGGTGAAAACAAAATACGATACATGAAGTAGACTGGAATAAGTTATTATTTTAATTTTACATAAACTGGAAAAAATATTCACACGAGATTTCTCTAATCCAATGGAACATTTGATATTAAATTCTACACATGAATAAAAACATTTTGGTACGGTAATTTTCTTTTCGATGTACCCATTCAAGAGACGTATAGATACTTTGATTAATAAGTTACATAACAAAATATTTGTTAAAGGATCAATTGGAAAAGCTTATTATAAGGGGAAATTTATTTTTTCTTCACTCATTATTTTCAATCTGAATATCCATCATAACATAACAACATGGTCCATAATGAGGGAAATGTTGATTATGAAATGAAAATTCAATTAACATTTTTTAATTAGCCCAAAAATGGATTTTTTGTAGTTAATGAATAATGGTTCTCAGTTGATGATCATCAAAAGACTTGTACATTTATTCTTCTCAACTTTGATGAAGTGATACTATTTTTACTTTGATTTCACCTATCACTTATTTTATAATAATGGATTTAATAAATTAATATTATTTTATTGGTATATTATATTATAATCATATCATGAAACAATTTCATTAAATTATAGTAGATACACTTGAGTAATGTTGGAAAAATAATTTTATATATAGGTTTCGAAACATTTAAAAATAAATTTTTTATGGTTTAACATTTAAAATCAATTTATTACTATTTATATTGATAATTTTTTTTTAAAAATATTAGGTTTCTGAACATGCTAATAAAATTTATTTTCAATTATTAATATTGAGTAACCCACCATCATAAAATATTAAATATTATAATTCATATGTGGTGAATGGTGTTCGATTTCATACACATGCATAGAGGAAAAAAAATTGTAATTGTGATGTTTTCTTGAGAGGATATCGTCATAGAGAAGTGAAAATTGATTATAAATCATATTGGAAGAAATAATTGAACATTGTTATTTAGGTTAAAATTACATAATGATGATTTAATGTTTGTGGTTTTATACTGATCGAGGCTTTCATGTTCATCTGGGTCGTTGAATCATTGTTATTAAATAAAAAATACTTCTTGTAGTAAATGACCAATTCATTTTCCAGCCAAGAACATAAAATTTATTATGCATGTTATTGTGAGTTTTTAATAATTTAAGTGATTTGTGAAGCATAAAAAATGAAATACCTAAATAATCAAATTATTCAAAGTCCATGTGGTTCTACTTAATTGCACATAATTGATATTTTGTAAGAGACTACTACAAATTAATATTTTCTATAATGGGATGACAATATTTATGGTGAAACCCCATACATAAGGTTCAATGATGACAATGGTGTTATTGATGTATCAAATTAATAATAAATGGACATATATGATGAAAATTAAACTATTATTGAAATTGATGAAACTGAGGAGGAATATGATGATATTGACACAAGAAAATATGAAAGTGACGTTGCTAATGGTGATAGACACTATTAAATTCTGGTTATAATAATATATAATATATATCTATATATAATAGTTGTTTTCAAATTTATTATAACAACTATAATATTTTAAATACCGGTGCTTGTTTCATACATAATCTTGAATTTATTCAAGAAAACACTACCTTTTACATTGAGGATCTTTTCAAGTTTAGAGATTTAGAGAATTAAGACAAAACATTCATAACATTACACATTGTTACATAGTAGATACCATAAAATCAGTTTCCATTTTCCTCAGAATATAGAACATTAAAACATAAAAGAAGACTCCTAGACAATTCTTCAACATTTAAAATGTCTTCCTTCCTTGTATTAATCGTCCATTAACCTGTGAGAAATCATCTAAAAACATGGGATGAGCATAAAAGCTCAGTAAGGTATGAAAAAGAATGAATAATCACATTAGTCCATGAATACACATGACGTATGAAAACATTTACAAAAGACATGATTTCCACCCATAAATATTTACTTTGTGTAACATGATATTTACACAAGATCCACACAAACATAAATATAATCATGGAGGTATCTTGGGGAATTACTTACATAATCTTGTAACCATCTTGGCTACATTAAAATTTGTAACCCTCACAGCTACCTTATTTTGTGTAACCATCATATTTACACTTGGAGTAACCATATGGCCGACCTCCAACATACTCATACCCAATGAATTGGAGGGAAATATAGGTCCCACCCTTTATCATAAACAATTCCCAATAACCAAAACATAATCATACAACATAAACAATATCATAAAAACATTTCTTTTGAATCTTATAAATCAGAATTTTAAAAGAGGATTTTAGATGAAAAGTCCCCTGTAAACATCATGTACTTGAAGTGAGACTTAATAGTGTGGATGGAATATGCATATAATCTGTAAACACACATAATGAAACATAATATAAATAGAACCCATCACACAACCAATTTAAATTGCACATAAATTATAAAGTATAAGGTTAACCCAAAGAATGGAAATCGGGTTAAGAATTCACTTACCTTACGCTTGTCTTACATCAAAATTGTTTAAACCTCCTGTATAATGGTTAAAGGAGAGTTATTAGTTTTTTATAGAAACATTTTCATGTTTATTACATTTTATATGGTCATTTCATAACCTCATTTCACCCCTTAATTGTTAGTATTTTGTTCCTTGCATTATTTTGGGTGAGTTCTTTTGTGAATTTCACGATCAGTTCATGATGAATCGTTCTTGTTGATTGGAAGTGAAACTACAAAATTGGAATGGATTAGTATTTACATATTTCCAGTACCATGAATTACACCATTTATCACTTTGATTTCTTTAAATGTGGATGATTCATTAGATAAAACATTGATGATGTTCGTTTAGATCATTTAAGTGGTTCTTTGATAATAACAATGTCATTTTCTATTTTAAATTAGAACCATGAGTACAAAAGAATTACAGAACCATATATGATTCATTAAACATATATTATAACCTGGTTCAACTATATAAATGGTTTCATGACCAGACTTGAATGAATTAATAGAAATTTAAAATACATCGTCCAAGATATCGGTAATTCGACACAAATGGACAATGTTTTTTTTGATTCTTTAAATAAGTGAAAGAGGAGAAGAATACTGATGAGGAATTTTCCATAATAATGAGAACATAATGAATATAAATGATTCTGGAGATTTCATGCCCATTGGATAAGAGTGAGTGAGGAAAGAAGAAAAACGAATCATGAAATACAAGAAAATCTAGAGAAATTTCTCATGAATATTCGGCAGCCTAGCGGTGTCTCTTAAAATTTCATAAAAACAAGATTGATGAGAGGAATGGAATACATCATCATTCATACAAGATATGGACAGTATGGGGGGAAATATTTAATGAAATATCTCAACAAAAGACAAAGGGAATGGAAGAGAATAACAAAAAATGAAAGAAAAGAATGAAAATAAAAGGGGTTGTTTACCTCTTGATCTCTTCTCCTTGAGATCCTTCTAAAGGGCTTCGATTGTGGTCTTTTGGTGAGACAAACAGCTCTAGGACACGGGGAAGAAGATTTGGGAAGGAATTTGGTAGAAATAAACAATTCTCAAGTCTTGAGAGATGTGGTAGGAAGAGGGGAGTGAGTGTGGAATTTATAGTGGAGGAAGGGAGGTAATTTAGATTATTATAATTATTATTATAAAATTTTTATCAATACTATGAATATCCTCAAATAAAGTGGCCATAAATAGTTAAAATATCTTTTTAGTTTGAATCAAGTGGCGTTGAATCACTTATGATGTCATAAATAGTGCATTTTTACTGATAAATTGATTATACGGTATTTTATCGTATTTCACTATTCCCCGAAAATTCAAGAGTTTCAGAAAAATACCAAAAATTTACCCCAACCATTTTTTGATGTGTAGAATTCAGAAATGAACTACATTTTTCAAAAATAATTTTATAAATATTATTTATTTATTTTTTTAATAAGGTTACAGTTAATTCGAAACATAACTATATTGAAGTGCAATTAGTTTTATGTGACATTGGAAAATTAATTAAGATCCAATTATCCGATTACTTGGGAAAATAAAATAATATTATTATTTACTATTCATGAGGTCATATTACTATTTATATTACTATTCATATGGGCATGTTACTATTTACTAAAAAAACATGTTTGTTTCATCGGACTCTAAATAACATACTGAACACAATTGTAGATGACAGTATCATGAAATTCAAAACATAGAAGAAATAAAATTATGATTAAAGGATACTTATAAATATATACCTTAAACAAAATTTCAATCATTTTCAATTGTTTTTAGAAAACCATAGGATGTTACATTATCCCCACCTTCTTGAAATTGTGTCCTCATAATTTTATTTACTTATTAAACAAATGAGTATATTTTTCCCTCATAGAAATTTTAGACTCCCATGTTTCTTCTTCAACCATGTGGTTTCTCCATAAAACCTTTACCTGGTAGATTACCTTATTTTGCAATACTTGTTCTCTTCGATCAAGAATCTGAACTGGTTTTTCGCCATAAGAAAGGTTCTCTGCCAGCTGAACTGCTTCCGGCCTCAAGACATGTGATGAATCTGGAACATACATTCTCAACATTGAAACATGAAAAACATTGTGTACCTAAAACAAGCTCGGAGACAAAGCTACGCAGTATTGAACTGTTCCAACTTTATCCAAGATTTCAAAATGACCGATGAACCATGGACTTAGTTTCCCTTTCTTACCGAAACACATCACACTTTTCCGAGGAGCAATTTTAAGGAAAACATAGTCACCTACCTTGAAAGAGAAGTCATTCCTTCTATTATCTGCATAACTTTTCTGCCTGCTCTGAGCTGTCCTCAGGTGTTGCTGGATTATCCTCACTTTCTCAGCCACTTCTTCTACTAATTCTGGCCCCATAGGCTTTCTTTCACCGACTTCATCCCAAAACGCAAAAGTCCGACACCGCTTTCCATACAAGGCCTCAATATGTGCCATCTGAATACTGGAATGGAAACTGTTATTATAAAAAAACTCAACTAATGAATGATGTTGATCCCAACTTCCCTGATAGTCTATTGAACAAGCTCGAAGAATATCCTCCAATGTTTGAATCATTCATTCTGACTGCCCATCATATTGAGGATGAAAAGTTATACTGAAATTCAACTATGTGCCCAAAGACTTCTGAAGTCCCTTCCAAAATTTAGAAGTGAACCTGGGATCTCAGTCAGACACAATGGAAAGAGGAACTCCATGTAACTTGACAATCTTCTTGAGGTACAATCGATAATGCTCGAGAAGTCTTTGATAGTCCCACTACAAAATCCATGGATATATTCTCCCATTTCCATTCTGGCACTGGAAAAGTCTGAAGCATCCCCTTCGGTAACTGCCACTACGCTTTAACCTGCTGACATGTCAAACATTTCATTGTAAAATCAGCAATATATTTTTTCATCCCATTCCACCAATAATACTCTCGAAGGTCTCTGTACATCTTAGTACTTCCAAGATGAACAGAAAATGGAGAACTATGATCTTCACACAAAAATTCATTCTTCAGCTGGGAATCACAAAGCACACACAACCTTTTTCCAAATCTTAAAACACAATATTTATCAAGATT
This sequence comes from Viscum album, assembly GCA_963277665.1. Taxonomy (NCBI): domain Eukaryota; kingdom Viridiplantae; phylum Streptophyta; class Magnoliopsida; order Santalales; family Viscaceae; genus Viscum; species Viscum album. Next base: position 1,794,636,938 of record OY728163.1, on the reverse strand, counting down.
AAATTCTGTAAAATTAACCATTTTAACCAATTATAACTTTTTTCTGTAGCTCACGGTCTTCCCTCTGCGCTTTCATAATTCTGTCTGACAATGAAGACTTTACTGAAACCTGAAACAAAACAGACAAATTCCCTGCACCAACAACTTCTAATCCAAAATTCATCAAATAATTAATCAAGGGATCATGTTCAAAACGTATCATGGTTAATGATGCATGATTTTTCCAACTTAAGGCATCCGCTACTTTGTTTGCTTTTCCAGGATGGTAATTGATCGTGCAGTCATAATCCTTTATTAGTTCATGCCATCTTCTCTGCCTCATGTTTAATTCCTTCTGAGTGAATATATACTTAAGAATTTTATGGTCAGTATATATTTGGCATTTGGTTCCGTATAGATTATGCCTATATATTTTCAAAGAAAAAACCACAGCTACCAATTACAAATCATGTGTGGGATAGTTTAGCTCATGAGGTTTAAGTTGTACTGAATAATAGTCAATTACCTGATCATTATACATCAAAACACAACCAATTCCCATCAATGAAGCATCACTGTAGATGACAAACTCCCAATTCCGGGAAGGTAAGGCCAAAACTAGAGCATTCACAAATCTCTTCTTTAGTTCCTGAAAATAAAAATCACATTCCTCAGTCCAAACAAATTTAACCCCTTTGTGTGTTAACATAGTTATAGGGCTAGATAACCGTGAAAAGTTCTTAACAAACCGTCCGTAATAACTTGCTAAGCCCATAAAACTATGAATCTCTATAACATTTGTGGGTCTTGGCAATTCATCAACTACATTTGTTTTGGAAGGATCAACTATTATTCCATCCTTATTGACAATGTGCCCAAGAAAAGAAATCTGTTGCAACCAAAAATTACACTTTCTGAATTTTCCATATAGTTTCTTTTCTTTTAAAGTTTTTAAAACAACCCTTAGATGTTTTTCATGCTCCACTTTATTTTTACAAAAAACTAGAATGTCATCAATAAATACAACCACAACCTTATACAAGAACTCATGAAATACTATATTCATAAGATTCATGAATACAACAGGTTTATTAGTTAACCCAAATGGCATAAAAACAAATTCATAATGCCCATATCTAGTACAAAAGGCTGTTTTCAGGATTTCATCCTCCTTCACCTTCAGCTGAGGGTATCCGGATCTCAAGTCAATCTTGGAAAAGTACTGAGCTCCCTGGAGATGATCAAACAAGTCATCAATATGAGGCAAAGGATACTTGTTTTTAACAGTGATGTTATTCAATGCTCTATAATCAATGCAATGTCTCATGGAACTATCTTTCTTTTTAACAAACAAAATAGGGGCTCCCCATCGTGAAGTGCTGGGATGAATGAAGCCCTTGACAAGCAAATCCTGCAACTGATTTTTCAAATCAAGAAGTTCTATTGGAGCCATATGATATGGGTGTTTTGAAATTGACTTAGCATCAAAAACTAAATCAATTGTGAATTCGACTTCTCATTCAGGTATGACACTGGGTAACTCCTTAGGAAAAACATCAAGGTATTCATTTACCACTGCCACATCATTAATTTGAATAGTCCATTTGTTTTCAACAATATGAGAAAGATAACTTTCACTTCCTTCTATCAGTAGTTTCTCAGCTTCCTGATATATTATCAATTTTATGGGTTCATTCTTGTATACAAACTGAAACTCTTTCTGAAAAACAACTTCTTTATCTCTACAGTCAATCCTAGCAAGATAATCAGAAAGCCATTCCATCCCTATAATAACATAAAACTCGACTAAGGGTAAAACAACAAGGTTTTCAGGTAATGTCTTTCCACATACAACAATAGAAATATTATTATAATTCCTCTATGCTATAAAATTTCCACCTGGTGTTTTAACAATAAGTTTAGGTCTCATTTGTTGAGGTGATATTTCCAATCTACCAGAAAATTTCTCAGAGATGAAGGAATGTCTATACCCCATATCAAACAAAACATAAGCAAAATCTGAGTGAAAAAACAAAGTACCTGATACAACTTCATTGGATGGACCAACTCCTGCTGAAGTAGTCGCAAAGGATCTCACTACACCTTTTTGCTTGTATTCCGGCTTCTTTGCATCATTTGGATCCCTCTTTGGATAGGAATTTTCATAGTGACCCATCTCACCACATTTAAAACACTTTAAAGTTTTCTTATCAGGATTAGTCTTTGGATCATTTTCATTGCAATCTCGGGCCATATGTCCAAACTTACCACATTTAAAACACTTCCCAGTTTTGATAAGACATTCCCCGGGGTGTTTCTTGCCACACTTTAAACAATCTGGAAACTGGATTTTCTTACCATCAGATTTCTTTGGTTGATTATTACCCATTGCATTCCAACGTGACCTATTCTTCTCTTTGTTTCCTAAATGCATGTGATCATCAGAAAATTCCATCTCTACCCTCTCAGCACATCAGAAAATATTCTTATAACTTTTGAATTCACGGGAGGAAAACTCCCTTCGATACCTTGGATTCAATCCTGAGTAAAAGCGGTTGATTTTGTTATCGAGATCCAGATAAAGATTTGGAGCATACCTCGCCAGTTTGGTGAAGATCGCTTCATACACAGCCACTGAATCTTCCTCCTTTTGTTTTATTTCAAGGAATTGCTTCTCCATTCTATGTCGCACCACCTTAAGAAAATATTTTTCAAGAAAAAGACTTTTAATTTCATCCCACACTAAGGCATCAAGATCCTCTCTACCCCTGATATTCCTTACCATTGACCACCACTGATCAGCTTCCCCTTCAAAAAGATAAATGGAAAGACTTACCATTTGATTTTTCTAACATCCCATAACAACAAATATCTTTTTAAGGGCTCTAATCCATCCTTCTGGTGCCACTAGGTCAGAAGATACATTTAATGCAGGAGGATGTTGTCTCATAAAATGTTCCACCACTGGCATGTTCCGTTGGGGTACCTCTACTGGTTCTATTACATGGATTCCACCACCATTTATAGCCTGCGTTAGCTGAGCCATTACTGTCACAAACTGCTCGGTTCCAATCTCTACCATTTCGGGCTATAGATCATGAAGGTTGTCATCCTGTCGGTGCCTCTCCTCTTCAGCATCCATGTTCCTTCTGCGGACAACCATTCTGAACAATCATTTCATAGATGAAAGCAACATGGTAATCTTTAAATGCTATAACAAATTAAACATAGAGTGAGAATTATTTATGGTATTCTATTAGCATCACCTTAACCCCTGAAGTTATCTAAACCATCCTTTGATACCAACTATAAAGACCCACGCTTGTTTCATACATAATCTAGAATTTATTCAAGAAAAAAATTCCTTTTACTTTGAGAATCTTTTCATGTTTAGAGAATTAGATAATTAAGACAAAACATTCATAACATTACACATTGTTACATAGTGGATACCATAAAATCAGTTTCCATTTTCCTCAGAATATAAAATATTAAAACATAAAACAAGACTCCGTGACAATTATTCAACATTTAACATGTCTTCCTTCATTGTATTAATCTTCCATTATCCTGTGAATAATCATTCAAAAACTTGGGATGAGCACAAAAGCTCAATAAGGTATGAAAAATAAGGATGAATCACATTAGTCCATGAATACACAAGTCGTATGAAAACATTTTCAAAAGAAATTCTTTCCACCCATAAATACTTACATTGTGTAAAATTAGATTTACACAAGATCCACACAAACATAAATATAATCATGGAGGTATCTTGCGGCATTACATACATAATCTTCTAACCATCTTGGCTACCTTAAAATTTGTAACCCTCACGACTACCTTACTTTGTGTAACCATCACAGTTACACTTGGAGTAACCATACGGCCGACCTCCAACATACTCATACCCAATCCATTAGACGGAAATATAGGTCCCACCCTTCATCATAAACAATTCCCAATAACCAAAACATAATCATAAAACATAAAAAATAGCATAAAAACATTTATTTTGAATCTTATAAAACAGAATTTTAAAAGAGGATTTTAGAAGAAAAGTCCCCTATAAACATCATGTACTTGAAGTGAGACTTAATAGAGTGGATGGAATATGTATATACTCTGTAAATACACATAATAAAACATAATATCAATAGAAACAATCACACAAACAATTCAAATAGCACATAAATTATAAAGTAGATGGTTAACCCAAAGAATGGAAATCGGGTTAAGAATTCCCTTACCTTAGGCTTGTCTTACTTCAAAAATTTTTAAACCTCCTGTATAATGGTTAAAAGAGTGTTATTAGTATTTTAAAGAAACATTTTCATGTTTATAAATTCTTATATGGTCATTTCATAACCTCATTTTACCCCTTAATTGTTAGTATTTTGTTCCTTGCATTATTTTTGGTGAGTTCTTTTGTGATTTTCACGATCGGTTCATGATGAATCGTTCTTGTTGATTGGAAGTGAAACTCTATAATTGGAATGGATTAGTATTTAAATATTTCCAGTACCATAAATTACACTATTTACCACTTTGATTTCTTTATATGAGGATGATTCATTAGATAAAACATTAATGATGGTCATTTAGATCATTTAAGTGGTTCTTTGCTAATAACAACGTCATTTTGTATTTTAAATTAGAACCATGAGTACAAAAAAATTCCAGAACCTCATATGAGTCATAAAACATATATTATAACCTGTTTCAACCATATAAATTGTTTCATGACCAGAATTGAATGAATTAATGGAAATTGAAAATACATTGTCCACGATATCGGTAATTTGACACAAATGGACAATGTTTTTTTTATTCTTTAAATAAGTGAAAGAGGAGAAGAATACTGATGAGGAATTTTCCATTATCATGAGAACATAATGAATATAAATGATTCTGGAGATTTCACGCCCCATGGATAAGAGGGACTGAGGAATGAAGAAAAATGAATCATGAAATAAAAGAAAATCTTGAGAAACTTCTCATGAAAATTCGGAAGCCTAATGGCGTCTCATAAAATTTCATAAAAGCAATATTTATGAGAGGAATGGAATATATCATCATTCATACAAGATATGGACAGTAAGGGGGGAAATATTTAATGAAATATCCCAACACAAGACAAAGGTAATGGAAGAGAATAACAAAAAATGAAAGAAAAGAAAGAAAATAAAAGAGGTTGTTTACCTCATGATCTCTTCTCATTGAGATCCTTCTTAAGGGCTTCAATTTTGGTCTTTTGGTGAGACCAACAGATCTAGGACGTGGGGAAGAATATTGGGGAGGGAATTTTGTAGAAATTAGACAATTCTCAAGGCTTGAGAGGTGTGGGAGGATGAGGGGAGTGAGGGTGGTATTTATAGTGGAGGAGGGGAGGTATTTTATATTATTTTAATTATTATTATAATATTTTTATCAAGACTATCAATAATATCAAATCATGTGGCCCTAAATAGTGAACATATCATGTGAGTTTGATGAAATTGGCCTTGAATCACTTATGATGTAATAAATAGTGCATTTTTACTGATAAATTGATTATACAGTATTTTATCGTATTTCACTATTCGCCGAAAATTCAAGTGTTTCAGAGAAATACGAAAAATATACCCCAACCATTTTTTGACGTGTAGAATTCATGAATGAACTCCATTTTTCAAAAATAATTTTCTAAATATTATTAATATAATTTTTAAATAAGGTCATAGTTAATTCAGAAAATAACAATATTGAAGTGAAATTAGTTTTATGTGACATTGGAAAATTAATTAAGATCTCATTATCCTATTTCCTTGGGAAAATAAAATAATAATATTATTTACTATTCATTAGGTCATATTACTATTCATATTACTATTCATAAGGGCATGTTACTGTTCACCATAAAAACAAGTTTGTTTCATCAGACTCTAAATAACATACTGAACACAATTGTAGATAACATTTCATGAAATTCAAAACATAGAAGAAATAAAATTATGTTTAAAGGATACATATAAATATATACCTTAAACAAAATTTCAATAATTTTCAATTTATTTTTATAAAAACTTGGGATGTTTCAAATATCATTTTTTAGATGGACTTAGATCAGTTACATGAGATGGAGGAGACTGATCTACCTTGTGATGAGCTTGATGTAACATAATCTAACCATTAAATTGCTGGCAGTTTTGTGAAAACTCAGATGTATCGTGATCAAGCATGATTGATGATTCCTAAACCTATCCCTAAGAAACATCCAAGTTTTTTCATTGATCAAAACATAAAATAATATATTTACTTGTGTATTTTAGATAGTAATAATTAATTATAATTAATTAATTTATATACTAATTATTTGAATATTTTTTTACTATTCTCCCATATTTTGACATATAGATGATTGAAAAAGGTATAGCTATATTGATGAATTATTATATTGGCACATGAGGGACATGAGATCTGATACCCATTGATGTTCAGTGTTGTATGGTTCATCATTGAATGGTACGCAAATAAATAATACTTATTTATAGTTTTATTTACTTAATAACACGATATTGTTATGTATTTGTTAGTTTCGTGGTATCCTGTTAATGATACCACATGGGAAACTATTTGGGAGGCATGAGAGATCAGTATGTGCGAGCGTTACCATAGGTTTTTCCGTAATACGAGGAGGAAAACCATGTAGAAATCATGAGTCACATAATTTTATCAGTCCTGTTGCACTCAACGACTCAATTACATCTCATCTTAGGTTTGAGATAGATTATGTTCATACTTTATAGGAGGTACATTTCAGAGGAGATAATAATTCATTAACTAGAATCAGGGGATTTATGAGAAGTCACATTGATCTTTTATCTATATATTCAGATTACATCAACGATGTATTGTAAATAATTTTTTTAATAATTTGTACTACTTTAAATGTAAACTTTTTATTTTATACTCATATTGGCAGTCAGACAACTCGATAATGTGGATTTCAATGCTTATAAGAGGATTGACTTTGATCCAATAATTATAAACATTATAGGTGATCAATAGTGTCATATTGTGGTATCAAAAATTTCTTTTTGAGTTTAAGAAATTACAAAAAATAATATTTTAACTATTTTAATTTTAAATTTCAATTTAAAGAGTCATAAGAGGTTGTGACTTCTCCACCAAAGGCTGAGAGTCGAGACAAGACTGAAGATCAGACCTCTAGTGAAGTCGGACATGATGGTGCAATATAGATACATGCAAATCAATATGAATTAAAGAAAGACCAAGTTATTTTTATCAACTCATGATTGACGCCTCATAGTTATTATGGTACCGATGTGATATCATCATGAAGCTTGAGATGAGCTCATGGAAAGTCCTAATCATCTTCTACAATGTATGATGCGAATGTATTAGATGAAGGTGAGCTTATAGATCCTGTTCATAGGGATATAGAAGAGATCCATCAACAACAACCAAATCAAGAGGAGGAGATATGTCGATGGCAGCAGCTACTGCAGATCAAGAAGACTATGGAGTGCATGTGACATCTGTCTTATTGTTTAGGGGTGGGGTTCCATACACCATCTCCTCCAGCTCCTCTAGCTCTGATATATAACACTTTCATTAATGATTTATATACATTTATTGATAAAAATTTAAATATAAAATAATTTTTCAATATTTTTTCTAATGAATATATATACTTTTCTATATATTCTGTTTTTATATTATTTCAAATATTATGTTTTTTATTATTAAATTATTCCCATAAATTTTTAATCCTTTTATTTATTATTTTTTTATCTATTTAATTTTTTTATTTATTAATATTAATATATAATTTAATTTTCATTATTATTTTTCATATTATTGCACAAAATTTTGTTTTTATTTGTTTTTTATGTAATATTTATTTTTATTATGTTAATTATGTTTTTATTAATTTTATTAATTATTAATTATTAATTATTAATTATTATTATTATTATTAATTTATTCAATTTTATTAAAACAATTTTTATTATTTATTTATTATTAATTTATTGGGTATGGGTAGTTAATCCCATTGAAAATAGTATTCTTTAATGGTGGCTATTCAAAAAAGTTGTTTTTATACACTCGGATTAAGACTTTTTCATGTCAATTTTTGTGATGGGTCATTTGCGATGAGACTCCCAAACAACTAACTCATCACACTTGCTTCAATTTCCAATATAGTGTTTTCAGTTAATAATCTTACTGAATTCTTTATGTTTATTTATGTTAGGTTCCATTGTATTTCTAACACTTACTGAGATTCTGATATATCAACATTATTATGTTTTATTTTTTACCTGTAAGTGAAGACTTATATTGTGATACTAGTTTTAGTCAATGGATGGAACCCTAAAGTTTCATGTCATCATTGAAGATGATGGACTAGGTGGTGGTGATTAGAAACCAAATGAGATTCTGATAAAATTGAATGATATCATATGTTGCCTAATTGGTTTTTCTAAAATATTATTAACACTACATAGCTTAACGTACTCTTGGACAAACTGAAGTAGGAAAGAATGGTGTTTTTGATGTTCTCTAGTGATAACGACCATGGATAAAATAAGTACCATTTTCCATCATGTATGAAATGTGGATGGAAACACTAGGAAACATGTCTCAACAGAATAGAGGAAATGCTTATGTGTGGTAAAGATAGAAATAAATCAAATAATTTATGAGGAAAAATGAAGAGTACGATAAAAGGAAGTAAAAAGGATAATTTAAGTCCATTTTGGTTTGTTGTCTAAAATGTGGGGAATTTGGGAATTAATAGAGTCAATTTCCTCTTTAATAGGCTAAACTCTAGACCTAGGATGCTCTTATTTAAAAATAAAAAGATGAAGTATTTATTTTTTTTGGATTGTTTTGATGACATTAGTGACTAAAATTAATTCCATTATTCCAGTCATATTTATTTTGGAATTTATATTAAAATGTTTCTACAAAAAGGATATCATGTAGGTTGAGCGACAACCAGTCACATTTGGGAAGGCTATGGGGTTTTAACCCACAACTGAAGGTAGGAAAGGGTGTAACCCCTAAAAATAGGCTAGATAATGTCCTGATTTACTTGAATTTTTATGTATAAATGGTATTATAATGTTGGGTCATTTGTTTTTTCAAATAGATAACATGTATATTGGATAATTATTTGATTATTACATAACTGATGTTATTTCTATTGATATGAAATATTTTAAGGAATAAAAGGGGAATATCATTTTGGAATCAAATCTGATATCAATGTAACTTATAGTGATTCAGATAATTTATGTAAATTGAAAAAATATATTGGAAATTTAGATACCTTTTTGGAGTTTGAATTTGGATAGATTTTTTTTGGATGAGTTTTAATGTTGTAATAAATTATGATGAACTTTTAATATTAATATTTCAGGTTAAATTTTGAATTTTTTGATATTTTCTGCAAAAAATGTTTTGGATTAGTAAATATTTAAAGTCCAAATGAATGACTAGTTGATATTATGATTCATAAATGTTCTCAAACTATGAGAAAATAATTTCTTGAGCATTCATTTAGAGGAGTGACGGATGATGTGAAAACATATCAAAGCACAACCAAATGATGAAATTATTCTTATGACAAGGAAACTAATCAAGTATGTTTATTTTCCGAACATCATATATGGATATTAAAATAATCCATCAATGATAGGAATTTTTTGAACAAAAAAATTATCCATTTACATTCCTTCTGAGAAATCAATGTCATTTTAACTAGTCACAATATTTACGATTTTTTATAGATTATTTATAATAATCATGTTATCTATAACTTTAAATTAGAACCTGATAAATATATTTCTCTTCTATGTACATGTTATCACTTTACAATAATGATTTTCTACCGAAAATCATAGTTATCTGGTGTCCTCCAAATTTACCTTTCCCTTTTATTAAGAGGATATTTTATTAACCCTATTTCTGATGTGGGTTTTTGACAATGTTATATTGATGTATCAACTTGTGATTTTCAATATGAATTTTCAATTTGGGAAGATAAAATTTATTAAATGATGGGATAATTTAAAAAAAAATATTTTATTGATTTACTCTTTTAAAATTTGATTTCATTGATAGCTTTAGTTTCACCCAACACCAAAAAAATGATCAATGATATACAGTTAAAAGAACATTATTTTAATACGACCTTTATAACATAACTATTAAATTTATATGAATGAATATTACAAACAAAATTATTAAATTAATATATAATACATATAATAAAATTATTTTCAATTTTCCCACATGATCTTATATGAATAATATAACAATGAAACCAATTTTAAGCATTAGAGGCTATATTTTTTTAAATATGATTTTACTGCCTTTTAATGGTGAAATTGATTAAAATTTAAATTTTAAATCTTTAATAAAAAATTTTAGTCAAATAAAACATCATTTTTAATATATTTATTTCAAAATTATATTAGAGTTAAAATTTTCTATGTTTCTAAAAATATTTATTTTCCAAATAAATAGTAAAAAATACTGATTTTCATTAAATAGTGAATTTAATTATATAAATATTGTACTTATGAATTGAATTAAGTCAAAAATATGAATTTATAAATAAAATTTAGTTAAAATATGACTGAAAATATATTATTTTTATATCAAGGAATATGAAAATAAGTGTTTTATAAATGATAAATTATGTATTAGAATTTTTGAGAAATATAAATGATAACACACAATGTTATATTTAATATAATTATTTAAATAAAAATTTATTTTAATGAAATATATTCATAATTTAGTATTTTTAGGTCATGTGATTATAATTATATTTTTTGACACCCTAATTATGTTTTTATGGTGTTAAAAAAGCATTTATAAGTTTTAAAACTAAATTTTCCAAATAAATGATGAATTTATTTACAAATTATGTATATCACTATTAGAAATTTTTTTTCGTAAAATGGGTTCAATTTTTTAAAATCTACTCCAAAATTTTTTTTATGGTTATTATTTTGGATTTTTCTAAAATAGTTCATTTTTTGGTAAATAGTGAAATATGTCAATTTAATGTATTTAATAAATACATGATTTATTAAGTCATTGATGATTAATGGATGATGTAATAGCTGATTGGTTAAAACTAAAATGAATTATTTATAGTATTTAGTAATAATAATCATAATTATTCATCTTCTTAAGGAAAAAGAATAAACTAATGAATTAAATAATCAAAAAAATAGTCTTCTCCCCCACTATAAATACTAGCCCTCAGAAACCAATTACCCTCAAAAAACAGGATCCTAAAATAATAAATATATTCCAATTATTTCCTAGAAAATTAATATCCCCCTAATTGTGGTCTTGGGGTCCTAAAAAAAGTTAATTTCCATGTCCCTTATAAAGGTTTTCAAAGAGTCAACACTCAAGAGGTAAAACCTTCTCTCTTTCTCTTCCTAACTGAATGACCCCAAGGCCTTCATTTTTATTAATTTATGATAACCCCTCTTTCATGGGATGAAGGGGAACCCTTAAAGGGCCCGTAGTCTTAGATATTACATGGCCCGTAGGCTTAGGAGATTACATGACCGGATGTTCTTTGAGAATTCAACCAAACTATCTATAAGGAACTGCCCCTCCCCAGCATCTCCATCCTGATAGTAGCTCCCCAACTTTGCATGACCGTCTGGCTAGGATTATCGTGTTAGCACAGGCTAGTACCGATGGCATATCCATACCCTCTCATTCTAATAATCCGTATGACTCTGCTCTGGTGAGTGCACCTGCTGTGAATCCTTTTTTGGGGCTACTCCTTTTTTGTAGTGTGTCTAGGGCATGCATTAATGTGGCCCAAAGGCCATGGGGTGGCCCTATGGCCTTAAGGTGGCCCATAGACCATGAGAATCAATTGACCTGAATTCCTTGGGTGGCCCTATAGCCTTGCAGGGCCTGAGGACCAAACCGATGGCCTGAAGGCCCAAATGGGTGAATTGTTCCGTCTGCTATAGTAAAAAACAGTGCACGCTACAATACTACTACAGTATTAGGAAATATTCCTCCACCAGTATTTGTTCTCAGGTCTCACGGATGAACTAAGCGAGTCCTCACTAACTGGGCTGCAGAAAATGTGCAAAAAACATGTTGTTGGGTAACGAGGTATTGGGGTGGCCTCCCCACCTGCGCGCCACACATCCCCAGCGGGGCCCAAGGTGGCCAACCCTTGGGATTAGGCAAGTTCCCAACAGGGTAGAGGGTCCCATGAGAGGTTTATTAACATATAGTGCACATTTCCATATGAGGACTCAAACCCGGATCCTCAGGGTCAGGACACCACTGCCATTAAAAAACTCACATGTGCCCCACGGGCAAACGTGTTATTGGGTAACGAGGTATTGGGGTGGCATCCCCACCTGCGTGTCACACGTCCCTAGTGAGGCCCAAGGTGGCCAACCCTTGAGATTATTCCAGTTCCCAATGGGGAACAGGGTCCCACAAGAGGTATGTTAGCATATAGTGTGTGTTTCCAAAAGAGGACTCGAACCCAGAAACACGGGGTCAGTATGCCACCACCTTCAACCAACTCACCCGTGCCCTACGGGCTCTCTTTATCATCCAGTTTCATTTATTTTGTTATCCTTCCATCACCTACCTTGTAAAAAGTTACATGATAACTCAAATATCATTAATATAAAATAATTTTATTATTTAAATTTTATATGATCCATAAATTTTCATACCATCCTTGTTTTATTTTATAATTGATAACATCATCCATGAGGTGTCGATTCATGGCCTTCATGGACGATGCATTTCCATTTTTAAATTCTACCTTTAATTATGCTCATATATCCATTTTTATTGATAAAAAATACATATATTTATTTGAAAAACTTATTTATTTCTTTAACAAGTATAGATGTATTGTATTAATTCATAATACAAAATGATTATGTAATGATCGAAAAAGCACCAAAACAATCTAAACAGTTATCATTAAAAATTTATCTAATGAATCATCCTAAAATCTATGAAAAATGTTATATAAATAAATTAAATAACATTTATAATAATTAATTACATATACTTCCAATTATGCATGACTATTTCAATTTTACATGATCTTTCATACATGTATACATGTGAACTTGTTATGAAATCCTTAGAAACAAACACTCCCAAATGATATAATTGAATCATATAACTCATCACTAATTCCATAATTGTACATAATAAAATAATAATAAATAGAATAAATTTACAGGAGTCCATTAATTAAATTATTAATTAATATAATTTCATTATTCAAGACATTAATGTCTAGTGCATAACACTTTTCGACATTAGGTGCGAGTTTTTTCATCACAACATTTTTTTATGAGATGTGCCTTATTCTAAAATATTTTCATATTTTTATTGAATGTATAATAAAATTTGATTTATAAAATCTTGAGTATATTTATCTTAATAATAACTAATTTTTTTGTGATTATCATCAATTTTATGGGGCTTCTGGTTTGACTGTTTGCAAAGGGGTAAGGGATTCTCCCTGAACATTCATTTTTTCCTTTCGGTTACTCTTTATATCTCTCTACCCTAATACAATTCATATTTTTTCATATTTAATAACCATAAATTATATGTTTATTATCCACATTTTATTCCCTATCTCAATTAACCATTCTTTTATAGGAAATTAAATATTTTATAAGGATTCCCTTTGAATTCCTCCCAATAAGTATGACTGAATTAAGGGAACTTTCCAATTTATCACCCATTTTCAAGTACAACACATAATTTTTTATAAGACAAAAATAATGTACAATGCTCAATCAATTTATCATGAGAAACTATATTATCTCTTTTATTGTTTTATGTAATCAATTAATCCATTATCTTCTTTATGTACTATTTTATAGTTTCTCTCAACCCGTACTGAAACAACCCAATTATAATGTTTCTTAAAAACCACATATATATATATATATATATATATATATATATATTCACTAATGTATTAAATAAGTTTTTTCTAAAAAAATTTCATATTCCTATTTTTTGTCATCAAGGATAAAATAATTTAATGTCTAATTTTATGAATAATAAAAAATATTTTCCTAAAATAACTATTTGTTCCAATGTAAAAATTGAATTTCTCTCAATAATTTCTCAATAATTATATTAGAGTATTCTCATATAATTCACCACCCTCTATTTAATATTACGATTAATTTGGATTGATATGACATGAAATAAACTACTATATTTTATTCAATGGTTTATTATTAGTTTTACAATGGATGTTCCATATAAATACCATTCACCATATTACATAGAATAGTTAATGATTCGGTTTATCAATTTCGAAACTTTATTTACATTTTTTATGTATATATTGTTTATTTTTCATCTATTCATATTAGTAATGAATTGGAATTAGTAATTGATATATTTGACATTCTATCGACTCTCTATGCATCAGTATGTCTCATCAGACAAAAGAGATATAATCTCGACCAAGGGTGTTCCCATTTATTTTTAGATATGGAATTTGCTAAGGCCTTAACCATTTATTTTCATGTTTCCTAGCCAAGGACTTGAGGGAATGTTTTAGATGTACAACATTTTTCATTCCATAATTATGATACATTTAACATATATTCCATGTGATAATTTGAATAGTATAATATCCATGGTTTTGATGCATTTTAATTTTATTGTTCATAAGGATTTATTTAATCAGATTTTATTCCCCTCTATATTATGGTTATGATTATCTTTAAATGGAATATGTTTTTAGTTAATCACCATGAACTATTGTTTATGTTTATTTAAGTAAGATTCTAATATATTTTTTTACCCTTAATGAGCATCTGAGCCCACAAAATTATTATGAATTATTTTTTCCTAGAAAACAAAAATGTATATTATGAATGACATACAGAGATAATCCAGGAGTTTATGGGTGTTTCCAATGGAAATTCATAGTTTTTTTCCATTAGAGTTGTAATGAAACCATTATTTATTTATCTAGTTTTCCAAATAAAATAAACTATTTAGTTTTTTTGACTGAGAAATCTTTTTCATTTTAACAATATAATAATTTATGTTGTATGCTCCATGGTATTGGGGTTTGGGTCTTTATAATAATTATCCCTTTTCATATTTAGCATTCAAATTCCAAAATTATTATATTAACTTGAATATATTTTCAAACTGACATATGGAATCTAATATACATCAATTCTACATAGATATATTTTTAAATAATAAATTAAATTATTAACAATACAATAAACCCTTTATATTAATTCCCAATAGTTTTATTATATCAAAATATTAATATATAGAATTTCTCATGTTCTTATGGACAATTTACATTTCCCATCAACATCAACCTTCCAAAAAACATATTAATGTCTTTTTTATATAAATTTAATTAGGCTAAAAAATTAGTTAACATTTATATGTTGTCATCAATAGGGAAAAATGAAATTATATGAGATTTGAATTTGTTATAATCATTTATTCACTAACATTTATGAAAAATGTAAATGAACAAATGATATTTCATGAGTAGTGATCTATCAACCAAATATTATCCAAAATATGTTTTAAATTTTACTTATACTACTTCCGAACATTTCATTGACATATGGACCGTCTTTCTAATCCTCTAATGAAAATAGATTCCCATTATGAAACTATTTATTCCAAATCCTTTTCCCAACATAATTAGTCATTATCTCATGCATTTTCAGTGGAGGATTTGTTCTTATATGATAATCAATTCCTTTTGAAACATCATCATTATATTTAGTGGGTAAATAAATCTACCATCACCCATCTTCACCAATAGATAAATATTCAAACAACTTGATGACAAATATAACTAACAAAAGACATTGGGAACTTTAATCTACCCTATGCTGTATTTTGTCAATAAAGATAATATCATCAAATTAAATTATATAAATATGTATTCATATGATTAAATTTTCCCTCCCACTTCTAAAAAATAAATAAAAATAATGAAATTGTTTTCTACCCTTTATTAAGAAAAATATTTGGGGCAGGGGGGGTGTATTCTCAATTAAATGTTGTAGTTTCTCCTTGTTTTTTGTCTATTTTCTCTTCCCTTCCAACACTAGTGATAATTAATAAATTAGTAGAAAAGAAGGGTTAGACCATAAAATTCAATAAAAAGATCCATAAACTAATCATCTCTAAAGTTACTTGGAATATCTAGGTGTGAAAAATAAGGGAAACTGATAGAGAGTATAGATATATCTATGAATACACCATAATGTTATACCAAAAATGCATTTAAAATTTTAGGGGTTGTTAAAATAGAATTATATGATGTTCTATGTAAATGAAATATAAATTAACATAAACATTAAAACCAATCAAGTCGAGTTTATTTTAATACCATGTTATATTTGATATTCACCCCCCCCCCTTTATAACCATTATAATAATAAATAAATAAAATTATGAATTCAAAATGATACATTTATATTCATATTTTGAATTAGTAGTCCAGAACTATAAATTTGTTAGCGAATAATAAAAATCTGCAATCATGCTCTTCTAAAATAACTCCCCATCAAGGGTTACCCTCTCTTTTTCTTCTAAATGGGTTTTCTTATTATGAATAAACTTCATGTTTTTATTATCCATGTTGAAAGTCTACATAAATTAGGTATTCTATGTAAAAATACTAGTTATTGTTTCTATTAACATTACAACATTTACCATTTCTCCTTTCCCATTATTGACCTTTAATTCCCTTTTCATAAGGGAAAAAATATTTCATAACCCAACCAATGTCAGAGCTCGATCCTTAACTACCCCATGATGGTCTCCATAGGTTATGTGTGGAGACAAGAGCCGAAGGCACAAAAAACTCAGTGGAAAAATTATCCTAATAACCTTTACACACACATGCATCCAAATCAAAGGAAAAAAATGGGGAAATGGAATAAAAGATACAACAATGCTATTAATGGAAAATAAACATGCACCATCTTCTATTCAGAACAAGTAATGAAAAGTAAACTGAATTGGAAATGGGAAAAAATAAAAACAAAAACAAAAAAGATCCGAATATTAGTAGCAACTAAAATGTAAAATGGGTTTTAGAGTCCTTATAATGTATACCAATCTTCAACCACTGAATGTGTTTCATGCACACTATGTCCCGAAGCTCTTTTGAAGTCATGATCAAACTATCTGTTGTTTATATAAGGCACGATATGTGCGGGAAAATCCCATGGAGTGGTGAGTAAAAAGTTACCTAATAGGATTACCAAAAAAACATGAATGCATAGAATTATGAGATCCAAATTAAAAGTGAATATGTATATAGAACAATGTATTGTAAATACTAGAACACTACCCTATCCAACAGTGATATAAAAATCAACCAATCAAAAGGCGCTCAACAGAGTGAAATTGTGAAATTCTCTCTAAGACATAAATACTTATATTATTAGAGTAGACTCATCCATCCATGATAATATATTCATGGAATGAACGTGGTAAACCTCATGTTTCTTTGTAAAGTCCCCATTCAGGGATCCACCCAATGCTGCCCTAAAACTAGTTAGTTACATTACATCAAGCACATTTTTGATAATGCTAGAGGATTTTGATCAGCAATGCAGGACAATGTATGATAATATGGAGATTATTCCCTCATTGGTAGAGTATGCAATGTCAAATAACAAAATAATAACCTATCATGGAAACAATAATACCATACTATATATGTAAATCGTGGAAGAATGCTTGTAATGTAACATCCAGAGAATATATAAATGATGCATGTCACATCTTTTTTGGAATGTAGCAAAACAAGTCACAATGTTGGAAATACAATACTAAATACCAGTAAACATAAAATCAGTATACTCCAACATCTTATCAAGCCTAGGATTGGTCCCATGCTCTACAACTCCAACATCCATTAGCTACCTGATGATGGAGGGTGCTCCCTTATCAGTACTAACAACCATATAATCTGTTTGGAATCAATTGAAAGACACAAAAAGTGTGTGAGACATATCCTAGAAGGAAAAAACCCAAATATTTTTTTCCTAACATCCAATAAATATACATAGCAGGTAAATTGTATAAATGAAGTAATAGATATGGAGATACTTAAAATTAATCAATCCTACAGTTTTCAATTAAATTCATTTACATTTATTATTCATAATATGAATAATTAATCCAAGGATCTACCATATACTTTGTATCCCTCCATTAAATAGCAGCAACAGATATCTCAGAAGGGCATCTAAAAATCTATTAAGACTGAGTCCAATCCTGTGTTTGGGCTTGAAATACTAATCAAAATCGTGCAATCAATCGTAAACAACCATCCATTAAATCTTTAACAGTCAAACTATTATTGTTTAACATCTCACTAATCAATAAAAATGACCACTTGGGTAGCTCTCATGGTCAATACAGGTGGGTAAACATGAAAACAATATCTTATAGACGACCACTTGTAATCCCTAATATTCAATTCCCAAGGGTCCAACATTAAATTAATAATGACTCTCTAGATAGATCTGACGGTCTAACCCCTCCAGTCTATGACAAATAGGCGGCTCCCATAGTCAATACCCCTATGTCAAAGTAACATTGATTTTTACAGAAATGACCCTACATTGGGAAGTTATAATAGTCAATTCCCCTTTTTCATTGTTTCTCAATGAGAATAACATTCATATCATAAAAAAAAATAACTCTATCCTAACAACCTGAGGTTGGGAAAGTAATCTATCCTAACAAACATTCAAGAGAAAACAACCATAATCAATAAAACAAGGGAAACATGCACATAATCAAGGTCTAGAACCATATGCATAAGAGATAACCCTTTCACAATTAAGCAAACCATATCGAGTTTTAAACATTGTTAAATAATAAAACAAAAAATACCATAAACATGGGTTTTCGGCACATTAAGAACATATCATCCTAAGATAACCAAGGAAAGGCACAAACCACATATATTGATGTTTTGGGATGAATCATTTTGAAGGTAGGCCCTTGAATCATCCTAGGAAAATGTAGATCAACAAAAGGGTAAAAATTCCTCATTGAAATACTCATGATAGAGGTGGAATTGTGAATAAAGGTTCTAGTAAAAGAGAAAACTCACCTATGGGAATTGAATATACTCAACGGTTTCTCAACTAGAGCTTGGAGATATAACTGGGAGGTGCTAGATGTTCTTTGGTGTTCTATCATTCTCTAGCATGAACTGAGGGGGAAACTATGTGTTTCTGGACGTGAGACGCAATCCCGAAAAAATATATTAGATAAATAGATTATTAGGCAGAATGTTCATTTTATGTACATGTCGGGTATTATCCTCAACTAGCCCCCGATTTAGGCGGTCTTCTAGGTCACCTATACAGCTACGTACTCGGACATTACACGACCAATACATATCTAGACACAACAACTCAGTACACATCATGTGCTCAAAATTACATGTTGTGTACATAGAAAATATTCAATTCTTTCTTTTTCCAAAGAAACTCCAGAAATCAAGATAAATTTATAAAATGAATATTAGGGTTCTAAAAAATTCCCCCTTATAGTAATTTAGTCCTAAATTTTTCTACCAAAGGTGGTGAAAAAGATACTTTAAACAAATCTATCCACTATGATCATACGTCGGACTCCGTCCCCAAAGTCTTATCAGGTGATCGCCTATGTTGTTGTAGCGCCCATTCCAGTGGAACATTTCATCCATAGAAAACCATCATGATGTGTTCCACATTCCAAATGGTTTTATCCTTAAAAGATGAATCTACCTCTAACTCAACCTCTTTGAGATGGAAAACATGAGAGGGTATGAAAAGTAAAGCCATAACTGAGATACATTGAAGACAGCATTCATATCCCGGTCCCTATGAAGTTAGTAAAACCGATATTCAAGCAGCCTGAATCTACCCAAAACCAAAAATGACCTAACGTATCTCAGTGAATGCTTTTGTGGTCTCCAAATCCTCATGTCTCCCTACATTGATGTTACATGTAAAAAAACCTGATCTCAGACCTCAAACTCTAGATGTCATCTCCATCGTTCAGCATATGATTTCTGGCGAGATATTTTAGTATCCATCCTCTTTCGAACAATCTCTTCCTATTCTATGATCTCTTGGACAAGACGAGGTGCCATCATATATTCCTCTCCTATCCCCAGCCAATATGGGGGTTATCAGCATGACCTAATGTAAAAATCCTCACATGTTCCATCTGAATCATCTCCATAAAATTATTATTGTAGGATAAATCCACTAGGGATATGTGTCACCCCCAAGAAACCTAAAAATATACGATGCATGATCAAAGAATGTCCTCCAAAACTATAATTTTGCACTCATACTGGCCATTTTTTGGTTATGGTATGTTGTACTCAAAATTACTGATGTACTCAAAGCCCTATGTAATCCATGCCCGACACGAGAAGTAAAATGGGGGTCCCATAATAAATCAATAGAGTGAAAATCCCCATGAAAATATACAATATCATATATTTACAACCTTCCATACTCATCAACATTGAATATTTCCTTGATCGTCATAAAATGTGAAACATTCACGAGTCTTTCAACTAAAACACATATTACTCATTCCCTTGTGGTAAACTCGATAAACCTATCACGATATCCATTGAGACATAATTCCACTTCCACTTTGAAATTGCTAACTGCTATAAAAGCCTTGTTAGTCACTTATTCTCCTCCTTCACCGACTAATAGGTAGAAAATTTAATAACCAAACCAGTGACATCCCTCTTCATACTTGGCCACAAATACTATCGGTGTATATCTTGGTACATCTTGGTGACACCAATATTAACTTCCTGAAATGAGGAATGAAAATCTCACATCAACTAGTCATGTATGTCTTCTAACACCCATGCATGTCCTTGAAAATGAAAAATCACTTCCACTCATATGGTCCATCTAGGATTAGGGTCCTCTCATGAGTCACTATCCCTTAGTACTAGGCCTTTAGAATCTGATAGATGTCTCATTCGTACTCTATCTTAATGATTCTAGGTAACATCAATAGAATAAATAAAATTAAGACACTGTCTCTCATGCATTTCCAAATGCATCTTAATGAACATCGCCTCAAACTGACACTCACTGCTGGCCTCTTGAACTACCTGTATATGAATCCTCCTGCTCAATGCATCAGCCACTTCATTTTTTTATATAGGCATGTTGGCATGCTCTAATTCAATTTAATAAAGATACTCTACCGCCATCACTGTCTCAAATTTAGATCACGCCGAGTAAAGATATTCTTGATGATCATGTGGTAAGTGTATAAAAAAAATGATCTTCCAAAATATAATTTCTCCAATATCATAAAGCATGAACAACTACAGCCAACATGATATTGTGCATTGGGTAATTCTTTTCTTGTGGCCTAAATAGTTGTGACCCGTATGCAATGAACCCTTCCCCCCTCCATAAGCGCTTCTCCCAGACTGATACCTAATTCATCAAAATAAATTGTGTAACTGTAGCCTAACTGTGGAAAAATCAATATCAGTGCTGAAGTCAACATCACTTTTAACATCTGAAAGGATGAATTTCCTAAATTTATCCACAAGTACATTGAACCATTCTTAGTCAGGCCCCACAATGGTATTGCTAAGCGTGAAAAGTCAGGAATAAAGAGAATGTAATAAACATCCATCCCCAAAAAACTATTTAATAGAAATATATTCTTCTTATGATACAATGAAACAACTATTATAACTTTCTCTGAGCCTACTGATACTTCTGTATTTGAGAAAACACGACCCAAGATGTGAATATGGTCCATCCAAAAGATGCATTTTGAGAGATTGGTATAAAACTGATGCTCCATTAATGTACTCAATATTATATCCATATGGGTGGCATTGTTGTGTCTTTTGTGATTGAATACCAAGATATCATTCACGGAGACTGTCATAAAATAAACAAGTATGTATGGAACACTCGTTTCATTAGTTTAATGAAAAGATACAGTGCATTTGTGAGACCGAAGGGAATAACCACATACTCATAGAGACCATATCAGCTCTAAAAGGTTGTAAGATCTATATCTAATGGTCTAACATGCCAATGATGGTAACTAGATGAAAAATAAATATTATAAAACACATGGTATCCTCGAATCTGATCAAAGATATCATCAATCCTCAGTAAGGGATATCAGTTCTTAATCGTCAATTGGTTCAACTTCTGATAATCCACACAAAGTCCAAGGGTTTTGTCAGCCTTCATCATAAGAAGGATATTCAACCCCCATGGAGAAGTATTGGGTTAGATGAACCCCCTATTATTTTGATTTTATAATGTCTTCTTGATCTATTATAATTCTTGTGTTGACATCCTATAAGGAGGAATGGAAACATGTGCTGATCCTGGAAAAAGTTCAATAGAGAAATCTACATCTTGTTCTGGATGTAAACCAGAAAAGTCCCCTTGAAAGACATCTGAAATGATCCACCACTAGAAGAATTTTAAAATGTGATTTTCCCTATTCGTCAAGATATAATCTAGAAATATGGGATGTAATTCCTTTAAACCAATGCTTCTCAGGTCCATCTCTGCTCACCTGGACATCACATTCTCCCTTGTGTAGAAAAGACCTACCCTCTTATGATGTGAATCTAACCCTATGGTGATATTAGTCAAAAATTGAAAAAAAGGAGACCAAATAGTCTATTCTATAAATGAAATCAACGATTATTTTATCTAAGATATAGAGATCTCATGTGAAGGTATACCCACCAACATCAAAAGGTAACTCCATACACTGCCATACACTAGTCAACCTGATCCACAATAGAGTGTCTCGCATCATAATATCTTCATAAGTAAAGATACAAATCCCACGACTCTCTACAATGGCATCATATATAGATGTATTGAAATCGCATGTATCAAAAAGAGAAAAATAATAAAACGAGGTAACTAGAATAATAAAACTATCTGTAGAGGGTCTGCGATCCTTCTCCTTCTTGGTCTGCTTTATTGCAATAGTCAGACCTGTACCGTGGCCCTACGACCCTTCCTAATTACCCTGAGTTGGTTCGCCCTATTGTCACTGAAAATATTCTACCTGGATCCCACGTCTATGACCACATCCTCATGTTAATTGACTTGATGAACTATAGTTCTCTGACTAATGAAAAAACAGGTGGTCCTGGTCCGGAACATGTAGTCATAACAGAACCCCAAAAACTATTTGACGGTGAGAAAACCTAAAAAAATGTTGAAGGTGGCCCATTTTACCATGTTATTGACAATCAAATGGGACCCCCAGAAATTGTGTTCTCATATAGCCACTCTTCTCACACAGGTAGCTTACCACCTGGATACTTGAAAAAAAATCACATAAAATCTCTCTATGGCGCTTCATGCTATCTATCGAAGGAGTACCTGTCCTGGATGTTGATCCACCCATGATCGATGCTCCCAACTCCCTCATATTCTGCTTGGTAATTAGTGTATCCTTCAATATATTGTTCACTGATGTTATCCTAGAAACATTTACCTATGATCAGATGTCATATATGATTCCATTCTCAAATCACCTTGCTAAATATAACTCGTCACCTCCCAGAGCAAGTGCAAGAAACTGAAGCTCTATGAAATGTGATGAGTAATCCATCACTAATGGAGAACCCTACTCCATGATCCAGAACTCATGCCCAAGGTTTTCCCTCAACTTCTTAGGGTATAATTAATTAGATAAGGTCCTCTGAAACCCATCCCAAGATATATCCTGTTGGCATCTTGCATGTGAGATAACTTCCCACCATCTCATGGAAGAATCACATAGTATCCACATAGCAGGATTCACCCTCATCTCAAGAGTAATCTCTAGCAGCTTAAAGATGTAAAGAAAGGCCTCTAAACATGACTCTACATCCTATGGTCCTCCATCCCAAGAAAAAATGGTAGGGTGTTGCTTATGGAACACTCACATCAACTCTTCTGAAGTCGGGGAAGGATGCAGTGCACCCAGTAATGTCTGCATCATCCTCATAAACACTTCATGAAACAATGCATCATCACCTGCGTCAGGTATAATAGCTGATGCCAAAACGGGAATGACTAGATGATCTTCTGGTAGTCCATGATCTACCATTTCTAGTATCTGGTCATCGCCAAACACATGGCGTACAACATGAGGAAATCTTGGAAGCAAGTCTCGGAATGTTCAAGCACACACCTCAATTTAAGATTATCATGGTCATCAAATATGATGTTAATGAATGGAATAAAGGAATGGAAACATTCAATTTTCAAAAAATAGTGTTACAAAGCGTGTATAACTACCACATCACAGTTTTCCTTTATTCCTTAATATGGTCGTGTACCTCTTCCAAACATGGTCATGTAACAACCCATACACATGGCGTGTTCCTCCAATGACACAGTGTGTACTTGAATATTCCCTCCTTCCCAAAATCTTCTACATGGATAGAATGGAATGTTTCTCTCTTGGGTAACTCAACCAGACTTGTTCACCCTAGACATGACATGTACTACATAGGTTCTAACAACCCGTGTTCTTAGTCAAACAGTCAGATACACAGTTAACTCTACACGACATGCGTAATCACAACATGTTGTGTACAACTTAGGATTCACCCACCCGTGTCATTATTCACATGACCAAACACATGATCAACAACTAAATTTCATGTACTCCTAGTACATGGAAAGTAATTATGAATAGTCATTCTTTCCGAACATAAGATCACATGTCGCGTTTCCATAACTACACACATTGTGTTGTTGGGGATCCTGGATAGTTGGACTATGAATATTCTCTAGAACCCTTAAAAACATTAAATTTAGTCCAATGAATTACCAATTCCAACCTGTGAAAGAAAATACTCCCATTAATAAATTTTTGGAATCCCTATTCACATCATAACTTGAAAACATCATTTAATGTTCAACCATGATAAACCGAATTATGATCTAAGAGGGCCCATAAAACCTCATGGGTCAAGATCATGGCGTCCATCCAAATTAAACATTATATATACTAATACCCCATCAAAATAGATGGTATTATATCACTGAATCTATCACAAAACATGCTTATCTTGCACAAAATTTATCACAATATCATTCAATCAGTAATGTACCCTAAATGGCATAACAAGAATGCATGACCTGTGATCTCTATCAAGTGATTATATGATGCATGATATGGAATACCATTATCTAATTAGGTTGAAACAGAATAAAACCTCAATAACATCAATGATAACAACCCAAAATATGTGAATCACCCAACGATAAAATCAAATCAATGGTACTAATTGTAAAATCGAGAAATAATTGCAATATTCTAAGTAATTGGGATTTTCCCTATATATAGGTTAGCTAATACCTGATACAACTTATCACCAACTACCTATTCCATTATATCCCTATCTGTAGGCTTCAAATAGTAAGAGAATAAAGAAAATAACCTACCTTTGATAACAAAATGTTATGTCCTAGTTATGAGTGTTGCCCAAAGGTTCTCCAAAACCAGTTTGTTACATAACCTCAAGCGCATTTCCCCAAATGCTAGAGGTTACCAACTACCAGTGAGGGAAACAGACTGATAATGGAGAAACTATTCCCTCATTGGAATATTATACACAATAGAATAAAAAACAATAAACAATAGAGAAAATATAAATAACATAAACTAGAAGTAAACATCATATGACTAATAGTAATGTAACAAATAGAGAATATATAAAGGAATAATTTCTCATGTGTCTTTGAATGAATAAAAACTTGTCAAAATTCGTGAAATAAAATACAAAAACCCAATATATAAAAAAGAAGTAATCTCTAACATCATTGCAAGCTTCATGTTGGTCCCATGCTCTACAGATTCAACAATAATCAAGTACCTGATGAAGAATGGAACATTCCCTTATCTATACGTACAACCATATAAACTGTTAAGGTCTAAAAGAATGAACCAAATATAGTGTGAGACGATTCCCAGTAGGAAAGCCCTAAAATAAATAGTCTAAATTGATAGAGAATATATATAGTAAGAAAAAAGCAGAAATGAAGTAATAATCTATGAGTTACTCAAAAGTATGAAATCCTAAAGTTCTCAATTACATTCATGTACATTTTTTATTCATCATTTGAATTATTAATACTAATATATAGCATAATCTATGTATCCCGCTATGCAATAGTAATAAGAGATGTCTTAGAAGACTAGCTAAATAATTTTTTTAGACCGTGTCAAAGATTGTGTTTTCTCTTAATAGATTCATCACAATCATCCAATCAATAAAAAACTACCCTCTGTGAAATGTCTCATAGAATTACCCTTACGGTTTAAAATAGCTCTAGTAAAAAACAAATGAACACCTAATCAGCTCTCATGGTCAATAACCCTAGGTCAAAATGGCATTAAAAACATATAAATGATTACCTAGAAGCTCAAATATTCAATTCCCTAGTGTCTAACATTCTATAAATAATGACCCTCTAGGTATCTCTCACAGACTAGCACCCCTACTCTATGAACAAATGGAATTTTTCACAGTCAATACCTATAAGAAAACCTAAAAACGATTTATACATAGATGATCCTACCTTCAAAAGCTCTCACATTGAAATCCCATTGGTTATACGTTCACAATGCTAATCATATGCATCTCATAAAAACAGAAACTCCATCCTATAAGTATGAGGCATTTAAATGAAAACCAACCTAACATGCATTATTGACCAAATGGACATAAATGATAAAATGAGGGAAATACACCAATAATAAAGGTATAAAATATAATTCCTAAGAAATAACCCTTTATTAATTAAGAATCTATATTGAGTATTAAACAGGGTTAAATTACAAATCACCCTTGGCCCTAAACAGGGGAATTCAGCAATTTAATCATTGATAATCTCAAAAAATCAAATAAAATAACAAACCACCTACGTGGACATTGTCGGATGAAAACTCATTAATGTTGGCCCTTTAATTGGCCATGAATGAGATAGATCTAAAAAAAGGAAAAACATCACCCTTGAGATACTCATGATAGATGTGGAAATAGGATGAAATTCTATAGGGAAAGTGGGAAATCACTAATGGGATTCCAACGCACCTGACGTCATTTCAAACAAAGCGCTATGGGAGAACACATAGGAGATATAATTTTTTTCAGTGTTCTGTTGCTATCATGTATGAACCAAGGGGCAGAGAAGGTGTTTCTAGACATTATACGCGACCCCGCACTAATATATATAACAAAAATAAAAGTACATGGAGTGTTCATTTAGGTTACACGCCTTGTACTAGCCTCAATCAGCCCCCGCATTCGGTGTTATCCAAGGTCACCAACACAACCATGTACTTGGAAGTTACACAGCCTGTATATGGATAGACGTGGAAACTAGGTACATAGTGTGTATGCATAAGTACATAACGTGTACATAAAAAATTTCTGTTTTTTCTTTCTTCCTAAAAAATTCCCAAAATCAAGATCCAAACCTGAAAGGAAAATCTGGTTTCTTATAGTCATTACCTTTTTTAGACATAGAGTAACTGAAACACAAGGAGTGGGTAATGATATAGGATATATAAAAATTCCCATTCAATGTATCCTAAATGAGAGTGTATGAAAATATCTATATCACAGCTCAGCCAAAGAATAGAGTTTCAAGCATTTTTATAAGTATTTACCAATCATGACCAACATCACAAATGTATTACTTAGCCACTCAAGTCAATGGGACTCAGTAACCACACCATGATACTATATCCTTTGAGAATAATTGTCTCCCCCTCTCTGTTTTAGGTCTCATCACCTAAATTCTTCTTCGTGGGAAAATTGTTCCACTTTCTTGAGATTCCAAGGGTACATCAAAGCACATCCCATAATAATTTTAATATTTGAGTGTCCTTCCTTAGTAGACCCTGATAAGAATAATTATGTAGCATGGATTGATGGTAACACTCAAGGAGGTAATCGAGGAATGCCACTTCCCATCCATGTTTGAGGGTAAGATTGTAACTACCATCGATGAATGCCAATGACCTTACCATCAAGAGAGAAATCCTAAAACATCAACAAAATCAACATCCCAATCCTACATGTGGGTATTTCAGAAATCTCATCGAGGAACTCCACTTCCAAATCCTACTTTAGGGTAATCCCAGAACTGCCAACAAGGAATGCCATGGTCCAACCCATCTGGTGTATAATATCATGATAATCTGATATACCTATTCTAGATCACTTAAATTATCGAGAATCACCTCAGATAGGTTTATCGCTCAGAACATATCACATTGTATCTCAATAACCACTTCTAAAGAAAACATCACATTCTATATGGAAAACACTCAGTATAGGCTATTCACATGCCATGATACACGTCTAGATGATGGATAAATGAGATATAGATGATTCAATGTCGAATAAAAAACATGTTGATTCCACATCGTGTGTGGCCCCACCTCACATCCTGGATATGTTCACGACCACTCATATGTACTAGACAATGTATGATTACCCCTAATCATGCCCATATACTCCATGAGTACATGGAATTCTGGCACAAAAGGATGACATGCACACGATTCTCATTACTCGTCTAAAGGGAAAATGTCATTTCACTGGAATGCCTCCTCAAATGGATCTGGATAGCCCAAAGGATCATATCGCTATTGTCCTTGTGACGGTGCGCACATGATAGACTATTTATCATCTCAAATTAGACTCCAAGATGAGGTGTTTCATCTATCATCACCGTACATAAAGAGGGATTTCTAGGTCTTGTGCCTCAATCCTAGAACAAATCATATAGATCGCACCATTCTGATCCTGACAGAAAAACACACATGATTGGCTATTAATTTGTCCAAAATCGATAGTAGATGAAAAATTCATATATATCTAAAAATTCCCAAACCATACTATGTGTTTCCTACAACTTGATTTTTGTTTTATCTCCCAAAAACTGTCTTGAAACATCTGCCTCAATTTTTAGGGTCTTGAAGATTCTAACGAGGCATCGATTAGACAAAATATGTAAGATTTATGTTTGAATCAAGAATATCTAGAAAATAATAATTATATTATTATTATTTTATGTTTCTATTTCATGCCACTAATCCTCCTCCAAAAACCCAATGTTCGCAAAATGGACTTTAGAGGTCCATACCAATGATAGGAACTCATTGTCATATATGGCACATAGATTGGATGCAAAATTTAAGAGTTATAACAATGTGAATATACAACCTGAATTCCCAGACCAGCTCGGCCTCCTCTTCCCACTCCAGCTCGGTCCTGCCACCTCGGTCCAACCCAACCACCACAGACCACCATAGGTCTTCCAACTACATGCCTCACACTACCCTGTGTCGTGCACTTCTCTGTACTATGCCACCTCATCAGAGATGCACCCTCAATGGAGTTGCGCCTCCGCCTCCTTCTGCGGACAACTGGGACTACTCCAGTGGTCTAAAAAATGAAAAATGGACAAATATGAAATACTCATGTTGATATCTTCATAGACTCAAGGTCCACTCAAATTTTTTTCACCATTTAAAAGATACTAAATGTATCCTCCTAATCCACTCATTGACACTTCTCATATGGCACCTGAAACACGAAACTGAGCATGGATCTGGACTCATCAGATCAAGAGCATCACAGATCTATACTTTTCCTCTTATTTCTTCGAGTATCAAATGAAGTGAAATATTTAATGTGAAGAACGAATGAATAACTCAATGAATGTTAGTGGTCTGAAATAAATTTTATATAACCATACTCATCAATGAATAGTATTATTTCTTTTTAGGAATCACATAAATAAATTTAACTGAACACGCAACTTTATGATTAACCCTAGATTATGGTAACTATTATTCCTTCATTGATTTTTTCTTTTTATGCATTCCTATTTTTTTATTCTTTACAATTAAATGGATAATACATATAATCATACAAATATATTAAATCTCCATCTATTACACTTAAAATGTACACATTATAATGGAACACAATTTCCAATAATAAAACTCATGTATTTTTTGTTAATTTTAACTATCACATACACATAAATAATTATTTGTAAAATAAGTAAATAATGGAACACATTATTTTTACTTTGTTTTTCCATGATATGGGAAATGTACTCTTGGTTTTGATTTATATTCACCATGATAATTGATTAATTATGAATTATATAGTTATTAATTACAACTAGTATGGGAAGTTATCATCCTAACCCAGATGCTTCACACAACAACAACACATCTAACTTTTTTTATAACACCTATCTCCCCATGATACATCAAAATGGAGACACCCTAGATCCAGAAGCACAAATATTGTGATAAAAACAATTTCCTTACCTAATAACATTGAATACAAATGATGTGAATCGAACATAACCATATATAATTAAAATATAAATAACCAATATTATGTCACATATATACCCATTAATTGTTCGTATTATAGTATTATTGAATTATAATAATATAATTACTAAAATATTAATAGAATTTAACAAAATGGGCATTTTTACCACTAAACAAAGGATTCCTTTAATTATAATAAGTCTTCAACATCTAACACAAATGTATCAACACATGAAAAAATTAAAAATATATATTATATATTAATATTCCATAATTATGTGGGTAATATAAATATAATAAATGGTGATATCACTCGAGAAATAAGAGATAATTAACATTGTGTATTATCAATGAAGATATAAGGTATAGGTAATATGGTAGTAATAATAAAAAATAATATAATGTCATATTGATAATATCATGGGAATGAAATATATACTTGGATAACAGAATAATATAATGAAACAAGTGGAAAAAATATGATTTAAGTGTGATTAAATTCATAATGTTTGAAATATAAATATTATTGTCATGTTAAGATTTCAAGAAACAATACATGAATATTTAAGGCATACACAAAACACTAAAGATAGTTTTTCACACAGGGCCTATTTTTTTATTAAGGGATCAGAAATTTCGTTTTCCTATCCTTTAGTAATTATGCATATTGTATTCATCATATTAAAGAAAAAATAAACCATATAAACAAATAACCAACATTCCTTATTAATAAAATAACACCCATATTGATATTATAAGTATACCAAAAGACAATATTTCCCGAGTAAATGATTCAGAAAATTTTCATTATATGACCCCTCTAATATGGAACTATATAGTAAGTGGTATACATTTAAGTGAATAATTAAAAAATATAGGAATTGTGAAATTGATATAGGATATATCCATGAAATTAAATAACATGGACATGAAGAATAAAAAATAATGGTAAGAGAGATGTAAAGAGTGATTGAAAATAAAACCCAAGAAAACAAGGTGGTGTATGAACAATAAATTTATAAGAAAATATAGTGGTTAATTAAAAAAACCCATCCCAAAATGATATATATCTTTCAATAATTGTTGGAAAATATAACAGAAATTATAAAAAAGAATTTTTAGGTAGATTTTGTGGCATAGTTTTCAAAACAATCTTCTATGTGTTTTCCAAAAACCCATACAAATGGAATTAAATATGAAATTGAGAAAAATATTTTAAAAATATTTTTAAATATTGAATCGTTGAGAAAAATTATTTTTATGATGTTAAATTTTGAGTGGATGATAAAAATATACATATGTTGAATGAAATACCAATATTAATTCTTCTAAAACACTGACAATATTTTTGTAAAATAAAAATTCAGAAAATTATTGGAATAAAAATTACATTGTAAAACTATAGAAAATTCATGTGGAATAATCATTGAGAAATATGAATATAAATAAAAAAAATTTCATGTAGAAAATATTAAAAATGATATTTGTTTAAATTTTTTATATGAAAACAAATAATGAAAGGTAAAAACACATTAATATTTTTTAAAACCAAAATTGATGAATTTAAATGATAGTTTAAAATTATAATAAACATAGTGGGCATCATTATAATATAATATGTCCCTTGAATGCGGAAGATAATTTAAAATCATATTGATCTATCACTAAGGAATATACTGTTTAAATAAATTTCAATAACAATGTATATAAAATGGTTCACATCAAATGCTCAAAAATCAAGAGATTAAAAGTTATTTCTTAAATGGATTGTCATTAATGATGATCATAAAAAAATATAAAAAACACTTCCTTCTTATGAAGGGGGAACAGATTAATGGATCCATAATTTTTTTGTGGATTCCCCAGTACATGAAGGGGTGACAATGGATTAATTAAAAGATGAAAGTTATTCTGCAATGGATAATCTAATTATTCATGTCTAACTCTCTACCATATAAAACACTCACATTATTTCAACAATTAGAGAATGATCACATCCATATTGGATTCATTGATTACCATCATTTAATTAATAGCATCAGTTGTAACATTACATAAACAGATCTATCCCAATGAACAAAAAACATTACATAATATGTGGTTTATTTTATTGATTAGTTCAATGAATAATGTTTGTAGACAAAAAATAAATAAAAGTACATAAATTTTAATTATTAAATAATTCTCGATCGATGAGGAACTGGACATGCAATACATATATTATAAAACCAATAATGGTTATAGAAAACATCATTTAATTCTCCACCATGAAGTAGTAGTTCGTATTTTATTGCAATTTAAACAATATCTCATTTAAAAAAATGATTTTATATAAAGCATCAGAACTATTTGAGTCCATAAAAACACCATGAGATATGGTTTCATTAGAATCTCATAATTTTGTAGAAAACACGTTTGTTGAAATTTAATCAATTTTTATAGATCTAACTATGTTTACAAGAATTATTTATTTTTATTGAAAATAAATCCAAATCCCCATTTCATATATGTATGATAATATGATCACCTAGAAAAATTATTGTGTACCCCCAGATACTAAGGGATTTGGTGTTATCTTCATCATATATAAGCATATATTTATATGAACATTTCAACAGAAATATATATCATGCATATATTATATATACCTATATAATACTTTTTCATGATATAGAGTTACTCCTCGACATAGAACATATCAATATAGTATATGCCTCTCACATTTTCAAGATACTCCAAAAAATATTGATCAAGTCAATGAAAACATTACATGTCATTCATATAATTTATAATTAAATCATATTATACTCATTTATTTAATTGATCATATCATATGTGTCAAAAATAATAATGGACATGAAATGCCTTTGTAATATTAATTCAATGAAAATATATCACTACTAGTCGTAAAAGTGGAAAAATACCATTTTGATTTTCTTCTACTAACAACAAGATCAAAAACATAACCAATAACCCAACATGTTTTCTAGCTAAAAATAATGACTATAATAAGTATTGTAACAATGTATAACTGTTATCATTCAAGATATCTCACTAGAATTATGTAATAAGGATTGGAAATTATAATTAACACAAGAGAATATCAATGATTGGAAAATATTCCATGGGATATTATTTATTATATCTATTTAATTATACAGTTTCAACTTATTACGTCCTGAGTATACTAATATTATCTTGTATAAAACAATTTACAAAAAGTAAATGATTATATTTATTGTGAAATTAAAATAACATCAATACTCATTATACACTATGGGAATCATCAATTTTAGAAAACCAAAAAATTTCATAATTTGGAAGGATATTATAATTATATGGTTCATGATAAATAAATTAGTGAACATATTTAGGAATTATAATTATAGATTTAAATTATTATAAAAACACCATACATTTATAACTACTATAAGAAATATATTAACTCTTATACACCTAGAGAGTATACATGACCCTCGTATTTTTTCTATGGTAATTCAATAATCAATGGGAGTACTACATTATCCTCTATACCTATGAAAATGATATTTATATTTCCATTCTCAATGATATATATTATAAGATGTTATTTTTGGTGAATATGTTTAGACTCTTGTGGTGTATGGAGATCATTATCCTAATATAAAACCAAAATATTGAAATATTCTATCTCAATATCTTCATTGATGATATGAACCACCCTATATTAAGTAATGAACATAAAGATCCAAACAACTCCCTTTATAGCATCTGATGTAGTAATATACATTAAATATATTGTAGATTATAATATGAAGTTTTATTTAGAAAAATTATAATTGATATCGCCACCTTTTATTAAAAAACCTGGATGCAATATTCAGTTTTAAAATCACATTTTTCATATCATAATCATGAATCCACGTTACCCATTACAAAATGCAAAAAAAATCATTTAAACACATTAGAACATTTCCATATTCTTTCCAATATTCTTTAGAATGTTCTTCATATAAATATATTGACTATCACTGTGATTATATTGGTAAATACTTTTAATCATAAAGTAATAAGAGACACATGTCTATGTAAAACATATTTTATACATGATAGATCCTATATATGGTGTATAAGGAATCATATCCATAATTTCTAACTATTTTGAAACATCATGAATATTATTGTGATTCGTTCCATGCTACACTAGTAAGGTCCCCTTCTTCTAATTCACCATGGTAAACCACATCATAAATTTACTAATTTATGTTTTCTCCCTCAATACAAGAACCATTTTACATCATCATTTATAGATCTTGATAACATATATTTAGAAAACATCATTCATCTCTCCCATTGGGAAACATCGTCCCATCCATGTATTTTTTATGTGAAGAATCAAGATATCATTCCGATAAGAAACATTTCATACAAATAAAATTTTATAAACACTCTATAACATGCACAAATATTTCTATATACACCTGAATTATTCATGCTTTTGATGAAACTAAACTCTATTATTTCTTTATTAAACACAATTTTCAAACTCTAAAAATCATTTACAAGCCTATAAATGGACCATTGAAAAATGAAATCATTAAAATACACACATGGTAAATAAAAGGCACAAGGATGTATCATAAATATCTTCAAAAAATTATCATTATGGAATGATTTATTGACATATTATTGATGTATCTTATAAAAATTTGAGTTGATAAGGAAAAATATAAATAGAAATTATCATAAGAGAATGTCAAAAATATTATTCATATCCAATACTGTAAATGTTTTTGTAACCATTTTATTCCAATAATTTATTATAGTTATACCCTATATCATCTATGTTAATTTTTACTTTGTTAAAATACTTCAACCATATAGGTCATACCCCTTATAGTTCATCTGCTATGTTTCAAAATATATGGGTTAATATGGAGTCTATATTAG
Organism: Viscum album; assembly: GCA_963277665.1. Classification (NCBI taxonomy): domain Eukaryota; kingdom Viridiplantae; phylum Streptophyta; class Magnoliopsida; order Santalales; family Viscaceae; genus Viscum; species Viscum album. Next base: position 1,794,601,556 of record OY728163.1, on the reverse strand, counting down.
ATTCGATGGATTTTAACTATTTATAATAATCATAACACTTGATGACTTCGTTATCGCTGGTAGGATCGTAACCTATAAACAGTACCCCCATCATCACTTTATATGTAAATTACATATCTAACTAGCTCATAATGAATCTAATGAGACCATCTAGGAGATTCTATAATGTGGGGGGGTTTATTTGTGAATAACTCTTTGTAGAACAATCTCAATATACATAATGTGATCAATTATTATTTCTTTATATTAATCATCTCTATGTTAAACATCAAAAACATTTAAATATACACTTATATATCACTTCCCAGAAAATATATTTTGTTTGGACACAAAAAAATTGTGTTCTATAGGGTTAAAGAAATAATATATAACGGTTCCTTTGGGTTGACCGAAAAATATGTAATTATTTACTTTTATATTAAACTTATTAGTATCAAATAATCTTATGACATCTTTACAACATTTATTTATAAAGAATATAGTTTTTTACATTTCATGATCTATATACCATTGATGTTTTCATGATTTCTTTAAAAGGATAAAAGTTTAATATAAATTAAAAATTATCCATGGAATAGTTCTAGAATGTGATATAAAGGTCACATAAATTCATCAATACTAAATCATGACTGAAAATATAGGATTTATCCTATCTGAAATTCCATTCTGTTATGTTGTTCTAGTAGGAGTGAGTTGTGTAATAGTGTAACATTCAATCAAATGAGTTATTAATTCATGGATCATGTATACACCAACCTGAACATATCAAAAAATATTAATACTCCTTCCCAATGTATTCTATACCATTTTTTGAAAATCATTGAAAATTTAAATAATATCATACTTATGATTTATTAACAAAAATATTACCTTCTCTAAATAATGTCATCATAAAATATAACAAAGTACAGAAAACCATCATTTTCTTGTATACTCATTGGTCATCATATATAACTATGTATATCTGAGCAGATAATTTCAGAGGTTTCTGGGAATAGAATCAACACATTACTTCTAATTTTTAATTTCATAAATTGATTAATAAATATTTATAATAAATAAACATGACTACCACTATATATTTGGAATAGTTTTTTAGAAAATAACTTTTTTATTAGGTAATTCAACATAAAACACTGAACTAAAAATATTCATTACATATTAGATGAATGTTATTAAATAATTTTAAGATGAATAAAACATTTAGTAAATAACAATATAATACAAAATTAAAATGTCTTATCTATAGTAGATAATTAATTATTTTGAATTTTTTTTCTCAAATAACTATTCTAAATTTTAAAAATTTAATTCAAAATGTATGTCATGTTTATTATGAGAATATATGAAATTAAATTTATAAAAATAACTTATTATTATTAATTGAATTTTAAATTGATATTCAATAATACTAATAACACTTAATATAAAAATTGTTAATTTTCAACAAAATATTTCCTCCTTTATATTTTGAATTTTCATCTAAAATATAAATATATAAATTTTAGAATATAAATTTTAAAAAATCAGAATAACTTTATAAATCATCATATCAATATTATCAATAATTTGTTTATTTATTTTTCTAATATAATATTGTTTTGTGTAAAAAGAGGATAATACATTTTTTATTGAAATCTTAGTATTTATATCTATATCATGAAATAATAGTAACTTAAAAAATATATACATTTAATATAATCAAGGTTGTATGACTGAGTGAATATATAAATTAAAAAATGTAATAATTAATGTTAAAACCCTATGTATGTCAAAATAATTATTACATTATAATAAATGAATATTTTTTAGTCATTTCATATAATCAAATTATGTTGTTTGTAATTTATTATGATAGTGAAGGGAAAAAATTGAAAAATTGAAAACCATATATGTAAAGGAATAAACAAATGTTTAAAACTTTTGTATAATTGAGGTATTATAGACAATATATAATATCACTCTCAATTATTATCAATTTTGGAGTATTCATGAAATGTGAAATATGTTCTCTCTGTATATTCAGTAAAATAGTTTACAAAAAAAATTATTTTTATCTCTTGTAAATGGGGACACTAAGAACACTGTCAAGGACATTCTGAAAATTCTATATAATCTATAAATTATGAATACATAACATTTTTTATAATCTTATTCCATTTACATTATCCAATAGTTATAGGATAACGTCTGAAGCCCCCCATTTCTGAGGAATCCTTAAGGGAAACTCAATGATTTTAACATGAGTTCAATTTTCATTCCTAACTTATTTTCCTCCCAATACATCATTCCAAGATCTAATATTATATTTATTATATAATGAATATTTTCTTTTCAGTGTATTGAATTTTACTAAACTCTTTGTTTACCTATTAACCATATTTAGGCATTTAAATTTTTTTAAAAAAATGAAATCTTCAATCTTGTAATGTGCGAACATCTAACTATACAATGAGACAACATAAATTTTTTCATCCCTCCCTCTCTTTAATGATTATGAAATTAATATTTAGGAAAAAAATGAAACAAATACTATATACCAGATTATAAATATAAAGATTATAATCCTATTTCTTCCAGTTTAATTTTTTATGTAATTAAAACATTATTTAAGGGTTGTGTCTACTACTACCCTAAAAAATAACATATATCAATTTTTAATATATTTTCATAATTATTTATAAAAATAAAATATAAATTGGATTAAAAAACATAAATCTATATAAATAATACAAATTCCATTCTATAATAATGATATTTTTGCGAAAAAACCCACATTCATAATCATAGTCATTCACTAATTATGGTATGTTCAACTTTGGGTCAGTTTATCCGTATACATGATGAATTCTAAAAACTAATTCCATAGATGTCTATTAAAACATAATTATTGAGGATATGTGATATAAAAAATTAAAGAGTGTTATTTTTTAATGATAATTTTATTATTAAAATCATTATGTATGATATCATTCTATCATTGATAAATATCTCTAAAACATGGTTGCTAAAAATTTATTCTATAAGGAACATGAAAATAATATAGTATAATGAAATTATAACATTATAAATTATCATGCAACATAAATTTTATAACATGTTAAGATCTTTGAATTTTGAAATTTAGGATATTAAAAAATAAAAACAGTAATATAACTATAGTAGTTCTGAAAAAATAGGTTTACTCACATCAAATATTAAATTTAAATAATAAATAACTATAACTCAGTTAGTGAGTAATTTTAAATAATTAATAATAATAATATATATATATATATATGAATAATGTTTTTAAATAAGATATTTATAATTTTTTTTTATATTGTAGATTCGTGAACTTTAGTGGAAGTAAGGAATTAAGGTACGGGTGTTAATTTTCTCAAATTTCATATCACGAGACATATTTATTATTTTAAAATTCTTAATTATTGTTATATTATGATTTCACCCTAATTAATTTATTTTACAAAATACATTTCATTAATGGGTTTTGAAGAGAAATATCATGTTCTCTCGTTAAATCACATTCGATTTATAATATACTAAAATTATAATGTTTTTTGTAAACTAAAATCTATTATTTGAGTTATAAATCCTCTTCATGATATTAATTCTTACAGGATTTGTTTAATCCACCTTAAAATTCTATTTCATGGTTCATTATATTTTTCTATATGGAAAATTCCACATTTCACTCCTTCATTCCTTGATGAGGAATTTATTCCCTATTAAAATCAATTCCTTGTTGATAATAACTTTAGAGACCCAAGATTTTCATACGTGTATATTAAAAAAATTTAGATGAATATTTTATAAATATGATAAGAACATGACTGAGGACCATAAAATATTTTTTCTTTTTCAATAACCGAACACATTCTATATAACTCATAGATGATATTCAATCACTCTAACAATGATTTTATCCATTATTAATCTATACAACCATATCATAAAGTAATATTTCATCATATCATAGGGCGAAAAAAATGGTGATATCAAATTATCAATAAGGGTAAACATGGGTGATAAATATACATAACATCAGAAGAATGGTATGGAATCCTGATCATAAAATTTGAAAAACAAACCCTACGTGGAAATGATAATAATTATGAGTCACAACATAACTATGTGTAGTTCATAAGATAGGAATTGTAATGAAATCAAAAAACATGATTGATGAGAAAATGAAAAAGGAATTAGACATTTATTTTTATCATACAAATCATCTTTTAACATTGTTATAATGTGTAAATAGAAACATGTTCACTCATTATGTTAATATAGTTAAATGAAACCCCGTTTAAACTTATCGACATGTAAAAAATCCCACACATAACATTGTGGACATGATTTATAGGTCAATTGATAATACATTGAACATGTAACTAGATTCACGTATATCATTGTGAAAGTATAATCAGGATTACTTAAAACATTGTGAACTTTTAATTAGGTTCATGCATAATATATTTATGCATGTGTTATCCATCTTTTCCCAATGCATTAGAGTTTGAAATAAATCTTATAAATACTGTAATGAAAATAATATTTAGTTTTGGAACAATATCATAAATTATACATCATATAATAACCAAATAAATGATTTGGGTTTCATAAACATTTCTTCATATCATAACCTATATAAAAGAGTTGTGTTTCACAATCATTTATTCATCCTATAAAAGAAAAACACGTGAATAACAAAATGATTTTGATAATAATTGTTTCATGTTATAACCCATATAAAGGGAATGTGTATTATAAACATATTCTCATAATAAAATAATAAAATAATCATGAATTTTGGTATCCCTGGATAATATCATAATAATAAATTGGTAACATCCATGAATTTCATCATGGATGGAAAATTATTTATATGGATCCTATAAAACATTTCATGAATAACAAATATTTTCCACTACAAAAAAAACAATTTTTAAATATAATAAATTTTTAAATACATATTATTTTAAAATAAAATTAAAAATTTATAAATAAATATTCATATAAATTACGGTTCATTATGATTTTCTGTTTAATTCATGACATACATGTAATGAAAATGAATCCTTTCACATTTTTAGTAAATGCCAAACACACATTATTTTTAAAAATGAAAAGAATACTCCCTCCAAAAATTTTGGTAAAATAAATTAAAAAATGTATAAATTTTTTTTCTAAAAATAATATGATAAATCTAAATAACTATTGCCATCATTTTTAGAAAACAATATTATGAAATGAAATATATTTATGATCGAATTGAGAAAAAAGGATAGATTTTCATGAAAACATTTTGTCATTTATTTTATGATAAAAAGAGTTGAGAATTGTTGTATTATATTAAAATTTCAATTATATCCATTAGTGAATAAAATTCAAGATATTATTGATATATATATATATATCATAATATTTTATCATCAGAAAAATAATCATTAACAATCCCAATAAACCATGAGATTGTAAAGTAAAATATTTACAACATTTGTAATTTTGAATCATTAGCCACGTAAAATAATTAAATAAAATGGAACCTAAAATATCATGAGGATAAATAAATTAATTTCATTCCATGAACATGGAGATGTATATTCAAATATTAATATATTATTCTTATATAACATAACGCATGTCTCAATTAAGAAAAATTTAGAAAAAAAATCCCATACCTTTTTGGTAACATTTTAACACTAGAAGCCATGAAATAGGTATGAAAAAAGGATATGTAAATAAAAATAGTTATTTTTAGAATAATAATAAGTTTTATTCGTGTATAGTATACATAAAAAATAAAATAAATAGGTGGTGAATATGGTATGTGTCAAATGGAAGTAAACAAGTTAGAAAAAAATTACTTACATGATGCATTGACTTACATCATACATTTTCTAAACAAAAATAAAATTAATATAAGTTTATTAAAAAAAATATAAGAACATAATAATATAAATCATACCATATTTGTTTTACTTATCCCCTTTTATTACATGTTTATTAAAAATCTCATGATAAATTCACTTGTTGGGTAATAATACGTTTGTTTTTTATATATGTTTTGTTTTGTTATTTTTCATCCCCACGATAGGGATATATTATATAAAGTATTATTATAATGGAATAATAATAATATTTAAAAATCATTTATACTCTCATTAAAAATAATGTAATTTTTTTCCAGAAATGAAATGGGTTGTGATCAAGGAGAGGGTAGTTCGTACAGACACGAGAATCTTTCTCATTTCCCAATGGTAATTATGGAATGAATATAATTAGTATTTTTTCTTTCCAAAATTATCATAGAAATGTAAATATAAACTTTTGATATACATACAAATATAATCCATGTAGTTTGGTGATAAAAATACAGGGCAGATCAATTCATTAAGGGGTAGTCCACACTTACACAAATGATGTTACCATCATTCATTACAAGATATTATAAGATATATAATGATACAATATACATTATGAATGATAAATATTTCATTGATATAAGAATAATTTAATTTATAACACAAATATTTATCATGAATATCTTCCAATTAAATAGATAATGAAAATGAATCGCATCTCTTAATGAGGTAGTAATCTATTATACACACGAAGGATGTTATCGTATACCTAATAGAATGTAACATAAACATAGGTAAACATTATATAATGACTATTTAACTTTAATAATGTTATAAATATAATTTATATATATATATACATTATAAACATCAGCATACCCCATCGTTATATGTGGTAACAGAAGAATGAATCTCATTGGCTTGTAAGGCGGTAGTTCTTCGTACACATGAGAGATGGATTCATAACCCATTTTATTGAATTAGAGATGGTTGTATGAAAAAAATGTCATGGAAACATATAATTATATGTTATATAATGATTTTATTATATATAAATAAATAAAAAATAATTGAAGGATGTGGAGGATGAAATAAAATAAAAAAATTTATTGAAGAATATCAAATCTTCTTTGGGTATCCTCCTTAGGTTAGAACACGAATACCTCCAAATTTGGATTTACAGAAAAAATTAGGGCTATATAATAATATTAATGATTTTGGGAATTTATTTGGTGAGTTAATTTATGAACCAAAAGTGTTTTGTTATGTGTATAATATTATACAGTGGTGGTCTTTTTTATGTGATGTGAGCATCACACTTGTGATGTTTTTGAAATGATTCAATCATAACCATGATTTTATTATGATATAAGTATAAAATATTACATTATAGATCCTAATACAAAAAAAATATTTCAATCAAATAGGTTTTATAAAAAGTTTTAATTCATTTTAAAATCATATTATCTTATTTTAACCCCCTGTAAATTAGTTTTTACCTTAACAATAATAATTATTTTTTCCTTTTTTCAATATTAATTTAATATAAAAATTATTTTTACTTTATTAGATATTATTAATTATTATTATTATTATTATATAATCCTTTATTCAATAATTTATCTAAAAAAGTTGAAATTTTAAATTTATAATTAATCATACAGACAAGATGATAAAGTGGGGTTTCAGAGAGAAAATATTTGTGGATTACAATGTTTTATCTCAAAAGTTAGCATAAATATTATTAAAATGACCTAAATTGGATGAATTGATAAAAATAAACTCATTTAACTATAAAAACTATTTAAAATTTAATTAAACATTATGAATAAATAAATTGAAATTTTAGTTCTCAGTGAAAATTAAATATTTTTCACTTTAATTAATAAGATTTATCCTTTTAAAAAAGTATAACTAAATAACCGTAATAAAATTTTGGCATGATTATATAAAAAATAATTTCTATTTTTCAGATTAATTTTTTAAATGTTTCAAAAAAAAAATTTAACATAATTTTGGAAAACAAAACATTAATAAAATTTAGAAAAATATAGTTTTAAGCATTAAATTGGTTATATTGTGATGTTTTATTTGAAAACACATTATATTAATATTAAAAAATTATTGAATATTAATTATATAAATTTAATTGAAATAATTCTCCAAAAGTGAGTATTTTAATTTATTTGGGTATAATGTATTTTTCAAAAGAATAATTGTTTTTTGAGAAAAAATAATTTATTTATATTAAAATGGTTATTATTTTCCAATATAATTAATTGGTCACACAAGAAATAATCCTATATAAATATGTAAACAATATTTTCTTTGTATCTCTAATAATATTCATATCCACAATTTATAGGTTTCGGTGATAACTATCATATTAAATATTAATATTTTAATATGATGTCACAATTTTTGAAACTCAGTATTGTGTGTATTAAAATTTAAACATGTTGTTGAATGTAATGAAATCTATTATTATGTTTAATTTATTTTGAATAAAAATATTTTATAAAATCTTTACGTGATTCATTCTACCACATTAAAATTTATTTTAAACAGAAAATTAATTTCTTCGGTATCAACAACTGAAGATACATCTTCCTCGTTACATCCTAAGGATCCTACATAGCATCCTTAAGATGTTGGTTTTTCCGAAAACATTTACTTGGTCGGTGTCCTTATTTCATATAAGTTTTTATGATTGATTTAGAATCGCCACCAGGTTTTCTTCATATGAATATTCATAAAATAGTGGTAATAAATCTCATTTTACTAAATGTGGTGAACAAGATATTTAATTATTTGGGAAAGATACATTGAACACATCATGAACCTAAGATTAGTTTAGTGTATTCCCCAAGGGATAAACTATGGTCCTAATATAACTATGAATTACAATCGGACCAATGGTCCTAGAATTTAGTTTTCCCAAATGTCTTCTCAGTAGAAATACATAGAAATACCTTCTCAAAAACATAAAATTCTATAAATGTTTAAAATTATCATAATAACATTTCAGTATACATTGTTTCCCCCTCACATGTAGATTAATGGCTCTAATATTTTCTCGTGTCTCATAATATTTTTTAGTAGCCAATAGATCTCTTTCTAGATCTTCATTCTAGTACATTGGAGTTCTAAATTATTTCTATAAAGAGATTTATAAGGAGACATCTGTATGATAGAGAATAATCTATTATTAAAGGAACAATCAAATTTCATGAATTTATTTACTAGAACCTCATTTGAAATATATAGAGTAATATATTAACTTGTCCTCTAGGGGTTGAATTGGTCTATAATATTGATAATATTTTGTGGATTATACGAAGTGTTCAAACTCATCATTGTATCATGATATTTCTAAATATTTTTCATAAAAACAAGGTAAATTTTAGATATTGATCTGATATAATTTAATTTCGTACCCCATTAATCATTTTCATCTCCCTAATGTATATCCTATAAATCATATATCCAAGGATATAATCTCTAATATATATGATTAATGATGAATTCCAATATTGATTATCAATAACCCATATATAATTATTCGATTTAGATATTTTGTGGTGTTTGAAGATAAAATCCATAGATATGGATTTTTATTTCCTAACACATATAGATAGTGTTCATAGATACCTTTTATTCCATTATATATTGTCCTTGACTATATGACTTACTAACAATCATGATACATACTATATAAACCATATGTTTATATTTTCTAACAATAATTAATCATTCAAACATTCTAGTGGTCGGTAGTATTCCATTTTAACCCTTTTGATGTGGGTACAAGACTCGTGTCCCTTACAGATACTGTAGTTTGTCACCTAGTTTGTGGATTATCCATTTTCTAAAACAATATTATTCAAAAACTTTGAAATTGAAATAATCCAAAATTACCCTAGAATCAAAGATCATATAAACCAGAATGGTTATCAATGCCTTTATTTATATTTCCCTAAATATAATTCCCCTTAAAACAAAACGAATTTATTTCCATAAATATATCCTAGAATATCGTAAGTATGGTTAAAATATAGTCACATACAGCCTCATGATGGTTGTCTATGATATTGAACATACGATCAATCTCAATCTTATAAACCCGTGATGGAATCCATAACCTCAATTTAATTATACAAGGAGACACTTATTCTTCTAAAAATAATATATTCCCTAAATGTTTAATTATTCATTCAGCCTATATACTATTTATAAAATAATTCTTGAACATAATCCTTGAATACAAATACATATATTCTTAAATCATTCCACATCAATTATTGACAAGGAATTGGTCCGTACATGGTCTATATTTTAATTCTTATGTATGTGTATTGAGTTGGACAATTTCCATGCTCCCCAAACATAAGAAATTAAACTCTTTGTCAATTTTTCTAAATATTACTTTATTTTCAACAAATATAAAATACCCCCTCCCATTTAAGATATACATCAATTATTCTTATCCCACCTTATTGACATTTAAGAGGATGAATCTTTTATCCACTATGTTCATTACCACATTAACATTCAAAAAAAAATTATCGTCATCTTTTCTGACTCCATATAAATATCACTAAAGTTAACATTGTTAATCATATATCACAATTGCTGATAAGGAATTATCATAACATTCATCTCTCCAATCACCAACCAATTTTGTTTCTTATACTTATCGAATTATTCATCAAATTCGGTGATATCATAATTCATTCTGGTTCCATCTGTAGACTAAAACAGAAATCATGTTTTGGTAAATTATATAAATATTAAAGAACCACATAATCATGAAAAAACACTTATATGGTCTATAATTCAAGACATCTATTTTAAATCAGTTACCACTTAGTCTAAATTATTGTAAATCATTTTCATAATCTATTTAAATCCTTAATAATGGTTCATAAAAAGTTTATTAATTTCAAAATAGTTTCATCTGGACGTTCGAAACCATTTTTGAACAAAGGCAAGTTGTTTTACATTAGGAGATGATTGGGTAATGCTCAATGCACCCATATCAGAGATACTAATAGTAGGTACATCTATTCCATATCCACATCCATGAATAATATACAGGAATGGATTTAATTTCATTGAAAAAATTTCATTCTACATTACCATATTTCCACAAAAAATTATACAATGACTCATATGTTGTCTAATCCATATATTTATCCCTATAAATATACTTAATTATATATCCATAAATATCTAAAACATCATTCTCATCCTTTTTTCTAATGTTTGGATAATCAATTCCTCTGAAAAAAAATATAGAGTCCCAGTCTTTCCAAACATGGATATTACAAAAAATTTGATTAATAATCAATACATTACGCAAACACATTCAAGAGGGAAATAAAATATTAATGCCTTTGGAATCGTTGAGCATAATAATCTTAAATAATAAAATGATTTAACTATATTCCATAAATATATTACTCATTAGTACACTTCGAGACCATACAATACAAAACCATTTATGATAACCAAAGTAAAGGAAACATAATAAAGGCTGATGTCATATTTATAGTAAGGGTAAAAAAGGGGATGAGGATAAGAATAAAAAAAGATTAAGGGACTGAGAACAAGATCATATAAATTGGAAACCACACTCCCCAGCTCAATGATAATAATTGCGAGTCATGAACTAATGATTGGAATTTCATAGGAAATAAATAATAAGGAAATCAAATATATTGAGCCATGATATAATTAATGTGAAATGAGACCTAGAATTGTGTAATGAATATTTATTTATAACATTGAATGTATTTTTAAATAGAAATAGTTTCACTCATTACGTTAAGACATAGAATATGGCCCTTTTTTAAACATGTAGTCCTGCAAAAAGGACCACACATAAAATTCTAGACATGAATGATCGACCTACACATAATAATGTGAACATGTAATATAGTTCATTAATATCATATTGGACATGTAGCCAGGTCTATGAATAACATTTATAACGTCCAATCTAGTTCACACATAAAATATGTACCCATTATTTATCAATATTTAACAAATTTAGTAGAGGTAGAAGTTGGTATCACCCATCATATAATTACAACCACATTTTTATGTTTTATAAGGAAAAAATTCCTTCATCATATTTTAACACATGAATTGAAATTCATTTCATAATTTTTTTATCAACTATTGATATGTTAAAAAGAAAAATGATTCTTAATCATTTCATCATCTCATCAATTCATAACCCATGGATAATGAAATTAGTTTCATAATAATTTTTTCATAGTCTATACTATGGAAGGAAACATTTTTTTAAAACATATTTTCATAAAAAAACATTCCATAATTAATAATAATTAAATCATTGGACAATACCATAGTACGATATAGGTAACATAAATTGTAGACATCTTAGATGGAAAAACTTTTTAAAATATCATATAAAACATATCGTGATAAAAACATCATTTCCAATTTCAAAAATAATTTTTTAAAATAATATTTTGTGAAGATAAATTTATATGAAATTTATTTGAAAACATATAATGAAATATTTAAAAAAAATAAAGACAATGATGGTGGGAATTTTTATTCATGATGTATAGGTTAAATCGATGATTCATTTAACCATTTTGGTTAAAGAGAAATAGAAAATATTTTATAAACTTTCTTGAAGGCAAGTTCAAAAAAATGTTAAAATAATATAAAAAATGTGTAAAAATTTAGTTTAAAATAATAAAATAATAATAAAATATTTTAGAAAAAATATTATGGAAACATGGTTTTGAATGAAAATGGATTATTGACTGAAAATAGAAATAATGTCAGACTTTCCTATAAATATTATATCAATAATTTTTTTGTACCAAATAGAGGGAAAATGGAAATATTAGTTCAAAATATCATGATTATGTAGAATAGAAGAATTATTCTGAATTTAATGGGGGGGGGGGGTAAATGTATTATTTTATGATTATAAATGGGATCATAAAAAATCCAAATAAACCATGTGTTTGTGTAGTAAAATATTTAACACTTTTGTAACATTGAATCTTAAGACCCATGAAATAATATATTTTAATGAAACAAAAATTTATTATGATTATAAATACATTATGTATATTACATTTAAATTTGTATTAATATTCCCCTCAAAACGGGATTTAGGTTTATAATATAACATATATCTTAAAGAAGCCAAATTGGGGAAATAAACCACTAATTGCTTTGGTAATAGTTTACTTGTAAACCCATAACAGAGAGAGAGATCATAATGTGGATATGTAAATCAATGTAATTAATATGATAATGATAATTAAATATGTTTTTGAGCATTATAAACACCACATAAATAAAATAGGTGGTCAATTTGGAATGTGTCTCACAAAAGAATAATTCGATAAGAAAATCCACTACCTTATGTCTTTAAATTACTTCATACACCTTAGAACCTCCAATATATTAAACATAAGTTTATTATAAATAATTTAATAAACCAAAAATATATATAACATAATATGTGTTATTGTCTTACCCTCTATTACTACATCTTTATTTATAATTTTACATTAAATTCACATTTTTTATAATAGCCTCATTATTTTTTGTATATGTTTTGATTTCTGATTTCCCCATTGATCAAGGATTAATTATTTTTAGAACATTAATCATGAAAAAATTATATGATTTATAAATAAATTATACTCTTATGTAAAATCATGAATGGAATGTTTGATAAATTAATTATCTTATGATCATAGAAAGGGTATTCCATACATACATATAAGTTATGTATTATTTTATAAATAATATGTATGGATAGATAGAATGTAATATTTTATCATTAAAAAATTATAATAACAACATAAATGAAATATAATTTATTTTATATATTATTATAAATATCATCCATGCGGTGTGGTGATTAAAAGAAAGAGTGTGATCATTTTGGGAAGGCGATAGTCAGCACATACATGAGCAATGTTAACATCTATCTGTGAGTGGAAATATAACAATGAAAAATATTTATTATAATCTAAAACAGAAAAATATTTAATTAATATCATAATAATTTCATGTATATAAAATATTTTTATCATATTTACCATCCATTTAATGTTTTGAAAATTTGAATCACATCGCATTGCGAGGTTGTTGTCCACCGTACACACAAATGACATTGTCATATCCCTTATGGAATAGAAAGTAAAAAACATTATATCTGATAAAATGACTATATATGAAAAATATTATACTAAATATCTTATATATATTATCCATCATCATACCCAATAGTGTGAGGTGGTAATAGAAAAACAAATGACATCGTTTCATGGGGCAGTAGTCTTCTTTATAGACAAATAATGATTTCATAACACATTTGATAGAAGTGGATATTATTTTATATAATTAAATTCTAATTAAAAACATATAATTATTTTTAATATAAAAATCTAATTATATTTTATTTGATTAATTAAAAATTAAATATATTGATGATGAAATTAAATAAAAACACTCATTGAATTTTTCATGCTTTTATTTTCCCACAAAATATTTAATATGTGAATTATATAGTATATGGGAGGCCTTTTATAAGTGATGTGAGTGGCATACTAGTTATTTGGTCAAAAGATAAAATTATACTTGTCTTTTTATCATGAACAAAGACAAAAAATTGAAATTATACAACATATAAGATATAAGTTATAAATATTGGTAAAAAAAATTATTTTGGAAAATTTTATAGGTCAATTTGTCACCCATATCATCTATTTTTAATCCCTCATTAAATCATCTTTTACCTTAATCACAACAATTAATTATAATTTTTTAAAATATTCATTTTACTGAAAAAATATGTTAAAATTATTTATTCTTATTACAAATCTGTAATTAATTTCCCAAATTCCATTAACATATGTGATTTTTTTTTTTAAAATCAATGACATAGACACAAAAAAAAAGAATATATTATAGAGTAAAATATTAAATATATACAAGAATTTTATATCAAATTTTAATATGAATATTATTATAATGAATTAATTTTATCAATTGATACCAAATTTTGTAGTGATTAATTTGAATAAAATTTATGATAGAATTTATTATTTTAAATAATTTAAGCAAAAAATATGTTTTCAATTAAAAATATATATTTTTCACGTTTCATAAAAAAATTAATACTTTCAATATATTTTGAAAATATCCCCGTATGATAATATATACATGATTATTTAAAAAATTATCATTATTTTATAAAATGAATCTGCTAAAATTTTCAAAATTTAATTGTAAAATTTATTTGACAAATTCAACAAAACAACTTTATAGAAAAAATACAATCGTGACACATAAATTTGTAAATATTGTTATTTCTTTTCTAGAAAATACAGCAAATTAAAGGTAAAAATTTTATTCAATATATAATATATAAATTTTATTAAAAAAATTCACCAAAACATGGTTGTTTAATTTATTAAGGGAAAACATATTTGTTCAGAGAAAATTAATTTTAAAAAAAATAATAATTTTTTTTAATGTGTTCTTATTTTATTATATATTAAATTATTCATTAAATAATTAATCTTATATACATGTTTATACCATATTTTTATAATTTTGATAATATTATTCTTAAACTCTATTATAATGGATATGTGATAACTATGGTATTAATTAATAATATATTCATAATAAGTAATGTTTCATTCAAATTCATTATTGCCTGTAATTCTTGCTAAAATTAGTGTTATATATAATACGAGCTATCAAAATATTTAAATTAATTTGAAAATACAATATCAAAAAATATTTGGATGTTATAATAATTACCACACTATTTAGTAATTGTTTACCTTATTATCAATATTTTCCATTCTAAAAAAACCCTACATTTTAATTAGAAATACAATTACGCGTCTTCTCGGGTGAACATCATATTTCTCTTATTAACATTTTAATAGAAGTATCATGTATGTATTTTTATGAATCGGGTTCTCAAAAAAGGTATTTCAAAAATAAATTAATCTTTTCAACATGAAATGTTTTATCATTCGCTCGTCATTTCTTTTGATAATTATTATGTCATTTCATAAATAAATTATTGTTGTTATCTTTGAAATTTTATTGTTTTCCAATTATTTCATGCATTTTTTTTAAAATTTTATTTATCTTTTAAGAAAATATTATTAAATTTTACTTTTAATATTAAAAACCTTTATAAAAACATCACATAAACTTTTTGAAACCTTTATGACTTTTCAAGGATTTATTATTTAGAATTATTTATAAATATTGTAAATTAAATTTCCTTATTTTTAGTATGTAAAATTTAAAATTTATTTAAAATACATTTAATGTTACTATAATTAAATCCTTTATATAAAAGGTCAATATGATTTCTAAAAAATATATGTTTTCAATTACATTTCCTATTTTATTTTAAAGGATTTATTTTTATGTAAATAATTTCCTATGAACGACAATCTAAATGTCCTTAAGAAATAATTTCTTGGGGTGATTGACCTTTGGGAATCAACCAATTATATTCTTGACGTAAATGTTTTTGACACTATATAAAAATTTTGACAACCTCACTTTCCGTTCAATGGGATCATTATGATGTGTTTTATTATTTCATTCGCATGGAACAAATATATATGGAATATGTTATGTGAGGTAATATATCACCCTGTAATTAATTGGGTAAATATTTATATCTCATGATATAATTATTTGAATCGAGTATTGATGCTCTCTCCACTATGAGAATCAGGATGTGATACCTTCTTCACTATATTTTGAGAATTAATAAGTGACATCTACTCCATTATGTTTATGGGTATTAGGTAGTTATGTATTCTCCATCGTGATATTGGTAATGGGTAATGAATGGTTCTACACTAATTTATCATTTATATATATATTATTGTTCTATAGATTAATTTTATGGTTAATTTCAATTAAATTCTGTATCTTTATTCTTATTACTATGATTGATGTCTCATGTATGTCGTATCGAGTTTTTACATATTTACCCCATGGTATATGTCCCATATTATGATATTTTATGTCTTACTAAAAAGGATTATGGATAAATCTTATTATTACAAATTATTTTTAACAATATATTTCTCTCTACTCATTTGTATCATATTGTTATAATATATACATGGATAACATATTGATGAGTTTTTCAATTACTTTATATTTTCACTCACCCCATTCTTATGTTTCTATTCACCGGGTTGTAATTATGAGTGTACCTGTTAAAAAGATTATAACGGAGTCTATAATGGTTTTATTATAAACAAATTGTTACAATTTTTGATAAATAACTTTTATATATAGGTAATAATATATGACACCAAAATTTGTGTTATATTTTTTATCTATTTGGAGATGTAATGATTATTCTTGTAAAATAAAGATATAATGTACATTATTTAGGTTATCATGCATTATTTTGCATCAAAAGATTATTTTTGTTATTTTGGGGATTAGTGTATAGTGTTTTAGGGGTAACAGAATGGATATGTCTACTGGATAAGTGTAATTAAAAGATAACATCCTAAAAATTTGGTAATGTAAAGATTCTGTGGTTTTATCTTAAATAACATCCTTTTCTAGATACAACAAGATAATTAAGGATCCACACATATGTACCTTGTATTATTAATATTTAATAGGGTTTTTTGGTATTAACTAAATCATTACATGGTTTATAAATATAAGGACTAACAATATACCTTGTTTCAATCTCTTAGTGAATAAGATATGGAAAAATCTAGTTCAATTGTTGAACCATTATGATGGATTTATATTTTTTACATTAGATATCCTAATATAAAATTACCATGGATATCATTTATTGGTTTATAGAGATATAAATTTTTAGTTTTAAACATCACTTATCTAATATTTTATGAAGGCATATAGTCTTCCCTAATTAATTTTTTTAAAAGAAGTACCTAAACATTATTTATTTGATTTAATGTCGAGAGAAAGGATAAAGTTGTAATGAAATTGATTCCATAGAAAATGTTATGATTTTTAAAATGATCTATCTAATGGTAAAACTATTTAGATAAGAATTATAGTGACTATTCAAACAATATTTGAAAATTTATGATGGAAAATGTCATTTATTTGAGTTCCCAAACATTAAAAAATGAATAATTATGGAGTCTCATGGAGGTTCATGTGATAAAAATGATTAATGATATAAGATTAGACATTCTACAATATTTGTTTGCAAGAATCCCCAAAGAAATATCAAAAAATGAAAATAATATATATCAATTTTAGAAGGATTAGATATAAATATCATGATTTTATAAGTGATATAATTTTCTTTTTTAATACGATTTAATGTATAAATTCTCCATAAAATACTCCAGCAACTGTTTAATTCTTAAAAAACAAGGAGTTTGGGAATTATGAAAATCGATTCCCAAAACTAATACTACCATCAACAATAGGCATTAATTACCTCTTTGACCAAGGGAATAACAATACTACTAAACGAAGGTCAAGAAGACAGAGGTTAAAAGGTACACCCCCAAATTTTTGGGGGAATTGGAATCCATACAAACCACCCTAGTACGAAAAATAAGTTTTATATGATTAATGAATCACCACCTTGATGTTTTTTTTATTTAAGGAAACTTCTATTAGTTATAATTTTGTTACCTACATAAATATTAATTCAATTTTGGATTATAAATGTAATTTTATTATTCCATTACATAAATTTAATTTTATTTTGGAAATTTATTTTTTCTCCTCACTTATAGGAATATTTATTAGGAATATTGAGATGATGTATAATATCAAACAATGATAGTATATGAATTTATGGATGATTTTGAACACCCCATTTAAATAAATAAGATAATGCGAATCTTGATAGAGGAAATATATTCTCCAATAGTGGTAGAAAAAATCAAAATTATTGTTAATCCTACTCTAAGAATAACATTATATTTCTATGTTTATAAATCCTACTTGACTTTATATATTATACTCTATGTATTTCTTATCTTTATTATATCACTATCCATTTCCTTTAGTAATCTGTAACCAAAAATAGTGAGGATACAAATTATTATAGGGGTGAAAAATATAACAATTTAAAATTTTGGATCATTTTTTCTAAATAAATATTGTGTTTAGTAGATCAATCTACATGAATCACCAAAAAATAATTATCCATGAAAAAATTAACTAATATTATTATTAAATTATTTAACTAATATAACATCTAATAAAATAAATAAAAGTATCAATAATAACTTCTTACCTTTTGAGGATAACTAAATAATATGAATTATTTTTTATCTAATAATAGTTAAATAGTTAATTAAATAATGTGAACACTTTTAATTGATAGTTATGTTAATATTTAATATTAAAATATATTAACAAAAATATCATAATTATTTAAATATTAAATTGATATAAAATAATTTTAATAACATTTAATGTTTAAAATCATCAATTTTTAAAAAATGAGTTTTATGTTATATTATGAATTTTTAACTAAAATATAAAATCACAAATTTATGAATTTTAGTTTTAAAAAATATTAAATATTCTTTATTAGATATATTGATATTATAATAAATATTATTATATTTTTTATAAAATATACTATTTATTAATAAAAAGTAAAAATATAGATTTTAATAAAATCATATCATTAATGACAATATCAATATATAAGTGTAACATTAAAACACATAATTTTTTTGGATTAAATATGCATTGAAAAATAAATATATAATTTCTTGAATACTATTATTTATTTATCAAAATGATATTTAACTACTTATGTAATATTTTCCAAAAAATGAAAATATTTTTTGAAATAAAATGTTGTTTTTGAAAATAAAATTTGATTTTATTAATTTTAATGAATTATTAAGTGTAATTATTATATAACTAACCAATTATTATTATTTAATTAAAATAATATTATAATATTCACCTACACATAAAATTTTAACATTAAAATACAATTTCTTCTAAAAATGGGGTTTTACGTGTGACATGAACTAATATTAAAATTAATTATTCATAAATACACAAATTTAAATTGATTAACATATATTTATATTTTTATTTAATTGGTAAAAATATGAATTGAGTTAAATTTTATTTTTATGAATTTAAGGTAACTTAAACTTACATAACCCAGTTAACACGGTAAAGAAAAAGACGTTAAAAGTGAATATTCTTAAAGAAAAATGCTAAAAAATGTATAAATAATGTGATTATATTAATGGTTGAGGTATTATAGTACCTATATCATCTATCACTATATTATTATCTATTTTTGAGTCTCATTTAAATGTGAAACATGTGGTCTCTATATGTTAAGCTATGATTTTTATGAAAATTCCATTCCAACCGCTTTTAAAAAGGGCCTCTCACCATCATTCCATGAAAGAATCCAAAATTCTATTTCCAGGTAAAATTATTCACATTATCCTTCCCTTACTATCATATTAACTTTTCATTATCCTCAAATAACAACATACAATCACAAGACCTCTATTTCCATGGAATCCTCCATAGAAAATGTAAATATATCAATGTGGGTAATCCTTTTCCCAACATGTTTTCGTTTCAATCATACCTTATGATATATAGTTTTCCTATATCTATATAATTTAATATGAATGTATTATTATTAATTTTATTATCCTAATTCATTAACTATTGCCCACATTCTTAATTTTTAATTATAAAAATTAAATCATCTTTAATGTGTTGTGTGGGATATCACCTCCATGAGGTGATAAATTAATTTTTTCCCACCAAAAATGTTCTATGATTATAAAAAAAATGAGTATGAGATGAGACACATATAATATATGTATGATTATGATTAGATAATTTATTATCCCCCTTATTTTACAAACTTTGTTTTTGAAATGAAAACATTAAACTTCTATTTTTTAGACTACCGCCTCCATGACATAGCTTATACCATTTGTATTTATTATTATTTATTAATGATTAAAATATCTATAAATATTGTAAAAAATCATTAAATTACATAAATAATATCATTATTCTTATTTAATAATTAAATTATTCCAAAAAATCCACCTTTATAATTACAAGCATTCCCTAGTTATGGTATGTTAATTTATGGGTTAGTCAAACCACCTATATGTAAAATGCTATAAAATAATATCATATATAAATAAGATAAGTTAATTTATGTTGATATATCTAAAAAATAATTAAATTTAGATTGTGATTTGGTTTAATAATGTTAACATTAATTTAAAATTCATTAATTAAGATATTATCATTTGTATGTTAATGATGACAAAAAAATGCTTGTTGAAAATTTATCTAGAATAACGATAACTAAAAACTCATTGACTGAATTTACAACATTATAAACTATAACTAAAAATTAGTTATAGTAATCTATATAATATTAGGTCCACTTAATTGTGGATAATAATTATAAACAACATTGTTATTACTAAACAAGATGAAAATAATTTATATTACTGACTCCTAATATTGAAAATAGATAATAAATAATAAATATAAACATATAGAATAATTATAAATACATTTTATAAAATGGTTAAAAATTGTTATAAATTTATCAAATAGGTTATTAAAGTATTTATATTTTCTGTCAATGACATTCATGTTCTTTAGTGGAAGCATGAAATAAACACAATGGGGTTATTTGTGTGATATTTAATACCATGATACATGTTTCTTATTTTTAATTCATAAAATACATGATATTGTGTGATTAATATAAAATTAATTTCATATACCATATTCATGTAATTCATTGGGTTGTATGAGACATATTTTTTTCTTTATTTCAATGGTCTTCAATTTAAAAAATTCTAATGTAGTTTGAGTTTTTGTTATGTCAAATCTCTCCCATTGAGTTACAATACATCATCTAGAACAATATTATTTTAATATTTGTTAAATCCACCATAAGATTTTATTTCATGGTTAATTATCTTTTTTTTTGTTCAAAAACATTTATATTTATTCACATTTTCCTTCATGATTAATTTTTACCAATAAAAAGTATATCATAATTGAAAATAACTCTCATTATCTTTTATAAAAGTATCATAGAAATGTCTATATTATTCATTCAATATAATTTTTTCCTTTATATATGGAAATATAATTATGTGTTATCTCATGTTACCTTTTTTTTCTTCTGTTAATGATATTATGTCTTATTTTATGATGTGGGTTTTTAACAAAGGTATTTAAAAAATAATTTTTAAAATAACGTGTTTTATCTTATACATAAAATTATTATTATAACCATTATTTTATTTGAAGGATCTATTATTGATGTTATTTTTAAAAATTACTATTTTTTCAAATTTTCAACTTTACTTTTTTTAATCTTTTATGTAGTAAATAAAGATCTATATCTTTATAATGTTTTAAAAATAAAACATTAATTTTTTTTTACTTCACCATTTAAAAAAATATCTATTTCAATGATTAATTACAGATATTTCATTCCATGTATTAAATTTTTAAATGATTTATTTTCAATTTATCAAAATATACATTTCAAAAATTAATTTTAATGTGATTGTAACGTCATCGCCCATGGGAAAGATACAAATGATTTCAAAAAACACTTTTATGATACCGCTACAATTTCATATTTATCTATAAAGGTTATTTTATAATTTAAATAATATCTCATAAACAACTATTTAATGTATTTATGAAATTATTTTTTTTGTTTATTCTTTTATGGATATCAACTATTTACACTAATGAGTTAAATATTTGTTATACAATTTAGAAATTTTTTGAAACCCTTTTTCAGGGGTAATGTATGATGTTCTTCATAATTATTTTCAAGTGGTATAAATATTTATTGATGAATATGGGTTTGGTACTATATCCTCCACCAACGTATTACATAAGGATTTATATATCATGGGATTATTATGGGTTTCTAATGTAGATTATCAGTCAAAAAATGGGAATATGAAAGTGATAAATGCTCTATTGTGTTTTGATAATCTAGTAGTGACGCTTACTCCACTATGTTTTTGGGAATCCGGTTTTGATTCATTAACTACTAAGTGAATCATGTAGTGATTCCTAGTCCACTATGTTATGTGAAATGCGTTATGATTTTCACGCCAATATTTTATGATTTTCTATTACTATTTTAGTTTAATTGAACAATATTAATCTTATCCTCCATGGAATGATATATCTATATGTATATGATTAAGCCCCTGGGATCATGTTTATTGTGATATTTTAACTGATCCTTATGTCATGGTATATGTTTTATATTTTGATATTAAATTTCATTCTATAATGTCTTATGGAAAACTATTATTCTTCAAATATATTTTAAATAAAATATTTCTCTATTTTCAGGTTTTCATAGATTCTTATGATCTAACCATGGATGACATGATGATTATTTTTCCATTACTAAGAGTTTAATCCCACACCATTTTATTGATTTCAATCCATAAGTTATGAATATGAGTATAAAACATAATAAGTCTATAATGGAGTCTATTTTGGATATATTATTGAGATATATTCCCAATTTTTTTAAATCAAGTTATACATGTTGTTATTCGTCCACCATAGTAAAGCATTTGTTCTAAAATATGTTTAATTATTTATTAATGGAAGTTTTCTAAATAAAATAATGAAAAATGTGTTCGTACTTAGATCGGGCTACATTATAAACTAATCATATTATTCATGATTCTATAAAAATTTAATTTATATTTATAGAAAACAAATATCTCAAATAAAAAATAAAAATCCATTCTATTCCAAAAAAAGTACAAAAATAAATTTATTATAATGAGAAAATATTAAAAATTACCCAAATATCATATCAATAAACTATTAGATATTGATCATAATTTCTGACATATAGTGCAATATCAAATTCTCTATTACTGAAATAAATATCTACTATCCCCATTAAGAATTACCTCTAATTTCAAAGTCTCTGTTTGACATAAAAACGGGTTTTACACATCTTATATCTAATACCCCAGAGTTAAATTTAGAAAAATTGATCTCTAAAATATTATTCATTAGGTAATCATAATGGTTCACCTTGAGAAAATTTTTCTTCCATAGATTCAATATTTTACAATTCAATATATTAGAACTATTAACGATCTCAATCTAAATTAATGTTTAGTATTTCATAATATTCAATAAAAATATATCAAAGGGTGTGTATAATGTATTATATAGTTTCATTATGTAATTTTATTAACATAGAAATGACTAAAAATGAAAACCCCACTCATTATATATTTTACTGATCCAGGATCCATATTTTAAAATTTTATTGATTTCTTTAGCATTTCTCTTATCACATAGTTATTTTCATAGGATATCGTCACAATCATAATGATTATGATTACTGAATAGTCGTGGCGAAAAATATTTATCCAAATCAACCATATGGATTCACTGAACACTATTGTTCTAGTAAAATGTTATTATTACGGTATCCTAGCTTGTGAATACTAAATAAAATACCATAACAATAAATTACAAGATAATATAGGGGAACCCAGATTTAGAATGACATTCAAAAAAGGAAAATGCAATGATACCAATTACTATTGTCACTTACTACATAAAATCCATGGGAACCCACAATTAGTATGACCTACCAAGTTAGGTGATCGAGGTATTGACAACATATGATTTAGAATGAATCAAAATGTTTCTATTTGTGTATTTTTCATTGGTTGTCTCTCTGATTTAATTGATAATATATAGTTATTAAATCCATAACTATTTTATAATATTGTAATAATTATCATCCCATGTTTTATTAAATATTTGTATGCATGTTTCCAATGATATAGTTTTGTAATCTCCATTCCTTCAATAAAATTACTGTGTCCATTCCTCATTTAAGTGTAACTATTTACATATCCCACATGTTTCTGTTACCCACCCAAAAAACCAATTCCAATTATATTCAATTTTTTTTAAATATATCATATGAATAATTTAAATGAAGTATGGATTTAAATTCATAGAGTTATGTGTGATTTACGATCTCTATATGATTTATCCTATAGTGATATATAATTAACCTTATTCACACTTCCAGACAAGTACAATTTTTCTAGATTATTTAGTATTCTGACCCCAAGTCCCTCTCCCCAAGGAGACCATAGTCAATGTTTAACCATATTCATCATAATTATATCACCAAATAAAGAAAAATATTTAACCATTATTATTATAAAGTACATAACTACAATTACAAAATATGGTTAACGTATATAGAAACTAAATTTTTTGAAATTAATGTTATCATGTGATGTATTTCTTTTTCCTAGATGAAATTTATCATATAATTATTTCCATAAACAATATTCATATTTCATAAATAATTTAATAAACATTACTAATAAAATAATTTTAAAAATAAATATCTATTTTATTTATTTTCACAAATATGGGACGTTTGTGAACAATTCAAAAATATAATAAAACTATATATATTATATAATTTATTTTAATATTATGGTTATTATATCGTATTAAAAATAATATCCTTTATACTCAAACCAATGTAAAACCATTAATATTAAATATTATATATCATTTTAAATTATTAAACATATCATTTATCAAATCAAAAATCAAGAACCATTTTTATATTATTTAAAAAATATATATAAATAATGATTAGATTTTATTTTGAAGCAATTTATGTTAATTAATTATGAAAAATTCATAAATATAATGTTAGAATTTTAATATTTAATACTAATTTCAAAATTAAAATTAAAATAGTAAATTATTTATTATGATTTATAAGTAAATTTTTTCTAGATCATAATAAAAACTATATAATTTGAAAATTTTATTATAAATGTTAATTTTTTATTTTTTCTTTTATTTCCAATATTTTAAGAATATTTGTTTAATTCCTTATAATTGATGAAAATGTTGGTTTTATTCTCCATTATATGTTGTGGAATGGAATGTCAATGTAAAGGGATATTTCCATGCAGTTTTTCAATATATTGAATGTTTTTTAAGGGTCCATTATTTCTGGTCGGTTAACTGAAACCTTGTATATTATATAGGTAATATAAGAGTTACAAGTCAAGATCATTACTAGAACATGGTTCGGCCAAACACTCTGAAAATATCATGAAATTTAAAAATTATTGGACAATAATCATTCTCATGATTAATACATTATTTTCTTAACTGTATAACAATGATTTGATAAATCATTATTTAAAAAAAAATATATTTTTAAAATCTGAAACTCACCCAAAAACCATATTTTTCACCTAACACAGGTTCCCAACTCGTTGCCAATTTCTAGGTTTCGTTACGATATTCAACTTCTTATTTTTTTATATATACCTGAGTTTCAAATCATGGAAAAAAATGCAAAGGGATTTGGTCTTCACATTTATTATTGATTTCTTCATCCCATATAAATAGATTTCTAGAAAAGGTATTTATGGGAATATATATGCTTTTAATAAATTTTTTAATGAAACATATAATGATAATTTAGAGAAATAACGTGATTGTATATGTGATATCAGGTGACGATTATTCTTGAAAAATGAAATTGAGGTAAGTGTTTTTCCTCTATCAACATTCTCAACTATGAAATGGGTATTTTATTTTTAAAATAATTTCTACTACTTGTATATATAAAATATTTTTCAAAATATACAGGATCCAAGACTCGCTAATTTGTTATTAAAACATGGATTATCAGTGATTCACTAAATATGGATAATTATTTAAAAAATATTTTTCTTACAATAAATAATCTAATTTATGTATGAACATGGAATAACATTTTCGGTTAGTGTTCATGAAAATTGGACAATTTTGGAGGGATGTGGATACATGGCCAATTTGAGCCAATAATTATCTCTAAGTGATGACTTTGTGTCTGTGGGGGGGGGGGGGGGTGAATATCTTCTAGTATATAAGGGATGTTCCATTTGAAAGACAAGAGTGTATGTGTATTTATATAGAAGGGATATTCCATTTATTTTAAATATATCATTTTCTTCTACCTATGATATCATCGTTTCTGGTGAATGACATTCAGAATTATGCATTACTATTTTTTTAAATACAAAAAACATCTTAAGATGCAATGATATATTGTACCACTATTTTACAAAAGCATTGATCTAACATGATTATATTTTAGGGGCATCTTTAAAAATTCTATTTGGGTTTTCCAACTAGGTTGTTGTACTCACCCACTATATATGTTCTTGGGTTAGAATGTAAACATTGTTATCTATGATACATGAAAAGGAATGTTATCATATTTTACTAGTAGTGATTTTAAATGTAGTTGTTATGGATGATGAAGATGTATCTTGGGAGTTTTTCATGTTATGGGAGTCTGTAGTGATTCCAACATATATCTTGTTCCATTACTTATTTATAATTATTGTTTGTTCAAATTTATTATTTCCACCATTAATACGATGCGTCAATTTTAGAAAATATGAGTTATTAGTTTGACTAATGCATCATTTATAATATTGTTTTCTTGTTTTTTATATTTTATGGTAGTATGATTGTTTTTTATGTGTATTTAAAAGTGTTAAAACCACCCTTGTGTGTTTTTAAACCATCAATATTTATTTATAGCACTTTTTTCCAAAGAATGTTTCATATGGGATGTGGCAAATTAGTATTTTTAAAACCTACATTTTGATTTGGGTAGTTACAAATGATATCTTTTTGGTTGATCCATCCGTATATATGATATAAATGAGATAGGATGCCTCAAGACATGAAATTTATAGCCTAAAAATTCACAAATAATATTCCTTTTTTAAACATCATGTTAACATCATAGTCGGAGTACAATATTTTTTCTTAAACACATCAAGTCATGTATTCATATAATCGTCATGGGAGTAATTAATGAGCACTTAATACCATGCATTAATAAAGAGACTTTAAACTAATACCAAATTCTTGCATGATTATTTTATTTTTTTATCATACTATTGTTATTTTGATTGTTTTGATATGATATATGATATATACCTGAATAATGAATCATGTTAAATAAGTTATAAATAATTTATATTATTATAGAATATAAATTCCAGCAGTGAGGAAAATGGTTATCTAATAAGATTGTGCAGTAAATAATTTGGGTTCAATTGAACCAAATGTGTAATAATTAATATTCTAGAGTATTGAATAACAATTTTAGGCTATTGAAAAGGGACATTGTCCTCTTGGACTTTGTCACATGAATCTCTCATTAAGAGTTTTGAAGTAGAATGCTCTGATATTTCTAGGTGATTCAGGACCTGAGAAAGAATAATTATGAATAGGTCAATAGAATTGAGCACCCAACTTTTTTGATGCACCCACTAAGACACTGGTCATGCTAGTGATATGAATGCTTTAAGAACTGGTGCTAAATACAAAATAAATAATGGTTTATTAAATTCTCATCCTACATGAAATGGGATTGAGGATTTGTTCAAAAAATCACAAAAACCATTAAGATAGTGAAGATGACTTATATATCATAGTGGAAACAAATGTTTATTTCAATGATATAATAGTCTTCTCAATTCATGAACATAATTCACTTATAGAAAAAGGTAGTAGCTAGAGAAAGGCTGAAGACATATATATTCTATAAATTTATAATAACTTATATACACTATAAATTAGTAATGTTTTTTATTAAAAATTATTCAAGGATATTGAACATGGTACATGGGATATAGATAATGATATATTATAAGGGATTGTAGTTTTTAGGTAACCATTATATTTCCATGCATTGGAGGGAACTCGAGGGTATAAAATTAAAAAGGAAAACCAAAACTATGGTAATGGAATAAATATAATTAAATATTGATCTAGTTCTCTAATGTCAATGAGAGGATATTTTTTTATTAGACTTATTAAATCTTTTATCTATCAGGATGATCTAAATAGAATAGTTTTTTCCCTTAGAATCAGATAAAATAGGATTAGTCCATGAACAGCTTGATTGTCATGATGACACATTATTAATGGAGAAAATACTATTTATTAGAGAATATCCATAGTAATATGGAATTGATAAATCTATCTATAATGAGAAACCAGGCCCCACGATGGTGTGAGGTACCATTTTTTAGAACATGAACGTTATTGACTTTGAATTTGATATTGGTACATTATTCATGTTTATGGATTCCTATAAATTTATAGAATTTTTCATACATATGGAAATGATGTATTACATAAGGAGCATCATGAAACCTATCAGTCAATGAAAATGAAAAGTGTTGAAATTAATAAACTATTCAATTTGAATTTGGGAAATATAATTCCACTATCATTTTATTATCATTGATGTGGGAATTTTTTTTATCTTTGTAATAGACAGGTTGGAAGAATTCAGAGATTATATTGATCTCTATTATTTGAATGTAAATTTTACATTCCCTACTAGAGAAGATAATTTATTCAATGGTTATAAGTATATTAATACAATTAGATGCGAACCTATTGAAATTGTAGATCAAACCAATTTTTTTATCAAGATGTAATGGAATTGGGTGTTATATATGATACTAAAAATAATCCATTCATATATAAGTGTACCAATACTTATGTTTCATTTTTAATGATTTCTATATGCTTCTTCCTGATTGGGAAATTGAATTTTCTACCAATATCCTTCTTGGAAAAATACTTATTTACACAAAATCATATATAATGGATCTACCAGAGTTCTGAGGATTAAAATTATAGCTGAAAATATTGATATAAATGGATTATTAGGACAAAGTATATCAAATTAGGTTAATCATGATCTATAGATAAATAATTTATATGATTCACATTGATTTTGTCTTGGTTTCCATAATCTAAATAATGTAATGGTCATGAATAAATATCCTCTCAAAACATATCAATTTTAAAACAGAAAAATTGTGGGTGAAAAGTGGAACACTAAGATTGACCCATCACTAATATATCATTATCATATTTTCAATAATGTGGATATTCAGATCAAAATAGTTTTGAGTTGGAAAAACCATTAAAAATATTTTATCATTCCGTTTAATATGAAAAATAATGGTAAAATTTCATTCAATTGCTAAATTATAACTTCCACATGTATCTTAATTCGATTTTTATAGATTTCATCAATGTAAATTTTTTTAGCTCTCAATGAATGAATGATCATGATATGCACATATAGATTGTATAGTGCATATTTCATGGTCACCAACATTATGTTAACTTTTCACTATTAGAATTCATAATAAAATAGTTCTATTTCTTCCATTAACACATTTATAAAGAAGGTATATTAGTTATCCTTTATAAAAACAATTTAATTATTTCATAGAATCTAGCCAAGAATTTCCTTACGAAAAAAGGTTTTTTATGATTACATTGATACCATCATTTTTTTCAATATTCCTTTGGGATTGGTCTTCCCATTACTATATTATTAAAAAAATGTAATTTCGTTCCATTAGGAAAAATATTTTAATAAATTCTTTATGGGTATTATTTCCAATATTACATTGGAAACTATCTGAGTCTTACTTGTACTGGGTCAGGGCTATATGGTATATTGGGATGCATCGGGATTGGGATAGATTTTTGTTCTTAAAAAAGGTTATCATGTTGTGACCTCTGTCTTATGGTAGTTTTGAAAAAAAATTAAAATAATTTTCTGAAGAAATATTTTTAATTATATAAAGTATTAAATTATTTGATAACATGGTTGTTTTATGTTTTTGGCAAAAATTTTATTGTCTTCACTAATCAGAAAATATTGACAGAAATCTTCCCTTTAAGAGACCAAAACTTGGAGAATCAAATTTGATAGAATATCTACAATTTTATGTGATACATTTTTTTTATAAACCCATGAAATGGAATCTAGTGGATGAAATTATTTAGATAAAAAATTATAAGGATATGGGAAGAGAAACTAAAAACTAATATAATTTTATTAGAGTTTAATTATTACATGAATCTGAACTATATTTAATAGAATGAAATTTTTTTACAGTTACACATTCTCTAAATGCTATATATTTAAGCAAAGAGGCTAAATAATCAGATCTATACAACATCAACATTTGGTCAAAAAATTGTCGGGAGACCCCTATAATTTGACGGATGAGAAAACACAACATTGTTTTTTCAAAACTAAATTATTTTCTCCTTGAATTTTCATGGAATTATGTTTTTGGTTAATCACCATTTTAATGGGTTATTCACCAAGATTCTTATAAGAAGTTTAATTATTTTATATCCAATTTTTATTTTTCTAGTGTAAAAAAAGATTCTATATTATATAATGAAATCATTCAATTGTCACAATGTAAATTTTTAGAATCAACATTCAGATAGTGTTACCAAATAAATGCCTCTATCTATTTGAAAATATGAATTTATTTCTCCAGAAATTATGATATGACTTTCAAAGGTTTTTGATAAACATGATCTTATTTGTGTAATTGCAGTTAAATGTACATTTTTGGAACAATTTTTCGGAATTTATGATTTAATTAATGTATAATATCTATAGAATCATTATATTAATGTAGTATTTATGTTTTATGAATTTATTCCATATATTGTATCTGATAAGGGTGTTCAATTTACTTCTTAAATTAAGCACTATTTTCAGCAATATCTATGAGGTTATTTGACCTTGATCATGAAATATCATCATAATATGGATGAAATGTAAGAATATAAGACTCAAAAAAAATTGAATATATTCTTATAGGATGTTCCACGGACTCTCATGGATCATGGTAATATAATATTAAATTATTGGAGTTCGCATTTAATAATTATAATCTGGCCATGATAAATATGGATCATTTTTAGGGTATTTATGACCATTCTTTTCTATCTCTACTTTTTTAGGTGGAAATTAGAGATTATTACCTAATTTTACCAAGTATTATCTAGGAGTCTACAAAAAATATTCATATGATCAGGATGGTTATGGAAATGGCCCATAGAAAACAGAAATCCTATGCAGTTCATTTTCATTTCCCTTTATCCTTGCATGTAGGGAATGATTTTATCATGAATGTGTAATTATGATAATTTAATTAACATTTAGGAAATCAAGGGAAAATATATCCTAAATATGTGGGACCATTTGAGGTCTTGGAATCTATCATTCATGTTTCATATCTATTATATTTACCATGAATATTCTATTTAATCCATAATTTTTTTACATGTCCCTAAATTGAAGATATAGCAGTTGAATAATAATAATGTGATGATTTATGATCATGTGACTCTTGGACATGATTCAAAATTTACACATAAATAAATTAAATTATGGATAAGATATAAGATATGTTCTGATGAGTTACTATTTCCTTCAAATGAATGTCATAGAACTATAGTAATATTCATGATGACACCTTAGAACGAAAGTAATTCATTTCTTAGGAATATTTTGATCTCTTCAAAGACAATGTAAATAAACAAATATATGAGGAAATAAATTCAAATGGTTGGGATAATTAAAAACACTTTTTTGACATAATTATCTATATTATTCAATATTTTAAGTCAAAAAAATCATTATTCTAAGTTGTAGGAAGTCTCTATATTGTTTTGATGAATAGTGAAAATTACTAAATTTTAATTAAAAACAACTTTTTTAATCAAAATAATTATTAGTGATAAATTATGAATTTGAGTGTTTTTAAAGTATATTTAGAATATATTTTTACCATTTAATACAATTTTGGTCATTGGACATAATTTCACAATTAAACCGGACATAAAAAAGTATCAATATTTTGATAGTTATTATATCTTAAAAACACGTTTTCTGTTTTGACAACGGGAATTAATTTTAAATTAATTTATGCCACTTCTGTGTTTTGAATTTGGAAAAATGGATTCCATATTTGAATCAGGATGTCCAAATTGTGTAAATTGGTAACTTTTATTTTTAGACATTTTGAAAAATTACTACGGTAAATATTTTATTTACCCTGGTTAGGGTAAATCCTGTAAATAAGGGTTAAAAAATAATATTATAATAATACTATATTACCCTAAAACGTGTCCTAACCTTATTGGTGGATACATGTCCGACCATGGGAATTTTTGGGTCGATTTTGGGACCCATGGAGCCACTTGTATGTGATAGGGACACTTTATTTTAATTAAGTTAAAATAAGTACAAAAATAAAATAAGCATATATCTTTTAGAAAAACTATTTTTACATAGGGTTATATATGATGGCTTTTCGACTATAAATACGCATTAGAAAGATAAGAATATTTCTTACATAATTATATTTTATTTATATTTTTTAGACATTATATAATATAATTTATTTATTAGACAATGATGATGCAGTAATTACCATAATAGTGAAAAATTAAAATAATTGATATTATAAATACCCAAATAAATATAATTTGAGTCTTTTATTGAATTAAACTAATTTTATAGGTTAATATGGCATATTAGGATTGATTTAATTGGATTTTTTCGAAGTAATAATTATGTTATGAGTTTCACAGAAATCAGTTATTGAATAGTGTCAAAATTGACATAAAAGAGTTTTTAAAACAAATATTATATTATTAATTGATATTAAATTACTAAAAATATATGGTTCGGCCAAGAGACTTATATCATGATAGGTGTATCATTAATGGACCACTTGTGGGTCGACTGGATGTATATAGTATGTTTATTAACCATATAATATAAAAATACAAAGAGACATTGTGAATGTGAAACTAATTAACTAAGAGTTAATACTTAAAGATACGGTTAATATAGTAACCCAAACCTGTCTAAATTCTATTGGTTGAGTGTTTTTAGACCCATCCCCACCTTAAACATTAAATAATAAACTTTTTCGCCATTAGAAACTGAATATGAATTTATTATAAATTAATATTTCAAGATTCTCCAAAGGTGCCCCTCACCCCTCTTATAAATGGGCACTCCCCCTTCCCATTACTTCACACCTTCAAAGCCTTTCGGTTCAACCAAACTATTCCCACACACTCTCTCAACTTCCCTTAATTCATCCTAGAGCCCTTCCTTTCGTCAGAAAGCCAACAGAAGGATCCATTTTGATCAAATCAAACGTAAGAACCCAAAGAAGAGGAATTTAACCTAACCCTAACCAAGGAAAAGTACAAGGTAAAGGGTTTTCATCTCACTCCTTATTCCCGTGAGATTTATGCCTTATTGCCACCATTACCTTTTTGTGGTGTATGTATGGCCCATAATTATATTCTTTGTGTAATACAATTTAATTTATGTGTATTTACATATTCATTGTATGATACCTCTTTCATGTGTTGTACGTTTCGTAAGATACCAAATTGGTAAGGGTTTATTTCGCAATCTCTTCATTATCCGAGGTTGTATATACGTAATAATCTACTGGGATCTATTTATCATCCACATCCATGTTTCATAGAAAGGTATTTCAAAACATTTTTAGTATTTACAAGAATATGGGTTAAGACATTTATACCCTTGTTTCTCTTTTTATAAGAGGTTTATAATGGAATATTTCCGTTGTTTTCCAAAAAAGGTCCTTTTTAACCTTTTTAAAAAAATTAAGGTAAGAATGTTTTTTTAAAATTATACGGTGGGTGCGGTTATTCTCTGCCGTTATTTCACTTTTGATGCTTCCTTCACAAGCTTATTAAGATATTTTCAAAATAAGCATTTTCTCTATAATTATTCGACTTTTAATTGATTTCAAAAAAAGAGATATTTCTCTCAAATAGTATTGATTTCATCTATGTCAACATCCTTTGATAAATTTTAAACTTGTTTCACGTTGATTTATTATGATAAAAATCATCTATATTGTATTTAAGGTTTTGTAATATTTTTGACTATGGATGAGTTATTTTTTTGCAATTAATGGTTTATGATTAAAGTTTTGACATTTTTATGTTAGTTTTAATATGAATGTTTATGTTATATTTCATCCTCTTCTTAAGATGAATGTGTTGGACTAATATGTTCCGGGATGGGGACCGGTAAAAGTAAGCTCTTCGGGTTGGTGTCCGTTTATTAGATGCACTCCGGGTTAGTGTCTGGTTATTAGAGGCACTCCGGGTTGGTGTCCGGTTATTAGAGGCACTTAGGGTTGGTGTCCGGTTATTAGAGGCACTCCGGGTTGATGTCCGGTTATTAGAGGCACTCCGGGTTGGTGTCTGGTTATTAGAGGCACTCTGGGTTGGTGTCCAGTTATTAGAGGCACTCCGGGATGGATTTCGGTTACAGAGACTCTCCAGTTGGGTTCCGGCTACAGTTATCCCTTAGGTCTTGGCACGAGGCCCTGACACAGAAATTAAAATTCAGCATCATGAATTCCATCATAATGAAAGTGGTTAGTGATATTGCATGTGATTATTTGATTAGTAGAATATACATGTGAATAAGTAAATGGCATTATTTAATTTTATTTCTGCCATATTATGCTGAAGTTCAAGTTTAAAAGGCATTTGTTTTAGTTTTATACATTTACTTAAACGTTTATACTTATTTTTGAAAGTTTCCGCTGTATTGCTTACCCTTACAGAGCATTTGAGCTCACCCCTTTCTATGTTATATTTTTCCCAGGATTCCAAGAAGTGTAATGTGATTGATATACAGGGTTAAACAATGGAATAATGGCGTTCATAAAGATTATTTATGTTGTTTTGTACGTCTTAAAGTGCAAATGTAACATTCATGTATGTGATCTATTTTTCCAAGACTGCTAAACAGATCGGTCCTTCAGAACTTGATTCCTCGTGATCATGCCAATGTTATGTAATAATGCACCGACTCTGGGTAACTAGGGTCGGGGCGTTACAATTAAATAGTAATTATTACTATAAAATACTTATAATTATTATTAAATTTTAATAATTAGTATTAAATTTTAATAATTAGTGTTAAATTGTAATAATTAGTATTAAAGTTTAATAAATTGAAATAAATTTCCATAATTAGTAATAAATTCTAATAATTAGTATTAAATTGTCCAAAATTGGAAATAAATTCAATAATTTGAATTAAAATTCAATAATTACTAAAAAAATTGCCAAAATTAGTAATTAATTGCAATAATTAGAAATAAATTTGAAAAGATTGTAATAAATTGAAAAAATTAGTAAAATATTACAATAATTAGTAATAAATTGCTACAAATAGAAATAAATTTGAATAATTATTAATAAATTCCAATAATTAGTAATAAACTATAGTACATAGTAATAAATTATAATAATTACTAATAAATTCTAATAATTAGTTTCAAATTCATATAATTAGTTATAAAAAGTAATATGTTGTAATAAGTTGTAATAATGAGTAATAAATATTAATAATTGGTAATAGTTAGTAATAATTTTTAATAATCACAAATAAATTGTAATAATTAGTAATAAATGGTAATACTTAGTAATGAATTATAATAATTAGTAATAAATTGAAAATATAGTAATAAATTGTAATAATTTCTAATAAATTGTAATAAATAGTAATAATTAGAAATAAATTATAATAAATTGTAATATATTATAATAACGAGAAATAATTTATAATAATTAGTAATAAATTATAATAATTAGTTAAAAAACAATTAGTCCCAAATAATAATCAATTCTAACAACTAGTAATATGTTGTAATAATTTGTAATAAATTGTAATGATTATGAATAAATTGTAATAACTAGTTATAAATTTTAATAAATTGTAATAAATAGTAATAATTAGTAATAATTAGTATTAAATATTTATAATTAAAAATAAATTGTAATTATTAGAAATAAATGGTATTAATCAGTAATAAAATGTAACAATTCGTGACATTTATTATTAAATTGTTATAATTTGTAATATATTGAAAAAATTTGTAATAAATTGTAATAATTAGTAATAAATTATAATAATTAGTAATAAAATATTTTAGTTAGTTATAAATTGTATCAAATTTTAATAACTAGTTATAAATTTTAATATGTTTTAATAATTATTAATAAATTCTAAGAATTAATAATATATTTTAATAATTAATAATATTTTGAAATAAATTGTAACAATAATAAATGAATTGTAATAATAATTAATAAACTGTAATAATTCGTAATAAATTGTAATAATTATTAATTAATCACCAAAATTTGTAATAAATAATAATATTAGTACTAACTGGTAGTGATTAGAAAAAAATTATAATAATTATGAAAAATTATAATAATTAGTAAAAAATTATAACAAATAGTCATAAGTAGTAATAAATTATAATAATTAATGATAAATTGTAATAATTAGTAATAACACAACATAATTGGTAATACATTATAATAATTTGTAATAAATTTTAATAATTATGAATAATTAATAATTATTATTAATAAATTCTAATAAATTGTAATTATTAGTAATAAATTGTAATAATCTGTAACAAATTGTAAATATTACTAATAATTAGTAATAAATTCTAATAATTATTAATAAATTTTAATAATTAGTAATAAATTTTCATAATTAGTAATAAATTGTATTAATTGGAAATAATTTATATTAATAGTAATAAATTGTGTCAAATTGTAATAAATGATAATATGTTTCAATAAATTCAAATAATTAGTAATAAAATAATATTAATTAGTAATAAATCTATTAATTGGTACTAAATTGTAATTATTAGAACTAAATTGTAATTATTAGTAATAAATTTTAATTATTTGTAATAAATCATAATAATTTGGAATAATTAGTAATAATTAGAAAAAAATTATATTAATTAGTAATAAGTTCATATATTTATAAATAAATTGAAATAATTAGTAATAAATTGTAATATTTATTAATAAATTGTAGTAATTATTAATCAAATGTAGTAAATAAAAATAAGTTGTAATTATTAAGCATAAATTTTAATAATTTGCAATAAATTCTAAAAATTAGTAATAAAATTTTTATAATTAGTAATAAATAATAATAAATAGTGATAAATAGTAATAAATAGTAATAAATAGTAATAAATTATAATAATTAGTAATTAATTGTAATAATTAGTAATAAATTGTAATAATTAATCATAATTAGTAATGAATTGTAATAATTAGTCTTAAATTGTAATAATTAGATAAAAATTGAAATAATTTGAAAATAATTAATTATGTAGTAATTAATTATAATAATTTGTAATAAACTAAAATAATTTTTAATAAATATAAAAAATTTGAAATAAATTGCAGTAATTTGTAATAATTAGCAAAAACTTGTAATAATTAGAAATAATTTGTAATAATTAGGAAACATTGGTAAAAATTAGAAATAAATTCTAATAATTAGCTATAAAATCTTATAATTATCAATATATTATAATAATAAGAAATAAATTGTATTAATTAGTAATAAATTTTTAATAATTTGTAATAAATATTAAATTATAATAATTAGAAATAAATTTTAAACTCTAATAATTAGAAATAAAGATCAATAATTAGTAATAAATTGAAAAAATTAATAAAAAATTGTAAAAAATATTAATAATTAGAAATAAATAGTAATTAATAATAATAATAAGTAACAATTATTAATAATTAGTATTAAATTTAAAATTATTAA
The DNA here is from genome assembly GCA_963277665.1 of Viscum album. Classification (NCBI taxonomy): domain Eukaryota; kingdom Viridiplantae; phylum Streptophyta; class Magnoliopsida; order Santalales; family Viscaceae; genus Viscum; species Viscum album. The sequence continues at coordinate 1,794,563,012 of OY728163.1, read as the reverse complement.
TAATTAGTAATAAATTCTATTAATGAGTTATAAATTCAAATAAGTAGTAATAAATTATAATAATTAGTAAAAAATTCTAGTAATTAGTAAAAATTACCAATAAATTATAATAATTAGTTATAATTAAAAATACTTTCTAATAATTAGTAATTAATTCAATTTTTTCTAATAATTAATAATAAATTCTAATAATTAGTAATAAATTATAATAATTAGTAATAAATTTTATTAATTTGTACTAAATTGTAATAATTTTCAATAATTAAAAATAATTAGAAATAATTAACAATTATTATTAAGAAATCATTATAAATGGTAACAAATGGAAATAAATTGGCTCAATTTCCAATGGATTGGGGGCTGCCGTTTTCCAGACGCCATACCTCCATAAAAATTTCTCCCACTAAAATCTCAATGAAAAATATGTCCTCACTTATAGATATCAATTTTTTGTATGTACGATAATGGAGAGTAGTGTGGCGAGGATGTCTTGCACTCTATTCTATAGCCTAGGAAAATGGATATCTGTATGCTAGAGAATATTTTTCATACAGATTTCAGTCGGAGAATATTGCAAGGAGATGAGCCATCTGGAAAAATATGATCTTTTTCTTGGGGAATTATCTCCACTATCTTGAACTGAAATAAAAATGAATATTTTTCTCAGACATACATATATCTATTTCTGTATGCACATTGTTGGAGTGTAAAGCGGCCTCACAATGTTTATATCCATCATTGCTAATAGAGAAATGAATCTTCATATGTCGAAGAAGGGTTTTCATATTGATTTTTATCAGAGATTTTGGAGATGAGTCCTCAGCCAAAAGATTTGTTCCCAATCCGTTGAAAACTGTGTCATCAATAATTAACAAATATTATAACAAATTAGCATAAATTAAAAATGATTAGTTGCAAATAGAATTATTTAATATATGTTAGGTTTGATTAGTATAAAATATTTTAAAAATAATATTAAATAGTCTAACATAATAGAAATTATTATCATTTGATAGAAAATGGAATTTAATTGTCCTTCCTTTTTAGATAGTGTTTTTCTGATATATAATTATACAAAAAAGCTATTTATTTAAAATTTTTAAGATATATATAGAACAATGAAGTTGAAAAAATACATTATTATATGATCGTGATTGGATAAATTAGTGCTTGAATATAAATGGTTCTACTTTAAATCATATATATTTTTATGGTGTTGAAGCATTAAAATCATTTAAATCATTAAGGCCATAATTAGTTTCATAAGGGAAAATTATATCCCCTTGTTAAAAACGTTTAATGAGGGGGTTGAACACATTTGAAAAAGGTAGAGGTAATTTCTTATGTTTTTATTTTCAAATAGATTATGTTTTTTTATAAACATGGTGAACGTAGTTTGATAGAAGATACTAACAATTTGTTTACAAATCCAGCATAAATTTAAAATTTATTATGTGATGTGGGAGGTCAGTCTTTTTAAAAATTTTAATGTCTAGATGACATTAATTTAACTCTTGAGTTGGAACCATCTTATTTTTATGAGTTATCGAGGTCTACTGAGGATGCCTTATATTCTGGTTTAAAGATATAAAAATTTAAAAAAGTTACTAAATTTATGGCTGTTAAATTAGATAATGAAATGTCATATAATAAATTTTGATAAGAATTTATCATTGGTAAATACACTACTACCAGATGAATATGTGTTTCCATATAATTTTTATTAGAGTAAGAGAATGGTTTATAATCTAGGTCTTTGTTATTAGATGATTCATGCATCTTCAAATGATTGCATCTTATATTATGGTAGAAATGATTCGTTGTGTAGTTGTCCCACATGTAGAAAATCAATGTACAAAGATGCTCAATAAAGGAATTATGGATTGATTCCTATTAAACAATTGATATATTTCCCTCTAACACTCAGATTGTATTGATTATTTTTTCCTCAGAACACAACAACATTGATTTAATTGAACAAAACCAATATTCCAACTAGTAAAACATTAAATCATCCATATGATTGGATACATAGAATCATTTTGATGATGTGAATTCATCTAATGATTTAGAAGCCCAAATCATTCAATTGGGTATTTCTACTAAAGGTTTTTATCTATTCGGTTATAAATGTTGGCAGTATTCATACCGGCATGACATTATAATTTTATAAAATTTACCTCATTGGATGTTGATGATAGAACCATGTTTTTTTGACCTTATTAATTAAAAGGCATCCAAAAAAGAATATTGATATTTATTTTAAACCATTGATTGATGTGTTATATTCATTATGCCGTAATGGTGTCATTGTATTTGATGTTTCTATGTAACAAAATTTCATTCTAAAAGCTGCATTGAGTTTGAAAATTAGGGATTTATCAACATATGGAATATTATCTGGCTAGAGTACACATGATCTAAAAGCATTTCTGTACTATCTTAGTGACAAAAAAGTGTTTATGCTATTCAATGGTAAAAACCCGTGTTTTTGGATGGTCATCACAAATTCCTACCAACTAATAATCCATTTATGAGAAACAAATATCATTTTAGAAATGGAATATTTGAAATAGATGGATCACAAACAATGATATTAGGTAGAGAGTTAATATAAGTTGTCTCTTTATTACCTCCCATCACATTTGGACCATCAATAAACCAAAAAAAAATTGTGGCTTTGGGAAAGAACACAATTGGATAAAATGGATTATTTTTTGGGATCTTTTATATTGGTTTGATTTTTTTTGCCTTTCACATGTTGTATGTCATTCATATTAAGATGAACAATTTGGATAATTTTTTACATTCAGTTTTGGATACACTAGGTAAAAACAATGATAATGTAAAGGCATGATAAGATCTTTCCCAAATTTGTAGGAGATCAGAATTTGAACTATTTGAAAATGTCATCTCATAGAAGATAATAAATCCAAAATCATTGTATATACTCTATATATAATTGTTTATTATTTTTTTAATAGATTGTAGATTTGAGTCTTCTAGATGATTATTCTTCCCATTTGGGAAGATGTATCATAAATAGTCAGATTTATAGACTAAAAAGTATTAACTATCATGAAACAATGGAAAGACATCTTCCTATTAGATTAAGAGGTATGTCAAATGGTATGATTTCAGAGGGACTAAAAAACGGGTCATATTTTTTTGGAGTCATTTTTGAAGCGAAAAGTGAATATGATGCATTATGTAGACAACATGAAGTTTATTTTTAAAATTTTATGTAAATAAGAAAAAATATTACCACCGACGTTTTCTGACTCAATGGAACATTTGATATTACATTTTCCACATTAAGTAAAATATGGGGGTCAGATACAATTTTTTTGGATGTACCCATTCGAGATATGCATAGAGAAATATTTTTGGATATTTCCACAACATTGGGAAAGAGGTCATATCATGGATTCAAATTCCCTGAGTGTTGGGCGATGATAGACATATTTGAGGTGGAGTGGGATTTTTTAGTGATTTATCTTATCATCATAGATTTGATTACCAACATGGATTAGATTATCAGTTTTATGGATTTGATAGATTATTATTTCCATTGGGATTATTTATTATATATTGATACAATTAATCATGTTTTATAGGGTGATTGGGACACTAGATTGGGAAGGTCACGGACTACTATTCCTTATGTAAGGGTAATCATTTGTCATTTTTCAAATAATTGTCTTGATACACTTGACCCCTGCTTGGTAGGTCAAATTAAGGAACTGGTGTGTGTGTGATCATCGAGGTCATTTCAGACGATTTTTTTGGTTGATATCCCCAGATATAGGTCTAGTTTATTATATACATGATACTTTCTACATTGACCATTTTAATGATGTCTTTACATATAACATATTTTAATTTGGGGAAACTTAATGTCTATATTTGGGACCTAAATGCTATAGTCTTTAGTCATCCAAACATGTCACTGTGGGGTTCACGTATCCTAATCTCTTTGAAAAATAAAAAATCACTAGAATATTTATTGATTATATATTATTTAATCTCATAGAAACTAAGAAATAAATCCATTTAAAATGATTAATGATATTATTGATGGGCTTGGAAGGAACATTGGTTTCATAGAATTTTCCTATAGTTAGGGGACCACCAATTGAGAGTTTCATAAGAGGGTATACCTAATAGAGAGTTTATGATCGATATATGAATTTCAATTTTATGGAAATGCAATTCTGTCTCACTAATTCTCATAAAGTGTTTATGGATTTTAGGAACTATATATTTGTTTAGTTTTTAGAATGATTTTTTGTTATTTTATTGGATGATGTTTTAATGTTCTGTGATTCAAGGAGGGGAATATGAACCACATGTATATAATTATTAAAACCAGGAAATAATATCATTATTATGTTAATATTTCCAAATGTATGTTATTGATTCAAGATGTGAAGTTTCTAGGAAATTTGATATCTTAGATGGGTTTCTCAGTGGATCTGAACATGGTACATGAATTTATGTCTTGGGATCATCCCATAAATGTATTAGCTATCTCTATCATCTTGGGATGGTTACTATAGATGTATTCCTTAGAATTTATCTATGAAAAAATATTCGATGATGGAACTAACCTATAGGGGTGTAATGTTTGAATAGACTAAAAATATTTAAAGGTCTTTGGAAGAGTTGAACATTAAGATGAATCTAGCACCCATTTTGATTCTTCTAGATCCCAGATCATATTATGATGAATTTTATGGGGCTTCTAGTATTTTTTTGGGATGTTTATTAATGTAGAATAAGTAACTGGATGTCTATGTATCATTCAAGTTACACCCTCTTAAGATTAAATACATTACCCATGATCTTGTGTTGGTTATAGTTAGTTGTATTCTCAATACAAGGTGTAATTATTACTTTCAAAAGTGGTTCATTGTGTATTATAATCATAAGATAGAAATATATATTTACTCAAAGGGATCATTACATGAAAAAGTGACACTTTGATGAATAAAAATAGGATTAGGATTTTGATATTTATTCTTCTCCTTGTAAAGAGAATGTCGTTTTAGATGCATTTTGTATAAATCTACTAATGAACACCATGTTGGAATAAGTTGGTGAGTGGTTATTGATTAGTTCTTTTTCTAAAACATGCTTGGAATTTCACGATATTGGTGGTAAGGTGTTAATGGATTCAGTGAATGATTACTCATTTTATGATGAGAGACTTCATCTCGATGAGTTGATAGACACAATGTTCGAAAAATTAGGATTAATCCAATATTATTGGGGACCTAGTGTGAGTGGTCTAAGTCTCCTAGTGGAAATTGTTTCTTCCATAATACATTGGTTGCTCTGTTTTCTCTGGGTAAGCTGTTTTTGGATATTGGATACCATTCTTATTAGTTAGTGAAACTTGGTACATCAAAGATATTTCATGATTTGTGACATAATAGACGTCGCCTAGGATAATATACTCAAATGTGGGTTTCGTATCACATTGACTAAATGGATAGGGAATTCATATGTAAAACGTGAGTGATCTGTGGTTGTGCTATCCATTACACATTATGGTGCAAAAGGAGGATGAATTTTATATGTATTTAGTCATTTTTTTCATATAATATTATTGGTAATTAAGTGATTTGTATGATCCTAGATACGGCCTATATATAAATGCATATCCTACCGATCAGTGAGATTCTAATGGTGGAATTTCATTGGGACATATAGTTTTATGGATTTTAAAACATCATTGGGTTACCATTTTAGTTGTTCTTAGTATTAGCCCTTGTTTTACATCATGGATTTGAAAAGTATTAATGGAGGTGAGGTGTTCTCATATTAAATCTAGTTAATCTTATCATATGTAGATGGATGGTATGAAAAATAAGGATATCTATTTTCCTAAGGATACACTTCAGTCTTACATTATTGATTTTGGTGGATCTTGGGAAAATTATATTCCATTAGTTGAATTTGACTATAATAATTTTTTCCAAAATTTTATAAGGATGGTTCCACATTATGATTTTATGAGGTCCATATAGATATCCTATTTAATGGGAAGTGTTTATAGAGTAGTCCTTTGTTTGATTGAATTTTGTTTGGAAGATTATGGATATGGTGATGGTGATCACATAGTTATAAATCAAACCACATTGTCATTAGTTAAATAATGATGAATGTATTCATCAGGTACATGATTTGATGTTTTCTGATCAGGACATTCTTGAAGTTTCACCTTACATGGGACATTATCTATTAGGTAAGTAGGGTTTGTCTAAAAAATGTATTTTGGGACCCTTTGAGATCACATGACAACAAGAGGAAATTTCTTATCATTTGGAATTTATATCTAGGTTGACCTATAACCATGTTTCATTTCTCATTGTTGAGGATTTATATATATAACCATACCATTTAATTTTTTGGAGGGATATTAATCATGACCCGAATAAAATCATTATTGAGTAGACAGCTCATATTATGTATCATCATGACAATGTGTTTCATGGAAAAATGATTCCACTATTTAAACATACTATGGTTGTATGGATGGGATGGCTACAAGACATAGGAGTGATAATAATTAATAATATTATGGTGGCCTTCTTGTACTATGGACCCGTGATAATGAGGGCCTTCTAGTGGCATAAATTATTAATAGTGGTGATATTGTAACACCTTGTGACAATATTATGTTACTGCCTTTTTTTTGTTTCGATATTCATTCTTGTTCATTTATTTATTTCTAGAAACTCATCAATATGCTATCTTATGGAAAATTACATCCCATGTAAAGGGGATACAAACCTTGTAATGTTACCTATCAGGTTACCAGGAAACTGGTACACAATGTAGTAGATTAAATGTTGGGAGTATTATTAAAACCATGTAAATTTGGGATTGGTGTTTCTGTGTAAAGTATTTTTCTTCTTTTATCATATCATTTTTATCAGTACATATAAGAGTGAAATCATTAAACATAATGTACCTATCAAGAAAAATTTATTATAGGACACTGATTGGGTTATTAAGGATTCATTATAAGATAATAATTCGTACACAACACTCAGAGAATGTGAAACTTATTCTGGGGTTATCTTATCCCTCATAGACATTTGTTTGGTTGTTGATCATAATTTTTATTGTGGTGAGTATCTCAATTTTTTATAGACTTTTTTAAAGGTTTTTATGATGGTTTCTCGTCACCATTGTTGAATGTGGATAGCATTATCGATTTTTATAAAGGTGTTTCTATAAAATGGGATAATTCATTGAATAGTGTATCATTCCATATAAATTAATTTTTCTGTACATGGATTCAATGTGATATATGGTTTCAAATAGTTTCTTTTAATGTAAACTGTTTTAAATGGTTTTTTAATTGAGAAATAGATTTTCATTATTTGAAATTAATTTTCATAAAATAAAAATGATTATGATGGATTTGAAATAGTTTTATTAAATTTTGAGCATGGTTTTGAAAACATTTTCGGCAATTGGTACATTGGGAACCATCGATACATCCGGAAATTGACATGGGTAACCATAGTGTGCGTGGAACCACTATGATGTAACCTCGTTGTGATTTTGACTGATATGCCTTCAAATTATTTTGTTCCAATGTTATATATATTTTGTATTTTTATTTTATTAGATATATTTTAATATACTCAGACCCAATACATGGTGCTTTTTCATTATGGTTTTTTAACAGTATTTTTATTATCATGGATATTTTATAACATGTTTTTATTTGAGGTTGTATCTCATATATTTTCATGAAAAGATAATTCATTGAATTTTTTTTACATTTTTACCTCTTCATATATGGATATATTTTCCTATTTTATGACATCTTATTTCTATATTTTTTTATTAAAAAATAGGAATGGATTTTAAAAAAAACCAAAGGGGAAAGGATTTAATATTTGACTGGATGTATGAATATGCTTTGTAAAACTGTTCTGTTTTGAAATCTATAATTATTTCATTATCAATATTAGACCATGTTTAGAAAATTTGGTGGAACCAACTGGGATTTGGCTAAAACTCTACTTGTACCCTTTTTCACAACCTCCTCCCCACAAAGTGTACCCTTCCTGGGGCGGCAATGTGAGAAGGTATATAATGACCCCCAAGTCCCGCCTCCAGTAGGCCCGGGGTTGGCGACTTGAAACTATGGTATAGAAAACACACAAATGGGAGGCATTAACCTCTAAGAGAACACATGTGGAAGTGAGAGATAAGAGAGACACCAATCAAATCCAACTCAGACTGCAATATACACGAAAACCCAAGTACACATATGAAATGTCATGATGAATTACTACAACTGAAAGGGAAAAAACTACAAGTACACAAAAGAAAGTAAAAAAAATTCAAACCCAATCCTGAACAGCTCCTGCAACACGAATATATTAGAAACCCACGTGATCGCCAACCTGATCCAAGTGACCTGAAAAACAATTTTTATATACATATGGTGTGTCTAACAGTATACTTAGTAGGATCCTACCCGAAGCCTCTCATGTAAAAGTAATGAAATCATGCAAAATCACAGTGAACAACATGTGGAACTAACTCTTCACCTAAACAGGTATACTAAGATCCTAACCTCACCATGTCTACTCTCACCAAGTAATGCATATAAGAATATATCATATAATAAAGAATATTAATGGTACCCCACTACTATTTTCCAACTGGTTTTCTGCTTTGCCCTAATTTCGCATGTCCGGAGCATCTCTATCTAAAAAGTGTTTCCCACAGACACCTGGGCGAAGAAACACAATATGCACTTCATGCAAAAAATCACCACGTCCACACACCATGGTAACAAGGTGTTTTCTGGGACCCACCACATCTCGCATAATGTGTATCATACGTCAGGTATTATACCTCAAGCCATTACAACCCATACACCGAGTAAGGATCCTCAAGCCATTATAGCCTTTAAACATTACACCTATAGTAGTCCATAGAAAACTATATCCAGAATATATGTGTGTGAATAAACACCACCCATTACAACCCTCTACACACATATATGGAGAAAACTAACCAATCTACCTACCAGCACAAGTAACTACCAAGAGAAGAGAGCTGGGCCAAAGGGGGTAGTCGGTCATCTATCCTCCCACCGGAATGTGGGGGAAAACACCACCCCCCAGGGCTCAGAATTCTCGGGGGTGTCAGTTTTCCTTACTAACAGGGTGGATTAGTGTATAGAAACACAAAAAGTACAAAATATATTATAACTCACAACCGCACTATGGGCATATACTAGTCTTAGACGCACTGCAGCTGACATCTCTCAGACTCTGGGCTGCTACTTATAAGAATAGGTATCATATATGCACACAACCATTTAAAGAGATTTATTATATTACTTTATTCCCTTTTTATCAGTTCCGATTTACATTAATTCATTCTTTAAATATTAATTAACCATGAATAATTCCACATTAAGTTTCATTAGCGACACACCCAAATTCAATTGTTCTTTCAAAATTACAACCTGGTCATTATATTCCAGCAACTCCATCCTCATGGTTTAACACCATTTATTCAATTATTCATTATTGAATTACTTTCCCACATTCCCAGGAATTATAGAAAAACATTATATTCCACTAACTCAAGGGGCCCCAACATGGTGAGTAGATGTACTACCCGTCGAGTCTTTTTCGCTTATAGAAAGAGTATAAACCCATCCTTCCTTTAGAAGATAAACATGAAAAGCTCATGGTATAACCCACGTGTCTTCACCTCTTTCGGAAGAAGGGTAAGTAAGACCAGCTTCCTTGAGCAGTGGGGGAATGTAAAGACGATAAAGAACCAAAAGAAATATCAAGTATCCAACAATCACATCCATCCCATTTCATCATCCCTGGTGTCCTCCCTGACACCCACATGCATATATCAATGCATCTCACCACTCTAGGCATCATCTTCTTCCACAACCAAAAACCCTTATGCCCCCACATATCACAACAGCCATCTAGGATCACATCATAGAACAAGAATCAGGAAATCAAACATCACATTAATTGGTCTCTTGTCCATTTGAAAATCAAGAGGTTAACTTAGAACCCTTCAAGGAATTATCAAACAATCAGTTTCTTAATCCATCTTAAATTAACAGATTTATTATTCATAGGATCCAAAATTTGTGAAACCTAATCTATAGGATATCACAATTAATTAATCAAGCATAATACGCCAATTTTATTAACATAAAATTACAACAAGAACCAAATTAGCTTACATGCCTCTTTATCTTTAGCATAACAATTATCAATTAATCCCAATTTATGTTCTTTACCGATTTCTATCAAGAACAAAAATCTAATTAAAGCAAGAATAAATATCGCACTATCTAGAAAAACATGAGGCAATAACATATGGTCACTATCAATTTATTTATCCGGTTAAAATATTTATTATGAAAATTCCATTTTCATCCAATGGGATTAAACATGCTAACAATACAGTTTCACATAAAATAATGAGTAGTAATGAATCCCCTACCTCAAATAGTTCCTAAGGGTCTTTATCAACACAATGGATCACGATCCCCCTCTCGTGGCAACAACATCAACCCGAGAATGCCACCGTACGACCGAACCAACCAAACCCCAAGAAAAAACCCATTTGATGAATAGATATTACATGCTATTATATCGAAAGGAGAAATAGGAGAAGATGTTCCCCTAAATAAGGATGATAAAACATACCTTATATCAATGATTGATCGATACAGCATGGTTACATCAAAATAGAGTGGAACCAATTCGAGGAGGAAAGATTGATTTTGTAACTCTTATGTGAAAGATTGAAATGATCTAGCATGTCATAGCCGAGAAAAAAGAGGAAGAACCAGGGAAGATGATATTTTGTCCCTTTAGAAGATTTAATGGGGCGACGGTTTATGATACGCTTAATTCCCCATTAATTGTGGATCACATTAACCCATGCGGTTTGACAATGTAAAAACATCCCAATCCATAAAAATAATTAATATAGGATTTATAGCCTTTGATTTAGCTTTAAGTGACCCTTAAAATAAATCTTTAAATGTAGTTTACATCAAATGAAATGACAAAGGGGTGAAACTTTAGGAAGTTGGAAACACTGTAAACCTACCGTTACTGTACACCTAAAGTTACTGTACACTTACAATTAGAGGTTACTGATAGTGGTAACCGATAGAGCTCACCATTCTGGAAGCACTGTGCACCTACCATTATTATACACCTACCATTACTGTACACCTACAGTTAGAGGTTACTGATAGAGGTTACCGATAGACCTCACCGTTCTGGAAAAACTGTACACCTACATTTAATGTACACCTACTGTTAGAGGATACCGATAGACCTCGCCATTCTAGAAACATTGTACACCTACCGTTACTTTACACCTATAGTTATTTTACACCTTCCATTAGTGGTTACCAATAGAGGTTACCGATAGACCTCACCGGTCTGGAAACACTTTTCACTGAACCTCGCTGATAGAGCTATTCACATAACCTCACCCATAGAACTATTCATAAATCATCACTGATAGAACTATTCTCAAAACCACACCAATAGAACAATTCATTTAACCTCACCGATAGAACTGATCACAAAACCTCACCGATTGAACTATTCACAAAACCGCACCAATATAACTGCTCACCTACCGTTATAGGTTACCGATAGAACTATTAACCAAAACCTCACGGGTAAAATACTGTTCATTGAACATCACTGATAGAATACTATTCACCTACAGTAATAGGTTACTGATAGAACTGTTCACCAATGGAATTGTTCACATAAATAGAAATTTGGAAAAGTGTTGGGGACAAGTCACCTTGACCTCCCGAAACACCATAAACACCACAACTTCACAATGTAATGGACCAAGAGGTCTGGTCCATGACATCAGATACTTCCCAAATTATTCTTGTCCTCGATAATTTAAAATCCACTAAAATAAACGGGATCCAAACAACCACACATCAAGATACTTCTCAAAAGAGAGCAACCCAAAAAATCAACAAAAGAAATTCATAAATAAAACATAAAAGGTCTGACCACAATGGGAACATCGCTACATGAAAAGAGTTAAACATCAAATAACTCGAGGTATTGATCATGTATATGTCACTCACATTCTCAGGTACTCTCATCCATGCCACTGTGTCACCACAAAAAATGAAGGGGACAGAACGCCTGCTCCACACCTTCTCCACACGGTCTTGGATATCCACAGGTCGCTTCTCAAAGGCCACATCATCATCAACATCGATCTCTCCCCAATTAATGATGTGAGAGTCATCATGAAGATAAGGACAGAGTTTTGATACATGGAAAACATCATGTATCGGACTCGTCTGTGGGGGAAGTTCTACTCGATATGCCACAACTCCAACACGACCTAACACCTCGAAAGGCCGAAAACCGGGGAGAAAGCTTACTTCCATGACCAAACCTTCGCTGCCCATGATGGGGAGTCACCTTTTGAAACACATGATTCCAAACAATAAGCTCTAAGGGTCTCTTCCTTTGATCAGTATATGATTCATGATGATCTTGCGCTATCTTCATCCCCTCACGAATCACCAGAACCGTCTTTATTATATTCTGCACTAGTTCCAGTCCGAGAATTGATGACTCTCCAACCCCAGTCCAGCATAACGGAGAACGCCATGGTCAACCATACAAGGCTTTAAAGGGTTCCATACCAATGGTAGAGTGAAAATTACTGTTGTAAGAGAACTCTTCCAAGGGTATGTTCCGTATCCATGAGCCTCCAAAATCAAGAACACAATAGTGTAACATGTCTTCAAGAGTCCAGATTGTTCACTCTGTCTGACCATCCGTTTGTGGATGAAAAGTAGTGCTAAAGAATAGTTGAGAACCAAAAGCATGTTAGAGACCTCTCCAAACCCTTGAGTTAAAAAGAGGATGTCAGTCAGAAATGATCGTCCTAGGGACTCCATGAAGTCTCACCACCTCTTTTAGATATTGCCTCGACAAAACATCCACCGAGCTCAACTCCATGATAGCTATGAAGTGGGTCAATTTTGTTAAACGATCCACTACCACCCAAATAGCATCTTGTCCTCCCGAAGCTCAAGGTAAACCAGTAACTAAGTTGATTGAGATGTCCTCCCACTTCCACTAAGGAATCTCTAAGGGTTGGAGAAGTCCACTAGGAACAAGGTGTTTGTCCTTCACCTTCAGGAAGACTAAACATCGAGACACAAACTCTGCAACCGCATGCTTCAGCCCAGACCACCAAAACTGACTCCTCAAAGATCGGTACATCTTTGTCACTCCAGGATGTACTGCTAAAGGCGCACTATGGAACTCTCGGAGAACCGTCTTGTGCATCATTAAGGGAACAAATAGCCTTCAATGATACAACACTCTGTGTTTTTCATCCTCCGAGCAACCATCAGGGGACCCACCATAAACAAATCGGTCTCTCCAATCCTCCACCTCTATATCTCCCAACAGGGACTCTTCCACCATCAGCATGAGGGATGAGTGTACCATCATCTAAAAAAGCAAAATTCTACCCCTAAATTCTTCCATATCAATATGAAATGTTGATAGGTCTCCCATTTCACTCCAGGAATCACCATATTCTTGCACAACATCACTATGTTAACTTTGACTCTGTGAATCAGCTACAACATTCCCTTTTCCAGGTGTATACGATATTTCGAAGTCGTAGTCCTGTAAGAACTCCATCCACTGATGCTGTCATATGTTCAAGTCACACTGGGAGAAAACATACCTCAAACACTTATGATCGGAGAAAACAACAAAATGCTCACCAATGAGGTAATATCTCCACAACTTTAGAAGAAACACCATGGATGCCAACTCAAGATCATGGGTGGCATAGTGGAATTCATGGGGACACAACTTCCGAGACCCATAAGAAACAACTAACCTCTGCTCCATGAGAACATAGCATAACCACAGATGTGAAGCATCCTAGAAAACATCAAACTGAACTCCCTCAGCTGGAAGACAAAGGATTGGAGCACTTATTAACTTCTCCTTTGGATACTCGAATTCTTACAGACATTAATTAGTCCATATGAATTCCTGATCCATCCAGGTCAAAGCTGTCATAGGAGTCATAACTCATGAGAAATTGGCAACAAAACTCTTGTAGTAGCCTATGAGACCAAGGCAAATTCACACCTCTGAAACTATCTTGGGGGCTGCCCAAGACACAACTGCTTCTATCTTCGATGTACCCACATCTACTCACTGTTGGTATATAACACGCCTCTAGAAATGGACGTCACAAGCCCAAAACTCACACTTCAAAAACTTCCCATATAGCTGATGTTGACAACGAACTCCCAAAACAGCTTGTAGATGTTATGGATGCTTCTCTTTGGATGTGGAGTTCACAAGGATGTCAGCAATGAAAACTACCACCAACTTTTCCAGGAACTCATGGAACACAACATTCATCAATCCCATTAATACAACTAGATAATTATTCACACCAAATGTCTTTAAAACAAACTCATAATTCCCATGATGACAAGGGAAAGCAGTCTTCAGGATACCCTCATCCTTCATACGCATCTGATGATATACTAACCGCAAGTCATTCTCTAAGAACAAACTATAACCCTTCAGTTGATCAAATAATTCATCAATCCGCAGAAGAGGATAGTGATTCTTTATTGTCACTTTGTTTAAGTGATGATAATCGACACACAACTACAAACTACAATCAGCCTTTTTCACGAACAAAACTGGTGCACCCTAGGGTGACACAGTTGGCTGAACAAAACTGCACTGTAAGATACCATCACGTTGTATAGGTACCTCTAGTAACCCAAAAGGGTCCATCCTATATGGATACATAGAGATAGGAGACGCTCCTGGATGCAGTTCTATCCCAGAATCGATCTCTCGTCGAGGGGGTAATGCTACAACATCTTCTGGAAAGACATCAGGGTACTCCTCTATGACCCTATGTAATGCCAACTGCTGAACCCCTGAAGAACTCATCATCATCTTAGCCATCATGTATGATAAGCTAAAATGTGCCTATGACCCAACTGAGGATCTCGCTCACCAAAAAAATCCACTGGCCCTCCATCCGCATCAATGAAAATGACCCTCTTCCTCAAGCAATCCACGATATCCTGCACCGAATACTACCAATCCATGATGAGGATGACATCATATGGTTGTATTTATAAACATATGAAATCTCCCCAAGAGCAGTGTTTCTCCAACACTAGATCACAGTCTCTACATACATCAAACAAGTCAGCTCGACCTCCAACTAGTGTAGTCAACGCCAAGGGCACTGGAAGCCTCTCTACCTTAAGTCTTAAAGCATGGAAAATGGTAGTTGATATGAAGGAGTGTGTCACTCCTTAATCAAAAAAGGCATACACCAAGGTAGAAAACAATAAATGTGTACCTCGAATGTCATCTTTCTCACCTAGATATGGAAACGCTAGAGCATGAAGCTGACCACGACCTCCTTCATGGAATGTATAACCCTGATGACGACCACCACCACGGCCGTGCTCTGCTCTCCAAGGACAGGGAGCGTTTTGGGGCTATCCTCTGCCTTCCCCATCTAACCTCTACTGATCTAACAATGGTGTAACTGGCTTCTGCTGCCTTGGATGGAACTACCTCAATAGAGAAACCCGAAGCGTAGCACCCGGTGCATGATTACCACTCTGAATGGTCGGGAACTCCCACTGCTAATGGCCACGATTACCAGAAGGAAAAAAGTGCAAGATCCCTTAGTATAATCCTGAGAGTTTATTACTCTAGATAAATGAGATGTGAAGGGCTAGGACCTACCCCTGACTGAACGGACACTCATCTGCCCTAAAAACTCGGAACCCTGGACCATAGGTATGCTTCGCGAGGAATCATGTTTATTCCCCTCTCGTGATGATCCGGTCCGGACCAAATTCTTCTCGACAACCTATTCCCTCTCCAGTACCTCAAGATATGTTTTGAGCATAAATGGGGTGACATGGCATAGGATCTTTGGATGCAAAGCCTCCTCAAAATGCCTCGCCTTGGCCTCCTCATTTGGAATTAGTTCTGAAGTATATCGTAAAAGGTTCTTGAAATGGATTCCAAAATCTCAGACACTAGAGATCCCCTATCGAAGGTTAAGAATCTCCTTGTGATAGGACTCCATCACAATTGAAGAAAGCAACTCGAATCTCAATCCATCTCGGAACTCCTCCCATGGGATTGCTGACTCTTCACGATCCTCGAGGAACAAGAACCACCAATACCTCGTTGCTCCACACAACATCATCACAACCACAGAAACATAGTGTTCCTTCATAGAATGAATCAATCTGATGCCGATATGGACCACTTCTAACTAGTATTCCATGACTGCATCTGAAACAGATCCCTCGTAATTCTGCAGACTCTGGCGCTGAAACTCTCAGATTGTCTTCCTCCAAGCATCGTCGTCATCAACCTCTACCCTGTGGTGATCTGCTGGAACATCCTGGTGAACATTTTCTAAGAAAACCTGATGATGATGTCAACCTAGAGCCATACCTGTAAAATAACAAACCGTTAGAGCTCATAAAACTGTAATATGGAAGAATCAACATTAATTAATTAAATATTTTCTTTTATTCAATTTAGGTTAACCTATACCAATATCTACCCATTCAAACACAGGCACAAAGAAAAATGATTCATGATCCTTTCCTAGTTCTATATCCTACAACTAGTATCACCTTGTTTAGTATCTATTGTAAACATAAATGTTCGGGAATCAGTTCATAGGAGGCCCTAAACACCTATGTCTTAGCCGATCTCCAGTGTTTACCTCACTTACTAAACATGAATGACACTGTTTCCCAACCAACCCATGAAACCTCAACTGTGCCTAACTTCAAACTCCATCCAATCCCTCATCCTCCCTCTGATACCACTCTGTCGTGACCCCCTCCCCACAAAGTGTACCCCTCATGGGTCGGCAATGTGAGAAGGTAGATAATGACCCTGAAGTCCTTCCTTCAATAGGTCCCAGATTGGTGACTAGCACCGAGGGTATAGTAAACACACAAATGGGAGGCATTACCCTCTAAGAGAACTCATGCAGAAGAGAGAGATAAGATAGACCCCAGTCAACTCCAACTCAGACTACAATATAATAAAAAACCGAAGTAGACATATGAAATGTCATGCTGAAGTACTACAACTGAAAGGGAAAAAACCGTAAGTACCCAAAAGAAAGTAAAATAGCTACAACCACAAGACCGAACAGCTCCTCCAACCCCAAGCTAGTAGAAACCATCTTAATCTCAAACATACTTCAAGAGACCTGAAAAATAGTTTTTATATACATAGGGTGAGTATAACAGTATACTCAGTAGGATCCTCCCCGAAGCCTCTCCTGAAAATGTAATGAAAGCATGATATAGAATAGTAAACAAAAAGTGATTCTAACTCATTACCTAAATAGGTATACTAAGTTCACATCCTCACCATAGATACTCTCACCAAGTAATGAATACAAGAATATATCATATAATAAAGAATATCAAGGGTACCCCGCTACTACTTCCCCAATGGTTTTCCTCTTTTTCCCAACGTCGTATGTCTTGAGCATCTCTCTCAAAAAAGGCTTGCCCGCAGACTCCTGGGTGAAGCACCACAATATGAACCTCATGAAGAAAAACCTCCATGTCCACACACCAAGGTAACCCGTTATTTTCTAGGAGCCACCATAGCTCGCATAACGTGTATCATACATCGGGTATTATAGCACAAGCCATTACATTCCATACACCGAGTAAGGTTCCTCAAGACATCACATCCTATACATGTTACACCTATAGTATTCTATATAAAACTATAACCAGAATATATGTGTGTGAATAACCACAAGACATTCCAACCCTCTACACACATATATGGGGAAAACTAACCAATGTTCCTACCAGCACATGTATCTACCAAGATAATAGAGCGGGGCCAAAGGGGGTAGTCAGCCATCCATCCTCCCACCGGAATGTTGGGTAAAACTCCCCCCAGTGCTTAGAATCCTCAGGGTGTTAGTTTCCCTTATTGGCATGGTGGAGTAGCATATAGAAACAAAAGAAGAACCGAATATACTATAACTCACAACCACACTATGGACATAACCTAGTCTTAGACACACTGCATCTAACGTCTCTCAGACTCCGGGCTACTACTTCTAAGACTAGATATCCTATATGCACACAACAATTTAAATATATTTATTAGATTACTTTATTCCCTTTTTATCATTTCCTCTTTACATTAATTCAATCTTTAATCATTAATTAACCATGAAAAATTCCACATTAAGATTCATTAGCATCACGCCCAAAGTCAATTTTTCATTCAAAATTACAACCTCATCATTATGTTCTAGCAACTCTATACTCGTGGTTTAGCACCATATATTCAATTAATAATTATATAATTACTTTGCCACATTCCCATGCATTCTAGAAAAACATTCAATGCTAATAACTCAAGCTGGATCAACACGGTGAGTAGTAGTACTACTGTCGAGTCTTTTTCGCTTATAGCTAGATCATAAACCCATCCTTCCTTGAGACAATAAAAATGGAAAGCATGTGTCATACCCCACATGTCTTCACCTCTTTCGTAAGGAGGGTATGTAAGACCAGCTGCCTTGAGCAGTGGGGAAAAGTAAAGAAGATAAAAAACCTGAAGAAACAGCAAGAATCCAACAATCACATCCATCCCATTCCATCATCCCTGGTGTTCTTCACCTCATTTTATTATTAATGCAAAGCAAAGACCACTTTTAACCGGGTAGAGGAAAACCCATTACATAGCTCGAAGGCCCAGTGGGCTTGTAACCCATTACATAGCCCATAGGCCCAAATTTTTGGACCAATTGCCATTCTGTGAATATTAACCCTCCTGCTATAGTACCCGCACAGTACTGCCACTGCTACAGTGCCATGCCGCCACTACAGTACCTGCCAATCAATAGTACCACAACTGCTATAGTACCGCTACAGTAGCCTGTGCACAATGGGTTTTGAACCCCCATTTTTAATGTAGGATTATGGGGTACTTACCAATAAGAAAAACCCCAACTATGTTTGATATTTATTATAATATATTTTTTGTTCTCATTTTAGAATATTACATTCATTATAGCTTTTTTTCCAATTCATCCAAACATCATGATGATTTCCATGTTAAAACTCTTTTTTATCATAGTTTTAAGGAGAGTAATATAAGTAAAACATGAGGTCTTGTGATAAACTAGTGTTATTATCTTCCTTGGGTGATCATGAACATGCATCAGGCCATGTAACAGAATTGACCTAAGTGATATATTGGGGTATTTTTGGTTGATTTGTTAGAAAAATGTTTTGGAAACACGTCTTAAAATATTTGGTTTAATGGTATAAATGTGGTTGGAATATCTAATATCCACTGGTGAGTATTTAGGAGTTCTAAGAATTCTCTTCCACATAGTATACCTCTTGGTTTCCTAGGTGGGTGAGTGTTTTCATTTGATTTGTAGAATTATAGATTTTTATTATAGATATATTTTGATGTGTTTTCGATCTATTTTATTTATAATATGACCATGAAGGATTTATTATGAAATTAATTGTTTTTTAATTAATCAAGAGGAAATCCTAGGGGCACATGGATAATGTTCAGGTTTTGTCAGCTTGACATGTCATCTATTCTAGAAAACATAAAATGTCATTTACACATTTTTTCCACATTCTAACAATCTATTTGAACAAACTGTGCATATTGGACAATGTTGTTAAATTTTTTTTCACTACATTGATCCTTTACCCCCTCATGTTTTTATTATTCCTCTCTATGAATAGTCAAGGGAATATTTTTTGTCTTAGATCTTGCATGATAATATTTTCATGAAATATCTTATTATTAAGAATTTAAAATTTTTAAAAAATAATGTTTTGGGTTCCTAGGTTGTGTTTTTAAATTGTTCTTGAAATATAAGATAATTTATTAATGTGGATGAAATGATATTTTGGTTATAATGGATTCTAATAAAAAATATTCTTGGGTTTTATATGTGGAGTAATTCATGAAATGGTGTTAATGTTTAAGGAATGGAATTATTATAATAAAAAAAAATTTATTTTTGTGCATTCAGATTGAAACGGAAGACAAATTTATTTATGTGGGTTTACTTTTATTTTGGGAATTGGTATTTTTTTATGGTTCCTGAAATATAATTACTGTTCTATATTTTTATAAACCCATTTTCTATTATTAAATTTAATTATATCTTTAGTAGGAGTTTCTATATAGGATTATTAAGAGTGTTTATAATAATATAACATTTGAATTGAAAATTTTCATCCCTTGTTTTGGGCTAGTTGTTGATTCATTAAATATTTTATTTTTTATTTTGTTTTAGAATTTTTCTCCTATAATAGTAGATGCAATTAAAGAATTAAATGCAATTAGAAGTCATTCAAGTGATCTTGTTGGTGACTACCTATTCAATAACTCGGCCGAGAATATCAATAGAGTGTGAAAGCCTTATTCATCTCAACTCATAGAACATACACATGATTTTTTAAATAAATATCCTCTAGATGGTTTTATGATTAAGGAACCATGTAGGTGATATAATGCCTACATAATATTGTATAGATAGTTAATAAACTAATAACTAAAAAATATTTAAGGGGGACATACACCCCTCATCGATTTTATGTTTTGGGAATGAATTTGTAGAAACACTCTATTCTTGAAAAAATATTTATGTCATTGTATTGGGGATATCACAAGACCAAATTTTCATATTGATTTTATCATGAAGAGTTAATAATTTATATGTATATAGAATTCTTTAGAGTCCACCTGTGTAATTAGTTTATGAAAGATTTTGATGGACATTTCAATAGAGTTTACTACTCCTCTCAAAAGATGGATGGTGATGATTTGGAAGATTTAATACTATATAGATGTGTTATTAAATGTCTCATCCTAGTGGTGTTTAATTATGGAAAAAATTATTTTGAGGTGTTATGTATGGTTTTCATCACTGTGTAGTTTTCTATAGGGAATCCTATTAAAAGTGATTATTAGACCTTATTAGGTGATTATAATGTTGACATGGGAAGTGGAAAGAAAAATCCATTGGTGTGCTTATAGTGTGGGATATATGGTCTTGTTTGACAATATTGTATGATATCCTTGAAAAAATATCATTAGGGTATTCTCCACATTAAAATTCGTGGGTTTAATAATATGAGAAATTTCAGAATAATATGTCTCAAATATGGATTAAATCTTGGTAGTGGATTGGGATATTTCATTTAAGTTAGTACTAATCAATTGTATAGTTTTTGGTGTTCTCTTTCATGTAATCTCAATTTTTCTTTGACCATGTTTCATAAAATTTAAACACACCACATCCAATTATAATGGATTAAAACGATTTTTTATCATGTTATATTCTTATAAGATAATAGTGACTCATTTATTTCGATTGTTATTATAATTTTTTATGTTGTATACAATGGATTGAGTTTTGATAGATTTTTTACATTTTAATGAATTGGTTTGGTGTTATTTGAAAGGGATACGATTCTAGTTTTTATGTAGATGATTAGAGGTACCAAGTGGAGGTTTAATTTAGGGATCCTAGATAGTTGATTTTTAGTGTGCCTGAACCTGAGTTACCATTTGTATTGTTTCATGACATGAAGTAAGAACCATGTTAATACTTGATAAAGAATGTTCATGTTTGGGGTGGATATTTTCTATTTTGGAGTGCATTATCATGGTGATCATGGGTTGATTCTTTAGGTAGTTATCTCAATGGTTTTTAGATATAATTTATTTTTGTTGTTGGAAATGTCCCACTATCATGGTGATAATTATATTGGGGGTTTATATCTATGGTTCAAGTATTCTAGATTTATTTTAAATTGAAAGAGACATTTATTCGGTCTCTATGTGTACCCCTGTTCATAGGGTTCTTCATCCATTCTATTTTGGATGAGACATATTGTTGTTTGAAACCCTTATGACCATAAAAGTATTATAGTTTTTGGTGTTGTTTACCATTGATAAAGACTATGATGTGGTATTAAAATTTCTCTTTTGAATGTTGTTTGTGTTGATGTTATTAAATTCTAGTAAGATTGTAGGTGTAGCTGACCCAACATCTCATTCTATGAAAAATAACTTTTTATGAATTTTATTGTATATATGGATGGTAATTATAAAATATTTCTTTATCGAATTTACATTTTGTTGTCTAATCATGTTATATGTTTTAGGTTTATTGTTTGGAATGTGGGTCCAATGGTTGGTTCCTTTCTTTTAGTGAGTTCATTTTATCTTCCCCTTCAACCTGTGTTGTTGATGATTTTTAAAGGATTAAAGAGGAATTAGAGAAGAATTGAAACACCCAAAAAATTTATTTTCATATTTATTCGTATGATAATAATTTTTCCTTTTAGTTGGAGGTTACATGGGGGGATTTTGTTGTTTAGGAAATTTTATTAATGAGTCATTGTTTCCAAAAACATAAATTCGAAATCAAGTGACATCTTTAGTTTTAGGATGTGTCTTTCACAGGGTCACGATAGAGTTTCAGAAACTATGTCGGTAAAATAGGTGAAATAGAATGTTTAAAATAATGGAAATTTCTCAAGGACCACATAGTATGGTGAACCATGTAAGTAAACCCTATAACCTTCTTAAGATTTTTTAATTTATTCTTTTTGAGTTGTTTTTATTTGAGGATTGTCCCATGAGATCCCACATTTAATTTATCTAATCACTAGAAAATCTTAATGAGTAATATCCCTCAGGAAAGTATTCTCTTGTTCGATTTCTAATTATTTCATGGTTGGAAATCTACTTGATCAAAATTATATGGATACTCTTCAATTCATTTATTAATAATTCCCAACCTTTTCAAATTTCTTCTAACCGTAGAAGAAATATTATCTATTTGTCAAGGCCTATGTTGTTTTTAAATTGAGGTTTTTATTTTTATAAATGTGGTGATAAATATTAGGGGACATAATATTGTTTCTTCCATTGAAGGTTACATGGTTAACTCTCTTGAGGTATGATTTCCTTTTAATTTCATTTTATTAAATAATTTCAATGATTCTTGATGTGTTATTGTTTTTTAGAACTAAATTAAATTTGTATATGATATTGAGTCTGAATTATATATTGTTTTCTATGATATTTTTGGGATATTTACTTTTGAAAAAATAGGTGAATTATTAATTTCAATTGATATTTATTTTTAAATAATGTTTTATTCATTTTTACTGTTTAATAAAATGAAAAAGGGTGATTTCTAAATGTAAAATGAATGGATCATGGTGAATTGTTCCAATATAAATTTATAAGGTGTGGTATTATTTTTCTTAAAGACGATTAATTATATTAAAAGGTCTTCACTTATTTTTAAAATAATAATCAATTATTTATAAATTTTTTTCCATTCCTTAAAAAAATATTCCTTGATATAATTAACATGCCCTGTTTTAATATGGGTTGTTGTAATTGATGGGAATATATAGTGATTTTCTTATATTGATTTAGGCATTATTTCATGATGATATTGGTCATTTTTTTTGTAAATGATGTTTTCATAAAATTGGTTTGAATGGGATTTGAAAATATGCAACTCTTGTGTTTAAAAGTTAAATCCCATTTGGAAACATGATAGAAGATGATTTAAAAATTGATGTTTAAACAATAACTAATCCCATTTTTATCTTTTTATTATGATTGTCTGTATTTTTTAATAGTTTTATGAATTGTGATTCATTGTTACATGGTTAGGGTTGTGGTCTTGTTATTTAATAGGGTGTGTTGGGGGTTGAAGGTGTTTTATTATTATAATATATTAACCTTGGGATAGTGGTTTTCAATTGACTGACATTGACATGATATTGATTTGGAACCATTAGATATGACGTGAAGAACTTTAGAATACTAATGGGGAGTCATGGTTTGTTGTTATTCTAGAAGAGATCTACTCACATTCATGTAGCAACTACTTGAATGTTATGACCATGCTAGTGGGTTGTCAATGGTGGGACATGTAGGAGTGATTCCAGTGATGGGTTATGTGACCATTAACATTATGGAACATGATTCTACATTGGTAAACTAAAATTTTTTCCCATTAGTCCCAATGGAGTTTCATCATGATTCGTATGGTATGATATGCCTAATTACTATGGCGCTAGAATATTATTTTACTATCTCTTATTTTGTGAATATATTGATATATCTATTATTTATATTGGAGAATTATTGGTGCATGGGTTGTGCTAGGTTTTAATTATCATGTGTATATGACTCCTCATGGATTTGAATTTTATTTTATTGCCCCTTTTATAAAATAATCATCACTGTGTGTGTGTGTGTGTTATGTATTTAAAATGAATAACATGGATTTATTTCAAGGAAATCATTTTGAAATGTTTATTTTTTAAAAATAAATAACTGATGAGATGATTTTTTTAAAATGGTTGTTTTAAATAATGATACATTGCATATATTTTTTTTAGGAATAATGTATTTTTAAAAGTTATTGTTTTTTATGTGTTGTTTACATGGTACGTACTATTTATGGAATGATTAAAAGTGATTTTTAAGCAGAGATATATGCAATTGATTGTTTCCTTCCATTTTCTGTATTGGAAATTGAAACCCATTTTTATATTACATTTAAACTAATTAAAATGGTTACATTGAAAAAGAATGTAATAGACTCATGGTGAGGTCCTACTATCCTTTAGAACACACTCTATATATTCACCTTAGTTAGTTTATAGTCATTGTTATTTTGCTACATTTCCCAATTCTACATATGGATGTATGATTTTCTACTAATTTCCATTGGAATGTGGGTGATCATTCGGTTATTGTTGTGACTTCGGAGTCACATGGATAAATTTTGGTTTGAATCCAAACATGGTTCGACCAGTTTGGGACTGGTGGTCTGTGGGCCACTGCAAACTCCTACTTTTATTTCATCTTTTATTCCTTGTTTTGGTTTTAAATATTATATATCATAATTGGTATCTTTTATCTATGAAAATTACATTGAAAAATATTTTTTTATTGTATATTTTTATTATTCAATTATTTATGTTGATATTTTAGTACTAGATATTTATTATGGCCTGGTTTTACAATACATTAAATCCAAATTTTCGGTTCCTAATTGGATCCATTATTCATGTTCATTTTAATGAGAGGAAATCATTCCCACCTATTTTATTATGATACACAGGTACTTGTCTCCAGCCCACGGGGATTGGAAACATGCCTCAGGTCATTATATAGATTGAATAGAGTGATGTTTTTCGGTTCACATGGGCTAGTTTGTTACTCTAAAGGCCTTCAACGAATATAAAATATTTTATAGCAGTTCTTAAATATATTCCTTTAAATTTTTTCTTCTTCTTCTTGGGCATCAGTATTATAGGGAATTGTAAAATCTTATTCCTGTTGTATCAATGTTTCTCACTAGCTCTAATCTAAAAGTGATATTTAGCTTCACATACTTCTTATTCCCATTTATACAATATAGATTCCTCTTGTCACAAATTTTTTTAAATTATCTTCTTCCCCAGTGTACTTCTGATTCTATCAGTTCTCATCTCTATCCGTCTATGTATAACCTTACAAGATGTCTCCCCCATTTAAAATATACAAGTCAAAAAAAATATTTACTATATTTGAATATGGAAAATATATATTGGATATTTGTTGATTCACTCCCATTATTCAAGAAGTCATGTGGGTTTGTACTTATGATCATGGTAGATCGGCTTTTCATTAACCAATACACTCACTATAGGGAAACAGGGAAAATGTGATGAGCCATTTAAGGCAGGTCATTGACCCATCCCAAATAGTTCTTCCAAAAGGGTTTTTCTGAATGGAGAACATGCTTGTCACAAATCATATGGTTTTTGCAATTGGAATATGGTATTATCGATGGGATATAGTTTCCAATCACCAATACCTGGTAGTGTTTTTAGTATTTGCGACAAGATATATATCTCATTGCGAATACAATTTTGGAAAGTGGTCTTTGGTGACATGCTCTATTGAAAAATACTATTTTAACTAGAGTGTATTTGTGATGGGTCCTCTCAATAATGGTACAATTTGTGATAGTAGTCATGTGGAAAATAATCCCTTCACAACTAATATAACATACATATAACCCCACCCATTTTTCCCTCATTTCACTCAATTCTCTACTCCTTTATCTCTCTAATCGAAAATTTTCTCCTAATATTTTTATTAGTTTAAAATGTTAATTTGTGGGATTATTCAAAACCTATATCATCTGAAATCTTGATTTTAAAGATATTTATCTATTTCATTTATATTTTACTTAATTAGTTTTATTTTATTTTAGTTCCAATTTCTGTTAATTAGTTGTTGTTTATTTAATTTAGAATTAGATAGGTTTATTTATCATTGTTTAAGTTTATTTTTAATAATAATTATGTGTCATTAATACAAATTAGTATAAATTAATAGTTATTATATTAATTACTAATAATTAGTATTAAATAGTATATATTAGTATAAAATAGTAATAATTAGAAATAAATTTTAATAAGTACTATTAAATTTTAATAACTAGTATTAAATTGTAATAATTAGTATTAAAGTCTAATAAATTGAAATAAA
This sequence comes from Viscum album, assembly GCA_963277665.1. Lineage (NCBI taxonomy): Eukaryota > Viridiplantae > Streptophyta > Magnoliopsida > Santalales > Viscaceae > Viscum > Viscum album. Next base: position 1,794,536,280 of record OY728163.1, on the reverse strand, counting down.
TTGCAATAATCAGTAAAAAATTCAAATAATTAGTATTAAATTGTCGAAAATTGTAAATAAATTCATTAATTTTTATTAATGTGATATAATTACAAAACAATTGAAAAAATTAGTAATAAATTGCAATAATTAGTGATAAATTGGAAAAGATTGCCATAAATTAAAAAAATTAGTAAAATATTACAACGATTAGTAATAAATTGCAAAATTTAGTAATAAATTCGAATAATTACTAATAAATTCCAATAATTATTAAGAAATTATAAAAAATTACCAATAAATTATAATAATTAGTAATAAATTCTAAAAATTAGTTTTAAATTCGAACAATTAGTAATAAAAAGAAATTAGTAGTTAATAATATTAATAATTATTATTAAATATTATTAAATAGTAATAATTAGAAATAAATTCTAATAATCACAATTAAATTGTAATAATAAGTAATAAATGGTAATACATAGTAATAAATAGTAATAAATTGTAATAAATTGTAATAAATTATACTAATTAGTAATAAATAGAAAAAATTAGTAATAAATTGTAATAATTTCTGATAAATAGAAATAAATAGTAATAATTAGTAATAAATTGCAATAATTAGTAATATATTATAATAATGAGTTACAATATAAAATAATTAGTAATAAATTGTAATAAATAGTAAATAAATAATGAGAGACAAATAATAATAAATTCTAACAACTAGTAATATGTTCTAACTTTTTTTTAATAAATTGTAATAATTAGTACTAACTTGTATTAAGTAGTAATAATTTCTAATAAATTTTAATAAATTTTAATAATTATTAATAATTAGTATTAAATATTAATAATTGAAAATAAATTTTATATATTAGGAATAAATTTTATTAATCAGTAATAAATTATAATAATTCAATAAAAATAGTATTAAATTGTTATAATTAGTAATATATTGTCAAAATTTGCTATAAATTGTAATAATTACTAATAAATTCTAATAATTAGTAATAAATTGTAATAAATTGTAATAAATTATTTTAATTGGTAATAAATTGTATGAAATTTTAATAAATAGTTTTAAATTGTAATACATTCTAATAATTGGAAATAAATTATAATTATTAGCAATTAATTTTAATAATCAGTAATAATTTGAAATAAATCGGTATAATAATAAATGATTTTTAATAATATGTAATAAACTATAATTATTAATAATAAATTTTTATAATTATTAATAAATTTTTATAATTAGTAATAATTATTTATAATTAGTAATAAATATTAATAATTAGTACTATCTTTTGATAATTAGAAAAAATAAATAATAATTGTAAAAAATTATAATAATTAGTAAAAATTATATCAATTAGTCATTAGTAGTAATAAATTCTAATGATTAATAATAAATTGTAATAGTTATTAAGAAATTGTAATAATTAGCAATGAATTAATAATTATTAATAAATATTAATAATTATGAAAAAATAGCAATATTTAGTAATAAATTTTATTAATTTGTAATAATTTGTAATAAATTGTAATAATCAATAATAAATTGTAATTATTACTAATAATTTGTTATAAATTCTAATAATTAGTAATAAATTGTAATAATTAGCAATAAATTATCATAATTATTAATAAATTATTTTAATTTGTAATAATTTGTAATAATAGTAATAAATTGTATCAAAATATAATAAATAATAATATATTATAATAAATTCTAATAATTATTCATAAATACTAATTATTAGTAATAAATTATAATAATTGGTAATAAATTGAAATAATTAGTACTAAATTGTAATAATTATTAATAAATTGTAGTTATTTTAATTAATCGTAATAATTTGGAATAATTTGAAATAATTAGAAAAAAATTATATTAATTAGTAATAAGTTCTAATAATTAGAAATAAATTGTAATAATTGGTAATAAATTGTAATATTCAGTAATATTGTTTTATAATTAGTAATAAAATGTAATAATTAAGAATAAGTTCTAATTATTAGGAATAAATTTTTATAAATAGAAATAAATTCTTATAATTAGTAATAAAATTATTATAATTAGTAATAAATTGTAATAAATTGTAATAAATAGTAATAATTTATAATAATTTATATTTATTTTTAATAATTTGTAATAATTTTTAATGATTAATAATAATTGTAATAATTAGTAATGAATTTTAATAATAAATAATAATTAGTTATGAATTGTAATAAATAGTCTTTAATTTTTATAATTAGTAATAAATTGTAACAATTTGAAAACAACATATTAATTAGTAATTAATTGCAATAATTTGTAACAAACTGCAATAATTTAAAATAAATTGAAACTTTTGGAAATAAATTGAAATAATGGTTTATATTTAGTAACAACATGAAATAATTAGCAACAATTTTTAATTATTTGGGACAATTAGTAATAATTATAAATAAATTCTAATAATTAGCAATAATATCTAATAATTATCAAAAAAATATTATAATTAGAAATAAATTGCAATAATTTGTAATAAATTATTATTAATTTTTAATAAATATTAAATTATAATAATTAGTAATAAAATTTATACTCTAATAATTAGTAATAAAGTTTGATAATTAGTAACAAATTGAAAAACTTATTTACAAATTGTAGAAAATAGTAATAATTAGTATTAAATTGCAATAATTAGTAATAAATAGAAACAATTACAAATAATAAGTAATAAATTTACTAATTATTTATAATTAGTAATAAATTCTAATAAATAGTAATAAATTGTATAAAATAGTAATAAATTCTAATAATTAGTAATAATTTATAATAAATTCTATTAATTAGTAATAATTACTAATAATAATAAATTATAATAATTAGTGATAATTTCTGTTATTCTTAATAATTATTAATGAATTATAATAATTACTAATAAATTATAATAATTAGTAATAGATTTTAATAATTAGTAATAAATTATAATAATTGGAAATAATTTTCAATAATTAGAAATAATTAGTAATAATTATCAATTATTATCAATAAATCAAAATAAATTGTAACAAATGGTAATAAATTAGCTCAATTTCCAATGGATTGGCGGCCCCCTTTTTCCCGATGCCTTACCTCCATACAATTTTCTCCCACTAAAATCCCTATGAAAAATATGTCCTCACGTACAGATATCAATTTTGGTATGTACGATAATAGAGAGCAGCGTGGTGAGGACGTATTGCTCTCTATTCTATAGCATATGAAAATAGATATATGTACGTCAAGGGAGATTTTTCATACCGATTTTAGTAGGAAAATATTGCATGGAGATGAGGCATCTGGAAAAAGAGGATCTTCTCCTTATGGAATTATCTCTACAATCTTCAACTGAAATAACTTTGAAAATTTTTCTCAGTCACACATATATATATTTCTGTATGCACAAAGTTATAGAGTAAGGAGGCCTCAAAGTGTTTCTCTCCATCTTCATTAATAGATAAATGGATAATCATTTGTCTAAGTAGAGTTTTCATAGTGATTTCTATCAGAGATTGTGGAGATGAGCCCTCAACCAAAAGAGTAGTTCCTAATCTGATGATAATCATGTCATCGATAATTAACAAATACTTGAATAAATTATAATAAAATAATAATTATTATTTGTAATTAGAATTATTTGATATATGTTAGTGTTGATTAGTATAAAAGTTTAAAAATATACTATAAAATAGCCTCACATAATAGAAATTATTATAATTTTATTGAAAATTGAATTCAATTGTCTTCCCATTTTATAATGTGTTTTTCTGATATTTAATTAAATAATGGAAACTAATTATTTTATATTTTTATGATATATATGAAATAAGGATGATTACAACAATCATTATTATATGGTCATGATTTCATAAACTAGTGCATGAATCTAAATGGTTCTGGTTTAAATAATGTATATATTAATGGTGTTGAAGATTTATAATCATTTGAATCATCAAGAACATAATTTATTTAATAAGGGAACATTAATTGACCTTGTAAAAAATGTGTTGTGATGACATTTAACACATTAGATAATGACAGAGGTCATTTATTACGTTTTTATTATCAAATAGTTTTTGCTTTTTTGTATCAACATTGTGAATGCAATTTGATACAAGATACCAATAATATGGTTAAAAATCCAGCATAGATTTACAATTTAGTACGTGATGTGGGAGGTCTGTCTTTTTTATATGTTGAATGTCTAGATGATATTAATTTTACATCTGAGTGGGAACGATCTTATTTTTATGAGTAATCGAGGTCCAATGAAGATGCCTTATATCCTAGTTGAAATATAATAAAATTTGAAGTAGTTACTTAATTTATGGCATATAAGTTAGATAACAGAATCTCAAATAACTATTTTGAACAGATTTTATCATGGTAAATACACCACTATCGGAAGGAAATGTGTTGCCTATAAATTTAAATGAGAGTTAGAGAATGGTTCATAATCTAGGTCTTTGTTATCCAACAGTTCATGCATCTTCGAAGGATTGTATCTTATATTATGGTTGAAATGAACCATTGCATAATTGTCCCACATGTAGAAAATCAAAGTACAATGATGCTCAATAAGGGATGTCTGGATTGATTCATGTTAAACAATTGAGACACTTCCCACTAACACCCAGATTGTAGTGATTATTTATGTCTTAGAACACAAAGACAATGATTTCATGGAAGAAAACCAATATTCAAACTAGTAAAACCGTAAATCAATTATATGATTGGATACATGGAATCATTTTGATGAATTACATTCATCTTTTGATTTAGAAGTCCAAATCATGTAATTAGGTCTTTCTACAAATTTTTTTTATCTATTTGGTTATAAAAGTATGCAGTATTCATGTTGCCATGAAATTATAATTATATACAATATACTTCCTTGGATGTGGATGATAAAACCATATTTTTTGACATTATTAATTAAAATACAACCAAAAAAGAATATTGACATTTATTTCAAATCATTTATTGATGAGTTATATTCATTATGCAGTAACGGTGTTAGTACATTTGATGTTTCTTTGAAACAAAATTTCTTTCTAAAAGCTGCATTGATGTGAACAATTAGTGAATTCCAAACATATGAAATATTATTTTGCTAGAGTACACAAGATATAAAATAATTTCTGTAGTTTATGAGAGACAACAACGTGTTTATTCTCGTCAATAGAAAAAAACATTGTTTTTTGACTGTCATCACTGATTCCTTCCAATTGATCATCTATTTAAGAGAAACAAATATCATTCCTGGAAAGGAAGAATTGAAATAGAATGATGTCCAATAATGATATCTGGTAGAGAGTTAAAATAAATTGACTCTACATTACCTCCCATCACATTTGGACCATCAATAAACCGAAAGAATATTGGTGGATTTGGGAAAAAACAAAATTGGATAAAATGGATCATTTTCTTAGGATCATATATATTGGTCTGATTTGTTTTTCTATCACATGTTGGATATCATTCATTTTGAGATGAACATTTTTGGTAATTTATTTCATTCAGTTATTGATACACTAGGTAAAAACAATGATAATATAGTGGCATGAAAAGATCTTCCCCAAATTTGTCGGAGACCAGAATTTGAACTATTTGAAAATGTGAGATCATAAAAGTTAATGAATCCAAAATATTCTTATACACTCTCCAAATAGAATTTTTTATTATTTTGTTAATGGATTGTATATTTGAGTCTTTTGGATGGTTATGCATCCAATTTGGGAAGATGTGTCATAAATAGTTATATTTCAGGACTAAAAATTAATAACTATCATGATAGAATGGGAAGTCATCTTGCAATTGGATTAAGATGTATGTTGAATTGTATGAATTCAGAGGGACTAAAAGAATTATGATATATTTTTGGAGACATTTTTTTAGCGACAAGTGAATATGATCCATTATACAGACAACAAGAAGTTGTTTTATAATTTTATATAAACAAGAAAAAATATTTCCACCGACTTTTTTTTGACTCAATGGAACATTTGATATTTTCAAGTGGAAATTTATTTTCTCTCCTCACATTACTGTCAGTATGAATATCTCTCAATAAACCATTTGGGATGTAATAAGGGTAATGTGGATTATGAAATGGGAAATAAATTATCAGTTTTGAATCCACTCATACTTTGCTATGGTGGAGTTCATGAATGAAGGATTTAATATGATGATCATCATAGAGCTCATACACATGTTCTGCTCAACTGTGAAGAAAAGAAACCATTTTTCTAGTGAGTTATCTCATCACTAGTTCTATAATTGTTTTTTTAAATAATTATATTATATTTTATGTTATATGATAATCATATCAATAAAAAACATCTACAAATTACATTAGCTTCTCTTGAGGGACATCGACAAAAAATATTTTTCCACTACTTCCAAAAACAGGTAACAAATATTATTTTTTGTTTAACATACACAATTAATAAATTATTTTCCCTAAAGATAACCATTTTAAAAAAAAGTCATGTATCTAAACATGCTTATTCAATTTATTGTCTATACAATTTAATGAGTAACCCACCATAAAAATGGATTAATCTTATAATGCATATATGATGAATTGATTTTGAATTCATACAGGTGCATAAAGGGTATAAAAAAACTAATAATGGTATTTTCTTGAAATGATATCATCATAGAGAAACTGATGTATAATTTTACGACATAGTGGGAGATATTATTGAACTTTGTTATCTAGGACAATAATAAATAACGATGCTTAAATGACTGTGGTTGGATACGGAGAGAGGATTGCATGTTCATCAAACCCATGGAATCATTGATATTAAATTTACAAGTTATCATGCAGTAAATGAAACTTTTTATTGGATTATCAGAAACATAATATTTATTAATAAAAATATTGTGCAACATCAAGATATTGGAGTGATTGGTGGAGTATATTAAAAATCAAAAAACAAGAATGTCATTTTACTCAAAGTGAATGTGGTTCTTCTTAAGTGGTAGGAATTGACATTTTTCAAGATACTTTTCCAAATCAATATTTCTCAGGAATGGACACAAATATCGATGACTACACCCCAATGTTAAGGATGGTGATGATGCTGTTAATGATGTTAGAAATTAATTTGATATGACAAGAGATGATGATGCTAAATGCAATATGGAAAATGATGATGATGTAGAGGAAAATGAAGACATTGACTTCGTCAGATATTAAAATGAGGATAAAGACGAACATTGACGTAGTTAAATACGGGTTATCATTATATATAATATATATCTATATAGTGTAGTTGTTCTACAGTGTTTTCTAATAGTGGTGATTTTGTGTTTCAGATGGACAAAGATATGTATCTTATGTTGCAAGAAGATGATTTTACCATTGTACGAGTAGTAAGATGGGTCTTCTGATCCTTAGAATAGTTGTGGTATAGTGGGGACTCGTAGGGGGTCTTGTATTACATTTTTGAGGATTCATGACATGATAACAGAGTAATTTGCATGTTTAGGCTTTGATTCACGCATGTAGAGATATATTTACATGTGTAATTTATTTAGATTTCAATAATATTTTTATGTGCTAATTGTTTTATTAATTGTTAGTTTATCTAAAAATCCACATACATCTACTGGATAGGGGAGTGCTATATTGCACAATTTTTTTAATTAGGCATGGGTCTAATGGGATAATATTTCTATTTATGTACAACATAGAATGTTCGATTGTTAGATATTATGTACATAAATAATAGTTATTTTAAAATTATAATAATTAATAATTTGATAAAATAAATTATTTGTCGGGATTATGGTGTCCCATCAATGAGAGAATGTCCGAGGTTATATGGAAGGCATGGAAGGTGACTATATTTTTGTGTTGTAGTCAGTTTTTAAACAACTTTTGAATGGAATAAATGGAAATAGATGGTGTGAAATTTTTTGATTAGTCTTGTCACACCCACTAACCAGATTACATTTCATATCATGGTTGGGATGGATTATATTCACACATTCTGGTTGGTAATTTTCAATGGATCCCATATGAAGGTTGAAAAAATTAGGGGAGATAGGAGGTGACACATCGATCTGGTAGTCGTACATTAAGTACACATAAGGACCATGTGGTATGTACTATTTAAAAAACCATTAAATATAAGTCGTTTATTTTATATTCACATATGCAGTCTAAAATACCAATATTTCTGTGATTGATGTTTATAAGAGGATGTACATTGATCTGAAAATTAGAGAGATTAGTGGTGATCTCAAAATTTTGATTTTGGTAAGTAGATTATTTTTTGAGCATAAAATATAACTGCATATAATGTTTAAAATATTTTTATTTTAAATTTAAATTGAAGTAGTCACATAAGGTTGACATGTCTCAAACATAGATTGAGAGTTAGGAGGAGACCTCTACTCAGACCAATGCCCACCAATTTGATGAGACAACATTGATGCATGCGACCGAATGCTCCTTTGAGAAAGGGCGATCAGTTGGTATCGACTCTCGATTGATGCCTATAGATTATTATGGCAATGCTGCGATGTCGACATCCAGCTCAAGAGAAGCTCATGAAGAGTCATCAGCATCTACTCCATAGTATATGGAGAAGCTATGAGCTCAATGTGATTTTATAGAGAGTATGCATAGGTAGAAAGAGTAGAAGCATTAATGGCTGCAATAGGAGCCTGAAAAGTTCATACGACATCAATTACAGTAGGAGATGCAGGGGAATATACATTGATGGTGTTTGAAGTAGTAGTTGGAGCAGTTGGAGTATAGGCGACGTCGAAATCAATATTTAGGGATGGATTTCCCTCCACCATCTCCTCTAACCAACCCTCCCTGCAGTGATCAATTCATTTTTCGATGATTAAATATTTGAATATAAATTATGTTTCTAATATTAACTATCAAAATTTTTATATAGTTTCTTTTTTATATTATTGTGAATATAGAAATTTTGTTATTTATTTATTTATTTATTTTATTACATAATCAATTTTTTATTATTTTCTAAATTAATTATTTTATTATTTTTTATTATTTTTAGTATTTTCATAATTATTATTTTTTGATTATTTTGACAAAAATATATATTAATATAATAAAAAAAGTTCATCCTGTTTTTTAGTTTTTGCGATGGTCTATCTCAAAAAACACTATTTGCGACGTAGCGTTATTGTAACGGGTTATTTGTGATGAGGCCCCATCAAAAAAGGGTATTTGCAATGGGATACCATCACAAATTACCCATTGAAAATAAAACTATTTCTTGTAGTGTATCCAATAAAATTTTATTAATTCCTTAATATTATTTCCTCTAATTGATTTTTATTATATTCTCTCACATACTTGGATGAGAATCTATTATTTTATATTTACATCACAGATTATTCTCAATATCACTTAACAAAATCTTAAAATAAAAAAAAATCATATATGTGTGGGAGTCATTTACAAAAATACATGCTGTATCATGGATCATATAACTGTAGCACATGAGAATCTAAAATCACACTTCCAACTATAGGTGTATTTCCTCAATCATTTTTTAGAGATCATAATCATGATGTCATAAATTTCATTTTTACGTTTATATTACATAAAAATAATCATATCAATATTGAATTTAAAACCCTTCTGTGATATTTAAACTACTTGTGGAAAAACACTAGCATCTTCTGCATTATTTATTAATTGTTATAATCAATAATTTCTTCATTTTAGGATTCAATAATCTTTCAAAAATTCCTCATACCGTCATCTTATTTGAATCATATTATTAATTTAAAAATCACTAAATATCTTTAATCATATATCATTCTATGATATTTAACAATTATGAAGCACTTCTTGATCTTAATTAGATATGTTAAAAAAATAGTTTATCTAACTTGATAAATAAAATGAAATTGAGGATATAATCATTTTTAACTCATTGAATTGTGGAATAATTAATTCTTCATTTGATTCTCATTTAAATTCCCTAAAAATATATATTGAATCATTATTTATGTAAGAATCAGGAATTTTTGAACCTGTAAAACAACAATGGGACTGAAATTCTAGACAAAAAAGGGACAAAAATTCCAATAATGTTGTGAAAAAAAATTTCTACCATAACCAGCAAACAAGGTTGATATAGGGGTGCATATATTTAGCATGAACCTTTAAGTAAGGTGGCTAGGAATAGGGAGTCTCATGTAGGAAATGGAGTCATACTATGGTTTGAAGTGCATGCTGGTATTGAAATCTATAGAATACCCATATTCTCGTATATGGAGATCAAATGATTCACAATAGTTTATTAAGTTGTTATTAGATGAACACATTTATTTTATCACCCATAGATTTTGTGATTTCTTTACAAATATATATAATTATTTTTATATTTTACCTTACATGAAACACTGATTTTAAATTCCATTATATGTAATAATACATTTTTATTGTGATACAAGAAATTCCTATTTTAAATTGTAGTACAGGCAACACTGAGCATAAAACAAAAATGAAATACTATTTCAATATTATTATTTATTATGATAGTTTTCATCTAGCCATTGGAATCAAGGGGATGAATAAGATTATGTATGTTTTAAAAAAAGGATTATACATGTTTAAATAATGACTTATTTGGTGTCCAGTTAATAAGGAATGAAAATAAAACCCCATTGAAATTAAAAGGAAATATTTTTCTATGAAAATATTATATGAACACCACCACATTTTTTTTCAATAATATAACCAAATAACTTTTGTTTAATTATTTCTGTAAAATTTTTATTATATATATTAATCCAAATTTTTAACATTAATCTTATAATTTTTTTTGGAAAATAGATAATAAAAAATCCATCTTTATGCATAAAAACTATATTTTCCTAAAAAGAATTTTTTTCCCAATTAAGATGTACATATTTAATTAATATGATAATCATTTATATTGTATTTGGTACATAACATGTTTCTATATTAAAAATAAGCTTACACACACGAATAAATTTTATTCAATAAAATGGAATTCATAATTAGAATCATTAGTTCTAAATAATATAAAAAATATCATTATAATTATTGTATAAAATGATAAATTACCTAAGTAAAAGAAATGATTCAAGTTACCTTTTTAGAAACAACACGGGAATAATAGTGTAAACTTAAATAATAAGGAATAAATTGATACAAAATGTTCTATTTTTTGGTGTATTTTATTGAATATATTAATAGTACCCTCCATTATTTTTCTTTTTTTAGTCACATGATGTAACATTGACCTACTAATAATGCACCCTTTTATATATTCACAAGAATTGCACACCCCCTCATTTTAAAAGTTTGCTCACTATCTCTCGATATTCACACCTCTCAAGCCATTTTTACAGATCAAATCATTCCAAATTACTTCCTAACATCGCTCCCAATATCCCAGAAGCATTATTTGGGGAATAAATCCATCTTAGTAAGGTCTTTAGTGAAAACCTAATTATTATACCCGAAGAAGAGGTAACATTCCACAATAATATTTTTTATTTAATTTAATAATCAAACCAATTTAATTATTATTATGTCAGAATTATATAATAATATTAATATAGAAAACATGATATTATAATATTATTTTATTAATATAACCAAAAACCACACGCACTTCTGTTAAATGGGTTACAAATTCATTATTCTTGTGTACTACACACTACCACCTCTTGTAACGATGTCGTTTTGATTCCATTAACACCAAAAAAAAATTAGAAATATTGATTAAAATACTATTTATAAATGATATATATTATATTTATAGTTGTATAATTCCTTTTAATTATTATATATTATATATATTTATGCTTTTTATTTTGTGAGAATATGATAATGTTGTTTGTGTGTACGGCAGACTACGACCTCATGACACGATGTGATTTTTTCATGCTATATGTGGAATGTATTAAAGACTGGTTTAATAAAAAATAAATAATATATATCATATAAAAATTATTCTACAGTTTTAATATGTCAACTAAATTTTGTTCATTCATTCTTAGAAGAAATTAAAAACAACATCCAACCATACGTAAGAGCTACCGTCTCAATTAACAGTGTATTTCATTTCTTTTTTCAATAATATAAATATTATCATAAATAAATATTTATTGAATATAGATGTTATTTATTTCATGTTTATTATTATAGTGATTATGGATCCATGATCAATGTAAGAGGACCTATCAAATAAAAAATCATAAGATATATAAAAAACACATAGTTTATGACTTGAAATATTAATTTTACATGGAATGGTTAATTAAAAGGTACTTAAAGGTATTAAGAATGTATTATATGATATAATATTTATCATTATGGTTAATTAATTGAGTAATCTTAAACTCATATTTATTATACAAGTTGATTTAATGAATAAATAATTCAACACTTTAGGTAAGGGGATTTCTAATCTCAATTTTACTTCAGATAGATTTATACAATATTTACCACTCATTTATTTTGTGTTGTGAATATACTGAACTATTACATGTTATATAATTATTATAAAATATTTAATGGTATTAAATGTTTTTTTTATATTATTTCATGGGGCTCTAAATTCTAAATTCACTCATGTAGTAAGTTATTTTTGTCACAATTTTCTTTTTTTGAGATGTATGTTATGTTATTCACCGGTATTATTTTATGAGGTTAAAATAGTACCGCTTTGAAAAGTAATATCATGAAATTAATTTTTATTAGGATATTATTTTTTTCATTTAATTATTATTCCATTATGGAAATTATGATTCAATGCAACTATGTGGTTAACATTATATGTAACAATCTCATCCTTTGTCGAGAATTTGTATGACAATGATTCAGATGATAAAACATTATGATCCATCTCTCAAGAAGTTTATGAATGTTAATATTACAAGGAAAACCACATTTTTTCCATCAATAATACCATTTTCCAATATTTTTTAGTTATTATAATTAATAAAACGTTTTTATGTGAATCTAAGAATATTAATCTCTTTAGTAAGAAATATCATTTAATGTAAAACCACATTTTATAAAAATGTTTTAAAATTGTTCTACTACTCATATTATTTTTATAATATATTTTTATAAATATTTTACATTTTTAATAAATAGTTTTAAAAGTAAAATTATTTTCATTTTATATTCAAGGCTTTACTGACTTCTGCTGATAATGTGAATAGAATCAATCTTTTTACATGTACTTAATAAAGGGTAATCTTCACCATTACAAACACTATATTTTTGAATCTTACATTATATTTTTAATGATTATTTTAAAAAGGAAATTATTTCAATATTATTTTGGACATATTTTTATTATAAATTTTCTTAATAAATGTAATTTAGAAAATATTTTTTGTTTTAAAAAGTTTTTTTAAGAATAGTAATTTTTTTAAGATATTTTATTTAAATTTTATTCACCGTTTATTTTCAAAGAATCTGATTTATAAAAATTATTTTTCAAAATAGGTTTTAAATGTTTTTAAAATATTCATTTCTAAATTTTAAAGTCATTTCAAGGAAAATGGTTTGCAAAATGTTTTATTTTTTAAAACAACATTTATCTAGGTGGAAAGGATATTTTTCTCAAAGAACATTTTAAATGATCTTCCAAATTATATTCTATAAAAAATGAAATTTATTTGGGTAAATTATACATTAATGTGGATATTATATAAGGACAATTTTTATATTATTTCTCTCAATATATATATTTTTTATTTCATGTTGATTATGATACTGACTTATTTTCAAATGTTATTTTATTAAGAATTGATTATGAATCCTATCACTTTTACATATGTTATGATATAACGAAACATTTAATATAACAATTTCATTTCATAAGATATGATTGGATAAATTTTTATGATATTATAGAACACATAAATATGGTTTTCGATATTAGATTAGTGGGGCCTATATCTCCCTTTAATGTATTGAGTAATGATTTATATCTCATGAGATAGATAGGAATGGAATATAAAGTGAACCTAATATAGTATGGATTATTGTCCATTATTATGGGTTAGAGAGTGAAACAATTCCGCACGTAAGAAATTAATTCAACTGATGATGGTGATGTGTCCAAAAAAATAGTTTTTCTCCTAATAAAGTTTACTGATAAGGTTTTCTAATGACTGTTGAATTGGAGGAAATCATTTTATTGGATCATGTGTCTGCCAAAATTTTATGCCTTCTTTTAACATAAATATCTCATAAATTATGATCATAGATTCAATCATGTTTCCTACATCATGATCCTCAAATATTTATGTCATGAATCTATATCTTTACCTCTTATATACATGAAATGATCATCAAATGGTACATTCATGTTCTAATATACTTATATTTTTTAATTTCTCATGTATCTCCATTATTTCCAAATAATGTGTATATAATCTCACCATATATTATGTTTCCTTTACCTAGGTTATGAAAAATAGTTTTAAATAGTAGTGATAAAGGAGAATAACTTTGTAGAATATATTTATATATTTCACGAATTATGGTCACTGTGTTCCATGATTCCAGAGGCACTAAACCATTTCTGTCTTCAGGCATGTGTTTGGGAAATATATTAAATATTCCAAATCAATTATGTAAAAAAATGTTTGAGAATATTTTTACATTATATTGATGACATAGGATTAGATATTTTCATCCATGAATTTAAAATTTAAAATTATATATGTTAAATAGGGGTCTTAAAATCAATTTTATTTTGGTCATTTTATTAAGGCATTTTTCATCATTTACATCAAGCCTTATTGAAGGGTTCATACTACAAAATTTCACCATGGATGGGGATATAGGGATAAAAAATTGAATATGATTGACAAGAGAAAGATCCTATGAGGTAATCTAATTCTCATAATTATTGAACAAATATGTAAACACATTCTAATATATTATATGAAATTGAAACCAAAGTGTTCAAGTCATTCAAATTCTCATAATCATGACTCATAAAGGATATTAAAATTTATATATCGACATATTACCTAGGGGAGATGATTGAATGATGTCAATGAAAAATAATATCCAAAGTGAATGACAGTTATTTTTTTGTGAAATGAAAATGGTGATTTTATACATCACATTTACTAAAGTGTCAATGCACCCAGAAATTTTTTGGTGCATGTATGTTTGGTAATTTTGTGTATAAGAGCTTTTAAATAACATTGGGACCTCTTCATTTGGATCATGGTCTAACAAAATATAATGGGTATTTTTAGAACAAAATATTTATAAGAAAATAAAATAATTATATCTCTTACTTGCAGTATATGAAGATAATAGTATTTATGAAAACTATAAAGTAATATACACCCATGAAGAATGATAAATTAAATTTCAATATAAAGGTAATTTATTATATATTTTTTGTTTAGAAAATATCATGAACATTTGAGAATTCCTCAAATATCTGAATTAGTTGAAGAAATATATTGAAAACTAGGTATCACTATTGGAATGAAATAAAAGATTTTATTCGGTGAATGAAATTCTAGATGAAAAAAATGAAATCGATGAGAATTTATCTTACTTTAATAACCTAAATATAGTTGATAATTCGTTAAAAATGTGTTAAATGTATATACAAACTTTTTAATGTTTAATAATATGGATACCAAGTTAGAATATTTTTTTACAAAATAAAGAGAAAGCAATAAAAAGAAATTTGTTCCTAAAATACAATTATGAAGAAAAATTCTACACATATAATAAAAACTGAGGATGAAAATAAAAAATGTTTTTTTATATTTCTCGATGTAACATCCTGAGTTTTGAGACAATGTAAAATTCTGATCGAATTTGAACTTTTAACAATTATAGAATGTTCCACCTTTAAAACTAAGCTTCAGAACATAATTTTGTGAGTTATAACACATTAATGTGTTGTTTTTGGACATGGTTAATGGATCATGTGTCCCATTTGATGTATCATTGAGGATCCAAAGCACTAGGATATCGAATGAAAATGTGGGGATGTTCTGATAAAGGTGCAAAATTTTTCAATAACTATGTGGACCTCATTACTAAACTATGTCACCTACAAGATATGGAAAGGGGAACTGTGCATGGGATATGTGTTGTTCTAAAAAACATTCTCCATCCACACATGTGTAGTTCAACATATAAAGTACCCTGATAATATTCATCGCATGGTTGGAACACAGTTAGGGTAATTGTGTGTCACAATCCATGCATAGTGGTTTTTTATGTGGGGGTATGTCTTATGGTTACCATATAGTTTGGAAAAACCATATGACTATGTATAGAGGGGTAAAATTACCAAAATACCATTACTGATACATTATTTTTCATATTCTTATTTGTTTCTCCACCACCAGTTGACTTTTATCCTTTTAGGTATTATTAGTCTCCTTTATGCCTAATATATGATTTTCTATATTTTCTCTGTTCTCCATAAAAAACTTGATCATCATCAGTCTATATAGATCTTTATCAGTAAAATCTAAATTTCATTTATTATATTCCTTGTTTATTTTTATAAATATTGTGCTATTTTGGTGCGAGCTCATTTTTCCTAATTATAGGGAGAAGGTCTGTTTCCATGATTTCAAAAAAACCTAAAAAAATAAAGGCTTAATGTATACATGGGGAGTTATTTCATGGTATTAGGTACGTGGTGTAGGAATTTTTCCCTAGTTTTCTATTTTTTTTAAAATAGTATCACTATTCCATGCAACCGTCAATGCTATGTGCCAGCTATTATTTACGTTCATAATATCAAATAGATTATTTCACAGTGAAATATATAATTTTATTTTTAGTTGGTAGTGTAGAGGATAAAATCCTCTATTATAGGAACCCCATTGGTGTTCTAGAATGTATTTACATTTTTAATATATTTGTGAAATTCATAGAATGCCTGATATGCATTATTCAAGGAATCAATACGGAATTTAACATGTATATTTTAATCCATGTGACACATCACCTCCAAACTACATTTTTAGACATTTATAAATTTATTTGGATGTATGGTATCTTCTAAAAAGACTTCCAATGTTAAAATAAATATTTACTTTTAATGAAATGAATTATTTGGACAAATTAATTTTTTATGAAACAATGTCATCTTTTATAATTAATCCCCTTGGATGTGGTTTGTTGACTTATAAACTAGCAAGTAATAGTTTGTTATTTTAATCCTTTCTTGGTGTTTTCCCATTCCATCATTTTAGATCATTTTTATTGGAATGTTTGTACATGACCTTCTTTTTTATTCTAAAATGATGTTAATCCCTTTAATTAAAATAGTTCATTGGACAAATGCACCTTCAATTCAAATGGGTTTACCCGAATTATAAAGGGAATTACCCATGTAGGTAATTTCCTTAATGAAAAAAACACTGTAAGTGTATATTTGATAATTGTTATTGAATTATAATTTTTTTTAATTGAGTGACATAAATTTATTTGAAAAAATTGTTCATGATGGATAAATATCATTTATTTTATGAAATTGTTTAATTGAAATGGAATTGAATAGGGTGGTATGAACATGAATATAGTTATAATTAAATAATCACAACTTATATTAATTGTTATAATAGTGATTATCATGATTTTATTGGGTTATTGAAATTAAAATAATGAGAGCTATTTCGTAATGGGTTGTATTATAACAATGATTATACATTTATATGGAATCAATAAATGTAATTCATCAAAGGTATTTCCTCATGGACGTTTATTTTAAATATTAGTCTGCCTTATAAATAGGTTGTCGAATAATTGTTAGATTTTAATTGATAATGGTGGTAACATGCTCCCTTCCAACGATTATTTAATATCTCATCTGGAACAAAGGATACTATATGGTCATTATTCTAAGGTTCCACATTCCACAATTAGATTTATTTTATGGAGGATCACTTTCCATATCGAGTGATGGGAATGACGTCCCACACTCTATAGGGATTTATGGAGTGTAGCATGCTCGTTCAGACTATTTATAGATGATAGAGCTATGCCTCCATCCAACTAGAAAATATTATTCCATGTATGTGGACACTTACATCTGCATGTACCTGATTCATATAGGTGGATAAAATATATAATAAAAAAATTATATATTAATACTGTTTACATGTTGTTCGTTTCAGAAAAATGTCTCCGTCCATGAACCAAAAAAATTAGAGCTACCATTTTTCCTTAGGATCTTGAGCGGGTCATTGATTATTTTATTCAATTCTCATTATGATTCCTTATTGATGATATAGATTTACGTTACACATGAATGTGATTTACTAGTAGAAACCATGGGTGGTAACCTACTGGGATTTATATCTCAAACCCTTATTGGGACTTCATTGAATATCAGTAACTGAGTAAATCATATGACCATATGAGCATGTTCCATTTCATCTGTTATTCATGTTCTTTAAAAATTCAATAATTAAGATACTACTATTGGGTCTCATTCTGATAGACCAAGTATTACATAATGAGACCCTCATAGGTATCCTAATCTGTTACAACATAAAATGGAATTTATATGATACATTTCAAAATTACTATTTGATGTCAATAAATTTTTAATGTTTAAAAAGGAATATTGATAATACTTTTTTATTGTTACATGGTAACTATTTAAATATTTTAGATGGCTAATGATTGATATGAATTAATGAAAATTCAATTATGAGAAAAATGTAACCTGTAGTTGATTCCTTTTTCTAAAACCCTCTATAAGATTAGTTTGTGATTTCCATTGAGTTTCCTTTGAATGTAGCCATATGAATTTTTAATAGGTTTTTCTATTTTTTTAGAAATAGATTAAATGGTATGATATTTATCCTTGTGAATTTTTAACAAGGGTGACATGGTGATGGGTCATCACTTATGATTTCATGAGGGGATATCATATGGTATGTATTTAACTTAGATCCTAAAATGCCTTGCTAAATGTTGTTAGTATTCTGATGTATGGTTTTGTTCATAAGTTGTTGACACTGGTAGGACTCTTAGCTTCTTTAGGGATACATTTTTCAAATGGTTTTCCTTGTTTTATTTTACCCTTCATGTGGGTGTGAACAATGAGTAGTGCTCATTTTTAATAGTCCAGAAATTCCATGTGCATGTTCAGGCACTCCATAGTCCCTGTGACCCATTTTTATTTTTCATAGTGACTTGGGAGGTTTTCTGTCTATATTATAGTCATATGAGATAGAATAACATTGAGCATGTTTTCTATGTAGGGAACATAATACATGAATGCATGAGGTAGATACATGTATGGGTTGTGTCATGGGTGTTCTTTATTTCTTCTATAATCATACGGTAGTATGTGTTGATAAATTCATTACCCATCAGCTTTCTAAATCCGGTAATGAACCAGTTGAGTTTGGTGGAATTGTTCTACATTGATCTGTTTAGTACATTCTCAGGTTATCTCAAGAGTACAATGATATGGGAGTTAATGAAATCAATTTAATCCTAAAGAATGAGATAATATTCCAAGAGGATCGATTGTTTTGAAAAAATGACCAGGTTGGTAATGGTTTTCATGCACAATGATTTAATATTTTCATGTATAACTCAGGTATGTATCATGAATGTGTCTATGGGGAATTTGACCTAGCAATCTTACAATATGCTGGTCTGTTTCTTTTGTTTTTGGATGATCCAGACACTCCGAAGGTGGGGAGTGTCATGTTAGTTACAGAATACATGTTCTTCCATGTAGAATGAACAAAACCAATGAAAAATATTTTTGAAATATTCTGTCTTTCTTGGAAATCTTCGAGGAACCTATTTTTGTATTGTGTCAACTCTTTCTAATCAACACAATGTTTATATGGCTGGTTGGGTTTGCAATCATTAAGGTGCATCATTTTATTTTGTTTACCTTTGATGTTTAATCTTGAGTGATCATGTAATACCTTGAGTGGTAATGTATTGGTGATTAGTTTATACAAATACATTGAAAAGTGAATCCAAGCCTCTATAAATAGGGTGTCCATGGGTTGTTTGACTATTCTTCTTCTGGTTTTCATGTTTTCCCTTATAGACTACTCTTTTGAAAAGGATGAACATGTCCCCTATATTGATAACTTATTTGAAGCACTAAGAGAGTGTCAATTTAACACTATCTTGAGGTTATAAATGCTATTAATATTGAGAGGTAAAATATATCATAGTTTTATGCAATAATCTCTGTTCTATTCAAGGTGTGGTTAGTCTTCATTAATTCAATGATTCATGACTAGGAATGCATTAATGGTACTCTTCGACACTATTTTTTCTTCTTTGACATGAATGTCAGGCATATATTGTCATGTTCCCATTAAAATATTGGACATGGTAATCTTGGCTTTGAAACAACTCCTTAAATGTAAATATGGAGTTTTGAATACCTTGGGATAGTTTTACAGAAACTAATAGATGAATCTGAGTTTATTCTGTACTTTTTGTCAAGCTAGAAGGTGAATTTTAAAGGGTTGAAACACCTATGGGATAGATCACAGTTACAAAAATTGTTTGTAGGGAGAAAACGGTTTGAATGATGATGTGATGTTTTGATCAGTCAACAGCACTAGAAGTTTGGTGTGGGATTTGGTGAACATGCTTGCTGGAAAAGTGAAAATCCATGGAAGAAGGCATTTGAGTTCAGTTTGGAAGATGTTTTCTATCTAATATAGATACTTTTAGGATATGTTTACCAGAGTGTCTTGGTAAATTTTATTTCTTTTTTCATGAATACGGTTGGTAAAGAATCATTTTAAGCATACCATTAGCTTAAGGAGGGGTTGGTTTAAAATCTAAAAGGATAGTGTTTTATGGAAATCTTGCACGACCTATTTCAGTTATATCAATTATATTCGACCATTTCCATACTGGGATATCCAATATATGACCTTAGATGTAATCAAAATTTCCCCATTAAATAAACAACACTATTATCATTGAATGAATACTCATGGAATAAATTTTAGCATGTTCTAACAGTGGAGCTACCATGGTTTGGAATTGTCCCCTACCCATGGTAAAGCCTAATTTAGGGAACACCATTAGAAATTATCTTAAAATGATGATAATTTGATCATGTATACTTATAAACGAGATGGTGTAATCTATATTCAATGGGTTTTTCATAAATAATAATTGTATTGGGTTTTGGTGGCATAAGTTTCATATTATAGATAAGTTCATGTACTTGTGTTGGGCAATTATAAATGAAACAAGATCATTTGAAGAAAAATTCATGACCATTGTTGGTTGGTGATGTTATTTTTGTTTCTGAAGGAATCATAGGGATGATAATTTCTATAGGGGGGAGGTTTTAACTACGTTTGTTTTATGCCAATGAGGAATTGCAAATTAATTTGAACTTTTAGCATTTACCAGAAGTGCAACATTTAAAACCATTTTTAAAAACAAAATTATGAGAGTTTTATCACTTTAATGTTTTTTTGGACTTGGGTAAAGTATTGAGAGGACACCTAGATGTATTGTTGTGTTTTGGATGTGTTGGGGTCAGAAAATCAGTGTTTTGGGTGGTTTGATAGAGGTTCATGTCTTGTCTGAAACTGTGTGTCCCTTACCATCAAACCGTGGGACCTTTAGTTGTTGCATGGATGTTTTCCACATAGGCACCATGGAGTTTCCCAAACTATTTCCCCTACATGCTTGAGTAGTGACACACTAGTAGTAACCTTTCACTATTAATCACACATTTGGTGCATGATTAAGGTAACTATGGGTCACACACCGTGCATGGTGGTCTCTTAAGTGTGATATGATGGAAGGTTGGTGCACAGTTTACCAAAACCCTGTAACCAAACCATTTTACATAGTTCTGTGGGGAAAAATCTCCAAAATATCCTGAATAAAAATTCATGTTTCTTCTTTTTCTATATTTTCTACCCCTCGAGTAGGTGTTTCATTTCATTACAATTATGAGTCCTTATAAATATTAATCAATACTTTTTATGATCATCTTCATTCGTCACCCTAATTGATCATCGTAAATCTCTATGGGTCCTAATAGGTTAGTTCTATATTCCTTTCCATACACTCCTCATTTAGTTTGGTATCTTCTATCCTATTTTATTGTGATATGATTTTCCCTATTTTTAAGGATAAGGTGCATTTCATAGATTTCCGTCAAAACCCATCAAATCCGACCTCTTATTGGAAGAGTAGGTCGTCCATGTTATAAGGTACCTCGTCAACATTATTTCCCTAAATTTTCCATCATTTTTAATAGATTCATTTTGATGGGTTATTTAATTTTTATATGTGATACCTATTAATTATTTTCTTCATATAATTTTATTTTTTTCACAATGAAATATGTAATTTTATTCCCATTTGGTACTTTAGAGGACGCCAACCTCGATTATAGACACCAAATCTGTGTGTTGGAATGTTGTTCAGTTAAAAATAAGTTATTTAATTTCCAAGAATAACTCCTAAGAATAGTAATGGAATCGATAAAAAAATTTACCTTTTATTTGTTTGACAGCGTGATCATGTCACCTCCTATGTTAAATTTTAATCGTTTATAATTTAATTTCTATGTATGGTAACATTCTAAAATGGCTTATCTGGATAAAATGAATTAATATTTTCAACGAAATTCATAAATAGAATAAATGAATTGTTTAATAAAAAATCTCATTTTTTTAATATATCCCCTCAGATAAGGTTTTATGTCTTCTAAACTAGAAATGTGATGATTAGTTATTTTTAACCATGGTTAGAGTTTTCTTATGACTTCATGTTAGAGCTTCATAAGTGGCATGATTTTTAATTAACTATTTTTTATTCTAAAATGATGGAACCCCCTCTTTATAATGTTTTAATTCTTCCAATATACCTTATATGTGTATGACCTGTCCCAAATTATTGTGGGAATCTCCCATGTAGGTAATTTCCGAAATGACAAGAGAAGCTAATATGTGTCTTATTGAGTTTGAAATTTAATTTTCATCTTTTTTTTAATTGAAGGACATGTATTGATATGAATAGATTTTTCATGATTTGTTTCCCTATATGAGTTCATTAAAAGGTTAATTGAAATGTAATTAAATATGGTGGTATGACGTCATTTCATTCTATATTTGAATAAGAACTTCTTATATGAATTTTTATAATTATTATTCTCTTGAATATAGTTGTTTATTTATATAAAGATCAAGATATGTAATTCTTCATGAATTGTATTATATATATGATTTTTCCATTATATGGGATGTATAAATGTATGTAATGAGAATTATTTCATCATATTCGTTTATAATAAATTTCATTACGCCTTATATATAGGTTATGGAATGATGGTAATGGTTCAGTTGATTATAGTGTTTCCACACACCCATAGAATGGTTGTAGAGTATGGAATCTCCCACCATTGATATAATATGAATGTTGGGAGGAGGCACCATGTTCTATAATTAGAGGGATTCCCTGGAGTCTTATTATCCATCCTGAGTGATGGGTATGGAGTCCCATAATCTACTGGGATGCATGGAATGTAGCTTATTTCTTGGGCTTATAGGCTGGTTCAGACTAGTTATAGATGATTGGGTTATGACCTAGTCAATTCAGGAACAAGTATTCCTTGCATATGGGATCATTCATATGCACGTACTAGGTTCATATAGGTGGATTCAATATATAACTAAACTATGCATATATTATTACTATATACATATGGTTACTGTCAGACATATTTCCCACCACTGAGCCGATGTAGGTAGTATTACCAGGTGTGCATTATGTATTTGAATGGGCCATTATTTATTTTTTAATTCTTATTATTATTTCTTATTACTTAGACTTGTTTTAATTACCCTTAGACATGATTTAGTTTTTGAAAATTTGGTTGTTTAGATACTAGTATTTATATCATAGTCCCTACTCAGGCCACATTACACCATGTTAACCTATTAGACCTTATGTTCATATTACCATGTACCATGTCTTTCATTGATTAGGAAATGCCTCAGAGTTACAAGAAACGGTTTTAGAAGGATCTTAATATGATCATGGGGATCACCCTTGGGTATTCTTTTTATTTTATTTATTATTATAGCATGATTAATATCTATATATTTTAGATTATCTTTCATCATCAGGGCATGTATGGATAAGTTATATAATTGAATTTTACTTCTTATGTATTCAGTTTAAAATATTCATCGGATGCATATTTTTATATAATATACTCTTCTACTATTGTCTCTTATTAAATATATAATATTACACTATGTTACTCTAATTGTAATGCTACAGTTTCCCCTCCATCACCACCTAACACCCTCATTAATTGTATGTAGACTCTAGCGTATTGGGAGGCATGCTTGAGACCATGTGGCCAATGGGGTTAAGGGCGTTGTTGAATAGAATCCGGGTCCGGGATTTCATAGAATAATAGTTGGGAATGTTAATTAATTTGGAGAAAGAACAATGTAATTAATGTGTACTTATTTTTTATGTGAATAATAATATTCTATATATGTTGAATGATAGAGTGACCATGATATCTATGTTTCAATTCATTATGTACCAATGATTAAAAATATATCATAGTGGTAGTGGAAACAACCCGTGGTGTTCTTTTTACCATTTTTATTTTCAAATCATATTCTATGACCAGTTATGATCTTTTGGATTGATAGTGATGTCAATAATAACTAGAGGACTGAATAGTGTTTTTAAACATTTAAAGAAAAAATAATCTTATTTTATTAAATCAAAGATCTGTATTAACTGAAATGTACTTGAAATTATGTATATTTTTAATAAAATGAAAAAAATAATGATTTATAGAGGTTTAAATAACTGTGAACCCGGTCTACTCCTCAACCTCCTATACCCCTCAAGGAGATTTTTTCCCACTACAAATCTAGATTTTAATGGTTTGTTAATAATTTTATAGACACTACCGTATACAAGTATCTATGGGTGTGACATAGACTTTTACCGGAGACCATTAAAGTATTTTTACATAATATTTGATCAAGAGTAAACATGTATATGTTCTATTAGGTGGTGGAATAATGAGTCGATGGAGATCATAATTATTATTGGAAAAATAATAATCTGAAATCTAAGAAATAAAAATTTAAGTATAAATATTACATAAATTAAATAAAATAAAATAAAACAAAATATGGCCAAAAAATTCAATGATGATAAATCTCTATGATCATGGATCACTTGAATGGAAAAATATAAAATGTTGAAGTTCTTCTATTTTCACAACAGAGAACAAAAGTCACAAATTATTCTTGAACAAATTTGGAGAAGCAGGAAGATTTTTCAATTTTCTATCAAAATAAATATGTCGAATAATCAACTCTTGAATTCTTTTTATTCGTAGAAGATGTATGTTAGATAATTATATCAATAATATTCCTACATAATGTTCCTATCCAATAACTACATGACACTTACTAGAATATGACAATCATATAATATTATTATATCCTTTGTTTGTAAAGGTTGATGTAAAAAATAGAGAACAACCATTATATTTATTTCATTACCAAATATTGAAATAAGACAATTAAAATAATAAAATATTGAAATGCATAAAATTAAAAACTGTATAATTTTTGAAATATAAGATTAATATTCATGAATATTAAGAAATTACAAATAGTTGTAAAATAAAAGATATATAGAATTTATCTATGCATGTAAATGTGTACATACTATATTTGTTCAGGTAATTATTTACATGTGATAAAATTATATTTCAAAAGAATATAAAAAATAAAATTTAATAAAAACAATTAATTATAATAAATAATAAGTTCAAAAAAAATTAAATAATGCAGGATTAAAAATATTGTTATTATATTTACTATTCTACCATATGTGCATATCCACCTTTGAAATAGATATGGTATGGTTGATTCAAATTCTGGTGAAACTGAGAGTGGAATACAATTCAACTATCTATGAAATGATCTATTGTTGTATAAAAAATGTCTTGAAATTGATAGATATAACATTAAACATAGAAGGAAGAAATATTAAAATCCAATGAAAAAACTCTATTTCCATGCCAATGTGAATCCAAGAGAAGATATACCATTTTTTATGTACAAAGTGGAAGATAGTTTACAATGTGATATCTAATGGTGGTAGATTTTATGAGAACAAAAGACATGCATGAATAATATTTTTCAATTTATATCTTACAAATTAATGAAGGAAGTCGCTGCCATGATCATCCAACGATGATCTTATCAAGAAAAATACAAAATGAAAAATGGATACAAAAAATTCCATTAGGAAGCAGCAGAATAAACATGAAGATGCTTCAATATTATTTCCAATGGTAGAACAATAGAGAAACTACATGTGAATATAGTATTTTACATTGCATGTCCAAAAGTGAAAAAAAGAGAATTATAGAATCTGCTACTAGTGGAAAAAATTACAAACTATTGATGAAACCATATCTATGGAAAAATGAAACCATTATTGAAAATTAGTGATACTATTGGGGTATAATAGTCTAGAATTGTTAATATATAGATGTCATTCAAGGACACACCACAGTTATAAAAGAAGAACATTATTTTTTCATTGCTATAAACCATGAAGGAATAAATATTCCTGAAATAATAATGAAGACATGATAAATTATAATGAATCTAAAATTAATCTAATACCAAATGAATCAAACCCATAATATTTATATGATTTAAAATCATGATTGGATTCGATAGAGATTCTTATATATTCCTCAATATACTATTTAATGATAGATATATGAAGAAGATGATGATAAACATATCAATAAGACATACTGAAAATTATAAATAAGTCAAGAAGGATTAGAAGAATATTTTATGATGGATATATCATTGATCTAATGGTATCACATTATTTGAGTTTTTAAATCATATTATTAGTGATGATAGCTCACTTCCCAACATCGATTTCATGATGTAGTGAATGAGTGGTTTAATGATAAATATGTTCCTTGCCGACCTTAAGATATTAGTAGGGAATCAGTACCCTCCACCCACCATTCAAACACACGATCCATATACACGCGTCCATAGGGATTTCTAGGCCCAACCAAAAAACTATATGTGTATTCTATAAGGCTACTATATGGGGTCATACTATGAAAGGCCGATTATATACCCAAATTGTTGTTTCCATTATGTAGAATTCCCACATGGTTGACCACTTGTGTCCCTATATAGTGTCTGAGGGAAATCCTTGATGGATAACTTGAGATGGACCAATTTTTTATAAATGTATAAAAATATTAACAAAAACTATTATAAATTATTTACATAGTAATTGATAACAAATAAACATTATTTAAAATGTTTCATAAAAAATCCATTTAAAATAACTGAAAAGTAAATTCTTTAATTATAAAATGATTATTTATTAATGAATATATTGTCTTTTAAAAAATTAATGAGATGGAAATTTTTAAAATAAAATAATAATATTAAAAGTAATAAAAACACTATTATGTAATTAAAATATATTTTTTTTGTAATTTAAAAATAATAACATTTATTAAAATTCAATCAAATGTATAAAAATATTGAAATTTTAATAAATTATATTTGTATATAATGTTTTAATAAGTACCCCATTTCAATCATAGTCAACCAATTTATAATTAACAATGTAGTTTATTTTCATATGAATAAACATAGGGTTATAGTATTCAATTAATGTATAATTAATAAATATTTAAAATATAACTAATCATTTTATATAACAAAAGTAAAAAATAATATTTGAGATCTGTGATTATACTAACAACCATTTTATGAATTTGGTATTCTAAATTAAAAAATGTTTTTCCAAAATATACGCGAACCTATAGATTTTGTGAAAATATTACAAATTTGTTTTTTTGAAGGAAAAAAATATATGTAGCTATAATCATTATAACTATCATCCCTAATAAAATTAAATATAAAATAAATGTGTTTTATTATAGAGTATTGATGAGGGTGTTATAAATTTAAAAACCTCTAGTATGTCACAATATAAATGACATTTATCAAAATTTGATTTAAAATAATAAAAATAATTATTTATCCAAATTATACGTGAAAAAATATATTTGTAGAAATATATTCATCCTATGTTATGTACAATTATATTAAAATATATTTCTAAGAGATATATAAAATTATTATGTTTCTTGAAAAGTGAGAAAAACCTATAGTGAATTTATATCAAAGTAATCATCCTCCAAAATAAGAATTAGAGTATTACAGTAAATCAATATAATTATCATTAGAATTGAACAATCTAAAAAATTAGTACCCTTGAAATATCTTATTAATCACATAACTACTTTCAAATGATATTCTTTAGGGTTCTACTAAGACATAACATATAAAAAATTTAGAACATGATGTCTGGTCTAGATATCATGAGATATAAAAGACATCATATCATTAATCTATAGATTTTAATATAAACTGAACTTCTATATTTATTCATTTACAGTTTTGAATTAGTACTAATTGGTGTTTTCATATTATTACTAAATCAATTTCAAACCTATTCACATGTTCATTACCATACATATCATGATTTAATAAAACAACACCATTACATTAGATTCATTTGTAAACCAAGGGAAAATTAGTTCTATAATTATACTCTTGTTAAATTATAATCTTTTATCAAAAAAATAGTATATCGTTAAAAAATATCAATATAATCAGTTTATCATGGGAAAATTGTTTTAATATAATTGGTCAGATCAACCTTGTCATTAATAAAATCATTTTTAATAAAAACTATATTAGTCTTTCATAATCGGATCATGAGGCCTACATATTACTATATAAGGCATTATTATGTTCAAAAACGAGATTTGGAAATGTATCGATTTCAAATACAAGGTTATTTTACCATATAATTATTCTGAAATAATTCCATTTAAAAAGTTATCTATTACATCCATCTAAAATAATTTGATATTTTGAAAACTAAAAAAAGATAATAGATTTATAATTTATTCCATACTAGAAATATTGGAAAATAATTTTCAAAATCGATTACATCTACAAGGGAATAATCATATCCTAGTTGTCTCACTTTGTTGATAAAAGTGTTTATACCTTCATCATGTTTATAAAAGTAAATCCTTTTTGTTTCAATAACTGTTTTATCTTCTAGAAAAAAACTAAATCACATACCTTATTAATTTCAAATTGATTCAATTAATCATGCAATGAAATTATCCAATTTGTATCAATTAATGGATTTTTGACATTGATGTGAAAAACATAAGTAACAAAATAATAGTTTTAATAGAAAATAAAAAAATATTTTGATTACCATAAACTAAATTACAAATTACTTTTTCAATATAATGTTCTTTAAGAGTTTTCCATTCCATTGGATCAGTTCAATAAGAGATATTCTCCACCTCAACTGATTTGTTATCATTATCTTAGCCATTATTTTAACTAAAATTAGCTACAATAAACTAATTATATTTATTATTTCAGTCAAAACACATCAAAATATATTTTTTATTATACATAAAATGCACATATGATTCAATAAATATTTATTTCTTATTGAAAACAATATATGATTCACTGAAGTTAAAAAACAGAAAAAAAATACATACCTATGTTTTAGATTTGAATTTTTCTAAATTATCATTTGTATTTAATAAATATAATTTAATGCCAAAGACCATGAAATAACCAAAACTTGGATTAAACCCATTGAAAATTTCATAAGTTGTCTTCTTTAAGAATTTTCTTATAAAAATCCAATATAATACATGAAATAATTCATTTACATATTATTCATCAAAATTATACAGGTACACTAAATTCTAGTATCATAGACCCAGAAATGTTTTTAATAGTTATATTCTTTATTTATACCACAAAATTCTATTGTTTTTTCACAGGTGGGAAATAATGTCCACACCCATTTGTTTCAAAAAAATCATATTCAAAATTCAGAAATTCACCACCAATATCACTTATGATATATATTGTTTATTCATTTTTTAAATTTTTATTAATATAATAGAAATAACTAATTTTTAATAAAATATTATTTTTTTGAGATAAGAAATAAATCTATAAGAATAAAATGTAATTATATAAAATTACAAATACAAACATACCACTACCAAAAACATCATTTTAATGGTTCAAAAAATTCAAGATGAAATAATTCTAAAAATATTGAAATACTAGCACTATTTATATACATAAATCATTCGTTTTTGTTTTAAACATTTTAAATAGGAGTGACACTTGCAGTAAATATTTTTATATAACATTGGAAATTATAGAAACTATTCAGTAATTTATTTTTTTGCAATAATATTTAATTTTTATTCACATGCCTCTTAAGTAATATCACCTTAAATTCTTCGAAAACATTAAAAAATGTACCATTTTTTTGTTTTAGTCTAATAAATCAATATTGAATACATTTTATTTTATATTTGCAAAAAATAAAAATAATTTTTTTTATAAATTGTTAATTTTTAATTTTAGAATATTATATTTAATCAAAATTAGATGAAATATGATATAACTAAAATATTATATCATAATAAAACTAGACATGATACATTTCATGTAATAACTATTTTGAAAAAAACAACATCACCAATACCTTTAATATGGTGTTTAGAGTTGTCTCAAAATGTGAGAAGATAACCATCAAATGAATTAAATGATAGGAATTTTGGAATATCACATTTCATGTTCATAGAATTTTCACCATATAAGTTCTATGAATATTTGATTCTTCATGGGAATATATCATAAAAAACACAGAAAAGACGGTTTTGGTAACAGAGCTATCTTCGGCCCCACTTGATTAGTAACATGAACCTTTAGCACCCAAATTGATTTAAATCATTTATTAGTAGGATTATTAGAAAATAAATATATATAAATGAACCTTATAGTACTCCCCAATGATTGTTTAAATCTTCTTCAACATTAATTATCATAATACAATTTCTTTTTATATTTAAAACAGGTTACACTAGAAGTTCTTTAAATCAAGATGTTAAATCTGTTAATCTTATTTAAATTTTTTGTTAGACTGTTATATCAAAAATTATTTTTATTTCTATTTAGATTCATTAAATATAACATATTTATATTTTTCATTACATTTTATAATAATTAGAAATATCATATTTTAGATAAAATACAACATTTTTCAAATCCAAATTATTTTTTTGAATATTTTCTAAATCTATAACTATGGTTTCATTGGATTGAGAATAAATGTTTCTTAATTTGTTATTTTCTTTTTAAAAATTTTTACATTCATTTTCTACATTAGCTAGATCACCTTCCTGAATGGGCTGAAGGACTTCATTTTTATTCATTTTTATCACGATTCATGTCCCCATCTTCTAGGGGAATAATATTCAAGATACCTAGTATTACCATCACTATGTTTTTAGTTATTATTGACAATAATAAAATATTATCTTTTAGGAATTTAGGCGGGAATGGGGTATGAGCACAATTCCATGGGTAGATCAAAACCCATAGGATTTAGAGGCTCAATGATGTTTATTATCATTACTAAAAGACATCAAGTTGGTTTACATTATCTATGTATTCAATTAAGTGCATCCTTAGATATCTCTTACCACTCATGTCATACATTATCATAGACCTGATCGTAGAGAGGCGAAAACGTAGATTTTTAATAGATAACATTAGCATTCTTTTGAGGATAATTATTCATAGAATTCAATAGTAGAATTTGGACATCCATTGAATCATCCAAGTGTTATTAAAGGAAAAAAATAAATTCCTCACATGAATCCTTAGACGAATCAATAAGAACCGTGGACCCCAAAACAAAAAACTTATACTCTTGTTACAATAATATGTAAAGGTTCATATACCACTATCAGAATTTAGTGTGGGTAAAGATATTTCATTTTTCTGACTACGATCCGATGGATAATGTCATGTTAAAATAAAATTCCATTATCGAAAACCAATAATAAAATACTTTTGAAATTTATCTTGATTTACAATTTTCATGAACGTATTTAATTTCATTATTCTCCATTTAGTTTATTAAATACTATTATCATGAGCCATTGGATTTGGTGTAGCATATAAAATGGATATTCCTGTGTTAATAGTCTATATTCCCCTTCTCATTACTCGTAATGTTTCCATGAAAATTAATCAATGTTAATTTGGTAGGTGGTCTAGCCAACTGAATTAACTGCATGATCATTAATTTATTTAATGGACGCTCTATTCCAAAAATTCCAATGTAATATTTGATAAACTCATCATTAAATATTGTATTGAATAGTTTTCATACATTACCCACAATACAAATTTTTTTATGTCAACCCATCTTATTTTTTAATACTCTTAGATAATTGAAAATTTTCTCAGAATTTATCTTGAATTGTAATTTAACTTCTGATTCATAATAACATTGAATATAAGAGGTGTTATCTAAAATAATATTTTCATTTGGGAATTATTTAATCTTTATTCATGAATACTGATTTCCTAATACTTTACCTGATTTATAAAATTAGGGGTATTTTATATAATTTATTTTTTTCGTTGAAAAAATAATATATTAAAAATATATTTATTATATTTCCTTTTACTAAATAATTATTTATTTAATTTAGGTGATAATTTTTGTTCATCATATAAAAATAATTATATTAATAAAAATTCATAGAATAGAAAAAATAAAACCAACATGTGATATGATAATGATATTTATACTACTGGTGGGATTTCTAGTTGATGTTAAAAAAATTATAACCATTTGGGAATGACTACTACAGATGATACCAAACTCAATTCGTATCATTATTCAGGTATCCTCAATATCACCTTTATTCATTTCTCCTTATATTAGTCCTAAATCATATCCAATATTTGGGAATATATTCTTTTATGTATATTTACTCACTCACTGGTTAGAGGTACTAGGGTCTAATGTTAGATAAAATATACCATATCCATTGAGGCTTGTATGTAATAAGTAGGTTTGGATGATACAGAAATAATCATAATTAATTTCATAATAAATATATCCGAAAACCCATTTATGAAACTATTAAATTAAATATAAACCAAAAACAAACAAAGTTTGGTAATCCTCATGATTATTCACAACATTCAATGACTACCTTATAACATTCATTTCAACTATTAATTTATAATGATAATTTTAACAAATTAATAAATTACTCATCTAATTAGGAAACTAATTTTTCAACTTAAATATAAATAAAAACAGTCCTTAACATTGTCTTCCTTAGAAAATTTAACAAACATAAATTTAATTTAGAATTATTTATTACATAGTGTTTACTACATGCAACAAAATTTCTTTCTTTCTAGGTCATCCAATAATCATTTTTATAATATTGCAGTTACATAGTGTGTACAATCACCCAATATATCATGGTTAAAATGTTTTGTATAGTATTTAACTGTATTGTGAACATAAATGGAATATTTTTCTATAATACGTGTCTTACTATTACATGGAATTTGGTTTCCTAAGACAATCCATGTAATCTACACTACAGTAATAACCCCACTTCATGTATTGAATATAAGTGGCATGTACCACTGGAAAATTGAGGGAAGTATATAATAGTTCTAACAAATATACATGTCATGTATTTTTAGAATAACATGGAAAATAATTATTTATTTATTTATTTACACATAACCCACCTGAAATATCTCTATGTAAATATTGTGTGGAAAACCCCAATCATATTAAAAGTAAAATTGGATACCCTCTATATAGTTTTAAATTTTATTTTAATTAATTACATTTTTTCTTGGTGTTGACTGTAGCAGGCACTATAGCAGGCACTGTAGTAGGTACTATAGAGGGAACTATTGAAGACACTGTTTGGCACTGTAGAAGCCGAGAATATTCCCCTGTTTGGCCCTTCGGGTCACCGATTTGGTCCCCGAGTACTTTATGGTCGTCGGGCCACCCAGGCCATTGGGATAGTAAGGCCTTTAGGCCACCTCAAGGACATTAGGCCACCTCAAGGCCTTCAGGCCACCATTAGTGCATTTGAAAACCAGAAAACCTACAAGGAACAAGTTTCAAAAGAAGGAGGAGCAAAGAGCTTTCACAAGAGAAAATCTAAAAGGATTGAAAGAATTAAAGGGTATGTAACCTGCCATTAGGAAAATCATGTGCATCCATAGGAAATCCTATCTAATCAGCCATGCGATGGTGGAGAGCTTATTTCATGAGAAGATGCTAGAGAGGATCAGTTCCAAGTAGTTAGTCAGGTTTTCATTTAATGTTTGAAGCCTACAGGATATTAATTCTTCTAAGGCCTACAGTCCATGTAATACTTTTGCCTACGTGCCTTGTAAGGGTTCCTCCTCAACCCTTGAAAGGTGGATTATCAGAAATCAATAAAAAATAAAGCCTTTCAGGCCATTGGAGAAAGATGATGTGTACTAAAATACATACTTTTTGTGCCATGATTTTAATGACCCTCACATGTGATGTTCACCAGGGGGTACACTATATGTACATTTCTATTACATGATATGTAATAGTGGAACATTGAAAATATACTCATCACCTTCATATGGTATAATCAATCATTCTATATTTTTCCATTGATTATATAATTTCTCATGAAACTAAATGATCATGTTAACTTGTGTTCTGGATTAAATAATTAAAAACATAAAATTGAATCATTATGTTAAAAATTGTGCTTCGTGAACCATATAATTTATAATTATAAATTATAATGTGATTTCAATGATAATACATGAAGGTTATAGAGAAAAATTTATTGATTCAAGCTCATAACTAATTTTTTTATATC
This sequence comes from Viscum album, assembly GCA_963277665.1. NCBI lineage: Eukaryota > Viridiplantae > Streptophyta > Magnoliopsida > Santalales > Viscaceae > Viscum > Viscum album. The sequence continues at coordinate 1,794,501,375 of OY728163.1, read as the reverse complement.
ATATTCAATGGATAAAAACAATTTATATATTTAACATAACGTTGAAATATTTATAGAGAGGACCAGTTAATATTTTATTTATAATTAATCATATATTAGAATTACCATATAATGATAATACTTTCTCTATAAAAATAAAATTTTATGTTTTATCATAGTTGAATCTCTATCGCTATGAAATAATCTGAAGAATAGTTCATCCATTAGAATTTACATGTGATACATATGTCTTGGAATGTCACCATTTGTATTCTATGTGCTACCATGGAGGAACCATATTCATATAATCATTCATCAAAGCCCTGAATAAAAATACTTTCAGCCTATATGAATTTAACCCTTATTATATCATTATAACATGGTGGAGGATGATTTATTTTCTATAAATTTGATAACATTCATGATATAATCTCTCTGACTAGGGATAATTATATTTGGAGAATTTTTCGTGTAAAATAATAATAACTTCACCATAAAAATGATATAAAATTGATTATAAAGATATTTTTAATCCTTATAAATTGTAAAAATTCCATTACTAACAATCAATTCCCTGAAATCTCTATGTAAAATATTATTTTTATTATTATTATTATCATCATAATCATAATATTATATGGAATTCGATACCTTAAAGTTATTTTTCTATCATTTTTTTAAATAAATGAATCAATATGTATTTAAATGTACTTAAATATTGTGTATCATTTCTATTGGTCATATAACTCAACTATTCAGTACTTTTTATTATTTATCAATCCGTAAATAATACATTTTTATTCCAAATAAATTAATAAATTATATTATTTTTTCTATAAATAAATAATATATTCACTAACACACAAATAAAAATTTATTTATATAAACCTAACATATATATAGTAATATTTAATAATTAGTGACAGAATTCATATAATAAATATAACATGAATAATTTTTATTCTACAAGATGATGACATTATTTACTTATGATCTTAAATTATAATATAATTTGAATGGTACTTTGATTACACTTACTATATGACCCTCTAAGATTCATTATTTATGAAATTAGATGAACATTTCTAATTTACATGATTTGTGTCTACAAAACTATTCAGGATCCCATGGAGAATGAATTTTACACTTTAATGATACAGAATCATACAATATCATATATAAAAATAAATATTTTGTTATCTCGATATCTCATCATCCAGGTTAAAAACATTTTTTTATCAATATATATTCTTGATTTATGATTATTTGAAACTCTTAAATGATCTTGGTGATGAAAATACATGGATGTGGTCTTATACAAATAGTTCAATTTCAATTAATATTCCATTGATAACTTCATCCATTATTTATGGAAGGGGAAATACATTCATGAATTATTTATTCAATTTTATATCACAAATAACATAGCTTACATATCCTACATCATCCAAATAATATGTAAATAGGGGATTTCTTAATATACCAAAGTGTGATTGATGATATATATTAATATAAATATATATTTTTAGGACCAATATACAAATTTATAGAGAGAAATATCTATTGAAACTTATGAAAAGTGTAATTCTAATTGGTGGTTATATAATTATAACTTCCCATTCTAAAGATTAGCAGGTGTGAACTTCATGAGATGAATCATAATCCACATGCAAGAATCAAATACATTATAGACTAAGATTAGTTGTGTTGTATTAGAAAAATTTCATCTATAGAAACCCATGCTTAAAATATATTGATATTACATCATCTTAGATTAATATTCAGAACATTATAAAATACATTCACAAGGACCAGAATAGTTTTGTATCATTGCAAGCATTGAACACATTCTTCTAGTTTGGTTAATGATCTTCAATATCTTCTTTAAATATATTATTCTTTAGTAACCCTACTTTAAACCATTCTTCATAACACCGGGAAAAGTAATTTAATAATGGGGTGAGATCAAAAGATCCTTAAGGGTAAATAATAAAAATAATTAAGCATAAGATGAACCAATGTGTACAGAAACATAATAATAGCATTTTAATATCACATCCTGCCAAAATAGATCATAATCATGAATCATGGCATAAATGTTGGTTGTTCATATGAAAAGAAATCATATTATAATTAACAATATGAATGATGTAATCATATCAATAGTTTAGGACATATAAATTTTGAAAGAAAAGTTAAAATGTAACATCATTCCCTGTAATTCAAAGTGAATTACCAAAACATAATAGGGAAGCTCATGAGGACATCACTAATTGGGTAAGACACACCACAATCCCCAATCACTATCCTTTCATTATAATGGATCAATTTTCCTCATCATTCCATAGTGGATTAGGATTCCTCATCATCCCACAGTGGATCATGTTTCCCCATATTCCCATAATGGATCAAGACACTCATGTTTCCCAATTTGGTTGAGGATACACATGTTTCCCAATTTGGATCATGATACAGCTATTTACCATTTTGGATCAAGCCTATTGACTTGTTTCCCATCATTATCTCTTGAGACAAAAATCATTACCCAATTAACTAAGGTAGATTTAGGTCTCACCCATCACACTTAAAAATTTGTACATACATATTCAACATAACAATAAATCATACATCATATCAAGAACCATAAATGATATAGGTTTCATAAACATCAAATCATACCATAAGAAATGAAATGTTTTTTATAATCATTTAATCATATCATTGCATGTGGAAATGTTATAGGTCTCCTAATAATTTCCTCAATGAATTACTAGTGAAGACATGCATTGGAGGGAACTCGAGGGTATAAAATTAAAAAGGAAAACCAAAACTATGGTAATGGAATAAATATAATTAAATATTGATCTAGTTCTCTAATGTCAATGAGAGGATATATTTTTTTTATTAGACTTATTACATCCTTGATCTATCAGGAAGATCTAATTAGAATAGTTTTTTCCCATAGAATCAGATAAAATGGGATTATTCCATGAACACCTTGATTGTCATGATGACACATTATTAATGGAGAAAATACTATTTTATTAGAGAATATCCATAGTAATATGGAATTGATAAATCTATCTATAATGAGAAACCAGGCCCCACGATGGTGTGAGGTACCATTTTTTAGAACTTGATCTTTATTGACTTTGAATTTGATATTGTTACATTATTCATGTTTATCAATTCCTATAAATTTATAGAATTTTTCATACATATGGAAACAATGTATTACATAAGGAGCATCATGAAACCTATGAGTCAATGAAAATGAAAAGTGTTGAAATTAATAAACTATTCAATTTGAATTTGGGAAATATAATTCCACTAAAATTTTATTGTCATTGATGTGGGGATTTTTTTTATCTTTGTAATAGACAGGTTGGAAGAATTCAGAGATTATATTGATCTCTATTATTTGAATGTAAATTTTACATTCCCTAATAGAGAAGATAATTTATTCAATGTTTATTAGTATATTAATAAAATTAGATGCGAACCTATTGAAATTGTAGATCAAACCAATTTTTTTATCAAGAAGTAATGGAATTGGGTGTTATATATGATACTAAAAATAATCCATTCATACATAAGTGTACCAATACTTATGTTTCATTCTGAATTATTTCTATATTCTACTTCCTAATTGGGAAATTAAATTTTCTACCAATACCATTCTTGGAAAAATAATTATTTACACAAAAGCATATATAATGGATCTACCAGAGTTCTGAGGATTAAAAGTATAGCTAAAAAATATTGATATAAATGGATTATTAGGACAAAGTATATCAAATTAGGTTAATCATGATCTATAGATAAATAATTTATATGATTCACATTGATTTTGTCTTGGTTTCCATAATCAAAATAATGTTATGATCATGAATAAATATCCTCTCAAAACATATCAATTTTAAAAAAGAAAAATTGTGGGTGAAAAGTGGAACACTAAGATTGACCCATTACTAATATATCATTATCATATTTTCAATAATGTGGATATTCAGTTGAAAATAGTTTTGAAACCATTAAAAATATTTTATCATTCCGTTTAATATGAAAAATAATGGTATAATTTCATTCAATTGCTAAATTATAACTTCCACATGTATCCTAATTCAATTTTATAGAATTCATCGATGAAAATTTTTTTAGCTCTCAAAGAATGAATGATCATGATATGCACATATAGATTGTATAGTGCATATTTCATGGTCACCAACATTATGTTAACTTTTCACTATTAGAATTCATAATAAAATAGTTCCATTTCTTCCATTAACTCATTTATAAAGAAGGTATATTAGTTATCCTTGATAATATCAATTTAATCATTTCATAGAATCTAGCCAAGAATTTCCTTACGAAAAAAGGTTTTTTATGATTACATTGATACCATCATTTTTTCAACATTCCTTTGGGATTGGTCTTCCCATTACTATATTATTAAAAATACGTAATTTCGTTCCATTAGGAAAAAAATTTTAATAAATTCTTTATGGGTATTATTTCCAATATTACATTGGAAACTATCTGAGTCTTGCTTGTACTGGGTCAGGGATATATGGTATATTGGGATGCATCAGGATTGGGATATATTTTTGTTCTTAAAAAAGGTTATCATGTTGTGACCTATGTCTTATGGTAGTTTTGAAAAAAATTAAAATAATTTTCTGAAGAAATATGTTTAATTATATAAAGTATTAAATTATTTGATAACACGGTAGTGCTATGTTTTTGGGGAAAATTTTATTGTCTCCACTAATCAGAAAATATTGACAGAAATATTCCCTTTAAGAGACCAAAACTTGGAGAATCAATTTTGATAGAATATCTCCAATTTTATGTGATAATTTTTTTTATAAACCCATGAAATGGAATCTAGTGGATGAAATTATTTAGATAAAAAATTATAAGGATATGGGAAGAGAAACTAAAATCTAATATAATTTTATTAGAGTTTAATTATTAAATGAATCTGAACTATATATAATAGAATGAAATTTTTTTACAGTTAAAAATTCTCTAAACTCTATATATTTAACCAAAGAGGCTAAATATTCAGATCTATACAACATCAACATTTGGTCAAAAAAATTTCGGGAGACCCCTATAATTTGACGGATGAGAAAACACAACATTGTTTTTTCAAAACTAAATTACTTTCTCCTTGAATTTTCATGGAAATAAGTTTTTGGTTAATCACCATTTTTAATGGGTTATTCACCAAGATTCTTATAAGAAGTTTAATTATTTTATACCCAATTTTTATTTTTCTAGTGTAAAAAAAGATTCTATATTATATAATGAAATGTTTCAATTGTCACAATGTAAATTTTTAGAATCAACATTCAGATAGTGTTACCAAAGAAATGCCTCTATCTATTTAAAAATATGAATTTATTTCTCCAGAAATTATCATATGACTTTCAAAGGTTTTTGATAAACATGATCTTATTTGTGTAATTGCAGTTAAATGTACATTTTTGGATCAATTTTTTGGAATTTATGATTTAAAAAAAGTATAATATATATAGAATCATTATATTAATGTAGTATTTATGTTTTATGAATTTATTCCATATATTGTATCTAATAAGGGTGTTCAATTTACTTCTTAAATTAAGCACTATTTTCACCAATATCTATGAGGTTATTTGACCTTGATCATGACATATCATCATAATATGGATGAAAAGTAAGAATATAAGACTCAAAAAAATTGAATATATTATTATAGGATGTTCCATGGACTCTCATGGATCATGGTAATATAATATTAAATTATTGGAGTTCTCATTTAATAATTATAATCTGGCCATGATACATATGGATCATTTTTAGGTTATTTATGACCATTATTTTCTATCTCTACTTTTTTAGGTGGAAATTAGAGATTATTACCTAATTTTACCAAGTATTATCTTGGAGACTACAAAAAATATTCATATGATCAGGATGGTTATGGAAATGGCCCATAGAAAACAGAAATCCTATGCAGTTCATTTTCATTTCCCTTTATCCTTGCATGTAGGGAATGATTTTATCATGAATGTGTAATTATGATAATTTAATAACCATTTAGGAAATCAATGGAAAATAGATCCTAAATATGTGGGACCATTTGAGGTCTTGGAATCTATCATTCATGTTTCATATCTATTATATTTACCATGAATATTCTATTTAATCCATAATTTTTTTACATGTCCCTGAATTGAAGATATAGCAGTTGAATAATAATAAAGTGATTATTTATGATCATGTGACTCTTGGACATGATTCAAAATTTACACATAAATAAATTAAATTATGGATAATATATAATATATGTTCTGATGAGTTACTATTTCCTTCAAATGAATGTTATAGAACTATAGTAATATTCATGATGACACCTTAGAATGAAAGTAATTCATTTCTTAGGAATATTTTGATCTCTTTAAAGACAATGTCAATAAACAAATATATGAGGAAAGAAATACAAATGGTGGGGATAATTTAAAACACTTTTTTGACATAATTATCTATATTATTCAATATTTTAAGTCAAAAAAATCATTATTCTAAGTTGTAGGAAGTCTCTATATTGTTTTGAAATGTTGTAGAATATTTTTTTTTCATGGTTTATGAATGGTTTTGGTAAATTGAGAATCTTTAGTAGGAACCCATGTTAGGTGAGTATCTATTTTTATGGATTCCATGATATTTTTTGTATGGTTTAACCAAACAATGTGTCCATTCGTTGCAATTTGAATTGTTTGGAGAGTGGTTATTCACAAAGTTGGTGTATAGGATTCCAAAACATGTTACATAACCATGTGAAATAATTAATTAAATAAAAAAACAAAAAATATAATGAAAACCCTCAATTTTTTCACGTAAAATTTCATATAAGCATCACCCCTTCTCTATTTTTGTTTCAATTTTTAGTTTACCTTTTTAATAAATCATTTAGCGTTGGATCCTATACATATAAAAATGGGTTCTTTTATACAATTCTAATTTTTATCCAGTCATTGCATGTTGAATAGAACCCTATACCAGTTTTGTTATTACTAGATCAATGGGATCGAAATATTTTCATTCAACCATTCTTGTGAGGTTTTTTAGAAATAGAAACAATATTCCAGATATACAAGATCATGTATACATTGTTTGTATTTAACGTAGTTTACTTATATGGTTTCTCCGTTTCTGTTTTCTTCATAATTTTTCAGCCAGTTGATTTATGAAATAATTTATTTATTATTTAAAATTGAAATATTCTTATACAACTTCTCTAAATTGTGCACTCACTGGTTAGTTTCTGAGATATTTATTTTGGCTGATCCTCATAATTTTGTTTATTAATTGATTAAATTTTTTTCCTATGAATTTTTTTTGATGTGTGAACTTAGAATAATATTATTAGAAGATCTTTACGTGAATTTTAACTTATAGAGAGGAACTTGTGACATGGTCAATTTGGACCAATGAATATTGATAAGTGATGACATGGTGAAGGATGGATCTCTACTCATGGGTAACAGAGGATTCATTCTGATAGAATGGGTGGGATATGGATATATATAAAATGACTAGTACATTCAATGTGGTTTAAAAATAATTATTTTTATTACTGATGAGAAAATTATTTATGGTTAATGCCTCTTGGACTTCTTCCTTTCTACATTGTATATAATCTAAAAAACATTTTTAACTACTATGATATTCTCATGAACTATTTCATATAATATAATTTAACAAACCGAGTAATTATTTTTGTGGAATGTATGAAAATTACTTTGAGGTTCCCCTACTATGTATTATATTCACCCCTACATATGCATATTAGTATAGATAAATATATCCTTTCAATTTTATAGTAATGATAAAGGATTCATAGATCATTAATGATGCTCCTCGATATAGTATGCATGGATTCTGAACATGGATACTGGGATTTGGTCATTTATTAAGATTCAAGATTGATCCCATCATGGTACCTATTGCATTATATATTTTATTTATCTTTGTTATGATGGTTTGTTTTTCCTTCATTACTATGATTATTAATATTGATTTTATTTTAGATATTATGTTATCCCATGTATCACTTTTTTTCATATAGCTATATTGGTTTAGTTTATTTTCGGGTTTTATATGGTGTTTCAAGATTATTTAAAAGGTTAAAATTTTCCCCAATAATATTAAAGTGTTCCCCAATAATATTCATAAACCCCTTGCATTTATTTCCACCATTTGATTTCTACATAATGTTACCTAATGTCTGTAGATCCTTGACTCTATAAATGAAATGATTAAATATATCTGTTACATAATCGATTTTAAAAATATTATACATAATTAAATTTATATCCATTTAAATTTTAAAATATCCCAATATACCTCTTACAATTATATAGAAATATTTCTCAAACTATATAAAAAATACTAAAAACTTATTTTAAAACAATTTTGTGTTGTAATAAAGATTGCAAAACATCATGGTCTTTATGTTTGTCCATTTTTTATAAAATAACCATGAGGATAAAATATGATACACTATATTACACCATTAATAATTGAGAAGGGTGTTTTGTATATAATCCTTATGAACTAACCCCATGGGAATCAATATGGTTTTGTGTTTGTTATTTGAGTATTTTGATGTCACCCCTGACACTACGGGGCAATGTAATGTCGTGGTGACTAAAATGTTTTTCAAAAACACTGATTAAAAACATATAATCATTGAAGATATTTTTTTCAATATGTTAATGGGGTTTTCTATCATTATATGAAACTTGGCAGTGTAAGTGAACCAAAACAATGATGGATTGATCTATATGGAAAAAATAGGTAAATATATTCGAGAAACTAAACTAGAATAATTGTTTACATGGAATGTCTAAAACTGAATAGATATAATATTATTTTATCAATGGAATGTTATTTAAGATGCTCATATGGAGAAGTAGAGAGAGGATTCATACCTAGGAAGGGGTATCACTAGATAATGTATCTAGGGGCACATTATAAGGACTCTTGAATTCATTACAGGGTTCTCAATTCTTCATTGAGTGATGAAAAAAAATTTATAATGGATGAGATTCTGGAAAATATATCTATAGTCTCAAATTATATAGATAAAATTTGTTTACCGCATGATATAATGAGAACAACCTTATATAGGAATCCACAATGATCATTTTTAAATTATGGTTGTTGATTATAAAATAACATATCAGGTTTCATCTCATAGAACACAAAAATTACATCTCATAGTGATTCTTTATTTTTACACATTAATGAATGAGATGAAAAAACCAAAAAAAGAATTAATCACTTTGTTTTATAATTTATAAATCACAATAGAGGGGCCTAAAAATATACATGTATCACATTAATTTAAAAAATTTATGTGCATTTTTCATGAGACACCACAAGAATCACTACATTATAGAGGTTCCCATTTTAGTAAACATCCAACAAAACAATCATTGATGGATAGATAAGAACCTTATTAAAATATTATGAAAAATAGGGACATAAAGGAGAATTATTACCAATCACAATTAAGTCATAAAACCCTTGATGGGTAAATTAAATTTTAAATCATTAATTCCATAAGGAAGAAAAGGAGACCATCAGTTCATCAAAAAAATAAATTAAAACATTAAGGCAGACATTCACGAACCAAAATTTGAGACACAATTGAGAATATATATAATTGATGGGAAATACCCGATAATCAATGAATATATAGAATGTAAACACATAAAAATACTGTAACATGTGAAGGCAGAATATATCTATGAAGGGGTTATGTTAAAGGAATGAATATCAACATTAAAAATGAGTTTTAGGCCATAAAGAACATTATAGTTCACATAATAAATTAATGACATCATAAATACAGTAAATATATAATTTAATGAAAATAAATTGAGATAATAATTACATTACATGTTTTTTAATCAATCAAAATCAATTGGAAATAGAAAATTAATTACACATTGAAATCACATAAAAAGGATAATTATGATTAAATAAGTCAATAGAATGTAAGTAGATCATTACAATGAAAAAAATATTCATATTTTAAAGCATAAATATAGACAAAGAAATTATATAGAATATAAAATATATGAATTAGAAGAATAATAAAACGGAGATATTAAATAAAATATAAAACTCTAATAATAAAAATTTATTTAACATACAAAAATAAAATAGGGAATCATATATAATAGATAAATATAACTTTTTACATAACAATATGTATGTCTCAATGAATCAAAATTATAACAAATAACCCTTACGACTTAGTTAATGTATGAATTGATGCATAAAGAAAAAAGAATATATTAAAATAAATTGATAATAACAAGATAAAAAAACTAGATAGAATAATTGTACAAGAAATTATTTAAACCATATGAAATTAATTTGGTGAATAATAATAAACATGTCTTTGTAAAATAATATTGTAACAAAAAACCCTCAACTCATGTATTGACTATCTTTGTTTGTCCATCTACCATCTAGATAATTATATAAATATTATTTATACATTATTTATAATTATTTTCATGAATATTTTATTTATTAAAGTCCATTTATTATAATAATTCATTAATTTATTTTATATTTTTCTCTCCCATTAACTACGTGGGGTAGTTCAATAAATTCATATAAAAATACGACACTATGATGAATGTCGAAATTGTATTTACAAAATTTTTCATAACATATTTAATTTTATATGTACATGTTATCTATATATCTATTATAAAATAATTTATAATGTGGAATTATTTTTATAGAATATATAAAAATAAAGAAAAAGTTCCTCAATATGCTCATTTTTAGAGGATAAATTTAAATTGAACATATTTTAATATTATAAAGAGATTCATGAATTTATAATTTTATAATTTTAACTATGTCATAAATATAATTTTGATTCAATAAATAAATTTTAGTTACATCAATTTTATGTAGGAATGGTGAATTAAATACAATATTCATGGAGGTGGTGAACAGAGTATGATATATACAATTTTTTTATTTTAAACTTTTTGGTAGGAAGGTTGATAATGGGTTTTCAAACAATATTATAACATTTAACTATACTATTGATATCTATGTACATATAATAGGATATATATTATATATTTGGAGGATTTTGATGAATATTGAATCATTGAAGAACTCAGTTAAAAGAATTAATTCTTTATAAGAGATCCTATGTTAGATCAATACTAGTAACTTTTTATATTTGTATTTTCATGGGAAAAATAACCATTAAGACATGGTAAATAGATTTTGGGAAGGTTTTTGGTATATTTTTGTTGAAAAATGAATATTTATGTGTGAGGATAAGTGGGGTGGTCATGAGATCCTTTTATAGGTGAGATGAGTGACACTTTTGTAATAATTATTGCATAATATAAAAATAAAAGTCCTTTTAAAAGGAATAGTAGAACCAATCTAGAAACCTATGGATTTGGGAAAATATTTACTCAATAAATCAATTATTCACTTATATGGAGATAAAGATATGATATTATGCCTTTTTAATAAATCGTTTTAACACTTTTTACCATGTTTTATCATCATTGTGGTAATTTTGTTTTTTTACTCTGAAACTTAAACATGTTCTGAAAATTAAATTGATATTTTTACAAAACTTTTATGCCATGATTATAAGAGTTACATTCATGTTATCAAAATAAATTTCCAAATATGTTATATTTAACTTCTAAATTAAATTATATTTTCTGTAGAAAAACATTGTTTTACTTAAAGGGACATTGGAAAACCAGAAATATTATTAATATTATTTAATATAAATTACATTTTACAATGTGTTTTAATCCTTTTTTTGTTCATAAATTTTTTGAATCTGATAATCCTGTAAAATTTATCAATTTAATAAAAATATATAACAATTTAATAATATATCTATAAAAAATTACATTTTACAGTTTATGATTTAACTAACATATTAGGGAATCTAATTATTTATCATAAATTATTTATTCAATTAGTTAGTGTTAGAAGGTATAATATTTTTATTTAATAAATTTTTAAATATAGGTATGGAATACATTATTTTTGTAATAAAACATTTTAGTTAATATATATCTTTACATAAGGGTTTACTTTTATTATAATTTTTTTAATAATATTTCATATTTTATCCAAAAAATATAATCACTTTTAAGATTCATTATATTAAAATATATGAATTTTCATTTTTGTTTGATGTTTCATGTGATAAAAAAAATTCAATGTTATATTTATATAATAAATAAACTAACTAAAATACAATTGTGTTGTATTATACTCATTTTCAATAAAGTATGACCTCACAATATTTTTTTATTTGAAAAATAAAAATTAATTACTATTTTCTGATTATAGCCTTTAACTAGGATATTAAAATGTATAAAAATCATTTATAATGGTCTCTATAAAATTTGTGAAACATTCAAAGAATACCCCCCCTAGAGTGTCGAACCAAGTTTGTAATTAGACCATTTTTTTGTGCACTGAGTTAAGATCATATTAACAACCAATATTTCTATTTCAGGATTAGTAATCCTAGAAGCATAAAGGTTATATCATTCAGACACTTATAGTATATCGAAATAGATTCCATCAATAGTAAACCATACACATTAGTTACCCATATTTTATTTTGTTTTTTTAGATTTATATTTATCCTTATGGTGTCCAATATGTTATTGTATCCCTATCCCCTAATAACAATTATTCCTAAACTTACTAAGATAATTATTAATATATTATGACAAAAAAATAATAAAAACAAGTTCACATAGGGCAACATAATAAATAAAATTAAAGAAACATCGGAGATTTTGGACCTAACGATATATTGTGGAATAAGAGGGAGTGATAAACCGAGAGACATGCTAGGTTTTTTATAATTTTTTCATTTTAGTTATTTGTTGTGGGGGATTATATAATATTCATACCAATTTAATTTATACAAACAATAAAATATTGTAAGGGTATATCTTCCTCTTTCAATCCCATATAGAGAATATTCATGGTTATTTCACATGTGTATTTTTTCTAGATCAATATATTATGTCTCATCCCCCTACCCTAGTTATTTTCCTAAAATTTCTTCAAATTTTCCTTATTCCTAGTCACCATGTTTGACATTTTTCAAGGATATTATTATTTTTAAACTGGGGTTTTCATTTATGGGGGTTGTGTGTAAAATTATGTGTAACACCCCATTATTCATTTTAGTATTCCCTTTTCTATGTTATTATTTTCATTGTTGGACATAGATTTTTCTAAAAACACACATACATTTGCTGTTATCTGGACCATTACATGTTGTGTAAAGGGGTTAGATTCCATTTAATGTTTACCGAGAAGATTCCATGAAACTGGAAAATAGTGTAAAATATTACATGATTTGTATATAATATTCATTTTTTTATGTACAAGATTGAGGTTTTTATAAAATGTCAAAAAAATTTATCATTTTTTTAAATAATTAAATACACAGCATGGATGAGTTAAATATGTTTGCATATCATGATTAATTTATACAATTTCATTGTATTGGTAATTAATAATTAATTATGTGGGATGAATCCATTAACATGATCTAGATATCTCCTAGGATATTCTAGGGTTGTCTTGTATCTATGAATCTTTCATTCGGTGATTGATCATCATGATCCTTAAAGTGCATCTGTACAGTTCATGGAATTCCATTTATTATGAAGTCCATTCTCATGGATTATATTCATTATTATCAAATGTGGGTAGGGTTAAATCATATTTAAGTAGTTAATACAATTAAATGGGTTAAATCCTTGAATTTTATATCATTCATGATAAATAACATTGGGTTCATAATTGGTTTTATGTTAAATGTGTTTTCCAATGGATTCTTGGAGATAAAAATGTTTTAATGGGATTTTTATTTTAAAATGGATTTTGATTATATGGTAATGGGTTTTTAAACACCAATGTATATTTCCTTTTCTTTTTAAAAGTTTTAGAAAATTTTGACCATGATGTTTAAAAGGTATTTAAAAACTAGATCATTGTGATACTTGGGTGCCTCAAGAATGAGACGTGTGTAGTATTAGTGTGTGTGGAACCACAATAAGCCAACCATCATGTTATATGGATTAGAATGAATTTATAACTATTGGATACAGAGTTATGACTATTTAGGATAATTTGTGTCTTATATATATTCCCACAGTCCAGGTCCTAATACAAGGTTTATGTCATTCATGGTAATTTATCACATGATTCTAATTTCCAAAGTTTTTTTATTATATTTTTTTATGTTAGGGTTTATCACATAGATTAGATTGATATGTTATTTAATGGATATTTTTTCATATATAATTATTTAAATATTTATATGTTTTCTAGTTTTTATCAAATCTACTTTTGGATTTATGAAACTTCTTTGTAAAAATATATTTTTTAAAATAAAAATTAGATAATTCTTTGTATTACACCCTGTATAGAAACAATGGTGTAATCCAAATGGGTTTTCCTCAGAACATAATTGTTCTTTTGGATATTTATAACCGTTATATTGAAGGATTTTGAGAACAGGAAGGGTATCATATATCATGTTGACTACATTTTATGTTGTTTCTATTGACTTGGGTTAGTCTAAAGGTGACTATTACTCACATGACATTATTACATACATCCTCATTTTAAATTTTTCATCCTAGACTCTATGGATTTTCATTATATAATTTGTTTGTTATTTTTAATTTTCTTCTGTATCTTGTTTTTATTTAATTCCACACTAGTTTATGTTACCCTATTTTACCAATATTAGTAAATAAGACATTTAGGGTGGCTTGTCTAGTTAACCGAGGTTTGTTCAATATAATATCTTATAAATTTGAATATTTTCCTAATTTGTGTTATCACTTCCTATGATTGGATTTTGGTCATCTATATACATGAGTAACAACAATCAGAATTTGGATAATTAATGTGGAAAATGGCCCGATAAGCTAACATTCATGACTAGAATCAGGATACCATGGGTGGTTAGGGACCTTTACAAAGTTTGATACATGTGTATTGAGTTCATTTGAATGAAATTTGTGTAAAGGATAGTTAAATTGTCTATTTCTTTTTTAATTATGGCTTTTATTTTGTAGGAGTTTTTTATTTCATATTATTATAATGCTTTGATATTGTTACCTACTGTTTGGATTATGATTTTTCTATTTTTAATGACGGAGAGGATTAATTATTTTTTTAGATATTTCTAATAAGAATATTTCTTCCAAATATGATTGTGGAATATATGAGACGTGTTCCACCGTTGAGTCCTAAAGTGGACCTTTTTTAGTAGAAGTTTTTATCATCATAATTTAGAATCTAGGACATGTTTCTATCATGAATCCGAATATGAAATGGGTCATTGAACATAATTTACTAAATATAATCCACCAATATTTTTTGGTTAAAAATTAACTCAATAATACAAGGACTAACTTGAGTCGATAGAAAGCACCTCCGAACTCTTGAAATTCCAGTAGACATTAATGTGTGGTTTTCTACATTTATTCTCATGTGACTAAGAAGAAGATGGTTGGACTCTACATTGAAATCTAGGTTGCACGATAATCTTCCATATCCATTATTCAACAAAATATTTAATCATTATTTTTTTTCTGAGAAATTTTATTAATTGAAATCCAATTCATTTCTTACCATAATGTAGGCGGTAACGTTATGTATTATTCAACCAACATTGTAGAGTTTTTCTATGTGGTACCCAAGCTTGACACTAATGACTACCTGAAGGATCAAAGGTTTTTGTTAAAACTAAGGCATAATATTTGGTCAATTTTGATTATCATTTTCTTTCTAAACACTATAGAGGAAGTTAAAAAAGTATCATTGGATGAGGCAGATATATCTAGAATGACAAATTTGGATAGAGATTTCATTACTCAGTAGTTATCAAGGGTGTTTCTTTTGTCTAGAAAAGGATGTGTAAGAGTGGTCGGTTTTCTCTATGACGAATTTCAATGGTTTTGATAGAGATTTAGTATTATTTCATCTAATAGTGTTAATGGTGAGGTCATACCATGCCTAGGTGTGGGTGGATGCCAAAACATCTCATTATTTTGGATGATTTGTCCAATTACAATTCATTTCAAAGTGATAAAAGTGAATTATAAAACGATACACTCTCTCCAAGCGATCATAGATTCAAAAAGATAAATTTTTTGGGTCTGGGTCTAATCCATGGGACAAGGAATACATTAATGATTCTAAGAAAGGATGCATTTATGAAATGGACTATGCACCAATGGAATCCGAAGCGGGGATATATACTATTATAGGTACAATATTTATTTTATCTTCTATGGTATTAGCTTTTTTCGATATAGGTTCTTCTCAATGTTTTATGACATAAAATTTAGTTGATGGTATGGGTTTGGGATTAGAAAATAATGAATTATATTTGTGTATTTCCAGAGCATTGGGGAAGAGGTCGTATCATGTATTCAAATTCCTTGCATGTTGGGTGATGACAGACATATTTTAGGTGGAGTGGGATTTTTTAGGGATTCATCTTAACATCATAGACTCATTTACCAACATTGATTAGATGATCATTTTTAAGGATCTAATAAATTATTATTACCATTATTTTTATTTATTATATGTTGATATAGTCACTTAAGTTTTATAGGGTGGGTGGGAAACTATATTGGGAAGGTCACAAACTATTATTCTATATGGAAGGGTAATATCATGTCTGTTTTCAAATAATTGTCTTGATGTTCTTGACCCTTTCTTGGTATGTCTAATAATGGAAGTGGTGTGAGTGTGTATTGAGGACATTTAAGAAGATGTTTTGGTTTATATCCCAGGATATAGGTCTAATATATTATATATAGGATCCCTTCTACAATGACCATTTTAATTTTCTATTTAAATATAACACATATTAATTTGGGGAAACTTAATGTCCATCTTGAGGACCTCATTGCTATTCTATTTATTCATCCATGCATTTCACTATGGGGTTCACGTATCATATTCTCTATGAAAGAATACCAAATCCCTAGAATATTTCTTGATTATATATTATTTAATATTTTAGACATTAAGAAAAAAGATTCATTGAAAATGATTAATGATATTATTGAAGATCTTGGAGGGAACATTGGTTTCATAGAATTTACCTATAGTTATGTTATCACCAATTGAGTGTTTGAGAATATGGTATACTTAATAAGGATTTTATGATCTATAAAGGGATTTAAATTTTATGGAAATGAAATTTGGTCTCACTAATTCTCAAAAGGTGTTTATAGATTTGAGGAACTATATATTTCCTCAGTTTTTAGAATGGTTTTTTCTTATTTTCATTGATGATGTTTTGATGTTCTGTGATTCAAGGAGGGGAATATGAACCACATGTGTATAATTATTCAAAAAATGAAATAATATCATTATTATGTTAATATTTAAAAATTTATGTTTTGGATCAAGTAAGTGATGTTTCAAGGCAATGTGATATCTTAGATGGGTTTCTCATTGGATCTGGTGAAGGTACATGAATTTATATCTTTGGATCATCCCATAAAATTATTTTATATCTCTATCTTCTTATGTTGGATAATTTAGATGGATTTTTCATCATTTCTCTATGAAAAAATATTTGATAGAGGAACTAAGCTGTAAGGGTGTAATGTTTGAATAGAAAAAAAAGTGATAGAGGTCTCTGGAAGAGCTGAACATGATGATGAATTTGGAACCCATTTTTATTCTCCTAGTTCCCAAAACATATTATGAAAAATTTTATTTGGATTCTAGTATTGGTTTGGGATTTTATTCATGTAGAAAAAGTAATTAGTGGTCTATATATCTTTCATGTTACACCCTCCTTAGAAGAAATACCATTATCATGATCTTGTATTGGTGGTAGTTAGGCATGTACTCAATAAAAGGTGTAATAATCTCTTTCGGAAGAGGTTCATTGTGTATTGTAATCCTAAGAGATAGGAATATATATTTACTCAGTGGTATCGACACCCGAAAAAGTGACTCCTGGATGACGACCATTAGGATTTGGATTTTGATATTTCTAATAATCCTTGTAAAGAGAATGTAGTTTCATATGCATTTTGTAGCAAACTACTAAATAACACCTTGTTGGAATAAGTTGACGAGTGGTTGTTGATGAGTTTTTCTTTCTAAAATGTGCTTGGAATTTCACAATATCCATAGTAATGTGTTCATGGATTCAATGAATTATTACTCATTTTATGATGAGGGAGTTAATCATTAGAAGATGATAGACAAAATGTTCAAACAATTCGATTAAATACATCATTGTGGGGGACCTAGTGTGAGTGGTCTAAGTCTCCTAGTGGATCATTGTTCTACCATAATTCATTGGTTGTTCTGTTTCTATGCGTTAGGAGTTTTTGGATAATGGATACCATTATTATTAGTCATTTAAACTTGAAACATCCTAGATATATCATGAATTGTGAAGTATTAGAGGTTTCAGAGGATAATATACACAACTGTGGGTTTTTTTATCAAATTGACTAACTGGACATATAATTAATATGGAAAGCTAGAGAGATTCTTAGTTGTGTCATCCCTTACACATGATGGTGCGTAAGGGAGTTTCATTTTATATGAATTTAGTGATTTTTTTATATAATATTTTTGGTATGTAAGTGATTTGTATGATCACAGATTGCGCTTATATATCAATACATATCCAACCAATTAGTGAGATACTAAAGTTAAATTTATTAAAAACTTATAGTTTTATGAATTGTAAAACATCAATGGGTTACCTATTAAGTTATTCCTAACATTAACCCTTGTTTTATATCATAGATTTGGAAAGTATTAAAAGATTTTAGGTGTTCCAATATTATATTTAGTGAATCTTATCATCTATAGATGGATTGTAAGGAAAATAAGGATATATAGATTCCTATGGATACACTTCAGTCTTACATGATTGATTTTTGTGGATCTTGGGAATATTAATTTACAATAGTTAAATTTGACTATAATAATAGTTGGAATAATTCTATATGGATGGATCCACATGATGCATTGTATGAGGTCCATGTAGATAACCCTTTTAATGGAAAGTGTTTAGAGGGAAGCATTTGGTTTGATTATGTTTTTTTCAGAAGATTATGGATATGGTGATGGTGATCAAACAATTATCGATCACACCACATTATCATTAGTTAAATAATGATGAATGTATTCATTAGGTACTGGATTTTATGTTTTCTGATCAAGACATTCTTTTAGTTTCACCCTACATGGGACATTATCTATTGGGTATGCAGGGTTTGTTGTCACAATGGATTTTGGGCCCCTTTTAGATCACTTGACACAAAGGGACAATTTCATATCATTTGGAATTTATATATTGTCTGAAAACTAACCAAGATTCATTTCTCATATTTGAGGAGTTATATATATGATCCTAACCATTTCATTTGGTTGAGGGATATTAATCATGTCCCAAATAAAACCATTGTTGAGTAGCCATTTCATATTATGTATCATCATGACAATGTGTTCCACGATAAAATGATTCCACTATTTAAGGTACTATGGTTGTATGGATGGGATAGCCACAAGACATTGGAGTGTTAATAATTAATTATATAGTGGTGGCCTTGTTGTATTGTGGACCTAGGATATTGAGTTCTTTCTAGTGGAATATTGTGTTTATGGTGGTTATATTGTAAGACCTTATTACGTTTTTATGTTACTCTAATATTTTTGTTTCGATTTACATTCTTGCCCATTTAATAATTTCATGAAACTCATATATTTAATATAATATGAATAATTACACCCCATGTAAAGGGGATTCACACCTTCTAATGTTACCTATCATGATACCATGAAACTGGTAGACAATGTAATAGATTAAATTTTGGGTATATTATTAACATCATGTAAATATGGGATTCATGTTTTTATGTAAAGGATTTACATTTTTTAGCATATCATTTTTTTAAGGACATAAATATAGTGAAATTATTAAACCCAATGTACCTATCAAGATTAATTCATTATAGGACACATGATGGGTTATTATGGATTCATTTCATGAGAAGCCTCCCTACACAACACCCAGAGATTGACTGGGTTATTCTTGGGCTATCCTATCCATCCCTTACATCTATTTGGTTATTGATCATAATGTTTTCTATGGTGACTATCTCCATATTCAATAATGACTTTTTTGATAGATTTTATCATGGTTTCAAGTCACCATTGTTGAATGTAGATAGGTTTATCGATTTTTATGAAGGTGTTTTTATAATATGGGATAATTCATTGAATAGTGTATAATTCATGATAAATTTAATTTGTTGTACATTGATTTCAATTGATATATTTCTTCATATTCGTTCTTCGAATGTAAAATATTTTAAATGGGGTATTTATTGAGAAATATAGTCTTTATTTGGAAATTTATTTTCAAAAAATTAATTGGATGACCATGGCTTTGAAATAGAATCATAAAATTTTGAGCGTGGTTTTGAAAACATTTTTGACAATTGGTACATTGGGAACCATGGTTAAATCCAGATATTGACAGGGGTAACCATAGATTGTGTGGAACCACTATGATGTATCCTTGTAGTGATTTTGGATAATATTCCTTCATATTAGTTGTCTTCAATGTTATATATATTTAGTATTTTTAGTTTATTAGATATATTCTAATAGACTCGGACATATACAAGGTGATATTTCATTATAGTTTTTTCACATTATTTTTATTATCATGGATTTTATATCACAGGTTTATATTTGAGGTTGTATAACATATATTTTCATGATAAGTTAATTCCTAGATTTGTTTTTACATTATTACCTCTTTATATATGGACATATTTTCATATTTTATCGTATCCTTTTTCCATATTTATTTTGATTACAAAATATGAATGGATTTTAAAAAACCAAAGGGGAAAGTATTTAATATTTTACTGGATGTATGAATATGCTTTGTAAAACAATTTTTTTTATCTATAATTTTTTCATTATCAATATTAGACCATGTATAGACGATTTGGTGGAACATACTGGGATTTGTAAAAAACACTACTTGTACCCTTGGGATTTTGTAGCTATTATATTATGAAATTTATGTAATGGAAATTTCATCATGTTCCATATTGTCTTATCTAGTCATTAATGCCTTATGTTTGGGTTATCCTAAAGGTGACTATTGGTCACATAGGGTTTTCACAGACATCCTGGTTTATCCTCTTTTGGGTCAGATTATAGGAATTTTTTAGTATTTCATTTATTTATACTATATACTATAGATGTATGTATTTTTTTGAGTTTATTAAATATTGGATTCTATTATCATGGATTATATATATTATACAATGGGATGATCTCGTTGGCTTGTCTGGTTTACATGGTTGGTTATTTATATTTGGGGACATTCTCTTGCGATTTTCCTTTAAAGTGAAAAAATTTCATCTATAAGGGTAGGTTTTTTCATTTGATTGCCTTTTATTAAAGAGTAAATTATACTTTTTTATTTTAATTTTGTTCATGAGATATTTTAAAGATGTATATTCTATCATGTATGAAGTGTAAACTGTTCTAAATTCTTGGTTTGAATTTTTTAATTTGGAAAAAATGGGTTAATTTTGTTTTTCAATGGATATTTTTTTCAAATGGTGTTTTATACATTATTATTGATTAAGATAATAACATTAGTTTTTTCTATAAAAAACATTATTTAATGGTGATTTTTTCTATTAGAGATTCAGATAGTGGGGTGATAATTTTTTAAATGAAGTTCTATTTTTAAGGAAGTGTTATACTATTTTAAAAAAAATATTTTTTTATTTTTCAGAAGGATTTTCCATACGTGTAAAATGAGGATCCTTTATTTTCATTAATTTTCTGTATTTTCAAAACAGATTTATTGAATGATAGGATTCATTTGTGATTTTGATAGGAATTATTTAGGGATTATTCCTTAGTGTGGGTGGTGGATTCATTTGTAATGTGAATCGTTTTCAGAATTGGTTTGAAATTGGATTCAAATGCTATAATTTTTTTTCAGAAGATAAATTCCTCATGGACCCTTTATATGAGGTGATTAGTGAATTGATGTTTTTAACCTAGTTTAGAAACTTTTTTCCTTTTTGATAATTTTTTGAATGTGTTAATAGTTATATGAATTTTCATTCATGGTTATATTTTTTGGGTTGGGGTATATGTATTAAAGATGTTACATTAGAGGTGGAAAGTGTTTTATTGTTTTAATTTATTCCTTCAAGATATATTAATGTCATATGATTGAAATTAACTGGACAGTGATCCCCACTATTACATATGACATGAGGAACCCTTGGATACTATGTATATTGTAATGGGATGTAGTTATCATAATTTATATATACACACTATCTAGTACTCCCTAGTGGAAATTTATTACCTAATTAGGTGATATAATAGATGAAACTAGTTGGTGTGATTCAAGATATAGGTTATCTGATTGTTTACTGATCAATAGTTGGTTCCTCATTTTCACATATAGTATTTGTACCATTAGTCCCTAAGGAGTGTCTTCATTATATGTATCATATACAATTCCACTTTATTTATGTATTTGAATTCGAGTAGGTTATCTATTATTTGAGATTACTTTGATGTTTCAATTATTTATGTTTGGAAACTAAATTATTAAGGATTAACATTTGTTCTCAGTGATTATTTCTTATAAATGTTCTTGTGTTTACATTTTATTATTTTTTCACTTTCTTATACTCATGTTGAGTGTGAATGTGTATCTAGTATGTTTTAAAATGTCAAAATAGGTTGTTGATTTAAATGTAGTCATTGGTATATGATTATTTTGAATTTTTTTTAAAAGTTGAGATGTATTTTTTTCATAATAGAGTTTTAAATAAATAATAAATTCTAAGTTGTTTTTTTATATTAATGTTGTTTTCAAATATAATAATTTTGTTTTTTAATGATTTTAACTTGGTAGGTCTCCATTGAGGCATGTTTTAAAGATTTTTTTTAAGAAATGATATTAATCATTTTACTTATTTTCATCCATTATGTGTAAATGGGAAAAAATTATTTCAACTACTTTAATACAAGTGGACTTTGTATCATTTTAAAATCATTGTAATGAAATCATGGTTTAAATTTTGTATACATGGGTTCACAACCTACATATTCACTCATTTGGTTTCTTAGTCATTATATTATTATGCATGATCACAAGTAGTGGATTACTCTTTGATTGTCTACCACCCTCTGCTAGGATGTGGGTGATCATTGGGTAATGGTGTTGATAATAGAGTAACATGGTTATAATGTGTTTTTTCTCATATGTGGCGTCACTTGGTTTGGTTCATGTAGCGTACTAGCCTCTTGGACCACTAACATTTCTTTTAGGTGGTTGGTCTGTTTTTGGTTGTAAAATAATTTCATAAAAAATTGGTATCATTCACCTGAGAATATTTTTTAAAAACTATTTTGTTATTATTTAATTTTTATTATAATATATTTAGATGTTCTCATTATAGAATGTCACATTTATTATAGCTTTGTTTGCAATGCATCCAAACCTCATGAACATTTCTTTGTTATAACTCCTTTTTATCTTAGTTTTAATAAGATTAATATAATTCAAACATGTTATCTTGTGATAAACTAGTGTTTTTTTCTTCCTTGGGTGATCAAGAACATGCCTGAGGCCCTATAACAGAATTGAATTAGGTGATATTTTGGGGTATCTATCGTTTATTTGTTACAAAAATGTTTTGGAATCCCGAGTTAAAATATTTTTTTTAATAGTATAAAAGAGGTTGAACCATCTAAGATCCATTGGTGAGTGTGTATGAGTTCTAAGAATTCTTTTTCACTTATTATACCTCTTTTATTACTGGGTGGGTTAGTGTTTTCATTTGAATTTTAGAATTATAGGTTTTTAGTATAGAGATATTTTGATGTTTTTTCCAGATATTTTCGTTATAAGATGACCATGAGAGATGTATTGTGAAATTAATTGTTTTTGAATAAATCATGAAGAAATACTAGGGGCACATGGATAGTGTTCATGTTCTATCAGCATGACATGTCAACCATTTTACAAAACATTTAGTGTTATTTACACATTTTTTCCATAGTCTAACAAACTATTTGGACAAACTATGCATATTGGAAAATGTTGCTAATTTTTTTCAATAGTTTGATACTTTACCCCTTCATGTTTTTTATTATTATACTCTATGAATAGTTTAGGGAATATTTTTTTGTTTTAGATCTTTCATGATAATATTATAATGAAATATCTTATAATTAAGAATTTAAAATGTTTTAAAAATAATGTTTTTGGTTCCTCCGTTGTGTTTTTTAATTTTTCTTGGAATATTTAATAATTAATTATTGTGGATGAAATCAATTACTGGTTACAATGGATTCTATGGAATAATATTAATGGGTTTTATGTATGTATTATTTCTTTAAATGGTGTTACTGTTTAAGGAATAGATTTCTTATAATAAAAAATTGATTTTTGTGCATTTACACTGAAGGGGAAGATGATTTTATTGATGTGGGATTACTTTTATTGTAGGGCTTGATATTTTTCATGGTTTTTGAAACATAGCCATTGTTTTCTATTTTTATGAACCCATTTTCAATTTTTAAATTGAATTATATCCGTATTAGGACTTTCTATATTCGGTTATGAAGAGTGTTTATAATAATGTAACATTTGATTTAAACATTTTCACCCCTTGTTTTGGAATAGTTGTGGATTCGTTAAATATTTTCATTTTCCTATTGTTTTATAATTTTTATATTATAATGGTAGAAGAAATTAATGAAGTAAATACTACTAGTAGTCATGCTAGGGATCTAGTTGATGTATACCTATTCAATAACTCTAGCGAGAATCTCAATGGAGTGGGAAAGCTTTATTCATGTCAACTCATGGAACATACACATGATTTTTTTAAATCAATATCCTCTAGTTGGTTTTATGATTAGGGAACCCTGTAGGTTATATAGTGTCTACATAATATTTTGAATAAAATTAATAAACTAAGAACCAAAAAATCATCAAGGGTTACATATACCCCTCATCTATTTTAGGTTTTGGGATTGAATATGTAGAAACACTCTATCATGGAACAAATATTTATGTCATTGTCTGGGAGATATCACAAGACCACATTTTCTTTGTTATTTTATCATGAAGATTTAATAATTTCATTGTAAATATTGTTCTTTAGAGTCCATAAGTGTAATTAGTTTCTAAAGGATTGTGTTGGAAATTTTATTAGAGTTTACTACTCCTCTCATAATTTGGATGGTGGTGATTTTAAGAAGTATTGAATCTTTTATAGATGTATTATTAAATGTCTAATATTAGTGTTGTTTAGTTATGGACAAAATTCTTTTTTGAAGGTGATATGTATGGTTTTCATCACAAGTGAGTTTTATATAGGGAATCCTATTAAAAGTGATTCTTTGACCTCATTAGGTGATTATAAAAATGACATGGGATATTGAATGAAAAATCCATTGGTGTGCTTCTAGTTTGGGATATATGGGCTTGTTTGATACTCTTGTATGATAGACTTTTATACTATCATTAGTGACATCTCCATCTTCAAATTCATGGGTTTAACATTATGTGAAAATTTAGAAAAATATGTTTTGAATACGGATCAAATCCAAGTAGTTGTTTGAGACATTTAGTTTATGTGAGCACTAATCAATTGTATATTTTTTGGAGTGATCTGTTTTGTATTCTCAATTATTCATGGACCAGGTTTTATAAAATTTAAACACATAACGTCCTTTTATAATGGATTAAAGATATTTTGGCACATGTTCTTTTCTTATAAGATAACATTGCATCATTTATATTGATTGTTATTTTACTTTTTCATAGTGTATACAATGGATTGAGTTTTGATAGATTAATTACATTATAATGAATTTGTTTGGTGTTACTTAAAGGGGATAAGATTCTAGATTCCAGGTAGATGTTAAGATGTACCAAGTGAAGGATTATTTTGGGATCCTAGATAGTGTATTGTTACTGTGTTTGAACCTGAGTTACCTTTTGTGTAGTTTCATGACATGATGTTAGAACCATGTCATTCCATGTAAAGAAATTTACATGTTTAGGTTAGTTATTTTCTCTTTTTGAGTGTGTTATCATGGTGATCATGGATTGATTCTTGAGGTAGATATCTCAATGGTATTTAAAGATAATATATTTTTATTGTTGGAAATGTTCTAGTATCATAATGATAAGTATTTAGGGGGTGCCTATCTATGGTTTACATATTCTAGATTTATTTTAAATTGATAGGAGAGCTTTATTCAGTCTCTATGTGTTCCCTTGTTCATAGTGTTCTTCATCCATTCTATTTTGGATGAGACTTTTTTTTGTTGAAAACCCTTATAACCATAAAAGTATTTTTGTGGTTTTTGTTGTTTTACCATTAATCAAGACCATGATTTGGAATGAAAATTTCATTTTTGAATGTTGTTTTTGTTCAGGTTATTAAATTAAAAGAAGACTGTAGGAATGGCTGACCCAACATCTCATTCTTTGAGAAATATCTTTTTACGAATTTTAGTGCCTATATGGATGGTAATTATAAAATATTTTTGATCAGATTTCCATTTAGTTTTCTACTCATGTAATATGATTGAGGGTTCATTTTTTGTGTGTTGGTCCCATGGTTGGGTCCCTTCTTTTAATGGGTTAATTTTATCTTTCCCTTTGACCTATGTTGTTGATGAATTTTTAAGGTATTAAAGATGAATGTAGAAAAGAATTAAAACACCCAAAAATTTCCTTTTATTATTTATTCATATGAGAATTATTTATCCTTTAAGTAAGGGGTTACATCTGTAGATTTTGTTGTTTTAGAAATTTTATTAATGATTTATTGTTTCGAAAACCATGAAGTCGAAATAATGTGGTATCTACAGCTTTAGGATGTGTCAATCATATGGTCATGATGGATTTTCAGAAACCATGTGGGTATAACAGGTGAATTAGAATGTTTCAGATAATGGAAACAACTCGAGGACCACATTGTTTGGTTAACCATGTGAGTAAACCATGTTAACTTCTTGGGATTTGTCAATTTATTCATTTTGAGTTGTTTTTAATTGGGGATTGTCCCATGAGATCCCCCATTTAATTTATCCAGTCACTAGAACATCATAAGGAGTAATATCTATCATGAAAGTACTCCCAAGTTAGATTTATAGTTATTTATTGGATGGATATCAACTTGATCAAAATTATATGAATACTCTTCAATTCCTTTATTATTATTTTGCCAACCATTTCTAATTTCTTATAACCATTGAATAAATATTATTTATTTTTCATGGTCTGTGTTGTTTTTAAATTGGGGTTTTAATATTTATAAATGTTTTGATATAAATTATGTGACATAATATTGTTTTTTTCCATTGATGATTAGATGGTGAACAATCTTGAGGGAAGTTGTTTCCTTTCAATTTCATTTTATTAAATATTTTCAAAGATTCTTGGTGTTTTATTGTTTTCTAGAACTAAATTAAATTTTTATATGATATTGAGTCTGAATTTTCAATTGTTTTTATGAGTTTTTTCTGTTATTTTCATTCAAAAAAATAGGTGAATTATTACATTAAATGGAAATTTATTTTCAAATAGCGTCTTAAACATTTTTTGTTTATAAAAAAAAGACATTTTGTGATTTCTAAATGTAAAATTAATGCTTCATGGTGAATTGTTCCAATATAAATTTAGAAAGTGTTGTATTATTTTTATTAAATGGGTTTACTTATATTAAAATGTGTTCACTTATTTTAAAAATATTCATCATTTATTTATAAACAGTTTTCCATTCCTTTAAAAAAATCTCCCTTGATATAATTAACATGCCTTGTTTTAATATGTGTTTTTATGATTGATGGGAATATATTTTGATTTTCATATATTGATTTTGTAATTATATAATTATGATATTGGTTATTTATTTTGTAAATTAATTTTTCACAAAATTGGTTTGAAAGGGATTCCCAAATATGTAACTTTTATGTTTAAAAGCTAAATCCCCTTTGGAAACTTGATATAAGGTGATTTAAAAATTGATTTTTACACAATAAATAATACCATTTTTTTCATTTTCTTATGATTGTGTGTATTTTTTAATTGTTTTATGAATTATGATTCATAGTTATGTGGTTAGGGTCCTGGTCTTGTTATTTAATAAGGTGTGTTTGGGGTTGAAGGTATTTGATTGTTATAATTTTTTAACCTTTGGATAGTGGTTTTCTATTGATTTACATTGACATGATATTTATTTGGCACTATTAGATACAACGTGAGGAACATTAGAATACTAATGGGGGTCATGGTATGTTGTTATTCTAGAAGAGATCTACTCACATTCCTGCAGAAACTAGTTTGATTTTATGACCGAGCTAGTGGGTTGTTAATGGTGAGACTAGTGGAAGTGATTTAGGTGATGGGTTATGTGACCATTATCATTAGGGAACATGATTCCAATTTTGTACACCAAGAACTATTCCCATTAGTCCCTATGGAGTATTGACATGATATGTATCATATGTTATTTCTAATTATTGATGTTCTAGAATACTATATTATTATCTCTTATATTGAGAATACATTGATATATCTATTATTTATATTAGAGAATTACTATTTCATGGGTTGTATTATGTTGTAATTATCATGTTTCTATGACTCTTAATTTATTTAATTTTATTTTATTGTCCCTTTCATAAAATAATCTTCACTATGTATGTGTGTGTGTTATGAATTTAAAAGAAATAAATTGGATTTCTTTCAATGTAATCAATTTGAAATGATTATTTTTAAAAAATAATTAATATATGGGATGGTTTGTTTAAAATGGTTTATTTAAATAATGATACATTTAATAATATTTTTTTATTTTTGGGATGAATGTAGTTTTAAAAGGTAATTGTTTATTAAGAGATGTATTCATGGTACATACTCTTGGTGTCATGATTAAAAATGATTTTTAAGTAGAGATATAAGGAATTGATAGTTTCCTTTCATTTTGTGTATTGGTAATTGAAACCTGTTTTATATTACATTAAAACAATTTAAAATAGTTACATTAAAATAGAATATAATAGTCTCATGGTGATTTCCTACTATCCATTAGAACACACTCAATTTATTCACCTCAGTTGGTTTGTATTAATTATTATTTATCTACATTTTCCCAATCTACCTATGGAAGGATGGTTTCATCTAACTTCCATTGGAATGTGGGTGATCATTTAGTTATTTTTGTGATTTCAGAGTCACATGGATAAGGTTCGGTTTTAATCCCAATATGGTTCGACCAGTTTGTGTCAGGGGGTCTGTGGGCCACTGTAAAATCATACTTTTATTTCATCTTTTATACATTGTTTTTATTTTGAAGATTATATATCAAAATTGGAATATTTTATCTAAGATAATTACTTTACAAAATATTTTTGTATATTTTATTTTTATTATTTCATTTTTTGTTGATATTTTACAACTAATTAATTATTATGGACTAGTTTTAAAAACATTGAAACCACATTTTCGGTTCTTAATTGGATCCATTATTTAGGTCGTTTTTAATGAGAGTGAAATCATTACCACCTATTTTCTAATGATGCATAGGTACTTGTATCTAGCCCATGGGAATTGGGAACATGCCTCATGTCATTTTGTAGATTGACAAGAGTGATGTTTTAGGTTCACGTGGGCTAGTTTGTTACTCTAAAGGCCTTCAACGAATATAAAATATTTT
This sequence comes from Viscum album, assembly GCA_963277665.1. NCBI lineage: Eukaryota > Viridiplantae > Streptophyta > Magnoliopsida > Santalales > Viscaceae > Viscum > Viscum album. Next base: position 1,794,471,493 of record OY728163.1, on the reverse strand, counting down.
ATAGAAATTCCTATAAAATTTCCTTCCCACATTTACTTATTATTCTTGTGTAACACCCCAAGACTTTATAAGATATATTATTTAAAATTTATTACATATCTTCTATTGTACGCTACACCAATATTATCTCGCGCTATATGTAACACTGTATTAGCATGAAGTATACGCAAAACTAATCTTGGATCGTGTTACACATAATTTCATGTTTGTTTGATAGTAGTTATTCTACGCAACATTGAGTGTATATATATATATATATTCAATGTATAAATTAAATATGGTTGGATTTTGTTAAACGCAAAAAACTAAGCAGTCTTTCACAACACGCAACACTGACTTGGCTTGAATTACACGCAATCACGACTTTTCTCGATAGCGTGTGTTGTACGCAATATCAGGTTTCACTAAAAAATGATATATGGTTGTAATATTATTATGAACTAGCTGTTATGAATAGTATAAATTAAATTTTGAATGTTATAACATTATTATTTCATCTTACTCATTTTCTAGAACATGGTATGTGAACAAAATAAATTTTTCAGGTAAAATAAGTATTTTTCAAAAATGCAGTTTTGCCGCATTTTAATTGAACACCTGAATTAAATCTTGTTTTTGAAATGTTTATAAGTTCAATTTTAAAAAATAAACTTCTTATTTTGAATTAGGATATAATTATTTACATCGGATAAAGTTTTGTTATTTTTTCTAATAACTTTCATATTTTAATGAATAGTTTAAACATGCTATATTTTAATTAAAAACAACTTTTTTTCATCATAATAATTTATATGGTTAAATTATAATATTTAATTGTTTCAAAGTATAAATATAATATATTTTTACCATTTAATATAATTTATTTCACTATAATTCATTTTACCTTGAATTCGTAGGTTAAATCAATTCAATCTTTTGTAATGTTTTAACCAAAAATCTGTTCTCTTTCAACAACGGGATTAATTTTAATTTAATTTCTGTAACTTTTGTTTATTGAATTTGGAAAAATGGAATCCATATTTGGAATAATTTTGTCCAAATAATGTTAATAAGCTACTTTTTATTTTTGGGCATTATGAATAGTAACTACGGTAAATTTTATTTACCATAGTTAAAGGTAAATCGGGTAATTAAGCATAAATTTAACATTATAAAATTTCCCTAACACCAACTAAAATCCTATGGGAGGACTAAAAGTCGACTCATATCACCTAAGGGTCGGATTAGATTAATTTAATGGAATTTTTCCCATTAAAATAATTTAATTATTATTAAAACCAAAGAAAGTGAGAACATGTCACTTTCTTAAATCTTATAAGTATAATAATTTTAATTAAATAATAAACTTAATGAAATTTTGAACATGAATAGTATCCAGAAATCTAATACAGTTATATACATCATAGGAATTTATTTAGAAATTTTAGGGATAAAATAATTATCATTAAGTATGACACAATAGTGATGTTGAAATTATTTTATTAATTAAAATATCAAATAAATGATTTTATAAATAATAAAATAAATATTATATGAACTATTTAATGTGATCCACAAATTTTCTAGATACATATGACATTTTATGAATCTATTAAATCTTTTATTTCGAACATATCTTTTGTATATATTTTATTTATATTCAAATAATTGAATAGTGTCAAAATTGACACTATTGTTATTTTATAAAAATAATATTTTATAAAATTGTTTAATAATAACAAAAATATTTTAAAATTATAGATTAAAATATATATGGTCAAAAATGTCATGAATTTTTAAATTATGGAAAATTCACAACACATATGTAATTATTTATAATAATTTAAAATTAAGAATATTATTACCACAAATAAAATTAAATTGATAAATAAGGATAAATAAATTTTATAGTGTTTAAAATAAATTCCTAACATGTCTAAATGTTATTGGTTGATGATATTACTACTCTATCTCATCTAATATTCGGATATGAGTCATTTTGGTAGTTTTTATGTGGGGTTGGGATTTAATATAAACTAATATTTCCAAAGGTTTCCAAAGGTGCCCCTCTCCTCCCTTATAAATGGAAACCTTATACCTATCTTCCTCATAGCACATTGATCCTTCATGCTCGGCCAATCCCTGACATATTCTCTTATCCACTTCCCTAGAAACATCCTAGAGGTCCTGGTCTTCATCAAAACCCATATTAGTTTCCTAAGAGGAGGTCTGAATGAGGCGCTTCAAAGAAGAGGTAGTGTCTGTAACCGATTCCTTAAACTTTATTTCTTCTTCTACTTATTCTTTTTTAGTTATTTCATTATGAGGTAATAAAATTAGTATCACTCATATACTGATATGTTATTATAAGTATAAAACAACCATATTTCACCATCTATCCATCCTATGGAAAATGAAATCACCGCGCGTGCGTACGTACGGAATACCGTCTCCACGCCGTGGTGTAATCTATTTTCCACCACCACCTTACTTGGATGGGTATAATGGTGAAAGTAATGAATATATATGATTATTGTAAAGTTATATTGATTCTGTAATATTATACATAATCATTAATACAATTCCACGATCTTGGGAATGATATCATCGCTCGTGCATACGTACGGACTACCGTCTCCACGACGCGATGAGATTCACTCTCCATGTTAACCATTCAAGAATGATTATAAAGTATATATAATAAGTAACCATGAAATATATGACATAATAATGGTACTGGATTTATATATATATATATATATATATATATATATATTTATGTCATATACTTAATTCCATTCAATTCAATAAGGAAACGAAAACATTGTTCATGCGTACGTATGGCCTACCGTCTCCATTAACGTTGTATTTATTTCAATTTATAGATCTATTATATATATGTATATTCTAAATATATATTATATAGAAATCATTTTTTACATTATGGATGTACGTAATCATGATCTAAATAATCATATGAATAATTACAAGTTAAAACACGATCGACAAATGATACGATTTTACCCAAAACGTTACTTTAACATGAATTTACAAAAGAATGGGTAATATAAAATCATAATTGAACCATATATGATATAATAAAAATGAATATGATTCTGTGATAAGTCGATGACATTATTTAAATCATTATACAGGAGGTTTAGATACGTACAAAGCATATCAGAGCTAAGGTAAGAGATAATTTTGCAAATCTCATTTTTATCTGAGATTGCTTATATGTAAGTATTTACTAGTGTTATTGTTATCATACATATACATGTTTTATAAAAGTGTTTTTATGTATTTTTAATGTCATTTTTACCCATTTTTACTTTTACTACTTGGTATGTAAGGAATATTTCTTTTGTTTACGTTATGAGGTACTTTTTGACTTTTCCGACAAAAGTACGAGGAGAATATATTTTTTAACATATACGGCATGAAAGGATTTTTCTAGTTTTATAAAGCCTTATTTTCATGAATCTTTCTCCAAAAATAATTCAAGACTATTTTTAACAAAATCTGTTTCTTTCAAAATTTCATGATGTATTGTGAAAAGAAATTGATTTTGAATAAGAAAGGATATTTTCCTCGAGAATTCATTTCAAGTGTTTTATCAAAACCATTTTCCATCTATGATGAAATTATTTCATATGTGTATGGTTAAAGAATAAGGTCTCTATGATTTACATGGTTTGAGTTTTCTTATGATGAAATGATATCCATTTGTTTTATATGGATTCTGTTATTATGGAATGATGTTTATGAAACCCATTTTTATTCTTTGGGTTATGATGAATGATTTATGTTTATGTTGTGGAACAAGTAAGAATGATTCCATTATGAGATGGGTGGGACCTATATCTCCCTCTAATTCATTGGGTAACGATTGATATCTCATGAGATAGACATGGCTAGAATGGTAAGTTAATCTGCTTCAGTATTACAGGACTGGAACGAGTAGTGAACTCAATTCAGAAAGAGACTTTGACCACTAAGATGGTCTTGGAAGCAATGCCTGGGATAGTATGGAAATAATTACATGTGCTTAATGGATTCCACAATTACATGTTTTATTCCCATGCTATTTTATCATGATTTATGATCCATTATGATCTATTCCTTATCTACTTCTATGTTTTATGTCATTGCTCAGGATTTTGATGTTTAAACATTATGTTCATGTTTTTTAAGTTCAAATGTATATGGTATGTCTTATTTTATCCATGCTTACCCTTACTAAGCATTTGAGCTCACCCTTTTTATGTTTTATTTTCCCCCAAGATTAAAAGAAATGTTTTAGGTAAGGAAAGAAAAATTGGAAGATCCTTATGGGAGATGTTGAAGATCTTTCTCCATGATTATAAGATTACGTTCCAAGTTAACATTGACACTAAACTATTACAGTCCTTGTGTGTCTGTTTTTGTTATGTATTAAGTATTCCGCAAATGTAATGTAATGTCCATGTACATCAGGCTTTGGGTCTCTACATTTGGTATCAGAGGAAAGGTTTAGTCAACCTTTGGAAACTAGGATGCGAGAACATTAATGATATCCCTACAGATATTTATAAGGTATGTCTAGGGATGTCCCTAAGTTAATGTATAAGTATAGGTTATAGTCCTATAATTACGGTAATGATCATAGAATTAAACCTATGATGTTAGATATTGAAGGTACTACCACTTTATTTTGTTGTTTTCCCTAGCATGATTTTTGCCTCTCACACTATTCTTTTTGGGTTTTAGATGATGGATGTAACCTGAAAAAACCTTGTTTTTCAATGAAATAGACAATGCAATGATTGTCCTCCTGAAAAAAAATGTTATGGGAGATGGAGTGCAAGGTCTTATTACTATACTTACACACTCTATGAATCATTCTGGACTTCCAAATGAGCAGAGAAGGGAACAATAATCTATTGAGTCCTTCATGAGGCAACTTCCACCGTCATTCAGTGGGTCTTCTTATCCACTTGTTGTTGAACAATGGATCGGTACCATTGAAAAGATATTTTCAGTTCTTCAATTTTCTAAACATGATAAATTCATCTTAGTAGTATATCATTTGGAAGGTGAAGATAATCAATGGTGAAATCTTATCAAGAATACGAGCCAAAGTGATGAAATTGATTCCACGGAAGGGGAAGAGTTCAAGAGAATATTTTTCAATAAGTAATTCCTTCGTATTCTTCAAACAAAGATGGAGAAGGAGTTTCTTGAACTAAAGAAAAATGATGATGAATCTGTTGGTGTATACGAAGAGAATTTGACAAGGCTTGCAAGGTATGCATATGGCTTTATCATCCAACCTGAAAGTAAAGTTGATCGATTCTTCAGTGGCTTGAAACCAAATCTTCGAAGGGCATTAGCTATAAGAGTCTTCAGTAGCTATGAAGATATTGTGTGTTGTGCTATCATGGTAGAAATGGAAGTTGGTGTTACTTATCCATCTCATGGTTTTGACAAGAAACAAAAGATGGAGTTTAAGAAGAAATATCAGAACAATGGTGAAAAGAAGATGAATGTTTCCTTACGCTCAAAGTGTGGAAAGAAGCATGGTGGAGATTATCTTAAAGGGACTAGAAAATGTTTTAAGTGTGGAAAAGAAGGTCATCAATCAGCTGAGTGTCGAAGTAATGAAAAAAGTGTTGTTAATTATGTTAATAAATAAATTACTACAGAGAATGCACCACCAACACTTCAATGCTTCTAGTGAAAGGAAATGGGGAATTATGATAATAAATGCCCTAATACATGGGTTAGTGATGATCGACATGAGAAACCACTTATGTAAAAGGACAAAGGGAAGTCAAATGCGATCACTATTGGTGATTTTGAATATGAAAACGATGTGGTGGAATGATTAAGTGTTTATGTAATGAGATTCCAAAATAATGTTGTATATAGTATCATGTCATAAGGGAATATTTATGTATTGGTCTATTGTAGTTTTAAAAAATTTTATGGTATCGGTAACTAAGGAAAGTGATTGAGATATTTTTTGGAAAAAGAGATGATATGTGCATAATGAAGGGATACTGATAAAATGAAATGGTTGACAGTATTCATGAGCTCATGACTGATATAAGGAAATAGTTATATCATGGTTTGAGTATATAGAATTTTCAGGTTTTGGTATGTGGAAGGAGTTATCTTTTTACAGCACTCGGGTTTTCACTAAGATTCAATGGGTATTGATTTTTTCAAGAGAATACATGATTAAGGCCTTCAAATGTTTGGAATTTGACCAACAAGACATATCTTATAATATATGGGGATCAACTATGGTATTAACATGCTTGTTATATAAAATCTCTGGTAATCATTTTCACTATAATATGAGAGTGGACTGCAATATTATGGATAACCCTAATGATTGGAATGTATTATGTTGGACATAAGTTAGTATTGTTTAAGGATAGACGTTTTTTTGATAGTATTGATGGGGTGTTATAGTAATGTAGTTTTAGAAAAAGGATAACCTGCAGGAAGGGAAACAGCTCATCGCATCAGACTGGGCTGTGGGAATCAAACCCACAACTAAAGTGCAACTGGCCTTTATCTCCTACCACTGGCCTACATGAATTCCATATTTAGTAGAAACTAGTTTTATTATATTAAGCAGTATGATATATGAAGTATAAGTCCATTTAAGAACCATATTTGATTAATCTCACTATAGATGGACTTATGTATTTTTGATAAATTTTATAACCTTTTGTTTTAGAAAGATGGAATGACCCATCATTCTATCACATGATTTACTAACACTTCATGAATGACAAATTCAACTTCATTTCTTTAAGAGATGAAGTGTAAATTGTCCAAAGAACGACCAACGGTGAGACTGTACCAAAATCACAAAAGTATTTCTTTTAATTCCAATTTCATCAACTTTATGTAAATGATCATGAAAACCAAGAATGTTGTCCTAGTTCCCTTATATCCAATGAATTAGATGGTACCTTAGATCATCACAAATCTATGGATTTGTGATTGATGGCTTTTTCAAAGACATGTTCTCTACTACTCTCCTTCAGAACATGATGGTTATATTTTTCTTCCATATCCATATTTTCACCTATGTTCTCCTATATGGAAACCCAGTGATGAGTTTCATTGGGTAATCGTTACATTTCACACTTTAGTTTTAAATATTATGTTTTTGGTATTCTATTTTTACGATGTGGGTTTCTACAAAAGAAACATTCAAGTATTAAACCATTTATAACCCAGACGAATTTCGAGGGTGAAATTCATTTTAAGTGGGGAAGAATGTAACACCCTGAGATTTTATAAGATATATTCTTTTTAATTTATTTCATATCTTCTGTTTTACGCTACACCAATATTATCTTGTGCTATACGCAACACCATATTAGCTTGCAGTATACGCAAAACTAATCTTCGATCGTGCTACACACAATTTCAAGTTTGTTTGATAATAGTTATTCTACGCAACATTGAGTGTATATATATATATATTAAATTTATAAATGAAATATGGTTGGATTTTGTTAAAATTAAGAACAAAGGCATCTTTCACAACACGCAACCCTGACTCGCCTTAAATTACACGCAATCGCGACTTTCCTCGATAGCGTGTGTTTTACGCAATATCAGGTTTCACTAAACAATGATATATGTTTAAAATATTATTATGAACTAGCCATTATGAATCGTATTAACTAAAATATGAATGTTATAACATTATTATTTCATCTTACTCATTTTCTAGACCATGTTATATGAACAAAAAAAAATTCGGGTAAAATAAGTATTTTTAAAAAATGCAGTTTTGCCACCTTTTAATGGCGCGCCGACATTAAATATAGTTTTTGACATGTTTATAAGTTAAATTTTACAAAATAAACTTCTTATTTTGAATCAGTATATAAAAATTTACACTAGATAAAGTTTTGATATTTTTTCTGATAACTTTCATATTTTAATGAATAGTAAAAACACACTATATTTTAATTAAAAACAACTTTTTTCATCGTAATAATTCATGTGGTTAAATTATAATATTTAATGGTTTTAAAGTATAAATATAATATATTTTTACCATTTAATATAATTTATTTCATTAGAATTGATTTTACCTTGAATTCATAGGTTAAATCAATTCAATCTTTTGCAACGTTTTAACCAAAAACCCGTTTTCTTTCGACAACGGGATTAATTTTAATTTAATTTCTGCAACTTTTTGGTATTAAATTTGGAAAAATGGATTCCATATTTCGAATCCGTGGGTCCAAATAATTTTAATAATCTACTTTTTATTTTTGGTCATTATGAATAGTAACTACGGTAAATTTTATTTACAATAGTTAGAGGTAAATCGGGTAATTCAGGGTAAATATAAGATTTTAAAATTACCCTATCACCTGCCAAAAACCTATTGGATGACTAAAAGTCGACCCATATCATCTAAGGGTCGGATTAGATTCATTTAATGGTCTTTTGTCCATGAAAATAATTTAATTATTATTAAAACCAAAGAATGTGATGACATGTCACTTTCTTAAATCTTATAAGTATAATAATTTTAATTTAGTGATAAACATAATGATTTATTGAACATGTATAGTCTCCAAAAATATAATACAATTATATACATCCTAGGAATTTATTTAGAAATTTTTGGGATTAAATAATTATCATTAAGTATGACACAATAGTGATGTTGAAATTATTTTATTAATTAAAATATCAAATAAATGATGTTAAAAATATTAAAATAAATATTATATAAATTATTTAATGTTCTCCACTAATTTTCTAGATACATATGACATTTTATTAATCTATTAAGGATTTTATTTAGAACATATCCTCTGTATATATTTTATTTAAATTCAAATAAATGAATTGTGTCAAAATTGACACTATTGTTATTTTATAAAAATAACATATTATAAAATTCTTTAAAAATAAAAAAAATAATTACAATTTATAAATTAAAATTTATATGGTAGAAAATTTCATAAAGTGTCAAATTATGGAAAATTCACAACACATATGTAATTATTTATAACAATTTAGAATTTAGAATATTATTACCAGAAATAAAATAAAATTGATAAATATGGATAAATCAAGTTGATAATGTATAAAATAAATTGATAACATGTATAAATTTTATTGGTTGATGAGATTACAAACCTATATCATCAAATATTCTAATAAGAGTCATTTTGGACGTTTTTACAAGGGTTTGGGATTTAATATAAACTAATATTTCTTATATTTCCAAAGGTGCCCCTCTCCTCCCTTATATAAGGGCACCTCCTCCCTCTCTTCCTCACACCACATTGAGCCTTCATGATCGGCCAAACCCTGCCAAATTCTCTTCTACACTTCCCTAGAAACATCCTAGAGGTCCTTGTCTTCTTCAAATACCAATTTTTGTTCTCTAAGAGGAGGTATCAAAGAGGCGCTTCAAAGAAGAGGTAATGTCCGTTACCGATTCTTTCTACTTTATTTCTTCTACCACTTATTCTTTTTTAGTTGTTTCATTATGAGATAATAACATAAGTATCACTCATATACTGATATATTATTATAAGTACGAAAAACCATATTTCACTATCTATCATTCCTACAGAAAACGAAATCACTGCGCGTGCGTACATATGAAATATCGTCTCCATGCCGCGGTGTAATCTATTTTCCACCACCACCTTACTTGGATGGGTATAATGGTGAAAGTAATGAATATATATGATTATTTTAAAGTGATATTGATTCTGTAATATTATACGGACACTTTAATACAATTCCACGATCTTTGGAATGATATCATCGCTCATGTGTACGTACGGACTACCGTCTCCACGACGTGATAAGATTCACTCTCCATGTAAACCATTCTAGAATGATTATAAAGAAAATATAATAAGTAATAATGAAATATATGACATAGTAATGCTACTGGATTTTTATATATATATATATATATATATATATTTTTCATCTACTTAATTACATTAAATTCAATAAGTAAACGAAAACATCGTTCATGCGTACGTACGGCCTACTGTCTCCATGAACGATGTATATCTTTCCAATTATCGATATATAATATATATGTATATTCTGAATATATAATATATATAAATCATGTTTTACATTGTGGATTTAATTAATCATGATCTAAGTAATCATATGAATAATTACAAGTTAAAACACGAATGACAAATGAGACGATTTTACCCAAAACACCACATTAACATGAATTTACAAAAGAACGGGTAATATAAAGTCATAAGTGAACCATATATGATATAATCACAATTAATATGATTATTTAATAAGTAAATGACATTATTTAAATCATTATACAGGAGGTTTGGATACATACGAAGCATATCAGACCTAAGGTAAGGGATAATTTTTCAAAACTCATTTTTATCCGAGATTGCTTATAAGTAAGTATTTACTGGGGTTATTGTTATCATCGATGTACATGCTTTCTAAAAGTGTTTTTATGTATGTTTAATGTCATTTTTTCCCATTTTTACTTTTACTACATGGTATGTAAGGGATATTTCTTTTGTTTACGTTACGAGGTACTTTGAATTTTCCGACAAAAGTATGAGGAGAATGTTTTTTTAACTTATACGGCATGAAAGGATTTTTACAGTTTTATAAAGCCTTATTTTCATGAAGATTCCTCTAAAAATATTTCATGACTATTTTAAACAAAATCTTTTTCTTTTAAAATTTCATGACATTTGTTGAAAAGAAATTATTTTTGAAGAAAAATGATATTTTTCTCAAGAATTCATTTCAAGTGTTTTATCAAACCCATATTCCATATATGATGACATTATTTCATATGTGTGTGGTTAAAGTAAAAAGTCTATATGATTTACATGGTCTTAATTTTTTTATGATGAAATGATATCCATTTTTTATATGGATTATATTATGATGGATGATGTTTATGAAACCCATTTTTATTTTTTGGGTTATGATTAATGATTTATGTTTATATTGTGGAACAAGTAAGAATGATTTCATTATGAGATGGGTGGTACCTACATCTCCCTTAAATGCATTGGGTAAAGATTTATATCTCATGAGATATAATGGCTATAATGGTAATTTAATCCTGTTTAGTATTACAGGACTGGAACGAGGAGTGAACTCAATTCAGAAAGGGACTTTTTCCAATAAGATGGTTTTGACAGCAATGCCTTGGCTATTATGGAAATCATTACATGTTCTTAATGGATGCCACAATTACATGTTTTATTTCCATTCTATTTTATCATGATTTATGTTCCATTATGATCTATGCCTTATGTACTTCCATGTTTTATGTCGTTGGTCAATATTTTGATGTTTAAATATTATGTTCATGTTTTTTAAGTTCAAATGTTTATGGTATGTTTTATTTTATCCATTCTTACCCTTACTGAGAATTTGAGCACAACCTTTTTATGTTTTATTTTCCCCCATGATTAAAAGAAAGGTTTTAGGTAAGGGAAAAAAGTGGAAGATCTTTATGGGAGATGTTGAAGATCTTTCACCACGATTAGAAGATTACGTTCCATGTTTCCAAAGACACTAAACTGTTACGGTCTTTGTGTGTCTGTTTTTGTTATGTATTAAGTATTCCTCAAAAGTAATGTAATGTCCATGTACATGAGGCTTTGGGTCTCTTCATCTTGGGCATTAGTAATATAGGGAATTGTAAGATCTTATTCCTCTTGTATCAATGTTTCTCACTCACTCTAATCTCAAATTGATATCAAGATTCACATACTTCTTTATTCTCCATTCATACAATATAGATTGATCTAGTCACAAAATTTATTAAATTCTCTTCTTCCCTAAGAGTACTTCGGATTCTATCAGTTATCACCCCTCTCCCTCTATGTATACCCATACTCGATGTCTCTCCCCTATAAAATATATAGGTCACAATAATATATTTACTATATTTGAATATGGAAAATATATATAAGATTTTTGTTGAAGCACCCATATTCATCAAGAAGTCATGTGGGTGTGTACTTATGATCAAGGTAGATCCCCTTTTCATTAACTGATACACTCAAAATAGGGAAACCTGGTAATTGCGATGAGCCATTTGGGGTGGGTCATTGACTCATCCCAAATGGTTCTTCGGAAAGGGTTTTTCTGAAAGGAGAACAAGCCCGTCACAAATAAGACGGTTTTGGCAAGTGGAATATGGTATTACTGATGGTCTATAGTATCCTATCGCAAAAACATGGTGGTTTTTTTAGTATTTCCAATGAGATATATATCCTATTGCAAATACTATGTTGGAAAGTGGTCTTCGGTGACAGGCACCACCGCATAATACTTTTTTAACTAGAGGGTATTTGCGATGGGTCCTCTCGCAAATGGTACTATTTATGACAGTAGTCTAGTAGAAAATAAACCCTTCAAAACTAAAATAAAATACATATAACCCCACCCATCATTCCCTCATTTCACTCAATTCTCTATTCCTCTATCTCTCTAATGGAAAATTTTCTCTTAATACTTTTCATAGTTTAAAATATTAATTCGTGGGATAATTCACAACCTATATCATTCAAAAGCTCCAGTTTTAAGATATTTATCTATTTCATTCATATTTTACTTATTTCGTTTTATTTTATTTTAGTTACAATTTTTGTTAATTAGTTATTGTGAATTATATTTAGAATTAGATTGTTTTATTTTTCATTGTTTATGTTTATTTTTAATAATAATTGTGTGTGATTAATACAAATTAGTATAAAATAATAGTAATTATATTAATTACTAACAATTAGTATTAATGTAGAACTTCGAGATTCCACGGTACGCTTCTCTTTGAATAATACAGTAGTGTGTGTTGTACGCAACTTCAAGTTCTTACACACACCACGACCAATCAAAGCAGCCGTTATGAATAATAATACCTAATTTTTAAATGTTTTGAAATTTTATCTCTCAAAATGGACATCATTTTTGGATTAGGAGTATCGAATTTAGACTAAGGTGAAATTTTGGTACTTTTCGGATAACTTTAATATTTTGATGAATAGTGAAAATTACTAAATTTTAATTAAAAACAACTTTCTTAATCAAAATAATTATTAGTGATAAATTATGAATTTGAGTGGTTTTAAAGTATATTAAGAATATATTTTTACCATTTAATAAAATTTTGGTCATTGGACATAATTTCACAATTAAACAGGACATAAACAAGTATCAATCTTTTGATAGTTATTATATCTTAAAAACACGCTTTTTGTTTTAACAGCGAGAATTAATTTTAAATTAATTTCTTCCACTTCTGTGTTTTGAATTTTGAAAAATGGATTCTATATTTGGAATCAGGATGTAAATTTTTTGTAAATAGGTATCTCTTATTTTTATACATTTTGAATAATTACTGCGGTAACTATTTTATTTACCATGGTTAAGGGTAAATCCGGTAAATAAGGGTTAAAAAATAATATTATAATAATACTAAATTACCCTTAACCATGTCCTAACCTTATTGGTGGATACATTTCCGACCATGGGTATCTTTAGGTCGATTTTGGGACCCCATGGAGCCACTTGTAGGTGATAGAGACACTTTATTTTAATTAAGTTAAAATAAGTACAAAAATTACATAAGCATATATCTTTTAGAAAAACAATTTTTACATAAAGTTATATATGTTTTATTTTCGACTATAAATATTCATTAGAAATATATGAAGAATTCCTACATAATGATATTTTATTTATAATTTTTTGAAATTAAATAATTTAATTTATTTATGACACAACGATGATGTAGTAAAGACCAGAATAGTGAATAATTAAAATAATTGATATTATAAATACCCAAATAAATATAATTTAGACTTTTATTGAATTACACTAATTTAATAGGTTAATATGACATATTAGAATTGATTTAATTGACTTTTTTCGAAGTAATCATTCTGTTATGACTTTCACAAAAATCAATTATTGAATAGTGTCAAAATTGACAAAAAAGAGTCTTTAAGACAAATATTAAATTATTAATTGATATTAAATTCTTAAAAATCTACGGTTCGGCCTAGAGACTTATATCATGATAGGTGTATAATTAATGGACCACTTGGGGGTCTCTTGGATGTATATAGAATGTTTATTGACCATATAATATAAAAATACAAAGAGACATTGTAAAAGTGAAACTAATTAACTAAGAGTTAATACTTAAAGATAAGGTTAATATAGTAATAGAAACCTATCTAAATTCTATTAGTTGAGTATTTGTCGACCCATCCTCACCTTAAACATTAAATAATCAACATTGGAGCCATTAGAAACCGAATATGAATTTATTATAAATTTATATTTCTAGTTTTTCCAAAGGTGCCCCTCACCCCTCTTATAAAAGGGCACAGCCCCTTCTCATTACATCACACCTTCAAAGCCTTTTGGATCGGCCAAAATCTCCCCACATACTCCCTCAACTTCTCTCACTTCATCCTAAAGGCCTTACTTTAGTTAGAAAGCCAACTTAAGGAGCCCTTTTGATCAAATCAAAAGGAAGAACCCAAAGAAGAGGAGGTTACCCTACCCTTAACCAAAGAAAAGTACAAGGTAAGGGGTTTTCATCTCACTCCTTATTCCCATGATATTCATGCCATATTGCCACCATTACCTTTTCTGTGGTGTATGTACTTCCCATAATTATATTATTTGTGTAATACACTTCAATTTATGTGTATTTACATATTCATTGTATGATACCTATTTCATGGGTTATACGTTTTGTATGTTACCAAATTGGTAAGGGTTTATTTCGCAATCTCTTCATTATCCGAGGTTGTATATAGGTAATAATCTACTGGGATCTCTTTATAATCCACATCCTTATTTCTTAAAAATGTATTTCAAAACATTTTTACTATTTACAAGAATATGTGTTAAAGACATTTATACCCTTGTTTGACTTTTCATAAGAGGTTTATAAAGAAATCTTTCAGTTGTTTTCCAAACAAGGTCCTTTTTAACCTTTTGAAAAAAATTAATGTAAGAATGTTTTTTTTAACTTATACAGCGGGTGCGGTTATTCTCTGCCGTTATTACACCTTGGAAGCTTCCTTCAGAAGATTATAAAGATATTTTCAAAATAAATGTTTTTTCTATAATTATGAAACTTTTAAATAATTTCAAAAAAAGAGATATTTCTATCAAATAGTATTGATTTCATCTATATCAACATCCATTGATAAATTTTAAACTTGTTTCAAGTTGATTTATTATTATACAAATCATCCATATTTTTTTTAAGGTTTTGTGATATTTTTGATGATGGATGAGTTATGTTTATGCCATTAATGGTTAATGATTAATGTTTTGACATTTTTTATGTTTGTTTTAATATGAATGTTTATGTTATATTTCATCCTCTTCTTAAGATGAATGTGTTGGACTAGTATGTTTCGGGTTGGGGACCAGTAAATGTAAGCCCTCGAGGTTGGTGTCCAGTTATTAGAGGCACTCCAGGTTGGTGTCTGGTTATTAGAGGCACTCCGGGTTGGTGTTCGGTTATTAGAGGCACTCTAGGTTGGTGTCCGGTTATTAGAGGCACTCCGGGTTGGTGTCTGGTTATTAGAGGCACTCTGGGTTGGTGTCCGGTTATTAGACGCAGTCCGAGTTGGTGTCTGGTTATTAGAGGCACTCCAGGATGGAGTCAGGTTACAGAGACTCTCCAGTTGGGTTCCGGTTACAGTTATCCCTTAGGTCTTGGCACGAGGCCTTGACATAGAAATTAATGTCTGGAATCATTAATTCCATCATTATGAAGGTGGTTAGTGATATTGCTTGTGATTATTCTATTAGTAGAATATCCATGTGAATAAGTAAATGTAATTATTTAATTTTATTTCTGCCATATTATGCTGAAGTTCATGTTCAAAAGGCTTTTGTTTTAGTTTTATACATTTCCTTAAATGTTTATGCTTATTTTTGAAAGTTTTCGATGTATTTCTTACCCTTACTTAGCATTTGAGCACACCCCTTTCTATGTTTTATTTTTCCAAGGATTCCAAGAAGTGTAATGTGATTTATATGCAGGGTTAAGACAAGGGAATAATGGCATTCATAAAGATTATTTATGTTGTTTTTTACGTATTAAAGTGAAAATGTAACATTCATGTATGTGATCTATTTTTCCAAGACTGCTAAATTGATCGGTCCTTCGGGACTTGATTCCTCATGATCATGCCAATGTTATGTAATAATGCACCGACTCTGGGTAATTGGGGTCGGGGTGTTACAGTTGGTATCAGAGGAAGTTTAGCAATAACCTTGGAAACTAGATTTAGATAAACTCTGATTAGAGCACATAGCCCTAATATAGACTTTGATGATTAGTATAGAAGAACTTACTAGAATTTTGGTATTTTAGAGATTTTGTGAGTTTTCCGAGAAATACATCCCTGTCTGGATACGAGCAGGTAGATGCGGCTCTGGCACAGATGTACCTAGGGGTAAAACCCGAAAACACCACTTTGAGCAAGACTCGAACAGGAACTGGTGCACGACAACGGGCCATGCTGCACTCTTGGTTACGACACTCCCGGGGGATATGCTTATGATAATTCTCATTTTAATTACAAACCATTATGAAGGTATTATGAGTATATACTTAGTCAAAGAAATCATTTTTATGATTATGGATTATATCCATAAACTATTTAATTTATGTTATTTGTTTTACAAGATTGGGATTAGGTATTGTTATTCATAAACTAATCTAGTGTATGCCTTTGTTTAGAAATAGCGCCCATTATAAGGAATGTGAACTCTCATATTACGTATGATCCAAAGAGTAAGAAGGATCATTTAATTCATGGTCCTAATCCAGAATTTAGAAGTGAAATAGTTTCCCACGTATTATCATCATAAGAAGAAATAGTATCATGTGTTGATTAGATTAGTAAAGCATTCTCGGAGTCCTATGGCTTTGAAGGGAAACAAGATAAGAAAAGGATGGAAGAGAGAATGGAGGATAAAGGGAAGAGGGAAAAAAAGAATTTTCTTATATGTGATAACTGTTGGAAGAAACACCCTAGAACATGCCTGAAAGGAATGGGAGTTTGTTATAAGTGTGGAGGAAAAGGGAACAAATTACGTGACTACAAGAGTAAGAAAATTGTTTCAAATGTACAATGCTTCATTTGCAAGGAGTTTGGACACTACGCGAACCAATGTCTCAGTCATCGGACTATGCCATAAATGATGCTATTGGATAATAATCAAGTTATGATACTACCACAGATGAAGAGGATTGACTAGTGTTCTTATGTTGTTATTTTAGAATTATTTCATTTAAGTGATGTATTAATGATGTTCTGGAAATAAATAAGGATTGTACTGCATTACTATTTAATTAAGGATTTGATATTTTATGGTACTAAGAAAAGTGACTCTATAGCAAGTTCAATTTTATTGGAAATTACATTGTTTAAGGAATGATAAACCTTAATATAGACCTAATATTGAGGTAGTGATTTTGGAATAAGATATGGTTGATTTTGGTAATTTAGGATGTTGCGGTGTTGTAAAAGAATATATGAGGTAGGCATTCAAAAGTTATTACCTGGAAAAAAAGATCCTCATTATGTTTAACTTAGTTTTCAATTTTGGACTGTGAGTTTGGATAATAGTATTTTGGATAAGTGTAATTGTAACATCCCAAGTAAGTAATGAATAATAGATATTTTTATCTATGTCTTTTAATGATTAGGATAGTGTTATAGAGGCTTAAAATGAAAATAAATACAATCTTATGCATGGAATACACTAATATTCTTAAAAGATTGTTTTACTGCCTTTTGATGGCAAAACATTATTGAATCTATATTTTGAAAATTTTATAAATTATGTTTTTCAAAATAAACTTATTCATTATGATTTGGACATCAAAATTTACTTTGTGTAAATTTTTGGTATTTTTCTGACAATGTTCATTTTTTAATGAATAGTGAAAAATACTGCATTTTACATTAAAACTGCTTTTTAATATAATTTATTTATATGATTAGATTATATTTTGAATTGTTATTAATGTGTAATATTAATATATTTTTACAATTTTATCCAATGGTGGTCATTGGAATCAATTTCACTTTGAAATTAGACTTAAACTGGTGTCAATCTTTTGATACTTATTGTTTTGTGAAAACACGCTATTTGCTCTGGCAACAGGAATTAATTATTAAATTAATTAATGTGAATTATATGATTTGAATTTTGTAAAATAGACTTCATTTTTGAATTCGGAATATCAAATATAGCTTAGGGTGAATTTTTGGTAATTTTCTGAAAAACTCCAATTTTTGATGAATAGTGAAACCACTAAGTGATAATCAAGCAAACTGATTTTTCAGTTAAATGAAATTTTACCACTAATGTGTATTGAATTTTGAAAATCCGACATACATGGTTGTCATTAAAAATTAAAATGTGGTTCAATGAGATTAAAATAATTTTTTTGGTGAATAGTAACTTATTAAGTTCTTAATCGCGATTAGTGGTAATTAGTGTAGTTTAAGGTATAAATAATACTTTAATAAAATGAAATGACCTAGACACATGTCCCAACCTCATTTTTTGTGTCATGGCCGACCATGACATGCCATGGGTCAACTTGGGGACCCCATGGATCCACATTTGTTGGGAAATGACATAAATTACTTTTTATTTAATGTTAAAATGAAAATGACACAAACATAATATGTTTTACGAAAACAATTTTCATGTGGGGTTATACAAGTCCAAATTTTGATTATAAAAAGTCATTGGAAAGATAAAAAGATGTCCTATATCATAGTATTTTTTTTATAATTTTTAGACATTAAATAAATTTAATTATTTATGACATAATAATGATGCAGCGATGACATCATTATTTGACGATTTAAATAAAATAGAAAGATAATGTAAAATATATGAACTAAAATGTCCAAAACCAATTGGATGAGTGTACTTCGAACCCTTATCACCTTATACACTAATTAGATCAATGTGGGACCTTTTAAAACCGAAAAACATTTTCAAGTAAAGTAATATTTCTTTACTTTCCAAAAGTGCCCCTCCTCTCCTCTTATAAAAGGCCCCCTCCTATACCTCATTTCACACACTTCTCAAGACTTTGGCTCGGCCAAACCCTGCCCATTTACTCTCTCCACATCCCTCTCCTCATCCTAGAGGATTCCCTTTGGGTATAATCCTTTCAAAGGAAGCCTTTAGGCTCAAATCAATAAGAGTTACACTTTTTATGGTAATTAATTCTCTCATGTTCATTTGTTTTATTTTGCTTCTCCAACCCCCTAAACTCTTTTTATTTACTTCTTTTGTAACAACACCAGTATCTTCAATATACTAGGATTTTTTTATAAGATTTATTTGAGCTACACTCTCAAACAACAGCATCAAATGGTTAATGAACATACGGTTTCCGTGGATGGCGAAATTCTGCCTCCCGAAACGATGATTGTTCAACACTCATTTAACACCTTCAAAGGTGGCCATTATGATGTCACTATTTTTATATATGATATATAATATGTTTATGTTTTCCTTAAGCTTCTGTTTTTTTTCATTTTGGGCATACCTTTATGGTTTCCATTATGGGTAAACACGATATCTTCATTTTAGGAAGTGCGGACTACCGCCCCCTAAAAGTGATTTGATTCGTTAATACCATATGTGGGATGTGTAAAGGATAAATTTAATGATATTATATATGTTATTATGCTGGAATTATAATATACTCTTATATCATTATGATTCCATTCCAGAAAATACGAAATAGAAATGGAAGTAGCGTTCATGCGTACGTACGGCTTACCGTCTCCATGAATGGTGCATTTCATTTCTTACCTCTAAATGTGATGTAATATTATAAATACATGTATATGATGAATATATATGATATATATGTTATCCAAATCATTAATATCATTCTGGATATAACGAACCTATGACCAAATTAACAACATGTAAGTGTAAGAAGTCTATTTTTGACTTAAGAACCAAATACCGACAAAATGAACATTATTAACTTAACTGATTACATGATGGTCATAACATGGTATAAAAGGAATAATTAACTTGATAAAGATTCATAAGCAAGTAGAGATTAACTCAAGTTTATTATTCAGGAGATTAAAGAACGGTCGGGTCAAGTCGGATACGAGGTATGGGACTTCGTCTCAATATCCTTTCGTTGAGGTATATTTTATTTTATACACAACTTTCTTTTATACGGTGTATAAACCCCTTTGACTTTTACGTTTATTCAAAAGGAATATTTTTTATACGAAGCGTTTACTAAACAAAAAAAGGGAATGTTTTTTTCATACGTATGCGGCGAAAACGACTTCTCCGCCGTCGTAACCGTTATTTGAGTTTCGGCTTCCTCTACAAGCCATACCTTCTTTTTGAATGAAAAATAAATACCATGTTTTACTTTTATTTTATTTTAGTATTGAAAATGGTTTTCATAATGTTTTTATATCAATGTTTTGTATTGATATCTCGTGATTGAAATGTGGAAATTTTATGTTTCTTTATGCATGTTTTATGTGATATGATTATGTTATGGTTCTTGGGCATTATTATGAAGACGGGTGGTTCCGGTATAAACTAAGGGCGGGTGAGCCCGTTATAGCTCTCCAATGCATTGGGTAACGTGAAGGAGTGAAACGTTAAGGTTTCTCCGAAGATATTTTAGGGAATATACTGTGATGGGTATTCCAAACGTAACCAAGAGGGTTACTCCCTACGTAAGAATGTTATGAATGCCTCAAGTTACCTTTATGTCTTATGATTTCTATGTTTTATTCATGATGTTATGAGGTATGTTAAAGTGCCTATGTTTTATGGGTAAAGTATGATTTCATTATTATGTATATATGAACTCATGTTTCCTTTCCATGTTTTTTTTATAACCCATACTGAGTTTTTATGCTCATCCCAAGTTTTTGAAATGTTTTTCACTGGTCAAGGGAAAAGCACATGATAAGATGATAGAGTCAAGGATGTGTTAAGAATTAATCCATGTTTTAGTTTAAATGTGTTTCCATTGATGGGAATGTAGAATACTATCTTTATGTAACCACTTTGTTTATATGTGGAATGTAATGCAAGTTTTATGATCAAATTCTCTAAAACTCTAAACCCGAAAAGATCCACAATGCGTAATCTTGTAATAACTCAATATTAAGTAAGGTTTAAGGCTGGGGCCTTATAGTTGGTATCAGAGGTCGGTTTAGTTAACTTTAAGAGTTAGAATTCTATTAAATGATTATCCAAAAATATATTTTTTTTCGAAATGATATAGCATTTAAAGATTACCATGTTGCTTCATCTAAGACATGTTTGTTCAGAATGGTTTTCCGCAGAGGAAACAGGGAAGCAGTGCTAGGAAGGAATACAGAAGGAAATAACCTTCCGAATCAGCATCCTGATATGGTCGGAATTGGAACTAAACAGTTTGTTGCAGTAATGGCGCAGTTGACTCAAGCGATAAATAGCGGTGGTATCCATGCAGGAGATCATCCAGATCAACCGCAGAGGAACATGTCAGTGGTGGAACATTTCATGAGGCAACATCCACAATCATTCAAAGGATCATCTGACCCTGTGCTAGCTGAAGGGTGGATTAATGCACTGGAGAATATTTTTGATGTCATGGTGTGTTCAGATAATCAAAAGGTTAGTCTTGCTATTTACCGTTTGGAGGGTGAAGTAGATCAGTGGTGGTCTATGGTTAAAAATATCAGGGACGCCGATGAGATTGATGCTCTTGACTGGGATGAATTCAAAGGTATGTTTCTTGAGAAGTATTTTCCTAAGGCTGTTCGACTTAGGATGGAAAAGCAATTCTTGGAATTGAGGCAAGAGGAAGACTCAGTGGCTGCCTATGAAGAAAGGTTCACTCGATTGGCAAGGTATGCTCCAAATTTTATTCGAGACCTTGATAGTAAAATCAATCGTTTTTACTCAGGATTAAAGCCAAAGTATCGAAGGGAATTAGCTTCTCGAGAGTTTAAAAGTTATGAAAAGCTTGTTCGATGTGCTGAGAATGTGGAAATGGAGTTTTCCGATGACCAAGTGTTCTATAACAACCAGCAGAAGAAGAGACCGAGGTGGCAGGAGAAAGGTAAGAATTCTTCAAAAAAGTCTGATGGTAAGAGAACTAAGTTTCCAGTTTGTGATAAATGTGGCAAAAGGCATGATGGGGAATGTCTTC
The DNA here is from genome assembly GCA_963277665.1 of Viscum album. Classification (NCBI taxonomy): domain Eukaryota; kingdom Viridiplantae; phylum Streptophyta; class Magnoliopsida; order Santalales; family Viscaceae; genus Viscum; species Viscum album. The sequence goes on along the minus strand of OY728163.1, from coordinate 1,794,449,244 downwards.
TGAATTATGGGAAGTGCTACCGATGTGGTAAGATGGGACATAAGGCTCGTGATTGCACTAAAAAGGTTCAAGGTGAAGGTAAGAACAAATTTTATTTACCGTTAGTGAAATGTTATAAGTGCAATGAGATGGGTCACTATGCAAAAGAGTGTCTAACAAGGAGCTTGAGTGATGGGAAGCAGTTAGACTACAAGCAGAAAGGGGTGGTGAAATCCTTTGCAACTACTTCAGCAGATGCCAGGCCATCAAATGAAGTTGTATCAGGTACTTTGTTTGTTTTTTCAGATTATGCCAGTGTGTTGTTTGATTCGAGGTCTACACATTCTTTCATCTCTGAAACCTTTTCTAGTAAAATGGGAATACCATCTCAAGAAATGACTCATGAACTTTTGGTAAAAACACCTGGGGGAAGTGTCGAGGCAAAAAGAATTTATAAGAATCTTCCTATCCTTATTTGTGGAAAGAACCTACATTCAAACCTTATTGTTCTACCTCTAGTAGAGTTTGATGTTATCCTGGGTATGGATTGGCTCTCTATCTACCATGCTAAGATTGACTGTAGAGCTAAAGAAGTTTCTTTTCAGAAAGACTTTCAGTTTGTTTACAAGAATGAACCCTTACTTTTGATAACATATCAAGAGGCCGAGAAACATGTAAAAGATAGAAATGAATGTTACCTTGCACACGTCGTTGAAATTAAAGGAACTATTCAGATTAATGATGTGCCAGTGGTAAATGAGTATCCTGATGTTTTTCCTGATGAGTTTCCTGGAATAATACCAGATCGGGAAGTTGAGTTTACTGTTGACTTAGTTCCTGATTCTAAGCCAATTTCAAAATCCCCTTATCGAATGGCACAAATTGAACTTTTAGAGTTGAAGGAGCAATTGCAAGATTTATTAGAGAAAGGTTTCATTAGACCTATCACATCACCATGGGGTGCTCCTGTTTTATTTGTTAAAAAGAAAGATGGTTCTATGAGACTTTGCATTGATTATAGAGCCTTGAATAATATCACTGTTAAGAACAAATATCCTTTTCCTCATATCAATGATTTGTTTGATCAGCTCCAGGGAGCTCAGTTTTTTTCAAAGATTGACTTGAGATCGGGGTACCATCAGCTGAAGGTTAAGGAGGCAGATATTCCTAAGACCGCGTTCCGTACGAGATATGGCCATTATGAATTTGTAGTAATGCCTTTTGGGCTAACCAATGCACCTGATGTATTCATGGACTTAATGAATAGAATTTTCCATGAGTTCTTGGATAAGTTTGTGGTGGTTTTCATTGATGATATTTTGGTGTTTGCTAAAAGTGAAGAGGAGAATGAAAAACATTTAAGGGTTATCTTGCAAACCTTAAAAGAAAAGAAACTGTATGGGAAATTCAGCAAGTGTGAGTTTTGGTTGCAACTAATTTCTTTCCTTGGTCACATTGTTTCTAAAGATGGAATAACTATTGATCCTGCAAAAACAAAAGTTGTGGAAGAATGGACAAGACCCACAAATGTAACCGAGATTCGTAGCTTCCTTGGTTTGGCGGGATATTACCGAAGGTTTGTTAGAAATTTTTCACAGTTATCTAGTCCAATGACTAAGCTAACTCGAAAGGGTGTTAAGTTTATCTGGACAAAAGAATGTGATGATTGTTTTCAGGAATTGAAAAGAAGATTGGTGAATGCTCCAGTTTTGGCACTACCTTCCAGGAATGGTGAGTTTGTTATATACAGTGATGCTTCATTGAAAGGACTTGGATGAGTCCTAATGCAGAATGATCAGGTAATTTCTTATGCTTCACGACAGTTGAAAACTCATGAGGTAAATTACCCTACACATGATTTGGAATTAGCTGCTATTGTTTTTTCTTTAAAAATTTGGAGGCATCATTTGTATGGAGTAATGTGTGAAATATATACCGATCACAAAAGTTTAAAGTATATATTCACTCATAAAGAGTTAAACATGAGACAAAGGAGATGGCTAGAATTAATCAAGGATTATGATTGTACAATTAATTACCATCCGGGAAAAGCAAATAAGGTGGCTGATGCTTTGAGTCGAAAATGTAATGCTTCATTAACAATGTTGCGTTTGGAACGTGATCCTTTGGTTAACGATTTGATGAACTTTGGCATAGATGTTGTTGGAGCAGGAAGTCCTTCTGTTTTGTTTCAGGTATCAGTGAGATCTTCTCTATCAGATAGAATCAAGCAAACACAGAAGCAAGACAGTGAGTTGTAGAAAAAGGTAGAGCTGGTTCAGAAAGGTAAGTTTCCTGAATTCAACATTGATAATGATTGTGTTTTGAGATTTGGGAAGAGATTGTGTGTGCCTTGTGATTCACAGTTGAATAGAGAGTTGTTATTTGAAGCTCATAGTTCTCCGTTTTCTGTTCATCCGAGCAGTACTATGATGTATAGAGATCTGCGGGAGTATTACTGGTGGGATGGAATGAAAAGAGATATTGCTGATTTTACTATGAAGTGTTTGACTTGTCAGCAGGTTAAAGCAGAGTGGCAGTTACCGAAAGGGATGCTTCACCCTTTAACGGTGCCAGAGTGGAAATGGTAGAATATATCCATGGACTTTGTTGTTGGATTACCGAATATATATCGAGGTAATAATGCAATCTGGGTTATTGTTGATCGTTTGACCAAATCTGCTCATTTCCTTTCTATACGAGATACTTTCTCTCTTTATCAACTTTCCCGTTTGTATCTTAAAGAGATAGTCAGGTTACATGGAGTTCCTCTCTCCATTGTATCGGATCGTGATCCCAGGTTTACTTTTAACTTTTGGAAAGGCCTTTATAAGTCGTTGGGTACTGAATTAAATTTTAGTACAGCTTTTCATCCTCAATCAGATGGGCAGTCAGAACGAACAATTCAGACATTGGAGGATATTCTACGAGCTTGTTCTATGGATTATCAGGGAAGTTGGGACCAACATCTTTCTTTGGTTGACTTTTCATATAATAACAGTTTTCATTCCAGTATACAGATGGCACCATTTCAGGCATTATATGGGAAGCGGTGTCGAACTCCAGCTTTCTGGGATAAAGTGGGTGAAAGGAAGTTGATGGGACCAGAAATGGTAGAAGAGATGGCAAAAAAAGTTCAGCTGATTCAGAAACACATGAGAACAGCTCAGAGCAGGCAGAAGAGTTATGCGGATAACCGGAGGAAGGATCTATCTTTCGAGGTAGTTGATCATGTTTTTCGCAAGGATTCTCCTTGGAAAAGTGTGATGAGATTTGGTAAGAAAGGAAAGTTGAGTCCAAGGTTCATTGGACCATACGAAATTCTGGAGAGAGTTGGATCAGTTGCATACCGAGTGGCTTTACCTCTGAGTTTATCTCAGGTACACAATGTTTTTCACATTTTGATGTTGAGAAAGTATATGCTAGATCCATCTCATGTTTTGAGTCCAGAGGTAGTTCAACTGGAAGAGAACCTATCTTATGAGGAACAACTGGTCCAGATTCTTCACCACAGGGATCAAGTGTTACGGAATAAGGTGATTAAGCAGGTAAAGGTTTTGTGGAAAAACCACATGACTGAAGAGGCAACATGGGAATCTGAAAATGCAATGAGGGATAAGTACCCCCATTTATTCGATAAGTAAATAAATTGCGGGGATGCAATTTTCTAAAGGGGGGAAGGATGTAACATCCCAAGTAAGTAATGAATAATAGATATTTTTATCTATATCTTTTAATTATTAAGATAGTGTTATAGAGGCTTAAAATGAAAATAAATACAATCTTATGCATGGAATACACTAATATTCTTAAAAGATTGTTTTACTGCCTTTTGATGGAAAAACATTATTGAATCTATATTTTGACAATTTTATAAATTATGTTTGTCAAAATAAACTTATTCTTTATGATTGGGACATCAAATTTTACTTTGTGTAAATTTTTGGTATTTTTCTGACAATGTTCATTTTTTTAATGAATAGTGAAAAATACTGCATTTTACATTAAAACTGCTTTTTAATCTAATTTATTTATATGATTAGATTATCTTTTGAATTGTTATTAATGTGTAATATGAATATATTTTTACCATTTTATCCAATGGTGTTCATTGGAATCAATTTTACTTTGAAATTAGACTTAAACTGGTGTCAATCTTTTGATACTTATTGTTTTGTAAAAACACGCTATTTGCTCTGGCAGCGGGAATTAATTATTAAATTAATTAATGTGAATTATATGATTTGAATTTTGTAAAATAAACTTCATTTTTGAATTCGGAATATCAAATATAGCTTAGGGTGAATTTTTGGTAATTTTTTGAAAAACTCCAATTTTTGATGAATAGTGAAACCACTAAGTGATAATCAAGCAAACTGATTTTTCAGTTAAATGAATGTTTACCACTAATGTGTATTGAATTTTGAAAATCCGACATACATGGTTGTCATTAATAAGTAAAATGTGGTTCAATGAGATTAAAATAATTTTTTTGGTGAATAGTAACTTATTAAGTTCTTAATCGCGAGTAGTGGTAATTAGTGTAGTTTAAGGTATAAATAATACTTTAATAAAATGAAATGACCTAGACACATGTCCCAACCTCATTGGTTGTGTCATGGACGACCATGACATGCCATGGGTCAACTTGGGGACCCCATGGATCCACTTTTGTTGGGAAATGACATAAATTACTTTTTATTTAATGTTAAAGTGAAAATGACACAAACATAATATGTTTTACGAAAACAATTTTTAAGTGGGGTTATACAAGTCCAAATTTTGATTATAAATAGTAATTGGAAAGATAAAACGATTTCCTATATCATAGTATTTTTTTTATAATTTTTAGACATTATATAAATTTAATTATTTATGACATAATAATGATGCAGCGATGCCATCATTATTTGATGATTTAAATAAAATAGAAAGATAATGTAAAATCTATGATCTACACATGTCCAAAACCAATTGGATGAGTGTATTTCGAACCCTTATCACCTTATCCACGAATTATATCAATGTGGGACCTTTTAAAACCGAAACACATTTTCAAGTAAAGTAATATTTCTTTACTTTCCAAAAGTGCCCCTCCTCTCCTCTTATAAAAGGCCCCCACCTCTACCTCATTTCACACACTTCTCAAGCCTTTGGCTCGGCCAACCCCTGCCCATTTACTCTCTCCACATCCCTATCCTCATCCTAGAGGATTTCCTTTGGGAATAATCCTTTCAAAGGAAGCCTTTAGGCTCAAATCAAAAGGAGTTACAATTTTTAAGGTAATTCATTCTCTCATGGTCATTTGTTTTATTTTGCTTCTCCAACCCCCTAAACTCTTTTTATTTACTTCTTTTGTAACAAAACCAGTATCTTAAATATAATAGTATGTTGTTATATGATTTATTTGAGCTACACTCTCACACAACTGCATCAAATGGTTAAAGAACATACGGTTTCCGTGGATGGCGAAATTCTGCCTCCCGAAACGATGATTGTTCAACACTCATTTAACACCTTCAAAGGTGGCCATTATGATGTCACTATTTTTATATATGATATATAATATGTTTATGTTTTCCTTAAGATTCTGTTTTTTTTCATTTTGGGCATACCTTTATGGTTTCCATTATGGGTAAACACGATATCTTCATTTTAGGAAGTGCGGACTACCGCCCCCTAAACGTGATTTGATTCGTTAATACCATATGTGGGATGTGTAAAGGATAAATTTAATGATATTATATATGTTATTATGCTGGAATTATAATATACTCTTATATCATTATGATTCCATTCCAGAAAAATACGAAATAGAAATGGAAGTAGCGTTCATGCGTACGTACGACTTACCGTCTCCATGAACGGTGCATTTCATTTCTTACCTCTAAATGTGTTGTAATATTATAAATACATGTATATGATGAATATATATGATATATATGTTATCCAAATCATTAATATCATTCTGGATATAACGAACCTATGACCAAATTAACAACATGTAAGTGTAAGAAGTCTATTTTTGACTTAAGAACCAAATACCGACAAAATGAACATTATTAACTTAACTGATTACATGATGGTCACAACATGGTATAAATGTAATAATGAACTTGATAAAGATTCATAAGAAAGTAGATATTAACTCAAGTTTATTATTCAGGAGATTAAATAATGGTCGGGTCATGTCGGATATGAGGTATGGGACTTCGTCTCAATCTCCTTTCGTTGAGGCATATTTTATTTTATACACAACTTTATTTTATACGGTGTATAAACCCCTTTGACTTTTATGTTTATTCAAAAGGAATCTTTTTTATACGAAGCGTTTACTAAACGAAAAAAGGGAATGTTTTTGTCGTACGTATGCGGCGACAATGACTTCTCCTCCGTCGTAACCGTTATTTGAGTTTCGGCTTCCTCTACAAGCCATACCTTCTTTTTGAAAGAAAAATAAATACCATGTTTTACTTTTATATTATTTTAGTATTGAAAATGGTTTTCATAATGTTTTTATATCAATGTGTTGTATTGATATCTCGTGATTGAAATGTGGAAATTTTATGTTTCCTTTATGCATGTTTTATGTGATATGATTATGTTATTGTTTTTGGGCATTATTATGAAGACGGGTGGTTCCGTGATAAACTAAGGGCGGGTGAGCCCGTTATATATCTCCAATGCATTGGGTAACGCGACGGAGTGAAACGTTAAGGTTTCTCCGAAGAGATTTTAGGGAATATACTGTGATGGTTATTCCAAACGTAACCAAGAGGGTTACTCCCTACGTAAGAATGTTATGAATGCCTCAAGTTACCTTTATATCTTATGATTTCTATGTTTTATTCATGATTTTATGTGGTATGTTAAAGTGCCTATGTTTTATGGGTAAAGTATGATTTCATTCTTATGTATATATGAACTCATGTTTCCTTTCCATGTTTTTTTATAACCCATACTGAGTTTTTATGCTCATCCAATGTTTTTGAAATGTTTTTCACAGGTCAAGGGAAAGGTACATGATAAGATGATAGAGTCAAGGATGTGTCAAGAATTAATCCATGTTTTATTTTAAATGTGTTTCCATTGATGGGAATGAAGAATACTATCTTTATGTAACCACTTTGTTTATATGTGGAATGTAATGCAAGTTTTATGATCTAATTCTCTAAAACTCTAAACCCGAAAAGATCCTCAATGTGTAATCTTGTAATAACTCAATATTAAGTAAGGTTTAAGGCTGGGGCCTTATAGTAATGGTTGGAATGAATTAAGTTTGAAAGGTTATTTTTTTGGGTTTTTATAAAAGGACAACACACAAACCGTGTGACGACCCATTGTGTCAGACAACGCTGCGGGAATCGAACCCACAACCATATTGCAATTGGGATTTATCACCTACCATTGTGCTACATGAAGTTCCTGGATGGTATAATGTAGTTTCATTACATAAAGGGTCTGATATGTGAACAATAAATTCATTATATTTGGAACCCTAAACAATTAGGATAAATAGAGTATTTTTTATTTGTATTATGTTTTGGGGTGAAATATGAGTTTGTGGTAGAAATTTATTAATGGATAAAACTCTAATTATAAAGTAATTATATCTCCTTATGATCTTAGCCAATCTCATAAATAAATTCCTAAACATTAAGAAAAGGAACTTATAACAAAAATTTTTTCCTTGTTGGTACCTTATGTCATCACTGATTTAAGGCTTTGGGATTGCTGGTTTTTTCATATCCATGTTCTCTACCACTATCCATCAGATAATTGATTGTTAGATTTCTCTTCCATATCCATATTTTTCTACATGGAACCCTAGTATGTGTTATTTTCGATAATATTCATAATTTCCACTCTTTATTTTAAATAGAGGCCTCATTAATTCATTTTTCGATGTGGGATTTCAACTAAGATATTTTGAAATTTCAAAAATGTGTTATCCTAATACATTATGTTTTTTTTAATCGATGGTATTTTAAATCATCATAGATTGATGAATTTAAGGACCTTAATTTTAAACTTGTTTGTGATTGATGACCTCAATCACTACCTATTAATATTTACGTCTTTCCTCTAATTATATGTCTATAATTTCCACCGATGTCCTCCTAATCGAGATCATAATTTTGTGGTGACCCTTTCATTTCTCTTTTCATCTTGTTAAGACTAAATTTTATTAACCAAATTTCCAATGTGGGTTTTTCCACAAAGATATTTTCTATTTTCAACATTTATTTTCAAAGAACAATATAAAATTTCAAGGACAAAATTTATTGAAGGAGGGGAGAATTTAACACCCCTAGATTCCACGGTACGCTTCTCTTTGAATAATACAGTAGCGTGTGTTGTACGCAACATCGAGTTCTAACACACACCACGACCAATCAAAGCAGCCGTTATGAATAGTAATACCTAATTTTTAAAATTATAGAAATTTTATCTGTCAAAATGGACTTCATTTTTGGATTTGGAGTATCAAATTTAGCCTAAGGTGAAATTTTGGTACTTTTCGGATAACTTTAATATTTTGATGAATAGTGAAAATTACTAAATTTTAATTAAAAACAACTTTTTTAATCAAAATAATTATTAGTGATAAATTATGAATTTGAGTGGTTTTAAAGTATATTTAGAATATATTTTTACCATTTAATACAATTTTGGTCATTGGACATAATTTCACAATTAAACCGGACATAAACAAATATCAATCTTTTGATAGTTATTATATCTTAAAAACCCTCTTTTTGTTTTGATAACGGGAATTAATTTTAAATTAATTTCTGCCACTTCTGTGTTTTGAATTTGGAAAAATGGATTCCATATTTGAATCAGGATGTCCAAATTGTGTAAATTGGTAACTTTTATTTTTAGACATTTTGAAAAATTACTACGGTAAATATTTTATTTACCCAGGTTAGGGTAAATCCTGTAAATAAGGGTTAAAAAATAATATTATAATAATACTAAATTATCCTAAAACATGTCCTAACCTTATTGGTGGATACATGTCCGACCATGGACATTTTTGGGTCGATTTTGGGACCCATGGAGCCACTTGTAGGTGATAGGGACACTTTATTTTAATTAATTTAAAATAAGTACAAAAATGACATAAGCATATATCTTTTAGAAAAACTATTTTTACATAGGGTTATATATGATGGATTTTCGACTATAAATAAGAATTTGAAAGCTAAGAAGATTTACTACATAATTATATTTTATTTATAATTTTTAGACATTATATAATATAATTTATTTATTAGACAATGATGATGCAGTAATTACCATAATAGTGAAAAATTAAAATAATTGATATTATAAATACCCAAATAAATATAATTTGAGTATTTTATTTAATTACACTAATTTTATAGGTTAATATGGAATATTAGGATTGATTTAATTGGATTTTTTCGAAGTAATAATTCTGTTATGAGTTTCACAGAAATCAGTTATTGAATAGTGTCAAAATTGACATAAAAGAGTTTTTAAAACAAATATTATATTATTAATTGATATTAAATTACTAAAAATCTATGGTTAGGCCAAGAGACTTATATAATGATATGTGTATCATTAATGGACCACTTTTGGGTCTACTGGATGTATATAGTATTATTATTAACCATATAATATAAAAATACAAAGAGACATTGTGAAAGTGAAACTAATTAACTAAGAGTTAATACTTAAAGATAAGGTTAATATAGTAACCCAAACCTGTCTAAATTATATTGGTTGAGTGTTTTTCGACCCATACCCACCTTAAACTTTAAATAATAAACTTTTTATCCATTATAAACCGGATATTAATTTATTAAAAATTAATATTTCTAGCTTTTCCAAAGGTGCCCCTCACCCCTCTTATTAAAGGGCACTCCCCCTTCCCATTACTTCACACCTCAAAGCCTTTCAGTTCGGCCAAACTCTTGCCACACACTATCTCAACTTCCCTCAATTCATCCTAGATCCCTTCCTTTAGTCAAAAAGCCAACAGAAGGAGCCATTTTGATCAAATCAAACGTAAGAACCCAAAGAAGAGGAATTTAACCTACCCCTAACCATGGAAAAGTACAAGGTAAGGGGTTTTCATCTCACTCCTTATTCCCGTGAGATTCGTTCCATATTGCCACCATTACCATTTGTGTGGTGTATGTACGGCCCATAATTATATTCTTTGTGTAATACACTTCAATTTATGTGTATTTACATATTCATTGTATGATACCTCTTTCATGGGTTGTACGTTTCGTAAGATACCAAATTGGTAAGGGTTTATTTCGCAATCTCTTCATTATACGAGGTTGTATATACGTAATAATCTACTGGGATCTATTTATCATCCACATCCATGTTTCTTAAAAATGTATTTCAAAACATTTTTCGTATTTACAAGAATATGGGTTAAAGACATTTGTACCCTTTTTTGACTTTTTATAAGAGGTTTATAAAGGAATCTTTCCGTCGTTTTCCAAAAAAGGTCTTTTTTATCATTTTGAAAAAAATTACGGTAAGAATGTTTTTTTTAAATTATACGGTGGGTGTGGTTATTCTCTGCCGTTATTACACTTTTTACGCTTCCTTCACAAGCTTATAAAGATATTTTCAAAATAAACGTTTTCTCTATAATTATTCGACTTTTAAATGATTTCAAAAAAAGAGATATTTCTCTCAAATAGTATTGATTTCATCTATGTCAACATCCTTTGATAAACTTTAAACTTGTTTCACGTTGATTTATTATGATACAAATCATCTATAATGTATTTAAGTTTTTGTAATATTTTTGACTATGGATGAGTTATTTTTATGCAATTAATGGTTTATGATTAATGTTTTGACATTTTTTATGTTAGTTTTAATACAAATGTTTATGTTATATATCATCCTCTTCTTAAGATGAATGTGTTAGACTAGTATGTTCCGGGTAGGGGACCGGTAAAAGTAAGCCCTTCGGGTTGGTGTCCATTTATTAGATGCACTCCGGGTTAGTGTCCGGTTATTATAGGCACTCCGGGTTGGTGTCCGGTTATTAGAGGCACATTGGGTTGGTGTCCGGTTATTAAAGGCACTACGGGTTGATGTCCGGTTATTAGAGGCACTCCGGGTTGGTGTCCGGTTATTAGAGGCACTCTGGGTTGGTGTCCAATTATTAGAGGCACTCCGAGATGGAGTTCGGTTACATAGACTCTCCGGTTGGGTTCTAGCTACAGTTATCCCTTAGGTCTTGGCACGAGGACCTGACACAGAAATTAAAGTTCAGCATCATGAATTCCATCATAATGAAAGTGGTTAGTGATATTGCATGTGATTATTCGATTAGTAGAATATACATGTGAATAAGTAAATGACATTATTTAATTTTATTTTTGCCATATTATGCTGAAGTTCAAGTTTAAAAGGCATTTGTTTTAGTTTTATACATTTCCTTAAATGTTTATGCTTATTTTTGAAAGTTTCTGCTATATTACTTACACTTATAGAGCATTTGAGCTCACCCATTTGTATGTTATATTTTTCCCAGGATTCCAAGAAGTGCAATGTGATTGATATGCAGGGTTAAGACAAGGGAATAATGGCCTTCATAAAGATTATTTATGTTGTTTTGTACGTCTTAAAGTGCAAATGTAACATTCATGTATGTGATCTATTTTTCCAAGACTGCTAAACAGATCGGTCCTTCGGAACTTGATTCCTCGTGATCATGCCAATGTTATGTAATAATGCACCGACTCTGGGTAACTAGGGTCAGGGCGTTACAATTAAATAGTAATTATCAGTATAAAATAGTAATAATTATTATTAAATTTTAATAATTAGTATTAAATTTTAATAATAAGTGTTAAATTGTAATAATTAGTATTAAAGATTAATAAATTGGAATAAATTTCAATAATTAGTAATAAATTATAATAATTAGTATTAAATATTCCAAAATTGTAAATAAATTCAATAATTTGAATTAAAATTCAATAATTACTAAAAAATTGTCAAAATTAGTAATTAATTGCAATAATTAGAAATAAATTTGAAAATATTGTAATAAATTGAAAAAGTTAGTACAATATTACAATAATTAGTAATAAATTGCAACAAATAGAAATAAATTTGAATAATTCTTAATAAATTCCAATAATTAGTAAAAAATTGTAGTACTTCGTAATAAATTATAATAATTACTAATAAATTATAATAATTAGTTTCAAATTCATATAATTAGTTATAAAAAGTAATATGTTGTAATAAGTTGTAATAATGAGTAATAAATATTAATAATTGGTAATAGTTAGTAATAATTTCTAATAATAACAAATAAATTGTAATAATTAGTAATAAATGGTAATACTTAGTAATGAATTATAATAATTAGTAATAAATTGAAAATATAGTAATAAATTGTAATAATTTCTAATGAATTGTAATATATAGTAATAATTAGAAATAAATTGTAATAATTTGTAATATATTATAATAACGAGAAATAATTTATAATAATTAGTAATAAATTATAATAATTAGTTAAAAAATAACGAGTCCCAAATAATAATCAATTCTAACAACTAGTAATATGTTGTAATAATTTGTAATAAATTGTAATGATTATGAATAAATTGTAATAACTAGTTATATATTTTAATAAATTGTAATAAATAGTAATAATTAGTAATAATTAGGATTAAATATTTATAATTAGAAATAAATTGTAATTATTTAAAATAAATGGTATTAATCAGTAATAAAATGTAACAATTCATGACAATTATTATTAAATTGTTATAATTTTTAATATATTGTAAAAATTTGTAATAAATTGTAATAATTTGTAATAAATTCTAATAATTAGTAATAAATTATTTTAGTTAGTAATAAATTGTATCAAATTTTAATAAATAGTTATAAATTTTAATATTTTTTAATAATTATTAATAAATTCTAATAATTAATAATAAATTTTTATAATTAATAATAATTTGAAATAAATTGTAACAATAATAAATGAATTGTAATAATAATTAATAAACTGTAATAATTCGTAATACATTTTAATAATTATTAATTAATCGCAAAAATTTGTAATAAATAATAATATTAGTACTAACTGGTAGTGATTAGAAAAAAATTATAATAATTATGAAAAATTATAATAATTAGTAAAAAATTATTACAAATAGTCTTAAGTAGTAATAAATTATAATAAATAATGATAAATTTTAATAATCAGTAATAACACAATATAATTGGTAATACATTATAATAATTTTCAATAAATTTTAATAATTATGAATAATTAATAATAATTATTAATAAATTCTAATAAATTGTAATTATTAGTAATAAATTGTAACAATCTGTAACAAATTATAATTATTACTAATAATTAGTAATAAATTCTAATAATTATTAATAAATTTTAATAATTAGTAATAAATTTTCATAATTAGTAATAAATTATATTAATTGGTAATAATTTATGTTAATAGTAATAAATTGTATCAAATTGTAATAAATGATAATATGTTTTAATAAATTCAAATAATTAGTAATAAATACTTTTAATTATTAATAAATATATTAATTGGTAATAAATTGTAATTATTAGAACTAAATTGTAATAATTAGTAATAAATTTTAATTATTTGTAATAAATCATAATAATTTGGAATAATTAGTAATAATTTGAAAAAAATTATATTAATTAGTAATATGTTCATATATTTATAAATAAATTGTAATAATTAGTAATAAATTGTAATATTTATTAAACAATTGTAGTAATTATTAATCAAATGTAGTAAATAAAAATAAATTGTAATTATTAGGCATAAATTTTAATAATTTTCAATAAATTCTAAAAATTAGTAATAAAATTTTTATAATTAGTAATAAATTTTAATAAATAGTAATAAATAGTAATAAATAGTAATAAATAGTAATAAATTATAATAATTAGTAATTAATTGTAATAATTAGTAATAAATTCTAATAACTAATCATAATTAGGAATGAATTGTAATAATTAGTCTTAAATTGTTATAATTAGATAAAAATTGAAATAATTTGAAAATAAATAATTAAGTAGTAATTAATTATAATAATTTGTAATAAACTGAATTAATTTTTAATTAATATAAAAAATTTGAAATAAATTGCAGTAATTTGTAATAATTAGCGAAAACTTGTAATAATTAGAAATAATTTGTAATAATTAGGAAACATTAGTAATAATTAAAAATAAATTCTAATAAATAGCTATAAAATCTTATAATTATCAAAAAATTATAATAATAAGAACTAAATTGTAATAATTAGTAATAAATTTTTAATAATTTGTAATAAATAATAAATTATAATAATTAGAAATAAATTTTAAACTCTAATAATTAGAAATAAAGTTCAATAATTAGTAATAAATTGAAAAAATTAATAACAAATTGTAAAAAATATTAATAATTAGAAATAAATTGTAATTACCAGGAAAGTTCAGTCAGAGGCAAAACCTCTGACCATTTATTAAAGAGACATAAAAAGTGCAGTAAACAAGAAAATGGATGAGGGTGAACATCTTACCCAAACCCAAAAAGTAGTTCAAACCAAAATCAGACAATTACATATCATAGGAATCAAACCAGCCAGAAACCAACCAGTCTCGTCATCAATTGTACCTTCAGCAACTCAACTCAATAGAAAAATTCATCTTTAACCACTGGATCAGAAAAACCCAGTGCAAACTCCTCATAAACTCCACCATCTCTCCTCTTGCCTCTTCCTTCAGAGCCAACCCTCCTTCAAAACTATACAACTATCCTTCACGCTCCACCATTGTTAAAACACGCCGCCACCACAAATCCAAAACAGTCCAAAGGCAAACCAAAAATCCAGATTCAAATCCAAACCAGAAAACCAATATCACATCCAGAAGTAATCAAGCAAAAACCCTGCAGAAAACGTACCTCAGCAAGATTAAAAAACCTCCCCCCTCTAGAACTGAAGAACGACGCAGCTCCCCACGGAAACCCGCCGGAACCACCTAGGGTGACGCCAGGATACGGCGGAAGAACCGAGACGGAAAGCACAATCCGATAGATCTGAAGAGGCGTCGCAAACGGAGAACACCGGAGCAGAGACTTCATCGACGCACGCCAAGCCGCAGGCCGGAACACCACCGATCCGACGCCACCGTGAGCGGAAGCCGGAGAGGCGAACCTCAGACGCATGAAGATGCCACGCCGATCCAAGACCCGAAGGAGCTGAGCCGAACCAGGCCAGAGGGGGAAGGGGAAAACGCCGCGGGAAGTGAAACCGTAGCCGCCGCGGAATCTTGGGTAGACGCCGCTCAGAGGCCCCTTCATAAATAATAATTAATAATAATATTAATTAACAATGATTAATAATTAGTATTAAATTTAAAATTATTAATAATTAGTAATAAATTCTATTAATGAGTTATAAATTCAAATAAATAGTAATAAATTATAATAATTAGTAATAAATTCTAGTAATAAGTAAAAATTACCAATAAATTTTAATAATTAGTTAGAATTAAAAAGAAATTCTAATAATTAGTAATTAATTCAATTTTTTCAAATAATTAATAATAAATTCTAATAATTTGTAATAAATTATAATAATTAGTAATAAATTTTAATAATTTGTACTAAATTGTAATAATTTGAAATAATTAAAAATATTTAGAAATAATTAACAATTATTATTAAGGAATCATTATAAATGCTAACAAATGGAAATAAATTGGCTCAATTTCCAATGGATTGGGGGCTTCCGTTTTCCAGACGCCTTACCTCCATAAAATTTTCTCCCACTAAAATCTCTATGAAAAATAAGTCATCACTTATAGATATCAATTTTTGTATGTACGATAATGGAGTGTAGTGTGGTGAGGATGTCTTGCACTCTATTCTATAGCCTAGGAAAATGGATATCTATATGCTAGAGAAGATTTTTTATACAGATTTCAGTCAGAGAATATTGCAAGGAGATGAGCCATCAGGAAAAATATGATTTTTTCTTGGGGAATTATCTCCACTATCTTGAAGTGAAATAAAAATGAATATTTTTCTCAGACATACATATATCTATTTCTGTATGCACATTGTTGTAGTGTAAAGCGGCCTCACAATGTTTATATCCATCATTGTTAATAGAGAAATGAATCATCATATGTCGAAGAAGGGTTTTCATATTGATTTTTATCAGAGATTTTGGATATGAGTCCTCATCCAAAAGAGTTGTTCCCAATCCGTTGAAAACTGTGTCATCGATAATTAACAAATATTATAACAAATTAGCATAAATTAAAAATGATTAGTTGCAAATAGAATTATTTAATATATGTTAGGTTTGATTAGTATAAAATATTTAAAAAATAATATTAAATAGTCTAACATAATTGAAATTATTATCATTTGATAGAAAATGGAATTTAACAGTCCTTCCTTTTTAGATAGTGTTTTTATGATATCTAATTATACAAAAAAACTAGTTATTTTAAATTTTTAAGATATATATGGAATAATGAAGTTGAAAAAATTTATTATTATATGATCGTGATTTGATAAATTAGTGCTTGAATATAAATGGTTCTACTTTAAATCATATATATTTTTATGGTGTTGAAGCATTAAAATCATTTAAATCATTTAGACCATAATTAGTTTCATAAGGGAAAATTATATCCCCTTATTAAAAACGTGTAATGAGGACGTTGAACACATTTGAAAATGGTAGAGTTAATTTCTTATGTTTTTATATTAAAATAGATTATGTTTTTTTATAAACATGGTGAACATAGTTTGATAGAAGATACTAATAATTTGTTTAAAAATCCAGCATTGATTTAAAATTTATTATGTGATGTGGGAGGTCAGTCTTTTTAAAAATTTTAATGTCTAGATGACATTAATTTAACTCTTGAGTTGGAACCATCTTATTTTTATGAGTTATCGAGGTCTACTGAGGATGCCTTATATTCTGGTTTAAAGATTTGAAAATTTAAAAAAGTTACTAAATTTATGACTGTTAAATTAGATAATGGAATGTCATATAATAATTTTGATAAGAATTTATCATTGGTAAATACACTACTACCAGATGAATATGTGTTTCCAACAAATTTTTTATTAGAGTAAGAGAATGGTTTATAATCTAGGTCTTTTTTATTAGATGATTCATGCATCTTCAAATGATTGCCTCTTATATTATGGTAGAAATGATTCGTTGTATAGATGTCCCACATGTAGAAAATCAATGTACAAAGATTCTCAATAAAGGAAGTCTGGATTGATTCCTATTAAAAATTTGATATATTTCCCTCTGACACTCAGATTGTATTGATTATTTTTTCCCCAGAACACAACGACATTTATTTAATTGAACAAAACCAATATTCCAATTAGTAAAACATTAAATCATCCATATGATTGGATACATAGAATCATTTTTGAAGATGTGAATTCATCTAATGATTTAGAAGCCCAAATCATTCAATTGGGTATTCCTACTAAAGGTTTTTATCTATTCGGTTATAAATGTAGGCAGTATTCATGTTGGCATGACATTATAATTATAAAAAATTTACCTCATTGGATGTTGATGATAGAACCATGTTTTTTTGACCTTATTCATTAAAAGTCATCCAAAAAAGAATATTGATATTTATTTTAAACCATTGATTGATGAGTTATATTCATTATGCTATAATGGTGTCAGTGTATTTGATGTTTCTATGTAACAAAGTTTCATTCTAAAAGCTTCATTGAGTTGAAAAATTAAGGATTTATCAACATATGGAATATTATCTTTCTAGAGTACACATGATCTAAAAGCATTTCTGTACTATCTTAGAGACAAAAAAGTGTTTATGCTATTCAATGGTAAAAACCCATGTTTTGGATAGTCATCACAAATTCCTTCCAACTAATAAACCATTTAGGAGAAACAAATATCATTTTAGAAATGTAATATTTGAAATAGATGGATCACAAAAAATGATATTAGGTAGAGAGTTAATATAAGTTGTCTCTTTATTACCTCCCATCACATTTGGACCATCAATAAACCAAAAGAAAATTTGTGGCTTTGGGAAAGAACACAATTTGATAAAATGGATCATTTTTTGGGATCTTTTATATTGGTTTGATTTTTTTGTCTTTCACATGTTGTATGTCATTCATATTAAGATGAACAATTTGGATAATTTTTTACATTCAGTTTTGGTTACACTAGGTAAAAAAAATGATAATGTAAAGGCATGATAAGATCTTTCCCAAATTTGTAGGAGATCAGAATTTGAACTATTTGAAAATGTCATCTCATAGAAGTTAATAAATCCAAAATCATTGTATATACTCTATATAGAATTGTTTATTATTTTTTTAATGGGTTGTATATTTGAGTCTTCTAGATGATTATTCTTCCCATTTGGGAAGATGTATCATAAATAGTCATATTTCTATACTAAAAAGTATTAACTATCATGAAACAATGGAAACAAATCTTCCTATTAGATTAAGAGGTATGTCAAATGGAATGATTTCAGAGGGACTAAAAAACGGGTCATATTTTTTGGAGGCAGTTTTGTAGCGAAAAGTGAATATGATGCATTATGTAGACAACACGAAGCTTATTTTTAAAATTTTATGTAAATAAGAAAAAATATTACCACCGACGTTTTCTGACTCAATGGAACATTTGATATTACATTTTCCACATTAAGTAAAATATGGGGGTGAGATACAATTTTGTTGGATGTACCCATTCTAGATATTCATAGAGAAATATTTTTGGATATTTCCACAACATTGGGAAAGAGGTCATATCATGGATTCAAATTCCATGAGTGTTGGGCGATGATAGACATATTTGAGGTGGAGTGGGATTTTTTTTGTGATTCATCTTATCATCATAGAGTTGATTACCAACATGGATTAGATGATCAGTTTTATGGATTTTATAGATTATTATTTCTATTGGGATTATTTATTATATATTGATACAATTAATCATGTTTTATAGGGTGATTGGGACACTAGATTGGGAAGGTCACGGACTACTATTCCTTATGCAAGGGTAATCATTTGTCATTTTTCAAATAATTTTCTTGATACACTTGACCCCTGCTTGGTAGGTCAAATTAAGGAACTGGTGTGTGTGTGATCATCGAGGTCATTTCAGACGATTTTTTTGGTTGATATCCCCAGATATAGGTTTAGTTTATTATATACATGATACCTTCTAAATTGACCATTTTAATGATGTCTTTACATATAACATATTTTAATTTGGGGAAACTTAATGTCTATATTCGGGACCTAAATGCTATAGTATTTAGTCATCCAAACATGTCACTGTGGGGTTCACGTATCCTAATCTCTATGAAAAATAAAAAATCCCTAGAATATTTATTGATTATATATTATTTAATCTCATAGAAAACAAGAAATAAATCCATTTAAAATGATTAATGATATTATTGAAGGGCTTGGAAGGAACATTAGTTTCATATAATTTTCCTATAGTTCGGGGACCACCAATTGAGAGTTTTAGGAGAGGGTATACCTAATAGAGAGTTTATGATTGATATATGAATTTCAATTTTATGGAAATGCAATTCTGTCTCACTAATTCTCATAAAGTGTTTATGGATTTTAAGAACTTTATATTTGGTTAGTATTTAGAATGATTTTTTGTTATTTTGTTGGATGATGTTTTAATGTTCTATGATTCAAGGAGGGGAATATGAACCACATGTATATAATTATTAAAACCATGAAATAATATTATTATTATGTTAATATTTCCAAATGTATGTTATGGATCCAAGATGTGAAGTTTCTAGGCAATTTGATATCTTAGATGGGTTTCTCAGTGGATCTGAACATGGTACATGAATTTATGTCTTGGGATCATCCCATAAATGTATTAGCTATCTCTATCATCTTGGGATGGTTACTATAGATGTATTCCTCAGAATTTCTCTATGAAAAAATATTCGATGATGGAACTAACCTATAGGGGTGTAATGTTTGAATAGACTAAAAAGATTTAAAGGTCTTTGTAAGAGTTGAACATTAGGATGAATCTAGCACCCATTTTGATTCTTCTAGATCCCAGATCATATTATGATGAATTTTATGGGGCTTCTAGTATTTGTTTGGGAAGTTTATTAATGTAGAAGAAGTAACTGGTTGTCTATGTATCATTCAAGTTACACCCGCTTAAGATTAAATACCTTTCCCATGATCTTGTGTTGGTTATTTTTAGTCGTATTCTCAATACAAGGTGTAATTATTACTTTCAAAAGTGGTTCATTGTGTATTGTAATCATAATATAGAAATATATATTTACTCAAAGGGATCATAACATGAAAATGTGACACTTTGATGAATACAAATAGGATTAGGATTTTGATATTTCTTATTCTCCTTGTAAAGAGAATGTGGTTTTAGATGCATTCTTTAGGAAACTAATAATGAACACCATGTTGGAATAAGTTGGTGAGTGGTTATTGATTAGTTTTTTTTCTAAAACATGCTTGGAATTTCACGATATTGGTGGTAAGGTGTTAATGGATTCAGTGAATGATTACTCATTTTATGATGAGGGAATTCATCTCGATGAGATGATAGACACAATGTTCAAAAAATTAGGATAAATCCAATATTATTGGGGACCTAGTGTGAGTGGCCTAAGTCTCCTAGTGGTAATTTTTGCTTCCATAATACATTGGTTGCTCTGTTTTCTCTGGGTAAGATGTTTTTCGATATTGGATACCATTATTATTAGTTAGTGAAACTTGGTACATCAAAGATATTTCATGATTTGTGACATGATAGACATCGCCTAGGATAATATACTCAAATGTGGGTTTCGTATCACATTGACTAAATGGATAGGGAATTCATATGTAAAACATGAGAGATCTGTGGTTGTGCTATCCATTACACATTATGGTGCAAAAGGAGGATGCATTTTATATGTATTTAGTCATTTTTTCATATAATATTATTGGTAATTAAGTGATTTGTATGATCCCAGATGGGGCCTATATATCAATGCATATCCTACCGATCAGTGAGATTCTAATGGTGGAATTTCATTGGGACATATAGTTTTATGGATTTTAAAACATCATTGGGTTACCATTTTAGTTGTTCTTAGTATTAACCCTTGTTTTACATTATGGATTTGAAAAGTATTAATGGAGGTGAGGTGTTCTCATATTAAATTTAGTTAATCTTATCATATGTAGATGGATGGTGAGAAAAATAAGGATATCTATATTCCTAAGGATACACTTCAGTATTACATTATTGATTTTGGTGGATCTTGGGAAAATTATATTCCATTAGTTGAATTTGACTATAATAATTGTTTCCAAAATTCTATAAGGATGGTTCCACTTGATGATTTTTATGAGGTCCATATAGATATCCTATTTAATGGGAAGAGTTTATAGAGTAGTCATTTGTTTGATTGAATTTTGTTTGGAAGATTATGGATATGGTGATGGTGATCACATAGTTATCAATCACACCACATTGTCATTAGTTAAATAATGATGAATGTATTCATCAGGTACAGGATTTTATGTTTTTTGATCAGGACATTCTTGGATTTTCACCTTATATGGGACATTATCTATTGGGTAAGTAGGGTTTGTATAAAAAATGGATTTTGGGACCCTTTGAGATCACATGACAACAAGGGAAATTTTCTTATCATTTGGAATTTATATCTAGTCTGACCTCTAACCATGTTTTATTTCTCATAGTTGATGATTTATATATAAGAACCATACCATTTAATTTTTTGCAGGGATATTAATCATGACCCGAATAAAATCATTATTGAGTAGAGAGTTCATATTATGTATCATCATGACAATGTGTTTCATGGAAAAATGATTCCACTATTTAAACGTACTATGGTTGTATGGATGGGATAGCTACAAGACATAGGAGTGATAATAATTAATAATATTATGGTGGCCTTCTTGTACTATGGACCCGAGATAATGAGGGCCTTCTAGTGGCATAAATATTTAATGGTGGTGATATTGTAACACCTTGTCACAATATTATGTTACTGCCTTATTTTTGTTTTGATATTCATTCTTGTTCATTTATTTACTTCTAGAAACTCATCAATATGCTATCATATAGACAATTACATCCCATGTAAAGGGGATACAAACCTTGTAATGTTTCCTATCATGTTACCAGGAAACTGGTACACAATGTAGTAGATTAAATGTTGGGAGTATTATTAAAACCAAGTAAATTTTTGATTGGTGTTTTTATGTAAAGTATATTCCTTCTTTTATCATATCATTTTTATCAGTACATATAAGAGTGAAATCATTAAACATAATGTACCTATCACGAAAAATTTATTATAGGACACTGATTGGGTTATTAAGGATTCATTATAAGACAATCATTCGTACACAACACTCAGAGAATGCGAAACTTGTTCTGGGGTTATCTTATCCCTCCTAGACATTTGTTTGGTTGTTGATCATAATGTTTATTGTGGTGAGTATCTCAATTTTTTTATAGACTTTTTTAAAGGTTTTTATGATGGTTTCTAGTCACCATTGTTGAATGTGGATAGCTTTATCGATTTTTATGAAGGTGTTTCTATAAAATGGGATAATTCATTGAATAGTGTATCATTCCTGATAAATTAATTTTTCTGTACATGGATTCAATGTTATATATGGTTTCAAATAGTTTCTTTGAATGTAAACTGTTTTAAATGGTTTTTTATTGATAAATAGATTTTCATTATTTGAAATTAATTTTCATAAAATATAAATGATTATGATGGATTTGAAATAGTTTTATTAAATTTTGAGCACGGTTTTGAAAACATTTTCGACAATTGGTACATTGGGAACCATCGGTACATCTAGAAATTGACATGGGTAACCATAGTGTGCGTGGAACCACTATGATGTAACCTCATTGTGATTTTGACTGATATTCCTTCAAATTATTTTGTTCCAATGTTATATATATTTAGTATTTTTAGTTTATTAGATATATTTTAATATACTCAGATCCAATACATGGTGCTTTTTCATTATGGGTTTTTAACAGTATTTTTATTATCATGGATATTTTATAACATGTTTTTATTTGAGGTTGTATCTCATATATTTTCACGACAAGATAATTCATTGAATTTTTTTTACATTTTTACCTCTTCATATATGGATATATTTTCCTATTTTATGACATCCTATTTCCATATTTTTTGATTAAAAAATATGAATGGATTTTAAAAAAACCAAAGGGGAATGTATTTAATATTTGACTGGATGTATGAATATGTTTTCTAAAACTATTTTGTTTTGAAATCTATAATTACTTCATTATCAATATTAGAAAATGTTTAGAAAATTTGGTGGAACCAACTGGGATTTGGCTAAAAATCTACTTGTACCCTTTGTCACAACCCCCTCCCCACAAAGTGTACCCTTCCTGGGGCGGCAATGTGAGAAGGTAGATAATGACCCCCAAGTCCCGCCTCCAATAAGACCGGGGTTGGCGACTTGAAACTATGGTATAGTAAACACACAAATGGGAGGCATTAACCTCTAAGAGAACACATGTGGAAGTGAGAGATAAGAGGGACACCAATCAAATCCAACTCATACTGCAATATACACAAAAACCCAAGTACACATATGAAATGTCATGATGAATTACTACAACTGAAAGGGAAAAAACTACAAGTACAGAAAAGAAAGTAAAAAAAACTTCAAACACAAGCCCAAACAGCTCCTGCAACATGAATATATTAGAAACCCACTTTATCGCCAACCTGATCCAAGTGACCTGAAAAACAGTTTTTATATACATATGGTGTGTCTAACAGTATACTTAGTAGGATCCTACCCGAAGCCTCTCGTGTAAAAGTAATGAAAGCATGCTAAATCACAGTGAACAACATGTGGAACTAACTTGTCACCTAAACAGGTATACTAAGATCCTAACCTCACCATTTCTACTCTCACCAAGTAATGCATATAAGAATAAATCATATAATAAAGAATATTAAGGGTACCCCACTACTATTTCCCAACTAGTTTTCCGCTTTGCCCTAATTTCGCATGTCCGGAGCATCTCTATCTAAAAAGTGTTTCCCACAGACACCTGGGCGAAGAAACACAATATGAACTTCATGCAAAAAATCACCACGTCCACACACCATGGTAATAAGGTGTTTTCTGGGACCCACCACATCTCGCATAATGCGTATCATACGTCAGGTATTATACCTCAAGCCATTACAACCCATACACCGAGTAAGGATCCTCAAGCCATTATAGCGTAAACACATTACACCTATAGTAGTCCATATAAAACTATATCCAGAATATATGTTTGTGAATAAACACAACCCATTACAGCCCTCTACACACATATATGGAGAAAACTAACCAATCTGCCTACCAGCTCAAGTAACTACCAAGAGAAGAGAGTAGGGCCAAAGGGGGTAGTCGGTCATCTATCCTCCCACCGGAATGTGAGGGAAAACACCACCCCCCAGGGCTCAGAATTCTCGGGGGTGTCAGTTATCCTTACTGACAGGGTGGATTAGTGTATAGAAACACAAAAAGTACACAATATATTATAACTCACAACTGCACTATGGGCATATACTAGTCTTAGACGCACTGCAGCTAACGTCTCTCAGACTCCGGGCTGCTACTTCTAAGAAGATGTATCTTATATGCACACAACCATTTAAAGAGATTTATTAGATTACTTTATTCCCTTTTTATCAGTTCCACTTTACATTAATTCATTCTTTAAACATTAATTAACCATGAATAATTCCACATTAAGTTTCATTAGTGACACACCCAAATTCAATTGTTCCTTCAAAATTACAACCTCATCATTATATTCCAGAAACTCCATCCTCATGGTTTAACACCATTTAATCAATTATTCATTATTGAATTACTTTCCCACATTCCCAGGCATTATAGAAAAACATTATATGCCACTAACTTAAGGGGTCGCAGCATGGTGAGTTGATGTACTACCCGTCGAGTCTTTTTCGCTTATACAGAGTGTATAAACCCATCCTTCCTTTAGAAGATAAACATGAAAAGCACATGGAATAACCCACGTGTCATCACCTCTTTGGGAAGAAGGGTAAGTAAGACCAGCTTCCTTGAGCAGTGGGGGAAAGTAAAGAAGATAAAGAACCAAAAGAAATAGCAAGTATCCAAAAATCACATCCATTCCATTTCTTCATCCCTGGTGTCCCCCCTGACACCCACATGCATATATCGATGCATCTCACCACTCTAGGCATCATCTGCTGCCACAACCAAAAACCTATATGCCCCTACATATCACAACAGCCATATAAGATCACATCATAACACAAGAATCAGGAAATCAAACATCACATTAATTGGTCTCTTGTCCATTTGAAAATCAAGAGGTTAACATAGAACCCTTCAAGGAATTATCAAACAATCAGTTTCTTAATCCATCTTTAATTAACAGATTTATTATTCATAGGATCCAAAATTCGGGAAACCTAATCTATAGGCTATCACAATTAATTAATCATGCATAATATGCCAATTTGATTAACATAAAATTACAACAAGAACCAAATTAGCTTACATGCCTCTTTATCTTTAGCATAACAATTATCAATTAATCCCAATTTATGTTCTTTACCGATTTCTATCAAGAAGAAAAATCTAATTAAAGCATGAATAAATATCGCACTATCTAGAAAAACATGAGGCAATAACATACTGTCACTATCAATTTATTTATCCAGTTAAAATATTTATTATGTAAATTCCATTGTCATCCAGTGGGATTAAACATGCTAACGATACAGTTTCACATAAAATAATGAGAAGCAACGAATCCCCTGCCTCAAATAGTTCCTAAGGTTCTTTATCAACACAATGGATCACGATCCTCCTCTCGCGGCAACAACATCAACCTGAGAATGCCACCGTATGACCGAACAAACCAAACCCCAAGAAAAAACCCATTTGAAGAATAGATATTACATGCTATAATATCGAAAGGAGAAATAGGATAAGATGTTACCCAAAAGAAGGACGATAAAACATACCTTATATCAATGATTGATCGATACAACATGGTTACATCAAAATAGATTGGAACCAATTCGAGGAGGAAAGATTGATTTTGTAAATCCTATGGGAAAGATTGAAGGGATCTAGCATGTCATAGCCGATAAAAAGGACGAAGAACAAGGGAAGATGATATTTTGTCCCTTTAGAATATTTAATGGGGCGACGGTTTATGATACGCTTAATTCCCCATTAATTGTGGATCACATTAACCCACGCGGTTTGACAACGTAAAAACATCCCAATCCATAAAAATAATTAATATAGGATTTATAGCCTTTGATTTAGCTTTAAGTGTCCCTTAAAATAAAGCTTTAAATGTATTTTACATCAAATGAAATGTCGAATGGGTGAAGCTTTAGGAAGTTGGAAACACTGTAAACCTACCGTTACTGTACACATACCATTAGAGGTTACTGATAGTGGTAACCGATAGAGCTCACCATTCTGGAAACATTGTGCACCTACCATTATTATACACCTACCATTATTGTACACCTACAGTTAGAGGTTACTGATAGAGGTTACCGATAGACCTCACCGTTCTGGAAAAACTGTACACCTACATTTAATGTACACCTACTGTTAGAGGTTACCGATAGACCTCGCCATTCTAGAAACACTGTACACCTACCGTTACATTACACCTATAGTTATTGTACACCTTCCATTAGTGGTTACCAATAGAGGTTACCGATAGACCTCACCGGTCTGGAAACACATTTCACAGAACCTCGCTGATAGAGCTATTCACAAAACTTCACCGATATAACTATTCATAAATCATCACTGATAGAACTATTCAAAAAACCACACCAATAGAACAATTCATTGAACCTCACCGATAGAACTGATCACAAAACCTCACCGATAGAACTATTCACAAAACCGCACCAATATAACTGTTCACCTAACGTTATAGGTTACCGATGGAACTATTAACCAAAACCTCACGGGTAAAATACTGTTCATTGAACCTCACTGATAGAATAATATTCACCTACAGTAATATGTTACTGATAGAACTATTCACCAATGGAATTGTTCACATAACTAGAAATTTGGAAAAGTGCTGGGGACAAGTCACTTTGACCTCCCGAAACACCATAAACACCACAACTTCACAATGTAATGGACCAGAGAGGTCTGGTCCATTACATCAGATACTTACCAAATTATTCTTGTCCTCGATAATTTAAAAGCCACTAAAATAAATGGGATCCAAACAACCAAACATCAAGATACTTCTCAAAAGAGAGGAAGCCAAAAAATCAACAAAAGAAATTCATAAATAAAACATAAAAGGTCTGACCACAAAGGGAACATCGCTACATGAAAAGAGTTAAACATAAAAAAACTCTAGGTACTGATCATGTATATGTTACTCACATTCCCAGGTACTCTCATCCATGCCACTGTGTCGCCACAAAAAACGAAGGGGACAGAACACCCGCACCACACCTTCTCCACACGGTCTAGGATATCCACAGGTCACTTCTCAAAGGTCACATCATCATCAACATCGATCTCTCCCCAATTTATGATGTGAGAGTCATCATGAAGATAACGACAGAGTTTTGATACATGGAAAATATCATGTATCAGACTCGTCTGTGGGGTAAGTTCTACTCGATATGCCACAACTCCAACACGAGCTAACACCTCGGAAGGCCGAAAAACTGGGGAGAAAGCTTACTTCCATGACCAAACCGTCGCTGCCCATGATGGGGAGTCGCCTTTTGAAACACATGATTCCCAACAATAAGCTCTGAGGGTCTCTTCCTTTGATCAGTATATGATTCATGATGATCTTGCGCTATCTTCATCCCCTCACGAATCACCAAGACCGTCTTTATTATATTCTTCACTAGTTCCAGTCTGAGAATTGATGACTCTCCAACCCCAGTTCAGCATAACGGAGAACGCCATGGTCAACCATACAAGGCTTTAAAGGGTTCCATACCAATGGTAGAGTGAAAATTATTGTTTTAAGAGAACTCTACTAAGGGTATGTTCCTTATCCATGAGCCTCCAAAATCAAGAACACAATAGTGTAACATGTCTTCAAGAGTCCAGATTGATCGCTCTGTCTGACCATATGTTTGTGGATGAAAAGTAGTGCTAAAGAATAGTTGAGAACCAAAAGAATGTTGGAGACCTCTCCACACCCTGGAGTTAAAAAGAGGATGTCAGTCAGAAATGATCATCCTAGGGACTCCATAAAGTCTCACCACCTCTTTTAGATATTGCCTCAACAAAACATCCGCTGATCTCAACTCCATGATAGCTATGAAGTGGGTCGATTTTGTTAAACGATCCACTACCACCCTAATAGCATCATGTCCTCCTGAAGCTCATGGTAAACTAGTAACTAAGTATATTGAGATATCCTCCCACTTCCACTGAGGAATCACTAATGGTTGGAGAAGTCCACCAAGAACACGGTGTTTGGCCTTCACCTTCTGGAAGACTAAACATCGAGACACAAACTCCGCAACCACATGCTTCAGCCCAGACCACCAAAACTGACTCCTCAATGATCGGTACATCTTTGTCACTCTAGGATGTACTGCTAAAGGCACACTATGGAACTCTCAGAGAACTGTCTCGTGCATCATTAAGGGAACAAATACCCTTCAATGATACAACACTCTGTGTTTTTCATCCTCCGAGCAACCATCAGGGGCCTCACCATAAACAAATTGGTCTCTCCAATCCTCCACCTCTATATCTCCCAACTGGGACTCTTCCACCTTCTGCATGAGGGATGAGTGTACCATCATCTAAAAAAGCAAAACTCTACCCCTAAATTCTTCCATATCAAGATGCAACGTTGACAGTTATTCCATTTCACTCCAGGAATCACCATATTCATGCATAACATCACTATGTTACCTTTGAATCTGTGAACCAGCTACACCATTCCCTTTTCCAGGTGTATACGATATTTCGAAGTCGTAGTCCTGTAAGAACTCCATCCACTGATTATGTCATATGTTCAAGTCACACTGGGAGAAAACATACCTCAAACACTTATGATCAGAGAAAACCACAAAATGCTCACCAATGAGGTAATATCTCCACAACATTAGAAAAAACACCATGGATGCCAACTCAGGATCATGGGTGGCATAGTGGAATTCATGGGGACACAACTTCCGAGACCCATAAGAAACAACTAACCTCTGCTGCATGAGAACATAGCATAACCACAGATGTGAAGCATCCTAGAAAACATCAAACTGAACTCCCTCAGCTGGAAGACAAAGGATTGGAGCACTTATTAAATTCTCCTTTGGATACTCGAAAGCTTCCAGACATTAATCAGTCCATATGAATGCCTGATCAATCCAGGTCAAAGCTGTCGTAGGAGTCATAACTCGTGAGAAATTGGCAACAAAACTCTTGTAGTAGCCTATGAGACCAAGGAAAATTCGCACCTCTGAAACTATCTTGGGGGATGCCCAAGACACAACTGCTTCTATCTTCGATGGACCCACATCTACTCACTGTTGGTATATAACATGCCCCTAGAAATGGACGTCATGAGCCCAAAACTCACTCTTCAAAAACTTCCCAAATAGCTGATGTTGACAACAAACTCCCAAAACAGCTTGTAGATGCTCTGGATGCTCCTCTTTGGATGTGGAGTTCACAAGGATGTCAGCAATGAAAACTACCACCAACTTTTCCAGGAACTCATGGAACACAACATTCATCAATCCCATGAATACAGCTAGAGAATTATTCACACCAAATGGCATTAAAACAAACTCATAATGCCCATGATGACAAGGGAAAGTAGTCTTCAGGATACCCTCATCCTTCATACGCATCTGATGATATCCTAACCGCAAGTCATTCTCTAAGAACAAACTAGAACCCTTCAGTTGATCAAATAATTCATCAATCCGCAGAAGAGGATAGTGATTCTTTATTGTCACTTTGTTTAAGTGACGATAATCGACACATAACTACAAACTACAGTCAACCTTTTTCACGAACAAAACCGGTGCACCCCTGTGTGAAACAGTTGGCTGAACAAAACCACACTATAAGATACCATCAAGATGTATAGGTAGCTCTCGTAACCCAAAAGGGTCCATCCTATATGGATACATAGAGATAGGAGACGCTCCTCGCTGCAGTTCTATCCCAAAATCGATCTCTCGTCGAGGGGGTAATGCTACAATATCTTCTGGAAAGACATCAGGGTACTCCTCTATGACCCTATGAAATTCCAACTGATGAACCCCTGAAAAACTCATCATCATCTCAGCCATCATGTATGATAAGGATAAAATGTGCCTATGACCCAACTGAGGATCTCGCTCACCAAAAACTCGACTTGCCCTCCATCCGCATCAATGAAAATGATCCTCTTCCTCAAGCAATCCACGATATCCCGCACTGAATACTACCATTCCATGATGAGGATGACATAATATGGTTGTATTTATAAACATAGGAAATCTCCCCAAGAGCAGTGTTTCCCCAACACTAGCTCACAGTCTCTACATACATCAAAGAAGTCAGCTCGACCTCCAACTAGTGTAGTCAACGCCAAGGGCACTGGAAGCCTCTCAACCTTAAGTCCTAAAGCATGGAAAATGGTAGTTGATATGAAGGAGTGTGTCACTCCTGAATCAAACAAGGCATACACCAAGGTAGAAAACAATAAAAGTGTACCTCGAATGTCATTTGGCTCACCTAGAGATGGAAACGCTAGAGCATGAAGCTGACCACGACCTCCTTCATGGAATGTCTGATCCTGATGACGACCACCACCACGGCCGTGCTCTGCTCTCTGAGGACAGGGAGCATTATGGGGTTGTCCTCTTCCTGCCCCATCTACCCTCTGCTGATCTAACAATGGTGCAACTGGCTGCTGCTGCCTTTGATGGAACTGCCTCAATAGAGAAACCCAAAGCGTAGCACCCGGTGCACGATTACCGCTCTGAAAGGTCGGGCACTACCACTACTGATGGCCATGACTACCAGAAGGAAAAAAGTACATGATCCCTTGATATAAGCCTGAGAGTTACTTACTCTGGATAAACGAGATGTGAAGGACTGGGACCTACCGATGACTGAACGGACACTCATCTGCCCTAAAAACCGAGAACCCTGGACCATAGGTATGCTTTGCGAGGAATCATTTTTATTCCCCTCTCGTGATGATCCGGTCTGGCCCAAATTATTCTCGACAACCTATTCCCTCTCCAGTACCTCAAGCTATGTTTTCAGCATAAATGGGGTGACATGGCGTAGGATCTCTGGATGAAAAGCCTCCTCATAATGCCTCGCCTTGGCCTCCTCATTTGGAATTAGGTCTGAAGTATATCGTAAAAGGTTCTTGAAATGGATTCCAAAATCGCGAACACTGGAGATCCCCTATCGAAGGTTAAGAAGCTCCTTGTGACAGGACTCCATCACAATTGAAGAAAGCAAATCGAATCTAAATCCATCTCGGAACTCCTCCCATGGGATTACTGACTCTTCACGATCCTCAAGGAACAAGAACCACTAATACCTCGTCGCTCCACACAACATCATAACAACCACGGACACATAGTGGTACTTCCTAGAATGAATCAATCTGAAGCCGATCTGGACCACTTCTAACTAGTATTCCATGACTACATCTGAAACGGATCCCTCGTAATTCTGCAGACTCTGGCGCTGAAACTCTCAGATTGTCTTCCTCCAAGCATCGTCGTCATCAACCTCTACCCTGTGGTGATCTGCTGGAACAGCCTGGTGAACATTTTCTATGAAAACCTGATGATGATGTCAATCTAGAGCCATACCTATAAAATAACAAACCGTTAGAGCTCATAAACCTTGAATTTGGAAGAATCAACAATAATTAATTAAATATTTTCTTTTATTCAATTTAGGTTAACCTATCCCAATCTCTACCCATTCAAACACAGGCACAATGAAAAATGATTCATGATCCTTTCATAGGTCTATATCCTACAACTAGTATCACCTTGTTTAGTATCTATTATAAACATAAATGTTCGTGCATCAGTTCATAGGAGGCCCTAAACACCTATGTCTTAGCTGATCTCCAGTGTTTACCTCACTTACTAAACATGAATGACACTGTTTCTCTACCAACCCATGAAACCTCACCTGTGCCTAACTTCAAACTCCATCCAATCCCTCATTCTCCCTCTGATACCACTCTGTCGTGACCCCCTCCCCACAAATTGTACCCCTCATGGGCCGGCAATGTGAGAAGGGAGATAATGACCCCTGAGTCCTGCCTTCAATAGGTCCCAGATTGGTGACTAGCACCGAGGGTATAGTAAACACACAAATGGAAGGCATTACCCTCTAAGAGAACTCATGTGGAAGAGAGAGATAAGATAGACCCCAGTCAACTCCAACTCAGACTACAATATAATAAAAAACCAATGTTGACATATGAAATGTCATGTTGAAGTACTACAACTGAATGGGAAAAAACCGTAAGTACCCAAAAGAAAGTAAAATAGCTGCAACCACAAGACCGAACAGATCCTCCAACCCCAAGCTAGTAGAAACCAGATTAATCTCAAACATTCATCAAGAGACCTGAAAAATAGTTTTTATATACATAGGGTGAGTATAACAGTATACTCAGTAGGATCCTCCCCGAAGCCTGTCCTGAAAAAGTAATGAAAGCATGATAAAGAATAGTAAACAAAAAGTGAATCTAACTCATCACCTAAATAGGTATACTAAATTCACATCCTCACCATAGATACTCTCACCAAGTAATGAATACAAGAATATATCATATAATAAAGAATATCAAGGGTACCCCACTACTACTTCCCCAATGGATTTCCTTTTTTCCCCAACGTCGTATGTCTTGAGCATCTCTCTCAAAAAAGGCTTGCCCGCAGACTCCTGGGTGAAGCACCACAATATGAACCTCATGGAGAAAAACCTCTAGGTCCATACACCAAGGTAACACGTTATTTTCTAGGAGCCACCATAGCTCGCATAACGTGTATCATACATCGGGTATTATACCACAAGCCATTATATTCCATACACCGAGTAAGGTTCCTCAAGACATCACATCCTATACATGTTACACCTATAGTATTCTATATAAAACTATAAACAGAATATGTGTGTGTGAATAACCAAAAGCCATTACAACTCTCTACACACATATATGGGGAAAACTAACCAATGTGACAACCAGCACATGTATCTACCATGATAATAGAGCGGGGCCAAATGGGGTAGTCAGCCATCCATCCTCCCACCGGAATGTTGGGTAAAACACCCCCCGGTGCTTAGAATCCTCAGGGTGTCAGTTTCCCTTATTGGCATGGTGGAGTAGCATATAGAAACAAAAGAAGAACAGAATATACTATAACTCACAACCACACAATGGACATAACCTAGTCTTAGACACACTGCATCTAACGTCTCTCAGACTTCGGGCTGCTACTTCTAAGACTAGATATCCTATATGCACACAACCATTTATATAGATTTATTAGATTACTTCATTCCCTTTTTATCATTTCCTCTTTACATTAATTCATTCTTTAATCATAAATTAACCATGAAAAATTCCACATTATGATTCATTAGCATCACACCCAAAGTCAATTTTTCATTCAAAATTGCAACCTCATCATTATGTTCCAACAACTCTATACCCATGGTTTAGCACCATATATTCAATTAATAATTATATAATTACTTTCCCACATTCCCATGCATTCTAGAAAAACAGTCTATGCTAATAACTCAAGCTGGACCAACACGGTGAGTAGTTGTACTACTGCCGAGTCTTTTCCGCTTATAGCTAGAGCATAAACCCATCCTTCCATTAGACGATATAAATGGAAAGAATGTGGCATACCCCACATGTCTTCGCCTCTTTCGTAAGGAGGGTATGTAAGACCAGCTGCCTTGAGTAGTTGGGATAAGTAAAGAAGATAAAAAACCTAAAGAAACAGCAAGCATCCAACAATAACATCCATCCAATTCCACCATCCCTGGTGTCCTCCCTGACACCCACATGCATAAACTAATGCATGTCACCACTCTAGGCATCATCTGCTGCCACAACCAAAAGCCTCCATGCCCCCACATATCACAACAGCCACCCAGGATCACATCACATCATAAGAAGTAGGAAAACAAACATCACATTAATTGGACTCTTGGAACTTTTACAATAAAGAGGGTAACTTAGAAGCCTTCAAGGAATTATCAAATAACCAGCTCCTTAATCCATCTGAAATTAACATATTTATTATTCATAGGTTCCAAAATATGGGAAATATAATCAGTAAGCTATCACAAATAATTAATCATGCTTACTGCACCAATTTGATTAACATCAAATTACAACAAGAACCAAATTCGTTTACATGCCTATTTATCCTTATCCAAACAATTATCAATTAATACTATTTTACATTCTTTATCGATTTCCATCAAGAACAAATAGCTAATCAAAGCAAGAAGAGATATCTCCCTATCTTTCAAAACAAGAGACAATAACATACGATCGATATAAATTTAGTTATCCAGTTAAAATATTTATTATTTCAATTCCATTGTCATCCAGTGGGATTAAATATTCTAATAATACATTTTCACGTAAATGAAAGAGAAGCAATGAATCCCCTACCTCAAACAAATCCTCATGTTCTTTATCCACACAACAGGTCATGATCCTCCTCTCGCGGTAACTGCATCCACCTGAGGATGCCACTGTACGAACGCACCGACCAAAACCCAAGAAAAAACACATTAAAAACATTGAGATTACATTCTATAATATTCGAACAAGAAATAGGAGAAGATGATCCCCAAATGAATGGCGATCAAACATAACATATATCAAAGATTGATAGATACATCTTGGTTGCATCAAAATAGAGAAAAAACAATTCGAGGAGGAAATTTTGATTCTGAAATTCTTATTTGATGGCTTTAAATGTTCTATAATATTATAGCCAAGAAAAAATAGGAAGAACAAGGGAGGATGGTATCTTTTCCCTTTTGAAGATATAATAGGGCGACGATTTAAGATTCACTTAATTCCCCATTAAGAGTAGATCGCATTAACCAACACAGTTTGACCAAGTAAAAACATCCTGAGACAAAGGAATAATTAATATAGGATTTATGGCATTTGAATTGGCCTTAAGAGTCCTTAAAATAAGGCTTTAAATGTATTTTATGTCATAGGAAATGTTAAAGGGGTGAATCTATAGGAAGATAGAAACACTGCACACCTACAGTTACTGTACACCTACCATTAATGTACACCTACCATTACTATACACCTACCGTTTGAGGTTACCGGTAGAGGTTACCGATAGACCTCACCATTCTAGAAACATTTTACACCTATCGTTATAGTACACCTACAATTACTGTACACATATGTTAGAGGTTACCGATAGAGGTTACCGATAGACAACCATTCTGGAAACACTGTACACCTACTATTACTGTACACATACCATTACTGTACACATACAGTTACTGTACACCTACTGTTAGAGGTTACCGATAGTGGTTACCGAAAGACCTCACCATTCTAGAAACACTGTACACCAACCGTTACTGTACACCTACTGTTACTGGACACCAACCATTAGAGGTTACCGATAGACCTCACCATTCTAGAAACACTGTTCACTGAACCTCACTGATAGAACAGCCCACAAAACCCCACTGATAGAACTGTTCACAAAACCTCACTAATAGAACTGTTCACAAAACCTCATCGATAGTACTGTTCACCTACAGTTATTGGTTAGTGGTAGAACTGTTCACCAAAACCTCACTGATAGATCATTGTTCACTAAACCTCACAGATAGAATATTGTTCACCTACTCTAATTGGTTAATGAAAGAACTGTTCACCGATGGAACTGTTCACAGAACTGGAAATTTGGCAAAGTGTTGGGGACAAGTCACCTTGACTTCCCAGAACACCTCAAACACCACAATTTCACAAAGTAATCGACGCGAGAGGTCCGGGCCATTACACCCTTTGGATTTTGTAGCTATTATAATACGATATTGATTTAATGGGAATGTCATCATGTAGTATGATGTATTATCTTGTCATTGATTCCTTATGTTTGGGTTATCCTTGAGGTAACTATTGGTCACATATAGTTTTCACAGACATCATGGATTATCCTCTTTTGGGTTAGATTGTATGAATTTTTTGGTATTTTATTTGTTTGTTCTATGTATTATATATTTAGGTATTGTTTTGAGTTTATTAAATATTGGATTCTATAATCATGATTTATATATATTACGTGATGGGATGATTCTGGTGGCTTTTCTAGTTGGCCTCATTGGTTATTTACATTAGGAGACCCACTCTTGTGATTTCCCTTTATAGTGATATAGTTTCATCTATAGAGGTAGGTTTTTTCATTCGATTGCCTTTTATTAAAGTGTTATTTGCACTTTTTTATTTTAAATGTGTTATTGAGCTAATTTAAAGATCTATATAATATCAAGTATGAATTGTAAAAGGTTTTCAATTCTTTGTTGGATTTTTTTTTCATTTGGAAAAAATGGGAGAATTTTGTAGTTCAATGGATTTTTTTTTCAAATGGTGTTTTATACATTATTATTGTTTAAAATAATAGTACATGTGTTTTTGTATAGAAATAATTACTTCATAATGGGTTTTTCTATTAGAGATGCAGAAAGTGGGGTGATAATTTTTTAAATGATGTTAAATTTTTTAAGTAGTTTTATACTATTTTAGAAATATTAAAAAAAAATCAGAAGGAATTTCATTAAATGTAAAACGAGGTTCCCTTGTTTTCAAGAATTTTCCTTACTTTCAAAACAAGTTTGTTGAATTATAGGATACATAGGTTATTATGAATAAAAAATTATTTAGGAAATATTTCATAGTGATGGTGGTGGTTTCAATTGTAATGTGCATCGTTTTCATAATTGGTTTGAAATTGGATTCTAGTGCTATAAAAATATATTTCAGAAGATAAATTCATCATTGAACGTTTAGACGAGGAGATTAATGAATTGATTTTTACAACATCATTTAGAACATTTTTTACCTTTTGTTATTTTTTCCCTATGTTAATTGTTATATGAATTTTCTTTCGGGGATATGAAGTTTTGGTCGGGGGATCATTATTAAAGATGGTGCGTTTGAGGTGGAAATTATTTTATTGTTGTGATTTATTCTTTAGGGATATATTATTGTAATATGATTTACATTTACAATATAATGATCCCCACTATTACATATGACATGAGGAACTCTTGGATACTATCTATAGTGTAAGGGGTTGTAGTTATGATAATTCATATTTAAGCACTATCTAGTAGTCCCTAATAGAAATTTATTACCTAATTAGGGGATATCATCGATGATACAAGTTGTTGTGAATTGGGATATAGGTTATGTGATTATTTAATGACCATTAGTTGGTTCCTCATTTTCACATATATTATTTGTACCATTAGTCCCAAAGGAGTGTCTTCCTTATATATATCATATACTATGCCTCTTTATTTATGTATTGAAATTTAACTAGGTTATCTCTTATTTGAGATAAACTTAATTTATCAATAATTTATGTTTGGTAACTAAGGTATTATTCATTAACAAGTGTTATCATTAATGTTTGATTATAAATATTCATGTATTTACATTTTATTATTTTTTCACATTCTTATAAACATTTTGAGGGTTAATGTGTATCTATTATTTCTCAAAATGTCAAAATATGTGCTAGATTTAAATGTAGTCGTTGGTATATGATTATTTTGAATATGTTTTGAAAATTGATATGTATTTTTATTATAATTTTTTTCTAAATAAATTAAAAGTTTTTACATGTTTTTTTAAATTAATTTTGTTTTAAAATATGAGAATTTGTTTTGTACTTGATGTTTACACGGTAGGTCCCCTTTGAGGAATGTTTTAAGGTGTTTTGTTTTAGGAAAAGATATAAATCCTTTTACATATTTTCATCCATTGTGTGTAATTGAAAAACAATATTTTTTTGACTACATTAAAACTTGTGGTCCATGTATCAATATAAAATAATTTTAATAATATAATGGTTCTAATTTTTTATCCTTGGGTTCACAACCAACTTACTCATTTTTTTGGATTTTTAGTCATTATATTATTATGAAGGATCTTAGGTAGTGGATTACTATTTGGTTCCTTATGACCCTTTGCTGGGATGTAGGTGATCATTGGGTAATGGTGCTGACAATTGAGTTACAAGGATATAGTGGGTTTTCCTCATGTGTCAGTTCTCTCGGTTTTGTTATGTGGTGTACTAGCCTCTCTGACCACTAACATTTGTTTTAGGTTGTTGGTTTGTTTTGGTTGTAAAATAAATTTAGTAAAAAAATGGAATCATTTACATGGTTAAATTTTTAAAAACTATTTTGTTATAATTTTTTTTAATTTTTTTAATGGTTGGGGCCGAAGCCTCATTTTATTATTAATGCAAAGCAAAGACCACTTTTAACTGGGTAGAGGGAAACCCATTACATAGCTCGAAGTCCCAGTGGGCTTGTAACCCATTACATAGCCCATAGGCCCAAAATTTTGGCCCAATTTCCATTCTGTGAATATTAACCCTCCTGCTACAGTACCCGCATAGTACTGCCACCGCTACAGTGCCATGCCGCCACTACAGTACCCGCCGATCAATAGTACCACAACTGCTACAGTACCGCTACAGTAGCCTGCGCACAATGGGTTTTGAACCCCCATTTTTAATATAGGATTATGGGCTACTTACCACTAAGAAAAACCCCAACTATGTTTAATATTTATTATAATATATTTTTTTGTTCTCATTTTAGAATATTACATTCATTATAGCTTTGTTTCCAATTCATCCAAACATCATGATGATTTCCATGTTAAAACTATTTTTTATCATAGTTTTAAGGAGAGTAATATAAGTAAAACATGAGGTCTTTTGATAATCTAGTGTTATTTTCTTCCATGGGTGATCATGAAAATGCCATAGGCCATGTAACAGCAATGACCTAAGTGATATATTGGGGTATTTTTGGTTGATTTGTTAGAAAAATGTTTTGGAAACCCATCTTAAAATATTTGGTTTAATGGTATAAAAGTGGTTGGAATATCTAATATCCATTGGTGAGTATTTAGGAGTTCTAAGAATTCTCTTCCACATAGTATACCTCTTGGTTTCCTATGTGGGTGAGTGTTTTCATTTGATTTTTAGAATTATAGATTTTTATTATAGATATATTTTGATGTGTTTTCGATCTATTTTATTTATAATATGAACATGAAGGATTTATTATGAAATTCATTCTTTTTTAATGAATCAAGAGGAAATCCTAGGGGTACATGGATAAGGTTCAGGTTCTGTCAGCTTGACATGTCATCTATTCTAGAAAACATACAATGTCATTTACACATTTTTTCCACATTCTAACAATCTATTTGAACAAACTGTGCATATTGGACAATGTTGTTAAATTTTTTTTCACTACATTGATCCTTTAACCCTTCATGTTTTTATTATTCCTCTCTATGAATAGTCAAGGGAATATTTTTTGTCTCAGATCTTACATGATAATATTTTCAGGAAATATCTTATGATTAGGAATTTAAATTTTTTTAAAAATAATGTTTTGGGTTCCTAGGTTGTGTTTTTAAATTGTTCATTAAATATAAGATAATTTATTAATGTGGATGAAATGATTTTTTGGTTATAATGGATTCTAATGAAAAGTATTATTGGTTTTTATATATGGAGTAATTCATGAAATGGTGTTAATCTTTAAGGAATGGAATTCTTATAATAAAAAAATTTGATTTTTGTGCATTCAGATTGAAATGGAAGACGAATTTATTTATGTGGGTTTACTTTTATTTTTGGAATTGGTATTTTTTTATAGTTCCTGAAATATAATTACTGTTCTGTATTTTTATAAACCCATTTTCTATTTTGAAATTTCATTATATCTTTAGTAGGAGTTTCAATATAGGATTATGAAGAGTGTTTATAATAATATAACATTTGAATTGAAAATTTTCATCCCTTGTTTTGGGCTAGTTGTTGATTCATTAAATATTTTATTTTTTATTTAGTTTTAGAATTTTTCTCCTATAATAGTAGACGCAATTAAGGAATTAAATACAATTAGTAGTCATTCATGTGATATTGTTGGTGTCTACCTATTCAATAACTCAGCCGAGAATGTCAATAGAGTGTGAAAGCCTTATTCATCTCAACTCATGGAACATGCACATGATTTTTTAAATAACTATCCTCTAGTTGGTTTTATGATTAAGGAACCATGTAGGTGATATGATGTCTACATAATATTGTATAGATAGTTAATAAACTAATAACCAAAAAATATTTAAGGGGGACATACACCCCTCATCTATTTTATGTTTTGGGAATGAATTTGTAGAAACACTCTATTCTTGAAGAAATATTTATGTCATTGTATTGGGGATATCACAAGACCACATTTTCATATTAATTTTATCATGAAGAGTTAATAATTTAAATGTAAATAGAATTCTATAGAGTCCACCTGTGTAATTAGTTTATGAAAGATTTTGATGGACATTTCAATAGAGTTTACTACTCCTCTCAAAAGTTTGATGGTGATGATTTGGAAGATTTAATATTATATAGATGTGTTATTAAATGTCTCATCCTAGTGGTGTTTAATTATGGAAAAAATTATTTTGTGAAGGTGTTATGTATGGTTTTCATCAGTGGGTAGTTTTCTATATGGAATCCTATTAAAAGTGATTATTAGACATTATTAGGTGATTATAAAGTTGACATGGGAAGTGGAAAAAAAAATCCATTGGTGTGCTTATAGTGTGGGATATATGGTCTTGTTTGACAATATTGTATGATATCCTTGAAAAAATATCATTAGGGTATTATCCACATTAAAATTCTTGGGTTTAATAATATGAGAAAATTCAGAATAATATGTCTCGAATATGGATTAAATCCTGGTAGTGGTTTGGGATATTTCATTTAAGTTAGTACTAATCAACTGTATAGTTTTTGGTGTTCTCTTTCATGTAATCTCATTTTTTCTTTGACCGTGTTTCATAAAATTTAAACACACCACATCCATTTATAATGGATTAAAAAGATTTTTTATCATGTTATATTCTTATAAGATAATAGTGACTCATTTATTTCGATTTTTATTATAATTTTTTATGTTGTATACAATGGATTGAGTTTTGATAGATTTTTTACAATGTAATGAATTGGTTTGGTGTTATTTCAAGGGGATACGAATCTAGTTTTTATGTAGATGATTAGAGGTACCAAGTGGAGGTTTAATTTAGGGATCCTAGATAGTTGTTTTTTAGTGTGTCTGAACCTGAGTTACCATTTGTATTGTTTCATGACATGAAGTAAGAACCATGTTAATACTTGATAAAGAATGGTCATGTTTGGGGTGGATATTTTCTATTTTGGAGTGCATTATCATGGTGATCATGGGTTGATTCTTGAGGTAGTTATTTCAATGGTTTTTAGATATAATTTATTTTTGTTGTTGGAAATGTTCCAATATCATGGTGATAATTATATTGGGGGTGTATATCTATGGTTCAAATATTATAGATTGATTTTAAATTTATAGGAGACATTTATTCGGTCTCTATGTGTACCCTTGTTCATAGCGTTCATCATCCATTCTATTTTGGATGAGACATATTGTTGTTTGAAACCCTTATGACCATAAAAGTATTTTAGTTTTTGGTGTTGTTTACCATTGATAAAGACTATGATGTGGTATTAAAATTTCCCTTTTGATTGTTGTTTGTGTTGATGTTATTAAATTCTAGTAAGATTCTAGGAGTAGTTGACCCAACATCACATTCTATGACAAATAACTTTTTATGATTTTTAGTGTATATATGGATGGTAATTAT
The DNA here is from genome assembly GCA_963277665.1 of Viscum album. Classification (NCBI taxonomy): domain Eukaryota; kingdom Viridiplantae; phylum Streptophyta; class Magnoliopsida; order Santalales; family Viscaceae; genus Viscum; species Viscum album. The sequence goes on along the minus strand of OY728163.1, from coordinate 1,794,407,124 downwards.
AAAATATATTTTTTATTGAATTTCCATTTTGTTGTCTAATCATTTTATATGTTTTAGGTTTCTTGTTTGGAGTGTGGTTCCAATGGTTGGTTCCTTTCTTTTAGTGAGTTCATTTTATCTTCCCCTTCGAACTATGTTGTTGATGAATTTTTAAAGGATTAAAGAGGAATTAGAGAAGAATTAAAACACCCAAAAAAATTATTTTCATATTTATTCGAATGATAATAATTTTCCCTTTTAGTTGGCGGTTACATGGAGGGATTTTGTTGTTTTGGAAATTTTATTAATGAGTAATTGTTTCCAAAATTATAAATTCGAAATCAAGTGACATCTTTGGTTTTAGGATGTGTCTTTCACAGGGTCACGATAGAGTTTCAGAAACTATGTCGGTAAAATAGGTGAAATAGAATGTTTAAAATAATGGAAATTTCTCAAGGACCACATAGTATGGTGAACCATGTAAGTAAACCCAATAACCTTCTTGAGATTTTTTAATTTATTCTTTTTGAGTTGTTTTTATTTGAGGATTGTCCCATGAGATCCCACATTTAATTTATCTAATCACTAGAACCTCTTAATGAGTAATATCCCTCAGGAAAGTATTCTCTTGATTGATTTCTAATTATTTCATGGTTGGAAATCTACTTGATCAAAATTATATGGATACTCTTCAATTCATTTATTAATAATTCCAATCCTTTTCAAATGTCTTCTAACCGTAGAAGAAATATTATCTATTTGTCAAGGACTATGTTGTTTTTAAATTGAGGTTTTCATTTTTATAAATGTTGTGATAAATATTAGGGGACATAATATTTTTTCTTCCATTAAAGGTTACATGGTTAACTCTCTTGAGGTATTCTTTCCTTTCAATTTCATTTTATTAAATAATTTCAATGATTCTTGATGTGTTATTCTTTTTTAGAACTAAATTAAATTTGTATATGATATTGAGTCTGAATTATATATTGTTTTCTATGAAATTTTTGGGATATTTAATTTTGAAAAAATAGGTGAATGATTACTTTCAATTGATATTTATTTTTAAATAATGTTTTATTCATTTTTAGTGTTTAATAAAATGAAAAAGGGTGATTTCTAAATGTAAAATGAATGGATCATGGTGACTTGTTCCAATATAAATTTAGAAGGTGTGGTATTATTTTTATTAAAGAGGATTAATTATATTAAAAGGTGTTAACTTATTTTTAAAATAATAATCAATTATTTATAAATTGTTTTCCATTCCTTAAAAAATATTCCTTGATATAAATAACATGCCCTGTTTTAATATTGGTTGTTGTAATTGATGGGAATATATTGTGATTTTCTTATATTGATTTAGGAATTATGTCGTGATGATATTGGTCATTTTTTTTGTAAATGATGTTTTCATAAAATTGGTTTGAATGGGATTTGAAAATATGTAACTCTTGTGTTTAAAAGTTAAATCCCATTTGGAAACTTGATAGAAGATGATTTAAAAATTGATGTTTAAACAATAACTAATCCCATTTTTTTCTTTTTATTATGATTGTCTGTATTATATAATAGTTTTATGAATTGTGATTCATTGTTAAATGGTTAGGGTTGTGGTATTGTTATTTAATAGGGTGTGTTGGGGGTTGAAGGTGTTTTATTATTATAATATATTAACCTTGGGATAGTGGTTCTCAATTGACTGAAATTGACATGATATTGATTTGGAACTATTAGATATGACATCAGGAACTTTAGACTACTAATGAGGAGTCATGGTTTGTTGTTATTCTAGAAGAGATCTACTCACATTCATGTAGCAACTAGTTGAATGTTATGACCAAGCTACTTGGTTATCAATGGTGGGACATGTAGGATTGATTCAGGTGATGGGTTATGTGACCATTAACATTCTGGAACATGATTCTACATTTGTAAACTAAAAACATTTCCCATTAGTCCCAATGGAGTTTCATCATGATTTGTATTGTATGATATGCCTAATTATTGTGGCGCTAGAATATTATTTTACTATCTCTTATTTTGTGAATATATTGATATATCTATTATTTATATTGGAGAATTATTGTTGCATGGGTTGTGTTAGGTTTTAATTATCGTGTGTATATGACTCCTCATGGATTTGAATTTTATTTTATTGTCCCTTTTATAAAATAATCATCACTGTGTGTGTGTGTGTGTTATGTATTTAAAAGGAATAACACGGATTTATTTCAAGGAAATAATTTTGAAATGTTTATTTTTTAAAAATAAATAACTGATGAGATGTTTTTTTAAAAATGGTTGTTTTAAATAATGATACATGGCATATATTTTTTTAGGAATAATGTATTTTTAAAAGTTATTGATTTTTATGTGTTGTTTACATGGTATGTTCTATTTATGGAATGATTAAAAGTGATTTTTAAGCAGAGATATATGCAATTGATTGTTTCCTTCCATTTTGTGTATTGGAAATTGATACCCATTTTTATATTACATTCAAATTAATTAAAATGGTTACATTGAAAAAGAATGTAATCGACTCATGGTGAGGTCCTACTATCCTTTAGAACACACTCCATATATTCACCTTAGTTAGTTTATAGTCATTGTTATTTTGCTACATTTCCCAATTCTACATATGGATGGATGATTTTATACTAATTTCTATTGGAATGTGGGTGATCATTCGGTTATTCTTGTGACTTAGGAGTCACATAGATAAATTTTGGTTTGAATCCAAACATGGTTCGACCAGTTTGGGACTGGTGGTCTGTGGGCCACTGCAAACTCCTACTTTTATTTCATCTTTTATGCCTTGTTTTGGTTTTAATGATTATATATCATAATTGGTATCTTTTATCTATGAAAATTACATGAAAAAATATTTTTGTATTGTATATTTTTATTATTCCATTATTTATGTTGATATTTTAGTAATAGATATTTATTATGGCCTGGTTTTACAATACATTAAATCCAAATTTTCGGTTCCTAATTGGATCCATTATTCATGTTTGTTTTAATGAGAGGAAATCATTCCCACCTATTTTCTTATGATACACAGGTACTTGTCTCCAGCCCATGGGGATTGGAAACATGCCTCAAGTCATTATATATATTGAATAGAGTGATGTTTTTCGGTTCACATGGGCTAGTTTGTTACTCTAAAGGCCTTCAACGAATATAAAATATTTTATAGCAGTTCTTAAATATATTCCTTTAAATTTTTTCTTCTTCTTCTTGGGCATCAGTATTATAGGGAATTGTAAAATCTTATTCCTCTTGTATCAATTTTTCTCACTAGCTCTAATCTAAAAGGGATACTTAGCTTCACATACTTCTTATTACCAATTATACAATATAGATTCCTCTTGTCACAAATTTTTTAAATTACCTTCTTCCCCAGTGTACTTCTGATTCTATCAGTTCTCATCTCTGTCCGTCTATATATACCCTTACAAGATGTCTCCCCCATTTAAAATATACAAGTCAAAAAAATATTTACTATATTTGAATATGGAAAATATATATTGGATATTTGTTGATTCACTCCCATTATTCAAGAAGTCATGTGGGTTTGTACTTATGATCAAGGTAGATAGGATTTTCATTAACCGATACACTCACTATAGGGAAACAGGGAAAATGCGATGAGCCATTTGAGGCAGGTCATTGACCCATCCCAAATGGTGCTTCGGAAACGGTTTTTCTGAAAGGAGAACATGCTTGTCACAAATCATATGGTTTTTGCAATTGGAATATGGTATTATCGATGGGATATAGTTTCCAATCACCAATACCTGGTGGTGTTTTTGGTATTTGCGACGAGATATATATCTTATTGCGAATACTATTTTGGAAAGTGGTCTTTGGTGACATGCTCTATTGAAAAATACTATTTTAACTAGAGTGTATTTGTGATGGGTCCTCTCAATAATGGTACAATTTGTGATAGTAGTCCTGCGGAAAATAATCCCTTCACAACTAATATAACGTACATATAACCTCACCCATTTTCCCCTCATTTCACTGAATTCTCTACTCCTCAATCTCTCTAATTGAAAATTTTCTCCTAATATTTTTATTAGGTTAAAATGATAATTTGTGGGATTATTCAAAACCTATATCATCCGAAATCTTGAGTTTAAAGATATTTATCTATTTCATTTATATTTTACTTAATTAGTTTTATTTTAGTTTAGTTACAATTTCTGTTAATTAGCTGTTGTTTATTTAATTTAGAATTAGATAGGTTTATTTATCATTTTTAAGTTTATTTTTAATAATAATTATGTGTGATTAATACAAATTAGTATAAATTAATAGTTATTATATTAATTACTAATAATTAGTATTAAATAGTATATATTAGTATAAAATAGTAATAATTAGAAATAAATTTTAATAAGTACTATTAAATTTCAATAACTAGTATTAAATTGTAATAATTAGTATTAAAGTATAATAAATTGAAATAAATTGCAATAATCAGTAAAAAATTCAAATAATTAGTATTAAATTGTCGAAACATGTAAATAAATTCATTAATTTTTATTAATGTGAAATAATTACAAAACAATTGAAAAAATTAGTAATAAATTGCAATAAATAGTGATAAATTGGAAAATATTGCCATAAATTAAAAAAATTAGTAAAATATTACAACGATTAGTAATTAATTTCAAAATTTAGTAATAAATTCGAATAATTACTAATAAATTACAATAATTATTAATAAATTGTAAAAAATTAGTAATAAATTATAATAATTAGTAATAAATTCTAAAAATTAGTTTTAAATTTGAACAATTAGTAATAAATAGAAATTAGTAGTTAATAATATTAATAATTATTATTAAATATTATTAAATTGTATGAATTAGTAATAAATTCTAATAATCACAATTAAATTGTAATAATAAGTAATAAATGGTAATACATAGTAATAAATAGTAATAAATAGTAATAAATTGTACTAATTAGTAATAAATAGAAATAATTAGTAATAAATTGTAATAATTTATGATAAATAGCAATAAATAGTAATAATTAGTAATAAATTGAAATAATTAGTTATATATTATAATAATGAGTTATAATATAAAATAATTAGTAATAAATTATAATAAATAGTAAATAAATAATGAGAGACAAATAATAATAAATTCTAACAACTAGTAATATGTTCCAACTTTTTTTTAATAAATTGTAATAATTAGTAATAACATGTATTAAGTAGCAATAAATTCTAATAAATTGTAATAAATTGTAATAATTATTAATAATTAGTATTAAATATTAATAATTGAAAATAAATTTTATATATTAGGAATAAATTTTATTAATCAGTAATAAATTATAATAATTCAATAAAAATAGTATTAAATTGTTATAATTAGTAATATATTGTCAAAATTTTCTATAAATTGTAATAATTACTAATAAATTCTAATAATTAGTAATAAATTGTAATAAATTCTTATAAATTATTTTAATTGGTAATAAATTGTATGAAATTGTAATAAATAGTTTTAAATTTTAATACATTCTAATAATTGGAAATAAATTATAATTATTAGTAATTAATTTTAATAATCAGTAATAATTTGAAATAAATTGGTATAATAATAAATTATTTTTAATAATATGTAATAAACTATAATTATTAATAAATTTTAATAATTAATAATAAGTTGTGATAATTAGTAATAATTATTTATAATTAGTAATAAATATTAATAATTAGTACTATATTTTGATAGTTAGTAAAAAAATATAATAATTGTTAAAAATTATAAAAATTAGTAAAAATTATATCAATTAGTCATTAGTAGTAATAAATTCTAATGATTAATAATAAATTGTAATAGTTATTAAGAAATTGTAATAATTAGCTATGAATTAATAATTATTAATAAATATTAATAATTATGAAAAAATAGCAATATTTAGTAATAAATTTTAATAATTTGTAATAATTTGTAATAAATTGTAATAATCAATAATAAATTGTAATTATTACTAATAATTAGTAATAAATTCAAATAATTAGTAATAAATTGTAATAATTAGCAATAAATTATCATAATTATTAATAAATTATTTTAATTTGCAATAATTTGTAATAATAGTAATAAATTGAATCAAAATATAATAAATAAAAATATATTATAATAAATTCTAATAATTATTAATAAATACTAATAATTAGTAATAAATTATAATAATTGGTAATAAATTGAAATAATTAGTACTAAATTGTAATAATTAGTAATAAATTGTAATTAGTTTTAATTAATCGTAAGAATTTGGAATAATTTGAAATAATTAGAAAAAAATTATATTAATTAGTAATAAGTTATAATAATTAGGAATAAATTGTAATAATTGGTAATAAATTGTAATATTTAGTAATAATGTTTTATAATTAGTAATAAAATGTAATAATTATGAATAAGTTCGAATTATTAGGAATAAATTTTTATAAATAGAAATAAATTCATATAATTAGTAATAAAATTATTATAATTAGTAATAAATTGTAATAAATTGTAATAAATAGTAATAATTTATAATAATTTGTAATTATTTTTAATAATTTGTAATAATTTGTAATGATTAATAATAATTGTAATAATTAGTAATGAATTTTAATAATTAGTAATAATTAGTTATGAATTGTAATAATTAGTCTTTAATTTTTATAATTAGTCATAAATTGTAATAATTTCAAAACAACATATTAATTAGTAATTAATTGCAATAATTTGTAACAAACTGCAATAATTTAAAATAAATTGAAACTTTTGGAAATAAATTGAAATAATGTTTTATATTTAGTAACAACATGTAATAATTAGCAACAAATTTTAATTATTTTGGACAATTAGTAATAATTATAAATAAATTCTAATAATTAGCAATAATTTCTAATAATTATCAACAAAATATTATAATTAGAAATAAATCTTAATAATTTGTAATAAAATAGTATTAATTTGTAATAAATATTAAATTATAATAATTAGTAATAAATTTTATACTCTAATAATTAGTTATAAAGATTGATAATTAGTAAAAAATTGAAAAACTTATTTACAAATTGTAGAAAATAGTAATAATTAGTAATAAATTGCAATAATTAGTAATAAATAGTAATAATTACAAATAATTAGTAATAAATTTACTAATTATTTATAATTAGTAATAAATTCTAATAAATAGTAATAAATTGTATAAAATAGTAATAAATTATAATAATTAGTAATAATTTATAATAAATTCTATTAATTAGAAATAATTACTAATAATAATAAATTATAATAATTAGTGATAATTTTTGTTTTTCTTAATAATTATTAATGAATTATAATAATTACTAATAAATTATAATAATTAGTAATAGATTTTAATAATTAGTAATAAATTATAATAATTGGAAATAATTTTCAATAATTAGAAATAATTAGAAATAATTAACAATTATTATCAATAAATCAATATAAATTGTAACAAATGGTAATAAATTAGCTCAATTTCCAATGGATTGGCGGCCCCATTTTTCCCGATGCCTTACCTCCATACAATTTTCTCCCACTAAAATCCCTCTGAAAAATATGTCCTCACATACAGATATCAATTTTGGTATGTACGATAATGGAGAGCAGTGTGGTGAGGACGTATTTCTCTATATTCTATAGCATATGAAAATAGATATATGTATGTCAAAGAAGATTTTTCATACTGATTTTAGTAGGAAAATATTTCATGGAGATGAGGCATCTGGAAAAAGAGGATCTTTTCCTTAGGGAATTATCTCTACAATATTCAACTGAAATAACTTTGAAAATTTTTGTCTGTCATACATATATATATTTCTGTATGCACAAAGTTGTAGAGTTAGGAGGCCTCAAAGTTTTTTTCTCCATCTTCATTAATAGATAAATGGATCACCATATGTCTAAGTAGGGTTTTCATCGTGATTTCTATCAGAGATTGTGGAGATGAGCCCTCAACCAAAATAGCAGTTCCCAATCTGATGATAATCATGTCATCGATAATTAACAAATATTTGAATAAATTAAAATAAAATAATAATAATTATTTGTAATTAGAATTATTTGATATATGTTAGTGTTCATTAGTATAAAAGTTTAAAAATATACTATATAATAGCCTCACATAATAGAAATTATTATAATTTCATAGAAAATTGAATTCAATTGTCTTCCCATTTTATATAGTGTTTTTCTGATATTTAATTAAATAATGGAAACTAATTATTTTATATTTTTATGATATATATGAAATAAGGAAGATTACAACAATCATTATTAGATGGTCAAGATTGCATAAACTAGCTCATGAATCTAAATGGTTCTGGTTTAAATAATGTATATATTAATGGTGTTGAAGATTTATAATCATTAGAATCATCAAGAACATAATTTATTTAATAAGGGAACATTAATTGACCTTGTAAAAAATGTGTTGTGATGATATTTAACACATTAGATAATGACAGAGGTCATTTATTACGTTTTTATTATCGAATAGTTTGTGCTTATTTGTATCAACATGGTGAATGCAATTTGATACAAGATACCAATAATATGGTTAAAAATCCAGCATAGATTTAAAATTTAGTACGTGATGTGGGAGGTCTATCTTTTTTATATGTTGAATGTCTAGATGATATTAATTTTACATCTGAGTGGGAACCATATTATTTTTATGAGTAATCGAGGTCCAATGAAGATGCCTTATATCCTAGTTGAAATATAAGAAAATTTGAAGTAGTTACATAATTTATGGCATATAAGTTAGATAACAGAATCTAAAATACTATTTTGAACAGATTTTATCATGGTAAATACACCACTATCAGAAGGAAATGTGTTGCCTATAAATTTAAATGAGAGTAAGAGAATGGTTCATAATCTAGGTCTTTGTTATCCAACAATTCATGCATCTTCAAAGGATTGTATCTTATATTATGGTTGAAATGAGCCATTGTATAATTGTCCCACATGTAGAAAATCAAAGTACAATGATGCTCAATAAGGGATGTCTGGATTGATTCATGTTAAACAATTGGGACAGTTCCCACTAACACCCAGATTGTAGTGATTATTTATGTCTCAGAACATAAAGACAATGATTTCATGGAAGAAAACCAATATTCCAACTAGTAAAACCTTAAATCAATTATATGATTGGATACATGGAATCATTTTGATGAATTACATTCGTCTTTTGATTTATAAGTCCAAATCATGTAATTAAGTCTTTCTACAAATTTTTTTTATCTATTTGGTTATAAAAGTATGCAGTATTCATGTTGCCATGAAATTATAATTATATACAATATACTTCCTTGGATGTGGATGATAAAACCATATTTTTTGACATTATTAATTAAAAGAAAACCAAAAAAGAATATTGACATTTATTTCAAATCATTTATTGATGAGTTATATTCATTATGCAGTAACAGTGTTAGTACATTTGATGTTTCTATGAAACAAAATTTCTTTCTAAAAGCTGCATTGATGTGAACAATTAGTGAATTCCAAACATATGAAATATTATTTGGCTAGATTACACAAGATATAAAATAATTTATGTAGTTTTTGAGAGACAACAAATTGTTTATTCTCGTCAATAGAAAAAAACTATGTTTTTTGACTGTCATCACTGATTCCTTCCAGCTGATCCTCTATTTAAGAGAAACAAATATCATTCCAGGAAAGGAAGAATTGAAATAGAATGATGTCCAATAATGATATCATGTAGAGAGTTAAATTAAATTTACTCTTCATTACATCCCATCACATTTGGACAATCAATAAACCGAAAGAATATTGGTGGCTTTGGGAAAAAACACAATTGGATAAAATGGATCATTTTCTTAGGATCATATATATTGGTCTGATTTGTTTTTCTATCACATGTTGGTTATCATTAATTTTGAGAAGAACATTTTTGGTAATTTATTTCATTCAGTTATTGATACACTAGGTAAAAACAATGATAATATAGTGGCATGATAAGATCTTCCCCAAATTTGTAGGAGACCAGAATTTGATCTATTTTAAAATGTGAGATCATAAAAGTTAATGAATCCAAAATATTCTTATACACTCTCCATATAGAATTTTATATTATTTTGTTAATGGATTTTATATTTGAGTCTTTTGGATCATTATGCATCCAATTTGGGAAGATGTGTCAAAAATAGTTATATTTCAGGACTAAAAATTAATAACTATCATGATAGAATGGGAAGTCATATTTCAATTGGATTAAGAGGTATGTTGAATTGTATGATTTCAGAGGGACTAAAAGAATTCTGATATTTTTTTGGAGACATTTTTTTAGCGGCAAGTGAATATGATCCATTATACAGACAACAAGAAGCTGTTTTATAATTTTATGTAAACAAGAAAAAATATTTCCACCGATTTTTTTTGACTCAATGGAACATTTGATATTTTCAAGTGGAAATTTATTTTCTCTCCTCACATTACTGTCAATATGAATATCTCTCAATAAACCATTTGGGATGTAATAAGGGTAATGTGGATTATGAAATGGGAAATCAATTATCAGATTTGAATCCAGTCGTACTTTGCTGTGGTGGAGTTCATGAATGAAGGATTTAATATGATGATCATGATAGAGCTCATACACATGTTCTGGTCAACTGTGATGAAAAGAAACCATTTTTCTAGTGAGTTATCTCATCACTAGTTCTATAATTGTTATTTTAAATAATTATATTATATTTTATGTTATATGATAATCATATCAATAAAAAACATCTACAAATTACATTAGCTTCTCTTGAGGGACATCGACAAAAAATATTTTTCCACTAGTTCCAAAAACAGGTAACAAAAATTATTTTTTGTTTAACATATACAATTAATAAATTATTTTCTCTAAAGATAACCATTTTAAAAAAAATTCATGTATCTCAACATGCTTATTCGATTTATTGTCTATACTATTTAATGAGTAACCCACCATAAATATGGTTTAATCTTATAATGCATATATGATGAATTGATTTTGAATTCATACAGGTGCATAAAGGGTATAAAAAAACTAATAGTGGTATTTTCTTGAAATGATATCATCATAGAGAAACTAATGTATACTTTTATGACATAGTGGGAGATATTATTGAACTTTGTTATCTAGGAAAATAATAAATAACGATGATTAAATGACTGTGGTTGGATACGGAGAGAGGATTGCATGTTCATCAAACCCATGGAATCATTGATATTAAATATACAAGTTATCTTGAAGTAAATGAAACTTTTTATTAGATTATCAAGAACATAATATTTATTAATAAAAATATTCTGCAACATCAAGATATTGGAGTGATTGGTGGAGTATATTAAAAATCAAAAAACAAGAATGTCATTTTACTCAAAGTGAATGTGGTTCTTCTTAAGTGGTAGGAATTGACATTTTTTGAGATACTTTTCCAAATCAATATTTCTCAGGAATGGACACAAATATCGATGACTACACCCCAATGTTAAGGATGGTGATGATGTTGTTAATTATGTTAGAAATTAATTTGATATGATAAGAGATGATAATGCTAAATGCAATATGGAAAATGATGATGATGTAGAGGAAAATGAAGACATTGACTTCGTCAGATATTAAAATGAGGATAAAGACGAACATTGACGTAGTTAAATACGGGTTATCATTATATATAATATATATCTATATAGTGTAGTTGTTCTACACTGTTTTCTAATAGTGGTGATTTTGTGTTTCAGATGGACAAAGATATGTATCTTATGTTGCAAGAAGACGATTTTACCATTGTACGAGTACTAAGATGGGTCTTTTGATCCTTAGAATACTTGTGGTATAGTGGGGACTCGTAGGAGGTATTGTATTACATTTTTGAGGATTCTTGACATGATAACAGAGTAATTTTCATGTTTATGCTTTGATTCACGCATGTAGAGATATATTTACATGTGTAATTGATTTAGATTTCAATAATATTTTTATGTGCTAATTGTTTTATTAATTGTTAGTTTATCTAAAAATCCACATACATCTACTGGATAGGGGAGTGCTATATTGGACAATTTTTTTAATTAGGCATGGGTCTAATGGGATAATATTTCTATTTATGTACAACATCAAATGTTCAATTGTTAGATATTATGTACATAAATAATAGTTATTTTAAAATTATAATAATTAATAATTTGATAAAATAAATTATTTGTATGGATTATGGTTTCCCATCAATGAGAGAATGTCTGAGGTTATGTGGAAGGCATGGAAGGTGACTATATTTTAGTGTTGTAGTCAGTTTTTAAACAACTTTTCAAGGGAATAAATGGAAAAAGATGGTGTGAAAATTTTTGATTAGTCTTGTCACACCCACTAACCAGATTACATTTCATATCATGGTTGGGATGGATTATATTCACACATTCTGGTTGGTAATTTTCAAAGGATGCCATATGAAGGTTGAATAAATTAGGGGAGATAGGAGGTGACACATCGATCTGGTAGTCGTACATTAAGTACACATAAGGACCATGTGGTATATACTATTTAAAAAAACATTAAATGTTTGTCGTTTATTTTATATTCACATATGCAGTCTAAAATACCAATTTTTCTTTGATTGATGTTTATAAGAGGATGTACATTGATCTGAAAATTGGAGAGATTAGTGGTGATCTATAAAATTTGATTTTGGTAAGTAGATTATTTTTTGATCATAAAATATAACTGCATATAATGTTTAAAATATTTTTATTTTAAATTTAAATTGAAGGAGTCACATAAGGTCGACATGTATCAGACATAGAATGAGAGTTAGGAGGAGACCTTTACTCAGACCAATGCCCACCAATTTGATGAGACGACATTGATGCATGCGACCAAATGCTCCTTTGAGAAAGGGAGATTAGTTGGTATCGAATCTCGATTGATGCCTATTGATTATTACCGCAATGCTGCGATGTTGACATCCAGCTCAAGTGAAGCTCCTGAGGAGTCATCAGCATCTACTCCATAGTATATGGAGAAGCTATGAGCTCAATGTGATTTTATAGAGAGTCTGCATAGGGAGAAAGAGTAGAAGCATTAATGGCTGCAATAGGAGCCTGAAAAGTTCATACGACATCAATTACAATAGGAGATGCAGGAGAATATACATTGATGGTGGTTGAAGTAGTAGTTTGAGCAGTTGGAGTACAGGCGACGTCGAAATCATTATTTAGGGATGGATTTCCCTCCACCATCTCCTCTAACCAACCCTCCCCGCAGTGATCAATTCATTTGTCAATGATTAAATATTTGAATGTAAATTATGTTTCTAATATTAACTATCAAAATTTTTATATATTTTCTTTTTTATATTGTTGTGAATATAGAAATTTTGTTATTTATTTATTTATTTATTTTATTACATAATCAATTTTTTATTATTTTCTAAATTAATTATTTTATTATTTTTTATTATTTTTAGTATTTTCATAATTATTATTTTTTGATTATTTTGACAAAAAAATATATTAATATAATAAAAAAAGTTCATCCTGTTTTTTAGTTTTTGCGATGGCTTATCTCAAAAAACACTATTTGCGATGTAGTGTTATTGTAACGGGTTATTTGTGATGAGGCCCCATCAAAAAAAGGGTATTTTCAATGGGATACCATCACAAATTACCCATTGAAAATAAACATATTTCTTGTAGTGTATCCAATAAAACATTATTAGTTCCTTAATATTTTTTCCTCTAATTGATTTTTATTATATTCTCTCACATACTGGGATGAGAATCTATTATTTTATATTTACATAATAGATTCCTCTCAATATCACTTAACAAAAGCTTAAAATTAAAAAAATCATATATGTGTGGGAGTCATTTACAAAAATACATGGTGTATCATGGATCATATAACTGTAGCAGATGAGAATCTAAAATCGCACTTCCAACTATAGGTGTATTTCCTCAATCATTTTTTTAGAGATCATAATCATGATATCATAAATTTCATTTTTAAGTTTATATTACATCAAAATAATCATATCAATATTGAATTAAAAACCCTTCTATGATATTTAAACTACTTGTGCCATAACACTAGCATCTTCTGCATTATTTATTAATTGTTATAATAAATAATTTCTTCATTTTAGGTTTCAATAATCTTTCAAAAATTCCTCATACCGTCATCTTATTCGAATCATATTATTAATTTAAAAATCACTAAATATCTTTAATCACATATCAGTCTATGATATTTAACAATTATGAAGCACTTCTTGATCTTAATTAGATAGGTTAAAAAAATAGTTAATCTAACATGATAAATAAAATGAAATTGAGGATATAATCGTTTTTAACTCATTGAATTGTGGAATAATTAATTCTTCATTTGATTCTCATTTAAATTCCCTAAAAATATATATTGAATCATTATTTATGTAAGAATCATGAATTTTTGAACCTGTAAAATAGCAATGGGACTGAAATTCTAGACAAAAAAGGGACCAACATTCCAATAATGTTGTGAAAAAAAAATTCTACCATAACCAGCAAACAATGTTGATATAGGGGTGCATATATTTAGCATGAACCATTAGGGAAGGTGGCTAGGAATAGGGAGTCTCATGTAGGAAATGGAGTCTTACTATGTTTTGAAGTGTATGCTGGTATTGAAATCTATAGAATACCCATATTCTCGTATATGGAGATCAAATGATTCACAATATTTTATTAAGTTGTTATTAGATGAACACATTTATTTTATCACCCTGAGATTTTGTGATTTTTTTACAAATATATATAATAATTGTTATATTTTACCTTACATAAAACACTGATTTTAAATTCCATTATATGTAATAATTCATTTTTATTGTGATACAAGAAATTCCTATTTTAAATTGTAGTACTAGCAACACTGAGCATAAACCAAAAATGAAATACTATTTCAATATTATTATTTATTATGATAGTTTTCAACTAGCCATTGGAATCAAGGGTATGAATAAGAATATGTATGTTTAAAAAAAAAGGATTACACATGTTTAAATAATGACTTATTTGGTGTCCAATTAATAAGGAATGAAAATAAAACCCCATTGAAATTAAAAGGAAATATTTTTCTATGAAAATATTATACGCACACCACCACATTTTTTGTCAATAATATAACCAAATAACTTTTGTTTAATTATTTCTGTAAAATTTTTATTATATATATTAATCCAAATTTTTATCATTAATCTTATATTTTTTTTTGGAAAATAGATAATAAAAAATCCATCTTTATGCATAAAAACTATATTTTCCTAAAAAGATTTTTTTCCCAATTAAGATGTACATATTTAATTAATATAATAATCGTTTATAATGTATTTGGTATATAACATGTTTTTATATTAAAAATAAGCTTACACACACAAATAAATTTTATTCAATAAAATGGAATTCATAATTAGAATCATTAGTTCTAAATAATATAAAAAAAATCATTATAATTATTGTATAAAATGATGAATTACCTAAGTAAAAGAAATGATTCAAGTTACCTTTTTAGAAACAACATGAGAGTAATAGTGTAAACTTAAATAATAAGTAATAAATTGATACAAAATGTTCTATTTTATGGTGTATTTTATAGAATATATTAATCATCCCCTCCATTATTTTTCTTTTTATTAGTCACATGAGGTAACATTGACCTCCTAATAATGAAATATTTTAGATATTCTCAAGAATTGCACACCTCATCATTTTAAAAGTTTGCTCACTATCTCCCGATATTCACACCTCTCAAGCCATTTTTACTGATCAAATCATTCCAAATGACTTCCTAACATCACTCCCCATATCCCAGAAGCATTATTTGGGGAATAAATCCATCTTAGTAAGGTCTTTAGTGAAAACCTAACTTTTATACCAGAAGAAGAGGTAACATTCCACAACAAGATTTTTTATTTAATTTAATAATCAAACAAATTTAATTATTATTATTTCAGAATTATATAATAATATTAATATAGAAAACATGCTCTTATACTATTATGTTTTTAATATAACCAAAAACCACACACACTTCTGTTAAATGGGTTTCAAATTCATCATTCTTGTGTACTACACACTACCACCTCTTGTAACGATGACATTTTGATTCCATTAACACCAAAAAAATTAGAAATAATGATTAAAATTCAATTTATAAATGATATATATTATATTTATAGTGGTATAATTCCATTTAATAATTATATTTTATATATATTTATGCTTTTTATTTTGTGAGAATATGATAATGTTGTTTGTGTGTACGGTAGACTACGGCCTCATGACGCGATGTGATTTTTTCAGGCTATACGTGGAATGTATTAAAGAGTGGTTTAATAAAAAATAAATAATATATATGATATAAAAATTATTCTACAGTTTTAATATGTCAAAGAAATTTTGTTCATTCATTCTTAGAAGAAATTAAAAACAACATCCAACCATACGTAAGACCTACCGTCTCAATTAACAGTGTATTTCATTTCTTTTTTCAATAATATAAATATTGTCATAAATAAATATTTATTGAATATAGATGTTATTTATTTCACGTTTATTATTATAGTGATTATGTATCCATGATCAATGTAAGAGTACCTATCAAATAAAAAATCATACGATATATAAAAAACAAATAGTTTATGACTGGAAATATTAATTTTACATGGAATGGTTAATTAAAAGGTACTTAAAGGTATTAAGAATGTATTATATGATATAATATTTATCATTATGGTTCATTAATTGAGTTATCTTAAACTCATATTTATTATACAAGTTGATTTAATGAATAAATAATTCAACAATTTAGGTAAGGGGATTTCTAATCTCAATTTTACTTTAGAGAGATTTATACAATATTTACCACTCATTTATTTTGTGTTGTGAATATACTGAACTATTACATGTTATATAATTATTATAAAATATTTACTGGTATTAAAAGTTTTATTTTTTTTATATTATTTCATGGGGCTCTCAATTCTAAATTCACTCATGTAGTAAGTTATTTTTGTCACAATTTTCTTTTTTTGAGATGTATGTTATGTTATTCACCAGTATTATTTTATGAGGTTAAAATAGTACCGCTTTGAAAAGTAATATCACGAAATTAATTTTTATTAGGATATTATTTTTTTCATTTAATTATTATTACACTATTGAAATTATGATTCAATGCAACTATGTGGTTAACATTATATGTAACAATCTCATCCTTTGTCGAGAATTTGTATGACAATGATTCAGATGATAAAACATTATGATCCATCTCTCAAGAAGTTTATGAATGTTAATATTACAAGGAAAATCACATTTTTTCCATCAATAATACCATTTTCCAATATTTTGTAGTTATTATAATTAATAAAACGTTTTTATGCGAATCTAAGAATATTTATCTCTTTAGTAATAAATATCATTTAATGTAAATCCACATTTTATAAAAATGTTTAAAAATTATTCTACTACTCATATAATATTTATAATATATTTTTATAAATGTTATACATTTTTAATAAATAGTTTTAAAAGGAATATTATTTTCATTTTCTATTCAAGGCTTTACTGACTTCTGTTGATAATGTGAATAGAATCATTCTTTTTACATATACTTCACAAAGGGTAATCTTCACCATTACAAACACTATATTTTTGAATCTTACATTATATTTTTTAATTATTATTTTAAAAAGGAAATGATTTCAATATTATTTTGGACATATTTTTATTATAAATTTTCTTAATAAAAGTAATTTAGAAAATATTTTCTGTTTTCAAAAGTTTTTTTAAGAATAGTAATTTTTTTAAGATATTTAATTTAAATTTTATTCACCGTTTGTTTTCAAAGTATGTGATTTAAAAAAATTATTTTTAAAAATATGTTTTAAATGTTTTTAAAATATTCCTTTATAAATTTTAAATTTATTTCAATGAAAATGGTTTGCAAAATGTTTTATTTTTTAAAACATCATTTATCTAGGTGGAAAGGATATTTTTCTCAAAGAACATTTTAAATGATCTTCCAAATTATATTCTTAAAAAATGAAATTTATTTGGGTAAAATATACATTAATGTGGATATTATATAAGGATAATTTTTATATTATTTCTCTCAATATATATATTTTTTATTTCATGTTGATTATGATACTCACTTCTTTTCAAATGTTATTTTATTAATAATTGATTATGAATCCTATCCCTTTTACATATGTTATGATATAACGAAACATTTAAGATAACAATTTCTTTTCATTAGATATGATTGGATAAATTTTTATGATATTATAGAACACATAAATAAGGTTTTTGATATTAGATTGGTGGGGCCTATATCTCCCTTTAATGTATTGAGTAATGATTTATATCTCATGAGATAGATAGGAATCGAATATAAAGTGAACCTAATATAGTATGGATTATTGTCCATTATTATGGGTTAGAGAGTGAAAAAATTCCACACTTAAGAAATTAATTGAACTGAGGATGGTGGTGTGTCCCAAAAAATAGTTTTTCCCCTAATAAAGTTTACTGATAAGGTTTGCTAATGACTGTTGAATTCGAGGAAATCATTTTATTAGATCATGTGTCTGCCAAAATTCTATGCCTTCTTTTAACATAATTATCTCATAAATTGTGATCATAGATTCAATCATGTTTCCTACATCATGATCCTCTAATATTTATGTCATGAATCTATATCATTACCTCTGATATATATGAAATGATCATCAAATGGTACATTCATGTTCTAATATACTTATAATTTTTCATTTCTCATGTATCTCCATTATTTCCAAATAATGTGTATATAATCTCACGATATATTATGTTTCCTTTACCTAGGTTATGAAAAATAGTTTTAAATAGTAGTGATAAAGGAGAACAACTTTGTAGAATATATTTATATATTTCACGAATTATGGTGACTGTGTTCCATGATTCCAAAGGCACTAAACCATTTTTTTCTTCAGGCATGTGTTTGGTAAATATATTAAATATTCCAAATAAATTATGTAAAAAAAATTTTGAGAATATTTTTACATTATATTGATGACATAGGATTAGATATTTTCATCCATGAATTTAAAATTTTAAATTATATATGTTAAATAGGGGTCTTAAAATCAATTTTATTTTGTTCATTCTATTAAGTCATTTTTCATCACTTACATCAAGCCTTATTGAAGGGTTCATACTACAAAATTTCACCATGTATGAGGATATAGGGAGAAAAAATTGAATATGATTGACAAGAGAAAGATCCTATGAGATCATCTAATTCTCATAATTATTGAACAAATATGTAAACACATTCTAATATATTATATGAAATTGAAACCAAAGTGTTCAAGTCATTCAAATTCTCATAATCATGACTCATGAAGGATTTTAAAATTTATATATCGAAATATTACCTAGGGGATATGATTGAATGAATTCAATGAAAAATAATGTCCAAAGTGAATGACAGTTATTTTTTTGTGAAATGAAAATGGTGATTTTATTCATCACATTACTAAAGTGTCAATGCACCCAGAAATGTTTTGGTGCATGTATGTTTGGTAATTTTGTGTATAAGAGCTTTTAAATAACATTGGAAACTCTACATTTGGATCATGGTCTAACAAAACATAATGGGTATTTTTAGAATAAAATATTTATAAGAAAATAAAATAATTATATCTCTTACTTGAAGTATATGAAGATAATAGTATTTATGAAAACTATGAAGTAATATACACCCAAGAAGAATGATAAATTAAATGTCAGTATAAAGGTAATTTATTATCTATTTTTTATTTAGAAAATATCATGAACTTTTGAGAATTCCTCAAATATCTGAATTAGTTGAAGAAATATATTGAAAAATAGGTATCACTCTTGGAATGAAATAAAAGATTTTATTCGGTGAATGAAATTCAAGATGAAAAAAATGAAATCAATGAGAGGTTATCTAAATTTAACAACCTAAATATAGTTGATAATTCGTTAAAAATGTGTTAAATGTATATACAAACTTTTGAATGTTTAATAATATGGATACCTAGTTAGAATATATTTTTACAAAATAAAGAGAAAGCAATAAAAAAAAATTTCTTCCTAAAATACAATTATGAATAAAAATTCTACAAATATAATAAAAACTGAGGATGAAAATAAAAAATGTTTTGTTATAATTCTCGGTGTAACATCCTGAGTTTTGAGACAATGTAAAATTCTGATCGAATTTGAACTTTTAACAATTCTAGAATGTTCCATCTTTAAAACTAAGCTTCAGAAAATAATTTTGTGAGTTATAACACATTAATGTATTGTTTTTGGACATGGGTAATGGATCATGTGTCCCATTTGATGTATCATTGAGGATCCAAAGCACTAGGATATCGAATGAAAATGTAGGGATGGTCTGATAAAGGTGAAAAATTTTTCAATAACTATGTGGACCTCATTGCTAAACTATGTCACCTATAAGATATGGAAAGGAGAACTGTGCATGGGATATGTGTGGTTCTAAAAAACATTCTCCATCCACACATGTGTAGTTCAACATATAAAGTACCCTGATAATATTCATCGCATGGTTGGAACACAGTTATGCTAACTGTGTGTCACAAGCCATGCATAGTGATTTTTTATGTGGGGGTGTGTCTTATGGTTAGCATATAGTTTGGAAAAACCATATGACTATGTCTGGAGGGGTAAAATTACCAAAATACCATTATTGATACATTATTTTTCATCTTCTTATTTGTTTCTCCACCACCAGTTGACTTTTATCCTTTTAGGTATTATTAGTCTCCTTTATGCCTAATATATGATTTTCTATATTTTCTCTGTTCTCCATAAAAAACGTGATCATCATCAGTCTATATAGATCTTTATCAGTAAACTCTAAATTCCATTTATTATATTCCTTGTTTATTTTTATAAATATTGTGCTATTTTGGTGCGAGCTCATTTTTCCTAATTGTAGGGAGAAGGTCTGTTTCCATGATTTCAACAAAACCTGAACAAATGAAGGATTAATGTATACATCGGGAGTTATTACATGGTATTAGGTACGTGGTGTAGGAATTTTTCCCCAGTTTTCTATTTTTTTTTAAAATAGTATCACTATGCCATGCAACTGTCAATGCTATGTTCCAGCTATTATTTACGTTCATAATATCAAATAGATTATTTCACAGTGAAATATATAATTTTATTTTTAGTTGGTAGTGTAGAGGATGAAATCCTCTATTATAGGAACCCCATTGGTGTTATAGAATGTATTTACATTTTTAATATATTATTGAAATTCATAGAATGCCTGATATGCATTATTCATGGAATCAATATGGAATTTAACATGTATATTTTAATCCATGTGACACATCACCTCCAAACTACATTGTTAGAAATTTATAAATTAATTTGGGTGTATGGTATCTTCTAAAAAGACTTCCAATGTTAAAATAAATATTTATTTTTAATGAAATGAATTGTTTGGACAAATTAATTTTTTATGAAACAATGTTATCTTTTATAATTAATCCCCATGGATGTGGTGTGTTGACTTATAAACTAGCAAGTAATAGTTTGTTATTTTAATCCTTTCATGGTGTTTTCCTATTCCATCATGTTAGATCATTTTTATTGGAATGTTTGTACATGACCACCTTTTTTATTCTAAAATGATGTTAATCCCTATAATTAAAATAGTTCATTGGACAAATGCACCTTCAATGCAAATGGGTTTACCCGAATTATAAAGGGAATTACCCATGTAGGTAATTTACTTAATGAAAAAAACATTGTAAGTGTATATTTGATAATTTTTATTGAATTATAATGTTATTTTAATTGAGTGACCTAAATTTATTTGAAAAAATTGTTCATGATGGATAAATATCATTTATTTTATGAAATTGTTTAATTGAAATGGAATTGAATAGGGTGGTATGAACATGAATATATTTATAATTAAATAATCACAACTTATATTAATTATTATAATAGTGATTATCATGATTTTATTTGGTTATTGAAATTAAAGTAATGAGAGTTATTTCATAATGGGTTATATTATAACAATGATTATACATTTATATGGAATCAATAAATTTAATTCATCAAAGGTATTTCCTCATGGACGTTTATTTTAAATATTAGTATGCATTATAAATAGGTTGTCGAATAATTGTTAAATTTTCATTGATAATGGTGGTACCATGCTCCCTTACAATGATTATTTAATATCTCATCTGGAACAAAGGATACTATATGGTCATTATGTTAATGTTCCACATTCCACAATTAGATTTATTTTATGGAGTCTCACTTTCCATCTCGACTGATGGGAATGACGTCCCACACTCTATAGGGATTTATGGAGTGTAGCATATTTCACGAGCTTATTGGATCATTCAGACTATTTATAGATGATAGAGCTATGCCTCCATCCAACTAGAAAATATTATTCCATGTATGTGGACACTTACATCTGCATGTACCTGATTCATATAGGTGGATAAAATATATAAAAAAAATTTATATATTAATACTGTTTACATGTTGTTCGTTTCAGAAAATGTCTCCATCCATGAACCAAAAAATTTAGAGCTGCCATTTTTCCTTAGGATCTTGAGCGGGTCATTGATTATTTTATTCAATTCTCATTATGATTCCTTATTGATGATATTGATTTACGTTACACATGAATGTGATTTACTAGTAGATTCCATGGGTGGTAACCTACTGGGATTTATATCTCAAACCCTTATTGGGACTTCATTGAATATCGGTAACTGAGTAAATCATATGACCATAGGAGCATGTTCCATTTCATCTGTTATTCATTTTCTTTATAAATTAAATAATTAAGATACTACTATTGGGTCTCATTCTGATAGACCTAGGATTACATAATGAGACCCTCATAGGTCTCCTAATCTGTTACAACATAAAATGGAATTTATATGATACATTTCAAAATTACTATTTGATGTCAATAAATGTTTAATGTTTAAAAAGGAATATTGATAAGACTTTCTTATTGTACATGTTAACTATTTAAATATTTTAGATGGTTAATTATTTATATGAATTAATGAAAATTCAATTATGAGAAAAATGTAACATGTAGTTGATTCCTTTTTCTAAAACCCTCTATAAGATTAGTTTGTGAATTCCATTGAGTTTCCTTTGAATGTAGCCATATGAATTTTTAATAGGATTTTCTGTTTTTTTTAGAAATGGATTAAATGGTATGATATTTAGCCTTGTGAATTTTTAACAAGGGTGGCATGGTGATGGGTCATCACATATGATTTCATGAGGGGATATCATATCGTATGTATTTAAATTAGATCCTAAAATGCCTTGCTAAATGTTAGTATTCTGATGTATGGTTTTGTTCATAAGTTTTTGTCACTAGTAGGACTCTTAGCTTCTTTGTGGATACATTGTTCAAATGGTTTTCCTTGTTTTATTTTACCCTTCATGTGGGTTTTAAAAATGAGTAATTCTCATTTTTAATAGTCCAGAAATTCCATGTACATGTTCAGGCACTCCATAGCCCCTGTGACCCAGTTTTATTTTTCATGGTGACTTGGGAGGTTGTCTATCTATATTATAGTCACATGAGATAGAATAACATTGAACATGTTTTCTATGTAGGGAACATAATACATTAATGCATGCGGTAGATACATGTATGGGTTGTATCTAGGGTGTTCTTTATTTCTTCTATAATCATACGGTAGTATGTGTTGATAAATTCATTACCCATCAGCTTTCTAAATCCGGTAATGAACCAGTTGAGTTTGGTGGAATTGTTCTACATTGATCTGTATAGTACATTCTCAGGTTATCTCAATAGTACAATGATATGAGAGTTAATGAAATCAATTTAATCCTAAAGAATGAGATAATATTCCAAGAGGATCGATTGTTTTGAAAAAATGACCAGGTTGGTAATGGTTTTCATGAACAATGATTTAATATTTTCATGTATAACTTAGGTATGTATCATGAATGTGTCTATGGGGAATTTTACCTAGAAATCTTATAATAGGCTGGCCTATTTCTATTGTTTTCGGATGATCCAGACACTCCGAAGGTGGGGAGTGTCATGTTAGTTACGGAATACATGTTCTTCCATGTAGAATGAATAAAACCAATGAAAAATATTTTTTAAATATTCTGTCTTTCTTGGAAATCTTCGAGGAACCTGTTTTTGTATTGTGTCAACTCTTTCTAATCAACACAATGTTTATATGGTTGGTTGGGTATGCAATCGTTAAGGTGCATCATTGTATTTTGTTTACCGTCGATTTTTAATCTTGAGTGATCATGTAATACCTTATGTGGTAATGTATTGGTGATTAGTTTATAGAAATGCATTGAAAAGTGAATCCAAGCCTCCATAAATAGGGTGTACATGGGTTGTTTGACTATTCTTCTTCTGGTTTTCATGTTTTCCCTTATAGACTACTCTTTTGAAAAGGATGAACATGTACCCTATATTGATGACTTATTTGAAGCACTAAGAGAGTGTCAATTTAACACTATGTTGAGGTTATAAAAGCTATTAATATTGAGAGGTAAAATATATCATATTTTTATGCAATAATCTCTGTTCTATTCAAGCTATGGTTAGTCTTCAGTAATTCAATGATTCATGACTATGAATGCATTAATGGTACTATTCGACACTATTTTTTCTTCTTTGACATGAATGCCAGGAATATATTGTCATGTTCCCATTGAAATATTGGACATGGTCATCTTGGCTTTGAAACAACTCCATAAATGTAATTATGGAGTTTTGAATACCTTGGGATAGTTTTACAGAAACTAATAGATGAATCTGAGTTTATTCTGTACTTTTTGTCTAGCTAGAAGGTGAATTTTAAAGGGTTGAAACACCTATGGGATAGATCACAGTTACAAACATTGTTTGCAGAGAGAAAAACCATTTGAATGATGATGTGATGTTTTGATCAGTCAACAGCACTAGAAGATTGGTGTGGGATTTGGTGAACATGCTTGCTGGAAAAGTGAAAGTCCTTGGAAGAAGGCATTTGAGTTCAGTTTGGAAGATGTTTTCTATCTAATATAAGTACTTTTACGATATGTTGACCAGAGTGTCTTGGTAAATTTTATTTCTTTTTTCATGAATACGGTTGGTAAAGAATCATTATAAGCATACCATTAGCTTAAGGCGGGGTTGGTTTAAAATCTAAAAGGATAGTGTTTCATGGAAATGTTGCACGACCTATTTCAGTTATATCAATCAGATTCGACCAGTTCCATACTGGGATATCCATTATATGACCTTAGATGTAATAAAAATTTCCCCATTAAATAAACAACACTATAATCATTGAATGAATACTCATGGAATAAATTTTAGTCTGTTCTAACAGTGGAGTTACCATGGTTTAGAATTTTCCCCTACCCATGATAAAGCCTAATGTAGGGAACATCATTAGAAATTATCTTAAAATGATGATAATTTGATCATGTATACTTATAAACGGGATGGTGTAATCTATATTCAATGGGTTTTTCATAAATAATAATTGGATAGGTTTTTGGTGGCAAAAGTTTCATATTTCAGATAAGTTCATGTACTTGTGTTGGGAAATTATAAATGAAACAAGATCATTTGAAGAAAAATTCATGACCATTGTTGGTTGGTGATGTTTTTTTGTTTCTGAAGGAATCATAGGGATGATAATTTCTATAGGGGGGAGGTTTTAACTACCTTTGTTTTATGCCAATGAGGAATTCCAAATGAATTTGAACTTTTAGAATTTACCAGAAGTGCAAATTTTAAAACCATTTTTAAAAACAAAATTATGAGAGTTTTATCACTTAAATGTTTTTTTGGACTTGGGTAAAGTATTGAGAGGTCTCCTAGATGTATTGTTGTGTTTTGGATGTGTTGGGGTCAGAAAATCAGTGTTTTCAGTGGTTTGATAGAGGTGTATGTCTTGTCTGAAACTGTGTGTCCCTTACCATCAAAACGTGGGAGATTTAGTTGTTGGATGAATGTTTTTTTCATAGGAACTATGGAGTTTCCCAAACTATTTCCCCCGCATGCTTGAGTAGTGACACACTAGTAGTAACCTTTCACTATTAATCATACAGTTGGTGCATGATTAAGGTAACTATGGGTCACAAACCATGCATGGTGGTCTCTTAAGTGGGATATGATGGAAGGTTGGTGCACAGTTTTCCAAAACCATGAAACCAAACCATTTAACATAGTTCTGTGGGGAAAAATCTCCAAAATATCCTGAATAAAAATTTATATTTCTTCTTTTTCTATATTTTCTACCCCTAGAGTAGGTGTTTCATTTCATTACAATTATGAGTCCTTATAAATATTAATCAATAATTTTTATGATCATCTTCATTCGTCACCCGAATTGGTCATCGTTAGTCTCTATGGGTCCTAATCGGTTAGTTCTATATTCCTTTCCGAACACTCCTCATTTAGTTTGGTATCTTCTATCCTATTTTATTGTGATCTCATTTTCCCTATTTTTAAGGATAAGGTGCATTTCATAGATTTCCGTCAAAACCCATCAAATCCGACGTCCTATTGGAAGAGTAGGTCGTCCATGTTATAAAGTATGTCTTCAACACTATTTCCCTAAATTTTCCATCATTTTTAATAGATTCATTATGATGGGTTATTGAATTTTTATATGTGTTTCTTATTAATTATTTTCTTCATATAAATTATTTTTTTCACAATGAAATATGTAATTTTATTCCCATTTGGTTCTTTATAGGACGCCAACCTCGATTATAGACACCATATCTCTGTGTTGGAATGTTGTTCAGTTAAAAATAAGTTATTTAATTTCCAAGAATAACTCCTAAGAATAGTCATGGAATCAATAAAAAAATTTACCTTTTATTTATTTGACAGCGTGATCATGTCACCTCCTATGTTAAATTTTAATCATTTATAATAAAATTTCTATGTATGGTAACATTCTAAAAAGGATTATCTGGATAAAATGAATTAATATTTTCAACAAAATACATAAATAGAATAAATGAATTTTTTAATAAAAAATCTCATTTTTTTAATATATCCCCTCAGATAAGGTTTTATGTCGTCTAAACTAGAAATGTTATGATTAGTTATTTTTAACCATGGTTAGAGTTTTCTTATGACTTCATGTTAGAGCTTCATAAGTGGCATGATTTTTAATTAACAATTTTTTATTCTAAAATGATGGAACCCCCTCTTTATAATGTTTTAATTCTACCAATACACCTTATATGTGTATGAACTGTCCCAAACTATTGTGGGAATCTCCCATGTAGGTAATTTCCAAAATGACAAGAGAAGCTACTATGTGTCTTATTGAGTATGAAATTTAATTTTCATCTTTTGTTTAATTGAAGGACATGTATTGATATGAATAGAATTTTCATGATTTGTTTCCCTATATGAGTTCATTAAATGGTTTAATTGAAATGTAATTAAATATGGTGGTATGACATCATTTCATTCTATATTTGAATAAGAAATTCTTATATGAATTTTTATAATTATTATTCCCTTGAATATAATTGTTTATTTATATAAAGATCAAGATATGTAATTCTTCAGGAATTGTATTATATATATGATTTTTCCATTATATGGGATGTATAAATGTATGGAATGATAATTATTTCATCATGTTTTTTTATAATAAATTTCATTACGCCTTATATATAGGTTATGGAATGATGGTAATGGTTCAGTTGATTATAGTGTTTCCACACACCCTTAGAACGGTTGTAGAGTATGGAATCTCCCACCATTGATATCATATGAATGTTGGGATGAGGCACCATGTTCCATAATTAGAGGGATTCCATGGAGTCTTATTATCCATCCTGAGTGATGGGTATGGAGTCCCATAATCTACTGGGATGCAGGGAATGTACCCTTTTTCTTGGGCTTATAGGCTGGTTCAGACTAGTTATAGATGATTGGGTTATGACCTAGTCAATTCAGGAACAAGTATTCCTTGTGTATGGGAACATTCATATGCACGTACTAGGTTCATATAGGTGGATTCAATATATAAACAAACTATGCATATATTATTACTATATACATATGGTTACTATCAGACATATTTCCCACTAGTGAGCCGATGTAGGTAGTATTACCAGTTGTCCATTATGTACGTGAATGGGCCATTATTTATTTTTTAATTCTTATTATTATTTATTATTACATAGACTTGTTTTAGTTACCCTTACACATGATTTAGTTGTTGAAAATTTGGGTGTTTAGATACTAGTATTTATATCACAGTCCCTACTCGGTACACATTACACCATGTTACCCTATTAGACCTTATATTCATATTACCATGTACCATGTCTTTCATTGATTAGGAAATACCTCATAGTTACGAGAAACTGTTTTAGTAGGATCTTCACATGATCATGGGGATCACCCTTGGGTATTCTTTTTATTTTATTTATTATTATAGAATGATGAATATCTATATATTTTAGATTATCTTTCATCATCAGGGCATGTATGGATATGTTATTTAATTGAATTGTACTTCTTATGTATTCAGTTTAAACTATTCATCGGATGCATATTTTTATATAATATACTCTTCTACTGTTGTCTCTTATTAACTATATAATATTACACTATGTTACTCTAATTGTAATACTATAGTTTTCCCTCTATCACCACCTAACACCCTCATTAATTGTATGTAGACTCTAGCGTATGGGGAGGCATGCTTGAGGCCATGTGGCCAATGGGGTTAAGGGCGTTGTTGAATGGAATTCGGTTCTGGGATGTCATAGAATTATAGTTGGGAATGGTAATTAATTTAGAGAAAGAACAATGTAATTAATGTATACTTATTTTTAATGTGAATAATAATATTCCATATATGTTGAATGATAGAGTGACCATGATATCTATGTTTCAATTCATTATGTACCAATATTTAAAAATATATCATAGTGGTTGTGGAAATAACCCGTGGTGTTCTTTTTACAATTTTTATTTTCAAATCATATTCTATGACCAGTTATGATCTTTTGGATTGATAGTGATGTCAATAATAACTAGAGGAGTGAATAGTATTTTTAAATAGTTAAAGAAAAAATAATCTTATTTTATTAAATAAAAGATCTGCATTAACTGAAATGTACTTGAAATTATGTATATTTTTAATAAAATGAAAAAAATTATGATTTATAGAGTTTTAAATAACTGGGAACCCGGTCCACTCCTCAACCTCCTATACACCTCAAGGAGATTTTTGCCCACTACAAATCTTGATTTTAATGGTGTGTTAATAATTTTATAGACACTACCGTATAGAAGTATCTATGGGTGTGACATAGACTTTTACCGGAGACCATTAAAGTATTTTTACATAATATTTGATCAAGAGTAAACATGTATATGTTCTATTAGGTGGTGGAATAATGAGTCGATGGAGATCATAATTTTTATTGGAAAAATAATAATCTGAAATCTAAGAAATAAAATTTTAAGTATAAATATTACATGAATTAACGAAAATAATATAAAACAAAATATGGCCAAAAAATTCAATGATGATAAATCTCTATGATCATGTATCACATGAATGGAAAAATATAAAATGTTGAAGTTCTTCTATTTTCACAACAGAGAACAAAAGTCACAAATTATTCTTGAACAAATTTGGAGAAGCAGGAAGATTTTTAAATTTTCTATCAAAATAAATATGTCGAATAATCAACACATGAATTCTTTTTATTCGTAGAAGATGTATGTTAGATAATTATATCAATAATATTCATACTTAATGTTCCTATCCAATAATTACATGACACTTCCTAGAATATTACAATCATATAATATTATTATATCCTTTGTTTGTAAAGGTTGATGTAAAAAATAGAGAACAACCATTATATTTATTTCATTACCAAATATTGATATAAAACAATTAAAATAATAAAATATTGAAATTCATAAAATTAAAAACTGTATAATTTTTGAAATTTATGATTAATATTCATGAATATTAAGAAATTTAAAATAGTTGTAAAATAAAAGATATTAAGAATTTATCTATGCATGTATATGTGTACATACTATATTTGTTCAGGTAATTATTTACATGTGATAAAATTATATTTCAAAAGAATATAAAAAATAAAATTTAATAAAACCAATTAATTATAATAAATAATAGGTTCATAAAAAATTTAAATAATGGAGGATTAAAAATATTGTTCTTATATTTACTATTCTACCATATGTGTATATCCACCTTTGAAATAGATATGGTATGGTTGATTCAAATCATGGTGAAACTGAGAGTGGAATACAATTCAACTATCTATGAAATGATCTATTGTTGTATAAAATACGGCTTGAAATTGATAGATATAACATTAAACATAGAAGGAAGAAATATTAAAATCCAATGAAAAAACTCTATTTCTATGCCAATGTGAATCCAAGAGAAGATATACCATTTTTTATGTACAAAGTTGAAGATAGTTTACAATGTGATATCTAATGGTGGTAGATTTTATGAGAACAAAAGACATGCATGAATAATATTTTTCAATTTATATCTTACAAATTAATGAAGGAAGTCGCTGCCATGATCATCCAACGATGATCTTATTAAGAAAAATACAAAATGAAAAATGGATAAAAAAATTCAATTAGGAAGCAGTAGAATAAACATGAAGATGCTTCAATATTATTTACAATGGTAGAACAATAGAGAAACTACATGTGAATATAGTATTTTACATTGCATGTCCAAAAGTGAAAAAAAGAGAATTATAGAATCTGCTACTAGTGAAAAAAATTACAAACTATTGATGAAACCATATCTGTGGAAAAATGAAACCATTATTGAAAAGTAGTGATACTATTGGGGTATAATAGTCTATAATTGTAAAAATATTTATGTCATTCAAGGACACACCACAGTTATAAAAGAAGAACATTATTTTTTCATTGCTATAAACCATGAATGAATAAATATTCCTGAAATAATAATGAAGACATGATAAATTATAATGAATCAAAAAATTATCTAATACCAAATGAATCAAACACATAATATTTATATGATTTAAAATGATGATTGGATTCGATTGAGATTCTAACATATTCCTCAATATACTATTTAATGATAGATATATGAAGAAGATGATGATAAACATATGAGTAAGATATACTGAAAATTATAAATAATTCAAGAAGGATTAGAATAATATTTTATGATGGATATATCATTGATCTAATGGTATCACATTATTTGAGTTTTTAAATAATATTATTAGTGATGATAGCTCACTTCCCAACATCGATTTCATGATGTAGTGAATGAGTGGTTTAATGTTAAATATGTTCCTTTCAGACCTTAAGATATTAGTAGGGAATCAGTACCCTCCACCCACCATTCAAACACACGATCCATACACACACGTCCATAGGGATTTCTAGGCCCAACCAAAAAACTATATGTGTATTCTAAAAGGCCACTATATGGGGTCATACTATGAAAGGCCGATTATATCCCCAAATTGTTGTTTCCATTGTGTAGAATTCTCACATGGTTGACAACTTGTGTCCCTATATAGTGTCTGAGGGAAATACTTGATGGATAACATGAGATGGCCCAATTTTTTATAAATGTATAAAAATATTAATAAAAACTATTATAAATTATTTACATAGTAATTGATAACAAATAAACATTATTTAAAAAGTTTCATAAAAAATCCATTTAAAATATCTGAAACGTAAATTCTTTAAATATAAAATGATTATTTATTAATGAATATATTTTCTTTTATAAATTTAATGAGATGGAAAATTTTAAAATAAAATAATAATATTAAAAGTAATAAAACCACTATTATGTAATTAAAATATATTTTTTTTGTAATTAAAATATAATAACATTTATTAAAATTCCATCAAATGTATAAAAATATTGAAATTTTAATAATGTATATTTGTATATAATGTTTTAATAGGTACCCCATTTCAATCATAGTCAACCAATTTATAATTAACAATGTAGTTTATTTTCATATGAATAAACATAGGGTTATAGTATTCAATGAATGTATAATTAATAAATATTTAAAATATAACTAATCATTTAATATAACAATAGTAAAAAATAATATTTGAGATCTGTGATTATACTAACAACCATTTTATGAATTTGATATTCTAAATTAAAAAATCTTTTTCCAAAATATACATGAATCTATAGATTTTGTGAAAATATAACAAATTTGTTTTTTTGAAGGGAAAAAATATATGTAGCTATAATCATTATTACTATCATCGCTAATAAAATGAAATCTAAAATAAATGTGTTTGGTTATAGAGTATTGATGAGGGTGTTATAAATTTAAAAACCACTAGTATGTCACAATATAAATTACATTTATCAAAATTTGATTTAAAATAATAAAAATAATTATTTATCCAAATTATACGTGAAAAACTATATTTGTAGAAATATATTCATCCTATGTTACGTACAATTATATTAAAATCTATTTCTAAGAGATATATAAAATTATTATGTTTCTTGAAAAGTGAGAAAAACCTATAGTGAATTTATATCAAAGTAAACATCCTCCAAAATAAGAATTAGAGTATTACAGTAAATCAATACAATTATCATTAGAATTGAACAATCTAAAAAAATTAGTACCCTTGAAACATCTTATTAATCACATAACTACTTTCAAATGATATTCTTTAGGGTACTACTAAGACATAACATAAAAAAAATTTAGAACATGATGTCCGGTCTAGATATCATGAGATATAAAAGACATCATATCATTAATCTATAGATTTTAATATAAACTGAACTTCTATATTTATTCATGTAAAATTTTGAATTAGTACTAATTGGTGTTTTCATATTATTACTAAATCAATTCCAAACCTCTTCACATTTTAATTACCATACATATCATGATTTAATAAAACAACACCATTACATTAGATTCATTTGTAAAGCAAGGGAAAAATTAGTTCTCTAATTATACTGATGTTAAATTATAATCTTTTATCAATAAAATAGATTATCGTTAAAAAATGTCAATATAATCAGTTTATCATGGGAAAATCGTTTTAATATAATTAGTCAGATCAACCTTGTTATTAATAAAATCATTTTTAATAAAAACTATATTAGTCTTTCATAATCGGATCATGAGGCCTACATATTACTATATAAGGCATTATTATGTTCAAAAACAAGATTTGGAAATGTATCGATTTCAAATACAGGGGTATTTTACCATATAATTCTTCGGAAATAATTCTATTTAAAAAGTTATCTATTACATCCATCTAAAATAATTTGATATTTTGAAAACTAAAAAAGGATAATAGATTTATAATTTATTCCATACTAGAAATATTGGAAAATAATTTTCAAAATCGATTACATCTACAAGGGAATAACCATAGCCTAGTTGTCTCACTTTATTGATAAAAGTGTTTATACCTTCATCATGTTTATAAAAATAAATCCTTTTTGTTTCAATAACTGTTTTATCTTCTAGAAAAAAACTAAATCACATACCTTATTAATTTCAAATTGATTCAATTAATCATGCAATGAAATTATCCAATTTGTATCAATTAATTGATTTTTGACATTGATGTGAAAAACATAAGTAACAAAATAATATTTTAAATAGAAAATAAAAAAATATTTTGATTACCATAAACTAAATTACAAATTACTTTTTCAATATGATGTTCTTTAAGAGTTTTCCATTCCATTGGATCAGTTCAATAAGAGATATTCTCCACCTCAACTGATTTGTTACCATTATCTTAGCCATTATTTTTACTAAAATTAGCTACAATAAACTAATTATATTTATTATTTCAGTCAAAACACTTCTAATTATATTTTTTACTATACATAAAATGCACATATGATTCAATAAATATTGATTTCTTATTGAAAACACTATATGATTCACTAAAGTTAAAAAACAGAAAAGAATACATACCTATGTTTTATATTTGAATTTTTCTAAATTATCATTTGTATTTAATATATATAATTTAATGCCAAGGACCATGAAATAACCAAAATTTGTATTAAACCCATTGAAAATTTCATAAGTTGTCTTCTTTAAGAATTTTCTTATAAAAATCCAATATAATACATGGAATAATTCATTTACATATTATTCATCAAAATTATACAGGTACACTAAATTCTAGTATCATAGACCCGAATTTTTTTTTAATAGTTATATTCTTTATTTCTACCACAAAATTCTATTGTTTTTTCCTCACTGGTGGTAAATAATGTCCACACCCATTTGTTTCAAAAAAATCATATTCAAAATTCATAAATTCACCACCAATATCACTTATGATATATATTGTTGATTCATTTTTTAAATTTTTATTAAGCTAATAGAAATAACTAATTTTTAATAAAATATTATTTTTATGAGATAAGAAATAAATCTATAAGAATAAAATGTAATTATATAAAATTAAAAATACAAGCATACCACTACCAAAAACATCATTTTAATGGTTCAAAAAATTCAAGATGAAATAATTCTAAAAATATTGAAATTCTAGCACTATTTATATACGTAAATCATTCATTTTTATTTTAAACATTTTAAATAGGAGGGACACTTGTAGTAAATATTTTTATATAACATTGGAAATTATAGAAACTATTTAGTAATTTATTTTTTTGCAATAATATTTTATTTTTATTCACATGACTCTTAATTAATATCACCTTAAATTCTTCAAAAACATTAATAAATGTACCAATTTTTTTGTTTTGGTCTAATAAATCAATATTGAATACATTTTATTTTATATTTCAAGAAATAAAAATAATTTTTTTAACAAATTGTTAATTTGTAATTTTAGAATATTATATTTAATCAAAATTCTATGAAATATGATATAACTAAAATATTATATCATAATAAAACTAGACATGATACATTTCATGTAATATCTATTTTGAAAAAACCAACATCACCAATACCTTTAATATGGTGTTTAGAGTTGTCTCAAAATGTGAGAAGATAACCATCAAATGAATTAAATGATAGGAATTTTGGAATATCACATTTCATGTTCATAGAATTTTCACCATATAAGTTCCATGAATATTTGATTCTTCATGGGAATATATCATAAAAAACACATAAAAGACGGTTTTGGTAACCAAGCTATCTTCGGCCCCACTTGATTAGAAACATGAACCTTTATCACCGAAATTGATTTAAATCATTTATTAGTAGGATTATTAGAAAATAAATATATATAAATGAACTTTATAGTACTCCCCAATGATTGTATAAATCTTCTTGAACATTAATTAGCATAATAAAATTTCTTTTTATATTTAAAATATGTTACACTAGAAGTTCTTTAATTCAAGATGTTAAATCTGTTAATCTTATTTAAATTTTTTGTTAGACTGTTATATCAAAAATGTTTTTTATTTCTATTTAGATTCATTAAATATAACATATTTATATTTTTCTTTACATTTTATAATAATTAGAAATATCATATTTTAGATAAAATACAACATTTTTCAAATCCAAATTATTATTTTGAATATTTTCTAAATCTATAACTATGGTTTCATTGGATTGAGAATCAATGTTTCTTAATTTTTTATTTTCTTTTTAAAATTTTTTACTTTCATTTTCTACATTAGCTAGATCACCTTCCTGAATGAGCTGAAGGAATTCATTTTTATTCATTTTTATCACGATTCATGTCCCCATCTTCTAGGGGAATAATATTCAAGATACTTAGTATTACCATCACTAGGTTTTTAGTTATTATTGACAATAATAAAATATTATCTTTTAGGAATTTAGGTGGGAATGGGGTATGTGCACAATTCCAGGGGTAGATCAAAACCCATAGGATTTAGAGGCTCAATGATGTTTATTATCATTAGTAAAAGACATCAAGTTGGTTTACATTATATAAGTATTCAATTAAGTGCATCCTTAGATATCTCTTACCACTCATGTCATACATTATCACAGACCTGATCGTAGAGAGGCGAAAACGTAAATTTTTAATAGATAACATTATGATGCTTTTGAGGCTAATTATTCATAGAATTCAATATTAGAATTTGGACATTAAATTAATCATCCAAGTGTTATTAGGGGAAAAAAATTAAATTCCTCACATGAATCCTTAGACGAATCAATAAGAACCAGGGAACCCAAAACAAAAAACATATACTCTTGTTACAATAAAATGTAATGGTTCATATACCACTATCGGAATTTAGTGTGGGTAAAGATATTTCATTTTTCTGACTATGATCCAATGGATAATGTCATGTTTAATTAAAATTCCATTATCGGAAAACAATAATAAAATATTTTTTAAATTTATCATGATTTACAATTTTCATGAAAGTATTTAATTTCATTATTCTCTATTTAGTTTATTAAATACTATTATCATGAGCCATTGGATTTGGTGTAGCATATAAAATGGATATTCCTATGTTAATAGTCTATATTCCCCTTCTCATTACTCGTAATGTTTCCATGTAAATTAATCAATGTTAATTTGGTAGGTGGTCTAGCCAACTGAATTAACTACATGATCATTAATTTATTTAATGGACGCCCTATTCCAAAAATTCCAATGTCATATTTGATAAACTCATCATTAAATATTGTATTGAATAGTTTTCATACATTACCCAGAATACAAATTTTTTTATGTCAACCCATCTTATTTTTTTATACTCTCAGATAATTGAAAATTTCTCAGAATTTATCTTGAATTGTAATTTAACTATTGATTCATAATAACATAGAATATAAGAGGTGTTATCTAAAATAATATTTTCATTTGGGAATTATTTAATCTTTATTCAAGAATACTGATTTCCTAATACTTTACCCGATTTATAAAATTAGGGGTATTTTATATAATTTATTTTTTTCGTTGAAAAATTAATATATTAAAAATATATTTATTATATTTCCTTTTACTAAATAATTATTTATTTAATTTAGGTGATAATTTTTGTTCATCATATAAAAATAATTATATTAATAAACACTCATAGAATAGAAAAAATAAAACCAACATGTGATATGATATTGATATTTATACTACTGGTGGGATTTTTTAGTTGATGTTAAAAAAGTTATAACCATTTGGGAATGACTACTACAGATGATACCAAACTCAATTCGTATCACTATTCAGGTATCCTCAATATCACCTTTATTCATTTATCCTTATATTAGACCTAAATCATATCCAATATTTGGGAACATATTCTTTTATGTATATTTACTCACTCATAGGTTAGAGGTACTAGGGTCTAATGTTACATAAAATATACCATCGCCATTGAGGCTTGTATGTAATAAGTAGGTTTGGATGATACAAAAATAATCATAATTAATTTCATAATAAATATATCCCAAAACCCATTTAGGAAACTATTAATTTAAATATAAACCAAACACATACAAATTTTGGTAATCCTCATGATTATTCACAACATTCAATGACTACCTTATAACATTCATTTCAACTATTAATTTATAATGATAATTTTAACAAATTAATAAATTACTCATATAATTAGGAAACTAATTTTTCATCTTAAATAGAAATACAAACAGTCCTTAACATTGTCGTCCTTAGAAAATTTAACAAACATAAATTTAATTTAGAATTATTAATTACACAGTGTTTACTACATGCAACAAAATTTCTTTCTTTTTGGGTCATCCAATAATAATTTTTATAATATTGCAGTTACATAGTGTGTACAATCACCCAATATATCATGGTTAAAATGTTTTGTATAGTATTTAATTTTATTGTGAACATAAATGGAAGATTTTTCTATAATAGGTGTCTTCCTATTACATGGAATGTGATTTCCTAGGACAATCCATGTAATCTACACTACATTAATAACCCAACTTCATGTATTGAATATAAGTGGCATGTACCACTGGAAAATCGAGGGAAGTATATAATAGTTCTAACAAATATACATTTCATGTTTTCTTAGAATAACATGGAAAATATTTATTTATTTATTTATTTACACATAACCCACCCGAAATATCTCTATGTACTTATTGTGTGGAAAACCCCAATCATATTAGAAGTAAAATTGGATACCTCTATATAGTTTTAAATTTTATTTTAATTAATTACATTTTTTCTTGGTGTTGACTGTAGCAGGCACTATAGCAAGCACTGTAGTAGGTACTATAGAGGGAACTATTGAAGGCACTATTTGGCACTGTAGAAGCTGAGAATATTCCCCTGTTTGGCCCTTCGGGTCACCGATTTGGTCCCTGATTCCTTTATGGTCGTCGGGCCACCCAGGCCATCGGGATAGTAAGGCCTTAATTCCACCTCAAGGCCTTTAGGCCACCTCAAGGCCTTCAGGCCACCATTAGTGCATATGAAAACCAGACAACCTACAAGGAACAAGATTCAAAAGAAGGTGGAGCAAAGAGCTTTCACAAGAGCAAATCTAAAAGGGTTGAAAGAATTAAAGGGTATGTAACCTGCCATTAGGAAAAGCTTGTGCATCCACGGGAAATCCTATCTAATCAGCCATGCGATGGTGAAGAGCTGATTTCACGAGAAGATGCTAGGGAGGATCAGTTCCAAATAGTTAGTCAGGTTTTCATTTAATGTTTGAAGCCTACAAGAAATTAATTCTTCTAAGGACTACTATCCATGTAATACTTTTGCTTACGTTCCTTGTAAGGGTTCCTCCTCAACCCTAGAAAGGTGGATTATCAGAAATCAATAAAAAATAAAGCCTTTCAGTCCATTGGAAAAAGATTATGTGTACTAAAATACCTACTTTATGTGCCATGATTTTAATGACCCTCACTTGTGATGTTCACCAGGGGGTACACTACATGTACATTTCTATTACATGATATGCAACAGTGGAACATTGAAAATACCCATATCACCTTCATATGGTATAATCAATCATTCTATATTTTTCAATTGATTATATAATTTCTCATGAAGCTAAATGATCATGTTAACTTGGGTTCTGGATTAAATAATTAAAAACATAAAATGGAATCATTATGTTAAAAAATGTGCTTCGTGAACCATATAATTTATAATTATAAATTATAATGTGATTTCAATGATAATACATGAAGGTTATAGAGAAAAATTTATGCATTCAAGCTTATAACTAATTTTTTTATATCATGTTCAATGGATAAAAACAATTTATATATTTAACATAACATTGAAATATTTATAGAGAGGACAAGTTAATATTTTATTTATAATTAATCATATATTAGAATTACCATATAATGATAATCCTTTCCCTATAAAAATAAATTTTTATGTTTTATCATAGTTGAATCACTGTCGCAATGAAATAATCTGAAGAATAGTTCATCCATTGGAAATTACATGTGATCCATATGTCTTGGAATGTCACCATTTGTATTCTATGTGCTACCATAGAGGAACCATATTCATATCATCATTCATCAAAGCCCTGAATAAAAATAAATTCAGACTATATGAATTTAACCCTTATTATATCATTATAACATGGTGGAGGATGATTTATTTTCTATAAATTTGATAACGTTCATGATAGAATCTCTCTGACTAGGGAGAATTATCTTTGGAGAATTTTTCCTGTAAAATAAGAATAACTTCACCATAAAATTGATATAAAATTGATTATAAACATATGTTTAATCCTTATAAATTGAAAAAAGTCCATTACTAATAATCAATTCCCTGAAATCTCTACGTAAAATATTATTATTATTATTATTATTATTATCATCATAATCATAATATTATATGGCATTCGATACCTTAAAGTTATTTTTCTATCATTTTTTTAAATAAACGAATCAATATATATTTAAATGTAGTTAAATAATGTGTATCATTTCTATTGGTCATATAACTCAACTATTCAGTCCTCCTTATTATTTATCAATCCATAAATAATAATTTTTTATTCAAAATAAATTAATAAATTATATTATTTTTTCTATAAATAAATAATAAATTCACTAACACACAAATAAATATTTATTTATATATACCTAACATATATATAGTAATATTTAATAATTAGTGACTGAATTCATATAATAATTATAACATGAATAATTTTTATTCTACAAGATGATGATATTATTTACTTATGATCTAAAATTATAATATAATTTGAATGGTAATTTGGTTACACTAACTATATGACCCTCTAAGCATCATTATTTATGAAATTAGATGAACATTTCTAATTTACATGATTGGTGTCTACAAAACTATTCAGGATCCCATGGAGAATGAATTTTACACTTTAATGATACAGAATCATACAAGATCATATATAGCAATAAATTTTTTGTTATCTCGATATCTCATCATCCAGGTTAAAAACATTTTTTTTATCAATATATATTCTTGATTTATGATTATTTGAAACTCTTAAATGATCTTGGTGATGAAAATACATGGATGTGGTCTTATACAAATAGTTCAATTTCAATTAATATTCCATTGATAACTTCATCCATTATTTAGGGAAGGGGAAATACATTCATGAATTATTTATTCAATTTGATATCACAAATAACATAGCTTACATATCCTACATCATCCCAATAATATGTAAATAGGGGCTTTCTTAATATACCAAAGTGTGATTGATGATATATATTAATATAAATATATAATTTTAGGACCAATATACAAATTTATAGAGAGAAATATCTATTGAAACTTATGAAAAGTGTAATTCTAATTGGTGGTTATATAATTATAACTTCCCTTTCTAAAGATTAGCAGGTGTGAACTTCATGAGATGAATCATAATCCACATGCAAGCATCAAATACATTATATACTAAGATTAGTTGTGTTGTATTAGACAAATTTCATCTATAGAAACCCATGATTATAATATATTGATATTACATCATCTTAGATTTGTATTCAGAAAATTAAAAAATACATTCACAAGAACCATAATAGTTTTGTATCATTGCAAGCATTGAACACAATCTTCTAGTTTGGTTAATGATCTTCAATATCTTCTTTAAATATATTATTCTTTAGTAGCCCTACTTTAAACCATTCTTCATAACATCAGGAAGAGTAATGTAATAATGGGTTGAGATCAAAAGATCCTTAAGGGTAAATAATGAAAATAATTAAGCATAAGATGAACTAATGTGTACAGAAACATAATAATAGAATTTTAATATCACGTCCTGCCAAAATAGATCATAATCATGAATCATGGAATAAATGTTGGTTGTTCATATGAAATAAAATCATATTATAATTAACAATATGAATGATGTAATCATATCAATAGTTTAGGACATATAAATATTGAAAGAAAAGTTAAAATGTAACATCATTCCCTATAATTCAAAGTGAATTACCAAAACATAATAGGGAAGCTCATGAGGACATCACTAATTGTGTAAGACACACCACAATCCCCAATCAAAATCCCTTCATTATAATGGATCAATTTTCCCCATCATTCCATAGTGGATTAGGATTCCCCATCATCCCACAGTTGATCATGTTTCCCCATATTCCCATAATGGATCAAGACACTCATGTTTCCCAATTTGGTTGAGGATACACATGTTTCCCAATATGGATCATGATACAACTATTTCCCATTTTGGATCAAGCCTATTGAATTGTTTCCCATCATTATCTCTTGAGACAAAAATCATTACCCAATTAACTAAGGTAGATTTAGGTCTCACCCATCACACATAAAAATTTGTACATACATATTCAACATAATAATAAATCATACATCATATCATGAACCATAAAAGATATAGGTTTCATAAACATCAAATCATACTATAAGAAATGAAATGTTTTTTATAATCATTTAGTCATATCATTTCATGTGGAAATGTTATAGGTCTCATAATAATTTCATCAATGAATTACTAGTGAAGACATGCATTTTTCAAAAGAACATAACTCGTGGAAGAGGAACATGTTACATAAACATCATTCCATCAAAACGTAAAACATTCATGAATGAATATGAATGTTATTTTTATTCCATATCCCAAGTAAATAATATCCCACAACATGTATGTAATATTATATGGATAATAATTATGAATGATAACATAAAACATTTCTTAATGAAAATATTCTCTATTTGAAATATATTTTATTCAACCATTTCAAAAATAAATTTTTTATAAAGAATGTATAATAAATTTTTTTAAAACATTTTTTAAAGAAAATATATATTATTCATGGAAAAAAATATTTTAAACATTAAACATTTATATAACATATTTATTTTAAAATTTATTTCAAATCATACAAAGGAAGCATTCAAATATTTTAAAAACAATTTTTATTGATGAAGACTTAATAACATACAAATATAGAATTTAAATTTTTTATTAGAAACAATATTAAATGATACAAATTTACATAATATTATTGAAAAATTTCATGATAAAAGAACTTGTAATATAACAAAGGTATCTTCAAGTAAACAATAGTCATGGCGGCGAGAAAGTTCGTACATACCGAACATTCCTTTTTCACAATTAATTCTTAGAAATGTGGATCAATCATAAAATGAAAAAAATATACATTTTAAATTCATTATTTAAAATCGTGTCAAATGGGTAAAAATTTAATTTAAACATCATTTTATAATATTAAAAAAAATTAAAACATTTTTTGAAATCATGGATTTGAAAGACCAAAAGGATAAATAATTTCATATTTTCATTAAAAAAAGTTTTATTAATTCTCTTATATATCAAATAGTGGATAAATTGTACTAATACATGAATATATTACGGAATACCAGAGTAGAAGAATTAGATCAAATTTTTTTATCAATAGAACCATAATCACAAACAACCCTAATAATAATAAGATTTTTGCAATAATGTGTTACCACTTAGGTAACATTGAATCATAGTCAAAATGGATGAATAAAATTAAAATAATATTAAAATATATTTCAAATAAATATATTATTGATATTAAATGTCAATAGATAGTATATTCATTACAAAAAATAATCGAGGGGTGAATATGTCATGTATCTAATGAAAATGAAATGTTAGATGAAATTCCCTTACCTTAAGTCTCTAATTTCTTCACACATGTCCAAAACTCATGTATAATAAGTATAACATTATTATAAATACACCACATAAAGTTATTATTATATATAAACCATATACTATTATTTTATAAAAAAATATTTACCATGTATTAAAAACACCAAATTAATGTTACATTTCAGTCAATATGTGCTTTGTTAATTAATATATGATTTCAGTTATTATTCCTGATCCTCTTGCATAGATCCTAAATTAAATATTATAAAAAGTTAAACCATTATTTAAATTTCATATATATTAAGTATATAAATATTTTCAATATTCTAAAAATGGAAAAAATATTAAATTTAGTACACCGTTGAGGAGATGGTAGTCCATATGTATGGATAAACGTTATTTCCATTTCATTATCTTATTTATAGAAATAATATAAATGAAATATATGTGTGTATATATATAATTATAGTATCATTATTACTTCATATATATCTAATATTTTTACTAAACTCACCAGTAAAATATTCCCTGTAAAGTGTGAATGGATCACATCGCATTGAAGAGGTTGTAGTCCACATGTCTATAAAAGAAGTTATTGTTTTAATAAGAAATATACAATGTGAAGGTGTGTATTATATAATAATAAAATAAGAATAAATACATAATAATTATCATA
The DNA here is from genome assembly GCA_963277665.1 of Viscum album. Lineage (NCBI taxonomy): Eukaryota > Viridiplantae > Streptophyta > Magnoliopsida > Santalales > Viscaceae > Viscum > Viscum album. Next base: position 1,794,363,166 of record OY728163.1, on the reverse strand, counting down.
TATATAATATAGGACTATATTTTACATCATAATAACCAAGCATGAGATCTGATAAAGGAAAAAACTATTAACATCATTTCGTGAGACGATAGTTCACGATTTACAAGAATAATGTTTTTTTGTTACCCTTTAGATGAATGTGCGTGAAATATTTGGAAAAAAATATAATAACAATGTATACATATATATTTAATATTAATGCTATTATATAATCACTTAATAAGAATTATTGAAGAGTAGGAGAATAAAAATAATTCAAAAGATCATGTGGAGGGATGTTACATATTATTATAGTAACTCTTTTAAGATTAGAGAAAATGGATTCATTGGATGTATTTGGGCCCAAAAATAGTACTCAATGATTTAGTAAGGGGATTTTAGAGTTTATATTATTATATTTTTTTAATGAAATATGTCTTTAGATTTGTGTAGAAGTGGAAGGGGTGATTGACTTTTTATGTAGGAGGAGGTGTGGCATTCTTGTAGATTTTCTATAATAGAAAACCACCAATATTTTTATAATGGAAATTCTATAAATAATTTTTTAAATAAGGTAAAAGGGATAATATGTTTTATATTGGTCCTCCAATAGATGTTTTACAAGTTTACAGGATATTTTGGGCCTAATGTTTATGGATTTATCCTATATTAAGCTAATTTTTTCTCTAAATCATTGCAAATAATTTTAATCACATTCAATAAATTTAATTATAAGAAACTAATTTTATATTATAGGACATTAAAATTTATTATTAATATAAATATGATGACTATTTTTCAATGTCAAAATCAATTAGGTGGAGGAAATTAATTTTAAATTAATCCCACATATTGGAAGACAAAACATCTCTTCAAAGTTAAAATATTTAAAAGATTGAAATAATTTTATATCATATTTAAATGTGAAATTGGTACCAATATCATAAATTAGATTAACTTATGTAAAGTTTATATAATTAAAATTTGAAAAAAGTTTAGTTTTACTATATAAAAAAATTATATGAAAAAATATATTTTAATTCAAATTTTTTTTTTCAATAACCATCTAAATGTTTAACATCTTGGAAATATGGAAAAAACACCACCAAAGTATATTTAGATAACATTATTTTAAAAATTTATTTTATTTTTTAGATAATAATTACCAAAGGGACATAAATTATTTTTATGATGAGTTATATATTAAAAGTTGGAATATCACATTTGAGAAAAATACAACTTTTAATTTTAAAAATTTGATTAATTCATTTTCTATGCCTATAAAATCTATTATATGACTATCCTAAATATTTATTGAATATATTCTTCATAAATTTATTAAATAAAATGTTCTATGTTATATTTATTGAGTTAAAATTGTTTATATATAGATAAATATTTTTCTTATAAATGAAATTTCATTAATTTCATGTAGATAATTCATTCCATTATAATAATTTATAACCAAACTATTCATTTTCTAAACATTTGTAAATAATATTTTCTAAATATATTTATTATTCTTAATAACATCCATTCAAATGGCTATGTTGTACCTATAATAACATATTAAAAATAATATATATATTTTATTGAAAATTTTCAAAACTCGGTCTTTCATGTAAGAGAAGTTATATAAGGGACTCTGTATTGTCTGTAATAAAATCTATAAAATGTATTGTATGTCACATAATATAATTTATGTACATTTTTAGTATATAATTAACATTTAATTTCATATAAAACAAGATAAACATAAATATTTTATATAAAACACATTATATAGTGTTATATGAAATAAAAATATCAAAAAGATTAAATTCACTAGAATTTGTTTTCCACAAAATCACAGGGTGTAATATTTTACCCCTTAATATGAATTATTTCCTAGAAATTATTCAAGGTTTTAAAATTATTAATATTTGAATGATCCTTTCATATAAACCCACACTGTAAAAAGGAATACAAAAAGGTACTTAAAAAAGATAAAGTTGGATCCATAATGGTTATCCAAATAAACTCATAATTTGGTTTCCTCATATGATAAAATAAGAAGAAAATTAAAACAATGATATTGAAGATAAATCTACCCATCATTTTCTGATGGGGTGTTATAAATAATAATTTTATGATAATGTTAAAAATCATAATCCCGGATAAATATATGTGATGATCTATGAGAATATTTAATTCCCCATACAATAAAGTACTAGGATAACCATTTTTGTTTCACGATCCATTACATAGTGTTGAAAATTATTCATGAGAATAAATACTAAATTAATTTGACATAATATCACCATATATTTTACATTGATCAACTTCCACTTCATCCCTTATTCCAAGAAATGAAGTTCCATTTTTCATTCATGAAGCATTATTAGATCTTAAGGTTCTTAAATAGAATGATATATAACAACCTATTATTTATTTCACATTAATACATAATTTATTAAATATTTTAAGACATTTTAATACTTGAATGATCGATAAGTATAGTTTTTACAGGAATTATGTATATTACATTAAAATTTAAAATAGAAAAAACGTCATCTTTTTTTGATACATAATTAACATGCCCTCACTTAATACAACATGGGATAACCGATAGACATAAAAAATAAAGTGGGAGCTATAAATACCATTAATGTAAATAACATGGAAAAACATGAGAATAATAACCCATGTAATATAATAGGCATATTAATGTGGAATAAACGTAGAAGGAATAAAAAACATTAATAATTATAGATGATATATCATGATAATCATAAAAGTAAAAATTGGAAATTTGGTTACAACTTAAAAAACTGCATAAAAAACATATGTGAAGGAAAACATCAAAGAAATCAAGACATTAAAAGTCCCATAATTAATTCATCTTCATTTCATATTATATCATTACATCTCATGGGACTAAACATTTCTCAATGCATTAGAGCATTATATAAATCTAGGCAAACCCAGCATTTTCATTTTATTCTCATGATTAAGTGTTGATCATTGATCATAAAACATAGATTCATTAATAGTCATATTTTATTCCAAAATTAGTCATTGTGAAATAAATACATTTAATTCCTATGTTAATGATGTATAAGAGGATAGATGTGAACACCCATGGTAAGAAATGAGTGTGCTGTTCACTACCCAATTACATTGTTATGGAAAATCACAATCAAATTTTATAACCATAATGGCATCACATAAAAATTCCTAAAACTGGTTGTTGATGGCGAAAGTTGTATCTCATCATTGGGACATCAAATTGGTATTAATATGAATATTTAATGAAATATCCCAAAATTAATAATTATAAATAGTAAGCATAATATTATAAAAAATTTAAATAAAGAAGATAATGTGATGATCCCTTTAATGAGTGTGTGACTCCAAATTCATGGGAGGAAGTTTTTGAGAGCTTTATGGAGATCATGGGAGGTATTTATAGATGATAATTCATATTTAAGAAGCTTTCCAATGATTTTTGTGAAGGTAAATGAGAACATTGGTGGATTGATTTAGGAAATAAGTGTGTAATACTTTATTGTTTCTCAATAATGTGTTTTGGACACTATATAATAAAATAACCAAAATTACAAACCATAAATTGGTGTTTCCAATGATTTCAAACAAAATAGTAGTTTTTTCCATTAGTTTATATGTACATTGGGTGCACATAATATAATATAGTCATTATTATCTTGATGTGAATCATAATTTTAAATATATTGTTTCAAAACCGAAAATATATTAATGGATTTTGAGAAATGAAAATATATTTATAAAATTTATAAAATAAATATAAAATTAAATTATTTTAAGGTGGAAAATATATTTGTCCATGTATACCACTTATAGTATTTAATAAATCACTTTAGTTTCATTATGATTACATAAAACACAACATATATTTATATGGAATTTAATTTTTACCAAATGTTTCAATTGTCAATGAATACTAAAAAAAAATTCATTGGATTATTTCGAAAAAATAAGTAAAAAAATAATATTTTTATAAAATTACCTTTCAAAATAAAATTTATTCTCACTTTGAAAACAAGAATAAACACTTATTGATAAATTTTGGGTTTTCCTATTATAACATATTTTGAACACTTATATAAAATCATTTTACTTCATGAATAACATATAATCAGTTTTAATTAATAATTTTTTTAATATTATTTTAATAAAATATTATTTATAGTAGAAAAACACACAAATTCATCAAAATAAATTCCATAATTTAATTTTAATATTACCCAAAACATTACATATTTATTGAATCAAAATAAAAATCATTTATAAAGTAACAATAAGATATAAATATAACTATTATTTAGTGGAAAATAATGTACATAATCATATTTTTAGGGAAATAATTCTTATCACAAGAATATTCCAAAAAAACCCGTTTGGGTAAGGTGCATGACAAATGAGACATTCATGGGGTGGTTCAGTGTACATTATTTGGGTCCTGATCTCGATTTTCATGAAGTTCTTCTATGAATAGTTTCACTCATTCTGAAGTTACTGGATCTCATCTTGGGTTGGGTCAAGGTAAAATACCATTGATTAAATCTCCTTCAAAATCTATGATAAATGGGCTTAATACATTACAATCATACTAGGTAAGTTTATCACTTCCTTTTTCAATGTCAATTGGATTTCATAAAACCCTATATTTATACTAATCATGTGATCACTATTCAATTACTATATTATCAATGAAAATGTTGTTTAACAATATATTATATCTAATTGGATATAATAAATCCATTGATGTGAATGTTTTCACTATAATAATTATACTTCATAAGGCATGTAATTAATGAAATAGGGAATTTAATTTATAACAGTTCAGGTAGTTACAATCCACCAACTATAAAACTCTCTCCATCAAAATATTCATTTCCCACACTAAAACAGATTTGGGAAACTCTAATTTCATCACACCCTCTGATTCCAATTTCACTTCTTCAAATTTGAATTTTCATTACAATTGTTTGACCAAATTCTGTTTTTTCACTTAGAACAATGTCCCTACTACTAACATCATTATAGACAACTCTTCAAAAGAGATATCATTCCCCAATAGTACCACCGCTAGAATGAGAACACAGGGGGTATTTAATTTATTTAGAGGGATACATAGAATAAATCATATACATGAGAATGGTTTTATAGGAGTTATAGTCAATATACCACAAATCTGCTGAAATCAAGGATCTCAAAGAGTCTAATGTATTATGGACTATGAATTCCCCAAATTCTAAATCTCAAGATTTTATTATATAGAAATATGTTGAGGAATATCATTTCCCCAAAAGCAATATCCAGGTCTCCTTTATCACTATCAACATAGATATTTTGTTGACTCTGATGATACTTGATGTACTAAAAAATGGTCTTAGACATTTTCACCATGACAGCAACTAGTACTATTGATTCTAGAACATCATCCCAATATATATGTATTCTACACCTCTTCCAATAAAGATCTTTATTTGGAGTCATTTAGATGACCTAGTGGAATGTATTATTGTATAATAACATGATGAGAGAATGATGTTGATCCAATCCTCATTATAAGTCAATTGAGCATACATTCCACCAGTCCTCATGATTTTGGATAGTCCTCATATATTTTCCATCAATTTTAGTGTGATAATATTCACAAAAGTTAAAATATATATGTATGTAGTATTGGAGACTCTTCAATAACATTTTATTATATAAAGAATCTCAATTAGATATAATTTTTATTGGTGTCCCATTCATCTTCACGGCGTATCTAATGAATATCCCTATAAGCTGGTCGAGTGATAAATCCTCCTGAATCGCAATGAAGGGTACATTCTTGTATTATGATCCACCAAAACCCATATATAATCATTTCCTATTTATTTTTTCATAAGAGCATTGACATATCCCATTGTGATGTTTTTCCATCTCTATATGGGTATACATAATGGTTTCATCATCCCTGTGGATTTTTTTTCCACATTCACTTGATGAAAAAAATACATCCTGATAAATATTATGTGATTTACTTCTTCATGACCCCCCACAATAGTTCACTCAAAGATCTTGAAAAATATTTATTCTTCTTAGGTGGATAGAGGCGGTTTAGCTATGTGAAACATCCAACCACTCCTTCTATTAATTAGGATTTTATGGTTCACATAGTTTTTAACCAAATATAAAAAAAGTCGTCTTCAGAAACATTAAACTATGGGGATTGACCTTTTGTTACAGCTTTCAATTTATTCTAAATTACTATATTATCTCTTTAATCATCCTTTAATCTCTCAAAAAAGTATTTTTTGATCAATAATTTATAAAATGATATATGATTATTCATTATTTAAGATTCTCATGTTAATCCATTTAAAATATATGAATATTGGAATCTTTTAAATAATTATTCATAATAAAAAATAATGATCCTTTCTACTAATATCGACGAACAAATTATTTGATTTACCATCATTGTAGTGAATTATGTAGTCATTTTCCTCGATCATATTAAACCATATTAATTATAACATATTCTTCTCTTTCTGTTTGAATATAAACTTGAGGATTTTGTGATCCGTAGATATTTCTCTCTTATATTAAAGAGATATAGCTACCATATTTTCAAAGAAAATATAACCACAACAAACTCTAAATCATGTGTTGAGTATTAATTTTCACAAAATATTAGTTTCCTTGAAATATAGTCTATGAGTTTTTCATTCTTCATTAACACATAGACCAATACCATCTTCTTAGAATCGCTGAATACTATGAAAATATCTCCACTTTTGTGTACCGTTTGGACCAGGGAGTTATAACCCCTTATTTTCAACTCCATAAAGATATCATCACATTCATCATTCTACAAAAACATTACTCCCTTCTGATTTATCAAGGTCATATGGATTGAAAACCATGAGAAATTTCTCACAAGTTGATGATAATTTCCCATTAATCCATAGAAACTATAGATATTTGTCATAGATATTAGCCTCGACCGGCTGCCAATTTCATCCATATTTTAAGGGTCAAAAAATAACCCATTTATTGTGATGAAATTACAAAAATAATGAGATTTTTTTCATCTAGAACTCTAATAAGTGGTGATTGGCATAATCCTTATCCTTTTTTATGGTCGTTAACAAAGTATTCACATGGTCTTCATGCTCGTCCTTTCATTTGAAGTATATTATATTATCATCTATAAACTATAACACATATTTTTCATGTTAATATCTAATGACTATATTCATAATGTTGATGAAAATTTTTAGAGAATTAGTTAATTTTAATGGAATTACTATGAACATAGAATGCATGTACCATATAAAAAAACTAGTCTTTGGGATATCCTTATTCTTCAAACTAACATCTTAATATCCTGATTTATATCAATCATGAAGATATATTATGATCCACATTACTGATTGAAAATTTCATCAATTTGGGGTGGATGATGCATGTTTTTATCACGATCTTATAAAGATCATAATAGTAAATGAAAAAGTACATTGAATCATCATTCTTATTAATAATGAAAACTACTGTACCCTATGGTGAAGCACTTGGGTGTATTAAATCTCTATCCAAACTCTCATATCATTGTTTCATTTTTTATCATGTTCGACAAAACCAATTCTATATGAATTTTTGGATAATGGAAACACTATTGGTATACTATCAATTGAATATCCATCTTCGAAGGTTGGATAAAGACCATGTAATTTATTGAGAATCATGGTAGTGTATTTAGTCGCAAATGTAAAGTCTCCATTGATTATATTTTCCTAAAAAACAATTTGAACTTGATTAAAAATCATATAGGGAAATAATAAAAATCTTTTAGATGTTGCTTCCAAATAAGATTCTTCATAATCCATTCATTTGTATATAATCCAAGAATAGTTTTTAATATGTAGATTAATTCTCCTCTCATTTCTATTTCTTTTTTCTTTATATAGGGTTACACATTTAATACCTAGAGTTATATAATATTATACCAAAGGGATTACTAATAGGTTTTTTGTTAAGTTGATCCCACAAATTTTTACATGGCAGGAGTTTTATAATATAGATTGAATAATTTTCCAATTTTTCATTTTCACCCACATATCTACTTTCATTCTTTTTGGTGGTGTTTTAATAGTTTTAAAAATATTTTTTGATGTGATGTAATTTCTGAAACCAAGATCCAAAAGTATGTTTTCTATTACTGAATTAATAACTAGCATCCCATCAAATACATCATTGTTTGTATCCACCTCAATGGTTGGGATGTAAAAGTATCTCCCATGTTTCCTTGGGGATGTTGGTTGTTTCAAAAATATGTTGTCTTAGATAATTGTTTCACAATGTTACCTTGTTCCTTGAAGATGGAGAAATGAAAAATCTGATGAGGGTTCAATAAATATTTCCTTTCCAAAATCTCATTGGTGGCATTCCCCTATTAGAAATTACTAGTTAGGTTCCCTTAATTCCTACACTTAAGGCATTTCCTCTTCCCCTTTTGCAATTTTTAGGGTGATTTATTCCGCATCATTGAGAATAAGGGTGTTGAATGTAATGGGAAGTTCCTGATTTCTCCATCAAACATATATAATTAAACTCCATCTTCCACATCACATCCCTATGATACCCTTGAGATTCTCCAATATCATTATACACATTGAGGGAACATTTAACAATTTTCTCATTGCTACCAAAGTATCATATCACCATAGAATTTAGTAGAATAGGTTTAGTACCACTAAAGAAGTGGTCAAACATGAATTTGGGGGAAACATCATTTCTAGGGGTGCATCATGAATGACTTTTTTTATTTTTCTCTCATTACCTAATAGATTTATCATTATTTTTCTAGAGGGAAATGAAATACCATTTCATTTCAAGTGAGGATGTTAGAGGAAAATATTTATCAAATTTTTTTTAGATTTCATTCATCCCCATCACATTGATTTAATCCACATGTTTCATATTATTGACTAGTTTTCACCACTAATAATCTTCTCCCTCAATAATAAAATCATATTTTGAAACCATATCTTGCTCAAAATAACAAATTATAGAGAATATCATCTCATTGAAGTTGATATATTGTTCCATGTTTAAAGGATCAAATGATCCATTGAATATTGGAGTCTTTTTCATATAAAGAATTACATTGAATCTTGTTGTTTCCAATAGGGATTAATGTTCTCGTCATGACCAAGGTTATGATTCATATAATGAGTCAGTTGAGAGAGTATCATGATAATGATCTTGATTATCGCTACTATCAGGTTGTGTATCTCAATGGGGAAGTCATAACATTGCTCATCGCATTGAATGTTTACTTAATTCTTCTTATTTATGTTCATTAGGTAGAATAAAAGAAATTATGGATGATTATTTTTTAAATATTGAAAAAATATATGAGAATACAGTTATATTAAAGAGGTAAATTTTATTATAACATTAATCCATTAACATATGAATTTATATGCATAAATCTACGTTATCAATGTTCTATTTCCTAAAATATATTCTTATTTTTTATTCAATTAATAGAAGTTCATAATGATATTAAGAGAATAAAAAGGAATATTACCCAAGATTGTTTATCTATGTGTTGAACAAGGATCATTTTTTGCAGCATTTTTCATCGAGTCTAGTTCAACATATTGTTTTCAATTTTTACCCATATATACATCCATACGAGAGCCACATCCACTTATAGTTTCCAGAAATGGAATTATTTTCCTTATAAACAATATCCTCTATAATTACCAAAATATAGGGATTTTTTTTACATAGTCTTATCCCTAAGGAATTATATAGTTCAATAATTCTAATCCCCAAAATAACAAAATGTTTCCTATGATACCATCTATGAAAACCAAACTCTTTATTTCTCATTAATTCATGATATATGATATGCGGTTATAGTTAATATAATAATGATTATTGTGAATTATATTGTATTTTTGAATTAGGTATATTACAAAATAATTTAAAATAATAAATATATCATATTTATTGAAAACATCCTTAACGTGATTGCACATAAATTTGCATGGGATAATGATGGAATATAAAAAAGAAATAGTTTAACTATAATAAATAGTAATGGAACAAACATATAATACAATGAGGGTAATAATACAAGTAGACCATAGGAATATCAATGGGAATCAAAAGAAGAGTCATAATCATGAATAATTAGACATGATGCAGCATTATAATCATATTGGAAACATAGAAAATGTGGAAACAACTGAAAAAACACATCATTATTATATTTCATGGATAAATGCCATGAAATCATGATTGATAATGTTCCATACTAGAATCAGGATAAATGGTAATCCTAACATGACGACTCAAAAAACTAAAAATTACCAAATGCTTTGGAGTGCTATATAATTTCAGACACACCCATCACATTCATTTCATTCTCATGCTTTGATGTTCCACACATATCATACAACAAGGATTCATTAATTATTAGATTTTATACATGATCATGAAGTGTGGAATGCATATATTTGCGTCCCTTGTCATATATCGACATGTCTATAATGGTTAGAACTCTAGATATGAAATGGGTATATTATTCACTGAAAAAAAAATTTGCCTGAAAAATCATGAGGAAATTTTAGTCGCATAACATCATAAAAAAAATTTAGGTTGATTTGAAAGAAATGTGTCTATAAATGTTTTGAAATAAAATAAGACTTAATAGTTTCATGGGAATATGTATCCCAATATTTCAAACTGTAAATAGAAGGATAAGATATTAATGAAATTTGATGAATGAAGAGAATGTAAGGATCCCTCACCTGAGTGTGTCACTTCAAATGCTTGAGATGAACTTCTTTAGAGATTGGGGTCACATTGAGAGGACAGTATTTGGGGGATATAAGAGAAAGGATTTACTCCAAGTATTTTTAGTGATGATAAATTGGTGATTGAGTGGGTTTATATAGGAAATTTTTGGGGAAATATTTATTATTTTTCAAACACTGGTTTTGGAATCTATATAATAAAATAACCAGAAACGAAACCATTACCATAGTTTTTTTCTTATTTAATATACCAAATGGGAGTGGTTTTAATTATTTTATATTTACAAGTTACCAACTAAATAAAATATTACCCATTATTATGTTGAAGAGACTCAGACTCTTAATGAAATGATTTTAAAAAATTGAAAAATATTAATGGTTTGTAGGATTAACAAATGTTTTTTAAAATTAAAAAAATAAATAGAAAAATTAAATTATTTTAAAGAGAAAAAATTTATTTTTATTAGATACCATTTATTTTATTTATTACATCACATTTTGGTATCTATGATGTCATAATAAACACCTTAAATTTTTATGGTATTTAATTTTTAACTGAAAAATTTCCGGTCTCACAAAATTTTGAAAAACTCACAATTATATTATTTTAATGTTTAAATCCAAATAATAATACAAATTTTATCAAAATAAATTATTAAACATGTTCAATTGAAATTTTAGAATAATAATTAACATTTATGGATAAATGTTGGGTTTTTTGACAGTAATAGTTTTTGAACACTTATAATAATTTCATTTGACTTAATTAAAATTGCATATTGCTTTATATTTGTTAAAAATTATTTAATTAAAATATTTAACATAAATATTATTTCTATAAAACATTATTAATTCATCAAAATAACTTCATTAATTAAATTTATATATCACCTAAAAAGAAAAAATATGTGTTGTTGAATTAATGAAAATAATTTATAAAGTGACCAAAAGAAGTAAATTTAACCAATATTATATTGAATAAAAATTACATACTAAAATTTATGGGGTTATGATACATATCAATTTAATAAACATAAAAATACACTAAGGGTAAGGTGCACGATCGTGAGAGTTTCATGGGATGGTTTGGCATACATAGTATGGGATATAATCTCAACAATCTTAAAATTTACCCATAGATGATTTCTATCAAGATTATGTTGTTAGATATATGATTGGGTTTGGTCTAGGGAAAATAAAATTGATGTTACATTTTTCAGAATATTCAATAAATGGTCTTCGTAGGGAATGATCCCCCTGGTTGAGGTTATCACTTGAATTTTCCATGTCAATTGGATTTATTAAAAAACAATATTTATTCTAATCATGTACTCACTGTTTAATTGATATATTATCAATGGTAATTATGTTGAATGATCTTTTGAATTTGATATCATATTATAATCCAATTATGTTAATGTATTTTATATTACCACAATTGATAATAGTAAATTTAATTAATTTAAAGGGGAATATTTTTGTAACTACTTGGGTCGTTACATGATAGGCCATTCCCTATTTTCTTATTAAAAAATGGTTAGCATATTATATCAAGTATGAATAAATAATCATATGGTGATTTCGAGTTTTATCCTCACCAAATCCATTAATGGTCTTACATAATATTCTTATAATGGGTTTACCTAAAACCATTATGGAATAAAAAAATCCAAAACATTAGAATGAATGTCACTAAATATATCAAAAAATCATAGCATTATTGCCCCAATATATGATAAAGTAGATATTTGATCACAAATCAACTATGTTAATAAATTCATCATGTTTTTTATTGACACCCATTAATAACCTGAAATACCATAAAATATTATTGAAAACAATAATTCATTCTTATTCCAATGATTATAGGATATATTTTTTCAATAGAAAAATATTTGTACACCTTATCCATGATAACATACATCATTTTATCAATAAGTACTTTATATTTATATGGTTATTGATGTAACATAATTTACATTATCCAAATCAATCATCAGTTTATTCATGATAAACAAGATATTCTCAGCATCTTGTATACATAAAGAGTTACCTTCCATTAAACAAAATATCACCTTTCCCAGAAATAAATTATATAAATAATCAGCACCATTAATAATATGATATAAAATATTTAATAAAAAACTTATAATAATAAAAATATAATATATCATGATTCTTATAGAATAATATTTTCATTCCAAAACATAAATACTTCAATCATTCCACTTATGTCTCAAAACAATTAAATTCATTTACTCGTCATATTCCATAAAAACCATTTCCTAAAATTGAAAATATGATTCAAGTATAAACTGTTATAAAACTAAATTTAATCAGTCTTGTCCACAATATAATTTGAATAACACATACCTTTTTTTCTTCATTTTTGGTATCTTCAACATTTGTATCAAAACCATTACGTATACCACAATATTGATTATCTTTATAATTCTTCCACATAGGACATTGATTTTCATAATTCCCATAAATTCAAAATTTATATCCATAATCAATTAATAATACATTAGGGTTTCCAATAATTATATCTATAGTGTCAGCTAAAATTTTCATTTTCCATTTTTAGTTAATTACATTGTTTCCTTCAATTCTATTGTCCAATTAACATCTCTTCCTCGAGAACATTGTCATGGGTGATTCTTTCCACATTATCATCATAAAGACAACATAATATTATTTTTTTAGTGGTTTCATATACCTGAAATCTCATTTAACTGTTTCCTTATAACATTTTCTGAGTCCACGCATTGGTTAAGGTATACATTGAAAATCATGTTTTTTGAAAAATAATTTTTCATGATCACAAAATCCATTAATCCAGGTACTATATCGTATGACTTCTCATCAAGTAATTTTCCATCACATTAAATTTAATCTCAATTCATTTTGGTTCCCACCATTGACTATAACCAAAAATCATAGTGTGAGAAACACTTATCATTGTTAAAAAACACATAATCATAAATAATATCATAGGTTGTCAAATTAATGACATAGATTCCATTAATTTATGAAACTATTGCTTTATTGTAGATTATTCAAAGCCATATATAATGAAACACATCATGATGGTTGGTAAAGTGATTCTTAATTTCCAAATAATATCCCTTGTGAGTGTGAAACTAGATTTACATCAACACCCCTTATCATGTACTAGGTCTTGATCGATTCTTGCTCAATATAGTGTTTTCAATGTTCTATCCCTTATGTACATTGGTTCTAGATCCACATCAACATGTATTATTTATTTGGGTATATATTTATATGAAACTAGACACTATCCTTTACCAAAATTCCAGGATATTTTGTTAAACATTAACTCATCCTTAGAATCATCCTTAGGGAGAAACCTAGATATTTCCTTTGAAATATTCCTAGGGATCTCACTAAATTTTTTTCATCCTAGTTGAAAATGGATGACTAATCCATTAATTTTATTCTAAATTCAGTTACACATATTTAATATATATGTATATTGAATCATTTTATATGATCATTATACTCATTTCAAAAAATAAATGCCGATGATTATGATATTTTATATTCTTTGGAAGCTCAGAGCACATTCTTCTTGTTTGGTGAAGGATCATACAAATATTCTATTAAGAAATTCCCCATCAGTAATCCTATTTAAAACAATTTTTCATAACCTAGAAAATAAATGATAAGAAATGGGTGGTGTTATATACTTATAATGGGTATTTAAAAGAAATATGAAAAAGTACATTGAACATAAGGGTATGATAAAATAAGGATAACATTTGAAGATAAAACCCTCCTTAAAAAGATTATAATATTTTTACAAGGCATAAATAATAACATTTATCATATATGAAATCATATTATAATAAATAATATGTTCCATGTGAACCTATAAAAGGAATAAAACATAACATTTTTGGCATAAACATAAACATTTGACACCATTCATTCTAAATCAAGGCACATTGCCAAAGAATAATATGGCAATTCATGGTGACTACACCTACTGGATGGCACACCACTATTCCAAATTTTACTTCTTTCTCTATAAGGGATGTGGATTACCCATCATAAAATAATAGATTAAGATTACACATCTTCCCATAGTGGATTGGGCTTCCAAATCATCCTATTTTTGATAAGGACACACCTATTTTCCATTATGGAAAAGGACCCACATGTTTCCCATTTTCGATCCAGACACACATAATTCTCATTTTAGATCCAACCTTTTTACCTGTTTCCCATAATTATCTCATGTGATATAATACATTTCTGAATTCATTATAGGGAAATATATATCCCACCTATACCAAAAATAAAATCGTAAATAAATGATCCACACTATTATAAAACATGAATCATATCATTTCCCATAAAATCAAGAATGTTTCACAACCATCTTATAATAAAACAAAATATTAAATGAGTGTCCTAAATATGTCATCATATCATTACATATGGAAATTATATTGGTCTCACAATAATTTCATCAAAGAATAACTTGTGGAAATTAACATGTTTCAAAAGCATATAACCTATGGAAGAGGGACGATTGTTGTAAACATTATTCCATATAAATATATACCATTCAAGAAATAATTTTATTGGTTTTATTTGGTAAAATACCTATAAAATCATAAATTACACCATATTATGTCATCTTATATAGATAAGAATTTTGTAATACCATATGAAACATTTTATAATGAAATTACCTTTCCATTGAAAACTCAATTTTTAAAACAATTTTAAAATAATTATATTATAAATGTAGATAAATATTTCCCGTTAAAAATGTTCTCGAGGAAAATATATTTTTATCCATTGAAAATACCATTTCAAAACCAAATTCATTTTAAAATATATTTTTTGAAAAATATTATCAAAAAATTATAAGGGTAGGTTAAAAATATTTTGAAATACTTATTCTTTCAAAAAAACATTAAAAACCCATAATGAAATATTAAAAACTTTTTTGAAAACTTTTTTCATTATAAAATAATTTATATTCAACAAAAATCTAGAGTAATAGATAATAATTTTATTAAAAAAACATTTTAAAACGAAAATGTAAGATGCAAGGAAATGGCAGTCATGGTGGTGGATAAGTATGTATAAGCCAAACAATCCATTTGAACCACAATATTTTAGAACAATTACTTGATCTGAATAAAAATTATAATATTAATGTTAAAACCGTTTTTAAAAGGTAAAACATGGGTATAAATTGTACTAACACATCAAAGGATAATAGTAAAAAAATTTATAAATTTTTTTGAAAACAAGAATTTGAAAGAACAAATATTTCCACTAAAAATAGAAAAATGTCAGAGTTTTATAAAAAACAATTTTCTAATCATCTAAAATTAAAAACAATGAAAAATGTTAATAATAAATTAAGTTATCCTTGATAACCATAATGGAAATAAATTCATTAGTGTTCTTGAGGGAAGGATCATAATATTTCATCAATGTTAGAATAATCAGAAAAAATCATAATAAATGACGATATTGTAGAAATAAACAGTTTACACTTTTATATCATTCATTAAAATTTCCCATGAAAGAAAAAAATTCATAAAGATTAAAATATCATGAAATCATGTTGATTTCTGACATAAAATTTCAAATTTTTGGTATATACACCACTCCAAATAATCGAGTGTTGAATTTGGAACGTATCTCATTGATATAAAAAGTGACATTAAACTCCCTTAACTTATGTTAGGAATTTATTCTTAGCTATTAAATACATATGTATAATAATGTTATTTTTCTTTTAAATCTTCCATATAACCATATTATTATATCTAATATCATATATTATTTGGTTATGAATTTTGTTTGGAAAATCCATCAAGGCTTCTTCTCAGTATGTCTTGGGTACTATTGTGTTTGTTGAAAAATCCAGATGACTGCCAGTGAGTATGATTGGTCTTTGCCGAAGACAGGTGGAAATGGATGAGAATCGTGTATCATAATTCTGGGGCCATGTACCATGTCTAGGGAATGGTATGCGGAGCAGTAGGAATGGTACGCTGATAGGGTTCGTGAGACTAGAAACAGTTCGCGGTTGAAGGTGATGTGATACACGGATGGGCTGAAGTCAATGGAGGATATTGACCATATATGAGAAAGTTAATTATGTTGAGTTTTTTGGAAAATAGGTTGTGGATTACTTTATGTTTGTGGTGGATGAAGAATCGGTAAGCGATGGAGGATGAATTGATGATTTGGTAAATCTCGATTTATTGTATTTTGTGGATATCTTTGCCTATATATGAATCTCTAATCCCACTGATTACTATGGAGATTAAATATTATTAGAGAATAAATTTTTTCCCTTAGAATTTGGAATAGTTTTAATGTGGTTGACACTAAAGGTGTTTATGGGGATTCCTAACCCGTAATGGAAGTTTGGTATGAAAAATAAGAAGTATGGTACGTAGAAGGAATTGTCTCAGTACGTAGAGGAGGAATCTACGGTACATGAGAGGGAGAATACCTCAATAGGTACGTGGAGGGGCATATCTTGTACGTAGAAGCAATGGTAGTCTATGACCAATGAACAATTCACATACAAGAAATCTTTTATATAGGAGCTTTACAGAATTGGTACGCAATAGAAATACACAATAATTAAGGTAGAGAGAGTCCCTGGACGAAGGGAAATTCACGGTAGTGGTGACGGTATGTGAAGAAGGTTTCCCGCATTCCAATCCCGGTACTAAGTACATGGGAGAGGAAGGTGATTCACTATTTCCTCAAAAAATCTTGAAAAGGCAGGAATTCATCTTGCAAAAATATTTTCTGATATCTAGCAGCACTCGATAAGGTGGATTTCATCTTTCAGTTAATACGGATCATCAACAGACCATCTACCTATAGCTGAGGATGTATGAATTCATGCAAATTAAGGGACGTACATGTCCATAAATTGTGTTGGACCAACATATTGATAAACTGTGAGTGGATTTCTTTCCAAGAGTATTGTGTAAAGAAAGAGGAAGACTGTGACCCTTTCCACAGGTAGTGTTCTAGAGAATGAGGCATAGGGAGTGACCCTTGGGAATGCAATGAGAAAACCCTAAAAATTATAAAGGCAGTGGGAATGGGAAATAATTTCCTAGCCTGAACATTGTACTCAATATTGGATATTAGCCTTAGTGAATTTGGTACATCGGTACATGGCTATTGTATGGTCTTTGAACATTGCCCAGTGAGGGTGAACCATGTAAAAATCATTGTGTCTTGTGTGTGATCTCATATATGTCTGTATATTGGTATGGGAGGAAGAAAAAATTGAGTTTTGTCTAAAATGATACAAGATCCAAAAGAGAGAATGTTTTAATCTACCATACCATGATTCACCCCCCCCCCCCTCAGGGTACCCATCCTAGTAGACATAACATCTTTATATTACCCATTTTTTCTACTCCATGTTAACGTTACATTTTGAGTATTATCCTCATTGTGTTTTTGTAATTGTGTTTTAATTATTATTCATTACCCTCTTACAAAAATAACGATTTAATTATTTGAAGAATCTATATAAAAATATAAATATAATATATATAAAATATATTAATTTTTGTATCAATCTTAAAGTGATAGAAATATGAAATTGAATACACCGTTCATAGAGACGGTAGGTCGTACATATGAATGAATGTTATTTCCATTTAATTATCTTATTGAGTGAAATAATGTAAATTAAATATTTTTATATATATATAATAATTATTGTAGAATCATTATCTCTTATAGATCATATTTTTTTTACTAAACTCATCTTTAATATATCTCAGGTAATGTTTGAATGAAGCACATCTCTTTGAGGAGGCAGTAGTCCCCATATCTCACAATGAGGTCATCATTATTACATATCATAAAAATCCCGAAGGTATGTTATATATAATAATTCCAAAAACATGAAATCATAATAAGTATCATATAAATCATATAAAAAATAAATTTTCCATCATAATTCCCATCCTTGAGAGGTGGTGAACAAAAAAATGAACAACATCGTTTCGTGCGGTGGTAGTTCTCCATCAACAATGGTGATAATTTGATTAAAGATTTTGTTGGAAGTGTGTGTAAGTGCTGGTATACCCACTAGAATAAAAATTTAATTATATTAATTTTTTTGAAGTTATTATATTATCGTGTAATAATAACAATTTATGGGTTGTAGATTAAAAATAAAACAAAAGATCTCGTCAAGGAATATTACCTCTTTCATAGGAAACTCATTTTTTATTTCACCAAAGGTATTACTTGGTTATATTTATTCCCTCATTTTGGAATATATGATAATGGGAGTGATTTTGGAAGCTTTTATGAGGATATATTAGGTCATCAAAGGGAATTTGAGGTGGTAATAAGTGTGACGGTGAGTCACTTTTTAATATGGTAGAGGAGCGGCATTCATGTAATGTTTTGAAAATGTAATACTACCTAGGTTCTTAATTTTTAATTTGTATTTGATAATGGTCAAAATTAAAAAAAATTGAGGATATTGTTTAAATTTGTCTATATAATGGATTTTGGGCAAGTGCCTACATTATTTTCGGCATTAGGATTCATGTTAAGTTATTTGTTATGTTAATCATTCATATAATTGGAATAATTAATTTTAATCACTTTAACTAATAGTTCTGGTACAAAGACAGTATTATTAGAAATTATAAAATATTCTGATTCAAAATATGGAATCCATTTGTAAAAATTCTAATCATAGAAGTGTCATAAATTAATTTAAAATTAATATTATAGATTTTATGACAATGCATGGTTTGTAGGTGAAAATGTTCAAAAGATTGATTTGATTTTATATCCAATTTCAATGTGAAATTGGTTACATTAAACTAATTTGATTTAATTGATGAAAAATTTATCTATTTATACATTAAACACAAATTAAAATATAATTTGACTTCATTAATAAATTATACTAAAATGTAGTGTTGAATAAAAATTCAATATTTCTCACTAATAATAAAAATATTAAACAACTCTAAAAAATAAATAAATCACTGAAAGTAAATATTTTTTTCCCACATTCAAAAATTATGTTTATTAATTTAATATAAAATATCAAATATCAAAAATTAGATCTAAAATGGTTTCTCCATTAAAAGGGTGTAAAATTATAATGTAAAAAAAATAAATATTTTCATTTATAATATTATAATTATTCTAATATTATATATGATTATATAAAAAATTATTTATATAAAATAAATATATTATTTTAATAAATGGTGGATTTTTTAATTTATTTATTTTTAAAAAAATGTAAACAGAAAAATAGTTTTCATAGGAAAGTAATTTTTGTATTCTCAAATGATTATTTCATACAATTCTACTAATTGATAACCAAAGGATAAATTTTATGAGCATGTGTAAATAATATTGTACTCAGTTTAGTTAATATTTTTCATAAATTCCATTTCAATGGTACTGTGGTCGCTATAATAAAATTTTAAAAATAATATTAATAGTATATTATTGTTTTGTATAACTCAGCATTGCGTGTATCGTAATCTATCAATGGGATTCTTTGTCCTATATAATACAAGATAAACATAGTGATTTGTGTAACACAAGATAATCTATGTGTTGTATGTAGTGAAATATTATCCTAGCGATATGTATAATGAAATTCAAAGACAATACTTTTTCATTAAAAAAACTATATTCAGTGTTGTGTGAAATGAAAAATATTAAAAAGGTAAAATTGAATTAAAAAAATTATTTAACAAAATATTGGGGTGTTAGATCATCAAGATAATAAGATATTTTTTATAAATTTTTTTATTTTATATAAATGCTATCATTATAGTGAGGATGTTTTATAACTATTAAATGGAAAAAAAATATTATAATTAAGTTTTCACATTAATGATATACAGAATAACACACATCATATAATAATATATTTTTTAATAGTACATTAATATAATATGACATTATTATGTGTTCTATTGATCTAATATCCCATTTATCATGTGGTAAATAAAAAATGAATTAATAATTTTAAATCCAAAAAAATCCCTCTTTAAAAAAGGTGTTAGAGAATAAATAATCATATTAAAAAGTAAAAACCTACATCAATATAACAAATTAAAATTTAACAATAAACATTACCATGTACTGTGTGTTTTAATTAAGATTCTAATTCATATTTGGTTCTTTTATTGGAAATTATGACCTTGGTACCTATTTTTACACAATTAGATTTTATGAAAAAAAATATAAATGTATTTAATCTTTTTTATATTTTTAATTTCATATAAAACTGAGTTTATCTTGTGGTTCTTGAAACACTAAGTTTAAATGAAGTGTGGAATACTATTAAAAAATTAATATTTAAAATTATTGTTATCTCATATTTCATTAGAATTGAGGGTATGAATAGTATTAAATAGATTATGTAAATATTTCATTTACACATGTATAAATAATGAATTCATATGTTACTGATGAATTATAAATAAAAATAAAAACCATTTCAAAATAAAGGGAATCATTGTGTGAAAAACGTTTTTAATAAATGAAATGTGTTTTACAATAAAAAATTAAAAAGATAAGTTTAAGTGAATTATTAAAATAATATTTATAAATTATAAATTCACTAAAAACTTTTACATTCATCTTATATATATTCCATAAAATCGGTAAGAATTATTCGTTTCCTTTTCTTAAAAACTATATTTTTGGAAAAAATAGTTTTCTCTCCATTTTCTATATTTATATTAATATAATTTTTTTATTTCAGGAAATTTATTTTAAAAAATAGTATTCATTTTTCAATTATTTAATCAAAATCATCTTAAGGGGAATTTTTTAGAATTTATAAAAATAATAAATTATTGTTGACAAGTCAAAATAGTAAAATTTAGTTGTAAATTTCCTTTTTCATTAAATTATTTGTAATGTTAAACTAATTTTAATTTATATTTAAGTTAAATTTTTTAAAATTATATACCTATTAATCCAATTTTTTTCATTTTCATCATATTCATATAGAATTTTAAAATAAAAAAATGTATTTTTTTAATCATTTTATCTTTCAAAACCCTATTTTCTCTTCTCGTCCATGGGATTAATTTTTAATTTATATTTTACATTTATGTCAATTGAATTTTTGGAAAATGGATTCCATACATGGAATCATAATAATATATGTTATATTATATGTTAAAATTTATTTTATACCATAATGAATATTAAAAAAATAAAAAATTATTTGCAGTGGTTAAGGTATAAATTGATATATATAGGGGTTAAAATAATAATATAAGGCACAAAATGATTTATGAAATTTTATAAAAACTATTTGTTGTGCATATTTCATCCCTATAATTTAAATTTCTATTGAATACTTCATTTTGGATCATTGGTTCCTATGAAAGATATGGGTTCACCTTTTACCTTTCAAAATGGTACATGTTTTCCACTAACCGCAAATATAAAAGGCCCCCTTATTTTCTCTATTATTCAAAGCATATTACATTTTCATGGAAAATAATTACCCAAATAAATTATAAATAAACCTAATTTAATACTCAAATATTATTTTGGGTATTAATCATACCTAGTAAGGCTTTTGGTATAAACCATTAGTGGCTACTAGAATAAGAGGAAACATTCTTCAACGTGCATTTTTATTTTATTTATTCCTACAACCTCATTAATTATTTATAAATCATTATGATATAGTAACATAATTGTTCTATATACACTATGATGTCATTAAACATAGTTTAAATTCTAAAAAATTCTCCAATTATATTAAATGATTAATGAAATCTTCATTCATGTGTACAATGAAATACCACATCGCGAACCAATGTCATTCGTTTCATTTTCATCACAACCTATACAATTGGGAGTGATGATTAATATAAAATATATATGTAATTTATAACATAATTATTCATATTTTGTCCTTAAATAATATATTCCAACTTGATTTTCATTCTTTAGGGGATAAGATATCATCACTCATGTGTATGGCAGACTATAGCCTCATGAAGCGAAGTGATTCGTTTTCACAAACCGTTTATATTAAAACCAATAAGGATATCATTATTTAATATATATTACATAAATGAAATAATCTGTATATTAATTTCAGAATTATCAATATGAAGTCCTAATATATCATTCACTTTCTTACCTTTTCATTTGCTAAAAGATGATAATGTCATTCATGTACCTGTTGCCTTCTGCCTTAACATAGCGATGTCACTCACACTTATCATTACCATAAAGCATGGATTATAGGTATAAGTATATATATAGAAATAATATTTTACTTATGATATTATGATAAATCTATAAGTATTAAATATTAGTTACCAACATTCAATGATTATCTTTGAAAAATGGAAATGTTACACCTGCATACATATGCCCTACAGACTCAACGGTATTTATGTAATTAATTTATCAAAAAAAATATTTAATGGTACTTATTAAACTATAATTGATGAATTAATATGATAAGTATGTCATGATTATTATTCTAGATATTATTTACCCATTATTAAATTATGAATAATTAATATAAAATATCTAAACATATAATAAAAACAAAGCGATTAATTGTTCTAAATATGTATGAATGATGTCAAGGCTTATGGTAAAGGATTTCAAGTCTCACTTTTATTTCTGGGGGACTTAAAAAAATACACCACTTGTTTCTTTTATATGGTGTATATAATTAAAATTATTCCTTTTTATGATTATTATATAGAAATTTGGGAGATTCAAACACCCAATTCTGGACCTCTCATTTAGGAGGATTAAAGTGAAAAATTTACCAAATCATAAATGGATTTCTGTCTAAATTTTCCTTTTTTAGGTATATGTAATGTTATAAACCTATCTAAAATAATGAGGTGTATATACATCACCATTGACAAGTAATATAATGAATATATTTATTTTCTAGATAAAATAGTTTTATTTAAATGTTATTCATTCAATGAGATTGTGATTCAATGATTATAAAGCTATAATTGTTTTATAATGGAGTCTCATAATTTATTTGGATTATTTATGATTATGATTTCACTGGTAGAATATTATTATATATCCACCAAGAACCTCATGAATTTTAATATACAATATTTTCCTCATCATAAACCAATTTTCCATTCATTTTTATCACTTTATGTTCTCAAAAGGTCTAAATATTTTTTTAAGAAACAAAAAACATTATATTTCACTCGGTTCAAATACCCATTTTCTTACAAAACTATGTATTATTAAAAAAACATTTTAAAAAAAATTAAAATTCTTTATTAATGAATTTTCTACGCATATTTTAATTTTTTATAAAATTCATTGAAATTAATATTCATGTATTTCCCAAAAAATGATCATTTAGATTTTACAGGAATTGAGATAAGGTTTATTTTAATGTACCCAACATGAATAGAATTTTATGTCATCATAAGAATAAATTTTATTGATGATTCCATTATATGTTTTATAGGTTATTTTTTAAACAATAAATTTTAAAAAAATTATGAATTTTTATTTTGAAAATGTCATTCTCAACGAAAATTCATTTTCCCACAGAAATATTCCATGTGATGTTTAAAAAATATTCATCATCTATGATTATTCCCCATAAAAACTTTATTTTTTTCATGTGGTGTAAAACAAGGATCTAATTCATATTATTTATCTAAAATTATTATCATGAAAAGATATTTATGATACACATTATTATTCAATGGGTTATGCCATGATAAAATTTAAATAAAACCCTCTTAGGCTATGATGAAATAATTAAATGGTTATGAGGCCTATATTTTTTCCACTTGTAATGATACAATATATTATTTAAGAAACATATTTCATTTTAATTTTTTTATATGGGTAATGTTTTATGATATTATGGACACATAGGTATAATTTTTATTACATGATGGGTGAGACTTATATCTCCCCCCTATGCATTGGCTATATATGGATAACTCATTTGTAAATATGTTCTGTGTAAGCCATATTACATGTTGAAAATGTTTCTCATGAACTAGATTACATGATCACAATGTTATGAATGGACCATTATTTTATGTCCATAATGTTATTTATTGGCCTAGTTGAATTTCTGAAGTCTATGTAAGGGCCTAATTTCATATACTTCACATAATGAGTTAACCATTATCTATATATACATGAAAACAATTTTATAAGAAAAATTATATTCCAAAAGTATATTTATTGGGACAATTTTATTTTATCATGGATCACATTCTTCGATTATATAATGCCCCAGCCTTAAGCCTTACTTAATCTTGAGTTATTACAAGATTACACATTGAGGATCTTTTCATGTTTACAGTTTTAGAGAATTAGATCATAAAACTTGCATTACAATACACATTTAAACAAAGTGGTTACATAAAAGATAGTATTCATTTTTCCCATCAACGGAAATATGTTTAACATAAAACATGGATTCTTTCTTGACACATCCTTGACATTATCATTATATCATGTACCTTTCCCTTGACCTGTGAAAATCATTTCAAAAAGATGGGATGAGCATAAGAAGCTCAGTAAGGGATATAAAAATAGGGAAAGGAAACATGAGTACATATATACATAAGAATGAAATCATAATTTACCCATAAAACATAAGCACTTTAACATACCTCATCAAATCATGAATAAATGATATAAATCATAAGACAGAAAGGTAACTTGAGGCATTCATAACATTCTTGCGTAGGGAGTAACCCTCTTGGTTACATTTGGAATACCAATCATAGTATATTCCCTAAATCACTTCGAAGAAACCTTTACGTTTAACTCCTTCGCATTACCCAATGCATTGGAGAGCAATATAGGGCTCACTCTCCCTTAGTTTATCATGGAACCACCCATCTTCATAACAATGCCCAAGAACCATAACATAATTGTATCACATAAAACATGCATAATGGAAACATAACAATTCCACTTTTCAATCACAATATATCAATACAATTCATTAATATAAAAAAATTATGAAAACCATTTTCAATACCAAAATAAAAGAAAAGTAAAACATGGTATTTATTTTTCTTTTAAAAATGGTATGTGTTATAGAGGAAGTCGAAACTCAAATAATGGTCACAGCGGCGGAAAAGTCGTTGTCACCACATACGTTCGACAAAAACATTTCCTTTTGTTTTTTAGTAAAATGATTCATATAAAAAAGATTCCTTTTGGATAAACGTAAAATTCAAAGGGTATTATACACCGTATAAAAGAAGGTTGTGTATAAAACAAAATAAGCCTCAATGAAATTAGATTAAGACGAAGTCCCATACCTCGGGTCCGACATGACTCGATCGTTCTTTAATTTCTTGAATAATAAACATTAGTTAATTTTTACTTTATTAAGAACCTTTTTCAAGTTCATTATTCCTTTTATATCACTTATTACCATGTCATGAACACTATGAAATTATTTAAGTTAATATCGGTCGTTTTAACGATCATTGATACTTGAGTCAAAAATATGCTCTTTATAATTACAATTTGTTCATGTATCCATTATATACAGAGTTACATTCATGATTTATATATCATATATATCATATATATCAATTATATACATGAATTTTATAATATTACATAACATTTAGAGGTACGAAATGAAATGCACCGTTCATGGAGATGGTAATCCTTACCTACGCATGAACGCTACTTCCATTTCTATTTCTTATTTAATGGAATTAAAACATAATGATACATAATAGTATTATATTTCCAGTATTTTATCATATATAATATCATTCAATCTATCCTTTATATGTACCACATATGGTATTAACGAATCAAATCACTTTGAGGGGGCGGTAGTCTGCACTTCCTAAAATGAAGATATCGCGTTTATCCATAATGGAAACCATAAAGGTATGTCATAAATGAAAAATAACAAAGCTTAAGTAACTCATAAACATATTATATATCATATATAAATATATTTACATATTATTGTCCACCTTAAAAGGTGTTATATGAGTGTTGAACAATCATCGTTTTGTTCGGAAGAAATTCACCATCCACAGAAACAATATGTTCTTTAACAATTAGATGTAGGTGTGTGTAAGTGTATCTCAAATAATTCTTATAACAACATCCTAGTATATTGAAGATACTTTTTGTCTTAAAAAACAATGGAATAAAAAGAGTTTAGATGGCTGGAGAAGCAAAATAAAACATAAGAACATAAGAGAAAATACTACCTTTAAAACAAGTAACTCTTTTTGATTTGAGCTCAAAGGCTTACTTGGGATGACTTCAGCCCAAAGTGAGGCTTCTAGGAGTAATAGAGAAATGTGGAGAGACAAAATGGGCAGGGTTTGGCCGAGAAAAAGGCTTTGGATGTGTGGGTAAGGTGGTAGAGGTGGGGGCCTTTTATAAGAGGAGAGGAGGGGCACTCTTGGAAAAGTATAAAAGGTTACTTTATTTTCAAATGAGTTTCGGATTTTAAAGGTTCCAATTTGATTTAGTTCGAGCATAAGGTGATAAGGGATCAAAATATACTCATCGAATAGGTCTTTGACAAGTTTAAAGTATATTTTTAACATTTTATATTCATTTTATTTAAATTCATTATTAATGAGGTAATCGCTGCATCATCATGATGTCATAAATAATTTAATTTATTTCATGTCTAAAAATTATAAAAAAATTATCATGATGTAGGAAAGCATTTTAGATTTATAATGAATATTTATAGTCCAACAGATCATTTATTTAGACAATATGAAAAATGTTTTACTCAGGTGATACATTCTTTTTTATATTTAACTTTCTTTAAAAATAAAAAGATAAAAAGTCACTTTCACACTAAAGTGATTAAATGGGGTCCCCATGATTTTTACAAGGAATCCCATGGTCAGAAATGAGACAACCAGTAGCATTAGGACACATTTTTGTGTCTTTTTTTATTATTATGATATTATTTTATTATACTTGACTACCCGATTACTCATTAATCAAGATAATTGGAGATAATTTTCGTGGTTACTACTCATAATGTCCAAAAACACGAGTATTAATTACATAATTTAAACCTTCTGATTCCAAATATGGAATCCAATTTACCAAATTCCAATCATATAAATTGCAATAATTAGTTTAAAAATAAATCCCGTGGTAAAAACAAATACCGGGTTTTTTTGAAACAATATCTATAAAACATTTGGCACTTGGTTATGCCCAATTCCAAAGTGAAATTAATCCCAATGACCACCATTGTATTACATGGTAAAAATATATTCTATTTACACTTTGAACCCAATTAAAGAGATAATCTAACCATATAATTAAATTAGATGAAAAAGCAGTTTTGATGTAAAATGCAGTATTTTTCACTATTCATTAAAAAATGAACATTGTCAGAAAAATACCAAAAAAGTATACATTGTAAATTTCAATCTCCCAATAATAAATTATAATTTTATTTTGACAAAGTGATCTTATAAAATTGTAAAAAGTTTGATTTAAAAATGGTTTTCCCTCAAAAGGCAGTAAAACAATCTTTTAAGAATATTAGTGTATTTCATGCTTTAGATTGGATTTATTCTCATTTTAAGCCTCTAAAACACTATCTAATTCAATAATAGACATAGATAAAAAATATCTATTATAAATTACTTACATGGGATGTTACATCCTTCCCCCCTTTAAAACATTTCGTCCCCGCAATTTATTTTCTTATCGCATAAGTGGGGGTATTTAGCCCTCATTTCATTTTCAGATTCCCATGTTTCCTCTTCAATCATGTAGTTTATCCACAAACCATTACCTGATTAATCACCATATTCAATAACACTTTCTACCTATGGTCAAAATTCTGTATCGGTTGTTCCTCATAAGATATGTTCTCTTCCAGCTGAACTACCTCTAGACTCAAAACATGAGATGGATCTGGCAAGTACTTCCTTAACATTGAAACATGAAAAACATTATGTACATAAGATAAACTTGGAGGTTAAGACACTCAGTATAAAACTGATCCAACTCTCCCCAGAATTTCATATGGTCCAATGAACCTTGGACTCAACTTTCCTTTCATACCAAAACGCATCACACCTTTCCATGGTGAGACTTTGAGAAAAAATGATCACCTATCTCAAAAGAGAGATCCTTACTCATGTTGTCCGCATAACTCTTCTACCTACTCTGAGCTGTTCTCATGTGCTTCTGTATCAGCTGAACATTTTTTGTCAACTCTTCTACCAATTCTGGTCCCGTCAACTTCATTTCACCCACTTCAACCCAGAAAGCTGGAGTTCGACACCGCTTACAATATAACTCGTCAAATGGTTCCATCTGTATACTGGAATGAAAACTGTTATTATATGAAAACTCAGCCAAAGAAAGATGTTGGTCCCAACTTCCTTGATAATCCATCAAACAAGCATGTAGCATATCATCCAAAGTCTGAATTTTTCGTTCTGATTTTGCATCAGATTGAGGATGAAAAGCTGTTCTAAAATTTAATTCAGTACCCAACGACTTCGAAGTCCTTTCCAAAAGTTATAAGTGGTCCTAGGATCACAATAAGATACAATGGAGAGAGGAACTCCATGTAACCTGACAATCTCTTTAAGATACAAACGAGAAAGTCGATCTAGGTAAATCATATCTCGTATAGCATGGAAATGAGCAGATTTAGTCAAGCGATCAACAATAACTCAGATTGCATTATTATCTCAAGGTGTCTTCAACAACCCCACAACAATGTCCAGGGATATATTTTCCCATTTCCACTCTGGTACTGGTAATGGCTGAAGCATCCCTTTCCATAACTGTCTCTGTTCTTTAACCAATTATCAAGTCAAACACTTCATTGTTAAATCAGCAATATCTCTTTTCATTCCATCCCACCAGTAATACACCCGAAAATATCTGTACATCTTAGAACATCCATGATGAACTGAAAACAGAGAACTATGAGCTTCACATAACAGCTCTCTCTTCAATTGTGAATCAAAAGGCACACACAATCTCTTCCCAAATCTCAAAACACAATCATTATCAATGTGGAATTCAGGAAACTTACCCTTCTGAACCAGCTATACCTTTTTCTGAAACTCACTGTCTTGGTTTTGTGCTTGCTTGATTCTGTCTGATAGAGAAGATTTACAGATATCTGGAACCAAACATAAGGACATCCTACACCAAAAACTTCTATGAAAAAGTTCATAAAATCCTTAACCAAAGGATCAGGTTTAATATGCAACATTTTTTATGAAGCATTACTTTTTCGACTCAAAGCATCATCCAATTTATTTGCATTTCCCATATGGTAATGAATTGTACAATCATAATCCTTGATTAATTCTAGCCATCTCCACTATCTCATGTTCAATAATTTCTGAGTGAATATATACATTAAACTTTTGTGATCGGTATATATTTCACACTTTACTGCATAAAAATGATGCCTACAAATTTTTAAAGCGAAAACAACAACAGCTAATTTCAAATCATATGTAGGGTAATTTACCTCATGAGTTTTCCAATGACATGAAGCATAAGAAATTACCTGGTCATTCTGCATTAAGATGCAACCATTTCCATTCAATGAAGCATCACTAATGATAAATAACTAACCATTCCTGGAAGGTAGTGCCAAAACTGGAGCATTCACCAATTTTCTTTTAAATTACTAAAAACAATCATCACATTCTTTTGTCCAGATAATCCTAACACCCTTCTGAATTAGCTTAGTCATTGGACTAGATAACCATGAAAAATTTCTGACAAACCTTCGGTAATACCCTGCCAAACTATGGAATCTACGAATCTTAGTTACATTTGTGGGTATTTTCCATTCTTCGACAACCTTTGTTTTTGTATGATCAACAGTGATCCCATCTTTAGAAAAAATGTGACCAAGGAAAGAAATTTGATGAAAGAAAAACTAACACTTGCTAAATTTCCCATACAATTTCTTTTCATTTAAGGTTTGCAAAATAACCCTTAAATGACTTTCATTCTCACCTTTATTTTTAGAAAACAACAAAATATCATCAATAAAAACAACCAACATTTTTCACCTGAGTCAACTGATCCATCACTACAACAACCTATTTAGTTCTGATTCTGACCATCTTAGGATGCTGTTTTGAATGGTCATTTCCCTTTGTATGCCTTCCCAGAAAAGTTGTTATGTTTACTCTTTGAAAAACCATTCCTAACCTAGAAATATCTTAGGAGAAGCAACATGGTAATATTTAAATGCTATATCATTTCAATTTGACCATAAAAAATTTATTTTTGGATAATCATTTAATAGAATTCTAACTCCTAAAATTATCTAAACTGACCTCTGATACCAACTATAAGGCCCCACCCTTAAGCCTTACTTAATCTTGAGTAATTACAAGATTACACATTGAGGATCTTTTCAGGTTTAGAGTTTTAGAGAATTAGATCATGAAACATACATTACATTCCACATTTAAACAAAGTGGTTACATAAAAGATAGTATTAATTTTTCCCATCAACAGAAACATATTTAAAAGAAAACATGGATTCCTACTTGAAACTTCCTTGACACTATAATCATATCATGTACCCTTCCCTTGACCTATGAAAAACATTTCAAAAACTTGGGATGAGAATAAGAAGCTCAGTAAGGGATATAAAAATATGGAAAGGAATCATGAGTACATATATACAAAAGAATGAAATCATTCTTTACCAATAAAACATAATCACATTAACATACCTCATCAAAAAATGAATAAATCATAGAAATCATAAGACATAAAGGTACTTTGAGGCATTCATAACAATCTTAGGTAGCGAGTAACCCTCTTGGTTAAGTTTGAAATACTCATCATAGTATATTCCCTAAATCACTTCAGAGAAACCATAACGTTTAACTTCTTCGCATTACCCAATGCATTTAAGAGCTATATCGGGCTCACCCGCCCTTAGTTTATCACGGATCCACCCATCTTTATAACAATTCCCAAGAACCATAACATAATCATATCACATAAAACATGCATAAAGGAAACATAAAATTTCAACTTTTCAACCACAAGATATCAATACAATGCATTGATATAAAAACATAATGAAAACCATTTTCAATAACAAAATAAAAGAAAAGTAAAACATGGTATTTATTTTTCTTTTAAAAAATGGTATGGCTTGTAGAGGAAGCCGAAACTCAAATAATGGTCACGGCGGCATAGAAGTCGTTGTCGCCGCATACGTACGACAATAAAATTCCCTTTTGTCATTTAGTAAAATGATTCATATAAAATAGATTCCTTTTGGATAAACATAAATTTCAAATGGGTTTATACACCGTATAAAAGAAGGTTGTGTATAAAACAAAATATGCCTCAATTAAAGGAGATTGAGACGAAGTCCCATACCTCAGGTCCGACATGACTCTATCGTTCATTAATGTCCTGAATAATAAACATGAGTTAATTTCTACTTGCTTAAGAACCTTTTTCAATTTCATTATTCCTTTTATATCACTTATTACCATGTCATGGACACAATGCAACTATTTAAGTTAATATCGGTCGTTTTAACGATCATTGATACTTGAGTAAAAAATATGATCTTTATAATTACAATTTTTTCATATATCCAATATATCCAGAGTTATATTCATGATTTATATATCATATATATCATATATATCATTTATATACATTCATTTTATAATATTACCAAACATTTAGGGGTAATAAATGAAATGCACCGTTCATGGAGACGGTGAGCCGTATGTACGCATGAACGCTACTTCCATATCTATTTCATATTTAATGGAATTAAAACATAATTATACATAATATTATTATAATTCTAGTGTTGTATCATATATAATATCATTCAATCTATTATTTATACGTACCACATATTGTATTAACGAATCAAATCACTTTGAGCGGGCGGTAGTCCTCACTTCCTAAAATGAAGTATCACATTTACCCATAATGGAAACCATTAAGGTATGTCATAAATGAAAAATACATAAGCTTAAGTAAAACATAAACATATTATATATCATATATAAATATAGTTACATCTTAATTTCCACCTTTAAAGGTGTTATACGAGTGTTGAACAATCATCGTTTTGTGAGGCAGAAATTCGCCATCCACAGAAACAGTATGTTCTTTAACCATTAGATGTAGGTGTGTGTATGTGTATCTCAAATAATTCTTATAAAAACAACCTAGTATATTTAATATACTGGTTTTGTTACAAAAAAAGGAATAAAAAGAGTTTAAAGGGTTGGAGAAGCAAAATAAAACATAAGAACAGAAGAGAAAACACTACCTTTAAAATGGGTAAATCTTTTTGATTTGATCTCAAAGGCTTCCTTGGGAGGAATTCTGCCCAAATTGAGACTTCTCGGAGTAAGAGAGGGATTTGGAGAGACAAAATGGGAACGGTTTGGCCAAGCAAAGGCTTTGTAAGTGTGGGTAAAGTGGTAGAGGTGGGGGCCTTTTATAAGAGGAGATGAGGGGCACTCTTGGAAAGGTATAAAAGGTTACTTTAATTTTAAATGCGTTTCGGATTTTAAAAGACCCACAATGATGTATTTCAAGGATACGGTGATAAGGGTTCGAAATGTACTCATCCAATTGGTCTTTGACATGTGTAAATTATATTTTTAACATAATCTTTTCAATTTATTTAAATCCTTTATTAATGAATTAATCGCTGCATCATCATGATGTCATAAATAATTTAATTTATTTAATGTATAAAAATTATAAAAAAATTCGCATGATGTCAGAAATATTTTTATCTTTCTAATGACTATTTATAGTCTAGCAGATCATTTATGTAGACAAAATGAATTTTTTTTACTCAGGTGATACATTCTTTGTTATATTTAACTTTCTTTAAAAATAAAAAGATAAAAAGTCACTTTCACACAAAAGTGATTACATGGGGTCCCCATGTTTGGCACAAGGCATCCCATGGTCGGAAATGAGACAACCAATATCATTAGGACACATTTTGGTGTCTTTTTTATTATTATGATATTATTTTATTATCCATAACTACCCGATTACTCATTAATCAAAATAATTAAAGATTATTACCGTCGTTACTATTCATAATGTCCAAAAACAAAATAATCATCATTAGATAATTTGGACCCTCTAATTCCAAATATGGAATCCATTTTACCAAATTCAAAACATATAAATTGCAATAATTAGTTTAAAAATAAATCACGTTGTCAAAACAAATAGCGGGTTTTTTTGAAACAATGTCTACGAAAAGATTGGCACTTGGTTATGACCAATTCCAAAGTAAAATTAATCCCAATGACCACAATTGGATTACATGGAAAAAATATATTCTATTTAAACTTTAAAACCAATTAAAAAGATAATCTAACCATATAATTAAATTTGATGAAAAAGCAGTTATGATGTAAATTGCAGTATTTTTCACTATTCGTTAAAAAACGAACATTGTCAGAAAAATAACAAAAAATTATCCATTGTAAATTTCAATGTACCAATCATAAATAATAAGTTTATTTTTACAAATAGAGCTTATAAAATTGTCAAAAGTTTGATTTGAAAATGATTTTCCCTCAAAAGGTAGTAAAACAATGTTTTAAGAATATTAGTTTATTCCATTCTTAAGATTGGATTTATTCTAATTTTAAGCCTCTAAAACACTATCTAATTCGTTAATAGAAATAGATAAAAAAATTTCTATTATTCATTACATACATGTGATGTTACATATTACCTTATGTTTTATGTCTTATGAACATCCAATTATCATTACATGACTCAATATTATGACATATGAGATGAAAGACATGTTTTTAAAATGATATGAACATGTACTTATACTCTTATGTTCATGTTATTTTTAATCATCTACCTATTTTACCCTTAATAATCATATGATCTTACTGTTTTATTGTTTCATTTCCCTATTTAATGAATATTTCTTTTATTTAGGATATTTTTGTGATGATTACAATGCAGTATGATATTTATGGGAGATGATATAGATCATTCACCAATCAGATGATTGTTTACCTAGCATCCAAATATAATAAAATATTATGGTATTTAGTTTTATATTTATTTATTATATTGAATATTAATCTATAAATTTTAAATATCTATTAAGGACAATACTAGGTTGTTAAATATGGTATAATAGGAAATCATTAATTAACCATTGGAAACTATGACGATAAAAAATATGTGAGATCTATAAGGTTATTTTAAATAATATTTATAGCAATACATATTAAGAAAATTATATGTATATGTTAAAAAAATTTAAATTCCGTGAATTTTGATAAAGGATAGATATAGTGGTTTCAATTAAATTATGTCCCTTTCAAGACACAACATGTGGATGTGGATCTTGAATAGAGATACCCAGGTATAATAACACTATATTTTTTTCATTGATATGGACAAAATAATTACCCACGTCATGAAAACGATAATTAATTCACACTGTGATTCAATCTCTAGTGGAATACTCTTTGTAAATTCAAAGACACTATATGAACCATTATGCTTGTTTTGAACAAATCCGCACTATGAATGTCTAAGGATAAAACTAAAGTGTCATATATTAAAAATAAATTGTCATTATTTATACATCATAATGTTATTTTTAGTTATTATTTTGTTTTCATCAAGGATAACATTATCTCAAACTATGTTTTTAAGTCAGTGGATAGAAATAGAAGAAGAAATTTTGACATTGAATGTGATGTAAAATTCAATGTCTATGAGTATAAAATATATGATGAAAATAGATAATGATATTTTTATCATTCTTAATCAACTGTCGTGATATATGAATAAAAACATGATCATTGGTATGAAACTAAACAACCCAAATAAGAGAAATATAAACTTATGTGAATGTTTATGTGGTGGTGCACATAAATTAAAGGTAATTCACATTCCTACTTGTTAAAAAGACATGATGAAAGACCCAAAGGAATATCACAAATGGAGACGAAGATGATAACTGTCTTCAAAATAAGGTCATATAGTGAATCATTATCAAGGAGTTTAATGTATTTTTTGTGGGGAACATGATAATTATCCAAATAAATGGAATGACCTGATATTTAACTTATAAAACATATAAGTACATATTAAATACTAATAGTTTATGTCTAAGTATTGATGTGTCTATGTGTTTGGACTCATGAATTATATTGTAGTATTATTTTTCCAATGTTATTTTTTTATAAGAGACATGGAAAATATAAGAATTACATTATTTTAGTATGAATAATTATATTCATGATGGATTAACTTAGGTTTTATGAATTCCATTATGGGATTATTATATTAAGGTTGATCTTAAGATAAATTTATTAGAAACATATTTTGAGATTTTATGTGTTGGTATTTTTTCAAGATTAAGGATATTTTGAGAGACATTTATCGAAATACAACCCCTTGGTTTTGAGGAGGAATTATTTTTTACAGACATATTATTGAAGGTATTAGTATCCTTATATGTTTTATCTTTTCATTTATGTTAAAGAAATTATGGGTTCTTGAATTTTGAATCATTGTTACCAATATATCATTGTTAATAGGATAACCCATAAGATGGGTGACATCGTATTTCATATTGTAAAGTTGTGGGGTTGGAACCTGCAAGTAAAGGGAGACTACAATATAGATCCTACCACTATCCTACATAAATTATTATATCTCTTGGGACAAAAAAGTGAAATATATACGAGTATCTATCAAGATTTATAGAATGCAATCATGCCAAGGCAATGAGGAAAAGGTCAAAATTTATGTTACGATATTTACTAATACTAGTTATGAAATAGGAAGGCATCACTATGGGTTTCGATGCAGAACTAATGAAAAAATTAAATTGGAATAATTCATCATGGGTGATTGTTGATATCCTTATGATTTCATCACACATTATCTTTATACGTGATGATTTCAATTTGGATCTGTTTTAAAGGATAATATATAATTACGTGTGATTTATTATGTGGATTTCAAAATTTTGTTGCATAATATTTGAATCAAGAGCATACATCGATGTTTTTGAACTGTTTTAAGCAAGATTTTTTTATTGTTTAATTTCAGAACAATTTATTATCCTTAGACAGATAGTAACTATGAGAGATCAGTTCAAAATCTAGATGATATTATTTGATATAATTATACATATTTACAATGTGTTTGGGATCAACCCCTTTCCCAAATTGAGTTTTATTTTAAAAAATATCAATTGAGAATTCAGATGTCTCCATCAGAGGCTATTTATGTAATATTATATAGAACACCAATATAGCGGAATGATGTTGTAAAAATAAATCTATTATGACTAGAGATTGCTATTGAAATTGATGTTAATGTTATATCTATTCAATATAATGTACAATAAAAGATGGTAAAAATGGTAATAAAATAATAATCAACATGATCTATAATTTGAGGTTGATTAGAAGGAATCTATAAAAATGTATCTGAGTTAGAAAAAAGTGTAATCTAAACCCTATAAATTTCAATCCATTTAAAATTCCCAATTGTATTAGTACCTCACATATCACATCATGCATCCACCAATACTCTCTTATGTTGATGATGTATTCCATGTAAACCACTTGAGTAATTATATACCCCAGTCAACAGATGTATTGAATATAGAGGTCATTCAACTATAAAAGTATCACTCTTATAAGGAATGTTTTTTTGTTATTCTAGATCAAATAGAGACAGTGCTATGAAAAAATTCCATTGACCTAGAGATTTTTTTTTGATAAACCACTATCTTGAGGAATTTCTATAAGAAAATGAGAATTTAATGAGGTAGAAGTACCTTCATTTGTTGGTACGGATGTGATGAATTTCAATGGAAAATTTTATTTTATGGGGTATAAAATATGGAATCCTTCATTTTTTGATTTTTTTCAAATGAACATATTATTTTCTATACATTTCATTTCATTTAACACTTTTTTTATATTGAATTACATGCAAAATTTGGTTTAAACAATGGATGATAAACAATTAAAATAATTTTTAAATAATTATATTGATTTACAATGCATTGGAATGACATGTATGAATAATATTATATAAATTATGAAAATACATGGGTAAAAAATTAGAAAATATCATTCACTAGAAAAATTTATTTTTTTGATCCTAATATCATAATTATCATAAGGTTAATTTTTGATACTTCTCTAAAAGATTAATATTTTGATTAGTAGTGACAATTATAGAATTTTAACTGAAATAAACCTTATAATTAAATTTATTTATACTGTTAAACTCTATTTTTTATTATGTTTAAATTGATATTAATTAAATTATATATATATTAATTCCATTTCAGTCATTGTATTAATACTCATATTGAAATTGGATATAAAAATAGTAATATTTTGAATGATTTCATTGTGAAAGATTGGATATCACATCAAATCTATGAGATTAATTTTAATTTAAAATTTTCAAAT
Source organism: Viscum album (assembly GCA_963277665.1). Taxonomy (NCBI): domain Eukaryota; kingdom Viridiplantae; phylum Streptophyta; class Magnoliopsida; order Santalales; family Viscaceae; genus Viscum; species Viscum album. The sequence continues at coordinate 1,794,324,810 of OY728163.1, read as the reverse complement.
TATTTGAATGGATTTTGAAAAAAGGATTATATTATCAGAATAAATAGAATTTATAATATCTAATATATTCAACATATTTTTTTACAATAATCAATATTAAAAATTAGTATAAATAATTTATCATGGTTTGTTTAAAATTCAGATTACTATATGGTTAATATTAAATGATAAGTGTTCAAAAAATAATTACTTGTATAAAATCAATTTTAAGGACATATTTAGGCCTTATAGTGTCTAATTATAACACCCCAATCTTCCACAAAATGATTACCTTTGAATAATGCAATAGCTTGCGTTGTACGCAACATAGAGTTTTAACACACCACGACCAATCAAACCAGCCATTACGAACTGTAACATCCACTTTTTCAAATTTAAGAAATATTATTTTTTCCAATAGACTTCATTTTTGGATTTATAATATAAAAATTAACTTATTTGAATTTTTGGTATTTTTGAGAAAACATTAAATTTTTGATGAATAGTGAAAAACACAGCATTATTTCTTAATACTGACTTTTTATTTAAATAAATAGTTATTTTGTTAAAATTTATATTAATTAAAAAATAGATACATAAGAACTATATATTTTCAAATAAATTAATTTGAGTCATTTTATAATAAATTTATATTTATAAATCTTTATTGAAATTTTTATCGTCTCTAACCCACCTTCTAGGCGCTTTTGCAAATTTACATAAAACGGAATTTTACCACTTTTGTGAACTGAATTTAAAAAATCTGAGACACACGGTTGACATCAGTAAGTAAAATGTGGTTCAATAAGATGAAATTGATATTTTGTGAATAGTAACTTTTGACTTTTATTTACCACAGTTAAAAGAAAATTTGGTATTTAAATGTAGAAAATGGTATTATAAATACTCTAACATATGTACTAATTCTATTGGATAATTGTATTTCAACCAAAATCATCCTTGGAAATAAAAAATCATCTTTTTTCTCCGATGGGATTAGATTATGGGATTTATTATTATTTTATTTAAAGAAGAGTTAAAAGTGTTAAATTCAATGTTTAATAAATATAACATTTTCAATATTTGCGTATAAATAAGATAAATTCAACAATAAATATTCATTAGAGAGATAAAAAAATTTATAACATAATGGTATTTTATTTATAAATTTTAGACACTAAATAATTAAGTTTATTAATGAGTCAATGATGATGGAGTAATTTCTTTATTAATGAATGATTAAAATAATTGATATTATAAATATCCAAATTAATGTATATTGAGAAATCTGGTGAATTGCACTAACTTTATAGGTTAATATGACATGTGAGGGTTTGATGAAATAATTTTTTTCAAATTGAAAACGTTGTTGTGAATTTCACAAAAACAATATACCAAATAGTTTCAAAATTGAGATAAATGAGTTCGTAAAACAAATACTATATTATTTTTTAATATAATATTACTAAAAATATATAGCCCAGTCAATGGACTTATATAAGATTATATATATTAATAATGAACCCCTTGGGGTTCTTTTGGATATTTATAGTAGGTTTTTCTACAATTTATTATAATAACACATGAATACATTGTAAGAGCTAAACTATTTAACTAAGAGTTAAATATAAAAGATAAGGTTAATATGGTGACCAAAACCTTCATAAACCTATTTGTTGAGAGGTTTCTGACCCATAACCACCATAGCCTCGAAATAAACCATATTGTAGCCATTATAAACTGAATAGAATTGTATAATAAAATAAAATTTCCTGTTATTTCTAAAATTACCCTCACCTCTCCTAAAAAAGGGTTCTTACCCTTCAATCAAAATCACACCTCCAAAGCCATTTGGATTTTCCAACCACTTCTCAAATATTCTCCCAACTAAAATCAATTATACCTATAGGCCCTAATTTTATCATAAAGCAAACATAAGGATCCCTTTTTATCAACTCAAAAGGAAACACCCAAAAAATAGATAATAATTTCACCTCCTCTTTTAAAGTTCTTTTCTTCTTCAATTTCTCTTTCGTTGTTGAATCCTTACCAAAATAAAAAAATCCAATAACTTATAAAAATTGTGATTTTATTATAAATATGCTATAAACACACCATATTATATACATACATATGAATTATAGGACACGATACTAATTATTTTATACATCCTATGAATGATAGGACACCATACGTGCGTGCGTACGGCTTACCGTGTCCACATCATGGTGCAGTTGTTATTCAAACACACAATTATTTGGATGGGTATAATAATGAGTACAACTAATGTAATAAATAAATATAACTTATTAATGATTCTTTATATATGATATACTATCCAATTATATACAATTTCACTATCATTAGTATTATATTTTCGCTTGTGCGTACGTACAGATTACCGTCTCGAAGAACGTGATGCAATTTTTCCCCATCATAACCATTCAAGAATAATTTTAATTTTATGATTAAAAATAATGTTTATTAACATAATATAATTCTTTATATGACTCAAATACATCTTATCTACATCAAACATGGCTTAAATAGCCAAGAATATAAAGTAAAATGAATCTATTAACATCGGAAACAATGATACTACTAAAATATTATTAACAATGAAATATTAGATGATCATATATAATACCATATTTATGTATTTGGTTCTTGTATAATTTTATAACAATTAGTAAACTATTATATCGGAGTTTAGCATAGCCTCGATCAATGAAAAGTACATGGTAAGGATTACTTTTATAATCTATTTATTATCTGAGGTTGTCTATACGTGAGTACCTACGGGGACCTCTTTATCATCCACATCTATGTTTAATAAAAATTATTTTCAAAAGATTTTTACTATTTCCTAGACTTTGAGTTAAATTCATTTTTACCATTTTTTGACTTTTTATAATTTTTTTATAAAGGAATCTTTTCGTCATTTTTCAAACAACGTCTTTAATAACCATTTCGAAAAAATTAATGAAAGAATGTTATTTTAACTTATACAGAGGATGCGGCTATTTTATACTGTTATAATATCTTCAAAGATTCCCATACAATATTATAAATATTTTTTCAAAACAACTGTTTTCTTTTATAATTATATGACTTTTAAATGGTTTCAAAATAGAAAGAGATATTTTCGTCATATAGTTCAGATTTCATCTTGGTCAACATTTTTTGATGGATTTAATGCTTGTTTGAAGTTAATTTATTATGATATAGTCATCCATATTGTATTGAATGTTTTGTGATATTTTGGACTGTGGATGTGTTAGTTTTATACCATTCATGGTCTATGGTTAAACAATTAACATTTTGTATGATAGTTTTAATGTGAATGCTTATGTTATGTTTGAACCATTTCATTTGAGGAATGCATTGGACTTAGTATGTGACTGGTGGTTCACGCTATAGATCTTTTATGCATTAGTATCTCTCATTAGACAAACTTGTGTCTTGGAACAAGGCCTTGACAAAATCATATATGTATTTTTGGCTCAAGGCCTTAACTATGTGGTTTGGATGTTTGACATTATGCATTCAATCATTATGAAATTGGTTATTGATATTACATGTGACTATTTGACTAGTAGATTACCCATGTGAATATGTAAATTGAATTATTTTATTTATCTTTTCCATAATATTTAGATGTTTATCTTTAAATGAATTTTTTTTCATATACATTACCTTAAATGATTATGCTTATTTATGAAAGTATCTACTATATTGTTATCTTTTAGGAGCACCTGATCTCACCCATTTCTGTGTTTTATTTTTCCAAGGATGTGAATAAGTATATAATGACTGAACTATCTGGATAGTCTAAGTAATATTAATGTGTTAAAATGAGACACACTGTATTTTTTTCATTTTATATTTTAATTTAAAACTTACGTGTGTATCTAGTACACACAGGGATACTAAACTGACCGGTCATTCAAGATTTGATCGCTTGTGATCATGCCAATGTTTTGTAATAATGCACTGACTCTATGTAACTAGGGTCTAGGCATTACAGTTGGTATTAGAGGAAATTTAGTACAATCATTGGAAGAAATATTTTGAAAATATCTGATTAGATAACATTACCCAAAGATAGAAATTGAGGATAAGTGTTGATGAACTTCCAACAATTTATGTAATGTAGAGATTTTGTGATTATTCCAATAAATACATCCTTTTCTCGATACGAGCATGTAAGGGAAGATTTGGAAAAGATGTACTGAGGAGTGAAAACACCATCCATGAGTTTCAGGCTTGACCCGGGGTATCCTTTTACACAACAACGAACCTTACTACACATTTGGTTAGGACACTCCCTTGGGTTATGATTAGGATAATACACTTTTTATTTACAAATAATTATAAATTATTTATGAGTATATTCCTACTCAATGAATTTTTTAGGAATATGGATTATATCGATAAACATTACAATTTATGTTACGTGTTTTAAATGGTTGGAATTATGTATTGAGATTCACAAACTAATCTATTGAATGCCATTTTTTAGAAATGGATCCTATTAGAAGGAATGGAAGACATAACAATGCACATAATCCATATAAGGATTTCCAACCTTCTCAAGATAATTATATTGGATCTAGTGATTCAACTGTTGTTGATCAGCTTATCACAATACCGGGACTACTCACTCAGGTTATAAATTGTAACATGAACCATACAGAGCATCCTGATCGACAATGCAGTGGATCAATGCTAGACCTCTTCATGAGGCATCACACAATAAAATTCAATGTGACTACAAATCCATTCATATATGAGCAATGAATAAGTTCCTTAGAGAAAATATTTCATGCTTTGTGGAGTAGCGAAAGGGAAAAAGTTGCCATGGAATTCTATCACCTCACGGGAGATGAAGATCAATGGTGGCCATTAATTACAAACAAAAAGTAGGATGAAGAAGTATCCAATATGGAAAATAGAGAGTTTAATTTTATTTTATTAGGAAAATATTTTCTTCATGACCATCGAGTGGATATGGAATGACAATTTCTGAGTCTGAGTCAAAAGGAGGATTATAATGTTGCAACTTATGAGGCTAACATTACATAGTTAGCAATGCATGTAGAAGATTATATACATAACCCAAGTAGTATGATTTATCAATTCATTGACGGGTTAAAAATATTTCTCATAGAGAATTAGTCTCACAATCCATATCATTGTACGAAGATATTGCCTCATGAGCTATCATGGTAGAAAAAGAATTCTCTAAGTCTTATGAATTTAAATCAATAAAAGAGTAGAAGAGATCTACTGAACACTTTGGAAATAGAAATAAGGGTAAGAATGGATAATTTTTATTTCCATCCTACGGTAAATGTGGGAAGAAACACCCTGGTACTTGATTAATGGGATTGGGAGTCTGTTACAAGTTTTATGAAAAAGGCCACGTGATTACCAGGGAAAGAGAGAGGTTTTAAATGATGAATTCTACAATTTTAGGGAAATAAGGAATTATTCAAATTAATTTCATAAACTACATGTAAAATTACCTCATAAAAGTCAAAGGGAGCAAGGCCAATCTAATACGATCAATACTGATATGGTTGAAGCTCTGAAAGACATGGTGGTAGGTAATTTAATGGTTTCCTAAAATTTAGCCAATTCTTTATTTTATTCTGTATCATTATATTGTTTCATATCATCCAATCATTCTATTAAAATTAGATATTTCAAATTTTCTTTAAAAATGAAATAGTACGTCAAAACTACTAAGAGAAGTATCATTGCAACCATGTTTTGTGATTCAGACCCCATTAGGGAATATAAATGTTGTTTATATGATGATATCATCGTAATACCCTTTATGGAATTTTATATAACCATCAGTATGGATTCTCTTTCGGACCATGATGTGAAAATTTATTGTAAGAAGACAGAGGTTACAATTTTTTTTGATGATAAAGAGTACCATATCATTATAGCATAAATGTCTCCACTAGATTCTTATCTAGATCCACCCATAGTAGCTCTACTAAATTCAATTATTATAGAGAAAGAGAATGAAATAACTATGGGTGAGGAAAGAAATGTTTGAATAGAGGAAATACAAATTGTACAAGAATATGTTGATATGTTCCACGTATCACTATTGAGAAAATACATTCTAGACCCAACGCATGTAATCACCTATGACAAAATAGAACTAGAACCTGACTTTTCTTATTGTGAATAGCCTATAAAGATTTTTGATACCAGAGAACAAGTTTGGAAAAACTAGACAACTCATCTGGTTAATGTTCTATAGATAAATCATAAAATGGAAGAGGCAACATGGGAACCCGAGGTACGTATGATGAAGAACCACTTGAATCTTTTATGCAATAATATTCTAGAATTTTAGGGACGAAATTATTTGAAGGAGGGGAGAATGTAACTCCCAAACCATCAATGATACCTAACCCTTTGAATAATACAATAGCTTGCATTGTACGCAAATGGAGTTTTAACACAACATGACCAATCAAACTATACATTATGAATAGTAAAACACTCTTTTTTAAATTTTATAAATTTTATTTTTCAAAATGGACTACATTTTTTTGCTTTGGAATATCAAAATTATCATTGGATTAATTTTTGGTATTTTTCTGTAAACATTCAATTTTTTATGACTATTTAAAAACACTCATTATTGTTAAAAACAACCATTTTTAAAATAATTAGTTATTTTAATTTAATTTATATTAGGTAAAAGGAGAGATATAAAAACTATATTTGTTCAATGTAATTCATTGGATTCATTTTATAATAATATTAGACATGTAAAATTTTATTGAACACTTTACTGTCTTTTACCCACCTTATAGGCCTATTTACAATTTTGCATAAAACATAATTTTAGGGCTTCATTGTATTGAATGAAAAAAATTGAGAGAAACATTTGACAAAAGGATGTCAAATGTGGTTCTATAAGATGAAAATATTTTTTGGTGAATATTATCTTCTGTATTTTGTTTACCACAGTAAAAAGAAATAGGTTAATTAAATGTAAAAAAATGATATTATAATTATCCTAACACATGTTTTAATTCTATTGGATAGGTTTATTTTGAATGAAATAAACCTTATGAATAAACTATGATTATTTTGGTCCACATGGATTTGAATAGGGCATTTGTTATTATATTATTTAATTAATAGTGAAAAGTGTTAAATTCGATGTTTTATAACTAAACCATTTTTTATATATGAATATACTTAAGATAAATTTGACTATAAATATTCATTATAAATATAAAGTGATTCCCTACATAATTGTAATTTATTTATAATTTTTAGACATTAAATTATCAAATTTATTTATGATCCAATGATGATGGAGTAATTTCATTATTAATGAAAGATTAAAATAATTGAAATTAAAAATATCCAAATAAATGTAAATTGGGACTTTTGATGTATTCCAGTAATTTTATAGGTTAATATGAAATGATATGATTTACTAATGAATTTTTTTCTAACTGAATATGTTGGAATTATTTTTTCAAAAACAAAATACCAAATAGTGTCAAAATTGACATATATATGTTTTTAAAACAAATATTATATTATAAATTGATATAATATTACTAAAACTTTAAGAATCGGCTAAAAGACTTATATAAGGTTAGAAATATTAATAAATAAACATTTTTTGTTCTCTTGGATTTTTATAGTATGTTTATTAACAATTAATTAAAATAATAAAAGAATACTTCGTAAAAGTTATACTTTTTAACTAAGAGTTAAGTCTAAAATATAAGGTTTAAATGGTGACCTAAACATATCTAAAACCTATTAATTGAGATTTATTCGACCCATTCCATCTTTATCCTATAAATAAATCATTTTGGAGCAATTATAAACTGAAAATAATGGTATAATAAAATAATATTTCATGCTTTTCATAAAGGGACCATCACCTCTCTTATAAAAGGGTACTTCCCCTTCTCTCAAAATCACACCTCCAAAGCCATTTGGCTAATCCATAACATACTTAAATATCCTCCAAACTACCCTAAATTTGAACCAGATGCCTTAAATTGATCATAAATGAAACATAAGGATCCATTTGGATCAACTCCATAAGAAACACCTGATTAAGAGGTAATAATTTCACCACCTCTTCCAAAGATGATTTCTTCTTCAACTTTTTATTATTTTTTTGTTTATATACAAAAATTATATATCCAGATTATTATACATATTTTGATGTTATTATAAATATGGTACAATCATATTAACTATTCAATCTATCTTATGAATGACAAGTCACCATACATTTGTACGTACGACTTACCATCCCCACGTCGTGGTGTAATTGTTATTCAAAAACATCATTATTTGGATTGGATTATTAATTAGTATAACTAATTTAAATAATAAATATGACATGTTAATGATTATATATATATATATGATATACCTTCCAATTATATATGATTTCACTACCAATAGAATGATATTTTCCCTTATGCGTACGTACAGATTACAGTCACTACAAACTTGATGAAATGCATTCCCCATCATAACCATTCATGAATAATTATAATTTTATGACTAAAAATAATGTATAAGAAATTATTATCATTTTGGATATGAATCATATACATCCTATTCATAACCAATATGGCATACGTAACCAAGCATATAAAGGAAAACGAATCAGTTAACACCGGAAACAAAGACACTACTGAAATATTATTAATAAAGAAATATTAGAAGATCATATATGATATCATATTTACATATTTAGTTCTTTTATAATTTAATAACAATAATTCATATATTATACAGTAGTTTAATATACCCTCAATCAAGGAAAAGTACATTTTAATGGATAATTTTGCATTCTCTTTTTTATTTGAGGTTGTTTATACGTGAGTATCTACTGGGACCTCATTATCAACCACATCAATGTTTCATAAAAATGTATCACACAAGATTTTTACTATTTCCTAGACTATGGGTTAAAGTAAATTATACCATTTTTTGATTTTTTATAAAATTTTTCTAAAGGAAACTTTATTTTGTTTTCCAAACAAGGTCTTTTATGGCCTTTTTGACAATATTATGGAAATAATATTTTTAACATATACGGTGGCTGCGTCTACTTTCCTCCATTATAAAATATTCCAAACATCCCTTATAATATTATAATAATGTTTTAAAAGTAAATGTTTTCTTTTATAATTATGTTACTTTTAAAAGATTACAAAATCGAAAGTGATATTTCTCTCAAATAGTTTTTATTTAATCTATGTCAACAACCGTTGATGGATTTTATACTTGATTGATGTTGATTTAGTATGATACAATCATCCATATTTTATTGAAGGTTTTTTGATATGTTTGATTGTGGATGTGTTATTTTATAACATTCATGGTTTGTGGTTAATGTATTAACATTTCATATGCTATTTTTAATACGAATGTTTATGTTATGTTTCAACCTATTCATATATGGAATGCATTGGACTTAGTATGTTACAGGTGGAACCCACTATAACTCCTTCATGAATCCATAGCTCTCATGAGACTAACTACAATATTGGGACAATTCCTTGACAAAATATTATTTATATTCGGGGCACAATCACTTGAATATGTGGGTATGTTCTTCAGCATTATGAATTACATCATTATGAAATTGGATATTGATAATACATGTGATTATTCAACTTGTAGAATACAGAATTGAATATGTAAATGGAATTATTTGATTTATCATTTCAATATTATGTTGAAGATTATTTTTAAAAGACATGTGTTTTAGTCTTATGCATTGCGTTAAATATTTATGATTATTTATGAAAGTGTTAGCTATATTGTTATCTTTACTAAGCACCTGAGTGCACCCCTTTCTATGTTTTATTTTTCCCAAGATGTGAAGATAAATATTATGTTATACCTTTAGGGATAGTCTAAGAGAGATTAATGTGTTATTAGGACAGACAATGGTCTTGTTTTTTATTTTATAATGTAATGCAAAACTTATGTATGTATCTAGTACATCAAAGGCTACTAAACTAATCGGTCTTTCAGGATATGATCCCTTGTGATCATACCAATGTTATGTAATAATTTATCAAATTTGGGTTACTGGGGTCAGGTCGTTACACTAAATATCTATTATTATACATTTTGGATTATTATTTCATGATAAAAACATTGGCACACCTATTTATTTTCAAAACATTACAACTGTGCCACTCACCTCACTTGTTAAAGGCCATGATATCTTTTATTTATCAGACCATTAAACCACAATTTTCACAAAATGACATCAAAAATAATAGAAAAATACCAATTATCATTATATAAGTATTATTTTTGGATTAAATCCATCATAGTATGTCTTTTGGTTCCAACCTAAGGAGGTTACCTAAATAAGAGAAAACAATTTGGAATGAGAGTTTTTATTTTATTTCATCCTCCACTTCCATCACTTAATATTATACCTTGATGATAGAAAAACCTTAGTTTCATACATATTTTTATATGGTAATGATCTAAAAACATCACATCTTCTATAAAATGTGTTTTGAAATCATCATCATTTGAATCACAGATTACCTTTTCGTGAACCGATGACATTCATTTTTTCCAGTATCACCTCCCATGGTTTGGTATAATGATAGATTTAAATTATTTATAATAGAAATATCAACAGAGTGGTACAAGTCAGGGGAGTCAAGTGGCATCACAAGGGAGGGGAGCAAAATAGTTGCATGCTTTACAACTACACTTTTGGATATAGAGGCTGAACCCTCGATAGTGAGAGGTACTATTCATTTGGCTTCTACATGAGCTAATGCCTTATTTGATACTAGTGCCTCTAATTTATTTATATTTACAAATATTGTTAATGGTTCGAGTTTTGAGGTAGAGTTTGTGAGCGGGGATATAACGATAATCACACCTTTGGGGGTACAGTCTAGAGACATCTGTATGTGCAAGGGATGTTCTCTTGTGATCGGGGAATACTATTTCTTGTGGGATCTCTATATCCTTGATTTGACAGGCTTTCACCTAATCCGAGGTATGGACTAGTTAGTCACATACCATGCCCACATTGATTGTTATCATCGAAGGGTGACATTTATGTCGCCCATGGGTGACCATTACATTTACCATGGGGAGTGGGATATCTAGGAAGGTCGTGCAGGGCCAATTACCCAGCAACCGGTAGAGCTCACAGCCCATGTTGCAAGTCTTCTACTAGATGAAGTAGGTGTTAGGCAAGATTTCCTTCCACCAGTGGTTGATTTGTTTCAAGATGTATTCCCAGAAGAATTCTCAGAGGTGCCACCTAAGAGAGATGTTGAATTTACTATTGATCTCATGCCAGGAGATGAGCCAATATCTATTCCACCATATAGAATGGAACCGATAGATCTTCAAGAACTCAGAGATCAATTGGAAGACTTGATAGACAAAAGGATTTATCCATCCAAGTACGTTCCCATGGGGATATCCTGTACTATTTGCAAAGAAGGATGATGGGATTTTACGTTTGTGTGTCGATGATCGGATGTTGAACATGATGACTGTGAAGAACTGATATCCTCTACTGAATATTGATGATATATTTGACTATTTGAAGAGAGCCTTATTTTTTTCAATGATCGACGTAAGATCGGGGTATCGTCAGTTGAGTGTTCAGACTTATGATATACCTAGGACCGCTTTCAATAGTAGGTATGTAATTAATGAGTTTTTTGCAATGCCATTTGTGTTAACAAATGAACAAGTTGTGTTTATGGCCATGATGAATAGGATATTCTATCTATGCATGGATCTGATTGTGGTTGTATTTGTGGACGACATCTTGGTGTACTCCAAGACTCATGACAATCATGCCCAACATCTTGACATCATCCTGAGTACACTGGTAGAGCATTGGATATACAATAATCTATCTAAGTGTCAATTTTTTATTGACAAGTTACACTTCGTGGGATACATTATCTTGAAGAATGGTGTATTAGTGCATTCAGAGAAGGCACGGGCAGTGGTTTCTTGGGAGCAGCCCATGAATATTTTTGATATCCGAAGCTTTATAGGGTTAGTTGGATGTTACTAGTGATTTATCCATGACTTTTCCTATTTTCCAACACCAATTTCGGGTTTGACCAAAAAGGGAGTAAATTTTGAATGGTTCGAGCCTTGCGAGACATCTTTTAAAGAGTTAATGAAGTTTTTGATGTCTGCACCAATTTTGGATCTACCTGAGTTAGGTGAAGAGTACACAATGTATTGTGATGCTACTGGGACAGGACTCAGAGCTGTGTTGATTAAAAGATATAAATATGGGGCCTACTGGTCTCAAAAGCTGAGGCCGCATGAAAGGAATTACCCAACGCACAACATTGAGTTGGAAGAAGTGGTTTATACATTGATGTGTTGGCGGCATTACCTCCTAGGTGAAAGGTTTAATGTTTATACAGTCCACTTGAGATTTAAGTACATCTTTTCTCAGCGCGATTTGAATCTTCAACAGTGAGATGAGTTGAGTATATACAGTCATTTGATTTTGAGCTGGTATGTACACCTGGGAAAGAAAACGATGTGGTTGATGCATTGAGTAGGAGGACTCAAACTCAGATTTTCCAGGAATCTTGTTCTAAGTGGAGGATGCTGTTTTTACTAGCTAAAATGCATGTTGTGGTTCAAGAGAGATAGGAGGAAATGGCACTCAGGATGGTTGAAGTGGAGTGTACACTTTTGATATGGATCAAGGACAAGCAATATGAGGACACAAAATTCTTGGCCTTGAGTGAAAACTTTGAAGGTGGGAAGACACCTTCGGACTAGATGATAGACAATAATGATATCATTTATATGAAGAATCGTGTTGTTCTTCCTACGATCATGCGAGAGGAGCTCATGTAGGAATTTAATGCCTCAAGATGGGCAGTGCATCCTGGTGTGACCAAAATGTATTGTGATCTAGGATGACAGTTTTGGTGGTCAGACATGAAGAAGGATATGAAAGGTTTTACGACACAATGATTTACTTGTGAGTAGGTTAAGGTGGAGCATCAACAACCTGGAGGTTTACTATGACCTTTTTCTATTCCATAATGGTATTGGGAAGACGTGACCATGGACTTCGTGATAGGCCTTCCAAAAACTCTTAGCATGAATGATGTTATTTTGGTCAATATGGATTGACTGACAAAGGTGGAACATTTCTTTCCTATAAGAGAAACTTTTATAGTTGAGCAGTTAGAAGAGATATATTTACAGAGGATAGTTTGATTGCACAGGGTGCCATGAGCTATAGTTTTGGATCGCGATTCATGGTTTACTTTGTGTTTCTAGAAGGGCTTACAGAAGGCACTGGGTACAAAAGTTTATTTAGTACGGCTTTCCATCCGCAAACAGATGGACAATTAGAGCATACAATACATGTTCATGAAGATATGTTGAGGGTGTGTGTTCTTTACTTCAGTGGTACATGGGGGAAGCACCTAGATTTAGTGGAGTTTTCCTATAACAATATTTTTCAGGAAACTAAACAGATGGAACTAGACGAGGCTCTTTATGATAGGACCTACAGATCCCCTCTATGATGGATATGAGCAGGTGAGTCATAGTTGTTGGGATCTAGTCTCATGTAGGAGATGACAGAGCAGGTTCATCTAATTCAGAAACGTATGGATACGGCTCAGAGTAGGCAGAAGGCATAAACTGACAGATGTAGATGACCCTCTGTGTTTATAGAGGGTGATCGTGTTTAGCTTCGGGTGTCACCTAGGTTGGGTCACCGCAGGATACAGAGGCAGGGAAAGTCAGAACCCAGGTTTGTTAGACCTTTTGAGATCGTGAAGAGAGTCGGTCTGGTAGCATGCCAATTGGATCTTCCATAGGAATATTGTGCTATGCATGATTTTTTTCATTTATCATAACTATGAATGTATCACCCTGACCCTTCTCTTGTGATCGATGTGGATGATGTTGAGCTAGAAATAGATGAGTCCTTTGGGGAACAACCGATACATGTGTTGGATAGTAGTGAAAAGGTGTTGAGGGGAAAGAACGTACCAATAGTTTGTGTTTTATGGCAGCATGGATGTGTGCAGGAAGGGACATGGGAAAGGGAAACAGATATACGGACTCAGTGGCCCCATATTTTTAGCTCAGAATCTCAGAGAGGATCATGAGTACAAATTGAGGACGAGCTATTATAAGGTGGGGAGAATGTAAGAACCCGACCTTCTCTAGAGTCAATCTCGACCACATTTTTAGGTACTTTTTATGTTTTTGAGTACCTCTATTTTTGAGTAGTGACTTGGGGTGCGTTTGGGTGAACTTTTAAGTAAAACAATAGGGCAGTGGGTTGTTCATGGTTTGTGAATGGTTTGACAAACTGTGTGACCAATCCATGCCAACCATGTAGAACTGGATACATAGGTACACACGGTTTACACACGGTTTCAAAAACAGTGCGACCAAACCATGCATACCATGCATCTCTAGGCAGTGAGGTCTACACGGTTTGCACACGTTATGAAAAATCGTGCTCTACTGTCAAGGAAACCATGCACATGGTTTTAAAATCCTAAAATCATTTTTATAACTACCTGAACTCTGGGACATACTTATTGACCAACCTTGGCTCAGTCTTGGCAATTTCTAGGAGCTTCAAAAGCCTCATGGAGAGATTACAAGGCGATCCAAACACATTTTCTCTATATTGGAGGATCGGATTGAAGATCCACTCTCCTTTCAGTAAGTAGATTTCATCCTGTTGTTTCTTACATTCTTTCCTCTATCTTTCCTTGATCTTTTCTTGGGGGATTTCCTTTATTTCGATGGATCAAAACCTATGAGTTGAGGTATAGATCTAGGATGGTGGATCTGGATCTTGTTTTACAGGATCTTAATGCCTTTGATCTTAATTTAGGTTTTGAGGATTTAGATCCAGAACTTGATCGACGACGTTGTGCCACTCAGATTTTTGGGGATTTTCATTGGGCTAACATCCATAAATAATTCGAGGTAGGTGGTCTAAATTCAATCCCATAGTATCATCTTGTTAGGCGAATGTAGTTGTATAAATGTCATGGCATAAATAATTAATTGGTGGTCTGGTTATGCGTTTCTTTGTGAAATTTGGATCTAGTTGAATATGGGTGAGATTTATGATGGAAGGAAAAAGATGATTAAACATTTGAGTATGGTTGTATATGTGAATTTTTTATTTGTTTTCACAAATGGTTTTGGGACATAGAATGACGCTTCTAATACCCACAGAGGTTCTGGACGTGGCATTCTAGAACCAATGACTTGCATGAATTTTATATTTTATGGGATGTGGACTAATGCTCCAAATACCCATGGGGTTTTGAGACAGGGACTGATGCTCCAAATACTCACTTGTGTGCTAGACATGACATTTTTCAATCTTTAATTTATTGTGAACTATGGTTTCATTTGGCTGTTCATAAACTTAATATTGTGACATTGTAATTATGAATTGAATAGGGGGAATGGTTTAGGCTCCTACACAGGCTGAAGCATGCATTGTGTATTGGGTGTTCTCGAGAACCTATATGTTTAACGTATTAGAGAAAGGTTAATCAGATAAATATAATTTTTTTATCTAGTGCCTTACATTAATATTACTACAATTGCATACACTACTTTTTGACTAGATTCTTTTTGGCACTGTTGGTGGTGACCTATTGTGTCGTACTCACACCCTACTCAGGCTACTTGATTGGTACCTGAATAGACTATGATGTTGCAGGACAGGACAAGGGAATGAGCCCTGGTTAGATTGATGAGTTGGGGATGGAGCTTGGTTGAGGGAGCCAGACATGGTTTGAGACCCGTTGGCATTCATTGTGTCTTTACATCTATTTCATTATAGACACTTGGAACATGCATTTTCATAGAATGTTTTACCTTTCATTTGAGTATTTTATTTCCATTTTATTTTATTATTCTAGTGACATTTTACTGTTTTATTTATATGAATTTCCTCTATTTCTTGGTTAATTACACTGTTATTTTATTCTATTAACAGAGGGTATAGTCCTACCAAGACTAACATACTAGACCCTCGCTTCTAGTAGGCACCCTCTGGCATACGGGGAGGCGCGCTTGAGGGCTTGTGACCAACTGGCTCGGAGCACCGTTTAGTGGCTCTTGGGTTCGGACATTATAGAATGAGTTGAAATGAAAATCGCCATTAGTACCATGCACTATGTAGCAAAACATGGGGAAGTGCCAGCCAATCAGAAATGTGAGGTGGGGAGCTAAGATTATTTAATGATCTAGATATTGGGGAGGTAAATTTCTTCTGTTGTTTGGTTGGACCTTCGGGTCATGTAATGAGAATTGTGAAACTGCACCTTCAAGTCATGTACATGGTCCTATTCCACTAGGACAACGTGTTTTGTATGGGTTCCCTCAAACCCTAGAAAGAAAAAAGGATTTAAAGAAAATCAAGGCCTTCAGTCCATTCAGAAATATATATATATATATATATAATGAGGAAACATTTTGAAGAAATTATATAACTAATAAAAATAAATAATGACAAATTAAAGGTATCATAAAATTGGATTCATATAGAATAAATAATAGATATAATTAATAACAATTAGGTTTAAATCTTCTAAACTGTTAATAGAACTTTTAGTATTGCTCCGATATTCAATGCATATTTGTTCATATTCATCTAGTGTGACTGGTTGGAGTCTACTATTGTATTCACACAATGATAGATCATGGATCTGTGTGATGTTTTTTAGCTCCATTGGAGTTTTTCAGTTGTTCAAAACATTGCACATGGGATGACAAAAATGTGAATTAGGCCTTTGGTTATGGGGAACATTGTCCTTGTTTTTGATATTGTTTTAGATGAATCAAATATCATGATTTGAAGATGGATGGTGGTTTCAGCATTGATTTCATTGGGTCTTTGTTCATCGGCTCATGAATTTTTACTCAAGGGATTTCAAGACTATTTTATTCTTTGTTTAATTTGGATTCCACATATTTTATTTTTTAGTAGCATTTACTCCAATTTATTGTTCCACTATGCACTTTTTCAAAGGGTATGTGATGGGTCTGTGATTAGTGGCTATCTATACCTAACTGACTAAAAATTTATTTTTTATTATAGGAAAAAATGGTGGTCACAAAATAATACCTAACCAAGAGACATCAAGGGGGAGAAAAATCATAAACCAATGGAATCCCCTTGGAAACTATTTATACACTATAAGGGAATGGATCTTAAAGTATTATAAATAATAATATTATCCTCCTTCCTAACAACCCATGAAAGCACATCATCATCAATGTTAGCATCCATCTAACAATTATTAACAATTATCCCAAAATCAGTTGAAAGAACACATCTACAGATCACATTCACCTGGTCCCAGGATGGTTCACAAACACCCTGCACCAATCTAACTAGGACATCAATATATGGTCACACCTTATCCACAGGAAAATTGGCACATGGATAATTTTTGATTCCTTTGAAAAGTGACCAAGCCTCCACACTCAATAAACATCCAGGACCAAAGAACACATCAATAGCCACTGTCATCGATCCACAAGTATCCCACAGTATTACAACAACTCTCATGATCCAATTCATCAAAAAACCATCCACATTATTTTTAAACCCTCTAAGATGTGGGTAACATCTGATCTATTGGCCTACCTGACTACCATGAATTAGGGGAAAATTTGAACAAAAATTTCCTAAGATATGTTGACCCCCTTTCAATAGACAACCCATCTCTGAAATGATATCCTTAAATTGGATCTAATGAAAATTGATAGATTTCAGGTCTCCCAATTGAGATTGGTTATATACCTCCCAAATGACCTAACCAATTGAGGAAAGTGTAATGCCTCGACCCTAGTTACACCGAGAAGGTGCTTTATTATGTATCATTTCCATGATCACAAATGATCAAGTCTGGAAAGACCGATTAGTTCAGTATCCTTGTAAATACTAGACACATTCATATGGTTTATAATAAATAATAAAATGGAAAACTACAACATTGTTTCCATAGACAACATTGAGATACCTGATACTATCTCTACAGGTCAATCATAATATATTTCTTTGCATCCAGGAAAAAATAAAACAAAGAAAGTGGTGAGCTCAGATGCTTAGTAAGGATAAAAATTTAGCGGAAGCATTCATAAAAAAGCATAATCATTTAAGGAAATGTGAAAGACTAAAACAAAAGAATTTCAAACTTGAACTTTACCATAATATGAAAAAAAAATAAAATCAAAATAATACAATTTTCTTACTCACATGGATATTTTACTAGTCGAATAATCACATGCAATATCAGTAGCCACACTCGTAATGATGGAATGCATAATTCCAGAAATTCATAACCACATAATCAATGCATTGTTCTAAGAATTCAAATATGATTTTTTCAGGCCTTATGCTAGCCAACAAGCCCGTACCTAAGTGGTAAGGGCTTCCGCATGGCATCCAAGAGACCCGGGTTCAAAACCCGGTGGAGGTGAATTTCTGGGTTACTGTAGCACTCACTTTAGCAGCCGCTATTCGGTATTGTAGCAGTCAAAACTATTCACCCGATTTGGGCCTTCGGGCCACCGGTTTGGGCCTACGGGTCTCCAGGGCCTTCGGTTCATCAAAGCCCTTCGGGCCACAGGGCCTTCGTGTCACATAGACCATGGAGTAGCCCAGTTCACATATAACATGCCCTAGAAGAGTATCAGAGCAACAAGAGTAGTAGCCACCAGATGTAGAGCTAACCGGATTGGAAGAATGAGAGGGTATGGAAGCTGCCATCGAGACCAGGCACCGTGCATCTTTGTACGGGGAAATGCTAGCCTATCAGCAATGCAAGGGGGGGAGCTAAGGAGATCAATGATTCAAGACATTGGGGAGGGTCAGTTCTAGTGGTATGGGCCTACGGGTCATGTAATGGGCATGGTCTGCCTCTGGGTCGTCGGGTCATGTATTACGGGTCATGTCGGGCCTTGTGCCTTGGGGCTACGGGTCATGTACAGGTTCCCCATCAACCCTTAAAAGGGGGGATTATATATAATAAAATAAAAAATAAGGCCTTCGGGCCATTCAGGCTCAATGACTTATGCCAAGACACTAGTTTGTCTCATGAGACCTACCGATGTATCAAGGAGCTATAACGGGCTCCACCTTTCCCTTACTAAGTCCAATATATTTCTCATATGAAATGGTTTAAATATAAAATAAACATTCATATTAAAAATATGATTTGAAATGTCAATAATTTATCCAGAAACAATGAATGATACAAAAATAAAACATCCACAGTCAAACATATCACAAAGCCTTCAATACAATATGGCTGTTTTGTATCATAATAAAACAACTTCAAATGAGATTAAAATCAATCAATGATGCTGACATTGATGAAAACAAAACCTTTTTAGAGAAATATATGTTCTATTTTGAAATCATTTAAAAGTAATATAATTATAAAAGAAAACATTTATTTTTAGAATATTATTTTAAGCATATATGGGAAGATTCGATGATGTTATAACGGCGGAAAATAGTTGCACCCACCATATAAGTTAGAAAAAAATTCTTACCTTAATTTTGTCGAAAAGTTCATAAAGTACCTTGTTTGGAAAACGACAGAAAGATTCCTTTAACATCCTTATATAAAAAGTCAAATAAGGGTTTAAATGACTTTAATCCATAGTCTCATTATTAGTATGTTTTGAAATACATTTTTTAATAAACATTGATGTGGATGATAAAGTGGTTCCAGTAGGTAATTACATGTAAACAACCTCAGATTATGAAGAGATTGTAGAATTAACCATTACCTTATACTTTTCATTGGTCAATAGTAGGTTAACCTCTTGTAAAATGTTGAAATAATTGTCATTAAACTATACAATAATCATATAAATTAATATGATATCATATATGATCTTTTAACATTGCTTTGTAAATAATATCTTAGTATTATCATCATTTCGGGTGTTAACGGATTCGTTTTACATTATATTCATTATTATGTGAGTCATATTTTTTATGGATGGGATGTATCTAATTCATATACATAATTATATCATGTCTTTAAACATTATTTTAGTCTTCAAATGAAAATTAGTCTTGAACGGATACAATGGGGAATGAATCTCAACGTGTTCACAAAGACGGTAATCCGTACGTACGCACAAGCAACAATATAATTAATTTGATATTAAAATAATATATAATTCATCGGTATATCATATATACAGAATCATTATCATGTTATATTTATTATTTATATCAATTACACATCATATTTATACCCATCCCAAAAATAATGTATCAAATAACAATTACACCACGACGTAGAGACGATAAGCCGTACGTACGCACGTATGGTGAAATGTCATTCAAATGAGGGATATAATAATGAATTTGGTTGTACCATATTTATAATAAAGTCACAGTATATAGAAGATACTATAGTTATTATTTTATAATATAAATAACAATGAAAAATGAAGTGGAAGAAGAACAGAACTTGAAAGAGGTGATGAAATATTTACCTTTTCTTCGGGTTCTTCCTTTTGATTTTATCAAAAAGGATGCTTAAGTGGGCTTTCTGACTACATTAAGGCCTCTAAGATGAAGGGAGGATAGTTGATAGATTATTTGGGTAGATTTTTTCTGAGCTAAATGGATTTAAAGGTGGGAATTAGAGAGAAGGGGGAGTTCCCATTTATAAGAGTGGTGAGGGGAACCTTAGGAAAAGCAAGAAATATTATTTTATAATAAAATCATTTTCGGTTTCTACTAGATCGAAAATGAATTATTTAAATTCTAAGGTGGTGATGGGTCGAAAACAACACACCCAATAGTTTTTAGATTGGTTTGGGTCACTACATTAACATCATCTTTTAGATATAACTCTTAGTTATATAGTTTGACATTTTTCATGTCTCTTTGTATTTTTATATTATATGGTTAATAAAAATACTATATACTTCTAAGAGAATCTCAAGTGGTTCACTAATTATACACCTATAATTATGTATGTAATTTTTCATAACATTAGATTTTTTTGGAATAGAACACCAATTAATAATATAATATTTTTTTAAAAAACTATTTTATGTCAGTTTTGACACTATTAGGTATTTTTGTTTTTGCTAAATTCATAACAACATTATTACTTCAAACAAAAACTCATATAACTAACCCTAATATGTAATATTATCCTAGATAATTATCGGAATTCATTGAATGTTTCTAATTACATTTATTTGTATATTTATTATATCAATTATTTTAATACTTCATTAATTAAGTATTTACTGCATCATCATTGTGTCATAAATAAATTATATTATTTATTGTATAAAATATATAAATAAAATACCATTATGTAGTAAATCTGATTATATTTCTAATTAATATTTATAGTCTAATTTACCTTATGTATAACCCTATATTAATAATGTTTTAGTTATTAATCTTCGATTTTACCTCTTTTAACTCTTCTTTGAATTAAATCATAATAAATGTCCTAATCTAAACCAAGTGGACCAAAGAAGCTCATATTTTATTCCTAAGGTTTTATTTGGTCGAATTATACTTATCCAATTGAATTAGGAAATTTTTAGGGTAATAATAATATCATTTTTATCCTTAATTACCCTATTTACTTTTAACCGTGGTAAATAAAAGTATAAAGTTACTTTTCACCGAAATTTATTTTCATCTTATTCAACCTCATTTTTGATACTTATATTAACCATTTCTCTTGGATTTTTTAAATTCCACTTATAAAAGTGGTATAATTATGTTTAATGTGAATTTGAAAATTCTCATAGGAAGAGGGTAAAAGACGGTGAAATGTTCAATAAAATTTTAATATATCTAAAATTATTATAAATTGACATCAATGAATTATATTGAACATATATAGGTATTATGTTTCTATGTTGACCTAAAATAAATTTAAATAAAATAAATATTTATTTAAATAAAAACTTGGTTTTAAACTATTACTCAGTTTTTTTCACTATTAATCAAAAATGGAATGTTTTCAGAAAGATTCAAAAAATTCACCCTACTATAATTTTGATACACTGGATCCAAAAATGAAGTTCATTTTGAATGATAAAATTTATAAAATTTCAAATAGTGGGTATTACTATTCATAATTGCTAGTTTGATTGGTTGTGGTGTGTTAGAACTCGAAGTTTCTTACAACACACGCTACTGTATTATTCAAAGAGAAGCGTACCGTGGAAGCTTGGGGTGTTACATTCTCCCCTCCTTCAAATAAATTCATCCTCAAAATTTCTATAATTTTACTGCATCAAAAGACATGGGTGGTTCTTCATCATAAATTCCTTGGGTTCCCACGTTGCCTCTTCCATCTTATGGTTTCTCCATAGAACCATTACGAGACGAGTCGTCCGGTTTCTTAACACATGTTCTCTTGTATCAAGAACCTTGATAGGATATTCGCAATAAGACAGATCGGGTTCCAGTTCTAATTCCTCATAGGTGAGTACATGCATTGGGTCAGGCATGTATTTTCTCAACAGTGATACGTGGAATACATCGTTTACTTTGGAGGGACTTGGCGACATTGTAAAATGGTAAGATACAATCCCAATTCATTCTAGAATTTCGAAAGGTCCTATTTACCTGGGACTAAATTTTCTCTTCTTACAGAAATGTATAACACCCTTCCATGGAGATACCATCAAGAAGACATGATCTCCTACCCTAAATTCCAAATCCATCCATCGGTTATCATCATAGATCTTCTAACTACTTTGAGCTACTTTGATGTGGTTTTGGATTAACTTCACATTTTCCATCGTTTCCTCCACCAATTCTGGGCCTATGAGTTTTCTTCCAACAACATCATCGCAACAGGTTGGTGTGTGAAATCTCTTTCTATATAACTCTTCATATGGTGCCATCTGAATACTTAAATGGAAGCAATGTTTATAGGAAAATTCTACCTGAGGTAAATATTGATCCCACATACCTTGAAAGTCAAGTGAGCATGATCTCAACATGTCTTGTAAGGTTTTAATAGTCCGTTGTGATTGTACATCAGTTTGAGGATGGTAAGAAGTGCTCAAATGAAGTTCAATATCTATTGATTTCTTATGACTTTTCCATAATCTGGATGTAAAATGTGGATCATGATCATAAACAATCGATAGTGTTGTTCCATTAAGTCTTACAATTTCATTAATATATAGTCTTGTTAATCGTTCAAGTGGTAAATCTTCTCTTATAGGAAGAAAATGTGTTGACTTGGTTAGATGATCTAAAATGACCCATATTGCATAGTTCCTTCTAGGAGTCCTTGGTATTCCCATGACAAAGTCCACCATAATATCATCCCATTTCCTTTCAGGTATGGAAAGCGGTTTCATGACTCCTCTTGATTTTTTCCATCAATCTTTAACTTGTTCAAAAACAATACATCTTGACACAATATCAGCAATCTCCCTCTTCATATTGTCCCACAAAAAATGTTCCTTCAAATCTCTATACATTTTGGTGCTCCCAGAATGTATATTGAAATTGGAACTATGAGCATAATCCAACAATTCCCTTTCTATATCAGGTATATCGGTAACACAAACCCTCTTCCCAAATTTCAAAACTCCATCTTCATATAATAAGTCACTCAATATCCCATCATTCACAACATTAATATTATTTTTAAACTCTTCATCCCCAGTCTGAGAACTCTTTCTCTTTTCTAGTAAAGATAGTTTAGAAAAAATTTGAAAAATCATTGGTGTTTCACCTTACATGGTGGTTCTCATATCCATCCTTACTAGATCCATGTATATTGGATCCTATTCAACTCTAATCTTGTTCAAAAATCTTTGATCCTTTCTAGTCAAAGCATCTACCACGTTATTTGCCTTCCCCGAGTGGTAGTGTATAGTGCATATATAATCATTGAGTTGTCAAGAAATCTCCTTTGCCTCATGTTGAGTTCTTTTTTTGAGAAAATATACTTCAAACTCTTTTGATCGGTATATATATCACATTTTTCACCATAGAGATAGTGTCACCAAATATTCAAAGAAAATATCACAGCTGATAACTCAAGATGATGTGTAATATAGTTTTTCTCGTGACTTTTTAGCTATCGTGATGCATTGTAAATAACCCTATCATTCTGCATAAGGACACAACCAAGTACATTCTTTAAAGCATTGCTATAAATAACAAACCCATCATTCCCTGAAGGTAGAGTCAATATGGGAGTATTGAATAATATTTTCTTTATTTATTTAAAACATTATTCAAATTTTTTTGTCCTAAAAAATTTAACCCCTTTTCTTGTGATCTTTGTTAATGGGTTATCCAAATAGGAAAAATTATGGAAAAAACGTCAATAATATCTTGCTAAACCAATAAAACTGTGTACTTCAATTATACTCGTAGGATCTATCCATTCTTGGATTGCCTTGGTCTTAGAAGGATGAACAGAGATTCCATCCATGGAGACAATATGGCCAAGAAAAGAAATATCATGAAGCCAGAATTAACACTTTATAATCTTCCCATATAATTCATATATTCTCAGAGTATTCAGGATAATGTGAAAGTGATTTTCATTAACATCGTATCTTTTTTATTATATCAAGATATCATCAATAATTAGCACTAAAAAGTTATCGAGATATTCCTTGAAAACTCTATTCATTATATCCACGAAGACTGAGGTTGAATTAGTCAATCGAAAATGCATTACTGTAAACTTGTAATGCTCGTACCTGGTTCAAAATGCTGTTTTCATAATGTCTTCCTTATTCACTCATAGCTGATGATATCCATATTGAAGGTAAATCTTTGAAAAGTATTGATCTCCATGAAGCTGGTCGAATATATCATCAATGCGGGGTAGGGGATACTTGTTCTTTATTGTTATAGAATTGATCTTCTTGTAGTCAATGCACAACCTCATAGATACATATTTCTTCTTAACAAAAAGGATAGGGGAATCCCATGGAGAAACACTAGGTTGAATAATTCCCTTATTAATCAATTCATCTAGTTGTTTCTTTAGTTCCACTAATTCCACAATGGCCATTCTATAACAGGTCTTCGATATGGGCTTTGAACCAAGAATTAAATCATTGGAAAACCCAATTTTCATTCTGGAGGATGATGATGAAAATCATCTGGAAACACATAAACATGATCTACCACAATACGTAAATCCTCAATTTAGACATTTGTTTCCTCAACCACATTTATTTCATTCTATTCCCCCCCAATAAATGAATTTAGTTGATCTACTAAGGGTGGATCTAGATAAGAATCTGGTGGTGAAGATTCTTCTCTAAAGATAAGGTGTTCTTTATCATCATCATCAAAAATCGTAACCTCCTTCTTCATACAATAAATTTTCGCATCATGGTCAGAAATCCAATCCAGACCGAGGATTATATCAAATTCCATCATGGATATGATGATGAGATCGGTAGATAAAGAGAATTTGTATTCCCTAATGGGAACTAATTCACAAAACATTGTTGCGATGATACTTCCCTTAGGAGTTTTGACTAAAAACTCCCCTATTAAATCAAATTGGAAATATCTAATTTTAATAAAAAAAATGGGAAGATATGAAACAATGTGATGATCCAGAATCAAATAAAGCATTTGCTAAAAATGAAGATACCATTAAATTACCTGCCACCATGTCTTTCGGAGCATCAACCTCGACAGTAGTGATATAATAAGCTTGGCATTGATCCATTGGACATTTCTGAGATAATTTCCCCTAACACTTATGAAATTAATTTTCATAAAGCCTCATTTCTCTAAAATTGTAGCATTCAACATCAACAACATCTTTCCTCCCCTTACAATCAAGAGTTTGGTGGACATTTTCACCAAACATGTAAAAGACTCACATTACCTTCAGGAAAGTACCAGGGTGTTTTTTCCAACATTTACTGCCGGATGGAAATTCAACATTTCCCTTATTCCCCTTATTTCCATTTCCAGATTGTTTGGCAGATCACTTCTTCTCTTTCCTTGCTTTAAAGTCCTAAGACGTAGAGAATTATTTTTCTATCTTAATATCACGTGAGACAATATCTTTGTACGACTAGAAGGATTGTGAGACTAATGCTCAATTGATAAATGGTTTTAACCCATCAAAGAAACCATAAATCATACTTATTGGGTTATGTGTATAATCTGCAACATGCCTCACTAACCTTGTAATGTAAGCTTCATACTTTGCGACATTATCATCCTCCTTTTGCCTCCGACTCAGAAATTGTCTTTCTATATTCTCTTTATGGTCATGAGAAATTATTTTTCTAAGAAAATATCGTAAAAATCCATCCATTCCATATTTTATACTTCATTATCTTCTTTTGTGTTTTGAATCAATGACCACCATTGATCAGCATCTCTAGTGAGGTGGTAAAATGCCATGACAACTTTTTCCCTTTCAATACTCCGTAATTCATGGAATATTTTCTCTATGGAATTTATCCATTTCTCAGCTACTAATGGATTTTTACAACCATTAAACGTTGGTGGTTGTTTCCTCATGAAACGATCTAACATTGTTCCTCCACGCTATGGAATAAGGTGCACCATACGGGGAAGGTTATTTTTCATAACCTGAGTGAGTTGTCCCAATATATTGATATGTTGATTAGCACTAGTTGTATCACCAAATCCACTATAATTATCATGTGCAAGAGGTAAATACCTACATGGAGTGTGTGCATTGATGGTGTTTCCATTCCTCCCACAAGGATCCATTTCTAAACAATGGCATAAACTAGATTAGTTTAGGAATCGAACTACATAATTCCAAACTCGTAAAACACATAGCATTAATTGAACAGTTTATGGATATAATCCATAATCATAAAAAATTTATTTGAGGAGGTATATACTAATAAACCCTTCATAATTATTTATAGAGAAAATGATAATCATGTTAAGCATATCCCCCCGGGAGTTTCATAACCAATAGTGCATCAAGGCCCGTTGTCGTGCACCAGTTCCCGTTCGCGTCTAGCTCAAATTTCTGCTTTCGGGACTTCCTCATATGTACATCTGTTCCAGAGTCTCCTCTACCTAGTCGTATCCAGACA
Source organism: Viscum album (assembly GCA_963277665.1). Lineage (NCBI taxonomy): Eukaryota > Viridiplantae > Streptophyta > Magnoliopsida > Santalales > Viscaceae > Viscum > Viscum album. The sequence continues at coordinate 1,794,297,675 of OY728163.1, read as the reverse complement.
TGGATTAATTTCTTGGAAAACTCAAAAAATCTCTACAATGTTGAAATTCTAGGATGTTCTTCTATATTAATCCTCAAAGTCTATTTTAGGGTAATATTCTCTAATAAGAGTTTATCTAAACCTAGTTTCCAATGTTTGTATTAAACATCCTCCGATGCCAACTGTAACACCCTGACCCTAGTTACCTAGATTGGGTGCATTATTACGTATAATTGGAATGATAACAAAGGATCATGTATTGATAGACCGATTAGTTTAGTAGCTTTGGAAATACTTGATACAATCATAAGGTTTACATTACATCATAAAATGGAAAAATACAACCACATTTTTTCCATACACAACATTGAAATACCATAGAATATCCCTACAGGTCAGTCATAATATACTTCTACGCATCCTGGAAAAAATACAACATAGAAAGGGGTGAGCTTGAATGCTCAGTAAGGAAAACAATTTAGTAGAAAATTTCATAAATAAGTATAAACAATTAAGGAAATGTAAAAGACTAAAACAAAAGCATTTTAAACATGAACTTAAGAATAATATGTCATAGATAAAATCAAAATAATTCCATTTATTTACTCAGATTAATACTCTACTAGTTGGATAATCACATGCAATATAAATAGCCACATTCATAATGATGGAATGCATAATTCCAGACTTTCATAACCATGTATTCAAGGCCTTATGCGAACACTACAAATAAGATTTTTTCAAGCCCTCGTTCCAAGACACTAGTTTGTCTCATTAGACCTACCGATGAATCGAAAATATATAGCGGGCTCAACCCATAAATTACTAAGTCCAATGCATTCCCCATATGAAAATTTTTAAACATAACATATTCATTCATATTAAAACTATCATACAAAATGTCATTAATTTACCCATAAATGATGAATGGTAAAAAATTAACACATCCACAATCGAACATATCCCAAAAGCTTCAATACAATACAGATGTTTTTTATCATAATAAATCAACTTCAAATAACCGTAAAATCCATCAAAGGATGTTGACATAGATGAAATCAAAACCTATTTTTAGAGATATATATGATTATATTTTGAAATAATTTAAAACTCATATAATTATAAAAGATACATTTATTTTTAAAACATTATTATAATATTATAATGGAATCATCGACAGTGTTATAACATTAGAAAATAGCCGCACTCGCCGTATATGTTAAAAAACTTTCTTACTTTTATTTTGTCGAAAAGGTCATAAAGTACCTTGAATGGAAAACGACATAAAGATTACTTTCAAAACATTTTATAAAAACTAAAATAAGGGTATAAATGAATTAAACCCATAGTCTAGTAAATAGTAAAAATGTTTTGTAATACATTTTTAAGATGCATGGATGTGGATGATAAAGAGGTCCCAGTAGATAATTACGTATAAACAACCTTAGATAATGAAGAGATTGTAGAATTAACCATTACATTGTACATTTCTTGGTAGAGGGTAGGTTAACCTCCTGTTTAATTATAAAATAATTTTTTTTAAATTATACAATAATCATATACATTAATGTGATATCATATATGATCTTTTAACAATGCCTTGTTAATGATATTTTAGTATTATTGTCGTTTCGGGTGTTAACAGATTCATTTTCCCTTATATTCGTTGTTATTTGAGACATATTTGTTATGGATGGGATGTATATAATTAATATCCCTAATCATATCAAGTCATTAAACATTATTTTTAATCATAAAATGAAAATTAATTTTTAATGGATACAATGGGGAATGAATCTCATCGCGTTCGTGGAGACGGTAATCGGTACGTACACACGAGTGAAAATATCACTCTTTTCATATTATAATAATAATAAATTTGATAGTATAACATATATAAAGAATCATTATCATGTTATATTTATTATTTACATCAATTAGACATAACTATTATTCCCATCGATATAATAATGTATTGAATAACAGTTACACCACGACTTGGAGATGGTAAGCCGTACGTACGCATGTACGGTGACATGTCATTAAAAGGATAGATAGAATAATTAATACGGTTATACCATATTTAAAATAACATCACAGTACAAAGAAGATACTATAGTTATTATTTTCGAATGGAAAAAACAATGAAAATGTAAGTGGAAGAAGAATGGAACTTGAAAGAGGTGATGAAATATCTACCTCTTCTTTGGGTTCTTCCTTTTGATTTTATCAAAAGGGCTCTTTAGAATGGATTTATGACTAAAGGAAGGCCTCTAGGAGGAAGGGAGGATAGTTGAGAGGGTATCTGGGCAAGGGTTGTCTGAGCCAAATGTCTTTGAATTTTTAATTAGAGAGAATGTGGAGTTCCCTTTTATAAGAGGGGTGAGGGGCACCTTAGGAAAACCTAGAAATATTATTTTATAATAAAATCAATTTCGGTTTATAAATGGATCAATAATGGATTATATAAAGTATAAGGTGGGTATGGGTCAAAAATCACACAACCAACAGGTATTAGACAGGTTTGGGTCACTATATTAACTTAATATTTTAGATTTAACTCTTAGTTAAATAATTTGACATTTACCATGTCTCTTTGTATTATTGTATTATATGGTTAATACCCAAAATATATACTTCCAAGAGAACCCCAAGTGGTTAAATAATGCAAAAAATATTATTATATATGCCTTTTGGCCGAAACTTTTAATTTTAGGAAGATAATATCAATAAATAATATAATATTTCTTTTAAAGGCTCTTTTATGTCAATTTTGACACTATTAAGTATTTTGTTTTTGCTAAATTCATAAAAGCATTATTAATTCGAACATAAAGTCATCTAAACGACCCTAATATGTCATATTAACCAAAAAAATTAGTGTAACTAATAATAAGTCTCAAATTAAATTTATTTTAATATTAATAATATCAGTTATTTTAATATTTCATCAATTAAATCATTACTGCATCATCATTGTGTCGTAAATAAATTAAATTAGTTAATGTATAAAATAAATAAATAAAATACCATTATGTATGAAATATTTTCATCTTTCTATTAAATATTAATAGTCAAATTTATCTTATGTATACCCTTATATTAAAAATGTTTTAGTTATTAAACGTCAATTTTAACTCTTTTAACTCTTCTTTGAGTTAAATAATAATAATTGTATTAATCTAAACTAATTGGACCAAATAGGTACATATTTTATTCTTAAGGATGTTTTTGTTCTAATTATACTTATCCAATTGAATTTGGACATGTTTTAGGGTAATAATAATATCAATTTTACCCCTAATTACCCTATTTACTTTTAACCGTGGTAAATAAAAGTGAAAAGTTACTATTAACCAAAAATTATTTTCATCTTATTGAACAACATTTTTCTTATTGATATCAACCATCTCTCCATGGTTTTTGTAATCCCACTCATAGAAGCGGTAAAATTATGTTTTATTTGAATTTGTAAATTCTTTTAGGATGTGGGTAAAAGACGGTGAAAAGTTCAATAAAATTTTCATATGTCTAAAATTATTATAAACTGAAATCAGTGAATTACATTGAACATATATAGGTTTATGTATATATTTTGAACTGAAATAAATTTAAATAAAATAAATAATTATTTAAATAAAAATTTGGTTTTAAACTATAACTCAGTTTGTTTAACTATTCATCAAAAATTGAATGTTTTCAGAAAAGTACAAAAATAAACCTAAGCTAATTTCGATATTCCAAATCCAAAAATGAAGTCCATTTTTAAATATAAAATTTATAAAATTTTAAAATGTGGGTATTACTATTCATAATGGCTAGTTTGATTGGTTGTGGTGTGTTAGAACTCTAAGTTGCATACAACACACGCTATTGTATTATTAAAATAGAAGCGTACTGTGGAATCTTGGGGTGTTACAGACATAATAACACACCTCCCCTTGAATTATCTGTACCTAACCTATGATCAATGAAACCAAGACACTAGAAATCATGAATGGATATGTGATCATGAAATAATTGTAGGATAATAATGAAGAGCGAGCAAATGAACATTGCCCACTCACTCTGGAAAAAAAGATGAACATAGACTCTCCCTGAGGGTTCATTCATAAAAAATATCATGATTCCAAAAGAACACCCTTCCACTGAATGTTATCCTTTGTTGGTAAAGTCCTATTTTTAACACTACAGACTAGAAAGTTCATTTTTGTGTGGATTTCATTGCACAAACTCTTCGAAGCCCACATTTCAAGGGTTAACTCCACCTATATCAACAACCTATAATCTTGGGCAACAAACATACCTGAACTTGACTCTGTGAAACAACACATATCAACCTATGAATTTATGATAATCTCTCCATAAATATTCTTCTACTCCTATATAATATCATCATGAAGATGGATATAATTCTCTCTTACTTTTCTAATGGTAATATCTAGAGTAGGACACCCTAAGATAAACAGACACTCCCCTGACCAGTTGTCATTCCAGAAATAGATGTCACCAATCCCAATGATCCAATGAGTATATCATTCCTATTATTCCATACATGAAATAATATTCCTAGCAATACAAGTCATTAGTGGCCTATGGGATCCAAATACAACCCATTTCTCCCCATATCAGGCTTTGAATAATAATTCCCAAAGGGAGTCCCCAAAAATAATGTCCCATGAAAGATTTGCTTCTATGCCTTGTAGGGAATCTCTGATATCATGTAACGAACTCCACCCTCCTCAACCAGTATAGGAAAGATAGACTAAGCAGCCCAATTGAAACCACCTGTGTGATTGGAATCGCAATTATATGAATTCAGAACATTATCTATCATTGAAATGGTTACATTCAGAGGACTAATGACTGGAAAGGCATTCATAGGGATGTAGGACATCACGCTGTTAGTCATGGTCACCCTCCCTTCTAATGATTAAAACGTATTCTTTCAGTTAATTATACATCCCAATAACTGATTAATATCATCATAAAAAATACTTATTGATGTGACCACGTGAATGTGGGACTCTAGGATAATGCATAGGAAGTTATTTATTTGAACAACCCAAGATGTCTTGAATAGTCCTACTACGATTACATCGGAACTTATTTGGGATAAAAACATTTCTATTCCTGTAATTAATACATTTCCCATACAAGAGACCATACATGATAAAAATTTCCATGAGGCCCCTCAAAGATTGCTGCCTTCCATTAGTGAATATCAGGATATTATCAGTGAACATCAAATGAGAAACACTTTCTTTCCTTTCCTGCTGAGAAAAGGAACATATCTTCCACTCCCCATTCCTCTCTATAAATAACATTATAACACCTCTTGTGATAAGATAATGAGGCTTGAAGAAAGGGGATCTCCTTGACTGACTCCATAGACCGATTTTATAAATCCAAAAAAAAATTCCTTTTGAGAGAGATAATGAGCAATGGAGAAGAATAACACCTAAAATAGAGGTCACAAAAGAATTCGTGAAACCCAAAGTGTATCATCACAAGTATTAGAAAGATACATTCACTTTTATTATAAGAAATTTTCTTATATACCTAGAAAATAACATTTGAACAAACTTCTCTCCTATTATGATCACAAACCAGCTCATCAGAAATAGCCAATGTCCCTTGAATTCTACGTCCTTTAACAAACCCATGATGCTCCCAAGACACAAACATTGGAATTATCGGGTAAAACCTACCCTAAATCATGATTTATATGATTTTCTAGGACACATTAAATATTAATGTGGGTGTGTAATGGTTTATGTTAGTATAATCTTTGGCCTTCAGAATCCACACCCCCATTGAAGCAGCATTTCCCAGATTGAGAGCACCACCATTGAAAAATTCCTGAATTTCCATCACCACCGGGGGACCAACAGTAACCATTACATCCACGTTGAAAGAACCTAGAAAAAAATCCAAACCCCAAGAACTTTTTGAGGACATTTCCCTATATGTCCTTGTAGGTTCTTACACACTTAGAATAGCCACTAAAATATCATTCCCAGAGCCCTCCACCACGAGGTGTATGAACCTCTAGAAATACAACTCCACTAAATAACCCTCCACATCCACATTTCAAGACGAAACCCCAACCTCCAAGAGGTATTAAAAATGGTCCAGTAACAATAACACCTCTACATCGACCTTAGATGAAAAGACTATATTACCGTGATTAATATTGAGTGTCATGTAGCACCTTTCTCTCAAACATGCACAGAAAAAAAGCACTGTATTGATCCCCCTCTTTTAACCATCTCACCCGGGACCTCTTCTTGTAATATCTCACATCATCCAAGAGATTATCTCCAAGAAACATATTCTTTTAATAAAGGATATTAAATTTATTATCATCCTAATTAAGTTCCAGCTCCTCCACCAATTTCTCGGTGTCTTCTTACATAACAGTCACACACGAAGTGTTATTCAGGCTATTATCCAACCATCCTTGAATATTCATCTTAAGACACTTCAAATGTTTAGAGAGGCCATACCATGAAACTTAATTATCCTTACACTCCCCTGATGTTCTCACTATCTTCATGAATCCTCCCGCTTGATTTAAATTACAAGATTAGTGAAAAGCCTTCCCCCTGGCACTATCACATCCTACTTAAACTATTAGAGAGGCTGGATCCGAAAATGAGCGAGATAAATTAGTGACCTCAAACCTAGAAAATTATTAAAGGACTTGAATGTTTATATTAATCTATCAAGACTGATCCATAAGAGATGAAACCCCCTACAATTATTACACCACTTGAAACGCTTACGCTTGAAACCCAAGTCCAGAAGACCAGTGACATTGATAATATCATGAATGACCTTCATTGCTTCAATATAAATTCTCAACCACCCCATTTTTTCCACCATATCTACAATACGATAAAAATATCCACCCATAAACCAAGGATGACTGTCAGTTTGGTGATTCCCCAGGAACGGCCAAAGATCCTTCCTCTTATGTGCATCATTTCTAGAATACACAAAAGAAAACAATATCTCTCCCCCACAATAGGAAATAATAGTGCTAATACATTGAGACAAAATACTAACCATAACCACCTTGGTGTTTGTATTCTATAAAATCCAAATATGTGAGTTAACCGAAGCGCCATGAAAAAAAAGGGAACCACTTTTTCATCATCATAGAGGGGAGCTTCCAATGATCCAGTTTAACCTTGAGAATAACCAAAACAGGTACAAGATGTTTTTGAGACTCCAACACCATGAAATCACACATTTCATATTCCCCCAACCCACAGGAAATCCAAATAATCATATATATCATTTAGGAAGACCCCTCCAGGCCTTCGGGTCAGAATCCCGACGTGAATAAAATGAAAGTGACATACTTTCCTTCCTTAATTTCTGCTGATTGATAGGTACAAAAACCTCATGGGACGCTATTCCTTGCTAAGATCCAAAATTATTCATCTTTTTTGGACTCCCCTATCTCTCTAGTAACATAATCTGGGATATAGTTAGCAGGGAGACCCTGATTATAACAACTTTGATTTTATTACAAACTTAAACCTGATTTTTTACATAAAACATTCACTTGATACAACATGGAAGATCGAGAGGTCTACTTTGAATGGAGCTTAGTAACATTACATAAAAACTAAAAACATGAAATAAAACATCTTTAATAAAAAATACCTTTACATTACCACTACATTCCCTCATACTAAGCATTACATGGGATAACCATAGGACAAGCATAAGAAAATGGTGATATATAAAGCCCAGTAAAAGAATAATCATGGAACAACATGAAGAATACAATACATGTTAGGCAATAGACATATCAACAGATCACAAGATAAGAATAAACATAAAGGCATGATAATGTGTGATAATCATAACATGGAAATGTAGCAACAACACTTAACATGGAATTAGCATGAGCCAAGCCTCATTGCACATGGAGAATGAGTAAATCCTCATTGCACATGAAGCACGAGTAAAAATTTATTTCAATTAAATTATCATGATTCAACACCCATTTCACATGATGTAACTTGATACTGTACTTTACCCAATGCATTGGAGTGCTATAAGGATACACCCTTCTTAAACATTTCATTTGATGGATAAGTATGCCACATGGATCATATAACATGGATTCATAAAACATCATCATTTATTACATAATAAATGAATGTGTAATTCATACTTGAAAATTTGTAATCAATAAGTAAATGTGCATAAAGGTGAATTCCCTTGATAGAGACATAGTCATGGTATTCACTACACAGTGACATTGTCTTCGAAAATCGGTGCAATTTCAACAGCGTAACGACATGACGTAGGAATTCATAAAAATTGTTTTTTGAATGAGAAAGGGGTGTCTAATAATATGTAAATGACATGGATAGTAATTGGGTTCATATAGATACATTTAACAACAATTTTAATGGAATTTAGAGTCATGATACAAAATAATTGCAGAATGATAATGATGAGAGAGATTTTTTTTTGAAAATTCGGTATAGTAATGGGTATACATGGGAGACATTTAATGATAGAGAAAGGGGTCTCCCGTCATTAAAACATAAAGAGGGAAGTGTGGGGGAGGTTTTAAACCATTCCCTAACAATTATAATTGAAATTGAAAGGGCATAACAACATAAGAAATATTAGACGAAATGAGAATGGAAGAAAACCTCTTACTTTGAAGTGTGCTTCAAAACAATTGATAGAGGCTTGAGAGAGGCTTCTTGGGAGCCTGGGGAACCTTCTGAGGATTATAGGGATAGTAGGGCAGAGGTTGGACGAACTCCAAAGGCCTTGAGTGAGGAGAAAGTGGGAGCATGGGTGGGTTTATATTGGAAAAGTGAGGCAATTCATTATTATTTAGGGTTGGGACACCTAACATTAAATTAATTCAAACAACAAACCGGCCCATGGGGTTTTCCCATCATTTTTTCCAAAGGGGAGTGAAAAACAATATTTTATAAGGCCAATGTCTTAACATCTTAAAATAATGGGTTTTCTTATGTGGAAGTGTGTTACAGTCCTAAGGAACACTATTTAAAAAGACAAGATTTTTTATAAGCCATGAAGGGTCCAATAATGATTTGTAATCTAATTCAAACTATCCCAAAATAAAATTATATTAATTATAAAACATATATTGGTCCAACAATAAGCTTATAGTATTTTATTACATCACTATTGGGTCATTATGATGTCATAAAACACATTATATATTTAAACTAGATTTATTTTTTACCAAAAAATTTGACTATCAAAAAATTATGAAAAATTCACTATTGGATAAATTAGACATCCTTATTCCATAAAAAATATGTATTTTATCTAAATAATTTTTTAAATATTTTAATTTTCACTTTTAAAATAAAAACTGACATTTATAAAAAATTCACAGGTTTGGAAAAAATAGCTTTCAAACCTTAATAAAAATTACAATTGCATTCATAAAATTATATGATCATTTATATTTAATAAAAATTATTTTAATCATTATAATAATATATTTTAAAATATTATTAAACTCAAAAATCCATTAATTCATCAAAATAGATATCTCAGTTGAATATTACATAAAAATACTATTTATGCATTAAAAACCATCTACAAAGTAACAATAATAAAATGAAAGTATTTTCATTATTAGATAAAAAAATAAAGTACATATCCATAGTTCTATGGTCTTGTTACATATCCCCTTATAACACATGCATAAGTCTAAAGGGTAAGGTGTGCGATGGTGACTGAGTCTTGGGGTGGCTCGGATAACATCACTCAAGTGGTAATCTTTATCAACTTCCACTTATCTAGTTGGCGGTCCCGCTCAAGCTTAACCTGTTGAAGCTCATATTGGGCTTGGTCAAGAGATAATACCAATGACACAACCTCTCTTCCAAGATCATACAAATGGGGTTTGTATGGGGCACGTATACTGGATGAGGTCATCGCTTCATTTGTCTATGTAAATTGGATTCGTTAAAGCCCTATATTTATACTAATCATGTGATCACTATTCAACAGCTATATTAGCAACTGTCACAATTCATTACATAAAACTAAAGAAGTTGACATTTTATATAAACATTTTACATACCAAGAAATTTAATTAGATCAAGAGGGATTTCCATTAATGAATGACTAGGTCGTTACAATCTTCCCCCCTTAAGAAATTTCTCCCTCTAAATTTCCTTTTTCCACACCAAAACAAATTAGGGGTAACTATGCTTCATCATTTCCTCTGATTCCTATGTTTCTTCTTCAAACCAGTGGTTTCACCACAACCCTTGGATGAGGGGAATTGTCTTATTTTTTAGAAATTTTTATTTATGATCTAAGATCTTCACTGGTTTCTCTTCATAAGAAAGATCATCCTCTAACTGTACCACCTCTGAAGAGAGCACATGTGAAGAGTCCGGTATGTACTTCTTTAAGAGGGATACATGAAAGACAACATTTACCTTGTCCATGGTAGGTGGAAGTAGTAGTTGATAGGCCATAGCCCCGACACGATCAAGAATCTTGAAGGGGCCGATGTACCTTCGGATTAAATTCCCTTTCATTACAAACCTCAAGACCTTATTCCATGGAGAAATGTGTAGAAAAACGATCTCTCTAACTTTAAACTCAAGGTCTCATTGACATTTATATTCATAACTCTTATATAGACTCTAGGATAACTTGATATGTTATTGAATGGATTTCACCTTCTCCACCATTTCTTCTAGCATTTATTGTCCAACCAACTTATGCTCACTGACCACATCCCAACATGTCAGTGTTCCACACCTTTTCCCATTAAAGGATTTATATGCTGCCATTTGGATGCTCGATTGGAAACTGTTATTATAAGAGAACTCAACCAGAGGAAGATGTTGATCCCATCCTCCTTTAAATTCCATTGAGTATGCACTCAACCTATCATCATGTTTTTGTATAGTCCACTCGGATTGGCCTTCATTTTGAGAATGATAGGTCGTACTGAAGATCACTTCAGTATTCAGAGCATGTTGAAGACTCTTCCAAAACATAGAGGCGAATCGTGGATCTCAATCAGACACAATAGATAGTGGTAATCCATGCAGCCTTACCACTTCCCAGATATATATCTATGACATTTAATCCAATGAGAAATCCTACCAAATAGCAATGAATTGTACAGAATATGTAAGACGATCGACAACAAGCTAGATTTCATTATTGCCATTGGATATCTTCAGAAGTCTGGTGACAAAGTCCATAGTGATGTTCTCCCATTTCCATTCTGGTATGGTCAATGGTTGCATCTTCCTCCTAGACTTCTGCCTCTCTGGATTCACTTTCTGACACACTAGGCACTTTGATGCATATTCAGTGATCTCCTTGTTCATATTATCTAACCAATAATGCTCTCAGAGATCTCAATAAATCTTTTTGTTTCCTAGGTGAATAGAGAAATTTGAACTATGTGCATCATCAAAATGTTCCTTCATCAGCATCGAACTTGATGGAACACATAGTCTTTTCACAAATATCACTATTCCTTCTTCATTAACATTAAACTCCAAGGATTTCCCTTTTTCGATAGCTTCCACTTTTTTCTTGAATTCCCACATCATCCTTTTTCTCATCGTTTAGCCTTTCAAAAAGTGATGGTTGATCAATCATTTGTGAAAGGATTGATGAATTTCCATTCTATATGATTCACATGTCCATCCTCGTAAAATCTAAAATATTGGATCCTTTACAATTCTCATCAATGATTGAATTGTTGGGTCCTTTAAACATAGAGAATATTCCACCTTGTTCACTTTCCCAGGGTAGTAATGGATTGAGCAGTCATAGTCTATGATCTGGTCTAACCATCTTCATTGGAACATATTTAACTCCTTCTTTGTGAATATATACATGAGCCTTTTTTAGTCTGCATATATTTCACACTTCTACCCAAAGAGATAATTCCACCGAATTTTAAATGTGAAGATCACTGCAGCCAGCTCGAGGTCATGTGTTGGATAGTTCTGTTAATAAACTTTAAATTGCCTTGAAGCATAGGCAATGACTTTGTCATTTTTCATCAAAACACATCCCAAGCCCTTCTTCGAAGCATCACTGAATACCACAAAAAGTTCTCCACTTGTGGGTAAAGTGAGCACATGCGCAGTGATAAGCCTCATTTTCAACTCCTTAAAGCTTTCTTCCCATTCATCACTCTAAGAAAACATTACTCCCTTCCGAGTGAGCTTGGTAAGAGGGTTGGAGAATCCTGAGAAATTTCTCACAAGTCATCGATAATATACAGCTAACCCCAAGAAGCTATGGAAATCTATTACCCATGTTGGCCTCGACCATCCATGAATTTCATCTATTTTGGAGGCATCCACAGATATCCCATTTCTTGTAATGATATTTCCCAAGAATGATACCTCCATCAACTAGAACTCACACTTGTAGTGCTTTTCATAGTGATTCTCCTTCTCCAAGGTCTCTAGTATAGTTCTTAGATTCTCCTCATGATGCTCCTTGGTTTTGGAGTATATATGAATATCATATATAAAGACTACAACATATTTGTGGAGGTAATCTCTAAAGACTTTATTCATTAATTCCATGAATATTTTTGGAGCATTAGTGAGTCTGAAAGGAATTACTATGAATTCATAGTGCCCGTATATTGTACGAAAAGTAGTCTTGGGGATATATTCCTTATTCAACATTACTTGATAATATCCCCACCGCAAATCCAACTTGAAGATGTATTGTGCTCCATGAAGCTGATCAGTAAATTCACCAATTCTTGGGAGAGGATAATTTTTCTTTATCGTGATTTTGTTGAGCTCAGGATAATCGATGCAATGACACTTTGATCCATCATCCTTCCTGACGAAGAGGAATCGTGCACCCCATGGTGAAGCACTTGGGAGTATAAACCCTTTATCCAGATTCTCATGTAGTTGTTTCTTCATCTCTTCAAACTCCACAATATCCATTCTATATGGAGTTTTGGAAATTGGCAATGACCCCGGTCTAATTTCAATTGAGAATTCAACATCTCTTCTAGGAGGAAGACCAAGAAATTCCTCGGAAAAAAACATCAGTGAATTCCCTCAAAATACACATGTATTCAATGATTGTTGCTTCCATGTCTCAATCATCTGATCTAGATATGCATGCTCATAGGGCAGTAATATCCACGCTTTAGATGATGGAGCTAATGAAGATTCATCATCCTTGTTGCACTTGTAATGAATACGGGGGTCGATTCCCTACATGGAGAGTGATTTCCCTCTCATGATAATTTATTTTGGATATATATAAGGAAATCCAATCCATGCCAATAATTTCATAAAATTACACCAGAGGTAGCATGAAAAGGATCTCTAGGATGTTCAATCCACATATTATGATAGGGGAGGAGTTATATTAATGGGATGCCATAATCGACCCATTTTTCATAGTCAATGACATCTTTAATTCAATTATTTGTGGTGTTGATGGTATTTTTCTTCTAAACTCTCAAGATATAAAAGAATGCGTAGAACCTGAATCAAATAGTACGTTATTTATTCTTGAATAAATAACTAGCTTACCTGTTACCACTTCTTTTCTAGGGTTCACTTTGGTAGTGGTGATGGAAAAATATTTCCCTTCCAGCCTTGGAGGTTGTTAGTTACCTCCGAAAACCCTTGGCTTATGGCATTGATTTGCAAGATGCTCTGGTTCTATGCAGTTATTACAATGAACCACACGTTGAGGTTCTAACAGAGTGGTCCTCTCCTCTGTCAAAGCCATGGGTACTTCTTGCTGGCATCAAACAACCATGTTTTCTTCTCTTCCACTCCTAAATCATTTTTTGTACCCTTTAGTCAATTTCTGGGGTACTTCTTTCAGCACTGTTGGCAAGTGGGGTGGTGGATTTTCTTAGCACCGTTGTATTTAACCATCGAACCAGTAGCATTGAATTCCAACTTATGCTTCGTATCCCCATGATACTCCTGTGATTCTACGATCTCCACTTCGTCCTTGAAGGAACATAAGAAAATTTCCTCATAGCTATCGAAGTCACAGATTGCCATTGCATTCCGCAGGCTAGGTTTGAGCCCATCAAATAAGCGGTCAACCTTTCATTTGGGTGTAATGAAAAAGATAGAAGCATATCGTGCATGCCATGTGAAGTTTGACTCATACACTCCAAAAATTTTTTTTCCTTTTTTCATGATGTCATGGAAGTCCCTTTCCATCTTAATCCAGATGTTGCGAGGAAAATATTTATTGAAAAACATCTTCCAGAAATCATTCTTTTCCAACACCTCAATCTCCTCCTCAGGTTTGGTATTTTTTATCAACGTCCGCCATTGATCAGGTTCACCCTCCATACAATAAGCATCCAGGAGAACATTATCTTGTTCAGAACATTGAAGTATGGAGAAGAAATTTTCAATGGAGTTGATCCATTGTTCAGCGATTGAGGGATCGAATGATCCATTTAATGTAGAAGGCCTTTGTCTCATGAAGCTCTTGATAGCGACTTGTTCTTTCTTAGGAGGGGTTGAACGTTTCTACTGACCAATGTTCTATTGAAATCATGATTTAGTTGAGAGATAACTATGACAAAGTTCACGATTCCTTCTCCCATTGGATTGGACATCTCATTAGTACAGTCAAAAAATTCATCTTCACAATGGTTATTAGCACGAGTCCTCCTATTACCGGCCATTTGTTGGAATAAACAGAAATATAGGGGCAACACATAAAGGCTAATACAAGGAAAAAACCGACGACTTATAAATAACTCTTACTTCCTTAAAATATGAATCTACTGGCTTCAGCCTATGTTATCCATGATCTACTTTCCGACATATATTCATAGGGAATTTTTTTGTCCCTTAATAATGGTTCATACTAAGCTAGTGAATTTACCAAAGTATATCCTTCAGGAGTGTTGTAACCAAGAGTGCAGAAAGGCCCATTGTCATCCACCGGTTCCTGTTTGTGTCTAGCTCAAAGCGGTGTTTTCGGGTTTTACCCCTATTATACATCTGTGGCAGAGCCACCTCTACCTGCTTATATCCATACATGGAGGTATTTTCTTGATAAAAACCTAACTCAATACCCACAAAAACATAGGAATGTATTTATTATACTTAGCCTTGTCTCTAAATATTGTCTAGGGTTTTCTAATCCTAATCCCAAAAATAACTAAACATATCCTCTCATACCAAGTATGACAACCATAATTTTATTAAAAACTTAAACCCGATTTATTACATAAAACCTTCACTTTATAAAAAATAGAAGATAGAGAGGTATAGTGTATTTGGGGCATATGAACATTACATAACAACATAAAACATTAAATACAACATCTTTATTGAAAACATCATTTACATGACCACTACATTCCCTCATACTAAGCATTGCATGGGATAACCTGAGGACATGCATAAGAAAAGGGTGAGCTATAAAGCCCAGTAAGGGAATAATCATGGAATAACATGATGAATACAGTACATTTTAGACAATTGGAATATAAATAGATCACAATAGAATCATAATCATAAATTCATGATAAATCATGATAATAATAACATGGAAATGTCACAACAAAACTTAATAGGGAATTAACATGAGCCATGGCTCATTGCACATAGAGCATGAGTAAATGCTCATTGTACATGAAGCACGAGTAAAACCTAATTTCACTTGAATTAACATGATTCAACAACCATTTCACATTACATATCATGATACTATACTTTATCCAATGCATTGGAGGGCTATAAGGGTGCACCCTTCTTAAAAATTTCATTTCATGCATAAGTGTGCCACATGGATCATATAACATGGATTTTTAAAACAGCATCATTTATTCCATGATAAATTAATGTTGAAATCATACATTAAACATTATAATAAATAAGTAAATGTCCATTAAGTTTAATACCCTTTATGGAGACATGGGCATGTTATTCACTACACAATGACATTGGCTTGGAAAATTGGTGTAATTTCAGCAGCATAACGGCGTGACGTACGAATTATTAAAAATGGTTGATGTGAGATAAAGGTTTTTCTCATCATATGTAAAGATAATGGACAGTAAGGGGGGTCATATAGATACATGTCCTTAAAATTGTAATGGAATTTAGAGTCATGATACAAAATAATTCCTTGAATGTAAAAGAGGAGAGGGAAATTCCTTTTGTGATTTCGCTATAGTAACGGTTGTACATGGGAGACATTTAATGAGAGAGAAAGGGGTATCTCATAATTAAATATTAAATAGGGCAGTATGGGGGAGGTGAGAAACCATATCCCAACAATTATAATCAAAATTAAAAGATAATGACAATTTAAATAAAATTGGACATGTTGAGAAAAGAAGAAAAACCCTTACTAGGAAGTGTACTTCCAAATGCTTGAGAGAGGCTTCTTGGGAGCTTGAGGCACCTTGGGAGGATTCTATGGAGGGTAAAGCAGAGTTTTTAGGAACTCCAAAGGCTTTGAGTGAGGATAAAGTGAGGGCTTGGGTAGGTTTATATAGGAAAGGTGACTGAATTCTTTATTATTTAGGGCCGGGACACCTCACATTAAATTAATTCAAACCACAAACCAGCCCATGGTTTTTGCCCATGGTTTTTCCCAAAAGGGAGTGGAAAACAATATTTTATAAGGACAAAGTCCGAAATTCTTAAAATAATGGGTTTTGTTTTGAGGAGGAGAGTCACACTCCCATTGAAAAAAATTTAAAAATACAAGAATTTAATAAACATTGAAGGGTCCATTAATGCTTTTTAAAAAAATTAAAAAAACCCAAAATCACATTATTTTATTGGTAAAACATATATTGGCCGAAAATATGGCTTATAGAATTTTATTACATCACTATTGGGTCTTTATGATGTCAAAAATCACATTATATATTTAAACGGTATGTAATTTTTACCCAAAAATTTGACTGTCTCAGAAAATTATGAAAAATTACCGTTAGATAATTTTTAATTCCTGATTCCAGAAATAATACTCATATAATCTAAGTAATTTTCTAAATATTTTAATTTTCACGTGTAAAATAAAAAAAACATTTATAATAAATTCACAGGTTTGGAAAAAAAATGGCTTTCGATCCTTAATAAAAATTACAATTGCATTCATAAAATTATACGATCATTTATATTTAATAAAAAATAATTTAATAATAATAATAATAATTTATTAAAATATTATTTAACTAAAAAATCCATTATTTCATAGATATAGTGACCTTAGTTGAATATTAACTAAAAATACTATTTTTTCTTCAAAAACCATCTATAAGTTAACAATAATAAAATTAAAGTATATTCATTATTATATACAAAAATAAAGTACATAACCCAAGTGCTATGGTCTTTTTACATAAACCCTTATAACAACTGCATATGAAAGAAGGGTAAGGTGTGCAATAGCGACCAAATTTTGGGGCGGCTTGGATAACATTGGTCGAGTGGTAATCTCTATAAACTTCCACTTCTCTCGTAGGCGGTCCTGCTTGAGCTTAACCTATTGATTCTCAGCTTGGGCTTGGTCAAGAGAGAATCCCAATGATTCCAACTCTTTTCCGAGTTCCAAAAAATGGGTTTCGTATGGGGCACGTCTACAGGATGAGCCCATCGCTTCCTTTTTCTGAGTAATTGGATTCGTTAAAGCCCAATATTTATAATATTCATGTGATCACTGATCAACGACTATATTAGCAATGGTCACAATTATTAACATAAAACCAAAGAATTTGACATTTTATATAAACATTATACATAAAGAGACATTTAATTCGACCAAGAGGGATTTCCATTAAGGAATGTTTGGGTCGTTACAACGACATCCTCATGGAGAACTGAAACCAACAGGAGGCGTCGAGGAGAGGACTGTGTGGACAAAACCACCTTCACCACACCATATACGGACAACTATCTCAGTGGGTGATTAAAAGGGGATGATGAAATGCTAGGAACGAAATATCTATTAATGAACTCCATAGATAATTGTGACAGAATACGAAACTATAATTGTGGTGATAAAAAAGTTCTGGAGGGACATAAGAGATAGATGTCCCACTGGTCCTACGAAACTTTTTCGTGGCCATTGGTGCATCGGCCACCAATACATCAGCATCTGGGAAAGCAGGAGGTATCATAGGAAATAGGCCAGAAAGTATAGCAGGGCCACCAGACAAAAGATCCCCAGTTGCACATGGTGCTATAGTTTCGACCGAAGTGTGAGATCCAGCAGAAAAATAAGAAAAACAATCACCCTTCAAAATGTTAACCTCCTTCACCAGAGCCTCTAAATCTATTTATGGGGCAACGATATTGTCACTCCAAAATACTGAACCATAAAAACTAGCCATCGATTGCTTCATTCTACATATGACATCCAAATAGATGAAAAGCCAACATATCACACAGAAACAAAAGAAGTCCTTATAGAGGAGTGTTTTCCTCCAACTCACCCCATTGCCAGACATAAAATGAAACATTGAAAAGAGATTCACCGAAATATCTCTTTACATGAAAAGGAAAGTGAAGGAAACACCTTGTAGACAAGTTGTGTCATCATCCAAAAAAAGGAAAGAGCCCAGGGAATCACCCATCACCTTCAGGATTTCTAGGTTATGAAATGGAAGATGATTCCTAATAAATCCAACACACTCCACTACCGAAGAAGACTATCTTCCATTGTGTAACACCCAATAACAACAAAATAAAAATCAGTGCCAAGAACCACTCCATTGATTGTCTCTAGCCCATTCCCTTGAAATGTCATCCTTCGAGGCCAGATGAATGAAAAAAAATTTCATTGAAAGAACTAAAACTACCATAGGATGGCAAATACCACCAGATCCACCCTACACCTTGAACAAGGCAAGAAGATAACTGTTACGGCCAAACCGAACCACCAAAGATAGATAGTAGAAATCTGAAGCATCACAAAACTCTTGTTCGGAATGCTCCTCCATAGGGAAAACCACCTATTTACTAACTTCTCTTGGACCGACCATTATATTTAGGGAAAAAGGCCAACCTGTGTCAACATAATTTATCTTATCGGCAACTGTAGATCCTAGAGCCACCACACTGTAGAGATATATATTTATGAAGTTTATATCCTTATATTTGAAAGTGTGAGTATACCCACTTTTACCCATCGAGGGTTTTGTAATAGTACGCAAATTGTTCAGGTCCTCAAACCTCTCCCACAGTTCTACGTTGGAAAACTAAACAACAACACACATGATTTCTTGGTTACACATGACCTCTTCCACAATTCACAGTGGGATATAATTAGGTCTATGAAGTTTAATGTGAGGATTTAGTTTCAACCAGTTTAGTCCAGGAGTCAGTGTGTGTCTAAATAGAAAGATGCACACACAGTGCTCAAAAGTTAAACAAATGTTCAGTAGAGAGAAAATAAATGGGAAATGAGTTTAGAATGCTCTGAGTGATTGTAGATGTACTCTGGACTCATTTGGATGTTGTGGATGTTATTTGAGTCTGTTCTGGTGAAGATGACACATAACAGAGTTTCATTTTTCTTCTCAACTGCAGTTATTCGGCCATGTGCATATGATATTCAGTAGGCACAACAACTTGGCTTTTGTGTTTGTTCGAGGTAAATGATATTCTTGAAGCTCTCTCATTTTCACTAGTGTTATTAGAGATCTTCTTTTGTTTCATGGTTCATCATACACAGGTATGCCCTCGCCTTCATATGTGTTTCTATCTGTGTATATTCTGTGCATCATCTCAACATCTTTTCAGTGCAGATAGATATTCCTTTATATTCCTTGAGATCTTGAAAAAAGAATGATTTCTTTTTGATAGGTACTAGGTATGGATCCCTGACATCCAACAAATAACATTAATTAATATTCAGTGAATTAAATTAAGAAAATATGACTTTTGTAATTAAATAAGAGTTAATAGAAATTCATATTGTTTTCAAGACTATTAGTGAGTCTTGGGATTGGTAGGTCATTTGAATTTGCATCAGTATTAGTAGTTCATTGGATCATCATCGGTATTGGTAGGTTATTTGATGAGAATCAGTATCGGTAGGTCATTTGATCAACATCAGTGCGACCATTCTCATCGGATTGACCGTTGTCATCGGTGGTAATGTTATCATCGGTGAGACTGTTGTCATCGGTGCGACCGTTGTCATCGGTGAGACTGTTGTCATTGGTGAGACCATTGTCATAGGTGCGACTGTTATCATTGGTGAGACCATTGTCATCGGTGTGACTGTTGTCATTGATGAAACCCTTGTCATCGGTGCGACTGTTGTCATAGGTGAGACCATTGTCATCAGTGATACCGTTCTTAGCAGTAGTGTGACTCTTCTCATCGGTGAAACCATTGTCATCGGTGCCTCAAGAAAATATCTAATGGTGAGTCAAAAACATAAAATTCTCACAGAGTTTTTGTAAAGACCAGAATAATTCCAGGTCAATAGTATACTATAAACAATCATAGATAATCATATGTAGACATGATTAGACATATATAAACACATTTATAAAAAATTAAATAAATGACTAAATTGGAATATATAAAACATTTATTTGTGATTATTAAAATATCTATCACACAGAGAGTTCAACAATATCCCCCTTTTTTATAATCACAAATCTATGGAATTAAAGCAGAGCAGAGATGATATAGCATTCAGTATGCTTCCCGTATGTAAAAAGAATATATAAACGATATCATGACATGAGAGCTTAATGTTTATTTAGAGCTTATATAAATATCTCCCCTTGCTCATATATACATTGATCCCCACCACAGATATATATACGTGTCTCCCCCTTAGATATATACATGTTATCCACCGTAGATATATATACATGTTCTCCCCCTTTGGGATTATCAAAAATAAGAGGATAAATAAGAGGATAAAAAAAAAGAAGGTTCCAGTAAAATAACATCTGAGACAGGTACAAGAAATAGAAACAAAACAAATGTACAAGGAAAATTCACCCTATCAAAAACAATAGACATGAGAATTTCATGGGGTTCATAGGAGATTTACCTTTTCCAGAGGGAGGAATGGATGGACCAGAAGGTGGTTTGGTTGAAGATTGATCTGTCTGGATGGATAGATGAGGTAGCACAGCTCATGCCGGCAGCATAGTGGGTGCTAAGGTCACTTGCGGTTGAGTAGAAGATCTTCTAGAAGGCGGATGCTGAATGACTTATCGAATATTGGATAGATCTTGAGAGAATTTTATCTAGCCACAAGCGACACATGATGGACTTAGAGGCTCAACAATATGATGAACAATTGCCTTTGCTTTCACATGAAGATATGGTTTGAGAAGATTGATAAAATCATGAATTACATCACCACCATATTTCATGGCCTTCTCAAAGTCATCTTTATTTTGTATGAAACTCTCCATAGTGGGAGTAAAATCCTTCAACAGTTGGAATTGAGGCTTAAAGTATTGAGTGTCTGGAAGAAGACATAAATTTTCAGCCATGACATTATGTGATGGTTCAACTCATGCTTGGTCTAAATTTTAGAAAAATAGTGATCCACTTTTTCATTGGTCTCTTTCTGATCCTTAGTAGGATCAGCAGAATACAGCTTCACCATGGTTATTGTCTCAATATATCATTAATGAAATATGAAGGCAAATAATCATTATAAGACAGTGGATCATTTTGACTATGATATGAGATATTAGGTAAATGAATGTGTCTGAATCATACCAAAATGTTTCCCTTCTATTATTACACATTGATATTCAAAAGTATGATACTATTAAGTATTATATGATCATTGAAGTGTTCAACCAATAATATATAAGCAAACATTCCTATTTTCATAACATATTTCATCTTCCAAAAAAATATCTTCTCATAATTAGACCCATTCATTAATTTTGGGAGCACTAATACAAGGTATTTACCCTCCTTTTTATTCTAGTTATTGTGATTTTACAATCCAAATATTATTCTATCTCATATATTCATGCTCTCCAATTATATTCATGGAGAAGGATTTTCCATACCTCTATATTTATGATGGATCCTCGCAATGTGTATCGTATTTATAGTGGTTACTGTGATATCTATGGATGTGATGGCCTTTTTGTTGTCTCTAGTGAAAAAAATCAAATAGAATACATTAGGATGATACATACTAGACATTAGTTATGGTTGATTATTTTATGTTCCCATTTTGATTTTGATTAGATGATGATGGATTTTTAATTTATTGGATTTATTATATTATTATGAGACAATATATATTCCTACAAAGACTATCTCTTAACACTTTGATCCACTATATATATATATATTATTCCTAAAATGATCATAAATCTATAAATAATCATCAATACTAATAATTTTAAAAGGATCAGGATTATATCCTAAAAGATGAGATATAAAAAATACTTCATGCATCGAATTATATCATTGAGGATTTGTTAGTCAATATTCCACTATACTAATCCTCTCGATATCCTAAAAAGACGTAACCTATATGGGTTCAAACATTATCTATCTCTAAATCATCCAACATACCAATCTAATAAATATCTAATGAATTCTTGGTCTCCCACCACATTTATATGTTGTAACCTTAATATTTTAAAGTACAAAATGGGATTTGTAAAGTTTGAAAGGTACAATGTACAATTATTAAATTAATTTAATGTTAATGGAGTTGTAATTTATATTATGATGATGCAATCAATGAGTTTCGTTTCAAAATGAATGTGGTAGATTCTTATATATACAAGTGAGTTAGTTGTATTCTTGGGGTATTTATGAAATTACATGTGGATTACACAATCCTTATAAAAAATGTTGTAGTAATATTAAATTATTTAAAAATTTTCATGGTAGATTATAATTTATCAAATAAATGAGTGAAGAAACCCATATAATGGGAATGATTATCTCTATATATAGATATATGATGTATCATAGACTAATTCAAACCACATATTTTGGGTAAGTGAAAAAGAGGATTATCATAGAGTACTCTATGAAGGTGTCCCTAATAGTATTTCCTAAAATAAATCTCAAGAATATTAAATATTTATATCATCAGTTAAAATGTATTTATAGGAAAATTTAAACATCCTTTATAGGATCTCTCAGGTATACCATGTGTCTTACATGACCCAATGTATTATATGATTTATTTATAGTGAGTAGATACTGATCCAATACCATTGATAGTCATTGGATTGCTTTCAAGAATATCCTTATGTACTTAATGTGAATTAAGGATATGTTTTAGAATTTTGAGGTGATTACGATTTCATTGTAATGGGATGATATTATATTATTAAACAATCTTATAATTATTATATGAGATATCAATATAAATTATTTACCCAACATTGTAACTATCAATCAAAAGAGTTAAAAAAATTCTATTATGGTGGAATCGACAATAGTTGTAGAGTACACCACTAAATTAGATGAAGTTAAGAAATATATTTAATTTAAGAGATCATTATATGTTTAACATCCCAAGTATGTAATGAATAATATATATTTTTGTCTATGTCTATTAATGAATTAGATATCTTTATAGAGGCTTAAAATGAGAATAAATCCAATCTTAAGCATGGAATACACTAATATTTTTAAAATATTTTTTACTGCCTTTTGAAGGAAACCATTTTTAAATCTATATTTTTACAATTTTATAAGCTATATTTGTCAAAATAAACTTATTATTTGGGATTGGGACATTGAAATTTTCTTTGGATTAATTTTGTGTATTTTTCTGATAATGTTCTTTTTTTGAATGAATAGTGAAAAATATTGAATTTTAATTCAAGACCTCTTTTTAATCTAATTTGATTATATGATTATATTATATTTATAATTGTTTTTAATGTGAAATAATAATATATTTTTACCATTTAATACAATGGTGGTCATTGGAATTAATTTCACTTTGAAATTGGACTTAAACGAGTGTCAATCATTTGATACTTATTGTTTCATAAAAACACGCTATTTGCTCTGAAAGTGGGAATTAGTTATTAAATTAATTAATGTAACTTATATGTTTTGAATTTTGTAAAATATAAATCATTTTTAAATTCGGAATATCAAATATAGCTTCGGGTGAAGATTTGGTAATTTTATGAAAACTTCAATTTTTGAAGAATAGTGAAACCACTAAGTGGTACTTAAAAAAAACCGATTTTTCGTTTAATTGAAATTTTACCACCTCTGTGTTTTGAATTTCAAAAATCCGACATACATTGTTGTCATTAAGATTTAAAATATGGTTCAATGGGATTAAAATAATTTTTTGGGGAATAGTAACTTTTAAGTTTTAATCGCGATTAGAGGTAATTAGTGTAATTTAAGGTAAAAATAATGTTTTAATAATATGAAATGACCTAGACACATGTCCTACCCATATTGGATGTGTCATGACCATCCAAGACAACCCATGGGTCGATTTTTGTGACCCCATGGAGCCACTTGGGTAAGATAAAGACATTAATGCCTTTTATTTAAAGTAAAATTAAAAATGACACAAACATGAGTTGTTTTACTAAAACAATTTTTAAATGGGGTTATACAAGTCATATTTTTCACTATTAATAGTTATTGTAAAGATAAAACTATTTCCTACATAATAAAAAAATTTATAATTTTTAGACATTAAATATATTAAATTATTTATGTCACCGTGATGATGCAGCGATTACCTCATTATTTAACGATTTAAATAAAATGAAAATATAATGTAAAATATAATAACTAAACATGTAAAAAACCTATTGGATGTGTGTATCTCGAACCCTTATCACCTTATCCTCGAAATTTATAATCGAGGGTCTTTTTTTATCCAAAAAACATTTTATAACAAAGTAACTTTTCTTAACATTCCAAGAGTTCACCTCCTCTCCTCTTATAAAAGGCCCCCACCACTACCACCTTACCCACACTTCCAAAGCCTTTGGCTCAGCCAAACACTTCCCATTTTGCCTCTCCACATCCCTCTTTTACTCCTTGAAGCCTAAATTTGGGCAGAATTCTTCCCAAGGAAACCTTTGAGCTCAAATCAAAAAGTGTTACCCGTTTTAAAGTTAGTGTTTCCTCTTCTGTTCTTATGTTTTATTTTTCTTCTCCAACCCTCTAAACTCTTTCTATTCCTTTCTTTTGTAACAAAACCTGTATCTTCAGTATACAAGGATGTTATTATAAGAAGGATTCGATCTAAACTTACACTAACCTACATCTAATGGTTAAAGATCATGCTATTTCTGTGGATGGCGAATTTCTGCCTCACAGAACGATGATTGTTCAACACTCATATAACACCTTCAAAGGTGGCCATTAAGATGTCACTATATTTATATATGATATATAATATGTTTAGGTTTTACTTAATCTTCTGTATTTTTCATTTATAACATACCTTTATGGTTTCCATTATGGGTAAACGTGATATCTTCATTTTAGGAAGTGCGGACTACCGCCCCCTCAAAGTGATTTGATTCGTTAATACCATATGTGGCATGTATAAAGGATATATTGAATGATATTATATATTATTAAATACTTTAATTATAATACTATTATGTATCAATATGTTTTAATTCCATAAAATATAAAATAGAAATGGAAGTTGCGTTCATGCGTACGTATGGCTTACCATCTCCATGAACGTTGCATTTCATTTCTTACCTCTAAATTTTATGTAATATTATAAATGCATGTATATAATGTATATATACGGTATATATGATATCTACATCATGAGTATAACTCTGAGTATACAACATGTAATTATAAAGATCATATTTTTGACTCAAGTACCAATGATCGTTAAAACGACCGTTATTAACTTAAATAATTACATATTGTTCATGACATGGTAATAAGTGATATAAAAGGAATAATGAACCTGAAAAAGGTTCTTAAGAAAGTATAAATTAACTCAGGTTTATTATTCAGGACATTAAAGAACGACCGAGTCAAGTCGGACCCGAGGTATGGGACTACGTCTCAATCTCCTTTCATTGAGGCATATTTTTTTTATACACATCCTACTTTTATACGGTGTATAAACCCCTTTGAATTTTACATTTATCCAAATGGAATATTTTTATATGAAGATTTTTACTAAACGACAAAAGGGAATATTTTTTTCGTACGTATGCGGCGACAACGACTTCTCCGCCACCGTGACCATTATTTGTGTTTTGGCTTCCTCTACAAGCCATACCTTTTTTTAAATGAAAAATAAATACCATTTTTTACTTTTATTTTATTTTAGTATTGAAAATGGTTTTAATAATGTTTTTATATCAATGTGTTGTATTGATATCTTGTGATTGAAAAGTGGAAATGTTATGTTTCCTTTATGCATGTTTTATGTGATACGATTAGGTTATGGTTCTTGGGGATTATTATAAAGATGGGTGGTTCCGTGATAAACTAAGGGCGGGTGAGCCTGATATAGCTCTCCCATGCATTGGGTAATGCGAAGGGGTTAAACGTTGAGGTTTCTCCGAAGAGATTTAGGGAATATCTGGGATGGGTATTCCAAACGTAACCAAGAGGGATAATCCCTACGTAAGAATGTTATGAATACCTCATGTTACCTTTATGTCTTATGATTTCATTTATTTATTCATGATTTGATGAGGTTTGTTAAAGTGCTTATGTTTAATGAGTAGAGTATGATTTCATTGATTCTTGTGTATACACGTACTCATGTTTCCTTTCCATATTTTTATATCCCTTACTGAGATTTTTATGCTCATCCCACGTTTTTGAAATGTTTTTCACAGGTCAAGGGAAGGGTACATGATATGATGATAGTGTCAAGGAAGTGTCAAGAAAGAATCCATGTTTTATTTAAAATATGTTTCCGTTGATGGGAAAACATGAATACTATCTTTTATGTAACCACTTTGTTTAAATGTGGAATGTAATGCATGTTTTATAATATAATTCTCTAAAACTATAAACCTAAAATGATCCTCAATGTGTAATCTTGTAATAACTCAAGATTAAGTAAGGTTTATGGCTGGGGCCTTATAGTTGGTATCAGTGGTCGGTTTAGATAACTTTATTAGTTAGAAATCTATTAAATGATTATCCAAAAAATATATTTTTTTATGGTCAAATTGAAATGATATAGCCTTTAAAGATTACCATGTTGCTTCATCAAAGACATGTTTGTTTAGAATGGTTTTCCGCATAGGGAACATGGAAGCAGTTATAGTAAGGCATACATAAGGAAATAACCTTCCCAATCAGCATCCAGAGATGGTCAGAATTGGAACTGAACAGTTTGATGCAGTAATGGAACAATTGACACAAGCGATAAATGGTGTTGGTGTACATGCACGAGATCATCCAGATCAACCGCAGAGGAACATGTCAGTGGTGGAACATTTCATGAGGCAACATCCCCCATCATTCAAAGGATCATCTGACCTTGTGCTAGTTGAAGGGTGGATTAAATCACTAGAGAAGATTTTCGATGTCATGGGGTGTTCAGACAATCAAAATGTTAATCTTGAAATTAACCATTTGGAGGGTGAAGCAGATCAGTGTTGGTTGATGGTTAAAAATATCCGGGATGCTGATGATATTGTTGCTATCGACTGGGATGAATTCAAAGGTATGTTTGTTGAGAAGTATTTTCCTAAGGCAGTTCGACTTAGGATGGAAAAATAATTCCTAGAATTGAGGCAAGAGGGGGACTCAGTGGTTTCATATGATGAAAGGTTCACTCGATTGGCAATGTTTGCTCCAAATTTTATCTGAGACCTTGATAGTAAAATCAATCATTTTTACTCGGTATTAAAGCCAAAATATTGAAGGGATTTAGATTCTCGTGAGTTCAAAAGTTATGAAATGCTTGTTCGATGTGATGAGAAGGTGGAAATGGAGTTTGCCGATGATCAAGTGTTCTATAACAAACAACAGAAGAAGAGACCGTGGTGGTAGGAGAAAGGGAATATTTCTTCAAAAGGTCTGATGGTAAGAAAACTATGTTTCTAGTTTTGATAAATGTTGGAAAAGGAATGCTAGGGAATGTCTTTTGAATTCAGGAAAGTGCTACCGATGCGGTAATAAGGGACATAAGGGTCGTGATTGCACTGAAAATGATCAAGGTAATGGTAAAACCAAATTTGATTTACAGTTAGTGAAATGTTTTAAGTGCAATGAGATGGGTCACTATGCAAATGAGTGTCCGAAAAAGAGCTCGAGTGATGGGAATCAATTAAACTACAAAAATTAATGGGTGGTGAAATCCTTTGCAACCAATTCAGCAGATGTTGGTCCATCAAATGAAGTTGTATCAGGTACTTTTTTTGTTTTTTTGGATTATGCCAGTGTGTTGAATTATTCGGGGTCTACACATTCTTTCATCTCTGAAAACTTTTCCAGTAAAATGGGAATACCATCTCATCAAATGACTCTTGAACTTGTGGTAAAACCACCTGTATGAAATTTTGAGGGAAAAAAAATTATATGAATCTTCATATCCTTATCCGTGGAAAGAACCTTCATGCAAACATTATTGTTTTACCTCTAGTATAGTTTTATGTTATCCTGGGTATGGATTGGCTCTCTATTTACCATGATAAGATTGACTGTAGATCTAAAGAAGTTTCTTTTCATAAATAATTTTAGTTTGTGTTCAAGAATGAACCCTTACTATTGATAACATATCAAGAGGCTGAGAAACATGTAAAAGATGGATATGAATGTTACCTTGTACATATTATTGAAAACAAGGGAACTATTCAGATTAATGATGTGCCAGTGGTAAATGAGTATCCTGATGTTTTTCCTGATGAGTTGCCAGAAATAATACCGGTTCGGGAAGTTGAGTTTACTGTAGACGTAGTTCATGATGCTAAGCCAATTTGAAAACCCCCTTGTCGAATGGCTCAAATTGAACTTTTAGAGTTGAAGGAGCAATTGCAAGATTTATTTGAGAATGGTTTCATTCGACCTAGCACATCACCATGGGGTGCCCCTATTTTATTTGTTAAAAAGAAATATGGTTTTATGAGACTTTGCATTGATTATAGAGCCGTGAATAACATTAATGTTAAGAACAAATATCCTCTGCCTCATATCGATGATTTGTTTGATCTGCTCTAGGGAGCTCAGTATTTTTCAAAGATTGACCTAAGATCGGGGTACCATCAGCTGAATGTAAAGGAAGCAGATGTTCCAAAGACCGCATTTCGAACAAGATATGGCCATTATGAATTTTTAGTAATGACTTTTGGGCTAACCATTGCACCTGCTGTATTCACGGACTTAATGAATAGAATTTTCCATGAGTTCATGGATGAGTTTGTGGTGGTTTTCATTGATGATATTTTGGTGTTTTCTAAAATTAAAGAAGAGCATGAAAGACATTTAAGGGTTATTTTGCAAACCTTAAAAGAAAAGAAATTGTATGGGAAATTCCACAAGTGTGATTTTTGGTTTCAACAAATTTCTTTCCAAGGTCATATTGTTTCTAAAGATGGGATAACTCTTGATCCAGCAAAAACAACGGTTGTGGAAGAATGTCCAAGACCCACAAATGTAAATGAGATTCGTAGCTTCCTTGGTTTTGCAGGCTATTACCGAAGGTTTGTTAGTAATTTTTAATGGTTATCTAGTCCAATGACTAAGCTAACTCAAAAGGGTGTTAAGTTTATCCAGACAAAAGAATGTGATGATTGTTTTCAGGAAATGAAAAGAAGATTGATGAATGCTCTAGTTTTGGCACTACCTTCTAGGAATGGAGAGTTTTTATCTATAGTGATGCTTCATTGAAAGGACATGGTTGCATCATAATGCATAATGATCAGGTAATTGCTTATGCTTTATGACATTTAAGAATTCATGTGGTAAATAACTCTATACCTGATTTGGAATTAGCTGATGTAGTTTTCTCTTTAAAAATTTGGAGGAATCATTTGTATGGAGTAAAGTGTGAAATATATACTGATCACAAAAGTATAAAGTATATATTCACTCATAAATAATCTGAACATGGGACAGAGGAGATGGCTATAATTAATCAAGGATTATGATTTTACAATTCATTACCATCCGGGAAAAGAAAATAAAGTGGCTGATGCTTTGAGTCGAAAAAGAAATGCATTATTAACAATGTTGCATTTGGAACAAGATCCTTTGGTTAAGGATTTGATGAACATTGGCATACAAGATGTTGGTGCAGGATTTCCTTCTGTTTTGTTTTAGGTATCAGTGAAATTTTCTATATCAGATAGAATCAAGAAAGCACAGAAGCATGATAGTGAGTTGCAGAAAAAGGTAGAGCTGGTTCAGAAGGGTAAGTTTCCTGAATTCAACATCGATAATGATTGTGTTTTGAGATTTGGGAAGAGTTCGTGTGTGCCTTGTGATTCACAGTTGAAGATAGAGTTGTTTTGTTAAGCTCATAGTTCTCCTTTTTCAGTTCATCCTGGCAGTACTAAGATGTACAAAGATCTGTGAGAGTATTACTGGTGGGATGGAATGAAAAGAGATATTGCTGATTTTACTATAAAGTGTTTGACATGTCAACAGGTTAAAGCAGAGGGGCAGTTACCGAAAGGGATACTTCAGCCTTTACCAGTACCAGAGTGTAAATGAGGAGAATATATCCATGGACTTCGTTGTAGGATTGCCGAAGACACCTCGAGGTAATAATTCAGTCTTGGTTATTATTGTTCGCTTGACTAAATCTGCTCATTTCCTTTCTATACGAGATACTTTTTCCCTAGATCAACTTTCCCATTTGTATCTTAAAGTGATATTCAGGTTACATGGAATTCCTCTCTCCATTGTATCTGACCATGACCCCAGGTTCACTTCTAACTTCTGGAAAGGCCTTCAGAAGTCGTTGGGTACTGAATTAAATTTTAGTACAGCTTTTCATCCTCAATCAGATGGGCAGTCAGAAATAACGATTCAGAATTTGGAGGATATGCTACGTGCTTGATATATGGATTATCAGGGATGTTGGGACCAACATCTTTCATGGGTTGAGTTTCCATATAATAACAGTTTTCATTCTAGTATACAGATGGAACCATTTGAGGCGTTATATGGGAAGCGGTGTCGAACTCCAGCTTTCTGGGATGAAGTGGGTGAAAGGAAGATGATGGGACCATAATTGGTAGATGATTTGGTAGAAAAAGTTCGGCTGATACAGAAACACATGAGAACAGCTCAGAGTAGGCAGAAGAGTTATGCGGACAACTGGAGGAAGGATCTCTCTTTTGAAGTAGGTGATCATGTTTTTCTCAAAGTCTCACCATGGAAAAGTGTGATGCGATTTGGTAAGAAAGGAAAGATGAGTCCAAGGTTCATTGGACCATATGGAATTCTGGAGAGAGTTGGATCAGTTTCTTACCGAGTGTCCTTTCTTCCGAGTTTATCTCAGGTACACAATGTTTTTCATGTTTCGATGTTGAGAATGTATATGCCATATCCATCTCATGTTTTGAGTCTAGAGATAGTTCAGCTAGAAGAGAACCTATTTTATGAGGAACAACCAATCCAGATTCTTGACCACATGGAAAAAGTGTAACGGAATAAGGTGACACATCAGGTAACTGTTTTTTTTTTGGAAAAACCACATGATTGAAGAGGCAACATGGGAATCTGAAAATGCAATGAGGGCTAAATACCCCCACTTATTCGACAAGTAAATAAATTGCAGGGACGCAATTTTCAAAAGCGGGATGGATGTAACAAAAAATGTAAATAATGAATAATATAAATTTTTATCTATGTCTATTAATGAATTACATAGTGTTTTAGAGGCCTAAAATGAGAATAAATCCATTCTTATGCATGGAATACACTAATATTTTTAAATGATTGTTTTACTGCCTTTTGATGGAAAACCATTTTTAAATCTATATTTTGACAATTTTATAAGATATATTTGTCAAAACAAACTTATTATTTATGATTGGGACATTGAAATTTACTTTGGATAAATTTCTGATATTTTTCTAATAATGTTTTTTTAATGAATAGTGAAAAATGTTGTATTTTAATTCAAACCCTATTTTAAATCTAATTTGATTATATGATTATATTATATTTTTAATTTGTTTGAAAGTGAAATTAGAATATATTTTTAACATTTAATCCAATGGTGGTCATTGGAATTAATTCTACTTTGAAATTGGACTTAAACATGTGTCAATGTTTTAATACTTATTGTTTCATAAAAACATGCTATTTTCTCTAACAGTGGGAATTAATTATTAAATTAATTAATGTAACATATATGTTTTGAATTTTTTAATATATAAATCATTATTGAATTTTGAATATCAAATATAGATTTTGGTGAAGTTTTGGTATTTTTCTGAAAAACATCAATTTTTGATGAATAGTGAAACCACTCAGTGGTACATAAAAAAACTGTTTTTTCGTTTAAATGAAATTTTACAGCATCTGTGTTTTGAATTTAAAAAATCCAACATACATGGTTGTCATTATGAAGTAAAATTTCGTTCAATGGGATTAAAATAATTTTTTGGTAATGGTAACTTTTAAGTTTTAATTGCGATTAGAGGTAATTAGTGTAATTTAAGGTAAAAATAATGTTTTAATAATATGAAATGACCTAGACACATGTCCTACTCTTATTGAATGGCTCATGGACGACCAAGACAACCCATGGGTCTATTTTTGTGACCCCATGGAGCCACTTGGCTATGATAAATACATTAATGCCTTTTATTAAAAGTAAAAGTAAAAATGACACAAACATGAGTTGTTTTACTAAAACAATATTTAACTTGGGTTATACAAGTCAGATTTTGGACTATAAATAGTCATTGAAAATATAAAAAGATTTCCTATATCATGATATTTGTTTTATAATTTTTAGACATTAAATAAATTATGTTATTTATGACACCATGTTGATGCAGTGATTACCTCATTATTTAACGATTTAAATAAAATGAAAATAAAATGTAAAATATAATACCTACACATGTAAAAAACCTATTAGATGCATGGATTTCGAACAGTTATCACCATATTCTCTAAATTTATAATTGTGGGACATTTTTTATCCGAAAATCATTTTATAGCAAAGTATCATTTCTTAACATTCCAAGAATGGCCCTCCTCTCCTCTTATAAAAGGCCCCCACCTCTACCACCTTACCAACACTTCCAAAGCCTTTGGATCGGCCAACCCCTGCCCATTTTGTCTCTAAAAATCTCTCTATTACTCCTTTAAGCCTAAATTTGGTCATAAGTCTTCCAAAGGAAGCCTTTGAGCTCAAATAAAAAAGATTTATCTGATTTAAATGTAGGATTTTCTCTTCAGTTATTAGGTTTTATTTTGCTTCTCCAACCATCTAACCTCTTTTTATTCCATTATTTTGTAACAAAACCAGTATCTTAAATACACTAGGATTTTTTTATAAGAATTATTAGAGATACAATTACACACACATAGATCTAATGGTTAAAGAACATACTGTTTCTGTGGATGGAGAATTTCTACCTCACGAAACGATGAATGTGCAACACTCATATAACACTTTCAAAGGTGGCCATTAAGATGTCACTATATTTATATATGATATATAATATGTCTATTTTTTTACTTAGTCTTCTGTATTTTTCATTTATGACATACCCTTGTGGTTTCCATTATGGGTAAACGCGATATCTTTATTTTAGGAAGTGCAGACTACCGCCCCCTCAAAGTGATTTGATTCGTTAATACAATTTGTGGTATGTATAAAGGATATATTGAATGATATTATATATTACAAAATACTTTAATTATAATACTATTATGTATCATTAGGTTTTAATTCCATAAAATACGAAATAGAAATGGAAGTAGCGTTTATGCGTACGTACGGCTTACCGTCTCCATGAACAGTGCATTTCATTTATTACCACTAAATGTTATGTAATATTAAAAATGCATGTATATACTAGATATATATGATATATATGATATCTAAATAATTATTATAACTCTTGGTATACAACTTGTAATTATAAAGAGCATATTTTCTACTCAAGTACCAATGATCGTTAAAACGGTCGTTATTAACTTAAATAGTTACATAGTGTTCATGACATGGTAATAAGTGATATAAAAGGAATAATGAACTTGAAAAATGTTCTTAAGCAAGTAAAAATTAACCCAAGTTTATTATTCAGGACATTAAAGAACGATCAAGTCTAGTCGGACCCGAGGAATGGGACTTTGTCTCAATCTCCTTTCATTGAGGGATATTTTGTTTTATACACAACCTACATTTATACGGTGAATAAACCCGTTTTACTTTTACATTTATCCAAAAGGAATATTTTTTATACGAAGTGTTTTACTAAATGACAAAAGGGAATGTTTTTGTCATACGTATGCGGCGACAACGACTTCTCTGCCGCCGTGACCATTATTTGATTTTTGGCTTCCTCTATAAGCCATACATTTTTTTAAATGAAAAATAAATACCATGTTTTACTTTTATATTATTTTGGTATTGAAAATGGTTTTAATAATGTTTTTATATCAATGTTTTGTATTGATATCTTGTGATTGAAAAGTGGAAATGTTATGTTTCCTTTATGCATGTTTTATGTGATACGACTATGTTACGGTTCTTGGGAATTATTATGAAGACGGATGGTTCCGTGATAAACTAAGTGCGGGTGAGTCCGATATAGCTCTCCAATGCATTGGGTAATGCGAAGGGGTTAAACGTTGAGGTTTCTCCGAAGAGATTTAGGGAATATATTGTGATGGGTATTCCAAACGTAACCAAAGGGTTACTCCCTAGGTAAGAATGTTATGAATGCCTCAAGTTACCTTTATGTCTTATGATTTCTATGATTTATTCATGATTTTATGAGGTATGATAATGTTATTTTGTTTAATGAGTAGAGTATGGAATCATTGATTCTTGTGTATACATGTACTCATGTTTCCTTTCCATATTTTTATATCCCTTACTGATATTTTTATGCTCATCCCATGTTTTTGAAATATTTTTCTAAGGTCAAGGGAAGGGTGCATGATATGATGATAGTGTCAAGGAAGTGTCATGAAAGAATCCATGTTTTATTTTAAATATGTTTCCATTGATGGGAAAAATTAATAATATCTTTTATACAACCACTTTGTTAAAATGTGGAATGTAATGCATGTTTTATAATCTAATTCTCTAAAACACTATACCTGAAAAGATCCTCAATGTGTAATCTTGTAATAACTCAAGATTAAGTAAGGTTTAAGGCTAGGGACTTATAATAGGACAGGGTTTCATTACTAAAATTGAGGGAACAATTAAGATTTAATATAAAAATAAAAGTTCTTTTTTTTCAAGCCATCTAACATAAATCTAAATACAAGACCAAACATATCCATTGAAAATAAAATCTTATATGCCATAATATTGAGAGGGGTGATGTAAATATTTATTTTGTGGATATAGTTCTACATTTATTAGATCATTTGATAAATATTTTAATGACATAAAATCATGAGGTCCTTATTTAATGTCATGGTGTTAGAATGATGATGTTTTGAATGTAATATTTTTAAAATGTATCATGATTTTTTAATAAATAAAATACTTATTTATCATATATCAAATGTGATTTATATATTAAAATAATTATAAAATAATAAAATCCCCTGAATGTATGATTTTTGGTAACCCATTCTCAATTATGATCATGGATTACTTTGGGTATTAATGATATTTTATGATTATCATGAGTAGAGTCATGTGTCAAGTATAAAGAGTACACTCGTGGGATAATTAGTGGATACATATTTTTTTAGACTATAATTCTAATGTATATCACATTGAATATTAAAGGATCATTGTGAGGTGTATTCATAATATATATCATTGTAACATTAATATGAAAATAAACCAATCATGTAAACCTTCATACTTTGATACATTTATTATAACAACAATGAGGATGAGCTCATCAGGGTGAGTTGGGTATGTTTCTAATTATTTCATTAGTTTAGGTAAAATATGATTGTATATTACCTCTTTTATAAAAAGTAATACAGTTGGTCCCATGTCTGGATTGAAGCCATGTAATTAAGGTCCATTCATTGTTAATTGTCATGCCATGTTCATAACAAAATGGATGAATGAATTGTGATTCATTTAATCATACTGGTTAGTATATTTAATATAATAATCAATTTATATGTTGATTTCACTATATTAACATGTTCTATGTCTATTGGTCAGGTGATGTGTTGGAAGAAGGTTTTATATGAGTATACATATGATTTATATGACACACCATATTGTTATAAAATTAAATTAGTCTGTCTACTAGAGATAATTCAAAAAACCTTTAACACTTGATTAAAACTAGATTTCTTCTAGAATCAACACTTTTCATATATTTATATATTTTTTAAATATAATATTTCTTAATTATACAATGGAACAATGGTTCACATAGTTAGGCCATCGAATATGTACTATATTTTTCATAGTGTGTTTCTTCCAAAATTAATTAAATTTGATAAATTGTATGAAACAATGTTTTTTTGTGGATTAACACATATTTTTCGTGATTAGTAAAATTAAACATTGTAATTTTAATATAATTTAGATATTAATGGGTTGAAACTAAAATTTATGGCACATATTTGGTGATTAATATTGTATTGTACCACCTTGGAATCCATTATGCATCATCCAAGGAATACTGGCAACATAAAATCAAGCATTCCTCCTCCTAAGCCATAGGCTTAAGACTAGTAGTGAGGGTCCTGGGTGTTTCTATGGGGATACTAGACCCTCTTAACCAGAGTGTATCATATAGTTTAATAATAAGGATTCATAGTTAAAATAGAAATAAAAAAATAGACGATTAATAATTCATCAAGGTAAATATTTAGAGTAAATCTAAAATAATATCAAATAAAAAATGATGATCAAATTGTAGTGAAATCTAAAAAACCTAATTACATGTGATACATGGGTAAAATCTTATAAATATTTCTAAACAGAAATGAAAGAACACCTAAATGTTCCTTCAAAATCATTGTTATAATAGGATCTATCCTCTTCTCCCATACTACATCCATGTGTTGTAAATCAATCATCAGAATCTGGGAACATCCCAATCACTATTCTTTCTATCATGAAGTCTAGTTGGGTGCAAAAGGAACCCCAAAAAAGGGCATGAGAAAATCTCAGTAGGATACCAAAAATGGTTTGTACAATTATCTATTTTGGGTATATATATATATTGAGCAGTGTACATGTAATGTTTATTGTAAAGTAGAAAGTAAATAAAAACACATTGGTTTGGGTTCCAAATGAGATATAAAATAGGTGAAACCTACTTAAACTTATGATGGATGTCTCAAGTACAAGGTCAACCAATATGGAAATGTAATAATTGTATATATATATATATACATATATATGAGTGTCTGTTTATGCTGGGATAGAAGTGTGGAAATCATAACTAAGCTACAAGATATATATGTATATACAATGAATAAACCCAAGTATGTTATTTGGATCGAAGTACGAGTCATCAAACATAGTAGTAATCAATTCAAAAAAATTTATTAAAAGGAACCCTAAGCCCATCCAAGGAGATCTGTAAAGGGGAATCCCATATAACACTCTAGGA
This sequence comes from Viscum album, assembly GCA_963277665.1. Classification (NCBI taxonomy): domain Eukaryota; kingdom Viridiplantae; phylum Streptophyta; class Magnoliopsida; order Santalales; family Viscaceae; genus Viscum; species Viscum album. The sequence goes on along the minus strand of OY728163.1, from coordinate 1,794,260,021 downwards.
GCGCCATAAGTATCCATCTCACTAGGTTTTTATCTTTGGTGATCAGAATGTGGAACCCATGTATCACTATCATAATGGTCTATGTAATAACACTCTAGGGAAATCCCTAGTATTGACATAGGGAATAAAGTATCTCATGTGTTGTGACATATCGATTTACACAATAATCCAGACCATGTTATTCCAATAGGGAACCAGGTTTCTCTAATGGGTAGAGTAAATATGGTATCCACCCACTTAGCAGATCCATATTATTCTATAATAACAAATAATTATCTAACATGACATATTGAGACTCATTTATAATTTCTAATTATTAATAATGATGCGACAATATTAATAATCCTTATGTCATGACACTTGGATCTCTATTGAATTAGTGGAAAAATCACATACAATTGAAATAATATTATTATAATCAGCTTATGGGACGTTTACGAACCTCAAGTGGAGGATTAATTTAACTCAAGACTTGAGGATCATAGACATTTATAGAATGAATGACCATTTGGGTGGATCATGTCAGGGTGGAATCCCAACAATGTCAATTCACAGGTTTTTAATAATACATTGAGAATTAGTTGTTATTTATTTTTGTATATTTACGATTTTGGATGGTACTATCGGAAGCTATAGTGTTTGTCAAAACAAAACATCATAAAACACATCAGAAATTATTTAAAATGAACTAGCCTAGTTATCACTAGTTGGTAAAAGACACATCATCCAATGTAGTTCATTGAATCGGTCTGGAATAGGAAAAGGTTTCAAAATTGATAAATTCCTTGGATATAGGTCATATTATCTTGCAAAGTGATAGTGTAGTAGATGGAAAGGGAAACAAAATACGGAAGGAAGAGGAAAAAAGTTCATACCATGAGGGATACAATGTGATGAATGGTGTCCTGATCTGAGTGTAAATGGATAAGCATTGAAAAATACTATCTTAGGCATGGTTTAATAGATCATGTAGCTATGGGGTTCCATGCATAATAAAAGAGAGGGGAAATGAAAAAAAGAAACATAATTATAATCAGAGAAGATAATAATTTTTCTAAATTATGAAAAGTCATGTTATTTGGCCACACAATTTAAAAAATATTTTACCAACCATACAGATAGTATTGTACAATACTAGAACCATCACATGGTCTATGAACACATTTTGAAAAAACTATTCACACCCAAGAACTAGGAACTATCTGATTGTCACCCCTCACTTGACTAGATACACAGTTATGCTAACCCTACGCAACTAATGTAAATCCCATTGGTCACATTCTTAATAAAAGTCAAAAATCCATGTAGCTTTGGATGCATGGTTTATCCTTTCTCTAAACCTCTTTGAAACCATTGGGATCACATTACATGGTATGGACAAACAAAGTATGATGAAGGGAAAAGTTTGGTAAAACCATGTGTATGGCCTTCCACCTCAATAACACATGAACCCAGCTCTAAGCGATCCACAAATGCCCATCTACCACATTCATAGTCCATATGTGAAACTCATAAGAGTAAAGAAATACTTTAAAATAAAAATTGAATATGTTTTACCTCATGAAATAAGTCATGATATTAAAACCCACCCTAAAAACAACAACACATACTCAAGCTATCCTTATGAAACTGTTGATTTTTTTTAGAAAAGTTTTGAAAAATGGTATTGTACTTCAGCTGCTCCGTCCCTCATCTCATCATGTGTGTGGAAGTGATTCCAAAACACATTTAGTTGGAAAACATACATGTATTATTGGTCCATTATTCAATGGTTAAAAATACTCATCAGATGATCTTAAAAGGACACATATTATTCTAGATCTATATCTATATAATCAAAAGAATGTGATACATTATAGTAATAATAGTAAAGTTGGTTTACATGGAAGATTATATAAATGAAACAATACATCTAGGGTGAAGCCAACAGATATGATATTTCCCTAACTGTCTACAAAATCTTAAATGTTTTGAAAAAACAAGGTGATAGTCTTCCATGTATTGAAATCCCTCTATGATTCAATAATAGAAAGTTTCAAAAAAAGACCAATTTATCCACTTCAATATCTATTGTTTAGTGGTGATAAATGGTAGAAGAAATATTCTTGGACTATGTTATTTAAATATTCTTCTAAATTAGAAAAACCTACTATAAATCCATGTAAACTATATGACTTCCTAGTAGTGATTCCTTACTTACCACTGACCATCGCTGGGTTGAACAACTTATCCTATCATAGAAGGCCTCATAAGGATCCCTCCAAATAGTTTCCTGAATGTTTTTATTATAGTAAAACTCAGCAAGATGTCGGTGTTTTCCACATAATCCTATAAAATTAAGGATAGATGTCGGGATCATGTCATCTAACAGTAGTATCATTTTCTCTAATTAACCATCAGTTTGATTATTTTATTTTATCCTCAAAATAAACTATGAACATGGTGCTTTTATCCACCCTTTATATAACATTTTTTTTAAAAAGTCTCTATTTCTGATATAATATTTCATAGAATATCATGAATGAATAAATCCACGTAAACATAAATCTTCCCACGAACATCAATTGACAATGTCTTATAGATAGTTAGGGAGTGTACAACCTTGTCCATGCTATCAAATATTATCCACATATCATCTCTGCCTCAATGAGATCATGAAAAACCTATCACATTTTCCATAGTGACTTCATCCTATTCTAGATCAAGAATCAAAAGAGGCTGTAGAAGTCAATCAGGTAACTAGTTATCCATGTTCACAAGTATACAAGTGGAACACTGTCTAATAAATCCTTCTATATGCCTCCCTGTACACATAAAAGAATTCTATCAGTGTATGTATTAGAACATCATAGTGAACCCGAGGTGTATTACCAAATTGAAGGCAAGAAATTCTTACATCAATAAATCATGTATGTATATGGGTGGAAAAATGAACCCCTGAAACATCAAGTTGTCTATATCATCAATAACCCAACTAGGCATTGTGCCCTGTCCTGAAACACTCTTCCATTAGACTTATCTCATTATATTTAAGAGTTTTATCATCCATACTCACTAATGAAGGGTGGATTCCACTACCAAAGCTTCAATAACTGGCTACCCGTAATAATTTTGAGCCACCAAATGAATCTCATAATACAAGTCCATCAACATCAATGTGCTTATTTACTATTACATTGACCATGTTATAGTATTCCTAATAAGTTTTTAGATACTAAATTTCACTTTATAGTTTTATAAGAATGCTCAGGTCTAATGGCTGTATGTACACTACAAATTTTCAATGACTTGGATTCAAATAAAAAACGTTTACATTTATCTGATACTATTTTTCTCCATGTAAATTAATAACTATACCTCCAACATATTCTTCCACTGAAAATATTATGCATGATTCATGTCTAATGTATCAAGGACTTTTGTAGGTTAATTCTACTCATAAATTATTAACTGGAAGGACCCATATGCTAAAAACTAATACCCTTGTATCAAAACATTTCTAAGCCCAATTATGGATGAATCATTATAATGTGTACAATTTCTTAACAGGGCAAGAAAAATTAGGACAAATGTTGATGTTAGTCTCCCTTTAGACTCCATAAAATGTCTTTCTAATGAATCTATCCATATCAAATTAACACCCTTTCTAGAAAATAATGTGAGTGTACTACTACACATGGAAATTAATTAATGAAACTAATATAATAGCTAAATATCCACATGAAACATGTAAATTAAAATACATTCTCGGAATCTCCACGGAAAAGACAACACTCACAAATCTGGTAAAAAAATACCCTATCCTCTTTGATGAGGTAACCCAAGAAGTGATCCTTATAAATCCAAATGTCATATTTTTTGGGATTATCATATGGTTAGTTCTATAAACGTTTATTAATCATGATATATGGTTTTTTTTCATTGTCAAAAAGGGTATGTCCATATATAATGATATCCTCCATGAAGACTACCTAGAATGAAAACCGATATGGGTGAAAAACAATTTCATTAGAGACATTACAACTCCTACAGAATTTTGGAGACCGAATAGCATAACCAAATACTCATAAAATCCATATTTACTAAGGAATTTTGATGTGGTATATCTAAATTTATCAATATTACATTATGATTGGACGAACATAAATTTATATTAGAGAAAATCGGTACTCCATGGATTTGGTCGACGAGGTCATCTATATAGGGTGGTGGATACATGTTCGTTATCGTATTGTAGTTCAATTGAAAATAATAAATTCTCCAACATGGGGTAATTTTTGGATTCATTGAGGGGAGGATAGATGAACACCACAGTGATTTACTTATGTATATAAAACCCTTAACATCCATGATCAGTAAATACTTTTTGAGTTCATGGATCATTGTTTGTGCCATTCTATAAGGAGGAATTAATGAAGATTCATTTGGGCATGTATTGTGTAAAAAATACTCTATAATATGTTTTGATTTTATTATAAAAAAATTCTCTTAATTTATTTCATATAATTTTTCTTGTTGGATTTTTCAGGTATATATATATCCTATGGGTATGCGCCCATAAGGGGCTCTGAGCGGCGAGTTCTTCTCCTCCAGTCATCGCCTTTCTCTCCCCATGGAGAGACGACTTTGTATTCCCTTTTTGGATTCTCTCACCGGTGACATGCTATTTCACGATGGTCTCCGGTGATGACGTCTCTTCCTGAATGGTGTTGATCTGTCGTTTTCGACGTCGTCGATGGAGGCAGATGGCTGGAATCTATCGCTGACAAAATGTATGGAGACTACTGGATTTTCATCAACGGGTTTCTCGAGGTGGCGTGCGGCTTGAGGTGGCGCGTGGTTCAATTAGTGTTTGAATTTGAATTTGTTTCACTGGTTTTGTATTCCGCTGGTTTGATTCTGTAATGTTGTGAGGTTTCTGGTTTTCCTCAAACCGGGCTGCAAGGGAACCAACTAACCTCAAACCGGCCATTTGAAAATAAAAAAAATTATTTGCAGGGGATATATATTCTATCTTTATGTATCATTTTTAAAACATAAAAGGCTATGGGATGTGTTCTGTAGACACTTCTCATATCATACTTTTGATAAATGAATGTATTGATAATAATACATACAATAAATAGTAAACCTACGGATCGACAACACTATATTTGAATAAAATTCATGGAATAGAAATACATCATTTAAGAAATGACTCTCTATACATACCCTATTCTATAAGGGTAAACATATGGATTCTCATCCCTACTTATCTATTGAACCCTAAAATATGTAAAGGAACACTACACTATATAATGGGACATTGTTCTAAAAAATAGAACCCAATGTTATGTAGTTGTACCAATAATTTTAAAATTGAAATACTAAAATTACATTGTTCATTTAAGGCCAGTGTTGAATATCTGGTATGGTATAGAACATAATATTTGTTTTAAAATCATAGTGTATTGAAATATATGGGGTAAAGACTCTAAATATATGGTATAATTTTGTCCTTATACAAACCATCACATAGATAAAATTTTTAAATATTGATGATTATTGATCTTTGTCTATGTGTTCTACCTCATTTCAATTTAATGCGATTTCTCTTCGGATAACATAATTTTTCCAGATAATATAGTGGTCTTACATTTCCATATAAATATTTCTAAATTTTTAATGACATTTTAGGTTTAATCTCTCTGTATGTGATCCAATTTTTTGCCTATAAATCCATCTCTATCTAAACACCTAAAATCAAATTGGATTTTCCAAGATCAATCATCTCAAACCATGTGAAAAAATTAAATTTTTACTCTATAATTTGATCCACATCAAGACATACCAAGAGTATATCATTCACATACAAGATAAAAATGACATAATTTCAATTATAAATTTTCATTCCTTGATTGGAATGATCATAAATTCTCTATAAGAAACCCTTATCATCCATAAAAAACCAAAACCTAGTTTGACTACCATGGAACTTACCTTAACCTATATAATTGATTTTCCATATTTTACACCAGACCTCAATTAAATATATCAAAAAATCCCTCCAACTACTTCACAAATATCACATCCTCTTAATCTTTATTGTGGTATTTTGTTTTTATATTAAACTATTCTATATGTAATATTTTCTATTCTACTACACTTTACACAATATAAATAGTATTATGGTTGATAACATGTGAAGATATCTCAATTAAATCGATCCCTCCATACTACAGAAACCCATTAAAAACAGTCATGTATTTTTACCACATTCTACCATCAATTTCCTACTTCAAATTGTATAGATATATGATCTACATAACTTTCTTTGAATATGTAAATTATTCTAGATCCTATATTTTTTAATGAAACATAACAAATGATTCATTAATTGATAAAACCAAATTTGAAAAAATATGGAGTCTCTTCGGTTCAAAAAATTACAATGTATATCATGTATATATAAGGGGAAAATTTTTATTATTTTTTAACATATAAACTAGACATATGTTCTTTTTTTAACACCATATTTTTTACAGAATATATGTTATTTCTAATATCTCTTCTTTTGAAACATTATATTCCTTGTTTCTTGCAAGATCACATAGGGTTCTAGGTAATTCCAATAAATCATTGCGTTCTAAATCATTTGGATTTTTGAGGTGTTTACTAATTCATATTGTATTATAAAATATGAATCCTCTTTTAAGATAAAATTGATATAGAAAATTTATTAGTTATTATATATTTAATCACCCTTAGATTTCGTGACATCCCACTTGATCTTTTCATTATAGAGAATATGCCTACTTATAATGAAATTATTCTTAATATTTTCCCTTGCTTAAGACCCAATTTCTCTATGTGCACACCCAACAAAATAGAATACATGGGGAATTTGTTCATCCTTGTATATAACCATGGTATCAAAAGGATCATAGGAGAGACTTTTAAAAACCTTAAGATGATATACATCAATATCAATTGTGGAATATAGCTGTTGTAGTATCCCTTTATCAATTTCTATATAACTGGTTTTGTTCATGATATAAGTGTAATGATTATATGGTTTTTTCAAGAACAAATTTTTGAAAATATTGTGAAAAATTATTCTTTAATATTTATAATTCATCATCTGCTTCATTAGCTCTCCAAAGATATTTTTCCATAATCCTCATAATAATCTTATCAAATATAATATCTTTTCTAAAAAATTAATTAAAATTCCATAATTATAGAATCAACAAAATTCTATGACCATATCCACTTATTTTTATTTCTATCTAATTTTACAACATTTATCTATATCGAACCGACACTTTGGAAGACATTACTTTTCACTTAAGAATATTAACCTAAAATTTCCATATTGAATAACCTATAATAGTATAATTATATAGTAAACCTCAATGATACGGGAATACAGTAGCTAACCAAGAATCTATATTCTTGATAATTAACTCTTATGAATTATATTTCCTTCAATTTCTTATAAATAAATCCTTTATCGAATTTCGTAGGATAAAAACCGCAAATTTCCTAAAATCAAGTAGACGATGATTTAGAATCACTTTATCCAATAAGTGTCTTATTATTATCTAACATTAGTGAATAAAATGATAATGAAACAAATATTTAAATCCTAATTTTTTTATATAAATCATTTGTCAATTAGACCTTAGTCTCTGATTAAATTCTATATCATTAAAAAATTTAAACTACCACTGATGCATGAAAAATATTTCCCACTTCGTTAAAAATCTTTTTCAATGACCAAATTGTAATAGATGACTTACTATAATTAGGTTCACCTATATCTATAGTTATTGTAACATCCCAAGCTTCTACGGTACACTTCACTTTTAATAATGCAATAGCTTGTGTTGTATGCAACATCGAGTTCTAACACACCAAAACCAATCAAACTAACCATTATGAATAGTAATACCCACTTTTTAAATTTTTAAATTTTATTTTTTAAAATGGACTTCATTTTTAGATTCGGAATATCGAAATTATCCTAGGGTGAATTTTTGGTATTTTTCTGAAAAACTTCATTTTTTTATGAATACTCAATCCACTATGTGGTAGTTAAAAAACTAAATTTTTCATAAAACATAATTTTACCGCTTCTGTGAGTGGAATTTTGAAAATACGAGAGACATGGTTAATATCAAGGAGTAAAATGTGGTTCAATGAGATGAAAATAATTTTGGGAGAATAGTGACTTTTTACTTGTATTTACCACGGTTAATAGTAAACAGGGTAATTAAGGGTAAAATTGATATTAATATTACCCTAACACATTTCCTAACTCTATTGTACAAGTTTATCCCGACCAAAAACAACCTTAGGAATAAAATATTATCATTTAGGTCCACTTGGATTAGATTAGGACATTTATTATTATTTAATTCAATGAAGAGTTAAAAGAGTTACAATCAATGTTTATTTACTAAAACATTTTTAATATAGGGTTATACATAAGGTAAATTAGATTTAAAATATTAATTAAAAAACTAAAAATATTTCCTACATAATGATATTTTATTTATAATTTTTATAAAATAAATAATTTAATTTATTTATGACACAATGATGATGCAGTAATTACCATAATAGTGAAAAATTAAAATAATAGATATTCCAAATACCCAAATAAATATAATTTGAGACTTCTTATGAATTACACTAATTTTATAGGTTAATATTAAATGTTATTGTTGATCTAATTTACTTTTTTTGAAGTAATCATTATGTTATGATTTTTAAAAAAATCAATTTTCCAAATAGTTTCAAAATTGACATTAAAGAGTTTTTAAAAAAAATATTATATTATTAATTGATATTAAATTCATAAAAATATAAGGATCATAAAAGAGACATATATCATGATATTTTTATCATTAATGGGCCTCTTGGGGGTCTCTTGAAGGTATATAGTAAGTTTATTATCTATATAATATAAAAAATACAAAGTGACATGGTAAGTGTCAAACTAATTAACTAAGAGTAAAAACTAAACGATAAGGTTAATATAATGACCCAGACCTATCTAAATTATATTGGTTGAGTGGTTTTCGACCCATCCCCACATTAACCATTAAATAATCCCCTTTTGAGCCATTAGAAACCGAATATGAATTTATTATAAAATAATATTCCAAGCTTTTCCAAAGGTTCCCCTTAACCCTCTTATAAAAGGGAACTCACCCTTCTCATTAATTAACACCTTAAAATCCTTTTGGATCGGCCAAAACATGCCCAAATACTCTCTAAACTTCCCTCACTACTACCTAGAGCCAATAGTTTGATCATAAGTCCAACCTAAGTAGCCCTTTTGATCAAATCAAATCGATGAACCCGAAGAAGAGGTAATGTTTTCACCACCCTTTTTCAAATTCATTTCATCTTAAACTTCTTCATTATTTGTTATTGCCATTATTAAATAATAAATCTAGTATATAATATATACTGTCATGTTATTATAAATATGGTACAACCATATTATGTATTCTATCTATCCTTTGAATGACATGTCACCATACGTGCATACGTACGGCTTACCGTCTACATGTCGTGGTGTAATTGTTATTCAATATATTATTATTTGGATGGGTATAATAATGATTTTGAATCCATGTAAATAATAATAACATGATAATGATTCTATATATATGATATACCATCCAATTATATATTATTTTAATATCAAAAGAATGATATTGTCGCTCATGCGTACGTACGGACTACCGTCTCCACGAACGCGTTGAGATTCATTCTCCATCTTATCCATTCAAGTATAATTATCATTTGATGATTTAAAAATAATTTTTAAGGACTTGATATCATTCTAGATATGAATAATATACAACCTATCCATGATAAACCTGGCTTACGTAACAAAACATATAAAAGAAAATGAGTAAGTTAACACCCGAAACGACGATAATACTAAGATGTTTTTAACAAAGCAATGCTAAAAGATCATATATGATAACATAATAAAGTATTTGATTCTTTTATAATTTAATAAAAATTATTTCCCCATTATACAGGAGGTTAAACTACCCCCAACCAAGGAAAAGTAGAAGGTATGTGTTTATTTCGCAATCTCTTCATTATCCGAGATTGTTTATACGTAATAATATCTTGGGACTTCTTTATCATCCACATCCATGTTTCTTAAAAATGTATTTCAAAACATTTTTTTACTATTTACTAGAATATGGGTTAAAGTCATTTATACCATTTTTGACTTTTATAAGTGGTTTATAAAGGAATCTTTCTATCATTTTCTAAACAAGGTCCTTTTTAACCTTTTTGACAAAATTAAGGTAAGAATGTTTTTTTAACTTATACGGCGGGTGCGGCTATTTTCCACCTTTATAAAATCGTCGATGCATCCCTTAATATATTATAAGAAAATTTTCAATGAAAATATTTTATTATATATATATATGACTCTTAGATGATTTCAAAATAGAAATAGATATTTCTCTAAAAAGAGTTTTGATTTAAATCAATGTCAACATCCTTTGATTGATTTTAAGGTTATTTGAATGTGATTTATTATGATACAAAACTTCTATATTGTGTTGAAGGTTTTGTGATATGTTTGACTGTGGATGTGTTATTTTTATACCATTCATGGTTTATGGATGAAGTATTTACATTTCGTATGCTATTTTTAATATGAATGTTTATGTTATGTTTAAACATTTTCATATGGGAATGCATTGGACTTAATATGTGACTGGTGGAGCCCGATATAGCTCCTCGATGCATCTGTAGGTCTCATGAGAAAACTAGTGTCTTGGCATAAGGCCTTGGAAAAATCATATTTGTAGTCTTGGCATGAGGCCTTGGCTATGTGGTTATAATAGTATGGTATTATGCATTCCATCATTATGAAATGGTTATTGATATTGAATGTGATTATTCGACTAGTAGAATATCCATATGAATAATTAAATGGAATTATTTCATTTTATGTTTTCCATACTATGATTAAGTTCAAGTTTAAATGGATTTTGTTTTAGTTATAAATTTCCTTAAATGTTTATTCTTATTTATGAATGTTTCCGCTATATTGTTATCCTTACTGGGAATTTGAGCTCACCCCTTTTCTATGTTTTATTTTTCCCAGGATGTGATGAAGTAAATTATGAATGACCTGCAGGGATTGTATGAATGGATAAGAGTGTGGACTATTGAGACTATATTGTTGTAGTTTTCATTTTCATGATGTAATATAAAACATTATGAATATAACTAGTGTTTCCATGGCTACTAAACTAATCGGTCTTTCGAGATTTGATCTTTCTTGTGATCATCAAAATGTTATGTAATAATGCACGGACTCAGGGTAAATAGGGTTGGGGATTTACAGTTGGTATCAGAGGAAGTTTAGTACAGACCGTGGAAGCTAGATTTAGATAAACTCTGATTAGATCACATTGATTTAAGATGGAATTTGGGGATTAATATAGAAGAACATCCTAGAATTTTGGTATTGTAGAGATTTTGATAGTTTTCCAAGCAATACATCCCTGTCTAGATACGAGAATGTAGAGGTGGATCTGGCACAGATGTACCTACGGGTAAAACCCGAAAACACCGCATTGAGCTAAACTCGAATAGGAACTGGTGCACAACAACGGGCATTGCTGCACTCTTGGTTACGACACTCCTGTGGGATATGCTTAAGATAACTCTCATTTTATTTAAAATCATTATGAAGGGTTTATGAGTATATACTTCCAAAAAGAAAACATTTTTATGATTATGGATTATATCCATATATAGGTCAATTTATGATAAGTGCTTCATAAGTATGGAATTATTAATTTTTATTCATAAACAGATCTAGTTTTTGACATTGTTTAGAAATGGCGCCTAGTGGAAGAAATGGAAACTGTATCAATGCAAGAACTCCATGTAGGGATTTCCCTCCTACTCAAGGTAATTATAGTGGAGCTGGTGATGCAACTGGTTCTGATAAACTAATCACCATGCTGGGACAACTCAATCATGTTATGAATAATACCCTTACACATATGGAGCACCTTGATCCATAGCATGGAGAATCAATGTTAGATCGCTTCATGAGGCAACAACCACCAACATTCAATGGGAGTACAAATCCATTAGTATCTGATCGATGGATAAGTTCCCTAGAGAAAATATTTCAGGATTTGGGAAGTAGTGAAAGGGAAAAAGTTATCATGGTAGTTTACCGCCTCACTGGAGATGCTGATCAATGGTGGTCATTGATTCAAAACATGAAGGAAGATGATGAAGTATCAAATATGGAATGGAGAGATTTCAAAGATCTGTTTTTAGAAAAATACTTTCCTCGTGACCATCAAGCAGATATGGAAAGGCAATTTCTATGTCTGAGACAAAAGGAGGATGAGAATGTCGCAATGTATGATGCTAACATTTCAAGGTTAGAAAGGTATGTTGGAGATTATATATGTAACCCAAGAAGTAAGATTGATTGTTTCTTTGATGGGTTAAAACCATTTATCCATCAATAATTTGTCTCACAATCCTTCTTATCGTACGAATAATTTGTCTCATGTACTATCAAGATAGAAAAGGTATTCTCTAAGTCTTATGACTTTAAAGAAAAGCAAGAGAAGAAGTGATCTGCTGATCAATCTGGGAATGGAAATATGGGGAATAAGGGAAAGGTTGAATATCCATCCTGTGGTAAATGTGGGAAGACACACCCTAGTACTTTCTTGAAGGGAATGGGTGTCTGTTACAAGTGTGGTGAAAAAGGCCACCAAGCTCGTGATTGCAAAGGTAAGAAGAAAGCAACCGATGTTCAGTGCTACAATTGAAGGGAGATGGGACATTATGCAAATGAATGTCTTAAGCGTCAGAGTATCTTACCTCAGAAAAGGCCAAGGGATCAAGGCCAAGCTTATGCTATCACTACTGCTGAGGTAGAAGCTCCAAAAGACGTGGTGGTTGGTAATTTAATGGTTTCCTCAAGTTTAGAAAATGAATTATTTGATTCTGGATCATCGCATTGTTTCATCTCTTCCTAGTTTTCTAAGAAAATTTGATACTTCCAATTTGATTTAACATGTGAGTTGTCAGTTAAAACTCCTAAGGGAAGTTTCATTGCAATAATGTTTTGTGAATCAGTACCCATTAGAGCACATAAATGTTCTTTATCTTCTGATCTCATAATCATACCTATGATTGTGTTTGATATAATCCTTGGTAAAAACTGGATTTCAGACCATGATGCGAAGATTTATTGTAAGAAGAAGGAGGTTACAATTTTTGATGATGATGATAAGTAACACCTTATCTTTGGAGATGAATCATCACCAACTAATTCATATCAAGATCCTCCCCCAGTAGCTCAACTAAAATCATTTTTTAGGGAGGAAGAGAATGAAATGACTGTTGGTGAAGAAAGGAATGCTAAAATAGAGGATGTACCTGTTGTGAATGAATATGTAGATGTTTTTCTGAAAGATTTACTTGGACAACCTCTAGAAGGATACGTTGAGTTTTCCATTGATTTAATTCCTGGATCAAGGCCTATATCGATGACCCCTTATAGAATGTCCACTATATAATTAGTTGAACTAAAGAAACAACTAGAGTAATTGAGTAATAAGGGATTTATTCCCCCTAGTGTTTCTCCATGGGAAGCCCCTATTCTTTTTGTTAAAAAGATTGACGGATCTATGAGTTTATGTATCAACTACAGCGAGATCAATTCTATAAAAATAAATAACAAGTATCCCCTACCTCGCATTGATGATTTATTTGACCAACTACATGGAGCTCAATAATTTTCAAAGATTGACCTTCGATCTGGATACTATCAGTTGTGTGTGAAGAAGGAAGACATTCTGAAGACATCATTTTGAGCTAGGTATGGGCATTACGAGTTTACAGTAATGCCTTTTTGGATTGACTAATGCACCCTATGTATCCGTGGACCTGATGAATATAGTTTTCAAGGAATATCTCGATGAATTTTGGGTGGTATTTATTGATGATTTCTTGGTATACTCTAAAATCTATGAAGATCATGAAAATCACTTGCGCATTATCCTGAAGACTCTGAGAAGACATGAATTATATGGGAAGTTTAGCAAGTGTGAATTCTGGCCTTAGGAGATTTCTTTTCTTGGCCCTATTGTCTCTAAATATGGAATCTCTATTGATCCTTCTAAGACCAAGGAAATCCAAGAATGGCCAGCACCTACGAGTATAACTGAGGTACGTAGTTTTATTGGTTTTCCAGGTTATTATCGATGTTTCGTTCGAAATTTTGCCTGATTGGATAACCCATTAACAAAGCTCATTATTTATAGTGTGAAGAATGTTTCAAAGAACTAAATAGAAGATTAGTCAATGATCCTATATTGGCTCTACCATCGGGGAATGATGGGTTCATTATTTATAGTGATTCATCGAAGAAAGGACTTGGTTGTGTCCTTATGCAGAATGATAGGTTTATTGCCTATGCATCATGATAGTTGAAAATTCATGAACCAAACTATCCTACTAATGATCTCGAGTTAGCAGCTGTGATATTATCTTTGAAGATATGGAGGAACTACCTCTATGGTGAAAATGTGAGATTTATATTGATCACAAGAGTTTGAAGTATATTTTCTCACAAAAATTACTCAACATGAGGCAAAGGAGATGGCATTAATTACTCAAGGATTATGATTGCACAATAAACTACCACCCGGGGAAGGAAAACAAGGAAAATAAGGTGGCAGATGCTTTGAGCAGAAAAGAACATGGAGTTTTGAAGAATATTATAATTGAAAGGGATCCAATTTTCATGGATCTAGTGATGATGGACATGGGAATAACCAGGGAAGGTGAAACATCAATTCTTTTTCAAATGGTTGCCAAACCATCTTTACTATAAAGGAGTAAGAGTTCTCAGACCGATGATGATGAATTTCAAAAGAAGATTAAAGTTGTGAATTATGGGAGATTGAGAGACATTGTGTATGAAGATGAAATTTTGAAATTTGGGAAGCGACTTTGTGTTCCCGATATACCTGAACTAAAAAGGGAATTACTGGATGATCCTCATAGTTCCAATTTCTCTATACACTCTGGGAGCACCAAAATTTATAGAGATTTGATGGAACATTTTTGGTGGGACAACATGAAGAGAGAGATTGCGGATTTTGTGTCAATATGTATGGTTTGTCAACAAGTGAATGCTGGAAGGCAACAGCCTGGAGGAGTCATGCAACCTCTTCCCATACCGGAGTGGAAATGGGACAATATTATGATGGACATTGTCATGGGTCTACCATAGACTCTTAGAAGGAACAATGAAATATGATTCATTGCTGATCGTCTTACCAAGTCAGCACATTTTCTTGCTATAAGGGAAGATTTACCACTTGAACGACTAGCAAGACCATATATTAATGAAGTTGTGAGACTTCATGGAGTACCCCTATCAATTTTTTCTGATCGTGATCCCTGTTTTACTTCACGATTCTGGAAAAGTCCTCTGAAAGCCTTGGATACTGAACTTCATTTGAGCACTGCCCACCATCCTCAAACAGATTGACAATCAGAACGAGCTATTCAAACCTTAGAATACATGTTGAGATCCTTCTCACTTGACTTTCATGGTATGTGGGATCAATATTTAACTCTGGTAGAATTTTCCTATAATAGTAGCTTCCATTCGAGTATTCAGATGGAACCAAATGTAGCGTTATATGGAAATAGATGTCGCACACCAACCTGTTGGTATGACATTGGTGAAAGAAAACTTATAGGCCCAGAACTGGTGGAGGAAATGATGGAAAAGGTGAAGGTAATCCAAAACCATATCAAAGCAGATCAAAGTAGGCCGAATAGCTATGCCGATAATCGATGGAAGGATTTGTAATTTCAAGTCGGTGATCATGTTTTCCTGAAGGTATATCCATGGAAGAGAGTCATACGTTTTGGTAAGAAAGGTAAATTGAGTCCCAGGTACATCGGACCTTTCAAAATTCTAGAACGAATTGGGGATGTAGCTTACCGATTTGAAATGCCACCAAGTCTCTCCAAAGTTCACGATGTGTTCCACGTATCTCTGTTGAAGAAATACATTCCTGAACCAATGCATGTACTCACCAATGAGGAATTAGAATTGGAACTCGATATGTCTTATTGTGAAGAGCCCGTCAAGATTCTTGATACGAGAGAACAAGTACTGAGAAACCGGACAACTCGTCAGGTAAAAGTCTTGTGGAGAGACCATAAAATGGAAGAGACAACGTGTGAACCCGAGGAACTTATCATGAAAAACCACCCGAGTCATTTCATGTGGTATTAGTCTAGAAATTTCGAGGACGAAATTATTTAAAGGAGGGGAGAATGTAACACCCCAAGATTCTACGGTATGCTTCTCTTTGAATAATGCAATAGAGTGTGTTGTACGCAACATCGAGTTCTAACACACCACAACCAATCAAACAAGCCGTTATGAATAGTAATACCCACTTTTTGAAATTTGTAAATTTTATATTTAAAAATGGACTTCATTTTTGGATTCTTAATATCGAAATTATCCTAGGGTAAATTTTTGGTATTTTTCTGAAAAACTTAATTTTTTGATGAATAGTGAAACCACTAAGTGGTAGTTAAAAATCTTAATTTTTCATAAAACATAATTTTACAACTTTTGTGAGTGGAATTTTGAAAATCCGAGAGACACGGTTAATATCAAGTAGTAAAATGTGGTTCAATGTGATGAAATTAATTTTTGGTGAATAGTGTCTTTTTACTTTTATTTACCACGATTAAAAGTAAATATGGTAATTAAGGGTAAAAATGATATTAATATTACCCTAACACATGTCCTAATTCTATTGGAAAAGTTTATCTCGACCAAAAACCACCTTAGGAATAAAATATTATCATTTAGGTCCACTTGGATTAGATTAGGAAATTTATTATTATTTAATTCAAAAAAGAGTTAAAAGAGTTAAAATCAATGATTATTTACTAAAACATTTTTTATATAGGGTTATACATAATTTAAATTAGATTGTAAAAGTTAATTATAAAGCTAAAAAGATTTCCTACATAATGATATTTTATTTATAATTTATATACAATAAGTAATTTAATTTATTTATGACACAATGATGATTCATTAATTTCCATAATAGTGAAAAATTAAACTAATTGATATTATAAATAACCAAATAAATATAATTTGAGACATTTAATGAATTAAAATAAATTTATAGTTTAATATGACATGTTAGGATTTATATAATTAACTTTTTTTGAAGTAATCATTCTGTTATTATTTTCACAAAAATCAATTTTCCAAATAGTGTCAAAATTGACATAAAAGAGTTTTTAAAACAAATATTATATTATTAATTGATATTCAATTACTAAAAATCTAAGGATCGGACAAGTGGCTTATATGATGATAGTTGTATCATTTAGGGACCAATTGGGGGTCTCTTGGAGGAATATAGTAAGTTTATTAACTGTATAATATAAAAATACAAAGTGACAGGGTAAGTGTCAAACTAATTAACTAAGAGTTAGAACTAAAAGATAAGGATAATATAATGACCCAAACATGTCTAAATTTTATTGGATGAGTGGATTTCGACCCATCCCCACATTAACCTTTAAATAATAAACTTTGGAGCCATTAAAAAACGAATATGAATTTACTATAAAATAATATTTCTTGCTTTTCCAAAGGTGACCCTCACCCCTCTTATAAAAGGGAACTTTCCTTTCTCATTAATTCACACATTCAATGCCTTTTGGATCGGCCAACCCCTTCCCAAATACTCTCTCAACTTCCCTCACTACAACCTAGAGGCCTTTGTTTGATCAGAAAGCTAACCAAAGGATCTCTTTTGATCAAATCAAAAAGAAAGAACCCGAAGAAGAGGTAATGTTTTCACCAGTCTTTTTCAAATTCATTTCTTCTTCAACTTATTCTTTATTTGTTATTCACATTATAAAATAATAACTCAATTATATTATATATTCTTTGATGTTATTATAAATATGGTACAACCATATTTATTATTCTATCCATCCTTTGAATGACATGTCACCATACGTGCGTACGTACGGCTTACCTCTGCACGTCGTGGTGTAATTGTTATTCAATATATTATTATATGGATGGGAATAATAATGATTTTTAATTAATGTAAATAATAATAACATGATTATTATTCTGTATATATGATATTCCATCCAATTATATATAATGTTAATATCAAAAGAATGATATTGTCGCTCGTGCGTACATACGGACTACCGTCTCCCCGAACGCGATGAGATTTATTCTCCATCATATCCATTCAAGTATAATTAACACTTGATGATTTAAAAATAATTTTTAATGACTATATATCATTTTGTATATGAATAAGATACAACCTATCTATGAAAAACATGGTTTATGTAACAAAACATATAACAGAAAATGAGTGAGTTAACACCCGAAACGAAAATAATACTAAGATATTATTATCTAAGAAATGTTAAATGATCATATATGATAACATAATAATTAATATGATTCTTGTATAATTTAATAACAATTATTTCACCATTATACAATAGTTTAACCTACCCCCAACCACAGAAAAGTACAAGGTAAGAGTTTATTTCACAATCTCTTCATTATCCGAGGTTGTTTATACGTAATAATCTACTGGGACTTCTTTATCATCCACATCCATGTTTATTAAAAATGTATTTGAAAACATTTTTTTTACTATTTAATAGAATATGGGTTGAATTCATTTATACACTTGTTGACTTTTATAAGTGTTTTATAAATGAATCATTCTGTTGTTTTCCAAACAAGGTCATTTTTAACCTTTTCGACAGAATTAAGGTAAGAATGGTTTTTAACATATACGGTGGGTGCGGCTATTTTCCACCATTATAAAATCATCGAAGCTTCCCTTAGAAGCTTATAAAATATTTTCAAAGAAATTTTTTTATTTTATAGATATATTACTCTTAAATTATTTCAAAATAGAATGAGATATTTCTCTAAAAAGTGTTTTGATTTCATCTATTTCAACATCCTTTGATGGATTTTAAGCTTATTTGAAGTTGATTTATTATGATACAAAACATCTATATTTTATTGAAGGTTTTGTGATATTTTTTACTATGGATGTGTTATTTTTATACCATTAGTGGTTTGTGGATGAAGTATATACATTTTGTATGCTATTTTTAATACAAATATTTATGTTATGTTTAAACCTTTTCATATGGGAATGCATTGGACTTAATATGTGATGGTTGGAGCCCGTTATAGATTCACAATGAATCTGTAGGTCTCATGAGACAAACTAGTGTCTTGACACTAGGCCTTGGAAAAATCGTATTTGTAGTCTTGGCACGAGGCCTTGGCTATGTGGTTATGATAGTCTGACATTATGCATTCCATCATTATAAAAGTGGTTATTGATATTGCATGTGATTATTTTATTAGTAGATTATCCATGTGAATAAGTAAATGGCATTATTTCATTTTATTTTTGTCATACTATGTTGAAGTTCAAGTTTAAAAGGATTTTTTTTTATAAATTTCCATAAATGTTTATTCTTATTTATAAAAGTTTTCGCTATACTGTTATCCTTACTGGGCATTTGAGCTCACCCATTTTCTATGTTTTATTTTTCCCAGGATGTAATGAAGTAAATTATGAATCACCTGCATGGATTGTATGAGGGGATAAGAGTGTCGATTGTGGAGACTATGTTGTTGTAGTTTTGATTTTTATGATGTAATGTAAAACTTTATGAATATATCTAGTGTTTCCAAGGCTACTAAACTAATCGGTCTTTCATGGTTTGATCTTTCTTGTGATCATACCAATGTTATGTAATAATGCACCGACTCTGGGTAACTGGGGTCGGGGTGTTACAGTTATTTATGATCTATCATACACAAAATGTTTCTTTTACATTTAGACATTAACATCTCCCTTACACATGATCTAGAGATAATAATATTTCAAAAAATATAAACCCTATTAAATATTATAGAGGCATAATTCACCATAAATCCTTTGGGATCTATTGATGTTGGATTCCTATGAAATATTAATATATGTGTGTGAAATTATTTTTCCATAAGATATGGTGTTTGTGGTAAATTAAGAAGATTCCATTATAGAATTAACCCTATTATACCTATATTCCATCAATATTTCCCCTTCATCCCATAATTCCAATATACAAGTTTAGATCCAATCTTTTAACAACTGTATCTATACCTGTTATCTTTCTGTTTCAAGTGAGATTTTCATTGAATAAAAAATCACATGCATAGATCACATGATATAAAACACTTTATTCAATCTTTCCTAAATAGAATGTGATGATAATATTTAAACATTTTAAAATTATAGATAAAATCACTGATAATGGTGAGTTTTATTAGTGCTAAAAATCCTTGATAAAAGTGTATCCTTCTTCATCACATTTTATCCACTAAGAAGAGTTCCTATTTTTCAATTATTTTCTAACACTAATAAAATAAACTATATAACATACTATGATAATTATTATTAATATATATATATAATTATCGTATTTATAAAGAAATATTAACATTTAATCATGTAAATTTTTTACAATATGTATACAGGTAATATAAATATGATATATTATAACATATTTTAATAATTTTAAACAATTATATAAATATAATTGAAATGAATTTTTGAAATGTCTTATTTGAATTGATATATTTATATATATTCCTATGTTTGTATAATTGTTTTTTACGTTGTGTTTTTGTTTTTTGTGTAGGTGTATATATATATGTGTATATATATATATAGTACGTGTGTATCGATGTGGATGAAGATGTATGTATATATACATGTGTATGTACATATTTGTATATAGGATTTATATATATGGATTTTTATATTTGTGGTTGTGTATATATATTGCATTTATAAATGAATGTACGTCAGACATGTATTGGTAATATATAATATTAGTTCCCATATAATATAATTTTACAATTTTTGGAAAAATATTAATTGAATTATTTAATGTCTTGATAAATAAAAATATTTAATTACTCGGAATTATTTGTAATGTGTTTTTATTTAATATGATTATCAGTAATTCAATTTATTTTATTAAGTTGTAATATTTTCAAAATGCTTCAAATTTATATAATTTAGTTATTGATGTGAAATATTTATTATTTTTTTCATTTTTTTACATGATTACAATTCATGTAGGAAATATTATGGATGAATTTTGTAAATATGATTTTCTATTAGATTTTATTTATTCGTTTAAATATTAATTAATTTAATAATTTTTAATCATTTTTAATATTTATTATTTTATATAAACGCTGGAATGTTGTCAATTTCTAAAATTTATTTATACAATTTTTTTAAAATGTAATATTTTCTATTTGTCTATTATTAAAATGAATAATATTTATTACTTTTTGAACCGGTTATAGCATTTAATATATATTTATATTTATATGGTCAATTACTCTAACTTCAATTTTTAATTACAAATAAATTTAAATAGTTACTATTTGTTTAATTAATTTTATTTTTATAAAATTTTTGTATTTTTCAATTTATATTTATCATTTTAGATATTTATTAGTTTTTAATATTATTGGAATTTATTCATTTTGTAAAAGTTATACATATTAACTTACTATGATTTGATATTTTCAATATATATGTTTAAAATTTAAAGGATTAATATCTATACATCTTATATATTATGTTTTAATAATTTTAGTTTGTTTGGGATGTATATAATTTATTAATATAAATTATTTTTAATTTGTATATTTTTTGTCAATATAATTTAATTTTTATAGTTTGGTTATTGATATAAATAATAACAATTTTATTTTTATTTTTATGATGTTTTTTGTCTATAATTCATGTCATCAATTTCATGAATAAAAGTTTTCAATTATTATTTAAATTTAATCAATTTAATATATTCATTTTTAATATTTTTTCATTCAATACTATTTATTCATTTTTAATATTTATAAATTTTTCTTATTTCATACATTTCAATAATTTTTTGAAAAATATTTATACATAGTCATTTATAATGTTTAAATATTCTTAATATGATTTCAATCTACTTGATTAATATTAATTGAATTATATATAATATGTTGTAATTTTGTAAAAATGTTTTAAATTTATATAATAAATTAATTTAAATTAATTTTATTATGTTTTATTAATTTTTTTATGTGTTTATATAAAATATAGTCAATCATAAGAATTATATATAAATATTACTATGTTTTAATAATCGTAGTATTTTTATACTTTATGTGATTACTTTTCATTCAATTTAAATAATTAAATAATCGTAACATTAAAATGTTAGAATTCTATATAATTAATTCATTTAAATTCTTTTTTTTCATTTATTGCATGTTTAGAATTCATATTATTAATATATTGAATTACATTGTAAATAGTTTTGTTATCTACTAAATTTACCTTCATTATTTTGAATACTATTTCAGTTAATATTGTTTATTCGTTTTTAATATTAATAATTTTAACATTTTTATGAATTATATAATTTTATGATATTTTTTATACATATTTATATACTCAGTGTTAATATTTGCAGCATGTATTCATCTTCATACTAATATATTTATATCCTCTTTTCATTTTCTAGAATAATTCTTTAAATTAATATAACATATCCAATTTGTTATTATTTTTGAATATTATTCATTTTTTATTTATTCACATTCAAAAAATATTAAAATTTATTAAATTAATAATATATATTCATTAATAATTTTATCTCTCCCCTTTCATTATAACTTATTTATATTTAAAATATATTATTTTATATTATTTTATTTTATTTCAGTTCAATTTTATCAACCCTTTCAGAAATGATCATATACATGTTGTTTTTATTAGTGATATAATATAAAGTTATGAAAACCCCGATATTTATTAAAGATAAAATTATATCTCATATAAAACATATCATTATGAACGCTATAATAATTTCATGGATATATATAGTTTTTATAAGTGTTTATTTTTATAGAGCTCATAAAAACCATATTTATCTATACTTTTCAGAAAGCGTTGATAAAACCCACCACAATCACATAAATAAAACCTTAATAAAACCCACTTTTTTCAAGACATTAAAAGTCTCATGGTAGGTAATTTCTAATTCCACTACCCCATGAACATATAAGCCGAGTAGACCTTCTCATAAACTATGGAAGTTGATTTTTTTTGTACTCTTATTTAGTCGACATCACATGTTCTCTCCATTATCGGTGTTCAATATGTTCTATTCGATTCTAATCAGAATTATGGTTTTTATTTGATTTCATTAAGTCCTCATTTTTTATCGATGTTGATTCCCATTTTAATCAATTCAGTTATCTTTTAATTAATAATATGTAAAAACCTAATTTAAAAAAAATATAAATCTGATTTCAGGGATCTTCTAGATGAATGAACGTGCTGGGGAGATATAAAATCTTTCTATGATGAAAGGGTCATTATCTCACTACCAAAAAATCCCTATATAAAAAATGTATGGTGTTTATTTCATTTCATTAGATGGATTTTTTTATATAGATCTCAAACTGTAATCCAAAACATGTTCTAGGATTCCACCATGATCCCATGAATTACAATAAAAAAATTTGAATTGTTTTCCTCCAATACTAGGATCAGAACTCCAATAATTTTAATATGTTCATTTCTACGTACATATATTATTTACATTTCAAAATATAAACTTTTACCACATATTTTGTTAAAAATACAATATTTTAATAATGATATAAAAATAGAACATATATAATATACTTTTTGGGATAATTAGTATGTAGTTTAATTGATTGTATTTTTCATTCATAGTACCTTGTATCTATAAATTTTCATTCATTGATGATATTTCCCCATGTTAAACCCATTGAGGATTCCTTCTAATTTCATTTTAACCTATGTTTAAATTAGTAAATGTTTAATTTTTTTAATTGATTTCTTTCTCTTTTCCATATTTCAATTCATTATAAAAACTAGTGGATTTAATTAACTTATCAATATTTTGGTCTTTCATTCTAGGGGATTTTATTGATTCATCCCATTGAAACATACCCACAGTTTTATTTAAACCCATGTCACAGTTTCGAGGACCCTATTACTATAATTAAATATCCACTTAGACTGCATTTCACTCCATAAAATAGAATTGTGATTAGAATTCAAAAAATACATATATAATCCCATATTCTTTAATCCTCTCTCCCAGTTTCCACTATAAATGTTTTATAAACTATATTCACATTGTTGGTTACATTAAGGAAGAGTTTTTTAGGTCATCCTATGTATTTTCTCTTATACTCCAATAATTATTTTTATTGGATGCTTTATATTGATCCCACAGGGAAAAGTCATCAAATTTTGTATATGTTTATTGTTCCTCAGAACTCCAATAGTAATTTTCATTGATATTATTTAAGGCCTCATTAAAGATATGTTAATTTTTTAAATTTTAATTATTTATGAAACCAAAATTAGATAGTTAATCATTTATGAATGTGTATTGAGATTCTAATCTAGAGACTTATGGTCTATTAGAATTTGATTAATGATTTTATTATAATTTTGGGATCTTAAGGCTATGTGATTGAGTCTTATCAACATTTTCATCATATGAAATAAGATAACCATTTTCTCCTAAGATTGATATCACAAAACCCCCACCTATCCCACCACATACCATGTATAGAAATAAATGAATGCAAAATTTTCCTCTAATTGTACTACCACATACAAAAGTTATAGAAAAACTCCCTGATATCTATGTTGTTCAAAACATTAAAATTTAATTAGATTATTTTTTATCATTATTGGTATTACACATTCCATCCCACCAATGATTTACTCTACTAAAAAATTATAACAATAAACATCTTTTTGCTCATAATATCTTATAAAAATGGAATCATATAGCATAAATGATTCTTTATGAATTTCGTTTTCTGGGTTAGATTCTCTTCCTTTCTGATTATTTATTAATTATATAAAATATTAATATTAATGAATCAATCATGATGGATTTGAATAAAAAATGTACGGATTCTAATAGTATGATAATAGAGAATGAGGATGTGGTGAAAGACATTATCAATATTTAAATAGATCAAGAAAATAACCCTTCTCAGAGGCTTTTTGGGATTATGTTGTTGTTATTATAGACTAATTTTTCTAGAATATTTGGATGAACTCTTAATCTATCACTGAATATATCAAAGATATATATGTTTGAAAAAACTTAGGGGAAACTAAATGAATCTAGTGATAGAGTTAATACATATTTTTATATATTATCTAACACGAATAAAATTGTGAACATTGATAATGGAAATATGTAGGGGAGAATACAGGTTTGAAAGAAGATGAAGATCTTATTGAAGAATTGATAAATACAATTGATGGTGATATTTTTTGTTTTCCAAAAAATAAATCAACATTTAAAAAGATTTAAAAATAATTTATTGTATGTTTTTCAAAATAAATATAATGAATTTTATACTATACTGAGGGTATATAATTCAAATCCTAGGAAATCATGGAGTGAAACTAGTTTCACTAAACTATGTTCTCTCTTGGATGATATGACCCCATAACGTAATCAGATTCACTAATAGAAATTTCATGTCGTATGAGTTATATGATAAATGTGTATGGACTTTGAAATAATTCATTCTTATTTAAATAACTATATAATGGTTTACAAGGATTAAGTAGTGTAAAAATTTCCCAATGTGTAGTGTGTCTGGATAATAGAATGAATAATAATGTATATAGAATGTATTATGGTACATTACAATCATTCCAAGGCTTAGTATACACTTTTAATGTGAGGATACTGATGAAAATTGAAGGGGAATGTAGATATAATATATAAGGATAATAAAATTCAACACCTGCAAGAGTCATATTAATAGAATTAAATTTATCTAGAATATACTAAAATTGGAATTGACTAGGGAAACATTTATCGCGTGATACTTATATATGGAGTGATTTATTTTGATTTTGAATGTATTACTCAAAATACATGTCCAGTTATGTTGGTATAATATTATTTTCCACTGTGGATATTTATGAAATTAAAATATATTTTTTATATATTCTTATATTAGGGCCAAAACAACTTTTTAGTGATATTGATGTTTATTTGGCTCAATTGATGAAAGATTGGAAATTATTGTGGCATTAATGTTGGATATTCTATGATTGTTGAAGAAATTAATATTCCAAATTGAGAGCCATATTGTGTGGGGAGATATATGAATTTATTACTTACGGATAATTTTCAGGATATAACATTAATGGAACTAAATGGTATCCCATTTTTGAACAAGGTTAATCATCATTTATGTTAAAAAGTTAATTGAAGACAGTTTTCATAGGATTTCAAATATTTATATCAGGATGATCAAAATATCATTCATATGGAACATTGATCGATTATATTTCAAAAGAATATACATCAACATATCTAATTATTGGTGATCAATGATTTTTGAAATTAAAATATATGTATAGCACGTTTGGTAATCCATCATTGAAATACAATATGAAAACAATTTTGAAAAAAGATTTTTTTTTTCAATTATCATTCAGAAATTGATTGCACAATAAGGATATTCTTGCGGTCATGAATGTGTAAAAATGAATTTGATAATTTCATTGGTATATTACAAAAAATAACCCTTAAAATTTTATAAAATTAATGTGAGGTTGGAAATTATAGGCATGTGGTTACAAGAATTTTTTATTCTTGTTGATGGTCAATGAAAAACATTTATTCCTCGTATATCTTAGGCACTTTCCAAGAAAGAGATAGATCAGTTTTCATACATCCTTTATAATGTAAAGTTTCCATAGGGGCAGTCATCATATATCAGTAATATCATTTCAGTGATTGATTTATAGTTAATGGTCCAAATATCAAATGACTTCTAGGTTTTGATAAAAGATATGATACTAGCAGTATTATGCTTTGTTATTTATATGAATTTATGATTCTAATTAATTAATATCTATTTATTTTTCATGTTTATATGTAGTAATGTAATATATCATGATAAATTTCTAACTATTGAAGGTGTTGATAATGTATTCTTAGGGGATTTGAAAATTTCAATCCCATAAAGTTATTTTATATGATGGTTCCCATGATGATTCACTTGATTATAGAGATTCAACTATGTGATCCTATATATAATTGATGGATCTACCCCCTTAAATGTAGTAGGAATATTTTAAAATGGTATATCAATAAATAACGTAGTAAAGTTATTTTTATTATTGAAAGTTATTTTTTGAGTAATACATTAATTTTTTAATGGCTTCCACTCCGATAAGGATAGCATTGGACTAATAAAAATGTCATCACATTAGGTGTCTAGTAGGTGAATATGTTTTATAAAAGGATATTATCACGATTTCTATTACTGATCAGGATTAGCCTCACCATTATTAATTTAGTAACATTTTATATGTTTTTCTATATGATGAAATACAAAAACTAATTCTTAGTCATTTGGATACATCAAGGGCTGAAATCTGGATATCAAAATCATATAATCAAAAATTTGATGTATTGTTTCACAACCATATTTTTTAGGAGACAACTACAAATTCAATTTCAATTTTAGAAAGACAATTATGATTAGTCAGGGGAATGTTTTCTTATTTATTAACTAATAATTGTTGTGTAATTAATGCTTATATGATCTATAAATATGAACATGGTGAACGTATTTCCATGAAAAATATTGGAGTATCACTTGTGGATGAAGCCTTGAAAATATCTGGTTATAAGGACTGAAATCCAATTTTTTAAAATATGTGAGTAGGTTGTTTCAATAATCTATGTGACAAATTTTCAATGATAGTGGGATGATAAAAAGAGTGCAGTTAATATATGTGATTTAGGATTCACAAATGAGAATTTCAGGATTGTAGGGTACAAATATGATCCATTTAAAATGGAATCATAGATAATACATATATTTTAGTTCCTGATCCAATAAAAAGAATATGAGGAATTGTTATATTATCATCCAAAACAACAAAGGTATCCCATGTTAAATAAAATGATGATGAAACATTCATTATCAGTCCACAATCATTTCCATGTGTTCCCAATGTACATGAGGTCTTATATATCATATGAGACCTTAATAAGGGTATCTGAATACTGGATTTAGGATTCAAATCTCTCAAAATTTTAAATAATTATTTTAATTAATATGTATTAATTTTAAAATATATGTTATATTACTTCATATTAATATTTGTATTCTACTGCATTTATATAATCCAAATTAAATGTCCAACACGTTCTATAGCCAATGGATTATATACATGTTGATTCATCCAACCTTGAGGAACAATGTGATTACCAACATATTGATTCTCCCAATAGTCAGGAATGAATTTTTTTTTGCATGTCGGTGCTACCAATAGTGAGAAATAACATATTGAGATTATTGAAGCTTAGGAAATTGTAAAATGTGAAAAAAAAATTTCTCGAAAAAATATTTGTGTCATTGTTATATGGTGTTATAAAAAACAATTAAATTGATAAAGAGTTTAATTAAATTCCTAGATATATGGAATGAAAAAAACTTATAAATTAATCCCCAAAAAAATCAATTTTCAATAGTTAAATTAAGCTCCCTAGTAGAATGGATGTGTCAGTTGATGTATATTTCTGGATCAATTTTGTGCCCATTATTAAGACAATACTCTAAGAAGAGATTATGGTAACATCGTGATATAATTTATTTTCATTAATAAAAAAATAGTATGGTTTTTTATTCACTATGTTTCTATAATGAGTGCATTTATACTACACGATATCCATATATAATTAATATTAATTATTAGTAGAATAGATAATATAGTCTTTTTAAAAATTATTACAAATAATCATCTCAATGATTCAAAAGGTAATGTATACTTAAATTCACCATATATGTATGGGCACCTGAAAAACGAACACACATGGAATGTATTTATCATTCTTCAAGGGGAGACACTTTTCCACTATGTTTTTATTGGTAATAAATTTCATTATAATTCATGTTATAATCACATTGATTCATAAATTTTAATTTATGAAAAAAAATTACATGATGAATATATGAAACATATAGAAAATCCAACATACCCCTAAAAATAAATTAATTATGGGTATGATTAATATAAAAAATTATATTGAAATTATTGAAAACATACCATAATATTTATTTGTGACATTAATTAAAAACATAACTATATAAATTTTTTTTTTAAATATTCAGGAATAAATATCCTATAATAGATATATCTAACACCATGTTCCATGAGAAGAGAAATTTTTCAATAAACATGTGATACTAATTAATTAAAATGAACGAAGTGAATGGGATAAAATTAGTAGTGTGACATAATAAAATGTTTTTATACATTGAATCCCTGTTACATTACAATGATTAATAATTTTTCTATATTTTCCATCCCATATATAAATAATAATAATCTTTTGTTTTAACTGATGGGTGAATATTATCAATGGGATTGAATTGAGCCAAAATAATTTAATTTCTTTAGAGGTGTGGGATTGGAGTGTCACACAATAAATATTTCAAGAAAAGAAATTAAATGGGGGATAAAGATAAGAAAATATATGAGATGAAAAATGATTAGCTTATCTAGATGGAATACATATTTTTTCTGTATGAGGTGATTGAAAATGTTCACGTATGGAATCCAAGAGATGAAAAAACTTGACAAAAACCACTAGATAATGTTCCCACGAACCCCCCAACTAGATCATAGGCGAGTCATTCCCCTCACAAGGATACCATACAATAAGTAATCGATTTTTTCAGAACTATTTATATGAAATTTGAATCAGGGAGTCACTGATTCATTTACCATACTCATGTGGTTTAGGGTTAAAATAATTGGGATTTAAATCTATCAGCACTCAAAATTCTTGTTTTTGTGAGGTGTACAATTTAAATAAAACAATAAAACACAAAAAAAGGTCCAAATGGTCATTGAATGTGGTCATTCATGTAGCTCATGAGTTGTGTATTGATATACCAATTCCCCTAAATTATTAGTATGTTCATATGGTTGAGATTTCTATTGGGCGTTTTGTAAATGTTTTGTTTGTTACTGTAAAAATACCTATCAACATAGAGGTAATCCTTTTCATTTTTGTGGTAAAATAATTATAAATTAATGAAAAATGTTCTAATGAAATAAATTTCATTATATAATGAGATATTAAAGGGGTGGAATTTAAGGTTGAAATGAAACAATCTAAAGGATCAACCAATCAAGTTAAAATACCAAGGAAAGGAACTGTTACCCATCTAGAATAACATCAACATTTACTAAAATTACATGTCAATGTAGATACAATGATAAAATGTGATGATATAACCATAATTGTTTTTTCAAAAAAAAAATAAACAGATACTTCATTATAGACTATATTTTTCGTGATAATATAGATGAAATAGTCGAACAGGAATGGCTATATGTCTTAGTTCTATCATGAGCTGTGTTTTCATAATTTGTTTTTCCATTAGTTGATCAACAATGTTAATTATAGTTAAATATTATACATATTCATTACAAGTGTATCTATTAGTATAATATGATATGAAAACCTCAAGAAAATAAATTTGAACTCAATCATCATCACATCACATATACACAACAATTCACATTTGATGACAATAAATATTCAGGAATAGTAGAATAATTGGATGAATTGATTGAAAAAAAATGAGAGACACTTATTTAAACTCATGATTAAATTTTAAACACAAAAATTTTAGCATATCAAATATATTTTCATTTTGTTCATTACTTGTTCCTTTTTTAGGAATCATTCATCACACAATGCAATAAATTTAGAAACTTGAAATATTCATTTTCATGATTCAATTTTTGAATAACCAAAGAAATCCAAACATGATGATATTTATAATTTTTAGATAAAGTAGAAGAAAATTTTTAAAAATAATTACCAAATTAAAACATTTATAATTTTTTTAATGAAAAATATATTATTATCGGGAAGGGTTTAAATATAATAAAAATTATTGAATGAGGATAGTGAATGAGATAATGAGGCTAGTAGAATTGTACTATTGGATAATTATTAGGTTATATATAATAATATTTCTCTTTAAAACATCTACCTGGAAAAATTGCTTATTATTATTAAGGATTCTACAGTATTTGAAAAAAACTAAATGAAAATGTTGAAGTCATTATGTTTGAAAATTTATGAAATATATCTGATTCCACCAAAAAAATAACATCATAAATGAAATATTTAAATTGATTATTATATTTTCAATTAAAATATTTTTTAATCCATTTTACTTATATTATTTGACTACCACCAGTACCATTGAATGTCCTCGCTATTGAGAGGAAATAGAGTTGTTTAGAAATAATTGGTCAGATTACACCGTCATAGAATTTATACAGACTACATAAATAGGTGACTTCCTACTACATATATAGTTAAATTTATCATAATTACATCTACTATTTTTGGATTAATTATTTATCATTTTTTTCTAATAACAATCTTTCTTAATTTAATTATCAAAAGAAATTTCACTATTAAAATGTAGAGCAAACACATTTCGATTATTTTGGTAATTTAGTAAATCAATCTATAATTAATTTGTAATGTGTATGAATTAGTATCACCCCAATAGTCTACATGATGTTCCCAATATGTGTCAAATCTTTTGTTATAAATTTTAAATATAAATTTATATTCAAAACATGTATCAAAAACAGAAAATATATAATATATACGCATATTATTATTTATACTTTTTGAAAATAACTTTAAAATCATTTTCGACATGTAGGAATTTGTATCATGTCATCCTGACACACGATGTGACTGGCAGAGCTCAAAATATGTGTTTTCGGTTGAAATTTACATTTTAGTCAAACAAATTGATATGACATACTCAAATATAGTAAAACAGGCACATATATTGATAATACATTAGTACAATGATTTATAAGACTTGTATTACATGTTTGAATATGCCGGTTATCAAAAAAAAACATTATGAGATCGGTATGACTCAATGTTCATGTTTTTTGTTTAAATGATCATTTTCTACAGAAAATTGACCAACTCAGAACTAATAAAACACATTATAGTTTCTCTAATACTTTAGTTCAACAATAAATTATTCATTTTTGATACGTATGAGTTAACAAAACCTCAATCTGGGTAATGATGTGTCCTGTATTAATCTATGTGTGTGTCTTTATTTAAATTTTCAATTTTCAATAAAAAACATGTAACATAATCAATGAAAAGGAAACAAATAATAAACATTTTATACATAATTCCAAAAATCCATAAGCCATTTTTCTCATCTATTTTTCAGCCACATAGATACTTGATAGATGATTCTCTTGGTATAACATAATATTTATATTATCAGAATAAAAATGAATATTTTTTTAAAAAAAATTGAATTATTGAAAATGGAGAAATAAAACTCAAAATATTTTGATTCTTTAGGAAAATGTGTCATTACCAATCCCACGGGGCATGTTTCGTGACTATCCCAAGCCTGCCTTCCAATGGCCAGGGGCTAGAGGCAAGCACCAGAAATGTGTATCCCTATAATGTGAATGTATTTCCATTAAAACATTACAAACACATAGAATAGAATTCAAAAAGATGTTACCACTATGTAACTAATGTAGTAAAAGAGTGACGAATGTAAAATGCCAGAATACAAGCTCAAATAGAAAAGTACAAGTACAACTAAAAATTAAAAGACAACTGAAAAAAAAAGAAACAGCTCAGGGGTCATCCTCCGAGGATCCTATTTAAAGGGTAGGTATAAATCACCTCTTCAGCACTCCACGTCTTCTCATCTCCTCAATGTACCGCCTGGTCCTAGCTCCATCAAACCTCATCCCAGCTTCTCGTCATTTGCACAAGACACAACAAGGTGCGGGTGAAGCCCGTGTAGTGTGATTATAACAATTCCTAGTTGGGATCCCAATATGCCTGAAGGTATTTCATTATTCCCCAAAGTAAAACCACAATGCATGATCTCAATCACAATACATGAACCAATAGACATAGCTTAAATAGAGTCCCAACACAAATCAGGTTTTCAGTGAAGTACATAAGTATAGATGATTACTCGTGAAGCTAGATAATCTTATTCTTCAAAGAGGCACTACTTCTAACCATACATAGTATAAACCACACTATATCGATATGTACTATCACCCGAAACAATCCACATAGGATCTGACCCGTCTATAGTCGATAGGTAACTTAGAACTTCTAACCCACACATAATATGAGCCACATAGGATCAGTATGTGTTCACCCACACAAGATTTTAGCAAGATGACCCACACAAGATCATTATGTGCTGACCCACTCAGGATCTCTGAGTACAGACCCACACAGGTTCTGACCCACATAGATCGGAATGCACTGACCCACATAGGATCACTGAGTGCAAACCTCTGTATAATCTGTCTCCTACCTCAGCCTCAATACCAGCCACTAGATTGCTCGCACCTGGTTCTCTCGAGTTCCAAAGAATATTTCCTCAATATATTGGTCATACCTCGACCACCACTAAAATTCTAATATGAGTATACCAGAGAACATCCATTTTGTAAGGGTTCTAATGTGATAGATGGTACTTCAATCTGACGCTCGGTCTGTGAGTTCTATGCATTTTAGTTCTACGGGCCCGGTTGGATTCAAGTTCAATCCAACCCATCCATACTATAAGATTCTCCAAAACTCAAAATATTATACCAAAAGCACCCTATCGATCCAAGGATCCCAAAATCATAGATGGTTCCTCAAACAGTAGATTGTATCTCAATAAATGGCCCTATAAGTGTTTCTGAGCCCGGTAGGGCCGGGTACGGGCCGACCCAACCAGACCTGGGACATACCGGGCCGTGACAGGCTCGGGCTGGCTCGTAAGGGTGGCATGAACTGCAAAAGGTGGGCCTCAACGGTGGATCATCACAAAAAGTTGTGGCCCGTCCTGCAAGGGGACGACTCGGCCTGCGTATGGCACTATCTACAAGGTGCTTCCTATCCCGTATATGGCGCGTACCGCAATAAGGTGGCCCCCTGGGTGGCAGCCCCCTGGTCAGGCGGCCCGCTGGGTGGCAGCACGGATGCGTGTGGTGCAACCCGAAGGGGGGTCTATCCTAACTGCCACTGGGGGAGCGACACCCAGTTTTCTGAAACGGCGGAAGGCCATTCTATCTTCTTCTCAATGGTGGCACCAGATGGCACAACCAGGTGGATTTTGGGTCTCACTGGAGAGGGTCCTAACAATTCCTTCATGGGAATCTGGTGTGCCTGCCGACTTCTCCAGTGGCACATGACGGGAAGCTGCTCCGCTACTTGTGGCCAACTGGTGTGCTGACCACCTTACTTTAGTAATCGCGACTGATGAGTTGGGGTCCCCCTTTTCTCACCGGTAGCATGTGACGACGCATTGTTCCATATCCTCAAACGGCTGCTACTAGCTGCTATGATGGCCACCACAGCTTTGTGTCACGGCCTCTTCTTTCGGAGTGCATCAACGCGCTATCCACAACATAGTCAGTTAGTGTTAACATGATAGCGGTCTTCCATGGAGGTTCAAGGATAGAAATAGAGCGGTGGGTTTAGTTCAGATTCATTAGGCCCACTCCCTCTATGTTAGCTCATAAACATTAAGGAGATTAAGGGTTTAATAATCAATTGTATTAAACAACAATCAATACCCTACAATGATAACCCACAACAACCTCCTGCAAAAAAGAATGAACTGTGGATCAACCCGTTAGTCGGCTGGTCTGTTTTCTTCAAATTATTCAAGAACAGGGAAAAGGGAAACATCTATAATATATAAATGAAGAAACCCCCAACCTCGTAAACCCATTGGAGAGAACCCACACTTGAAGGTGGATCATGTTTTTCTTTCCCACAACCTATTCCCAATGATTCCACTTGTATGACATCCTTCGGTTCATGCTTCAGTGTCACCCATCACCTCCCGCTGGGATCGGCTCTATCCTCTAAATGTTCGGCATCTCGGCACTCCTTCAGCACTTTGTTTTTTGGTGAAGTTGTGCCGATACCCCTCCCCATACTCCTTATATATAAGGGTTGGGGAGGGTAATTAATGACATGGGTAATTAATGTGGGCACATTAATTAGGGACATTCCTAATTTACCAATTACATTGTTACGTATGATTGATAGGGTAAGAAATTTATTGGCTTGACACATCGCAGGCCCCACACACCGCTTCTCCATTTGTTTAGAAGAATAAAATAAAAAATTTAAATTATTTCTTTTCTATTCATTAAAAAGTACAAAAACATAACTTTTTCTCCCAACATTCAACAGTCAAAGTAATTCCTCCCTTAAGCGAAACATTGTGCTGCAGATTCAACGATGCTCTCAGAATTTAAATCCGAGCAATGGTAGAAAAAATAGAAAACATTTCTCACACATTTACTAAACGAACCCAAAAAAAGTTCATAAATTAATTTCGGTAAAACGTGGCTTCATAATCATTGGTAGTCAATTTTGGCATATTCATAATAGTATCTACTAAAATAAATATGATTACATGGAAAATTTGGGTCCTTACATTCTCCCCACCTTTGGGATTTTAATCCCCAAAATACACAACATAGACTTAGAAAACAAAAGGGGGGTACTGAGCATGAATCTAATTCTCCCACTCCTATATGCTCCCCTAGAGGATCCCGTGCTACTAGTAAATATACACTAGAGGTATTGACTTCCCATGAAGGACTTGCTCCTGTCGATCCCCAATATCCACTGAAACCCCCGTAAATGTCACCCCATCATCAAAGTCCATATCACTCTGGTCGATGATTTTAGATTGGATATGCACGTATCTCCTCTGTTGGGTAACTTGGATGATATTGCACACCCTCTCCAATGATGGTGGACGCACCAAGCGGTATTCCACCTAGACAATACTCCGAAGTATCAAAAAATGTTTGATAAACTTCGGTGATAACCTGCCACCTCAGCCAAATCTATATAGTCCCTGCCGAGGGAATACTCACAAGAATATGTGGTCCCCTTCTGGAACTCCAAAGGTCTCTATATCCTATCAGAATAATCCTTTTTCATGCGCTGTGTAGTCATTATCTACTCCTGGATGGATTGCACCTTCTGAGTGGTAGCCCGTACCAACTCTGGTTCCATAAGTGCTGACTCCCCTGGGAAATTCTAGCATTGAGGTGATCTGCAAGGTCGATATTACAAGGACTCAATGGGTACCATACCTATGGCGGAGTGATAACTGTTGTTGTATACGAACTCCACCAATGGAAAGTGATGCTCCCAACTATGGTCAAAATCTTAGACACATTCACGAAGCATGTATTCCAACATCTGAATGGTCTACTCTGTATGACCATCCATCTCAGGGTGAAAAACAGTGCTCAATTGACGATGAGTCATGAATCCCTCATGTAATCACATCCACAACCGGGATGTAAAACACATGTCACCATTAGAGAATATAATTGATTGAACCGCATGAAGTCTTAAAATCTCTTGTACGTAGAGGTGTCCTAAGCTCTCTACAGATCCCTGATCTCGAATGGGTAGAAAGTGGGCCAACATGGTGATTCTGTCAATGATCACCCAGATGGAATCAGGTCCCATTGACAAACATGGAATCCATATCACAAAGTCCATGGAGATCTCATCCCTCATCCACTTTGGATCTTCTATTGGTTGTGCTAAGCCTGCAGGAACCTAATGATTGGCCTTCACTGGTTAAAAATGAGGCATCGAGAAACAAGCTCTACTACAACCTTCTTCATCCATGGCCACCAGTGCTGACGCCAGAGGTCTTGGTACATTTTCACAAACCCATGATGTACCGCTAGAGAGGACATATGGAACTCCCTCAATACCTACACCCATAGCACCATCGGTACCATGGTACGTCCTTTGAAGAGGATGACGTGCTCCCCACCTTCATAAAATTCTTCACGTGCCTGTCCTGAGGATATATGAGCACGTATAGCCTCACAGTATATGTCCCCAAGATACGACTACCTAACTCTATAAAGGAGTAGTGGAGTTAATGAAATAGACTGGAGGTAAATTTCTCCATCTCCATCCATGAAGGATATCTACAACGTGGCTAGCTACTCTATTTCCTCACTCAGCAACTATAGACCAAACCTCCAGTTGAATGCATCTTCTACCACCTTCCCCTTCCCAGGAGTATAGACTATCTAAATGTCATAGTCATAGAGGAACTATATCCATCGCCATTGTGTCAAGTTCAAGTCCTTTTGAAAGAAGATATACCCAAGACTCTTATTATTATAGTAGACTGTAAAACTCACTCAAATCAAGTAATGTCACCACACCGTCTAGGCGAAGACCACTGCTGCTAACTTCATGTCATGTGTGGAATAGTTCTATCCATTTTTCCTTAGATGTTCTGAGCCATAGGTTATCAATTCTTGATCCTATATCATGACACACCCTTTTTTGGTCCTTGATGCGTCGCAGTAGACTATATACCCAATGACCCCTTTTGGTAGCCTCATAATGGGGGCACTCATCAGTCTATGCCTCATATCCTGAAAACTATACTGGTATTTCGCTATCCATACGAAGGGTTGTCCCTTCTTCATCAAAGAGTAAAATGGTGTTGCAACTCTAGTAATTTCAGGCACGAATCTACGGAAGTATCCATCCAAGCCCAAGAAGCTCCGCACCTCGGTCACAGTTCTTGGTGGATCTCAAGAAAGAACAACCTCTATATTCGCTGGATCCACTTCAACTCCAGCCTCTGAGGAAACATGTCCAGGAAAGTGGACTTCTTGTATCCTGAATTAACACTTCAGAGCATACTATAATGCTGGGGATCTTGGATTGTATCTAGAACTATCTGTACATGATAGGCATTGTCCTCCTCCATCTCTGAGAACACTAAAACGTCATCGATGAAGACCACCACAAAGCGATCGATGTATGGCTGGACGATCATGTACATGAGTACCATGAACACTGCAGGGGAATTGGTCATGTCGAAAGGCATAAACAAGAACTCCTAGTTTCCATAACAACATCTAAAGGTCGTCTTATACACATCCTCATATCGTACTCTGAGCTGATGATAGCCTGATCTGAGTTCCATCTTCAAAAACCCATGATCTCACATTAGCTGATCGAAAAGATCAGCAATCCATGACAATGGATACTTGTTCATCACGGTCACCTAGTTTATGTGCTGATAGTCCACACAGAATCTCAATCACCCATATTCCTTCTTGGTGAACAAAATCGGGGCTTCCAATGGAGAAACACTCGGCCTTATGAACCCATTTCTATACTAGTCTACCAACTATACCAGTAACGCACGATGCTCCACAGTGGCCATCCAATATGCTGGTGAAGATATCAATGATTTACTGGGGTACATGTCAATGAGAAAGTCTACCTCTCTATGTGGAGGTATTTAGGGAACAACATCAGGAAATACATCGGTATACTGGTCCACCACTAAAGGATAGCTCAGACTCTCAACATCTATTTCTCAGAGGGTAATCTAAGCCAACTGATGTGTAATCGGCTGCACCCTCATCTGGGTAAGTCCATCATGTGCTGTAAAGGTTCCCTTCTCGCCAGTGAAGGAAAACATGGTCCCATCTGTGCAGACACACAACAATTTGTACCTAATAATTTCAATCTGATCATGGACCATGGATAACCAGTACATACCCAAGATGACGTCGTAAGGCCATGACACCGCATCTTGGAGATCCTAGTCAAAGCTCTCACCTATTATAGTATTATCACACTACCAGCACCAGTGTGTGATTGTCGAAACCTCTGTCGTAGGAGTCTCTAGTTGTAATGATTGTTCAAATGGCTCCATCGGAATCTCCATGCTCTGAACGAGGGTCATGTAATTAAATGAGTGACGGACAATTGTGTCTATAAGTACTGCAACTAAGGTGGAGTAGACACAGATCATAAATATTATAATCTCCAAATTTCTGTGGTCATAGAACTCAACTTCCTAGTGATGAGATCGTCCTTGTCCACTTACTCCTTGTGGTCGGGGTGGACCACCTAGTGTTGGTGGCGGTAACACCTCATATCGTCGCACACCATATATTGTATGACCTTCCCATCTACCACATCCGCCTACTACCCGCGGACCTCCTTAATCGAACTTCTTCATCTGCCTCGACGGACCATTGACCATCTACTGGTGGTCCGTACGGTGGGTCAGATAGTTGTGTTCCATGTGAACCTAACAGCTGCATGTGTATCACTACATGTCTGTCATCTGACATCCTCTGCCTCGCGAGCTCTGCACCTCCGAACCTGCATCCTGGGGTCATCCACTAGAAGGCGTGGTCCGCATGGACTTTTTTTTCATCTTACTACTACCAACCGCATATTACTCTGCTACGTGTCACCTGGTGGGGGGTCTCGCTGACGATGTCTGCTCAGCGAGGAAGCTTTCCTCCTAAGGCACTCGCTCTAGTACCCTTACCCGCATCGGTATGCTGATCGATAACATCGATGCTCTGATATACAGTAGTAGTCCCCACTAAATGGTTTGGGCCCTGAAGAAAGGTTCTCGAACCAAGTCGATGGAGTAGCGGGAGAGATCATTGAACCTCATAGATTACTGGGACAATATCATGCTAGCCTGTGGTAGGTGAATCAACTCTTTTATACGCACAGAGCGTAAGTTCACTAGGAAAAACTATGCCCTAAAAAGGAACTCCATTTCCAACCAGAATAGGGTCACATCATCATGTATCTGGAGCATCATGCTCCACCATCTCCCTGCTGCTACATGGATGACAATGGAATCATGGATCACTATATGGTCGGCAGGTGTCCCAAATAGGTGGAAAACTCTGGCTGCAGCCTCCAACTAGTCCTCAGACACCTACAAGTCCATCTCAACTCTGAACCGCAAAAACCTGTGTCATTGAAACTCATGCAACACGCTCAGTCGAAGTTCACCCTCTACTGGTGGGGCCAGGGGCTATGGTTATCCAACAGATAGTGGTGCTGCTAGTACACAACCCGAAGGTGGTAATGTAGTAAGATGACTATTCAATGAGGCCTCATCACTCGTTAGGCCATCATCATGTACTCTCTCAGGAATTCTAGATGGCTATCTATGTGGTTAAATCCGGAACAAAAAGAGTTGTGCAACAGACAAATAGTTATACCTAGAGAGCTGACTGAAAAAAATCAAAATGATTGTCATTCCAAAAACACATGCAATCACTGTTTTCATGTATAAAGTTGGAAATCAAAACCCAGGGTCCTGGTGTATGGATATGTCAGCCACCGCACCAACACTGGACTCCCCGAACTAAAAAAAACTCATAACACTTAACAATATTTCTACATTGAATGATCAGATTTCTAGATCTTTGGAAGAACCGACTCCTCTAATACCACTTTTTCATTACCCATCCCCTGGGGCCCATGTCGTAACTACCCTAGGCCCTTTTTAGAATGGTATGGGGATGGTGACTAGCCTTGTAAAAGTGTATCCCTATAATGTGAAGGAATTACCATTACACTTGTACAAACAAACAGACTAGTACTCAATAAGAAGAAACCACTAAAAGTTGTTTTAAAAGTGTTTTGAATGTATGGGGTTAGAATAAAATTCCAATTGGAAAAGTAAAAGTACATCTAAAAAGTATAATACAACTAAAAAAAAGTAACATCACATGGGTCATCCTACGAGGATCCTACATGAAGGGTAGGAACTAATAACCTCCTCTACACTCCACATCCGATCGTCTCCTCCGCATACAGCCTAGTCCTAGCTCCCTCAGTCCTCAGCATAGAGTCTTGTCATCCATACCATAAACAACAAGGTGTGGGCGAAACCCATGCAAGGATGAGTATAACAATACCTACTAGGGACCTAGAGACCCCCGAAGGTCTCTCAGAATTCCACAATGGGAATCCACAAAAAATGATCTCAATTATAAAGCACAAAGTAAAAGACATAGCTCAAAAAGAGTCTCAGCTCAATCAATGTTTTTAGTGAAGTATAGACGTACATATGATTAGTCGCGTAGCCAGATTATCTAGTTCTATCCAGAGGCACTAATTCTAACCATACAGAGTCCAACCCACATAATTTCATTAGGTAATAACCCCCACAATGATCCAAAAATAATTTGACCCGCCCGGAGTCAATAGGTAACTGACCCCCATTAACCCACACATGATCTGAATAACACAGGACCAGTATGCGCTGACCCCCACCAGACTGCTTAGTGTGGACCCACATAGGATCTAACCTACACAGGATCCGTATGCGCTAACCCACACTTTATCGTGGAGGACTAACCTCTCTATGTTCTCTCTCCAACCTCTGCCTCATGGCCAGCCACAAGATTCCTCACACCATTTGCACTTAAGTTCCATAGAATATGCCCTCGACATAGTGATTGTACCTCAACCACCACTAAAATCTGCAAATAAGTAACACAAAGAACCACCATGTCTTAAGCATTCCAACGCGATAGGCGGTGCACCAATCGGATTCCCAGTCTGTGAGTTATCAGCGTTTTAGTTTTAGGGGGCCCTGTTAGATTTGGGTTCGATCCAACTAAATCGTACTCTAACAGTCTCCAAAACTCAAGAGAGGTATATCAAAAGGACCCTCTAAATCCAAGGGTAACAAGGTCGTAGATGTTTTTCCAAATGAATGTCTATATCTCAATATATATGGCCCGTTAATTGTTTGTGGGCCAGGTTGGGCCGGGTCCGGTATAAAATAGTCGGACCGAACTAGCCCGGCCCATAAGGGGGGCCTTCAAATGTGGCATGCCAGAGAGGCCTGCAAGGGGGTGGGTTGTCCTACGTAGGGTGGTGCCATCAAGTGGGGGGGCCCAGTTTGCATTGGGCGGGGCTCGCAAGGGGGCGTCCCGTCCCGCATAGGGCGTTGCACGCAATTGGGCGGCCCTTTGGGAAGGTAGCCCGCTGGGCACTAGCCGAGCCATGTGTGAATTGTTCTACATGTTGGGTCCACCCTAGCTGTTACTAGGAGAGCACCCCACCATTTTCTCGAATGGGGGATGGTCGTTCGATTTTCTTCGCAACGACGGTGCCATGTGGCTTCCCTAGGTGGCACACGGGACCCGCAGGAGCGGGACCTACCGATTCCATCATAGTCGGCCGGTGTACTGGCCACCGTTTCCTGGTCTTTGTGGTTGACGAGCTGCAACCGTCATTGATCCTCTATGGCAGGTGGCGGTGCGGTGCTCCTCCAACGCGAATGACAGGCGTCGACTGTTCCAATGATTGCCCCACCATTTTGTCGTGGCCTCCTCTTGTGGCATGTGTCGACTCACTATCCCCAATGTATCTGGTCGGTGTCCCCGAACTAGAGGTATACCATGGAGGTGCAAGGATAAAAAGATAGATGAGTGTTCGGTCCGAGTTTGTTATGCCCACACCCTCCATTTTAGCTCATAAACATGGTGTGGATTGTGGGTTTAATAATCAATTAAATAAAACAAAAATCATAACCCTACAAAGATAACCTGCAAAAACTCCCACAAAAACAAATGAATCTCAGATCGAACCGTTTTTTGGTTGGTCTTCATTATTTGTACTATTCATGAACGAGGAATTAGAAAAAATTTAAAATGCGTAAAGGATAAACCTTTACCTCATAAACCTATTTTAGAGCACCAACACTTGAAGGTGTATTGTGTTCTTCGTTCTCGCAACCGGTTCCCAATGACGCCACTCGTACATCTTCCTTCTGTTCAACGTTTGGTGTAACCATTCACCTCCCACTAGGATCAGCTCCGACCTCTAAGGGTTGTGCCTCTCGGAACTCCTTCAAAATTTTGTTGCATGGCAAAGCTGTGCCAATACCCCTCTCCAAACACCATATATATATGAGAGGCGGAGGTTATGTAAAGGTGTGGGTGAATTAATGGGGATCATTAATTAATAACCTTCCTAATTCCCCTACAACATCATTACATAATATTGAAAGGTCAAATCAAATATTGTCTTGACACTCATTGGCCCCCACAAGCTGCTTGTCCGTTAGAGGAGAAGAATGAAAATAATATTATAAAATTATTTTATTTCATTTCTTTTAAAAAGACATAAAACATAACTTTTTATCCATACCAAATGCAATCAAGATAAAGCATACCTTGTTTGAATCTCGGTGATGTGGATTCAACTGTTCCCTATGATTTTTAATATGAGAAATGGTTCAAAAGTTAGAAAATTCCTCTTAAGCGTTTATTGAACGTACCCGAAAAAAAAGTTCATAAATTTATTCTGAGAAAACTGAGCCTCTGAATCAAGCGCCGTAAATTTTTGCGGACTTTTAATAATCCCTAATAGATGAAAACAAATTACATGGAAAATCATAGTCCTTAAAAAATGACTCAAAATTCATTCGTAATGTGTTGTAATAATCCACACATAACACTAATACATGATGTGAATGTCATGAATCA
Organism: Viscum album; assembly: GCA_963277665.1. Taxonomy (NCBI): domain Eukaryota; kingdom Viridiplantae; phylum Streptophyta; class Magnoliopsida; order Santalales; family Viscaceae; genus Viscum; species Viscum album. Next base: position 1,794,216,342 of record OY728163.1, on the reverse strand, counting down.
ATGGGTGTGTTTTCAGATAAAATTTTCCTATTATTAAAAAAGCTATGCGGCCAACTAAAAATGTCTAGAAAACATTAATAATTCATTGAAACATTAATAAAATGATCTGTATGTTATTTTCTACGTATAAGAATTGGATTCACCTCAATCTGATTCACGAATCGCACGATATGACTCCAAATGTGTGTTTTTATTATAAAATTACATTTTTTTTGAAAAGAACAATCATTTTTGTTTATCAAAAATGTCACATGCACAAAAATGAGAAATATCTTTCTTATTAGGTTGATACTATAATACAATAATCCATATGTCATTTATTATGTGTATAAATCAACCCCACCTCAGTCTGATACATGGTGTCTTTGGTACAACTCAAATTCAATATTATCTATCTAAAATTGACATTTTAGTACGAAACCTGGATTAGTCAATAAAATATAACGAAACACACTTATATTGTCTTGATATATTATGATAATTAATAATTATTCGTTTTTTATTTATATGAGTTATTTTCACATTAAAATTAAACATGATATGGCCATTATGGCTGAAAGAAAATTTTTTCTGATTGAGGTAACATTTCAGTAAAAAGAACATTTGAAATTCTCATAAATAATAAAACATAGTAATTATTTTTTGATAAATTAAGAAAATAATAATTAATTAAGTTATGATGTATAGGAATTGGGCACATAATAACCTGATGCATAGTGTTGCCTTTGTAAGCCCGACAATCGGTTATTATTTACATAGAAATATTAGTTCAAAACACATGTGAGAAATCCAAAAAATGCAAAAATATAGTCAATTTTTGTTATTTTAGTAAAATGATCCAAAATTCATTTTTTTATGTTAATTATTAACAATTAAATCCAATACATGGTTTTTCAAATATGGCTCGAACTTCATGTTTTCACTTTAAAACATAATCTTTATTTTAGAACAAATATCACATACTAAAATCCTAGAAAACGAATTTGGATATTTTTAATATTTTTTGAAAACAATTAATTTTTCATTTTATATGTGTAATAACTACCCACACATTATTTAGATACATAGTGTATCCAATATGACATCAAATGGGTGATTTCATTATAAAAATGAATATTCATAAATTTATTGTTTCAAATTTTTACTAAATTTATTTATTTTTACTATTTCTAACATAAGAAACTTTTTATATATGTGCACTATTTTATCTCACGATGGGGTGGTTTGTTTGGAAATGGGTAACATGTTAGGGATTTTTTTGGGTGTTCTCGTACCAAAGACAATGAAATATTTATTTTCTCAAAAAAAAATCATAAATTTAAATTAACAATGTAATTGTACAACCTAATATGATTGATATCATGATAATACAATGTTTTTAATGTTTTTTTATTTTTCTTTAACTTCAAATAATTTCTATACTTTCTACTACAATGCACTATAACATGAAAAGGTTTCAGCTATTACATGGATTTTAGTTATTCTAGTTTATCGCTTATAATTGTTTTCATTTATGAAAACATTACTAGATCTAATTAAAGTTATTTCTATTAGTGTAATATTTTGAACTAATAAAACACATAGGGTTTTTTGTTCAATTTTCATATTACCTCTTTTTGTTTTGATAAAATAATTTTTGTGCATTGTTAATCAGATGATCTATTATAGTGCATCCTCTATCATCCAAAATTAATTTTTTTCTAATAGGTTCCATGAAATCCCTCCAATAGATATAATCACTTAAAATGAGATCGTAAACTTGTTCTAATAAAATATCAATATTATAAATATAATTTAAAATTGTATAGACCATCACTTCCCAAGATATCTGAACTGACGAGAGTAGTAAAAATCTGAAATTTGACCCCCAAAAATTATGAATAATATAATAAAACAATTTAAATAACGATAAATATATTGACATGATTTTTTATTGGACTTCCATTTTATATTCTCATGCTGAATAAATATAGCATAATGAACACATTTTTCACTATTATTATATACTTATAAATATCAATATGATAATTCATATAGTATATAATTGTTTTCACCTCTTCGATGATATAATAGACACCTGATTTTGGGATTTAAGTGATTTATTTTATATTTTAACTTATATAATATCGATTTTCAGAATACTTGGAATATATATATTTTTGAATTTTTCTATTATTATGGAAAGTCTCAAAAAAAAATTTTAAATTCTTATAAAAATTATTATAGTTCATTTTTTACTAAAACTAAAACACAGATTTGTATCAGAAAATACCACTTTAAGAATAACTCCACAGAAATATTAAATGGAAAATTAATTTTTGTTAGTATATTATTTGAGTCATACACAAGAGTCATTGCTTATATTATAACAAGATACAACTATACATAACTTATTATTTCTATAAATATCACAAATGAATCTCTTTAAGAAAAATAATTGACCTGTAAAATAGTACAAATAATTTTTTTTTTAAAAATTACACAATATTTGTGCATTTTCACCTTCTAATGTCAAAATGATTCTGTTTTTCTTCAAACCTTGTAATTAAACATGATAAAACCCTAATTATTTTAGCTATAATTATTATAAACTACATTTTTTCTATACCATTAATATTTACATATAGTTTTACATGATAAATAATTATCTTCCCACATATCAATATTACATGAGTCCTATATTCTATATTAATCCTTTATTATTGATATTGGTCATCTGTGTCTCATGTATATTTATACTGTTTATCAAGAATGTTATTCCATTATAACATGTAATAAATCCTCATTATGTTAAAAAATTAACACTATGATACTTTTTTAAATACCTCAAAATAAAAAAATTAATTTTCAAATACAAGAATGTTGTCACTTACACTGATAAATTGAGATCCTCTATAGTAGACATAGGATTCAAGCACCATTATAATCATAAATATCTACTTCACCATTATTATAATATTTATTTTACTTGGTTATTATTTTTTAATACATTTGTTTGAGTAACATATTTAATTTAATTCCCAAAAGGAGAAACAAAAATACTAAGTGGAATGATGAATATATCTAAGGTGGAATATTTTAATTTCAGCATATACAATTCATTAAAATTTCATTAAAATTGAAATTTATTTCCACATTGTATGATAATATCCACCTTTTTATTTTTCTCCTTATAATTAATTTTGTTTCTTTGATGGTTATTTAAAAGTAACTATTAAATTTAAAATTGTTATAATTTTTCAACCATTTCCTTCATTATGTTAACCATAAAGTTTGTTGAATAATATTTTAACATATCCTTGTCCACATGGAAATATATAGTAAAACAATTCTATGGTGACTTCTCAAAAATATCCATTTTTAAATATTTTTAAAGATGAATATAAGTATGAAATAATGGTAGGTATGAAAAATTTATTATCCATATAAAACCCCCAACATTTATAATTTATCAATGTACATGTTCATCTTCATTAAATGATTATTATATAGTTATATATCATCTAGTTTACACCTAAACAATGTATTGATAATGTAATTTATCATTTCCTACCTCCCTTCTTCTCTCTTCCCCCATTATAAATGTTTTATATACTAGTCAACATGTTCTATATATCTATGTCATTATTCTACATATTCGTCTTTCTAGATATAGTTGATAACATGATGCGTTGAACAACTAATTTTACCTTGACATTTCAATTTTAGTCATCCTTCTCACACCAACTCATTCCTTGTGGTGGATGATCTATTATAGGGGATTCTGTCTCAAAAAACATATTCTCTAGTGGAATCAATATTTTTATGTTCAATAACCAATTTTTGAAATCATTGTTGATGTGGAAATTTAAATTATCCAATACTGTTTGATGTGATTACTTTTTTTTACTTCTAATTGTCTACGAGAAATTAAATTTAGTTTATTAAATTATCTTTATTAATTAATATAACTTATGTAATTATTTAATTTTATCTCTCAATATTTTATAAAATCTCAAAAAACCTCACCTTTGGATTTTGAAAACCCATTTTCTTGTATATATTACTGGAAATTATCACTCTATACCCTTTAAAAACTCATACAATGTACATTTCGTGTTATTAAATACTATTTTTGTGAAATTTATTCTTTTTAACTATATTAACTGACAATTCCTTGATTATTACAGTGTATTCCAAAATCATGATGTACTATTCCTAAATTTATTCAAAACATGACTCTAATTATACAATAAGAATATATAGGATTCTTATCTTAACAATAACCAAGTAATGTTATCCTAATGAAATAATGGTAAATCTAAGATAATATTATTTAAAAATAGGGGTGTCAGACTAGTGCATTGAACAATGATTATATTTGATGTCATATGATAGAAGATGGTTTGTGAATTAATAATAATATGTTGTTGGATTTTATGACTCACGTGAAAATTTTTGTTATTTTTTTTTTCATATGACTGTTAATTTTATCTTAAAATTACATAGATAATATGTCATGTTTTTAATGGAATATAAATAATATAAATTATTTTTTATGTTATTTTACATTTTCTCTTATATAAATGATAATATTATTTTGTGAAAATATATGTAAATTATTAAATATACATTATAAAATAAATATTATCCAAGAAATTTTAGTTTATATAAGTGTGATTTTAATTCTATTTATAACATGTTATCATATTTAACTAACATATTAAACTATGAATCATATATGTAACAAAATTACCATGCATCCATTATATAAAATAAATTTGTTAAATGATCATGTGTATTATCTACTAGTTGGTTTATTGTGGGATGATAATCCAAACTATCCCTTAGGGGAATAACTCTTTAATACATAATTTTACTAAATTTTCCACAAAAACCATTCATTGTGGTATATCCTTATTTTTATACGTCTTAGTTCATGTTCTGAACCATATCCTTGAAGTGTATTTTCCACCATTTTGAAATGATTAATCACATGAAAGTGAGGGATACCATGGGTTTATTGATACATTAAATAATCATTAGTCACATATGATAGTACAAAATAAATGAGGGAGTGATTATTCAAAAATTATAATATTTAATTTATAATTTTCCATAGACTAAACAATCTATAAATTAATAAATTATATTAAAAATATAACACATATTCATGTTAGTAGAATATCATGATCATTAAAAACATATAATTAAAACAATAATTATTATATCCATTATTCATTTCTAGTCATGTATTTTTTCGACAATATGACATGAATAAATGAATGAATGAATTATTTGTTAGTTATCTTAAATTCAATACACATTATTTTCATTGAGGTGCATTACGAACACTATAAATAGTTATGAAATACATTAAATAAATGTAATTTTTTTAAATAATAAATTTCATGTGTTGTACTTCAAATACAACATTGTTTGTGATGCTTGTGTAACATTAAATAAATATTGTATATTTTAATGATTATGAATCATGAAATTATACAAAAAATGTCTTCTGATACACATTATTTATAGTTTTCATTATTTACCATGAAAAACATAATATGTAACTCTACATAATCTTCCAAAATATATATGATGTCTTATTCCACAAGGTCTAACTGTGTATACAAGGATTTTTTAACCACAAAACACATTATTAATGTGTATGGTGTGAACCTTTAGAATGAAATGTATAGTATGTAATGATTAATTGACCTTAATAAATTATGTGTTGGTAGTGAATTAAAAAATTATTTAAGAAATATTTCTACCCACATAACATGTTGGAAGTTACTCATTATATACCTTGTGTAGAGTGACACATGTCACCTAACATTAATTAAACTACTATATGTTGTGTAGTCCATCATAGGCCATATATATACTATGTATTTAGAATGTGTTATTAAATGATGATGCATATTCAACAAGATGACACATCATGAATTACATTATGTGTACATTTGGTAGTGTTACGCAATGTGTACTCAGTCTCAATTCAACATGGAACTCCAATCAACACATTAGTCATGGTGGTACTTAATAGGTAGTGTGTAATAACATTGATTTTAAAATTATTTAAAGTCTTAAATAATTATTATACAGTTAATAGTGAAAGATAATCTCAATTTCCCAAATAATATTTTATGTCTTTTTTCAAAACAAAAATAAAACATCATAATATAATCGTCTGGTGTGTTCCATTTATAAGAAATACCTTCAATACCTCCATCATCTAAAAATAGTAAATTACCACATGGTTCTACTAGTAAAACCACAAAACCTTATGTCCTTTATTCAATTCCACTGGAATCCTCTCTAAATTTATATACTATGTGAAACCCTTTATTATTTTGAAATCAATGAATTCAATTAGGTATATCACCTCCATAAATTGAAAAGACCCATAAAATTCAAGGGAACTTTTTTTTCTTATTTTTCTTTGAATTTTACAAGAACGCAGTTTCTGAAGACACCTGATTCTGCGGCCCGGTGAGCCCGGAATAATTTTCCGAAGTTTAGCTCAGGTATGTTCAGTGAACGAACGAGCGGGATTTCCTATGTTTTAAAGCGATGATCGGAATCGATATCCGAGGACACCGATGGAATCGCAGCGCCGATAATTTCGTAGGAACACCTTTTCTGGAGTTGCATTTTCATGGGTGTGGTAATTAAAATTTTGGGTTAAGTGAAGAATAAAATAAAATGGTGCAACCAATTTTATTTTTATTTAAATCATTTTAATCTAAGTAAAGTGGTTGGAGTGGGACCCACCATATCTTACTCCACTAGGTAAGATATTTGTAGGGTGGGTTCCACACGAGCCCCACCTATTCAACTTCCTCAAACCCCCTCTTTTAATTAGGTAACGCACCCGCACCCCCCATTAAATGAAAAGTCAACTCATTAATTGATTAACTTATTCAAAGTAATTAATTCTTGAATTCAAATCTAATTTCAAATTTTATGTTGGCTTGTGTGTTAAACAAATAAGACAAGGTCTTGTTTCATTGAGTTGGAGTTTTGGTTGTGCGGGGAGAATTTGGAGAGGATTATCTCAAGACTTGAACTTCATCTTCCTCCTTGAAGAACACGAAGAACGCCCCATCGCCAACGAAGAACGATAGTCTTCGACAAAGAAATCTGTCACCGCAAAGATGAGTTCGTCGTACCGTCTTCATCCCTCTCCGCAGCGGGTGAGAGACGCCATCCTCGGAGATTGACGACGCGACGCCATATAACGCGACGCTGACGATCCTCCTTCTGCGACTCCATCTTCTGTGACGTTCTTTTCCGCGATGAATCAACAATGCTTGATGTAGGATTTAATTTCTTTTTCGTGAATACTTTCGTTTCCGTTCATCGTTTCCTAATTGAGTCGCCTGTTATCGTAATAACGGGCGGAGGTCGGACCGCACGAAGACGGCCAACCCTCCTCACCCCCTTCATGATTGATTTTTTGCATCACGAGAAAGGCAGCGCCGTGCCATTGCACCACAAAGAAATAATGAAGTATGGACGGAGAAACGCGGCGCCATCGAGCCACGCCATTGAAGTCAAACAAGGCCACGACACTGTCGCGCGACACTAGAGAACCTCAATGAGGCCGCGGACGGAGCGCGGCTGCGGCGGAGTGGTGCGGCGCCATCATGCCGCACCGTTCGAACAAGGCTGTGGCCTATGGCCAGGGTGGTGCGAGGGAGCGGCGGCCGGCTTCCGGTCGCCGGAGGAAGGAGGTGGGACCCGCAGGGCGGTCCCGCGGTGAACCGTCAGCCGACCAAGTCCGCCGGTTACCATAAAGGTCGGGGGTCGAAACCCCCGGTGAGCTACATGATCCCCCCCCCCACGTGGGGGCCACGTTTTGTCAATTAGGGGGGCATCACACCCCCCTGTTCCCCTCAGACCGGGCGTCCGATCGATGCGCCCGAACCCCCTATTTCGGACCGGGCGTCCGATCGACGCGCCGTCTGTCACGTTGAGGGGAAAAGGGGGGCGTGCTACCCCCCGGCTAGCTACATGAGCCCCCCCTGTTCCTGTGCGGCAGGCCAACCGGCCGCCGGGCCGGGCCCGGGCCCGGTTCGGGTCGACACAGGGGGGGATCGGGCCGGGTCGGACTGGGCTCGAACCCCCTATTTCATAAATATCTTTTTAAACACCCATAACTTGGGACACAGATCTACGATCGATGCACCGTCAGCTGCGATGAGATCCTTGGATTGATACGCTCGTTTTGGTATATTACACTCAAGGTTTCAGAGAAATTTGGGTACGGCCGGGTTGGTTCGAACTCCAAACCAACCGGTCCCTCGGAGCGGAAATGCTTATAACATGAGCTCCAAAAGTCTGATTGATGTGCCATCAACCTTGTTGGAATCCTCTTAATTAGATGGAACTTTTGGATTACTTCGCTCGAGTTTTGTACACATTTGGAGTACGGCTGGGTTGGTTTTGACATAAAAACCTTCCGGGCCCCTGGAACATAAAACACAATAACACTCAGACCGGGCGTCCGATCGACACGTCGTCTGTCACGTTGAGTTCCTTTTGACGTTATGGAATTTTTTGATACATAAACTCCGGACTTCGTGTCATTTGATATATTATCCCCTTGGCTCGTGGAGCGGACCCTCATGAAATGAACTTGCTGTGTGCGGGAACCCTATAGCTGGCTGCGACTACGACGACGATGAAGACTGCATGGGAATCCTCCGTTGGTTTGATAGAGACGACTACATCACTCAGTGATCCTGTGTGGATTAGTGCCTACCGATCCTGTGTGGATCAGATCCTATGTGGGTCAGCGCTCAACGGTCCAATGTGGGCCAGCGCATACCGATCCTGTGTGGGTCATTGCGGGGGTTAGTACCTATCGATCCCGTGTGGGTCATTGCGAGGGTTAGTACCTATCGATATTGTGTGGGTCCGACGACTTAGATGAATCAGTGGCTACATCTGATCATCTCTATCATCTTACGAAGAAGTATTCCTGTGTGAGATGAGTCTTGACTTTAAATCCTTATCTTCGATAAGATTGAATTGTTATCCTGTGTGGATTACCTTATTCTTTCCAATTTGGATTGGGTTATGATTTCCTTTGTGGACTGGGTTGTACTTGGGATCGGATGTTGGATCTCAATGGGAATCGATGACTTAGGTATATGTATGGACATATAGCTAAGTAGTGTCGGATGTTACTTCGTGATTGTATATTTCCTTTGTGAATTATCATTTGTGGATTCTGAGAGACCTTCAAGGGTCTCGGGATCCCTACTGAGTAGCGTATACTCACCCCTGCATAGGCTATGCCCGCACTACGTTGTGTTGGTTGCAGATGACGGACAGCGCTGATCGTGGTTGAGGCTTGCAGAGCTGGTCGGTACCTGGAGTTGGACCACAGGGTGGGACGTACTCGGAGCGTACGGCTGGACCTGAGGAGCTGAGGAGTCTATTTGTACCCACCCTTCAGGTGGGACTTGAAGTAGATGGCTCGACGTTGCGGATTTACTTTTCAGTTGATGTACTTATTTTTCCAGTTGTACTTTACTTTCAGTTTGGGTTTGTATTCTGGACCACTTACATTTCTGCACTTACTATTGTAACCAATTTTACTTAGTGTTTACTTATTCTTTCTTACTCTATGTGTTTTTTTACTTTATAAAGGCAATTACTTCCCTTTTTATCGGGAATTACGCCTTGGTGCTAGTCGCCAGCCCCTGGCCATTAGAAGGCGGCCTTGGGGTAGTCACGGCACATGCCCCAAGGATGGGTCGTGATAAAAATTCTACCTATTTCTCACATGAAGTATTCCACAATGTATTTATAAAAAACATGAAGACCTAGTAAAATTCATAAGGTTCCATCCTCTATAGTAATATTTAGTTTCTCAGTTTCCATCATCTGGTCACCCAAGTCATATTAAGGTATAATTTTGCTTAAAAATATAATATCCCACCACCATGGTTAACATGTCATAAAAATTAAAAATTGTATTTGTTTTCATCCATTTCAACACTTTATCCTCCAATATATTCTCAAAGAAATGATATATGATAATAATGTTCTTTGTATATGAATGAAACAATGTCTTAATATCTATTTAAATTACACAAAAACGATCATATACTAAAAAAATATCCTACATGAATCCATTCATGTCATCCAAATAAATTTTTTAAGAAGACCAAATCATTTTTTAATTTTGTAATGACGATATAGATTTCATCCATTACAGATAGTGAAACTATCTGTTATATCTTTAACATTAATATTTTGGTAATCCATTTGAGATTAAAAAAAATGTTTGTGATAGTCTTTCATAAACCCATATAACTATTAATTTCTACATTAACATACACTATATGGGATCATTGATAAGGAAACACAAGTATCTATCTCTAAAATTATTTATATATCCTAGGTTATATACCACAAATTACCATTTCCCATTTTTGGGATCTACATATACGATATTACAACTCCCACTACATGAGAAAATTTTAGTCTTATACAACACATCACAAATGAAACTTCTAAATGTTGATGTATAAAAAAATTTCTTTATGGGATACATCATTTCTATTTTAGTTATTTATAATTGGATAAATAAATGTTTCTACACAGTAGGGAAATCATTGGTTTTTAAAAGATAATTTATAACCATTCAATGATGTTTTAGATTAACACATTCTTTGAATGGATCAATGTTATGTTCTATCAATCTCCTTAGTATATAACCTGAAAATATAATTGGATTTACCATGATCATTCATCTCAAACCATCTAGATAAGATTTATTTTATCATCTTAACTTGATCCATCTCATGAACTTCAAGGAGAATATCATCTATGTAAAATAGAAACATGAATAACCTCAATTATAAAAAACCTTTCAATAATTTGAGTGTCAATATTCCTCTAAAATAAAACATTTACATCCATAAAGGATGAAATAATCTTATTCCGTGCCATTAGTGCTTGCTTCATACTATACATGATCATTTTAATCATTCACACCACCCCTTCATTCTATTCAAAATAACTCCAACTACATCCTGAAGACATCCATTATTAAATGACTACAAAACAATGTTGTTTTTAGATTTATCTATTAAACATAAAACCTTTTTTATGATTACATAGTTAACTCTATTTTAAAAGTTTAATGTTTTATAATAGGAGAAAGGATATCATGAAATATATCCCTTATTTCCACATAGGAACATTAAATACTAACATGGATTTATACCATTTTTTACTGTAAATTTTTAAATTCAATTATTGTACCTATTTAAGGTAAAATACATTATCTCCCAGTTTAATTCTATAAACTCCCATGTTCTATCCTAATATCAATAATTTGTTTCGTTTTCCATATATTTCAAATAATTTACAAAATCATAGAGTGTCATAATTTCTTTGAATTTGTCGGGATATCCTATATCTCAAATAGAAAAAAAAAATTGGAATTTTTTTAAACACCGAATAGGTCCTCTGATCTTTGGTTATCTACATAATTAAAAAATCGTTTTTATTTTTGAAAATATTTCTTTCAAAATTGTATATTCTATATTTATTCCTTGAGATTTTGCGGTTCAAATTAATCTATTAAATTCTTCATTTCTAAATCATCAATGCATTCCATGATTTTACTACTTTTTAAATCATTATAAAATTTGAAAAAAAATTGTATCAAGATGGATATGGTTAGTTAAATCTATATTATCTTAATTTATCCACCACGAAGTTCATGTCATTAAATACCATTCTCATTTAAGAGAACATTCTGAAATATGATGAAATGATTTTTATTATTATTCCAGATTAAAAAACCAAATTTTCAACTCCACGCACATTAAAAAATTATTGGGACTCTTCTTCAACCATGTCACATTCCATGGTATCAACATAGTCATATGAAATATTATTGAAACTATTCAGATGAGGAACACCCAGAGTTTTTCTGAACTAAATTTGTTCTTGAATCTCTTACCATATAGGTACAAAACAAAATTTATTCATGAGATAGGTGTAAACATTTAATTAATTTTGTCATATTTTTTTTGAAACTTCTGTGAAAAAACATTCCCAATGATTTTTTATTAAAATTATTCTTCACCACTCTCGTACAATATTTTATGTCAAATACTGAGAATCATCATCTAAACCAGATTTCTTTTATAAGTAAACCCCCAAAATTCCTTGCTATTATACTCACCCCACTGTCTGAAGATGAGTGTTTAAGATTATTTATGACTTATTTAAAAAATTGATATCCATAAAAAAAATTAAGAGTTCAAATTTAAACATAATTAAATAAACCTTTACTTTCCATTATGAGTTAGCAATAATGGTATCATTGTACAGTAGCCGTATCTGAAAATTTATTGAAGTAATTACCCAAATATTTGAATACATGAGCACTAAATTTTGGAACATATGTTTCCTTTCATTTAGGATAAATGAATCCCTACTCTATATTCTTATAATACAATAATCAATTTTTCTTAAATAAAAATGATTAATATTTAAAATAAATTTATCTAATATAATTTTTATTCTCTTCTCACTCAAATACTAAAGATGATAATGCCACAAATATATATTTCATGATGTTTTTTGGTAATCATTAGATCATTAGATATTCTTATATTATTCATAACTCAATATATAAAACATTTGGACACTACCATTGAAACTTAAAAAAATTTCCACAACCCATTATAATTTTTGTTCCAAATCCTAGTTATTCTATTTAACATATTGAAAATTTGTTCTCTGATAACATTAGTGTGTCTTCAAATCCCTAAAACTATATGAATTTTTTTTTACTTCTTAAATTAACTTTTCTCTTTATCCATGATACTGTGAACTTAATTTTTAATAATATAGTCCCAATTTAACTTTCATAACATATAATTCCCCATGCATACAATCATAGTCATAGTATAGAATGAATCCCAAGAACTATTGTTATTTTATTCCAATGAAATTTTAATACATTGAAGTAAAATAAATTATCCCGAATCTATGTTGATTGTAAAAAAATTTAATGATCTATTTTGTCAGTTATAATTGTGATCCTTATAATACATCTTTAGATGCCTCTTTTTTCTATGATGCCTATATACATTTCAATGTCTAGTTTATATTCACTGGAATCAATCCTTCTTATAATCTTCTTTCTTGTGATCATTCCATTGAATTGCAGATCCTATTAATTCCACAATGAATATGGTTTCCATGGGTTCCTTGACTAACCTCTATCAGCATTAATCTATGAAAATTAGATAACATAAATCTTCATATATAAAATCCATATTGCTTAAATAATTCTAATAATGGGGAGAATCATATCCAATGATTTCATAAGAGAATAGAGTAGTAAACAATCCAACATTGGATCCCCAGACATTACTATTATTTATTTTAAATGAATCTAAATCATGTTAAAGAAATTGAAAAGATTAAATTTTCAACATGCATTTAATATTATCACATTAAATAACCTCTAAATCAGGAATACATTATTCGTTTTTGCTCCCCTAGTTTCATGTAAGTAACCTTGTTTTATGATTTTTAATTTTAAAAGTGTTATGGTGAATGTTGGGAGTGTTTGGGATATGTTGACTATGTTATTGGTGATATTTTAAAGGTGTATGGTTATTTCACAGTAGGTGTAAATGAGAAAAATTACCCAAGAAACTATTCCCAATGAGACAATATGCTATGGGTAGGTACACATACAGGCACACAGTCTGGAAAAACAATTTAGAAATATATGAGAAACCTTGAAAATTGATATATTATGATTTTTAACAAATGGAACAAAATTTAGATTCCATGTGATCCAATAATGTGAGGTTCCTACTTGAGATAGAATCCAGTGCACGGTTAGCACATTATTTTCCTAACTATGCTTGTGTTGAAAACATGATCCATGAAAGTTGATATAGTTTGGTTTTATGTTTTAACATTTTTTTGTGCCCCAAATGACTATAAATTGATATTTATTCTAATATCAGTGTAATTATGATTCTACCATAAATTTGGAGGGTATATAAAGGGTTTTATTAGTGTTTTTAGAATGGATTCTCACGAGAAAACATCGTTCTTGGTTGTTTATGGTTTTTTTTTCATATAACTACTTATCTTCATTTATCAGTTTCTTAGATATACACCCATTGTGGATATATTTGGGGAATTTGAGGTGAAATATGATTATATTTTTATTTTTTAGGATAGGGGAAGAGATCTATTGTAGTTTTTGAGGTGGTTTATACCATCTTCGTGGATGTTTCTCTTGTCGTTTATTTTTTTTCAAAATTCCCAAGGTAGGTCGATTCACTGATGAATCCTTGATTTATAATATTAATTATTAGTTCTACATAGATATTTTATTTATTTTGGATGTAAATTTTATTTTATTTTCTTTTTTGAAACCCTATCGAGTGATGGTTTGAGAAATTTGGAAAATATGGTGGGTTGGTTGGAATGTGGATTTGGTAAATAAATTTAAAATAAAGATTTTAAAATGTTTGGTTGGTTTTTTTACATTGAACAATGGTTTTGAATAAAATTGGTTTTATTTAAATGGTTTTGGAACACTTTTCATTAAAAATGGTGTTTGGCATGATTTATTTTGTTTTGGGATGTATGAGGGAGTGAAATACCCACATAAAAATGTTTGGAAGGATATGGGCCTGAAGTAACCACCTAAAATTTGTTCACTAAGAGACATCTTAGTGAAAGGATGACTCATATCTCACATGAATAGGTAATTATATGATATTTTTTATGTATTTATGTGTGTATAAGTAAAAAATAAATGGTTTATGAAAAAAAATTGGGTTTTAGGAATGATTTAGTGAATTTTATATTGTTTCCGGATGTGAAACTTGTTATTTTTTGAATTTTTTTTATTATATAACTTGTTTGTATTTTTATATAAAATGTTTAGAATGTTATTTATTTTACTGAACTAACATGTTATTTTATTTTGGGGGTAGGTGTGATGTCATTTGGTGAATGGTTTCTAGGTTTCATTACTCACCCCTTCTCGATAACATTTGTTCTTTTGTATTTGTCCTTTTCCTGGATATTGGAAAATGTAATATATCAATTTTATATAGATAATATTATTCATATATGGGATTTTTGGTTGATTTGGAGCACGGATCATGTGAATTAGGAGTGTTATATTTTTCTTTCAGATTTTGGGGTTTTATAGTCTTCCACTATGTAATTGGTTATTCTGTAGTCTTCTCCTATGTTACTATTATGTTGTAAGGACTTGATATATTGATAATTATTTGATTTTTATTTCATTATTATTATTTATCATGCAATTTCCTTTTTGGAAATGTAATGTTTTTTGGAATTTTTTATTTTCAACGGGATATCATCTTATAGTTATAAATGAATCCCTTGACACTGATTACCATCCTTTGCCGCATTGGGGATGTCACCCAAGGATAATTATCATCATCCCGATTTCTCAATCCAATGAGGTGGGGAGATAAATTATATTAATTATCTGTTTATTCTCATAGATATCATCATGATATTTCATAACCTACATAGTGCCTTTCGCCTCTTGGATTTAATAAGAATAATTGTGTGCCAATGAAAATTGTATCAGTCTAATTGTCTTCATAATAAGGGTTTCACATTCATCTCTTTTTATTAATTATGGTTCAAATCCTTCATATGAAATCCCAAGGTGCTAACGTAATAAAAATCCTCCAAAATCATTTTCCAGAATTTAAAGACCACACAATTAAATGTTTCAATTTGGAGCTTTCCCAATTCTAATGCAATTCATTCCAAAATATGGAACTCCATATAAAATGAAAGTGGTGAAGGCATGTTATTTTTTGATGTCATAGTGGGAATATTTAGAACAATACATAACAACTATTTTCCAAAAATAATTCATCATTCTTATTTTATTTAAATCCCTTATTATTTGAATATTGGGTGTTTTCACATATAATTAGTAATTAATTTATAAAAAAAATACATTATCTTGAAATAAATTATTCAATAATGAATAAGGTAATAATTATTTTTATTCCATTATTAAGATATATTATACTAATAATAACCATTCAGGTGTCATACACACATGATTTATGCATAACAAAACACTACTAAGAGAACTTTTGGTGCTACCGTAGAGGTATTTATCACCTTGCATCATTAATTATTAATTATAACAAAAATCCCTTTCATAAGTGGTGAAAATTTTCTATCTAAAACTTATGTTTAACGAGGAGTATGGAAGTCACTCATTCATGAGATATATCATTATGGAATTATATTTGGTTTGTTTTTTACACTAATCAGAATCTGGATCAGGCTAACCTAGAATGTGCTTACGTAGAATATTTTCTAAAACACCTATTAAGATCCCCTAGTGGGGTACATGTTGAATCTGAATTATGTCCAAGAGTAAACAGACTCCATAAAAGACCATTGACTGATCAAGCTCAATCATCACAAAAATACCCATTTTATTCCCAATGTACATAATGATATTAAACAATTTCGTAGTGTGATAACAGTATAAAGACAAGTAGTTAGATTACAAAAGGATTATAAAGCATGCAGTGTGTGAAGACATAATGAAATAAATAGTACGTATTTCTAGGATTTTGGTACATGAAAAAAGGACATATCTACAAATTGATGGGTTTTATAGTTTTGCATATGATCACAATTATTTCATACAAAAAATTGATGTACTTGGTGTTGATCAACATTTGAGGATCTTACGAGATGCACTGTACAGTTTACAATGTCCATTCATGATATCTATGGTTTATGATGAAGATATATATTGTAATAAATATGTGTATGCAATGATAAACGATTTCTCTCACACTATAAGTAAAATAAAAACACCATTTTTTTGGAATTTAAAATCTAATATTTGATGAATCCATAATTATTGAATAGTTTGCATTACAGTTCAATATGTAGTGAGGTCGAAACTAGATATGTATAAAGTATATGATGTGGTGAGCTCTATTCAGCAATCAGTTTAATATGGGAGGTTTTCATTTAGTCTTAATGTAAAAGAGATGGTTATTTATGAGGTTTATATATAGAAAATATAGAATCATATAAAATGTATCGCTAAAATAGAGTTGATGAATAAACAAAGACAAAATACCAATATTTTCACCATTATAGTATAACGGATCAACTTCTAAATATGTTACATTAATCTAAGTCTCTATGATACTAGTGAAAAATATATTGAATGAACATAAAAATCTTAATAAAGGTTGTGGGAATTGATCTATAAATTGTATACAACCAAACTAAAATAATATGGGTAACAATTTTGGTAATATGATCTTCATGGTGTTTTTTCTTATGTGACCTCTTTTCTGGGAATTATTACATGAATAATTATTTTAAAGAAATTTTGATCGATTATATTCACGTTACATGATGTTATATTTCATAAAAATGTATAAACCACATGCTATATGAGACATGAAAAATTTCTAGAGGTTATGTAATGTTTATCCATCATTCATAGTGAAATTGAGACAGTGTGTGTTCCACATATATTAATTTTCATGAAATCAAATGAGACACCATGTATATCTCTACCATGGTAAAGAATGGGAATACATGTTCCCTTATATACTATTTTTTGAAGAGTGAGAAGAAAGAACACATTAACTAAGACATGTGATGAAAAACATCATCGATATTTCTTATATTCTTATAGAATGAAACATGAATGAATTTCATGTTTGTAAAGAAATGTAGCCATTTTAAAAGAATTTGAGACACCATAGGCCTTTTAGTATTATGTGGGAAAGTCGAAATCCAGCCATTTTTAAAGAATTTGAGACACCATAGGCCTTTTAGTATTATGTGGGAAATTCATAGAAGGCCTCATAGTTAGAAACTATTCATTAACAACATATTTTTATTCTCTATATGAGACTCCAAAATAGAAGACATTACATTTTGGAGTCTAGTACATAATATCTTTTATGAAATTATGTTTCACAATAAGAGATGAATGAAAGCTATTGAATTCTACCCATATATCTATGTAAGACTACATGTGGATTCCTCCTTCAATGACGAATTATGTGGTGTTATGGAAAAGACTATAGACATGTGACATATAAATATAAAATCCATCACATCACATGATGTACCGAACCATACATGCATTCCATTAAGTTAATCCATTTACCTAGGTATAATTCTCTTCAATTGTAAAAATTCTATTTTAACCTAGGACTCAATTAAGAATGGGGTAAAAAGAATGGTGGTGTAATACCTTATAAAAAAACTAAACCTATATATCATTTATATGTGAATGAATTTAGGTGACATTAGAATCGTGAAGTTTGATACATTTATGTATGAGTCTATAGGATGATATCCAACTCCAATGATATCCTTGAATAAAAAGTACATGGTTCCATTACATAAAATACCCATGTGTGCATAGTAACTTTGGGGTCTAGAGAATTCAACAAATTTTTATAAATACTCGAACTCATATTCCGTCATCATACAAAGGATAGATAGAAGGACCACAAATAAAGTAGAGGCCAAGGACCCCCTGAAGAGAATCAATTGATGCATTTACCCATTTAGGAGAGCGTATTTAGGCTAACCGAGTTTGATGAACCATGTTCCCCAAATCAAGTTATGTGAAATGAGGTAGGATAAGGGGTCAAGACTCTCCCCCATGTGTTTTAACCTTACCTAGTTACTCATACCCTCATTAATTAATGAGAGTTTGTCATTGAAATATTATAATTAGGCTATATGGTTGTTATATTACTCAATGATCCAATATATATAACAAAAATAAATCGTTGTGAATGTATTCTAACACCTAACATTGAAATGGAATGGAGAGTCCAAATATTTAATTTCCCTCTTCTCATCCATTTAACTAAAATATGGCATCCTAAAAGACCACTATGGACACCTTTTTCTAATTTCTAACCCCAGATGTGTCTAGGAATGAATCCTTCCATAAAACCAATGGACCCATATAATCATGGATTTTACACCAGCATGTTCCCATTTGACCATTAATTCCTTTATAAAACATAGTCTCTTAGTAACAATAGAAACAATGTCTAACCCTTGGGGAAAAACAATGATGGATTTCCTTGATAATATTGATATGTTTTGGGATGAAACTATAATAGTATCTCCTATATCAATAATGTATTTAAAATCAACAAATGGATTGGGATGGATGGAGACTCCCACAATGAGTAAGCCATTGGGATTTCAGGATAGATGTAATACTACTCTTAACTCTATATTATGTACCTCATCCTGGTCCAGAAAGTGGCATGGATAGAAAAGGATTGAATTTTTTTTACAGTGAGACCAAGGAGTTTCTCATTTATGATTTCATCAATCATGAATCGTCAATGAGATAATATGGGATAAAAAGCATTAGAAAACCTCATTGTGTAATCTGTATTCAAATCTAATGTTTCCCTCTTATTTAATGCACCATATCCTTCATTATATTTTATTTATCCCAATAATAATGAATCTATTGAGTGTATAGATATGTGTTATTCATTCCATTAACATAATTCAAATTCCGCATTGGGCCTCCTATATAGTTTTAAATCCCAACACCCACTTATTATTCTCCCTAGTGAGATATATTCCATATTATGGTTTCCATAAAACATTATATATATAACCCCCAATCAATTCCCTTCAATAGTATCTTTTATTAAAAAATACCAACAAAGTGACGTTAAGATATATGTCCCACATCCTATTATGATGATGGTAAACTGCAAGACAATACCTAGTTTCACTATGAGAAACTACATGAAAACATCATTAAAACATTTTATTAAACTGGATAGTATGGTCTTGTCACATTACCCTAAATTATTTAATTCATTTAATATGGGAATTGATTTATGATACAATGGGATACATAATATGAATATCTATGCTACAAACATATAATCATCAATTTATCTTTTCTAGAATTAGGAAATTGTTGATAAAATCACCACCTCACAGGGAGGCCTATATTACTCCCATGTGATTCATATATCACCATATTTGGGTTATATCCATGATATGTCCCATCTTCATAGGTCCACATCACTTATGAGATTAACCCAACCCTTTTGGGCCATATTCCCATTAATGTAAACCAAAAAATGTACTGATCATGAACAAGTATCACACCAACCATATATAGGCCACTTTTACCAATTCTTCATTAAAACATGATGTTAAACTACATGGATTAGTTATTAATACAATACTATAATGGTTATGGTGTTCCATGTTATGTTTTCAAAAATATCATTTGTTGTGATTCCATTGAAAGTGATATATAGAAATCCCATTTCATGGGATCGATCTTAACAACAATAATAACTACCACCATCATGGGTGGCGAGAAACTCTAGAGTGACCAAAAATTGTGTATTCAGACCCTTGTAATATATGAATCAACATTTTTATAAAATAATAAGATAAATAAGGATATCCTATGAAATATAGGCATAGATTCATTAATATGAACATATAAAACATATATATGTTAAAAAATAATGGATCCCTATGATACATAGAAACATTCACATAAACATATGGTATCATTTTGTTGTTGACATGAATATAACTATTCATTTATTGGGGTTTACAAAATATTTAATAAACAAGATTTTGATTTTTAATAGAGTTAGAGAGTATGAAATAATCCACCTAAACAGAGTGTGATGAGTTCGACCTCCCATACTGTCAACCAATGTGTGTTCATATTAATTATTAACTAGAAAATTCAAATGATATCTTGCCTTTGGAAAACATATTCAATGTAATACCTCTTTTTAGATGTGAGAGGTGTTGGGTTTTTTTATTCCATTAATAAACCATGTTGGAATCTATCAAAAATAAGAATATTGTCCCCACAAAATGTTTGTAAAGAAAAATAAACCCCCCAATATCACATATCATGTTACAATTTTCTAGGTTAAAACAAAAATTTTAAAACTAATATGGATGTTTTAGTAACAAACAAATAGTTTCCTCAAATTATAGCCCATTTTGTTTCATGAATTATACAAAAGAAAAAAATTGTGCAGCGTTTTGAATCATTCGTTAAAAAAAGTTTTACCTTATACATCAGTCAATATTATTTCACATATTCTATGATAAAAATGTTTTGAATAAATTGTGAAAAATTTATAGTCTAAAATATAAAATTGATTATGATTAAAATGGGCCATTTTTTGGGTATTACATATAAACAATTGTAAAAATCAAATAAATAATCCATTGAAAAATAATAAAATATATTTCCAATAAATTAATTCAATTATCTATCATATATTCTTTGATGAAAAATGATGAACATGATGAGGATATTTGATTATAATAATATAAAATATGTTATTCTAAATATTTTTGTAATTTTTTTATATTAATTTTACATAGATTGTGTGAACCTTACATGAATCTTGAATCAAAAAATATTTATGATTGACTATGAAACTAATTTTTTTATATAACACATATCCATTCATTATCATATTTTTACCAATATGGTACCCTTATCAAGATATTTTTTCAATCAAATGCAATGGAATTATTATCAAGTAGGAATTTCATTTTTAAACTACCATGATATTTATTTCCACCAGAAAGATGTGGACAACATCAAATGTCCAGTATCTCTATCACTATGTTGAAACATGATTGAATGATTGCACCTTCTGCGTGATACATTCCCATCCTTGTTTTCCAAACACATGGTTATTTCAGTGATGAATCCTATTATCCCTTCCCATCTATGAAGATCCATTTTAAATCTAGTGAGACTTGTCACCACCATCAACCACATCAGGAGTATATACCCAGATCATGATAACTAATAACATACATATATGAGGATGGTTGATCAAAAAATCCATCCTATAAATCACATCGACCTAGGGGTTACCCTAAAGGGCTGCTAATATTGATCACTACTATCATCATCCAAACCACCACCCCTCTCCCTCTTACTAAAGGAACCACCTAGCTGATCACACCATTGGTTACTAAGGCCTAGAAATCAAATAAATATCACCAGTTATGGTGAGATACGAACCATAAGGTGCATGAAAATTTCTCCATTACCAAAGAATAGGTCCTATAATATACAATGAATATAATTATTATGTTGGGTATTCATATGATTGATGAAAACATAGGTCTACCTCACGCCATGTCCCCCTCCTCAGATTCCCAAGGCGATGGATGGATCACCCCCACCTCCTTATCCCTCTTTAGTAAGGGGGGGGGGAGTAGATTCCTCTTAATATTCAATCGCCTACCCCCTTTATCCCTTTACTCTATTTATGGATCATTGTTCCATCCCTATATTTTCCTCCATTGATGTTATATGTAAAGTTAAAACATTCATTTATGGGGTCCCCACGATTCTGATTTCTTCCCCGGAGATTCGAAAATCTTCTACGATGTTGGATTTTTCTCTAGTCGCTCGCTTTGTTAAGAGACCCCCACCTTGTTGAAATATTTCACAGATTAATTTCCAATATATGTAAGATTCATTAACATGAGACTGTAGTGTTTTTGGATCCCATCAATTTTTTTGTTCGGTTCTCCTCTGATGAATAACTTATACCTGATTTGGTGAATGCACTCTGCATTATCACAAATTTTCATTATTCCATATTTTGGTGGTCATTAAATTTTCATTTGAAGGGAGAAAATCATTCCACGTCTATTTGGATATCATTCCCTGGTCATCCACTACCATTTCAGAACCCAACAATTCTTCATCTAATTGATAACCTGATGGGTTGTTTCCACTCTTCAGCCCAGAGGACCCGTGTTGACTGCCATCCTATTTCTCCAAGAATTTTTATTGAAATAGATTTTTAAATAGAACCAAATAACACAGTTGATATTGTGATTAAAGGTGATATATTGTTGTATCAAAAGGGATGCTACAAATCATGGTTACATTTTTTCATCCTAAAATAATCTTGGACATGAAGCCCTCAGTTGCAGGCATCTAATACTCATAAATTAGTACATGGAACTTACTTTTAACAAATTGGGCGATGGAATCTCTCATCAAGTAATAGTGGAGTATTGAAAACAAATTTCACATACTACCACTAATCATGAGATTGTGGATCTAGTCTCTCCATCCATCCATAAGGAGGTTATGGCCATACCTTCGGAGCCTCGTGCTGCTGTTGTTTTTAAGAGGTTGAGGCACGATTTGATAGTTAAATCAATGGAATGGGAGGAGAATGAAGGGCCCCTAAATAAGAACTCATATTCCCTATCATATGAAGAGGTTTTGATTTCAATTGGAATTGTTACTCTAGTCCATAAGTTACTTGAGGGATTTGAAATTATTTTCAAACATGGGACTGCTCAGCTTAATGAAATTGAAGATGTCAACCAGGATAAGCTCAATGAAAATATAAAAGCTCTAGTGGTGGTTGTCCACCTGAATGATGATGGAAAATATATGGATGTGTAGGAGTGGTAGGTTCCAACGTTTGGAGAAATAAGGATGTTTTGTCCCAAATAAGGATCCAATATGAAGATGTCTATGACCTGTATCAATTATAACAACCACCTTGTGTTTTTTAGTTTTGATGGTGTGGTTGAATGCACCTCCTTTTTTTCCATAGAAATAAATTCAGATGAAGGAGAAAAAACCTCGGGCAATAATGTTATAGGATGGATCACGAAAAGGCCTTCACATCCTAATGAGGGAGAAGGGATGTAAATAAAACAGGGACTAGGGGTGACTCAGTGTTTCTAGGATGCAATGTTCAAACTATCTCAAATAATTATCCTATCAACCTATGCCAATAGAGACTTCTTTAGCTAAAAAATGTGGCAAATCCATGGAACTTGAGGTCTAGTCAGTGGTATGCATAGAGGCCCATCATGTTGGTGACACCATGTCTATAAAGCATGAAAACGGGATTTATAAGGAAGAGGATAGATTGGAAAATTTGGTGAACCCTCTGAGGGATGCATCTGATATGTGGGATATTCTTATTGAGGATATATGGGATTTTAACATACATTATGAGGAATATAAGTTTGAGAAATCACTACTATTTAATTCCTCAAAAAAATATTTTGATAATATTTTTGAGAGAGCACTTCAGGTAGAAACTATTAAGATAAAGACAAAGTGGATTGAAAAAAAAATGTATCCTGCAAATATGTTATAATTTGGGAATTTAAACATGGATGAGTTTTAATGACATGGGAAAAGTTAGTTGCTCAGTTTCAGGACATCATCAATGATGATCAAGATTTAGAGGTAAATTGACTTCTCTAGATACTACTTAGGAATAATGCATCTAATAGGCACCATTTTTTCGATGGTTGTTTGTGCATTTTTCTATTTGATGTAATGTTTTTAAGATGGAGATGGTTTCTCACAACCCCCATTTATTTGTTTGAAAATAGGAAAGTAATTTTTTGTTCATGTATTGGGTAACACCTTAGCTTGCACAATGTATGTATTATAGAATATGTTATCAACAAGTCATGTATGGGATAAAATTTCCACCCCATTAATGAATATAATGGATATTTTCAATAGAAAATATAGAATATGAGTGGGATTATATTCCTTATCTAATATACTATTACTCTAGTATATCTTGAAAATAGAAAATCAGTAGGCTAATATCCTAATCCAAACCACTATAATCAATGAACATATTCTATTAGTGACATGTGAGATTCACCACTATATTCCAGCAATATCATAAGAACCTAAACATATACAAATTCAAATCACTAGAGTAGGGTTTCTAAATGTTCAACAGGAATAAAAAAATTTTATTTGGGAGGAGAATATTTTTCCTCATTCGAGGATGATTCCCATACTCTTATAAAGGGAGAAGATAGTGGTTGAGCTCATATTCTAACTACGACTAGGATGTGTAGAAATATTTCATCACCGATTAGAGGAAATGTGCATTGTTCTACCGAAGTCCCATGTTAAGTTCATATTCCAAACAATATTAGGATACAACCCAATGTATACTAAAATTCAAGCACTCATTCCTACACAACATGAAGGGATCTATCATGAAATTCACATTGAACAATATGGAAATGCCAATATTCCTTCATAGTGAAAAGATGCTCATAGATAAGAATCATCAATTTTTTCGGAATAATATATGAAATCTCATAACCAAAGGAGATTAATTTTTTCCCCAAGGAGACATCTGGAAGATGATCTCACCATGGGAGGGTGGAATCATATGATTAGATGAGTACTCTGACATTGATCATGACTGATACCATTATTCCTCGATAATGCCTATATATGGTAACAAAAGATTCATCACAATCTTCATAATAATGTGACATAAACCCTAGTAAAATTTTTCCTCCCCATGATATTCTGATCAGCAATTCAAGAGGTCCTCTAAAGAAAACATGCTATACAGTTTTAACTCAAAATGTTATAACAACTTTTCATACAAAATCATGTTATGATTCCATGTTTGAATGACCTCATTAAAATGAGAATATCGAAAGGCATAAATAAAATCCTCTTTTTAGCACACTGACTTGATATTTTGATGGTCTACTAATAACAGTAGTCAATCATGGGAATATCTTTTTACACTTATTGAATCTACCCTAAGGTAACACTTATACCAAGAAACAATTGAAGGAATGTGGTCTATCATGCCATTAAAATCAAAGAACACTCATTTACAACACCTCCGTTGCATTATGTGGAACCTTACCTATTAGATAAAACAAGGAGAAAGAATACATTATTTTTGGGATTTGGTGAAATATCTTTCGCCAATAAATGATGGATATGGAATGAATAAGTGAAAAAATTGGATATGGACAGCCTTCCAAATATGTTCCTTCCTATTAATACATATTATTATTACATAACATATATATTAATGGAAAATTGAATTCAATTCTTATATTAAAGCATGAGGGTGAGATTTCAATAGATAATGGATAAACAAATCACTTGACAGGGATATGATGATCATATATAGGAAGTGAACAATCATTGATCCACAATATCCCTTTTTAATTTCACTATTGTTGAAAAACAATTTTTAGAAAATAACTGTGGTATAATTCATCATATATATATCTTAATCCTACTGGTACATCGGTATATTATTTATTATTATTTTATTTGGTATACACATACATGGATAGGGTGTGTATGAAGAGATAAACATCCATATATTCTTGGGATATCAATTTCCCTCCATGAAGGTATTCTATAATTTCATTCCTATGGGATCGGCCAGAGTTGGGAAAAATGATGACCCATGTAAGTAAATCATATAAAAAATCCTAAATCTATGGGTACAAAGTAGTGAAACAAGATATATCGTTCTAGTTATAGGTCATGATCCATCATCTAGAATGTTCGTGAAAGCCTCCTAGATGTGATAAATTGATTCTCTACTTAGTGGGATACACATTGTGGCAAGGGGATGACACTCTGAGTATGAAAAACATGTGAATTATTCTTGAGTAAAAAATACCCAAATAAATAATATTTCATTGTAAACCATCTTGTGGGATTTCAAAAAGAAAACCCATATTATTTAGTTAGGTGACTCTTTACCACTACCCATACCCCCAAGCCATCAAAACCAAAGAAGATCTTGAAGATATTGGCAATGTATCCATGTCAACCCAACCCTTCAAGGATAGGGGAGTTTTTATCACTATGTACATCACCAAGTTTGATAAATCATTATATGGTATAGAATATATTGACAAAGGATCCATGTTTATCCCATCATATTGGGATGAGATGATTTTAACCACTATCAAAACTCCGACAATTATGAAATCCTTACTAGGTTTAGGAAAAATGGGTGGAGGTTCCACATCACTCCCATCCCCTAGAGTTGGGGGAAAAATTATTTTCCCCTCTTAGAAAATGAATCTTTTCTAGGTTAGGAAGTGATTTCCCAAAACCAGTTCCCCAGTCGTTCATAAAAACACATAATATATCCATATAATTTAAGTCAAATTTGATATGTATAGTTTTATATTCTTTTAATAGAAACTTTTATAGAACAAAAAAATGGAGATCATAAGGAATATCATTCTTCATAATTTCCCTAATAAAAAATATCCCTCTGAGAAAGGGGAGTAATGAAAATAATTCGATATTCCATATTAAGAGTATATGAGAAAATGGAAGTAAATATATTGCTCAATATTTAACAATGTGAATCTTTTTTTTGATGTTAATCATTTAACATCATCACTACCATCACAGTAGATAATGTTAAATAAGTCATGAGAACAGATACATGTAATAGGGAAACAGCTTCTTTAGACAAATTTTATACCAAAAAAATAGGATGAGGGAATGTATACATGAAATTACAGAAACCCCCATAACATTGAACCTCAAAATGAGAATTTTCCACTCATCGAATACAATATATTCAATCATGGATGGATAAATGAGGAATTTCATAGGATAAATATTCTTATATAGTATCTATATGAAGAAAAAGAGGACACATATACCCCTAATTATCTATAGGGGTTTAATTTAATAAAAAATATTATCATTTGACCCTCAGGTTTGCTTTAGATCCAGACATCTAGTCTACCGAAATTCATCAATTGAATAATATCAGGATTTTCCCCTATTTTAGATGATACATCTTTTATATTTGTACGATCACATAGTACCATTGAAAAACATAATTCTCTATTTGTTGGTTTTTGGATGATTGTGTTAAGGTCCTCCCATTACTCACACTATGGGTATGATTATGGATGTTTCTTTCCACCAAATGCTTCTGTACCATCAATCCACTTAATGATATAATGGACACCCTGAAAAGATGACTTGAACTAGTGAGAAATAACAAGGATGATGTATCATGAATGGGGGAATTCCAACCATTTTTAATGTAATTTTTAGAGTCTTGTTTATCAAAATTTTGATGGAATGGGTGATCCCAAGAAACATATGTCATAGATTTATCCCCAATTCTTCCCCATGATGTGGCATGAGGCTATCTATATATAGCAATGTTATGGTTCTTCATATAGATTTATTGGGAGAAAATTTAATATAGTATTTTAGTTTCCCAATTGTTACAATCATAGGTTGGGGAGACCTTTAGTTTTTATTTAATACCCATTTACCTCCACACAACAGAAAACAAAAGTCATTTATCTCCTAAATAGTAATGAATGTGATAAATAGAGTATATTAATCTATATCACCTAATGGAATTTTCTAATTTACTCTATCATTATTCTTCTCCCACATGGGACATCATTTTTACTTTGCGTGGAAAATAATATCATTGAACTGTAGACATAGAGGGTCCATTAAAATAACTATCTTGGTTTCATTGTTTTGGAGACTTGTTATTGAATAAAAAATCTTTATTATTATCATACCTGTGATAATTACTAATAGAACACCATGGAAATATGGACATTTCCTGATTCATACCAAATAACTATAGAATTAAAAAAATTACTCATTCTTAAGGGAATGGAAAATTAAGGCCCATATAATATGAGAAATTACCAAAAAACCTATTCATTTCAGAAATAATCGGTTCATGGATAATTATTTGTAACAATAGAGTAATAAATCCTTATGAGTAATGTTCATAAGACAGCTTATGTTTATTATGTTAATAATCATCTTAATTATTTCCCTTTTCATTATTTTTTACACCATTATATTTAAGACTATTAAATTGTTAAATACGTCCTATAATAATTGATTTATGCAATACATATGGTGTTGGTGAAAGACTTATCAGAAGTGTCCAATGATTCCACCATCCTATCAGTGTAAGGTGTTTATCGGTGAGATGATCCTACTAAACACGAAAAAAATTTGACTGGATTACTCAAAATACAATTGATTGAGTACATGAAATTTTTTGGGTACAAATCTAACAACTAAATGTGGTCCTACATACTCTTAAATTAATCAAAGAGAAGTCATTGAACTCAATATTTGTATTTTGAAACATCCAAAAAAACATTATAATGTATAGTAATATAAGAATAATATGACTCATAAACTGGTCTTGGTTACTGGGGATTTCGTTATAAAGGACCTAGAGTTTCATTTTTTTCAATGATGTGTCAATATTAGATTTGTTATATTTGAAGAAGTGGTGATTCCTCTAGAATACTTATGGATTCATATAATTTCAATGGATGTCATGATCAGATAATTATTCATTGAAAATTAACTATGAAGAAATTTTTTGTAAAATTTATTTATTAATTACAGGTGATAAGAATTTTTCACATTGGATACTACAAGTGAATACACTGAAAATATTTTTTTCATGATGATATGATGATGGGAAGGATTACATGTAAATAAATTGTATTCTTATGAGGAATTAATTATATGAGGGAATGAAAAAATATTTATATATTGTTGTATCATTAAAATAAGTGATAATATAACATTCTATATAGATTAAATGTATTATCTGTGTAATTATACATTATACATAGTATTTACTATGTATATTATTTCTATTTCGTAAATAAATATTCAACCTACTAGATTCCTAAGAAAAAAAAGGAATTCATGGAACCTTGTGGCAAACAAAATTCATGGGAGTCCAGTTTGAGCCAAAAAGAAATTGGAATAGGTTGTGTGTAAAAGACACAAGGATTGGTCTAGTACATATGTATTTTAAAGAGTTTATAGGGGAGAAATGTTGGTGGAAACCTGTGGGAGAGGCATTAAGACAGAATGATTCATGGTGGTACCATAGGGATTTGAGATTTAATGATACTAAGAGGTAGCTTTTGGGTTTTATATAGTGACCAAAATGAGTTTTAATTCCAAAATGGGACTCCAATGAAAATAATGATATAATTCTATAATTTAAATAACATATTAAATACAGAACATCAAATCTGGATTATATGATCCACCTTATTTATTTCTTCAATCAACATATTCCTCGACAGTCATCTAAGAATCTATATCATTCTACACAAATAAATAAACCATTGTCAATAGATTCCAAAAATCTTTGGTATTGTTCTAAATGATATGAGAGTATTTCGATCAACTCAAAAATCTAGCTTGAAAATAAATATTTTATTCAAGAAAATAATATAGAGATCTCACATCGGATAGATAAAACCATGAGTTGCATTAGAATTTGATAAATGTATGTGTTGAAGCTTCCAAATATAAGACGAGATCTCTGTAATGTAGTATTGTAAACTCAAGGATAAAAACCAATAAAAATCAGACAATATTTAAGATACCCCAAACAACACGGGTTTTAAATTATTAGAATGTTTATCATCAATTACATTAGACGTCAATGAAAATTAAAAATAAGGTCCGAATGAGTGAAAATAGGTTGTGATTGTCGCATATAAAAATATAAGAACCCTCAAATGATGGTGTTGTTTATTAAGAAATAATCTGTAGTTTATATTGAAAATAAATCAAGTCGATACTTCTAGTTCATGAATCCAATATATCCTCAATAAAGTCTTACAAAAAGGAAAATACATGTTTTATGATATATAATCATTTTTTTAGAACTCTTGAGGATTCTATAAAGTGAACAACATTACATGATGAAAATCATGGGTGCACGATACAATCACAAGTATCCCTCCTTGTTTTCATGAAGCACGAAGAACCAATTCTTTAAAAACATGCATAAAGAAGATTGAGACCCATGAGAATAATGTGACGAACATACATTCATGAAGAGTGTAGTTAATAGATTATTCATTATATGTGCAATGGAATAATGTTCATGAATGTTTTGGTTTTTTCAATTGATGTGGACAATGGTATATGTTTTCATGTATGAATGTGATTCAAAAACATGCACACATTAAGATGAACTGAAGTAATAAAGATACAATATAAACAGGAACATGAAATCATAAAATATTAAAATTGATAGATTAAAAACATAATATTTTGTTCTATATAAAGTAACAAATAATTATTATACCTGTGATAAGGTTTATAACTTGAAATCTATGCATCAAATGAATTTTTATTTTAAAAATAAGTATGAGATTTTGCAATAATTATTCTTTTATGAGGTAAATAGATAATTCATGTCAAATACTTGAACACATCTAATTGTGTTTGGATGTTAATTTATAAGTAAGAATAACAAGAGCATAGTTTCACTGATGAAATTGATTAAATAACAGTGATATATATTATTGAGACGTACCAGAAGACTAAATATGTTCATGGAAATGAATATAATAATTTTTGATTTAGAAAGCGTACAGAGGTGGACCAAGAGATCATCATAATTTAAATCAACCTTGAATTATGGTTGATGTCATTGGTTGTATATGAAGATAAAATATTCTATGTAATTTGGGAGAAGAAGTATCTAGTATGTATTCTGTAATAGGCCACAATGTGATACAATATAAACCATTATTATCACTAATATTATATTGTATTATAGAATCCATGCTTTGTTGAATAACTAACATGGTAAATAGTTGGTATGTATATTGTACCTTGTAAATCCATATATTTTATGCCTTTTAATTTCATCATTATTAGAGCTAAGGATAAGAGACACCAAAATAGTGGACCTTGGTCCTAACCATCGACAAATGATTAATTGAAAATAAACAATATGTAAAATTAAAAAGATGTCATTTATTCACCCCTCCCCCTCATAGTGATCTCACAGTGATATAGCCTATTCAAGTGGTTTCATATAATGGTTACCTCTTAAATATCGAACATATTTCTGAGTATAAAACATAAATTTTGTAAATATATGGGTTATTCTAGTTTCCAATGGTGATAAATATAATTTAGGAAAAAATCGGATGATACCAAATCCTCCATCACTAGGTGTATAAGTGAGATATTTTGTTATATTGGGACACACACCCTTTGTTTGGAATACACCTATGAATTTTAAATATAAGAGTATCATAGAGATGAATGGAAATAAACAATGATATTCTGATGGCCTTATCTAAAATATTATTTACTAAAGTGAATGGTTCTAAAAAAATCTAACGGATCATTGGTTAAAATAATAAGTACTTATGAATAAAATTTTAATGTCAAATAAGATAGGTTTTAAATCCATAGACTAGATTTGATGATATTAATATGGGTGATGAATAATATTTTTATGACTAATTTATAAGAATAGTTGATATTTTTAGTAGAATTAGTGTGGTTTGTCTGATGATTGAAGATTTTAATCAAGTGAAGATGTTGATAGGAACTTTTATATATAGATTTGAATCCGTAATTTTTTCACAGGAAGAAAAATATGTTCTATCATTGGATTAACATCATAATATTCTGATAAAAATGTTTTTAGATAAATACCAGCTTTAAAGAAAAAAATTAAAGGATTTTATGGTTGTCAAATTTTGGTTTAAAGGTATTCCTAGAGTTGATGAGGAACCAATATAAATAGGTTTGGAGGATGATGAATCTGATGGGTATTAAAATTTAATTATATCCATTATTATGAAGATCCTTCAGAAAGGAAGAAGAGGTAAAGTTATGATTCCCTTAAAATGTTTCAATTATCATGGGTTTACACATTTTTAATATGGCTGTCAAAAAATAAACAATCTCTGAATATGATGAAGAATAATACTACATTAAGATGATGTATAGGAAAATTAAAAAGGGTTAAAATTATATGAAAAATAATAAGTTCTCAATTAAAAATAGAATAATTATTATGATTAATGAAATTGATGATTCGTCAATATCAAGGAGTGGGACATAAGATTAAATGCCTTCAAGAAATTAGTTATGGATTATAATAAAATATAAAACCACAAAAGGTAGATTTTTATGTTGAAAAATGTCAACAAAGAACTAATCATCAGTGGTACTTAGAAGATAAAATTTTAACTACTGTTGATAATAACATGATACTAATGAAAGATAATATTAAATTGATAAAGGAGAATGAAGAAAATTCTATGGAATAAGAGACACATCTCAATGACATAAGGGTGTAACTATATAATTATACTAACTAAAAATGAAACCAAAATACTTTTTATAAAAATACACCTAGAAGTTTATAATTAAAAAATTGAAATAAAACACATTGAGGGAACATGGAAAATAGTATGTGGATATGTAAACATTAATGGATAGTGAATAATCATGAAGGATGACATTAAGATAATGGGGTGTAGTTATATAAGACATAATCTATATACATTTTAGTTCAATGTGATAAAATAGAGAATAAAAGAAAATTAAAACAATGTTGTTGGGATTATGGGTGAATTTAATATAGATGTCGAGAGGAAGGGTCCAAAGAAAAGGTTAGTATCTACAACTAATTGATATCAATGTACATTTTTTACATCTGATAATATAGTCTTGAAATAAAAGTCTATGTTAGCTGTAATTTTTCCTACAAAGATGAAAAACCAAACAATTTTTGAAGTTACAAAAAAAAATATTCAATGAAGACCCTTTATCATTCTATAAAATCATGGTTTAGAGGATATTGTTCATGTTTTTGAGTATTTGGTGGTAAATTTTATTAATGTTGGTACATCATGTCACTATTAGAAATGATTTCTGAATCAAGTGGGATAAATGATGAAAAAATGAGATTAGACTATCAGAATAATATTGCTATGGACATTAAAGAATAAAAAGTATCTTCATAGAACAATGTTTTATCCTTATAGATAGTATTTTCATATGTAGTCACTATTTCACAACACTAGGAAATAATTGAAAAGAATGGAATGATGTATTTCTCATACATATATAATGAAAAAGATTCAAAATGAAAACAGTTGAAGGCCTTCTATAGATTTGGATAAGAGAGAAAATTTAATGAATGCATTTCTAGTTTATTGGAAAAACCAATTGACAATTTCATAGAAAGTTGAGGGATATAGAGGACATCCTAAAATTACAGGATGTAAATAATTTACCCAATATGCGGTGGGAAAATTTATTCCACCTATATTTGATGATGGTTAATCTATAAATGATGAAATGTAAATTTTGAAGTGTAAAATATGTGTGTATTTTTTCTATGGTAGAATGTTTTTTAGGGAAATATTACAAGCTCAATAATAGATCATGGTGAAAAGGTTGAAAGAACGATATAGTGATTCTAATTATGAATAAGATTGAACATCCACTGTGGAATTGTCAGGTGATGAGTAAACCCCAATCACACATTCTAAGGAATATAAGTTCAAAAAGAAGCCCATGTTGAGAGGAATATCATTGTTTGAATGATATTTATGAATAATTAATGGGTCCCTCTTTATTCCATATTATTTCATTTGTTTTTAGATAAAATTCTTGGAATATATAGAGGTGATTGAAGCTATCACTACTAAAAAACATGAATAGAGTGTCCTGTATGATTTCAACTGCATTCCTTGGAATATGGGGAAAGATTGAATCTATTACGGGGTAGATAATTTTAGAAATATTTTGAAAACAATGGATACATTCTAAATTAAAGGTCATGTTATTCAAATCCCTATTTCGTTCTTTATTCTTAATTTTTTATCTTTTCAATTCAATGTGAGTTTTGGATTCATGAAAATATTAGATAACGGGGGATCATTATTTTTTCACTTGTACTTTCTATTATGTTTGTTGAAGTGTGTCAGTAGTTTATCATTTAATTGATAAATATAATTTTTTAAAACCCCATCAATGAGAATTGACTGGGATAGATTTTACATGAATGGGTTTTTATATACAAAATTTAATACTGTCTTCATATTTGTATTATTTTCAACACTGGGATATCCTAATAAGAATTAGTTTCTATTTACTAATGCCTCTTTTATAAGATAGCAACATAATTTCATCACTTTGTTCTAATTATTCAATAAATAATTATCAATTGGTGGGGAACATGTTTTTGGGAAAATAACAACTTTTACATTACAATTAATTTCAAATAAGGGGAAAAATATTTTTGCATGCATATTTAATCTTACTAACTTTTTTAAAGAGATATTGAAAACTATATACGAAGGGAATATTTTTGGGCCTAGTGTTTAATTTTGTGTAAAATATGAATCAATATTTATTTGGTTTGTTTTGATGAATTTGTTATGTCTGAAAAAATGTTTTGGATTCATCTAATTACATCAAATCCCTTGATTGGATAATTATTATTGGACAATTAGCACTATATATTTTTATGATGATCATTAAATCTTAAAGATATATGATAAGAAATTTTCACATTGGATACTATATGTGAAATCCATGAAAATATTCTTTCTAGGAAGATGTTATGATTTAAAGAGTTAAATGTGATATATATATATTTTTATGTAGAAATAATTAATGACGGGAATGAAAAAATGTACATATTGTTGCATCATTTGAACGAGGGAGATTGAAATCTCATGACGAGAATAATAATTATTTAGAGGGGAATTATAATTTATACTTATTGTTTTCGATTTTTATTTTTATTTTCCCCCATTTAAAAAAATATTGTCAACTGACTAGATTACCAATCCATCATGAACCAAAAATTGTGTGCGACCCATAGGTCAACCATGCCCATGGGTGGTCA
The DNA here is from genome assembly GCA_963277665.1 of Viscum album. NCBI lineage: Eukaryota > Viridiplantae > Streptophyta > Magnoliopsida > Santalales > Viscaceae > Viscum > Viscum album. The sequence continues at coordinate 1,794,180,733 of OY728163.1, read as the reverse complement.
GCTCGAGCTATTATGAATATAGAAGTTTCCATGTATATGGACCACTAGAGTATACCATTGTATAAGACCCATGGAATGTGAATAGTGGAGTAGTGTCGATGCCACCATATAAAGAAGAACAATTTCTTGGTCTTAAAGGGATGTTATAGAGTGGGATAGGATTTCTCGATACAATGTGATTTTTGTGGAGAGATATTATATGTCATTGATTAATGTTATGTCCAATGTGGAGAACCAATGTTTTTAGAACTATTCCTCTATTATTTAAATGAAGTATTCAATATGGGATATCTATTCTATGTAATCGATGTAGTCTGATTGACCTTTTTTGTTGAATTATTCTTCATATCATAATTGAGAATAACATGGGTGTGGGAAAATTGGTAAAAATCCATCAAAATATTCTGAACAAATCTTGTGATGATCTAATGAGATGAGATCCATTCGATTGTCTGAAATCTTGCATGAAACTAATTATTTAATGGATGTTAAAAACCCAATAAACTCATATTGACTGGATGTATATATGATATTCATATATCATTCGATTAATGGCCGCATTCATTCATCCATATATGTTAATCATTCCATAATATCATGCATGAAGATAGATTACCTAAATGGGGGGTTCTGAAGTCGTAGAAGAAACAATCCATGTTTTTTGTATTTATTAGATAACCCAAAAGACTAATGTATTCCATTAATGATATATTTATTCTACAATATAAGGATTCATTAGAATTTTATAAAATGTGGATCTAAATAATTGTAATATTGAAGTGATCATCACCAATAAAAAGGCAAGTACCATCAACTGAGGGTGAAACCGATTCGAAGAGAACCTAACATTTCTATTGATAAATGATAAACAAGATCCTTCATGTTTTTTTAATAGAATTCCACCTTGAGATTGTATCAAAAAAATAATAAGTGGAGATTAATGATCCATCAAATTGTGTGTGACACAAATGATGTTTATTTTTTATAAATAGAGTTCCATAAATCCATTCGAGGATAAATAATTCGTTTATGCATATTTTCCTTGGTATTTTGATGCCCCTAGAACCTATTTGATAATCAGTAATGGTGATGTAGTTTTAAACCCTATATATTATGTAAATATATCACCTGATGGTTGATTTTAGGGGGATTAATTTTGTGCAATCATTCATTTATGATTCACATTATATGAATGATTCCCAATGAGTGTATTCATGGAACTGAAAACTCCCAATGATCATATGTCCAAGAAGGACATGCTTTACAAAGGTATACACTCATTTGGGAGTTTGAACAAGGATAGTTACAAACTCAGAATTGTAGAGAGGTTGTGAGGTGAGGCTCCTCAATCATTTTTTTGGGGATTATATTTCCTACACATTTACTCTCTTAAATAATGATGATATGTTCCTGAATCATTCATTGATCCCAATGTCTGATGTGGGTAAACCATGGATTAAAAATCAACTATGAGATTGTATGAAACATAGAATCATACGTATATATACCATGTTCATGATCAATTGAGACATTTTTATGTATCTATTCTTCTGTATTGATGTTATCCTCTAATGTACTAATTAGATATTATTTGGTCATTATTATTATGATGTTGGTTTTCAAAACACAGTGAGGCACTCAAGTGTGTGTTATCATCAATAGAGGTAATTATTGTTTTGATGATGTTATCAGACCCAATTTTGGGATTCAATCATATACTTGTGAAAGGAATCAGAACACACAATGTTTTGTTCCACATAAAGGGACACATCATACATTTTAAATTCCTGTGATTAGGACCAAAAAATTAAATTTACCATTATACAACAATGACCCCTAGGTGAATTTCTCCTACACAATGATAGGATTGGGACTTATGGTGATGTTGAATAGGTAACATGTAAGGGATATATATTCCCATATTGAATGATACGCTACTAGTAATGCATTCTAGATAGAATTTTTTTTGGATAGTGGTGTCTTGTTTGGACCTCAATTAAGCTTACTACATATCCAATTTTGATGGGAATCAAATCCCATTTAGTCCTATTTTGAGGACCCACGCCTATAGAGGTCCTTAGGGTTGCCTTACAGGGGAGTGTCACACATTGGTAGGATTAAAATGGGGCTTACTCTTAATGAGGATTCCCATGATATTTGATGTTTTATTTGGAGTTACTCATGATGTGGATTACCCAATAATTGGTTGTTTTTATTGGGGATTATAACAAATTGGATGCTCCTTGTCAGAGTGGGGACTGTGTAGATATCATGGTTATAGTCATCCTCTATGCCGACATTGGTCATGATTGGTTTAAGAAACAAGAAGATTAAAATGATCGACAAAACCATATGATCCATCATCCACAAGTGGAAGAGGCCGATGATACGAGTAAAGGATAAAGGTCTTTGATGTACCTATGAAATCATTCATTTTTGTATCCAGGATGGTCACATTAGACTACTGATTTGTGTATGTCCTTGGTTGAAAATATAATCAAGAATGAAACCTGCTATAATAATTTCGTGTGGATTATTACTAATAAGGATTCCCTGGAATTGGTTTTGGTTGTTGGATTTCATTACATATCGAATGAAAATTCAAGTGTCATTCACACCCTCAATACTAGGAACTGTTCATACCTAGTATTATAAATGAGTAGGTAAGGACGCAAACTTAACCATAGTATCCAATAATTAGAGTTATCTAGAATTTCCCATAGGGTCGAGGTCTTTGTTATTGAGAGAAATCATAATCACATGAACCATGACGACCCTAGATGTTACGTATGAGAAGGGTGGAAAACCTATGATTGAAGGAAAGCATACTGAAATGGGTAACACACTAGTGTTACCTATTTGATGGTATTCCTTCTTAGTATGATTCTATGGAGGTTTAAATTTGGTCCCCAGTAGAAAATGAATCCAAATGAATATAGGAATTTCCGTTTATGGCTTTGAAGTGGGATTTAGATGTGGTACACATCGGGTTAGGGATGTGTGAGGAATGGGGGTATCATGCATGATATAGGATGGGTGTTTTAAGGGGTCTTATGTAGGGGTGTAGGGTGGTAGAAATGGGGTATATTGCAGGGTATTCCAACATGGCCTGGGAGTGCTTCACATGGGTAGTCATGCTTGAGATGCATATTATTTGGGTGGATGGCCACATGGTAAACAAAACCCCCCATGTGGATTGGATTATATAAATAGAAGAAGGTATAACACTAAGTTAAATGGATTAAAATTGTGGTTCGATCAAGGAGGTCATCCGCAAAATTCATGTAATGATTTGAAATTTTATAAAAAAGTTCCCTTGGAAAATTAATAATATATTTTATTTTGTATTATGGTTATTGAAAACTTATTCAATGTTTTGTTTTTTATATACTATCATATTTAAAATAACAATAATAATCATTACCATTAACAATATATATGTTGAATAGTTATCACATGATTAGTAGATGTGTTTGTTTTTTATTAATCTAATTGATAAAGAAAAAGGTGGTTATTTCCCCAAATAGTAGGATAATACACTATGAATACCATTTATTGGAGCTCATGAGGGACGTAATATCACTGACCTTTGACTTTGACCAATCCCAATATGACACACAATAACTAAATCTTGAGTGAAATAGTTTACAAGCAATGTTTATTCTCATTGAGATCACGACCAAAACCATGTATGCCAACCACCACATGAAAATATCACCATCACGTACTATACCCTTAATTGGTTTGCTGGTGAATTATTGGTAAATGTGTCAAGAACCCAATAGTACGAATATTAATTTTATTTTCAATTGATTTATTATTATATTTACAACTACTTTATAAATTTCTATAAAATAAATCACAATTTGTATTTTTAATATTCAAACAAAATTAAAAAATTTATATTAATTAATTAATTGTTTATTTAAATATATAATATTTTATGAAGATAATATTAATAAATACTTTTTATGTAGTATAATTAATTATTAAATTTTTATGAAGTCATGTGTATTTTTATAAGGTTTTAAAATATATTATTTCCATACACAATAACTAAACATTTTTCAATAAATTTCAATTCATATTTTAAATTTGAAAAATCATATATGTAGAAAATTATCAAAATGAAATTTATATAAATTTTGGAATCATATTTTCCAATTTAGCTAGTCATAAAATTATAATAATTTTTTGAGATAGTTACATTTTCCGGTAAAAAATGGTATAAATGCACGGTGTGAATAATGGCATCAGAATATCATAGAGGTGACGTAATAAATAATATAAAAATTATGAATGCAAAAATCTATGTTATGGGATTAAAATAATTTTATTTTATGTTAATTTTAAAAATTCTATAAATCCATTATGAATCATCAAAACCTATAATATAAAATATCATCATAAAATCACTTATTTATGTTTATGACTCGCCTCCACACAGTCATGGGTATTATTTTATTATTATCATCCCATGTAATCATGAAATAATGAAAAAAAATCCAATTTTGAACAATCCATTAGAAACAAAAAATGGATGGTTTTTGGTTTTTTTAATTTATTATATAGACTCCAAAACCTATGATTATGAAATAATAAATAATTGCCCACTAATTTCCTAAATAAACACACAGAATACCATATTTCAATTCACTAAAGATCCTTGGATAAAATCAATACAATGATAACCCCTCTTTATTTTCCACCCAAGTAGCACTATAGATCTCAAGAAGCTCCTCCTAAGCATTTGGAAACACACTCTCAGGGTAAGGGTTCTATTATTTCAACTCTTTAATAAAGTATCTTCATTATATTATTAAATTTAATCCAATTATTAATGTTGTGATATGTTCTTCAATACCCCCTTATTACACATGTGATTCCAAAATTATTAGATCCCCTTAATCAATCATTAATCCCTTCCATGAACATTTATGCTCCCCCGTTACGCTTCCAAAATTTCACCACAATTTTCTAGGAAAAACAATGGTGTATTAAATTCCCATAACCAATTCTATTAAATGGTGATCAACATTATGAATTTATACTTTTTATAGGAGAAATAAATTTATTTATTCTACATATCTTCATCATTTAATTAAAATTGATTAAAAATGATTCCATGTTTTATTATCTATGGGGTACACAATAGCATAAGAATGAAATGAAAGTGACGAGTGCACCTAGAATTATATTATAACAACCCAGTCATAACATATACAGATATTAAATCAATTATAATGAATATTCATCTCATTAAAATGTAAATTCATTATAACCATAAATTATTAGTGTCATTGGATATATGGGAAACATTTAAATTTTTTTTGAATGATCTTCAACATCTATCTTAAAGATCTACATCTTTAGAACTCCTACTTATAAAACGTCCCCATAATGTAGGAAAACAAAAAAAAATAAAGTGGTGAGCTCATGTAATGCCCCATAATGATAAAGGGTTAAATGAATAAATGATATGACTAATGTCAACAACATGAACCTTTATATTCAGGAGCCTACCTAATAATAACTCCATGGTTATTTGTGTCTTTCCTAGAGTAGTGTTTATGATGGGTGACATTTTGGGAAGTTTCCCAGGATGTGTGTGAGTGAGGAAAAAGATCACTATAAAGGAAATTTGTGTGGCCTAGGAGTAATAATTCATTCTTGAGAGACAACATGACTTGAACTCCACAGTTATGCATGACTGTCTTGGAGTAGTGTTTTGGAAGGGTAAAAATCTGGGATGTTTCTCAGGGTATGTGTGAGTGAGATCAAAGAACATGAGAAAGAACATGTGTTGGCATCTTGGAATAGTCATTAGTTAAATGAACAGTTCAGGCATTTGGGTGGGCCCTATGATGGGGACCACGGGTCTAAGGGGAAACTACTAGTACCTGGTAGGCCTAGAGCCAATGAACATATTAAGGCGAGGTGTATGTTTTGTCACCAGGACCCATTTGTTACATTTGGTATCAAAGGAGTTACTCTACCTTTTTGTGGGTTGTGATGCAAATACCATAATTAGGACATTGTTCTCTAGGGGGTGAATGTTTCACCTAATAATGAAAAAGGGTTAAATGAAGAAATGAAATGACTCATGTCAACAAAGTGTACCTTTTTTAGGAGCCTACATTTTTATAACTCCACAGTTAATACTTGGAGTAGGGTTTAGGATGGGTGACCTTCGGGGATGATTCCCTAGGTGTGTTTGTGTGAGGACAAAGTGTAGCGGAAAGGACATTTGTTGGACATTGGAGACATTCATTATTCATTTGACCAGTTCTGGCACATGGTCAGGCCCCAAAGTGGGGACCACGTATCAACGGGGAAACTGGCGGTACGTAGTGGGCTAGGACCCAATGACCATGTTCAGGCACAGTGTCTATGTTGTTACTAAGACCTAGTTATTATTTCTTAAATGCTCAGTAAGGGTAAATAACTGAAATCTAGAATCATATAATTAATATAATGGAACTTGAACATCATCATAAAATTTTAAGATCATACCATACATATTAATCATCAAAATCATGAGACATGGCATAAAGACCGGATGTTCATTAGGCATTAATCATAAGATAATTTAGAAAATGAACCATTTGAGCATACCATAGGTATAAGACATTGAATTTTTGAGGTCAGATAAAATTGAAATATAATTTTCTATATGTAAGGACTCATTTCCAAAAATAAAATATGGGAACATCATGGGGACAACACCTACTCAGTGGGAAACAGATCCATTCCTAGAGATTGGGTTTCCTCGTCTTCCCATTATGCATCAAGACACACATGTTACCCATTTTTTAACATAATTAATTTTTTACCATTTTATATCAGTCTCATCAACAAATTTACCCTCATTAACTCATCAGATAAAAATCAATACCCAATGCATTGGTGGGAGATAAAGGTACTACTCATAAAATATTAAAATTATACACACTTGTTCAATAATATAATAAAACATTCATCATATCATGACTCATAAAATGTGATGGGTATTATATATATCATATAATAAAAAAATAAAATGAAATTGATTTCATAATATTCTTACATATCATTAACTATGTTAAAGAGGCAAGTTTCATAATCATTTCATCAAATCATGACGCATGTGAAGAAATGAATTTCAAAATCATATAAACCACAAAAGAGGAATGGGCATCATAATCCTTATTCTATATAAATATAAACCATTAATGAAATAGTATTAATTTTATTCCTTGATCCTATCCGGAGTAAATCATATACTATAACAATTATTTTTACCTCAGAAGGAAAAAGTATTTCTAAAGATTAAATAACACATTTATTATGTATAATATTCTATTATTGAAAATAAATTTTATTAAACCATTTCAAAATCATTTTCTTACAATTAAATATTTAAAATTTCATTTAAAACATTTCTTGAGGAAAATATTCTTTTCACTATGAAAAATGATTTTTATAACATAATGTGTTTTCATAATATTATAATTTTAAAATACTTTTAAAATAATATAATGGAATCATGAAAATATATTGAAAACTTTTTTCTATTAAAACACCTTGAGAAATCAAAATGAAATTAATAACACATTTTTAAAACCATTTTATGTAAATATTCTCCGAAATCTTTAAAAATAAGCTTTGAATTCATTTTGATATCAATATTCTATGAAAGTAAACTTAAAATAAAAAACGTTCTTGAATATTTCAATTTCCTTTAAAAAAATAACATTGTCAAATTGAAAATTAATTTTCAACGAAATGATGGTCAAGATAGTGAGTATGTCCAACATGCCAAACATTTTTATTGCACATTATACGATTACAAAAGTATATTGATCACAAAATTACATTAAGAATCATCTTAATAACATTTTTAAAAAAGATATAAAAATGGGTAAAAATTTCCTTTAATCATATTCGGATGATAGTAATACATAATTGAAATAACTTTTTGAAATCATGGTTTATAAACAACATATATTTCAGGCTGCATGGAGATATAAATTTATTTTCTCATAAATAAAAATATTATTTAATATAAACACGAAAGTGTGAAAAATGGTAGTAATACATGAATATATAATAGATAACTAGAGAGTAATAATATTAATTAGTGTTATTTATAGATGGTTCATAATATTTCATTAATGAAATCATAATCATAAAAATTCTTGAATAATGACAATATTATAATATTAAATTTTTACCTCTTTGGTAACATCGAATCATAATAACAATTACATAATAAACATACATTATGATTAAAATAAAATGAAAATAACTATAATCATGATAAAAAATGTCACTGGGTAGTATATGCAGCATATATGAAAATATAGTTTCCTAACATGACATTTATTTGATGGAATGTAAATTGAGAAAAAGATTATATTAACGATTTGGTAACATTGGAATCATAAAACTCATGAAATAAATATCATAAAATGGATTTTTAAATAACCAAAAATTTGAAAGTATGAATCATAGAACACATTCAGTGTAATTATATACACCATGTAAAATAAATGAGTGATGAATAAGGCATAATTATCATGAAAGTAAAAGTGAGATGGGAAAACTCATTATTACATGAGTAAATTCATACTCATGATCCCCAAGATATAATAACATAAATAAAATCATTTAATATCATTTAATAATAGAAATTAATGATATAAAAATCAATATTTATGTATATTAAAAATGAAAAATAATCAAGTGGTGAATATGGAATATATCTCATGTGAATTAATAGTGAGATTAAATTATCATACCTTAAGTCTTGAATATATATTTACAAATTATACCACTGAATAATAAAAATAATATTATTGTAAATATACCATATGATAATATAAGTATAAATCAAAATATATATTATTTTTTAGGAGTTTATATTACTCATTTTATGAAAATGAAATGTAAATGTTACATTTTGGGAGATATCTTTTTTGTTTTTCATATATAGTTTCACATGTTATTCATGATCCTCTAACGTAGATCATGATTTATTTATTTAAATAATTTAAATAATGATTTAAATATTATATATATATTCATTATATATGTATTTATAATAATTAATAAAATATATAAATATAAAATGGAATAAACCATTCATGGAGTTGGTAGGTTGTACATACACCTGAATGATGTTTCTGTTTTCTTGTAATATTAAAATAATGAAATAAAATGAAATATATGAATATATATATAAATATTAATACATTATAATTATGATTCCATATATATGATATAACATTAATAAACCCTCCCATAATACATTCCATGCAGAGTGTGAAAAAACCACAACGATTTCAGGAGGCGGTAGTCCAAACGACCACAAAAGATGTTACCATGTTTACAAAATGGAAAAAATAAATTTATGATTTAAATAATTGTAAATAAATCATAAATCTAATATATATCATATATATCATATAAAAACGTAGTTTCCCTCATAATTTCGAACGTTATTGGTGGTTGAGGGAAAACAAACAACATCGTTTCGTGATGCGATAGTTCTCCATACCCAAGAATGGTTAATCTGCTACCCATTAGATGTATGTCTGTATAGATTTATATTTAAATGTTATAATAAAAAAATATAAGTGTATTTAGGATAATGAGGTTATTAAATAATCAAGTAATAAAAATATTAGAAGGTGTTGAGAATAAAAATAAAACAAAGGATCATGAGGAAATATGTTACCACTTCATTTGGTAACTCCTCTTGGTTTTCTCCAAAAGCAATCCTTAGTTGTATTTTTTCCAAATGGGAAGATACTAGGTTTAATTCATGGGTTTTGGGATATTATTTGATTATATCTTGTAAAAGAAAAATTTATTTAGAGTTCAGAATCAGTGAGAGGGGTTAATGCCTTTTTATTGTTTATGAGGAGAAGCATTCGTATATATTTTTTAAAATGGAATTCTACCAACGTTTTATCATTTTAAATTATACCCATTAATGATAATAATTATATGAAAGGGAGTATAGGGTATAATTATATCCTTCTAATAGATTTTTGAAAATTTTGATGGTCATTTTAGCACATAAGTTTAACGTTCATTCATTAATTATTCTATTTTTTCTCATAATAATTGTAATTATTTTTAATCTCTTAAACTAATTTTTTTGATAAAAATCATATTAATACTTAACATAAATTATAAAGTATTCCGATTACATAAATGGACCGATTTCTCTAGATTATATTTATTTACATGGCATAAAATAATATAAATTTAATCCCACATATGGGATAACAAATAATGTTTTTAATGTAAAACAATTCAAAGGATTGAAATTTTGTTATACCGATTTTCAATGTGAATGTTAATTAAATGAAATAAAATGGATTATGTGATGTTATAAAGATATAATAATACATTAAAATAAAAAACATTTAATTTATCTATATATATATGTTATTCATAAAACAATTTTTGAATTCATTTTCAGCTTTTCACTATTCATAAAATAAAGAATATTATTAGAAGTAAACAAAAAATTACCCCAAAGAATATTTTGATATTAATATTCCAAAATAAGATTATTTTTCCAATTAAAATATTAAAAAAGATTCAGAAATATGATTTAAAATGGGTTCACTGTTAAAACATTTTAAAATTTCCTTTTTAAAAAATACATATTTTTTGTCCTAAAATTGGATTTATTCTAATCTTATAGATAAAAATATATTAGACATATATAAAATAAATGACATAATATATAATATAAAAATTTTAATGATGAAAATATTTAAAAGTAGTTTGTTTAGTTAATGGAGAATGTATTGTGTTTATACATAAAAGAAATAGTTTTCATAGTAATTTAATGTGTTCATTCTCAAATAGTTCGTACTTTCATGTCTAATCAATTGAAAATAAAATGATTAATTTTATATAGATTTTTACATAATATTTTTTCAATTAATTAAATATTATTTTTAACCTCCATTCATACATCTTGGTAGTTTCTATAATAATTTAGTAATAATAGTATTATAATTATAATGTAGTTCGGTAATACTCAGACTTGCATGTAACAAATGATATCAATGTGACTCAGTGTTGAGTGTAATAAAATACAAAAATATTTTTGTGGGAACCATAAGATAATTTATATGCTACTTGTAGAATAAAATTGATTATCTTTGTGTATAACTCAAGCCACACTTAGTTCATTCGTATAACACAAGCTATTTTTGTTTTGTGTGAAGGGAAAAATATCAAAAAGAATAAATTATTTCAAGAAGAAATATTTAATAAATCTTATGGTGTTACATTATACCCCCATTGAAATGAATTTTTCACATAAAATTTATTAGGGTTCTCAATGATTTAATACTTTAATTTTCAATTCATATAAACTGACATCGTAATAAGGGACATGAAATCCTTATTTAAAAAGCGAAATTTAGAAACATAATTATAACCCAAAGTAGCACATAGCTATGTTTCAACATAGGAGAACATATGTTGGAGTTGAAAAATTGGGTATTGAATAAAAGTATATATAATCACAGATATCGATAAATATAACTAATATAAAAAATTGAGTGATCCATAGAATGTAAATAATCCTGAAACAATAATGTGAAGAATAAATAAAGAGGTTATTGATATCATAATAAATGATGATAATACCACGAAATATTATTTCCAGAATTTTTTTCAAAATGTTTAATATTTTTTGATCACCAGAAAACATATTTTCTTGATATCATTCCCTTTCATATGTGAAACATCACCCATTGGTCATGTCTTGACATATTTATAATTAAATATTTTTATAAAATGGAAGGATAATTTTTTCTTCCATAACCACTAATAGATTATGATATCCGTCATAATTCATCTCATATGTCTTAAACTACCATCATCACAAATTGATTAGTATTGGTTATATAATATGCATAAATCCTTATGTGGTGAGATAATACAATAATCTCAAAAACTTCATCAATAGTTTAACATTAAATTTTTATAAATGGATTACCTTGTAACCCTTATGAAATATGAAAATCCAAAACATTAGAAACTAGGATGTGAAATCATCCTAAAATCTATCCCCCATATTTGACGAAGTATATACATGTAATCTCATTCAAAACCTGTGAATACACTCATCATATATTCTATTGAAACATGGAATTAAGCTGAATTACCATAAAATCATTTCTAAAAAATGCTTGATTCATTATTCCAGAGTTCACTACACATATTCCTTAAATTCAAGGAGTTTTAAACACTATCCATGATCACATTGACCATTTGTATAAACAATAAACAATCATTTCATAGGTAATCAGTACTATCCAATTTTCAATAAACAAATCAATTATCTCTTTATTTAACATAAATTTTTTTAACGACATCTGGGAGACATTAAGGAATACATTTATTAATAAAAATATCATATTTAAAATAAATTACACTTCTAGATCATCATTACCATAATATATTTTGGAAAATCATTAAAAGATTGATATAATTCATGTTTCATATAACGTAATTCTTGAATTCATATAAATATACACATAAATAGTCTAACTATATTCTTAAACCATTAATCATGCATCACCATAATATCCCTTAGTTCCCTTTTCCTATAATATGAAATGTGAATTATGTCTTAATCTCACTCAATCTCAATCCAAACACTATTATTACCCTGATTTTAAATAATATTTTATAATGGTCGGATACCTTTCATATTTCGTTTTCATTCTATTTATCATTTGTAGTATGAAAAATACTTGTGTAATATCATGATTCTTTTCATTATATTTCCAAATACAAAAAGGATTTTCAATATTCCAATACATTCTACATCAGAATCATTCAAAGAAAAACATTTCCCTTTATAGTTCCCCCTATTGAATAAAATAATAAATAATTGGTAGATAAGAACTTATCAATGTTAAAAACCACATAATCATGAAACATTAAATATAAGATATCTATATAATGAAACATAATTATTTAATCTATGAAACCTTTGGTTTATCTTAAGTTTTTAATAGTCATATTCTATTTATATATTTTATTACAGTTTATAAATAGAATGTTATTTCAAAAATAATGCCCCTCAGGAGTGTCAAACTAGGTGATTAACAATGTCCACTGTTTTTCAACAGTTCTTCAATGACTCTATCCAATTATGGTGGTTTTAGGGTTGTTACCCCTATATATATTTCTAAAAATTACACTTCAACTTATTGATTCATGATATGCATTTATTTTTCAGAAACCAATCACTCTATCCAATTCCAAAATTCTTAGACATTTTCCTATACTTTTACTCATAATTAGTCTTATACTTATTGAAATATTTAGTCAAATCCTAATAAATATCACTAGGGGTCTCAAATTTTTTCTCATCCTAGTTTCCAAAGTTTGACTAAACAATTCCTTTGATAGAAACTAAAGGCTCCAAGGAATAAAATATATCATTATTACATATATTGGGATGAATATTTAGTACATTGAAAAAACTAATGGCTAAGAACCAAAATAGTTTAGTGTCTTTGGAAACATTGAACACATTCTAGTAGTTTTTTGGATGATCATAAACACCTTTATTAATTATTTTCCCCTTCACTACTATTACTTAAAACAATTATTTATAAACTTGGTAAAGGGATCATAAGAACGGGGTGAGGACAAATTATCAGTAAGGGTACGAAAAGGAAATGCATACGAATATCATGAACATAAGGGTATGAGAACATGAGCATAATATTTGAATAATACACCTTTTAAATAAAATATCGAAAACATGATACATGGTGTAACGATTGGAGGTTCATGAGACATGAATCATATGATTATAAATTACTTTAATTGCATAAGAATTCCATATTAATAAGATATCAAATGTCTGGAAAACATATAAATAATTAATATTATTCCATATAATCCAACGGTTATTTCCAAAAACATATGATGGAACATCATGGGGAAAACACCTATTGGAAAGTCAACAAAACCATCCCTAGTTTATGCCCTTTCTCAATATGGGATCAAATGTCCCCATATTCTCATAGTGGATCTAATTTCCCCATCATCCCATAGTGGATAAAGATGCAATTATTTCTCAATTTGGATCTGGACACACCTCTTTCCCAGTTTTTGTTAATACCGTCGACTTTTTCTCATAATTATATTTGTTGATAAAAATTATTACCAAATTAATTTGATGGAGGATTAGGTCTCACACATCACATAATTAAATTACATATACATGATTCATAAGAAATTAAAGTCACAACATATCATTACCCCTCATAAGAGATAGGTTTCATAAACACATTATCATTACCCTTGAAATGAAATTAGTATCAAAACATTTTATCATATAATTACTTAGGGAAAAGGGATAAGTTTAACAATAATTTAAAAAATCATAACCCTTGAAAAAATAGGGTTGAAAAAAATATTACCTAGAAAAGAGGAATAAGTGTCAAAGAAATCCTTCAATCTAAAAAAAAATTGTTCAAGGAAAAATATAAATTATATTCTTGGATCAAATCCCCAATAAATAATAATATATAAAAAATTATTTTGTTATATATGGAGATTGATTTTAAAATATAAAAAGAAAAATTTCTAAAGAAAAATATCATTTCTTTTAAAATTATTTTTATAAAACCACTTCTAGATCATTTTCTTATACATGATTATTTTATATTTTATTTAAATCATTTCACAGTGAATGTATATTTTCCACAAAGAAAATATAATAGAAAAATGTATTTTAAAAAAAATCATCATTTAAAATATATTTGAATAATTATAATAAATGAAATATTATATATTGAAAACCATTATTTTTTAAAACAACTGATAAATTAGAAATGAAATCATGAAAACATTATGAAACACTTTTTCATAGAAAAAACATTTTAAAACAAATAAATAAGCTCCAAATTAATTTTAAAATACTTTTATTTAAAAAATAATAAATTCAAGTAATTTATATAATATTTTGAAAACAATTGGTTAAAAACAACCTTGTAAACATACAAGTGTACATTAAGGAAATTTTGGTCATGATAGTGGGTATGTATGTACATTATGAACATTAATTATTCACATTAAAAGTTTAGAGATGTTCCTTGAGTAGAAAATGACAAGAAGTAAAGTTTAAAATTATTTAAAAAGTTTAAACTATGGTTATAATTTCCTTGAAAAATCCCATGATTGTTGTAAAATATTTCTGGAAAATATATTTGAAAACACACTTTTGAATGAACAATTTTTTTTAATGATATAGTAAATAAAGTGATATTTTCATAATAATATTTCCTTAATTATATTATGTACCCTAGAGTGGTAAAATGGAAGTAATATATGAAGATTTCTGGATTAAAATTGATAATAATATTCATGAGTGTTCATGAGATATGGATCATAATATTTTATCTATGGAAGAATAATCATAAATAGTCCTTATATATGATGAGATTATAGCAATTAACTCTTACATTTTTTGGGAAAATTTAATCATAATCCAAATAAATGATGAAAATAAAATTTTGCTTAAAATATCATGAATATAATTATATTCATGATATAATAGGTAAATGTGCAGTATTTACACCCCATAAGAAAAATATAGGTGCAAAAGGTGGCATGTATCTCAAAGAATTTTTTTTTAAAGATTTAATTTATCGATTTGGAGACATTTGAACCATAAACCCCATGAAATAATAAATATAAAATGTATAATTAAATACCCAAAGGTTTAATTGTATGATTCATGTAATTAATTAATTGTTCATATATATACCGCAAAAAATGATTGGTGAATAAGGAATAAGTCATAAAAAAATTAAAAGTGAGACGAGAAACCCCTTACTACATGGGTAACATTATAATCGTTACCCCCATTAAATATTAAATTAAATTAATTATTTTAATGTAATTAAACAAATAAAATCAATTATAAAAAATTTCATTTTTCAGTATATACACCAAACAAATGAATTTGTTGGTTAATATGACATGTATCTCATGGAAATAAGAAGTGAGCTGAAATTTGATTTCCTTAAGTACTAACTTCATGCAGACACATTCAAACCTTTTGTAAAATAAATATATTTTTATTAGAAATCTACCGCATAATCATATTGTTTTTTCAGATACCATATATTGTTTTTTTTCTAACATTATTTTACCTACTGTTTAATAACTCCATGTCGATTTCACATTTTAGGTAATATCTTATTTGTTTTTCATGTATGTTTTGGCATGTTATTCTCGATCACCTTATGTAGATAATGATTTACTTATTTATAGAATTGAATTAATGATATAAGCATTAAATATAATAACTATATATTTATTTGTAATAAATGTTAAGATATTTAAATATAAATTAGAATACACTGTTCACTGAGACATTATATCGTATGTACACATGAATGTAGTTTATTTTTAATTGTAATATTTAATAAAATGAAGTAAATGATATATATATATATATATATATATATATATGTAACTACCTGACCCCAAATGCCTAGAGTCAGTGAATTATTTTAATACACTGGCATGATTACAAGGAAATCATGTCCCGAAAGACAGATCTGTTTAGAAATATTGGAAAATAGATTTCCTACATGAACGTTACATTACACATTAGAAAATTAAACACAACATAAATGATCATTTGAGAATATCATTACTACCCTATCTTATCCCTACTTATAAATCATAAAACACTTCTCAGAATAATAGGAATATAAAACATAAGAAATAGTTGACCTTAGATACTCAGTAAGGACAACAATATAGTGGAAACATTCGTAAATAAGCATAACCATTTAAGGAAATGTATAAGAGTAAAAAATAAGCCTTTTAAACTAAATATTATACATAATATGGAAATTATAAGTCAATTAATGTTATTTACTTATTTACATAGATATTCTAATAGTCTAATAATCACATGCAATATCAATAGACACATTCGTAATGATGGAATGCATCATGCTAGAATTCATAACCACATAGTAAGGCCTTGTTCCAATACTTAAAATAAGATTTAATCAAGCCCTTATGACAAGAAAGTAGTTTTGTTCATGAGACCTACCGATGCATCGAGGAGCTATAGCGGGCTCCACCCCTCACTTACTAAGTCCAATGCGTTCCTCATATGAAGAAGATTAAACTAAATGTAATCATTCATATAAAAACTAGCATAAAAAATGTCAATACATTATCCATAACCCATCAATGGTATTAAAATATCACATCCACATTCGAACATATCACAAATCCTTCAATACAATATGGAAGATCTGTATCATAATAAATCCACCTCAATGATGAATTATATCTTGTAAAGGATGTTGACATAGTTGAAAATGATCTGTAAAAATATTGGAGAGAAATATCCATTTTTCATGAAATCATTTAGAAGTAATTTAAAATATTGTTTGGAATAAAATTGTCCCATACCACATTGAAACTTTTGAATTGAATTAATATTTTAAAACATCCATGTCCATAATTAAATCCTTAAAAACATTTTGAAAACAAGGATATTAATGAGAATTATTTAGAATAATAAATAATTAAATCATTTAAAATGATGTTTTAATAAAAAAATTCTCTTAAAATAATCCCTTTGAAATCTCATTTATGAAACATGGACATGGATAATAAATATGTCCAAGTAGATACTTACGTAAAAACAACCTCGAATAATAGAGAAATTTTGAAATTAACCCTTGCCTTGTACTTTTCCTTCACCAAGGGTACATTAAACTCCTGTTTAATAGTCAAATAATTATTATTATATTATACACGAATCATATACATAAATCTGATATCATATACGATCTTCCAATATTGCTTTGTTAATAATATTTTAATAGTATCATCGTCTTGGATGTCCACTGATATGTTTTTATTAATATGATTGGTTACAAAAGCCATGTTTGTTATTAATAGAATGTATTTGATTCATATCCATAATTTTATTAAGTTCCTAAACATTATTTTTAATAATAAAAAGAAAATTATTCTAGAATGGTTACGATGGGGAATGAATCTCATCATGTTCGGGGAGATGGTAATCTGTACGTACGCACGAGCGACATTATCATTATATTGATGGTGAAATCATATGTAATTTGATGGTATATCATATATACAGAATAATTAACATGGTACACTTATAATTTACATAATTTATACTCATTATTATACCCATTCATATAATGAAGTGTTTCTATAACAAACTATACCACGACGTGGAGATGGTAAGTCGTACGTACGTACGTATGGTGAATTTTTCATTTACAAGATGGATAGAATAAAGAATATTGTTGTAACATATTTATCATAACATCAAATTATATAGGAGGTATTGGAGTTATTATTTTGGTATGGAAACAAAAAATAAAGATCATGTGGAAGAAGAAAAGAACATGAAATAGGTTGGTGAAATTATTACCTCTTCTTCAGGTGTTTCCTTTTGAGTTGATCAAAAGGGATACATACGTTGTCTTTATAATCAAATTAAGGACACAATGTTGATTTTAGATCAGTTGGGATGATATTTGGGAAGGGTTTTTTCATTATAAATGTCGTTAGAGTCGTGATTTTGAGAGAAGGGGAAGTGGCCTTTTAAAAGAGGGGTGAGGGTCACTTTAGGAAAGGATTAAAATTTTAATTTATTATACAATCATATTCGGTATAAAATTACTCCAAATCAATTTATTTATATATTTAGGTGGTTATGGGTGGACATACTGTCAACCCATAGGTTTTAGAGAAATTTAGGGTACAAATTTAACCTTATCTTATAGATTTAACTCTTTGTTAAATAGTATAACTATTACCAGGTCTTCTTGTATTTTTACCCTATATGGTTAATTAACATACTCAAAACTTCCATGAGAACATCAAGTGGTTAATTAATGAAATATTTAATATTATTTAAGCCCTTTTGGTGGAACCTTAGATTTTTAGGAATATTATGTCAAACAATAAGATAGAATTTGTTTTAAAAATTAATTTATGTCAGTTTTGACACTATTTGGTATTTTGTTTTTTGTGAAAATTATAACAACCTTATCACTATGAAAAAAATTAATCTAATTAACCCTAAAATGTAATATTAACCTAGATAAATAGTTTAATTCATCATAAGTATCAATTGATATTTATTGGATATTCATAATATCAATTATTTTAATATTTCATTAATAAGGTAATTACTCCATCATCATTTTGTCATAAATTAATTAAATTTTTTAATGACTAAAAAATATAAATAAAATAAAATTATTTTGTAAAAAATTTCAGATTTCTAATGAATATTTATAGTTGTATTTATATTGTGTGTAACCCTATATAAAAAATGATTTTGTTATAAAACATTGAATTTAACACATTTAACTCTTCTTTAAATAAAATAATAATAAATGTCCTAATCTAATCCATCTAAACCAAATATGATCATATTTTATTCCTAAGGTTTTTTTGGTCTAATTAAAAAAATACAAAAGAATTAGGACACGTGTTAGGGTAATTATAATATCATTTTTACCCTTAATTACATTATTTACTTTTAACCGGGGTAAATAAAAATAAGAAGTTTCTATTCACCATAAATTATTTTCATTTTATTGAAAAAAATTTGACTTAATGAGGTCAATCATCTCTCTATAATTTTTTAATTCAATTCACATAATCAGTAACATTATGTTTTATTCAAATTTGCAATTGCTCATAGAATGTGGGAAAAAACGTTAAAAAGATCAATAAAATTTTATACAGATAATTTTATTATAAAATGACACCAATTAGATAAATTGATCTTATATAGGTATTATATATATATTTTTACTTAAAATAAATTTAAATAAAATAAATTATTATTTAAATAAAAGTGCGGTTTTTAATAATAACTCAGTGTTTTTCACTATTCACCAAAAAATGAATGTTTTTAAAAAAATACCAAAAAATCACCATAAGCTAATTTTGATATTATGAATTTAAAAATGAATAATATTTTACCAAATTAAAAACATTTATGTTTTATTTACTTATCTTAAATTAATTCCCATTGTAAAAAAAAGCAGGTTTTTAAAAATTAAAAACTATCAAAAGATTGACATGTGTTTTTGTCAAATTTAATTATTAAATTACTTATAATGAACTACATAGTATTAAATGATAAAATATAATCTAATTATACTTCCAATCCCTTAAAATTTATAATTTAACATAATAAATAATTTTTATTAAAAATGTTGTTTTAAAATAAAATTTAGTTTTTTTACTATTCACCCAAATATGAATGTTATTAGAAAAACAAAAAAAATTCTTCAAAACTATATTTTTATTTCTCTATTCCAATGATGAAGTTTATTTTGTCTCGGTGAATATATGAAATTGTCAAATATTGGATTTAAAAAGGGTTCTCCATTAAAAAAGTGGTAAAATTGCATTTTCTGATAAATACTTCCATTATCTGAAAAATTGAATTTTTTCTTATATATTGACCAAAAAACACATAACATGGATGTTAACATTTATATGAAATATATAATATTCAAAATGAACATAATACTATTCATAACCTCTTTTGAACAACTAGTTTGGTAATTCGTGGTGCGCTTGAACTCGGTGTTGCATGTATCCCAAGTTATTGAATTACTTTGAAAAATAACATACTATGAAATCAAGGGGTGTTACATTCTCCCATTTTTGAATAAATTTCGTACACTCAATTTGATTTTTTTTTTCTAAAATAAAATTTTAAAAATAAAAAAAATACATTTTTGGAAAACCCACATCTGAAATGAGGTTAATAAAGTTTAGTCTTAATAAGATAGAAAGGAAAATGAAAAAGAAACCACCAAAATTATGATCATTATTTGAAGAACATTGGTGGCAATTAAAGACACATAATTGGAGGATAATTGTAAATATTTATAAGTAGTGATTGAGGTCATCAATCACAAACAAGTTTAAAATTGAGGGACTCAAAGCCTTCAATCAATGTTGATTTAAAATATCCTTGGTTCAACAAAACATATGGTTTTAGGATAATACATTTTTGGTTTTAAGATCCCTTCCCTAAAGATTAATAATTAATTTATTCATAGAATAAAAGGATAAAATATACTTGACAAGTAGAGTTTTATCCTTCAACAAATTCCTACCATAAACTCGTCTTTCACACCAAAAGATAATAGAATTCCAAATATTCTATTTATTATAATCGTACACGGTTCCAAAAATAATGAATTTATAATTCATTTGTAAGACTATTTAAAAAATGACATTATAAAAACTAGGAAATCATGTATGCTAGTGGTAGGTGATCCACCATTCTCGCCCATCAGTTGCGGGTTCAAGTCTCATGGACTTTCTTGACGCGATGGGTTGTCGTCGGACCTCAGGGTTTTCCTTATTATGAGAATACAAAAAATAATCTCAATAAGATATATAACCTTAACAATATTATCCAATGTCAAAATAAATTGATTCCAACTTTTATACTTATCCAAAATACTTCTGTCTAAGCCCACAGTCCACCATTTATAAGGATGTTAAACACAATGAAGATTCTTTTTCCCACGTAATAACATGTGAATAGCTTAATCATGTATTCTATTAAAACACCGTAACACCATTATTTACCATAAAAACATATTCATTACATTCATGCTCTGTTATTTCTTATAGAATACTTGATATACTCATGTTGTCTAAAAATGTTGTAAACTCCAACAATTATTGAATATAAAAAATAAATAATTAGTTTCAAGGTAGTCAATAATATCCAAAATAATTTATCTAAATCAATCATATATTATACAAAAATTACTACCTCAGTATTAGAACCATATTATGGTTCATCTTTCTCTCAGCCATATATTTTCCAAAAAACAGAACCTGCTATTGAGTCACTTTTCTTGGTTACACAAAATCTCATGTCCTTAATGAAATAGTACTACATTATAATCCTTATATACTTTATAATTATTATAACATGTACATCATTAATGCAATACTAATATGACACAATACTTTAATAACAACATAAGAACTCTAATCATTCCTCTTCATCTTTGGTAGTATCAAAACTTGATTATTATCCAATAGCAGCATTTGGGGTATACTCTTATGATTTGGACATTGATTTGCATAGTGTCCCAACTACTTGCAGATGAAGCATCATACATTTGAATACTTTTTTAACCTTCAAATCACATACTTGGTGTCCTTTTTATCCACACTTATAACAAACTCCACTTCTCCTAATGCATTTACAAAGATGATTCTTTCCGCAGTTATCACATATGGGAAAATCCTTATTTCCCCTCTTCCCTTTATCCATATTTCTCTCTTCTATCCTTTTCTTCTAATTCTTCCCTTAAAAGACATATGACTCAAAGAATTTTTTACTTATCTTATTAACACCTGATACTATTTTTTCACATGATGAGAATATGTGGGGTTCTATTTCCCTTTTAAATGTTGGCTTAATACCATGAAAGATGCGATCCTTCTTAATCTTTCGACCTTGTGTAATGATAAAATTCTCATTCCTTCTACTAAGATCCATTTATACACAATGGAAAACAGTAGGTTAGTTTATGAATCACAATGCATAATTCCAAAATTTGAAAATACCTAACATTAATAGAAATGATTATGCATATATTCTATAATCATAAAATGTTTTCTTTGAAGAATTATTTACTCCTAAATCATTCATAACTACATGTAATTAAATTTTGAATTATCCTAATAATATCCCCTGGGAGTGTCATAACCGAGAGTTCATCAAGGCCCATTTTCATGTAACAGGATACCCCAGGTCATACCTGAAACTCATTGTCAGAGTTTTCACTCCTAGGTATATATGTGCCATAGCACCCTCTACCGACTTGTATCCAGACTGGGATGTATTGCATGGAAAATACAAAAAATCTCTACATTAACAAAATTCTATGGAGTTATTCTATTCTAATCCTAAAATTCTATCTTAGGGTAATTTTATCTAATCAGAGTTAACCTAAATCTATTTCCCAGTTTGTCAATAAACTTTATCTGATACCAACTATAATGCCCCAACCCCAGAAGCCCTGATTCGGTGAATTGTTTCAATACATTGGGATGATTACAATGAAATAATGTCCCAAAAGTGCAATCAGTTTAGCTGTCTTGGAAAATATATTATATACATGAACATTACATTACACATTAGAAAACAAAACAAAACATAAATGATCCTTTGAGAACTCCATTAATCCCCAATATTAACCCTACTTATCAATCATAAAACATTTCTTGGAATCGATGGAAAATAAAACATAAGAAAGGGGTGATCACAGATGCTTATTAAGGATAAAAATATTGTTGAAACATTCATAAATAATCATAAACATTTGATTCAATGTATAAAACTAAAACATAAGCATTTTAAACTTAAATTTCAGTATAATATGGCAAAGAAAATCAAATAATTCCATTTAATTATTCAAATAGATATTTTACTAATCGAATAATCACATGCAATTTCAATTTCCACTTTCATAATGATGTAATACAAAATGCCAAACTTTATAAACACATATTCAAGGCTTGGTGCTAAGACTAAAAATAATATTTTGTCAAAGCCTTGTGCCAAGACACTAGTTTGTCTCATGAGTCCTACCGATGCATTGGGGAGCTATAGCGGGCTCCACCAGTCACTTACTAAGTCTAATGCATTCCCAATATAAAATGGTTTAAACATAACATAAAAATTCACATTAAAAATAGCATACAGAATGTCAATACTTTATCAATAAACCATATATGATATAAAAATAACACATCCACAATCTAACATATCACAAAACCTTCAATACAATATGGAAGATTTATATAATAATAAATCAACCTAGATCAAGAATAATATCTCGTAAAGGATATTGACATTGCTGAAAATTATTAGTAAAAATCTTTGTGAGAAATATAAATTTTTCATGAAATCGTTCAGAAGTCATTTATAATAGAGTTCTGAATCAAAGTGTCCCATTACAATTTGATACTTATGAAAGGAATTAATATTTTAAAACATTAATGTTCATATAAATAAATCCATAAAACCATTTTGAAATCATTGAAATTAATTAGAAATGTTTAGAAGAATAAGTCATTAATAAATTTAAAATGATGTTTCAGTAAAAAAATCCCTTAAAAAGAATCCCTTTGAATAATATTTTATGAAACATGGACATGGATAATAAATATGTCCCATTAGATACTTAAATAAAAAACCTTGAATAATAAAGGGATTGTGAAATTAACCCTTACCTTGTATATTTCCATGGTCGAGGGTATGCTAACTTCCTGTATAATAGATAAATCAATGTTATTGAATTATACAAGAACCATATACAAAAATATGATATCATATATGAGCTTCTAATATTGCTTTGTTAAAAATATTTTTGTAGTATCATCATTTTGCGTGTTAACTAATTTGTTTTCCATTATATGCTTGGTTACGTAAGCCATGAATTTTATTGATCGATTGTATTTGATTTATATATAGAATTTTATTATGTATATAATCATTATTTTTAACCATAAAATGAAATTTTGTCTTGAATGATTATGATGGGGATTGAATCTCATCGCGTTCATGGAGATGGTAATCCGTACGTACGCATGAGAGAAGATATCATTATATTAATGGTGAAATCTTATGTAATTGGATGTTATATCATATATAAAGAATCATTAACATGTTACACCTATTATTTACATCATTTATACTCGTTATTATACCCATCCAACTAATGAAGTGTTTGAATAACTAACTACACCACGACGTAGAGACAGTAAGCCGTACGTACGCACTTATGGTGACTTTGTCATTTATAGGATGGATTGAATAACGAATATGGTTGTAATATATTTATAATTACATCACAGTATGTTGGAGGTAATTTATTTAATATTTTTGTTTGGAAACAACAAATAATGTGGAAGTGGAAGAAGAAAAGAACAAGAAAGAGGCTGGTGAAATTATTACCACTTTTTCGGCTGTTTCATTTTGAGTTCATTAAAAGGGCTCTTTATTTTGGATTTCTGGTCAAATTAAGGACACTAGGATGATTTTAGGGTAGTTGTGATGATATTTGGGTAGGGTTTGGCCTAGCCAAATGGGATTGGAGGTGTGATTTTTAGAGAAAGGTTAAGTGAGATTTTATAAGAGGGAAGAGGGTCACTTTAGGAAAAGATTAAAATATTACATTATTATCAAATAATATTCGGTTTATAATGGCTCAAAATGAATTTATATAGAAACTTATGTGGTTATAGGTGTAAATACATTAAACCAATAAGTTTTAGTCAAGTTTAGGTTACTATTTTAACCTTATCTTTGAGATTTAACTCATTCTTAAATAGTTTATCATTCACCGTGTCTTCTTGTATTCTTACACTCTATGGTTAATAAAATTACTGTAAACATATAGGAGAACCTCAAGTGGTTCATTTATGAAATATTTAATACTATTTAAGCCATATGTCCGAACCTTATATTTTTAGGTATAAAATATCAACCGATAATATAATATTTGTTTTAAAAACACAATTTCGGCCAATTTTGACACTTTTTGATTTTTTTTGTGAAAGTCATAACAACCTTATAAAATTTAAAGAAAATTATCTAATCAACCCTATAATGTCATTGTAACCGATAAAATTAGGTTAATTCATCATAATTCACAATTTACATTTATTTGGATATTTATTATATCAAATATTTTTATATTTCATTAATAAGATAATTACTGCGTCATCATTGTTTCACAAATAAATTAAATTATTTAATTTCTAAAAACAATAATTAAAATACAATTATTTAGGTAATATTTTTATCTTTCTAATGAATATTTATCATCAAATTTTTTTATGTTTAACCCTACATTAAAGATGGTTTAGTTATTAAACTTTGAATTTAACAATTTTTACTCTTCATTAAATATAAAAATAATAAATTTTTTAATCTAATCCATGTGGACCAAAGACAATCATATTTTATTACTAAAGTTGTTTTTGGTCGAATTAAACTTATCTAATAGAATTAGGATATGTTTTTTGGAAATTATAATATCATTTTTATCCTTAATTACCCTATTTACTTTTAGTTGTGGTTAATAATAGTCAAAATTTACTATTCATAAAAAAATTATTTTCATCTTATTGAAAAATTATTTACATACTGATGTCAACTGTGTCTCTAGGATTTTTGAAATTTAACATAAAGAAGTGGTAAAATTATATTTTATTCAAATTTGCAACTGCATCTAGAAGGTGGGTACAAAACGTTAAAAAGTTCAATAAAATTTTATACATCTAATATATTGAAAAAATAACTCTAATGAATTAAATCGAACATAAATATTAACTATATATCAATTTTTACTTAAAATTAATTTATATTAAATAAATAATTATTTAAATAAATGTTCGGTTTTAAATAATAATGAAGTGTTTTTCATTATTCATAAAAAATTAAAATTTTTGAGAGAAATACCAAAAAATGACCCTAATCTAATTATGATATTTTATATTTAAAAATAAAGTCTATTTTACGAAATTCAAAACATGGAAGTCTCATTTACCAATTTAAAATTAATTTCTGTTGTCAAAACCAAAAAATGTGTTTTTAAATGTAAAAAACTATCAAAAGATTGACATTTGTTTATGACAAATTTAATTGTGAAATTACTTATAATTACCTAAATTGTATTAAATTATAAAAATATAATCAAAATATACTTCAAACCATTCAAATTTATAATTGAAAAAAATAAATTACTTTGATTAAAAAATTTGTTCTCAATTAAAATTAAGTATCTTAACTATTCAACCAAATATGAATGATATTATAAAAACACCAAAAAATTATCGAACCTAAATTTTTATGTCTTGATTTTAAAGAAGATGTTTATTTTTTTCGATTCAATATATAAGTGTCATATATTAAATTTAAAAAGGGTTCTCCATTACAAGGCGGAAAAATTGCATTTTCTGAAAAATACTTCTTGTAGCTGAAAAATGAATTTCTTCCCATATTATGTCTATGAAACACAAAATATGGATGTTAATGTTTATATGAAATATATAATATTCAAAATACAGAAAAATACAATGTTTGTGGTCCATCATAAATAAAAAATATCTCTTCATCTAAAAATTTAGTATTTAACGATGTCACATCTGCACATTATTTTACCACAATAATGATTGGGAAGGAATGGTCTATCACTTCATTCTAAGGAATGGATTTTATATCAATCTACCATAATAAAAATGACCACTATGTAAAAATTCTAGTTAATATAGGATGATAGAGGATATATTTGACTGTGTTTTTTAAAGAGACCAATTGGAACTCGTGGTGATGTGGATGTTTGTTGGTTTATGAACCACATGCATTAATTCTAGGAATCTCTTCTTTAAATTTGAATAATGAGTATCAACATCAATAATGGTTTAAATGAGACAAAAAAAATTCTATTTTCATTCCCAAAAGTTTAAATTTGTAAATGGAGGGAGCCCAACGATTGTTACAGGGACATCACATATAGAATTAGTGGATTTTCAACAACATGTTGAATCATTTCTAGTTAAATAAAGGTGAATAACTCGAGGTTGTTCAATTCATTTCCTAAATCACGGTTATACTAATATGTGTCCCTTTAATTATCCATTTTGTAAAGGGAAAACACTTATATGAAATGCTGGCTATGATGCACCGAGTGTTTGAATGGTTTCGATGAAGTCCTCTAAACTCATTATGGTTTTTAAGAGGTGACATGGTAAGGTTAAATTATGTTCTCTCATTTTAAACATTGATTCCACAATGGACTATGGTGATGCTAAGAAACATTACTATGGTTTCTCCAAAATCATATTTTTTTGGTTTCATCTTTAAGCATGTTTTCAAAGCGTATTGAAGATGGTCTCTAGCTTAGATATGAGTTTTTAAAATTTTTAGGAATTAACCAATTTATCATTAACATGTAAATCAATAGTATTATATATTTGTTTTTGAAGAAGTGATGTGTGTCACGTTGGTATGAGGAACAAGGATTCTTCAAGCCAAAGGTCATTAACCTAAATCATAATAATCCATGGGGATCCGAAAAGTGAAAATAGTATTCATCTTCTAGTTATTTGTGAATTTTATTTTACATTGAATAGAAAACCATGATGGATTGGAATTTATAACAAAAATTTTACAAACCTAGAGTTCTGTGACTATAATCAAGATGTCATCATTCAGATAATGCTGGTTGATATCGCTAAAGGAAAATTATAATTATCCCATTATTATTCTTCAAATGAACAATGTTGGATATCCATTTTGGATACGTTACATCTTGTATGAATTCAGCCTTGATAAGATCATCAACTTGTAATTCAATCTTGGAGATGTGAGTTGGGTGTTTTCATTTGGGTACCTATTGGTAAAACTATTGTCCTTCTTTAAAACCCATGTGATGGGTTTCCACCACAGGATTGAAGCCTAGAATATCTATGTAACTCTAGGATAATACATCCCAATGTCACTTCAAATGTGGATCATAATTCTTCTTATATAAAAAGAGTTATTACATTGAGTTCATTAATAGTGGTGGAGACACCATCCCCATACACTAGAGGGGCATGCCAGAGGTCTTTATTATCTTCTTCTTTCACTTTTATTACCGATTCATCCCCATTAGAGGAAGTATTTGATGATTTAAGATTATTAGTATTATGGTAAGAGTAAAAATATATACATTCATGAAGATGAAGCGACCCTTTCTTCCTCAATTGATGGCTCAAGGTAATTTTCAAGCATGAAAGAATAAATAAGGGATTGAGACTGAGAATGTTTTTTATCCCATTATAATATTATAATTTCATCCTAAACGATGGAAGAAGGATTTTTTGAATCTTAGGGGATGAAATGAAGATGTTTCATCTAGGCTTTCAATACTATCTAGAGAGTAGAAAACGTATCTAGAACTATTGGGCTCTGTTTCCATGATTGAAATCTTGAAATACACTAGTTATATTCATGAATTCAGATCTATCTATTTGACTTGGTCAAATAGAAGCAAATACTCAACACTAATATGGATTAAAGGGTTAGCTATAATAATATTAAGACCATTTGGTCCAATGATTCGAGCAACTTCATCAATTAAAAACTATTTTCCATCTATATGGTAGAATTATGCATCAATTTAATATGAATCAAAATATTATGATGAGTCTTTTTCACAATCAAATTTCCTAATTGTATAGTTTATATAATATTTTAGTCATTGATTGTAGGATCCAAATAATGATGTAGATGCTCAATATACAAAAGGGGGTGAATTGTACACTTTAAAAATTTCTTTTGACAAGGAAAAATATATGTTTAACAAAGTTAATCTAAGAAAAATCACAACACCTCTAACACCAATTGGAAAATTGGAACTAAAGTTTACAATATGATATTCTACCTTAAAACATATAGAATCAAAACTAATCATAGTACAAGTTTAAGGAAATATAAGAAGGTTATACATACCTTACAATACAAAAGTGCAGCGAAAAAACAACTAGTAAAACTACAAGTAACAAGATATATGCCTTTTAACCCAAAGAGAAGGGTATCCAACAACCTTTGATAAAAGTCCCTTGATTTATACTTTCAAGCAAGTCTGTATTACCAACACCAGGGTAAGCCCTTGATACTAAGATCGGCGTCTCTGTCTTGCTATCCCGGCAGACCCTCAACATCAAGGTAGTTGGAACCTCTGTCTTCCTCAACAAGGAAGTCCTTGAACTTCAAAGTAGTCTGCACCTCTGTCTTCATATCCCCGAAAGTCCTCGAATGTAATCACCAACATTCGGAATCACACGAAGAAATCCGAACGAGCGGTTCAATATGCACAAAGCATGAAAATATTCTCTCTCTATAAATCACCTTAATAGCGTGTGGTCTCTAGATCGATCAACTTGTTGTTGAGCTCTTTCAAATGGGCTCTTATTTATAGTCTTGGTCGGCTCCCTCTCCAATGGTCATATTTTCCTTAAAATTCGGAGGGACCTATACATGTGTAACTTAACCAATGGTTAGTTTGAAACAGAATGGATGGAATCATTTAATAAAAAACCATGTATAACTGAATGCTAGACATCGTTTTGTAATGAATCATATGTAAGACAAAGCCATACAAAAATACAAAGTGTAATGAAATTAAATGTTCGGAGTCTAACCAAAATGAAATCAATAGTCTATGTTAAGAAATGTTTGGATTCTGTTTTATAGGAATTCAGAGTTTGGTTTTACCAGAGTTCAGAATCTGAAATTATAGAGTTCGAAGTCAAACTAGTAAATGTTTGGAGTCAAGCTTCATAAGATTTCTGAGTCGAACTCATGAAATTTTGGAGTCGAACGTCATAATAGTTCAGAGTTGAACTCATGCAATTTCAGAGTCAAACTTCATAAGAGTTCAGAGTTGAACTCATGAATGTTTGGAGTCGAACTTCATAAGAGTTCGGAGTCGAACTCGTGAAAGTTCGGAGTCTAACTTCATAAGAGTTCAGAGCCGAACTCATGAATGATCGGAGTCGAACTTCATTAGAGTTCGGAGTCTAACTCATGAAAGTTCGAAGTCGAAATTCATAAGAGTTAGGAGTCGAAGTCATAATGTTCACATCCAGAATCCGGAGTGGAACTTCAATACAGTTCACATCCATAATTCGGATTGGAACATTATTACAATTCACATCCAGAATTCGGAGTGGAACTTTATTACATTTCACATCCAGAATTTGGATCCTAAATACAGAATACTCCAATTCATAACATTATATGATTCCAGGGTTTCGGGTATGAATCTGGTTTTTGTAATTAATAAAAATATTGATATGTATAATAAAATCTAGGTTAGGGTAAATTTCCTTGAAGGATAAAAATTTCCTTATGGAGGTAAAATATCGAATTTCTTAAGTATAAGGTGTTTGTGATTTTCAAAACAAGAAAGAATGGAAAAGTCATAAGGAAAACCTTATTGACTCAACAATCTCCCCATTTTTGTAAAGCAGAAACATCCTTATGAATAAATAATATAAATTCTTTGAAAATTTGTATTAGAATTTGAAATTAAAACTTATCTCCATTTCTTAATGGATAAAAGTGAATACAACTAACTCCCCCTTAGGCATTGAAACTATAAGGATTGTATTCTGAATTTCTGGAGTGGAGTTTTCATTATCATGGGAATGAAAAATTTCATAGTGAGAAACTCCCCCTAACTTTAAGGATATTTTAAAAAATTTCTTTCTCATCTTTTTAGTGGTTCTTTTTCCTTCTCCCCTTTAGTAGTAGTTCTTTTTACTTCTCCCCCTTTGTGATTTTCAAAAATAATTGAAGGGAATGGAAAATAAAAAATATGGTACCTGAAACATTAGAATATAACAAGATACAACCACCAAAATTTTCATTAGAGTTGGGAAATTTTTTTTACAAGAAAAGACAAATACAACAAATGATCAAAGTGGGTTTATTTGTCTTCCTTTTCTGTTGGGATCATCATCTTCAACAAAGTTTTGTGCTTCTTAAAATGCCTTTGGTCTTCCTCATCATGCCTCTCTAAGGTTGAGATCCTTTCCCCTTAAACTTTTAATGCTTCTGCCTGAGCCTTCAAAGCATCATGTTGCATCTTCACCTACTCATCTTGGTTTACTAGTCATTTCTCAAGCTCAATCCAGAGATTTCTACCACATAAAAAATTTGAGCCAGAGAATTATCCTTGTCATTTAGTTCCTCCACTTGTTGACTCTGAGAACTCTTCTCATCAATCATCTCATCTTGAAGATTCTTAATCTTTTTATCCTTGGTTTCAAAAGAATCTTTCACTTCATTCTAATAATTATCATACACTTCCGAGTCTTCTTGAACTCTCTTAGACCACATAGTTATTTTGCTGAACAATTTTATATGCACATCATAATTAATAAGAAATCTTTTATGGTCGGCCTCAATATTTATACACTTATCCATGATCATGGATAAGGAATCCGATTTCTAATTCATACTCTGTTGCAACATGTGGCATCTGGAATCTATAGATGGAAAAATGGAATGGTGTCCACCAACTTCTTCAGATATTCAACAACAAAATCATGCCCATGAGTTGATGACTCTGAATCAGATAAATCTCTTGGAGATTGTTCTTCTTCAATTTCCACCAGTTTCTTCTTATAAGAACTACCAACCTCCTTCTTCCTGAAGACTTATTTTGTTGGATTATCCATGAGAGGATTCTTCCCCTTATCAGATTTCGGAATTGGTTCCTCATCAAGTGATTCTCCCTCGGATTCAGAAACTTGAATAATCTGGTCTTCATCTGGTTTCTTCTTTTCTTGTCCTTCCTCAAGAAAATTCCTCTCATAGGATTCTTCCTCATTATACAAAACATTTTCTTCTTCTTTCTGTTGCTTATCATCATTCTTACTACATTCCTCACCTCCCTTTCCTGGAGTTACTAACCTTGCAGATTCGGCCTTATCTTTATAAACCTCAACTTTATTGATCAAGGCATCCAAATCTGTACATCCCACTTCTTATTCTTCTTCTTCTTCAACCTCTTCCTATACTTCTTCAGAAGCTTCTTTTTCAGCTTCTTCAACTACTTCTTTACCCTTGGATTTTTCCGAAGTGACATAGTTCTTAACTGGAGTTTCTGGTAAACAAGGTTCAGTAAGGAAGTTTTCCGGAACTGAAATCCGCTTAGAATCTATTTCAGTATCTCTCAAAATAGATTGCACCAGTTCATCTTTAGACATCTTCTTTTTCATATTCTTTTATTTGGCCTATTTCTCTAACTCTTCCTCAGGTCTTTCATTTAAGGACATAGCCTTTGCAGGGTCCAATCCGAATTGTGGATCCCCATCTTTCCTTTTCTCCTTTTCTTCCCTCCACATTGCAGCAACTTAATCAGGATATGCTTTTTGTTTCTTCATTTTGGGGGGAGCAGACTAAGTTTCCTTAGACTTGGGTTTTTCTTGATCAACAACAACTTCCTTACGCTTTCTCTTCTTCCTTGCCTTTTTGGATGGTTCCGGAGTCTATGTACCTTTCTGGAGTGCCTCATCCTCTTCCACAGAAAGAGGGTAGAATTCTCCGGATTCACTAGAATAACCCATCTTCATCCTCTTTAGAGTATCACCACTTACCAGCATATGAATACAATTCTGGACTTTTGATTTACATGAAACCGTGAAGGATTATAAGCACTGAACTATCAGATTAGATATTAAGGCAGGGTACATAATTATTTGATCTCTCAAGTTCCCTTCTTTGATGTTCTTGATCCTAATCAAGACAAGCCTCATCAAATTTATCTTTCATAGATTTACCAAGAAATCTAAGACATAGATATCAATTTTCTTCAGAATTTCCTTCTCACATCTTCTTGGTACGACAAATACTTGTACCCAGAGCTGTAGAATCATATTTTTAGAGTGATATGAGAAATCGTA
This sequence comes from Viscum album, assembly GCA_963277665.1. NCBI lineage: Eukaryota > Viridiplantae > Streptophyta > Magnoliopsida > Santalales > Viscaceae > Viscum > Viscum album. The sequence continues at coordinate 1,794,147,157 of OY728163.1, read as the reverse complement.
GCAGTCATAGCATCCTTAAGTACAAGACATTTTAAAGCCTTCACCTTGTTGAAACTTCCTTTCTCATCTGGAAGCTTATATGAGAAAAACTCCGCTTCCCCATCATAGACAAACCAACCAAGCTCGCGTCCTTGGTGTAGTATATCTTGTAAGTCTTCCCATAATACTAAAAAGAAATCCATTCTCTACCATCTTCCAACTGGAAGGAGACAGACTCCTAGAACTCAATCAGCAAATTAGTATAAACTGCATCATGTTTCTCTGACTTGAACAAGAATATATCTTCCCAACTATTCAACTTGATATTATTGGTTATAATAGAATCAAGCTTGTAAAAATATGGATGCACCAAACTTTCCCTGAAGACTAAACACTTTGATATTGTCATTAACGTTGACATTTCTTGAGATGTTTCTTCAACAGACATTTAGAACAGAGAGATCTGAAGGATTCAGAATGGCTTTTCAAATATCAGAAACGGTCTTAAGAAGATCAGCAGGGCTTTGAGATGTGAAATCATTGAAAAACAGATGTGGGAAGAGTCTTGGGGTTCCCTTTATATAGGCTTTGGATGTGAACTTTGGTCTTCCAAAAGCCATCTAACAGTTGAAATTTTTTTTGATCTGATCTGATGGTTGATAACACTCCCGCAAGGAAATCATGACTCCGATCTTCAGAGGTTTTAAAGAAAACATTCAGATTTTTGGAAAACTAGAATTTGAATTATTTTAAAACTCATGAAAATACCAGCAATCAAAATATTATTACAAAACATTAGGTAGGAAAATATTACCATTCGGATTGTCTAGAATGATTGTTCGTAATTGGTAAAATTCTTCTTGAAGAAATGAATTTAAAAACAATCTCATTTCGAAAGTTCTAGTACGAAAATCTTATTACGAAAGCTCCAATATGAAAATATCGGTTCGAGAAATTTTCATTTTTATATTTAGTACGAATATCTCCATTCCGAATTTTTTCATTTAGAGAATTTCAATCCCAAAAATTTCAGTTCTGGAAATTTCCATTCCGGAAATTACATTTTCGGAAATTTCAGTTCCGAAAAGTTTGAAAATCTGACTACGAAAATTTTTGTTACAAAAAGTTTGAAAAATTGATTACAAAAATTTTGATTATGTTAACAGTTAAATGTACTCCTCCTATGAAAAAGAGTTTATTATTATTAGGAGAATATTTCAAAAAGAACTTAATTAAGAATAATTACCTCACAGTTATCATTCCTAACTTTTGTTTAATTTATTCAAATCTATCGGAGGGTAATGATTTTGTGAAAATATCAAAAAGTTGATCTTGCATTCCGATAAACTGAAGAATTATATCTCCTTTAAGTGTGTGATCCTTAAGAAATTGATGCCTAATATCTATGTGTTTTGCACGAGAGTGATGTGCAGTGTTCTTACTGAGGGCATTTGAACTTGTGTTATCACACAAAATATGAGTCTTAGTAAAACTCATGCCATAATCTGTGAGTGTCTGTTGCATCCACAACACATAAGCACAACAACATCCAGATGCTACATATTCAGCTTCAGCAGTGGAAAGTGCTACAGAATGTTTCTTCTTGCAGGACCAAGAAACTAATGAATTTCCTAAGAAATGACATGTTCCAGATGTACTCTTTCTATCCATTCTACATCCACCAAATTCAGCATTCGAAGATATTTTTAGGATAAAATCATTTCCATAATTATAAAATAAGCCTAGCTCTATGGTTCCCTTTAGGTAGCGAAAAATTATTTTTACCACCTTTAGGTGAGATTCCTTAGGATTAGATTGATATCTTGCACATAATCATACTGAGAACATTAAGTCTAGTCGACTACCTGTTATGTAAAGTAGACTTCCTATCATACCTCTAACAGATGATTGATCTACTGGTTTCCCAGTTTCATCAAGATCTAAAGAGTTTGAGGTACCAATGGGAGTACTTATACTCATAGTGTTGTTATAACCATACTTTTTAAAAAATATTTAATATACTTATGTTGATATATATAGATACATTCTGGTCTTTGAGAAATTTGAAAACCAAGGAAAAATGTTAACTCACCCATCATACTCATTTCAAAATCAGATTTCATTAGACTTTCAAAATAATCAGTTAAAGATTGCTGAGTTGAACCAAATATGATGTGATCAACATAAATTTGAATAATCCAAACATTTTTGTTATCTTTATTTATAAAAAGATTTGGATATGCATTTCCCTTAATATAGTGGTTTTGAAGCAAAAATCATGTAAGTCTATCATACCAGGCTCGTGGGGCTTGTTTAAGGCCATACAAATCTTTGGTAAGTCTACAAACATGATCATGATGTTTTTTATCTTCAAAGCCAGGAGGTTGATCATCAAAAACATCAACTTTAACATAACCATTAAGAAAATCACATTTTACATCCATTTGAGAAATTGTAAAATTTAAGAATGCTGCAAAGGTAAGTAGAATACGAATAGATTCAAGTCTAGTTATTGGAGCATAGGTTTCTTCATAGTCTATTCCCTCTTGCTGATTATAGCCTTTAGCAACTAGTCTAGCTTCATTTCATACAATGAATCCATTTTCATCCCACCTGTTTCGGAAGACCCATTTTACTCCAATAATAGATGTATCCTTAGGTCTTTCAACCAAGGTCAAGAATTTATTTCTTTCAAAATCATTTAGTTCATCTTGCATGGCTTTGATCCAATCATCATCACCTATGTTTGATCAATACTTTTTTGTTCCAATTGGGAAGGAAATGATAGATGTTCTTCTTCATTTCATAAGGAATTTCTAGTCCTTATAGGTTGATTTACATCACCAATGATACTATAAATATGATGATTCTTAAGGAAAACCTGGTTTGGGTTTTGTAAAACCTTTTCATCAACATAGGGTAGAAAGTATTCTGGGGTAAATGTTTCAGAAGTATCTTCTTGAAAATTTTCTTCATCAGAAGGATCTTCTATCAAAGGTTGATAATCAGTTTTTGAAAACACATCCGAGGATGTAGGTTGGGATGTTTTAAAATCCAAAGGATCAGACTAATCAAATTTTACATGCACTGCTTCTTCAACAGTACAAGTATTTTAATTGAAAACTCTATAAGGCATAGATGTTTTGGAGTATCCTAAGAAAATTTCTTCATCATATTTTTGTGCGAATTTATATAGATTATCTTTAGTATTCATGATAAATACCTTGCTACCAAAAAACATAAAGTAGGAATGTCTGGGTTTTCTACCATTCCATAACTCATAAGGAGTTTTATTAAGAAAAGGTCAATTCAAAACTCGATTTATTTTATAAAAATAAGTACTTACAGCTTCATCCCAGAAATGTTTAGTTATAGAATATTCACTCAACATGGTTCTAGTTATCTCTTTAATAATTCTATTTCTTCTTTCAACTACACCATTTGTTGAGGAGTTCTAGGTGAAGAAAATTTGTGATTAATACCTTTTCTACTACAAAAAGTATCAAAATCAGAATTTTGAAATTCTTCTGCATGATCACTATGAATAGTTTTCAGTGGAAGATTTTTCTCATTTTTAACTTGTTCTCTAAATCTTTTGAAATAAGAAAAATATTCAGACTTCTTTGCTAGAAAATAGACCCAAGTAAATCTGGTGTAATCATCAACTAGAACAAACACATAGTATTTGCCTCCAATACTTCCACTTTGTGTGGGACCAAAAAGATCCATGTGCAATAAATGTAATGTATCAGTTGTTGAGACTTAACCGATTGATTTAAACTAGATTTATGTTTCTTTCCATATTGACAAGGATCACAAACTTTAGAAGAATCTAACCCAAGCTTCGGTAGATCCATAACTATTTTCTTCGTAGAATGTTTAGATAAGTTTCTAAGGTTACAGTGAACGATTATTCTATACTATAACCATTAATGATCTTCCATTAACTTAGGCAAGGTAGGTCTTGGCTCCTGAGGTCTTCCAAGTTCAAAGTGTAAACATTCGCTTACCAATTGGCTGAGAGAATAAATTCATCCATGGAATTGTGAACTAAGAATTTATCATTCCTAAAATTCACAAGGTATCCTTCATCACATAACTAAATTATGCTAATGAGGATGTGCATAAGACCCTTAAAAATAAAACATTTGAAATAAATGTTTTACCAATATGAACAATATTACTTATACCAACAATTTCTCCCTGAGCATTATCTTCGAATGTTACCTTTCCTCCTTTCGTCTTGATGATCTTATCAAAATATATTTTGTTACCAGTCATGTGTCGGGAACATCCACTATCCATGTACCATGTATTTTTGTTCACATTTTATTTATCTTCCTGAAAACAAGAAAAGAGATAGACTTTCAGAATCCAAACTTGTTTGGATCCGACATTTCCAAATAATTTTTTTGGCACCCACAACTTCTTAGAAAAATAGGCATAATGAAAACCTAGAGATTGGGTTTTATTTAACGAACAATTCTTTTCCTAGTGACCACCACGTTGACACTTGGTACAAATTGCGGTACTTTGTTGAACAAATTAGTTGTTACTAAATTTTGGTTTTGCATGGGTATAACCAAATCCTGGTTTTTTCTTAAATGTCGTATTTGAGAATACATTTTATCAAAATTTTCTTTACCATGGGTAACGTTTGATAAACACTTCATTAAGGAATAAATATCTTTCAAGAGTTTTATAACCAAGTTTTTATCTTCAAAATCATTAGATTTAGAACTACATCTTGGCTCCAAAACACTAGTCCTTGAAATTACTTTTTCTAACTCTATTGAAAGTTTGTTCTTCTCAGAGTTGACTTCCTCAAGATTTTTAGAAATACATATAAAGTTAGAATTTTTCCTATCAATATCATTAGAATGATCTAATATTTCTTTCGTAAGAATAGTATTCCTCGAGTTTGACTTATAATGCTTTTTATTGAGTTTGGAATTATCAATCTCAAGAAGTTCAACAAACCTATAAACATCTTCATAGGTTGGTGATGTATTTTCATCATTAGAAGAGGATTCTTCATTTGAAGAGTTATAATAGTTAATATCATTAGAATTTAATGATAAATTGGTCAATTATTCAGCATTTTGTACCTTAGTCATAAGGAAATGATTGTTAATAGGAAATAAGGCTATAAGACCAAGAATCTTATGTCCTGAAGATTCATAATCAGAAGATTCATCTGAAGAGTAACCAACACTGGCACTCCATGTGTCATTTTCCTTCAGAACATTCTTAACTTTGGACTTATAATACTTCTTTTTGTTCCTTTCAGAATGACTTTCTTTCCTTTCTTTCTTTTTGAGCAAAAGACAATATGGTCTAATATGTCCAGCTCTCGTGAATTCATAACAAGCAACTTCTACATCTTTCCTATCTTTCCTTTCCTTTTTCTTATACTTAGAATGGAAATTTTTCTGGCCAGCTATCATGTTCATCCTTCGATCAAGATTTGCTAACTCATTCTCTGAGACTTCACTATCACAAGATTGTGATTGAATAACAAATTTCTTAGATTTGGATCTGGTTACTCTCTCAAGAGACTTTTCTTTTATATGATTTTATGTTGTGGTAAAAGAAAAAGTACCATTTCCATTTTTCTTCTTGATGTTGCATGAATCTCTCTTCATTCTTGTTTCATGTTGGAGAAGAGTTCCAAATAGCTCATCTAATGAAATTTGAGTGACCTTACTGTTCTCATCAATTTTTTTTCTCTTTGATTCCCACTCATTAGGCATAATGTCTATAATCTTATCAACCATAGCTTCATCATCCAGACCTTTCTCTCCCATAGATTGTAAGTTGTTGACTATAGTCATAAATCTCTGTTGAACATTAAAAATGGGTTCTCCATTCGTAAAACTGAACCCATGATATTCAGCTCTAAGCATAGCTCTCCTAGTTTCAATCACTTTAGATGTGAAAAATTTTGTAACCTCTAACTTCTTCCAGAAACAATTAGCTGCTTCACAAGAAGAAATTTGGATATATATATTTCTAGTCATTGAACATAGTAAAGTATTGCGTACCTTATAATTGAGTTGATACTCTTTCTTTTCCTGGTTAGTGAATGTTCTAACTTCCTTATCATGAATTTTATAATCACCAGTATGCATAACAAAATTATCCACTCCAGTATTGATAAAAAAAGTCCCCATAGGATCTCTCTAGTACTCATAATTATTAACATCAAAAATTGGTGGTCTTGTAGGATTTAAGTTGTCGATGGAACCAACATTTAATCCTTCCATTATTAAAATATCATTTTTCACACAAACTTGTTAGTAGGAAAAGTTCGTAACCACAAAGTTCAGAATGAACAATTCGGAATGATAATTCGGAATGACAAAGTTCGGAATGAAAAAATATTTCTAATCATGGATGAAGAAAAATGAAAAATTGAGAAAGAAAAACTTATATGTGAGTAAATGTATTTCAGAGACCTGCTCTGATACCAAATGTGAGATTGGTATAGAGTATGAGGTTTCCAACCTCTGATACCATTTGTAGGATCGAAATAATGATGTAGATGCTCAATATACTAGAGGGGGTGAATTTTACACATTAAAAATTTCTTTAGACAATGAAAAAATCTATGTTTACCAAAGATAAACTAAGAAAAATCAAAACACCTCTAACACCAATTGGAAAATTGGAACTAAAGTTTACAATATGAAATTCTACCTTAAAACGTATATAATCTAAACCAATTAGAGTACAACTGTAATGAAATATAATAAGGTTATACTTTCCATACAATACTAAAGTGCAGTGAAAAAACAAGTAGTAAAACTATATGTAACAAGATATAAGTCTTTTAACCCAAAAAGAAGGGTATCCAACAACCTTGGATAAAAGTGCCTTGATTTATAATTTCAAGCAAGTCTTTCATACCCACACCAGGGTAAGCCCTCGATACAAAGATCGGTGTCTCGGTCTTGCTATACCAGCATGCCCTCAACTTCAAGGTAGTTGGAACCTCTGTCTTCCTCAACAAGGAAGCCCTTGAAGATCAAGGTAGTCGGTACCTCTGTCTTCCTATCCCTGGAAGTCCTCGAATGTAATCACCAACATTCGGAGTCGCACGAAGTATTCGGAACGAGTGGTTCAGTACGCACAAAGCATGAAAATATTATCTCTATAGAAATTACCTTAATAGTGTGTGGTTTCTAGATCGATAACCTTGTTTTTGTGTTCTTTTAGATGGGCTCCTATTTATAGTCTTGGTCGGCACCCTCTCCAACGGTCATATTTTCCATAAAATTAGGAGGGACCTATACAAGTGTAACTTAACCAATGGTAAGTTTGAAACAGAATGGAAGACATCGTTTAATAAAAAACCATGTGTAACTGAATGAACGAAATCATTTTGTATTGGAGCATATGTAAGCAAAATCCATACAAAAATTTAGAGTGTAAGAAAGTTTCAGTTTGGAGTCTAACCAAAATGAAATTTGGAGTCTTTGTTAAGAAATATTCGGACTCTGTTTTATAGGAATTCGAAGTCTGGTTTCACCACAGTTCAGAATCTGAACATACAAAGTTCAAAGTCAAACTAGTAAATGTTTGGAGTCAAGGTTCATAAGAGTTCAGAGTCGAACTCATGAAAGTTCGGAGTCTAACTCCATAAGAGTTCGAAGTCGAACTCATGAAATTTCGGAGTCGAACTTCATAAGAGTTCGGAGTCGAACTCATGAATATTCGTAGACGAACTCATGAATGTTCAGAGTCAAACTTCATAAGAGTTCTGAGTTGAACTCATGAATGTTCAGAGTCGAACATCATTAGAGTTAGGAGTCGAACTCATGAATGTTCAGAGTCGAACTTCATAAGAGTTTGCAGTCGAACTCATGAACGTTCGAAGTAAAACTTCATAAGAGTTCGGAGTCAAAATCATGAAAGTTATCATCTAAAATTCAGATTGGAACTTCATTACAGGTCACATCCAGAATTTGGATTCGAACTTTATGATAGTTCACATCCAGAATTCAGAGTGGAACATTATTACAGTTCACATCCAGAATTCGGATCCTAAAACAAAATACTCCAATTCTAAACATTATATGATTCCAGGGTTTTGGGTATGAATCCGGTTTTTGTACTTAAGAAAAATATTGATATGTATAAGAAAATACATGTTAGGGTAAATTTCTTTAAAGGAGAAAATTTTCCTTATGGAGGTAAAATCTCGATTTTCTTAAGTATAAGGTGTTTGTGATTTTCAAAACAAGAAGGAATGGATAAGTCATAAAAAAACCTTATTGACTCAACATTGATTTCATGATGGAGGGATAATCTCTTGCTTATGTTTCCATGTTCATCCTCATAGAATTTTGAAGGATGTATCATACACAAAAACAATCAATTACGAGTCATACAAGAGATCCCCTAACTAATAATTGAGTTTGATTTTTCCAAGTGTCTTTTTTTCATCTATTTCATAACCATTTAATGTTACAGTATAGGGGAAAAAGTGTGATTCAGTACAACTTTATTGATGAATATTATGGACTTGAATGTGATTTTATCATGACCCATTATCAATTAAGGCTCATAATATATCAATATATTTTATATTACTTGTTATTTAAAAGGGTCTATCCATTACTTATTGGATGGAATCATCATCCCAGTATGGGAAAAAATTAGAATGTGGAAATTATCAGGATCATTCTCTTATTGATAATCTTAGGTAGTATAATATTCGACTTCAAATTCTTGTGGGCTGGAAAATACTACAATTATTGATTCCTAGAGGTCTTTATATAAATTAAGTGAATCCAGGATTTGAAACATGGATGAAAATCGTGTTAATTTCATCAAAACATCATAATTCTAGTAAAAAGTCCATGATTCCCATCAAGGGGTAACTATTGTATATTATTTAGGAATAAGAGTACATTATGGGGGTGGATAATCCATTAGAATTGGAGTGTATGGTTCTTGTTCTTTTGATGGATTTGGGTGAATATGTTTTCTTACATTTTATAGATGACTATGTGATGATGTATCCTCTAATTGGTCCACTAGGATGATTGTATTAAAGATGACCATGGAATGGGTGGGGGAACATAATTTTTGATGCTGAGATCACTAGAAATCTCTCCAACATGTTTTGGCCATATAGATAGTTCATTTAGGGACACTGTAAGAGTAGTTACCCCTTACACAATAGTATCTTACCATGTATCCCCAATCTGATAGAATCCTCTCATAGTTTCCCAATAAAATGTAGGGAATTTGGGTTCATAGTAGAACTCATCATTTTAAAAGGGATCCATAAAATGAATAAAATTAATGGAACCAAATATCAACTCCTTGTCTGATGTAGATTTCATCTAGTTGGTTTACCCTTATTGTATTGTTTGGCGGGGTGGTGCCCGTGCCCCGAGGACAATAAGCATGATGTACCCTAAAATCAAAGATTAAATTTCCCATGACATATAATCATTATCACATGTTTCTGTATTTGTATTTGGGTTATGACTCTTTTTTGGAATATTGGATTTAAGGAGACCCAAAAACTAATAGAGTAGACTATGTCATTGTAGAAGTTGATGGGTGAACAATCGGCTATTAAAACTGTAATCAGATGATATCATGAGTCTATTTCATCACTTATATGTCCATAAAGTCATTGAACATCTTTATATAATTTTTTTAACCTATATCCATTTAATAACCTCCTCTGGATAGGCAGAAGAAAAATATATTACCTTCAAAGTCGACTTTCTTAGTTTCACTAACCATGATTCTACCATCATTTATATGATTTATATGAAAAAAATATTCTTGGATGTTGTTCCCCATTACATTATGGATGGGGAAATAGGTTGGTTTATCTAAATCACTGTATTTACTAGGCTTCTTGGGCTTTGGAAAATTTCTCATGATGATTTCAAATGGCGAGATAATGTATTCATGGACTTGTTCTCCTAAAAAATAGATCGTATTTATCCTCCCCGAAACATATTTTCTTGGGTAATCTCTATTATCATCATAAAAAAGAAGATGATTTTGCCGATTCTCCAGAGGTAGAATATAATGACATGGTGTGGCCCTTAGAGATGGAGTTGGTGTAAAGGCTAGCTTAGGATTAAAAGTATAATGCTCTTCTTTGGACATTCTCTTTCTTTTGGTTAATGGAATTCCATGTAATATTGACACATTTTATGCGATGGAGTATTTCATTATTTAAAAATTATTAGTGAGGTTGAAAAAACCACATATTTATTTAATCAAGATAATTGTTGTGTGAAAATAATTGTGATGTTTCACTATATAGTTGGGAAGTAATTATTCTTATGGATCCTATAGGCTTAAGGATTATGTTATCCATTCCACTGTGAAATTAAATACAATTCCCTATCATTATAATTTTTTATTCAGTTTGATAGGTCGGGTACTATTGTCTTGTATAATGGTTAGGTGTCATTGAAGATAAACATTAGACTAAGATCCTCTCACTCAGAAATTTATCGAGCAGACAAGCTACTGTAAAATACAATGGTTGGTCCCAATAGTGACTGCAAAAAGAATCTACATTTAACTATCTTATTTCATTTAAGTGTCCCCAATATGGTATCTTTGAGGGACACTAGATATGTCATTTGCTGCTTCGGGTCCCCATAACCATATAAATTTGGGAATATAGGGTTCTGGTTGTTCTGTGGTGGAAGATTATGGTCAAGCCATTCAGGTTAAGAATTTTTATATGGTTTTACTATTTTGTTCAATTTATACATGGATTAAAAGTGAGATTTTACCAACTCCATTCTATTCATTAGCCCTGGATGAATTTGGGGTAGAGAAGGATCCTGAGTAGGGGTTGTGGTTGCTAGGGCCATTTTTGGAGGCACCACTATTTTCTTCCAGGGGTAACCAATAGGGTCACATCTGTAATCATGTTCATATCCCTATTTTGGATGTATACCTATTAGTGGGGAACACTCAGTGTACTATTTTGATTTCTAATTTTATTTGTTTTGTTATCCCATGTTTGGTGGATGTCCCTGATCCAGTTCAGTTTCTTCATAAACCCTTATTTGTTGAGGTGATCCAATTGGGTGTGTGAGTTAATAATATTATTTTAGAATATATCCAAAAGGATGGCTTCCGAGAATTTTTTATTCATTGATTCTCCTAAATTAATTCATCTCTTACACTTGTTGGGAGAATCATTACTCATGTTTGATGTGTCTATCCTTTTTTGGAAGTAGGTGAGGTGAAAACATATCTTTCCCCTTTTCTTGTTTTGGTTTTATTTATATATGTAGTGGTAGAGTAACTGAGTGAATTCCAATATTAAATTCAACTATCTAGCCTTGGGTCTGCATACCTATTTAAATTGTTTCATTTTTTACCATATTTTGAATCCAAATTTCATAACCATGATCTTCCTATTATTTTTCATTTTTTCTTATAGGGTTTGCAAAGGTGGTTCTAATTACATTAAATGATGCGTTAAATATTTCATTCATTGTATTATTGTCTTTAAAAGATTACATTTTTCAATTCCCTCCATGATTCCATGTCCCATCCTATGCTAACTTACTATGATAATTTTGGTGAATGGTAATACTAGGGGAATCTCTATACAATTCAGTTGTGCATGTTCAAAATGATGACATTTGAGGTCATGATTGAACAATTAGGGAGTATATGTTCTACGAAGATCTCCCTAATTAGTAGAAGACTGAAATACAATTATTATAATGTTTTTGAGTTTAAAAAACCCCATCCATAAGGGAAATACTTTATATTTATCAATTATCATAAAACATCTTGCCGAGTTTTCTATCCACGATGATTTGGTTAAAAAATCCCTAAACCTTGAATGTTGGGATTTAATTTTAAACTCACATTGATTATATTACCACGACTTCCCTTCAAATCATATTGAGTTTTTCCAAACATGGGTTGGGTGCGTCATTTGGTATTAACCAGATTCACACGCTTTTGAATAACATTATGTTGTTTCCAAAATTTTTGGTGTCTGACGACTGACATCACATAAGTGGGAGGCATGCTTAATATTTTCATATTTCTGATTTTAATTTTAATCAATATCATTCATTTTTCTAGACCAAAATATATGATTGTTTACCATTTCTTACTATTTTATGAATATTTTTGGGTTTGAATAGAGATTTATGTTGAAGATAGTATAATGCTATAAAATTTCATGATTCAACTTTTGGTTGGATTCACTAGTTGGGGAACGTGGTGATATGTAATTCTTTGTGTTAACCTAATCCTATGATATGAAAACTAGATGTGGTATATGTAATAATTCGTTACTATATTTTTAATTCATTAAGGATTTCACAATGAACGGATCCATCCTATTTCTTGAAATTTGGTTTCCTTGTAGCTAGAAGATTCCCCAACTAAATTTGGAATTGTCTCCCTTCTCTAACATTGACATGCCATTGATACACGTAGTAGGGTAAAACGTTTTCCCTCAACTAGTGGATATTTTTTCCATATATTGTTGGGGGTTTTGTGCCAAATATCATATAAAAACCTATAGAATTTTGTATTTAGGGGAGGATAAGGGCCAAAATATGGCTGGTATGTCATCATCGTCCCGATGCTTCTATAAGTTTTAAATGTTAGCTTCATCTTTTGTTAAAGGCTTCTCAACCTGGTTTGACTAGTGTGGATGCTTTTATCCCACATTTTCATAAAATGATAGATTTGGGGGGGACATATTCTATTACAATGGAGGATAGGTGATACAAGGTTGGTTCTTAGAGTTACCGTCACCTTGGTATGACATCCGACTGAAAAATAATTTTATATGTCAAAAATGAGGAATCAAACATGACTAGCCCAATATTCCAACATGGTTTGTTGTAGTGGGAATTCTCCTCAGTACATAACTAAGGGGAGGGACCATTTAATGAACTGAAACACAAAAATAAAGATAAATTTAATAAAACATTCAATCATGGAGAGGACTGCCATGGTACATTACTGCACGCGGAAGTCCCTATTTCTATTTCATCTTCTGGCTATACAAATGGATATAGTGACTCCCATTCGGTGATGGGCCATCAAATCTGACTATATTATTGACATAAAGTGATCCTTCAATAAAAAATGTCTATTATGACCCTGGGAATTATTTATACTACTACATTAATGGGGTAACAAGATTGTAGGATCTTGAGCTTCCATTTAAATGATTCTAAAGAATTCATGTAATCCAACATTGAGTATTAAAGAATTATAGGCTATCTCTTCATTTTACACTCATCTCTAGTGAGGTAAGTTTTTGGATTATGTCTCTTAAAAATAGGGTAAACTTGTTAGGGGATGTTATTTTTTTGTGTATATTTTTTTACTAGTTTCTATGTTTCTACCAAAATTTAATGATTGGTTTCCACGAATTTGGCAGGGTTTTTTTTCAGGGATGGAGTGGCCATTGGAATAGGCCAATAGCCTCATATTGGAACATTTATATGTTCCTTATCATTTTTTTCATATATAACATTTGACTTTTCCCAACAACCCTCCCTAATGGGCGCATAGGTATGTGTCCTCTCTAGGGTGACAAATCGATGAAACAACCCATTTGTGGGGATGAAGCTGTGAGTTCATCACTTTATCCCAACTCTTGTCACCTTTATGATTTTCTAGAAAGTTTGTATGGTGTGGGAAGGGAATTGTGGCTACCCATTCAATATATTTAGGATACTATTGTAAACTTTAATGAATAGAATGATTTTTTATTTCCATTACTAATTTATATTACGGGTATCTTCCTGACCCTATCCTAAATTTTTTACAAGTGGATAATAAAAGTACTCATATATAGAGGATTAGAGTTAGGTTTTCCCATATTGATCGATAGTGAATTCAGAATGAATTCTTCGGATAATTCCAAATGTGGCTACTGGTATACATGATAAAAGATGGATGGTGTGTGTCACAACCTATGATTTTCGGCCAAATTTATCCCACAAGATTATTAAGATTGTGTCAGAAGAGACTTCTATAATGCATGGTTAATTAGAGAAGGTTTTTTTTTCTAATTTCAATGTGCCAATAGATTTGAATATATGTCTTCCTTGAATTCTAACTAGTGAGTCTAATAGATAAAGTAATTACATGTGTGGTTGTATGTTCCAATTCATAGTATTTTAATAAAAAACTTAGCTGGATTCTACAGATTCGACAGCAGTATGGCCTTACTCCGTGTTGGCTGGTTTCGTCCCATGGTGGGTCGTCTCTTTTTCACATTTTTAGATGAAATGGGAAGAACTATCAATGATTACCCCCTCATAGTATTGATATTTCATTAATTCACATCATTAAAGGTAATGAATGGTGAAAAGTGTACCATGTAAGGACCCTTGAATATTCAATATTAGGAATTATATATCCTCTTGATCATGTTCGTTATGATATAGGGTGGGGTGGGGTGTATCATTTGAGGATAAGTTCCCAAAATGGTTTAATAATTCAGATGGTTTTGTCTTCTTACAGACCATACTTTTTAAATGATTATATGATCTATGGTGATTCAAGAGTTGGAGGTCCTATCAGTCATCCCCAAGAGATTGGATAGTACCATTTTGATGATACACCTGAACTATTGAATATGAGACATTGCATTGATAATGCTGCATGGGTGATGAGGTCCTCTTCATGGATGAATATAAGATTTGAAAAATAGGCAAGGAATGAATCCATGAGAGTTTATGAAAAAATAATTGGAATGAAGGGAGAAGTTATTGGATGTTTCTAGAATACAGATGAAAATAACATAAAAGAAAATAACATCAATGATACATATAATTAAATTGATACATGGATAATTGATTTTATTTCATATCCATCATTAATTTAGATTAAGAAATGGGCCTGAAATGTGGGTGGAACCGTTGTATTTGATAAGGATTTTTATTTTGTTCACCATTTTTTGTTTATCATTTCAGAAATCAGTTTCCAAATGGCTGACTTTAGGGGGTTGTATTTTGTTCAATAATTCATATCATATTATCTATTTCTAAATTTTTTTAAAGAGGATTATTTGATTAACTAGATACTCCATATTGATCTATAACCATGAGGGAACCTCTTTTTGAAGGCAGGTTCTCATTAGTGAGTGTCGCCAATGACACTTATGAACATATATTGGTCACCCAAATGGGAGTTTAGGAACAACCATTCTTTTTAGGGAAATTATTTCCTACTATTGGAATCTATTGTAGAATTTGGAAATATATGTTAATCCTTCACTAATTCCAATATCTGGTATGGCTCTCTTTATAATTTAAAATAAATTATTAGAATCTATAGAACATATAATAATTTATATTTATATGAGATTCTTCATCAATGGTTACGTATTTATGTATTCTCTACTTTCCATAAATATTATTCTGTTATTTACTGATTACATATTCGTTCGTTTTTATTAAAATGATGCTAGTTTTCATCCACATAGTGGGAATATCTGGACTGTGATTTTATCCAGGTATATGCGATTTATTTTGATGTTGGTATCATACTCAAGAATGGGATTCCTACATATCCTTTTGAAAGAAATTAGAACCCCTATAGTTTAGTTCCACTTAAATGGAAATATGCACAATTTAAGTTCTTTTGATGAGGACAAAACCATGTAGTTTTATGTAATGCGATAAGGATGTCTAGGAAAATAGTTCATAGTCAACTTTTGGTGTGTGAATTATTCTGAAGTAGCATAGGGATGTGGGGAGTGATATGGATACACAGTTTAAATAAGTCTTTACAAGGAATGTTTCTGAAAAAAATTTAGGTTTGGTTTGGGGTATTGGGTAGGGACATCAAGGATTCTTCCAATGAATCCCCTTGGGATGGGAATCAAAGACCACATATGATAGTTGTGGGGACCCATGCCTATTTGGGACAACTAGTTTGTCTCACATGGGGGGTATGGACCATTTAGTAGATTTCATTGTGGATAACTCTTAAAGATTTTTCTCTAGTGATTTTTGTTTAGGTTGGGAATTACTAGTGATGAGGATTCCCTAATGATTTTTGGTTGTTATTTGTTCTTATAGTGAATATGAGGGACATTTTTGGGAAGAAGATAATACAAGATATAATTATTACAATAATATTATAATCCCATGAGAGTATTGATTGAGATGAGAAATAAGTGGAAATAAAATATCTAGAAAACTCCATCATACTTTTTTTCATAATTGGATTTGGTAGGGGATGTTGAAGACGAAGAAAGAACATTCATTTTCATGTTCCCTCTCTTGTTTTGTATATAATTAAGTCACATCAGAAAACCATCTTTGTAAGACCTAGGTGGTGAATTGGTGTAATATTTAAACCACCTACAAGAACTATTAGGGGATTAATCCTATGGAGGATGCCCTAAAATTTATTCTAGGATGAGGATCTCATTTCATATCGAAGTTAAAGGTAGTCACAATTCTCAATCACACTGATTGGAACTGACGGTCCCAGGTTTTCAAGATCAATAGATAAAGACATGGTCCAAGAAATAGAATTCGTGATTGAGAAACCTTGGAAACATCCCATAGGGTCTTCATCCCCCTAACCAATGGAATTCACTCTCACATTCACCCCAAGGACCCTACCATTCAGGTAGGACTAGTGTGGGAATCATATGACCTAAGAATGCATACCCAAATGGGAGACACAGTAGTATGAACTGTTTGATGTGTTTTCATGTTTTTATTCCTTGATGAAGGTTTCAGTTTAGTTGCTCTCAGATAAGGGACCCAATGTAAGAGATTCCTTTCCATTTCTAGATTGGGAGAGGCTATAGAAGTGGATCATGTATGGTGAAGGATGGGTAAGCGAAGGGGTCTGGTATACTGTATAGGTTCAGTGTAACATGGGTGTCTTGTTTAGTGTATAGGTTGGACGATTCAATAGGGTCTGATGCGGGTTATACATATATGTCCACTAATTGACTCACATTAGTTGTATAGCACAAGTTGAAGGTTTTTTGGGAGAGGGACCACCAAAGAAACAAAACATGGGTAATGATTTCCTCAAAGATGAATGGGTCCCCACAAGTGTCTTTTTCATGTACACTATTATGGAAAGGGACCTCATAGTATTTTTCTTCAACCATAATGTAATGTGTTTCTCATTTAGGCGTAATATAGTGACATAAACCCAGAAATCCAAGATCATGTGTCGTGATACCATTACATTAGAAAAAGATATATGTAAATTGTGACCCAAAAGGACTAAAGATTGTATTAGCCTTGGTATACTAAAAAAATACATGAGTCTTTATTTATAAATAAATACACTAATTGCAATATAATAGTTTAGGATAATAAGATTATTATCGCTATCCTATCATTTCATATCATTCGCAGTAAAATTAATATGTTCTCATAGAAAGGAAAAACAATAAGGGTGAGATAATATTCTCATTAAGGGATAATTCACATCTGTAGAAATAATTATTCAATGAGAATAGTCAATTTAGAAAGGTAATAATTGAATACACATTCCTTCTAATCAATATATAGGGAAGTGAAAGTGTTAAAAATATGGAATGGTATATAACTAAATCACATGGAATTTAGTCAATGAAATGATTCAAAAAGTAATATATAGATAAATTCAACAAAAAAATATCATAGATAGTTATAAATAATTAATTAATAATTTAAATCATTTATTTTTGGATCCCATTATTTCTAGGTACATGGTAACTTTTTTTGATAAGACCTCTCCCATGATTGTTTATGATACTACATAAAATAACATTCACAAGAGTGTTTATAACTATTATTTTGGAATCAAACTCAAAGATTTTGTTTCCAACTAATTTCTTCTCATTAGAATATTGATCCATAGAGGGGATATCTTTCACTTGTACCCACTCATGTCACACCTTTCTAAATCATTTCAAATATATTTTAAATTGATTTAATTAATGAACAGCGTGCCTTACCAAATATCTATATTGAATAAGAGATACAGGTTTATCAATAATTCCCCAAATAATCAAATAAACGCCATAGTAAAAACCATTAATAAAAATGGTATAGGATTTAGAAAAATTATCATATATAGTTGAAATTATATTGATATTTAGAGGAAATTTAATGTCAAATGGTTATATAAAATTGAATATTTAGATTAGAAATCACAAGGGAATCGAGGAAGTTAATTTCAATACTATCCTATGTCATGTCAATCATAAATCAACATTATATTGAATAAGGTTATTATCAATAAAACATATCCCATTTTGAATAAATATACTGGTTTTTTTCATTGATGAATGGAAATATAAAATAATGTTATTTTAAAAACATTATTGAGGAAAATATATTTTTTGTTTTGATTTTTTTTTTGAAAATAATTTTCCATGAAAATTACTTTTGAAAAATTCTTAATTAAAAAGTTACCATTAAACATGAAAATCAATATTTAATGAAATGAGTGTGGTTAAACCCATACATGCTTCCAAATTTAAAATAGAACATTCTTTTAGATGGTAAAATGATAGAAAAATTCTTTGTCCAAAAATTGAAAAGACGATTCCTTCGAAAAAAATTAAGTAAAGAAGTAAAAAAATATATTTAATAAATAATTATTGGATGGATAAAAAATTTAAATGTGTTTTTATAAAACTGGTTATTATAGATGAAAATAGTTTATCTGACTTAAAGTACAAAGGAAATTGGGTATTCTAAAACATATTTTCTAAAATATTTTCAGTACGAATGAGGTGAAAATGAAAATATTAAATAATTAAGATCAATAATAACATATGGTTAATAAATTATAATGGTTATTTAAAAATTATCAAAATAATTTCCAAATATAGAAATTATAATGTAAAAATTTCCAAACAGAATGAGATTCTAACGTAAACCCTAGAACATGAAAAAATGTTTATATGAGTATATATAAATTAATAGATTATGGATGTAAAATGAAAACAAAATTAAAACAAGTTAAAATTCAATAAAGTATAGTAAAAACTGATTACAAACATAATCATAGTATATAAATGGCAGGGATGGAGTAATATTACCAATAAAAAATAAATTGGGTTATGAAATTTTTTTCCTATTAGAAATACTTAATTGAAAATACATTACATGTAATAATTAAAATTGAAATTTAAATATCATTAATAATTATTTAATCATTATAACACTTTTAAAAGTTTTACTATGTAACAAAAATATATGAAAATAGGTACACATCAATATTGTATAAGTCGAATAATGGTAATTGAGATGTTGTCCCTTACAACTTAGTTACATTACAATGAAAATCCCCATGAATGACAAACATTCAAATGAAATCTTAAATACCATGAATATAGTATGATTAATTATATAATATTTCAATATGATCCATAGATAGATGATAATAAATAACTAAGATATGAAAATGGTGTATTCCTTCCTGATAGACAAGTGAGCCAAGAATCCTGTGACAAAAGTTTCTTTTTCGCCGAAAATAACATAACTTCCCATATAATGGTTTAAAAATGAAAAATCTTATATTAAATCTATTATAATATTTTCAATACAATATACTGGATTTTTATAATATTTCAATTACCATTTTTAAATAATCTTTCATTATTTTCACTATTTAAGGTGTTAATTGCATTATTCAGTATGTTTTTCCATGTTACATGTTATTATTGATATTTATATCTCAATTTAATCATCTATATAATTTAAATCATGATTAAATTTTATTACATATTAATTATATAAGTATTTATAATAATCTATAATATTTAGATATAATAAATGAAATGTGTTGTTCATGGAGATGGTAGGCCGTATGCACGCATGAACACTACTTCCATTTTTTGGTCTTATTAAATGAATAAAAAGTAAATTAAATACATGTATATTTATTTTATAATATTATAATTATTTCATATAATTCACATATATTTATTATAACCAAATTTTATATATTATATATATCGAAAATGATTCACATTTCATTGAGGACGTGGTAGTCCACACGTCCACAATCGATGTAATCGTTTTCCAAAAAATGGAGATGATAATGGTATCTGATTATAAGTACCTAGCCATAAACCTTACATAATATTGAATTAAATGAATAATTCACATTGAGGATATTTTTAGGTTTAGAGTTTTAGAGAATTAATACATAACTATTACATTTCAAAAGATTCCAAAGTAGACACTCCTACACAGTATCCATTTTTTTACAAAACATGAACTCTTGAAAAAAATATTCATGTCTAGTTCATTGTTTAAGACAACATGACTTTTCCTTCATCCCATCCTTGACCTTATTCCACATTATTTCCTGTGAAAAACATTTCATAAACTTAGGATGAGCATAAAAAGCTCAGTAAGGGATACACGAAGAAGAAAAACTGATAGTTTTTCAAAACAACATGTAAACCATGAATACTTTAACATAAGTAATACATTTCACCTTTATGATGTAGTAAATACTCTTCACTGAATAAATGATCCTTACATACCCTATTTTATCCAAATATTACCCTAAAACCAATATAAATAACACATAACATATAAAGGTAACTTGGGACATAAACATACTTAAATGGAGCAACCATACAGTCGACTTCCACACATATCACAAAATGGAAAAGCCATACGGCCGACTTCCATACCCAATGCATTGGAGGTGATAACGTAACCACCCATCATGGTATTCACGGCACCAACCTTCATTTGGTTTATCACGTAACCACCCATCAAATGTCTAAGGGCCATTATAAAACCATAATACATAAAACAAATATATAGGAAAGAAAACATTTCCACATTTTAATAACAATATATCACATAAATATATTGACATAACAAATCCATTATGAAAACCATTTTCAATACCAAAAAAGAAAAGAGTATATGATATTTATTTTCTTTTAAAAACCTTACATCTTTTTGAGGAAGCCAAAGATCATATAATACTTGTGGCGGTGGAAAAGGTCGTTGTCACCGATTATGATAAAAGAAACCTTCCTTTTTTTCATTTAGTAAAATGCTTCGCTGAAAATTTTTCCCTTTGAAATGTCAAGGGTGTTTATACAGCGTATAAAAGAGAGTCTTGTATTAAATAAAAATAATCCTCAATGAAAGGATATTGAGACAAAGTCCCCTACCTCGTGTCCGAGATGAATCGATTGTTCTTTAATCTCATGAATTATAAACTAAAGTTAATTTCAACTTGATTAAGATACTTTTTAATGTTTATTATTTCTTTTATATCACTTATTTGTATGTTATAAACAATATGTAATCACTTAAGTTAATAATGTTCATTTTTTCGATATTTTTCACCTTAGTCAAAAATGGACTTCTTATAATCAGATGTTGTTCACATGGTCAAAGGTTCATTATATCCAAAATGATATTCATGATTTTATATCATATATATCATATATATCCAGCATGTACATGTATTTATAATAGTACATAACATTTAGAGGTAAGAAATGAAATGCAATGTTCATGGAGACGGTAAGCCGTATGTACACATGAACGCTACTTCCATTTATATTTCATATTTAATAGAATTAAAACATAATGATACATATTAGTATTATAATTATAGTATTTTATCATATATAATATCAATAAATCTATCCTTTATATGTACCACATATGTTATGAACGAGTAATATCACTTTGAGGGGGCTGTAGTCCACACTTCCTCAAATGCAATTATCACTTTTACCCATAATGGTAACCATAATGGTGTACTATAAATGGTAAATACAGAAGAATAAAGAAAACATAAACAGTATATATATAATATATTAATACAGTGCCATCATAATGGCCACCATGAAAGGCGGTTGGAGATATTTGAACAATCAGCGTTTCGTGGGGCGTTAGTTTTCCATCCATGGAAACTTTAAGTTATTCATCCATTATATGGAGGTGTGTGTACGTTTAGTTATAATTATTCTCATAACAACATCCTAGAATATTGAGGATACCGTTTTTGTTACAAAATAAGGGAATAAAAATTGTTTATTGGTTGGTGAAATAAAATAAAAGAAAACAATTTAAGAGAAACAATTACCTTTATTTTGGGTAACACCCTTTGGTTTGAACCAAATGACTTCTTTAAGTGCCATCTACATAAGGTAAGGCATCTAGGTGGAAGAGATTGTTGTGGGGAGCTCAATTGGGTAGATTTTGGATGAGCCAAAAGGCTTGAGAGGTTTGAGGAATTGGATAGAAATGATCTCATTTTTTAAGGGGGGGAGGGGCTCTTTAAGAAAGTGTGATAATATTATTTTATTATATAATGATATTCTGTTTATAAAAGTCAAAAATAATTATACATGAAGTTAAGATGACTCAAAGTCGAAATAAAATCATACAATAAAAATTGGACATGTTTTGAATAATATTTTAATCATTATTATCTTATTTATTTCAATCATTTATTAATGAGGTAAACATTGCATCATTATTGTGTCAGAAATAATTTTATTTATTTGATATATTAAAATTATAAAAAAAAACCATGATGTTGGAAATCTTTTTGGCTTTCCAATGAATATTTATAGTTGAAAATATAATTTATATAACACCATATATAAATTAATTTAATAAAAGATATTTGTTTCTTTTCATTTTTTCCTTTACATTAAATTAATTAATCTAATGTGTCATTTACGTTCATAAGTGGCTCCATGGGGTCCCAAAATAGACCCAAAGATGCCCATGGTAGGCCATTACTCAAAAAGTAAAGTTATGACATGTGTTAAGGTAATTTTGAATTATTAAAATACTTTTCTAACCTTGATTTTCCCTATTTACCTTTAACCGCGGTAAATAATAGTCAAATGTTACTATTCATCAAAAAAAAATTAATCTAATTGAACCACATTTTTCTACTTGATAACAACCATGTATGTCATATTTTCAAAATTCAATTTACCAATGTGGTAAAATTTCATTTAAATGAAAAAGTCAGTTTTTTGAACTACTACTAAGTAATTTCACTATTCATCAAAAATTGAAGTTTTTCATAAAAAATACCAAAACATCTGCCTTAGATATATTTGATATTATGAATTAAAAAATGATATCTATATTTCCAAATTGAATTCATAGAAGTGGCATTAATTAATTTTAAAATTAATTCCCGTAATCAAAACAAATAGCGTGTTTTTAAGAAACAATAAATGTCCAATGATTGATACTTTTTTATGTCCAATTTCAAAGTGAAATTAATTCATATGACCAAAATTGGATTAAATTGTAAAAATATATTTTAATTAAACATTAAAACCAATTAAAAAGATAATATAACTATATAAATTAATTATATTAAAACATAGTTTTGAATAAAAATACAATATTTTAACTATTCATTAAAAAATAAACTTTATCGGAAAAATTTAAAAAACATACACAAAGTAAATTTTGATTTCCCCATTCTAGAGAATGATATTATTTGGTCAATTGGAATGTATTAATGTGAAAAAAACAATATTTAAGGAGGGTTCTCCATTAAATGTGGTAAATCGACATTTTAATGTAATTTATGCTTAAATTTAGATTCATTCACATTTTATGCCTCTAATTTTATTTGGAAGAATGTAAATACATTTAACAAACATGTATAATCATATTTTAGTTAGTTTTTTTCATTCTCACCAACACAACAGCTAGGAGTTAACTAACATTTAAAATAATATTATATTAATAGTGTGCACCGTAAGATTTCAATGAAACCCATTATTGCATATCGGGTACGCTATCGAACATAACAACCCATTTAAAGTAAAATTAATATTTCATTCAGAAATATTAATAAATATGAAATATGTCTTATTCATTATTTAACTGGAATGTTACTCCTTCCCACCATTTCGAAATTGTGTCCTCGCAATTTTACTTATCAAAATAAGTGGCTGTATTTATCCCTTATAACATTTTCCGATTCCCACGTCACCTCTTAAACCATATGGTTTTTCCACAAAACCTTTACCTAGTGAATTGCATTATTTTGCAACACTTTCTCTCTCATGTCAAGAATCTGGACTGGTTGTTCTTCATAAGAGAGATTCTCTTCCAATTGAACTACCTCAGGGCTCAAAACATGAGATGGATCTGGCATATAAATTCTCAACATCAAAACATGAAAAACATTGTGTACCTGGGATAAACCTGGAGGTAAAGCCACTATGTATGCAATTGATCCAATCTTCTCTAGAATTTCATAAGGTCAAATGAACCTCGGACTCAACATTATCTTCTTACCAAAATGCATCACACTTTTCCATGGAGAAACTTTAAGAAAGGCATGATCACCTACCTCAAAAGAAAGATCCTTCCACCGTTTATCTGTATAACTTTTCTGTCTACTCTGAGCTGTTCTCATGTGATTCTGAATCAACTAAACTTTCTTTTCCATCTCTTCTACCAATTCGGGTCCCATAACCTTCCTTTCACCTTCTTCATCCCAATAATTTGGAGTTCAACAATGATTTACTTATAATGCTTCAAATGGAGAAATATGTATACTAGAATTAAAACTATTATTGTAAGATAAATCAACCAAAGAATGAAGTTGGTTCCAACATCCATAGTAATATCATGAACAAACACGTAGCATATCTTCCAAGGTGTCAATTGTTCATTCTGACTACCCATCTGATTGAGGACGAAAAGCAGTACTAAAATTTAATTTAGTACCCAATGACTTATGAAGGCCTTTCTAAAAGTTAGAAGTAATCCTAGGATCCTTATCAGATACAATGGTGAGGGGAACTCCATGAAACCTAACTATCTCTTTAACATTCAATCGAGAAAGTTGATCTAGGGAAAATGTATCCCGAATAGGAATGAAATGAGCAGATTTATTCAATCGATCTACAATAACCCAGATTGCATTATTACCTCGAGATGTCTTTTGTAATCCCAAAAAAAAGTCCATCGATATATTTTCCCATTTACACTCTGGCACTGATAGAGGCTGAAGCATTCCATTCGGTAACTGCTTCTCTACATTAACTTGGTGACAATTCAAACACTTCCCTGTAAAATCAGCAATATCTCTTTTCATTCCATCCCACCAGTAATACTCCCGAAGATCTCAAAACATCTTAGTACTGCCAGGATGAACTGATAATGGGAAACTATAAGCATCACATAACTACTCATTCTTCATCTAATAATCACAAGGTGCACATAATCTCTTTTCAAACATCAAAACACATTCATTATCAATGTTAAATTCAGGCAACATACCCTTTTAAACCAACTCTACCTTTTTTTGTAAGTCATAGTCTTCTTTCTGCACATTCTTTATTCTATCTGATAGAGATGATCTCTCTGACACATGATACAAAAAATATGAATTTCCTACACCAAAAACATCTATGCCAAAGTTCATCAAATCAAAAACCAAAGGATCTTGTTCCAAACGTAACATAGTTAATGAATCATTACTTTTTCGATTTAAAGGATCAGACACTTTATTTTATTTTCCTGGATGGTAATGGATCGTACAATCATAATCCTTGATTAATTCCAACCATATCCTCTTTCTCATGTTCAATTCTTTTTGAGTGAATATATAATTAAAACATTTGTGATCAGTATATATTTCACACTACCCTCCATACAAATAATGCCTCTAAAATTTTAAAACAAAAACAACAGCAGCAAATTTCAAAACATGTGTTGGGTAATTTAACTCATGGGGATTCAACTGATGTGAAACATAAGCAATTACCAGATCATTCGGCATAACCACACAACCAAGTCCTTTCAGTAAAGAATCACTGTAGATAACTAACTCACCATTTTTGGAAGGCCATGAAAAAACTAGATAATTCACTAATCTTCTATTCTATTCCTGAAAAAAAAATCATCACATTCTTTTTTCCAAATGAACTTAACACCTTTTCGAGTTAACATAGTCATTTGACTGGATAACCATGAAAAATTTCAACAAACCTCATGTAATAACATGCCAAACCAAGAATACTACGAATATCGGTTATATTTGACGGTCTTGTCCATTCTTCAAAAAAAAATTTGTATGATCAATAGTTATGCCATTTTTTTAAACAATGTGACCAAGGAAATAAATATTTTGTAACCAAAACTCCCACTTACTGAATTTCCAAAATAGTTTATTTTCATTTAAGGTTTTCAATACAACCCTTAAATGAATTTATTTTACCTCCTTAATTTTTGAATAAACCAAAATATCTTCAATGAACACAACCACAAACTTATCCAAGAACTCATGGAAAATTCTATTCATAAGTTCCATGAATACAGTAGGTGCATTGGTTAAACCAAAATGCATAACTACAAATTCATAATGGTCATATCTAGATCGAAACATGGTCTTCGGAACGTCTACTTCCTTTACATTCTACTGATGGTACCCCAACCTCAAATCAATCTTCGAAAAATATTGAGCTCCCTGGAGCTAATCAAAAAAATCATCGATATGAGGCAACAAATACTTGTTCTTAATAGTGATGTTATTTAATGCTCTATAACCAATGCAAAGTCTCATTGAACCATCTTTCTTTTTAACAATTAATACAGGAGCACCCCATGGTGATGTTCTAGGTTGAATTAAACATTTATCTAATAACTCCTGCAATTGCTACTTTAACTCTAAAAGTTCAATTTCAGCCATTATATATGGGGGTTTTGAAAATGCATAGCATCCTGAACTATGGAAACAGTAAATTCATCTTTCCAATCTGGTATAATACTAGGAAACTCATCTGGAAAAACATCAAGGTGCTCATTTAATACTGGAACATCATTAATATGAACATATCCTTTATTTTCAACAATATGTGTAAGGTAAAATTCATTTCCATATTTTACTTGTTTCTCACCTTCCTGATATGTTATCAAAATAAAGGGTTCATTCTTGTACACAAATTGTAAATCATTCTGAAAAGAAACCTCTTTAGCTCTGCAGTCAATCATAGCATGACAAATAGAAAGCCAATCTATATCCAAAATAACATCATACTCTACCAGAGGAAAAACAAATAGTTTTGTAGGTAGATTCTCTTCACACACAAGGATAGGAATGTTCTTATGTTTTCTTTTTGTCCCAATACTTCTTCCAGGTGTTTTTATTGTATGTTCAATATTAAAATCGTGAGATAGAATTACCAATATAATATAAAACTTCTCAGAAATTAATGTGTGTGTAGACCCTGAATCAAACAACACATTTGCATAATCTGAACAAAAAAATATTTTACCTGATACAACTTCATTTTAGGACCACAAATATACTGAAGTAGTTGCAAAGGATTTCACCACCCCTTTCTACTTGTAGTCTGGCTTCATTCTTTCAGTTGAGTTTTTTTTTGGACACTCATTTGTATAATGACACATTTCATTGAACTTAAAACATTTTACTGACTATAAATCATATTTTGTCTTACCATTACCCTGATCTTTTTTAGTGAAATTACGAGAGTTATGTCCACTTTTACCACATCAGTAGCACTTAATAGAATTCAAAAGACATTTCCCAGCGTTCTTTTTACCACAATTTTCACCAATTGTAAACTTAAGTTTCTTACGATCAGATTTTTTTGAAGAGTTCTTCCCTTCCACCTACCACATCGACCTTTTATTATATTGTTTTTCAAAGAACACCTGATCATAAACAAACTCTGTTTCCAACATCTCCGCATAACAAACAATTTTGTCATATCTTTTTAACTCATGAGAAGCTATATCCCTTCGATACTTTGTCATTAATCCTGAGTAGAAACAGTTGATTTTACTATCAAGATCTCGTATGGAATTTGGAGCATACCTTTCCATTTAAGTGAATTTTTCTTCATAAGTAGTCACTGATTCATCCTCATACCTTAATTCCAGGAATTGTTTTTCCATCCTAGGACGAACACCCTTAGGAAAATATTTCTCAAGAATCATACCATTGAATTTATCCCAATCATGAGAATCAATCTCCTAACTATCCCCAATATTTATCACCATCGAACACCACTGATCAGATTCTCCTTCAAAATGGTAAACAACTTGACTATCCTATTGATGTTCTGAAGAACTCATGACATCAAAAAAATTTCCAGTGCTTTAATCCACCCTTCTACAGGCACCGGATCATATGATCCTGTTAATGATGGGGGATGTTTCTCCATGAAATTATACACTACTTACATGTTCCTCTATGGTTGATCTGGCTGGTCTCGTACATTGATACCACAACCGTTTATAACCAGATTCAACTGTGCCATCACTGCACCAAACCGATCAGTTACGGTTTCGACCATCTCAGGTTGCTGATTTGGAAGGTTGACTTCCTCTTGATGTTGTCCTTACATAGCTTCCATGTTTCCCCTATGGAAAAAAATTATGAACATAGAAATATCTTATGTGAAGCAACATGGTAATCTTTAAATGATATAACATTTCAATATTACCATAAATTAATTTATAGACATTTATTTAACAACACCCTAACTCCTAAATTTATCTAAACTGACCACTGATACCAACTATAAGGACCCGAACTTAAACCTTACATAATGATGAATTAAATGAACATTTCACATTGAGGATATTTTCATGTTTTGAGATTTAGAGAATTAGGACATAACTATTACATCTCAAAATATTAAAAATTAGACACTTCTACATAGTTTCCAATTTTTTACAAAACATGAACTCTTGAAAAAAAGAGTCATGTCGAGTTCCATGTTTAAGACAACATGACTTCTCATTGACCCCATACTTGACCCTATTCTAGATTATTTCCTATGAAAAACATTTCAAAAACTTAGGATGAGCATAAAGAGCTCAGTAAGGGATACACAATGAAGTAAAACTGTTAGTTTTTCAAAACAACAAGTAAACCATGATTACATTAACATAAGTAATAATTATCACCTTTATTAAGTAGTAAGTACTCTTCACTAAATTAAAGATCATTACATATCCTTTTGTAACCAAAAGATTACCATAAAACCCATATAAATAACACATAACATATAATGGTGACATGGGACATAAACATACTTAAATGGAATAACCATACGGTCAACTTCCACACATATCACTAAATGGAATAGCCATACAGCCAACATCCATACCCAATGCATTGGTGGTTATAACATAACCACATGTCCTGGTATTCATAGCCCCACCCGTCATTTGTTTTATCACGTAACCACCCGTCTAATCTCCAAGTACCATTATAAAACCATAAAACACAAAAAAAATATAAATGGAAGAAAACAAATCCATATTTCAATCACAATATATAACTTATATATATTGACATAAAAATACATTATCAAAACCATTTTCAATACCAAAATACATAAAATATTATATGGTATTTATTTTCTTTTAAAAACATTACAGCTTGTTCAGGAAGCCAATGATCAAATAATACTCGCGTCGGTGGAAAAGGTCGTTGTCACCGCTTATGTTAAAAGAAACTTTCCTTTTTCTCTTTTACTAAAACGGTTCATAGAAAAATATTCCCCTTTGAAAATCCAACGGTGTTTATATAGAGTGTAAAATAAAGTCGTGTATTAAAACAAAAAATCCCTCAATAAAAGGATATTGAGATGAAGTCCCTTACCTCATGTCTGACTTGACTCGATCATTCCTTAATCTCCAAAATAATAAACTAAAGTTAATTTCTACTTGCTTAAGTAAAATTTTCAATATTATTATTCCTTTTTTATCCCTTATTACCATGTTATAAACATTATGTAATAATTTAAGTTAATAATGTTCATTTTGTCAAAATTTTGTACTTGATTCAGAAATGGATGTCTTATAATCAAATTTTGTTCATGTGGTCAAAGGTTAATTATTTATAGAATTATATTCATGATCTGGATATCATATATATCATATATATTCAGAATATACATGTATTTATAATAGTACATAACATTTAGAGGTAAGAAATTAAATGCACCGTTCATGGAGATGGTAAGCCGTACGTACGCATGAACGCTACTTCCATTTCTATTTCATATTTTATGGAATTAAAACAAAGTGATACATAGTAGTATTATAATTACAATATTTTATCATATATAATATCATTAAATCTATCCTTCGTACGTACCACATATGGTATGAACGAGTCATATCACTTTGAGGGGGCGGTAGTCCGCACTTCCTCAAATGAAATTATAGCATTTTCCCATAATGGAAACCATAAAGGTATACTATAAATGGAAAATAAAGATTACTAATGAAAATATGAACATAATATATATCATATATAAATACATTTCCATCATAATGGCCACCATGAGAGTCGATTGGAGATATTTGAACAATCATCATTTCGTAAGGCGTTAGTTTTCCATCCACAAAAACATTATGTTATTCATTTATTAAATGGAGGTGTGTGTAAGTGTAGTTTTAAAAATTCTCATCACAACATCCTAGTATATGGAGGATACTAGTTTTGTTACAAAAGAAAGGAATAAAATGGGTTTAGGGGTTGTAGAAGTAAAACAAAATAAAACAATTTAAGAGAAACCATTACCTTTATTTTGGGTAACTCCCTATCGTTTGAACCAAAGGACTTCGGGAAGTGCCTTCTGCCTATGGTAAGGCTTCTAGGTGGAATAGAGGGATGTGGGGTGCTTAATAGGGCAGATTTTTGATGATTCAGAAGGCTGGAGAGGGGTGACAAATTGGTATGAAATGGTCTACTTTTATAAGGGGGAGGAGGGGCTCTTTAGGAATGTGCGATAATATTATTTTATTATATAATGATATTCGGTTTCTAAAAGTCCAAAAATCATTAAAGTATAAGATAAGATGACTCATAGTTGAAATTAAATCATGTAATCAGAATTGGACATGTTTTGAATAATATTTTAATCATTATAATATTATTTATTTAAATTATTTAATAATGAGGTAAACACTACATCATTATTGTGTTGAAAATAATTTAATTTATTTGATGTCTAAAAATTATAAAAAAATACCACAAAGTAGGAAATATTTTTATCTTTCAAACTAATATTTATAGTCGAAAAAATAATTTATATAACACTATATAAAAATTAATTTACTAAAAGATATTTGTTTTTTTGTCATTTTTTCCTTTACATTAACTTAATTAATCTAATGTGTCATTTTCTTTCATAAGTGGCTCCATGGGGTCCCAAAATAGACCCAAAGATGTCCATGGTCGGCCACTACTCATTCAATAATGTTAGAAGATGTGTTAAGGTAATTTTGAATTATTATAATATTTTTTTACCTTTGAATTACCCTATTTACCTTTTACCATGGTAAATAAAAGTCAAGAGTTACTATTCACCTAAACTTATTTTTCTCTTATTAAACCACATTTTACTTATTGATGATAAAAATTTATGTTGGATTTTTGAAATTAAATTCATTGAAGAGGTAAAATTTTAGTTAAATGAAAAATTCAGTTTCTAACTACTACTAAGTGATTTCACTATTGATAAAAAATTGATGTTTTTCAGAAAAAATACCAAATATTCAGCCTAAGATATATTTGATATTCCAAATTCAAAAATGTTGTCTATATTTCGAAATTAAAAATATAGAAGTGGCATTAATTAATTTTAAAAATAATTATCGTTATCAAAACAAATAGTGTTTTATTAATAAATAATAACTATAAAAATTGATACTTGTTTATGTCCAATTTCATAGTGAAATTAATTATAATGACAAAAATTGGATTAAATGGTAAAAATATATATTTATTACACAATAAAAAAAATTAAAAACATAACCTATCTATATAAATAAATTATATTAAAAGGTAGTTTTGAATTAAAATACAATATTTTCACTATTCAATAAAAATAAAGTTTATCAGAAAAATTCAAAAAATTTACACAAACTAAATTTTGATGTCCCAATTCTAAAGAAAGATTTTATTTGGTTAATTAGAATGTATTAACGTGAAAAAACCTATATTTAAATAGGGTTTTCCATTAAAAGGCAGTAAATCAACCTTTTAATGTAAATTATTCTTAAAATTAGATTCAATCACATTTTAAGCCGCAAATTTTTTATTGGATAAACGTAAACACATTTTGCAAACATGTATAATCATATTGTAGTTAGTTTTGTTCATTCCCACCAATAAAATGGCTAGGAGTTAACTACCAATTGAAATAATATTATATTATGAGTGTGCACAGTATGATTTCAAAGAAACCCATTATTTCGTATCAGGTACACTATCGAACATTACAACCCCTTTACAGTAAAATTAAAATTTAATTCACAAATATTTATAAATATTAAATATGTATTATTCTCTATTTAACAGAAATGTTACAGTGATGTATAGAAATTAAATAATAATTAAGTCATTTAAAAATTATCTAATATATAATAATCATGTGAATCATCATTCCCAACTGTGTGTGGTGGTAAAGGAAAATTGATCAACATCGTTTAGGGAGGTGATTTTTTGCCGCACATGAATTGTATGTTCATAACCAATTTTATGTAGTTGTGTTTTTTTGGATATAAAAAACAGAAGATATAATAACATTGATATATTTATGATACTATTACTATTATAAAACCATGGAATTGGGAGAATTTATAGATCAAATAATGAAATAATAATAATGTGATCATTGATGAAGGTTGCCGCTTTTTCACGTAACTCATTTTGGTTTTCACCAAATAACATCCCTAAGAGCATTTTCTCAAAATTAAGGATTCTAGGATGAGGGGTGGTATTATCATAGATTATTATAGGTAATTTTGGGTGATTGAAATGGATTCAGAGGTGTTAATTAGTGGTAGGAGTGAGGGCGTTTTTATAGTGGAAGATGAGTGGTATTCCTTTATTTTTTTTAAAATAGATATCTAGCCAATTTTTTTCTACCTAAAGTTCACTAATAAAAGTAAATATTTGATTCAAGGAAGGATAGTGTCTAATTAAGAACAACCATTGGATTATGAAAAAATTTGTTGGTCATAATGTCTTCATGATAAATGTTTAGTCCCCTATTATGATTATTTTACACTTAATCAATCTTATTAATTTTAGCACATTCAATGATATTATTTTGTAAAAAACAATTTTGAACATATTAGAAATTATAAATTATTCTGATTATAATTATAGAGTCCAATTTTTTAATTCCAAAAACATAAGTGTTATAAATCAATTAAAATTTAATCCCGCAGAAGGGACGATATATCAGATTTTAAAGTTCAAATGTTCAAATGTTTGGTAATTTTTTATATCCCATTTCATTGTGAAAATGATTAAAATTCACTAAATTGGAATACTAAATGTATAAATTATCTAATTTCTCTTTAATCTAAAAATAAAATATATTTATAGCTTATAAATAAATAATAACAAAATCAGATTAAAATTAATTTCATTATTTTTCACTATTAATAAAAAAAAATCACAAAAAATACCAAATATACATCTTATATTGATTTAAATATTTCTCTTTCAAAAATAAATATTTTTTTATTATAATATGTATAAATGATCCAAAACATGGATTTAAAATTGGTTCTCTATTTAAAGGTATTAAAATTACCTTTTAAAAAATAAAGGTTATTGGGCGTAATATTAGGTTTACTCTTATTTTAAGACAATAATATATAATGAATTATTATAAAAAATTATTGTATATATAACATATATATTCTCATATTCTCGTTAATAATATTCATAATCTTTAATTGTAATGGCTATGTTATATCCTATTCTATTAAATAATAATATATGAAAAATATAAGGTCGTTTGGTAAAAATCAATCATGTTTTAATGAAAACCATTGATGAATTTCATTGGTGTGTGTGACACTGGAAAAATTAGTATCACATGAATATAAATCTATATCATAGAATGATTTTTTATAATATAGTAAATATATTTTAATTTCTCTAGATATTATATTTTCTTTTGTGCTTGGTGTTATGTGTAATACACTTTATAGAATAAAAGTTACTCTTTTATAATATTCAGGATATTACATTCTCCCCACCATAAATAAATTAGTACAAAAAATATAAACAAGATCTTGGTAATAAATTGTTTGATATTTCAATGTTTAAATTCCACATCATGATATGGGTTTATAAAACATCTTCCACCAAAGATAGAATGGGAAATAAAAATTTCATATGGATTATCGTATAACATGGTTTAGATTTATTAGAACATTAGTGGATAGTGCAAATATGGACTTGGAGTAAAATATTATATATTTTGTGTGATTTAATGAGGTCTTCATTCAAAATCAAATGAATGATTGATTTAATATTTAGAGTCATAATGTTAATAATTTGTTATGATTTAGAATACCACTGATTAAATAAAAATTAATGTACTATGGGACTATTTTTTTGATCATTTTACTAATGTTGGGTAATTATTTTATAAAATATGAATATATGGAAAAATAATTACATCACATATTTATATTAAAACAAATTTTATCCATTGGTAATCCTTTGAACAATTTCTTAATCATCCATAACTTCACGAAATGGATATCCATAACGTATATTTGATTCCCAAAGCACTAAAATTCATATTTATGAGATCGTAAGGCCCATAAATGAGTGAAAATTCATTCCATTTGTGTCTAACTATTTTATAAACCCAATATTTTAAATACATTAATCAACAATAATAAAAACTATGAATATAGCATCATCATTAATATTTCTCTATAATAATTGTTAAAATAAAAAAATCATTTTAACAAGGGAATTT
This sequence comes from Viscum album, assembly GCA_963277665.1. Classification (NCBI taxonomy): domain Eukaryota; kingdom Viridiplantae; phylum Streptophyta; class Magnoliopsida; order Santalales; family Viscaceae; genus Viscum; species Viscum album. The sequence continues at coordinate 1,794,112,410 of OY728163.1, read as the reverse complement.
CATAGTTCAATGGTTGGGGTTAGAACTCTATCATCCTTTTATCAAGGGTTAATTTCACATGATCTTTCATTAAATCATGTTTTTTCACACAGTGTATAGTTTATCCATTTCTGAACAATATTTTAATAATTTAGAAAATAAATATGATGTATATCCATGACATTTAATCATTTACAATCGTTTTAAATATTTTTTAATTTCTAACCTAATAGGTAAATACAACATCCATTTATTTTCATATATTTCATTCCATGGCCATGATTTTATCTTTTATAAGGGGAAATTTTATAAAACCAAAAACCATAGTTTTAGAAACAATTTACAAATTTGAAAAACCATATAATAATTTTTAGTACCTCTGAATCATAACACAATATTTTCAATATAAGTAACCTAAAGTTTAACCAACATTATTTACTGTCAATATCAATTCAAATACTTTATAATGGTTTTCAAATAAATTCGTAAATATCCTTAGAATATCCTCTATGATTATCAAAATAGGTTATTGTAAAGGCTTTTTATCATGCACCATGTTACATTTTAGTCATGCCTTATGCACTTTTTAAGAGTTGTTAACCCTAGGTACATCAATTCCAGATCCAAGTCCAGTTTTATTATCTAAGAAGGGATGTGTTTCTATAAAAACTTCACAATATTTTTCTAAAAACACATTATGATGTTCATCAGTACGTATCCTCAACTTATATGTTAAGTTTATCTTCCATAATCAATGTTTTCATAGATCTAGTTCCAATGTTTCCACTAGAAATCAAATTATAACAACAATACAAACCCATCGAAAATATTACTAGATATGGAGTTGATATACCATTATATTTTCATAATATACCTATAAATCGTATTCAAAATAAAAACTGATTTTATTTTTCTTGGTCAGCAATAGAAAACCATGAATTTTATTTTACAAATATATAAATGCAGGTCCAGGATCTGGAAAAATCCTGCACCTTAAAAAAAGATTAAAAAAATAAGAAAGTGGTAGCACAAGTGGGATTAAAAAGGCGAGAATAGAGCATACCATGCATGTCCAGGTCAACATGATATGAGAAAAATACCAGGATTATAAAGGACCATCGTGAAGAGACCTCCATAACTGCCCTCATTGACAGAGAATCAGCAAAATGGTTTTCTTTTCAATAAACATGAGTGACTTCCCGTTGTATATGCACAAGGAGACACAATCATGCAATACACAATGGAAGAATCCTCCAAGGAACATCCCTGGACCTTTCCTGCAGAATGTGCACCATTATACATGAGTCAAATTCCACCCATATGTGCCTTCCCCCTTGGTGGACAACATAGTTGACAACTTTAATCATAGTGTATCTTTTATATCATTTTATCACACCTCTTAAGATTTAAGGTTATGAAAACAAAAAGTGGTTGATATAAAATATTTAGTAAGGGTAAACTATAGTGTAAGAAACAATGATTCAATGAGAATATTCAATATGTAATGTTATTAACTTATGAAGCATTCCATGTAATCTATAAATCGATAAGGAATAGTGTAAATAATATGGAATGGTATGTTACTGAAACACATGAAATTTAATCAATTAAATGTTAATTAAATTAATCCATAAATATTTTAAATGAAAAATATCTTGGATAATAATAACTAATACATAATAAAAGAAATTTTTAATTATTGGATGACATATTCCTAGGTATATGGTAACATTATTGTTAATACTATTCAGAAGATTTTTTACCATACTATAGTCACAAAAATTCACAATATTGGTTTAAACTATTAAAATGTGGATAAAAAATCATATGTTTATTCACCAATTAATTTCACACCATGATAATACTGATGAATCTATGGGAAATCTATAATTGGTAAACAACAATGTTATAACGGTCCTCTAAATTCCCCATATATTGAGTAATTGATTTCATTCATGAACAATGGTCCTTATCAAATATCATTATTGAATAATAGATATAGATGTTTAATAATTTTTGAAATAATTAAATAACTATCAATGTAAATACCATATGAAAATGGTTTATGTTTCATGAAAAAATCACAACAATTAAAATGATATGGATATTTCATGGAAATTCAATGTCAAAATATTATATGAAATTGAATATATCTAAAGTACCTACTAAAATAATTGAGGAGGTTAATGTTATAAAAAATCTCCCATCAAATAAATCATAAACCATTATGAGAAAGATTTAGTATATTATCTATAAAACATTACCCAATGGAGTAAAAATAAATGGTTTTTATTTTTTATGAATGAAATAATATTTAAAGATACGTTAATAACATTATTGAGGAAAATATCATTTTCATTTTGAGAAAAAATTTTAAAAAAATATTAGTTGTAATTCAGTTGTGAAACCATATTATTTAAAAATTATCCTTTTGAATATTCAAATGAGGCTTCAAAAAAATTATAATGGAAAAATTCAATCATACCAAACAAGGTAAAATAAACATTCTTTTTTCATGGTAAATGGTTATAAAATTTCATTTACTGACTAGAATTCAAGAGATTATTTAGAATATTTTTTTTAAATATAAATAATGGTAAAACTTTATTTAGAAAATTATTATTTTACAGTTAAAAAATTTTAGGAAATAAATTTAGATAACATTTTTTAGATGAAAACAATGTTTTTGGGTAAAAATAAAAATGAAGTCCTGTTTTCAAATAAATTAAACATTTTGACTACCAAATTGTGGAAAAATTAAATTATTACTTGGAAAGGTTCATGAACAAATAGAGGAGAATAAAATTAAAGGGATTATATAAAAAATATCAGAAATATTTTATGGGGGAAATTCAACTGTAAACAATCCCTAAAAATGAGATTGTGTGGTTAAACATTCCAAAGGCCATTAAATTGATGTTTGAATAAATTAATAAATTTATTATGAGTGTAATGTGTATTTAAACATAAAAAAGTAAAACAAAAAAGATTATAATAATTTATTAGACACATATTCATTGAATATTAATGACAATGAAAGAATAATATAACATAAATAAAATAAACAGGGTTATGAAAAAAAATTCATATGGTAAAAATTAATTCAAATCCCACTGGATAGAATAATTAAAATTAAAACAATAAATATCATGAATAATTATTGAAATATAATATCATCCGTCAATGATTTAGTATTTGTCAAAAATATAATAAATTAGTCGTAAAATAATAATGTATGTCACAAAGAATGGAAATTGAGACAATGTCCCTTACTACATAGTAACTTTGGAATCGTAAGCCCCACGAAATATAAATCATAAAAATAAACTATAAATACCATTAAAATAATATAATTCATGATATAATATATCATATGGGTTAGTACATACACCACAAAAATTATGTATGTGGTCAAAATGGCGTATGCCTCAGATAAAGAGAAGTGAGACAGTAATCCCTTACCTTGTGGTTCCTTTCTATTGACCGTACATAAGAATCCTTTATAATGGATTCAAAAATAATAATAAATTACAATATAACAAAAATATAATTTATAATATCATATATATTTTTCTTATAATATCTCATTACTCATTTTTTACAATCATTCATTACTTTCACAATTTATTCTGTTAATTTCTTAGTTTTCCAAGTATATTTTGAATTTTTACATGTCGACAATCTTATGTTGATCCCGATTTAATAATATAAAAATTTAAAAAAATTAATTTATTATAATATATATTATTTATATATAAATTTATAATAAACCATAATAATTGGTGAAACTAAATTAAATGCATAATTCGTGGAAATGGTAGGTCGAACATACCCATAAATGCTACATCAAATTTATTTTTCATATTAAATATATAAATATTAAATATATAAATATATATTATAATTATTGTATCATATTCATTTCATAAATGTATCATAAGTTAATTGATACCATCATGTATATATTCCACATATGGAGTGAAGAAATCACATAACTCAAAGGAGGCTGTAGTCCACACGTCCACGAACAATGTTATCATATTCGGAAAAACTGATGTCCATAAAGGTAAGTGTAATATAAAAATTAAAGAATAATAATTAAAATATAAATATCATATATATATAAAAACATTTTGTATATAATAATTTCAAACAATGATAGGTCTAAAAGACAAAACAAACAACATCCTTTTGTAAGGTGAGAGTTATCCATACGCAATCAGTAAGATTGTTACCCATTAAATGAAAGTGTATGTTTGTGCTAGTAAAACCCTTAACATTAAACATTTCAATATATTAAGTGAAAATTTTTATTATATAATCATGGAATGATGATAATTTAATTATTGGGGAAGGTAGTAAAACTAATCTGATCACTGAAGAAGGTTACCTCTTTTTTCGGTAACTCATCATGGTTTTCACTAACAGACTTAATTGGATCCCTTAATGCCACAATTTAGGATAATATATGATATTGGGGTCGTAGGGAGATTAATTAAGTTGTTTTTATCCAAATTACATGAGTGTTTTGAATATATTAGAAGGGTGAGTGCCTTTTTATTGTGGTGAATGAATAACATTATTATAATTTTTTTAAATCATTATCATGCAGGTGCTTATCCTATTAAAAGTGACTCCAATAATGGTAACACTTTTTTAAAAGTTAATATAGTTTATAAATATGAAAAAATGTATTTTGTAAAATTGTTTAGGTCATTCTAGATATTAAGTTTAAGGATTGGTACGTTGTTATGTAATTTTTATCTTAATCAAATTAAATAATTATAATTATGTTAACTCATAATTTTATTAAAAACCAAAGTTAGATTATTATATATTATAATTATTTTTATTCTAAATATGGAATAACAATTTCTTAATTACAAACATTGAATTGGTTTAATTTATTTTAAATTTAATCTCATAGAATAGATGAAAAAATAGGTTTTAAAATAAAATGTGTTCAATTGTTTAATGTGTTTTTATATCTAATTTTAATGTTAAATTGATTTCAATGCAGTATGTTGGAATAATTTTTGTATAATTTATCTAATTCAACATTATAAAAAAATCATAAAGATAATTTAAAATTATTAATATATTCGGAAAAAAAATCAATTTTGAATTAAAATTTGGTATATTTCACTATTAATAAAACGGAAACTTTATCGAAAAATACCAAATATTAAAACTAATTTAAATCATATTTTATAAATTTGAAATTTTTTTTTTTGAGAATCTAATATGTGAAATTTCAAAAAATAAATTCATTTAAAACATGTTTTCCATTAAATGGTGAACAAATTATCTTCCTGAGAAAATAGTTTTTTATGTGTAATATTGGGTTTTTAGTTTTTTATGACTTTGAAATATATTCGATAAATATAAAAAACAAGAATTGGATATATAATATATATTCTCATAAGTTGGTTAATACTATTCATAATTGCTAATTTTAACACTTAGGTTGATACATACCATATTTAATAATAATATTATAATAATATATTTATGTTTGGAAAAACATGGTCTTGCATGTAACATAATCCATTGACGAAATATATTGTTGTGTGTGACACACAATAGCTTAAATAAATTTTTATTTAATCATTATCATAGATTTATTTTATTTAAATGTGCAAAAAATAATTATGTCTCTGGATATTATATTCAAATTTTTGTTCACTTTTTGGTTTCATGGATGTCATAAAATAAATTTTACACTTAAAAATTTACTAGTTGTTATAAGATATGTCATTATGAACCAGTGGGTCGCCATCCGAACCAATTCCAAGCCCAGTCGGGGACATTTCCTAAAGGGCGTTCCCGATCCCCACGGGCTGGCATAAGTGCCCGAGTATCAAACTAGCGCAAGGGAATGATTTAATTGAAACAATAAATGTAAAACAACTAACTACTTTTGTAGAAGGGAAGAAATTATATATCTAAAAAAACCATTACACATTTCAAATTCAAAGTGTACAAATCAACAAAAAAAAGGAAAAATGGAACTACAATAATGAAACAAAACTAAAACTCTAACATCAACCTCTCACCAACACAAGGCACAACATACTCAAGCTACCCACACCAACCAGCATGATAAGACCATAAAAAATCAGAACCACCATTACTGAGCACGAGGCCTCAACCTGGGAAACACAAGAAACATAGTTTACAAATAGCAAAGGGTGTATATATGGTGTGAGCCAATGTCCCCACATGATACTACCAAAAACAGGATCCAAGACACAACATCCAATATATAATTTAATGGGCTTGTTCAAAATTATATTTTTAAAATGCATTTAATGAAACATTTACAAGCTAAAAGCTAAGAGGGAACATATGATGATAGCTATTTCAGAAACACTATTTCAAAGAGGCATCGAAAAGTTCACTAATGTCACACACACACACACATGTAGCACCTCATATGTCGATGGAAGGAACCACATCATGGATAGTAGACAACTATGTGTAAATCCCCTAAGGTATATCAACCTTGATTGGGACCATAGAACCTTCTATCTCGGTGAAAAGTAACCATACAAATATCTTTTCTCGTGCACACGATCCACTTGTTGGGAGCATACCCATAACCAAGTGGTCCCCCAACATCATCATCAATGTTTAGTTAATGTTTTCATAGTCAGACTTGTTAAGTGAAACGGGGGCCAAACCCCATAGAATAACTAGCATTCTAGTTCTAGTCCACCCACATAGATACTCAGGGGTTTTTTTTGTGGTGAATCAAATTCCACATTAACATCGTGAAACACTTTCACATATCACAAACCAAACAATACATTACACATAAAATCCACCATTTTCATTCCCAAACACCATTTAAAAATCACAGATGCAAAAATACCTTCCAAAAATACATTTCCAGATACTAAATCATTTTACCGATCTCTATTTGGCAACACAAAAAAAAACACAAGCAGTTTTCACTTCTAAAAAACATTTTTAATAACCCAACAACGGCTTCCACAATAAACATACCCAATTCCAATTAGGAAAACCATTTTAAATCACCTACCTCTATATAGAAACATCACCTTAAATCCAAATAAACAAGGTAACCACATCAATTTTTTTTCATTATTCAATAAATTGCAATTAATGTTCAAAAGTGCGCAATAAGAAAACACACCCAAAGCGATTCATTTTCCTTTGGAAATCTCTATTTAAATATACACACACCATAATGAATTTAAAAATGCATTTCCCACCTAACTAAAAACCCCAAAACCACTTCCAACCATGTTTCGCATCCCTAACACCGCTAAAATAATTCATTGGTCAATTTATAAAACATCACATGTGCGTACCACAAGACCTAACATCACAACACACCAATTTCACATGCAAGAAACTTTTGTAAAATAAATTTCACATCAAATATTTTTGGAAAAAACTTTCACAAAACTTTTAAAATTTAAATAATCAATTACACACCTAATAAAACATTCCAGAAAATCCATGAGAACATTACACCATAATATAACGAAAATCCCCTATATTAAAATCCAATTGAAACCATTCGACACAAAAATCACATCAAAAAAACCATACGCATCACATGATTAATGTATTAAACCATTTGAAAAAAATATAAAACATACATAAATGGTGCGACCAATTTTTTCCCCAAAGGCACTCACATACACAAATAAATAATGTCAATTTAAAACAAAATAGGAAACATCACTACCATAGAACCCGCTTTGCACCAGAAAACCAACATATAAAACATTTTTATAAAACAAAACATCGATTTACCTAACACATAGAACGATTTATTTTAAAGAAAATTTTAATTCTATCACATAAAACCATTAAATTACTACCAAAACATATTTTTCACACCTAAAATAATTAAGTGAACATTTAAAATAATTCTCACATAAAAATTCACATAAAATACGTGACTGTTCTAAAAGGAGACCCAAATTCCATCATATATTCATGTCACAAATATTTATGGAAACATATCACACCTCCCCAAAAAATTTATTAAACACAACAAATAATTTATACAACTACATACATATGAATGAAATGTCTATTTTATTCAAGAAATCCAATTTCATCTAATGAGTATGCAAAAGCATTTTAAAACAAAGTTCAGGCCATGTAATTAAAACATAAAACATATTAAAATTAACTAAACAAACCTATTAAATTATATAAAGTATGAAAAGTCATGGAACCACATACCTCACATGATGATCCTTTCATAAAATGGTGAAAACCAATAACCGCACATCATTTTCACAATGAGGAGGAAAGAAACAACCCAAATCTCAGAGATTGAACTCCAAAAAATGATTAAAACATAAAATCAGACCCCAAACCACTTGATACCCTAAGACCCAAATAACATGAACAAAAACACTAGAGGAAGGATAAGATGAGCTTACAGGGATGGAATCATCCATAGAAGAAGGATGCTTCGATCGAGCAAGGGTGCGACGGGTCCGGTGCGAGGCAGAAATATGGCAACGTAGGTGCGGTTCACACTAGAAAGAGGAAGATCGCATAGTTGGGATGGGGGGGAGGGTTGCGGGGAGGTTCGAGTAGGTATTCCTAGAAGGATTATGGCGTGACGGGCTAGCTGGGAGAGAGTTAGGGATTCAGCAATGAGACCTCTCTAGAAGGGAGGTGGGGGCACAAGGTGGGTGGTCCGGTGTGGAGGGGTGCAGCACGACGAGAAGAGGGGGAAGGGGGGTGTGCCATGATGGGGAGAAAGGAGGGGTTTGGGGGAGAAAACCTAGCCTAATGGAGAAAATAAAATAAACAAAAAACAAAAAACAAAAAACAAAAGTAATAATATTAAGAATAATAATAATAATAATAGAATAATTATTAAACTAACAATATAATTCTCAATGATAATAATATTATTATCATTTTAAAAAAATTCATTAGATTTTTAGCACACTTTATTTTATTTTATTTTATTTTTACCACTCATTTAATTATACAAATTTATCATTAATTCATTTTTTTAATTCTTTGAACAACGAGTTGATTACATGGAGGCCCTGGTGAAGTTGCACAGCTTCACAATTATGCTACTGTTGTACATCACATGTTGTCAAGCACTGAAAATATAGTTTGTCGATAAAACATCAAATTCAACTGGGACTTATCCCGCACCTCAATGGACAATATCAATGAAAAATATGAAAATATAAAAATTATTAACTTAATATAATATTAACAATAGTAATTATTATGTCAATGTAAATAACAACTTAGTTGTTATTATTTTTATATTCGTAACACTATTAATAATAATATTAATATGAACATTCTCTTACAATATTATTATAATTAAAATAGTCCCTTAAATTTTATTACACTTCTAATTTTTTTCATTTTACAATTCATTACATTCTATTTATTTTCCTTGAACATCAAGCAGATCGTGCGTTGAAGCGAGCGAGGTCACGCGGTAACTCGGGAGAGGCTACGTGACTTTGACAGTGGTGCGTAGAACATTTTTTAAGACAAAACATATATTTTTTAATGAGAACCCAAAAATTATAAATTGAGCTCCAACTCGGACTACCCAATGCCCATAAAATTAATAAAATAATTAATTTAAAAATGAATGGTGTGACAATTCTCCTCACCATAGATCTTTTCGTCTCTAGAAAGCAACAACTAAGGCTTAACCAAAAGTTGAAAGTGAAACCCCCAAAAGGTTCAGAAAGTATCCCCTTGAAAAATAAATGATAAAAAGAAATCACATCGTTCTCTGAAAAAGTATCTTAAATGACAGCCTCATCAAATCCGTAATAGACTTTTCACTATGTATCACCTTCCCCAAAGAGTTGGAACACCTCTAGTTGATTGATAAAGGGAGGTTACTCTTGCACCCATGGAAACCAAATTCACAAACCAAAACAAGATAGAGGAAACTAAGACAAGACCGGGAAAACGGCAACAGGGTGACTGATATTGGGAGGCCCGAGCGGACTCCACACCGTAAAAATACCATAACATCGACATACACCAAAGGGATTTCAGTTAGACTCATAGTGGTTCTCCTTTCCATAAGAACTGACAGAAGATACAAAACATTGAACGAAATTCCGATGCTGACCAAAAAACTCACCAAAAGGTCGGGGGGGATAAGGGCCCAACTACTGGGGCTTCAAAACCACAACTTAATACAAACTAACATGTCTACATCCCTGCAAAATAACCATTCAAATTTGAGACTAATTCACCCAAACAGAATCCATATGGACCCCTAAAATCAATTTCATCTGGTGGGACGCAACTACCAAAACATTTAGATAACGAGATGACCATTCCTTCTCATATCCACGAGAAACCCCATGCACCCAGATGGGTCATTCAGAATGGAACAACTACAAGAAACTATTTAAAATGCTCTTACATTAATCACTGAATACTGAAATAATTTTGGGTTCCAATACACTCTATGGGTTCCTAACCATGTGTCAGCTTCACTCCGAGGCCTATGGCTCGAGCCCTGATTTATGAAGCATCTCTTGCCTTGCAGTCATCTAATGAAGAATCTTGAATAGGGCTTCTCCCTTTAGTGTTATAGGCAACCACAGCACAACCGATACAACACAAAAAAACACAACACACTACACAACCACCGATTATTAAAAGCACGAAATCAATTTTACTTGAATCCTAGATTTCCATGAATTCAAAACAAAGAGAAGAGGAATGATGAAAGAGGAGACTAGTGTCAGCATGTGACTAGGACATATGGTTGGTGGCAATATTCCAATCATGCCACTATCATAGAAGGTATTATAGTACAACTTCCCCGGCTCCACATGGCTTTCCAAACCTGTCAGGACCCACCTTCACCAAGATGAGAGAAGGGACAACAGATTTCACGAACCTTCCTTCTTCATGTTGAAGGAGAGATAATGACCCCTGAGACCCACCTTCAACAGGTCCTGGAGTGGTGACTAGTACCACGGGTATGGAATGACAAAAAAGATGGAAGGAATTAGCCATTTTCTTTAATAGGATCGGGAGATAAGATAGTAAATCCCAACAACACCAAAACTGGGTGTAAAAATAAATCCAAAGAAAACCATTCCCATATGCATGTTACAAAATTAAACACCACAAGAACAAGGAGACTACAAGGTAAGGTACCTAAGAAAAGAAAACAACAACTACAACTTTACCACCATCTGAGGTAGTACAGCCCCACATGATCCTTGAAGTCCTCCTAGAAACCTGAAAGTAATTTTATATACATAGGGTGAGCATACAAGTATACTCAGTAGGGAAAACTAATGACCCTCGTGCACAAGTGGAGAAGTATTCTAATTCCCTGTGAGAAAGAAATATCCAAAGAACCTAGCTAGGGAAACTAACAACCCAATCCTCACCAAGGCACACACTCCAAATAACGCAAGTCAAGTCATATATAGTAATAGCACATCGACTTTTGGGTACCCCGCACCACATTCCCACTAGTTATTGAAGAAATCCTACGCATCGAACAAATCCTGGCATTATCACCGTAGTCCCACTACCACACCCTGCCCGTACGCACCTAGGCCACCACCACACATCTCCCCCCCACAAACACCTGGGCCACAACCACTACGCATAACCACTCCCAAAAACACCTGGGCCAGAACAACTACTTCAATGCCCGAAGACACCTGGGACTCATCCCGAATGCTCTTGGGAAACAACCTGTCCACCCACACCTGGGCCAACCACCACAACTACCCTGCCCTAAGAATCTAGGTTTATAATGGAACTAAGGCCGTTACAGCATGCCCAAAGAGTCTTGGGCTATTCGGGAAAGGGATCAGAAAAGGATCTAATAACCAGCCACTCATAGGAGTGTTGGGAAAAACACCTTCCCCCATGGAATGGGGGTGTTCAGCAAAAAGTTATCAACTCATGTTGGGCATGAATGAGAAATATAAAAACTAAAGATATATTTATCGGTAATAAGAACTCATCCCATCCCAGGGTTTCCAGTGCCAACCAAACCGCAACACCCTCATTACTATTCATTCATAAAATAAGGCACCGCACTCACGACCAAGTCACAACACATTCCCAAAACCAATTCCCCATTTAAATAATTCCTTTTTTCATGTTCAAGTGATCCCATTTAGGTGAATTCTACACTATTGAACAACTAACCAGAATAACCACAAGCTAGAGAAAGAGAAATAGCCAAACAACAATTTAAGCATTAACAACCAGTTTTCTTGTGATGTCACAACAACAAAGGGATCAATGAGATCCCTCAAAATAATGGAACCAAAACAACCCTCGTGATACAGCCCCACACAGCTTTAGATTCACAACCAACAACCGTTCTACCAGAGAGGATCCTATCTTCATCCACGTAACCCCATAAGAATCGAGTAGAACAAACAGACATGCCACCAAGACAGACCAAGGATGTTTCCAAACTCAAGTACATTATTCACTATGTTTTTTTCATTCTGTTTGGTTAACCTGGGGTGATCACACACGGATTGTTGTTCACTGGATTTTCATTTAATCACCTGATTTTATTTGATTAACCAAATTCCCATTTTTGAGCCATAAAATTATCACAGCAGACAAGGGTTCATTAGTGCACAATGAAAGACCACCAATGGCCAATATTTTCAGTGATCAGAAGCCCATACTGTTCACAACATACAGAAATTATAAAACAGAACATCAGAATATTCGAACACACCCCATCTTTTTTAACAGCCTATTTATTATCTTTATTAAGGTTTGGTTTCATCCATTCCCACGGAAACCGTATCGTACCCCCCCCCCCCGCATGAAACACAATAAGGAGAGACGAAGGAAAAATCCCTACCTGGTTTATCAAGTATCGATGTTCTTCTCCATGTGTCAAGAACTAGGGATGCGCGACTTACAGGGGAGGAACGTCGGGGAATCCAAGGGTGAGCAGAAAGGCTCCGGCATAGGCGCACCACTTGCCTCAGAAAGGGGGACACCAAACACACCAGGAAGAAAGGAGACTAGCGAAGAGGAATAAGAAGAAAGAATTTTCGTGCAATATAATGATGAGATCCCGTTGTTACGGGATATGTAAATTTTGACGACATTAAAGTCAGATCGTGGTTCCCCACGCAGTTGGGATGTTATGCATGATGGAATTAATTTTCATTTAATAATTCTCTTCAGAGGGGTGGTCATAACAGCTATGCGTTAAACAGTTTTCTTTAATCATAATGAAATGTGTAATATGGGCGCATCTGGAAGGTATGGGGAAGGGCATGACACCGTGGAAAAAACACACGTTTTGGTAAGTAAAGGGTCGTCCGAATCTTGGCTGATTTTGGATATTATTTGTGGGCATTAAATGGCTTTGAAAGGGGGTATTAAATTATTTTTTACATCAAAATATATGTTGTGGGTGCGAAAAAGTTAGAAGTTGAAAAAAGAACGAAGTCCCGGGGTGAGGACATGATGCCACCGTCACGGTGCCACCATGACCGGTGTGCGACCATCAGGGTTCCACCGTTTCAGTGGATCCATGTTTTGGAATAGTAATGGACCAGGTGGGTCTGAGTCATTACATCAGATACCTCTCAAACTATTCTCACCCTCGAGAATCAAAACTAGACCCGAAGAAAAGAGGGGGTTCCGAAAAACCGCCTCAAAAGATACCTCTGAAGAGTGAACCTCATCGACATCTAGGAACACCTCTCCCTCAAGTAACCAGGAAAATTTCAAGTGTAAAACATCCCAGTCATATGGGCTAGAGGGTTTCTTTCTCCATGTCAAGATATTATCCGCTTTGTGATGCACTGACACACCCGCACGGGTTTAATCGCATCCACCTTAATGCATCTTGATTAGGAGTCAGGTAGTCCCCTCCCCAAAGCTAGGACTCTTTACACACATTCAGAGAAAAAGGAAAACATCACATTCTATAGTTAATAAGGTAAAGTGTTCTATCTCAAACAAGTAATAAAAATATAAAAAACTCAAAACAGCTCTAGGTACTGGGCGCGCATCTGGGTCTCCCGTTCCCAGGTACTTTCCTCGATCCTTCCATGCCTCCACAACACACGAACCAAAGGAATAGTTCATCTACGAAGAACCTTCTTCTCGCAATCCACGATCCTCACCGATCCTTCCACAAAAGTTACGCCATCCTCGATATCCATCTTTCCACAGTTGAGGATGTGTGAATTGTCATGTAGATACCATTGGAGTTGTGATACATGGAAAACATCATGGATTCTCAGTAGTGGTGGTGGTAGCGCTAGCTGGTAAGCCACTTTGCCGACCCACCGCACCACTTCGAATGGGCAGATGAACCTGGGTGGAAGCTTACACCCCCTATCGAACCGATGTTTCCCACATCGAGGGGAGACCTTCAAAAACATGTGGTCCCCGACCTCGAACTCCAAGGATGTCCTCCTATTATTGGCGTATGATTTTTGTCGGTCCCGGGCCACCTTCATCCTTTCTTGTATAATCTGAACCTTCTATTTCATGATCTGCACCACCTCTGGTCCTAGAAAACATGCTTCCCCAACCTCGGTCCAGCACACGTTTGAGCGACATGGTCTTCTGTACAAAGCATCGAACGAAGCCATGAAAATGGTAGAGTGATAGCTATGATTGTAGGAAAAATCTACCAGAGGCAGGTGCCACACCCACAATCCCCCAAAGTACATAATACATGCTCGTAGCATATCCTCCAACATATGGATAGTGCACTCTATCTGTTCATCTGTTTGGGGATGGAAATTTGTGCTAAGATGTAGCTGGGTGCCAAAAGAATGATGCAATCCTCTACAGACTCATGAGGTAAACCGTGCATCCCGATCCTAGACAATAGACCTCAGAACTCCATGAAATTGCACCACCTCATCCATGTACCTCTGTGCTAAGGCATCCAATGCACCCGACTCCTTGATTGGCAGAAAGTGAGCCGATTTCGTCAACCGGTCCAACACTACTCAGATAGCATTTCATCCTCCTTAAACCTGGGGTAGACCTGTGATGAAATCCCTCGAAATGTCATCCCACTTCCACTCGGGGACGTCTAAAGACTGCAACTAACCGCCTGTAACATGGTGTTCAGCCTTCACCTGCTGACACACTATGCACCTGGCGACAAACTCTGCCACTCCCCGCTTTACCCCGGGAAACCAAAACTGACTCCTCAGACCCTGGTACATCTTAGAAACTCTTGGGTGCACTTCTAGGGGTGATTTGTGGAACTCACCCATAACTACCTCGTGCATCGCCTCTAGAGGAAACAACTTCTCTCGAAAAAGCATCTTATTCGGACCATCATTTGTCCACCCTTCCGGAGCATCGCCTTGGTTAAACCGGTCACGCATCAATTCACTTTATGAGTCTCCCCATTGATACTCTTCTACCTGCCACAACAGAGAATATTTCACTGTCATCTGATACAAGAAACCTATACCACCATCCATCCTCGCATCCAAGTGCAGGGCAGCACACTCATCTATTTCTTTCCAAGCATCTGTCGACTCTCGAACCGCATCCTTCTGCGACTTCCTACTCAAGTCATCATCCACCAAATTCCATTTTCCTGAGGTGTAGGAAATCTTGAAGTCGTAGTACTAAAGGAAATCCATCCACCATCGATGATATAAGTTCAGTTCCCACTGGGAGATTATATACTTCAAGATTTTGTGATCCGTGATGACCAAAAAGCTTTCCCTGATGAATTAATGTTTCCACATCTTTAGTGAGAACACAACCTCTGCATGCTCCAGATCGTGGGTGGCATAATTATGCTCATGAGGACGTAACTGCTTAGAACCATAAGAGATCACCCCTTTTTCGTTGCATCGGAACACACCTGAATCCTTTTCCTGTATCATAACATAATTCCCCATATGCCACCCCTTCTTCTGGAAACCTCAGCACTGGGGAACTTACCAACTTCTCCTTCAGATAGATGAAGGCTTCCTCACACTTCCCATTCCACACGAAATCCTGGTCCTTCTTGGTCAAGGCTATCAAAGGTGCTGCAACTCGGGAGATGTTTGTAACGAACCTCCGATAATATCCTGTTAGTCCAAGGAAACAACAAACTTCTGCCATGTTATTGGCTGATGCCCAATAAACTACCGCCTAGACCTTCGATGGGTCCACGGATATTCCCTGCTTGGACACCACGTTCCCAAGGAAGTGCACTTCTCGCATCATGAACTTGCACTTGGAAAACATCCCATAGAGTTGGTGCTGTCAGAGGACCTATAAAACTGTTCTCAGGTTCCCAGCGTGGTCCTCCTCTGATCTTGAATAGATCAGGATGTCGTCAATAAACACGACTACGAACCGATCGAGGTATTCTGGGAAGACGGAGTTCATGAGCCCCATGAACACATCTGGAGTGTTCCTAACACTGAACGACATGACCACAAACTCAAAGTGCACATATCTGCACCTGAAGGCAGTCTTCAAGATTTCACCCTCCTTCACCCTTAGCTAGTGATATCCCGACCACATGTCAATCTCGGAGAACCACCCCACTCCATTTAACTTGTCGAAAATGTCATCTATCCTCAAGAGAGGGAAACAGCTCTTGACCGTTACCTAATTTTGTATCTAGTAGTCTATCCACAGCCTGAGACCACCATAGGACTTCTTTGTGAATAAGAATGGAGCACCCCACGGTGATGCACTTGGTCAAACAAAATTCATCCTCATTAGATCATGAATCTGAATCTGTAACTCTCGCTACTCGGAAGGTTCCATCCTGTAGGGAGCCATCAAAATCAGACAGGCACCAGGTTGCAAGTCTATCCCAAACTCAACATTAATTCAAGGGGGCAGAGTCGCCACCTCCTCAGGGAAGACGTCTATAAACACACTAACGATCCCTATGACTTCAACCATTTATGCATCCACTGGATCCAGTGATAGTTAGCTAACAAGGAAAGGATGTGATCCTCTCGCCTGCTACTTTTCTAGCAACCCTGCTCGCCGATGAAAGTTTCACATCAGTTGACCAAATCTGAAAAAAAAACCCTTCCTCGGAAACACTCAATGATGCTAGATACAGAGAACTTCCAGTCAATGCCTAGGATGACATCGTATAGATGTATTTTCAATAGTAGAAGATTCCTGATAGACTGATGTGTCCCTATCATCAGTCTACACCCTCGGGAAATATAAAACAAGTCGGTCTGACCTCCAAATGGTGTGCTCAACACCAAAGGAAATGGAAGTCTCTCATCATCTAAAACCAGAGCATGGGTTAGACTGGGTGTAACAAAGGAGTGGGAAGCTCCTGTATCGAACAAGGTATATGAAATAGTACTGAACAAGCTGATCGTAACTCGAACGACCATTGGACCTACTGGATCTGCTGCCTCTGCGGCATCTAACTGCCCACACCCAGCTCCCCTTCACCTCGACTGTCGGTCGCCTCCCCGACCGCACCCTAGTCGAGGTCCCTGAGAAGCACCCTGAGGTCAGCCTCCTCCTACGATGTCTGTCCATGGAGGAGTAGGAGCTCTCTATCCCAACTGCTGATGATAAAAGGGTCTGGCTATAAAATGATACGGCTGGGGCAGGTGCTGCACTGGCCCACCCCCATTGAGCTGTACTCGGTCTAGGAACCAATTCCGATGGTTCCCATGGCTACCACAGATGAATCATCTCGGCCCTGGTCCTGAAAGGAATGGGCGAGGACCAGGAGATCGGGACCAGAATTGCTTGGGCATGCTCTCTACTGGATAGAACCTATAGGTCCTTGATGTTGTAGGCATACCACTGATGGATTTCCCCTTCGACGAGCCAAACTAGATTCCCTCTCATGATACACCTCCTATTGTGTGCATCCTCTCCACCTCTTCAGCCTTATTCTGGACCTCCATGTACATCGGTAGTGTGAAGTGTGTAACATGATACTGGAGTGAAGGTCGAAGTGCCTCCTCCAAACATCTCGCCCGAGACTCCTCATCTGGAAAGAGGTATAGATCAAAGTGGAGGAGATCCATGAACTTGATATCCAGCACTCTTACTAACATACTCCCCTGCTAGAGGGTCGGTAGTTCTTGCCTCTTCTCACCATTCATCTTAGAAGAGAATAATTCCGCCCGAAACACCTTCTCGAATTCAGTCTACGTCACCTCATCATCCCTCTTCTCTACAAGATAAAGCGTCCACCACTGACGCACTGCTCCACGCATCTGTCTTATATCCAGAAGAAACCAGTACTTCATCGGATCCCGGATCAATTTGAACGCTATCACCAGCTCCTCTAGACATCTCTATATCTCTACGTCAAGGATACTACCCTCGTACTTCCAAAGGGTCTTCCGCTGAATGGCACGAAGAATTCTCTGCCACTAATCATCCTCCCCCTCTCGGTCAGCCCTATGTCGATCAGCCAGGTCAACCTCCTTGTCCTTGATCACCCGCACTACTCTTGGTCATCTCCCAGGTTCCATAGCTGCAAGGTAAATAAGTAATTCCTATGCCCAATTAGTGTGGAATATTTTTCTTAAATAATCTTAGATTTCTTATTCATTCTAAATACACAAAAATACCCATGAATCACAAGAACTCAAGTCATTATGATTCATGTACCTTCCCTAGGGTCTCTACCCTGGAATATGTGTAGCCTCAATTGGTAGTTTGGTAGGCCCATAGTCCTTGCATCGGATCATGGGGGCCCTAAATTCCTGTTTCCTAGCCGGTCATCCCTAACCTATTTCATGCACCAAGATCACCCAACACTATTGTCCTACGATCCCATGAAATCCTCACTGTTCCAAAGTCCAGACCCCATACTATCTCTCAACCTAACATGTCATCTGATACCATTCTTTCACGACCCTCCTTCACCAATATGAGAGAAGGGAAAGTAAATTTCCAGACCCTTCCTTCTTCAAGTTAAAGGAGATATAATGACCCCCGAGACCCGCCTTCAATAGGTCCTGGAGTGTTAACTAGCACCAAGGGCATGGAATCACACACAAGATGGAAGGCATTACCCCTTTTATTTAATAGGATTGGGAGATAAGATAGTAAATCCCAACAACACCAAAACTAGGGGTAAAAGTAAAGCCAAATAGAACCATTCCCATATTCATGTTACAAAAGTAAACAACACAAGTACAAGGAGACTACAAGGTAAGGTACTAATGAAAAGAAAACATTAATTGCAACTGTCCCACCGTCCGAGCTAGTACAGCCCTACACGATCCCTGAAGCCCACCTGGAAACCTGAAAGCAGTTTTATATATGTAGGATGAGCATACAAGTATAATCAGTAGTGAAAACCAAAGACTCTCATGCACAAGTGGAGAGGCATTCTAATGCCCCGTGAGAAATGAAATAACAAAAGCACCTAGCAAGGGAAACTAACCACCCAAGCCTCACCAAGGCACACTCCCCAGATAACATAATTCAAATAATATATAGTAATAGCACATCGACTTTTGGGTACCCCACGCCACTTTCCAACTAGTTATTGAAGACATCCTACGCATTGAACCAATCCCTCCATTCTCACCACAGTCCCATAGCCACACCCCTCTTGCACACACCAGGGCTGCAACCAAAATTCCCTCCCGGAAACACCTGGGCCACAACCACCACATGTAACCATGCCCACAAACACCTGGTCCATAATAACTACTGCCACGCCCGAAGACACCTGGGCCTCATCCCAATGACTCTTGGGAAACAACCTGGCCACACACACTTGGGCCAACCACCACAACTACCCTTCCCGAAGAATCTTGACCTATAATATACTTCAGGCTGTCACAGCCTGCCCGAAATGTCTTGGTATATTCAGGAAAGGGAGGAAAAATGGAGCTAATAACCAGCCACTCAAAGGAGTGTTGGGAAAAACACACTCCCCCATGAAATGAGGGTGTTCGACACTAAGTACTCAACTCGGGTGGGGCAGGAATTAGAAACATAAAAACTATAGATACATGTATAGGAAACAATCACTCATCCCGACCTAGGGTTTTCAAATCCAACCTAAGTGTAACACCCTTGTAACTATTCATTCATAAAATAATGCACATCACTCACGGACAAGTCACAAGTAATTCTGAAAACCAATTCCCCATTTAAATAATTATTGTTTTCATGTTCAAGTGATCAAATTCAGTATAATTATACAGTACTAGGCAACTAACCGGAATAACCATAATCCAGAGAAAGAGAAACAACCAAACAAAAATTTAATCATTCACACCCGGTTCTCTTGTGAAGTCACAACAATAATGGGATTAGTGAGATCCCTCAGAGTAATGGAACCAAACAAAGCCTGGAGATACAGCCCCACACAACTTCAGATTCACAACCAACAACCATGCCACGAGAGAGGATCCCATCCTCATCCACATCAACCCATAAGTGTTGAGCAGAACAAACAGACATGCCACCAAGATAAAACAAGGAAGTTTCCAGACTCAAGTACATTATTCAAAAAGTTTTTTTCTTTCTATTTGGTTAACCCGAGGTGATCACACAAGGATTGTTGTTCACTAGACATTCATTTAATCATCCAAGTTTACGTGATTAACCAAATTCCCATGTTGGAGCCATATAATTATCACTGTAGACAAGGGTCATTAGTGCGCAAGAAAATACCACTGACAGCCATGATTTACAGTGAGCATAAGCCCATACAGTTCACAACATATTGAAATTATAAAAGAGTACAGCTGAATTGAAAAACACACCCCATCTTTTTTTAATAGCTTGTTTATAATCTTTATTAAGGTTTGGTTTAACCCATTCGCATGGAAACATTAGCATACCCCCCCCACATGATACACAGTAATGGGAGAAAATGAAAAAATTTACACCTGGTTGATCAAGGATCGAAGTTCTTCTCCACACGCCAAGAACTGGGGATGCGTGACTTGCAGGGGAGGAACGTCTGGGACTCTATGGGTGAGCAGAAAGTCTCCAGCATAGGCGCACCACTTTCCTTAGCAAGAGGGACTCCAAACGCACCAGGACGAAAATGAGACTAGCCGAGAGGAAGAAGAAGAAGGAATTCCTGTGTGATACAAGGATGAGATCCTGTTGATACGGGAAATGGAAATTTGAATAGTTTTAAAGTCAGATCTTGGTTCCCCATACGGTTGGGCAGTTACGCACAATGGAATTAATTTTCAATTAACAATTCTCCTCAGAGGGGTGGTCATAATAGCTATGCTTTAAAAAGTTTTCTTTAATCATAAGGAATCACATAGTAGGGGTGGATCTAAAAGGTACGGGAAAGTAATTACACTGAGGAAAAACCACACGTTTTGATAACTTAAGGGTCTCCTGACTCTTATGGGATTTTGGATATTATTTATGGGCTTTAAATGGATTTGAAAGGGGGTATTAAATCATTTTTTACGTCAAAAGATATGTTGCGAGAGCGGAAATGTCAGAAGATGGAAAAAGAATGAAGAAACTTCGTGAGGACACGATGACACCGTCACTGTATCACCTTATAGTGCCACCCTCATGGTGTCACCCTCACGGTGCCACCGTCATGGTGGCACTATCACAGTGCCACTGTGACTGGTGTGCGACCATCACGGTGCCACCGTTTCTGTGGATCTGTGTTTTGGAATATTAATGGACCAGGTGGGTCTGGGCTATTACATCAGATACCTCTCAAACTATTCTCGCCCACAAGAATCAAAACTAGACCCAAAGAAATGAGGGGGTTCCGAAAAACCACCTCAAAAGATACCACTCAAGAGTGAACCCCATTAACATCTAGAAACACCTATCCCACAAGTAACAAGGAAAAATTCATGGGTAAAACTGCCCAGTCTTATGGGTTAGAGTGTTTCTTCTTCTATGTCAAGATACTATCCACTTTGGGTGGCACTGACTCACCGACATGAGTTTAATCGCATCCACCTTAATGCGTCTTGGATAGGGATGGGGTCCTCCTCTCCCCATAGCTAGGAATATTCACACACATTTAGAGAATAAGGAAAACCACACATTCCATTGTTAACATGGTAAAGTGTTCCACCACAAATAAGAAAAAAATAGAACAAAACTCAAAACAACTCTAGGTACTGGGCACACATCTATGTCTCCTGTTCCCAGGTACTTTCGTCGAGCCGCCATGCCTCCACAAAACATGAACCAAAGTAATGGTTCTTACACAGAGAACCTTCTTCTCGCGATCCTCGATCATCACCGGTCTTTCTAAAAATGTCTCATCATCCTCAATATCCAGCTTTCCCCCATCAAGGAGGTGTGAATCATCGTGTATATACCGTCAGAGTTGAGATACCTGGAAGACATCATGCATTCTCAGTAGCGGCGGTGGTAGTGCCAGCTGGTAAGCCACTTCGCCGACCCACCGCACCACTTCGAATGGTCAGAAGAACCTAGGAGAAAGCATACTCCCCCTGCCAAAACTATGTTTCCCACATTGAGTGGAGACCTTCAAGAACATGTGGTCGCCGACCTCAAACTCCAAGGGAGTACACCTATTGTCGGCGTATGATTTCTGTCGATCTTGGGCCACCTTCATCCTTTCTCATATAAGTTTTATCCTTATTTTTCGTGCTCTGTTCCACCTCCTGGCCAAGAACAAATGCTTCCCCAACCTCGGTCCAGCACACGGGTGAGAGACATGGACTTCTGTACTAAGCATCGAACGGATCCATGAAAATGGTAGAGTGATAGCTATTATTTTTGGAAAACTCTACCAGAGGCAAGTGTCACACCCACGATCCCCAAAAGTCCAGAATACATGCTCGTAGCACATCCTCCAATGTCTGTATGGTGAGCTCTGTCTGTCCATCTGTCTGGGGATGGAAAGCAGTGCTAAGTTGTAGTTGGGTGCCAAAAACATGATGCAATCCTCTCCAGACTCATGAGGTAAACCGTGCATACCTATCCAAGACAATGGACCTTATAACTCCATGAAACTGAACTACCTCATCCACGTACCTCCATGATAAGGAATCCACTGCACCCAACTCCATGATTTCCAGAAAGTGAGCCAATTTCTTCAACTAGTCCAACACTACCCAGATAACATTGCAACCTCCTTGAACTATAGGTATCCCTATGAATAAATCCATGGAGATGTCATCCCACGACCACTCGTGGAATTCTAAAGGCTGCAAAAAACCGCCTAGAACACGGTGTTCAACATTCACCTCCTGACACACTAGGCACCTGGCCATGAACTCTGCCACTCCCCGCATTACCCCAAACCACAAAAACTCACTCTTCAAACCCCAGTACATCTTAGAAACTCTTGGGTACACTGCTAGTGGTGATTTTTGGAACTCACCAAGAACTCCCTCGCACATCAACTCTAGAAAAAACAACTTCCCTCGGAAAAGCATCTAATTCTGACCATCCTCCGTCCACCCTTCCGGAGTGTCTCCTTGGTTAACCTGGTCACATATCACTTAACATTCTATGTCTCCCCATTGATACTCCTCTACCTGCCGCAACAGAGAATACTGCCCTGTCATATGATATAGGAAACCACTACCACCATCCATCCTGGCATCCATGTGGAGGGCAGCTAACTCCTCCATTTCCTTCCAAGCATCATCTGATTTTCGAACCACATCGTTATGCGACTTCCTGATCAAAGAATCAGCCACCACATTCCCTTTTCCATAGGTGTAAGAAATCATGAAGTCATAGTCCTGAAGAAACTCCATCCACCTTCGATGTCGTCAGATTAGTCCCACTAGGAGACGATATACTTCAATATATTGTAGTCCGTGAAGACCACGAAGCATCCCCTATAAGGTAATGTCGCCAAAACATTAGTGCGAACACGACCGATGCAAGCTCCAGATCATGGGTGGCATAATTATGTTCATGAGGATGTAACTTCCTAAACCCATAAGCGATCACCCCTTGTCGTTTAATCAGCACACACCCAAGGCCTTTTCCTGAAACATCACAGAATACCGCATATGCCTCCCCTTCGTCTAGAAACCTCAGTACTGGGGCACTTACCAACTTCTCCTTCATATAGATAAAGGCTTCCTCACACTACCCATTCCACACAAAAGCCTAGTACTTCTTGGACAAGGTTGTCCGTGGTTCTGTAACTCGAGAGAAGTTGGGAACGAACCTCCGATAGTGGCCTGCTAGTCCAAGGAAACTACGAACTTCTTCCACGTTCTTGGGCTCTGCCCATGAAACAACCGCCTAAAACTTCAATGGGTCCACTGATATTCCTTTCTCACACACCACGTGCCCATGGAAGCCCACATATCTCATCTAGAACATTCACTTTGACAACATCCCATAGACTTGGTTCTATCAGAGGACCTCTAAAACCATTCTTAGGTGCTCAGCGTGATCCTCCACTGATCTTCAGTAGATCAAGATGTCGTCAATAAACACTACTATGAACTGATCTAGGTATTCCCGGAAGACGGAGTTCATGAGCCCCATGAACACAGTTGGAGAATTCGTAACACCGAGCGGCATGACCACAAACGCAAAGGGCACTTTTCTGCACCTGAAGGCAGTCTTCGAGATGTCACCCTCCTTCACCATTAGCAGGTGATATCCCTACCACAGGTTATTCTTGGAGAACCATTCCACCCCTTTTAACTAGTTGAAAAGGTCTTCAATCCTCGGGAGAGGGTAATGGTTATTTATCGTTACATGATTTAGACATTAGTAGTCTATGCACAACCTGAGACCACAATCTGCCTTCTTTGAGAATAAGACAAGAGCACAGAATGGTGACACACTTGGTCGAACAAAACCCTTCTTCATCAGAACATCAATATGAATCCACAACTCCTGAAACTCGGAAGGTGCCATCCTGTAAGGATCCATAGAAACCGGATAGGCACCAGGTTGCATGTCTAACCCGAACTCAACATTACGTTGAGGGAGTAGAGTCACCACCTCCTCAAGGAATACGTCCATAAATTCACTAAAGAACCCTAGGACATCCACCATTTATGCATCCACTGACTCCACTGATGGTTCAGCTAACAAGGAAAGTAGGGGATCTTCTCGCCTGCTACTTTTCTGGCAACCCTGCTCGCTGATGAAAGTTACACGTCGGCCACCCAAATATGAATACACGACCCTTCCTCAAAAATAGTCAATGATGGAACATACAGAGAACTGTCAGTAAATGAATAGGATGACAATGTATGGACGTATCAGAATCAGTAGAAGATCCCTGATAGACTGATGTTTCCCTATCATCAGACTACACCCTCGGCAAACATAAAACTAGTCGGTATGACCTCTGACTGGTGTGATCAACACCAGGGGCACTGGAAGCCTCTCAGTGTCTAAACCCAAAGCACAGGTAAGGACATGACACCGAGGAAAAACCAAACGTTTTGGTAAGTTAAGGGTCTCCTAGCTCTTTGGGGATTTTGGATATTATTTATGGGCTTTAAATGGCATTGAAGGGGGTATTAAATCCATTTTTATATCAAAATATACATTTCCAGAGAGGAAAAATAGGAAGTTGGAAAAAAATAAAGACCCTGGGTGAGGAAACCATGCCATCATCACGATGTCACCCTCACAGTACCACCGTCACGGTTCCACCATCATGGGACCACCGTGACCAGTGCCGCTGTGGCCAGTGCCACTGTGACCGGTGTGCGACTGTCACGGTGCCACCGTTTCGATGGAGCCATGTTTTGGCAAAGTAATGGACCAGGTGGGTCCCGGTCATTACAAAACCCTATAGGCTCCCTGGGACCACTGACCCTAATCACTTTTCATTTCCCCTAAACAAGATTAACCACAAGGGCCAACAACTCAAACAAACAACGACTTATCCTGGTAACAAAAGTCCAGGCATGAGGTGTGTTGGCCAGGAACCATACTCATAACCAAAACATCGAGTTTTGTCACCCTTAAATCAGGTCTAACAGGACACTTCATAAAAGAACATGATCCAAGAAAGCGAATATACTCTGAAACCATTTTTTTTGACAAACCAGTGGGTTGCAATATGACCCGGTGCCCAACCCAGTCCAGGACATGCCCCCAAGGGCATTCTTGACCCCCACAGGCTGGCACAAGTGCCCGAGTATTAATTTAGTTCAGGGGAACGACTTACCCGAAATAATAATCGTATAACAACTAAATAAATTAGTAGAAAGAAACAAATTTTTAGTCATCAAAACCAAACCTTCACACATTTCAAATTAAATGGCTACAACTAATCAAAAAAAAGGATAAAGGGAACTACAATAAAGAAACAAAACTACAACTCTATCCAAACCTTCTAGCAACACGAGGTGCAACATACTCAAGATACCAACACCAACCCGCACGAGAATACCATCAACAATCAGAACCACCATCACTAAGCATGATGCTTCATCCTGGGATACCCAAGAAACACAGTCTACATACACCCAAGGGTGTATGTAGGGTTTGATCCAAAGGCCCAGAAGGATACCACCAAAAAAATGTTCCAAGGCACTACATCCAATAGATAATTTAATGTTCTTATTCAAAATAATATTGTTAAAATTCTATTAATGAAAACATTTTCAAGCTAAAAGATGAAAAGAAACACAAGATGAAAACTATTTCACAAACACTATATAAAAGTGGATGAGAAAAGTTCAAAAAGGAAACACACAGAGTCACTCACACACACACACACACAAGTGGTCATCCGTATATCAACAGAAGGCACCACATCATGGATATTAAAGTACTATGGTTAAATCCCTTATGGTATATCTTGCTCGATTGGGACCCTAGAACCGCGTATCTTGGAGAAAAGTAAACATACAAATATCTGTTCTCGTGTACACGAGCCACTAGTATGGGGGATGCCCATAACCTTGTGGTCGTCCAACATCATCATCATAGTTCAGTTAATGATGTCATCATCAACATTGTTATGTGAAACATGGGCCAACCCCCACAAAATAACTAGCATGCTAGTTCTAGTATTCCCTCCTAGATACCCACGGACTCCGTTGTGTTCAATCGAGTTCCACATTCACATCGTGAACCACTTTCACATCCCGCAAACCAAAAAACACATTACACACAAAATCATCAATTTGCATACCCAAAGTCCATTTTAAAAACAAACACACCAACATACCCTCCTGGAATACAATTGCAGATACATATTCATTTTAGAAATTCCCATTTGTAATCATTAAAAAGAACATAATCATTTTTCACTACTAAAAAACACTGTTAATAACACACCAATGGCTTCTACAGTAAACACACAAAATTACAAATAGGAAAACCATTTCAAATTACTTTCCTCTATATAGAAATGGCACATTAAACCCAAATACACAAGTTAACCACATCTAAACATATTTTCTATTATTCAACAATTTTCAATTAAATTTCAAAAGGGCGCAATAAGGAAACACACCCAAAGTGATTCATTTTCCTTTGAAAATATCTATTTAAATATACACACACCACAAATACCTTGAAAATTCATTTCCCAACTACCAAAGAACCCCAAAAACCCTTACAACCATGTTTCACATCCCAAGCACCACCGAAACAATTCATTGCACAATTTATAAATCATCACACATGAATACCACAAGACATGCCTTCAAAACACACAAATTTCACATTAGAGAATCATTTTTAAAATAAATTGAACATCAAATATTTTCTGAAACTACTTTTGAAACACTTTTAATATTTAAATAATCAATTACATGCCTAATAAAACGTTTCAAAAAATCCACTAGAACTTTACACCAGAATATACCTAAAACCGCACAAAATTAAAATACAATTCCAATAATTCGACACAAAAATCACTTCAAAAACACTATACACCTCACATGATTAAGGTATTAAATCATTTGAAAATTTTATAAAACATCCACAAATGGTGAAACAAATGTTTCACCAAACACACTAAGTTTCACATAGAAAGAATGTCACTTTAAAACCAAACACCAAACATAAATAAACTAGAACCTGCTTTATACCTAATAACCAACATATTAAACATTTTTATTAAACAACACATCAACATTCCCAACACATACAACCATTTATTTTAATGAAAAAGTCATTTCTGACAAAGGCACACATTAAATAACTACCGAAACTTAATTTTTCACAAAAATAATAATTAAGTTGACATTTCCAATATTTCACACATCAAGACTCACATAAAAAAAATGATCGTTATAAAAGGAGACCCAATTTCCAACATATGTGCAGGTCAAAAATATTTATGGAAACATTTCGCACAACCCCAAACAATTCATTAAACACCACCATGAAATTACATGACAACAAACATATGAATGAAAGGAATATTTTATTCATGAAATCTAATTTTATCTAATGAGTACGCAAAAAAATTTAAAACATAGTTTGCGCCATGTATTTAAAACATAGAAAATATTAAAATTGACTAAACAAAAAAAATAAATTATTTAAAGGATACAAAGTCATTGAACCGCCAACCTCACATGAGTATCCTTTCAGAAAATGGTGCAAAACCACAACTACACATCATTCACACCAAAAAGAGGCAAGAAATAACCCAAATCTAAGAGATCAAACCCATTAACAAAAGGATTAAAACATAAAATCGCACCCCAAACTGCTGGAGACCCTAATCCCCAAATAACATGAACAAAAATACTAGAGAAAAGAGAAGAGGAGATTACCAAGAGGGGAATAATCTATTGAATAAGGTCTCACCGGTCTAACAGGGGTGTGATAGGTCCAGTGCGAGGCTGCTGGATGGCGGCATAGGTGCGGTTTGCACTGGAAAGAGGAAGGGCGCGCGACCGTGAAGAGGGGGGACGGTTGTGGGGAGGTGCGAGTAGGTCGGCCGGGAAGTATTGTGACATGACGGGATAGCTGAGAGTGAGGCAGGGACACCACTGCGAGACCTCACCAGAATGGTGGCAGGGTCGCAAGGAAGGTGGTCCTACATGGGAGGGGTGTAGCATGACGGGGGGGGGGGGGGGGGGGTTACACAATGGGTAGAAATAGAGGGGTTTGGGGAGAAACCCTAACCAAAGGGGGAAAATAAAATAAATAAATTAAATTAAATTAAAATAATAATAAAAATTGATATAATATTAATTATAAGAGTATAATATAATTATACTAAAAATCATTCGTAATGATAATAATAATATTGTTGTTATTAAAAAAAAATTCATTAGAATTTTAACACTCCTTATTTTAAATTATTTTTATTTTACTACTAATTTAATTATATTTATTTATCATTAATTTATTTTATTATATTTCTTAACAACAAGAGGATCACACTGCAGCCCGGGTGAAGTCACACAACTTCGAAATTATGCTTCATCTACGGGTTGCATGCTGTCCAGCCCTGAAAAACCCATTTATCGACAAAACTTCAAATTCAACTGGGACTTAGCCCGCACCTTGAAGAAACATTTCTAACCCAAATAAAATAATATATAAAAATTAACATAATAAAATATTAACAATAATATTTATTTTCACAATGTTAAGAACAAAATAATTATTATTAATTTTTTGTATTATTTACACTATTAATAATAATATTAATAATATAAATCAATATTAGTATCAATAAAATATTCCCTTAAATATTGTTACACTTCTCAATGTTTATTTTATTTTCATTTAACTATTCAATACAATTTATTAACCTGCCTTGAACATCAAGTGGACAGCACATTGAAGCGAGCGAGGTCACGTGGTGACTCAGGTGAGGCCACCTGACATTAACCGCGGTGCAGTGAATGTTGTTAAGGCCAAAACTTGATTTTTTGAATGAGTGCCCAAAAATTTTAAGTCAAGCTCCAACTCGGATAACCAAATTCCCAGAAAAGTTAAAAAATAAATAATTTAAAAACGACCGGTGGGACATATTTATTGTAGACCATAGGAGTAATTTTCTTCCCTTCACCCAATTGATCCCTTCTTATACTGGTTTATGATCACTAAATGGAACTGTTTTAATGCCCATAGTGAACGATTTGGGAGAGAAGATCATAAAGATTTATTTGGGATTTTTCATCTTTGAAAATGAATAACGATAGGGTCCTTTTTATTTGAAAATATGGAACTCTAGTTGAAGGTAATGACTTAAAAAGGCGTATCATAACGATTGATTCACTAGTCAGCCACACAGGCTGATGTGAATGTTCCATGTGCAGTGGGGAAACATGGGGGCACATTCACATAGGTCCTTAGTATAAGGGGTGTGGCCATTGGAATTTTTTTCTTCAATTATATTAATCTCTTATGAATATTTACATTTATCACCTTCCCTCCCATGGGGAAGAGTTTTCCATAAAAAAACCTAATGCATATATTGTCGTG
Source organism: Viscum album (assembly GCA_963277665.1). Lineage (NCBI taxonomy): Eukaryota > Viridiplantae > Streptophyta > Magnoliopsida > Santalales > Viscaceae > Viscum > Viscum album. The sequence goes on along the minus strand of OY728163.1, from coordinate 1,794,082,116 downwards.
AAAATCATTGATTAAGAATGACTTGTTCATTTGATGGGTTCTATAAATAGTGTGTTCATGTTGTGTTTCATGGTGGATATTTAATTACAATATATAAATAATAGGTTACAACCATTTGGGTTTGACCATATGTACTAGATATTGGTAAATGTTTTCTTGTATGTATGCAGCCAAAACCATGACCACCTGCAGGATCATTGATGAACTAAATATAATATGTACTTATGAACATGAAATCTTGAATTATTAAAATTGTGACACCATAAACATAACACATTGTCGTATATAAAAAAATGTTTATAAATTTTCAATGGTTTATACCCTGGAAAGATGATACAACTATGCATGAACGGAATTGATATTTCAAGAAGTCATTTGAGATTGTGAATGTATTACTCTAACCAAATATAACTGATTAACTTTTATTCACCAAATAAAAAAAATCTATTTGTGAATGAGTCCTCATTCATATGGAAGAAAAAACCAAGGGTATTTCCACTCATGGAACTGATCAAATATAGATGATCATATGTGATTCAGCCAGACTAGAAGATTGCAAGGTTATTTGAAAAGGTAGAAAAGAATGTATGATTCAGCAAACATATAGAGTATGATCAATAGATCATCCTGATGTGGATAAATAATTATTATAGGTTGATGTAATTGGTTTGAGATACATTTTGTTCCCTCAGTGTGATTATAGAGAATATTTCTCTATTGTAGATTTTGTAGTATGGTAGAGTGTTATCTGGGTACAGGTTAGAATGCAGTATAAAGAACCATGTTTTGTGGTTCAAGAGAGATATAGTGTTATTCTGTGTCAACCAATATAATCTATGAAATAATATTATATTATAGAATCCGTTTTGAGGGAATAACCAATAAGAAATAGAGTAGGTATCCATATTGAACATTTTAAATCATTCTCTTTCATGTATTTTATTTATTTCATTATTCGAGGAACAGTTGAGAGACACAGGAACATTTGATTCAGAATTTAGTGAGTCAAAAAGGATTAATTAAAAATATTCCATTTGTTAAAAGATGATTTTCCCATCCTTCTCTTTTTGATAACACAATGTTCTAGGCTCTACACCTTCCCAAACTATTTTGTGATCCATAAAAGTCACAAAATAGGAATCCTCATCAGAAGAAGATCCAATTTTTAGTTTTTTTAATGTTGTTAATTTATGACACCCCATATATAATGAATTAAAATCATATAAACATGATCTCTTTATACATAATTAGGGATGTGAAGGCAGAGTCCATATAAACCAATGGAATAATGGAGACATAATCATTACCAAGTTCAGTATTCTAACCAGATCCCCAATAATTCTATATACGTGGACAATACCCATGGTGATGTACATAAAGGATCAAACCAAAAAATATAGAGAGACTCTGGAACCATTCAAGAGTTACTCAAACACAAGAATCCTAAAAATCTGGTTGTATGGTGTATAACCATTTAGTCGGACCATATGAGTGGGTAGACATATTTACCATTACCAATCAACTCTAGGTATTCATATAACATTTTCTGATACAAAATACGTAGTCCTCAATAGAAAAAAACTCTATACCATATTCCATGGAGAAACCCAATGATGGGTAGTGAAGACCAATGGTATAGTATATTTACACATTTGTTGGTGATAGTTGTATCCATTATCTTGATTCTAAATGTGACACACCTTCTAATGTAACCAAAGAAGAACACTCAAGGCTCTCAAGAGTCCCCAAATGTTCAATATGCATGTTACTAAAAAAAATTTATATAGTCTAAATTTGTTTTGTAGAATGACATACCATTATCACATTCATAGAGAATGGTTTTGGGGACACCATTCTAGGTAATATCAGACCATTGTATGTTTAATGTAAGCTTGAAAATTTTAAAATTATATGTACTATAATCATCAATGGATCCAAGATTAGTAGTATACCTATTTGGAATCTTTGTTGTTTGGGATATACTGGGGATAATATTTCTCCCATGAAGAATACCATTTAGTGGTTTTGAAAAGGAAAACAAAAATCCCCTCGTAAAGAACGAACACGAAGGTATGTTTAAGACTTGGTTTCTTATTTTTTGTTTATGGTAATCCATAATGTCACAACATATAATTATCTACTTGAGAATCCTATCCATAATATACATGTGGTGGTTCCGATGTTATACCATAAAAACATAAATTACTTTGTCAATATTATGTTTGGTTTGATATATGGATATATCCACACAATTGGATCATTGAAATTATCATACATTGATTACTGTTTTTATCTGAGAGAAATAAATCAACTAATAATAGTGGGAGATATGTAGGTTTCAACATCTAATGATTTTGGAGCAACCCATTAAATCCACAAATGATTTCATATAAATGATTATGACTTGCCTATAGACATGGTATTTATAATGGATCTCACAAAAAAATAGAATATATGGATCAAAAGAATAACTAATTAATGTAAATATAGAAAAATTAATACCAACTAAAATTAATCCATTAAAATTTAGTTAGGTCACATATATGGAGGTTAATTACATAGGTTGAAATTCCCCGTACAAGATTTTTTCATATCCATAATCAATATACACAGACTCCCTTAGTCAACTATCTATATCAAATAAATCCCCATTCTTTCTATGGATAATGAAATTACACATATATTCTCTCTGAAATATCATGATGTAAATGGTTCTTCCACCCACGATGATAGTGGAGAAAAAAGATTTATCTCCAGAGTTCTCCCAGTCATAGTTCCCATGCATTTCACCCTAGGTTTCATGAATGAGTTCACATGCATTACAAATGATAAAGATTTACCTATACACTCTACCTATCATAAGAACGTTTTTATTTATGTTTATGAGGATGATGGATAGTATGGCCTTAGGTATTCTGATAAAACTATTTATGAAGTCATATCTAACACCAAATATAATATTAGAAAAGTAAATATGGTTATATAATAAGACATGAAAACTATATTGATCATCACCACTATTCATCTAAACCAGTATGATATGTACATATCCTTATATAAATAAAAAAATTGATTTTTCAAATCAATGTACACATATATATTTGGGTATGAATTTTATTATGGACACACATCTCTAGGGTTTATTATATGGTCAATTTGGTTTCGACTAGGATACTAGGAGAATGTATATGTCACATTATATCCAGGTAAAATCTATTGATTATTTATTTTTTTAATACAACATAATTCAAGTGTTGAAATATATATAATATCTCACTAACAAAATTATTATTACAGAAAAGAATAGGAAGATCAGTGTTTATATCCATTTTGAGGATATGTATTGGCACAAACTCAATGAATATTTCCTCAAACCAATTATAAAACTATTGGATTATGTGACAAAAATATCCAAATACCTTTCATTTATATATTGGTATTAATTTTATAATATGTTCCATATAGCCCATGATGATGGCGAATTTAACGCTCTTCGATCATCATAAGGGAAACTATGAAACTAGGCTATCCCTTTTGGTTTAAAAAATTATGGCACCACAAACTAATGGTTAATGAATTGCATTGTTGAAAATTTTCATGAAAAAAACATTGATGTTTATGGGGATGATCTATTAGTTAAATCAAGATATTTTTTTTATCATCTCAATGTCCTCTTGATGATTTTCAAAATGTTTCAATAGAATTGTATTAAGATGAACCCTATTATGTTTTCCTTCCAGTAACATCCATGAAATTCATTGGTTTTTTATTCTTCCATAATTTAATGTTTTATCTTGAGATTATGGGTGAAATCCTAAAATTCACCTTATTATGTCTATTTGTGGTTTAGAGGGATTTTGTGACTCATTTATTAAATCAATAGTTTCATTGTTAGGTTGGAATACAAATCCCCCCTCATGAAGTTGATGATGAAATGACTTTATTTGAAATTGGAGGAAGATTTTCAAAAAGAAATAGATAACCTCATGAAATATATATTACAACCAATGATATAAATGTGATCAGTTGTAGGAATGACCATAATCCAATATATGTCCATTGGGGGGGGATATCTCACTACCACATTTTCACATAAAAATTTTTAAAGAAATAAAATAGTCTCTATATTTTTAAGAGTAAAATAATAGATGCTAGGAATTTAAATTATAATGTTAGGAAAACAACATTGCACTAATTTTTTGGTGGAGAAGAAGATGACACATTATTTGAAGCACCTTGTGAATCTCATAGTATCTTATATCCACCTGCTCATGTACATCGTCAACCACCATATTCAATCTAGTGTTATGGACTGATATATGGTTATCTTGTAACAATATAATATCCTATTTGCATCTAAAATTCATTAAAATGGATGAAAATAGTTCATTTACATATGATATAGCCCACCTCAAAAATGATGTCAATAAATACTGATGTACATGATGAATAAACCTTTTATTTCAATAAAACATCAAAAACATGGGATCTATATTTGGATAGAGTCTCTTAAAGTATGACTATAAAATGAATTGAAATACTAAATTCCAATATTTTTTTTTGAGAATATCCTTTTTCTCCCATGCCCTGAAAATTCCATTATATTATTATTTATTCTATCTAATGGCTAGACCAAAAATGGGAATAAAGAAATATAAAGATATTATAATGGTCATATACCTAGTCTTGTTTCTATAGATAAATCACGTTAATGTCATTGATGATTTATATGATTTTATTTTGAAAATAATTGGCGAGTATTACCATATGAAGGAAGAGTTTTACCCTCTCCATAGTAGTGTCTAGAGGCTGATGGTGGAATTACCTTGTAATACAGCATATAATCATATTTTCCACTCACTATATTCTTATGATAATACACTACCTAATGCATCCATAAACCCAACCAAAACTGACCATGATTAGTAAATCCATTGCATTGCACACTCTAGAGTAGTATACCATGTCATCATTTGTCAAAAGTTGAAATTAATCATATTATTGATTCTCTAAGACATAATGAGATAAAATCATCACAAATGGATATAGTTTGTGGAAGGAATGTCCCCATCATGGAATACCTATAAAACAAGATATTTTCATTAGACCATACTGAAATGAAACATATTTTACACTTAGAAAGAAACCCATTTGTGCTAGAACCAATGAACATCTATTCCTATTAGAAAGATATTTTTATAAATTCTGATTTTCATGAATAGATGCAGGGGGACCTCAATATCATGTAGGTAGTCCGTGAGGGATCATACAGTTCTCATTGTGTAGGAAATAGTTTCTGCCACCAAATAAAGAGGAATGGTTATTTATTATAAACAATGATACTATACCTTATGGAATTCAGCAGGAAGTTTCACTCATATCAATTACATTTCATTTTCATTCATCTTTAATTGGAGTTTTTTATACTACCAAATACTCATTGCTATTTTTCATTTGTGGAATAGATGTAACTGGGCTATATATCCATTTGATAACTATGTAGTTTATGAATATCCATACTAACACTATTTTTTTGAAATAATTTGACAAAATACCCATATAGATGCCAAGGTGAAGAATATCAAAAACATTGTGAAGTCTACCGACATTATCATATTTTGTTTTCCCTATACATTACTGATAGAAAATTACCCCAAATTTTGTTCATTCAAGTAAAAAAGGATATATCATGTTGATAACATCGAATCGAATAACATGAAATACAATAACAAATTTGAAAATTGTAGAATAGAGGAAATAAAAAAAATATTAAATATTATTATGAAAATCAGGTATAAATAAAAAAATATCAAGCAGAAAAACTCTTGCATTTTTTATGGCCAAACATACCAGAACCTACACCACCAAAGAAATTATCCAGTACCCACTTATCCCTGGAATAGTAGAAATACATTATATAAAATTTCAATTTACCTCACACTAAATATCTAAATAATATTTCTCTTCAAATATAACTAATCATAGCAGAATATAGATAACTGATAGTATATCAATTAGAAGAAGTTGTATACATGGAACAATCGTGATGTCTACTAGAATCAGATGGTATGAACCTTCAATATTAATTTCTACCTACAATCATTCCACTAAGGTGATATTTTTTTGTTCATAGAACCCCAATGATATGAGGTAATAATATTCCAAAGAAAGTACCAAAATGAAAAAAACATATATCATAAAATGTATAATTACAATGAATCTTATTCATTTTTGATGATGGATTTGGAGCACATCATACCATCTACCAATTCAATGTTACCCAAGAAATAAATTTAATTATTATTACTATGGATTGAAGTCCTATTAGAATGATTTTATACTATATATCATTGTATTCTTAAGGGAATAAATTTAAACAAATTATCATTGATAACAATATTCTATCATGTTAAAATGTAGTGTCATCATCCTCTCCAAATAACATTAAATTTTGTAGTTGATGTATTGGTGAAAATACATTGAACTGCATAGTAATCGACTATTGGTGGAAAGGAATCAACCTTCATAAAAACTATATCCTCACTATTAGATGTTAAACTACATGGTAATTTCCCACAAAACAAAATATTAAACATTGAAGAAGATGTCTGGGTTACAACAGAATAGATTAAATAATAATAATGTTATGGTGGTATGAAATTAAAAAACTAGGAACCCATTTCATAACTCTATGACCATAAAAAAATTGTCACCTTCCCTATCACAGGACGCTAAACTGTGTAATGGAGGTTCTAGCATCATGTCTTTAAACTCTACAACACTCAAGTCTAGGAATAAATATTTTAAAATAAATAATACCCAAGTCCTCACCGAATGATATTATGTCACATGTCAATAAATCGCATTGAAGGATTCGAAAATACATACTTGATTTCCTATAGGGAATACATTAAACTTCATAGAACTCAAGTTGAGCTGATTCCATGAAACATTTTTCAAATAGGCATGATGTAGCCTCAGCAGTGATCTCGGTCTCGGCTTTCTGATGTCCTTCCCTTTCATCATCATCCCCACTTCATCAAGCCTTTGTTGGCTCCCCCTAAGCACCGGTATGTCGTTCCACCATACAGATCCCCCTCACACGATGTAGCTAACGACCATTCGGCTTCCCCTCATGCAATTCCGCATCTCTCTCTTCCAATTTTTTGTCGTCTGTCCTCCCCATCCCTAAGTGCCGATGTTCGTAGGACTCCCATATCTGTTTCAATGCAACGTTAGTCTTCTTTCAGCCTCCATTAAGCGGTGACAGCTCCATACTGGAGTTCTACTCGGCTAGGGTTATGATTCTCACTTTGTTGTCATTGGGTAAAGATGAAGGCTATCAACCTAGTGTGGTATGGTCACAACTATCTTGCATATGTAGCTCCAATGACATATTGAGTGCTCTGTCAGTGAAGACTCCTCCGCCGGTCTTCTTTAGAAGGCGTTTTGACTATGGATATTTCATTCCATCATTTATCTTTTCTAATGTTTGTTCGCATGTACCCTTGGATTTGTATTATGAAAACATAATCATCCACAAATTGGGCCTGTATATGGACACGGATGAACATCATAGGAGCAGTCAGGTTCTTGGTTTATTGTATTTAAAGACATTTTTTGTTTTCCATAATTAGTAAGTATATTCATATGGAAGATGTACGAATTCTTGGTTCCGATGATGTCCTCTCCTCATTAGTTTAATTTTTTATTTTCTTCGGGGTCAGTGTAGGCATGGCCAATGACTTCTCTTGGGTCATTATGAGATCATAGAGGGAGACCTCATGAATGCCCAGTGATTTAGCATTTTCCTCACATGGTCACTCCTATTTGGATATTTTCCATTTTTTGGTTCTGTTTTTGTTTTCTAGGTTACGATATCTTCATTTTATGATTCTCTTGAGAACATTTTGCCTTTCCCTTTGTGCACGCCCTGATTTTGGGTTGGTTCAAAGGTTTCATTAAAAAAATGGGATGGTGTGGAAAGATTTAAGGATGAAATTTTTGGATCATGGAGGATCTTTTGTTTGGTTTTCTCTGAGCCTCAATAGTGTCTACAAAGCTGGATTCCCTTGTAAACGCTGCATTATCTTTTTTTTTGGTCTGGCATGCGTTTGCAATGGTGGAACCCCATGGACAAGTTGTCTATGTTTTGTTCTCTTGTTCAATACTCACTTAACCAAAAATTGTTTTTAAAGATAAGAAAAATTGATTTTTCAGTCATTCGTACAACTGAAGTCATTATATAAATATAATTAACAGTATAGTGACCATGTTCTTAGAGTATTATTATAAACTGTATTTTCATCATCCTCTCCAGATGATTCTAAAATTTGTAGATGGAATCCGTCAGGAATTACGTTAGACTACACAATGTGTCCCCTTCATTGTAACCCATTTCCATCCTGCATTAGGGATTGATCCATATTGATGTATCTGTAACACAATATACCCATTCCCTCCTATATTAATGTTCCCAATATCATTTATATGATAAAGATACCACTAAGGGAAATTTCTAACCAGAACTAAATATGTCAACATTTCTATCCTTAGAGGTTATATAGAGGCAATGGGATCACATGTCTTAGTCCCAATTATAAAATTCATCAATGATAAATTATTTAAATTATATATGATAGCATGATATTAATAGGGAATTATTGTATATGTACTATGTGTGGATTTATATCTATCCACAACAGATATGTAATGGCCCCATAAATTATTAACCGGGTCTATCCAAAGAGTTCACCCCCCACAAAATATTTGTGTCTGATCATATTAGACTTTATCCGCGATCGTGTTTCCGTTTGTTATCCCTAATATTAGTTTCCATTTATTAAAAAAAGAATTAGAAAAAAAAACAAATACAATTGAATATTACCCCTTCAATGTCCGATTTAGTTCTTTACATGATTCTTCAGCTCGATTTCTATCATTTGTAGACCTAAAAATTAAAAATTCTTATTTTCACTACATTTAAGGGAGATTTGTGATAGAGAAATTGTTTAAATGATTTATATGTTGACTGATTTTTGTATTGATAGGATATGTAGTGATGCAAGAATATCCAATCATGGTCCCAGTAATAACATCTACAACAAAATTTACATCCTCTACATTTGATTAAGATCCATACAGTGTGTTCAGTTATAATAACTATATGTAGCCTGATTTTTCTATGGATAAAATTATTGTTGAAACCAAAATATCTTATTCAAATACAATCTATGATATATAAAATAATTTTTTATCATACCAGATTAAATCTATATCTATAACAAGGATTTTTTTATAATAACTATTATATCATTAATCACATCTCCATAAGATTGATATTTATTCCAGGACCCTCCATCATTGGACCTATTGTAATTAAAAAAACACGGTTTCATTTTATTATTTTATCCCCTCCAATAATATTTCCCCTTTTTTTGTAACACATAAGTACGGTGAAACATACAATTCCTCTATTTAAAAATACCCAATCATTGAAGATGAAGCTATATGAAATTCCCCGTATCCAATAAATAATCATTATATATGTAGGTGAAATCACTATTGAGTTATTCATTCGTTAGCATACACTATGAAACCCATCCCCATGTATGATATCGATCTTCATAGGGAAAAGATAATAATTATGTGTGTCTTGATTCTTTTTATCACATTGTACTATGTGATGACATGAATCCTTTACCAATGCCTAGTATCAAATTATATCAACCATAATTCCTTCCTCTTTTATGCATTGATATCATTGTGAAATATCATTTATAAACCTACCAAGAAGAGTGACCGAGTATGAAAATTCCCACATTCTATCGTTGTTCACATACTCATAAACCTATGTGATGATAAAGTTACCCCATTTTTTGATAATATTGAAATTTTATATGAAGTAAAATTCATTAAATTTGATTCCTTTTCATAAGAAATTAAAATCAATAAAAATAATTAATTTGTTAATAATATATAATAACCCAACCCATCATCCATTCCCATTCCTTATAAAATGACCAAAATATCCCATTATGGCTAAGCCATGGTTTAGGATGCCTCCATCACCAATTTAGAACATGGCAGTCCATAAATCACAATTCATCACTTGAATGTCTTAGATTCCCACAATTATTTTATGGATGTTAGTAATGATAGTATCAAGCATTATTGTACAAATATTTTGGGCTATTAGTATATCAACCAAACTAGATCCTATATATGAACCCCTAGTCTGGCATGAAAACTATAGGTGTATTCATTTGGAGTAGAAGGGACCACTATGATTTGAATGAACTGATTCTACAACATAGTGAACTATCATTCGAATATTATCATTCATTTTTTCTATAGGGTCTATCACAAACCATTATTCAGGATTTTAGAACCATTATATTTGATTTATAGAATAATTTTCTTCCTTTGAAAAGGTGTCACAGTATTCTTAGCATTGGGGATCCTAATTGGGTTATTGTTTCACGTAGTCAATTTTCATTGGTCCATGCATCATGGCCTTAAACTATTTGTACATTTTCACATGCATTGTAGCCATATGTTTTGTGTAGCATTTTCTATGATGAAAAAACATAAACTATATCCTTAGTGAATCAATATTACAAGACCAAAAAATAATACTGAAAGAGACATAGAACATTATAAGTTGAAAACCCATAAAAGGGAAGCATGATAAAATGATAAATATATATTCTCAACTAATAAATATAAATATTTTTGAAAAGTTTGAGAATAAATAAATGAGTTACAAATATCATATAGACCACATTATAACCATCACAACTACTCAGTTGATCTCACTAGTTCTATTGGTAAAGTAAAAATTTATAGAAATGGTTTATTATATTTATATTTCTTGATAATAAATTTATTACATGGAGAAATGACCATTAGGGTACTAGAAACACCTTGAATATTCAATTATACCCAAACACTCTTCTTTCACCAAGTGTTTGATCCTTCAAAAATCATCAATTTCTTTCAATAATGACCTTTAATGACTCCATGGTACACTTATGTTGACTATACATACATGCCCCAATATGGATGTTTATATATACCCTAATATTCCCTACTATACAAAAACATCTCTTCTTTAGGGGAGGGACCTATAATCTATGTATACCATAGCAGCATCACAACATAACCTTTCATTAGAATTTTTTCAGTTCTTGTCCTTTGTGTTCCTAACCAATATCATCATCCTTGGTTCAATAACATTGATATATGAGTTACAGGACCCATAAGAAAACTATTACTGTGGATTCAATATCTTAAACATTATGTCACCAAATTTCATACTCAAAATTATGGTGGGAATGTTACAATTCATTCATAAATGTTTTCCCCTTGATGATTTTTCCTAAATTGAACATTTCATTTTTTTGAGAACTTTGATCCCAAAAAATAATCCCCATTATTTGATGATGTATAAACCCATCACATTGCTCCAAAAGAAATGTGAAATTTCCTTCTAATGTTTCTTATACATAATAAATAAACTCCATGTCAAATTTTTTCATCCATAAATTATATCCATCATTTTTCAAACATTCATGACATTAATAAGAACAAGGATAGATACATAGTACTCAATATGCTCAAAACCCAAAATGGAAGTCTTGGGAAATTTTGAGATTTTTATTGTAGGACATGAAGATTTAATGAACATGGAATCATTGATTATTCCAAAATAGAATATCCTAAATCTATTGAGGTAAAGAAAATGTAAAGGTCGTCCAATTAAGGATCAAATATATTTAATGTCGATAATTCTACAAGGGAATCTATCGAAATTGTTAGTGACATGAAAAATGAGAAATATTTTTATTAGATCCACTATGTGATCAAAGAAAATGTCATGAAATACTCAATAGGATCCCATCATCGGAAAAAATATATAGTTATCCATTTTTTTAAAACACAATTAAATATCACCCCATTATTCATAAAAAATCATATATTCATAAATAGTGTAACTCAATAGTATCAAAGAAGTTTTTTATACATGTGCCCAATAGTGAACCATAATTAATAGGAATTCATTATTAGTTACCCAAAAAAACATAACCCATATATAATTTAGTTTTAAAACTATAACCATACATAAGTCACCCCATGTTTAATTAATCATTAATATTCCATTGGACCAACATTGGTGTATCAGTAATGATGTTTACACGTATACTTATTCATGAACCACAACAAGGAGGAATTCACCTCTAATTCCAAATAGACCATCTCTACTATATTGGGGATTGTTTTTAAACCTAGACACATTATTGATCCAATCATAAGATGAATTCCTAATCAACATCCAAATGTATGAAATATTTTTTATCAGTTATGGTGTCCTGACTATACCCATCCACAATCCATTCCCATGAATAATTCATCCACATTTTTTAAATTTACTAATTCTATTATATATGTGACTGTGTTTGTACCTATACTCATTAATTATCCATAGTCAGGTAGAGTCATCAGGAGATTATGGAATATTTGATCTAGTTTGTATTAATCAAAATCAATGGAAGCTAAACTTATTAGAAATATTTACTAGATATCAAGTTAATAAATGAAGTCAATACATGACTAATGCATATTGACACAAAAGATTTGGAAAATTATTTTACTAATAACTCACAATAAATGATAAGAGAATCCCAGATAATGGAGTCTCTTTTGCTGATTGAGTTTTAAAAGAAACCCAATATAACATGTACAAATTTTTCAATAGTATAAAGAGACACGAAAATACATGACTGAAACTCATCCAGTCAATCAACATTTTCTTTTTGGGAAAGTCGATGACTGATATTACCTCTTCACTAACTGCTTCACATGATAATCAGAATCAATTTTGTTGGGGAAATTTTTTATTCCCTTCTGATTATTTATTATTCCGACCAAGAATGTGGTTGTGGATAAGATTCATTGAAACACCTCGTTAGATCCCCTTTTGGTGTACCATGTTAAGATGAGGTACACATAAGGGTAATAGACCTCCCAAAGTGACCATCAACCATTCAATATCAATAATTTCCCACTCAATCCTATAATGGTATCTCATAATGTATTTTATGTCATTACATGAATTCTACATATGATAATACAATGAAAACATGCATTTGGATTACATGATCCAAGTGATGCATGTATATTGTAAAGGCACTATTCATGGATTAGTAACCAATTATGTGAGGTTGATACATGATGACTAAATTATATAGATACAAAATAATTGGTTTGCTATCACGGAGTATTTTAACAAGGATTGCATATAGAAACTTTAGATATTCAATGTTGTAAATGGGAGGTTCATAAATGAATATTGTTTTGGTACGAAAAGTATATTCATGATTAATGGGTTGCGCATTTATGATAGGGAATGGAAAAAAAGTAGTGTATGGAATGATAAAGGATTTCACAAACATAGTATAAAAATCATAAAACAATTATTTTCAGAATCATGAATCTATTACAATATGAAGTCATAAATAGTGTATAGTACATGCACTATTTTAATGGTATGTGAGGTGAATATGAAAAATAAAAGGGAAAATATATATATCTGAATAATAAATAATACCAATGTCATGAAATTTTTAATATAACTAAATGATGTTAAGAAATTAAAACATGTAAAATACATGTAGGAAATTAAAAACACCATAAACCCTATTCCTAGTCCACATTCATGTCCCATATACATGATCTAGACCAATCCACATGAACAATAAAATGATGCATCCCTTTACCTTATCTAGGCCTATATTGAGGGTATAAGCTCGGGTACCAAATGGATCCTGAACAAGGGGTGAGTATGGAACAATGGGGTGATAACCTCATTGTCTAATAAAATCCAACATTAAAAAAATTAAATTCCAAAGATCAAAAAAACAAAAACAATTTATTAATAAATGTTCCATATCAAAATACACCCTATAACCTATGAATTACATGGTGATGTTAGGGATATACAAACCTACTTCTGAACAACTTCATATATGTCTTCATGGTGAGTATATTCCTTCCAAGGAAGATTCACCCATATCATTGGGGTATTATCCTATTATGGATGAATCTCCCATATTATATTGTGACTCTTTGGAACAATCCATTAGATAAAATGCATCCTTCCCTCAATCAAGATATGTTAGTGTAACATACCATCACTACGTTTGTCCATCATGCATCAAACAATCATCCAATACTAGGTAACTTGAATTTTTCTGTCATGTTGTATACAAAATAAGTGAAACATATCCATGAGATTATGTTATAGTGCGTTATACCCACAGGTACCCACACACCATGAATCTTACCATGATTTTGTATTCAATACCATAAATCTAACCTCATGAAAGATACGTACCCATGCACCTTACCCTTTTTCATCACTAGTCATATCCAAAATAAAAAAATATAAGCATTCTCTATAATCACATTGAATCCCATAATATATTTAATAATAATCCCTCATGAATCAACATAAATAAGTGTTATAAAACCTAATATTCGATGATTAAAATTCATATAACATATATCCATGCATTTAATCATGCAAACACATGCCCCATTGGTTACTAATTTTATATCCAATTAAAATACTTAGAATCCATAGATCCAACAACAATTATCATTATAATTGTCTCAATATAATTTTAGTTATCCGTAAAACCCATTAATTATTCTCATTACCTTTACCCCATTTATTCCAATTTAATAATACTATAAAAAATATAACCAATATATTATCTAATATAATGGTATTCTCTCATTCATTAATATTAAAAAAGTTCATTTCTTTGTGGAATCCATTTTAATCCATTCTACATTCAACCATTAAAAAATCATAAAATGTTTTTCTATATAAACAACCATTGAGTTGTAGTAAGTCGGGTATCCATGATAATGGTGACAATAGGGTATGTGGGATTACCGTACATCATTATTTATAAAATATATTGGGTTTCAATTTTGTTTATGCCACATAAAATGATTAATGACATTGTTTCATATATAGAACATACTGGATGAACCAAAACCAACAATTGGCAGATGAATTAGACCACCTACCACAAAAGATGAGAAGATGAGTAAATTAATTAATATACATGGATGAACTAGGTTACTATTTCATATTCTTAAATGATGACTAAGGAATTAATTTAAAAAAATTGGTAAATCCTAGATCTATGTGTCGATATATTCAAGATATAAGGATCTTCCAATACAATAACTAACATAACTATGTGGATAAGGAGAACCGAGATTCTTACCTTAAATCACTGGATCTGAATCACTGAAAATTGATATATGATTCTTTTGTATCTGAGGTAACTACAATTAATTTTTAATGGGAGTTCTAAAATTACATATGTACGGTAAAGAGTGGTATAAGATTTATAGTGCATGAAATCTAAAAAAAAGACTTACCATGACCCATTAACAACGTTGATCAGTCATTCATGCTATGAATCCTTATATATTTAAATAAGTCAAACAAATAAATGTCTATACATCAAACGAGAATACCCATTCACATTGTTATATATAATTTCATGTTACAAAAAATGATTCACTACTCAATGGGATTTCCTGGGGTCTATAAAGCACCAATAATATCCTAAAGGAAAATCACTATGTTGTCTAGAAACTTCCATGACATGATTTGAAAATCTAAAATTTGATTTTTTTTCTTCGAACCATAATCGATCCTCACATACCATCCCTTATGATTGGTCATAAATTCAAAAATTATTAAAAACCTCAAAGAGGAATGAATCTAGAAAAATATGGGTGGTTATTGCCATGATTTTTTATAAATTATTCCATGATTTTTCGAAACATAAAAATATATATCTTGGATTGAAAAGAAATAAATAATAAGAGATTGGATGTAATCTATAAAAATTGGAAATCCATGGGGAATTATGGTTGATGTAAAATTGACGGAAGTATATTTTTTGGGATCATTGATCTTCATGTAGAACCCCTTTTCAAGGTCATATTATATGAAACATTATTGAATGATACTATATCATGATTATATTAACATTAATTGAAAATATATTTAACTAATTGTTCTAAACATAATGAACACAAATAAATATAGAATATCTTGGGTTTGCGTGAATTTCATTAAGAATATATATCGTGATTTTTCTGCATATATGATCTATCACATATTGAATATAGACACATGCATGTATATTCTTTACTAAAGTTTAAAAATACTATTTTTTGAATAATTACATGAATATGCATATTCAATAATAATTAACCTAAATCAAGTGAATATTCACTACATCACCCCTATCTAAAATTATTAATGTACCTAAAATCCTTACTAATAGAATGATACTATGTGGTGCTCTGGAGAGGACATTGGCGGTCAAATGTTCTGATAACAACTCATCGACTTGGATATGATTTACATGATCTATTTTCAATTAATACCTATGTATGGATATTTCCCATGAGGACTAGAGACATCAAAAATTTCCTTTAACATTCTAGACTACACTTCCCTTAATAAAAAAGTTTTATACAGAAGTATAATGATTAAAATAAGAATTGAGGACACCCCTCGAGAGAGGTTCAATGTTAGTCTCTATTTAATAAAACATAGGTAGGAAAACAAAGCTATGAAAAAATAGGTAGGTAAAATAATCTAGGATATGGGGTTGAAACATACCCCAAGTGTGGTCACACTATCAATATACATCCACGGTCACTTTTTAATGAGTATTTTCAAAAAAATGGTGATGTAACCCTTTGACATGGTATATTACCCATATACCCCTTCTACATAATAAATATCAATAATTGTGCCTTGGTACCACCCCATAACATCAAAATTGAAGGATTACTCATATTATGTCACCGCCATGATCATACCATTTCATCCAAACGGGGGAAATCTAAAATCTTTTATTAGAACGCTTTTTATGGTTTAAAACCTAAAAAGTCCAATATTGGAGATTCCCATAATAGTATGGTTGTAATATAATCATTTATTTCACACCACTGTGTACCACATCTATTATGCATTACTTATGATAAAAGGTGTCTATGGGAATCATATAAGATATGTGGTACCCTTTGGGTAACTAATATCATAGATTCCCTAAATAATTGGGATCCTTATCTAGATTAAACTGTAGCAGTCTCTCTAAGATCAATAGTAGATTTAATCTACATCCCACAAGTATGTTAATATAGGTAATCCATCCATGAATAATCACATTGAATTTTTGGTGTGATGATAAAATCCTCCATGTATCCATACCACATACCTCTACCTAACCTATAAATAAGTATGATGAATAAAGATTGGGATTCTCTTTAGACATGAGACAAAAGATCCTCACATCGATGACTTCTATAATTTTGATTCAAAATTGATTTATGGAGATAGAAATTGTGCCACGAAACCTCACTATGTTAGAACAATTCAAACATGATTTTATGAATTGGGATGTTCATCATGTCATTGTCATATACATCATGTTACTATAATGTTAATTATTTAATTAAATTATTTAAAATAATCTATTTAACTTTTTGGATTTATTGTGTTTGAGGTTTAATTGTTTTCACATTTTTTCACTACTCATGGGTTTCATACGAGTATGAGTAACCTTTAGGAACCAATATACAGGGGTTTATTTAGGAAAAAAATTTATTGTTCTGGAGGGTTCATCGTTAGATGGACCATTCTGAATCCTAAGAGTAATCATGTGACTCTGATTGGACTATGTAGTGCTGACAACAGGACCATCACAGAGTTGAGTATACGGTTCCTGTAAATTGTGTGGCTAAACCGTACGAGTTTCCCATTATTAAGAATGTATTGATTTATATTCATTATTTATATTTATTTTTTATTAAATTCTTCTTTATTATTATTTTATTTCCTCCCATCCATTCTTTTCCTTTCCTTGGACTAATTGTGCAACACCCCTTTTAGATTCCCCCTCTCACGCACCACTCCATCATCCTTCCATGTGATCTGACTTCCGTTATTATGAATTTTGGGCATGATCTCCCTCAGTAAGGTTTTCTCCCCCATATTGAGTTAATTTAACTTAGTTTACTTCTCCATATTATGGTTCTTGGAATTTTATTAAACATTAGGGTTATGGGTGGGTTGATTTTTTATGTATCATATCTTTAAAGTCTTTATTTGGGTACTTTGTTATGTTTTTTGGAATCATCAACCATAGTCAACATGTTTTAGACTATTTTGTCTCACTGAAAATCTATTTTATGTTGGTGTATTTATAAAACCCCCACAAATTACATTCTACTTCTTTATATTTCCTAATTAAGTTTTTCTATGAATTTAGAATCGTTTTTTGGTAATGGTATGCATGAAATTATTTTGGAATAATCATTAAAATTGACACGACCCTTTACCACTTGAAATGTGCTTGTGAAATTTATTGTTTGTCTCATTAATAATATTTCAAGTATTTCCAAATTTCATCATAATGATTTTAATGGGTGTAACTAACCTTTTTTGTTATGTTTGGATCTCAAAATGGATTAAATACTTGATATAGGATTTGATCACTTTGCAAGTGTTGGATTAAATGTCTATTTTCATTTTCTAATGAAAAATTAATATTTCAAAAAATTAAATGAATCCGGATACCCTTTTGAAAATAATGAGATTTATTCTAATGGATTCATTATAGAATGTGTTCATTTGATGATAATTTTAAATGATTTTGATATTGTTGTTCTCTGAGTGTTTTGAAATATATTTTAAATAGGTATTGAATGTTTATTGTAAAAATGGTACTTAACTCCATTTAGTTTAATTGAAGGATGCATGTAAATTTTAAAAGAGTTAATTGATGGAAAGAATTTTATTAACATGTGGTTTTAAAATATTGATGACTTATACACAATTTAAAGTATTAATTTAGATAATATTTTTATTAAAGTTTATAATTGGATGCAAAGCTCAACATCTTCAGCGATGTGTTTTAAATTCAAATTTTCACCTTAATGTTTTTTTCAATTGGTGAGACCCTATTCAACTCCTTATATTTATCATTTATAGTGGTATATTGTGACCCCACTAAGGATTATTTTTTTTAACATTTATTTTGTGATTCTTATGCATTGATATAGTTTTGGGGATTATGTATGTAAGGGTATGGGAGGTTATGTATGATTTATTTTCATATTATTAATATTTTATGCATATGATTGGTTATGATATCCTCTTATTGACTTTTCAAGGATTTTGATAGATATAGTAGATGAGATTTGTGTGGGAATGTCCTAGTGGTATAATGTTTTGACAAGGGAGTTTTTTCTAGATACATTGAGATAGTGAAAAATGATTAAGTATTAAAAAATTATTCTAGAATCATTTTGTATTAATTTGGTTTAAGTTATTCTATAGAAGTTAATTTTTATATTAATTAATTGGACTTCCAAAGATGTTAAAATTTTAGTAGTGTTTTACTAGGTTCATTGTTTATAGTTTATGTCATTTTTTAATATATCTTAGAGACAATTCCAATTAAACTAGGTCCTTCTTAGGATTTTTTAAGATACATTCATTGTATGGATCATTTTACCTCCCCCAATTAGATTTATTATTGGTACCATTGTTTTTTTAGTTTCCCTATATTTCATTCCTTATGTGTGATGGATCACAATTATGTGGTTTGCATATTTTTTCTTGAATGTATGATTTTCAGAATGAAATGTTTTCGTTACATTTTTATGGGTTCTTAATGCAATGGGGTTTTCATTTAAATTGTTTATGAAAATAAAATTTTCAATGAGATGTTCTAAAAAAGATAAAATGTTTTTATGTTTTTTGATATTGGTTTAAAAACTAACTTTTAATGGTTACAAATTGTTGATTTGTTAGTGGTAGATATCCTCGATATATTTTATAAAAATTTATGGTTGTATGGGAATTATCATTAACATTCTCCTTGGTATTATTCTCTGAATATTTGAAAAACATACTTTATACATTATATTCAAACAATAATTTTATAAAAAATATTTACATTGGTTATATATGGATTTGGATGGTTTTGGAAGCCTATTCACAAATTTTGTATTATCACCTATTATATCATAGTTTTATGATTTTGGTTATCCATTAGATCACTCATTAATAATTGATTTTATCAATGGATCTAAGATGAGTTCATTATTTTGTTGAATTCATAATATAGTTACAATTGTGTAATATGGTATGAAATGTTTCTACATTCATGTAATGTAAGGAATGTGGAAATTGATATGATTTACTATATATATTTAGTATTTTAATACTTCAAATATATGTACGGTAGATATATTATTGGGAAACTAGGGAGGTAATAAGGGTGGATACATGTTAGTTTATTTAGTAGGGTGATAGGGGGAGTGTTGGGTTTTTATCGTTACATTACATTACTGCATTTTTTCAACATATCTATCTTATCAATGAAATATGATATTTAGATGGTTCATTGGGGTTTTCATTAGATTTTTGTTATTATTGTATCATTGAAAATTTTGTGAAACCATTCCCATGTGTGTTCTTTTGATTCCTAGGTTCTCGTTTCCAACTTGTGGGGATTCAGAATGCCCTTCGAGTCAGTGGAAGGCTGGTTCAAGAATAAGTTGGATGTAATAATAGAGGAAGTTAAATATGAATCATATCATAGTAGGTTATTCTTACATTAAGAACCTTTTATCTTATATTAGTAGCCATATTTTTATTTCTAGAGCCATGATATTATTGAGTTATGTTTTTATTGGGATTCATGAGGTTGATCATGAGTGGGTTCTTGACTACCACCCTTTGTAACGATTCCTTAGATTCCATGGAATGTTGTATTTTAATTTTCAATTCAAAATTCCCTTGGATTTACTATTGGTAATGTTTTTATCCTCATTGGAGTAGTTTAAAAATCCTTGTGGGTCGGTTTGATTTTGGGTATATGGATGAATGATTGATTAGTGGCATGAGATGGATCTGCATGGACAAACAAACAAGAAAATGATCAAATTCACATTTTTGAAACACAATATATATTTTCATATGACTAGTACAAGGTCTATCACACAACTGATAAAGTCATTCATTGTTCCACATCTCGATTGGCATAAAATCTAGTCCACTCATGATAAATAAAAAATGGTGATGGATCAGTCAAGCTGGGTTGGGTGGCATGTTGTTCATGTGTATTTGGATTTGACAGATTTTTGGTGTGTCTCTTTTTGGGTTTATTTTTTGGAAAATGTGTTTTTATGAATAAGAATGATTTTATGGAAATGTATATTGATTTTATGGGAATTCCAATGTATTGGTTATAAAAAGTATACCTAATTTCACAAAATAGTTTTCTTTTATAATTTATTCCTTTGGTAATGTTTATAAAATGAAGATTTTATTCTAGAAATGATTTTAATTTATATACTAAATCGATTTTTTTGTTTTATAATACAATTATTGGGTTCTAAAACAAATTGTTTGTTTATTTATATAGAAATTTTGATATGTTGGGGTTATTTTTAAATAGATACTATTTTTCTATAATTTAAATGAGGGGATAAAATTTTTAATGTTTTATTAACCCTTATTTGAGAACCTCGCATTATTTTTATAATATACACATAAGATGATGATTTTTAAAAACATTGGTCGAATGGTTTTAAAATACCACTAAGTAATTTGGTACTTTCAAAATGCCTGGAATTTTTGAAAAACTAGATGTGATTCCATCTAAAAAGTGGATGTTTCTAATGAAATGAGTGTTTTTTAAGGTGAAATTATTATTTTTCATTGTTTTTTTAATTTCATCCCCTCGTAATGGCTTGAAAAAATTGATTTGGTTTATTGAACTTAGTTGGGTTTGGTTCACGTTCTTTTTTATATAGTGTATGCCACCCAAAAAGGTCACAGAAAAGGTTAAATGTTTTTCATCAAGGGTAGTTCATCCGTTATTCTTTTTTCTCATTCGTAGAACCAAAATGGGGTGTAAATTATTGTTTTCTTTTTTTATAGATAGATAATGAATTTTTTCGGAATATTAATCTAAGTGATCATTGGATAATTAGATGGATAACATTATCAGGATTGAAATGTTTGATCTATTTGAAGCATGGGTTATATTGGGAGTATGATTTTTTTAGGATTCTTTGTAGATGGGATTATATCCATCATCATTGTGGTGAATTTTCATCATTTCTAATTGTGATTTGTTTTGGATCCTAGATTAGTAATTACCTATGGTTTTAGGTTGAGTGATGGAGGTTTGTCTCATGAGACCCATCGATGCATCCTGGGGATATCTATAAATGGGACTCACATAGAACAATATAAATAATGAAATCATCATTCAAGGAATTATAAATTTAATAGTTATTTTTCATGATTTATAAAATAAATCTATATATTGATTAAGGTATATAAAAAATCAACATGTTTCTGTTCTATAAAATAACATTATTAGTAAAAATCATATATAGAAATTGAATATTGTTTATGATATATTCAAGTCCATTATATAAAGTTTGTTTATATTAAATAGAAATGATATTTCAAATGAAAAAAAAACATAACAATGATAATGTTTTAAATTGAAATTAATAACCGAAAAAATTAATGATGAGATTAAATTCATATTAATTTTCTAGTTTGAAATAAATTATCTCTTTATGAAGATGTAAGAGAAATATTTAAATAATATTTCATTAAAAAGTTTTATCTAATAAAATATGGGAAAATGTTAGATAAAGTTAAATATCATGAAACCGTTATGGAGGTGTTTTTATGTAAAGAACCTAGCAGGCCTAATGCCCAACCAAACTCGTCCACACCCGGGGCCAGCCCTCAGGCAGATAGCAGACCCCCACTCTCAGGAAGATAATAGGCCCCCACCTCAGTCTGGCCTAGTTAACACGTGGAAGGAACTGTCCCCTGCCTGACGAGGATTTAATTCGCCTCCCTCCTGGTTGGCTAATGAGCATATGGTCACCGGATCGAGTTGAAAGGGAGGATAATTAAATCCTCATCAGGAAGGGGACAGTTCATGCCACGTGTTATAGGGGCTAGTTTGAGGAGGGAGCATGTTATATGCCTGAGGATGGGGGTCTGCAATCTGCCAGAGGGCTGGTCTCAGGTGTGGCTGAGTTTGGATGGGCTTTAGGCCTTCCAGGTTCGGTACATATCATGAATCATTTATGGTGGTGGGAAAATCTATTCATGAAACATATATAAACAAATTCTATTTAAAATTTTTAAAGATAGTTGAAAACAAGGTTTTTGAAAAATAATTAGAAACCTTCCTTTAAAACCTCTATAAAACTCATGGATGATATTAAATATCCTCAATAAAAAAAATATTCAATGTACTGTTATAAATCTATTTTAAAAATACTATAAAAGAAAAATATACCAAATCAAATGGGAAATAAGAATAATTTTTATTTTAAACATTCCCCATTAAATAATTAATTAAATCATATAATGAATCATCATTAATACATATTTTTTCATGTTAAATACCTTAAATTAGTATTATATACAACACATAAATGTAAATAAGTCAATAATAAGAAATATAACTCAATGGGGTGGAAATTAAGACAAAATACCTTAGAGAGATCAATTCATTAATGTGGGAATAAATCAATAAATTAATTATTTCTAACAAATGTAATTCAAAAAAAAATTAAAATACCAAATTAATATAATAATATTTCATTAAACATATAATCATTTCCTACCATTGACAATGGAATTTATTTAAAACCTAATGAATTGAAAATGAGATAATAAACCCTTTCCCCAGGCTTCCCTTTATGGGATAATTCATAAAAATCTAATATAATAATTTTAAAAATGTTATTAATATATAAATGAAACATATTCATGTTTATAATATCACACATGTTTCTATTATAATACCTTATCACCTACTTCTTAATAATATTTTATTATTAGATTTTTTGAATGTGTTAAGTACGACATTTTGTTGGTACTACATTTTCCCAGATGTTTTGATTCTTTATAATAGTATACAGTTAAATAATTTCCATAATTTTATTAATTCTATCTATATCATATTTATTAATTATATAAATTTTTTGAATCATTCATGAATGTCGTACAAAGAATACGAATGAAATTGCTTAACAGAGAAAGTATGACATACATACGTATAAATAAGAATATCATTTTTAAAAGGGTGAAAGTTTAAAGAAGTAAATTGTATATTTAATTCCAAAATAAAAATTCTACATGTATCATATATATTCATCATTTACATCATTATGAATATCTATTTGTTTTAGTGATGGAAAATTGTTACACCAGTTTTAAAGGTTGAAGTCTTCTGAATAAACGTGTGATGGATTTATTTCCAATTTGAATAAAATGTTTTATAAATATTACCCCATAAAAAAATAACAAGTTAGTATATAGAAAATTATTGTATCAATCTAATTGAATTTTTATCAAAAACCTAAAAATCATAGAAGGATAAGTAAAATATAATTTTCTTTAAGATAATCTCATTATCTCAATGAAACCTCCTTCAGATAACATGGTAAGGACCCCCAATATGGCCTTTTTCAGACGAACAAACCAAATAAAATGTGGATATGTATTTTATTAACTAAATTTAATAGAGGGTTCTCACACCCATGTTTTTAGGAATTTTTTAATTTTTTTTCATTTTTCCTCAGGTATTTCCTTTGAGTTTTTAGAGAAAGATGAGAAATGTTTCTTTAGAAGAATGCGGCACAAGGTTAAGGGATACTATGCACATATCCTAGGAAATATTGTGTCCAATTGTAATTTTTTATAGTGGGCATCCACATGATTATTTCACAATTTATCAAAACGATGCAAGTAACACTTAGTCTTACTCCTCATGAATAGAACGGGGATCATATTTGCTTCATAGTTTGGTAAAATAGGTTTATAAGCCATGAATCTTCTCTAGGTCACCCAAATTTGGGTTTTTACATTTTTTACCGTCTTTATATTGAACCCAAAATCACACATTTTCGACCACATTTGTGATTCTCATCGCTAGGATCATTCTACCACCCTTCTTTCTCCCTTGGACTACTATTTTTTGGTGGATTTGGTGTGGTTCATCCAAGATTCTTCATGTAAGTTCCCTTTATTCCTTGGTCTCTCCTCTCTTCTTATATTTCTCTACTTATTTAATGGGTTTTTATATCTCCATAGAGTCAGTTACTTATTTAATGTTCAATAATACTATTTTTTGATTTAATCTTGATGTTTATGAATCAATCTTTCTTTTATAGGGTTCTCGTGAGGTGTAGTCATGATTTAGAACTAATTACCAATATATTATATTCTTGAGGTAGATGGATCCATGATTAATAAATATTTTATGACATGATAATGCTCTCTATTCTAAATAGTTAGGCTATATTATTTTTTTATGATGTAAAAAATGTGTTATTAAATTAATCAAGGAGTTTGTTGGTAGAAAAATATTTTTAGAATGAATTCTGTTATTGGTCATCTCTGCCTCTTGTGATGTATCTGGTTCTACTCCAAAAAATAGATTGATAAAATGTGTATGTTGTGAGAAACATATTTTGAAAAGGTTTTGTTTTGTTTTTGAATTTAAAATTGTTCTTGGGTTTTGGAATATTGAATTATCATATATTTTAATATTGATTGGCATGTTTATGTGAAGCTATGATATATGTGACATGTAAAAGATAAATTGACCACAAAGAGGATCATAGGTGACTAAGTGTGTATACTATGACTAGTTTTATAGATATATTGTAAGGGCTAAGGGCTATTTATTTCAACATTCATTGAAAATAATAAACTAACTAAACAATCATTATTTGAAACCACTTGGATATTGGATAGATTACTTTTTAGAGGATCATGAATGTGGATGATTATTAGTGTGGTTGATACACCACACTTCACCACGATACAATGTACCTAGTGCCACAATATATATAGTGATTATAGGGTTCTTTTTTGACTTAGTTCTTTTTTTGTTATGTTGTACATAGATTCAGAATATATCACACTTTGATGGTTACTCAAAAGGCAATTCATGTTTTCCCACAAAAAATTTTGATAAATATTTTTACCCATTATATAAAACGTACATGTTAATTTTTCTACTATTTTTTTGTATGGAATCTCTTTTCTTCAATGGTATCCTACAAGGAATTTCTTGACACCATACATCCAACATTGGTTGTATGTATATTCTATTATGTTTGACTCATGTAATGGTAAGGTGTACCTGGATGGTGGATTAGGGTGCTCTTTTCCTTCTCTTGATTTAATTGGTGTGGGTGGTGGCTTGAGTATAATGCTTCTCTTGTTTCATGGAATATAATTTCATTATCTGCATCCCATTATAGTATTTTAAAAGATTTGTTTAAAATTTTTGATATTGAAACTGAAAATTGGTGTACCATGTTCAGTTATGGTTATTCTGTTAGGTTTTGTTTATTTCAAATTGTTATTTGTACTTATAATAATGGATGAAATAATCTTATTATTGTATTGTTGATAGAGAGGAACTTGTTGAAAGCCCATGGTGACTGGGATTGACCTTTAGTACATGACATGGACTATTCTGGGTTTCGGGTTGGATGACACCGCATTTCGGTTCATAAAAAATGGTATCAAATTAGGTTATGCCATTTTTGGGTAAATATATTTAGTAAGGATTCCTAAGTTAATTGTTCTATGATTTTCAGGGATTGATGCTCTGGTTGTGAGTAAATTTCTTGGTAATCACACATTGTGCAAGATCTCGAGTGATCATGGGATGTTGGTAATTTTTCTGTGAATTTCTCTCTAGGTGGGATGTACAATTTTTAGGCTATATGGACACCTAGTGGATGTGGAGTGGTTTGGTTTTCATATTTTTTTGATTTTTCTAATTATTTTGGATATCAGGAATGTTTATAGTTTATGTTATTGTGAAATTTTTTGGAATGGATTTTTTGATAGTGTTTTGTGGTTTTCTGTTGTAAAATTTTTCCGTAGATTATTTCTATGGAACCTATAGAATATGTACGAGTGATTTCTCCCTCAATATTTGAATAGATACTTGTTGAAGTGGTGGTTTAGGATATTCCAGATTTGGGAAAGGGTGTGTGTCCTAGTACTTCTCTAGTTAGATTAGTTGTACTAGGTCCTAAAAATGAAAATAATTATAAATTCATCATAGACAAGCCCCCTTCATTCTAGATCAATGAGTTACAATAAGAATAGGAGGATTTTCATGAGAATATTGAGAGGATGTTTTAATTTGTTGACCATTAAATAATTATTAGGGATACGTGCACTTCTTTCTTTCTAAAACATCATAGTTGGAGGTGATGGGACTCAGTAGACCAATCTTGATAGAATAAGAAGATAAGATGGAAGGATTTCAAGATAATTTTTAATGAGTGGTATTGTTCTATGGTTCTAGCCTATTCTAGGTCCCAAGTGTTCTTGTATCATTCCTTGGGGTATAAGAAAATTATAGAGACTGCTAAAAATTTAGTGAAGATGGTACAATATACACCAGAATCATTTCTATTTAACAGATGAAGGAGAAGAGGTTCAAAATGGGGTTGTAACCAAATGTTTATGTTCATGTCTATTTTTTTAAAATGGAATCATATTACAAGGTTGTTGATCATAGATTCATGGTAGAGACAGATTGAAATGGAATGTATGGTTTTTTGGGATTGTACCACTAGTGGGAAGTAACAGTTTATCTATGAATAAGAGGAAGTGGGATGTAAAGGATTGGAGGGGAGGTGGTAGCTTCCCAACTAACGTCACATGTAGTTGCAGATGATAGATCTATTGTGTTCCATCAATGTGGATAAATGTGTCATTTTTGTTCAAATTGTATATCCCCACAAAGTTCTTTCCATCTATGTGAACATATGGGGAACATGTAGCGGTTCTAAAGGTGCGAAACATTTCCATCAGATTGGTGTGAGAATTGTATAATCTTGATAAATGGAAGCCCAGTCAGATCTATCTAGGATATTTTGATCTTGGTTGGTGGTTTTTTTTGTAGTGATGGTTCCTCTTTAGATCAAATTCATCTCAAAGTAGAGCTGTAAGTCAATGGTCATACATAGACCCAGTTAGAGACAATGAATTTTAATGTTTTGGACTAAGCACCATTGGAATGGGATGAAGGGCCTATAAATGTTTTAGGTAACATTTATATTGATCATATTAAGCAATTTTTTTGTTTGATACTAGGGATTATGCTTTATATCTCTATCAATCATGTAAATATGTATAATTTTCCAACTGATCTCAAGTATTATGCATTTGTAGTCGGTAATTCCACATAGTAAGAAGTGAGATAATGGTCATTGGTACCCTCCTTACAAAATCACCATGTTAAGGGTCTATTTTGAATGGGATTTACATGTTTTAGAGATAGACCTATTTGATATAATCTTCAATATAGATTGGATGGGGTGTTTTCTAGTCCATATCGATTTATATAGGTGGGAAATGAGTTCTTTGTTACATGATGGTAGTATCAAGGCTTTTCATAGAGAATGTGATATTCAGTCTGGTCATGCTATACCTACATTATTGATGTTGGGTAATATAATTTTTTAGTTATCATCACTCATGATGGAGGATGATTTCGGTTCTCATTATGGTGGATTAACTCTTATGGTGGATGTCTTCTCAATGGATCTTCAATATAATTTTGTTGGATTTTTTTCTGAAGCAGGATGTGGATTTTTATATTGATTTATCACCATGTATACATCAGATATCCCATCACTAATAAATTATGTCCCAAAATGAGGTTTGTTAATTAATGAAACAATAGTTTGATTTGGAATCAAAAGGATTCATTTGTATAAGAATCTTACATTTGGTTGTCCCAATTCGATTTCTAGACAAGGTCAATGGATCTCATTGTTTTTATATTGATTAATAGATACTGAATAAGGTAATTATTTAGAAAATTTATCCAATTCCCAACTTTGATGACTTGGATTATTTGTTAAAATGGGTGAGGTAGTTTCCAATTATTGATTTTAGATTTTGTTATCAATATGTTAGAGTGCGAGTGGAAGATTTTACTAAAATTGAGTTACGATGTATGTATGGATGTTTTGAGTTTTTGGTAATGCATTTCATATTTATAAATACCCCAACATGCTTTATGGATCCCATTAATAGGGCTTTCCACTAGTATATCAATTCCATCATTTTGGTATTTGTGGATAACACCCTAATTAATTCATGAATCAAGGTCTATAATGGCCAACATTTCTGAATTTTATTTGAATGTCTTTAGAAAAATCATATATATTCCGAGTTATCTATGTGAACCTTCAAGATAAGACAGTTGAAGTGTCTAGGTCATGTGATCTTGGTATGAACAGTTTTAGTAGACCCATAGAAGATCCACAAAGCTCTGTCATGGAAGAATTCAAGGAATGGGTTTGAGATTAAAAGCATTCTAGGCATGGAATGGTGTTACATGTTGATTGATCAATATTTTTCATGTCTTGATTCATCCATGATTGTTCTCACCAAAATTGGGTGAAGACTGAATGGATACTAGTGTTTCAATAATCCTTCAAGGATCTTAAGAGGTGTTAGACTACCACATATATTTTCATCTTTCTAGAATATGAGAAGGGAAATGTGAATTATTATGATGCCTCAGGTAAATTTCTTGAGTGTGTGTTGATATAAAGTCACCATGTGGTGGTGTATGGTTCTCACCATCTCCAGCACATGAAATTTATTACCTAACCCTTGACATAGAATTTTCAGATGTGCTACATACCTTGAAGATGTGGTTCCATTTACATCTCAGGGAGAATTTTGTTTTTTATTTTGATCATAATATCTTAGCAAACATTTTCTCTAAAAAATATTTGATTCTAAGGTAGTGTAATGGAGTGGAGAACCTTCATGGGTTCAATTTTTATATCATGTATACCACAACAGAAGGGAATTTTGTGGAATATTCCTTAATATTAAAGGTATTATAGCAATATTTGAGAAAGATAATTAATGAATAGACCGTGATGGGGAACTTATCTCAGATTCACATAGTGACCATGGAGGACATTTGAGGTGCGTTCTTGGCCTATGTTCATCTAGATCCTTCCCATATAATGTTGAATCAATAGGATCATCCAAGTGATAAGTTCTTCCTGATGTACATGAAGTTCATTAATGGTGAGGAGACACCTTGTGATTTATCGTAGTCTCTTAAGGGGGTTTTTAAAAAAATTGTTGTTTTTTGTGATGTAATCATTATGAAAAGTTATTATCTAATATACCAACTAGTCTTACTATGTTATCATCCTATGTCTACCAAGATGGGTTATTTTGTGTGTTGGTAATTCTAGTGTCCATCTGTGAGGAGAGAAATGTATGTCTTCATAATGTGGTGTTATATGTGTCAGTAGGAAAGACAAGTGAACCAAAGACCCTCTGGTTTTCCTCAACCACTACCTATTACAACATGGATGTGGGATGATACTAATATTTAATTTATTTTAGTTTTACCAAATACATCCTAGGGAATGAATTCCATTTGTGTGGCGATTACTTGTTTAACCAAATCTGCACATTTCAATCCAGTTATAGATTCATTGAAGGTGGATGATTTGTTCTGAATATATGTATGGGATGATGTGATGCTTAATGGATTACCAAAAAAAATACTTCAAAAAAGAAATCAAAATTTACCTCTTTATATTCAGAATTACTAAAATATGTGATGTGGCCATAGGTCAAATTTAACATGAAATACCATCCATAATATGGTGGTCAAACAGAGATGGATAATAATTTTTTATAATATATTCTTTGGGAATGAGTCTTAGTTTTAGGTGGTTCATTGGAAAACCATTTTCGATTGGTTAAGTTTTACTATAATTAAAATTTCAAATTTTGTATCAAAATGGATTTTTTCATTTATTTTATGGATGGATATGTCAGTTGCCTTCAGGATTGTCTCAAGATGGTGAGACCTCATTGATGTTTCCGAGCATAGTGCATGTGATTTATGTGAATGTCAAGCTAACCTAGAAATTTTTTTGGACAAATCTGATTATATAAATCATATATATATCATTGACATCAAACATTACTATTTTTAGATGATGACTGAGTGTTCCAGAAAGTGGCACCTCACTTGGGTCATCACCATTTGATTATGAAAGAGAATCTAATACAGTGGTATGCCAGACCGTTCAAGACCACCGAAAAAATTGCTAAAGTTTAGTACATGATGTATTTTCTTTCTCAGATATCAAAGATTCATGGTGTATTATATTCTTCTCAATTGACAAGATATATCCTAGACCAATCTCATGTGTTGAATTTGATAGAGTTGGAGTTCATGCCTGATCTGTTTGTGTTATAGAGGCCTATGCAGATTGCATAATCCAAATTGAATGTTCCTTATAGAAATTCAATTCTACTGGTCTGTGTTATTTGGTATCATGTTAATTATGATCATGAGACATGGGAGTGTAAGAAGTGGGTTGAGTAAGAGTACCCGTTTTTTCCTTGATTGATCATTGAGTTGATTAATAGGGACCAATGGTTTTTATAGTGGAGAAAATTCTCACACCTTTGATTTGATTTTGAGGAATTTTATATTTATTTTTATTCTAAATTTTCCCAGTGAGGTTCTATTATGTTGTTGGAGAAAATTATGATATTTGACCATGGAATCATGTGGCACACATTTTGTAGAAGATTATAGGAACCCGGGAACCTATCATAGGAAACATTGTCTCCATGTATAATTTTTGGCTAGTGGTAAACCATGTGGTTATTGAATGGGTTTTAAAACTTTGCTGATGACAATGCGACCTACTACTCATGGAAAAAATGGGTCCCACTATTTCCGCATGGTTTGAAAACATTAACGGGAAATCCTTATGAAATTTTCAGGTCATTTAAATTTGAATTGTTAAAATTTACTCTAATATTTATTTAACCCAAAATCATACATTATATTCAACATCTAGGATTCTCATCCACATTTCACTCCCACTAGATCTCTTTCACACTTGGATCTTTATTTTTTAGGGGGATTTGTTGTTGTTTCTATATGATTCTTCTAGAAAGATTCCTTCTTTATTTGTCTCCCATATTTTCTAGGGTTTCATTTTTTCATTTTTGTGGTTTCATAAATCTAGTGGGTTTGAATAAATATTTAGGGTTGAATAATATTCTCTTAGAATTAAAACATGGTTCTTATGGATAAATATTTCTTTTATAGTATTTGATTAAGATGTTGTTTTTATTTAGATCCAATTTTCATATGTTTTTATGTTTTATTAATGAGGTTCCATGATTAAACATTATATGGTGACTTTGATATGATGTATTTTCTCCTTATTTATGTTCTATGTATTGTTATGGAGGTCATAAATGTGTTTTTAAAATGAATCAGGCCCATGTTTGTTGACAATTGTTTTTAAATCGAAATAGGTTATGGCCCTTGAGTGTCCCATGTGATCTTTCTTGTTTTACTCCCTAATGATGATTAATAAAATTTCTATGTGGTGAGAAATGTATTTTGAAATGGTTTTGGTGTGTGTACGGGTTTTAAAGTGGTCTCATGTTTGGAAATGGATATTTATGAAATATTTTCATATTGATTGGAATTTGTATGTGAAGCACTGTTCTATGTTACATGTGGAAGGGAAACTGAGCATAACGTGGATCATTGGATACTTTGTGTGTCGACTAGGACTAGTATCCATGTTGGAGTAGTTGGTACAAGGCATAATTTTTTATAGTGAGATTGATAATATAAAACTAACTAAACTATGATGGTTGGAGCAAAGTATAATTTTGGATGGATTTCTCAATACTGTCTTGTGTAAGTGTAGGATGATCAATGTGGTTTCTATACAATATTTTACTGTGATATAATATACCTAGTTTCATATTATAGCTAGTGCCAATGAGGATATCTTGTGACATAGTTTTATTTTGTGATGGTGTCCATAAAATTAATATAAAGTAACCATGGTTAGTCACTCGAAAGGAAAAAAAAAATTTCCTTTGAGATTTTCTTAAATAAAATTATCGCCTTTTTATAAAGAATCCATGTTAATTTTCTTTATATTATTTTTCCATGTAATATCTTTAT
This sequence comes from Viscum album, assembly GCA_963277665.1. Taxonomy (NCBI): domain Eukaryota; kingdom Viridiplantae; phylum Streptophyta; class Magnoliopsida; order Santalales; family Viscaceae; genus Viscum; species Viscum album. The sequence goes on along the minus strand of OY728163.1, from coordinate 1,794,048,925 downwards.
TTGGGTGGTATCCTATTAGTATTTGGATCACACCCTTCATACACCATTGGGTTTATGAATACTTTATTATGTTTGAATCTTGTAAAGACAGGCTATATTTTGATGGTGGTTTGAGTTTCTAGCTGTCTTCCCTTGCATGTGATGGTGGTTATGGTGGCTTGGAGATGATGCTCCTCTTGTTACATAGAGGATTTTGGGATATTGTCATTTCTCTATTCCCATTTTAGTCTTTTCATTGTTATTGTTTAAAATTGTATACATTGAATATGAAATTTATTGTTCTATGTTTTGTTATATTTATTCAATTATGTTTTTCTTATTTCACTTGGTTGTTTATGCTTATGAAAATTGGTGAAATCATTCCCATGATGTATTTTTGATAAGAACATACTTTTTCCAGTCCATCGAGATGGTTAACTCTCTTTGAGCCATGCCATAGACTGGGTTGGGTGCGGTGATGGATGGAACTATGTATTATTTTGTTATAAGGTTGGTCCAGATAAATGGCTCAAAAGGATTATGGAATTTTGGGGAGAATGTTTCTTATTATAATTGGGATCAGTGGCACAATTTTGAATTTTCAATGTTTTAAAATAATATTAATTGTCATTTTTAGACAAATTGATCCAAAATGACTCATATTTGAAGGTAATAAAGTTAAGGTTGTAATAAATAAATCTAATTTTTCTAAAGCTGTTTTGGGGTCAATTTAACCATTATATTTTAGTTTAAACCTTTTTTAAGCATTTAAACGATTATAATTGTAGTATCTTTTTCAATCATAATGGGTTATAAATTCACATATATGTTTACAGTTGGCTTAAAAATGGTCATGTGATGAAATATAATACCATTTGATATACTATTATTCATTTTGGAATTTATAGTTTTCTAATATTTTTCTAAAATTGTATTTAACATAAAATATAATTTCTGTCATTTTATAAACTATTATTTTGATTTGAAATTTAAATATGAAAAAACAAATGGATTTATATTATACGGATTAAAAACATACAAAATATGTTATATAAATCCAAATATTTTTTGGGCCACAATAATTACTCAAAAAGATATTAATTTTTATATTTTTAAAATAGTTTATTTTATATTTATATTAATTGAATAAATAAATTATCAGCGTGGAATAAGTGTTTATGGTAATTACATAATAAAAAAATTTAAAAAATAACATTTTATAAATAATAATTTTTGTTACAAATAAACATTTTCATCCAAATATATGTTGTATTTATCCATGTCAAAAAATATTAATGATATAAAAATAATTAGAGTGACATTTTTTTAATTAATCTCCTACTTTAATATTATAATGGTTTTCTTGAAGAAAATGTGTGCGATAAAAGAATTATTCTGAATGAAATGATTATAATGATAAAAATACCTTCATCTAATAATAATTAGTATGAAAAATTGGGGCCTTTTCACAAAGGATAAACCTAGCATATAGAGATTTACCATTTTACCATAGTGTTAATGTTCTACTATTCTATCATTTCACTTTTTAAAAAATATTATGATTACCTATTTTTATAATAATTTTTATGAATATTTCATGTATAGACATATTAAAACACGTATAACCTCTTAAGGGGAGGGTTTATTGTCTTTTGAGGAGACCATTAGAATATGGACGCGGGGAAGGATGTTTGGAATAGATTTGGTTAGAATATAATAACTGACAAGGCATTATAGGAGTGAAGAGAATATGTAAAGGTGAGTGGTATTTATAGTGGAGGAGAGAAGAGTTTTTATAATAGTATAATTTTTAATTAATTATTTTTCTATAAGAAAATAAATAATTATGATTCTATAACAAAGAATAGTAATAAATTCATGTGAGTTCTTGTTTTGGGTTCTTACATCACTTATGATGTTTGGAATAGTGGATTTAATTTTAACTATAGATAAACGGTAAATTAATGTGTTTTACAATTCACTAAAACAACAAGTATTTCAGAATAATCCTGAAATTTCACCCAAACCATTTATTTACATATAGAAGCAAAAAATGAAATCCATTTGTCAAAAACAATTTTCTATATATATTTAATTTAATATTTAATTAAAATATCAATTTACATGAAAAATAAAAATTTTAAAATATTTATTTTCTTATTCCAAATAATTTGAAAATTATACATCCACATGAATCTTATTTATATACTATCATAGGAAATGATACAATTAATTATGTTATGTCAATATTCATTAGGGAATAAATAATAATCATAAGGGTTTATTACTATTCACCAAAAATTATGTATTTCTTATTGGACTCCAAACATCTTAATAATCGCTACGGTGAAAGTCATATATTCAAAATTCTCAACACATAAGTGAATAAATTATGTATTAAGGTCACATTGTAAATAATATTTCCTTGTATTATGATATCATGTGATTATATGACATAATCCTAAGTAATAAATTTCCATTTAAAAATATTGTGTTGTTACAATATCCCCCCATGATACTTCGCCCTAGAAATTTCATTTTACATTCTTAGACATAAAAAAGTGAGGGTAATTTTCCTTCATTGCCTCTTCCAGTTCCCTTGTTTTCGCTTCATACATATGATTTCACCATAATAGATTTACTAGGTGAGTATTCTTGTTATGTAGAACATTATCTCTATGATATATTATCATAACTGGATGCTCCTAAAACGAAAGATCATTATACATATGTACCAACTCTGAAGATAGTATATGTGAACGGTCTGGTATTTATATCCTTAAGAGTGGTGCAGGGAAGACATCATGTATTTTAGAAATGGTAGGTGGATGTTCTAGTCAATAGGCCACAGCCACAGAAGGATCAAGAATTATGTATGAGATGATGTACCTAGGACATAACATCCACTTATTTACAATCCTCATGACCATATTCCATTGAGATATGCATAGAAATACCATGTCTCTATCTTTGAACTAATGTCCTTGAAGGTGAATTTCTCCATAATGTTTCTATTGACTTTGGGCTTCCTTGACGTGTTCCTGAGTTGTTTTCACCATCTCTACCTTTCATTCAATCATTTCATGTCCTAACAGTTTACGCTAACCAACATCTTCCTAACATGCATGTGTTATTCACCTTTTCCAATAAAGGGCATCATATGGTGTCATTCGAATATAGTAGTGTAAACTATTGTTATATGAGAATTCAACAAGTGAACGATATGGGTCCCATACTACATTGTGGTTCATATAATATTCTCTCACCATATCTTCCAATTTCAGAATAGTTTGATCTTATTGGCCTTCAGTTTGAGGATGAAAGGTCATACTAAATATTAGTTTAGTTCTTAGAACATATTGGATACATCTCCAGAATGTCTAGGTGAATCTCGAATCAGGATTAGATACAATAGATAGTGGTGATGCATGTATCCTTACCACTTATTTAATGGATATCCGCGCAAGTTGATGCAATGATAAGTCCTCTAAAATTGTGATAAAGTATGTTGTCTTCATATGATGATCCACAATGACCCATATAACATTGTTTCCTCTGTATTCCCTAGGAAGTCCACTAACAAATACCATGGTAATGTTCTCCCACTTCCATGTGGGTATGGTTTGGGGTTTCATCATCACCTTACATATATTATTGAAAACCTTTACTTATTTTCAAACTATACACAATTATTTACACTCAACAATCTCCTTCATTATATTTTCCCACCAAAAGTTTTGTCAGAGATATTGATACATCTTTATTCTCCCTAGGTGGAAAGAGAAGGTCGAGCTATTTTCATCATTTAAAATCTCCTTCATTATCTATAGATCAGATTGTACACATAATCATGATGAAAATCTTATAACTTTATCCTTGTCAATTTTGAAATTGGAGGATTTCCCATATCTGATTGCTTCCACCATTTTCTGTGCCTTCACATCTTTTCTTTTAGAATCCTTTATTTCCCCCATGAGGTGTGGTTGATTTTTTTTTAAAAATATTCATTTTGTTCCTCCCTTAATTATTTCCATGTCCATCCTCTTCATTCCAAATAATATCACATCCTTTTCAATTCCCATCATTGATAAAGATGCATGATCCTTTCTACTTAAAGCATCTTCTACTTTATTTTTCTTAGTGGGATTATAGTGGATTGAGAAGTTATAATCATTGACGAGCTCTATCCATCTTCTTTGGTGCATATTAAGTTATTTCTATATGGATATATATTTTAGAATCTTGTGATCAGTATATATCACACACTTCCTCACATAGAGAAAATTCTTCCAGATTTTCAATGTAATGATCATAGCCGCCAACTCGAGATCATGCATGGGATAGTTTTGCTCGTGGATTTATAGCTGCATTGAGGCGCAGACTAACTGTTTATCTTTTTTCATTATCACATATCCTAACCAAAAAATTTTAATCATAATTATACCCCACAAATATTTCTCTACTTATTGGGAGTGTCAGTACTAGCAAAGTGATAAGCCACTTTTTCAAGTCCTTGAATCAGTCTTCACATTACAGGGGCCAAACAAACATTACTCCCTTATATTTCAACATGTTCATTGGGTTTATAAATCATTATATGTTCATAAAAAATCATCGATAATACCTATGTATACATAAAAAATAGAGGATCTTCATTATAGATGTCGACTTGGGCCAATCTTCAATCACCTTTGTCTTGGAATGGTCCACACATATCCCTTTTCTGGTCATAACATGAACCATGAATGATACTAACTCCATCCAAAACACACATTTACTATAAATTACATATATCTTCTCCCTTCACAATTTCTTTAGAACAATATTCAAATTCTCCTCAAGTTCTGCATACTGTTTGAGTATATTAGAATATCATCATGAAAGACTACCACACAATTTTTTAGGTAGTCTCTAAAGAATATATTCATTAAATACATTAAATTTTCTCATGGTTTAGTGAGTATAAAGGGAAGGACTGTGGACTCATAGCTTCCATACATCATTAGAAAGGAAATCATGTGAATATATTCCTTCCCCACAATTTATTAGTGATATCCTGACCGAAGGTACATCGTAGAGAAATAACTAGCCCCACGATGCTGGTCAAACAATTCATCTATCCATGACAAGGAATACTTGTTCTTTATCATGATTTTATTGATCTCATGATAATAAATTCAGAGGTGCATTGATCCATCCATATTTTTGACAAAGAAGACTTGAACACCCCATGGTGAAGCACTAGGGCATATAAAACTCTTCACCAGATTCTTCTATAATAAATTCTTCATATCTTTCTTATCTATGGTGGACATTATATATGGTTTCCTGGATATAGGAAGAGTTCCAAGAATATGTTCAATTGGAATCTCATCCTCTCAATCGGGAGGGAGGCAAGACAACTATTCGGGGAATACATCTGTGAAATCCTCATAATGGGCATATATTTGAGAATGATTCTCTCATTTTTTTCAATCATTTGATCTAGAAATGAAGGCTCAAAAGAATAATTATACATACTTGAGACAATGATTCTGAAGAAGTTTAATCTTCCACCTTACACTTGTATAAAATTAGAGGATGCGTTGGGATGTGAAGAGTGATCTTCCATTCTTGACAGTTGTTGTTGGATTTGTGTAATGATAGACAATCCCTATCCAAGATAGCATCAAACTACAACAAGGAATGTATAAATAGATTTTCTGGGAGGTTCAGTCCACAAATGTTAATTGGGGTGGAGTTAAAAACAATGGAATCAATAATTTCTCCATTTATTGTTCCCATAGATAACTTATACCAAAAATTTTGAGGTGTTGTTTGAAAAGTTATACTAATCCTTCAAGATATGAAAGAATGTATAGAACCAGAATCAAATAGTTCATTTTCTATTCTTGAATTAATAACTATTGTACCTATTACCACATCATTTTCTAGCTCCACCATAGCAGTAGTTATATCATAATCATTTCCTTGTTTCCTTGGATGTTTTTTTTTATTCCTCTGATAAACCTTTTCAGAGTGCAATTGTCTGTATAATTACCATACTCCTAGTAGTTGTAACATTACACCATGGGATGAGGGTTGATATGAACCTTACTTTTATCTTCCACTTTAGCGGTATTTTTGATATCCCTTCAGTAGTTATTGTCTATATTTCCCATATTTTCACATTTGAAGCAATTCCAGGTTCCCTTTAAATAGTTCCTAGGATTTTTCTTCCCATATATATTACTAGTGGGATATTCGAGCTTTATTCCATCATGAGATTTTTTTTGTTCAACCACCCATGTTGTTCTCCATTTTTCACTTCTTGTCACCTGACCAACATGACCACTATGAGTTTCTAATATCTCTTTCAACCATCATGGAACAATGGATGTAACGTCCCGACCTTAATTATGTATGGGAAAAATTTAAATTATTGTAGTCTAATTATTTTAGTGACACGGGGAACACGCTTGCGCACCTCACTGCGGGTCCCAGACAGCTTTTCTTTTTAATATAAATAATTGCATACATTTCATGAAAAATATCATGTCGCACTTTGGCATGGTGTTTGGGTATTAAATAATTAATTAAGGATTATAAAAGAGTAATAAGAGATTTAAATAATATTTAAATGAAATCAATAAAGGATAAAAAGAAATTCTGAAATAAAATAAGAGGGGGATATGGGGAAAAAATAATTAAAATGGTGGATTCCCATTTTTAATTTTTTTTATTATTTTCCTTTCCATTATATTGTTTTATTTTATATTTTTCTATTATTTCATTTTTTTCCTTATATTTTTTTTCTCTTATTTTCCTTTTCTTTTCTTTTTCTTTTTTTTCTCTCTTTTCTTTTTCCTCTCCTCTCTCCCTCTCCCACTTATCACATTGCACCCCTCAATCCCGTTACAACCACAAGAATCACCTTTATAAGGATACTTTACCTCCGTATGATGTCCAATTTAATCTATTTTAGGAGAGAACTAATCCTAAGGGAATGATTAACGTTGTTCAAGTGGAATCACACGATTACATTGAGTATTCTACGCACAGTTTGTCACAGAAGAGTTTTACCATATTTTGGGGGTTCTCTAAAATCCTTTACTTTCATCTGTTTTTGGTCAAATCAAAGTCTACCATGGATCTTAGAGTCACCTAAGAATACAATTTAGGGTTCCTATGCTCTTTCCCTCCATTTAGTTGTGATTTATAAAAACTGTAACGTTGTTCCATTAATCGGTGCCTACCGACATTGTGAAATTTTATCCATTTTAATTTCATTAATGGTTTTGTTTAATTGTTTCCACATTAATCATCTTACGTTAATTATTCTAAATGGTTTCTAAATGATTAGACACCCATTTGGGTGTTCCGAAATAGTCGACGTATTTTTCTGTTAGTCGGGTTATTAATTTAATTAGTTGGGGGTATTGCACAACACCTTTTTAATGTTTTTAAATTAAACGAATAGTTGTTTAAATTATTGCAAAAAATTTGGACCCCTCTTTGGGAATGCCGACATGATCAGTGTATTTTACAATTATACAAGTTTATTTTTTGATGAATTTTATGTGTTGCGAATAAAATCATTATTGTAATTAAATTATGTAAATATTTTCTTGAGCATGAACTTCAATTATTGGACCATTGGCACTTGGTTTTCTGAAATGATTATTATTTAAATGTGCATTATCCACTGAGGTTGATATGATATGTATATTTCCATGAATGTTGTTATGATGTTCTATTATATTTATTACTTGTTATGCGCAAGTGTTTTTGGTTAGTTTTCAAGGTGTGAATTTATATGTTGTATAAGTCATTTTTTCTACTGTGAAAACTTTAATTAAATTCATGGCCGAGAAAAGGGGTGGTTCCTATATTTAGGGCCATGCATAGATCCCCAGTTCGCAATGGGTTATCTATATGTACTAGGGGTGGTGTCGTTGACCTTGTCAGACTGATACTTCCACAGACATTTTAATACATTTGAGTGATACCAGTTCCAAAAGGGTTGATCGGAACAGATCCATTGGCAATGTGGCTAGGCAAGCCTTGGATGACACTTGACCCATTATTGGGAGATTAGGAAAGACTCAGGTTATAGCCATGAGTTAGGTGATACATAGTCTTTCGAAATATTGCCTTGAATGGGCTCGGTGGCATTGGATAAATTGACGAATGTTCCATAGTGATACATTCCTGAAGGGATCATGCTCCAACTCTCAATTTGAACCATAAATAATGATGCACTTATGGTTTATGTTATTGCTAATTGAGCCTATATAGAATTGATATATTTCCCCTGATATGTGGTTGTGTGCCTGGTTGGCACTAGACATGAACCCCAAGTTAAAGCACAAGCTTGTGCTATACATTTTCTGGGGTTTACCTTGCTTTTTATGTTATATATATATATTTATATATGTGTGTGTTCTTCAATTTCAACTGACAAGTACCCTTTCTAACTACCAGGTTATGCTAAAGCATGTGACCATGCACGAGTGCCGTCTGGGACCCGAGCCAACTTATTTATTTCATTTCACAATTATTAATTTATTTGCAATGGTTATGAAATGACACAATGTATTTTCATTTTTTCACGACCTTTTATGGTATAGACATTTTGGGTGCCGACCTTCTAGGATTTTATCTCACACTTTTCTCGGGTGTCGTCAACAACCGAGTAGATTACATGATCATAGGTATTGATAAGGGGAAGCATAATGCTTCTGATTCTTGACTTTTCATTACTGCATAGGATGGAGATTGGGGTAGAGGACTTATCCTTGCTCGCGATGCATTTGCTGCTTGTGTATATTATTATAGTTGACTGTATGTTTGAGTTATGGTTTCGAGACATTCATTTTAGAATCATATAATGGCATGAAACTCTTTTGGGAGTTTCCACAATTGGTTTTTATTATTCAGTTCAATTATTTATATTGATTATGCTGGAGTTTATTTATTCACAAGCTTCCCCTACTTGTTATTTGTTATTGTTTTCTTCTGCTGGGATATTATCTGTTACCTATGAGGGAAAATTCTACACCACAGACACAGAAATGGACCGTTCTGCTAATCATTAGCCTCTGGAGTTTGGGGATATGGGCTTCAGGTTATGTGGCGCCCCGGTCCGACCATTATATTAAAAGTGAGCTGGGCTGGGACGTTACAAAGTGGTATCAAAGGTGGTTTTTCCTTTTTAATTAATTTGTTGGTTAGAGAGGAGACTAGGATATAGGTATTGGGGATATACTTTATAAATGGACGTAGCTAACCCATGTATAGGGAAAAACTCATATTCCTGGTTTAGAATTTCAGTTATTGATTATGCCAATTACTATTGATATAATTTCACCATGGGTGACTCACTTGTATTTCATTGTTATTATGCTGGTATTATTAAAATAATGGGTTTACCATTGTAGCTCGATGATACTATGGAAAACATTCCATGCATCTTGATAGGCACTATATTATTCAAATTCCATGCATATTTCCATTCCATATCTACATTAAACATGAATTTTTCTTATTGGATGTTAGTTCTGTTATATTTAGTGGCAAAATTTTGAATTGTTGGTTTATTAAATATGAGGTTGTGATTGTATATTACATGTTAGCCTAACTCAACCTAGGAGCGTCTTGTAGAAATATTTAGTAATCCATTTTAGTTGTCTCTTCTATATTGAAACCCAACTCTGGAGGTGGGTTCTCTGTTGTTTAGTGCTCTGTGACAGGCTATGTACCTGACCTCTTTTCACCCTACTAGTTTTTTCACTTTCTTTACATCCTTTCGAAGTCATGTTTGGATATTGAATACAAATTCCTCAATGAGGTCTTCATGATGTGTCTTAGGATAGTGGAAACGAGCACATTCCAGAGATGGTGGGTCCTGAACAACCAGTGGTTCCTCTCGTAGAGCCTCATGTGGCACTACATCATTTTGATTTTTCGAGGGACCCTGATGCTCAGTTCAGGGATAATCTCCTCAGGTTTATGCAGTCAGTTCAGAATATTCCCAGACCTGCCACATCTATAGAAGATCTTACGTGGGACTTTATGCAGTATCACCCTCACACCTTCTTGGAGAGTTGCAGCCCTCATGATGTAGAGTCATGGATAGAAGTAGTTATGTCTTTCTTCGACAACCTTGAGACACCTCAAAAGAGAAGGGTCAAGCTTATAGTCTACATGCATTGTGACACTGCCTAATGTTGGTGGGATGTTATTTATCAGGCTGATCAGCCCATGACCTAGCTTGGGATGATTTCCAAGCAGCCTTTATAGTCAATTATTTCGTAGACTCTGAGAGATGATCGTGCATGGGAGTTCTTACATATTCAGTAGGGATCTATGACTATGTTAGTGTATTCTTCTCATTTCACAGAACGTCAGCATTTTTCCACATCTCTGACTGGCAACGCACAGACTACTATGAGGCATTTTGAGGTGGGACTTGTGTACACTATCCACTCACAAGTTAACATCATCCATTTTACCACTATTACAAATATCGTGAATCAGTCTCTGATCTCAGAGAGAAATGTCAAGGAAGATAAACTAGTGAGCCAGGGCGGTTCAGTTCTTAGACAGAGTGATGGCTCTTCTGGCAGCAGGAACCATCTTTTTGAAAGTGCACTTGGGTGAAATCCTAGCCAAAAAGAACATCTTGATAGCTATGTAACTTTTTATCAGTGCAGAAGGGATGGTCAGAAGAATACACAATGCACGAGAGATCTAATAGAGTTTCGAGCATGTGGTAAGATGGGTCACCATTATCGTTTCTGCCATTTCCTTCTCTTCAGTATTCAATGGTAGAGGATCCACACCTGCACCTCTGCCGGGTATGGGATCTATGACTCTACATCAGGATGAACGTTATTTTTCCACCGGCCGATCAGGAAGATGAAATGGTGGAGGTCGTGGTCAAGGAAATCATGATCCAGACTATCGGGGTCAACAGAGTGGGCCTGCTCTGACCCACTAGGCAGTGTATCAGAGTCATGGCTCAGGTCCCATGTATGCAGTGCAATCAACACCAGAGGACCAGAGTGCATGGCCATCTATAGTTAGAGGTACAATTCTAGTAGCCTACTCTTTAGTTTTGATATTATTTATACCGGCGCATCACAATCCTTTATATCTGCATCCGTTGTTGAATGTCTTGGTTTTTCCAATTGAGTACCTTTGCAACGTCATGTCTCTCGACACTCTGCATGGGGTCAGGACATTGGGCATACGCCAGTGACAAGAGTTCCCCCTCGAGATAGGTGGGTGCCACTTTTTGTTTGGAATTTCTATATCCTCGATATGTCTGGCATTGAAATCATTCTTTGTATGAATTGGATTTATTCTTACCATCACCAAGTGAATTTATATCGTTGTCGAGGGTCTTTTACATCAACTAAGGTTGACACATATCTTTACAATGGAGAATGGGATCTACAGGAAGACTAAGCTAAGCCTAAATACACGGGGTTGGGAAGAGTGACAACTCAGTTGGAAAGTCTCTTCAAGAGTGACCAGGGAACAAGAATACTTGAATTACCTCTAGTGGTTGATCTATTCAGGGACGTCTTCTCTGATGATTTCTCTGGCGGACATCCTATGAGATATGTGGATTTCACTATTGATCTCTTTCCAGGTGCAGCACTAGTGTCTATTCCTTCTTATAAGATGTTGATAACCGAGCAAAAGGAACTCAAAAAGTATCTTGAAGACATTTAGGCTAAGGGTTTCATCAGACCTAGAACATCGTCATGGGGTTTAGCTGTCCTTTTTTCTAATAAGGCAAACAGTAACCTAAGGTTATGCATGGATTATCTTCGACTCAACCAGCTCTTGGTAAATAATCAATATCCATTGCGTCTTATAGATGCTCTCTTTGACCAAATCTAAGGTGAAACTATTTTCTCCAAGATTGATCTGAGGTTGAGATATCACCAGGTGCATGTACGACCATCTGACATAACACGTAGATCATTCCAAAGCAGTTAGGGCTTTTACGAGTATCTGGTTATGCTTTTCGGCCACACAAATGTGCCAGTAGTCTTCATAGCTCTGATGAACCGTGTTTTTCATCTTAATCATTATTTATTTTGTGGTAGTATTTGTGGAAGACATCTTAGTGTATTCAGGTTTTGGACATGACTATTCCACCTATCGCGAGATTGTGTTGAGTACACTGAGAGAGCACCAGCTGTATGCTATGCTTAGTAAATGACACATCTAGATTGATAAAGTAAACTTCATGGGAAATATTATATCTGAAGCAGGGGTATCAGTTTACCGATAAAAGGTGAGCGTTTTGGTTTCATGGATGCATCAAAAGAGTGTCTTCGACATCCATAGTTTCTTGGGGCTTGATGGCTATTACCGGTGATTCATCTAGGATTTCTCCCACATAGCATCGCCTCTAACTTCATTGACTAAGAAAGGCGTACAGTTCATATGGTCAAGAATCTTGTGAAAAGTATTTTCAGGAGTTGAAAAGAAGGCTGACCTCAGCCCCGATCCTGATTCTGCCTGAACCTGGTAAGATCTATACAATTTATTGTAATGCTTCCGGGATTTGACTGGGTGCCGTGTTGATGCAGGGTGGTCGTGTCATGGCTTATGGATCCCACCAACTGAGACCTAATGAGTTGAACTATCCTACCCACGAAATTGAGTTGGCAGCTATGGTTCATGATCTACACTGTTGGATACACTATTTTTTAGGTGCGATATTCGTTGTTTACACAGATAATGAATGCTTGAAATATATCTCCACTCATCAAGACATCAAATTAAGGCAACACAGGTGGGTTGAATACTTGCAGTTGTTCGATTTTGAGAATTCTTATACCACTAGGAAGGGAAATGCATTGGTTGACTCTTTAAGCCGGAATACATAGACACATGACTTACAGGAAGCCAACAGTGAGTGGTAGATTATAACCTTGTTTTCAGAGATGCAAATGGAGGTTCAGGAGTAGAATAGAAAACTAGTTCTGGAAGATCTTACTGTGAAATAATATCTTCTAGAGAAAGTCCACATGCAACATTTTATTTACCATGAGGGTCTCATTCTGAGGGAATGTGTTATAGGAGAGAACCCACATCATAGCCGGGTTATTAATGGAAGTGAAACTTTCATTTACCGTGGCCATGTACGAGTACCTTCAGGTATACTATAAGAGATGATGAAAGAATCTCACAGCTAAGTTTGGGAAGTTCATCTTGGGCTGACCATGATGTGTTGAGACATGTGTTGACAGTATTGGTGGCCTGTTTTTTTATAATTAGATAGAAGGTTTCATGACTCGGTTCTCCACCTACCAACTGGTGAAGGTAGAGCACTAGCAACCTGCTGGACTCCTATAGCCTCTATCCATTTCTGAATAGAAATGGAATAACATCACTATGGATTTCATTTTAGGCTATCTAAGATCTCCTCTAGGTAGCGATACGGTATGGGTGGTTGTCGATAGGTTGACCAAGGTTGCACACTTCATGCCTATCCGGGAGACGTTTATGTTTGATTAGTTGGGAAGGCTTCATATCCGAGAAATTTTTCAACTTTAATGTGTACCTAGTTCTATTGTCTCGGAAAGGGATTCTTGTTTTACATCATAGTTCTGGAAAGGTTTGAAAAAGGAACCGGGCTCACAGGTACTTTTGAGTACTGCATATAACCTCCAGACCAATGGCCAATCCGAGAGAGTTATACTAGTGTAAAAAGAAATGTTACGGGCTTATATCCTTGATTAGGGAGGTTCCTGAGAGAATAATTTACCACTTGTGGAGTTTAAATATAATAACAGCTTTAAGGTGACAATCCAAATGGCTCTGTACGAGGCTCTCTATGGTAGACCATGCTATTCACTTTTATGCTGCCTTGAAGCAGGTGTGGAAGCTCTATTGGGTCCTCATCTCATTCAGGAGACTTCTGAGAAAAGTTCACCGGATTCATAAGTGTATGACTACATCTCAGTCTAGGAAAAAATATTATAATGATCATCCCCATAGACCTCTAGAGTTTGATGTGGGACATCGAGTCTTTCATAGTGTTTCTCTGAGGTTGGGTCATACGAGAATCTGGAGACTGGGGAATTTATCCCCGAGATATGTTGGGCTGTGTGAGATACTGGAAAGAGTTGAGTCAGTGGCCTATCGGATACTGCTACCTCAGAGGTACAGTTTTAGGCCCGAATTTTTCCATGCATATTAGCTTCGTCAATATCATCCAGACTCATCTCATTCATTTGACCCTAATGGCATCGATCTTGATGTTGATGCATCCTTCGCGGAGCATCTGATCTGTATTTTCAACCGTAGAATCAAATTACTCTGAGGCAAGTCAGTCACACTAGTACAGGTGTTGTGGAAACACGGAAACATTCCAAACGAGACCTGGGAGCGAGAGACGGATGTACGAGCACAGTGGCCAGAACTCTTCTTTTTTGACATTCCACTACCCTCGGAAGGGTAACTTGAGGATTACATGTCTTAAGGAGGGGAGGTTGTGACGTACTGACCATAATAAGGTACAAATCATTTTATCTTTATTGTAGTCTAATTAATTAATTGACCTGGAGCGTGCGCCTATGCACCTCACTACGGGTCCTGGGCAGCTATTTATTTAATTTAAATAATTATAGACATTTCATGAAAAATGTCACGTAGTGCTTTGGCGCATTGTTTGGGTTTTAAATAATTAATAAAGAATTGGAAAAGCATAATAAGATATATGAAAAATATTTAATTGAAATTAAGAATGGATAAAAATAAATTCTGAAATTAAATAAAGATGGGGTTACGTGAAAAATGAAAATAATTAAAGTGGGTGATTCCAATTTTTAATTATTATTATTATTTTACATTCCATTATGTTATTTTATTTTATATTTATCCTTTATTTCCTTTTCACTTATCCTATATTCTTCTCATATTTTTCTTTTCTTTTCCTTTTCTTTCTTTTCTCTTTTTTTCCTCTCTCTCCCTCTCCCACTCATCACACCACACCCCTCAATCCAATCACACCAACCAGTAGCCCCTTTATAAGGCTTATGATCCTCCATATGACATCTGATTCCTTCTTAGTTAGGTGTTTAGTAAACCTTATAGAATGGATAACGTTGTTCAAGTAGAATCGTTGAATTCTGTGGAGTATATTACGTGTAGTATATCACATAAGCTTTTTACCCTATTTTGGGGTTTTAAAAAAATCGTACATTTCCCTCCATTTTAGGAAAAATCAAAGTCTACCATGGATCATAGAGTCATCTATGACTACTAGGTATCTCACCTAATATATTTCCCTCCATTTCGTTGTGATTTATAGAAAATGTAACGTTGTGTCGTTAGTCGGTGGCTACTGACTTTGTGAAATTTTACCCATTTTAATTACTGTAATGGTTATGTTTAATTGTTTCAACCTAAATAGTATTAAATTAATTTGTTTGAATGGATGCAACATGATCGGACACCCCTTTGTGTGCGCATACATAGTCCGCGTATTATTCCGTTAGCCGAGTTATTAATTTAATTTACTACGGGTATTGCGTAACCCATTTTTATTGTTTTTAAATTAAATGAATATTTTTTTGAATTATTGCAACAACGTTGGACACCCCTTTGGGTGTGCTGATATGATCGGTGTATTATGCCATTAGCCTATATTATTTTTTAATTAATTGCATGTGTTGCGAAGAACCTCTTTTTTGTAATTAAATTAAATAAATAGTTTCTTGATCATGAACAACAATTGTTGGATCATTCCAATTTTTTTTGTTGAACTAATTATTATTTAAATGTTCATTTTCTGCTTAGGATGATATGATATGTATATTTACTTTAATGTTGTATATTGTACTATTATATTTATGCCATGTGATGCATGGGTGTATCCGGATAGTTTTCAAGCTGTGACTTTATATGCTGTTTATGACATATCTGTTTTAGTGAAATAATTAATTAAAATCCAAGCAGGGAAAGGCAGCTGGTCTCATATTAAGGTCCATGGTTATATCATCCATTCCTGATGGGTTAACTCTATGTAGCGAGGGGGGGGGGGGGGGTCGTCATCTTTGAAAAACGATGACTTTACCAGAATTTCTAATAACTTTGAATGAAACCGGTTCAAAAAGGGCCCATTAGGTCATATCCATTGACAAATGTAGCTAAGGCAGCCTTAGATGACACTCGACCCATTTTTGTGTGATCAGGAAGGAGTTTGGTTAAATCCATGCCTTTGGCGATACTTGGTCTTTCGAATGATTTCCCTGGATGAGCTCGATGGCAACAGATAAATTGACATATGTTCTGTAGCAATAACTACAGGATGAGCTTAGAACCCAACTCTCAACATGATCCTTAAATAATGACTCACTTAAAGTTAATGTTACTGGAAATTGAGTCTATTGAGAATTTTGTTATTTCCCCAGATATGTGGAAGTGTTCCTGGTGGACACTGGACTTGAAACCGAAGTTAAAGCACAAGCGTGGGGTATAATTTTACTTGGTTTTAACATGATTTATGGGTTATATATATATATATATATGAATTTTCATGCATTTCTACAAACATGTACCCTTTCAGACTACCAGCTTAGTCTAAAGCAGGTGACCAGGCACGAGTGTCGTTTGGGACCCGGGCCGACTAATTTATTCATTGTACTGCAATTAAATTATTTGAAATTGTTATGAAACATCACACTATATTTTATTTTTGCATGAAATGGAAAGGTTTAGACACAGTGGGTGCCGGCCTACTGGAATTTTATCTCACACCATGCTCGGGCGTCATTGACACCCAAGTATATTACATGCTCGCAGGTATTGTCAA
Organism: Viscum album; assembly: GCA_963277665.1. Lineage (NCBI taxonomy): Eukaryota > Viridiplantae > Streptophyta > Magnoliopsida > Santalales > Viscaceae > Viscum > Viscum album. Next base: position 1,794,032,124 of record OY728163.1, on the reverse strand, counting down.
TGAGAAGCGTGCTGCTTCTGATTCTTGACTATTCATTACTAAATAGGATGGAGATTGGGGCCAAGGACCGGGGCTTTATCATGATTTTGTTGTTGCTTTTGTCTTTTCTTTTAGTTGACTTTGTGTTTGAGTTCTATTTTCCGTACATTTAGTTGAGACTCATATCAGGGCATGAAACTCTATTGTGAGTATCCGCATATGGTTTTAATTATTGAGTTGGATTATTTACATTGCATCTATTGTAATTTATTTATTCACATGCTTCCGCTACTTATTATTTTTTGTCTTTTACTTTTGTTGTGATATTATCTATTACCTATGAGGGCACAGTCTCCCCCATAGACTCAAAAAGGGCCCTCGCTGCTAGTCTGCAGCCTCTGGTGTTTTGGGGAGATGCGCTTGAGGTTATGTGCCGCACTGGTCCGGCCATCGTATTAGAGTTGAGCCGATATGGGACATTTCAATGGAGGATTTCCTCATAACATTCAATGTCTCAAATCACCAACGATTTTCAAAGACTCAACTTTATCCCAATAAAGATGTGATCTACCATGCATTCACTGTTCATGAAAAAACCATTGGAAAACGTTGCAAGCCTTTTAGTGTTTTATCCATATGCCCGATGGAATCATATTACCTATGCAAGAGTCTGAGGTACCCTCTTTCCATCATGAGATGGAGGGTTCAAGGTAATATTTATTGAAAACTTCTTATTGAATTCCTCTCATCCCATGGATTAAATTTCTTTTTGTGACATTGAATTCTTGATTTGTGTCCACCACTGATTAGCTTCACCATCAAAATAATAGACTGCAAGTATAACAATCCCTTATTCTATGCACATAAGGACATATAATATCTTTTCAATGGAGTTAATTTATTTTTCAACGCAGTGGGGATCCGATGATCTACTAAACATGGGGGGCCTTTGTCGCACAAATGATTTAACGAAAACATGATCCTTCCATGGGGAGGTGGGTGTTCCATATGATTCATGTTTTTATTCATATCATGAGCCAACAGATCATGTACTAACATGATGTTTATATCCCCCATTCCAATCATATCAGATATATCATTATGGGTATCGTCTCATTCACTATCACATTAATTTTTGGCACGTGTTCTTCTATTTATCACCATTAAATATGTTAAATAATGTATAATTAAAAGGATTTAATACATAGATATTGAGCATAAAAAAGGAAATTTTAAACAAAAAAGAATAAACATGTATTAGAGAAGTATATCCAAACTTGTGATTCCATTGGATTAAATCTATGTTATCCTTGATCTATTTGTTAGCTTATATTCTTATGGGATTTTTTATTCCCTTAATAATAGTTTGTACTAAGCTCTTTAATTTCACAAATAATATCCCTCAAGAGTGTCAAACTATGTGTGTAGCAAGGACCATTGTCATATACCATGATACCATGGTTTAGGATCAAAAAACCTTTTCGTAGATTTCACTACTAGGCACAACTGTGCCAGAGAAAGCGGTGTATTTTCTTGATAAATGAATTTCTCTAAAGATACCAAAATTTTTGGATGTTTTATTTTACATTGTATCATTCATAAGGTTATTACTAAAGTGTTCTATTATGAATATCCAAAAAAATTAGACAATCACCTGATACGATATGTATAGACCCTAGCCTTTTCATATAACATTAAATGATTTTAAGCATAATTATTCATCAGAGTTCAAGCCGTGGATCGGGAAGTCTAGAGTCTTTGAAGACTATGTACATAAAACTAAAAACACAAGACACAAAAACATCATAATTTAATATCCATAATGATATAATTACATCCTTTGAGCCCTTACATCTTCATAGGTTACCCTGGGTAACACATGAATAAAGGGATGAGTGAAAAATCCTTGTAACGGAATAACCATAAGAACAAACCATTAGCAGAACGAATAGAAGGCATGACATGAAGATATAAAAAGGCATTTAACATATGGAATATTTATATATAAACATATAATCATATAATCCTGGAGTAATAGAAATGTGGAAGAAACATAAAAAATGACTTTAGTATGATTGAATGCCAACTGCCAAGATCGTTTCACATAGTACCACAAGCCAAGGATGACCGTCAATATCGTCATACATAAAATCTCATGAAACTTAACATTACCCAACTCATTGGAGAACTATATTGGAACAACCATATTAAATTTTCATGAATATTGTATCCACATAATGAATACCACATAATAAAGCTTACATAAACATAATGGCTACCCATGGTATGAATTGGGTAACAGAATCATGTCACAATGAAAAACTAATGGGTGTAACAAAAATGTGTACTAGAATGAAGGAACTAAGGTATGCATGGAAATTCATAAGTTAAAATATATATTAATCATGTTTAGTGAATTCATGTATATGTGACAACATTAAAGAAAAGTATTCAAGAAATTTTGGCATAAAATATTTTTTGGGCGTATTTTAGGAAAATACAATAGATAATTTAAAATAGAAAATGTAACATTCCTTTATAAAAAACTAGAAGTGAACGAAGAATCATTTAAAAATAAAAAAATATTTTAAAAAAATGCAGATTAAAATAAAAGATATAGTGCACTTGAATTAAAGTAAGGATTTTGAAACTCCCTCCAAGTGGGTTTGATTATCGGGAAGTATTGAGGAGGGAATCAATTAAAAAGATGAATATCTCCAACAAATAATAAAGAATGGAACATGTTAAATTATTTTATAACATTAATATATCTTTTAATATATTAACATATTAATAATAGACAACCTAATTTAGTTAAAATGAACGATAAAAAATTATATGGGATAAAGGTGGTTCGGGTTGAATACCTCACGAAATATTTGCAGAGTCTCATGTGGTCTTTAGAGGGATTAATGATAGATAAGTATGTTTTTAATCATTTTAAAAGCATTATTAAAATTTGTGGTAGGTTCTTAATCATACACCCTCACTACTAATTACACATAAAAGGTTATAACATAGATGATAATCTTGAATGAATGTGAAATAACAAGGATCCCTTACCTTAATTTTGTTTTTGTTCTCCACGTGATATCAATGAACTGAATAGTAAAATTAGGTTCATTAATTAATAATTCCGGAACCTATTATATATCCATATAATTTAGTATTGTATTTTTATTTTCATATATAACCATTTTGATTGCTTATGATGTTCAATTTTATTTTTTGGGTCAGTTTTATTAATTTGTTTTAATGATTGGTTCATTTATATTCTCATTCGGATAAACATGTATTATGAAGGTGGTTATCCTGAATTAAAGTAATACATTATTATTGAACATCTTGAAGGATACATGGTTGAAAATTTAATTTGGTTACTTAATGTGAAGTTGAATAATTATATAAATCATTAATGATAAACAATTAAATTAATTTGGCCATTTTTCTAATAATTAATTTTTTTAAATCATTATGTGACATCAACTGTGAAAGTGGATTACAGAACAACACATAAGATAATATAAATATTTAATAGTATGGTTCAAAAATAAAAATTGTTTCATGAAGATAATAGTACATGATAATACAAATTAATAAATTAACATCATTGAATGTGAAAAATTAACCCATCCCAGATGTTGTCATCATTTCATTCATACAAAAGAAGGGTAAATGAGAAACAATAAGGAATTATCCCATTTGTATAACAGCATTCCGGAAAATGTACGTTACTATAGTTATCATACCCTATGGGAGAAGGTATGTGAGGAAAGAAAAAATAAAATAATAGAACATTAAAGGAAATAAAATAATTGGAAATAATAATTTACCTCTTGATTTTATCTCATTTGAGAACCTATTAAAAGGAGTGGTTTTGACTTTTTAGGAGACTAATGGATGTTGGAAGTGGAGAAGGATACTGGTATGAGATTTTGCTAGAATTTATGTAAGGCACATGGTTTTTGAGGAGTGAAGAGAATAGGTAAGTATGGGTAGTATTTATAGTGGGGGAGGAGGGTTTTCATAATATTATAATCATTAGTTTATTATTTTCCAATAAGATATGAAATAGTGGAAATTCCATGACCAATAATAGTAATAAATTCATGTGAGTTCTATATTTGCGTGCATACATGACTTTTGATATCAGGAATAGTGGAATTAATTTATAATGTATTTTAGTATTCATTAATAATTTATGTAATTTAGAAAAATCCAAAAAAAATCACCCTAAAAATTTCTCGACATGTAGAATCCAAAAACAAAATCAATTTTTTAAAAAAATTCAAAATATGATTTATTTAATATTTAATTAAAATATCAATTTTCTTGAAAAATATCTATATTTAAATGTTTATTTTCTAACTCCATAATATAGGTATATCATACATCAATTTTAATATTATTTATATACAATCAAAGGTAAGGTCAATATTTATTACGATATATCACTATTCCTTAGGAAAAAATTACTATTCAAAAGTGTATGCTACAATTCACTAAAAATTTAACTTGTCTTATGAGACTCCAAACATCCTAGAGATCGTAACTATGAATGTCTGATTTTCAAAATTCCCAACACCGAAGTGTTAAAATTATTATTAAAGGTCACATATTACATTTTTGTTCATTGGGGTGTGATTTCATTTGATAATAGGAAAAAATCATAAAAAAGATTTTTCTATTGAATAAAATTGGGTTGTTATAGGTATCATTCCAATGTAGTCTCTTATGTATAAGTCTAATTTACATTTCTATATTAATAACTTTATGGACACATACATCTCTAAAATATAACATTTAACAATGTTCCCATATCCATGTTTCCTTAAATTGAAGTTCATTACAACAAGAAAGTAACATGATGTTAAACTGAAGGAACACGTGCTTACCACGTGAAATTAAATCATATAGTACGATATTTTCACAGAACCATAAATTGCATCTTTACAATAATGTATTCCTTGATTGATGTTTAAATTGGAAATGTGGTATTTTCAACTGAGATTAAATCCTAGCATCATCAATCACCTCATCACCCACATTAGGACATCACAGATAGAATTTATACATTACATGAATGGTAATTTTCTTATTTGGTGACTCATATTTTCACTCTCATCAGGATATATCATCAGTATCTCCCATAACTACAAGGCCACATCCTTTCTAAGATCAATCCATCATTATTTGAATATATTTCCATCAATTTAAACCCAAAATGGATACCCATGGGAAAGTCCAACATTGTCCATTTCTCACATATTTCACCAATTTATCCCCACCACATGATGTTAAACTGCTTGGGTATGTCCTTATCACATGACCTTAAATGTAATGAAATATTCCGTAATGTGGAAATGAACTATCTTGGTTCTAATTTTTTCACAATGATACAGATGAGTCCTCATTTATGGGCATGTTATCAATACTAAGAACATACTACATTCATAGATAATGATAAAATCCAGAGTTCAAAGTTGTTTGAATTTAATAGATAGTGATATATAAATCAGTGTCACTATGTAACAATAAGATAAAGATATCGAATATTTGAAACCCATATATGATATGATTTTATTGATGACATGTTATATATAATGATCTATTCTATAGAATACCTCTAATATGATCATACATTAAAAAATACACATGTTAATAATTAAAAGCTATCCAATCTGGTATTATGTTTTGAATTCATATTTTTTTAAGGATTCTTCTAAAGGACATAACTCTATATGATAGTTATATAGTAGGAAATAATTTCTCCTAACATGGTGCGATGATCTTAACCTCCCATATTCTCGACTTTTATAAGTTCTTAGTTATTATTGTTGATAAATTCTAGTAAATGTATTCTTTTTGAAATCAGGTACATAGTAACACCTCTACCATTGATATGTGGATTTTCTTGGTGTTTTTGGATCAAAAAATAATCCCCACTAAAAACCATCCAAAACCTGAAGAATGGACCATCATTTACATTGTGTGGAAACACTCAACCCCTCAAAATCAGGATTTATATCATCATATTATCAGTAATAATAGAAGGGATCATTATCAGGGATTAAAAATGATGTGTTTTATTAATCAAATAAAAACATAATTGTGATACGATGGATTATATACTATTATTTAGTGAATTAGTTATATAACAAGGTCCCTTTACTTATATCTCAATTATATGTAAACTGAAGAGGCCCAAAGTTATCCTTCGAAAATATTACATCATAATAGATATATAATCATTAGAAATCAACAATACAAACCCATGAACCATAATGGATTTGTGGAATTGCATAGTAGGTACATGTTCATCTTATTTAGTAATATATATTCATCATCTCACAGAAATACAATACCATTTTTTACTCATCAAACAAATACCCTACTTAGAATATTTCATCATAACCTATGCAAATGAAATATTAGAAAGATTTATCATGGATTATATATATATAGAAACAAGAGATATATCAATATAACAAGAATATAATTGTATGATTACATGAGTATTAAATTTTGAAAACCATACCTTTTATATCATATAACATGAACATGAGTTATGAAATAAATATTATCAATTCATAAGTCATAAATAATAATGTACTAAATGATCATAGTACATTATAGAATTATTTTGGTATATTATATAGTGTCTAGGGAAACACATAATAATAGACGACCACATGTAAAGGAAATCCACCCAGAAATTCATAGCATGTTATTTTCGATATAAGTAATAATATTCCTACTTTTTGATTTGGTTAACCACTAGTGTACCAACTTTTTAGGATCAGGATAACCTTCTATGTACCCACTGATCTAATAAAACTTTAATTATTACCAAATGAATTAGAGGGAGATATTGGATGGTAATTCAATTTTTAGTTTGTAGTTTTTTTGGTTGTAATGTAACCACTGCCAGATACTGAAAAATATACATAAGTGTACCAAAATATCATAAAATAATAATCCTATTACAACCCATATAATTTAATGGTATTTATTGCACATTTATCATATTCAAACCCTTGAAAAAAGTGAGTTTTATAATTTATTCATCATATCAGAACCCCGGAAAAGAAATGGGTTTAATAAAACATCTCATCATATCATAACCCATGGAATAGAAACTTATTTCATAAAAATATCTTCTTATTAAACAATATCCATCTAGATAAATAATAATATTGGTATCCTTGGATCACATACCTAGTAAATCATATATAATATAATAGGGTGTAATCTTAGATTGAAAATGAAATTGAAAGATTAATTAAAATATTTTTTTAGGTAAATATCCTTACAGCTTTCAAAAAACAAATTTAATACATATATATTTTCAAAAATATTTTTCTTCTATAGTATCCTTTTACACTTATGATGAAATCTATATAAATAATTTAATTCATTACTTCATAAAAATTTACATTCCTAAAAAAAATTTAAAATTAGATTCTAATAAAATATTCTGGAAATAAAATTCATTGAAAATTGTTATGGAAACATATATAGTATTATTTTAAACAATTATTGTAAATGATGGTAGAAAATACTATTCATTATGTACATTTCAAACATGGGATTCAATTCACATTTTCAGTAAAACCCAAATGACCATTTTTTTTAAATCAACTTGAAGATCACTTTTAAAAAATATATATAAAGAGTCAAAAATGGTAAAAATGGCATTAAAAATCCAAGCGGAAGAATAATTTTTTTTATAAACATGGATTTGAATTAAAAAAGGTTATTCAAATGAGCAGAGAAATAATGTTGGTTATATTTTTAAATATTATTTTTGTATCTTGAGTACATAAATATAGGAAATAATGGAAAAACATGGATTCCTTATAATAAACCATATAGTAAAATAATTCATGAGTTTATTGAGATAAAAATTATAATATTTCATTATTATAATGATGAATATACACAATACCGATAAATGATGAGATTGTCACATAAAAACCATACCAATTTGGTAACATTGAATCACAAGCCCCAAGAAGGAAGAGAATTCAGTTATTCATAGATTACCAATATAATATCTAAATTCATGATATTTAATGTCAAAGGGGTTGTATATACACATCATTTAATATGTCAGGTGATTGACATAACATTTGTACCATAGAAGATTGATTATGTCAAAAATCCATTAACACATTGGTGACATTGAAAACATAAAACCCATGAAAGAGATACCTTAAAATGTATATTAGAATGACCAATATTGTAATGATAATAATCATAAAATACTTTATTTGATAGTATATAACGCAAATAAAAGAAACACATTGTGAATATCACATAAGTCTCATAGAAAAAATAACGAGGAAAAATTCCTTTACCATAGGCCCCGACAACATTCGTTCATATTAGAATGAAATTAAAAACAAAAATATGATTAAAATAATAATATTACATAACCATAATAATATGTAACATACCATATATGATTTTTACGACCATTTATTTCCTATTTATTATCAATTCCTTGTAAAAGTCACGTTTCATGATATAATTTCATTGTTTTTCATGTATTTGATGAATTCTTATTTCATTACTCATAATGATACCATAGATAAATAATATATAATATTTTTGACATGATATAATTATGACACATATTTATTATTTAATTATTTATAGTAATTCCAAAAATTTTGTGATAGAAAATGAAATGCACTATTTTTGTAGACATTAAGTTATACCTACACATGAATGATATTTCTATTATCATGAGAGATGAAATAAATAAATGGTAAATTATGTATTAAAAATAATGAATAATTTTACTCTTATTATTATTACATATATTAATTATATTTAATCTAATTATATTCTAGGAAAACCATTAATGATTAAAAAACATAGTGCTTCATGGTTTAGTAGTGCACCATACACATGAATGAAATTATCACATCTCTCATTGAATGGAATTTAAAAAGATATATATTATATCAGAACTAAATATTTATTATTATATTAAAATTTAATAATATATTAATTTAGTATATCATTATTATGATCCACATATTCCAGAAACGAAAAAAAACCACATCAGTTTGTGAGGCAGTAGGCCTCCGTACACATGAGATACATTATTAATTTCTAAATAGGTTTTATTGTAATAAAAAATAAGTTATATTATTCTTCCTTATGTTTAATAATATAATTAATATGTAATATAAATTAAACATACATTATTATATCCATCTATGAGAGGTTGCAATTAAAAATGGATAACATCGGTTCATGAGGCGTTTGTCCTTAATACTCACAAATGATAATTATATTTCCCATTTGATGGATGTGGAGACAGATATATGTTATAAAATTTAAAAATTAATATTTCCATATATAAGATATTTAAATTTAATATTTTATTACATTTGGAAGATATTTGATTGAGTATGATTAATATGTAATACAAAAACACTTAGTTAAAAACAATTCATTTTCATTAGAAAAATGATACAGGTTTAACCAAATATCTTCTTATATTGGATTTATGATTCTTATTAAGTCTATTAAATTTGAAGAGGGAAGTACAGAATTCTGGTTTTATATATTTGGTTATACAAATGGGTCTTAAAGTGTAAATAACAGAGGAGTGGGGTGGATTATTATAAGTGACTTGAGTGGAGCAATTGTAATTTTTTTTAAAAATGTTTACCCACGTTCTTGTAACAAAAAAAGGATAAAATAATGTAATTTAAACAAAATGAAGTATTTAAGGTCTAAATATGTGTATAAAAATGGTTATTGGAATTTTTATAGTTCATTTTACATAATATATGTATAGTTTATCCACCAGTAAACCATTTTCACCTTAACTATTGTGATTATTATTTTAATACTTTTATTACTCATATTGGTAAAACATTATATTGAAATTATTAGTAAATATAAATTATCATAATTGCAATTTTTTATATATTTATTGAAATGACATTGATAGATGTTGTAGAATGTAATTTAGAATTAAACTCACACACGTGATGACAATGCAGTTTTCCGATGAAAAGATTCACATCGTATAGAATGATTTAATATGCCATTTCAATATATAATTTTCTAAGATGAAATTAATTCCATTAATAAATATGAAATAAAAATAATTATACTTTTAAAATTATTATAAAACATTTTGGATGTTTTTAAAAGGTGTATCTAATAAGAAATCTGTAATAAAAAGCATTAATTCTCACAGTTGATGAAAAATATATTATTTTAGTAAATTTATAAAAAATAAAACTGAGATATTTTTGACGTGATGATTTCATAAATGATGTCTTATTTTTCACATAGATTATTATAATTGGTAAAAAAATATAATTATTATTTATTCATGAAATTCATTAAATATAGTTTTTTATAGAAAATATAATTTTTGAAACATATAAGGACTTTTATAAAAACTAAATACTTTTAGAAATATGATTCCATTATAATTAAACCTTAATAATTTTTATTTAAAAATTAGTTATTAACATTAATTTTTCAATTTTTTATTGTGAGGTTATAATGGTTATGTTTAAATAATACTTTTATTAATGTATCGCTATATGTTAAAACTCATTGTGACCTATACACAAGCTATACTCATTACTTCATGTAATGAATGAAATAAATGAAAATTAATTTATTCGAAAATTATATTTCATAAAAATCTAGTTATTACAATCTAACACCATAAAATTAATTTTACCTTCCAAATTTATCACTCTGATACAAGAAAACAATGATATTTCTTCTTCGTCATTTCATCAGGTTCCCACATATCTTCTTCGTACCTGTGGTTTCATTTGAAATATTTTACTAAGGGAGTGCTATTTGTTTAGAACTTGATATCATCAATATATAATAAAAACTGATTATTTCTTATAATAAATTTCATTATCCTTTGGTGCGATCACTAAATATAATACATGTAAAGAATCATGTATGTAATTCATCAAAATATATCCCTGAAATACATTGTGTAGTTCATGGATATTTAGTTGAAGTTCCATTTGATATGCTACCATTATTACATAATCAATAATTTCTAGGGGTCAATATAACTAGGAATAGTTTTCCCTTATTTATTCTAAGATGAAATTTGTAAGAACACCTTCTTACTAACATTTAATTCAAGAATGAATTGGTGACTTTCCACATATGGTTTTGTAGTCATTGTGTTGGATTTATGTTTTCTTGTATGGATTTAACCTTATATTCTATTTCCCCATCCAATTATTTTCCTAAAAGCATTCATTCTTCATATACATCCAATTAGTTTGGATTTATACATATTTTTCTATGAAAATCATCATTAGAAGCTATATGGGTGCCTGATTAAAATGGTTTCTTATATGAAAGATTATCTATAAGATGGTATTGATCCCTACCACCTTTGAAACCCATTGAACATGATTTCAGAATATATTTTAGGTTTCTACTTATTCTGTCAGACTAGAAATATATCTAAGGAAAATATTTACTTCTAAAATTTAACAAATCTCCTAAAAATGATTGAATATTTTTCCAAAACCTTGTGCCAAAACATAGATCCTTACCTAGTTAAATATAATAAACAAATATCTAAAATATTACTATATCCTTAATGAATATTCTAAATATTTTATCAATAGTGAAGTATTATTTGATTGTGATGAAGTGTACTAACAATTCGAGGTGATCAACTATAACCCATATAAAAATATTCACATCAAATTTTTTGGGGATTATGATGAAGAAAACCTAGGAGATGTTTTATCACTTCCATTCGGGTATAGATAATCATTGGGCCGACCCCTTAAACATTTTTCTCTCATACATGGCATGGTAAAATACAAAACAATAGTATGTATAATCAAAAATATTAATTTCCATGTTTTCTCAATAGATATAAGCTTTTATATATAATAGTGGTAGGCTTTATACCCATGTATACCTTTAGTTATGGGTTCAAGCCCAATGACTATGACAGATGCGATGGGTTTTCACTCAACTTGTGGATAATCTATTTTTGCATCAAAACTATATTAATATAATTTATATAACATTAACAATCTTAAATAACCCATAATTTCATTAAAATCAAAGATAAGATAAACCTTATTGGCCTCCAATAATTTAAATTTTATGTCTTTAAAATCTAAAGGCACAAAAAATATATTTCCACTATAACATAACCAATTTCCTGTATTACTTTAAATAATTCCCAAAATTCCATTAATCACAGCATAGTCCCATAACCTAAATCAAAAAAACATTGAGTATGTCTTTGAACATATTCTAAAACTTAAACTCATAAACTCATGTTGGTATTACTACCTATTAATTTAATCAAAATAGGAGTATACATTTCCAATATAAAATTTATCATTTGTTACATAAATAAGGTATTATTTTAGATAGAAAAAGCATCCTTTATAATAATGGGTTCATCCATGCACTAAAATAATATAAAATTCTATTTCTTTTCATGAAAATATATATTAAAGTAGATAATGAATTCTCATAATCAAAATATTTTATAATAAGGTATGAACATGATGATTTTTACAGGGCTCATTCATACACACTCCAATATTGAGTTCCCAACTCTATAGTAAAGTATAATGTTTCCAAAATTTTCATAATTCACCTCAACTATCACGATTGAAAAATATTTCTTATTTTCCACTCTATGCTTATGTTTTGGTGGCTTATTATCTTTATTATCCCTTAGAGGTTGGAATTAATTATGATAATTCCTAAGTTCATTTTAATTGATGTACTCGATTGTGGGTGATGAAATATTTAGGTATTTCCCAATATAATAATAATTATATAAGATAATCTAATTACATAGACATTAAGATAGTTTAAATCCTTCCTTTACCCACTATAATATATATTTTGGAACCATTAATTAAATTTCATCCAAATCACCTTCAACATTTTATCCTGAAAGAATTCTTATCATCGACTCTCCCTAGTTTTTATAGTTTCGTTTTAATTTCATATTTAATTTTTTTACCAAGACGATCACATTGATGGGTAAATTTAATCTCTATTTTCACTATGGGATTGCATCAAAAAATTTCCTCACAACTTCTGAATTCTGTTATAGTTAATTCTAGTCAGAGACTTCTTCTTAATCCAATGAAGAATCGATCGACCTTAATTTCTTGTTGACTGATAATTCACATTTAATACCATCATATCTTGTAATATTCTCCACATATGTCCCAACATATTAATCATCCTTTAGATTTATCTCATTGAATTCCATCTCTATTTTTGAACATATAATATTTGTGATTTACATAATTAAAATAATCTATTTATATGATCATAATCTATGGAGTCAATTTAATCACATTTAATCATTTTCGTGATGAGGGTCGATGATTTCTCCACATCAACATTTAAACAATTTACAACCAAAATGACATTTTCATGTTTTAAACACTAGAGAACATATATAATCGTTTTAGTGGTACTAATGAATATCTATGAAAATAGAGGATCAATGTAACTACTAAAAGATGTTTAATGTTTCCATATGAATGACCGAAAAAAACATTGTTCCATACATTTATAATTTTTATGTAATATATGATTCATAGCTTGATAATGTTTTTTGATTATAGAAACAAAATTATGAATTCTAGAACCCATTACATTTAGTTTATTTGGGGGAAAATCATTGGTTTATTCATTTAATTACCCATTAACATGGATCCTTTGGGTTTGATAATTACCTAAAACCAAAATCATAGTTTTAGTAAAAATAATCATTTTGGGAAACAACATAATTACAAAGAATCATATATAAGATTTCAATGTTATGAAACCCTCTTAACAATCTATGTGACTTATACATAAACTCGGCTATTCATTCTCAATATTTAAATCATTTATGATGGTTCAAAAAGTATTTGTGAATTTTTAAAGCATATCCCATAGTAGTTTCAAACCATGTGTTCTACAAGTCTTATTATTCTGCACCAGGTGATGATTGATTCCCATCCAATGTGACAATTTTGAATTCTCTACCCCTAGGTCCCTCTGTTAAAGATACACATCAACTTAAATGACGTAAAAAATATGACATTTTCTATAAACAACATACTTTATCCTTAACGTAAAATACTAGTCATTTTCCAAATCATTGAATCGAACTAGTACTTATCCTTATACATATCCCATGACAAATTATTTTACAAATCCCTAGGGATATCACTAATGACCTCCGACCTAATATTTTTAGGTGAACCAGACATTCCATCTAATAAAATGTACTAATACCCAAACTTCTAATTCATATAAATGATATATTAATAGATGAATATTCATTACATATCATAAATTAATGCATAAGGACTCTAATGGGTCTTCACCACTAGAGATTGAGAACAAAATCTTTTTATTTAGTTATTGATATTGAACATAATCAATAAAGATATTCCTCTTTTCTGATCTTCATAAAAACACCCTACAAAAAAGAATTCTTAATAACCTTGGGAAAGGAAACATAAGAATGGATAAGATCTAATTCTTAGTAATGGTAAACAAGAGAGATATCAATATATCTTAAAAATAACTTCGTGAGAACATGTTTTTAAAAAAACCATACCTATTATATTATAGATCAAAAATATGAGTTATAAAATAAATCTAGATTGTTCTTAAGACATAAATATAAATGAAATAAAAAAAGGTCATGAGATAATAACATTGGTATAACGTGTATTTTTTTCAAAACACAAAAGTCTAGAAAAATATTTTTAGATTTTACAAACCAAGACATTCATAACATGTTAGGCTTGGGATAACCACCCATGTACCTTTTTTGTCTTAGGATAACCTCCCATGTACCCTCCTTTTGGGATTAAGTTAACCTCAATTGGAATATCTCAGCTCATAGTACATTATTCATAATGAAATGAATTGGAGGGAAATACAGGTCCAACCTATATTTGGTTATAAAATAACCATTTTTATTAGTGATAATGAAACCACCATCGCATAATGAAAACCATTGATATGTTTGTCATAATATTATAAAAACATTATCATATTAGATCACAACAAAATATATGTGATTCATATATAAAATTATTAATGAGAACCCATGAAAAGAGATATGATCCATATATAGTTATCCATATTAGAGTCCATTTAAAGAAACGAGTTGAATAAATAATTTCATCAAATCATAAACCACTGAAATGAAACATGTTTCAAAAACAAATCACTAACATAAAAATAAACTATATAAGAAAATAATAAAATTGGTATCCATAGATTATACCCATATAAGATCATAAGTAACATCAAATGTTGTCATAATTAAATTAAAATTATCTTGAAAAATCACATGAATCATTATATGAGGAAAATAGACATTGCACATTGAAAAAATGTAGAATCATAAAAAAATTTACAAATATTTATCTCTGAAAATAACCATGGAAACATATAAATGAATATATAAATATCATTTCAATTTTTATTGTGGAAAATATCATTTCATTGAAAATAACAGTATTAAAATTATAAATTCTTAAAATATATTAGATTTCTTTTCGTTCAAAAATGTCCTTGTAAACTTATAGTGAATGATTTTAACTAATTAGTTTTCATGATGTTGCAAAATACTATTTATTAAAAACAAGTTAAAATAATGATTCAATTTACATTTTGGGGAAAACCAAATGGAACATGTTTTGAAAACTACATGATTATTTCATTTAAATTATTTTATTAAAAATAAATAATTTTGAAAAAAATAAACATAAAAATTTTTATATGAAGATTATAACATTTTTTAAAATATTTTTTGAAAACATTGATATAGAATAAAATGGTATTTTGACTGAAGAGAAGAATAATATAAGATTTCATTGAAAATATTATTTTGCAATACAAAGTAAATAAACAGTGGAAAATGTAGGAAAACATTTAATCTATAGAAATAACAATTGGATAATAAATTTCACAAGTATCTTCATATATAGATCATAATATCATATCATTGGGAGAATAAATATTAACAGTCTTGATAAATGGTGAGATTTTACTGAAAAACCATAAACACATTAGTAAATTTGAATGATAAGGCCCATGAATTAATAAAAAAAGTGAAAAATAGAATATCCATAGAATATATAAAATTATGATATTAAAATTCAAAGGGGTAGTATACGAATGTCATAAAATAATATTTGTGCATAATAGAATATATCTTCTAAAGAATAATAATTGTAAAAAAATATCTTACCAATTGGTAACATTGATACTATAATCCTTATAAAAGATATATACTAAATTGGATATGTAAATTGAAATAAATTTATGGATAATAACTATAAAATATATTTAGGGGAAATATATAGAAAACATAAAATAAATATATGTTGAATATTGCATTTGTCTCACATAAAATAAAAGAGAGATTAAAATCCCTTAAATTATGTCTTTAATTCTTTCATTATTGTTAGAACATACTCAATATTAAATATAATTTTTATTCAAATATAACTAAACTATACTAATATATATGTTACCATTTAAATTTATTTATAAATTTTTATCTCATGTATATTAAACATTCATTTTTTTAAATCACGTGTCCTGCTTTAAATGCTTTGTTTTTATATATATTTTGAATTTTATTTTTTTCCTCTTAATTTGATCGGTGTTCCATCATATAAATAATTTTAAATTTAATATAAATATAAAATAAACTTATTATATATGTATTTATAGTAATTTAAAAATATTGAGAAAGAAAATGAAATATACCATTCATGGAGATGGTAGATCGTATGTAAACAATAACATTGTTTCCATAATTTTGACGGATGAAATAAAAGATTTGAAAATAATATATTACAATTAAATAATAATTTAAATGTAATATATATCACATATATTCATTAAATGTTCCGTAATTAATTTCCATGCGGTGCATTAGTGAAAATCAAATTACATCACTTTGTGAGGCGGTAGTCAGTTTTACATAGGAACAAATTTACCATATCCCCCATGAAATAAAAGAAAAACATTAATATGAGAAATAATAATTAATAAATAATATATTTTTTATAAATATAATATATATTAATTTATTCTATCCATATTACCACCCTATTATATCACAAATAAAAAATACATCCCATCAGACCGTGAGGTTGTAGAAAGTTGTACACACGAAAAACATTATTATTTTTAATAGGTTAGAAGGTAAGAAGTAAGATTTGATACTATTAATATATAAGTATAATAATTTAATAAACATCTCATAAAAATTGTTGTAATAATTATACCTACACATTAGATATGTTGACTGAAAATGTATAACATCTGTTCATGAGGTAGTATACTGATGTTTACAAGAATGATGATTTCATTTCTCATTTGATGAAGGAGGATATAGATATAGGTTAATAAATAAACATAATAACATATTATTATATATTACATATTTTCAATGTTATATTATCCTTTTGTGGATAATATTTGAGGGAGTTATAGTAATTAGTAAATTAAAAACGTATAGTAAACAAATTTCACTCTTCTTTAGAGATCATCATTAGGATTAAACAATTGGACTTTATAGACATGATTTTTTATCATTCTAAGGCCTCTATAATTTTGGGATTTACGTCTGTAATGAATTTTGTATTGATTTTTATGATATAACATCTTTTTTGGGGCTAAATATGAGCGGAGATGGGTGGAATTTTTTTAGTGTGGTGACTGGAAGACATTTAATTTTTGAATAGAAAAAGGAACAAGAATCTTACTCAACGTCTTAAATGATATAAAATGGTCCATTATCGAGCCTCAATGGTGATAAGGGTGAAATATATATATATATATATAAGATTTATTTTTACGAGATTATTTTCCATTATATCGCTTATCATTTTCGATTAACCCATAGTAAACACATTTTCACCTTAAACACATTAAATAATTTTTATTGATTTTACTAATTCTAATGGTAAAATTTTAAATAAAAAATTATTCTATAATATAATATTTTACTATTTAAAACATTGGATATTTATTTCATTTTTAAATTAAATTATTCTCTAGATTTTAATTTAAAATTAATTTTGTAAACATGATAAAAAAGAAGTCTTCAAAAATAAACTTTCCATAAGTATTTAAAGTTTTAATATCAGGATTCAAAGTGGAATTGATAAATATGGCATAAATTAAATTTATAAAAATATAATTGTACTAATTTTAATTTTATATCCGTATTTAATAAAATTATTTGTTTTTAAAAGTTGTAATCAAAATGAAAATTAATTATTGTTGTTATTATTATTGTTGTTATGAAAAATTATTTGTTTTTAAAAGTGGTAATCAAAATTAATTTTATTTTTCCAAATTTATTTTTGAAAATTAGAAAAAAAAATTCATTTATTATTTTTTTGAAACTAAAATAAAATATTTCTTGATATGATACTATTTTTGACACATATAAAGACTTTCCAAAAAATTAAGTTCTATTACCAATATGTTTAATTTATATATACCATTATATTAAAAATTTTAAAATAAATTATTAATATTCCTACAATAATATTTTAAGACTACATTATAACGATAATATTGAAATTATAAGATTAATAATTTATTATAGTTTTTAAAACACAGATCAGTGTGTAATAGAAGAGAAACTCTGAGAAGAGAGTAATGAAAGATATCAAATATTGTTATTTTTTAATCAAAATTAATAAATACACGAGGTGTATCAAAAACCAAAAATAAATTATTGTTGTTATTATTATTATTGTTAAAATTTCCATATGATGAGTCAAATATCATATTATTTATATGGTATTTTTATTAAATAATTTAAAAATATATATTAAAATGATGTTAAATTAGCTTTATTATTCCCATGGAGGCCATAAACTCAGCCATTAAATCATTCTTAGTATTTATCAATCCTTGAAATGTAATTATTTATTATAAATAAATATCAAAATTATATTTTTTAAATAAATAATTAATAGAATATTATTCTAACTAACCAGGGAATAAATATTTATTTAATATTTCAACCATATATATTTTTTAAAAAAATAACTGGTTATTGAATTTATGTGATCAATGTTACATATCAAATTTTTCTTGCTTTGTTTTGAGAATAATATTTTTTCTAATATTAAATTTCAATTGTATTTATGTTATATTATATTTACACATATTTTGAAACTATCTTAGCCACATTTTTATTATAAGAAGGCCTAATGTCCATGATTATCATCTGTAAACATTTCACAGAATATGAAGAGAAATATGGAAATGAGTTAATGATGATAAACTCATATGAATACTTAATATTTAATGTACTCCATTTTTCTTATTATCTTATCAACCATGTCACATACTTGGGTCATCAAACAATTATATTCCACATGATTACTTGACTATATGAAATTAAATAATCGATAAACCAACATGGTCATGGAATTAATCAAATAGTTTTATATCAATCAAATGGCCTAAGATATCATCTTTTATTCTAGGAATGGAAAGTCAATTTTGACATATCTATGGATGTATTTAAATTATAATGCATCTAGAATATCCCATATTATAGAAGTAATATTACTTCATGGATATTGATAAACCTAAATGTATGAAAATCATGATATGAATTAATAATAATACAAATTCTCAGTACCATCTCAAACATCCTTATGTAATAATATCCAATGACAAATATAAACTGTGTAGTTTATTTTGTTATTTATTACATATAACATACCATATTAGAGATCACCATGTTTGAAACATAAAGAGAATATCCATGACATTATTTCGGTCAAGAAACACAAAATAATATGAATATCATATGATTCATGTAATACAATTTAATATTTACCATAGATGCGATGTTCTAGAATAGATTCATGAAATTAATGGTTCAGGTCATACTGTTATAACCATTCATTGAAATAAAATAATCAAAGTAAATTATCACGTAAATATTATATTAAAGATAACATGTCATGTAATAATAATTTTCTTAATATTTAGGATATTATATATATAGGTAATTGAATTCAAGAATATATTTATTTACAGAGAACCAACTATAATAGACTCCTAATCGAACCGGAGTCAACTTATGACTTTGATGATTCATGATATGAAATTAGTTTCATTATTCTACCTATAAAGTCATAATTCAATGAGTTATACATTTATACTTACATGGATATTCATATTACTAAGACCCCACATGTTTGATAAAAACCACTCAAGAGGTAACAATTTTTAAGAATGTACTTTATCTGTTAATATGGCATAGGAACCATATTAAGGACAACAATTACATTATTTTCATAATATAGTATGATATAATCATTACAGGTTGGATCAATGTAAGGCACATCAAGGATTTTCTGCATCAAAACTAAAACATTAGTTTTCACTGATTCCACAATGTACATAAAATCAACACAAATATATTCGACCAATGGATTCATTGAGATCATTTATCTCAAAAATCATGTATTATAAAAATATATATACCTTGATTGTACTTTTATATTATTATGGACCACATAGGAACAATAATTTGTATATCATTTAAATATAATATCCACATCACCCATATACATAAATAATATATCAATATTATTCCACATATACTTTAATATGGTTTAAACGAAGCCCAATGTTCCCCTCATAGGTTTGTTTGATATATTACTACAATGGTTAAACTATTGGAAACATCAATCATGGTATATATCATGATATATAAGTCATATTCTAGCACCTAGGGATAATGAATCTTGTTCATTATCCATCTCTCCTATTGTGGTGTAGGATACATTTTCATGGAGATATTTATACCATGTGACATAAGAATCATTACCCACGTGTAATTTTCCTTACAAAATCTATTCAGTACCATTTCAATACATATAGCACAAATTAATCCAATAAATATGGATATATTAGGATGGATATTTATGAAAATCATATGGATATTATTAATCTATATCCTTAATAGAGAGAACATTTTCAACATATTTTTATATATTAATACTCGTATTCCTATTAGTAATATATCATTAACATATAAAATAAGAAAAATAACTACATTAAATAAAATAATTTATAGACATATGGAAAAAATTTATTCATTATTGAACCAAATTATTGTATAGATTCATCAATGTGAATATCCATTGATTAGTATTAATTTATCAACACATAAATGGATCATTAATTATTTAATAACTTATTTTCATCCATGGTTTTAAAAAACGTACATCTGATTATTCTAGATAGACTTCTTCTATAATATTTTCATTTATGGAATATATTTTGAAATAAATTCTCTAAATATCATAATCACAGTATACAATTGTAAAATAATATTAATAATGGATTTATTTCATATATACTATTGAAAATGTTTCATCATAGTCCACTCAATGTTGTTTTTTAAACACAAATGAAACCAATAATTATATATAGTTATTTACATGACCATCCAAATCTAGTATCTTCTTTATTAACCTTTTAATCTGGTAGGATTTACATGTAATATAGAATCAACCAAAACCTAAACATGTTTTTGGTATATGTAATCCATCTCTAAATTAAGGTATTATATCCACCATGAAATATATTAGATTCTATTAATCTATTGTTGAAAAATATATCTTCATTATTAATAAGTAATGAATTTCTATCCTTGATGACTAGAAAACAATATCTTTATGGCCCATTAACCTCACTTATTAATAATAATGTAAATGAATCTATAGAATAACTTCTTACATGTGTATTTTTATTAATTAAACATGTTCCAACTCTATTGAATCATTGTCTTCGACTTCTTTTATGTTGATCTGTCAATAAATATCTCTTTTTGGGCATGTGATCCCTCTCAGGATATATAAATTTATTATCAACTGATATCTTCTAATTTGACGGTTTATATGAATAATATCATTTTGATTCCTAAATATATCTTATAATGATCAATTCCGTGTATGAAGGTGATTTTTTTCCTAGAGATATATGAAAAAAGGCAAACATATGAAAAGAAAATATTTATGTTAAAAAATAGGACTATTACTATACCAAATCTCATAGAGAACATATATTTTCACATTATTTTGAAGTTGATTAAGTAATTTTTCTATAATTTTTTAAAAACAAACTAAATATGATATTGCAAAAGTGAAATGAATCATCATCAATCTCATCAGGTCCAACACAATGTGGTTCCTCTTTCACCAACACTATTCCACTATAGTGTACAATGTTGACTAAATTTAGATAGAATCACAAAAACCATGATATAATAAATGAAATACTAGTTAATATAATCTCAACCATGTTCTATGGAAATATTAATTATCTTCATACCATGGTGTTTATATACATCATTGTTAAACACATTAAATTTCATTAATTATTTTGTAACATACCATTTTATGAAAACCAATCAATATCAAATAATGTCCCCAGTAACTATTATAAATTAAGAGTACCAATCCATAAATTCGAAAATAAATGGTATTCATATTTCTATATAAAATAATTAAGGATGATATATTTATATGTCACCCTTCCCACTAAATTGGGGATTCATTATTTTACCTTGAAAACAATCATGAAATATGACATGTTTTTTTGAATCAAAATAACCCAAATATCTTATGTTATATATATTTTTCAAAAAAAGTTATTTATGTGGAAAATTTTGATATTCCATATCCAGTTTTGGTAATACTCATGTTAAATTAATTAATTATCAATTTCTAGCACAAGGTTTTTATAGAAAAATACATAAAGGTCAATATTTAAATGTTTCATTAAATAAATTGTGTTATCCATTGATAAGTAACTACCGAGATTTTGAAAAATAAAAATAAAACCATTTATATGTAATATGTTCGTGGATATCTTTTTTTGTAACACTTCAATCATAATATCTATTTTTTATCAAAATAATTAAACCCATGAGAATATTTAAATTTTAATCCATGGTATCTATTCTAGAGAATATTTTTCCATTGTCATCTAGATAATCCACCTCACCAAATTATGTTTTTTAAATATTCATGGTTATAAAAATTGGATATTAATATGATCATCACAACCTATATTTAATAAACCATTATTATTAATTAGAATATTCAATTTAATAATGAAAACACCTAAATCCTCCCAATGTATTTTCACTGAGGATTAGTTTTTCTTCTAGAGGGATTATATTCAATATGAAAAAAACTGAATTTTATACCTTATCCTTCCCTTTGATCATCCTCATCTACTCTAAGAATTTCTATTGTTCCTTCAACTTGTTGGTAGTATTTGAACCATTTTCTTTTCCCTTCTCCTTGTCCAACATAAGGACTAATTGATTTCCATGACATATATCTTTTTATTCAAGGTGATTTAGAATTTTGTTATATAAAAGTGATTTATCAATATTATTCAAATTATAATTCATAATAATTATGGAGAAGATTAGTGTTAGTGAGAAAATTATGATTTCAGTTCATAGTTTATTAGGTATCCTGAATCATTGAATATACACCAACTAAATATTTCCAATAATAATGACTATATAAGGTTCTACTATCACACATTCTTTAAATATCATATGAAAATTTAATTGTATTTATATACATATATATTCTATATCTCCCCTAATAAAGATCATTTAAATCAGATAACATTGTGTATGCATAATTTTTCTTGTGAATCTTCTAGAGATCTCAATACATGGAAGGAAAACTGAGGCATCATACATCCAATTCATCATCTAAATGTTTCGAGATGATAATATGATCCTCCTAAATAAAATCATTGGAAGTCTATTTATCTCAAATTGGGGAATCAGAAATTAAAAACTTCTAATATTTTTGTTTTAAAATGTAAAAGAACATGTACCAATAATGGATGATGACACAGACCAGGGAATTTCCATTCTAAAAAATTGTTCGCAAATATAATTTCACTGTTATAAAAATTTTTTTCTCCATAATAAATAATGTTATATATTTAGTACATTAAAATTATTAGCAAAATCATTATTGAATATGTGTTTATTTAATTTGGCTCCAATTATTAATTTAATTCCCAAAATTTTGCAGAATTGAATTCAATATATGGGATTCCATGGATATTGTATTTGAGAGGAATCATATTTCACTATTCATAACAACTCCTATAGAAAATAAACTTACTAGAAAAACATTAGGCTAGAATTCAAGATAATTGTAGAACTAGAAGTAGATAATACATTATTTGGGAAACCTATTTGGGAAATCCATAAATTTATTTTAATAATAATTATATCCAAATTTTGTTTATTTGGATATAGATATTGAACTATATTCAAATTAGGTTAATTAAACCCATTATCTTTGCTAAGACTCCCCAATAATTGAATTTTCCACGTCTATGGTAGGACTAACACATTAATTATCGTGGTATCTTATGTCTAATGAAAGGTGGTGATTCCTAAGTTAATATTTACATGTGGGATTTTTTATCATATGATTAAATATTCTTAAATTTATCTTCTATCACGATGATTAATAATATATAAATTTTAAATAAATAATTCATGATGTATGGAAAAAAATACACATATCTATTTGTATTATCATTTCCTTCATGAATTCTAATTTAGTTACATTATGCGATCATGTTTAAAAGTAATAATACAAGTTGAGATCCCTATTTTTTTTAATAAATTATATAAAAGGATTAAAAAATCATTATTTTAATTTTAATATAATTATCATAGATACCCATGTGATAATAATTCATTTATAATAAACCCAAAACATACATACGTTGGTGAAACTCAAGATCGTTTACATATTCAAAACCTTAAAATTTGTAACTTTCTAGAATATATTTATATCCATTCTCCATTAATGAAAAAATTAACATATTTTTAAAAACTTTTATTTTTAATTTATTAATTAAAATTTTCAAATTAACCATCCAAATAGTCATTCTTATTCCCAATAAATTTATATTTCATGATGAAATATTTAATAATTTTAAAAAATATATAATAATTCATTTTGTTTGCTCACAAGGGACATTGCTTACACCAATCTAGTCAGTGTTAAAATTTATATGTAATTTAAAAAAACATGTATTAGTAGACACATGGATTATAGTCTTCAATATTTCATGACCTGTACTGCCACTAACTTAGTGTATAACAATAACTTGTATTGTCCTTTTCTTGTGTTGTGTACTTAGATGATATATATCATAAATGAAATATTATGAAATTATATGGGGTTGTAGTCCAATGCATCAAGCCACAAAGTTGACATATAATTTATTACTACATAGCTTTCCATTAATATATATGATATGTACTTCCAACATCTTCTTTGACGTACATGGTGTGTGTTATAAATATAGAAAATAGTTAGTTCTATAATAAAAAAAATAATTAATTTATGAAATTAATTTTGTACGACACATTGAAAATCACTCGGCAGGTAATTTGTTGGGAAAATATTCCACTTGATTTGTAAACTAAAAATTCACCATCTATCCTGGTTTTAATTATATAATAAACAATTATTTCACATAATTAATTCACATAATGTATCCTTTCTTGGAATGTACATCTCATGAATGGGTATAAGTTACATGGTGTTTACAACCAACTAAATGCCTTATAATATGTTCACTAGAATCCTATGAAAAACTCCTAGGTACTCACATTGTTACATGTGTGAGAATTAATGAATAGCATTATGTGTAGGCTAACTAGATAAAATATAATAAAACATGGCCAATATTTCCATGTTGGATTTCATTTAATTTAATGAATTAAATACATGTTTAATACATTGACCACATATGTTTTTCGGTTCCCATGGGGATATACCATGTTGTGTAACATGAAGTGGAGTCTAGAAATAGATTGTATACCCCATTCATACAACATGCCAAATAACGCATAATAGTTTTACTAGAATAACACCATAAATTGTTCTCCTATAATTTTTTTCATGATTTCTTGAATGAATCCCTATTTGGTTTAACATTTTTATATGAAGTGTACTTTTTATGTTACTTCTCTATTATCAATGTCATCTAACCAAAATCATTGGGACCTTATGATGAAATATTTGAATGTTATTAAACTTGTCATGGTCTTTTCATGGAAATATTGAATTGAATATTAATATAACATATAATTTTTAGATAAATGAAAACAAACTAGATATGAAACTCCATATCAACAAATCTATATTCGGTCAGATGATTTGTGAATCATTATCAATTTGAATGTGATTTCCCTGATACCCCATAAAAATTCTAGGGTGTTAGAAAAGTGATCGGCCTATCCTCATTAATGATTTTATTGGTTTATTTTGATTAATCCACATAAAGAGAGAGTTTAAATCCCTAAATATACAAATAAATGATATAATGATATAGATATATAATTAATTAATAAAAATTAATTACTTTACCCTTGAATTATTTCATTTTTAATGAATCTAGTAGAACTTATTATCGTAATATAATTGAAATAAAGGATTCCTTGTATAATCCATATAGAGGTATCCACATGTTCACATTGAATCTTGATATATCCCAAATAGAACACTAGGTTTTACCATGGTGGTACCAATTGTCTTATATTGTTCATCATCAATAGTAATAAGAGTGCATTCAATCTGGATATATTTGTCTACGTTCTTTTGGTCATGAAAAGAAAGAGGAAGATGGATATCTCTTATTATTGAGAGAATTTGTTTAGGAATTATCTTAAATCATTTTAGTAATCAATTTAATAGAAATATTTTTCATAATAAATCATTTTTCCTAGAAATGAGAAAAGATGTATTATATGCTCAGTTTTAGGGAATCCGTTATTATACATAATCCCCTAATAAACATATTTATTATATATAGAAATAAATTATAATAAAAATATTATTATTATTTCCTTGAAATTTGAATACTAAAAAATAATTTAAATATAATTTTTCTTAAAAAAGTTTATTAATAATTTTTTAAATTTCACTACAAAAATTATAAAATTTTCATCCAGTCCCTAATCCAAAATCATTATTAATCCATGTATTTTCCATACATTGAATAATAATTATAAATTACAAATAAATATCTTAGTATTAATTGTTTATTTAATAAAAACATAAATTATAAATTCACAAATTTTCAATATATATTTATTTAAAATTAAATAATCATATATATCAAATAAAAATAACAAAGGATAAAATTTATATGATCAACATAACAAAACTAACTGTAATTCATTAGTTTAGATAATAGTTTTTAGTAAACTATTAAATTTTAATATAATTTAATTGAGATTCTGGATACACATAATATGTTACCATCTAGTCCGGTTTCATAGTGGAATAATAGATTTTGCCTAATGTCCAATATTGGGATTAAACAACCTGTCAGTGCACTCATAGTGAAGGTTTTAATATCATGATGATAATAACATCATAAAAAATCTTATTAGGTTATATAATCCCATTTTATCTATTTCTCATCATGTAGTATTCTTACCTTGGTCATCATCATATACTCTTCAATGTATTTGTTGGCCACTATGAAATCAACTAATAAATAATCCTATATTGTTAGTGAATTAATCCAATATATCTATATAAATTGAAGCGATAGAGGTATCATCTTCTAATTTAGTAATGGAAAATCCATACATGAATTACATTTCAATGTCATATTCTTTGTGAAGAACCCAACACATCCAACATCACCATGAGAAGATTTCATACCAAATTTCAAAAATTTATAAAAATATGATATTCATGATATATATTAAAAATAAAATAAAATAAAATGACTAATAATGAAATCCATGGATATGAATATCCAATGAAACATATAACTTTTATATTTCGGTTTGAGAATTCGATCCTCATAACCTCCCCCCATGGATATTAACACGTGATAAGGTAAACTAGAAGAATCCTCAATCACTTATAACCAATAAGAACATGATAGTCTCGACATAATATATATCCTTTAAGAATATAACATATAGACCACCATACATATATCATTGAATAATATCTTGGTATTTCTGTATTCTCATCATATTGGGAAGCTTCTATGACTTTTTGATTTGATAGAATATGGTAATGACATTATTATATTAACGCTATATAAATGAAAACTCATAGTGTAATATGAAATTTTTTAAAGTTCAAATCAACAAATATAAATATAATAAATAGTACAATGGGATATGGTTATATGTTAAAAAAATAACAACAAGAATGTTATTATATGAGAATAAGGGTGATTTAAATAGGACTTATTGATACAAAAGCACATATAATAATTTTTGGGACCCTAATAACAATGAATGAGAGAAACCCAACGATACGTTAGTCGCGTAAAAAATTCCAAAACTTATCTAAATTGAAAGCCCCTAAAATAATGTATCTAATATAATATGAAATAATATTTTTATCCACCAAAAAATGTATCTAAACATGAACACCAATAACTATTTAAATCAGCACAAAACAAAAATAAATAAGTAAATTAAAGATAAAATTAAATTAAATTTTTTAAATAATAGTTTTACTCCATGGTAGAACGCTGCATCATTATTAATATTCTAAAAATAGATGTTTTAAAATATCAGTGACATTATAATGAAATGCCAACTATTTATATATGGAACATTCTACTGATGAGTTCTCTACTCCCATACAACATTAATAGAGGGGCCAATGTTGATAATGATAACTACTTATTAATTTTGAAAAAAACTACCACAAAAGCTATCTTTTGTTGAATAGATAAATTAAATCTCATTTATATCCTTGATTATTGTCAGGAAAGCATTTATAAATGAAATAAATGCACACAAAATTCCTTTTGAGGGAATATTACAAGAAATTGGGATTCCCACAACCTCTATATAAACATAGTCACCTACCACTTAGTTGTAGAACATGGAAATCTGGACCACCATTCCTCTATTATAGATATACTATGGAAGCATTCGAAACTCCAAATCCTTTTTTTAGAAATATATATTCCTAATCATTAAATTGGATAATCAATGAAATATTTATAAATCCTTCCACTCCCTCCTAGGATATCACTATGTCAAAAGTTCATTAGATGTAGTCTCGATGCTTACGACCAACCAACAGCTGATTATATGACATTGTTTTCATTTATGTTCATTTATATATCTACAATATATGACATATTCATTTATGATAATTTTCATAGAATCTTATAGATTTTATTATGTTTGGGATATTATGTAACCTTTTTATGATACATATATTCCCTATAAATTATCGTATTAAAATTTTATAAATGAATAATTAATTTGTTATAACATATATATATATATATTATAGTAATTAAGAGTACAATGTTATATGGTTATAGGGAACGATCACAAACACTCTATCCATTAGTTTCTATCACCTGAATCCCTTAAAATTAAAATCCCATATGATATTTTCCCCTTAAACATTATCATTATATCCTCATCTGCTAGATAATTTACTAAATTATCCCAAACCACTTCATTGAGGAAACACTCCCAACCCATCTCTTTATCTATGATTCTGGAAAAAAATATGTATATAAAATAGTTCTAGAATACTCTTACAAAACCTTTGAATGTTCCCATTCATGACTACAACAATAATCGTATTTCAATGTACTATCAAAACAGGTTCCAATAATCCATCAACTAATATACTAATAACTTCATCGAAATATACCCCCTCCTGGAGGAAGTGGAACACCTCTTACATATCCCTTAATACCCCAAGTGATAAACATAAAAACTGAATTTCCTAGTACCTATAAACCCACTATTATTACCATTAAAATATTTAATATGCTGGGAAGAACTACCCTAAAATAGTTCCCTGTCAAATATAAGGACCTAGTTGAAATATTTATAAAAATGTGTAATGATTTGTATGTTCACCTAATCAAAAATAACATACATCCGCCCATCCTTTTTGTTCCCCACTCTTAATACCTCATTCTAACCAATATTAGTGTTAATTTAAGAAACCTCTTTAGGAATATTGTGTGGTGTATCACAAACCAATATTCTAAGAACATGTAAATAAAAGCATTACTTCTAACCCTAATCAGGGTCAAATGGAAATTTTTTTTGAAAAAAACAAAAATTAACATCTACTATTATATATAATATCTAAACTCACAGAACTAGATTTACCACCAATGATTTTCTATCAAATTAATCATGTAATATACAAGCCTCATGATCATATCAAGGGATGAGTAAATCTAAATAGATATTTTTTTATAGTGGGAAATTATATAACATAATTGCATGTGGTCCACCCACACCATTAATGGTAGGTGTCTATTTTACCAAAAACTCACTTTTCTTATTCAATATGGATGACACGACCCTTATATACCCATAAACCATAGACCTTGAATCTATTATAAACCTCATCTTGTGATTATCAACATCAAGAAATTATTTTCCAATAATAGGATTCAGTTCCATAATAGATGGGGAATACTCATCCCTTACCAATTGTTTCACTTCTAAATCCCATTTTGAAGAAAAAATATCAATTAGTCAAATGAATTTCCCATGTGTTTTATATTACAATTATTAGTATCAAATTATAGTAAAAGAATCAATAAAAACCATATATAGTTATACTATAAATGACATAACCATATAAGGGTCGAATTCAACCTGAAAAACCAGAAGCACAATCGAATCACTCCTATTTTAGGTATAAAATAGAATTATGATCTGCATAACTAAAAATTAAATAATAATAATAATAATAAAACAACAAATATTAGTTTAGAGATTTAATGTTACACCAATTAAATATTGTTTAAAATTATAAATCTAATTATTAAATATTTATAAAAACAATCCCTATATCAATAAATGTATATTAATCACATATAATCATATTAATATTATATGAATTCGATTTGGTGAATATGATAAATGTACACACACCCTCTTCCTCTCCAAAGAAAGAGTATAATAATAAATAATATTCAGAAACCATATTATTTGTAAATAAGTAAAAATATTAACATCTAAATAAAATTGTAAATTGTCCCATGTAACCTTTAATATTCTTTATACAGGTGTTTTCAATACACAATCGTAGGGAACATCTAAAATTCTGACACAATTATCTCTATATACATTGTACCAAATGGTAAAAAAGTAACAAAATCTATTGAGACAACATTATTACTTCAATGAAATGTGTAACTCAAATGATGTTATTCCAAATTTAAATTCATCCTTAGGAATGCCTCATCGCATGCTTGAGGCTGAAAAAGAGAAGTGATGGTCTAACGATTTAATGGGTAGACTATACCCATTATCATATAATAATAAAAAATAGCAATAAAGGTAAAACATAATCCACAATAACAATGAAAGTATGTTCATTAAAATGATAGTATGACAATATGTCAAATGTTATAAAAAATATGAACTCATTTTAATGTCATAAAAAAATACATGAAGAGTTCTATTTCTTGATAAGTTGATCATATTCAAAACATTACCCAAAATATAAAAAATAATATAGATACATAAAAAAAATTTGTATCCAAGGATCCCCCATACCATATCCTAATTAATTAATATATACTTCTCATATGTCGACTAAAATCCCATTTAACTTCCCTTCGTACAAGATAATAGTGTATGCACACCCATCAGACTATATGTATAGGGTCAGATCAATAATACTCTTTAGTTTATTAAAAATCGTGCATGTAAATAATTATATTAATATATTTTTGTATGTAAAATATGATATAATTAATAGAAAATAATAACCATAACACTATTTATATCATGGAATGTTTCGAATGCATCTTAGTGAATTCCCATAATGGATTCAACGAATTCTAGAATTGGAATAGAGCTCCGATTTTATAATAAGAATGAAGATATATAATGGGATATCGTCACCATAATTATTGATACCGGTTAACAGAATATCAGCATAAATAACAATTATATAATAATGGGTGAACATTATTCATAACATAAACTAGGTCAATTTTATGTCACCATAACACAACACGACATTGGTGAATGGGTAATCACAATAATATATCTCCAGTTTAAAGAATATGTTATCATGAAAACATAATTTTAATGAATGGGGAATAGTTTATCACCATCATATGACAATAAGGGTTGACATGATATCACTCTAATTGACCTGAGGGTGAATGAGTTATCACCAAAACTATTAATTAAGAGAATTGGGTGAACCATAATTCAAACCAAAAAAATGAATGGGTCATAAAAATAAAAAAATTAGTCGAACACTCCATCAGAATACCATATAGAATATAGGTTAATGGTTTATCACCATTCCAATAATATGCATCAGTGAATAGGTTATCAATATAAAACGATTCAATAATACATGGTGAGTGTTATATTGTACTAAGAATATATATAACAAGGGTGGATAGATTATAAATAGTATTATATTAATAGGAATGGTTTAATTGATAGTCCACATATCTATAGACAATATAATTATTAATGGATTCTAACTAGTAATCCTTAAAAATACTAGGTTGAATAGAATATCCCCAATACATATAAATAATTCAATGGTGAATGAATTAGTCTAATGAAACTATTAATAGTGAAATAAAATATTCATAATGAAAATAATGTTTTCAGGGATGTCACTAATTATATATTCAAGGGATTAATGGATAACCACCATACGTATAAAAAATATCAGGGTTAATATATTTTGAACAAAAATAATAAGCATAATTTATAAATAATACACCCTCGGTGAATGGGTAATAATATGATAAATAGGATCAACCATCAAAATTACTCACTAGAATACTCTCATAAATGATGTTATACACCTTAAACATATATATCAGGACTGAAATCCCATTGTAATTTTATAAGATCAAAACCCCTAATTTAGAGGGGTTGTACTAAAGTGTCTAATATTCAAATAAAACATAATTCACCACTACCATATCAAATATAAAATATTAAATAAATTACTGTCATAGTCACCACACACAATCCATAAGTCAAATATCAAGAAAGTATACCACTCATATGTCCGAATTCCAATTCCACCCTTCAGTTTTCTAATGATAAAATTGTTATAGGTAACCCTGAACATGAAGCCTAAGTCTCATAAGATGTATCATTATTTGGAGAGTTCATATTAAATAATAAATATAATATAATCCACATTGGGTTCCATTTTATATTAATATTACAATCCTATAAACACCAAGATATCATACAATGCATAAAAATCTTTCCAAAATAAATGTTTTTAGGCATCACTTATCACAATGGTACAAAAAAACATTCATTTTGATTCATAAAAAAAGTTCTCATTAAGAAAAAAGCATGAATCCTTTCATAAACCTCAAAAATAGGTATTTTATCCAAGGAACAATTAATTAGATCAAGAATGTAATAATTAAAGAGAAGAGGGGCTTAGTCATACAAAAAATGATCCAATGGGATAGGAAAAATCGTTTATTGGATCATTAATGATCCAGATATCCACTTAATTGAGGTTATTCGATGATATAAAATAGAGACTGAGAGGGTATCTAAATTGAATAAACATATTTCATAACATGTTCATATGTTTTAATATTTGATAAAATTAATTAATGTTTTAAAAATTTAATAGGTGTCCATCAGGTATCTGGTTTGTAAAGACCCATTCATTTTTGTACCTCTCGTACCCCTCGTGGTTTAATTTTCATGATCACAATCACTCTCTTTTTTATCTAATCTTGTTTTAAGTGTTTTTGTAGATAGGCAAAAGGTTTCCAATGAATTGGGCCAAGAAGGACTGAATGTGGACTAATTTTCAGTCCACCGGCCAACCGGTGGATGACCACCGCCCAGCCGGTGGATCCTGGACAGAAGGCATCCCCTCTATCCAGACCACCGGCCAACTGGTGTCCCACCACCGGCCAGCCGGTGGAACCCAGACAGGCCAAACAAATACTGTCTCAGCACCGGCCAACCGGTGGCCCACTCACCGGCCAGCTGGTGGAGCCTGGGCAGAAGCCCTCTCCCTTTTCCAAAGCACCGGCCAACCAGTGGCCAAGCACCGGTCAACCGGTGGTGCCAGTCAAACTAGCCGTTGGGCTTTGATCAGTCTTGTCCACTTGACTCCCAACGGCTCCGAAGTCCTCTCCAACGGCTCCGAAGACCCCCAAAGGCCAGTTGAGGGTTCCCCCTCTATAAATAAAGGACAAGGAAGCCCCGGAAACGAAGGAAGCCCATGGGAACATTTTTCCATCATTTGGCGAACCTCCGGCGGATTTGTTCAAGGAACCTCAATTGCTCCAACCCACTTCCACATTCAAGGAGCACCATCAAAGAAGCTTGGGAGCGCTATTCATCAACTCCAATCAATCCATTAGCGCCCAAGGCTGATCCTCTTACGGTTTTTCATTGTTTTATCTTTTTGAGCATCAATTTGGGTTTGTGCCTACAAACCCCTCTTTCTCTCATCCTCTATTTGTTTGGGTTTTCACACCACCTTCAAGGTGTGAAGAGGTTAGTCAATCCTTCCCTTTAAAAGGCTTGAGTCATAGGTGAGCTAGCCTTCACCTGTAATAAGGCTACTGGGTTCTTGCATAACCATTAAAAGCAAGTTGTAATAGGTACAAGACTACCTTAAAGTCTAGTGGGTTTTTTGATAAAACCATTAAAAAACAAGCGGTAGTAAATCTCTCAACGGTTGAGTTGGGAGCGGAGACGTAGGCTTTGGTTTAAGCCGAACTCCGTTATCAAGTTTTGTGTCTTGCATCTTTTATTTCCACTGCACTTTTTACTTTGATTTTAAATTGTTTAATTTATTTTAAAAGGCAATTCACCCCCCCTCTTTCCATCACTTTCCGCCCAACAATTGGTATTAGAGGCAAAATTTGAGTAAAACCTTAACCGGTTTCAAATTCAAGATCCATTGTGATGGATTCAACTTCTTTCGCCCCCGAAGGCTAGTCATTGGGTCGTGCTCCATTTTTTGATGGAACCGACTATACCTATTGGAAAACCCGCATGACCACTTTTCTTAGAAGTATAGGTTATCCTATTTATAAAATTGTCATGCATGGTTATTCTTTTTCTTCTCCCGATGAATCCAAATGGACTCAAGCTGATATTAAAAATTTCAAGCTTGATGGCAAAGCCATGAATGCTCTTCATTGCGGCCTTGATCGTAATAAATTCAATCGAGTTTCCACATGCACCTCATCTCATGAAATCTGGAAACTTTTGGAGGTTACCCATGAGGGGACCAACAAAGTTAAGGATACTCGATTGGATATGTTTCGCTAAGATTTTGAAAGTTTCACCATGCACCCACACGAATCTATTACTGATATGTTTACACATTTTACTGATGTTTGCAATGGGAGAAAGTCCCTTGGAGATAATGTTTCTGCAGAAATGATGGTCAAGAAGATCCTTTGGATCCTACCAAGTTCATGGGCACCAAAGGTGATGGAAATTCAAGAAGCAAAAGATGTCAATGAAATGTCGGTCGAAGAGCTCATCAGATCCCTCATGACCTACGAAATCACCATGAGGAGGCAAGCTGAAAAAGAAGACAATCTCATCAAAGTTCCAAAGAACATCGCCTTCAATGTTCAAAATGAAGAAAGCTCCTCCTCCTCATCTTCTTCCTCTTCAAGCGGCGATTCATAAATCAAGAACCTTGCCCGCAAGATGCACAAATTCATGAAGAAGAACAAAAAGAAGAAATCTTGCAAAGCTCAACGCGACGAAAAATCCGAGCCCGAGGTAATATGTTATGGGTGTGGCAAGAAAGGCCATTACAAGCCCGATTTCCCACTCAAAAAGAAAAAGGCCAAGAAAAAGGAAAAGAAAAAGGCATTCAAGGCCACTTGGAGTGATAGCTCCTCATCATCCTCCTCCTCCTCAAGTGACAACGGTAAAAAATGCCTAATGGCATTTCATGAGGTAACCTCTTTCGACTCCTCTCCCTCTTGTTCTTCCAATTCTTTCATTCATTTATCTTATGAGGATCTCCAACATGCAAGAGATCAATTGGAGGAAGGTTTTCACGAACTTTCTTCCAAATTTATTGCTTTAAAAAAGAATTTCAAAAAACTTTCTTCCGAAAAGGAACAACTTCTCAAAGAGAAGGAAGACTTGTCCCTCAAGATCCAAAACCTTCCCGATGTTGATTCTATGGAATCAACAGTCAAGGATTTAAAGGAATCCCTAGCTACGTTCACCGAAGGTTAACATAACCTTTCGAAGCTCCGTGGTTCCCAATGCATATCTAGAACCACCCAAGGGCTTGGCTATTCCAAGCAAGTTTCCTCTTCCCATGCTCCATCTTTTTTTGTAAGGGGGAGCTCCCAATATAAATTTTGCAATTATTGTAAAAAATCTGGGCACTTAATTTATGAGTGCAATTGGAAAAATACCCGGTACGGAAGTCCCAAAACTATATTCTTTAACGATGAATTTCATAGGAGAAGACCCGCCACTAGACAAGTGTGGATTGAAAAATCCCTTTTAGCGAGTCTCCCTGGACCAAAATTTGTCTCGGTTCCAAAATCCTCTCCCCGGTGATTTGTTGTTTTTATTTAGGGGGAGTTAGGATTGTTTAAGCCTTTTTTCTTTATTTTCAAAACTTTCTTTTCAAAACATTCAATTCAAATTTCAAAAATCTCAATTGGTTCAAAATCTCTATCTTGTTTTTCAAACATTTCCCTCAATCAAGTTTTATGCCCCGTACTATTTTGATAATCACAAAGGGGGAGAAATTCTTGGTTGATTGGGGGATAAATTTTTCTCTCATTCTTTGCTTACTTTTCAATCAATCTTTTAAAGCATGCCTCTCATTTAAATCTTTTACATTGCTTGTTTTGGTGATTGTGATCATCAAAATAGGGGGAGATTGTTGTACCTCTCGTACCCCTCGTGGTTTAATTTTCATGATCACAATCACTCTCTTTTTTATCTAATCTTGTTTTAAGTGTTGTTGTTGATAGGAAAAAGGTTTCCAAGGAATTGGGCCAAGAAGGACTGAAAGTGGACTGATTTTCAGTCCACCGGCCAACCGGTGGATGACCACTGGCCAGCCGATGGAGCCTGGACAGAAGGCATCCCCTCTGTCCAGACCACCGGCCAACCGGTGTCCCACCACCGGCCAGCCGGTGGAACCCAGACAGGCCGGACAGCTACTGTCTCAGCACCGACCAACCGGTGGCCCACTCACCGGCCAGCCGGTGGTGCCAGTCAAACTAGCCGTTGGGCTTTGACCAGTCTTGTCCACTTGACTCCCAACGGCTCCGAAGGCCTCTCCAACGGCTCCGAAGACCCCCAAAGGCCATTTGAGGGTTCCCCCTCTATAAATAAAGGACAAGGAAGCCCAAGAAACGAAGGAAGCCCACGGGAACATTTTTCCATCATTTGGCGAACCTCCGGCGGATTCATTCAAGGAACCTCAATTGCTCCAACCCACATACACATTCAAGGAGCACCATCAAAGAAGCTTGGGAGCGCTATTAATCAACTCCAATCAATCCATTGGTGCCCAAGGATTCTCCTCTTACGGTTTTTCATTGTTTTATCTTTTTGAGAATCAATTTGGGTTTGTTCCTACAAACCCCTCTTTCTCTCATCCTCTCTTTGTTTGGGTTTTCACACCACCTTCAAGGTGTGAAGAGGTTAGTAAAGCCTTCCCTTAAAAAGGGTTGAGTCATAGGTGAGCTAGCCTTCACCTGTAAGAAGGCTAGTGGGTTCTTGCATAACCATTAAAAGCAAGCTGTAATAGGTTCTAGACTACCTTAAAGTCTAGTGGGTTTCTTTCTAAAACCATTAAAAAGCAAGAGGTAGTAAATCTCTCAACGGTTGAGTTGGGAGCAGAGACGTAGGCTTTGGTTTAAGCTGAACTCCGTTATCAAGTTTTGTGTCTTTCCTCTTTTATTTCCGCTGCACTTTTTACGTTGATTTTAAATTGTTTAATTTATTTTAAAAGGCAATTCACCCCCCTCTTTCCATCACTTTCAGCCCAACATTCATTACGTACGTGGACATTACACATCTTTTGAGAAATAATTAAACATTATACAAACTAACTCTCAAAGATTGTAATTGGTCTAGTGAATTATGAAGCATTAAAATATAAAAAATATAACATAAATGAGCCATATCATCCCCTATTATGTTCTTATTGACTATAATACTTATTAGATACAAAAAACAGAAAACATATCATCATAATAAAGGGGAAAGAGAACATAAAAGTGTTAGCTCAGATTCTTAGTAAGGTTTAACATTGTAGACATGTAATCATAAAAATGATATAATGGGTTGGAGAACATAATAAGAAAATATATGATAAAAAAATAAAATAAAAAATCATAAACATGATTCATTACACAATGTTTGGTAATTCATAAAACATGAATCGCGAGTAAATAAAGTACATTAGTCAAAAAACCATAATGTATGAATAAGGTAAGGAACAATGTAAAACACATTAGCATATTCAGATTTCCATTATAGCCAAAGAATAAATTCCATGACCATATTAATATTATTTGTTCACTCCATGTACCATCTTAGTAGTAATGGTTCACTTACATGTCTATCATAGTAGTTCAATTTCAATCCTCAAACCTTCTCAGTAGTCATGGTTTACTTCCATGGTCTTATTAATGGTCAGTGTTCACTACCGAGGCCATCATAATTTATATCATAAAATATAAATCTTCACCAAATGAATTAGTAGAAGATATTTTTCCCACCCATATCATAATGAAATCATACAAACATGTGACACAAAAACATAATGCAATAATCATAAATAAAACCCAAGGAATAAAATGAGAGTCATATACATGTATACATGTCATAACCTATGGAAAATATACATGTTTCAAAATCATTTTATCAAAAAAATAACATGTTAAAAGATGTGTAGTTTCGAAAAAATCATTCAATAGAGGAATATACCATGTAGAGAATTAATATGAATGAAATTATTGAACAATATAAAAGTACATCATAATAGGTTGGGAAGGATTTTGAAATATCACTTAGAACATGAATTTAAGCCAAACCACTTTTAAAAACAGAAACAATTTTGAATAAATTTTCATTGAAACCACTTTTTATAACACAAAACATTATCAAAAACCATTTATTTGAAAACAATTTTAAAATATGAAATTTCATAATTTAAATAATTAAATACAGTTGTTGAAGAAAAAAATCATTTCATTGTTGAAATAGTATTCTTTTCATAAAATAGCGTGCAATTTTTAAATAAATGAATTAATTTGAGAATAAAATTGAAAAATTGCAAAGGATTGTTAATGAAAATAAAGTGTTTTTTTTGAATAAAAATCCATTCATGCTGTAAAATATAAAACAAAACATTATTATTGTACTTTTACTACTATAGTCAAAAAGTACATCGTTTGTAAAATAGAAGAATGAATCCTTTCAAAATGTGTAGTAAAAATAAAAAATAGTTAAAAAAAATTAAAAATATATATGATAATACAAAATATTATGATAAAACTTTTTTAAAACATGTAAATGGATAATAAATATTACCCAAAAAATACATAAAATGAAATAATCCCAATTTTTTAAGAGATTGTTAAATCAACACTCATCACTTATCAACTAATAAAATTGTATACCCCATGTAAAAAAAATTTATAAGAATATGGAAATATCAAAACAAAATGGATAATACTCATAAAATATATGCATGTGAAGCATATTCACCATGTATAAGAATAAACTAGTCTACGAGGCATGTGTCTCTTTGAAATAATGTTGATATAAAAATGCTCAAACATTGTGACTTGACTCTCTTCGTACGCGAAAAATATTCACGTATAAATAATATATGTTTATTTTACATATTTTTCAGATAAATATGTTTATATCTAACACAATATATGGTTTTATTATGGAATTGTATTACCTACTGGTTAATTATCCTATGTTATGTTTTCACTTTGAGTAATATTCACTTTGTTCTTCACATGTGTCTTAATTTATTATATTGTTTGTCCTTATACAAGAATCATGATTCTATAATGTAAATCCAGATATAAATATAGTTTTTTCATTATGTTTATATTGTAATAAACTATATTATATGTAATTCAAAAATGGAATATACCATTCATAGAGATGGTAAGTCGTACGTACGCATGCACATTATTTCCATTTTAATTGTCCAATTGAATGAATGATTGTAAATGAAATACGTATATATATAAATATATATGTATAATGTATAAATCTATATATAAAATTATTCCAATAAAAAATTTATATAATATATATAATATATGTTCAATAAAACCATCCTTTATAAATTCCATGTTGTGTGTAAATGAATCATATCACTTTGAGGGTGTGTTAGTCCACACTTCCTGAAACAAGATTATCATATTAACACCAAATGGAAGGTAAAAATGTATCTATTGTAAATAAAAACACATAAGGTTAATTAAATAATATATAATATGTATAAATATATATATTTTCCATTATAATGTGCACAATGATTGGTGTTAAAATAAAAATGAACAATCATTGCTTTATGAGGCAGTAGTTTGCTATGCACAGCAACAATATGTTAAATAACCATTATATGGAGGTATGTGTATGTGTATTCCATACACATAGAATAAAAACATCCTATTTTATTTAATATACTAATTTTATTTTTAAACTAATGGAATAAAATGTTCATAAGGGGTGGAGAAAGAAAACAGGGAAAATGATATTTGGAGAAGATATGACCACTAAATTGGGTACCTTTAATTAGTTTCTGCCAAAAGGTTTTCTTGAATTCCTTTCATCACAAGTTATGACTTCTATGTGGAAGGGAGGGATGTTGGGTATAGAAACTATCAATGCTTGGCTGAGGAGAATAGCTTTAGTGGAGTTGATAAAAGAAAAAGAGAGGTGCCCTGTTATAAGAGGGAGGATGTGTACTTTTATGGGAACTCCAAAACTATTAATTTATTATCAAATGATATCAGTTTTAAAATTAATTCAATTTGAGTTATTTTAAATATATGATATTTATCTCTCAAAATGAACTTGAAAATTTAATTCTAGAGATGTTTAGTTCATAAACATAATATTATCTTTTGGATTGGACACTTAATAAAATAATTTATCTGTAACTGTGACAACTAGTTTTTTAAACTATTGGGTTAATATAATTAAAATAAAACATCTAAAGATACCCAATTTGATAACTTCTTAGATCTTTTACACAATCCATGTTAGTTCGGCATGCAATAGATTTTTAGTAATTGATTTGATATAAATATTTTTCATAATAATTCATTTTTCCTAGAAATAAGAAAAGATGTATTATATGCTCAGTTTTAGGGAATCAATTATTATACATAATCCCCTAATAAACATATTTTTCTATATAGACATCATCCTTAATGTAAATAATATTAATAATTCCTTGAAATTTTAATACTAGAAATTAATTATAATATAATTTTCCCTAAAAAATTAATTAATAATTTTTTAAGTGACACTACATAAACTATAAAATTTGCATCCAGAGCCTAATCCAGACTCATAATTCTTCCATGTATTTTTCAGACATTGAATAATAATTATATATTAAAAATAAATATCCTTGTATTCATTGTTAATTTAAAAACTAAATAAATTATAAATTCACTAATTAGTAAATAAATATATATTTAAAATTAAGAAATCATATATATCAACTAAAAATAATGAGGGATAATATTTATTTGATCAACATAAAAAAATTTATTGTAATTCATCAGTGTAGATACAAATTTTTATTATAATATTAAAATTTAATAGAATTTAATTGAGATTATGGAAAAACATAATATGTTACCCTCTAGTATGGTTTCTTAGTGGAATAATAGATTTATCCTAATGTCCAATATTGGGATCAAACAACCTGTCAGTGCATCCATAGAGAAGCTTTTAATATCATGATGATAATAACCTCATACAAAATCTTACTAGGTTATATAATCCCTTTTTATCTATTTCTCTCCATGTATGATTCTTACCTTGGTCATCATTATATACTCTTAAATTTATTTCTTCACCACTCTGATATCAAATCATAAATAATCATATATTCTAAGGGAATTAATAAAATAGATCTATATCAATTAAAGTGTTAGAGGTATCATCTTCTAATCAAGGAATGGAAAATCCATACTTGAATTACATATCAATGCTATATTCTTTGTGATGACCCCATCACATCCAATATCACCATGAGAAGATGTCATACCAAATTTCAATAATTTATAAAATTATGATATTCATGATATATATTAAAAATAAATTAACATAAAATGACTAATAATGAAATCCATGGATAGGAATATACAATTAAACATATAACTTTTAGATTTCGGTTTGAGAGGTCAATCATCATAATCTCCCCCATGGATATTCCAAGTGATAAGATCAACTAGAAGAAGCCTCAATCACTTATAATCACCAAGAACGTGATATGCTAGATATAATATACATCCTTTAATAATATAACATATAGACCACCATATATATGTCTTTGAATACTATCTTGGTATTTCCCTGTTCTCATCATGTTGGGGAACTTCTATGACTTCTTTATTTGATAGAATATGGTAATGACATTATTACATTAACACTACATAAATGAAAAATAATGGTGTAACATGAACTTTATTAAAGTTCAAATAATAAAATTTAAATATAATAAATACTAAAATTAGATATGGTTATATGTAAAAAACACTAACAACAAGCATGCTATTATATTAGTATAAGGGTGATTTCAATAGGAATTTCTGATACAAAAGAACAGATACTAATTATTGGGACCTTAATAACCCTGAATGAG
This sequence comes from Viscum album, assembly GCA_963277665.1. Taxonomy (NCBI): domain Eukaryota; kingdom Viridiplantae; phylum Streptophyta; class Magnoliopsida; order Santalales; family Viscaceae; genus Viscum; species Viscum album. Next base: position 1,793,989,150 of record OY728163.1, on the reverse strand, counting down.
AGAAACCCATCAATACTCCAATCATGTAACATATTAAAAAACATATCTAAAAAGAAAACCCCTAAAATAATGTATTTAATATATGAAGAAATAATAATTGTATCATCCACACAATGTCTCTAAACATGAACACCCATAACTCTCGAAAGCAGCACAAAACAAAAATAAATAAGCAAATTAAAGATAAAATTAAATTAAATTTTTTAAATAATAGTTGTACTCCTTGGTAGAACACTGCATCATTATTAATATCCTAAAAATAGATGTTTTAAAATACCAGTAACATTTTAATGAAATGAAAACTATTTATAGATGTGACAATCTACTGATGAGTTTTCCACATCAATAGAACATTAATAGAGGGGAAATGTTGATCATGATAACCAATAGATAATTGAGAATAATTCTACTATAACAGGACTCTTTTGTTTAATAGAAAAATTAATTATCATTTATATCCTTGATTATTGTCAGGAAACCATTTAATAAAACATAAATGCACACACAAGTCCTTTTGAGGGACTATTACATGAAATTAAGATTCCCACTTCCTCTATATAAACATGGTCACCTACCACTTAGTTATAGAACATGGAAATATAGAACATCTTTCTTCTATTATACATATACTAATGAAGCCTCAAAAAGTCCAAATCCATTTAACAGACATCTATATTCCAAAATTATTCAATTGGAGAGTCAATGAAATATTTATAAATCCTACCACTCCCTTCTAGGATATCACTCTGTCAAAAATTCATTAAATGTAGTCTTGATGCTTATGACCAACCAACTCTTGATTATATGACATCGTTTCCATTTCTTCTCAATGACATATCTACCGAATATGACATATTCATTTATGAAAATTGTCATAGAATCATTTAGATGTCATTATGGTTGGGAAATTATATAATCTTTTTATGAGATATATATTCCATAGAAATTATCATCTTAAAATTTCATTAAAGGAAAATCATTTTGTTATCATATATCTATATTATTGTAACTAAAAGTACTATGTTATATGGCTACATGGAACGATCTCAAACACTCTATCCTTTCGCTTTTATCAACTGAATCCCTTGAAATTTAACTACCTTATGATATTTTACCGTTAAACATTATCATTATATCCTCTTCCACAAGATAATTTACTAATTTAGCCCAAACCACTTCATTTAAGAAACACTCCCAACCCAACTCTTTATCTATGATTCTGGAAAAAAATATGTATATAAACCAGTTCTGTTAAACTCTTACAAAACCTTTTCATGTTCCCATTCTGACTACAACAATAATCCTCCTTCAGAGGACTATTAAAATATGTTCCAATAATCCATCAACTAATATACTAATAAATTCATCGAAACATACTCCCTCCTGGAGGAAGTGGAACACCTCTTACATATCCCTTAATACCCCAAGTGATAAACATAAAAACTCAATTTCCTAGTACCAATAAACCCACTATTATTACCACTAAAATATTTAATATTCTTGGAAGAACTACCCTAAACCAGGTCCTTGTCAAATATAAGGACATAGTTCACATATTTAGAAAAATGTGTAAAGATTTATATGTTCAACTAAACACAAATAACATACATCAACCCATCCTTTTTGTTCTGCACTCTTACTACCTCATTCTAACCAACATTAGTGTTAATTTAAGAAACATCCTTGTGCATGTTGTGTGGTGTATCAAAAACCAATATTCTAACACCATGTAAATAAAATCATTACTTCTAACCCGAATCATGGACTTTTGGAAGAGTCTTTTGAAAAAAAACATAAATTAACATATACTACTATATCTCATATCTAAACTCATGGACCTAGATTTACCACCAATGATTTTCTATCACATTAAACATGTAATATATAAGCTTCCTGATCTTATCAAGGGATGTGTAAATCTAAATAGATATTTTTTAGTGGGAAATTATATAACATAATTGCATGTGGTCCACCCACACCTTCAATGGTAGGTGTCAATCTTACCAAAAATTCACTTTTCTTATTCAATATGGATGACATGACCCTTATAGATCCATAACACATAGACCTTGAAACTATTATAAATCTAATCATGAGTTTATCAAATGCATGAAATAAATGGCCAATAATAGGATTTAGTTCTATAATAAATGGGGCATACTCATCCCATTCCATTTGTTTCACTAAAAAATCCCACCGTGATGACATAATATCAATTAGCGAAATGCATTTCCCATGAGTTTATATTAAAATTATTAGCATCACATTTTAGAAAAAGAAACAATAAATACCATATCCAGTTATACTATTAATGACATAACCATATAAGGATCTAATTGAAGCTAAAAACCCCCTATCAAAATCGAATCAATCTTATTTTAGGTATAAAATATATTTATGATCTGCATAACTAAAAATTAAATAATAATAATAATAATAATAAACCAATAATACTTTTCTAGGGATGTATTGGTACACAAATTAAATATATGTTAAAAAGTATAAATCTAATTATTAAATATTTATAAAAACAATCCCTATATCAGAACAAGAATATCAATCACATATAATCATATTAATATCATATGAATTCGATTTATTGATTATAATAAACGAACACACACCCTCATCCTCTCCAATGAAAGAGTATAATAACAAATAATAGTAACAAACCTCATTATTTAGAAATAAATAAAAATATTAACATCTAAAAAATAAGAAATTTAAACTTTCAAATGTAACCTTTGATATTCCTTATAAAGGTGTTATCAAAATGAAATCTTAGAGTACTTCTCAAATTATGACCCAATTATATCTATTTACATTGTACCAAATGGAAAATATGTAAAATAAGCCTTTGGGAAAACATTATTACTTCCCTAAAATGTGCGACTCAAATTATGTTCATCCAAATTTCAATTCATCCTTAGGAATGCCTCATCGTATGCTTGAGGCTAAAAAAGAGAAGTGATGGTCTACTGATTCAACGGGTAGACTATACCCATTATTGTATAATAATTAAAAAACAATAAAGGTAAAACATAATCCACAATAAACATGAAATAATGTTAATTACAATGATAGTATGACAATATGTCAATTGTTATAAAAAATATGAACTCATTTTAATGTCATAAAATAAATACATGAAGAGTTAGATTGGTTGATAAATTAATCATATTCAAAACATTATCCAAAATATTAAAAATAATATTGATACGTAAAAAAAATTTATCCAAGGATCCAACCAATACCATATCCCAATTAATTAATATATACATTTAATCCATCAACTAAAATCACATTTAATTTCCCTTCATACAAGATAATAATGTGTGCACACCCATCAGACTATATGTATTGGGTCAGATCAATAATACTCAGCAGTTCGTTAAGAATAGTGCATGTAAATAACTATATTTTTATATTTTTATATGTACAATATGATATAATTACTAGAAAATCATAACCATAAAACTATTTATATCATGGAATGTTTGGAATGCATATTAATGAATACCCATAATGGATTCAACCAATTCTCGAATAGGAATTGAGCTCCCATTTTTTGATAAAAATGAATATATATAATGGGATATCATCATAATCAATATTGATATCAGTGAACAATATATCAACATAAATATCAACTATATAATAATGGGTAAAAATTATTCATGACATAAACTATGTCAATTTTTTATCACCATAACACATAATGACATTGGTGAATGGGTTATCCCAATAATATATCTCAGGATTAAAGAATATGTTATCACACAAAAATAATTTTAATGAATGGTGAATATGTTATCACAATAATATGACAATCAGGGTTGACATGTTATCACATTAATTGACCTGAGGGGGAATGAATGGGTCATCAAAAATAAAAAACAATTTAGGCGAACTCATCATCAGAATACCATATTGAATATAGGTGAATGGGTTATCCCAATAATATATCTCTATATTAAAGAATATTTTATCTCACAAACATAATTTTAATGAATGGTGAATATGTAATCAGCATAATATGACAATAAGGGTTGACATTTTTTCACTCTAATTGACCTGAGGGTGAATGAATGGGTCATCAAAAACAAGTTGGCGAACTCAGCATTAGAATACCATATGGAATATAGGTGAATGGTTTATGACCACTCCAATAATATCCATAGGTGAAAATGTTATCAATATAAAAACAATCAATTAAACAAGGGGAGTGTGATATTGTAAAAAGAATATATATAAAAAGGGTGGATAGATTATAATTAATATTATAATAATAGGAAGGGATTAATTGATAGTCTATATAAATATAGATAATAAAATGTTTAATGGGTTATAACTGGTAATCATAAAAAATACATGGTTGAAAAGAATATCACCAATCCATATAAATAATACAATGGTGAATGAATTAGTCTAATGAAACTATTAATAGAGAAATAGGATATTCACAAAGAAAATAATGTTGTCATGTATGCCACTGAATATATATTCAAAGGATTAATGGATAACCACCATAGGTATAAAAATACTAGGGTTAATATATTTTCAACAAAAACAATAAGCATAATTCATAAATAATACACAATCAGTGAATCAGTAATCATCTGATAAATAGGATCAACCATCAAAATTACTCACTAGAATACTCTCATAAAGGATGATATAAACCATAATCATATATATTAGGATTGAACTCCCATTGGAATATCATAAGATCAAAACCCCTATTATAGAAGGGTTGTGCAAAAGTGTCTAATATTCAAATAAAAAATAATTCACCACAATCATATTGAATATAAATTATTCTGATCAATAAATAACCCTCATAGTCACCACACACAATCCAGAAGTCAAATATCAAGAAAGAAAATCCCTCACATGTCAGAATTCCAATGTCACCCTTCAATTTTCTTAAGAAAAAATGGTTATATGTAACCATGAACATGAAGCATAATTGTTTTAAGATGTACAATTATTTATGGAGTTCATATTAAATAATAAATATAATAGAAAAAAAATTGGGTTACATTTTATATTGACATCACAATCTTATAAACACCAATATATCATACAATGAATGAAAATATTACAAAAATAACTGTTTTTAGGCATCACCTTTCACAATGATATAGATGAACAGTCATTTTCATTATAAAAAAAAATTATTGAAGAAAATAGCATAAACCCTTTCATAAACATCCAAAATATGTATTTTGGGCAATGAACCATTAATTTGATCAAGAATGTAATAATTAAATAGAGGAGGGGCTTATTCATACCCAAAATGATCCAATAGGATAGGAAAACTCATTTATTGGATAATTAATGATCGAGATATCCACTTAATAGAGGTTATTTGGTGATGGAGAATAGAGACTGATAGTGTATCTAAATTGAAAAAATTATTTTACAAAATGATCATATGTTGTAATATTTGATATAATTAATTAATGTTTTAAAAATATAACAGGTGGCCATCAGGTATCTGGTTTGTAATGACCCATTCATTATGTACATGTAATTTAAAAATCTTTTAAGTAATAAATAAACATTATAAAAACTAACTTTTAAAGATTGTAATTGGTCTAGTGAATTAGGAAACATTGATATATAAAAACTGTTACATAAATGAGCCACATCATCCCCTATTAGGTTCTACTGGACTATAATACTTATTTGATACAGAAAACATAAAACATATCATCATAATCAGGGGAAGGATAACATAAAAGGGGTTTTTCTCAGATTCATAGTAAGGTTTAACATTGTAGACATGTAAACACAATCATGAAAACATGGGTTTGAGAACATAATAATAAAATATAAGATAAGACACTAAAAATAAAAAAACATCAACAATAATCATTTCATAAAGATTGGTAATTCACAAAACATTAATCAAGAAAAAATAATGTACATGAGTCATAAACGCATAACATCTGAATAAGGTAAGGATCTGTGTAAAACACATTATCATTTTTTTTATTTCCATTGTAGCCAAGGAAAAAATTCCATGACCATATAAATAGTATTGGTTCACTCCCTATACCATCTTAGTAGTCATGGTTCACTCCTATGTCTATCATAGTTGTTAGATATCACTCCTCAAACCATCTTAGTAGTCGTGGACTACTCCAATGGTCATCTTAATGGTCAGGGATCACTACCGAGGCCATCAAAATTTATATCATAAAATATAAATCATCACCTAATGAATTGGAGGATGATATTTGTCCCACCCATATCATAATGAAATCATACAAACATGTGACACAAAAACATAAAAAATAATAATAAATAAAACCCAAGGAATTAAATGGGAATCATAAACATGTATACATGTCATAACCTATGGAAAATATAAATGTTTCAAAATCATTTTATCAAAAGAATAACACATTAAAAGATGTGTAGTTTCTAAAACATCATTAAATAAAGGCATAAACCATAGTGATAATTAATATGAATGTAATTCTTGAAAAATAAAAAAGTAAATCATAATAGGTTGGGAAGGATTATTACATATCACATAGAACATGAATTTTCCTTTAAAACACTTTTAAAAACAAAAGCAATTTTGAAAATTTATTCATCGAATCTACTTTTTATAAGACAAAAAATTATCGAAAACCTTTTATTTGAAACCAATTTTAAAATACGTAATGCAATCATGGAAATCATATAATATAGTTCTTGAGGAAAATATCATTTTTTTATTGAAATAGTTTTCTATTCATAAAATAACGTGCACTTTTTAAATAAATGAATTTATTTGAAAATAAAATTGAAAATCTACAAGGGATTGTAAATGAAAATAAAGTGTTACGAATGAATAAAAATTCATTCATGATACATAATATAAAACAAAACATTATTATTTTACATTTACTATTATAGTCAAAAAATACATCATTTGGAAAATAGAAGAAAAAATCCTTTGAATATGTGTAGTGAAAATTCAAAATTGGTAAAAAACATTAAAACAATATATGTTAATGAAAACATTTATGATAAATTTATTTGAAAATATGTACATGGGTAATAAATATTACCCAAAAAATCCATAAAATTAAATAATCCCAATTATTGAAGAGATTATTAAATCAACACTTATCACTTATCAACAAATAAAATTGTATACCCCATGTACAAAAGAAAATTATAAGAATATAGAAATATCAAAATAAATTGTATAATAATCATAAAATACATTCATGTGAATCATATTCACCATGTAGAAGAATAAATTAGTGTATGAGGCATGGGTCTCGTTGAAATAACGTTGAGGTAAAAATGCCCAAACATTGTGACTTGGCTCTCTTCGTACTCGGAAAAGTTTTATATAAAATACATATAAGTTTATTTTAAATATTTTTCAGAAATTTTTTTTTATATCTAATACAATATATGGTTTTATTAAGGATTTTTATTACCTACTTGTTAATTATCATATTTTAAGGTTTCACATCAAGTAATATTCGCTTTTTTCTTCACATGTGGCTTAATTTTTTATATAGTTTGTCCTTATACAAGAATCATGATTCTATAATGTAAATCATTATATAAATATAGTTTTTTCATAATTTTTATATATTAATAAACTATATTATATGGAATTAGGAAATGGAATATACTGTTCATAGAGATGGTATGTCATATGTACGCATGAACATTATTTCCATTTTAATTGTCCAATTGAATGAATGATTGTAAATGAAATATATATATATATGTGTATTTATGTATATATTTAAATATAAAATTATTCCATTAGAACTATTATATAATATATATAATATATGTTCAATAAACCCATCATTTATACATTCCATGTTGTGTGTGAATGAATCATATCACTTTGATGGTGTGGTAGTCGACACTTCCTCAAACAATACTATCATATTAACACAAAATGAAAGGTAAAAATGTATCTATTATAAAAGGAACACATAATGTTAATGAAATAATGTATATTATTTATGAAATATCTATATTGTTCATCATAATGTTCTCAATTATTTCTGAAAAAATAAAAATAACCAATCATTGTTTTGTGAGGTAGAAGTTTGTCTTACACAGAAATAGTATGTTCAATATATATTAGTTGGAGGTATGTGTATGTGTATTCCATGCCCATAGAATAAAAAAATTCATATTTTATATAATATACTGTTTTTCTTTTAAAATAATGGATTAAAATGTGTGTAAGGGTTGGAGAAGGAAAATAATGAAAATGATCTTGGGAGAAGATATTACCTATAAATTTGGTACCTTTAATTAGTTTATTCTAAATGGTTTCCTTGAATTCCCTTCATCCAAATTTATGAATTATATGTGGATGGGAGGTTTGATGTGTATTTAAACTATAAATGGTTGGCTAAGGAAAATAGATTTAGTGGTGTTGTTAAAAGAAAAGGATAGGTGCACTATTATATGAGGTCAGATGTGTTCTTTTATGGGAACTCCAAAACATTTAATTTCTTATATAATGATATTTGTTTTAAAATAAATTAAAAGTGATTTATTTAAAATATAAGATATTTATTTTTCAAAATCTTCTTGAATATTTTATTCTAGACATGTTTATATAAAAAAACAATATCTTTTGGATTTGAACCTTAATAAAATAATTTATCTTTTAATCTGACTACTTGTTTTTTAAACTATTGGGTTAATATAATTAAAATAAAATAAAAAAAGATACCTAATTGGAAAATTTACGAAATCTTTGACACAATCCATGTTAGTTGAACAAACAATATATTTTTATGAATTTTATTACATTTAGTAAACTATTATTTATTTGAAAATACCATTTAGGTCAATTGAGACACTATTTGATACATACATTTTTGTAAAATCCCAAAAAATTATTTACATAAAAAAGATACATTTACCCATCTACGGAATGTCATAGAATTCCAGAAAAAATATTTCATGGAATCAAATTTCTGAAATTATATTTATTTTAATATTATTAATATCATTTATTTTATTTTTCCTCTAGAAAAACTATTACTTCATCATCATTGCATCACAATTAAATTTAATTATTTTATGTCTAAATATAATAACTAAATTATAATGTTTTTTAAAAAATTATTATATTTCAAAATAATATTTACTGTTTATTTTTTATTTATTTATGACATATAATAAAAATTATTTAGTTTTTAAATTTTGAATATGACATTTTTAACTCTTCTTTAAATCAAATATAATAAATGTCATAATCTAACACTATTCGCATAAAGATAATCATAATTTTTTAAATAAGAATTATTTAGGTATAAAAAATATTATTCAATGAAATTTGAACACATTTTAGTTTAATTTTCTATTGTAATAATACTTTTTTCTGTTTATTTCGCTATTTACCTTTAGCTACGATAAATAAAATTCAATAGTTACTATGCATAAAATTATTTTCTTCCTATTAATTTTTTTTCAACAACATACACCCATATATCTATATTTTTATTAAATTCAATAAAAAGATGTGGTAAAATTATATTTCCTGCTAATCCCGCAAATGTGGTTAGAAGGTGGGTAAAAGAAACATTCAAAAGTTCAATAATTTATTTTATATCTATTTCAATTAACAAAATGATTCCAATAAAATAAATTGTATTAAAATATGTATTATTTATTTATTGAAACATTAAAATAATTTTAATCAAAAATTATTTTCTAAAAGAAAATATTTGTTTTTAACTACTATTCATTATTTTTTACAATTCCTCATAAAAATTGAAACATTACAAAAAGATACCAAAAATTGACCCTAATATGATTATGATGTTATTAATTAAAAAATTATTTCTCTTTTTCCAAATTCACTTTATATGATTTTATAAATTAATTTTATTATTTTTCATAAAAGGAAAAAAATAGTTCTTTTATTAAAATAATAGTTCTAGACATATAAAGTTATTAACGAAAACAGAAAATTCCTTTATAAAAAAAACGTTAATATTTTTTAAATCTAACTATTACTAATCATTTAACAATTTTAATGGATATTTTCTAATTATATTTCATAAATAATTCTAATACTAATATGTTGTTTCGTATAAAACTTGTGTTTTGTGTAACACAAGATAGGTTGCCATTTCATGTAGTGAAAGCTTACCATGGTATTTCATATAACACAATATAAATATATTTCAGTTATATAATTAAAATATCTAAATTCTATGTTTTTTGAATTATGAATATAAAATTATTCAAAAAAATTAAAAAAATACATTAAAAAAATCTCACAATGTTACATTCTACCCCCTTAAAAAAATTAATTTTTTCATCCAAATTTTTCAGGGATTTGAAAAATTTAATACAATAATATGACATTCATAACAAACAAAAACATATTATTTAATTATAAAACATCATTTCATAAATTAATATTTTGAAAATAATAGTCTCCTAATGTAAATCATGACTATGTCGCTGCATAGTAGAATATAGGTGATGATTTGGGTATTATGAAAAGTGTAAATATATATTAATAATGATCATTGATCACAAGAAAGTGGTTGGTCTAGATAATGATAACAATAAAAAAACTACAGTCTAAAAAAATGTAGAAGAGTTCATTGATATCATAAAAAATGATGATAATAGGACACCCTTTTACATCACCATTATTATCCTAATATAAGAAGAATTTTTAGGAGAAGATATACTTATATGAAATCCGTATAACATCCACTTTTGGGTTCCTATATAAATTGCAAAATCATTTCATATTCTATGAAATGATGTTTAATTTGACTTTCCTAAAGCATTTGAAAATGATGTGATCAATAAATAAAAGGATGGATTATTCAATATATCTTTATCGGAACAAAAATGTTATCATAATTTATCAAATATTAATAAATCCATGTATGGTGAGACGGTACTTTAATCTCAAAAAGATATTTTATAACTATTGAAAATTAATGAAGCTTAACATTTATCTCCCATATATCCTAAGGTAGTTTACAGTTCTGAAATTTCACACAAGTGAATACCTTAATCATGTATCCTCTTGAAACATATAAATTACCAGAATTACTATAATCATTATTGAAAACATTCATTTTTCATTATTCAAAATCGTATTGGATATATTCATTAAGTCATAGATAGTTTTATACTTCATCCATGATCGCACAACCATCTTGACACCAAATCCATAATTATTTGTCAAGAAACTAGCATCATCCTATTTTCTTATTCAAATCCAACATATTGTTATTTAAAATTTATATTAACATAAGGGACATATTGAGGGTTATCTTTCCCTTAATCATGTTTTCTCCAAGTATATCACCTTACTCAAATATCATTTTTTTAGTTCCTTATAACTATTCAACATATCCCATCCAATCCACAGGAAAAAAATTAAACTCAAAACACTTATATATTTGATCATTAATATTATATAATATTCTATTTTTGAAACATATAAACCACAATCATCCAAATTTATTCATAATCCATTACTCATGATCCATCATATTTTTCATTCATAAAATATGAATCATGTCTTATTATTACTCAACCATCATCTATCAATGATTATTAGGTTTAAAATAAATAATAATGCTAGAACATGACATATATTTATTAACTCGTTTAAAATATCTTTATCCTTAGAAGTATAACTAAATCTCATACCACCTTCAGGGTTCACTTTATGATATTTCCACTTAGGAAATTGGTTTTAATAATTCCTATACTTTTCACATCTAAAGTATTTGCGGTTAACTATGTTCTATCTAGTTATTTCTATTAATTTAGACACGAATGCAATTTGTGAGAAAAACATATTATAGATTAAAAATAGATATGGTAAATTACTTAAAATATTTCCATCAATGATATCTTTGAATTTATTCCATGTTATTCAGGATTTTAAAAAAACTCTAGGTTTGTAACATGTAATTTTATTTAACCTTTGGACATCTCTAGACATATCCTATGAAATTTCTCTAGGGAACCCACTAAAGTTTTCACATCCTTGTTTTCAAAGGATGAATAAACCATTTATCTTATATAGATTGTAAAGACCCATGCTTGACGTACATAAAAATTACATAACATTTGTGGAATACTTAAACATTATACAACCAAAAACCCAAAGGAAATAATTGGTATAGTTCCATTGGAAAAATGAAAACATAAACATATATACAAAAATGAGATTCATTATCCACCACTAGTTCTATTATGACTATAATTCATTTATTAATACCTCAAACATTATTCATATTGTCATAACCTGGGGGAAGGGAATCATAAAAGGGGTGATATTAGATTACTAGTAAGGGTAAAAATGGAGACATGTAACCATAATAAAAATTATAATGGTATGGGACCATGTTCAAGAAAATAGATGATCATGCACAATAAAACAAAAAACATAGACATGAAAATGGCATAAATATTGTAAATTAACAAAACATGAATCAAGATGAAATTAATCACACAGGTCATGAAAGCATAACATTGGAATAAGACATTGAAGTTGGGTATACACATAAGCATAAAATAATTCCTATAGTAACTAAGGCATCACTTCCAATAACATATTAGTAGTTAGGGTTCTCTCCCCATACTATCTTATTAGATCTGTGTCACGACCCACATCCCTGGGCCATGAACATTGTCATCGAACCCCATGGGTCTCATGTAATACCCTGGTTGCATTCCCATCACACCATAGGCTATTATTCACTAGGGTCTCTTATCAGACTAAGGACTATCCCCACAAGCCAACACATGTTCTTTCAGTGTGTTCTGTCCTCACCCACACACACCCTAGATATTTCCCAAAAGGACACCCATCTTGATTACTACTCCAACCCAATAATTCTTTGCTATGGAGTTCTAATTAGGTAGTCTCATTAAATGAATGGTGCACCTTGTTGACATGGGTAGTAATGTTTATCCTTTTAAGTATCACTTTTTCAAGTGTGTTACATTATCCACCAACTTTTAAACCACAACCCCTTGGTTGTGGACCCCAAGCCTCAAACCTTGGATGTGCCTATGCACTTCCGACTTGGTGTTGGCTCTAATACCATTTGTCATGACCTGGCTCCCTGGGCCATGGACCTTGTCATCAGACCCCATGGGTATTCTGTAATACCTTGGTTTCCTTCCTAGCACACCATAGGCTATTAATCACTAGAGTAACCTATCAGACTAATGACTATCCCCACAAGCCAAAACATGTTCTTTCAGTGTGTTTTTTCCTCACTCACACACACCCTAGGAATCCTTCCAGAAAATCACCCATCCTGATTACTACTCAAGGCCAAACATACTTAACTATGGAGTTATAATCAGATAGGCTCCCGAAAAGAAAGGTTTACCTTATTGACATGGGTAATAACATTTAGCCTTTTAAGTCTCACTTTTTCAGGGTTGTTACAATTAGCGTCACTCCCATGGCAATCATACTATCATGAGTTCACTCCTCATACCATTGTAGTTTTCATGGTTTACTCCCATGGCCATCATAGTGGTCAATGATCACTCCTAAAAACATATTGGTATATCTTATGATTTATAAATCATTACCCTAGGCATTTGAAGGAGATATATGTCCTAACTAGGTCATGATGAAATCATACATATTTGTTCTACAGAAACATAAAACAAATATCCTAAACATAACCCATGGAATGGAATTGGAATTCGAAACATGTAATTATATCATATCCTATGAAAAATTTATAGGTTTCCTAATCATTTAATATAAAGAATAACCCCTGAAAATAAGTTGGAATTCTTATATATCAATACAAATAAACATAAACGATTTAGGTAAAAAATAGAAATGTAATTATTTAGAAATAGCAAATTATGTTATCATAGGTGGGATTGTGTTTTTAAATTTCAATTAGAACATTAATTTTCATTAAAAACAACATTTTAATGCATAAAACATTTTCAAAACACTTTCCATTGAAATAATTGTTTAAAAAAAATCAAAACAAATATCCTTTAAACCACATTGTAACAAATAAAAAGGAATCACAAACATCAATAAAATCTGTTTTTAAGGAATATATCCTCTTTTTTTGAAAATTTTTTCTTTTTATAAAATCACAGCCAATATCAGAGAAAAAAATTTCACTGAAAATATCTTTTAAAAAATGGAAGGGAATATTGGAGGAAATAAGGTGTTATGAAAGCATAATAATATATTTGTGATTTATAAGTTAAAATAAAACATTATTCAAAAACATTTACCAGAAAAGTCAATAAAGTACTGTTATTGGAATATTAAAGAAGGATTCCTTTAAAACATTTAACTAAAAAGTAAAAAATGGGTATAAATGACATTAAAAACATATACCATAATATAAAATTTTATAATAAAATTTTTAGAAATCATGGACATGGATTGTAAATATTACCTAATTTATACCTAGACCAAACAATTTGAAATATGGAAGAGATTGAGAAATAAACACTCATCACTCAATAATCAATAGAATCATATTACCCATGTAAAAAGAAAATTATAAGTATATTTTCATATAAAAAATATCCAGATAAGACTCAGTATAGTCATTCATGGCTAGTATATATAGCACGAAAAATAAAAAAAAATTGTGTATGATGCATGTGTCTCATATTAATAAACATGACGCTAAAATCACTTTACCTTGTATTTTGACTCTCTTCGTACTCGAACAAGCTTCTTGTATAAAAAATATATGTTTTTTGTACATAATTTTTAAAAGAATATTCTTATATCAAATAACACATATTGTCTTATTATGACCTTATATTACCCTCTTGTTAACGATCTTACGTTAAGGTTTCACTTTGGGAAATATTGGCTTTGTTCTTCGAATGTGTCTTAATTTGTTATATTATTGATCCTTATATGTATATCATGATTTTAAAATGAAAATAATGATATAAATATAATTCATATACTTATATTTAAATTTAAAAATACAATATTATAAATATTTAGGAAATTGAATACATAGTTACTTGAGATGGTAAGTTGTAAATAAAAATGAACATTATTTCTGTTTTAATTATTGTATTGAAAGAATATATGTAAATGAAATATGTATATATATATATATATAATAACTGTAGAGTTATTATATTATATATATAATATTTTTCCAATAAACCCATACTTAGTACTTTCTATGTGGTGTGTGAATGAATCATATCGCTTTGAGGGGGCGGTAGTAAACACTTCCTTGAAATATATTATCATATTGACACCAAATTGATGTAAAAATTGTACATGTTGTAAAAATGAAAGAAATAAGATTAAATAAACAAAAAATATTATATATAACATATATATATATATATAGAATTTTTGTCATAATGGTCACCAATATTGATTGTAAATGATAAAAATGAACAATCATATTTTTCATAGGGTAACAATTCACCGCACACTAAAATAATATGATGGATATACATTAGACGAAGGTGTGTGTAAGTGTTGGTTGAAGCATTATCATTATAGAATCCTAGTATATTTATTATACTATTTTTGACATAAAAATAATGAAATAAATGGAGTTTATGGGGTGGATAAGGAAAATAGAGGAAACGAGCTTATGAGGAGATGTTAACTCTAAATTGGGTAACTCTTATTAGTTTGTGTGAAAAGTATTACTTGAATTGAATTATTCCAAATGAAATAATTCTAAGAAGAAGGGAGGAAATTTTTAGAGACAAATGTGTAGATTTTTTAGAGAATAGAGGCTTTAGTGGTGTGAATAAAAGAGAAGCATATGATCCTTTTTATAAGTGGGAGTAGGAGAACGTTTGAAAACTCTGAATCTATTAATTTATTATAAAATGATATTCTATTTTCTATATCTCAAATGTTAGTAATTTCAAGGAAAATATGATTATGGGTCGAAATAATCTTGTCCAATGTATTTTATGCTTTTAAATACTACAATACAAGCCTTATCTATTTGTCTTTAACCCTTAGTTAAATAATTTTACTTTTACCATGACAACTTGTTTTTTATAGTACTAGGTTAGTATAGTTGCTATAAAATTTCAATCAAATACCCCAATGGTATAACTTGTAAAATATTTGAACTATCTATGTTTTTTGGCAGAATTATTGATTTTTATGAATTTTATAACATTTAATTAAATATTTTTATAAATTCTATTTATGTCATTTTTAAAATATTTTTACTTTAATTTTTATAAAATCATTACTATTTAATTTATTCAAAAAATATTCAATAAATCATCTCTAAAATTTAATATTCACCTAAAATGTTATTGGATGCGATAAAGTATCTCAAATTATATTTTTTTTAATAATTTTAATATCATTTATTTGATTCTTCCATTAATAAACCTATTACAACATCATTATAGTGTAAAATTTATATTTAAGTATATAATGTATAAAAATACATAAAAATTATCATGAACTATATAAATATATCATTTTTAAATATTATATATATATATTTATTTATTTTATATAACCATATATTAAAACATTCTTATTTATTAA
The DNA here is from genome assembly GCA_963277665.1 of Viscum album. Lineage (NCBI taxonomy): Eukaryota > Viridiplantae > Streptophyta > Magnoliopsida > Santalales > Viscaceae > Viscum > Viscum album. The sequence continues at coordinate 1,793,972,610 of OY728163.1, read as the reverse complement.
TGTTTGAATGTGCAATTTTTAACTCTTATTTAAATAATAAAAAAATAAATGGCCCAATTTTACAAATGTGGCATAAAATTGAAAATATTTTCAACCTAAGGTTTATTTTGTTATAATAATTCTTATCTAATATAATTAGTAGATTTTAGGGTAATTTTATTTTATTATAATGTGATTTTTACCATTAATTACCATATTTACCATTAATAAATGTAATTAAAAACCAAAAGTTAGTATGAAAAAAATGTAATTTTGATCCAATTAAACTGAATTTTTCATAATGATTACAAACATATATGTCCATTTTTTAAAATTCAATTCATTGAATTTGTAAAATTATGATTACAACTAATCCTGAAAATGTGTCTACAAAGTGGGTAAAAGGGACATTCAACGGTTCAATTATTTTTTATATCTAATTATATTATAGAAATATTTTCAATTAACTACATTGGATTTATAGATGTAATATTTACTTGTTGTGACATTCAAGTCAATTTAATGTAAAATATTTGTTTAAATGAAAAATTCTTGTTTTTAACCTCTATGTAGTATTTCTAACTATTCATAAAAAATAGAAACTTTTTAGAAAAATAAAAAAATTCACATGAAGATACTTATGATATTATAAATTAAAAAATGATTAATATTTTACAGAATTCAATATCAATTAATTTATAAAAATTATTTTATTATCATTCAAAAAAGATCATGAAAAGTAGTTCTTTTATGAAAATAGTAGTCTTAAACATATAAATACTTTTCAAAAAATTAAAATACAAATTACGAAATGAATTCTAAATAATATTTAAAAAATAGTTACTATTATTGATATTATAAGTTTAATGACACAGTTATAACTGTATTATTTAAATTATAATAATAATGTAGTTTTGTTTCAAAGATACTAAGTATTTCATGTAACGCTATCATGGCAGTGTTGCGTGTAGTGCAATTTTCCCTTCGTTTTTTGTACAACATTATCTAAACATAGTTATATTATATAAAAAATAAAATTAATATTTCGTGTTGTGTGAAGTGAAAATATGAAAATATTAGATTAATTCAAAAAAAATTCAAATATTCTTAGGGTAATACATGGTCATCCCTAACATGGTACTTGGTACTTCACTTGGTACCCTCCCAAAATCTACCAGGAGGTATGTTACTCACCTGGTCCCCCGCCATTCATTATACGACCACAATGTACCTAGTTCTAAGTCAATTCTTACCTAGTGATATGTTATAAAATATGTGCATATTTTTTCACAAAGCATTTTCAACTAATTTGGAACCTTAATATTAGGAAGGTTGTTCTAAAAACTAAAAAATATATTTTTGATGTGATAGTTAAGGATTTAAATTCTTATATTTCTCAACATTATTATAAAATAATGTTCCATGGGAGAGTAAAAATGATAAAAATAAGTTTTTGGAGGAGTAATAAATTAATAAAAAATTAATAATTGGTTTTTTGTTTTTCAAGATGAGGTGAATCCATCATATCCAATTGAATATAATAATTATCAACCCCAAAAAATGAAGAACAATATTTTTTAATAGATATTATCCATAAAGGCCTCTATATCACTTATTATGATATGATTATGATCAATAGTTTCAGATTCATTACAACCTAACCTTATCAAATTCCATGTATTTGGTGATATCATTAGTCCACTTATGTGATATTATGACTCATTCTAAAACCAATCATAATGTATAGAAAGGGGCATTGTAGTTTATATAAAAATATTGTATGATATATATATATATATATATATATATACTTCATATGATTTATAATACTCAGCAAGTGTTAAAAGTTATTTGTCAAATTATCATCGATTTTCTACAGTTAAAATATTTAAATCATTAGAGAATCAAAAATGAATTAATTTGATAAATTCTTCATTTTAAAATGATTAAAATAATTGTAACATCTATTCCAATTACTCATATGATATGAAAACGTGACTAAATTCCTATCACCTAGGGATAATTCCCAATTTCTATGTAATGTTGGTATTTAAAAAGAATATTTTGTGCGATCCCTACCAGTCCTCCCAATAGTCATTATGCATTAAATATCTATTCTAATTTCACCTTTATTATCTGAGTTAATAGCATATTATGTAGTGAAGAAGAATGTTTTGAATATATTTCGTGATTATATTAACATATATATACACTATGGATAATGGAGTGTATTTTCTATCTATGAGAGATCTTCATATGACCATTTTTATGGAGATAGTAGCTGATCACACAATGATTCACTATTTTATTTCACCACTATAATTCTTTTTTTAAATTGGTTTCTTATTAAAAAATCATAATTTTATAGAAAATTTACTTCCTTTTACATTCTATTTATTTAATGTGTATTACTATATGTAGTGAAAATTTTAATTGGTTTGGTGATTTCATGGTAAGAGGATGTGATTTGGTGGGATGTAGGTGACGTAGAAGAAAAATGGGCCAAACAGCATGGAATCCAAACGATACTTTTAATTTTTTTTGGATATTTAGTGTAATAAGTGTATCCAAATTGGATGAAACATTTATGGATGATCCAAACTTCAGTGAGCTACAACTCATCTCAATACCATGAAGTTCTATTTTCTATCTATATTCCTATTCGAAATGATCTGTCTAAGGATCATAACCTACATGAATGAAAATATTATGATTTGTGTTTTGAAAATATGTTTCATTACTCATGTCCACTAGACACAAAATTTGACATGGGGAGATTCATGATTCTGGAAAACAACTCTTTTCTTTTATCCATGTCTTGATAATTCTATTTACCAACCCAAAACTGAGACACAAGTTGTATCTCAAAAACTAGTTCCCAATAACCAATTCCCTTTTTGGATATGAAAATGAACCATGACTACCATATATTCATTAAATACCAAAGAGTTATCTTCTACCATTTTTGAGTTCAATATGAGTCATATCATCAAATTTAATTAATGGGAGTTCTATATCCTCATAGGGAGTGACGAAACGTAGAAGGAGATACACAAATGTTTTTTCCTCCACATGATGTTGGAATAATAGTGGATGTTTAATGGGAGGAAGAAACACACATGTCAAGAAATATTCGATGATTATATAACATAATATTTTGGATTATTGTGGGTGTTGAAACCATTTATTCAATATATCTTACATTATTTCATAATAAATTTCTTATTTTGTAGCATGTGATTAAAATGTTATTAATTTCCAACTGATTAGTGTGATATTTTGAGTGGGTGACTTCAATTGTTCTAATTGAACTAAACAGGAATCCGATTCATACATAATATCATTATACATAAATAATATTGGATGATATTACTCCATGTATATGTGATGGACCATGGAAATATGATATTTATGCCAAATCCGGTTTCATCATGCATTGATCTAAAAGAATAAGAAACAATTGGGATCCAATTAATTTCCTCCAATGAATTAATACATCCCTGAATGAATATCAATGAAAAATTAAATTGAAACGTGTGTACATAAATGAACCCAACCCCTTTATATCATATTATTTCGAATACATATAGTTTTTAACTATTAATCTCTTGAAATTATGTTATTTTTTTCAAAATGATTATAGAATCACCACCTCTTTTAGTACTATTTATAAAGAAATCACACATTAAACCAATCATACCACCTTGAAAGATGACATATGGTCTACTTAAAGTATAAAATAATTTTAAATTCATAATAAACATCACATTTCATGACAACACGATGAATTTTTTTTCACCATTTTGTGGTGGGATTTTATTTTTGGGGTGAATTTTATTATAAAAAATATTTTGTATATAGTAATTTTTGTTCGCTTTTTTTATTCCATCATTTTTTATTTTTATTTCTAAAATAATACTCACTTATTCATTATGTAATAAAATATCTTCATCTAAGGAACCGATTCCTTTTGAAAATGAAAAAGAGAGGATCATGTGTCATTGATACAAATAAGCACCGAACTCTCCATTGAAGGAGGACAAAAAACATCGTCCCAATTATAGAACATTCTTATTCATCTAAAAAAACGTCAGTATTGAAATAAACATGAAATATATGGATTAATATAACCAAAATTTAAAATAAATAACCTTACCTAATATAGATATTTATACAACATACATTGACATACATAGAGAGGTACAAAATTCTAATCATAAATACAGTTTAATTCACTTATTACAATGATTGTACGGACTTGTAGAAGAATATCCACACAACCACCTAAAATATTTTCACAATGTGTGTTAATAATTGAAACCAAATAATACGTATGAATAAGAGGTAAATTTTCTGGTATTAAATTTTTTATTATAATACACTGAAACAAATAGGCAATATTATTATAATTCTCCAATTAGGGGCTAGGTGGACATTAAATGACTTTATATAGTAATATATTCTCTAGATTTTACTACTGAAAAAATAGGAATGAAATTTTGGGAAATGATAACAACAAGAGGGAACACATCATGAATAATGTTAATGGATTAAAAGTTTTTGATCAAGTTAACCACACCGACAAATATATGATAAACTTTCAGAATAGTATTTTCATAGTGGTTTTCTTTCTATTGATCTAAAAATGAATTATGATGATGTAGGTGGTTCATTAATTTATTAAACCACACTCACTATATGTTCCCTAATTTAGAACATGGTCCATAACAATTGACAATTATGTTATACGTCCACTTTTCCCAATTGTGGTGTTTATGTGGTGCAAAGAGAAGTGTTCGAGAAGAATGTGTCCATGAAATTTGCTGAAGTAAGCACCATTATCAAACAAGTTTTTCATTCCCATGGGAAATTACAATGTCCTCCTATAATTCATTATTCTATTTATTCATTCGACAGTAACGGTTATGATCAATTCCCTCAACTTGGAAAAATATCTGAGAGTTGTGAGGAAATATTTCCCGACCACACCTATAACCAACCTATTATGAAATAAAAATACTATCCGTAAAACCCTATTTTAATGAAACCCAAGCCTATAATAACATTTAGAAATTAAAATAATCCTCTAAAACAATTGAAATAACTAGGGATGAGTATTCATCATCCACCATAACCATGAATTCCTAAACCGGAATAAATTTCATTCTAAAATACATTACCAAAACGATAGCCTATCCCAGAAGAAATGATATACAAAATGGAAATAAATAAATTCAAATTCTAGAACAAATTCACACATCCATTAAAGATATAATACCACAATTATGAGAACATTCAAACTTAGTGGGGGATATCAACAGTCATGGATTGGGTAAACTACCTTCCCAACCACAAGTCAACCATAGGGATATGGTAAATGAGAAGTTCCATAACTCTATAGATTTGAATCCAACATTAAATCAAAATGATCCCTATATTAGAGTCATCCAATAATAAGGAAACTTTCATTCCAACCATATTAAATGCTCCAAATATGAAAAATCCTTTACCCAATAAATATAAAACCAAAGGAAATATTGGGTCTCATGATGTGTTGCATAGACTGAGAATTCCACTTCAATTTCCCTAAATTTAGACCCAACCATGGGATATAATGAAACTAAACATGATAATGAAATAATGTAATCTATCAATGAGGTCCATGTTCACATTCCCTAGATTGATATTGTGAAGAATATTTCACGATATGCCAAAATTATAAAGGACATGTCTACACACCATAATTGACATCAAGGTGATGAAAATTTGATCTTGGGGAGAACATATTAAAATTAATAGATCCATCACCTCCTGCAAAATTCAATAATCCTAAAACATTAACAATTCCAGGAACTATATATGGGTTATTTCTTTTCCAATGTGGTGCTCGGTTTGGGAACCTCTATAAATGTGATGTCTCACATTATTATCTCCTCATTAAATATTGGGGAACTGGATCCTATTGCAATGGTCATTCAAATAGAAGAAGAGATCCATTCCCCCACTACTGGCGTGCTAGAGGATCTTCATGTGAGGGTTAAAATTTTAATTTTTTCTACAGATTTTTATGTGATTATTGTGGATAATGATATGATGAGAAGACATTCCTCGATTATATTGTGGAATTCATTATTGAAAACCCCAAAAACCATAATTTATTCATAAAATGGTAAATTATATAATGATTTTGGTTCTGAAATCATCCAATTCCTTGTCCTTGATTCATTCAATGACCCCTCAATAGAAATATCTGAACTTTCGGTTATTTATAATGATGTGCCCCTTCCCCAAAAAAACTTCATTTCTTTCATCTAATACAATTTTTATTTTTTCTTCTATTATAATCATCCTAGTTAATTATTCGTTCATTTAATGTTGTAGTGGTCATGAATAATCTCATTCATTTTTTTAGATTAATTAATTGTAGAGAACATATGATATATTGACCTCAGAATATAATGGTATGCTTCAAATAGCTTATCACTCTTCCAAATATGTTACCATTGAGTTTTTAGCAGATATAATTAACCCATCACATGCACATTCAGTCTCATTAATCCATAAATCCCCACAAATTGGAATGTAAACCACTATATCAAAAATTAAAATATTCTTATCTTGATAATGAAACTAAGCTTCCCATCGTCATTTCTAGTTCTGTCTATCAATACCTTGAATTACAGTTACATTAAAATTTTAATAAGTATAAACGATAATTAGAATAAAAACTTGTTGAAATTCCTCATATTATCCCATCCATTTTCATTCATCACATATTGTTAAATGATGTGTTTAAAAGAGTGAGACATGAACAATGTCATCTAAAACCATAACATATATATGTTTTTAAAAAAGATGTTACATAATTATTGCATGATGGATTCATTTTCCAAAATCTATGTTATCCAATGTGTCTGCCCAGCAAAAGTTGATCCAAATAAAATAATACAGAATTAAATAAAAAATGAAAGTAAGGAATTGGTTCCAAACCATGTGTTGAAAATTTAGCATCTCATTATAGTCTATAATTGACAAAACCAAGACACTAGTAATTACCATTTCCCATTGTCTTTCAGGGATCATATGATAGAGAGGAAATCAATGAAGTCCCAATACTATTATTTTGATGGTTATTTTTTATACATTTATATCCACAAATTTCTTGAGGATTAGAAAAAGTCAAAAATTGCATTTCCATTAATAACATTTTCATATAGGAGGATGCCCTTTAGTTTGTGCAATAATCTTGGCACTTTTCTGTAATGCAAGGTCAGTAATATTTCATTTTACCTGGTTAATTGAATGGATGTATACATTAATGATATCACTTTATATGGATCCTATTTTGATTAGTGACTGAGTATTCATGGTTATGTCCTATATCACTATATTAAACAAAATATTTTTAAAATTAATAGAAATTTAATTTTATGCTACAATAAGTTATATTACATGGGTATGTATTATTTAGAGATTGTATCCAAGTATATAATATAACCATTGGAGTCATTTTATCTCTACCATTCCATAAATATTTTTAGTATGTGTGGAATATATTAGGTCATGTTTTATTTTAACATCTTTTCATTCATGACATTATTAATACTGCACTCCAAATCTACTAATTTCAAAAAAATGATTTTGTTTTTATAAACAATGTTATGTATATTTTTAAAAATTTAATGTAATGTCACATAACCCATGATAATAAAATAACCTATGTGGGTTTTACCATTTTCGATCTTTTGTGACGCCTCAAAGTATCCTGTTGAAGCATTCTGATCGCAATGGGTTGATCGAGCTTCACATGTCATAGCCTATTACTCAAACAGACTAGTCCATTATCAATAAAACCACAACACAACTAAAAAAATACATTCCATTTAATTTTATTTAGATATATTTATGTCAAAACATTGAGGGTCCAAGATAATATTTTTCATAGAACATGCAACCCTTCGATACATCCTTATGAAAATAGAATCCAAAACCTGACTCATTGGATGGATGGTACTATATATGGTATTTAATATTGAAATTAAGGATAAAAAAGTCATATAGAATGTGGTAGTTGACCATATCATTTGGATACATCCCTGCACAAACATTGATGCATCCCCTTGTATTATAATAAATGACATGTTTCTTGTTGAGAATTTGTATCAAGTGTATGATGTTATTCATTTGTTTGATAAAATTGAAAATTACTTTTTAGAGTCCTACATTTCAAAAAATTTCACAAAACCCCATGATTATCATATAAAACACGATTTTCATGTGTACATTTGGGATAAACATTTCATTTGGCACACATGTAGTGATCATGTCCTCAAGAATTGTGTTTCTGGTAGTGAATTTCAGTATGTCATTAGGTTCTTCCACTCAATTTCCTATGGGGACACATTGGTCCCCAAATAATGGCTTGCTAGGACATTTATTTTGGTTTCTTCTACAAGAATGTATATATATATTCCAATGATCTCTATAAATCATTTTCACATTGTTAAATAATTGGGAATGACTAAAAAAGAAATGAATTTCCAAAAAACCCCATTCTCATTGATGATATTTTTGATTCATGGGACATTAAAATTATGGTGAGTTTCATAATTCATTTTTAAGATTTTAAAAACTTATAGAGGTTAATTTAATTTCAAAATGAGTAAGGGAATGTGATTTAAGGATAGATGATTCAATGATTGTTGCGGAATTTATGATAAAAATTTATTTATGTACTTTTTAAATGATTATTTTTTTCATATGTTACTAGTGTTATACTTTATAAAACCTAAAAATGAAATCACTTTTATGTTAGTATGGGGTCGAGCATCGAGTTTCTATTATATATCACCAAAAAACCAAGAATAAAACTAAGGTGTAATATATATAGGTAAAAGATATTATTGAAAAATGATTCAACTCAATAAAAATGATTGGATTATCAGAATCGATGATTCATAATGGAATTACCATATTGCCTTAAAAACACTTGTTGGAATGTCACCCTATCAGCATGTTTTTAGATAAGGCTGTCACCTTCAATTTTGAGATAGAGCACCCGGTCTACTAGGCCATTAAACAATGAAATTCTGATTTTTTAAATTTAAGTGATCAATTGAATTTATAGATTAAATTTCTAGAGAATATTAGAAGTGAATCATATGAAAACACTTAGACTTATAATGTGATAACCAAGGCATCCCATGTCCACCTCATCCTTCATAGTTAATTCCAAATTTGTAAAAAGTTCCTCCTTATATATTCATGGATGTAGTTGAATTCAGGTAAGACCTTTTCCCACATGTTTTTAATATACACTGTTACTAATATTGATCCATTTTTTATTTCCATGATAAAAATTAATAAATGAAAGAAACATTAAATTTCAAAGGGAATAATCTAAAGAAAATTCATCAATATAGTATTTAGTCTACTATGGAATAACTCCTAGTTCATAAAGCAACCTACCATTAAAACTGAATATGTTTTATCCGTGCTTTCCAAAGTTACATTTCTTGTAGTAAGGATAATACAATCTCTAGGTGTGAGAGTGTGTGTATTCCAAAGGTAGTAATTATTTTATGTCATCATTCTTTTTTTTCATTTATTATTCTAAATATTATTTCATCTTTCTCCACTCATTCGTGTGTAAATTACCATGTTAGTTAGGACTTTTTCTCATATTTCATATTTTTCCATCTTTTTCTACTATAATGTATTATTAACTTACCCCTCTTTCCTGGGCACATTCGTTGGTCTGTTAGGAAGTTTCATTATCTTTATTATTTATCATATTTTTTCTTTCTCAATATTATATTTACCCACACCCCATTTCCCCCATATTTGATTTTCAAAATATTCATTTTTGTTTCCCACTGAATCATGTTTGTAATTGAATGATCATGAGGACATTGCCTATGTAATTTAAAAAAAATCTCTAATTGAATGGGTGTTTTATAATGTATTTAACATTGATGTGTTACTTTTTCCTAAAAATTGTTTGTTCAATAATGATATTTTTGGTTTTATCATATTGAAACATTTGAAAATAATGGTACACTTTGTGTCAGTAGTTTATGGTAAAAATATGTCACTAAATATTTCCAAACATATTTTCACCCAACCTCATTGTGTAAATTCTAATTACTCGAAATAATTTAAATATATGTTGTATTAATATTTATCATCATTTTAAAATAATCATTAAATACATTCATTCCTTATATAATATGTTTCATTAATGTACTAGATCATGCAATGTGATTGTAAGTATTATCGGACTGTTATACACCAAAAAACAAGAATAAAAACAAAAAAAATAGGTTATTTGATAAATTGGTCAAAAAAACTCTTATTCAACTTTTGATCATGTCATAACATCTACGATTAGTGTCATGAGAAGATCAAAAAATGTCTTAGAGTTGAGTGTGAGGTTCCTCTAAGTGTATTTAGAAAACAACAATATTAATAATGGATGAGGGAAGTGATTAAATGTACAACATATGTGGAGATCTAGGTTAAGATCATATGTATTGACTTCATGGAATGCTAATGTGAGTGGGTATTGAAATTTGGTTGAAAAGGATTAAGGGAATGTTTGGTGAGTAGAATCATTTAACAAGGAATATTTTGAATTAAAATTTACTTAATAGTCAAAATGTGGGATGAATAGCATGAAACTATTGTCATACATAATCAAATGGAGCGTTAGTGACATTTTTTTACATTGAAATAATTTTATCAAATTAGTATTATTCAACTCCTTGAATATAAATTATAAAATTGTTTTTTAGATATCTTCTTTCATGATCACAAAGAATTACTAATTGGGGTAGTTTTTTCAATGATCACATTCATATTAGATATTAAATATTAAATATTAAATATTGATTGTGTATGGAATATATTCAGGAACGATTTTTGGAAATATTACATTTCCTATAATGGAAGAGTATTAGGTCTGGGGTATAATCACACCATGATTTACCCTTTTATTTCACCCTTAGACGACTATTTTAAACATGTTTTCTATTTTAGATTCTATATATTATAAAAAAATTAAACATAATAATTTATAAAATTATTTAGTTTTCCTCAATATATAATTGGTAAATAATACTTTTTTTGGTGATATCATTATCGGAGTAGGTTATTTGGAGGCTTAGAGATGATTTAGAAGGCTAAAAGAGCCAACGTGTATGGAACCTCAGGGACCCTGGTACACTACCTTGCACATTTTGAGATATAAACAAATCCTAAATGGATGATATTTTTTGTTAGGGTCCCAAATTAAGTGGTATAGTAATAATATCAATATATTGTATCACAATTCATCCATATAGTTCCCCAACTGGACTAATCTATATAGGGATATGAATCTGTAAAAATCCAAATGAGAGGTTTGGTATTTTTGAAAATATATCTCATCCATGATCATTGATTACTATCTAATTTTACATAGGGTTATTAATGTGACTGAAAAAAAACTCTCTATTTTTTCATTGTTGAGTCAAATCCATTTAACAATAGAAAACTTTGGTAAATGTATAATATCATTAATTGGGTTCCTAAAACTACTTGAAATTTGGCTATAAAAAGAAAACATGGGGACTTCCTTTTAAATATCAACGAAGGAGTGGAGTGATGATGTTTTTCAGTTACAAAGGAGTACTCTCATACCCTTGGGGGTTTTTCAACTCCTTTTCCACATAAGGAGCGATGAAATGAAGACTGTGATCCAACTAAATTTCCTCCTCCTCTTGATAATGGGATAAACATTGAGCGATTATTGTGAGTGATCTACACACAATTAAAATTAGATCTAATTATTATATTGGAAACTCTATAGGAATAATTTTTGTGTTTAATCATTACATTCTATGTATCTTACATTATTTAATATTAGAATTCCTATTTCAATACATTTGACTAATATGCTCTTAAAATCAAATTGATCGATGTGAGGTTTTGAGTGTATGACTTGTGTTGAACCGATTGTACTAATATGCTATCCTTTTGTTTCCCAATTTCTTGATACATCAATATTATTTGGATGATACTATTCCATGAATTAGTGTTGGAACTAAGAAATAATATTGTTATATCAAATCCTTATTTTATTAATCATTGATATGGAATATTAGGAATTAATCAAGATTTATATTAATATCAACAAAAACAATTACTTGGAAAATTAATGAATCATTAAGAAAAAATAAATTCAAATTTGTGTCACGAATTAAAAACAATTACTCATATTTGTAAAAATATAAATTATTTTTCAACTATAAAAATTAGTAAATTATATTAGATTCATAAATCTATTTTCAAAGTCACCCACTCTTTGAATATTTTGTGTTAATCAATGAACACTATAAATCAATGTACACTAGTGAACTACATATGTTTTATAATCATATTTAAATCATAATTAATTTTATGTGTCTTTAGAATGTGGTCAGCTGTTAAGGCTTAACAAGTGAAAGGTAAAAACTGTTTACCTTATTTTAGATTATACATTATTTAGGGTTTCATAACTAGTTTATTTTTGGATGTGGTTCATATGGGCTTATTACAATTATAAATTCTTTTAATCATTTAATAAAATCCCTTTAGTGGAATTTTAATTTCAATATATTTTTTGATAAGTGAAATGTTGTCTAAAAAAATAAAATCATGGATATCATATTCATTTATACATAGTACCATTAAATATGATATATAATTTCTGTTATGACATGAATAATTATATATGATATCATAATCTACAATATAATATCCAAATATGTTATGTCATACCGTATCAAGTGGTTCTGGGAAATGTATTGATTTTTAATTATATCATAGTGTATGATACAGACAGTCTAGGTTGATAATAGCGTCAGGCCATGTATGTAAAATATATCACCATACCACTTTAGTGATATCAAATCCAATCATATAATATGATTTCCAGGTGTTAAATTATTAATGGCACACCTAAAACAAGATAATTTTATACAAGATGGTCATTACATGTGATACGAATTTTACTCTATATGATATGTAGATTTTATATAGTGTGGTTGATAAAACTATATTGTAAATATTAGGACACAACACACCCATCGTAAGTAACGTCTTCTAGATTGGAACTAATTTTTATTTGGATATATGGATATATAGGTTAAATAAGATACACTAGGGAAAACTGGATTATCAATTTTTAATCAATATTTCAATTCAATAATTTCTAATAAGATAATAAATTATTGTAAAATTATTTTTCATATTTGATTAATTTATGAATTTTTTTCTAATTATCAAATTAAAAAATTTTAAAATTAATTACATGTTTTTATTAAACATTCATACAATATATACCCATAATATTAATTTTCACTATTTTTTAACATTAAAATTATATGGGGGAACATATAATTTGGATATAAAATGTTTATGTAGAAATTATTATTTTAATTTATATTTTATTTAAAATAAAAAACATGGAATTAAAATACGGTTTTTTTTAATTATGAATTGTTCATAATTATTACTATTTTAAAATTTTCAAATCAGAAGAATGTATTTGTTGAATTATTTAAACCATGTCATAAATTATTTTAATTATTAATATGAACATGGATTAAATAATATTTGATTATTTATCTTTATATAATGAAAATTGAATATAAAATTGAATTGAAATATAAAATATTTAATATCATATTTTTAATAGAAATTTAGTATAATAAGAAATAATAATCGGTTCAAAATTGGAGTAAATTTAATGAATTTTTTATTTTAATTATAGAAATTCTCTAATGGATATATAAATTACAGGTTTCACATAATTTTCTTCTTTGTAGATCCGTTATTAAATATGAATATATTATTTAAATATATAATTTTTCATTAATTTATTTTATTACCTACTTTATAATTCACTTATAGACTAGTTATATTATGAATACATTCATTTTGTTTATAAAATTTTTTAAAAAATCTAAAAATTATCACATATGAATCTATAAATTTATATGCTACGTATGATAATTGATTTTGTTTTCCTCTACCTAAAAATTTGGTTATGTTTTGTTATAAGATTAAACAAGATAGTTTATTATTGTTTATATATATTTGGTATCAGTTTTATGATGGAATTGAGGTATCAATTTTGTAAAGTATCCTTTGGGAGTGGGACTTTATGATGGATTTTCTGCTGGAATATAGTCTTATTCCTTATCTAAAAATGATGGAGTTAATAGTATATAACACCAAACATAATCTTTTAGGTATATTTTAATTATTATTATTAAAAAACATTAAATGAATGAGTTCTATAGAAATTATTAATATGATATATTTTGATATATATATATATATTGTTGGATTTTACATTGGGTTTGGAACAAAATCAAAGTATTGAGTCAAGGTTACTAATTAATATGGTTTGAACATATTGATTTGGTGAAAGAAATAAAAAATTCAAATTAAATCATTGGATTGACTCATATATGTAAATAGATTACATGAGATATAATAGTATGATAAAGACCAGTTTTTAAATGTTATGTGTTGTACATCATCCAACATAAATATTTTTCAATACCTCAACAATCCAATTGGGTTTGTGATGAAAATGTGGGGTTCCACATGATTTTCTTATATAAGGGAAAAATAATGTGTAAACATATCAGGGTTATACTCATATTATTTAAATTTTCTTTGCGTTACACAATGATAAGAGTAACTAATAATATTATATTACCAAAGTTATAATGTTGATTTTATCTATATAAAAAATTATGTAATGTGTTTTCTACCCAATTATCCAAGAGTTGTATATGAATTTATTGACATGAATATATACATAAATAACTAATTAGTGAGATAAATTCCAAAGTGTATTCATTTCAAAGTGAAATAAATATATTTTCCCACAAGTGGATATGATAAATATATAAAGGGGTGAACATTTATATTATAGGTAATTTAAAAAATTTCTTTATTAAATGAATGTATATAAATACAACGGATTTTAAGATCAGAATCTTTTTCATGAGCATGTATGATGTGAAACACCAAGAATATAATAAAATACAACCCATTAATGTTCTATGATATATTCTTTTAAATTCTATCTGTTTGAAATATTTCACTATAGGAAACATCAGGTTTAAAATACATAATACTTTATTAAAATATTATTTTAACATTACCATTATAACACATATTTTATATGTGTGGATATTAGTAGTAAAAAACAAATATTTAAAATAATATATTTTGAACACTTATAAAATAAACTTAATGTTTATCTATTTATTATAAATAAAATAATATCAATTTGAATGAGAATGAAACGTTCTAAGAAAATTGTATTTTCTAGGCGGCGATTTACCGACTCTACGAAAAAAATATTTTTTAATTAATATATAATAATTTTAGAAAATTAATTAGAAAAAAAATAATTTTTTAAATATACAAGTCAATATTAACATTGGGTTATTTATTGATATTTTCACAAAAAACATTAATTAATTGATCAATAGTAGAAACATTGATTTTTATTGAAAACTGCATTTTTGTATAAATTATTTTCAAATATAAATTATATTTTATATTAATTAAAAATTAATATAAATTTAATTATATTATATTATAATTTATCAAATTTTTTAAATTGGAATAATATTCATATTTAGTTTAGATATTAAATCATTCTAAGCTTATCAGAATTTTCGATTTGGAAAACCGTTCTTTTGATGAATATGTGGTTTAATTTTAATTTTAATTTTTCCACTACTATTAATTAAATTTGAAAAAATTATTTACATATCCATAATAATAATAATTTAAAATATCTAAATTGTTGAAATTAATTTTTGACCATGATGAATTGTTAAAATAGTAAAAATTAATTACCACGAAGATAGTAAAAATGGGATTACATGGGGGGGTTTAACTAAAATATAGGGGATTGAAATGACTTGAAACATGTCAAAAAAAATTATTAACATATTTCAAATGTAAAATCTAAATTCATTATGAATCACCCATTTTGGAGGATTTTCGGTAGATAATAACATGGTTAACACATTATCTTTTCAAAAATTCCATTTGGGTCCTCTCCAACACATATAAAAGGCCGCCACATATAATCTCTCAAAAAACATCCAAAAATATTTCTAATAACAATAAAAATATATTAACAATTTATATAATCACATCTTAGAGGGGTTATTTTATTATTTATATCTCCTATTAATTTTTTATGTATACACCTAATGATTGTATATGAATAAGAGGAAAAACTCTTAAATGTTAATATTTATTTTATTTTTACATCCACCTCTGTAAAAAAATAATAAAATATTCTAATATAAAAAACATATAATAATTTATGATATTTTATTATTTTTATTTCATAAAAAATATTCATCCCTACTTCAATAAAATGGGAAATAAAATTAGCGATCATTTGTATGACATAATATCTTGTCACACACCAATGTAATTAGTTATCCCTCATCAAAATTCGAGGATAGTAATAATAATGTATTTCATGTATTTATATTATATTTATGACATTATTATTATTTTATAATATTTATATAACATATAATTCCTAACAATCTAATCCATGGGGGATAGAATAATGCCACTCATGTATATGGGGGACTGTCCTCTCATTAAGCGATGACATGCATTTTTTTCATTCCAAATATAAAGAAGGTATTAATGATAAAATTGATGGATATATGGAATATTTATGAACTAAAAATAATTTTGAAAATATAAAACATCACATTACTTCATACATTCCAATCTGTTAAAAAAACATTAACAACTCCCGTGTGTACATGTGTACTTCCGATTCCACATAGTGATGTGAAACATTAAATATTTTATTTTTATTTGACTCTCAATAAGGTGGCAATTGATTAATACATATGATATATATGAAATTATAATGACATTGTACCGATGAATTAATATTTCTTTTCCTTTAACAATCGTTAGTAGCTATATTTAATGATGCATTTAATATATTTCCATGATATTTAGGACATTATTATGAATTTTTAATTTATTTTATCCCATAAAATTCCTTAAATTCCAATCTATTATGGATAGAATAATGTCACACATGTGTATAGAGGACAACCACTACATCAAGTGATTTCATTCATTTTTTATTAAAACTTATTAGGAAGTATGTAATGTTAAACTTAATGAAAATAAGTTATATTTAGGACATATTAATAATTTTTTAAATATAATACGAGATATATCTTCTTACATTCCAATATATTGGAAAACATTAACATCACTTGAACATACATGTGGATTATCACCCATCTGCAGTAATGTGAAATGTTTGTAATTTTAATTCTATTTGGATAATAATAATTTTTTTAATTTAATAATATTTAAGATATATATGAAATTACAATGTCTTTTAAAGATTAATTAATTTTTACTTCCATTTACTTCCATCCATTAAGAGAAATCTGAACAATGTCTGTCTGTATGTATAGCCTACCATCTCTATAAACGGCCTAATCCATTTTCATTATCTAACATTAATAGATTAATATAAAACAATAATTAATAAATAAATATTATATTTATATCATGGTTATATTTTATGATTAATTTAAACAATGATTAAATTCCAATGAACAAAATTATTGACCAAAAAATTCATGAAAAAATGATTCAATTGTCACATGAAACAACGATTTTAACGAATGGGTTTTTTTAAATATGTTATAAAATACTAAAAATAAATCATATATACAATAATATATGAAAATATTTCATTATATGTTTCATAATTAATGTATATATTTATTATTTAAGAGTTTTAGACACAAATGATGGATGAAAATTATTTATTTCATGGGGCTCATGATTCAACATTTACCAATATTTCAAGTGATTTTTTTATAATATAATCATTATTCGAGATTGTTTTCATGTATTCATCCCCTAGAATAATTGTTTTGTATTTAAATGATAAAATAAATTTATTTTATTATACATAGTTTATTGATAAAATGTATTGTAAGTGTGCAATTTTTAAAGATTTTGGGAGTTAAAATTATTTATAAAATAAATTCCATTAAACATATATTTATTTCTCACTTCAGTGAAAAATATTTTCCACCCAAAATCTTTGTTTTCTAAAAATGGAATCAGACGTTTCCATGGTAGATTTTAAATGATTTCAGGGAAATTTTGACCCATTCAGAATATTTATTATATTTTAATAAATGAATATTCATGTCATTTTGGAAACAAAACCCATATATATTATACAAAAAATAGTAATGAACTATTTCTTTTAACTTATAGAACATTATTTTTATTTTATTCAATAATTACAAACAATTATTTATAGTTTTTACTTGATTTTCAAGGTTATTTTAATATAATATTATCTTCAACATGTTTTTGTGAAATATTTTTAGTCACCCCAAACCCTATATACCAGAGTAAGTGCATAATGTTATTATATTAGCATAAAATACCATGAGCAATATCCTAATGGACCGAATAATTTATTATTAATTGTAATCTAAATAAATAATTGAGTATTGTATTATATTTTAAAAAAATAACAATTTTTTTTATAATACTACTATTCCTTCATGAATATGATGGCATATAAATCATCATATATATAATAAATTATTTGGAAATGGAAAAAATAATGGTGGTCTCAAATTATCAATAGGGGTAATTTATAGTGGATGTCCTAATGAATAAATTAATAATAATAAATATGGAATTTTAGTGACTTCCCACACATTTGATTTAATATAAAAATGTTACTATCATAACTAGATATGGAATAATCAATATGGAATGTTAAATTTCATAAAACACTTTGAAATTAACCAACAAAACTGACAATTAAAAGAATATAGAGATAAAAGAATTAGGAAAATCAAAAGGATAATAATACCTAAATACTGGATTATGGAATTTATAATTTATTGGATGACATGTATCATACACATGATAAACCAATCATCAAGTCCATCTAAAATATAGTTTAATAATATAGCTATAAATCCATTTAATTTTTCCATCAATTTTGTATCATTGGAATAACTGATGCATCAATGTGAACTCTATAACCTATTCCCACTAGTGTCATTATGTCCAAATAATTCCTCATATATCGAATACAAGATTTCATTTATCAGATAAATTCCATACTTTTATATATCTATATTGAATAATTATTATGGATTATCAATTTCTCATAGCCATTCAAAAATAATTCAAATCAGAAAACCATATTTCGTAGTGATATATGATTTATTTTATAATCATATCCATGAAAATTAATATTTATACAGAAATGAAATTTATTGTCAAATTATCATAAGAAAGATAATAATTCAATAAAAATTTAATGTCCAAAAAATGAATCCTAGAAATGAATGTAATTACATTCATCGGTCCAAATGATTGTATTAAATATATATAAAGAATAATCACAATATCATCACAACATTTTTTTTATTACATTAATAATACTTTGTTATTGATATTGATGAATATAAATAAAATAAAAATAAATTTAAAAAATCATTCCAGAAAATATTGTTTCTTTTTGAAAAAAATTGTCTATTTTTTTTAAAATTGTTTTCAGAAAAAATAATAATTGAAACTTATAATGTATGATTTAAATCAGTTTATAAGTCATGATTTGTATAAATTATAATAATGTAGCACACATTAAATTGAAAGTTCCTTTCACCATTTTGGTAAAATCCAGAAGGTTATTATTTTTCAAATGATATGACTATTCATTTGAGAATATTTCTAAATAATACAAATTGGTAAAAATTCCTTTAATAAATCATTTATAAAATGATAATAATTTTTTAAAGCATGTTCATGGAATAAAATGGATATCTAGCCGTTGAGGGAAATGATGTCATACTTAATTGAAATAATTTTTTAAATTATTATGTTTAGAAAAAAGTTTAAAAATGGAACTATTAAGTTAAATATTTTATGAATAAACATTGGAGTTGAAAAAAATGATTTTATTAAATAATGATAAAATAATTTCCTTCATTGTAAACTCATGTATACAAATTCTTGATTAAAATTTTATTCTGAATCAAACCCTTGAAAACATAAAATGATTGAAGTGAGAAATAAATAATGATTAAATATTGTGTATAAAATGTAAATCAATAAGAAAGTAAGATTATATAATTTATAATGTATTAATATTCGATAAAACAAAATTATAGAATATCAATGATATCGAAGAAGTAACATAACCTAATGATATAAATTGATTTACAGAATTCATTCCCACATGTTAATTTTCATGTCAAATCCCAATGGATTAAATAGTGAAAATTGAACTATAAAATACAATGAATAATTAATTACTAATGATATTAGATGTCAAAAGGAATTTATATCCACCATATAATAAATTAGGTGCATAACAGTACAATATTTATTTGTATAGGGTAATTGAGACGAAGTCCATTACAATATTCTTATCTTGGAAGCGGGGATTAACTTATGAATATCAATTTTTTTATCAAATGTAAATATACATATAATTGTATACATAAAACATAAAATTTTAAAATTTCATTACATGAATTATTTTTTCACAAAATAACTAATGAAGTTGATTCTTTACAGAAGGAATGTGAATTGAGTTATAATATCCCATACCTCATGCTTTATTTTTGATGAATTTTATTTAATCATGAGTATAAATGATGTAAAATTGGTTTTCAATTATATAAGAACCAAATTAATATTTATAATGTCATATATAACCATTTATTAACGTATTTTCCCCCATTTATTAATATCATTATTTCTAGTTTGGTTAGATTGTTTTCCATCCATACTACGTTATGAATGTTCTGGGTCTTTTTTATATTATATAGTTACTTCATGTAAATAATAATAATAATATTGTATTTATTGAATGTATATATAAATTATTATCTTATGAATAATAATTAATTAGTTTTTAGAAAAATTTAGTACATTATGATCACACATTAATGAAGTCGTATGTGCTTATAGGTAACATTTTCTTATTTGCAAATATCATCCTAGAAAGGAGGTATGTAAAATTATATCATTATATAGTGATAATTATAAAATAAATATAATATTTATCTTTAAATATTCTTATATAGATCATATATGTGTAATGGTGATGAAAATAGAGTCACATCGCATAATGAAGGTTGCAGTCCACAAGTGCACGAATTATGTTATCATTTTAAAGTGAGTGAAATTTTATGAAATAATATGATATATTATATTTTAATAAATATAAATTATACATTATTATTTCATTTATATCAAATATATTCATTAAATTTATCATCATTAATACCATGTAATGCATTAGTGAAACACTAATCACATCGTTTGTTGAGGTCGTAGTATGATTTACACATTAGCGGCATTATCATAAACCATATGAAGAGGAAGTTAAAAATTATTTATGTGATATAATGACTCCAAAGGTATAATTATTATATAAATAAAATATATATACTTTAGATCCATCATCAAAATAAACCATGAGTTGTGGTAATGGAAAAATGAATAACATCAGTTCGCGTAGTAGTAGTCCTTCGTACACACGAACACAGATTTAAAAAAAAATGAAGTTGATATGGAATTAGATAATGAACATAACATAAAAATTATAATTTTATGTAATATACTTATTTTATTATATCATATTTTTTTATAATAATTCAAGGAGTTTGAGAAAGCAATAGAATGAAAATGGTTATTAAATAATGTTACCTCTTCTTCTGGTAACCTCCTTAAGATTTCACCAAAATCCTTCCTCAGTTTTCCTAATACCAAAAATAATTCATATATAATGAGATAATGGATGTTGAGAACTGATATTGTCTAGTATTTTGCAGAAATATGTGTTTTGGTGGTGGGTATTTTTGGAGATGGTTGGCTTTTTACAAGTGGGGCGAGTGGCACATTTATAATATTATAAAAATTGAAAGGTGTTACCACATTTTACACATTCCAAATTGGTCAAAAATAGATTCTTATAGAGTGTTCTTCAACATAAGTTCAAAATATTTCTATAAAAAATGTTTTATAAATGTTTTTATTTCATCCCTTATCTTGCTAGTTTCAACCAATATAAATCTATTTTGACCGTAACCGTGAAAAATAACTTTTACTATTTTCAATATTTATTTTGGTTAAAAATTATTTTTAACTCATAAAATGTTATAAATTATTATAATTATAAATATTTAATTCATTTTACGAAATTCCATTCATAAAATTGGAATAAATTTATGTAAAATTAATCCCACAAACACAATGAGAATGTATGTTTTCAAAGAGATAATTTTCCAATATTTACGATTATTTTATATGAATTTTAAATATTAAAATTATCTAACTGAAATATATTTTATTAATAGAGATATAATTTAACTAACGTTACTTTTAATACAATTAAAAATATTATTTATGTTAATTGATAATTTATACTAAAAGGTAGTTTTTTTATTTAAACAGAAGTGTTTTTTTATTTATCGATAAATGAAACATTTTAGGAAAATATAAACAATTTACCCCAAGATAATTTAGATATCATGATTTAAAAAATGAAATTATTTCTTCAAATAAATTTATTATTTTGTAAAAACTAATTTACATTTATGAGGGTAATGTTTAACAAAGTTGTATTTTATAAAAAGTAATGTTTTATTTAAAGAAGTAATTTTTAATTTAAATTATTCTTATTTATTTCTAATGAGTATATAAACCTAGTTTTTATAATTTATTTTTTAATTATAATATCCAAAAAATTTATGGAATATTTATAATATTAAACTATATTACATTTTATATTGACTACATATGGAATGTTCCATAATATATTTATGATATTAAATTTAAAGAAATATATTTCGTTGGTCGTTTAATCATGTTTTTTCATAACACATACACTATCTAAAACAAATGTTCACCCTTTTATAACCATGTGGTATTTAATTCTACCAATATTAAATAAAATTATTCCTCACACATTGAATGTGATATAATTGACAACGGGTATGATATTTGAAATTCCTATGATTGAAATTCAATATTGTAAAAATGGTTAATGAATTGTCCTCTTAAATAGTTAAAAGGGAATTAAAAAGGTCATATAAAATAACACATAACTAGTTTTCTATTTATGATAATATTTTTGAAATGTGATGACATGAACATGGAAGAGAAGAGAAAATAAATATAGATAGTGGTAGCAGTCCTTGATCTCAAGAATTTGAATGATCAATGCAACTTTAAATTCCTTAAAACCATAAATGTTTTATGATTTAAAAGACCATGCAATTTTTTAGATATATGAGTAATAGGATAAAACAATGGTTTCATGATCTTTTTCTTAATGCTACGGAGTTCCATTACATTGTAATAATATAAGGAAATATACTAATTGGGTATCTTTTCATTTTATCAACACAATTTTATCATTTTGTTGTGCATTGATTAATTTACAGTTCATTGCATTCTCGAATATATGAATATTCAAAAATGAATTTTTTTTCATATTAATGCACTAAAATATACATTTAATGTATAGTAAATCCTTAAAATGGTGATATGTATTTTTTGTGTCACTAACTATTTTCCTTCACTGATATGGTTTTCACAAGTAATAAAATGTAAAACAATTAATCTATAAAAACATTCATTAATATTTATTTATCAAATATTTGAACAAAAATGTCATATTAACCAGGAAATATCATAGGCTAGTGTTTGGTGTTGAACCCTTGTCGCCCTCCAGTCATGGGTTCAATCCTCAATGTATTTCTAAACATGATGGTTTGTTACATGATATGCAAGTTTTTTTCTTAAACAATATTAATATAGTTTTGATAAAATTCTAAAAAATATAATTTTGGAGTCCTTGAAATAAATTTACTCATCTAACAAACTTCTTTTAATGATTTTTAATAAAAAAAATTCCAAAAATCTCTAATAATATTATATGACTATTATAATAGTTTCATAAATTATCATATTAATGCTAATGGTTTTCTATACTATAATAATCATGTATATATAATGTAAATGGATTAATCAGCGAATAACCTTTTCCCACGAACACATACTAGACCCACAGTTGTAATTTCTATAAATTTATCCCCAAAAACATTAATCCTAGTAGACACCCATAACAAATAATATAAAAAGTGGAGTTTATGATTTTTAACTAATTATCAATCATGATATCACAACCCCATGATATTTTCCATAATTCATATGATAATGAGTACATATACGAATAGTAAAAATAATTCTACAATTTAATTAATGAATGATGATACAAATACAAATAATCCATTTTAATTCCATATATATCATTCCTTGGTCGAGTGAATAACCATTAATATAGGGAATTACATGGACAATTCCCAGGTTCACCATATTTATGATAATAAACTCTAAACAAATCGTTGGATGAGATTTATTCCCTTCCACTATAATATTCATTTTATCGTGATATTTCATTGCATTATAAAATTCCATTTGACAATAATTTTTTCCCAATTCCATTGATACACATTAATTTCATTTGAGGAAACCATAGGGTTATCCAACATCGTTGATTATCAATATGCATTCAAATATAACCAAATGGATTTAAAAGAGAATGTGAATCTTCCTAAGAAAATCCTTTTAGATTTTCCAACTAGGTGTACAGTAAGGACAATTTTTATGCATCAGATGATGATTGGGTCAAGCCCAATTATCCCATTTTAGAATTATGACACATAGTTATCTCTGTTATAGAACCACTCCAACATATTCAATATTGATAGGGTTGTATTTCTAGGAAATTCAATATAATATTTTTTTATCAAAGTAAAAGGATATTATTATATACTTATTATCAATTTCTATAATATTTTTATGTTCCCTAATATATTTATTCCTTAATCAAGTTCCAAAGGATTCATTTATTCCCCCTTCTGACAACAACATTAGTGACCTTCCCCACAATATCTTTCAGATGGTGTTATATTTTATTATAATGAAATAATTTTTATGGAATCACATTCCAATGGACCGAACAATTTAGTAGTCTTGGAAAGGTATATATATAAATGGGAATTTAATTACATTTGAATACACAAATTACAAAATATTATTTTTACAATATCATCATTACAACTGTGATTTTTTGGTAGATCATTCATATTAAACATCAAAGATTAATGATAAAGGAATCCAATAAGTGCGACATGATATTTTTAGTAAGGGCTATGTACATCAGAATCGACCATAAATAAATATATAAAAATATACATGGAATGATATATAACTGAACACACATTCATTTTATCCAATCACTCGTCTATCATATCCGGAATATGAATAATAAATATATAAATATAAATATATCGAAACACATTCCATTTAATAGAAAACATTAAAATGAGACACAGATAGAGATAATATCATTGTGAAACCTCATTTATAATAATAAATTCGTAATAAAAGAAATTGTAAATTTAATGAAATCTTTCCTTACGCACATGATACCTCTATCATCATGACCTTTCACAAGACTAATTACAACTATAGATGGAAACCCATTTAATATGTATAAATATTTTTTCTCATTAGACATACTAATGCATAAATGAGATAATACAACTGGCCCCCAACTATGTCTTTATGTGAATAGCATTATAAATATATTGAATGATATATTAAAAATATGAGAAATAATCCTTTTCATTAAATAATTATTTTTAAGAATGAATACATATTATAAATATTTCCTACTCAGGTAAATAAATTTGTAACTAAAAAAACATATCTATAATTGAGATACAATTTATGAAATTGGAATATAATTGAAATATAAATTGGAAAAATAAAGTAAATGTAATTCTCAATGTTCATATGAATGTGAATAAGTCAAAAAATTGTTATTGTATACAAAAAACTATCAAGGAAATTAATTTCAATGCATTCATGGTAGAAATTATCATAAATAATTCATATAAATAATAAAGATAGGATCAATGAACCATATACACATTTTATCATGTTTAAAGTGATATTATCAATTATCGAAAATTGCAAAAGGCATGAGGTGCGTGAAAAATTAGTGGAGTTCATGAAATACGGTGTTGCGCGGAAGATATGTTTTTCGTGAATAATGAAAATTAAATTTTCAAGGAGGTTTTTTCGTGCCAGGATAATATTTTATTATAAATATGAGGTGAAACCTCTCATTCATGGAAGCTCAATACATTGGAAAAATCCGAGCATTGGTGAAAATAAAAAATACACAAAGGGATTTGCACGACAAATTTTGAGTTCTGCGACAATGTTGGTGTTTCACGTAAAAATTGATGATGCATGTAAGAAATCACATTGTGTATAAAATAATTTTTACGTGAAATTATTGGCGTTGCATGAGAATATGATTTGGGATTGCACAAAAAAAAGATATTTTGTGTGCAAGGAAAGAGGATTACGTGCAAGATGTAGTAAGCCCTGCAAATATAATTTTAGGATGCTGAGTTCAATTCCATGGTGAAATGGTATTCATCTGTGGATGAAAGTAGAAAATAACTAAAGTATCTATATATTGTTGAGGACGAAGGTTTTTATTCATTTTTAGTGACCTAGATGTCTATAAAATGTGAGAGGTTCATCCAAAAAAAGTGAGAACACTAAATTCGAGAGAGTATTTAAATTTCATATTGTGATTGGTTGTAAACAAGATGGGACAATCAGTCGGCTTCAAACGTTGTAAATAGAGGTGTGATTATTGTGGATTTGGTTCATCAGTGCATTTCTAGTGTATGTTCCATGGACATAGCCCAGTGAGGGTGAACCAAGTAAAAATTGTTGTGATCCGTGCATGATTTAATTTATGCTTATAATTTTTACAGAAAATAGAGTGAAGGGGGTTTTCATAATTGAAAAAAAAGATCCAAAGGGGTGGAGGATTAAATCTCTAATACCCTAATTCACCCCCCCCTTAGGGATTCTAGCATTGTGGGAATAACAATTTCTATCAGATGAAATTGTTTTTTTTTTAGTTTCTCTCTCAAATTGATGACAACAAACATAAAGTGATTCTAAACATCGATAAG
Organism: Viscum album; assembly: GCA_963277665.1. Taxonomy (NCBI): domain Eukaryota; kingdom Viridiplantae; phylum Streptophyta; class Magnoliopsida; order Santalales; family Viscaceae; genus Viscum; species Viscum album. The sequence goes on along the minus strand of OY728163.1, from coordinate 1,793,945,458 downwards.
AAAGGTTTTCTACTATGGAAGAATCAGACGACACACACTTTCCAATAATGGGGAATGGACATGTTAAAGCTTCAATGCATGGTATAACAACCGATATTAACATTGGTGCATTACCGGAAGCCGAGCAATGAGAATTTGATGCTGACACGAAGGGAATCAATGAATTAGGGGGATCCCTATCCTATCTGATCTATATGAATGTGATTTTATAAAAAAGATCACATTTCATTTGGGAAAAACATTTTAACATATATGATCGAGATTAAAGGGTCAGAGAAGGAAGGTTTCAAGTGTTGTGGAACAAGTATCTAGTCTTTATAATGAAACTGAATTATTCTGCTGATGCTTTTTTATAGGGTAAATGTTGTAGTGGAAGACATGTGTGGTCTTGGTGAAGTATTTGATTACAAAAATATTGTGACGCACATCCTGAGAAAGCTTCTACCTTGCTTCAATCCAAATGTTTCATTATTAAAAGATAAGGATGTGAAGGAGTTGACACTATATAATATTCAGATTTCCCTTGTAGTATATGGAATGCAAAATTATGATAATGATTTTGTGGAAAAGGGTAAATATAGAGAGGTGTAATTTAAGACCATAAATAAGCTCACTAATAAATATTCTCAGTAATAAGAAGAGACATATGAGGTAATGTAATTCCATTATTAAAATATGCAGTGATGAAAAAGAATGTTTAAAGGGAAACATTCATTAGAATTATATAGATGTGGAATGGTTTTTCATCTTTCTACATGGTCCTCAAAAAAGTTTAAATATACTGATAATGATGATGATGAAGTTGTATTTATCAAGAAGAAGTCTTCATAATTTGTGAAATTGAAGAAATAGTTCAAGAGAAACTTCTTGAAGAAGAAGAATCTTCATTCACAAGAATTTCATAGTTTAAATGAGTCTAGGGTAGAAGACGATAACGATATTGAAAACTAAAATGATCGTGGGGAATATGTTATGGTGGATGTTGTATATAGTGATTAGGAAAATTATGAAACTGACATTGATGAAGAATATGAGGATGTTGAAGGAAGAATCGTTATGGAAGCAGATTTTGAAAACACTCTTGAAGAAATAGATGTCCTGAGAGCCAAAACAATAAAATCCAATAATGATGTCCATGGATCCAAACTATACATGCACCAACAAGAAGAAGAAAATTCTTACCAAATAAAATAAATAGAGAAACTCATTGCATCAGCACCAGAGAACTTAAAAAAAATTTAATATAAAACCATGGTTGAAGAGAAGATGATGTAGATTTATTTCTTGACTAACCAAGTGATAGATCACATAAATTATATTGAATATATAGAAGAGGAAGTTGTTGGTCTATGAAAAATAGTTAAGGAACAAGAATATTTTTGATTCCTATCACTTTATTGGGAATGAAGATCATTTAGAAGATTTAAAATATGAAAGAGGATCCTAGAATCTTAGTAAGAAAAAGTAGCAATCGAGCTCAGATGTTAAGGATGATTTGGGGATCGATCAAAAATAGAAAGCAGTTAGGGGTGTATTCATAATGTAATAACCCATTCCGAGGATGAAAATTGATGTGGTTACAAATCAAATTCATGAAATTCAATGAATTCAAGGGAAAACTGATAGTATAGAAGTGACAAACATGAATTCACCTTCCATAAAGTGTTATTAATGTGGAAAGATGGGACACTCTCAAAATGAGTGTTCAATAGCCATATGATACTGAAGGGAACTACCCAAGAGGTTTCATCCAAACAAAGAATGGTCCTCTAGAACATATTTCGAAGGATACTATTTTTGGTGCGGAGGATTTGGGCACATGGCTAGATATTGTACATCGACCATACAGAAATATGTGCCAAAAAAATCAAAATGTATTCAATAAGAAGATCAATGAACCAATAGGTGAGTTTAAAATGAAAAATAGATTTGTAGCTTTTCAAGATGACGTCGGTCCACCATACTCTGAGAAAGATTGGAAGTCTCAATATATATGAAGTGTAAAGAAAAAAATATTGACCAAGAAGAAGATATTAGAGATCTAAGTTGTTGCTAAAATAGCCCTTAAAGAATCAAATTGACTTGGTGTATGGATCCTTGATTTAAGAATATTCTATATGGGATGAAACAAGATAAAATAGCATTGTACATGAGGCTAGATCAATATTTGAATAAGCTTGGTGTTCAACATGAAGGATTTGATTACAATATCCATTTCAACAACAATAGTAATCAACAGATGTTGGGGATGGTTTATATCGATGACATAATATTTGGAAGATCAGATTAAGCACAGTGCAAATAGTTTTCCAAAATTCATGAAACATGTGTTTGAAATTTCTATGATTGGTGAGATGACATTTCCATTTGTTTACAAGTAACACAAGGAAGGAATGGAACATTCATCTATCAATACAAATATGCCAAGGGGTTTCTATAGAGATTTGGAATTGGATTTTCAAGGAGATGAAGATGCTAATTGCAGCCTGGATGAAACTGTCAAAGGATGATGAAGCAGAGCCAGTTAATATGACATAGTATAGGAAAATATTGGATATTTACTATATTTCAACATGAAATGGCGTGACATTGTTTTCTCCACATGCCATGTGGTGATATATCAATGAAATCCTAAGGAAATACACTTGCTTGTAGTGAAATGAATACATTAGTATATTAGGGGCACTGTGGAGATCATCTTGATATGTAATAACAAATCTCAGTTAGTATTATTGGTATATAATGATGTAGATTGGTCCGGTTCGGCGAATGACATGAAATCAACTTCATGAGGTGAATTCTATATTGTTAGACTAGGTATTTGTTGGATAATAAAGAAGCAAGATTGCATTTCATTAAGCATCGTGGAAGCTGAGTATATTGCGCCCCCTCAAGAATGCATAGAGTTATTGTTGATGAAGAAACAACTTGATGATATGGGATTTTAGTGATGTCTCAGATCAGAATCTTGGGTGATAACTCAAGTGCTATAAGTTATTTAAAAAATATACTACATCACTCTAGAACATTGAACATTGAAATAATTATCATTTTATCATGGATAATGTGGATCAATGGATAGTGTAGTTAGAATATGTGCATACAAATCTATTGGTTGTGGACATTATGACAAATGCCTTACGAAATGATTCATTTAAGAGGCATCGGTTAGCTCTGGGAGCCCAGAAAACTCCCTGCACTTGACAAATAGCATATGTGGGACCAACCCATCTCCCAAAGAATGATGTTTGTTTTCTTAATGTACTGATATGTGTTTTTACCCTATTCTAGAACATAACAGTGTGTACATTGGTTTCATTGATTAAGGAGGATAAAACAATGATTGTTTAAGGGGGAGACAACATGGTTAATAAATCATGAAATATATAGGTGGAATCCTATAAGTGGAGCCTCGGGATAGGGGAGTTGAACAATATAGAGGAGTTGAAGAGATTAGAATACACATGGAGTTTTAAATCTGACAATGCTAGAAGTAATAAATCAATGAAATAGATATCACGATGGATAAAGATAGTGATAAATACATAATAGTGGTGTTATAATGGTGTCATAAGGTTTCTAGTGAATAATAATTGGTATCTATTTTGAATCCACAATTTGTGTTATAAATGAAGTGATTCATTGATGAACATTTCATTTACACTCAATTCTCACATCCATAATTGCTCAAGTTGGCTTAGATTATGTGCTGAGTGAATCCGTGATCACTATTAAATAGGAAAAATGAGAATGGTGGTTGTATTGTTAACGAGGTCTCTTTTTGTGAAATAGATTTCAACAAATCGAAATGGGGGATTATTAGGAAAAAATAACTCAATGCATCATTGAAACATTTTTAGGTTGGTTGTGTTTGTTTACAATGCCGACCACAATGTTTTGTTTATTGACAAGGTGGTTTTATAAGTTCAGGTTTTGGACTAAGGAGGTATCCATTATGATTTTTAGGTTAAAAATTTGTTGTTGAAATTCCATGACTAACAGAATATCCTCAACAAATGAATGGAAAATCTGGAGGAGGTAAAAAAAGATCAGATACAATGTATGAGGTTTTTGAAAAGTATGGTGACCAAAATATTTGAATCGTGCTTGAAATGGAGGAATGAAATTTTCTACGCAAGCATTGTTTCATGACCAGATGATCAAAAATTGGCAAAGGCATGAGGTTGTCAAAAAATTTGAGCAGGCCGTGAAATATTATGTTGAGCATAAGATTTGTTTTTCCTACACAAATAGGATTACATGCTCAAGGATGTTTTTTCACACTGGGGTCATGTTTTACTATAAATATGAGAGGTCCCTAATCATTCAAGTAGCTCAAGACATTGAGAAGATCTGATCAATGGTGCTCGTAAAAAAACTCAAAGGGAGTTTCACGTAAAATTTGGAGTCGTGCATAAAATTTGGTGTTGCACATAAATATTTTTGATGTGCGTAATAGTTTAAAATTAGCGTAAAATTAAGAATGCCAAAAATTATTGAGGTCAAGGGAAAAGTAGAGTTGGGATTACATGAAAAAAGTATATTTTACGCACAATGCAAGAGAATTACGCACAAGGCGCAGTAAGGGATGCACTTAAAATTTGAGGTTTCATAGTACAATTTTGTGTTAAAATTGTATTCATCTATGGATGAAATTAGATCTTTAATAGAGAATACATATAAATATGTCGATGTAGTTATTTATTCAATTGAATAGACTTATAGGTATTTAAATTGTGAGTATATCTTTTGAAGAAGTAGTGACCACACTTCAGTTGAGAGAGCAATGAGATTTCATATTGTGATTGGCATTAAACCATAAGGGCAGTTATTCCGCTTAGAACATTGAAAAAAGAAGTGTGCTTATAGGGTATTTGGTATATCGTCACAATGTAGGTGTATGCTTCTTTGATATAGCCGAGTGAGGTTTAACCAAGTAAAAATTTTTGTGGCTTGTGTATGATTTAATTTCTGCACATACATTGCTACAGAAAATAGAGAGAAGTGAATTTTTCTTAATGATGAATTTAGATAAAAACGGGTGGAGGTTGAAATTTTTCATACCCCGATTCAATCCCTCCCCACTCAGGGTATCTAGCTTGATGGGACTAATAGTAATAAATTTTTTGGAAAATGATATCAATATATTTAGAAATATCATTTTAAAAAAATAGATTTCCAACTGAATAAATAAAAGAATTAAGATTTAATTAAAATTAATTTAAAAATTATTATAACTTTTTAAGTGTTAGAAATCTGTACTATTACATGAAAAAAATTCTCAAATAAGTAGTGGATAATAAAATTAATGTGTTTATTAAAACATTTTCCAATAATTACATTCAATGGATATTCATGTATAATCAATCGTCATTAAAATTTGATTTTAAATAATCCCTTGCAAAGGTCATAATATTTCAGATATAAATAATAAAAAAATAATTATGTATATCAAATGTAAATATATATAAAAATTGGATATACACCATAATAAAAGAAAAAATAAATAAAAACCTAACCATATAATATTAAAAACAACGAATAAGTAATATAACCCAATAATATAAATTGAGTTTTGAAATTAATTTCAACATGTTTTTTTATGTCAAATCCATTAAGAAGAAATAGTTCAATAGAAAATACAAAATACCATGAGGAATTATGTTTTTGTTATATTACATGTCAAAGAAGTAATAAATACACCATATTGAATAAATTTTGTCCCTAACATCATAATATACCACAATGAATGGAAATAGAAGAAAATTCATTTTCAAAGATCATATCATTGAAGTTTCAATTAATCAATGAATTGATCATTTGGTTAAAATTTAAATCCACATAAAATAAGGAATTTAACATTACATAATGAACGTTCACTACACACATAATTATTATAAGGACCTGGCCTTAAAAAATATTTAATATTTAATTTTGAACAAGAAAATAAATTATTACCCATTGAGGATCATTTCAATTATAGAGTTTTAATGAATTAAGATAATATATATACATATCATACCACATTCATACAAAGAGTACACTATTAAAACAGTTTCCATTTTTCTCAAAATTTAAGTCATTAAAACATAAATCATGATTTATTTGAGAACACTCCGTATCAAACATCATGAATCACTTATTTTTATTACCCATCCTTATATCCTATAAAAATAATTTCAAAACATAGGATGAGTATAAAACTCATTAATCAATATAATGATAGAAAGTTTTAGTCAAGTGATAACATAAAAACCAATAAAACCCATTTCATAAAAACTCAAATGCATTGTATACACAAGTTTTTTCTTATGGACATATTTCTGATATCAATATTACATTCACCCTTATATATGGAATAAATTTTTGTTCAACATATATCTTCAGAGTACCCAATTCCTTGGGGAGATATAATGGGGCTCACCGATCATATTGTGAGCTATAATTGGCTAAACCCCTCATATATTTAGCTTTAAATGGTCTCATCCCAACACATGTTGAGCTATAATAGGATCAACCCAACATGAATAATGTCCAAGGAAAATATCACAGTAATAATGTATCTCGATATCATGAAAAAATACTCATTCCATACACATTAAAAAAAATCCTTTGGAAATTTATTAGAGAGAGTTTTAAAAAGATTTTAAACGGAATGTCCTTGAAAATATAATTGGGGTGAAAATTAATAAAATTGAATGGTTACATGTATACACTGTAAATACACATAGGGAAACATAATATACATATAAATTAATCACACCAATATCTTATTACCATATAATTAATAAAGAAGAACGATAACCCAAATAATGGAAATTGGGTTAATATTACCCTTAACTCAGGTTCTTCTTACTCAAATGTGTCTTATATTCCAGTATAATTTTTGAAAAAGTGTTATTAATATCTAACAGAAACATCTCTATATTTATAATTTCTTAAATGATCATTTCATTGCATCATTTCACCCGTTATTTGTTAGTACTATGTTCCTTGCATTGTTTTTGGGTGTTTTTTACATGTTTTCCTTGATTGGTTCATGATGGATATTCTTGTCGATTGGAAGTGGAACTCCAAAATTGGAATGGAAATGAATTTACATATTTACAGTACCAAAATTTATACCATTCACCATTTTTATATTTCATATGAGGATGATTCATAAGTGAAAAAAATAATTTTATTTTAGTAGATCATTTTAGTGGTTCTCTGATAATAACAACCTATATTTTATAAATTAAATCCATGAGTACAAAATAATTCCATAACCATGGATGAGACATAATACATATAATATAACAAGTTTCAATAATAAAAAATGTTTCATGACCCGACTTGAAATTATTAATGAAAATTGAAATCACATCATCCATGGTGTCGTTAATTTGACACATCACAGACAATGTTTTTATTCCTTGAATAAGTCGAAGATGAAAGAAAAATGATGATGAATTTTCCATAAACCTGATAAAATCCCGAATATTTATTATTTCTAAATATTTGATGTCTCTTGATTAAGTGGATATGGGGAAATAAAAAGAAAATATACCTCCTCAAAATAAAATAATAATTCAGAAATCCCTAACAAAATTTCGGTAGCCTAACTGCTATGCAACATGGTTTTAGAAAATATTAAAAAAAGAATAGACATGAGTCACCCATTCAGAAATGATTCATAATATATAATATATCATGAATAATAATTGAATAACAACATGGTATGGAATCATGAATGTTATACAACATAAAAGAGAACTTGAATGGAAAAAGAAAGAAGTTAACAATTTTCTTACCTTGTAGAGTAACTCGCAAAACATGTATGTTGTGACCGTGGTAGATTTAGGAAAACTTTTGAGGACTAATAGGGAGGTAAGGAGGCTATAGTTTTGTTGATGATGGAATTGGAATGAATTTAATGAAGGAATGGGTTATAATTTAACGAAAAAGTGAGGGAATATTTCAATAATTTCTAAAGGACACCTCGTTAGAGGTATTAGAAAAAACATGGGCTTGCCCATGGTATATGACCAAGTTATTAGCCACATGATGCAATTTAAATCATATATTAGTTTACACTAGTCGAATAGTTTGATGATATCATTATAATATCATCAATGATGTCATTAACACATTGAAATTCAAAACTGTATTTTTTACTATTCATTGAAAAGTAAAATGATTCGGAAAAATCCCAAAATTTACCATAACAATTTTTTGACGTATAGAGTTCAAAAATGAAGTCCATTTTTTGAATATAATTTTTTAATTATAATTAATTTAATTTTTAAATAAAATGATTCTTAATTAAAAAATAAACATTTTTAAAACTATAAATTCTTTTATATCGCGTTGAAATATTAACGAAGATGTTATTATCTAACAGCCTTAGAAAAATAAAATAATAAAAAAATTACTATTCATTAGGGTCATATGACTATTCATATTAATATTTATAAGGGTTTGTTACTATTCTCCAAAAACATTTTAGGTCCATCAGACTCCAAATAACTTATTGAACACAATTGAAGATGACTGTTTTTTGAAATTCGAAACATAGAAGCTGGAAAATTATGATTAAAGGATAGTTAAAAACATCTAATTAAATCAATGTTTCATGAATTTAATTTATTTTTCTTAATACTTTGGGGTGTTACATTATCCCCACCTTCTAGAAATTTAATCCACACAATTTAATTTACTTATCAATCAAATGAGGGTACCTTTCCCTCAAAACATTTTCAGACTCCAATTTTTCTTCTTCAACCATGTGGTTTCTCCACAAAACCATTACCTAGGGGATTACCTTATTCTGAAATACATACTCCCATCGATGAATAATCTGAACTGGATTCTCTTCATAGGAAAGGTTCTCTTCCAACTGAATTTCATTTAGGCTCAGGACATGTGAGGAATCTCGCACATACTTCCTCAACATCGAATCATTAAATACATTGTGTACCTGAGACAAACTCGGAGGCAAAGCTACTAGGTATGAAAATTTTCCAACTTTATCCTAGATTTCAAAAGAACCAATGAACCACTTACATATAATACCTTTCATAATAAAAACAACACAATTTTCCAAGGATAGAATTTGAGGAAAACATGGTCACCTACCTCGAAAGAGAAGTGTTTCCTTCCGTTATATACATAAATTTTCTGCATGCTCTGAGCTATCCCCATGTGATGTTGGATCATCTTCACTTTCTTATCCACTTCTTCTAATAATTTCATCCCCATCAACATTATTTCACTAACTTCATCCAAAAACATTGGAGTCCAACACCGCTTTCTATACAATGCCTCGAAAGGTTCCATCGTTATATTGGAATGAAAAATGTTATTATAAGAAAACTCAACTAAAGAATGATGTTGATCCCATATTCCTTAATATTATATTGAAAAATCTCAAATAATGTCCCCCAAAGTCTGAATCGTTCGTTCTGACATCCCATCTGATTGAGGATGAATATTTTCATTGAAAATTAATTTTTTTCCCAATGACTTTTGAAGCCCCTTCCAAAAGATATAAGTGTTCTTGGGATCCCGATAAGATACTATGGAAAAATAAACTACATGTAACATGACTATCTCATGGAGGTACAGTCGAGAATTCTGATCCAAAGACATTTTATCTTAAATAGAATGAAAATGTGACGATTTTTTCTATTGATCAATAACTACCGGAATCACATTCTTACGTCAAGAATTCATTGATAGTCCCATCACGAATTCCATGGACACATTCTCCCATTTCCACTCTGGCTCTGGAAAAGGCTGGAGCATCCCCTTCGGTAAATCTTTCTCTACTTTAACCTGTTTTCATGTCAGACATTTCATGGTAAATTCATCTATATCCCATTTCATTATATCCACCAAATAATACTCTAGAAGGAATCTATATATCATAGTACAACCATCATGAATTGAAAATGAAGAACTATGAGTTTCACAGAAAAATAATTTCTTGAATTGGGAATCCCAAGGCGCACACAACTTTTTTTTTGAAATTTTAAAACACAATCTCTCTCCAGGTAAAATTGTGACAGATTACCCATTTTAACCAATTCTCCATTTTTTTAGCTCATGGTCATCCTTTTGAGCTTTCTTAATTCTGTATGATAATAATTATTTCACTGATACAAGAAACAAAACAGGTGTATTCCCTATACCAACAGCTTCTAAGCCAAAATTCATCGAATCATTAATCAATGGATCATTTTCCAAACGTAACTTAGTTAACGATGCATGATGATTTCGACATAAGGAATCTTCCACATTGTTTTCTTTTTCTATATAGTAATTTATTATGAAATCAAAATTTTTTATCAGTTCAAGCCATCTTCTCTACCTCATGTTTAATTCATTCCAAGGGAATATATACTTCATAATTTTATGGTCAATATATATTTGATATTTGGATCCATTTAGATGATGCCTCCAAATTTTAAAATAAAAAACCATAGCTTCCAATTCCAAATCATGTGTCTGATAATTTATCTCCTAGGGTTTAAGTTGTCTTAAATCATAAGCAATTACCTTTCCATTCTGCATAAAAAACACCATGTCCCTACAATGAAGCATCATTGTAGATGACAGACTCACCATTTTAGGAAGGCGAGGCCAAAACTAGAGCATTAACAAATCTCTTCTTCAGTTCATGTAAACAAGCATAACATTCATTTATCAAAAAATATTTAACCCCATTGGTGTTAACTTACTTAGCGGGATAGATAACCATGCAGTGTTTTTAACAAACAGTCGATAATAACCTACTAATCCAAGAAAACATTGAATCCCTATATCATTTATAGGTAATGTCAATTCATCAACCAATTTTATTTTGGCAGGATCAACTATTATTCCATCCTTATTTAAAATGTTATAAAGAAAAGAAATATGATCCAAAAAATATCACACTTTTTTAATTCTCTATATAGTTTCTTTTATTTTAATGTTTGAAAAAAAACCTTATATATTTTTCATGCTCCTATTGAGTTCTAGAATATATGATAATGTCATCAACAAATACTACCAAATAGTTATCAAATAACGCATGAAATATTCTACACATATGATTCCAGACTACTATAGGTGCATTAGTTAACCCAAAAGGCATAAATACAAACTCATAATGAACATATCTAGTAAGACTGCAGTATATAGGATTTATTCAACCATTACATTCAACTGATGGTACCCCGACCTTAGGTCAACCTTTGAAAAATACTATAGTCCCCAGTAATGGTAAAACAAATCATCGATACAAGCCAATGGATACTTGTTTTTAATAGAAATTTTATTCATGTTTCTATAATCGATTCAAAGTCACATTGAACCATATTTTTCATAACAATCATTACAGGAGTTCACCATGGTAAAGTTCTGGGTCGAATGACGCCTTTATCTAAAAATTTGTGAAACTGAATTTTTAATTCCAAAAAATTCATTTGATAAATTCAACAAAGAGTTTATGATATTAAATTAACTTCAGGAACATAGTCAATAGAAAATGAAACCTCTGGATAAGGAATATCACTTGGAAAATAATTAGGAAAAACATCCAGGTATTCATTTACCACTAGTACTTCATTAATCTGGATAGGTCCCTTATCTTTAAAAATATGAGCTAGATAACTGTCATTTCTATCCTTAATCAATTTAATAGCTTCCTGATATGTTATTAATAGTATGGGTTAATTCTTGAATAGAAACTGAAATTATTTCTGAAAACAACTTTTTTTTCTCTGCACTCTATCTTATCATGTAAAAAAGAAAGCCAGTCCATACCCCGAATAACATCAAACTATACTAGAGGAAAGAAAACATGTTTTGAAGGTAAATTATTTCAAATGAAAAGGATAGGTAGATTTATATAATTTATTTTTGGTAGAATATTTCTTCTATGTGTTTTTAATCTGATATCTGACTTCATATCTTGAGGTTAAATTCCCTATTTTTCTGACAATTTATTAGAAATAAAGGAATTTGTAGACCCTGAATCAAAAAAATAACCATTTTACCAATATGTAAAAGCAAGAAATGTACCTGATACCACCTAATTTAACAACTCAACTTCTAAAGAAGTGGTTGCAAAAGATTTTACCAAACCCATCTACTTCAAATATTACAGATTACCTACTTGAGTAAGTAACTTCAGACAAACATTATCAAAATGACTCAATTCCATACAGTTAAAGTATATCACCATCAGCTTCTCATTAATTTCCAGATCATTTTTTGTGCCCTCACGATACATTTTTACATGCTTCCCACATCGATATCATTTTTGATAATTTAGAATACATTCACTAATATCCCTTTTACCACACTTTTCTCAAGAAGGTAAATTCATTTTCTTACCTCCATAATTCTTTGACGACTTCTTTCCCATTGAATGCTATCCTGATCACTTTTTATTCATATCATCACTATGAACATATGTTTTAGAACACACCATCTAAACTTTTTTCAGCACAACAATCAAGCTTCTCATTGCTTTTAAAATCTCTTGAGGCCTAATCTCTTCGTAAAAAATGGTTTCAAACAAGAGTAAAATTTATTAATTTTACATTAAAAATACCGAGTAAAAACCAGTACATACCTGGCCAGTGTTGTAAAATTATATTCATATGCTACCACAGATTCAGAATCTTTCTTCTTTAGTTCCAAGAAATATTTCTTCATACCGATTCGAACAGTTTTGGGAAAATATTTTTTTAGAAAAAGAGACTCATAAAATCATCCCAGTGCAAACTATCATGAACATATCATTCACTCATATTCATAAGTAGATACCAACATTGATCGGCTTAAACATCAAAATAGTATAATGATAGTATTACTTTTTGATATCCTGAATATCCCATGACATCAAATATCATTTCTAGAGCATTGATCTATCTTTCAGCTATCACTTGATCTCCAGTTCCTCTGTATGTTGGAAGATATTTCCTCATAAAATACCCCACAATAGACAAGTTTCATTGTGGTTGATATTTTTACTCTATGGAATGGATTCCACCACTGTTTGTTTCTTGAGTCATCTGATCCATTGCTGTCACAAACTACTCAGTTGCAATTCCAAACATTTTGGGCTGTAGATTCGGACATACATCAACCTCTTGGGGCCTTCCTACTACTTATTCCCTATTTCTTCTACAGAAATTTTTTTTTTACAATCATAACATAAATAAAGAAACATGGTAATCTTTAATTTCTATATCATATCATATTTACAGAGGGTAAATATCAATTTTTAGTTCCATAATATAATCCCAACCCTTAATGTTCTCTAAACCATCCTCTGATACCAACTATAAGGACCTGACCATAAAACGTTACATAATCTTGAATTTTAAACAAGAACACACATTGTTACACATTGAGGATCACTTCCGGTTTAGAATTTTTATTAATTATTATAACTTACATACATAACATAACACATTCATACAAAGAGGACACTATTGAAAATAGTTTCCATTTTTTTCAAAATATAAGACGTTAAATCATAAAGCACGATTTCATTGACAATACTCTTTATCACACATCATGAATCCATTCATTCTCTTACCCATCCTTATAAACTGTGAAAAAACATTTTAAATACATGGGATGAGTATAAGACTTTGTAAGGTATATAAATATAGAATGAGTTAGTCAGTGATATCATAAAAACCAATGATACCCATATCATAAAAACTTGAATGCATTGTATACACATGTTATTTTCTTGGGACATACTTACCGTATCACTCTTAAATTGACCCTTATATATGGAATAACCTTTTGGTCAACTACCATCTCTAAAGTACCCAATTCATTGGATAACTATATTGGGGCTCACCTGTCATATCTTGAGCTATAATGGGCTAAACCCAACATATCTTGAGATATAAAGGGGACCAATACAACACATCTTGAGATTTAATGGGATCAAAACAACATAAATAATGTCCAAGGAACATATCAGGGGAATAAAGTATCCCAAAATTTTGAGAAAACACTCTTTCCAAACACATAACAAACAATCATTTGAAATTTATTAAATAGATTTTTATAAAGGATTTTAAAAGAAATGTCCTTTAAAATATAATTGAAATGTGAATTAATAAAATTTTATGGTTATTTGTATACACTATAAATATAGAAAGTAAAAAATAATATATACTAAAAAATATCACACCAATAATTTTATTACCATATAATGAATAAAGTATAAGGTTAACCCAAATAATAAAAATTGGGTTAAAAATTCTCTTACCTCGGGCTCTTCTTACCTTAAATGTATTTAAACATCCTATATAATTGTTCAAAGAGTGTTATTAATATCATAAAAAAACTTATCCATCTTTATAATATCTTAAACGATACATTCATTACATCATTTCACCCTTTATTTGTTAGTATTTTTTCCGTGCATTGTTTTGGGGTGTTTTCGTTACATATTTTCCATGATTGGTTAATGATTTATATTCTTTTCGATTGGAAGTGAAACTCTAGAACTGGAATGGATTTCTATTTATATATATACAGTACCATAATTTATAGAATTTATAATTTTGATTTTTTATTTTCATATGAATCATATGTTAAAACATTAATGATGTTTGTTTAGATCATTTTCTTGGTTCTTTGAAAACAACGACCTCGTTTTGTAATATAAATTAAAACCATGAGTACAAAAAAATTCAAGATCCTTCTATTAGACATAATACATATATTATAACCAGGTGCAAAAATTAAAATGGTTTAATGATCAGATTTGGAAGAATGAATTCAAATTGAAATCACATCATCCATGATGTCGGTAATTCGATATATCATAGACAATGTTTTTATTTGTAAAGACGTGGAAATTTCAAGGAATTTTTTATTAAAATACTCTGGAATTTTACGAGTCTTCGGTTTTTGAATGCCCTTGATTTCGAGGCCCGGTGTTCTCCGAATCAATTTATGATGTTTTGTTCGGGTACATTCAGTAAACATACATGTGGGTTTTTCTATCTTTTGAACCGGTGCTAGGAATTGAAATCTGAGGGCACCGATGAACTTGCAACACCGATATTCTCTTAAGGTGACCTTTACCACAGTTGTGTTTTATACATGATGAGAGTTAATTTTAGGGGATTTAGAATAAAATTAATAAAATTTGTAATGCACAATTTTATTTATGTTTAGTGGTTATTTCCTTCCAAAGGGAGTTATAGGTGGGGCCAACACCTACATAACCTCTCATTAGAGGATATTTGTGATGTGGGGCCCACACGATCCCCTAACCATTCAAATCCCTTAAAACCCCATTAAACCCCCCCCCCCTTAATTAATTTTATATCTCTCCCCTTATTTGTGTGAACTTTCCACCTCCATCTCTCCCATTAAATTTTTCCAACACCTTTAATTAATGAGTTGAATTATCCAATTAATTAATTAATGTGTTTGAATTTTAAAAATTCATGTGTGAATAAAATAATAGCCTTAGATATTATTTTAGTTTTTGATCTTGTTGTGTTGAGAGTATTTTTGGGGAGAGCTCTTTAGAATTTGAAGAATGCATTCTTCTCTTAAACGAAGAATGTCGTCCTTCCAACGAAGAACCACCGAATAACGACGATCATCTCCTTTGATCTTCAGCCAAGCCAAAGGAGAAGGGGACACCTACAAGGAATGCAGATGATGCGCTATCCTCGGCTCCATCTTCCCCAACGTCAGTGAGTTGACACTGTCTCCCCATGACGTCGTCTTCTGCGATGCCCGACTACCATGAACCTTATTTCGAGGTAGGGGTTTTTTACAATTTTAAGTGAATAATTTATACCCCATTATTTCTAGAATTTTTCTGAATTGTCATTAGCCAATTGATACCGCCTAACGCGGAGGGCACATGTCAGACTTACACTGCCCGATGACCCTCCGTATTTTCTTTTATTAGCGAGGAAGACTATGTTTGGAAGGTGGCTACGAGCGAAGGCGTCAACCATGCACAGGCCGCCTGCGGAAGAACCGCGGCCTGCAACCTGGGTCGCTCGACCGAAGGAGAACTGGCTGGCTAAAGTCGGTGGGGCTGATGGGAGACTGCGGTGCCACAAAGAGCACTATGCTGCAGAGAACCGCGGCCCGCGCTATACGCACCGCCCCACAGTGCTCGGCCAGTCGGGTCGAGCCGCGGCCAGCCGGGCTGGGCCGCACCGTGCCCTCTTGGGTTAGGTAATTCCTTCTCGAAATGGGCCGCACCCCACTGGGACGGGTTTCACGCTATACCATGCATGTCCGACCCTCTACCGGGTCAGACCCGTCGAACCAGGTCGGGCCGACCCGCCAGCCCACTAGTATTGAGGGGCCGGGCCCGTTTCACATAAATTTTAATAACATCACGACCGTGCGTCCGATCGACGTGCCGTCTGTGGCATTGGGACACTCACGACGAAGTGGTCCTTTTTTGATAATCTAAGTGATTTTTGGATGACATTGGAAAACGGCCTTGTTTTGGAACAAGCGTACTTCCAACCGGGCCCCGGGAACGGAAAAGCCAATGTCACTTAGATTGGGCATCTGATTGACGTGTCGTCTTTCGCATTGGGTTACATTTGGCGAGACGGAACTTTGGGAAACATAAAATCTAAAATCCATGATAGATTATGTATCTAACCCTTTTCTCGAGTAGCGGACCCTCCCGGAATCGACTGTGTTGTATGCGGGATCCCTAGAGCTGGCTGCGACTGCGATGTCTACCGTACTAGAATCCTCCGTGGGATCAGCGACGACGACTACCATACTGGAATCCTCCGTGGGTTCAGCGACAATGACTACCGAACTGGAATCCACCCTGGGTTTGACGGTGATGACTATTGTTCTTGTATCCTACATGGTTCAAACAGTTTGACTTCTATTCTAGTATCCTACGTGGGTGTGACAGAGTAGCTGGTCTAGTATCCTATGTGGGTCCGACATCTTAGTCGATCTAGTATCCTACGTGGGTTCGACAGATTATAGGAATCATTGAGTACATATGATCATCTTTATCACTTTACGAAATAATTATACCTGTGTGAGATGAGTCTTTACTATCAATCATTATCATCGATGTGATTGACTTCTTTCTTGTGTGGAACGGGTTGTGCTTAGGCTCGAGAGTTGGATCCGAACTGGGATTGATGACTTAGATATATGTATGGTCATATGCCTAAGTAGAGTTGGTTGATAATTTGTGATTATAGCTTCCCTTTGTGGTTTATCCTTTGTGGATTCTAGGAGACCTTCAGCGGTCTCGAGGTCCCTACTGAGTATTGTTATACTCACCCCTGCACGGGAAATTCCCTCACTAGGTTTGGTTGGATGAAGATCAAGGACATCAGTGATCTTGGTAGAGACTTGTAGAGCTGGTCGGTACCTGGAGGCGGACCACATGGCGAGACGTACACAGAGCTGACAGGTGGACCCAAGGTGCTGAGGAGACCATTTGTACCCACCCTTTAGATGGGATTTCCGAATGATTACTCAGTGGTCGTTGCATTACTTTACTGTTGTTGTACTAGTCCTTCAGTTGTACTGTACTTACTGTTGGGCTTGTATTTTCAGCCACTTTTTTAGAACTTACTTTTGTATACAGTTTTACTTTGTTCTTACTTGATTTTTGTAATGTGTTGTGTCTGTTTACATCTATAATGGCAATTAATTCCCAGTATTGGGATTTATGCCTTTGGTTCTAGTCGAAGGCCCCTAGCCTATGGAAGGAGAGCATGGGGTAGTCACGGGACGGGCCCCGAGGACGGTTCGTGGCAAATTAGTATCAGAGGAGTTGGTTATACCATAGAACTCAAAACTCTGATCATTATTTCTATAGATCAATAGTGTTAAGAGTATTTAGTGTGTTGTTTTGTCTAGGGAGTCTAGTGTTGGTGCGGCAGCCGACAAATCCATACATCAGGACCCTGACCTATGATTTCCGACTCAGTTCATGAAAACACTGATTGGATGTGTGTTTCAAAAGTTTTCCTTGTGATTATTTTGTGTCAACTCACCAGGTTTACTGTTTTGACCATGGCACACATGTTCCTTATCAGGATGGCCCCACGAAGGCAGTCAGCTAGGGTTCCGAGTGGCATACGAGATGGTCGCCCACCGAGCGAAGAGGCCTCGGTGCAAGGCCCCATCGCAGTAGAGGTACCAGTGGTACAACTACCCATTAGGCCATCGATACCCCTAGCCCCAGCATCAATGTGTACATGCCGCCTGAGTGCGTTGCATGAGTTCCAGCGATATAGGCCGCCCAGGTTCCACAAATATATGGAACCTTAGGCAGATGATGATTGGTTGGAGGTTATCATAAGAGTCTTCAGATTGGTAGGGACACCAGCCGACCATATGGTGATCTTTTCCACGAGTATCATACACGCAGCAGCAAGTAGATCGTGGAGCCTGATGCTCCAAGTGCATGATGGGGCATCTTTACTCTGGATGGACTTTGAGAGTCTCTTCAGCTCGTAGTTTATCCCAGCCACCCTTCGTGAATTGCGGATTCAGGAGTTACTTCATCTGCCGTAGGGCATCATATAGTATCTCAGTACTCAGCGAGGTTCACCGACCACTCATGCTACTCCATGGACATGGTATGAGACCCATTATTCAGGGCCCATACCTTTGAGCAGGGACTCAGACATGAGATCAGGGCTTTGATGATCTCTCTCAGCATTTCAACATAGGCGGGTGTGCTGGAGCCAGCCCTTCTTATGGAGAGATTTCTCGCTGAGCTGACACCATCAGTGAGACCCACCATAGGGTGACACGTAGAGGAGTCTTATGCAATAGGCACTAGAAAGTTGACACAGAGGTACAAGCGGACTAGGCCATCAGGCGAGCGACCACATGATAGAGGTTTGGTTGTTCGGGGAATACGGAATAGAGCCATCAATACGAGGAGCAGGTAGTGCTATGCATGTAGCGGGAATGGTCACATGGCTCGGGACTGCCAGACTCGCCGTGTAGATGAGTAGTAAACCATGGACGGACCTCCTAGGAAGAGGAAAAGGTTCGACCGTGGTGGCCTGTCGGGATTAGGAGGACAAGGAAGAGGAGCTGGCCGAGCAGCGGGTGGTGGATGATGTTTCGAGGCTCTACCACCACCACCAGGAGGAGGTCTACCCCGACCACAGGGAGCTGGCGGACAGAGGCAGGCTAACTCTAGGTAGTCAAGGCCTATGACCACGGTTCACCTTATATGATTCAAGGTACTATCTGTTTCTACTCCATCCATGCTGTAGTGCTTATAGACACAGGTGAAAGTCATTCTTTTATTGTCGCTACCTTGGTTTTGAGCTCAGAGATTCCGACAGAGCCTTTGGTTCGATCCTTACGACCAGATAATCCTATGGGAGCACACTCGATGATTTCGCACTGGCGCCGGCAGTGTGATCTTACTATAGGAGGTGAGATATTTGGCTGGTATCTTCTTGTTCCGGTGTCGAGGCCTTACGACGTCATCTTGGGTATGGACTGGTTTTTTACAATCCATGCTCAGATCAATTATATAAGGCACAAGGTGTGGTGTGTCCACATGGATGGGACCAATTTCACCTTCACTGGCTATAAGGGAGCCTTTTCAGTGTAGGATGCACTTTTGCAGAGGAGAGGGAAGTCGATCACACATTGTTGGCTAGTCTCATCCTTAGAGCGTTTGATGCGCGGAGTCCAAGTTTTCCTGTTGTGGTGTATCAGTATGCAGACGTTTTTCTTGACGACGTTCTAGGGCTACCTCCTTGTAGAGAGGTATACTTCTACATAGACATATACCCTGGGACAACACCGATATATACTCCAGTATATTGGATGGCTCCCGCCAAGCTTCGTGATGTGCAGGTACAGATAGAGGACTTGCCGGGGAAAGGATTTATCCAACCAAGTGTTTCACCCTGGGCTTCTCTGATTTTGTTCGCCAAGAAGGTGGATGGGAGCTTGGGACTGTGTGCCAACTACCGTTTCCTGAATCAGGTGACCGTTAAAAACAAGTACCCACTCACGAGGATTGACAACCTCTTTGGTCATCTCAAGGGAGAACAATGGTTCTCAAAGATATACCTCAGGTCAGGCTATCACCAGCTCAGAGTTCGAGACGATGATGTGTAGAAGACAACCTTCAGGTGTTGATATGGCCACTAAGAGTTCTTGGTTATGACCTTCGGTGTATCCAATGCATGAGTAGTGTTCATTAATATCATGAACAGGATTTTGTAGACTTATCTCGATCATTTTGTCATAGTCTTCATTGATGACATACTAATTTACTCGACTACTAAGGAGGAGCACGCCTACCACTTGCAGGTTGTACTGGATACACTTTGAGAGAACCAAATTTATGGTATGATCTCGAAGTGCCCATTATGGATTCCAGAGGATCACATTCTGGGACACGTTATCTTGGAGGCTGGATTTGTAGGGGATCCATTGAAGATCGAGGCAGTACTTTCTTTGGAGACACCCAGGAGCGTTACTGATGTGCTGTGTTTCTTGGGTCTGGCTGGGTACTATCGGAGATTTGTGCCAGACTTCTCCAGAGTTGTAGCACCGCTTTCAGCCTTAATGAAGAAGGGGAAATACATCATGTGTTCAGATAGATGTCAGTAGAGAATTCATGATCTGAGGCAGAGGTTGACCAGTGCGCCCATCTTGAGGCTACCAGAGGAGGGCATTGGGTACGTAGTGTACTGCGAAGCATCAGGGACCAGACTCGAGTGTTTCCTGACACATGATCAAGTAGTGATCACATATGGTTCGTGGTAGTTGAGATAGCATGAGCAGAACTACGCTACCCATGACATGGAGTTAGTAGGATTTGTCTTCACCTTGAAGATGTGGCGACACTATTTGATGGGAGATTTCTTTACAGTCCACTCTGACCAACAGAGTCTTAGGAACATCTTGTCGTAGAAGGACCTCAACCTGATACAATGGTGATGGCAAGAGTTCCTCCAGTACTATGACTTTGAGATAGTCTATACTACTGGGAAGGGAAACGTTGTAGCTGATGCTCTCAGTAGGTGATTAGGAATTCAGCTATCAGGAGAGGCGACAAAGTAGCTAGTCGCGTTGCAGATATCCTTTGTGTATAGAGATGGAGAAGCCTTTCTACAATCAATCACAATCACTTCTCCACTTCTTCAGTATGTCGGAGAGGAACAGTGTAGGGATGTTGACTGTGAGATGCGAAGTGCTCAGATATCCACAGGGCAGGCGCCTGATGGATTTTCTGAAGGAGGGGAGCACGTCATCCTCTTCAGGGGATGTACGATGGTACCAGTTGCACTATATGAGGAATTTATGAGGGAGTTTCACACTTCCCCTCTAGAGGTATATCTAGGAGTGGAGAATATTTACCAGGACATTAGATGATAGCACTGGTAGCTGGATATGAAGAAGGTTGTATCATAGTTAATTTCATGATGCCTCACTTGTCAGCAAGTGAAGGCAGAGCACCTGGTACTAGTAGGCTTGGTACAACCCTTAGAGGTCCCAAAGAGGAAGTGGGATGGGATATCCAGGGATTTTGTGAGGGGATTCCACAAATATCAAGAGGACATGGCTCTATCTAGGTGATCGTAGAACGACTCACCTTGTCGGCCCACTTCTTACCGATCCGAGAGAAGGGCTCAGTAGAGATCTTGGGATGCCTCTACATTCATGATATCATAAGGATTCATGGTGAGAGATCATCTATATTTTCTGATCATCATGCTCATTTCACTTCCCAGATATGGAAGGGGTTATAAGTGGCTTTTGGGACGCAGCTACGTTAGAGAACCGCCTTCCATCCTCAAACGGATGACCAAACTGAAAGGATCATTCAGACTCTCGAGGACATGATCCGTGCATGTGTCCTTGACTTTGTTCGTAGCTGGGAGGATCACTTACCCTTGGTGGAGTTTGCGTACAACAACAACTATCACTCCACCATCAGGATGGAACATTATGAGGCTCTGTACGACCGACCTTTCAGATCACCTCTATGCTGGACTGACCCTAGGGAGTCAGCACTTGTAGGATCAGAGATGGTTTAGGCTACGATGGAGAAGGTGCAAATCATCCAGGAGCAGATGAAGACTACACAGAGTAGACAGAAGTCCTACGCTTATAGTAGGTGGAGGCCATTGGAGTTCGAAGATGGAGACCACGTCTTCCTACAGGTCTCACCTCGACGAGGTCTATGGAGATTTGACCAGGGCGGAAAGTTATCTCCGCGTTTAATTGGACCTTTCCTGGTCCTCAGTAGAGTAGGCGAGTTGGATTAACACCTGGCCCTTCCACCTTAGTTGCACCGGGTGCATGACGTTTTCCACATATCTCATCTGAGGAGATACATGCATGGCCCATCCCACATCATCGATCACGGAGAGCTGGTCATCGATGACAGTGCGACATTCTCAGAGGTCCCAGTGGAGACCGAGGATCGACAGGAGCGGGTCCTATGTGGGTAGTCGATTCCTCTAGTGTGCATTCGCTGGCAGCACGAGAACTTCCAAATGAGCACATTGGAGTAGGAGGCTCAGATGTGAGCTCAATACCCCCATTTGTTTCTCTAGCATGTGTTATAGCGTTACGGGGACATAAAATCCGGAGGTGGGACTAATGTAAAGACCCAAAAATTTCAAGGAATTTTTTTTCTTAAATACTTTGGAATTTTACGATTCTTCGGTTTTTGATGGCACTTGATTCCAAGGACCAGTGTGCTCGAAATCAATTCCTGAAGTTTTGTTTGGGTATGTTCAGTTAATATACGTGCGGGGTTTTCTATCTTTTGAACCGGTGCTCAGAATCAAAATCTGAGGGCACCAATGAACTCACATCCCCGGTATTCGATGAAGGGGACCATTACCTCATTTTCATTATATGAGAGATGATAGTTAATTTTTGGGGATTTAGACTAAAATAAATAAAATTTGTAATGCACATTTTTATTTATGTTTGGTGGTTATTTCCTCCCAAGCAGAGTTAGAAGTGGGGCCCACACCCACATAACCTCCCATGAGAGGATATATTTGAGGTGGGTCCCACACAATCCCCTAAACATTCAACTCCCTTAAACCCCCATTAAACCCCCCTAATTAATTTGAAAACTCTCCACTTATTTATGTGAACTTTCCACCTCCCTCTCTCTAATTAAATTTTTCCAACACCTTTAATTAATGAGTTGAATCCTCCAATCAATTAATTAACGTTTTTGAATTTAAAAAATAAATTTGTGAATAAAATAATAGCCTTAGATATAATTTTAGTTTGGCCACATGCTGTGTTGAGAGGATTTTTGGGGAGAGCTCTTGAGAGTTTGAAGAACGAGTTACTGTCTTCAACTAAGAACACCGTCCTTCCAATGAAGAACCACTGAAGAATTACAATCATCTCCTTCGATCTTCATTGATGCCAATGGAGAAGGGGCCACCCACAAGGAACGCCGATGACGCACCATCCTCGGCTCCTTCTTTCCCAACATCAACAAGTTGACGCTGTCTCCCCGTGACGCCGTCTTCTGCGATGCCTGACTACCGCGAACCTTATTTCGAGGTAAGGGTATGTATAATTTTAAGTGAATAATTTATACCCCGTTCTTTGTTGAATTTTTATGAATTATCATAAGCCAATTGATACCGCCTAACGCAGAGGTCACGAGACGAATACACACAGCCCAACGACCCTCCGCAGTTTCTTTTATTTGCGATGAAGACCATGTTGGGAATGTTGAAACAAGCAAAGGCAGTGGCCGCATGCCGGCCACATGAGGAAGAACCATGACCCGCAACCGCAGGCTGCTCGGCCGAAGGAGAACCAGCCGGATAAAGCCGGCCGGGACGAAGGGAGACCACAACGCCACAAGGGGCGCCATGCTACGGAGAACCGTGCCCGCGTTCCACAGGCGGCTACGGTGGCGAACTGGTCGGCTCGACAGCTCGCCGGGATAGAGGGGTCATGGCACCCGTAGGTGCCGCGCCGAAGGACTGAGACCCACCCATGTGGGCCGCTCGCATATGAAAACTGGCCGAATAGGAGGGTAGTGCCGCTTTGAGGTGCTAGTTTGAGAGACCAGGGGGTCGCACCCCCCCCCCCCCCCCGGCAGCATTCGGCCACCCGGGTCGCGCCGCTCCTGGCTGGGCCGCACCCTCTTTGTCACGACCCGACCTCGGGGCCCGTGCCGTGACTACCCCAAGCCCGCCTTCCATAGGCCAGGGGCTGGCGACTAGCACCAATGGCGTAAATCCCGATAACTGGGAAGGCATTTCCATTACAAAAGTAAACAAACACCACAGAGTAAGCAAGAGGAAAAGTAAACACAAGCGAAGAAAAGTAAATGGGCCGGAAATACAAGCCCAACTGTAAAGTACAACTCGAAAGGGAAAAACAGCAGCTGGAAGAACGAAGCGGCTCCTGGGTCGTCCTCCTCGATTCCTACCTGAAGGGTAGGTACAGATGGATCAGCTCCTGGATCGTCCACCATGGATCCTACCTGAAGGGTAGGTACAGATAGCTCCTCTACTCCTCGGGTCCTGTCGTCTACTCCGGGTACGTCCGCCCAGTGGTCCTCCTCCGGGTACCGACCTGCTCCGCAAGCCTCAACTGCGATCTGCGCTGTCCGTCGTCTGCAACCAACACAATGAAGTGCAGGCATAGCCCGTGCAGGGGTGAGTATAAGCTACTCAGTAGGGACCCCGAGACCCTTAAGGTCTCACTAAATCCAACATGGATATCCACAAAGTAAAGACATCAATCACGAAGTAACATCAGACTCTACTTAGGTATATGCCCATACATATACCTAAGTCATCAAGTAACCCATCCAATCACAAGGATACACAAAAATCATGAAATCAACGGATAACCATCACCCAGGTATATGCCCATACATATACCTAAGTTATCAAGCGACCCATCTCAATCATGAGGAAACGCAAAGATTCATTGACTCAGCTCAAACGAGGATTTTCATTATCGAAACCGTAACTACTGAGGAGCTCCGTCTCTAGAGTGTACAGTGGTCCTATCACGACTCCAAGGTACTGCTCACTAACCTAAGACTGCTGAGGTACTCCTCCTGTCGAGTACTGCGGGTTTGCGGCCAACTACCGGGCGCTCCGTCCGCTGAGGGTTTGTCGCCAAATACTGGGCGCTCACCCAAATAGCCTACTGAGGTACTCCTCCTGTCGAGTACCGCGGGTTTGCTGCCAACAATCAGGCGCCCCGTCCGCCGGGCTAGTCGACTCACTCCAAGTCGAGTCGGTCAAGCAGTCGTCAGGTCTCAGTCGGCTACACGGTCTCCGTACTCTGCACGCTCGTCTCCGGGAGGGTCCGCTCCACGAGCTACTGGTCGATACTCCATGTATCACAAAGTCCCACAAAGAAGTGTCTCAAAGAACCGCCTCATCATAGGGGTCTCAACGCAAAAGACGGCGCGTCAATCGGACGCCCGGTCTGTGAGTTATTAGCCTTTTCGTCCTAGGGGCCCGGTTGGTTTCGTGTGCGAACCAATCCCGGCCGTATCTCAACTGTACCCCGAACTCTCATAGGGTATGCACATAGGGACCGTTTCACAACGTGATCACCAACGCCGCTGACGGTTCGTCGAACGGACGTCCTGGCTGAAAGATATCAGCTTTTCCGTTCCAGGGGCCCGGTTGGATTTCGGGTACAATCCAATCCGGCCATACTACGACTGCATCCAAAACTCGGGCGGAGTATGTCAAAATTTCCGTCTCATCAAGAGGAAGTCAACGAAACAGACGGCGCGTCAATCGGACGCCCGGTCTGTGAGTTATTGGCTTTTTCGTTCCAGGGGCCCAGTTGGTTTCGTGTACGAACCGACCCGACCGTACTCCGTCGGCATCCAAACCTCGAGCAGAGTAAGCCAAAAGTTCCGTCTCACTGAGAGGAATTCAACAAAGCTGACGGGACGTCATTCGGACGTCCGGAGCTCAAGATATGTGAATTTGACCGAAATGGTCCGAAAACGGGGGGGGGTCCGGGTCCGAACCGGGTCCGACCCGGCGGGCCCGGCCCCGCCCGACCAGGGCCGGTCCGGCTCGGCTCGGCCGAGCGGCCTGACAACCCCGCAGCACCCGCGGGGTGTCGCACTGGACACCCGCGGGGTGCCGCCTGACAGCCCCGCGGCACCCGCAGGGTGTCGCGCTGGACACCCGCGGGGTGTCGCCTGACAACCCCGCGGCACCCGCGGGGTGCCACCCTGGACACCCGCGGGGTGTCGCCAGACAACCCCGCGGCACCCGTGGGGTGCCGCTGCCTCCGGCCGCCGGCGCCGCCGCGCCGGCGCCCGCGCCGCCGCCGGCTTCCGCAGGCCCCCGGAGACGCTCCGGTGGTCCGATTTGCTTCCCGTCTGCGCCTACGGTCATCCCGGGACCCGACCTTCACTGCGGAGGCCTCAAAATTAACTTGCAGCCTCGTTTGTCGTCTCCCGTCAATCTTCTCTCAAGAACAAAATAAAATTAATTTAATCTGCCGCTTCTTTGGCGCGGCGCGACGACGTCGCGTGCTTGATCGACTTCTCGGCGTGGCGCGAAGGCGTCTCGATCTTGTTTGATTTCCGCGGTTTCGGCGTTCTTCGCCGGAGGCCGGCGTTCTTCGCGTTCTTCGCCGAAGAAGAACGCTCTCCTCCAAATTCTCCCCACGCCACAAGCTTCCACCCAAAATAAAATAAGAGTAATCTTATTTTATTAACTCACAAGCAACGATTAAAAAAAAAGAAACGAACAATTAATTCCAATAATTAATTTACCAAAGAAACCGCCCAATTAATTGGACGAAAGAAACAGCCCAATTTAATGGTCTGTTAAGAAACTAAGAAACCGCGTCAGTTGACTTTCAGTTTCTTTGACGGGTTTTCGCGGGAGCGTTACTTAGCGGAAGAAACGGCGGGGCTCGTGCGGGCCCCACCCACAAATATCCTATCAAGAGGATAGGATATTTCAGTTGCACCCTATCCGCTTCAACTAAGCTTAACCAGCTTAATGTGGCTTTCAAGTGGCTTCAAGTGAAATAAAAATAAAGTTGTCGTAACAACTTTATTTTATTTCTTAACCTTAAGCCCCAAAATTTAAAAACCACACCTGAGAAAACGCAACTCCGGAAGAGGCGTTTCTAGGCAAAACCCGGCGCTGCGATTTCATCGGTGCCCACAGAATTCAATTCCGGGCACCGGTTCAAAAGTTAGAAAAACCCGCTCGTCCGTTCACTGAACGTACCCGAGCCAAAACTTCGGAAAATGATTCCGGGCACACCGGGCCTCGGAATCAGGTGCCGTCAGAAACTGCGTTCTTGTAAAATTCCAAAGAAAATTAAGAAAAAAAAATTTCCTTGAAATTTACGGGTCTTTACATTACTCCCACCACAGGGCTTTACGTCCCCGTAAAGCTTCACCACAGACTTAGGGAAACAAAGCGGTACTGAGCACGCATCTGAGCCTTCCGCTCCCATGTGCTCACCTGGAGTTTCCCGCGCTGCCAAAGAAAGTGCACAAGAGGAATCGACCATCCTCCTAGGATCCGCTCCTGTCGATCGTCGATCCCCACAGGAACCTCCGTATAAGACACTCATCGCCACCGTCTAGCTCCTCATGGTCGATGATATGTGAAGGGGTCGAGCACGTATCTCCTCAGTTGGGATACGTGGAAAACGCCGTGCACCTAGTGCAACTGAAGTGGATGGGCCAAGCGGTAAACCACCTCGCCTACCCAGCTGAGGACCTAGATAGGTCCGTTGAACCTCGGAGATAACTTGCCTCCCAGGCCACATCTCCGTAAACCTCGTCGAGGTGAGACCCGTAAGAAGGCGTGGTCGTCATCCTCGAACTCCAGAGGTCTCCATTTCTGATTAGAACTGAAACTCAAAACTCCTGCTGCCACGAAGGTAAGGTGGGTCGACCCAAGAATGATCGGCTACACCCTCCTGTGCATGAGTTTATCTTGAGCTGCCCAGGGTTTCCTTTTCGCTGACCAAGGAAAACCTATCCCAACGTTGTAGATAAACCACAACCTTTTTGCCTAAAACAGTCAACCTGGGTATGATCTGTGAATTCGATCCATAACCAGACCAACGTCGCAAGGCCTCGACGCTGCCACCAAGAGATTCCAACCGAAACTCTCGCCTCGTGGTCAGATCACACTGTCGGCGTAAGTGTGATTATCGAGTCTCCTCCCAAAGGTATCTCCAGACGTGAGGGTCAAGTCAACGGCTTAGCCGGAACCTATAGGTCTGGGACATGAATCGTGGAAGGAAAGAATGATTGGTACCTATGTCTAAAGATATGGAAGCTCATATTAGACATAGCCCGTACCCCGAATCATTCTTAGAGCCTCTGGGTCACACTACTTGACTGCATGCAGCTACTCTCCTTCCCAGCCCTCCTGCTCCCTGAGCCTGGCAGGGATTTCAAAGGCGGGTGGTTGTAACATGTTGAGATGTACACCACCACATTCTGCTCTCAAGGCCCCACTTCCACGTCTGCTACTCCGCAGATTCATCTGTCCTTTAAGCTTCCCCATCTTTAAACATTTAACACGCTTGAGTCTCTAAGACTGGAGTCGGTTCCCTGCTTCTTGCATTGTGCAGTCTTCATCCGCTCCTGGATGATCTGCACCTTCTTTGCCTGCGATCTGAAAGATCTGCTAAAATTTCTCCTTTGCCGAAAAGAGAAACCCGGTCTCATCCCCTGGATGATTCACGCCCATTGCCTAATACAGTCAATCCTGGCATGAAGGATGCATTCATGCCATGGATGACGTCGTAAGGCCTCGACGTAACTACTAAGAGATCCAACTGTCACTCTCGCCTCCAAGGGTCGAGTCACACTGTCGGCATCAGTGTGAGGTCACTGGGTCTGCTCCAGTTGAAATCTCGAAAGTGAGGGTCAAGTCAACAGTTTAACCGGGACCACTCAGTAACATCACAAAAGAGGACATGAAGGCAAACATCACAAGAGATAAGTGTCTTCTTTATTATTATAGCTCATAATACAAAGACACGAATACAACATCAAACATGGAACTAGAAGTACAAGAGACGTATCCACTAGTTCCGCTCCTGTCCACCTGCTCCAAGAGTTCTACTGTTGCTCAAGCATTTGTCGCTGCCTCTATCTCGGTGGCTCCCCCAAAGCCTGCGGATCGGGAGTCGGACAGTCACGTGCCAGATGACCCTTTCTACGGCATGAGTAACACAACCTGCTCCTTGCACGGCTAACTCTTTTCCCACTCCGGGTGCCCTGCACCACCGGTCCTAAAACCCGAGATCGCCCAACTGCTGGTCTGGTCTTTCTGGGCCTCTGCATTATCTGTCTACTGCCCACAGATGACTCGACATCTGATCGAGAAGCACGCGAAACAGGCAGCAGCTCCCGAACACGCTCGGGGTGTAGAGCTACTGGCACATACTCCAACCTGAAGGAGGTCTCGAAGTCTTCCCAAGAGAAGGGCATCCCACGGCAAAACTGGCACAAGTGGCTCCACCACCTGCCTGCTGCTGCCTGAAAAGGCTAGCCGCAAAGATCGCCATAAAGTCTGATGGCGTCCCCACTAGCCTGAAGACTCCCACCACAGCCTCCAGCCAATCCTCAGCCGCCTGCGGGTCTGTCTCTCCCCTGAACCTGGGTGGCCTCTGGCGCTGGAACTCATGCAGCGCACTCAAGCGTCGTGCATCGCCTACTGCTGGGGCTGGTGGCATCGGTGGCCCAACGTATGGTAGTACCGCTGGTGCCTCTCATGGTGCCTCGACTGCAAGAGGGCCCTAAACCGAAGCCTCGTCGGTCGGCAGGCTGTCAGTATGCACATCCCTCTGGGCTAAAGCTGGTCGTCCGAGAAAAGGCATCCTGAAAGAAACATCGTAACACGGTCAAACGATTAAACCTGGTGAGCTGACCTGGTTTGAGCTGACATTTTTAAACTTTGGAAACACACACACGCAATCAGTGTTTTCGTGCACAAAGTCGGAATTCAGTTGTCAGGGTCCTGGTGTATGGATACGTCGGCCGCCCGCACCAACACTGGACTCCCTGAACTGAAAACCATACTCTGTACCCTTAACACTATTGCTTCATAGAAAGAAAGATCAGAATCGGCGGTAGAACCGACCACCTTTGATACCAATCTGTCACGACCCGACCTCGGGGCCCGTGCCGTGACTACCCCAAGCCCGCCTTCCATAGGCCAGGGGCTGGCGACTAGCACCAATGGCGTAAATCCCGATAACTGGGAAGGCATTGCCATTACAAAAGCAAACAAACACCACAGAGTAAGCAAGCGGAAAAGTAAACACAAGCGAAGAAAAGTAAAAGGGCCAGAAATACAAGCCCAACTGTAAAGTACAACTCGAAAGGGAAAAACAGCAGCTGGAAGAACGAAGCGGCTCCTGGGTCCTCCTCCTCGATTCCTACCTGAAGGGTAGGTACAGATGGCTCAGCTCCTGGATCGTCCACCATGGATCCTACCTGAAGGGTAGGTACAGATAGCTCCTCTACTCCTCGGTTCATGTCGTCTACTCCGGGTACGTCCGCCCAGTGGTCCTCCTCCGGGTACCGACCTGCTCCGCAAGCCTCAACTGCGATTTGCGCTGTCCGTCGTCTGCAACCAACACAACGAAGTGCGGGCATAGCCCGTGCAGGGGTGAGTATAAGCTACTCAGTTGGGACCCCGAGACCCTTAAGGTCTCACTAAATCCAACATGGATATCCACAAAGTAAAGACAGCAATCCCGAAGTAACATCAGACTCTACTTAGGTATATTCCCATACATATACCTAAGTCATCAAGTAACCCATCCAATCACAAGGATACACAAAAATCATGAAATCAACGGATAACCATCACCCAGGTATATGCCCATACATATACCTAATTTATCAAGCGACCCATCTCAATCATGAGGAAACGCAAAAATTCATTGACTCAGCTCAAACCAGGATTTTCATTATCGAAACCGTAACTACTGAGGAGCTCCGTCTCTAGAGTGTACAGTGGTCCTGTCACGACTCCGAGGTACTGCTCACTAACCTAAGACTGCTGAGGTACTCCTCCTGTCGAGTACTGCGGGTTTGCGGCCAACTACCGGGCGCTCCGTCCGCTGAGGGTCTGTCGCCAAATACCGGGCGCTCACCCAAATAGCCTACTGAGGTACTCCTCCTGTCGAGTACCGCGGGTTTGCTGCCAACAACCAGGCGCTCCGTCCGCCGGGCTAGTCGACTCACTCCAAGTCGAGTCGGTCAAGCAGTCGTCAGGTCTCAGTCGGCTACACGGTCTCCGTACTCTGCACGCTCGTCTCCAGGAGGGTCCACTCCACGAGCTACTGGTCGATACTCCAAGTATCACAAAGTCCCACAAAGAAGTGTCTCAAAGGACCGCCTCATCATAGGGGTCTCAACGCAACAGACGGCGCGTCAATCGGACGCCCGGTCTGTGAGTTATTAGCATTTTCGTCCCAGGGGCCCGGTTGGTTTCGTGTGCGAACCAATCCCGGCCGTATCTCAACTGTACCCCGAACTCTCATAGGGTAAGCACATAGGGACCGTTTCTCAACGTGATCACCAACGCCGCTGACGGTTCGTCGAACGGACGTCCTGGCTGAAAGATATCAGCTTTTCCGTTCCGGGGGCCCGGTTGGATTTCGGGTACAATCCAATCTGGCCATACTCCGACTGCATCCAAAACTCGGGCGGAGTATGTCAAAAGTTCCGTCTCATCAAGAGGAAGTCAACGAAACAGACGGCGCGTCAATCGGACGCCCGGTCTGTGAGTTATTGGCTTTTTCGTTCCAGGGGCCCGGTTGGTTTCGTGTACGAACCGACCCGACCGTACTCCGTTGGCATCCAAACCTCGAGCAGAGTAAGCCAAAAGTTCCGTCTCACTGAGAGGAATTCAACAAAGCTGACGGTACGTCATTCGGACGTCCGGAGCTCAATATATGTGAATTTGACCGAAATGGTCCGAAAACGGGGGGGGGGGGGGTCCGGGTCCGAACCGGGTCCGACCCGGCTGGCCCGGCCCCGCCCGGCCAGGGCCGGTCCGGCTCGGCTCGGCCGAGCGGCCTGACAACCCCGCGGCACCCGCGGGGTGTCGCCTGACAACCCCGCGGCACCCGCGGGGTGCCCCCCTGGACACCCGCGGGGTGTCACCAGACAACCCCGCGGCACCCGCGGGGTGCCTCCCTGGACACCCGCGGGGTGTCGCCAGACAACCCCGCGGCACCCGCGGGGTGCCACCCTGGACACCCGCGGGGTCCCGCCGCCTCCGGCCGCCGACGCCGCCGCGCCGGCGACCCGCGCCGCCGCCGACTTCTGCGGGCCACCGGAGACGCTCCGGTGGTCCGATTTGCTTCCCGTCTGTGTCTACGGTCATCCCGGGACCCGACCTTCACTGCGGAGGCCTCAAAATTAACTTGCGGCCTCGTTTGTCGTCGCCCGTCAATCTGCGCTCAAGAACAAAATAAAATTAATTTAATCTGCGGCCTCTTTGGCGCGGCGCGACGACGTCGCGTGCTTCATCGACTTCTCGGCGTGGCGCGACGGCGTCTGGATCTTGTTTGATTTCGTTCCATAGCGCGGCGCGACGACACCTCTCAATAGTTGCCGTACGATTCCCGCGTGGTGCGACGGCACCACGCCATCTCGCTCCATCCGCAAGAAACAACAAGAATAAAGGAGGGGGGGGGGGGGGGGTTCGGCCGTGTTTGTGCGGCCCGACCCCCCTCGCATTAGATTGATAACAATCGGCCTTTCTAGAACGATAATCCATCACAATCTTTTTAAAAATAAATAAAAAGATTCGGAAACAAGGGCCGACAAAAAAAAAGAACCTTCAAGATCGAAGGAAAGATCAACAACTTTAAAAAGGTTTAAAACCCCTACCTCAAGCGTTGTCGCTCGCGAGTTCGTCGCGGAAGAGGACGATCGTCACGGAAGAAACGTTGCCGGAGAAACGTCGTTGATTCCGTTGTCGTCGAGGTGCGTCCGAAGGGAGAACGTCGCTTGGAAAGGAACGATCGTCGCGGAAGAAGCGTCGTTGATTTCCGCGGTTTCGGCGTTCTTCGCCGGAGGCCGGCGTTCTTCGCGTTCTTCGCCGAAGAAGAACGCTCTCCTCCAAATTCTCCCCACGCCACAAGCTTCCACCCAAAATAAAATAAGAGTAATCTTATTTTATTAACGCACAAGCAACGATTAAAAAAAAAGAAACAAACAATTAATTCCAAGAATTAATTTACCAAAGAAACTGACCAATTAATTGGACGAAAGATACATCCCAATTTAATGGTCTGTTAAGAAACTAAGAAACCGCGTCAGTTGACTTTTAGTTTCTTTGACGGGTTTTCGCGGGTGCGTTACTTAGCGGAAGAAACAGCGGGGCTCATGCGGGCCCCACCCACAAATATCCTATCAAGAGGATAGGATATTTCAGTTGCACCCTATCCGCTTCAACTAAGCTTAACCAGCTTAATGTGTCTTTCAAGTGGCTTCAAGTGAAATAAAAATAAAGTTGTCGTAACAACTTTATTTTATTTCTTAACCTTAAGTCCCAAAATTTAAAACCACACATGAGCAAAGGCAACTCCGGAAGAGGCGTTTCTAGGCAAAACCCGGCGCTGCGATTTCATTGGTGCCCTCAGAATTCGATTCCGGGCACCGGTTCAAAAGTTAGAAAAACCCGCTCGTCCGTTCACTGAACGTACCCGAGCCAAAACTTCGGAAAATGATTCCGGGCACACCGGGCCTCGGAATCAGGTGCCGTCAGAAACTGCGTTCTTGTAAAATTCCAAAGAAAATTAAGAAAAAAAAATTTCCTTGAAATTTACAGGTCTTTACACTCTTAGGCTGGGCCGCGCCCCCTTGGGTCGGGTCGTGCGCTAATGGGTCGGGCTGTTCACTTTACCAGGCCAGTCCAACCCTCTGTATGGTCAGACCCACCAAACAAGGTCGGGCCGACCCGCCAGCTCACTAGGCTTGACGGGTCAGGCACGTTTCACTTAAATGTGAATAACTTCTCGACTGTGTGTCCGATCAATGCATTGTCTCTGGCACTAGGACCCTTGTGACTAAGAGGTCCTTTTGTGATAATCTAAGTGTGTTTTGGATGACATTGGAAAATGGCCGTGTTTTGGAACGAGCGTACTTCCCACCAGGCCCTCGGAACGGAAGAGCCAATATCTATCAGATCGGGGGTCTGATTGACGGGTCGTCTATAATGGTGGGTTTCTTTTGACGAGGCAGAACTTCGGGATACATGAACTCTTAACTTCATTATAGTTTATATATATACCCCTTTGCTCGAGGAGCGATCCTTCCCATAATCGAATGTGCTATGTGTGAGGAACCCTAGAGCAGGCTACGACTATGACGTCTACCGTACTGGAATCCTCCATGAGTTCAGTGACGATTATTTCCGTACTATAATCCGCTGTGGGTTTGGCGACAATGAATACCGTACTAGAATCCTCTTTGGATTCGACAACGATGACTACTGTTCTTGTATCATACGTGGGTCTGACAGTTTGACTTCTGTTCAAGTATCCTACATGGTTCCGATAGAGCATATGGTCTAGGATCCTACGTGGGTCCAACATATTAGCTGTTCTAGAATTCTACGTGGGTACAATAACATAGATAAATCAGTGACTACACCTTATCATCTTTATCACTTTATTAAATATGTATACCTATGTTATCTAATTCTTGACATTTAATAATTATAATCGATGTGATTGACTTATTTATTGTGTGGACTGTGTTGTGTTTGGGCTCGAGAGTTTGAGCTAAACTGGGATTGATGACTTAGGTATATGTAGGGGAATATACCTAAGTAGAGTTGGTTGATTCTTCGTGATTGTATCTTTCGTTTGTGGTTTATCTTTTGTGGATTCTGGGAGACCTTCTGGGGTCTCAGGGTACCTACTGAGTATTTTTATACTCACCCCTACATGGGCTACTGCCGCACTATGTTGTGTTGGATGCAGATGACAGACATCACTAATCATGGTAGAGACTTGTGGAGTTGTACGGTACCCGGAGGTGGACCACTTGGAGAGACGTACACAGAGAAAACAGACATACCAGAGGTGATGAGGATACCATCTGTATCCACCCTTCAAGTGGGATGTCCGGAGGATGACTCAGTGGTATATGATTTACCTTAATGATGTTGTACTAGTCTTTCAGTTGTACTGTACTTACTGTTGGGCTTGTATTTCTGACCCCTTTCTTTTTAGCACTTACTTTTGTATACAGTTTTACTATGTTCTTACATAAGTGTCATACTTAGTTGTGTTTTTTTACATTTATAAAGGCGATGCCTTCCTAGTATAGGGATTTACGCCTTTGTTGCTAGTCTCCAGCCCCTAGCCTATGGAAGGCGGGCTTGGCATAGTCAGGACATGGGCCCCAAGGATGGGTCGTGACATTATTCCTTGAATAAGTGGGAGAGGAGAAGAATGATGATGATAAATTCTACATGAACATGAGAAAATACAGAATATAAATTATTTCTTGAGATTTAATACCTCTTTGGTAAGAAGATATAGGGAAATAAGAAGAAGATAAATGAACTCAAAATAAAAAAATAATTGAGAAATCCATTACAAAAATTTGATATCCTAACGGCAATGCAACATGGTTTTTGAAAATATAAACAATAGAGGGGATAAGTGTCACCTATTCAAAAATGAATCATAATATCGATTATATCCTATGTTATAAGGAACTAAGAACATGGTATGATAACCTAAAAGTTATACCACATAAAAGATAACTTGATTGGAAAAAAAGAAGTTGAGAATTCTGTTACAATGTAGATCAACTACCAAAACATGATTGTGGGGACTTTGAAAGATTGAATAAACCATGGGAGGACTACTAGTGAAGTTAGGAGGACAGAGCATCGTTGAGGTATGAATTTTAATATTGTAAATGAATGAATGGGTAGGTATTTATAACAAAATTGAGGGAATATTTTAATAATTTCATAGGGGCACCTCATTAGTGGTATTTGCACAACCATGTGCTTGCCCATTGTATTTGACCAAGTTATTAGCCACATGGGTAACCTCGCATATTTTTTAATGTTAAATTGTCAAAATGATTTATCACAAAATTATTACATCATTAATGATGTCATTAACACACCGATACTCAAAACTAAATTTTTTACTATTCACTTAAAAATCATCTGTTTGAAAAAAAATCTGAAAACATTACCCTTCCCATTTTTCGATAGGTAGAATTAAAAAATGAAGTCCATTTTTTAAAAATAATTTTATAAATATCATTAATATAATTTTTAAATAAAATTATACTCAATCCAAAAATAGAAAATTTTAAAATTATAACTTCTTTTATATAACATTGAAAAATTAACCAAGATGTTATTATCTTGAATCCGTAAGAAAATAAAATAATAGTACAATTTACTATTCATTAGGGACATATTACTATTCATTTTACTGTTCATAAGGGTATGTTACATTTCACCAATAAAACAAGTTCATTCCATCAAACTCAAAGAAACACATCGAGAACAATTGTAGATGACTGTTTTTCAAAATTCAAAACATAAAAGCAGAAAAATTATGTTTAAAGGATAGTTATAAGTATCTATTTTAAAAAATGTTTCTTGAATTTCATTTAATTATTATTTTTAAACCATGTGGTGTTACAATTATAGAATAAAAACCAAATGTTTTGGAAATGTAGTGATTATGTTGTGTTTACTAGATATTCATCCATTTCTAGAAATTACAAGGGGACATGGTTCATAAAATAGATGTACATAGAGATAATAAATATGAAACATGAAAACAGTGATTGACTAAAGTGTTAAAAGTTACATGAAAATAGGCCTTACTATGCACCTCTTCTGACACTTCCGAGGGATATGGTGGGGTTAATTCATATTTTCCATTCAAACCATCGTGATTGATTTGAATAAATGATGATAATTATTGAACAAGATTTAACCTAAGGTGTCATAAATTTAAAATAAGATTTTCATGAAAAATTATCATTTATAATGGGATTTTGATAAAAGGCGTTCCATGATTTACAATAGTAAGTATGAATATGATTTATGATACATAGAATGGATGATTTAAGGTAATATTCAAATAAAATTTTTTTCCTTATAAGAAATGAGGATATTATGTTGGTAGTTATTGTGTCTAAGAAAAAATAATATATAATTTCTTTTATGTGTAGAGATAATTTTTCAATGTTATCTAGGCCTGCTACAGACTATGTACACAATCCAAATAGAAATAATTATTTATTCTTTAATGGGATTAGTCCAATTCAATGAAGAAAACTATTCTATCAAAAAAAATTATCTTATAGGGACATGGAATCATGTGATGTGATGATAGATAATGAATTATGAAGTCTAATGGGTTTGAAGGGATGAAAGACAGTAGACGATGAAATAAAAAAATGCGGATAAGTGGATGAAGAGAAATTATAGATTTTACCACTTCAAAAAATTATGGTAAGAATCTACATGGTAATTTCTTGAATGGATTGAGGGTTTTCAAATATTATCGCTGGGAATGAAACCATGAACATGATTTATATTGAAATAAATAATATAAAAATGTGCAATGATTCAACTGTGATGATATGGGTCACTATGAAAATTAATCCCCCAAGCCTGATGGGAATATTCATTAGATGAAGCGAAGGGATTAATCTCAAGATTTTGATATAAATATGGCCAAGTGAAATAATTATTGTTCTTTGTTGTTTGGAATCTATAAATATGTTATGGAATTATTTTCTCAATGATATTATAGTGATAATAATTATGAAATGTATAAGGATTGTACAATACTACTATTCCTTTATGGAATTAAGAGCATATGTTTAATGGTACTGATGACCAATAAATGTTATCCAGTAGAAAGTAGAACGTCATTTAAATCACATGAATGGGTAATTATAATCCATAATATTTGATTGATGTTGAAATAAAAATAAAAAAGATATATGATTTGTAACCGTTAAATTCGTTAGTGATTTGATTATTCTATTCATCATTGCAAAAGTTTACTGTATGTTTCATTTTATGGAATATACTTGATAGACTAAGATATCTTTTTTAGAATTATTTATATTTAAATTAATTTATTATGGTTATCATGGTATTTATGTAGTTGGTATGTTTAATTATGAGAAAAAAAGTTATTTGGAAAATATAATGCTATGTTGATTTTGAATACATGGTGTCTTTCCTCCTAAATGTGGTCAAACATATTTTAGATGATTCAATAGGTGAAATATTTATGGAATGTTTTTTTAAAATTTTGTGTTCATTTTTGGGTATTAGATATTATTTTTGTATATTTAATAAAATTTCATTACAATTTCATTTTTAGTAATGCAGTGTGTAATAGCCTATAATTATTTCATGGACCTTATGATCTGTTTGATGTTATATTTTCTTCTCTAGGCATGAAAATTCACCTTCAGTACTGTTAATTTGTATCAAAATGTTACATTTTAATATATATTTATTATATTATACTTCTATATTATATATATAATTTATGTATATTTTTTAATGTTTGATTTTATATGGTAATGTAATTCTTAAACTACAAAAAAATGTTATTGAAATTTTTTTATCTTGGTAAAATAATTTCTTGTGTACCAATGGCCTTTTTAACATAATATTATTTTGTGGTTTTTTCACCTATATTATTATTAATAATTCACTGTATTGTGATAATTTATCTCTAAAAATATATATAAATCTT
Source organism: Viscum album (assembly GCA_963277665.1). NCBI lineage: Eukaryota > Viridiplantae > Streptophyta > Magnoliopsida > Santalales > Viscaceae > Viscum > Viscum album. The sequence continues at coordinate 1,793,906,689 of OY728163.1, read as the reverse complement.
TTGGTATTGTTATACTCTCCCAAGTCCACAATTTTTTCCCAGCAATGTTCTCATACATGGAATCCAAATAATGTCTTATTCTGGATGACCTTCACAATTGAAATTATATATTTTAAAGAGGGTGTATTAATAACACATTTTATGTTTTGGATACACAAACATCGTAATTTATATTGTCAAACCCAATATTATCTTGACCAAGATTAAATTTCAATGATTCCATTTATATAATGGGGCCAAGTGAAAAAAACCTGAATGTTTAATAGTGGAACATCATAATCGATGGTACGTATGATATTCAAGACCATGATTAGAAAATAATATAATCACCTCAGACATTAGGAAATATTTCATTATATTTAGTGTTATAAAAATATTTCTTTTCATGCAACACTAGGTTTGAATGAAACATGATACCCCATTTAAATATTATTTAAACATGACCGTTATAATATTTTCGTTATATTATATGGTATGAGTAGTAGTAATATTAAAATGAAAATAATATTTTATGAAAATGTATAATATAAAATTAATTTTAATTTATTGATCATATATAAAATTAGTTTCATTTTAATAAGAATTAAATGATTTCTAAAAAAGAGTATTTTTATAAAAGGAAGATTAACCGAGATTTAGGAAAATAATTTAATACTAATTTAAACCAATTTAAAAATGAAAATTAAAAAATAGAACTAATTTTTAAAGGTTTCATATCTAAATTATATTTTGGTTATTTTCAAAAAAAATTTAAAAAGAATTAATTTTTTTGAATATCAAAATATTCTGATTTTTATGGAAAATAGCCATTTGTTTGAATTTTTCTCCAACATATTATATATTTTGAATTGGTTTTTATAAATAATTGGTTATGTTTTATTAAAATTTAATAAACTTTTTCATTTGGAAAAACTGAAAAATTTTGGTTTGAAATTATTGCTTTACATATTTATGAGAATTGTCCCTTTTGAAAAAACCCTCTTTCATCACATCCATTGTTTAATTATAAAAGGAATGTATTAAACTTATGAGAATTGAATTATAAAATATGAAATACCAAATTATATACATAATAATTTATATTACCTACTAGTATAATATTTTCTATTACAATGGTTACAAAAATAGTAAATCTTAATTGACAATGTTATAGTAAAAATGGGTTTACCTCATGGGAAATCTAAGAAGATAATGGTTAAAATGTCCTCAATATTTTTCAAAAAAAATTTATTTCTTGATTAAATCATCATAACATCTAAAATTTGATAATAAATAATTTTTAGGATTATGTAATGTGAAAAATAAGGTCACAAATTTCTCTTTTTACAAATTCCATGTCTTTCCTCTCAGCCACTAAAAAAAGTACACCCCCTCTCCTCCAATATTCACACATCCAAAACCCATTAGTTTAGAAAATAAAAACCCAAATATATTAAATAATTCTATAAAAACATAATATTGGATGAATTTTTTGATTAATCCTTCATTGGAATGATGTAGGTATAAACAATATGAGGCTCTCTAAATAATAGAGAAACTTGTTAAATGTGTATATATTATTTAATTTTATCTTACACTACCTTAAAACATTATTTAAATTTTATAGTATTATAAAAAAGTATCACATATATAATTATATTTTATTATGTTAATTTAATAAACATGATCACTCTTTCGTTCTGTATAATGTGTAATGAAATCATCAATCGTGAATATAATGATCTATCTCCTAGTGAACTGATGTAATTAGTTTTCCATCACTACCATTCATGGATGGATATAATGATGTATTTAACATATTTATATTATATTAATTATATTATTACAGTTTTGGAAATATTATATCACATATACATCTTTAATTTACATTCATAGGGGATACAATAACATCAAATGTGTGTACAATGAACTGCTGCCTCTTGAAGTGGTGACATTCATTTTTATCAAACACAATAAATGTATTGTATTATGGTTATAATTAATGAATATTTTGGATATTAGTGATCTAAAAATAACCCTATAAATATAATATCACTTTTAACTTCATATACATTAATCATCAGAAAAATAATAATGTCACTCATTCGTACTTGTGGATTACCCTCTACATGTAGCGATGTTAAATGATTTTCATTTTTTTATTACATGTATTGTAATAGAGATAAATTTAGTCAATAAAATTTCTATATATTAACTAATAAATAATATCTAAAGTTTAATTAATATATATTTACATATCATTTCATATGTTGATAAAAAATGGATGTAACATTCATGTGTACATATCGAAATCTTTCTGAATGAATGATGTTATCCATTTTCTATTTATAAAGTAATTAATTACTATAAATAGAAATTTAATGAACATATATGATGTTTATATCTAGTTTCGCAATATATATATATAATTCAACTATGATAAAACTATATGCTCCTGAATTTCAAAACTAAAACATACATGAAGAATTCTAAAACTATCACATGAATCAATGATATTAACAATGAATTATTTACAAGTGGGTGATAATATACCATAAGTAAATCATATATGGTATGATATATATGATTATTTTCACATAATAAAGGTATAATAAAATTATATTTATTATATATTTGGTTTGAACACATAAAAAGGATGTTGAACCTGAGGCAACAATCAATCATCTCAATTTCAAATTCATCAGACACACACTATATTGTCCCCTTATTCCTTTTTATTTTGTATATTACTACCCTATTGATATGTTATATAATGAATATATTTCATGTCATGGTATTTTATTTTTAATTAAATTTAATTTCCTTTATATGGTGTATGAATCAAACGTTATCAAAGTGGTAAGGTCAATTTCACAATATCATCATTATTTGGGAATGTTTTTATTGATGTCTCCTATGGGTGAATTATTTATTTATCCTATAATAAAAATAATATATTTCATTATAAATAGGATAAATTTTATAATTTAATGTAATAGAAATTTTTTTACACTCCTTGGTATGTAAAATTATTTAGGAAATGTCTTTAATAAAATCCACCGTTATTTATCTCTTATGACAAGAATGCCCATTTCATCAAAATCCATGTTTTAAAAAAATTATTTTAACAATTTTTTTTATTTGAAACATATTTTTGAAATATATTTTTTACCCATTTTGGCTTTATATAAAATATTTTGACATTTTATCATCATTTATTTGTCAAAACAAGTTCCTTTTAATGATTAATGAAAATGTTAAAGGAATCATTGTCTTAACATGTCTTACATGAAATAAAATTTATAATATTGTAAATACTAAATGTATTAAAGGTAAATTTAAAGTATTTCAAAGGATATTTTAGTAATATATTGTTTCCATTATTTTTTGACATATTTGTTTTTATAATATATTTAAATTGAAATTTTTCATTTCCTAAAAAAGGTTTATAAGAAAATTTATATGGTATTCCTATTAATAAATGAAATAACATATTTATATTTTTTACGATCCACTATGTATATTTTTTATAGATATCATCCATATTATTTAATTGAATTGTTTAAAAAATTTATGGCTACTGATTTAAAATTTTATTAATATTCACCATATTACTCTAGATGGTTTATAATAATGTTTCCTTCATTGGGGTATGTATTATAATTTTGTATATTAGTTTTTGAATATTAATTTATATGTTGATTATGTTTCCCCAATTTCATATGAAGAATTTGTTAGAATTATTATGTGATGGGTGGGGCCTAGTTATATAGATCACCTTAATAAAATTAATGCTCTCATGAGATAAATCAATTCATCATATTTAATGGGTTTCTATGTACATTTATAAAATGCCTTGTGAAATGTCAAAATTGTATGTTTTAAAGTTATGAAATTATGAATTCTTTCGTTATGAGATCTGTAATTGATTTCCCACTAATTATTCATATACATAGAATATCTATGGATATGTTTCAATCTTATATGATTATTAATATGGAATTATTTTATAGTCATTTATTTGTTCTATATTATGATCATTTAATTGATTGAACAAAATGTATTTAAATTATTTACCTTTATATATTTATCATTCATATTTATTCATGATAGAATATATTGTTTGATTACACTTATTAAGAATATAATCTCTCCCTTTTCATATGTTCTAGCTTCCATTGGATACCAGGATATTCTTTGTAATAGATGTGTTGGGATAAGATATGTGGAATTATGAAATTCTCAATGATTTTTTTTTCATATTATATCTATTGAATTATAATACAAATTTAAATTATGTATTTAGTTTTCTAATACTACTAAACGATATTATCTTGTGGGATGTGATTCCTTGTATCTTATTCTAATGAGATTATTCAAACACTGACTCAGAACTACTGGGATATGGGTCTTTACAATGTAAATATTATACTCCCAGGTTAAAAGGTTCTATCCATTGATAAATGTAATCATCAAGATATAAATTTAAATTTATATCAATCATTATAAAGTATATTCTTAATTTAATAAACATCTATGACTCATAATAGTAGAATAATTATTATTTAGAATGATAATATTTTATGTGTTTTATCTTCCCATTCCAGAGTATGAAAAAATTGAAGATATTCAAAAATAGAATCTAGAAGTATTTGATAAGAATAAAATGATTCAAATAATGTTTCTAAGTTATCATATTCACTATGAACAATGTAATTATAACCACCATGAAACGTTTTAATATGATTGAGTATGTTAATGCATTGACCATACTATTGGTGTCATTATTGATATGGAATACATTCTATAGAATAGTTGAAATTGTTTTGAAAATTTAAATCCCTTTTAAAAATAGAATGTTATAAAATGGTCAAGGACATATGAACTAGTCAAGAGATTTCAAATTTTATGTACTATATTAACAATAGAAGTGGGTAAAATTTAAAACCATAATAAGAAATTTTATATATAATTAAGATAATTATTATTTGATTATCCATATCATGTCTTTAAAACTTACATGAGATTTCACAATTTTTGAATAATGTTTACATAGGATTTAATTTTCTAGAATACATGAAGGTGCTTGTGAAACACCATATAATCTCATTGTTAAGTATTCATATTATATATGTCATTTAATCAACCATAAATGGTTTAAGATACAAAATTAAAACTTTACATATGTATTTAGTATACATGAGTTTGAAATGATTGATGTAATTGGTGATCATTATGGTTATCTATCAAACAATGAACAAAATAGTTTATCAATGACATGATAAAATGAAAATTAATATAATTTGATCTCATATAAATCTAAATAAATAAAATGTATACATAAAACATTTCTATTATTTGATAATTGGAGTTATTTTTAACAAATTGTAGTCATAAAAAATAAATAATGTTGGATTTAATATAAAAATATCATGATTCATCGATTTATATAACATGTTTGAAAAATATATCATGATCATATTTTTTGTCTATTATAACATCATTTAGAAAATTTTCTATAAAATATATGGTATTCTATCCCGCCACCATCATTTTAATATTTTAAGGATTAATATATTCTTTTTATAAAAATTTTATACTAATATAAATACCCAATATTATATTAATACAATTTTCTTATTTGATAAACATTATCAGTAATGAAAATATATGTTTTCTATATACATAACTAATTATTTTATCTTAACCTATAATTCTGAATAGAATATATTGTCTAATTGGCTAGTGGGGTAATGTTTTTACTTTTATAATTTTATAGTTAACAAATATAAAACTAAATTAGTCAAAATAAAAATTAAATGTTACAATATATCTTATCCTAACATAGAATATATTGGAATGAAATATTTAAAAGAGTTATATATTATTGCCAAAAGGATTTTAATGATATATTTTATTTTAATAATATACAATAATGATGATGATCATAAACATAGAATGGCTTCTTAATATATTATGGGAGTTATTAACATCATATTATTTTATTTCATGAAATAAATGAGATTTAATATTATTTTAAAATATTCAAGTACTATGAATATGAATGATATGTAATTCCATTATTTGAGAAGTATGTCTGCATAAATTTACTCAATAAAGTGTTTAGTGGGAGGGTATAATTTTTTAGGCATTTAGAGATATTTTAGGAAACAAAAAGATATGTAATGTGTTTAACAAAATAGTAAGAGTATATAAAAAATAAAGATGATAAAACAATATGTGATATGTGATATGATTATTTGATAACTAATATATGATTGTATAAATATTATTATGGAATTTATGAATTTGAAATATATCATCATATATAAAATGTAATATATATTTGTAATTAATTTATATTAGCTACATATACTTATAACATATTAATGATTTTCATAATGATATTACTATCCAATACTCATCATATAGTATTATATTCCATGATGTAATTTTGATGTTAGCATGTGTAAAATTATTATATCAGTATATATATTTTATTCATGAGGCTCAAAGAAATTTTAATTGGATGATCAACAGAGAATACCACATAGATTTTCACACACAATATCTTTTTTATTCTTGGGGGTGAATAGATCATATTTATAATACTGAATACCCAAGGTTGGAAAGATTTATAGAATCAAAAACATCATACACTAACACAATTAAAATACAAGAATCTATGTTTAACTAATCAGAATATATTGGGAATGTTTTCCATCATGATATGTGATTGAGGTGAACAAATATTAAATTTTTCATTAGATACAATTAGTAAACAAATTGGGTCCAATATTGGGAAATACTGAGGTGGTGTATGACCATACATTTCCAGGACATATGCTTTTCTTATATATCAATTGAGTGGAATGTGAGGTGCATATCTATATATGTGAATGAAATGGGATGTAATTATTGAACTATTTATTTTATACAGTAACAGTAGAGAATATATGATTTGGAAATATGAGATTAAAATATTGTATATCCCATGGGGACTCAATGTCATGGATAAATGGATCATATGAAAATTAATACATGATTATGATTTCGATGAGGGAAATTATAGTAGATATATAAATGGTTGATCTAGATAATATAAGATCCCATTATAGCTACAGTAGCATAGATTCCATTATAAACATATGAATTTTCTTACATTAATGCATTCATGAATTCATATTTTTTTTATCAATTCTATAAAAACTCATGGGGTTACACTTTGTGGTTTTCTAAAAGGAGGATTTTATTTAAAAAGATATATCCACTAAAAATGATTTGGAGTTAATCAGAAAAGAGTTCTAGATGAATATTAACAAGGTTTTCATATGTTGGGAAAACTATGATATTAATGACAACATTACGAATGATATTATTAATATTTTCCAAAATGGGTGTTATATAAAATTCCAAAATTTAATGTATATTGTATAGTGTAATGTGAATTAAAACAAATCCTTCTTGGATTTAGTGTAACTGAGGTATTGATTGAGATATTCAATAATGTCACTATATAATATGTCATGATATAAGTAATCCACGTAGTATGATATGTGTGAAATCATAGTCATACTATACAAATTAACTTGAGGGATATCCTAATGAATTACATGATATCAGAGGATATTATTTTTCCATAGTTTTGAAAATATATGTAACCAAACCACTATATTTAGTTCATTTTTATACAAAAAACCCATAATATTTAATACTATAATTGAATATATTTGAATATTTTTACACCATTAATTAATGGTTTGTTTTGGTGTATATTTTAGTAAATTAGAATATTATATGGTGACATCCTAGATATGGATCCATGATATTAAATATTAATTTTTTGATATATTTTAAAAAATTATATATTTATCTAAATAGAAATATTATATCTTCTACAACCTCCTATCAAAATAAATATTTATCCTATAATGAATTATTTTGATAATGGTTTCATTGTCTATGATAATAGACTATTAGAAAATAATTATTCTTTAAATATGTGGAATTCATTGTAATAGTTGTCAATTTATTTGGAATTTGAATATAATAGTAAACTGAAATTATCTATTTAATATTCACTAAACATAGAATTATATGAATTAAACATATATTTAAATTTAGTTTGTTTTTGTTTGATTTACGAGGTTTCATCCAGCCCCTATGAGATATCTTGGCTTCCCCTAAAATGATTTTCACTGTATGAAAAGGGTGCTCATATGGTAAAATGTAATAGTTTTTAATATATATATAAAATCAAATTATGATTGATACATGAGACCAACCATTAAATGTTAATGTTTGAATTATATTCCACTATATATCATTAAATATGTAATGTATGAGAGAACAATAAATTAATTTGTATAATAAATGAATTATAATCAAAGGGATACATGAATTGTAATTATAATTATATTTACTCATAAATTATGAATATATGAGTAAATACAAGATCTCTAAAGGAATTTTCTTTTGTTCAATATGAATGTTAAAATACCCATGATAATAGTATGTAATATTTAAACTATATATGACAACTATTTTATAAATTATGATATATTATTATTCTTCTAATATGATGCGAGGAACTGCCATGTTGTATGGTGAATGTGAATCATGGAAAAGAGCCGGCTCATTATTTCAGCTCGTAGATACACTATTGAGGAGGGATTCAATTGGATTCTATTAAGGGATCTCCATCACACTACTAGGATTAAGATATAGGTTGAGGGCCATCTGAATATTTGTACAAACAATGTTATTCATTATAGTTTATACATGTTTTGATGTTTAAGTTATGAATAATTAATTTGATACCTTAGAGGGATATAAAAAATATTAATAGTTTTTTAGGAGATACATAACTAAAAGAAATGACAGTTAATATAAAAGAACCTAAAATCACCCTAATCCATGCAATTCGATATTTTTCTACTTCAAAATATTTTTGTGTTTGGAATATGACAGGAGTGGGATCATACAAGATCGAATGATAAAAGATCTATATAGTTAGAAAACGTGGCATGTAATTAATTCATGGAACATATTAATAGTAATCATCATTTTTAATGGTGTATAGTAGGGCGTCATGCAAAGGGTAAATGTTTTAGTATTAAATGCTTCATGGTGATTCATTTTCTGATGAGATCTGAATCATTACATTTAAAAAACATGAGTGGGTTTAAAACCATGTAAATTCAATGTGCTATGTTTCTACAATGATATAACACCATGGGTAATTTCCCTAATCCAATTGATCGCTCATCTTTTAGGATATCCAATGACCCTATGTTCAGGTTATTTGAGAATAACATCATCAATGATAGATTCATCTGATTCCATCTTTAATCAATGTTTATCTAGGGTATGTTATACATATTCCCTAATAGATCTTCAATCGGGTTCCTATGGATTCTTTTTTGGATGAAATGGGGGATCATATATAGTTTTTACTAGATTGTTTCTTGGTTTTTAGTTTATTTTAATTGTTCCACTACACCATTGGAGGGATGCAGTTTCATAGGGGAGAGGTTTTCGAGATCAACAACCATTTTTCATTATTTTATAATTAATATTAATTCTTTTGATGTTGGTAATTCATATCAATTTCTAATTTATGTGAAATCCAATATTTATCATGTTTTTCCAATTTATTTCAATCAAATTAACCTAATAATTTTTGAATCATATTTTTAAATAAATATGTTGAATTTATCAGTTGTTGATGCTTTATAACATGATAGTGAGATGCCTATTGATTATCAATATAGTGTGATATCTATTCTATTGTTGATATAATGTGTCATTATGATATGTACAAGCATGAAAATCCTTGTGATAAATGGTATGTAATGTAAAATCTCAATTAATGGATAAATGTTCCTATGAATAATTAAATAAGAGTTACATTTGAATATTTCAATTCTATTAATTTTATGATTATAAAGTTGATTTAATTCACATACATAATTAAAATTAATCTTGCATGAGTTAATGGAATGGATATTGAATATATATTATGATAAATATTTTTTATTAAAATAAATAATATTATTGATAATTATAGTGGTTTTAATACTAAAATAATTAATAGATTTTGATATTTTTAAATTGATTGATGCACTACATTTCACATAGTTAGAAACTAGGAATAATGAATCAGTAAATTAAAAAATGATTAGGAAATATTTTTTTTGATAAGGTTAATTTCTAGGGATGGATTTTTCCTTCTTCTTGAGAAAGACAAGTTCTTTGATTATAGCGTTCTGAGTTATTTTTTTTGTATGTTGGACTAATACCTTATTTAGGTCATTTATTGTAATATATCATTATTTTACCCTATATTTTTTTGTCGTTATATATATGTGGTCTTCCCTATGTGATATGATATATGGTGTTGTGACTCATATGATGTAATGATCTATGGATGGATGAGCCTGGGATGACTAATTTGATATAGGGGTGGGTAGACCAGATAATGTGGCATAAATATCTTATTATGATGGTGTTATGTATCGGCATATACATTTGGGTGTTAGTGATGGAACAATAGATGATAGAATGTGTTTAATATGGTCTTACTCATTGATGTGATGTAGAGAGCTGGTATTCTCTCTTTTTAATATGTTTAATGGGTGATATCCGAGGTTATTGTTTTATCTACTTTCTTGTCTCTAATGATTTAGGAAGATAAGTATTATTGGTTGCATATTTAATATTTGGGGATAGATTTGGATTGTTTTACTTTAGTACCAAGATATGGAATGATGTAAAGGACTTTAAATAAATGTATAACCAATAACAATGGTTTATGTTGAAATATGTTGAAATGTTAATATTTGGAAATTGTGGACTCAGTATGGATTATGACTTGAGGGAATGGGCATTAATCTCATGATTAAGGAAATGTAATGTCGAATAATTTTAATAGTTAATTAATGGAAAATAAATAAGTTAACATAATTAAATGAAAAAATTGAAAAATTAATTAATGTGTCAATTTAAATAGTTGTGTTCTTATAAGATATCTGGCACAAGTAGTTGTAGCCTAGACTCCATGTGATGTTTTATATAAACGAGTCTATGACTAGGTTATGTCAATATAATTATTATGAGCTATATTATATCATCTATATTCTTGAATGTAATAAAATTCCCCATCCCATGTTAATTATGGAAATAGACACCTAGTGGACTCTAAAAAAGTGTAATCCCAATTATCCATGTTGGAAGATAGAAGGATGACTACCCCCTATGGCCCCTCTCCCTTCTCTATATAGTTACATGTTCTAGTATGCATGGAAGTTAGTTTTCCCATATATATATAGTGGTTTGTGATGTGTTGTTATTATTTCACACATATGTGTGTCGGTATATATTTACAAATGGATTATTATAGTTATGGTATGTATAAGTTTTTATGTCATCTATTTCCTTACTCGGTGTATGTGATTTACTAGTTTGAGGTATAAAACCTGATGTATGATATATGATACATGGGTTGTGGAAAATATTTGAAACTAATTTTTTAACATATAGGATATTTTTTTTGGTTGATTTTATGACTTGATACATGAGGTACATGTTATGATGCCTTTTTGAGGTGTATTCCAGATGGACAGTTTTAGTGACATAGGGCTCATTATATGTGACATTGGTAGAGTGAAAAAATAGTTGGAAAGTAGGTGTCAATCACCCTTGATATTTCATTAATATATTATATTCTCTCTTCTCGGAGATGCATGGTGATTTTTATCCATGGTGGGTTAGAGAACATAACATATCTATATAGCTTTTTAGTTATATTCAGTATTTTCACTGTTTTTTATATTGTTTTCATTATCTTTTTCATGATATTTCAGAATGATCCTACTCAGTATAAAGTTATTCCCACACTATTTATATATAAACTATTTTTTATCTCATATCAAGAATGTTGGATATTGGGATATATATTAATTGCTCATGATTTTTTATCAGATGTTTGGGAATCATGGTCAGTGATGTCTTTATCTTTTAGTAATTTTAGTTTTCCTTTCATTTTTATGTGTTGTATGAAATTTTGTGTTTTCACTTGGGATATATTAATAATTTATTTTGAGCATGTATTTTTTGGGTTATCATTATTATATATCTTTTTTTTATGTTTTTAGAGGGTAATGAATCTAATAATTATTCTTATTATATGTTCAGTTCTAGTTTCCAACCCAGGGCATATAGGAGTCTAGACTTTGGAAAACCCCGTATTTTTTACCACATTTTTGGCCCATAAGGAGTACACATAGGAGAAATGGATCATCAAATTTTCTCATCATTGGATTATGTTGAGGGATTATATGGATATTTGAGAGAGGTATAGGTGAAATTTAATGGGTTGGTATGTAAATATAATCAATTGAGATTAATAAGTGGTGTAAACAAATGATAATACAAGAGACGTAGGTATTTAGGGAACCTTATGATATGATGTATGAAAATTAATGATTACTAGGCCCACTAAAATATGTTACACTAGTTTCTGTGTGAAAACCTATTAATGTACCATACAACCTTATTATTTGATTTTAGGTTCCAAATGGGTAGACCATGGGATATGCTAAAACCCTTACAATATTTTAAAAAAATAAAATAATTACATTTATGTATTCAGTATTCATGGACTATGATATCTATTGGTTCTTTTATTTTGTTTCCATGGATGTAAGGGGATGTCCTCAAATTTTTCTCGCTGAATATGTTCATAAGGATGTGTTGGATGATAATTGTGGAGTAGAGGCCGATGACAATGAATCATAGAAAAGGACTCTGAGAGAGAATCGGTTCCAGATTTTGTAGAAGTACATGGGATCTATTTTAAATATATAAAAAATAGTAATTGGATTAGGATATAATATCAATTAATTCAATTAATTCTTTTACAAAGAAATATGTTTCATTGTTTGTGGTGATTATGTGTAGTGTAGCTAGGCAATGGTGGTTCCTATTCTTCATGGATCATGAGGAGTCAATAGTATCTTAGTAGAATCTATGAGATGAGTTCTATGAAAAGATTAATTCATTTTCATGTATGGATTCAATGATGAAGGAGCTAATTGACCTTTTATTGGGTAGTTCAAACATGTAGTAGATTATGATTCATCTTAGGACCCTCTTGTAATATTCATTAGAGATATTTTGAGACAGCAAGGAATGGACAAGGAATTTCAAGTAGAATTTATATCCAGAGATCCATCAAGGGAACCCCATTTATGCTGATAATGTATATAACAGAATTGGAGAGAGTTGGGGTCACCATGAGAATTTCATAAAATATAATATCATTCCATGAGTGGAGTCATCAATATTGATCATGAAGAAGAGATTTGGTGTGAATATCAATGATTCCTAGATAGAAGAGACTTCGGTCAGCCAATGGTAGGTATCATCCCTTATCATCACATTTATCTATAGGTGGTAGATATTAGTCTTGTAGAAAGGTATCAAAAGTTTTTTCTCATGTGGTAGTTGAGGTTATCATGAGAAAGAGTGCCCAAAAATTCTTAGCAGTTATCCCACACCAAGATTACATCTTCAGGTTAATCCATTTTGAATTATTCATCTATTGATGAAACATTAGTTTTCTCTAATTTAGGATTAGAAAATATGATTTGGGTTTGTAAAATTATAGCCCTAAGTAACTCCTCTTCATCAAAGAGTATTGTGCATCCATTAAGGTGGTCTTCAACAACGTCATAATGGATGTGGAGAAGATTGTGTTCAACATTATAAATTAGGGTTACCGACACCATGAAATCGTTAGTTCATTCGAGGTACCTTTTTTTTGTTTTCTACAAGGATTATTTATTTGTTTAATTTAGGAGACACAAATCGTTTATATCACAAACCCTCATCCATGCTTTGGGAATTGTGATTGAGAGAATTCCAATTATCTTTTCATTGACTATGCATGTTGGGGGACAAGCTAACATGAATGAGGTATATAGAGGCTTTGTTCTAGTGTCAAGGAAGCACTAAACATGGAGATATTTTCAATATCTATGGATATTTCCATATGAAAACATCAACATCATTGACTTATAGTATTCGGTGTAGGATATTATGAATTTCATTGGGATAAATGATGTGTTCTATGGTGATAATTGAAAGAGTGTGTAGTTTTATGGAGAGTGATATCCAACGATGTGTTAGTCGTGTGTTACATCCTTGTTATATAATATGGGAGTTCTGATTATGATTTCATTAGAGGTTCTGTAGTTGGTGTTTCCCTTGGTTTTAGAACATTACCTTCATATACTTCTTTAGGAAGTTGTAACATTACCAACATGTTGGGTGATCTGGTATGGGATCGAGCTATAACCAGACATGTATTATACCTCGTTGTATCCATATAAGATGGTTTCATATAAAATTGTGAGACCTATGAGTATTTCATGGTAATATTTTTTAGTATGGATTTGTTCAGCTGACTGTGTCACATTGGGGTGCACCCATTTCTTTTCATGAAGATGGAAAATGGATGTTTTTAAAATTATATCGATTATTATCAAATGAATTGAGATATATTAAAGAACTTATATCCACATATAAAGTTTGATTATTTATTTAATAAGTATAAGGGAGATAGTTAGTTCTCAATAACCAATATGTGGCCATGATATCTTCAATTACAGGTGAATGATGTGAATATTTACAAGACCTATTTCTATTGTCATCATGAGAATTACGATATCACTATGATATCTTCATTATGAACAATGAACTAGATATGTTCATGGGGTTGATGAAAAAAATGGTCAAAAAGATCCTAAATATGTTTTTGGCTGTTTTTATCAATGAAATTAATCTCTAATCTGCATCTAAAAATGTGAATACAGATTTTCTTCATGAATATTTGGGATTTCTCCATCATGAGAAGGTATTTGTAATGTCATAAATATTTTTTGTTTTGGGATTGTAAAGTCATTTGATTACAGATTTTTTGACCCTGGATGGATATTTTGTGGGTCCTTCAATGATAGTGATGATTTTTTCATGTGAATCCCCAATGATGGTAGAATGGATACAATGTTTTTTTGGATATGTTTGATATTATCAGAGATTCATAGTCGATTTAACATTTTTCTGGAATCCTAGGATATCCTTGACAAAGAAGGATCTGATATTCTTGTGGACTGACCAGTTCCAAGTAGCTTTTGATTTCATTGAGGTGATCTTGGATAGCTCTCTAGTCTATTGTTTTTCAGTATAATGATTTCAGTTTGTAGTTACCTCAAAAAGTTCAAATCATTGACTGGGTTTCTTTCTAATGTACAATATAGTAATTATATTTTATGTTTCTTGTATGTTACATCCCCAATAGTTACACTTTTCCACCCATGATTTTGAGTTTCTGGGTATTTATTCCTTTTATGATGTGGTGACATTACCTCATTGATGAATGTATTTTTTTACCAAGCATAAGAGCCTATATAAATTATTCTCATAGTGTGACATGAACCAATTTCATCATCATTGGATGGAATTAAAATATGATTATGAATTTGAAATTTTCTGACAGTTAATCAAAAGACATCATGTGGCATATGCGATGATAGAAATTAATGTAGTAATTCCCTAAGTGAATTTGGAGACTCCTAAATGTTGATTGAATAACTCTTAAGGATGAATCTGGATATGGGAGTGGTTTTTGGAAATTGTTTTTCTTTCCAGATTATATTTTAGTCCTCAATGTATTAGTAGGTGGAGGATTCCCAGTTTGGGTATTCGGAAGTGGTTGTCTAGAGGGGAAAATTGGTTTTTTGAAGATGCCTGTGATGTTTAGTCTATGGGTGGAAATCACTATGAGTAGTTATAGGGAAGGATTTTTTCTCCTTCATTGTTGCATGATATGGCTATCTATGAGTCCCATATCACACCACTGGTAGTACGTCCAAATGTGAAAGAGATTTATCAAGCTTTGAGATATCATTTTTGTGGATTGAGTGGAATTGTATTGTTGAGGAGTTTATTTATCATTGTTTTCTCTTCTATACGGTGAAGTATGTTTATCATATTCCTCTTGGATTTATTCATCTGTTATATCTTACCTAGTAGAAGTAGGAGGAAATCTCGATGGAAATCATTAACTTTTTTCCTTGATCTAAGTGAGGAAATGATTTTATAATGTTGTTAGTTAAACATTGATGAGACCATAACAATTTATCGAGACATGAGATTGAATATAAATAGTGGTTTTGTTGAGGTAGTATCTAGAGGAAGTTTTGCAGCTCCAAATAGTCCCGAGAATGATTATATATGATCGAGATCCTCATTTTACCTATATAGTTGATAATGGTCTGAAGAATTCTTTTGGACCTATGTTATTACTAGAATATAATATCATCTATGGATCGAAGGATATATAGATAGGACCATCCACACTAATTAAGACATGTCACATCCTTTTTTCATGTATTTTACATGTTCATAGATGAGTCACCTGACCTTGATCGGGTTTTCTTACAATAACAGTTTTTGGTCCACCATTAGTATATGTCTATTTCATGAATTTCAAAAACATTTTAGTTCTCTATTGTTATAGATTGGGGTTATGGAAGTAGTAATAATAGAGTATTAAATGGTATGAATTACAAAAAGCTATGGTTTATGGTATTTAAGTGATTATGTTGGGAGTTCAGGGATATTAGAAATCCAATGTTGTCTATAAGAGGATACCTTTGGATGTTAATTTTGGAGATCATGTATTCTCAAAAGAGACTCCACATTGTGTTTAGTGAAGATTTTTTCATAGGGGTATGATTTCTCCCCAGTTTATTGAGCCTTTATAGGTGTTGGATAATGAAGTATCCAAGGATTATTGGATATATATTCTCCCATAATTGGTCTAGAAACAAGGTTTTTTCATATGTCAGAACTATGTGCTATCATCATGATGACTCTCATGTCAATTATTTGGGTGAAATTGATGTTTATGACAACGAATCCTTGAAAGAGTATCCTATGGAGTTCCTTGTCCTCCAAGAGAGGTTTTTTTATATATGTTATATTTCATTGGATCGAGTTTTTAGGTGTCATTTCAGAGTAGAGGAGAGTAAATAGAATGTGTTTCACAATGTGGACTCAGTACCCGTACTGGTTTTATGGTTATCTCTTCTATTTTAATATTTCCTAGTGGATATTGACTTTTTTAGATTATGAGATGGTTTCCTATTTTTTCAAGTAGTGTTCATACTTTTATTTTTGAGGTATCTCCGCTGTGAGATGGTTTAGGAGATGATTGTTACTATTGAATGATTTTATCTTCTTTCCCCTAAATGAGGTGGTAGAGCTATTATGATGGTTAGATAATTGAATGATTCCTTGAGGTGTGGAAATTTAAGAGGCCCAAATTTTGTTTTTATCTTGTTTGGTTTTTGATTCCTTAGTATGAGAATTGTTTTAAAAGTATCTAATGTAAGGAGTCATATCCATGTATTATGACCCTTTTTGTGTTTTCGAAGAATTTTGTGCATGTACGATGTTTATATTGTATATGGAAATGATTGGGTATTAAACCTCTATGTATGGAAATATATGGCATGTATTAGTTTCACTATGGGTACTCATTGTTCATGGGGTTTGAAATAAATTTTTATTCGGTGTTACATTACTTGTAAATTTTTATTATTCAATTCTAAATGGAGATGTATTTTTTAGGGAGATAAAATTCCCAACATTTAAAAGACGAGAATGGGATTCAAGATTTTTATATCCAAAATGAAACATTCCAATAATGTATATAGTACCTTGATATTTTTCACACACATAACCAATCTAGGAACATATAGGTTATCCAATGACCCTCTCTTCTAGTTTATTGGGATTCTATCTTTAGGGATTGATTCGCAACCATCCATATTTGATTTGTGAGTATTTGAGGTAAAATATACATATTCTATTATATACCATTGATCATGTCCTACTCTTTTATTCTTTTTTATGTAATAATGTTTCATCAACATTTGCCTAATAGATTTTCTTGGTTATTTTTTGGTGTAGTTGTTCCACATTGTTCATGGAGGGATATAATTTATTTATCAAGAGGTTATTGGGATCAATAACAAATGTATCTTGTCAGGTGAATAAAATTAATTCCTTAGATGTATTTGATTAATTTTTTCTTTAATTTATCTACATTTGTAGAGTCATCATCGTTTATCCCTTTATATGGGAATGAAATTAGCCTATTTATTGATGAAAATTATTAATAAATAAATTAGTTCGTGATATTGCATGTTGATGTTTTATACCAGGATATTAGGTTCCCTATTAGATTTCTAAATAGTTTTATTTCCATGATATTGTTCTTAGAATGAATTTTTATGATATGGTTAAACTAGATATTATTAATGTAAGTTGTTAATGAACATAAATACATAATTAGCTAATTAATTGGAAAAAAATTAATTAAATAAGTGTGATTTTTTAATCTAGCATTTCATATAATTTAATTATGATCAAATTGATGAAATGGACATGTTTATTAAAATGTGATATTTCATGAGTTTAGGTAAATGATAAAAAAAGTGAATCATAAAAAGTATATTTCATATTAATAAAAAAAGAATAAAAATGAAAATGGTTTTAATGCCTGAAGCATGTTTAGTAGTTTATGGATTGTTATATAATGATGCTTTAGGCTTACCAATGTTAGAACCATTGAATAATGAATTAGATAATTCATTATAAAAAAAGAAATAATTATTTTATAATGATACATTCTATGTCTTGAGTTGAAATTGTTCCTAAGAAGTAAATTTTACATGTGTTTGGGGCCATGGGAGATTATTTTTAATGATGAATGGATTCCATATTTTAGGGCCTTGATTTCCCATTTTATTATTTTGTCCTATTTTTGGGATATGATCTAGATGAGAGATTAAATTTGTGATTTATATGGGGAGGGGAGTTCTATATGATGTTATGAAAATGAGAAGAATGGTGTCATATATATCGGTGGGGAGGCCTGGATTTTGTGATAGAATCTGATGCCTATAATGGTGAGGTGCATCAATATATGAATGTGGGTGTTGAGGATGAAACGTGAGATGATATAAAGGGTTAATGCTTGGATTACTCATTAATGCCATGATTAGACCTATCATTGTTGATTTTTAATCCATTTAATGAGTTTTTTATTGGTTTTTTGTTTTATCTTGTCTCTTTTCCCTAGTGATTGAGGCATCTATGATTTCTTGGTTTCCACTTTCCTCTTCGTCAAATATTAGGACGGTTTTCCCAAAGTCCCCAGATATGTAATTATAATAACAATGTTTAATAAATTTTATCATCTTGGGTTTGTTGAGACTAGAACCCAATGAGATTTTATTGTTGAGAAATCAATGGGCATGGTTGGGATTATGATCAGAGAGAATTAAATTTAATATAATGATTATGGAAATGTAATGTGAAATAATTTTAATGTTTAATTAATAAATAATAAATAAAATAGTAAAATTAAATGATAGAAATGATAATATTAATTAATGTATCAGATAACATAATTCTATTCTTATAATATAATTGATCATAGTAGGGGAATCTAGTAGTCCGAGCGACATTAGTTTCAATTGTTTCTAAAACATGGTAATTCACATTGTGTTATTATGAGATATATAATAACATTTAAATTATTTGATTTTATACACCTCCGACCCATATAGTATAGGGTGAGTAACTCTAGATTGAATATGTGAGGGGATTTTCACTAGCATCATAGTGGTTGGATAGATTTATGACTACCCCTTTTCCCATTATCTATTCTCATGTTAGTTACAAATGCGGGGATGCAAAGTAGTTTGTTTTTTAAATATATTCGTGTAGAGCCTTGTGATGGATTTCATTTATTTTACGAAGTTTTTATTATAGATATAGTATCCAAAGTATCATTACAGGTATTATGACTATATGTTTTAATGGAATGTTGTACCTTACTTGGTTAATGGGATTTAATGGATTAAGGTATAATACCCAATTTCTGATACTTGTCAAACTGGCTATGGTGGATACCAAAAAATGCTTGGTAACTATAATAGTATATGTGGATTGGATGATTTGATTATGTAATGCATGAGGTGCATGTTGTGATGCCTTTATTAGGGGTCTTTAAGATGGGATTTTTTAGACATATGTCTCATGACATATAACTTTGGGTCATAGTCAAAAATTAGTGGGGATTCTAGAGTGAAGTATACCTAAAGACTCATTACAACATTATATTCTATCTTATATGCGATACATGTGGATGATTATCCGTAGTGAAGTTGGAAACATAGTTTACCTATTTAGGTGGATACATATATTAATTAATGTTCACTACAATTTTAAATTCAGTCCTCATCTTTTGTATGAGATGATCTGTGTAGGATCCAACTATGTATATTATTACACTCAGCTATAGTTTACAATAATTATTTTAGAGTTAGTTGAAGCTGGTTAGAGACCATGATTGATATTAGTGGCTTGTAGTTTTTCATGATCTACTTGGGATTCATGGTCAATATCAACTTTTCCATTTGTTAATTTTATATTTTTATTGGGTACATTTAGTACATTATGAAAATTAATTTTTGATCTTTGTATTTAATTATATATATATATATATTAATGGTTTATGGTTTATCTTTAGTATTTATCTCCTTTGAATTTACTATTAAAGGATAATTCCTCCCTTCTATAAAATTATTGTACCCTTGGTTCTAGTCCCCTACTAGGGGACTACTAGAGGTGGAAGAGGGGCAGTTACCTTCTCACATCCCTCTTTGTCTACTCGAGAGGTGTACTCATTGGGGTTAGGGGTGGTGAAAATACCCATTTATGTTTTATGGATGATTTATCATGTTTTTGGGTTTCCATATTTTAATTCTTAATGATATTTTTTTATAATTATTAAAATAAAGAATCATGACTTGGTTTATGAGACATATTTGTTCTTATAATTTCATGGGAATATTTCATGATAATATATTCATAATTCGGAATGGAAGGAAATAAAAATTTGGATATATATATGTAAAGATTTTTTTATTACTTTTTTTTAATATAAAATGATTATTGCATATTTTTATTTAACTTTTTAAAAAGAACATTTATATAAAAACATGTTGGTAATGAAATTTATTTTGATAAATAGAAAACCCTTGTGGAAAGTTGATTTCATAAAAAAGTCCTTACTAATTTAATGATCTGCTATAAAAAAATTCTTAATGAAATTTTAAAAATATTTTTAGAGAGAGGATAATATTTTGAATTATATGGATTTGGTGTAAAATCCCAAAATTTGTAATTGTAATGATCCTTGATACAGAGTACCAAATCATGTTCACATTATTGAAAAAGTATATTTTTTATTATAACATTTACATGATACTATTTTTATGCTCCTTAGATGTATCATAATTCAGTCACCTATTTAAATTCTATGATATTCTTATGTCTATTATTTATTATTAGATATGTAATAGTTTGTGAAAATTATTCCTTATAATTAAAGAATAAGAAAAGTGTGAAAGGAATTGTTTTGAATGTTAATTCAACAAAATATATGTATTATAATGGAATGTGGAATAAATATTTTATTACAGTGATAAAAGGACAAGTCGGGTTTTTTATATAATGTTTTATTTATTACTACTATAGAAAATATAATTAATCTAAATCAGAATAAATTTTTTACTAGATCAATAATTTAAGATAATAAATTTGAGTAATTCACATTTCATATATATTAGATTAGATTTTTATGAAGATGTTATCAATGATATTTGTAACATAAGGGTAAATTCATTCAAGTACTTATAATTATTTATTTTTATACCCTTCTGTTTTGGGTTTGTATTGGGTTGATTCTGGTGATATTTTAAATCTTTCGGAAGTCTATGTGATTGTGCAAAGAGGGAACATTGTTATGGAAACCCATGTGGTTTGGCCTAGAAAACCATGATCCTTGTGAAAAACCCCATTGAATGGAGGAACAATGTTTTTCCAAACCATGTGGCCAACCCCACCAAGACATTTACCCTATTATAGTGATGGTTTAAAAAGTTAGAGCATGTTTAAACTAATAGTGTGGGCTAACTATGATACTCATCCAAAATCCAAGGGAGGGAACATGGTTAGGTCTATGGTTACTACTAACCACCAATCCAAGATATAAATCCTTATATAAGAGATTTCAATTCACCGATGAATTTAATTACAAATATGGAGAACCTATTTATGATTTTATTTACCCCCATTGGACCCATATATAATTACATAGACTTTAAAGACTCTTTTAATAATTTCTTGTCTCTTTAAATCCATTTTCCAATAAATTGTTTTATTTATATAATATATTGATCCATATCTTGAATTTGATCTCTCTCATGTTTTTTATTTTGTCTCTCCGTCCATTATTTCATTATTTTTACTTGGCAATCATGATCTTTATGTCAAATCAATATTTGATTCGATGGATCTCAACTCTAGGGTTGATTCCTTGATCGCCTTAATCATAATACTTCATTGGGATTCCAATTATGGGTGTTAATTTGATAACATGATTAAATTTTTGTGGTTACATATGTACATACCCTATAATTGAAGACCTTATTTAAATAATGGATTTTAAATGTTTTTAGATGATTTAATAACATGAATTTAAGATGAATTTATGTTAGATTTCAATAGGTGAAGAAAATTGTGAAAAACACTCAATTTATTTAGAATTGATATTGTTTGTTTTATTTTTAGAAAAATGATATATTGATAAGAAAAATTATTGGTGAAATTATTTTATGATTTAGTCTCCAATAATTTTTTTAATGAAAGAATAATTGAAAAGGTGTTGATGTTATAAAAACAAATGATTCATATTTAAACGAAATGTCATGAAGAACATGAATGTAGGAAATTACATGTTAATTTTTTTTAAATGAATGGTATTAGAATTTTTTATTAATTAATTAAACTAAAATGAGAGTTTGGATAGTTTTTATGGGACAAGGAAAAGAATAATAAAAAAATTAATACATATATATAGATTTTTTATGTCACAACTAACTAAAACATGTTAAAATTGGTCTCTTGATATGGGTAACCTACTAGGATATGAAATGATATACTTAATGTCTTGATTCATAGGTATGTGTTCTCATATACATGATCCATGATTGATGATTCAGATGTGTGAGAATCCTTTATCCATAAGACATCAAATTACAGGTCACGTGATAGTGGTTCCTTCAGTTTTTATTTGATTTCATTATACTTTTCATGGATTATATAAATGTTTTATTAATGATTAATATTTTATAGAAATTTTTTTATATAAATCTTTATTAGATAAACTTTTTTGATCTACCAGTTATCTTTTGATGATAAATCATTTTTTGATATTAAATTGGAAAACACATCCCATAAAAGTTTTAATTTAAATTTAAATCATAAATGGTTTATTGTTATTGAATTTCCAATAGAATAATTTGGGGTGTCCAATTGGGAAATTTTTTACAAACCCTTCATTTTCCATTATGAATTTGTCTATTTTGTTATTCCAGGTCCCAGAAAAGGGAATGTTCTACTTGGATATGGCTAGGGTTCTTTATTTAATGGACCTATATTGAGGAAGGGGGCCTATAATGATGTGTTCTATATGGTTAATTACGTTCATATGAGATATTGTCATGAAATTTGTTGGGATTTTAGATAATTTATTTTTATTTTGTAATGATTTATCAATATATTATTTGAGCTTTCTATTTGAGAAGTGTTTGATATACTGACCATGTATTGATTTATATTCCTATATATTGGATGTTTCTAAAAATATTTTCATTTTGATTTTTCATCGATGATTTTCTATAGTCAAAAACATGTGGCGATTCGGAATGCCCTTCCAAAAATATCAGAACCTATCCGAGTATTAGGGTACTTGGGTATTCAAGATGGAATATAAAATTTTTTTAACAGAGGTGTGATGTTGTGCATATTTCATTGATATTAATATGTAGTTAGTCTTTTCCTAGTATACATGGTGTATGTTTTTTGGGATATATAATGTTCTTATGATGATGTTCATTAATAACTCTAATCACAAAAAGTATAATATTAGAATACCTGTTGAGAATGTATATTTTAAGAATTAATTGATCAAATTATGGTCTCTCACATAATACTGATTTGATAATTTTGAAATACCAATTTTGAATTCAGTTTTATGGAATTGGTATTCTTGTTTCAGCTAATTGATTTGATGGTTTTTCTAGCCTTTTAGTGTTTTCATTTATTCTGTTGATTTTATATACCATCTCTCCTCCGTGGAGATTATTACATATATATATAAGGGGGATAGTTTAAGGATACATGGAAAGGAACCCTCTATATGATCATAATCACATTGAGATAGTGGTGTGTATTTTCCAATAATTATGAAAATCACTTGCAACCATTTTTTGTTTTGGATCTAATAGGGGAACCCCAAAAGTATAAATATTGATACAATGATATGGTGTGTCTTAACCACAATATTTCATATTTCTAAGAATCATATTTTACTCAAGTGATATATTTTTTATAAAAAAATAGTGAGATTATTTGGAGTTCATTGAAATATTCTTGATGGAAAAGTTCATGTTCATTGGTTATAGAGAATATGCAAGAAGTATTGGGGAGGAAAAATTTACAGCTCATTTCATTAATCAATTATGTATAGAATCTATTGTATTGTTGATTTATACAGATTTTGTCATCATTTATTATAAAGATAAAATTGCAGCATAGTATGAAAATTTCATTACTGATCATGTAATGATTTATAAAGAGGTTGTGAAAAATGATAAATTAAAGGATCAAAATAGTGTATGGTTCTTCGATACTATATTAGATCATATGTATTCATGATTAATAACAATTTTTATTTATGTGTGTTGGATAGATTTTTGATGTTTTAGCTTTACCTGTTTGGTACTACGTATTTTATTTGACTTCGTATTTCTCCTCGTAGTACTTCTGTAATAACATTTAAATAGAAGAGTATGAGTTTTGAGTCTCATGGGGGTTCTCATTACTTTTCCAATTATGGAAATCATGTAGTGATGAGAAAAGGCCCGATGAATTTATATTTTAATAGAATCATTGGTTATTATAAATAGTTTTTATATGACAAATCCATGATTTTTTATATGAATTATTAGGTCACTTATAGTAATTTTGACATGAAATTTCTACTCCATGTAGTATCCCGAGATAATAATTTCCAATATTACCAAATTAAAATCATGTAATTCATGAAATTAGTGGTTATAAACATAGACATCTAGAATTAACCTTGTTTATGCATATAGAGAGTCTATATCAGAAACACTTTTATATCCACTAGCAAGGAGAGGAAACATAAAAATATCATCATATTTAGTGACTGATTTATTTAATACATGTGTATCCCACTCATTCATAAGAAATGATGTTGTTAGTTTTTAAACAATCCTATAACACTTGTTTATTATGTGATGTATATCCCATCACAAATAACAACAATTAGAGTGAAGGACTATTAATTTCCCTATTCTGTATTCTCAATATAATAGGTTGACCTTATATATAGTTTTCCCATTTTCAATATGAAACAACAAGATTTTATTTTTTGTATGTATTGAAAATTTTCTTATAGGGAATGAATTGGATATTATTGTTAATAGTTATACATTAAAATTCATGATGGGGTGCTTCATGTATTCAATGAATATTGGGTCTTAAGGTTGAAGAGATATGGAACATCTTACCAATAGTTTTTTGAGGGTAATATATAAATTTTCCTTCGACATGGAGGGAGACTACTTGTGTGATGGCCTCCATCAAATTATGGTTGAGTTTTATGACCAATTTCTATAAGAATTTACTATTTTTCCATTACTAAGAGAAGTAGATTCCCTACTTACTTGGTACCAGTTACCCATACCAAAAATATTCCTTGTTAAAATATGGAACAAAATAAAATGAAACATTTGAAGACAAAATTTTATGCTATATTATAGAAAAGATGCATTCAATAAAGTGTTCCACCATTGGAGGATCCTACTCTATTTTATATGAATTTTTACGTGTCAATTAACCATTAAGGAGATTACTGAAAACTAAATAACATTATAATGAGGAAGAAGTATCTTCAACCTTTGATTGAATATCAATTTGACTAGTTGAGAGGGGACAAGTGGTTCTTTATGATTGATCATTGATCTGTTTTTTCTAGTTTAGAATAAATGAGAATATCATTTTTAAGACTAACTTTTGGAGTAGGTGAAGGTAGATCAAATTTTCTACTGAATTTTCAATGGTCATGTTCCCTGATATAATGAATATAGTGGAAGTAATGTCGAAGCCTCGAAAAAGTTACCAAATTTTTGTGTCAACTATTTTTTTGATGGGGGGTGGTGGAGTGATTAATTAAATTAATTAACATGATATGTCTGAATTAAAAAATTTATAAACATTTTGGTGATTTTATTGTTGTGTTTTTATGCCTCTATTTTGGGAAACAATTCATTAAATTGATATCCAATTCACTATATGCTTTCAGTCCAAATTCCATGTTTTGGATTTTATCGAAGCATTAACGAGGGATCTTCCTGAATGGACCGAAGAACTTCTTTTTTTATTTTACTATAGATAATCCCCCTTTTAAGGGATGAAGGGGTACCCATACATGACCCTTAGGCCCAAGGCCCAAGGCCCGACACGACAAACAATACATGACCCGGAGGCCCAGAGGCATATTATACCAAATACATGACCCGTAGGCCCAACCCACAGTCGCTGCCCATCCCCTAGCTTCTTCATCATTGATCACCTAGCTCTCCACCTTTCATTGTTGATTGTCTATCATTTCCCCGTACAAAGCTGCACGGTGCCTGGTCCCGATGGCGGTTGCCATACCCTCTCATTCTTCCAATCCGGTAGCTCTGCATCTGGTGAATGCTAGTCTTTGTTGCTCTGATCCTCTTCTGGGGCTTTCTTTGTGTGAACTGGGATACTCTATGGTCTGTGTGGCCCGAAGGCCCTGAGGCCCAAAGACCTTTGATGACCCGAAGGCACTGGAGACCCGTAGGCCCAAACCAGTGGCCCGAAAGCCCAAATATGGTGAATAGTTCTGGATGCAACAATGCTGAACAGTACGAGCTACCGTACTTCTACAGTAACCTGGAAATTCACCTCCACCCAGTTTTGAACTTAGATCTCTTGGATGCCAAGCAGGATCCCTTACCACTCGGGTACGGGCTCATTGGCACGAGGGATCTAATCATTGTACAATCCCATTAATGTTAGGATCAATAATTTATGAACCCATTTATATTTTTTTGTACTAATATTATATTAAAACAACATAATGATAATTCCATATTAGTAATACATGAAATATAATATTTTACATTCTTAGTGTTAATTTAATTAATGATAATGGAGGGTATGATTTTAATCAGCTATCATCACCAAATTAATACACACCCAAATCGATGATTTTCACATCAATTGATATGTTCGCAATTATTTTGAGATGGTTTGTATTATTTGGAAAAATAAAAACATAAGGAATGAGATAAGAAAATTTTTTTCCACTGAAGATGTTTAAATATATGGATGAAATTAAAAATTTTGAATGAAAGATAAAGTCAATATGGAAGGGTTTTTTACATGATTTACTCTATTTTAAGTGAATTTATTTTAAAAAATATAATATCTCTTATAATAAAAAAAAAGATTATGATACATTCACAAATTTTTAAATAAATCAACCAAATATATATTATTAAAATTCATTGATATGAATATAAATAGTGAAATAATCGTATATAAGTTATATGTATCATTTTTCAAGGTCCCCCTTGAAATATTTATATGGATTTGGCCATGAGAATGTATCCTTCTGGTCACTGAATTAAACAAAGATAAATGAGAATATAGGGAATATATTTATTGACCAAGGTGGTGAGTTTTTTCCTTTAAAACTATCATATATGATTTATAGACCATTTTTCCATAATGAATGTAAAATTTAAAGTGATAATATTCATAAATGTTATACTTATGTATTCAAGTGCTACACCATCCCCAATGATTTGTCTTAGGAATTTTGGATCCAAATATACAGATGTCTTCCTAAAACAAGGGTTACTATACGTATTTGTCACCAATTCTTCCAAGAAAAAATTTGTAACACATTTTTGGATATGAAGAGTTCATTATATAACATATAAATATTATTAAACGTTTTCCACCTAACTCGGGAATTTTTACACAAAAATTTTCATCTCAATTTGGCATGTAGATTATTAGAAAATCAAGAATTTTGAGTCGATATCTAATATTAGGAATATGTGGAATATATATTAATGAATAAATTGAACCACGTTAAGGATAACATGGGATTTGAAAATATTATGCATGTTTTATTGAAATTCCAACGAACTTCTAGTAGAGTTTCAACAAATTTATATTTCTTTATTGATTCCAAAAAAAGAAAATTAAAATGAGTCGTGTTTATTTGAAAAATTTATAGGGCCTTATTCTTTGAATATATAGCCCTTCAAATTTCTGAATTAGAAAAATATATTATTTTATGATATCAATGAATTTTTTTCCAGAACACTACAGTATAAAAAATATAATTTATACCAGTATATAGAAACATATTATTAAAATATTAAACTATAGATTAATTGAAATAAATTAGATAATTATCTTCATAAATGAATACGATTAAAACAAGAAAATTGATAGGAAAGTAATCATGTTTTCAAAAAAAATATTTTCTTATAGCAAAATAAAATAATTAATAAATATTTAAAATCAACAAAACAAAACATAAAATAGTACAAGTCCTCAAGAATCTCAATCAATGAGAGACCATAAATTTATTTTCACTCACAATCAACTATTAAAGTTCATCAGTCACAAATCAGGGGATGTATAAACTATTTAACTAATATATAATTAGTTCTTGAAAAAATTGATACTAAAATCATGATTCATAAAATATAATTTTCCTTTCTAAAAATTTCAATTGTAAACTGATGGTGGTCAATTTAGAATCCTCTCAAGATGATGTCAATTTATTCAATAAGGATAACTCATTCACCAACCATTAGTGAAAATCGTATTTTTTAAAATATCTTTCATATTCTAATACGTAATATAATTTTGACAATAATCAATATTATTAACTTTCTCTAATGGCTATGGGATGATACAAATATAATGTCCAAAAGAGTGGAAAATAGGGGTAAAGAGTAACATGGAATAATCAATGTAGAATTTATGAAATTAGATGTGGAATGTCAAGGAAACACATATTTACAATGTCCTAAATGTGTTATGGAAGACTCAAATGTTACTTAAAATTTAAAGAAGTAAAAAATGTGAAATATTCAACAAAACCTCAAAACTTCTCATAATACTTCATAAACAAAAGATACATGTTTTTTTGGAATTTTAACATAGAACTGATATCATTCTAATATTCCAACAGTTTTTAATCTCCCAATTAAAATTAGTTCAATTTTCATAACATGACCATAGGTATATGTAGTTTGATTTATAACCATCTTAATAAAAAACATGTTATTTTTATTTTTGTGAATTTTTTTATTTTATTTATTTTTTAGTACACATTCCAATAAAAATATTATATAAAGAAAAAATCAAAAATCTATCCCCAATAATAAATGTATGAAAACATATCCTTAGAATTTATTAGATTTCTTCCGTCATTAATTGAAAACACAGTGAAAATCAAGTAATTTATGCTCAAAATGAAATTGATTTCCCTCAGATTTATATTCTAATAAATAATTTAAAAGATATATTTTGAGATGTGTGGTGTAAAAATGTCTTCGGATGATGTGTGTTTTATGGAACACGCTCTACATTTTGAAATCATCCTTCCATGTGGGATAAGACACTACCCACTAGATACATATTTGATAATAATAATAATATATAAAAATACATTGGAAGGGGGAAGGGTACCATGAAATCGATTCCAGACATATTAAAGACATTCATATAATTTTTATGTACTCTATAGGACTTCATTTTTTTTAAAATGTCCCAAATGTTCAGTATGTGGTATATGATTTATAGAACCGTTGATAGTCCTCAAAAAGTGAGGGATAATATAATCCAATGTATAAGAGGTTTCTTGTAACATCCCAGGTAAAGGAAGAATTTGATATTTTCATATTAATTAATATTTGTGAATCAAATATTAATTTTACTTTAAAGGGGTTGCTATGTTCGATAGTGTACCCGATACGCAACAACGAGTTTTTTTGAATTCATACGTTGCACACTAATAAAATAATAATATTATTTTAAATGGTATTAAACTCCAAGTAATTGTATTGGTGGGAATGAACAAAACTAACTAAAATATGAGTATACGTTATTGTTAAATGTATTTAAATTTATCCAATAAAACGTTTGAGGCATAAAATGTGAATGAATCTAATTTTAAGCATAATTTACATTAAAAGGCCGATTTAATGCCATTTAATGGAGAACCCAACCTAAATATTGATTTGGTCACTTTAATACATTTTAATTTACCAAATAAAATCCTTCTTTAGAATGGGGACATCAAAATTAACTTTGTGTATTTTTTTTGGGTTTTTCCGATAATGTTCAATTTTTAATTAATAGTGAAAATATTTTATTTAAATTCCAAAATGCGTTTTATTATAATTTATTTATATAGTTATATTATCTTTTTAGTTGTTTTTAAAGTGTAATGAAAATATATTTTTACCATTTAATCCGATTTTGGTCATTGGAATTAATTTCACTTTGAAATTCGGCATAAACAAGTATCAATTTTTTGATAGTTATTGTTTCATAAAAACACGTTATTTGTTTTGATAACAGGAACTAATTTTAAAATTAATTAATGAAAATTTTATGTTTTGAATTTGGAAACATAGAAATTATTTTGGAATATGGAATATCAAATATTTCTTAGGCTGAATTTTTGGTATTTTTCTGAAAAACTTCAATTTTTGATGAATAGTCAACCCACTTAGTAGTAGTTAAAAATGACATTTTCAATTAAATGATATATTTCCACTTCTGTGAATTGAATTTTTAAAATTTGACATAAATTTTTGTTATCATGAAATAAAATTCTGTTCAATAAGATAAAAATAATTTTTAGTGAATAGTAACTTTTGACTTTTAATTACCACGATTAAATGTAAATAAGGTAATTCAAGGATAAAAAAATATTATAATAATTCAAAATTACCATAGAATATGTACTAAACATATTGGATTAGTAATGGACAACCATGGGCATATTTGGGTCTATTTTGGGACTACATGGAGCCAATTATGAAAGATGAGGACACATTAGATTAATTAATTTAATTTAAAGGAAAAAATGACATAAACAAAAATCATTTATTAAATTAAGTTTTATATGGTGTTATATAAATTATATTTTCAGATATAAATATTAATTGGAAATATAAATGGATTTCATACATCATGGTATTATTTTTATAATTTTTATACAACATAGAAATTAAATTATTTATGACACAATAATGATATAGTATTTACCTCACTAATAAAAGATTTAAATAAATAAGATTATAATTTTTAAAATATTATTCAAAACCTGTCAAATTCTTATTGGATGATATTATTTCGATTATGAGTCATCTTATCTTTGACCTTAATTATTTTGGGACCTTTAGAAACAGAATATCATTATAAAATAAAATAATATTATCACACATTTTTAAAGAGCCCCTCCTCCCCCCAAAAAAAGAGGACCATTTCTAACCAATTACTCACACCTCTCTTGCCTTTTTGGCTCATCCAAACTCTTCCCAATTAATCTCCCTATATCCCTCTCTTCCACTTAAAAGCCTTACCTTAGGCATAAGGCACTTCAAGATGTCCTTTGGTTCATTCCAAAGGGAGTTACCCAAATTAAATGTAACAATTTCTCTTAAATTGTTTTATTTTATTTTACTTCTCCAACCCCTAGACTCTTTTTATTCATTTATTTTGTAATATAACCAGTATACTCAATAAACAAGGATGTTTTTATTTGAAGTATTCGAACTACACTTACACACACCTCCATCTAACGGGTGAAGAACATAATGTTTTCGTGGATGGAAAACCAATGCCTCACGAAATGATGATTGTTCGATTATATCTTACCACCTCTCATGGTAGCCATTATGATGGAACTGAATTTATTTATGATATATATTATGTTTATTTTTTCTTTATGCTTTTTTAATTTCCATTTATAACATACCTTTAGGGGTTCCATTATAGGTAAACAAGATAATTTCATTTGAGGAAGTGCGGAATACCGCCCCCTCAATGTGATATGACTCGTTCATACCATATGTGGTGCATATAAAGTATATATTTAATGATATTATATATGATACAATACTGGAATTATAATACTACTATGTATAATTATGTTTTAATTCCTTTAAATATGAAATAGAAATTGAAGTAGCGTTCATGTGTTCCTACGGCTTAACGTCTCCATGAACAGTGCATTTCATTTCCTACCTCTAAATGTTATCAAATATTATAATTACATGTATATTATGGATATATATAATATATATGATATCCAAATCATGAATATCATTCTGGATTAATGAACCTTTGACCACATGAACAACATGTGATTATAAGAAGTCCATTTTTGACCCAAGTACCAAATATCGACAAAACAAACATTATTAAAATAAATGATTACATAATGTTAATAACATGGTAATAAGTGATATTAAAAGAATAATAAACATTAAAATGGTTATTACGAAAGTATAAATTAACATTAGTTTATTATTCAAGGGATTAATGAACGATCGAGTCAAGTCGGACTCGAGGTAAGGGACTTCGTCTCAGTCTCCATTCAATGAGGAATAATTTGTTTTAATACACATCATTATTTAATATGTTGTATAAACTCCCATTACTTTTCAAAGGGATTATTTTTCTATGAAGCATTTTACTAAATGAAAAAAATGATTTTTTTTCTTTTAAAATAAGTGGTGACAACGAAATTTTCCGTCGGCGCGAGTATTATTTTATCTTTGGCTTCCTCAAAAAGATGTAATGATTTTACAAGAAAATAAATACCATATATTATTTTATGTATTTGGGTATTAAAAATGGTTTTTATAATGGATTTGTTATGTCATTATATTTAAGTGATATATTGTTATTGAAATGTGGAAATTTTTTGTTTCCATTATATTTGTTTTAAATATTATGATTTTATAATGATACTTTGACATTTGACGGGTGGTTATGTAATTAACCAAATGATGGGTGGTGCTGTGAATAATAGTATGGGTGGTTACATTATAACCTCCAATGCATTGGTTATGGAAGTCGGCCGTATGGTTATTCCATTTAGTGATATGTGTGGAAGTCGACTGTATGGTTATTCCATTTAAGTATGTTTATGTCCCATGCTACCTTTAAATGTTATGTATTCTTTATATGTGATTTATGGTAATATTTTGGTTAGAAAATGGTAAGTAGTGTCTTTTATTCAGTGAAGAGTATTTACTACATAATAAAGGTGAAAATTATTACTTATGATAAAGTATTCATAGTTTACCTGTTGTTTTGAGAAAACATACAGTTTTCCTTCTTTGTGTATCTCTTACTGAGCTTTTTATACTCATCCCATGTTTTTTAAATTCTTTTTCACAGGGAATAATGTGGAATAGGGTCAAGGATGGGATCACAGAAAATTCATGTTGTCTAAAATATTGAACTAGACATGACTATTTTATTCAAGACTTTTTATTTAATGAAAAAATGGAAACAGTATAGACGTGACAGCTTTGTAATCTTTTGAGATGTCATAGTTATGTCAGAATACTCTAAAACTCTAAACCAGAAAAGATCCTCAATGTGAATTATTCATTTAATTCAATATTATGTAAGGTTTAAGGATAATTCCTTATATTAGTGATGATTCATTGTGTTTTAAACCTCCTAACATTTGAAATTGATTCTTTGAATTCTAGTATAGAAATAATTTCATAGCCATCAACACATGTACTAATCAATAACTGAAGTAAAATTTTCCAAATATTATCATCCTCCAAAAAAGATATTTTGAAAAACATTTTTTACTTCACTTTTTTTCTATTAGAAAATTAAATAAAAAATCCCACAACCTATTCGTTTATAATTAATACAGTTTTTAGTTAACTTAGAGTAACATATGAGAGGTTCTTAGTTAACATTCAGCATCAATGATTTCAAAATGAGAAGAATAAGAAATTATACTACACTGATCAACCAATGGGTGTTCATTTTTAGGTCTATCATTGATCTATAGGTAAAAATCGCTGAATATTAGAATCTATATTTTTATTTACATGATAAAATAAATATTGTATAGTAATGTCTATAGTGTCTTACTGTCTATATAGATAATGTTTTTAGAACCATTGATATAGGTTTAGAATTTATCCAATTTAAAAATTGTTATTAAAAGTTCATTTTCATTGATAATGTAATGATATTGAGTCTCAGTCACTGTCTTCATGGAAGAAGTATTTAAATGTGCAATGACTACTATTCCTTCAGCAATTAAATCCCCAATATCATTACGAAAAGAATCAAACGTCAATTAATTTTGTAACTAATTCTATATGGGTTGATTTTTCAAGGCATATTAATGAACAACATTTTGATCAATGAATTCTCTATTGAATGCCTCATCGAAATGAATAAATCATATTTCTCGAGTAATTGAGTGAGTGAAATGGAAATATAATTGATGTTTTGGATGAAAATCTAATACAAACCATTATCTCAATGAATGAAACAAATATGTGAAACTACTTTGTGTTAATGAAAAGGTTTGATCACCCATATCATAGTAGGAATGTCTTTAAAATCATATGGGTAAATTATTATTTTTATGAAAATACCATTTGTAAGTATAAAGTTTCAATTTTTTTATATAACATAATGTTAGATTTGAGAAGAATTTTTATGACCAATGACAATGAATGAAATTATGATTCAAATAAATAACAAAAAAAATAAGATTTATCCATGAATATCTTTATGAAATACTTAATGAATTCCAAAAAAGATACTCACCATACACCTTTGTAATGAACTACGATAATTGAAATGGTAAAAGGAAATTCTCAATTATATGTATGATCTAAATGGGAAATTAAATGTATATTTTTTTGTCTTGTGGTGTTCATGGGGTATAGAAGTATCTACTTTATCCATTAATAATAGAATAATGTGACATTCCAGTATATCTTTCTAGAATTTTGTCAAGGAAATGAAGTTTGCGACTATGTTTTCATGTTTCAACATTCATTTTTTGTAAATTGATTCAAACCTTAAAATTTTTTCAATCATTTTGCAACCACTTTTAGATATTTATTTGTGTAAATAGTTATCACACCCTTCCAAGGAACCACATGCATCATATTAACCAATTAAATATAAAAAATTAGGTAGATAATACTTGTATAATGAATCATTGTAATCTCTTCCATAACTACCTCGAGTATGAGTGGATTGATTCTTATTTGAGTATTCCCAAATGGGTTTTATGATTTCTATATATTCCTAAAAAGGAAGATTTGTTGTTTTTTATAATATCATGAATCCATCCTATGTCCTTTTTGTTCACTTTTAACATGTTAAAAGGGCCAAACTCTTCAGTTTCAAAAAGTGAAATGAAGATAATGATAGGGTAGGATTATAAAATTAATAAGAATTAAAACATCATGTGTGCAAGAAGATGTTTTAGGCCAATTTAATCATTCAATTATGGGGAAGATAAATTTGTAATATATGAAAGTCTGATAGATAGTTTTTATTCAAATTCACCCCAAGTAAAATGTGTGGAGATGTAGACATTATTATTGATAAGGGATTCCAATACATTTTCAAATACCATTTAGACTACTGCGGTTTATCAATGTATGTTCATCATAATATATTCCTTTTATGTCTTATTTAAAAAATAATAATTTAAAAAATACATCACTCATTAAAAAATGAAAAAATTATGGAACACAATTCAATACACTGTCAATAGTGTCCTTAAAATCTGGGACAAAAATTTATTAGTTATACTATGATGGGTATTCTAGGGCCTAAATTTTTTTTAACATGTTTAGTACATCTCCAATTTATGTGTATAATATGATTATTATATATATCTATTTTAGTGTCTTGTAGTCATGAGGGATATATTACCTATAATTAGGGGATATCGTGAAGAAAAAGTACAAGCTCCCAAGTCAATAATAATTAAATATATTTGGAAGATACAATTATTTACCTTAAAAAGAACATTTGTTATTATTCCCTCACGACTAGTAGTTATTCGATTATGTAACATGATAAAAAATCTAACTAGGTGAAAGTGGAATTGGAGATGGTCATAAAAGATGTATTCAGTTATAAAATTTATCAAGGCTCGTATCTCAATTAGTGCATCATCAAATTTGGAACTACATATTTGGCATGTAATCATAAATTTCCCGGATCACTGGGCTTTATGTAAATGTATTATTGGGTTGTAACATTTTCAATGTCTCAAATTTGTCTCTTATGAGTTCACAATTATTTAATATAAATTTCATACATAGGATTTTTTTTTGAATCCATGAGGAAAATTATGAAAAAATATGATTAATCATTCCAAGAATTTCATACTCAATATTAAAGGGAATATTATGTTTGGATATGTCTTAAAGAAACGAAATTGGTTTTCTATAGGGATTAAATGTTTTCATGATGTGGTTTATGGTTTTTTTCGAATTTTTGTGATTTTCAAAATAAAAAAATTGTGATTTAGAGGATTCATCATAAGGAACACTGATTTAGTTTCTAGATTGTAGTGATAAAAAATATACATTATTCATAGGATTTGGAAAGGGATATGTTGGATGTTAGGAACAAATGGTTTTTTTAGATTCTCATGTTTCATGCATGTTTCCTTATTTTGATTTCATTGTTTTTGAGGATAGACTAGTTGAATGAGGAAATATTACCCGCATCATTTTACCATGTTTTATTAGTACAAGAGAAATATATTTCATTATGATTTCCATTATATGGTTTCTTGGGAAATAAATTTTATTGTTTTAAGAATGGTTAATGATCAATATGATAGTGGAAACCATAAGGATATGGATAGGCCAAATGATTTTTAGGTACATCAGGATAATGTTTTTTTGATTATACTTCAACCATAATAACATTAGAAGGTATTTGTATATCGAAGAGGGAATTAAGGGGAATGAGAGACAAGAATACCATACTTCAAGAAAAGTTGGTCCTTCTAAACTGGGATATAGGATATGGAGAATGGATAATACTAAGGTTGGATGGAGTTTCTAGAAAACATACATGGTTATTGGGGGTTGTAATTCCATTGATAAGATGTTTTAGTGAGATCTATTGGACTATATGAATCTGATGGATCATCATGCAGGTGTGGAAATGCATTGGATGGATAATCTAGTGGTTTATCAATTCCAAAGTGTGGGATAGGTTTAGGGAACTAATATTATAGAGAAGATGTGGGTGGGGATTCAGAATCTATATTGATTGGACACACAAGATGAGTATGCTCGCTCATCCTCTTGTCCATCTTCATTAGATATATGAATTTATTCATTTCTGTTTTTTTAACATTATCATGTGAATGATTATTGAATTGTTGTGTGTTTTTAGACATGTTTATTCTTATATATTCATCATATCTAGGATATTTTTTAACAATATTAACACCACTTACTGGGTTAATAAATGTTCTATCCATATAAAATAACACCTCATAGAAATAATAGATCAAGAGTTTTTCATGAAATTTAGGGTTTTCA
Organism: Viscum album; assembly: GCA_963277665.1. Lineage (NCBI taxonomy): Eukaryota > Viridiplantae > Streptophyta > Magnoliopsida > Santalales > Viscaceae > Viscum > Viscum album. Next base: position 1,793,868,770 of record OY728163.1, on the reverse strand, counting down.
CAATGATATGTAATATTTTTTCATCTCTCCTAGTACTCATGTATTGATATGTTGGGAAATTATGGGATGCCAAAAAAATCTTGTCATATAGAATTAGTTTGAGAAGTGGATAATAAATATTCAAAATATTTATTATTTGGCTTATTCCATTATTTTTTCGAAACAGAAGGGAGGTAGTAGAGACAGAACATGGAAAAATATAATATGATGAAATTTAATTCTCACTAATTTATTTTATCTATTAAAAATCTAATTGGATTTATATTAGAGCCTAAAACATTGAAATATTTTTGGTGAAGATTAATATACCCACTATCTAGATCTTGTAAATGAGGTAGAAGATTCATCTAACAAGATTTAATTTCATTACCATTCTTGATGTTGAGATTTTTAATACAAAGGTGTTGTTAATTTATATTAGCTGGTGAAAGTTCATTAACTTTCAGATATCTTAGATTGGCACTATATGTAATAACTGTTTGGTTAGTGAGTATGTCTTGTGTTGTCTGATATTCTTACTTATCATCCTAATTCTGGGAAGTGTTCACTCAATTTTAGTGTCAATCAAATATGATGTAGTTTCTGGGAGGCTAAGGGGAATCCACATCTATTTTTTAAGGATAATGAAGGACGTTTTTTAATTTTGTTATATAATATTTATTTATGGAAACGTTTTTTTCATTATGTTTTCATTCTTCATTCTTCATGATTTTTTAGTTTTTTAGTTTTTTTAGTTTTTTTAGTTTTTTGATTTTTTATAAAATTATAAAATAAACAACTAATTATTGCACCATCCCACATAGTAGGAAAATATTATGAATTAAAAATTTTCTCAGATAAAACATTTTATTGTCCAGTGCACTACTATAATCTATATAGTGACACACTAGTAGAATTGTTGGTGATATATTATATTTGGGAGTGAATTTTTTTTGTTTGTCTTTTGAATGGGATGGGTTTGATTGCAAAAAAAAATATAAAATTGACTGATCGATGATGAATGATTAAAAAAACTTGATACATATTATTGTTAGTTACTTATTAATGGTGTAATATTATAATTCAATTGAGATTTTCAAAACATATCGTTATATTAACATTAACTTCACAAGATGATTTCAATCTTATTTCCAAGTATTTGATTTAAAACTATACGTATTGGAATCTATAATTTTTATCAACCCAAGTATAATGATTTTTTTACGATTTTCCAAACCCTTGTGTATCTTTATTTACAATAATCCTTATAATACCTGGGTTAAAAAATACATGTCATTAATCCATTACCAGTTTCACATATAATATGTAAATTTAAAGAATGTTAAAGGAGAATATTCCCTCAATCACCTAACATCCTTAAATTATGACTCACATAGTTTGATGAGTTTAATGACCATTGATATGGGTAGTAATCTAGTCATGTTTATTATTGTTTTTAGAATATAAAAATGGAATGGAATTATATGAGAAATGGTTTTGGAAATGAACACTGATAAATACAAAAGAAATAAACACACACATTTTATGGAATTAATAATTAAACGAGGGAATGGATGTTGACTTAAATAATGAAATATAAGAACATGAATAATATGAAATATAATATATGTTAGAATAATATTGGATGATTATTATACACACATTGACAATAAAAAAAATTACAATGATGATTATATAATTATAATTGAAACCAAATCAACTATATGAAAACAATGAGTAATGGACTAGATTTTGAGGAATAAACTATATTTTAGCGGGGCCTTAAAATCCATTTGAATGGATTTGGTCATTCAAATATTTCCTCCTATGTTCTAAAGTTCTAACCCATTTCAAGGAGAATAGGGGGATTTATTTATATCATAATATGATGGACAATTTTCCTCCCAAAATTATCCTTCATGTTAGCTTGATAATTGTTATATAAATAAATTTAAATTTCAATAAATATTCCCCATTATTGTTTCATATATGTATTTTTATTTCTCACCCTCCAAATTGGATGTCCTTCTGTCTTTTTTATCCAATGATATTTTTATTATTCTTATCATTGTGAGATTATATAGATTTTCCATAGATTTTATAAAGGGAATAATGTAAATGATTTTATAACTATAGATATCCCACTATATCAGATAAAAATCAACAATAATCATGTTTGTGGTTGTGTAGCTCTTTAATTTATACCCACGAAATTTATACTCAATTGGGAAAATAGATTGCTATAAAAATACATAATTTTGAGCTACTATTCAATCCCAAAAAGAATTTTGTGATTTAATTTAATACAATAATTGAGACCAATTAATGATTTATTGGGACCATAAAATAATATAAATGTTTCATTAGATTGTATATGGACATTGGATGTAGTAGAAATGAATTTATACTACTCTATTAAGCCTTTAAAAAATTACGTCCAAGATGGTACATATTCCTTAATAGATTTCGTGGGCATGTTTGTGTGGTATATATGGCCCTTTAATGGGGAGAATTAGCCAAATATAATGTTCAGTTATTTTTTCAAATTTGATTCGAGAACACTAAAATTAAGACTAATATAATTTGGATTAATATATTGAAATATTTGATTAAAATATTAAATAGTAGTTCAATTAAATGAACTTGAATAATGTTCTTTATAAATATTTGTGGTAAAAAATTGAAAATTTAACCCAGAATAATTATTTTTTTGAAAAAATAAATTTTATGAGAAAAAAAATCAGGATTTAATTTGATATATCAAAAGGTATGTTCATTAAAAGTATCTTGTTATACAATATAGTTTAACTAATAATCATTTTTTTCATAATGGATTTTATGAATATAATATTCAATGAGTACCTTATTCATTCAAGATGGTGTCTATGTATGATATTTTGGTATACTTCGAAAACAGGGGGGTCAAGTGAGTTATATGAAAATTGTGATGAATTTTTTTATAAGCCAATATATTAATGTGATATTTCCAAATGTGTTTTTTGGATTCAGGATGTGATGTTATTAACACATGTGATCTCATAACATAATGTATCAGTTTATCCTATGATGATGAAAGTTGTTATGTCATGGGAAGTTTTTCATAATGTTTCCATGATATTGAAATTCTTGGTCGTTGTAGGGAATTGTCATAGGTTTTTTAAAGATTTCATGGAGCTAGATTCTCTATTTACTGCTCTAAAGTGGAAGTGAGTAGAGTAATTGTTGGATGAAAAACTTTAGAGTCATTCTATTGAGTTGATGCGGCATTTGATTTATATGTTATAGTTGACCCTTCCAGAGGATGGCAGGGGTATGCGGCCTTTTTGATGCAACATTTTTAGTTTTTCACTACATTCGGTTTTTGGGTGATCATGTAGTGGCCTATGCTTCTAGATAGAATAGGACGATTTAGAATAATTATTTTCCCTTTCATCTTGAACTCACATCAATTATGTATTCTATATAAATATGATGATTTTAACTTGTTAGAGAAAGGATTATAATTTATTTTTACAATAATATCTTGAATTAAATATTCTTAAAAATAATTTTCATAATTAGATAGTGGAATTGGGTGGATAACCTATAATATTTTTATTTCCTCACTTAATACACTCTTAGTAAAGGAAATATAATCCATGTTATTGTGGTATGAAACTTTTAACCGAAACCATGAAAGAATAATCAGAATTGTGTGATTTAATTCCACTATTTCAATAGTTTCATTTAGGATTCTATTTGAATGGGACTGAGATTCAACTACCTTGATCAAAACTAGGACTTTATATTCTTGGGATGGTTATTTTGGATCATTATATTAATGATGATTTGTGTGAAATTATGGAGTATCATTATGGAATAAAGACCATTAGATAAATGTTTATTTATCTTAACAGATTATTCTATGCTTCTAGAACTAATATATTGTTTTTTTCGTTGGGAGAAATGTTGTGATGTGGTATTTTCATAATATCAATTACGAGGTATAACATAGAACATATATGATATTATATAGTATGCTATTACTATTTTGATGGCCATGTATGAAACATTACATCACTAATGTTATTTCATATTATTGTAACTATCATTTGGTCAATGATAAGAACCATATACCATCAGGTATTCTTCATCGACATCTAATGCTGACTTGGATGGGGGTTGAGATATTAATGTATTATTTTATTTTTGTTACTCTACACACTTTGAATGAAGAATGTGATATGGTTTTTGATAATTCAACAGACAAAATTGTCCCACATCTTACCAATTAGAGAAAAAACCAGAATGGAGGACATAGAAATTCCCTATGTGAATGATATTTTTCATGTTGAAGGTGTTCAATATTTTAATATTTCATATTGGGATACCCCATTTTCATATCATTTTTTGGTATGGAATCATGAGGTGATGAAAAATAAGGTAAAATTGTACATTAAATTACATATTTATATTATTTTCATGAAATAATGAACTAAACGGATTCACGAGGACATGATTTGGGTTTTAATTCATGACCATGGTGGATTTAGGAATGAACATTGGGTATTGGTTGGTTTCTCTTATAATAATATTTCTAATACTATGAGTAGAATGTCTCTTTTTGAGTCCATTTTAGGAAGGACATGTAGATATCATATTTATAGGTAGAATTTGGGAAAATCAACCTCGGCTGTATCTTGTTTTCTTCACAAGATGACATTAAAAATTTAGTTGATTCTTCAAATAATGATTACATCACTGAGAAAGTATACATCCTATGTTAACCCTCATTGGCAATCATTAGACCATTTAGTTAGTGACAATATTTTCTTGATATTTTTTGCTCTTTTGGGTCACTAATGACATTGAATACATGGATATAATTCACTATGGTATGTGGGTCCTTTTTGAGAATGGTGAGTAGTTTGGGAAAGTAGAATATCATTTGGCACTTCCACTGTATCAGATCCTGATTTTCAATTTGTTTCAATTATCACAGCTCAGAACGTATCATTATTATAAGTATAATTCCATTATATTGGAAGATCTTTATGTTGAACCTAATTTAACGATGACTGTGAATTTTTTCTAGATTTTTATTATAAAAAGAAGGTTTAAAATGGGTATATGATACCTTTTGTTCTTGTTTTATTACCACGTAGCCATAATTATACTGATATTTTAGATCATAATGTGAGGATGAGAGATCAACATACTCATCTCTTCGATATGGAATATTTATCATATGATATCTCAGGAAAAAAAATGTTTATTATGGAGAGGTTATAACTACATGTAAAAATTATTTAGGTACTTACAATCAATTGTTTTGATCTAATTTTATTAGTTAGTGCATTTAGTTATTATATGTGATGTTTGAAATTTTTTGGATGTCTATAGGGTTGTTAATGGTTTACACATGGTTAGGGAGAATCATCTGCATTAGGCCAAAAAATAGTGCATCATGTGAAGATCCAATAGAAGTCATAACACTGGTTATTATAAGCCATTTGGAAAATACATAAAAAATAACAGTTCTGTTGTGAGAATTTTATGGATTGTGTTATTATTAAAAATATTGTGCTACATAACCATGAAAAAAATAGAAGCCTAGTGAGGGATCATGCTTAGGATCATAATTAAAGCTAACCGTGTGGACTACCTAGAAAACCATGCACACATGTTCTAATACAACAATAAATATTTATATATATCATAAGACTTCCATTAATTTGGATTAGCATAACCCATTTAACCCCAATTTAGATACTTATTTTTGGATGATCTATAAAAGATTTAATGTCTTGACGAACCTATTTTCTTGTGATCTGGTGTGTCGATTAATGATCTAAATCCCTCTATGATATGACATCCCCCTTCACTGTGGTTTTTTCTATCCCCTTATTCTATTTTTTTATAGAAAGGAATTCTCATTTTAATGATGGTTTACATATTTTATTTCTTATATCATGGTTATAGGTTTGATCCCTTGATCTTCAACACCTTCATAATTCATTGGAATTCCCATCAAGGGTCTTTATTTGATCAATATATTAAACGTGGGTGGCTATATAAGGACATACAATAGAATTGAAATGATGATTTTCATAAATAATTTTGAAATGTTTCAAAAAAAAATTTAAACATTATTGTAGGTGAATAAATATTATATATTAAAATGGTATTAGAATTTTGAAACCCACCAAACTATAATGTAATTGAAATTTATGGTGGATATTATGTGAAATGATAGATTTTATTTGAAAATTATTGATAAAATTATGGAACCACAATAAAAAATTTGGACCACATATCCTACATATGATTGTATGTAATATCTCCAATTCTATATCTAATAGGCCATATGATAGTGACATTGAAAAAAAAATAACAATAATGGTAGAAATTTTGATAGTGAACCAATATATATGAACACAACCATCTGCAGGAAATAGTGTAGATTAATAAAATTTAAATAATACAACAACTAGATATAAATCATGCATGATATAAAATATAGTTAATTAATTACATTAAAATAGGCTATAACCAAATTGTAAAGTATAAAATTAAACGCCTAACCAGAAATTATTCCCTAAACTGAAGACTTCTGGAAATGAAGAAATATAACAATGATGAATTCAAAATTTACAATCACGACCAATTTTAATGGTCAATGAACCAAATTATCAATAAGATCATCCATTATAAGAAATGATATTCCCTTAATCTCCATATGAAACAAAACATGTGGGAAATCCCATGGACTGGTGAGTATATCAATTCCCATTAGAATGCCCCAAAACTGAAAAGAAGTGATAGAGGTAAATAATAATAGTTAGCTCAATGAAATGAATGGTTAAAATGATTCCCAAAATTTTAATACACACAAAGACACACACAGAGACACACACACACACATATATTTATTCATACACAGAACCGAAAACATTTGAGAATGGAGATCTAAATCTCATAGCCTATCCATAAATGATGATAAATAACGTTGTTCTCGATTTCCATCACTAATTCCCATCATCAAATGCAGCATCCCCAAAATATGTGTGGAGCATCCCAATAATTGAAACTACACTCCATATAAATGGGATACATATATCCTGTAGAGGAACTGCATCCCCACTATAGCTCAATGATATATGAATACAAGTCTGCAGGTAGAAAACCCATGACATGTAGTAGTAATTAGAGTATTATACTAAAATTTATAAAGACTATAGGGATCCTATGTATAGGTGTGATAGGGGATTACAGACCCCAAAATCACTTTAAATTTCTGGGGAATATGTTCCCTGGTTTGATGGGTGAGTACTGTCCCCAACATCACTTTGATAGAATAGTGATATCATGCCCAGGTGAAACATAGTAATATTATCCACGATGTAACTCTAATGATGCTTACTAACCACCAGCATCATCCAAAGTGGTTTTAATATGCATCATGCTCAGAACATTCCACAAATTGAATCAAAATACAATAATATGGAAAAAATCAAATCCTATATGAATGAAAACTCATTATTGGAAACTCGTGGTATAAAATTCCATTCCAAATAATGATTATACAAGATGAATAATTATATCCATAGAATACATGACGTGTAAATGGTAAACATGGAAAGTAGCCCGCATCCATTGTCTGTCCATGTTCTACTATAGTCATCGATTAGAGGTCATGTTGGTATAAGTTGCATTTAAGGGGTCCACACAGAATATCTTAGTCACCTGATGACTTCGTGTGTACTTCTGACCATTCATGTGTTCATTGGGTAATTCTTATGTACTTGGTGTAACATTCTAACCTGGGAACCACAAAACAGTGCCCCAAATCGGTCCAATATGTGTCCTCAAGAGAACCTATCCATACACTAGAGGATGCTGACTAGAAGTAAGGGTATAATATCAATTGTGGGGAGATTAATCCCTCTTTTATCGGAGGAGGACCCCAATGGAAAATAAAAAACAATAACAGAATAACAAATTACCATAATAAGAACAATATAATATCAAAATTTTAACAAAACTAGAGATACAATATCAAAACATAACTTTAAATATATGATACAAAATAATATACCATGTTTCAAAGGAAAAAATCCTAAATTAATGACACTTATAACTCCCATGAAAGTCTTGAACTAGGTCCAATTCCCTTATCCATGATCTATCCCAACTCAATCATCTGACACATAGCCTTTTACCTGATCCTATCCCGCAACCATGAAATCTATTTGGAATCTATCATGTATCCCATTTAGGGTTTCTGTACAACTCAGTAGGCCACCACCAACAGTGTCTAATGAAATATCCTGTCAAATAAATGTTTGTACTAATATAATGAATAAGTCGCAATGCATTAATAAAAAATTATATCATTATCAACTATTATTTATTTAATCACATAAACTACTGGTTTCCCATTGTTACCAATATCTAAATACCCACTTCGGACTATGCCAGAGTCTAATATAATCCCAAATAATATCATATCTCAGAGTTTAGTTTTTACCATTTATTAATTAACATAGTTGAATGACTAGTTACCATTCATTAATTCACACATTTGAAGGGACATGTTCCAATTCCTTATCTCACACATGTGAATGACAATGTTATCATTCATTAATTCACATAATTGAATGACCATGTTCCCATTCGTTAACACATTCATGAATTCCCATGTAACTATTCATATATCAACTAATTGAATGACCATATTCCAATTCTAATTTCAAAACTGAATGAAAATGTTACCATTAATAACGTCCTAATAGAATGACCATGTTACCTTTCAACAACACATAATTAATTCAACTCTTAATTTTCCACATCAATTCCATTACTAATTAAACAATTATTCCTCATAATATTCCCCTAAATCAATTCCCTAAACAATTAAGAAAAAATATTTATAATTAATTAATCACTAACCCCTAATTAATTTAATAATTAATTATCTTAAATCAAAATCTAAATACATCCTAATTAATTTAACAATTATTTAACTCTAACCAAACTATCAAAATATTAGATAACTAATTCATGAATTATTTATCTCAAAGAATCTATATCAATATCTCTTAATTAATTCTTCAACTAATTATCTCAAATCAAATATCTCAATATCTCATTATTAATACAACAATTAATTCTTTCAAATATACTATCTCAATATCTCATAACAGATTCAATAATTAATTATCTTAAATCAACAATCTAAATATATCATTATTAATTAAATAATTAATTATCTCAAATAAACTATCTCAATAACTCATAATTAATTAAACAATAAATTATCACAAATAAAATATCCTAATATATCATAATGAAGTCTAAAATAAATTTTCTTGTGTTTATTATCTAAATATCTGTAATTTAATTCCACAATTAATCATTCATCATCAATAATCCCAATATCCCAATTTCACATTTTCCATTAATTAAATAATTAACAATATTAATTAATTCAATGAAGAACTATATTGTTAAATATAAAATATTAATTTAATATTTTCGTAATCATAATTGAAATTTAGATAGTTTGATTTGAATTATATACCACCTAACACAATTCATTGATGTTTGATCACCCAATAAAAATCCACAATTTTGGATAAATAATGACACAGAATGAGATCCAGATCATACTACTAAAATCAATAATGAATATGTTAAAATGATTTAAAAATTTAACTATATCATCAAAACCATATCAATATCTAATTTAAATAGGAATAAAACCCTCTTTATTGAATAGAGGGAGAAAGGAAAATGTAAAGGAAACATGGTGTGATTTGATTCACTTACCGAGATTGGTGTTGATCCTTAATGTAGGCATACAATATAGAAGAATGGAGGCTAGGAGGGCTTGTAATATATTTACAAGGATTTGAAATTGTGAATGAACATCTATTATCGAATGGGGGTTGATTTAGTGTTAATTAGGGATGTTTGTGAAATTTTAAAACAAAATTCATGCTATTTAAATTACAACATGTGGTTTGCTGGGAAGGGGAACATGGTCTCCCCTATTCGTGAACCTAAACCATGTTATTATTTTATAAGGGTGTATGAGTAATCCAAATCGGGTGTATGATATGAAAAACTATTCCCCATATGTGAAATTCCTCTTTTTCTTGAGATTCACAGTTTTTGAGGACATGGAGAAAGGATTAGAAAAATAGTGCACCACATGGCCATTATCCTCCTTCTTTCAGTTTTCCTCAACATTCACCCAGATGCACCCCATGGTAAAACCCATCTAATTTATTCTAAAAAATTAGAATACCTATAATAAATCATTGTAAATCTCAATAAAATTTCAGGATCTTAAAATCTTTCAACCTTATAATAGCTCATCCACTTATTTTACTTCCAATCATCTCTAAGATTTCGAGTCTAAAATATTAGGCCATTGAACTCTCATATAAGATTCCCTTACCATGCTTCCTTCAATACATGTTCCTATTTGAAAAATTCATAAACATTAATAATGGTATTTCCCTGCAAAAATTCCATACTATGACTCAACACACGTATCAGATGATCCTAAAAGGATACATCTATATCATGATCATCATCATCCACATTTATCACATGATAAGGGTGAGTGTGATACTACTGAAGTTGTTACACATAAAGAATATCATTCATAATTATTTTTCTCTATGGAAGATCCAGTTGGTTTTCCACCAACATTATTCTCTTCGTAATCTAAAACTGATCATGGGTACCAAATTTCCTATCTCTGTATCCTGTGGTGACCCATTCTAGGATACCCCTGAAGAAATACACATTCATTCACAATAAAATGATAGGATTTTCAAAATCTATCCTTATATGTCTTCTATCTATTCTGATCAGTAGCCAAACATTTCTGAAATACATGTTCCTACTCTAATGCCTCTTTTATGATACTTGGTCCCATCACATAGACTCATCTACCTCCATCCAAAATAATGGTTATCTAAATTTCCATCCATAAAGAGACTCATATGATTCAATATTAATAGTTTAATCTTGACCGTTTTTATGAAAACTCTAGTAGTTCATTGTTATTCTTCCAAGACCCATAGAAATAAAGAACACATACTCGCAACATATACTCATCCACCTATATAGTATGCTTCAATAGCTTATATGAATATGGATGTAATTCCATATTTTTGTGAATTTATATACAAATTGTCTCCTGCATGTCCTTTAAGAAGATTGATGTAAAAGAAGAGTCATTTTCCAAAACTATAGTCTGTGGAACACCATGGAGATACAATAATTTTCAAACATACAGTTCTCCCAATTTCGTCACATTGTTGGTTTTTCGTATAGGAATGAAATGTCATACATTCATCACTCAACCCACAACCATTAAAATAATATAATTCTTCTTATGAATCTTCATGAGACCAAACTCAATGTCCAAGGACATTTTATCCAACTTCCACATCAAAATAGTCAATGAATGTCTTAAACCAGTAGGTCATTGTTACATAGCCTTCACTTGTTGACTGATGAAGTATCTTGTAATGAACCCAACAATCTTCTTTTTCTTTCCCGACCACCATAAGATTCATTATTTGCCACAGAATATTTTTGGTAAAACCTAGATGCACCAAACACATTGAGGTAAAAAATTTATGCATCAGCTCCTCCAACAGTTGTATATGATTTGTATCCCAATTCATGACATAGTAGACAACATCATCATATATGATCAAACTAGAAGGTGACTCCCCACATTCAATGCTTCCCCTTATGGTTATACACTATGAATACACATAATTTATATATCTAATCACTCTCAAAGGAATAGACTCAATTGAAATTGATACATGAGTCATTAGATTATCACTCTCCCTGACCACAACATACATTTTAGCCAATAAAGTCATCATATTATACTCATCAATAGACTCATGAAATACATGTGTATCAGTTTTCCTAATCAAAACATGGACTACTATATTTCCCTTTCCAAGATTATATTCTCCCTAAAAATCAAATGACTGCATATTCTCAACCTGTATCCACTAATGGAGATTCATATCTTGTTGTTAAAAGATATATTGTAATCTATTGTGATCTCTATATGAGTTAATATTCTCACCCAAAAAATAATTCAACCAACACATTAAGTTATAAAATAGTTTATCTAAATTGAGGTTGTATGTGTGGTACTTATGTTCGTGTTGTCTTAACTGCTAAGAACCATAAGAAACAACTTGGTCTCCTTGCATCAACACATCTCAATTTATAACCCTCAATGCATCACAAAACATGGAATAGTCATAGTCTCACATATGTTGGATCAATATTGATGATGATTCCTTGTGCTTCATTAGTTCCTAGATTGAACTCTCACATACCTTATACCAGTTGAATATTATCCCATTTTATATCAAGCACGAGATTATAACTATCAAATGAGATAAGTCTTCTATGAAGACCCCATAATATTCAAATGACCATAAAAATATATGAATATCGAACAAAATCATAGGATTCTCCCAATGAACCACATCCTAAACTATCAACAGTTACATAGAAACACCATCATTAGAGAAGATGTGACATAAGACTTGTAAATGATAAATCCAAAACTGACACTTAAATACCTTGGCCTATGGCTGGTGATCTCTCATTTTACTCAAGATGATGTCAAGATATTTGGAATTATAATCATGTGTGTTGTATTACACCGAGATATCACTGAAAAATAATCCAGGATTGATGGAAGATTATATTCACCAAGTCCATATACATAGATGGATCATTTTTCATCCTATACAGCATTATAAGGAACTCATATAAGCCATATATTCTTCAAAATCAATTCATTGATATTTCAGAATTCCAAATTCACAACTCATAATAGCTGGATCTCTTGACTATTATTGAGAATACACCGGATGTACATGAATAGTCAAAATGATCATTGATACATTGAAGAGGATAATGTTTTTTCAATACCATCTTGTTCAACATCCGATACTCATCACCCATGTGAAAAATCCAGTTAGACATCTTGTAACATAGAAAAGGTGATCCTGATGGTGACGTACTATGATAGATAAATACATTTTCATTTAATTCCTACTTCCTATTCTTGAGCAATTGATTCTCTATAAGTTCCATTCTATATGGTGTAATTGAATATATAACATCCCTTGACACGAGCTCAATAATAAAATCCATATCTCTCCCAGGTGGAATCCCTGATAAGTCTCGAGGATATAAATCTTGAACCCTATCCACTATGGGTGGAAATAAATCATGCTTCAAATCTCTTCCATGCATAAATAAACTAGAATATTTTTCATTGAAAACTCCCACATGCTCGGTAATTGGCCTTTACCGGCCCAACATGATAACCCTACTCCCCATAGTGAGTATAGATATCACCCAAAGGAGACATAAAATTCAATATTTTGTAACAATTAATGTTGAATCAGTATGAAACAAACCAACCCCTAATCATATACAGGTTGAAATATATATTTATTCGATGTAAATATTCCACTGAAATTGATACTTTATAACCTCGATATTACAGCACCTATATAAGAAAATGAATCTTGACCATACCCCTAGAGTTGTGTCTATCATGAACACCCCATCACAAACTCCACCACAAAGCTCAAAAAATCATAGTTTTTTCATGAAGAAATGAATGAGGGAAAACAATATCCAATAATGATATATATTATAAAGAAGATACAAGAATAATACCTCTCTAAATTCAGTGTCCAACCACATTATCCACATGTGAATGCTTCACCACATGCAACTATCCTACCCCTCTTCTATATGATGCAGTTTGACTCATGTGAGCTATAACACCCTGATGATTTATACCATTTTTCCCTGAAAAACCATGTCAACCACCTCTATGCCTTGACTTTTAGAACTCCATATTCCAAAATTATGTGGTCTATAATACATCTTATTCTACCCATGTTTTATATAGCTCCACCATCCCCATCCATTTGTAAATAGTTCCATCAGAATATTTTTTGATATCTCTTCATACTTCATGACTATAACTCTTCAGGTGGTCAAGGGCATTATCACTATAATAATCCTTACCTACCAAACTAGTAACTGTTTACTTGAGTAGGATTCATATCAACAGATCCATATGTCTATGTAGCATGCTTAAAAGTACTATGTCTAACACTGTAATTGTAATTTTTCCTAATCTTGAAAGCCTTACATCTAGATCATCTTTCTGCAAATATTTCTCCTTCACTAGAATTCTCCTTTAGTTTCCCTATAATCCACGAGATCCTGATCCACCACAACAGTAAAATTTTTTAACCAAAAAAGGATAAACTATGTCATAATCTAAAATTTATATCCATCTTGGAAACATATTTTCCTAGTTGTATCATCCACTTCCAACGGTGGATAATGAAAATATAGATATATAACGAATACTACGTATTCCACTACACACATACTCCATGGAATCAATTTTATGATATAAACTTCTATTTTCCACCTCTTAATCCCTAGATATAAGTTTTCTAAGAACTTCTCCAATATTTCCTTCCAAAATATATTATCACCCTATAGAGTCTATTGTTGAAAGTCCTGCTATCTCTTTGTTGATACTCAGAGAATATAGAAAAATAACATAGACCTCCTATCAGTAGGATTTTGTAATAGGTCAAAGGTCACCTTGATAAAGTTAACACAGAACTCATATCCCTTAATTCCACCCTCTCAAGTAATGTTAGGAGGGTATTTCAACTAAAATCCCATGCAAGGACAGTCATGATCCTCATGACCCACTATGGGTCTATTTCTATAATTTACATGAATCAAACAATGGTCATTCAGAACTACACCCCAACTTCCTCACATAACATTATTGGTGCATTAGGTTCCACAACTAATGGTTCCCCTCCATCCATATCCTCCTGTGTTCCTCTCAATAATCTTCATCATAGATGAATAACTCTACAATTACAAAAAAAACTATTGAATCATTTTAAAATATTAAAATTTAAAGAGAAGAGGAAAATACAACAATAGAAAACAAGAATTTTTCCTTCAACTTGCTACATTTTAAAAAACGAGGCACTATCACTACCTTCGACCACCCTATACTTATGTCATTATTAAAAAGGGAAAAAACATTCTCATTATTATTGTTTCTCATTTAGAAACCCATTTCTTATCATCATTAATCATTTTACAATTATTATTTTCATAGTAGGAAAATTTTAATTTAAATTTCACTAGAAAGGGGAAATAGTTTATGTTTATCAACAAACCCATAACCCATTTTATAGTGCTAGAATAAAATTTTATTGGTAATGATAATCAAGAGTTCCTAGAATGATGCATGAAAATTCAATACTTTTTTCATACTAGGACACATGATAAATATCCGAAAATCTCATAAATAAAAAACAAATAAATCTGCAACTACATCACCCATTGTAAATTAATACTCAAATTTAATAGAAAAACATTAATAAAAAAATTCTCATTGAGGATACTTGTGTTTTCTAACCTACATGGCTTATCTACTATCCTGCATGACATCATTACCAAGCCCTGAGTCTTCCTAATCATATTTCATTCATTCCCAATCAATAAGATAAAAAAGTAAAAGTGGACCTCATACCACTTTATAACATCCTAGATCGTGTTCCACACACTGGTTCCCAGAGAAGCTCCTCTATGTTACCTCATGTTGGCCTCCTTGTATTCCATTAGCTTCAAATTTGCAGTGATGGTTTAATATTAATCATGGGTTGACAATACACTATTTTATAAGGTAAAAAATCTATCATAAATTACAAAAAAATAACTAAATAACATATATCTACAAATATAATAGTAACATAACCACAAGATTACCAAAACTGAAGAGACAATATAAAAATTGAATAGTAAATATATCATGCTATGGTATGTGCCTTGTATCAAATGAAAACTAAAAAATTAAAGACCATGAAAAATCTTAAGTAGGTCTCCAAAAATGTCTGGTTCCCTCATCCATCCTCAACCTCAACACATCCATATAACACATGGACTTTTTATTTATCTAATCCTATAACCATGAAATATTTTCATGTATAGATTAGGCATCTTGAGTAGGATGTTAGACAACATCATAGACCACCACCATCTGTATCTATGATAATATCCCTCCATGTAATAGTGTAATAATTTTTTGAGTTAATAAATCCCAATAAATAAATAAATAGTTATCTTATTATCAACAATTATTTATTTCACCACATAAATCCTTAGGTTCTTATGATGACCAGTATCTAAATACCTTCATCATCCCATACTAGAGTCAGAACATATACTGAAGAATATCATATACTATAATTTCATTATTATGATTCAATAATTCACAAAATTTAATGACCATGACCATGTTCCCATTATTTAAAACATACTTGAATGCCCATGTCACCTTTCATATCTCACACTATTGAATGACCATGTTGGATTTCATTATTTCACAATTTATTTTCCATTTTACCATTCATAACATCACAATAAAATGTCCATTTTAACATTAAACAACACATAATTAATTTAACATAATGAAATCCACGTCAATTATAACATTAATTATGCAATTTTACATCACATGATTCCCCTTAACTAATTCAAAAATATAATAAACAAAAAATCTATTTAATTAACTAAACAATTAATTAATCACTAACCCATATTTAATTCAACATGTAATTGTCTAAATTAAAAATCTCAATACCACAAAGTTAATATTAAAATTAAATAACTAAAACCAACTATGTCAATATCTCATAATTAATTCATAAAATAATAATTTCATACCACCTATCACAATATCTAAAAATTAATTTCATTATAAATTATCTCAAATCAACTATTAAAATAACTCAAAATTAATTCAATAATTATTTATTTCAAATAAACTATATATATATCTAAAAATTAATTATACTATTAATTATCTCAAATCCACAATCTCAATAGCTCATAATTACTTAAACAATTAAATATCTCATTTCAACTATCATAATATATCAAAATTAACTCAACAACTACCAATCACATATCAACAATCTCAATATCACATAATTAATACAAAAAATAATTATCTCGAATTAAGTGTCTCAATATCTCATAATGAATTCAACATCTAATTATTCCTGATCTACGATCCCAATGTACAAATTTTACATTTCCCATTACGTAATTATTTCCCCGTTCGATTATTTCAAAACTGAAATCAATTGATTAACATAAACTAGAAGTTATATATTAACATACACATAATATATAATAATAATATCGGATTTTATTTATAGACCACCTACCTCAATTCATTGATGATTGATGGCCCAATTGAAATCCTCAATTTTGAAGGAACAATGATGTAAAAAGATATCCGAATCATAATCCAAAAAAAAATTGAATAAGTCATGATATCATAAATCAAGACCTTGATCCACAATCCTAGATGTATATCCACAAATCATGATATATATATAATTAAAATAGGACGAGCAACCCCTTTATTTAATATTAGATGAAATGAAAAGAAAATAGAAACAAAGCATGGTTGGATTCACATACTGGGATAGGAGTATATCTATGATCTGGGCATCGAATTGAAATGAACATTGGTTGGAAAGGCTTTGAATACCACCAGGTGGCTCTGAAATCCCAAAAAAACTATATGGTTGAATGGTAGAAAATTTTGGAATAATTAGTTGGTATTATAAATTCTAAAACAATTTTCAAGAAAATTAAATTCCCACTCACTCTTTGATGGCCTGGGGAACATGGTATTCTCTAAAATTAACCACTATTATAGGGGTGAATAGATTCTCCCAATAAATTATATGGTTTTAGAAACCATGTAATTCCACATTATCCATGGATTTATGGTTTGGTGGGCTAGAGAGCATGATTAGCACACACTGTGGGTTGTGAATACCCTTCATGTATTCTTTCAATTTATATAAATGTTCTCCTAAGTACATCCCATGGTAAAACCCAACCAAGTTGTTATCAATCATGGAAAATATAATACTAGAAATCAATATTGAGACAACTTAAAAAATAGGTCAGAATCTTACTTTTGTCCTAGTACCTTGTCATTCTTTGGTATAGGCGTGTTCTTATAAACACTCATAATACATTGTGGGTTCTTATGCATGGGTTCCATGTTGTTTTATAGCTGGAACATAAATTGGAAACCTATGGAGGGACACACATTATAAACACCTACCCAAATGGAATTTGATACATAATTTTATATAAAACCCATTCCTCTATAAAATATAAATAACATTCAAACTGTTCTTCCACACACCATGACATGTAGTTATCGCTTCCATTGAAAATTCAACATCTTCTGACACTAAAATGACCCAAAATCTTCCTCATGAAATTTACCTCAATGGTACCAAAAATAAGATATAAAATCCTATGAACAAAATTTTCAGCAATCATACTGCTTGAAATCAGAACGCGATGATCCATATAAAGACTGTAACACCCATAATGATTATCTTAGTCAATCACATCACCCTTATTGATATTGTATCAATGGAGTATCATCCACACACATTATTATTCTATATTCATCATTAATAAATAAATACATGTTTTTTTAATTCTACTAAAATAAATCATAGGGTTCAATAAACTGTGAAACTACCAATGCAATGTCATCCAACAACCTCATCGACCAATGATGATGAATGAAATGAAGGTAGAGGGGAAAATAGAAGAAATAATTAACACATATCGTTAGTAACTAATTCTTACACAGTGGATTCATAATAAGTATATCCAAGCCTGATAACATGGTTTAATAGGAATAATTTAATTTTAATCGTCAAACTATTGAAACGGGATAACACAATGGAGGAATCATGGCACGACACCAGATTTTTGAGAAAATGCGATGCAGTAAATTCTCGAAAAAAACATTGTTACACATTATGCACCACATGTATACATCATGAATTCATCAGAGAAGAAAACTACTGCTAGAAAAAGTCGTGATGATTAAACACATTGTGAATGAATTTCACACGTCGTGTACCACATGTACACATTTTGATGATAGTCAAACAAAAAAATTAATTTACGTAATATGCAGAAGATTCACGCGGATGTAGAGGTGGTATGTAAATGGTATACCTAACATGTATTCCAAGTAGACATCTTGTATGTGGTCAAATTTACTTTATGACAGACGATATCCGCACAAGCATAAAACAAATTCATAGGAAGTTGATCAAAATTTTACATTGTGTACCTTAAGTACACGTCGTTACCAACAACTGTCAGACCCCATTCAATGCCTCTAAATAGATCCCCTACTTGCAAAATTGGCGCATTCCAGATTCAGATGATGACTAATTCCTGTTGTGAAAATGATAAATCATTTTTTATTTTTTTCCTTTATCTAATATTTTCTCACTCCCTCATATTCTATCATCAGTAGGATATTGGGATTACCACCAGTTCTATGGTGATGTAATGAAAGGGTAAAAGTGTGTTGGATTTAATACTATTTATTATTCATGCAATTAGTTTTTATAATTTTGTTCTTCAACTCCTAATCACTATTATTTTCTTTTATCTTTACCATTGATAAATTAATCTAAATAAAAATTTTAAATTGCGCAACTAGTGACCATGAAATGAGGAATGACCATTATCAATAATAAAGAAAATCAGGTTTAAATATTTTATCGAGAAAAACATGATTACGTGAAATATGATACTATAGAACCAAGGGAAATTGGATATTTCCACATTTAGGAGGGGATACCAGGACCAGTGGATCTACCTCATCTCGACTCTAACATCGATCATGAATTAATCAATTCACTTTGTAAAATCCAATTGCACCTAAACCCATAAATTAAATTACCTCAACTTACATTCCAAATTTGATCACAACAAATCAATTTCCATCCATTAATCTTTACAAACCCAATCAATATTTTTCACAAACACTTATAAATTTAATAAAATTTATATTTTAAAATTATAAATATACTAATTTTACAGTCTATATGGATCGACCTTGAACTTCTTCTATACTAAATTTTTAATTAATTAGATATCATAGTTTGTGTTATTATAATTTTTTTAAAATTAACATAGGGAACTAATGATGAACGATGGGGATCTCATCTATTATGTCCACTACCTATCGATCCACCTAGACCCGGTCAACATTCCTCATACAATTCTGATACACTAATGAAGAATACTCTTAAACATCACTAGGATATTGAATTGGTTTTCTGATAATAATTATAAATTCGTCATAGAAGCATATTTATACAGGGTTATAATTAGGTTATTTAATGATAAAAATTTAAAAACGTTTTATTTAATTTAATTTAATATACCCACCAATATATCCCTCAACTAAAGTAGTACATGTTCCACTCCTTTATAAATATCAATTATTTCAGTCTAGGAAGATATATTTTTATAGAGAACCTTAAAGTATATGTTTTCAAATAAATCCCCCTCACACATATGATATGTTGATGATTTAACACCATTAATTGTAAATATTCTTAACCACTTTCTTCCACTACAAAAATCGATAAATAAGATAACTTTTTAGATTCCTCCTCCACTAAATGATAATTGGACTTCATTTTACGGGAATCCACCACCAGGTTTCCTTTCGTAAAAGTATATAATATCTCAAAGTCATAGATGAAGAGACCTTGACCCATGTAACCTAGATAAGGTGTCCTCTATATTAAATTTTCCTTATATACAATAATAAAATCCTAAAGAACCAAAAAATTTAGTAATCTAATTAAAATATACTTACGTGATTCAATAGATTCATTTGAAAACAAAAATTACAACATATAATTTTTTGAGAATAAAATTGTTCAATTTAGAATACTTGTATATATAAAACATAGTACACATCATGGATTCATGTGGAAGGAAAAAAAAGGGTGATCTAAATGACATAGTATGGTGTATGTATAGTGAAATAAATTATAGTTCAATAATATTATTCAATTTGGAAAGGTATATAACATATCACATGTCCCATGTAATGAATAAACTATGATGAAAATGATCCCATATATAATATATAAAATATATATAAAGGATAATAAAAAATTGAATCATAAATAACAGAAAAAAATTACATTTATCAAATAACATGACTATCACATTTTGATAAGGAATAATCAATATTTAATGGTAAATTAACGATCACAAATTCCTTGTAATAAATATTTAATAATTAATTTCATCCATAGATAATATCTTTTTGAAAATATCATGGATAATAATTGCAGAATTTTGGAATTAAACAAATGAATAATTATTGAATTTTATGTCCCTAGAACATGATACTACTACTATATTGATTTATCCTTAAGATGGTCTAAAATTACGTGGTAAAAGCAAGTTGTCTTTGTCTAAAGAAATTTATTATAGCTTACTTATTCACCTAATGATATTATCTTTGTGTCAAGGGGCTATCTATTATCAAGATCTACCCATGTACGCATGTCAAATTGATTTATCATATGTCAAATAATCGGTTTATTTCAGAAACTACGTTCCTCAACATAAAATATCTGTATTGAGTAAATAATACAGATTTATCAGTATTTAAAAAGATAAAAAATATCCTTCAATTAATAACCCTGTATTTAAAAATGATACATTGTTTAAGAAATTAACATATCCATGATAAATAATACGGATATATTCATAAAAGTTTCTCACTCATCGTATTAAATTAAACATGTCAAGGGATAGTTATTGACTTAAAATGAATTAAGAAAGTTAATTTCAATACATTAGATTATCAAAATGATAAAAGCCCATAGTGAGGAAGTATAATGGTGGAATCAATACAAAATATACTCATTTGATCAATAATTAATTGGTTTATTTAAGGATTAATAAAAATACAATTAATTGATCATTAAAAATATCCTAATTAAAATATCCATTCCATTTTAAAACCTGATTTAAAATCTAAAATTTCATAAAAAAATTTAAAAAATAAATTTATTATGGAATAATAAAATTAAAATAAAATATTCAAAATATTGAGTCGTAATGATGAATATAAATTTCATTCCTGTCGTACAACTTAATATTTTATATCCTTTCTCTTTTTTAATAAAAAATAACTGAGAATAGTTTTGTAAATGACATGAAAATTCCATTCAATATTTTTTAAAATAAATTAATAACTGGTAAATATTACATTAATAAGTTTTTTGAAATGATTTTAAAGTTTTTTTTTTTGAAAACCGGGTTTTGGGAAAAAATTGATTCCCAACTAAATAGATAATTGATGTATTACATTTATAAATCATTTTATAAAATTTTTTAAGTCTCGATCATTGGAAATAGATATTGTTAGATTAAAATATAATTAATTTTCTAGGTAGAATATAATTAAATGGGTTTATTTTAAAATGATAAAAAAATATTCCATCACCTGATATTTCTGGATAATCACTTTTGATTATAATGATATTTTAAAATTAACCCTTTATATGATTAAAACGTTGAATTTAGAATTAATGAAGGAATTAATTATGTTTATCAACTATAAATAAATATGAAAATATGGAAATAGAAAAAATAAAATTCAAAAGTCATTTAAAATATGATATCATAATATCGACAAAGATGATTTAGGGAATTTTTTACCACATGTTAATTGTTAAGTCTAATACTGATATATGAAATAATGAAAAATGAAACATAAAATATCATGAATTACAATTGATTAATGATATTACTTGTTACACAGAATGTGTATACGTCATATTAAAATAATCGGTGCCTACCAGTATAATGTTCATCGATGAAAAGAAATTGAGACAAAATCCTATACATCATGATTCATTTTGGATGAATTTGCTTTGAACTTCTATATAGTGGTTTTGAAAATTTTATTCACTTATTATAAAATCATATTAACATTTTCAATGTTATATATTATCCATTAATAAAATATTATGATTTGTTTTAAGCAATAATTCATTATATTCGCTCTCTTAGGTGTTAATTACCATGTGTTCTCATTAAGGATTTGTAATAAAGTTCAAATTTTTTGAATATTATATAGTAAAATCATATTAATAATAATTATGAAACAATTATTATATATATAAATCATTTATACTTTAAATATAAATTAATAATGATGGTTTTGAGAACTGTAGCACGTTATGATCATAGAGATTATATGTCGTCCATATGCTGGAAAAATATTTCCATTTTTCAATCATAGTTATAGAAGGTGGTAAGTAATATTTTATCTTCTATAATGATCATTATATCAATTTTAAATCATTATTTTATAAAGTTTACTAATATATATATATATATCATCTATCAAGTGTGGTGTAGAAAAAAAGGCATATTTGTTCGTAAAGGAAGTATTCCAAATCTAATTGAATGATGTTTTTATCATTAAGTGAGTAAGAGAGTAAGAAATTAAATAACATGTTATCTATTTATAATGATAAATACTTCATGAATATAATAACCTTCTAACTTATTATTGATATATTAATTAAATTTACCTTTGTTACATTCAATGCAAAGAGTTAGCGAAAGACTAATCACATTACTCAATGAGGTGATAGTACGTCATACACACGAGTGATGTTATCGAATAACCTATGGAATAGAAATAAATAAATAAATAAATATATGATAAAATGAATAAATAGGTATAAAAATGTCAAAAATATAACATATTTACCTTATAAAAATCATCATTCTCAACTGTGGTTTGTGGAATGAGAAAAATTAATGAAATTCATTAATGATGCGATAGGATACCGTAAAAACAAATGAAGATCTAATAATGCATTTGATGGATGTTGGGATGGTTTCAATTAATACCATTATTATAATAATATATTATAATATTGGTGATACTATGGATATTATATATTCATGTTATAAAATTAATTAATTGAGGTTGAGCGAATAATTAAAATGAAATGACCATTGAAGAATGTTACCTCTTTTTTCAGGTAAATAATATATGACTACACGATCATCCCTCATTAAATGTATTTTTTCCAAAAAAATATTTATTCTATAATTAGTGCATGGATGTTAGTAATTCATTTGGGGAAGTATTTTATGAGATAAATTTTTTTTAATTTGTAATGAATAGAGGATAGAGGGTGTCCTTTTATAATTCAGGTGAGTGGCACAAAAGTAATTTTTTGAAAGAAAAAAGTGTACCCAATATTTTCACACACCACAAGGTTAGGATATTACAGTATTATATGGAATTAAATATTTTAGGGTCTAAATATTGTACTAAAATTTATTTTTGAAATGTATTTTTGTTATTTTAACACATATAATTTTAGTTCAACCATTAGAAAAACTATTTTTTTCTAAATCATAATAATTATTTTTTTCTATTTTCATATTTTATAGATAATAAATATGATTAAATTAATAAAAAAAATAAATTATGATTCTCCAAAAATGGTGCCAATTTTTTGAAATAACATTAATAAAAGTGAGAAAAAAATTTAATCCAATAAACATGATGATAAAGAGGTCTTTTAAAGAGGAAATGATCAAGGTTTTGCTAAATTTATATATCAAAAGTCAACATGATAATAAATAAACTGATTTAAATTGATTTAATTTATATATAACTTAACTAATAATACTTTAAAAAAATTAAAATATAATTTTTCATTTGATATATTATTCCCGAAAATGTTGTTTTCAATTAAAATTCAATACCATCCACTATTCATTGAGATATAAAATATTTTATAAAATCCCAAAAATCAACTTATGATAATTTTAATATTATATTTTCAATGAATATGTTCATTTTATCAAATTAATTTTCAACAAGTTTTTAGAATTATATTTAAATTCTGTATGTCATTCATGACTTATTAGGACTTTTCAAAAATATAGTTTTTAGAAAATAAATCATTCAATTTCAAATTATTTTTATTTAATCTCTAATCAAAATATAACGTTAATTTTATTTTTTACATATTACATAAAAATTAATTTCAATTTAATATTATTCTATATTGGTATACTATATTATGGTTCATTCTGACTCAGATTTGTGTGTTCTACATGAAATTGAAGAGATTAAATTTAAAAGAAATATATTTCTTGGTTGGTTTAGGTTCATTGTTTCATATCGTATACACTATCAAATATATTTTTATTCTTTTATAATTATTTTTATTTTTATTATCCCCACCTTAGAATTTTTTATCCTCACACATTAAAATATATATTTGAAATCAAGGATTTTATATATGGAAATATCATTGTTGAAACACCTACATCTAAAAGGGTTAATAAAATATCATCTTAATAAGAAAAAAAGTGATTTAAACTAACATACTGAATAATACATGACTATGTTTCTATGTACGATAACACTAGTAGTATGTGAACATACGAACATAGAAGAAAAGAGGAAATAAGTATAGAGGGTGATTTTGGTTGTTGATCACATGTATGTGAATAATGAATTGACCATTAAGGGACTAAAAACCATTAATCTATAATTTTTTAAAGACCATATAATTCATCATATATAAATGAAATATGATAATGAAAATTCCATAACAATTTCTAAAATTTCAATAATTAATTTACAGCAAATGAATATAAAGACCTAAACTTACATGATGTGTTTCTATTTCATCAACACAATTTCTTATTTTTTAATAATATATATACATTAAATTAATCAATTAATAAATAAAGTTAATGTAAAAAAAGAAATTTTTATTCCAAATAAACTAAAATTAACATTTAATGGATCGTAATATCCATAAATGAGTGACAATCCTTTCTTTCTTTACTTAACTATTTTTGAAAACCAATATGATAATCGAAAGTTATACAATATTTTATATTAATCTATTATCCATATATGTATCACCACAAGTTGATCAGTAATATTAATTTTTAAAATATTTTAACAACAAATAATGGATTATAAATAAGAACAATATGCAGTCATGTGGATATCACTAAACCCTTATCATCATTCGGTCATGGATTCAATCCCCACAACCTTTCTAGATGAAACGACCTATCAATCAGCATGTGGGTGATTCATTTTATAATCTATATTAATGTAATTCCAAAAATATTACCCAAAAAATATGATGGTAATCCTTGAAATAAAAAATATTCATTAAATAATTTTGTTACTAATTTTTTCAATATAAAATTTTCTATAATGTATAATAATAAAATATAGAAGTTATTATAGTGTCAATAATGGTCATATTTACCCAAAATGTTATAATACCCCTAAACACATTTCTATAAAATGTAATCGCATAAATCGTCAAAATAAATTTTTCATAAAACATATACTTGTCATTAATTTCTCAAAAAATATACTTATTATTGTTTGAATCGAATCATATTAAATCCAAAAAGACTTGATTAATTCCTTGAAATTACGATTAATCGTAAACACATAATCCCATGTTGGTGTCCATGACTCTTAAGTTAGTGAAGAAAAAAGTGATTATAAAATATATAAAAATTCTTATATTTTTTGTGATTCATAAAACCGTAATACCATTGGTAAAATAAATCTAATATTAAATTATTGAATCAGAAAACATAAATACCTCAACCATTTTATTTCAAGATAAGTACTTCCTTGGTCTTTTGTTTAAAAATAAATCGACTTAATTCACTTAGATAATTCTTAGGTTATGACATTTATGAAAACGATGAATAAATGGATCATAATGATGAAATTTAACTCCTTCTATCATACTCTTCATTTTACATCAGTAATTCAATACAATCTTCTCATCTTTTCCTAATAGAAAATATTTACCAATTCTTTTGAGACAACTTCTTCTCACTCTAAGTCATATTATTTGTAATCATGTTCATTCATTTCCATAATCAATTCATATCATTCACAATGGGTTATTATAAAAATGTGATTAATCCAAAAAATATCCCATAGGACTATCAACCCAGGTGCATAGTAAGTCTAGTTTCGTCTACCATGTGTTGAGTTGGACAATTTCAATATGCCATTTTTGTGTTATTACCCCTAAGTACATATATCCCTGAACTGATTATCCTTGCAGTTTCAAGATAATGATTCATTTCTAGTAAAATTCACATAATCTCTTCCATACCACAACTTTTGTATTGTACTATAATTATCCTCCCTATTTAGAATAGGTTTATATTACCTAATCAATGTTTTCTTAAATCTAATTTCTATGGATTCCATTAAAATTACTTTCACACAAACTGTAGCAACCCAAACCGTAGTATGTTGGGACTAGTGTTCGCATTATTACATAATCATATGATACATGAAAAAACAACCAAGAAGACCAAATAGTTTCATATTATTGGTATTATTGATATATCTATGATTCCTATATTACATTTTCAATAAAAAAATTACAACACTGTTTTTTATATATAATAAAATTATTTTCTCTAGAATATAATTGCATGTCATTCATAGTACACTTCACTATTTCCTAAAAAAACAAGGGTGAGATCAAACGCTCGATAAGGTTTATGTAAATTAGGAGAAATGATGAATTAAATAATATATTACAGTATTCATGTTAAATAACTGAGCACATATTCCATGTAATCCATAATATAGGGAATTTCATCCAAATATAACATCAATGTAAAATTATCATGTATAATAATGAACATATAAATTTAAATAAATGAAAACACATGAGAATCAATTAATTAATTGACTACCATAGATAGAAAAAAAATTATATATATGGTAGGGAAAATAAATGAAGATACATATAAAACATAATATTTAACAAAATGAACCAATAGATGTTATCATTGTGTAAATATCAAGGATAATAAAAAGTTTTTATTTGAATGGATGAAATGGTTAATTATTGAATGTCATTTCTTTGTAACATGATTCATCCACCATCAAGATATATTCTCAACATAGTTTACAACTACTAGGTACAAACCCGCAGGGTTTGACAATTTTTTATGTTATGTAAATAGTATTACTCATGAGACTATAGATGCATTAAAGTGATATCAATAAATTTTACCCACATATGTCATCATGTCCAATGAATTAATCATATATTTAATATCAACCTTAATTTGGGAATAATTTTCATTACCATCAAATATTTGGATTTAGTAAATAATAAACATTTATCAATATTTCTCAATAGAGACAAACAAGATTCAATGTACAAAACAATAAATAAATATAGTATATTGGTTATCAAATTAACATATCCATGTTAAATTATATGGATATTTAGGTTAAATATAATTTCAATCGATCGCCTGAAATTTAATATTCAAATATATTGTTAATACAATAAAAAAAAGTCATGAGAGTGATTTTTAATAATCTAATGGGTCAAAAAAACATAAACCATCCAGAGGTAGAATATGGATGATATCAACACAACATATACCCATTGATGTCAAAATAATATTTTATTGTAATTTATGAATTGAAAATATAGGTAAAGATAATTATTTTTTTAGGAAAATATATTTTTTAATTTAAATATCACATTTTAAAACTATAACTAACTAAAAAATTATGAATGAAATACTATTTTAATATAATATTTTAATAATTTAGATGAATATTTAAAAAAATGTATTGTTCATGAGGTATGGAAATTCAATTCATGACAAACACATTATATTATTGATTTTATTCACTTTTTTAATTAAATTCACATGTGAATTGTATATAAAATAACATGAATATTACATTAATTTATTTGTAAAAGTTTATATGTGAAAAAATTATTTACTAAATAATTTTGAAAAATGTAAAAACATGTTAAAGTTTTTTTAAAAATAATGGCTTTTGTAGAAAGTATATATCCAACCGAAGAGATAAATAAATTATTTTTTGTTTAATTCATTTTAATAATTATTTTATTTAACAATGTAATTCCCTTACCCACAAAGGACCTTTGAGAAAGTGGAGAGAAAATCAACAACTACCCCAATCCCACCTCTATATGATAGGGGGTAGAAACAATCATTGAAAACCATAACTAATATGGGAGGGCATTTCCAATATTCTTATACACAATCACCCATCCATTTATATGGAGATGTTGGGATTAATAAGATAATAATATAACATTTAGAGAATAATATATACATTTAATTCCACTTGGGGGGAAAACAGTGTTATAATGTAATTTAAAATGTAAACGGGGAAAAATACACTTTTGAACAAAAAGCTGTCCCAACCTGACAATAACAAGAAAAGTGAAAAGCTTTGAGAACTCTACGTGAAATAATGATGCTCCAATCACCATATGAATTAAAATGAACCATGGTGTCCTGATGATCCCTTATAATATCATATGGTCTATTGATTATCTACAAAAGATCATTCATGTACAGAAAAATACTATGTAGGTGGGATTATATACAAGCCTAGTAGGATTCCCCGAAAACATGAAGAGAGATCGACATGAAATATGATAGGAATATAAATCTCAAACAATATTAAGAAAAACAAATCCATGAATACATATGTAATCTCATAATAGAATTCCAAATAATAGCGAAATAATATATATATATCTAACAGCCCGACCCCTGATTATAAGTATTCTATCAGTTCCAAGTGTCCACTGCTGATACCTAGTATCTCCTTCATCTATTCAAAGAAGTTAAATAGAGGAAATGTTCCCCTTTTTGTCAGGGTAGTATCATCTTCTTGGATAGATGACTCTCACCTAATAACGTAATGGGATTACCCCCACTATATCAATACCCCAACAATGGATTACCAACACCTTTATTCCCTATGGGACAACAATATACAATGATAAATGACGATCCCCATTGTGTTATAGTGGAGTACCACATTTTTATAATCAAAATAAATATTATGGATCTATACATTAGTTCTACTTGGGAATACCATCTACAATAATTGAGGACTATCTATTGTAATGTATACTGTATTAATACATCTCTATTTTATGTGTTTTGAGGATTGACAAAAACACTTATTTTATTCAAACATATTTATTAATAAAATAAATATCTATTTATATAACACCGTGAATTCATGTAATTATATAATGTTAGAAATTTGGCTTATATGAATTAAGGGAAAAATTCAATTACAAAGAAATTAAAATCAGATCTTAATATTTTATTTTACATAGATTATCCAAGATACTCGAAATAGTCATAAAAATGAGAAAATGATACTATTTTTTGATGAATAATATTTGTGGAATGATAAAGGTGAAGGAAAGTGACTGCTCATCATATTAAAATTTTATAATACATTGGAAATATATCTTACACAAAAGACTAATTAACTTATAAAAATGATATCTTATAATGAATAATATGTTTAGTGGATATTAATCAATGATTTTATATTTTAGATAGTCTTCATTCCCTAAATATTCTATTGAGAGTTCCTTTCGTACCTTTTTATTATATCAAAATAAAGATATCGATTTCAGGTGTGATCAAACTGCAAAAGACATACCATAAATGGGAACTTTTAGAGAATGAGAGAATCTCCAATATTACAGTTTCAAAAGTAGTTTAATATTTAGAATGAGTGGATAAAAAATATTATTTTCATATATTATTATGATCTCTTTGTGGAAATTTCATCTATTAAGGTTATAATTTATTAATTTTTAAATATTATAAAAACGATTAGTAATCTTCATATCTAATAAGATATTAGATCAAAAAGAAAAAATTAAGTCTTTTTTACATTATCTGGTCGAACGCTGGAGATCTATACCTATCGATAATCCATCTATGTAGTATTATTATTTTTAGCTCTATCTCTTTAACAGAATATCATCCAAATATAGAATTGATGTTTTTGTTTCCTTAGTATTAATCTCTATCCACTGTTAGTATCCTTTAAGAATTCTATGTCAAATAATCTCATCAAATAATGTATATCATTTTTACCATGTTTTTACTTTTCTTGTGGGTGTGGTTTATTCCCTTGGTAAGTATTTTAATGGGATATAATTATTAAAATCTCAGGGACCTTATTACTATGTGAGTGTTGGTTGTACTTTGTTGGGAACCTTAACAAAATGTTTTTAGTGAAAATCACAATTCATGAAAAGTAGAGCATTGGTGGACTGGACTATGAGGTTTATGTTCCCTAAATCACTAAAAATATATTTGATCAAACTACTTTATGAATATATTCACATTCGCCTCATTTCCTCTCTTTGAAGAATTTTTAAAATATATACCTTGTAGAGTGTTGTTATATTTTCTCAAAGAAACCTCAACTAAATTCACACCCAACCCCCCTATTGATTTATCTAGCTAGTCATTATCTAGGACAACACATACACCATAATTCCGTATCTGAGTAGTACATCTTTATCTGAACAAATTGT
Source organism: Viscum album (assembly GCA_963277665.1). NCBI lineage: Eukaryota > Viridiplantae > Streptophyta > Magnoliopsida > Santalales > Viscaceae > Viscum > Viscum album. The sequence goes on along the minus strand of OY728163.1, from coordinate 1,793,837,343 downwards.
ATTTATTTCTCTCGCACTAGCACCACATGGGAGTATTACCTCAATATATTGAGTACTCATACCCCAGTACAATTGGGGAGTTCTACCTCTATCAATTTTCATTTATGATCCTTCTTAGTCACAATAATTATTGTGCGTCACCTAAATTAGTGTTACACTTATAAAATCTCACATAATAGCTCTAAAACCATTGTAATTTCTACATTCTCATTCTACATTTATGAACACACAATATATTTCTCTCAAATGCCCATATCTCTGTCTATATGAATTCGATTCAAGTGGTAAAAGTTTACAGATTAGGAGTTCATGGAATTTAAGGGAACCACATGTTGTGTGGTCCTCCTCTTCTACCTTGTCGTGTCGTGTCAATCACATGGAGTGAGGACCATATTGTATTACACAACCAATAAGGGTAATACACAACATTTATCAACCACTATGATATTTAGTCATGTTCTCTCATGATTTTTTACACTAGCCACATGCCAGTACATGACATGTGGTATATGTGACACAATCAATTTAGGTAAGGTAAAAATTCAGTATGTCCCACCAATGAAAGTTCAAATACTCTCCATTGTACATGATATGTATCCTCCATTGATGGTGTGTGGTTCCACATGGGATCATGGTTTTCTACCCTGTGTGTAATATGATCTTACTAGAAAGGCTTACATGGTGTGTGATCTTACTACACGTAATGTAATATTTTACTCCATCATGAATCCTTAGGTGCCTAATAAATTTTACTACACAACATATGATCATCATAGTACAATATGTTTATGTCCATATTTTATTGAAATTTAATAGTGGTTATATAGCCTTCAAGAGATAATTAACCCACCTTGATTATATCCATTTAAATACATACAATTGGTGGAAACTTACCCTATCCTTTCATTGGCTATAAAATGGATTCTGTCTCACCCTTAAAAACCATCTCACATCATTCTCAATTGTGGAACCTCTCGACACATCACTATATTTCTATTTCCATATTTTAATCTACAGAAAACTATGAATCATCCAAAGGTGACATAATAAGGTCTCATTGTGGTGGACAAGAGGTCACATATAATCACTCTACACTATGAAATATTTCAGACTACTAGTTGATGAAATATATTAATGAAATCTTCCCCCTTTATAACATTTCCGAAAAGACACTTGGAAACGGTATAATCTAGGATATATATCTCTTTAACCATGATTAAATAGATGTAGTAATGACTATTTTTTTATTACATATGAATGAGTATAATGAAATAATTATACCTCTAATAATCTTTTTAGATTCCAAGCCATATTACTACATGGCCTATAACATCCCACAACCTAGACCACTAGAAATCTGATATTTAAATGGGCCACACAATGGTGTTGGTGGATGAATCCCATAATAATATGTACCACTCCAATCTCTACATGACTCCATTCAAGGTCATGTATGAGCAGCCCTATAAGTCTCCCTTATTTAGGACATAGATCAATGATTCATCTCTTATTGGTGTGGAGATGGTTCATGTGTGGAAAAAAAGGCCTATGGGTTTTTTGAATGGATGTGGGCAGTACATGTCAGGAATAAATATTATACTAATCGATGTCGTAGGATCTTGATGTTCATGTTCGGAAGACATATTTTCCGGAGAGTCTCCCCGTGATTATGATTTAAAAAGTTCAACTTGGGAGAAAATCTATCCTCGATTTTCATTAGGTAGTTTGAGATCTTATAGAGGGTTGTTGAGTTTTTATACCATATCACCTTACCCCCACCATTAGAGTTTGGGAATGACATCTTACGTATGTTGTAGTTGATGATATACATGCATGGTACCATAGAGGTTATTGATACGAAAGGTAATGACAATGTGGATAGAGTTTCATTCTCAATGTTCATAGTGGATATTGAGTATTAAAAGGAAATGATCATATATAGATGGACCATTCCTTTGGAACAATGTGATGAAATCATGGGATCATGAAAGAGAGATCTTGGGAGTATGATAGAATGATATCTACTCAGATATCCCACAATTTTCATAGTTTTGACTTTTCATGGATGAATAAGATGAAAGAAGTAATAATTCATAGACCTTAATATTTCTATTAAGATATTTAAATATATCATGGATTTTTTTGAGTCGGGTGCAAAGACAACTTGTGATTCAAATGTTCAGTGTGCCTATAATTATTTATATCCAATTGTTTTATATATGTTATATCATGCGTGCATAGTTATTTTTGTAAAATAGAATACCTCTTAATCATATACCAGGATCAAAAATATAAATCCACACTTTCATCTATAAATTTTAATTTACAATATGAACGACCCAATGTAGACCATCATAGGAGTTTTGGATAAAGAGACTATCCATGTGTACATTTATTGGATTAATTAATTACTTAATTAAGTTAATTCATTAACTGACCTAAACATAATTTCATATATAAGTATCTCATTATAGTTTATCACTAGGGTTATCTTTATAAAAGTATAACTATTGAAAGTTGAAATCTATGTTATTCAGTGGTGGATGGATATTGGATGAAGATGAGCTACTAGATCAATGTGAATCAGGGCACAAAAAAATATAATGGATCTTCACCATCATTGGAATCTAAATTCTTCAACAATGAACAATACAATATTGAGTAATGACTTGTGATCCATGGATTCATCACATTATGATTAATATATTGATATAAATATAATATATTTCATTGATCTGTGTTTGATTTAAATCATTATCATGTGGCCAAGAATCAAATTCAAAATAATTTTTCAATTTATTCCCATTGTTTCATGGTTATCACCAGAGTTATCCCAAATATAAATTTGTTGGCCAAGAAACCTTGGACAATTAATTTTTCAAATCCATTTTACATGCTTTCCCACATCATTCTTCACGATCATCACCATTGAAATATGGGGAAAAAATATTGACATTTTTGGGATGGGTCAAGTGTGACATGACCCCCATGACTCATTGTGGATTCACGTACAATGAAAAGATCAATGATTAAAGGATGTGTGACATGGTGTCAGAAGGGAGTACTGTCTGTGTAGAAGCATAACAAGTATGGATGACCTGAACCCTATTACCACAGAGGAGTTCCATATCCAATGATGGAAGACCTTCACCATGATGCCACATGGGAGGAACATCTCTATTTATGTACAAATAGTACGTAAAAACCTCACCCTAGTATAGTAGGTGAGTATAATCTCTATGGATAATGGACCTGGAACCTAGTGCCACAGGGTAGTACCAGCTCTATCTGGCTTCTCTAATGTTCCAAACTGATCACTTTCATCATTGAGTGTTAATTATAAAAGCATACCACTCAAAAGAACTCACATCATATCTCAAAAACCTATGAAAAGGAAACATGTTCATTCAATATGGAAAACACATAGAATATGATACTTAGGGTCACATATTTTTGTCTAAGCGATGGAGATATGAGATGTATAATATTTCCGAAAAAGAATGTACAAGGATTATAAGGGACACAAACTATTTTTTTTCTTGATCTTCCGCCTATTTGGGTCTTTATTAGCACATGTCAGTAATTCTATATAGTACTACTCAACATTTAAGGGTACAACATGGAATGTGTTGACCACCTAAGGATGATCTGAATTCTTCTTGTCCTTCCTATGATCTTTGGACTATATCTCTTTAAACTGATTGTGTTTTTTCACAATTTCAATGTTCCAATACTCTACAGTTGACCCACCCGACATGGTGTGTTAGGTTTTGGTTGGCACATAGTGTGTGTTGCCTGCACATGCCATTTTAATATAAGAATTTTCTGATATATCTCTCATAAAAAACATTATGGGGTGGCACATGGGATCTTGGGCATGTAATCAATATACAGTGTAGGATAATAAACGTGGTAAACACAGTGTGTCATTCATTCACATAGTGTGTGATATTTATCTACATTATGAAACCCTATCAACAATAGAAACTAGACTAATTGGTGTGTGTTCATCATAGTATACATCATGCATGTTAGGATTTTCTAGAAGCTGATGAATAGTTCATGTTAATTCAACATATAGGTCATTATCCTTGATTATAGGAATTTTACTACATTCAATTAGTTGAAAAATCCTATGAACATTAATAATGGTCATCCATTGGATGGAAAATGGAATCTGGTTTTCATGTATGAATACATCATGCACCACCTTCATTCATAGCGCCTCCCGCTGCCACCCTAGATTTCCAAATCTATTGGGGAATAACCTTGAACCATAAAATCATCACGATATATCCGTTAATAAATAATTCATTTATTATACATGATTATTCAATGAATATGGGGGTCTGATAATGATCAATCATGCCCAGTAATGTTGAACTGTGGTCCTCATATACCAATTGTGAAGATCACAATGAACGATGGGGAAAAATAAAAAGGTGTAACAATATTTTAAAAGGTTTTCTTATAAAAAAATATTGATTTGGGATAACCATGGTGAAAAAAAGGAAACATTTGGATAAATTGATTAAATATTTTAAATATAATACATGTGATCATAGTAAGGAATTAAATAAAATTGAGATCAATGAAATATATTTGATAATGACAAATATTTTAATCATAAGGGGAGTTTTTCATATATGATGATTAATACCCAGATATCCATAAAAGTTTTATTAATTTATCATAGAACAATATTAATTATTTTAATATCATATGTTATCCTTTAATAAAATCTTATAACTGATTCATTAATAATCTTTCATTATCTTGATTATTTCAAGTTATAATTTCCTTCTTTTCTCAATAATTATTTCAATGAATGATCTGGTTAGTATGAATATCATAGAGCTAAATTATCTATATCTTAATAATAACGAAATAATTATCATATTTAATCATATATACTAACTTTAAAACTAATCATTAATTTTTTATTATAAATAATGTAAGATACGATCATTGAGACGATAGAGAATACATGTACATGCGAAACACCTCAATTTTTCGAGGATAATTATAGAAGGGTGGTAGGTAACATTCCAACATTAATGAATTATAAAAATATGATATATAAAGTATTAATTATTTAAATATACTTATATATATCATCTATGAGTTGTGGTGATGAAAAGAGAGTCACATCAATTCATTAAGGTCGTAGTACACTCTCACATGAACGTTGTCATCATCATTAAGTGAGTGAATATGTAAGGAATATAATGATATATTAACTTTTAAGAATTATAGTTATTTCATGAATATAATTATTATTTCGTGATTATGAAATATGTTATTTAACTTCATCCTTATTACCTACCGTGTCAAGAAATTGTGAATGAAAAATCACACCGCATCGTGAGGCGGTAGTCTACTATACAGACGAGTGCCGTTATCATATCCCATATTGAATGGAAAATAATATATATATATATATATTTGATATAATTCATAAAAAGGTGTGATTATGTCACAAATAGTTCATATATATTTTATATCTGTCATCATATCCAACTTTGATAGGCGGGAATGGAAAAAACCAATGTCAACAGTTCACATTGTGGGATTCCATTGTACAAATGAAGAATGATTTCATAACCCATTATGAGGGAATTGGGGATGGGTTTAGGCCATAAAATTATTATAAAAACATATCATTATATATAAAATACTTAAATTATTATATAATCAATGATTATAAATTAAATTAGTATGTAGAGGATGACATAAAATAAACAATCAGATTTAATAGAATTACCTTATCTAAAGGTAAACTCTGTAGGATTTCACCAAAATCCTTCTTAGGTTAGTGTTGATCCAAATATAAGGCTCATATGAAGATGTTATATAAAATTATGATTAATATGGTATGGTACATGATTATATAAAAGGTTATGAATATGTGAATAAAAGAGGGTGAGGGTGGTGTTTTATAATTGAGGTGAGTGGAGCACTTGATATTTTTAGGATGAAATATTTATACATGTGTTTCTTACACAAAAAGGTGTAAAATTTAGTATTAGAAATCCATATAAAATATAGGATCTCAATATTTGAATAAAATTTATTTTAGAATGATTTTTATTGTATTTCACCCTAAATATTTTCATTTAACCCATAGTAAATACATTTTTACCTTAACCAAAATAATGGATATTTATAATTTTCACTATTTTTTCTATTAGAATTTAATTTTAAGATACAATTAAACATATGATATTATTTTTAAAAATATTTAATCCATTTTTCAAAATTTCATTCAAATAATTTAAATTTATTACTTAAACTTATTCCCATAGACGCAACGATAAAGAGGGCTTCTAATGAGAAAATTCTAAGTGGCTAAAATTGTTTTTATATCATGATTCAATATGAAACAACATTTTAAGGGCCTAAATTAGATTAATTTATATATATTTGTACTACTATTTACATTGAAACCAATTAAAAGTAAGATTTATCATTACAAATAAACTAAAAAAATCATATTTTTAACTAAAGTACAATATATTTCACTATTCATCAAAAAATTAAATATTTTAGAAAAATGCCATTTATGAAATCTAAATTTTTTTGATATCATTATTTCAATAATAAAGTAAATTTTATAAAATAAAATTAAATAATTGGGAAATATTAATTTTCAATTTTCTTCTACAAAGCACGACGAATTCATCTTTTAGAAAAATACAATTTTATAGAAAACATTTATTTCACTAAATGATTATTATTTAATATCTAATCAATATATTACCATAATTTTTTTATTTTAGTTAATTATTGTCATATCCTCTAATTTAATTGATAGGATAGAATGATATTGTATATTATGGTTCATTTGGACATAGGTAGCTTGTTCCACAATATATCACAACGATTAATTTTAAAGAAATATGTTTCATTGGGTTTTTATACTCATTGATGAATGTATAATGTGATATCAAATACATTGTTATTATTTCAAAAAATTTATGTAATAAAATATTCCTGTAGGAACTCTAACTTTTTCTTCAATATTAGGTTAAGATCTCTCTGTCTGAAGATATACCTGCTAATCTGATGGTGTGATTAAATAATAAATCAATCTGAAGAAATATAATTACTAAACGTTTTATGGGATATGAATTTAATTAAAAATGTTTTTTCATGATGTAATAGTTATTATCGTAGTTTCTAAAATTTAATGACCCATATATGATCACTCCACACCTCTACGTTAATGGAATGTTGAGTTTTTCTCTAGAGGTATGGAAATACACTACGTATTACTAATCCTCCATGAATGATTCAAAATCAAAGCACTAGTCATCCTCAGGATGAACACTTCATTGGCACCCGGACACTACTCAGTCTAGGAGAACAACATCCCCAACTACATCAATGCGATCGAATGAGATAAAATCATGAATTATTGTACCAAAACTATCATATATCAACATAATAATCCAAGAAAACTCTTACCATTACTCACTCTCTTGGGTGGATTGAAATAAATAAATGAATCGATTTTAATTAGGAAAACATCAAATCATTTCTAATAAATGAAATTCCCCAAAATTGAAATCTCATATATCTATAACATTCATAATGAGAATATACAAAAAACGGATGCTCCTAGAGTATATCTAGGACCATCCTTGAGTTCTCAACAGACTTCTCTTATGATATGGATTGGATGAGTTTACCATAAATTAATAGAACAGAAATTTAGTCAAGATTTGGATGGAATATCTAGTGCACCAAATTTGTAATCCAAGTGGGGGAATTATTCACACCAAATTGCATCACTAGGAAGTCACTGTGTCCACAAAGACATCAAAATGCCACCTTCATAATATCAATATCATGAACACTCATGTAGTGGTAGCTAAACCTAAAATCAATATTTTGGAACCCTTTTATGCCTCACAACTGATCAAATATGAATTCAATCAATATATAGGGGTACTTGTACTTATTGGGATATGGTTTAGGGTATGATTAACCACATAAATCATCATAATCTAAATATCATTTCCGTAAAAACACAAATCTTCCATGGGGGACACATTCGGTCCAATAAAACCCATCTCTCATAGACCCTCCAACTACAACCTAAACTATTCGACACTGGAAGGGGGAATCTCTTATTCTAGATAAGATATTGTTATGGTAATGGGGTGTAATTAAAATCATAAGTACATCTCCCACCTAGAAGGTAGTCCCAGAAAATCCACATGTATTATTTTCATAATATCCTCCAATATATAAATAATTTATATTACTGGAGAACACACTTCATTAAGGGATAAATGCTCCAACTCATTAGTATTAGTCAGCAGTTTCTTGTACCCATGGGCCACTCATTCTTCCATTAAATATCATTAAGCCACAATGGATACTATCATCCCATCTATAAAAAAGAATCTGGGAGATAAAATCGAGACACATAACCCTGGATTCCCAATATTCCAAACTAATCATTATAAAGGACAACACCAACAACCATCCCAAAAATAACTACCATTGACTCCACTCAATAATTATATGAATCACTAGCTCCCACATGGAATACTGATTGTCGAGCCATCAAAACCCCCAGAATGACTCTAATAGGAAATGGGATAAAATAAATCAATTAACAGGAATAACTATAATGGGATACCATTGTCTAATGAACATATACCCGTGCACCCAACAATCTCCATGAATTAGTGAGAATAAATGGTGAAATGTAATAAAATCTAAATATTGTAACATCTATAGATAATCCATGAATGTAAAAAAATCATGGAAATAGAATAAAAAACCGATGTATGAAAATGAAAAAACATTCAGAACTCGAAATGATGTAAAAAATAGATGATAAATCCAAATGATGAAACTGGAAAGAGCCTGACTCCTTATCTCTACGACCAACAATCATACAAGGAAAATTGATCTAGGTATCTCAATTTTCCACAAAAATACCTACTGATATTTCCATCATCGGTAGAATATATGACATGTGTATAAAAAGATCATGTAGTGTTGAATATATACATACCTAGAAGGATTACGTAAATATAAAATGGGGTGGAAGATTGATATTAAAATATTTATCTTGACCAAAATCTTATGAAAAATAAAACCTAAAAGATATATAGACACAGACACACACATATATATATTCTCGTAATGAAACAAAATTGTGAGTGAAAGAGAATATCCATCTCTTAGCCCATCCAAAGTCAATAACTAATCCTTTAGCTCCAAATTTCCATCATTGATGCCAATAATAAAATTCAATCTCACTAGAAAAATTTTAGAGGGGACTAATCATCATAACTATGTTCCCCAGTAATGGGATCCTCAAATTCCATGGAAGATATACACCATGTATTATCATTAATATTTGGGATTACCATTCCGTTGGTAGAGAACCCAAACCCTCTAATACTATGGGGAATACAGACCCTACCTGTTTAAATAATATTAGGAACAGAAACACTAGTCTGACAGGGGAGTATTGACCCTGACATCTCTCACGGTACCTCGAGAAAACTTACCCTAGTCTGATAGGGGCTTACTGAACGAATAAAATATATCATAGAATATGGACCCTCCCACTAGTTATACATGGGATTTCAGACCCTTGAATCTCTATGATGATCCTTCCAGATCACAATAATCATCAATTGTTGCATGATAAGAGGAATCCAGAAAACATTCCAAATCGTATCTTGAAATCCACTACTAGTTAAACTATATTGATCTATGACTAAAATAATCAAGATGGAAAACTCACATGAAGAATTACAATTGAAAATGAATATTATAAGAGATAAAAATATTTCACTAAGGAATTCAAGGGTTTGTAAGTGGTTTACACAACATGTTTCCCCCGCTCTACTAGGTTTTTCTATACACCTCTAGAAAATGTTCAGAGGACATGTTACCATAAATATAGTTTAATGGGATCATGTGGAATGTATCAACAATCAGGGACCTCCCCATGTGCTCCTGAACATGCCCATGTTCTTTGGGTTGTGGCCGTGAACTTTTCTTTCAACTTGGTTAGGCCTAGGTTCTAACATGTACTCATTTACTCCCATAGTAGATATTGTTTCATCTAACACTGTCTCTTAGTCATGTTCTATCTAGAAGATGTATTTGACACATGGGAGTTTCACACATTATATGGTCTCAAACACATATCATGTATCCTAATATTCGACTAAAATACTAGCCACTATAGAATCTGAAGAACACATCACACGTTCTTTTTCCCTACATGGTGTATAGTTTCATTTTAATAGAATGATTATATAATTAATTTGTTTTATAGATATGTAGTCCCTTCCAATAATTAATTCTCATTATCACATAAAATGATAGAAATACATAGTAAAAAATCATTTCTGACCCTCTAGTTGCCAAAACTCAGAACCTGGGGATCCATACGATTCATGCAACACCACTCGTGTGCCTTCCACTTGATTCTATCAGAACTCCATATCATGGATCCATTTATTTTCCTAAAAATACCTTAATGTTCCAATATCCCCAAAGACATTGATTTGTGTGTCATTTATATCATTTAAATGAATCTTGTGGTTTCTCCATTCTCAATCCCAACCCATGAATGTCAAATCAATAACTCATACACCAATAGGGTAGATCATAATGAGTTGAGGGGAAAAAAGAATAATAAAAATTTAAAATGTATCATTTTTAATGAATTTTGGGTCAATTATATCATAAAATGGAGATCCTAGTATGATAACAAGGCTTATATCAAATAATTTAATTATATAATAAAAATATTTTGATTCAATCATATGATGAAAGGATAACTACAGATCAGTAATTAGATTTAAATATCTATGATAATGCTTTTCATAAAAAGTTTTCAATATACATTTATCATGGAATAACTTGGAAAATGTTATATTTTTTCAATAAACACATTTTTTAGTGAATTAGAAGAGCTATTGTGTCTACTTCCTTTTAATCCACTTAGATACTATGATCATTCGTCGTCCAATTATGATACAATAATAATGATTAGTTTGAGAATACTCTCAGATGAAACAATGTATATGTGTATAACACATATAAAATATACATAATAAATTATTTATTGTGGGTTTTAATAAAGAAATATAATAAAACAAATGTATTAATTATTTATATATTTTAATTTAATACACCCTCTAATGTCTACCTCAACTAGACATCTAGCACCGCCAAATCTTATGTCACACCAAGGATAAACACAATTTCCAAGAATAAATAGTGGAATTACATTTCATATCTAAGTATTTGTTCTATATTAATTACATAGTATTTAAAATACTAAATATTTGTGATGTGAATATACAAAATATATTTATAAAATTTATTCTCGGGTCATCATGTATCATAATCTCATGCCATATCAATTCATGGTTCCAAAAATTTCACTTCATATTTATAAAAGACATTGATTAAAAAAAAGATCCTTAAAAAAGATTTGAAAATTTATTCTTTAGAAAAATGTCTTTTAAGTAAAGGTTTTTTAAAAATTAACGAGAGTGATGAAAACACATGATTACATTTTGAAATAAAATCCATAATGAAAAAAGTGGTTATTTTTCTTAAATTTATAATAATTTAATTATATAACATGATTGACTAAATTATTAATTTATTGATTTTTTTCACTAAAATCAAATTGGATCCTTGCTAGTTAGTAGGTGAATATGACAATCAAACTAGGTCTCTGAATCCCTAAAATTGTATTTAAGGTGACAATAATAAATGCAAATTTTTTTACATGATTTCACATGATGGGTCCAATAATGGGGTGTTGATTGATTTTTCCAATTTCTTGATCCTTAAAGTAGTTTTCACAAATTCATGATCCATTCTGGATGATTCCTAAAACTGAGGATCCTATATCTATAAAACTAACACTTGACAAGGAATCCTACCATGGTTCTTTCATTTCTTTATTATATTATATTTTTCAAGCCATTTATTATAGAAATTTTATGTTCATTATAAATTAATTATAAAACGTTATAAGTATCAATTTTATATGAAGAAACTATTTTCATATATTAGTCATCTTTTGATATGAAAACATGTGTTTATTTAAAATATTCAACTTACCATTAGACTATGTTTATTTAAATTGAAAACATAAATTGTTTATTAGTATCAAATTTCTTATAGAATATTAGTTTGTATACTTATAGTATATTTTTCTCCTAAAATAATTTTTCCTTTACAGGTTTTTATATTTTTTTTCAGGTCCATGATAAGGTAATACTCCACATAGATGTGTAATATTTTCATGATTCATGTATCCTCGATTGAAGAAGGAGAATATAGCAGATACGTTCTACTAACTGGAATTAATGTTTGTGATAATTTATCTAGATATATTTTTTTGTCTTTTGATGAAGAACTCATTTGGTAATTTCATTATCAGTCTTCATCTGGGACATTCTCATTGAAGAGTATTTGACATATAGACCTTGTACTGATTATTCTACCTCATTTTTTTGTATTTTTAGGAAAATAGATCCCCTTCATTGTCTATCAATTTCTGGTTATAGTCACCAAAATATGATGAATATGAAATTAATTTAAGGAATTTTTTGACTATCCCTAGTACTAGTTAACTAGGAATTTAGGTTATTTAATTAAAACTATAAATTGAGGAACACAATGAAATGTAATTAACTCAATTATATATGAAAATTTCAAATAAATATGCTCATAAATTAATTTTCATAGTTTCATCACTTTCATATATATTACAAAGGATGGCTATAGGTTGAAAATAATATAAATAAATGTGGGATATGTTTTTAGGAATATGTGAAGGATATATAATAGTTAGAAAATAATGAATTCATGTTTTATGAAATAAATATTATATATAAAAAATTACATAAACTAAATGTTTCGATGGATTTTGTTTTTCAAAAAAATTGATTTCTTCAAAACATGAGATTAATTTAATAGATAATTGAAGATATTGAAATAATTACACATATATTAATAACAAAAACAGAATTATTTAGAGAATTGTTTTTTATAATTAAATAATGTTATTGAAATTAGGTCTCTCATGATGATTTTGAAATCTCATTGCTGGATCATTAAATATCAGTTAATTATGAAGCATATTTTTTTGTATAGATAAATGAAATAGATTATTATTCATTAAGATATTTAATTTTTAATTAAAAGTGTATGGTTAGGATGTCAGCAGTGAGTATATGTCTTTAATATCTCATTAGTTGAAGAGGTTATATATGATTTAATGTAATTATTCTGTTTTTTCAATTAATTGTTTAGGGTTATAAAAATATTCATACTATTTACAATAAGGTCTGAAATGATTATTATCCAATTAATAAATTGGAAATAAAATTAATTGTTTTATTACTAAAATAAAAAATTTACACCCATTTTAATTTGAAAGAAGAAATTTTAGAGAAAAATAATTGATACTGATGAATAATATTATTGTGAATCTCTCTTTGTTGAAAATGAAAATGTTTTTATATAATATAAATAAGAAAATATGTTGGATAAAATATTTTATAAATATATATAATTTGAATATGTTATTACCATTAATAGTGAACTTAATCATTTTTTTTGATTAACTATATAGTTATTATGGGAAAATATTGAACCGTGTTAAATCAATCAAATGATAATTTTAATAAAAATAAATAAAAATTTAAAATATGTGATAAAATATCTAAAGAATACTATTATGTAATAATAATGTAGAATTCATATTCAATTTCATATATAAATTTGAACATCAGGTTAAAATAATTGTAGAGAATAATAATTATTGTATAGAAAAGTTAAAAAATATTGATTGTATTGAAGAATTTGTTTGGGTTATGAGATATGAAATTTATGTGGAAAATGAATTTAAAAAAATATGAAAAAATATGAATGATACAACATTTTGGTAGTTGAAAATTTTTTACCATAAATAAAAATATTATTAATGACTTTTTGGGGAAAAATATATTCTTGATGAACTATGTAAGATAATTTTAAATATTTTAATCATCAAGTTGAATTTCTATGGATATTAAAATTACTGGATTAAAATAAAATCTCATGATAAAAATATGGCCAATTATCTAGAAAAAAAATTGAGAATTACTAAAATAATAAACAATTAACAGAGATTTTTGAGATAAATAATAAAAAGATATTAACCATTATTAAATAACATTTTGACTATCATGGTCACCCCAATATAATGAAATATCTAAAGGAAAATGAGAAAAATATGGTTATTTGTTCCAATACTGGTGGTTGAGGTCAACAACCACAATAATTATTTTTGTGATAATTTCATCTATGAAAATATCCCCTCCAAATATTTCCACTACCACAACTTATGCACATAGATACTACAACAATATCCCAAAATATGTCTATAGTCATTTCCCATAGATATAATATATTATCCATAACCCTTAGATATGGATATATCCCATGGAAATTCTAGTGATACCCCATTAATATACATGGACCAATTCAGATCTTGTACAAATATATGTAAGGAATATTTTCACTACTACATATCCCATTAGAATAATTCCCATGGATTCATATGTTCTCTATATGTATGATCTATTCTCACGGGGATATAATTTTTAAAATTTAAATATATTATTATGTTTTGTTCACGTTATATTTTGGGTATATATAAATTGTACCACTTCTATAAATTTTTTTCTATTAAATGATAGTATCTATTCATATATAGTATTAAATATTAAATAGTATAAATATTATATATTTATTAATTTTATATATTTGAAATATTTAATTTGATGCGCAATGTCTCTAATGTGGAGGAATTTCGACCACTAGATACATGGAATGAGGTAGTGGTATTCCCCTTTATTGTTAATATCCATTAGATCATATGATCTCGGAAAAAGGAGGGTACCCATATATGAAATATCAAAGGTAAAGTGTTTTCATACATGATGTGATACCCTTAGGGGGATAAAAGCATACAGAAAGTACTTGTGGAAAAAGGTGCGTCCCAATAGGGTTTTAGACTATATGAAAAAGTGATATATATGGTAAGCTGAGTCTAATGATTACATAAAACCATGGAAAATATAACTTATGTTGTAAGGTGAGTCCAATGTTGGATTGACCCATTTGAAAATTTGATTGTGGGGTAATTTGAGATAGCAAGTGGGATAAGACCATGAGAAATGGGGACTATGGTTTAAGGTGATTCCCAAGAGGGGTTATATTCCTGGGAAGAAATGGTTATAGTGTAATTTGAATCATGAATATATATATATATATACTTTTTAGAATTTTGAATATTGAGTCTATATGGGGGGATAAAACAATAATCAAAAGAGTCTATGGAATAAGGTACTTTCCCACATATCTCCCAAATCATTCATGTGATATAAATTACCTCAACTATCATCCAATAGCTACATGTGTCATTTATTATGGAAGTATGTCCCATATTACCAAAGGAATTAATAAAAACCGAATTATTAATACCAATGTATTTTGTGTATCTGACAACAACTATTGAACTTTTTCTATAGTTTTTTTTATATTAGCGTAAAATGACATATAATATGAATCATGTTTTTATTTACAAATGGGAATAAATGAATGGTAGATAAATGTGAAATAATATTTTTCTTCTTATAAGATGTGAATAAAATTAACAAATACTTCTTTAATTTTCTAAATAGGGTTATAAATCATTTTATAACTAAATAATAGTACATGATGAATATTTAATAGAACGTTTGTGAAGAGATAGGATGGGGAAAAGTAGAACTATTCTTTTGGCATATTAATATCCAAAAAATAGAGAAATACATGAGTGATTATGAAAATGTTATAAAATTTGTTGATAATATTGGGAATACTCAAATATAATAGGTTATTTCTTGTATATAAATTAATAGGAAAAATCTATCATAACAAAATTTTCATTTAAATCCTGAAAATAATAATAATAAAATTCATAAAATGGGTTTCCATTCCATATAACAAGATATTTTGAGATTATAATAACATAATTAATAAATCATGTTTATTTTTTATACTCTGAAATGACATATATTTAACAATAAAAAAATACGATAAAATATTACAGGAGAGGAAATAGAGAAATTAGAATATTTTTAATTTATTTAATATGGAAAACATATTAAGAATTGTCAATCATTATAACTAAAGGGTTCATATTTTTTATTTGAAACAGTTTTTCAATTTATAGAAAGAATTAATGAAAGGGGAAAAAATAATTGTAAAATTATTGAATTTAATTGGAAATATATATATCTCGAATATATAACAATGAAGAGAATGAATTGTTTCAAGGATTTTTTATGTATATTTGTCTTTAAAACATGGGAAAAAATAAATTTTTAAATCTGTAGTTTACATACCTCATTTGATATTTATCATATTCAATACATGTTAAGTTTTTATATATGGAAATACTTTTATAAATCCCTTCATAACCAGGAACTATCGAGTTGGAAATCTGATTTATTTTGTTGACATAAATATTGGTGGTCCAATCACTCAAAATGATCCAAATATAAGAAAAATTTACTCTAATTTGAAGATTATTTAAATCCTATAACTAGTATAGTTTTGTAAATATTCAATGAATTAGGTTTTGAGATATATTAGTAAGTAAAAAATTACAGTGGAATAACTATCAAAAAAATTTATATGAAATTGGTATTTAAATCACAAATGGAGTTGAAAGATACCATAATACACATTAGATAAAACAAGATTAATCCTCATTAAGGACTGAATTATACAAAAGATTAATTATATATAATAAACGTGATAGTTAATACCATTTTACTGTATACAATAGAAAAAAATTAATTACATTAATGGTCTATAATGATAATATTAGAAGAATTTTATTCATGAAATAGATTATAATAGAAACTAATTCTTATCTAGTATGGTAATAATTTATATAATTTAGTATCTATTAAAGGGGAAGAATAAAAACCATTCACTTTATAGTTCCTAGAAGAAATTATTTCATAATAAATAAATATTGAAAATAGAAAAAATTTGGTGATAAGATAGCTGAAGGGATATTTATAGGATGGTACAACAAAATAAAGGCATATAAATGTGTTAATAATGCTTAATAAATATTATATGAATTAGTGGGTTGAATATTATTGAGCAAGAATATGAAAATATATTTTGTACTACATAATTAATATTTTTAAATTTTTATAGAATACGATTTTGAAAAATAAAAACATAATTATCTAGAATAATATTCAAAATTTATTACAAATTATAATTAAAATTTAAATGACGTAAATATATTTAATAGGATGTAATTAAGAATAAATTAAGAGTAATAATTAATAATTTTTTCTAATAAATCTTGACTCATATTCCAAAATAGGAGGACATGTATTTATATAAATTCACTATTTTCACATTTACAAGCAAAGTTCAATTAAAAAATGAATTAATAGATGAGTCATTGCGGAATGGTTTGTATGATGAACATGATTATATTAAAAATAATAACATATGGGAAAACGTGGATAGATCATTTGGGTATAATGATATAAGAATTTTTATAAAAACAATCATGATGTGAAAATATTTTTTTTTAAATTATTTTTAAATATTATTGAGAGTTTATATTTGGATAAAATGTAGTTATATAATAATTTTTTTATCAGTAAATGATTTTTTTAAATAAAAAATCATTCTCCAAGTAGTTAAGGTAAAATTAATAGTTAAAAAATCTAAATAGATGTGAAGAAGACATTCATAAATCATGTTTTGAATTTATAAGTATATATTGAGAAACATGATGGATTTAAACATGATTATGATGAGAAGAATATTTTCCAGATGATGAATGAGTTCATTTGGATGAAACAAGGATATAAGGATTTGTATTATAGTCTATATACCATTTTCTAGACACTAAAATTTAAAAGATGGGAATTTTATTGCACTATTTAGGATACAATTACAAGTGAAGAATAATTAATGGTATTGGTGCCTATGGATGATATTATTTTTCGTGGAAATATATTTCACTATAATCAATGTATTTTAAATATCATGAATAGAAAATTTGAGATTTTCAATACAATAGAAATAAAAAATTCCCTTGGATTGTAGGTGATAAACTATTATAAGTACATTTGAAGCACAAAAATTAAATATTGTAATAAAATTATAATGAAATGTGTAATACATGATAATAAGAAATTTTCAATATAGATCATGGTAAGTACAAATAAATTGAAATGTATCGATATAACATATGTTGATTCCACATTTTACAATAAGATAAATAGTGTTTTATTTTATATGACTACTACAATATTTTTTAATGAATATGCTATATGATAGATATAAAAATTTTAGAGTGATCATTGAGAGGAACTTCCCATGATAGTGAATGAAGATATTATGATATTGTAAAGGGACTATTAACTATGGTTAATCATATTTTTTATGTCAAAAAAAGTATTAATATCCTATATATAGGCTTATTGAGTATAAAAAATATGTGATAGAGAGTCTATAATAGAATTATGTTCTTATATTAGAGACAGTTTCATATGACGGATGGGATAAAATAATATTGTTCATTATATAGTACTTTAGATATTTAATATATCCATTATATTATTTATTATACATGAATAATGTGTGATAAACCACAAATAGAATATCATGGTTAGAATTTGGATTTTACAATTCTGATTTTATTTAAAAATAAGAATGCAGATTATCTTTTTCAAATTTCAATCCAATATCAACAGACTAAATATATTGAAATCAAGAATCTTTTCATTAATGAGATGGTTAGATAAGATATTGTTAATATGGATTATATTATAAACAATAATCAAGTGTTTGATAATATATTTAAAATAATAACCAAAATATTATTTCATAAACATAGGATGAAACATGGTTTGGAATCATATCCCTTATGATAAATATATCTATGAGATATACCTCTTCTTATTTAAATTTTATTGTCTTATATCACGTTTTTTGAGTTTAAGGATTCTTTGGGAGATATATTTCACAGGCTTTGAAATGATAAAATACAATAAAAAATTGATAGTCTCAATATGGTTGTGGGGTGGAGAATTTGAAAAATCATTATCTATAAAATAATGTTTGGTATTGAGGAAATGTTAAAGGAAATTTTTGTTTAATAAGATTTCAAATTATTTTTTGATTTGTTATCACATATAGATTTTGACTAAATTGAGCATCATTATAACATGTTTTGATAGAACTAACAATTTATAAAATATTTGAAGGGTTTTCTATTGTAAATTTGTGTCAAAGAGGTAAAATTAAATAGTAGAATATGTATATTAGGGTATTTTTTTGAGGATTATTAACCTAAAACCCTAGTGGTGAAAGAGATGGATTAAAAAAATTGTAAAAGTGATTAAGATTAACAATATATTATATTAATTTATAGAAGTTACGATTAATTTGAGCATATTAAGAAACATAATTTATTAACATGATGAAAAAACCAACCATATGCTATTCCGGATAAGTGAACATGGTATTAAAAGGATAAAAAACTTTTTTTTGAAGAAGGATTATTTTTTTTGGGAAGAAATATAGACATAAATTAATATAATAAAATCTATATAGTAACAATATGGGAACCTATTAAAAAGTATATATTCATAATATTTTTTTAACATTGGTATTTGGTTGAAAAGAAATATCTTCATAAGAAATAATTTTTTTGAAAGATATTTGGATGTACATGATGATATTTGAGGAAGTTTGATATTGTGAATCTATGTAGAGGTGAAATAATTTTTACAAAGGCTAAATATGAATGAGATAAAACAATTTAAATGATATCTGAAGTTTCAAAAAACAATATATGATTAAATTAATGATTTAATTTGATATACAGACTTAAGATTGATTTGTGTTTTATTTCATCTCATGTATCAAATACAAATTGTTGTTTAATAATTATTAGAAATTTTCATTGATCGGGTATTCATAGTCTATGGTTATGATATAACATAATTATTTAATGAGTTAAATTATATATATTATTCATTAATATTCAGAAATTATTTTTAATGATATTTAAATGAATAAGATATGGAAAATTAAAAAATCAATTGACAGATATTTATATTGTGGAAACTATAGAGAATGATTTCTATATTTTATGTGTGAGTAATAAAGTTTTTTAAAAATAATTAATAAAATAATATGTACTATTTTTACGATATAAATTTTTTCATTTCATTTTAAGAATGTTGTTTCTGGGTAATAAATTCACAATTAAAAAATAAGGTGAAATAAAAATAGATATAAATATATTGAATGTTTTTTTATTTAACATTCTAAAAATATAGATTGTGACTAGTGATTCATGTGTACATTTTAATAAAGAATAATTATTTAAAATATATTAAAATGATCAAGATTCATGATAAAATTAAAATTTTCAGGATTTATTAGTTTTATTTTAATGATTCAACTAATTTTGTTTTAGACGGTTAGAATTTTTTGACGATTTATGATAATTGTGTGTTAAGAGATAAACAAAGAGTAAATCCTTATGAAGTAGTGTGCATGAAATAATATTTTAAAGGAGGTCAACCTAGATATAGATTTCCCCTGTATAAAATTTTAAAATAAAAAAGTGACAGTATTTATTTGAACCCCAGAGCGATACCATGTGTGTGATCCATAAATTCTTCCAATTTTGGTAAACCAAGTAAATAATTTGTGAAACTTCAATTATTTTACATTTATACCTATAATGACGTGCAATTTTTTCCCATATAATAAAGGAATATGATCTATCAGAAATATTTAATGTTTTATACCTAGTCCCCCTTTATTTTTCTTATAGGGTAGTAGAACTAACATTGTTTGAATTTAAATAGCTAGTATTGGAAGAAATTATATTTTGGGGATAACTAATGATTAATATCATAATTGATATTTCTTTTAAAATATATTTATTAATTATAAATGATATAACAAAATGGATAAAAATCCATCAAGGATTCTTAATTTGTAACATGTGGATTTTTTTAGGTTAATTATGTCAATATCCACTAATGTAAAAAGAGTACTATATACTCTTTATCAAAGGATATAATTGGATAACATGGATATTTATGATCACTCATAAATAAAATATATTTAACTACATAAAAAATTATTATATTTTAGTCAAAAAGGGCATTATAAAATATGAAGATATTGAACAAACAATAATCAGGAATGTTATCTACAATCAATACAAAAACACACACACACATCTACTGGAATAGTAAGCCTCAGACCCCATCTCCCCACCCATGATGATACCCCAACAACTACTGTAACTTGTTATTATTTAGTATAAGGCTCGATGGGATTGAAATGTCATTACATAAACTAAGGGGCCTACATCATATCAGCATGGAATATGGGATTCACTGATTACTCTATCAGCCTACCTATGACAACATTCCATAATCACCATTTTTTCTACTATCATTAGTTATTTCATCATAACTCCCCATAATGGGATGAAATGATTCACTCCTAAGAATATTGGTCATTGATTCCATCAGTGAGTACCACTCAACCGAAAATCATACCACAAGTTGGGATAATTAGTTAAGTTGAATATGTTATAGTATTTATAAAAAAAGTAAATAGATATTTTTGAAGAATATGAAATAAAGAAATAATTTTTAGTGGTGATAACACCTTATATTTAATAACTCATTGAGATAATAATCATTAATATATATAAAATTATTTAGATAATGCTAAATGAAAATCACTTAGTGGGATAGTATTGAATTTTATTAGAAATGAGGTATATAAAAAATAGTTCATTATTGTATTATAGTGAAAATATTTCACTATTTGAGATGCGACACTATAAAAATTTGAAACTAAAAAATATTTGAGTATCTAGATTTATATGAATTATTTTTTTACAAGGATAATAAAACACAATAAGATTATATCTAAAGAATATAAATGAATGATTATTTTTTATTCTTCATTAGATAAAAGAATATAATTTTTATGGTAAGTGTATTGGAAAAATAATTTCATTCCCACAAGGAAATAATGGAAATTATTTTCAAAATAATTAATGGAAATTTAGAAATAAGAGCTATTGAAGTTAATAGTTTAGGGGGATCACTAGAGTTATATTATTATTGAAATTTAAGTAATTCTTATGTGGATGATGGAATCATTTATTCATGGGAAAAGAATTCAAGGAATAAATAAAATATTAATGAAAAAAATTATTTTTGAAAAAAACATCAATAAAAACCTCTTGTATGAATTTCGTACAAATGTAAAATTCTATATCAATTAGTGAAAAAATGTAACATTATTCTAATCAATAATAAATGTAAAAAAATATATGAAATTATAGTTTAATTATACTGAGAAAAAATATAAGATGGATGAATTGGATATATGTAAATAGAACGATTTATATGGAAGGGTTACTCGTAGATTTAATACATTGAAATTGATTTAGAATTTTATATCATATTATGGTTTTTAATGATTTATCTATTTTTTTCTAAGTTTAAATGATATTTTATAAAAATGAAATTCAGGGTATTCTAAATTATTATTGTTTAATATTTTCGTAATGGAATTATTAAAGAATAAATATTTATTGAACATCTGGAATGATTTATCATAAATTTATATGAAGGTCAACAATTTCAATTAAATAATAACCTTAATAGTTTGAAGTAGATACTAAGATCTTTGTCTAATAAGCTTGATCAAATTATACAGAATATTTTATTCTTATTATAAGTACTTGTTCATAATCTCTATTTGATGTGGGAGTATTATCGAATGACTGTGGTGTTTATTTATATATACATCTAAATATTATATGGATTAAAATATCCCATTTCATATAATTCATGAAATTCATAATGACTGAGGTTTATATATCTATTATTAATTAATTAATGATTTCATTAGTTAATGGGTTATATAAATACATAATAGAAGTTTCATATCACAATAATAATTCACTAAATACGTGATAAAATATAATTTCACGAGGAAAATAACATATTAAAACATATGTTTCCTCCGATAAAGAATCTTCCTAATAATAAATAAATGTATTATGATATTAAATATTATTGGAAAATTTTTGGTATCATTATACATAGCTACACTGTGTCTTGATATTTTGTTTTCAGAATGTATGGTGACATTATTAAAAAGTAATATATTAAATATTCATATTGTCATGGTTAAACGGATACATTAATAATCAAATTCCAAGTGGAATTTGGATTATTCAATAAATTAATAAAAAACTAATGATTTTGAGATATATAAATTGTGATTGGGAATTTTTGATAGATTATTGATAATTTAAAACGAGTTATGAGTTCAATGATTTTTAATTTTTATTTTTCCAGTAGATAAATAAAAATTATTTCATACTGTAACTCAATATATAAAAATGGTATATTTTTAACCGATTATTTTTCTTAGCTCTAATGATGAGGCGATAACTTGAGGGATAATCTATTGAAAAATGTTGTACAATTGTTGGTAAATGTTATAAATTGAGTGTTATAAATCTATATAAATAACCAATATTATAATAGAAAAATATTGTATATTGGTATCAAGTATAATTTTATCTTTGAGAAGGATGAGATAGGTGTTGTGAAATTAGAATACGTGGAAACAAAAGATGATTTTGAGGATATTATGCCTAAGAAAATATCCAATTAATGTTTTTAGAGGACTCAATTAGATCATAGAGTATAACGATCTCTATTCACAAATTGATTTCAGAGAAGGAACCCCAACACCTAATAATATTTTTTTAAAGTTTAGAGATTATATATTTTTCATCACCATTCAAAAAACATTTTTACCTTTTTGTATTACCTAAAAGATTTTTGTAATATGTTATCAATTGGATAGTGACTTCTAATGAGGTATGATTCTTTTATATAGTGATTAACTATGTTATCGAATCCTTAAAATATCCTTGAATATATTTTCTTTACAGTTGTTTATAATGGGTGAGAAGTGACTCATTTATTTAGGTGGATATATTCAAGTTTGTTCTTAGAAACGGTAAGATTATCTTTAACGAAGAAGATAACGTTTTGGAGAGTACATGATTGTTTAGTCAATAGTGATAAAATTTTATAGATAAAAAATAAAATTTTCTAGATTGATTTTAGAAGTATCATGTTCAATTTCAGTATGACATTATCTATAAGATTAAGACATTACTTGAATGTATTCTCATCCACAACACTTGTAAATTTAATTTATGACAACTATCTACAATTTTGGGATTATATAAAAATTTATTTACAAATAATTGAATAGAATATGAAGATGATGATCATGATAATATATTTTTTAATGTTTTTTTTAAAATTTACATAATTGTTTGTAATGAAGATCCTGCATGCAAACCCAATAGGGGATATTTTTAGAAAAAATAAAAAATTTATGGGTTGTGTTTATCAAATAAGGGATTTATAAATCCATAAGTAATACCAAAATTTCCTCTAGGGAATTAATTTTATATAACCAATGAATATTTTCATATGTAAAAGATCATTTTTTTGAGAGAGAAAATCATAACATGGTAAATAATGAAAAGGATATGATTTATTAACAATTATTAAAAGATAATATGTGATGAGGCTAATTACTTTTATGTTTGTGACTATAAGAGTAGTCGATATTATTTAGAGATACAATTTAATGTAGAAATCTATGTAAAATATTATTCTGAGTTTTGGGTTTCAATATTAGTTTGGATTATATGAAATAATTTTATGCACAATTGATTATTTAATGGTATTTCTTGAACTTTGTTTATTATGGGATTAATTTTTGAAATTAGGATTAGTATTTATTTATCTAATGTATTATCCTTTTTTAGATTACCTGATATTTTACTAACCATTTTTGTTATGGTTAATCTCTAAATAAAAGGAAAATATATAGTTATTCCATTGTGTATTATGTGATTCTCTACAAGTTGATTCTAGCACTTTAGTTGTGACCAAGTCATATTTAATACTATTCATTTGGAGTGAAATAAGTATTTGTGGTAAGAATTAGATAAAGGATGAAACTATACTTATCAAGTATATTTTTTTCTTCTTCTATGAATAAATTAATTATGAAACATTAGGGAAGTGATATTAAAACTAAAAATGTGTTATCCTAAGGCTTTATGTTTTTTTGATCTGATGATATTTTAAATTGACATAGACTGATGGCTTTGGGGCCCTCAATTTTACACTTGTTTGTGATTGGGGATTTTAATCACTCCCTATATATATTTATATTTTTCCTCCAATTATGTGCCTGTAATTTCCACCAATGTTCACCTAATAGAGATCATAATTTAGTGGGGTATTTTTAACTCTTTTTCCATTTTATTAAGATTATATTTTATTAACCCATTCTCCGATGCGGTTTTTCCACAGGTTTTTTTTATTTTTAAACATTTATTTTTTAAAAACAAATTCAAATTGCGAGGATGAAATTTATTTAAGGAGGGGAGAATGTAACAACACATGATTTAATAGTATGTTATTTTATTTAAATTTGATAGCATGTGCTACATGCAACACTAAGTTCGAGCGCACCACGACTTACCGAACTAGCCAGTCAAAAGTAGTTATGAATAGTATTGATAGGATTTTTAATTTTATATACTAAATTTAATTTTAAATTATGTATTATGTGTTTATTTGAAATATTATAAAAAAAATTTAATTTTTTAGATAAAAAATGTATTTTTCCAAAAAAATAATGTTTACCACCTTTTAATGGTGAACCAATTTTAAATCAAATATTCGACCATTTTGCATATTTGTTTTGACAAAATAAAATTCTTCTTTAAAATAGGGACATCAAAATTTACATTGGATGAATTTTTTTATTTTTCTAATAATATTCATTTTTTATGATTAGTGAGAAATAATGTATTTTAATTTTAAACTACATTTTAATCTAATTTATTTATATGGTTAGATTATAGTTTAAATTGTTTTTGAACTATAATTGAATTATATTTTTACTCATTAATCTAATTTTGGACATTGGTATTTATTTCAGTTTGAAAATATACTGAAAAAATTATCAAACTTTTGATAGTTATTGTTTCCTATAAACATGATATTTGTTTTGACAATGGGATTTAATTTTAAATTAATTAATCCAACTTCAATTTTTTTAATTTGTTAAAAAATACATAATTTTTGAATTCATTATATCATATATATATTAGGCTGAATTTTTGGTATTTATTCAGAAAACTTCAATTTTTTATGAATAGTGTAACCACTAAGTTGTAGTTAAAAATCAGACTTTTTCAATTAAATGAAATATTACCGCTTCAGTGAATTGAATTTTGAAAATTTGAGATACACAGATTTTATTAGTATGTAAAATTTGGTTCAATAAAATGAAAATAATTTTTGGTGAATAGTGTCTCTGGCCATTTATTTCGTTGGTTAAAGATAAATTGGGTAATTCAAGGTAAAAAGAATATTATAATAATACAAAATTACCCTTACACTTGTCCATACCTTGTTGGATGAGTCATGGCCGACCATGGGCATCCTTGGGTCAATTTTGGGACCCCATGGAGCCACTTAAAAATGATAATGAAAAATTACTTTAATTCACATAATGTAAAGACAAAAATGACATTAACAAATATCTTTTAGTATATCAATTTTTACGTGGGGTTAAAAAAGTCATCTTTTCGACTATAAATAATCATTGGAAAGCTAAAAAGAATTCCTACATTATCATAATTGTTTTATAATTTTTAGAAATAAAATGAATAAAATTATTTATGACACAATAATGATGTATTATATACATCATTAATAAATCATTTATATAAATATGATTATTAATAATAAAATAATATCCAAAAACTGTGCAATTCTTATTGGCTTCTTTTATTTCAACCACTAGTCATCTTATAATCGAAACCATTCCACACACCTATCAAGCCCCATGTCTCATCCAAACCATACCAAATCAGTATCTCATGATCCCACTCTTCCTCCTATAAGCCTTGCCTTAGGAAAAAGGCACTTCAAGAAGTCCTTTTGGTTCAATCCTAAGGATGTTACCCAAATTAACTGTAACAAGTTATCTTAAATTCATTTGTTTTATTTTGTTTTATTTTACTTCTCCAACCCCCTAAACACTTTTTATTACTTTCTTTTATAACAACTCTAGTATCCTCAATATAATAGGATGTTGTTTTGAGAAGAATTCAAACAATACTTACACACACCTCCATATAATGTTTGAAGAACATATTGTTTCTATGGATGGAAAACTAACACCTCATGACACGATGATTGTTCGATTATCTCCTACCGCCTCTAATGGTGGCCATTAAGTTGGAACTTTATTTATATTTGATATATATATTATGTTTATTTTTTGTTTATGCTTCTTTATTTTCCATTTATATCATTATTTTATGGTTTCTATTATGGGTAAAACGTGATAATTTCATTTGAGGAAGTGCGGACTACCGCCCCCTCAAAATGATACGACTCGTTAATGAATTATGTGGGAAGTATAAAGGATGGAATTAATGATATTATATATGATATTATACTGGATTCATAATATTCCTATGTTTTATTATGTTTTAATTCCTCTAAAATACAAAATAGAAATGAAAGTAGTGTTCATTGTACGTAAGACTTACCATCTCCATTAACGGTACATTTCATTTCTTACCTCTAAATGATATGTAATGTTATCGATAGATATAGATATATATATACTGGATATATAATATATATATATGATATCAAGATCATGTATATCATTCTGGAGATAATGGACGTTTGACCACATGGAAAGATAGTAATTAAAACATGTTCATTTCTGACTCACTTTCCGAACATTGATAAAATGTCGAATATGAACTCAAATAATAAAATAATTATTATAGAAAGGTAATAAGTGATATAATAGGAATAATAAACTATATAAATTTTCTTAATGAAGTAAAAATTCCCTTATTTTTCTCATTCAAGAAGAACAAGAAACATACAAGACAAGTTGGACTTGAGGTAAGTGGTTTCTTATCTCACTTTTAATTCGATGAGATTTCAATTGTTTGCCACTTATTTATTGCATGTGGTGTATTGTGTACAAAAATATGATATATATTATCATTATTATCTTTATATTCATTGTATTCTATGATCCATTAGGTTGTTATTAACTTTTGTTCATACGACTCGATTGATTACAACAAAGTAAGGGTTTTTATCTCACTATTATTCCTGTGAGATTCATTCTATATTGGACACTATTTCCTTCTGTGTGGAGTATGTATTACACATAATTGTATTATTTTTGTAATATACTTTAATCTATGGGTATTTACATCCTCATTGTATGATAACTCTTTCATGGTGTGTATGTTTCATATGTTACCAAATCGGTAAGGGAATTTCAAATTTCAATTTCCACTCATTGGGCTTTACGCATACATCATTGATTATTTTACTCCATGATTATGTGTGGAATCACTATTTATACCTTTTGTAGTAATTTCCACTACCATTAATGTGGATATTCATTTAATACACATAATAACTCCATTGATAAATTCTCAATTCATCGATATGAACTTGATAAGATTAATTTTAACTCAATCTCCATTTATTGATTTAAACATCCAATTCATTGGTATTGTTTTTACACGAATATGTGTGAATGTCCTCAGATTTATTTCCACTGAATATCCAATAATTTTGAGTGTATTTATATTTTTCACACATAATTACGAGGTTGATTTATCCTTAACCTACGGATACTGTCTTTATAATATATTTCATCTTGATTTATATTCCATTGAGACTTCTTTGTTGTTGTACACCCATTCACTTTTATATGGTGTATATAATGTACTTTGACAAAGTATGTCATGAATCCATTTATTACCATGATATTATAAAGTTTTGATTACCTTAATTATTTTTATTCATGTGTCTCTATTTTGGTTAGTAACTCTAACAAAAATATCATTTTAAATGTTTTAAAGGTTTATTATTCTAAATCATTCTCATTAATGTCCATGATTTAAAAATGGTTTTAAGGATTTATTTATATGGAAAATAATGTTTTAAAATTAAAATTCCTTTTAAAATTTTCAATGTGGTATGGGACACTTTGATTCCAAAATCTATTTTTAAACAGCTTCATGGAAAATTATGTGATTTTTAAATGTTATCAAGAAAAAGGGGGATATTTCTCTCAAATAGTTTTGATTATTATTTTAATCAATGTAAATATCATTAAATATTCTCTATTGTGGTTAATCTGTTACAATATGATCTGCCATATTGTATTGAATGAGTTATGTTTGATTGTGGATGTGCTATTTTTATACTATTCATGGTTTGTGGATAAAGTATTGACATTTCATATGATAGTTTAAATATGAATGTTTATGTTATGTTTCAATCTTATCATATGAGGAATGAATTGGAGTTAGTATGTGATGGCTGGAGCCCACTATAGCTCCTCGATGCATCATTAGGTCTAAGGAGACAAACTAGTGTCTTGGCATAAGGCCTTGAAAAAATCTTATTTGTATTATTGGAACAAGGACTTGAATATGTGGTTATGATATCCGACATTATGCATTCCATCCTCATGATATTAGATATTGATATTTCATATGGTTATTCGACTAGAATAATACCCATGACTACGTTTTATTATGAAGTTATTTAATCAACTCATATTCCTGCCATAAAGTGTTCATGTTTATTATTTGTAAAGTCATGTGCTTTCAATTATTCACCATGCCTAATGATTATGTTTTCTTCTGTTGTATTGCTTACTCTTACTGAGCATTTAAGCTCACCCCTTTCTCATGTTACATTTTACCAGGATATGAAGAATTTAGTTATGAGTGACGTTAATGAATAATCATGGAAGCACAGATGTTTCTAATGGAATAAATTAGTGTTATTTTTCTATTCAAGTTGTAGTGTTGAACTTATGTATATATCTTGTTTCCATGACTACTAAACTGCCCAGTCCTTCGGGACATGATTCCATAAAATCATTCTAATGTCATAAAATAATTCACTTGCTCTTGGATTCGGGGGCTGGGGCATTACAGATATTAATTATTTAATTTAATTTATATATAATGTGTAAATATATATATATATAATTGTTGAATGAATGAAAAATTTATAAAAAGCTTTTGTTTATTTAGTTGTGAATTTTTCATAAATAGTTTTTCTCATGTTAATATATATTAGTTTTTAGTTTTCTTAAACACCACCCAACTATATCCATTGATGTATTTGTTGTATTATTAATGGTTTTATGCTTCATTTTTAATTTGAAACATATTTTAAAAATTTATATACAATAATATAATGAGTTACAAGATGGGTATGATAGTTTATATAATCATTTTGTTCCTTGTATTTTGATTTTACTATGTTATTAGGAATCAATTATTTGTTTATTATAATTTATACATATCAACATATATAATTATAATGGAAATAATGTCTCCTTTGAGTAATGTATACATCAGTAGAAGGAATTTGGGTTAAACTTGTCATTATGATTGATTCTTGTCTCATATATAGAGAAGTGAGGGTTGGATATCTATCTATACATGTTTATTCATATATATATTATTAATTTTGTGTAATTCTAGTCATATCTAAGGAATGGTTATATATACCTTATACATGTGTTGAATTTGAATATGTATATAAATATAGTTTTTTTGTTTAGTTTACTAACATATATTATGAGTCATGTAATTAGATACATATAAAAATAATTCTCACATATTTATTTTATGGAATTAATAAGATTAGAAAATAAATCACTATAGCCATGAATACATGTTAAATGGAATAATATAAGATAATATTTTAAGATGAAGTCCCTCTTAAAAAATACTACGTGTTAGATTTCCTCCGAATAAAACAAATTTCAATATGTCAATCATTCAACTTGGTAGGTTAAACCATATAATGTGGGCCATGGATTATATTTGGAATGAAATTTGTATAAATGTATGCCTAAAATTTTGGAAAACCATATAACACTATTAGATTTGGGTTTCACTTATATAGGAAATCCTTAAGAAGGATACCGTATGAATCGTGTTGTGATTATCCAAATTATGGAATTGAAAAAGTGTTGTCTTCTCAACCATCCAAAATAAAAATACAAAATAATTTTCTTAAATTACTACCTAAAAAACTATGTGGTGATAATAATTAAAATAGGGTCAAAATACATAGTTATATATATATAATTGTTTACTAATGGATTTAATGTATATTATAAGAGGTCTATAATTTTGTGGGTCATTAATTAAGACATTCCCTATTAAATAAATTAAAATAATGATACTCATATTATATATACTTTTATAATAGATAAATTGATTCATCATCGTATTACATTACATTGAGATCAATCTAATATATACGATAAGTATAAATTTACCATCTTCTAAAATTATTTAAAAACAAAATTATTATTTTAGTGGGATAAAAGTTTAATGTTATTAGATAAAAACATTCTTCAGTAACTAAATGATTTAGTTGTTCAACAAATGAACTATGTTTCTTATTAGAAGAATATATTGATTAAATTAAGTCTTCAATGTGATTATGTGAGAATTTTCAAAATTATAATTAGTATCCTATTATATACACAATATAATAAAATTTTCCAATGAATTATTGACAATAATAATGTTTTCTAAGGTTTATTATAGTTTTCAAAATTATTATAGAATCATTTTTGAAAATTTAGTGAAACCGTTAATGTTTTCACAAATTGTTTACCAATTTTTATGACATGTTTCACATAAATGAATAATGGAAAGTGTTGTCCTTGTTCTAATGGTGTATAAATAATAAAATTTGTTATTACTTCAACCTGATATTGGAAAACTCTATTAGGATGTCCAAAAATGTTTCATCATGTACCCATATAATTTCACTGAAACCAAAAACATAAAATCTATATGATGAAATGTTTCCATGTAATTGAATACTATAGTTTATTAGAATGGGTTTGTGAGACTCCATGGAAATTCAATTTTCATTATCGGTGTTATAGAGACCAATTCATTTATTTGAAAATTAACATGATAAAAAATGTATATTTTTCAAATATTGTAGCTATACAAGTGTTAAATAAATATGAAATAATTCATAGTTCTAATATTTTTCATAATTTTATGAAGAAAAGAGTTTTTAAATCATAAAATTGATGAGTATTATTATATATATATATTAATTATATCTATAGATCTAATTTGTCATATGAATGTGAGAATTTATTTATTTAATAAGAGTTCTTATGAAAGAATAAAAATATTGTACAATTTATCAGATTATGTAAAATTATTTGATAATAACAGTATAAAAACAAATTTTTCATGGAAAAATTATTTTAATTAGTATTTATATATATGTTATTATATCTCAATAGTAATGGTGTATATTGATAAATAAATTATAAATTATACTATAATGTTCTTAACAAATAACTTACCTTCTAGAATATAGATATAATATTTTATTGTAAAATATTGTTAGTAAACGAAATATAAGTTATTTTCTAACACAAATGAGTTTGTGTGTCATGAAATGATATTTAGAAAAAAAATAGTCACTATTATACAAGTGGGGTTATATTAATGATTTTATTTGTTTAAATTATATCAAATAAATGATTATTACATAATTTAAAAATGAATAAATATTATATCATAATGGATCATTGGTTATGTCTGTAAAATATTAATGTATATTAGTTACATATATTAAAATGAATTTCAAAGGAAAATTTTGATGTAAATTGACTAAGAATATTGATAATAAATAACGTGTAAATATTTATATATTATAATCATAATTTATTAACATTGTATCATTTTTTATGTAAAATTAAGTAGGTTTAATAAATTTTTTGAAGGTTTGAAAATTAAGGATATAATTCCTAGGACTCCACATTATATGAACTATATTGTTTCATAAATGTTACTCGATAATTAAGTTTAGTGATATATTATTATTAGATTGTCCAAAATATATGTTGAAGGAATTACGTTGTTTTTTAATCTGTTTTATTTATGTTATAATATTATAGATAACATTAGGTCAATTTCTTGGCTTATGATGTGGGATATTATTATATGTGTCATTATGTGTGGTCTTATATGTAATGACCCATAAAATTCCATTTAAATATTTTTTTCAATTATTTGGTACTATTACAAGTCGAATAAAATTTAAGTCACGTGATTCTGAGGCCTAGTGTGCCCAGAATAAATTTCAGAATTTTTTTTCCAGGAATTTTAGTAAAAATGCGGGTGACAATTTTTATCATTCGAAATGGTGCTCGAATTTAAAATATGAGTGCACCATTAAATCTGCAGTGTCTAGATTCTCTTTAGGGAGGATTCACTTCGATTTCAGTATGTCCGGAGAAAATATTTTTTTTTTACTTTTCAAATAAAAAAATTAACATTTAATTGTTATTTTATTTTCTTTTTTCGAATGGATGAATGGTGGTAGCAGGGCTTGCAACCTGTCAATATATTTATTACCTTGACTCATTAACAATGTATCTCCAACATTGAGGATTAAAAGTGGATAGTTAATTCATTTAATGAGCCTCATTAAATTCCTCATGCATTACTCACCGTTCCCCCATTGTATTTAAATGGAGTTCATGGAGGGGTTTTGGCTTGGTTCATCAAATGAGGAAACTCTAGAGAAGTACTATAGAAACACACACTAACGAACGATGGAATATTGGTCAGCAATGATCTAGTGTCAATGATTGTTGATGACTCCATCCATCGTGGACGCTGCTCCCGCCACAACCGCAACACCTCAAACAAATCTCGATATAGGGGTTTAAATGATTTAATGTTTCCTCTCCTCCCATTCATGAAAAATATTACAAACACGGATCAACCGACTTATGGGTTGATCCGTGTCTCATCAAATAATTCATGTGGTTGTTGTAGGGTCTTAATTTTGGGGATTATTCTTCCTTTTGAATATTATTAATTTTTCTCACGATTAAAGCTCTAACATAGAGGGATTGGGCCGAAAAAAACAACGGTTGGACCCTCCACTAAACTTTTCATTGGTGAATTCTTCACGGAGGAATATATAAAGTTAAGGAAAGGCATAATTGAGGTCCACAAAATGACGACAACATCTTGAGAGGAACGTAGGTGCGTCTTGAAGGAAGAATGGACCTTAGGGGCTCACTTGGTGGCCCACAGAATAAATGATGGTGCGGTGGTGGACGGAAACCATTGGCTGTAGTAGAAGAGAGACACTGTGGTGCATGGACGGGCGGCCAACACCAGCTGACCGCGATGATGGAGGTGGAGGCGGCGCACCGATGTGCACCTCGTTGAAGGGTCCCAGCTTTGAAGCCGTAATGAGGGTAAAGTCCAGGGCCTGCTTGATGTGGGTCACCCGAATGATAAGTTAGCACTATGGTGAATATCCAATTATATGAGCCAAACTAGTCCTTTGATAAATTCAGGTGCAGAAGACCATGAAACCCGTGTGGGTCCCGCTGCCCAGCGGGCCATACCGCCCGGACCCTTCTTGGGCCTAGATACGCTTAAAGGGCCATATCTTGTGAATAGAACACCCATTTGACAAATCGTCTACTATTTTAGGATCCTTGGTGAGAAATTTACCTTTTGAATTAATTTACATGGGTTTTGATGATCATTGGAGTATTTCTGGGTTAGGTCGACTCCGAATCCAACCAGGCCCTCAACAATGAAATGCCAATAACATAGAGACCGTGCGTCCGGTTGACACACTGTCTGTTGTGTTGGAACCCTCATGACATGTAGGGTAATCAGATTACTTATTTAGTGGAAATTCTTAAATTTTGAAATATGACCAATGTCTTGAGGATAAGAGTCTTCTAGAGATCAGGCATGCTTCGTGCAGGATTCTAGTGGCTGGCTTTGAGCTGAAGAAGAAGATCGACCAATAAGTGTCAGCATCAAAAACTAGAAAGTGGGATGATCTAGATGTACAACTAATCATCTATACCTTTTTAACAGGGACCAATTCAAGTCAGCACCAGTGACCAATTCAGGACAACATCCAGCGACCAATATGGGTCAGCACCAGTGACCAATACTGGTCAGCACCAGTGAATAATATGGGTCTGCCCCAGTGACCAATACTACTCAACATCTAGTGACCAATGTGGGTCAGAATTTATTGACCTATAGGGGCTTGTAGTATAGTTATTATAGGTAGGATGATATGTCTTTACAACTACCAATCCTTGTCCTATTAACCTTGAAGTTATATTGTTACAGTGATCTGTCTCTTTTTCATTATGCTTACTGATTTAGATAATGCTTGTGATATTACCTTTGTGTTTATTTTCATGTGATGTTTTACTTTGTGGATTATTGAGAGTCCATTGGGGGTCTCATGTTCCCCTACTGAGTAGTTATACTCACACATGCATGGACCCCACCTATACGTGGTTGTTTGGTACAGACTTTTGACGCTCTGAGGTAGACATTGGAGGTTCAGGATTTGGTGGAACTTGGTGCGATGGGAGAAGTTGAGATCCTCTTATTTGACTTCAGACGTATAGCTACTACCCTCCAGGTAGGGCTCTAGGGCCGATGTGATAGTAGTTTATATTATTTTCAGTTTCTATATCTTGTATTACAACGTACAATTTTCAATTTATAGTTGTACTTGTGGTTTTACTTTACTCTCATGGTTATACCCTACTTTTTTTTGTTTATTATAGTATCCCTTTTTGAGTGTGTACATATCTCTAAGGCAATGCCTTCCCTGTTTGGGAAAATCCTTCAGGTTCTATTCACCATCTAATGGCATATAAAAGGTTTGGTTGGGGTAGTCACGTTTTGGCAATGTGGGACGGGTCGTGACATTATTAATGTTCTTAGATAAGATTAATTTTACATAAAATATCATGTTCATATAAATCATATTATCCAAATTAAACATTGGATGTATATATTTCATAAATTCCCCAAACAGAGTGTGACTGTGAGTCCTCCATAACTGATCATTGACATAAAATATTATAGGTTGTGAAAAACATTAGTGGTTAGTGTGAGTAAAATTCTTCTTTTGTGATATGAAATATAATCATGAAGAATAATATTAGTTTGGTTAACTATTTTAACTATGATGTATACTACATTGATTTTAAAACATTGTGTGTTCAGTATAATATAGGTGCACAATTCATATTTGAATTCCCCATACCTAAGGTTGATGAGAAACCTAACAAGAAATAATCCATAATGTGTTACCTTTCCTATCAAATCATTTAGTCGTATAAAATTTGGTGCATCTAGGAATGTTTTTAATCATGAAATCAGTTTTAGTATAGCCAAGATAGTATTTTTCAACTTATATTATGTGTATTTCACCAGGTCCAAAAACTAAGATATATTTGGAATGAGTGTGGTCATACATATATATAAAATTCTTTGTGATTGTTTATCAGGTGGTTCAATGCGATGTGATAATCCATAAAGTGTTGTTAAATATGATGTATTAATAAACAATTACTGTCTATTGGTAATGAATAGACAATGAATGATCAGATATATAGGATTGGAATACTTTATGTCTTCTATGTACTATT
The DNA here is from genome assembly GCA_963277665.1 of Viscum album. Lineage (NCBI taxonomy): Eukaryota > Viridiplantae > Streptophyta > Magnoliopsida > Santalales > Viscaceae > Viscum > Viscum album. The sequence goes on along the minus strand of OY728163.1, from coordinate 1,793,800,548 downwards.
AAATTAGTCAAAATTGTGATATTAAAATACATTCTCACTTATTATATATCTATTGGACACATCTATAAAGATACATGTGTTTTGTGGAGATCACATCGGTTCCATTTAATTCATATGTATCACAAATTATTTACTAGTGGAAACGATACATACTTTTATGAATTTTGGGATTTATATTTTCTTTTCACTATAATGGGTTTTAGGTCCACACAATCTTACTAACCTAATATGGGTTGAGTTTTACATACAGAGTTGTTCAAAAACAAGTTTATATTCAAACAAAATACTACTACCAAAAAAATAACCCATATCCATGGGCCTATAGACACTATCAGGATTAACAATTTCTAAAGGTTTCCTATAACCAACAGCTCAAATTTTCAACTAATGTATGTTAAATATCATTATGGTAACGAGGATGCCATGGTCTTATGTTTACATACTCAACTACTTGAAAAAAAATCATGTGACAACAGTATAAAAAATTCCAATTGTCACAGGAACATCGTGACCATAGGTATATGGCCCATTTGAAATCATTGTAGCCAAAGCCAATGGGGGATCACATAAATTGGGTAGACTGTTTCCTTGGAAAATCCTAACGCATGGCAATATCCTATAGGTTGTACGCCGATATCAACAGGCATAGTCACTTAGGGATATTAGCAATCCCAAATAGGAAAATATATAAATAGTTTAACAATGAAATAAAAAATATTTCAATATATATAGATATATATAAAAGTATATATATAAATTAATATGTCTAATATGTGTCCGACTGTAAGTTGTATAATGTTAGATATTTTCTATTATAGATATAGTTTCCAAACAATGTAGTATAATATTAATATAGGAAACCCTATATCCCAGATAAGAATATCGTTGTTATATGTTGTTCCATGAGGAGGTGGAATCCATGTGGATTTTTCTGGATATGATCATTTTTTAACAATCGAAAAGTCCTGAAGAAATATTTATATTGAAAAGACTCCATGGGATACCCATTAATGGTAATTACCAGTATTCATAGAAAGAACTTATATAACCACAGGCATAACTAGTGTATATAGATAATGTTTCTAGCCGTGGTGTTTTGGATAGGTATTTACATAGTATTTTATATGACATTATATAAGGTGAAGTTGATTATATGATTCCAAACATGTTATAAATAAAATATAATAGGGGGTTTGGATATTTTTTTACAAGTTATTATATATGATATAATGTACTATGAAAATGAACTATGTATATGAGGCTTTAGAGCATGTGGGTGATGGATGGATATATACACTAAAAACCATGTCTTATAGTTTTGTATGAGTTGGTCAAGGGTATGAAAAACATGTTTAAAATTGAGTTTTTACCTTAAAAAGTGATATCATTATTTAAGAAATATCTATATTATTGTACATAAAGATTCATATAGTATGGTTCTGTTAACACCATACAATAGTTATTGGCAATTGAATGATATGCATTATAATTTGAGTATAATTATATATCTGATATAATTCTTAATTGATTTTGATTAAATTAATCATAAGGGTTAATATGGGTGGATAAGGGTTACAATAGTTGTAACAGAAGAAATTTTATTTTATGTTATGAAACATATAAGTGAAATTTGGGAATAATCTGGTATCTCTCAAATGGATATAAAAAAAATTAAGAACCATGAGATGGTGACTTGTCATATGATTCTTGTGTTTTATTCCTAATCGTTATATTATGTAAAACTACCTTTTTCCACATCTATATTCCATTCATAGGAACTATCATTACATGATATGTGTGGAGAATAAAACCAAAACATTAATTCATTCTATTCATCCAGCGGACACACCCTAAAGTAGGGAGTCCTTCTACCACTTATAAGTTATCTTCAGCAAGAATATTGACCAGATGTTTTAGTAGTTACATCTATATTTTATATTATTCATCTTGTTATACGTTTTACTTATAAATGAATGGTAAATTATTGTAGTTATTTTTCTAATTACATTTTCCATTTATATTAACTTCATATAGATCCTTATAATTCTATAAAATAAATAGTCATAAAAAATATCAATTCATAACCAAATTAAAAATAATCCCACCAATAATAGACCATATTATTTTTGTATCAAACCAACATTATAGAATATATGAGTATATCGATAAAAAAAAAATTCTTATTCTTGTTACAGAAAATACTAAAATAAATAAATATATATATATAATAGTAAATATTTCAAACATATATAAATTGGTAAAATATAATTTCACATTTTTATCTAATTTGTCTATTGTAAACTAATATCATGAATTTCATGTCATAACAGACACACCATAAATCATAATGACATGAGGATATCATTTTAAAATTAAAAATTAATTATTAAACATTTTAATGAATATCCCAAAAATTTTATTTTGTCTTCTAATAATTTTTAAGAGACATTTGATTTTAACAATATGGTCAATTTTAAATTGAAAACATGTATTGTTCTATATATTGAACAAACTAAATGTTAGAATAACATGTGTTTATTTCATACATGTAATAAAAAAAATATTTTTCTTCTTTCCTAAAATATAAAGGTAGTATACTTGAATATTATTATTTATGAGTTTCTGTTGTGAATTATGAACTAAAATGTAATTCTTAGGATGAAAATGAATAATTTCATTCATAATATAAATATCACATTCTGTAATTACATGTTTTTAATTAATATACATGAAACATGATTTGTGGATAATTCTCCTATTGTATCATACCAACAAAAAAGGATTCCATGTTATTTGAGTATATAACTCCCATTCCAAATACAATATATCTTTTTAAAAAAGCACACATTGAGTAAATATGAATACAATTCATGTTTTAATGATTGATGTTATATTATACACTAAAAAATGGTTTATAAATTACTTCCATTTGATAACATTATAATATGATCATGTTTTCTTGTTATTAGTTCAGCGATAAGAATCATGAACTAAAATATCACCTTTAAAAAAAATATTTACTTTCAATCATATTATAAAAACAATTTAATAGAATTCCATGATTTCTATTATTAAAAATTAAAAATGAATAACTGATAATATTACTAGTAGTGCATATTATGATGAGAACATATGTATAGTTTTGATTATATGAAACACATTTTTGGGGTAAAATTTCAATATAAAATGAATAATAAATAATTCAGTTCAAACTATCCTCATTCTATAAAATCATCTTGGGGATCCATATAAACCCCCCTCTGACCCAGTCCACCTCTATCTTGAATAGATTTCTCGATTACCATGGGAAAACATAAATATCATGGGAATTATAGAACTCAACATTAGGAACAATTTCACCCTCAAATCAGAGTCAACAACCACTATACCATTTTTTAAAATAATACCAATGAATATATATAAATATTAGTTGTACATAAAAAAAATAATTATTAAAAATAGAAACATGTTAATTCAAATGAGTCAAAATTAAAACAACTGATCCAACTCATTTATGTAATAATAAATCCTCATCCAAATAAGATACGTACATGATACAATAAATTAAATTGAATAAATAATAAATAAATTGGTTATTGTAGACACATCTATAACTAATAGTATTATAAAACCAAAACCCAGAAACACAAAAACCTCCCTGAATCAAATGGATTACCTTTATAACCCAAATCACTAGCATTGGACCAAACAAAAAACTGAACTAGAATAGAACATAGTACATTTAATATAAATAAGCATTAGTGATGCAACCATATAGGTCACTAACCATATTGTATATGAAATTAAATTATATAATCATGTCATTAATATATTTTTGAAATATAATATATAAATAATGTGGTTTAAAATACATTAATATAATAAATTAATATAATATATTATGTTTAAAAGGTAATAACCGTTCTTTTTCAAGATAACCTATTTGATGATAACATTTTAAATTATTGTTTATAAGATTGAAAAAAATAATAACTTTCTAATGAAAAAATCATTTTCATTATTATGAAAATGTAATCTTAAATTGATATTGAAAAATAATAATACTACCAAATATAACCATAGATCTCATGGAGAACAAAACAACCCATTGTCTATTTCTCTTAAAATAAAATAAGTTACAACATTAACTACAATAACTCGAAGCGGGTGGTTAGCATACTAAGTTTGTATAATATATAAGAGGTTTCAACCCACAGGATCGAATAGTTTGATATTATTAGAAGAATGTTTATACCTATCTTATCTTAATATCACATAGTAAATCAAAAACATAGAATTAAAATATATGTTATATCATTGAAAATCCCTCAAATACTCATTCTTTCTTTTATGAATAAAGTAAAACAAAATAATAACTGAAATCAACTGATTCATAAATTAAAACAATTTTTGGAAGATGTCACTCAATAAATATGGTACTAATAATATGGAATAAATGGACAATAATCAAGTTTGACATAAAACATATATCATGAAAGGTGTATATTCCAATAAATGACATAACAACATAAATAATCAAATGGATAGTAATATAATGTTTTATATTTAAATAACTCATCATTTTAAACATCCTATTCATTTAACAAAGGCCCAATTCCAATAAAACACATAAAAATATGAAAGGATTTTCCCAAATACCCAATAAAGTTTGTCTCATGAGACCCACAAAATCATCAAGGAGATGTAAAATATCGATAACCAGATATTAACTTACTATCTAAAATGAATTAATCATAATAATAAAATTAAAATTAATATAATACATAATCAATATAATTATTTATATTGAATAATTGATATAAGATATTTACATACTTTCTCAAATAAACAAACAGAAAAAAATGATCCAAAATCAACCAATGAGATATGAAGTTTTGAATAATTATATTATATATAAAATGAAGAATAATATAGGTTAAAAAAAATTCTTAGAATAATAACACCTTTATAATCACTTTAAAATTCTTTTCATTGATAGCAATAAAAATATAATTTTATTTTGATAATATTTTAAACTAAAAAATAACAAAATAATTTGAATAGTATATTATTAGAAGAAGTATGGAAACAAGTATAGTAATCATTAAAAGGAATTGAATATATGCTGGTGGTAAAATGAAACAATTTATTAAAAATTTGAAAAAATATATTCCAACCTTTGTAAAAATATCAAAAATTGCTAGTACAAAAAAAGATTAGAATATTGAACATAAAAAAATTTAAAATATGGTAAAATATAGTATAAAAATAACATTATAAATAATTTCAATATATATAAAAACTTTTTTGATAAAAACCATGGAAAAAGGACAAGGATGAGAATGATTTTCGACCCAAATAAAGAAAATAAGTCATTTTCTTAAAAATATTTTTTTCATCATTTTAAATACTGAAGAGAGTAAAATGAAAAGGAAACATAAAAACCCCATAATTAATCATAGAATAACAATTTATATATTATTTAGTATAGAAATGTTATATAATTCACCAAATAGAAACATAAACATACTCAATTGAGAAAAACAATGGGATTGTAAAATAAACACTTACAGGATACATCCACTTCGTAAGACACACAAAATTAGATTGTATAAAAAATGTAAAAATATAATACGTATATATATATATATGAGAACCATATTTTGATTTATACTACTAGATTTTAATTAATTATAATTTATTCTTTCTTATTTACTAATAATTATTTTTTAAATATCCATATTTTAGTGTTTAATTTTGAATTTTCAATACATGTTTCGATTTAATATATTCATTACATACAACTTTTAAAAATTTCAACATATAAATTATTCTAAAAGGCATAATATCATAATTTAAATTCTATAATTATATGATTAGAACTATCAATTAATAGTATTTATTAAAAATTATGAACATTGTTTCCTAGAGAAAGTAGTATGTATGTATGTAAGAGTGGCATTTAAAATATTCAATTGGGTGAAAGGGAAATAAATAAGATAATTTGTTTCATTAACTAATCTTAATAAAAAAAAAATATAATATTTATTCAAATAATTTGTCCTTATGATAACTTAGGTTGATTAAAAATTAAAATCAAATCACATATGGTCGTAGAAATGTTACTCCATGTGTATGACTGAGCGATGTTATAATTTTTTATTAGAAGAAATGTTAAGAATGTAGATAATATATTATAATTATAGAATAATTTTTATTTCCAAAATACCATATATCTACCTAAAATTTTACTTTTTAACTATCCGTAAAAGGTAGTGAAGAAAAATAAAACACATAAATATATGGAGATGGTTGTACACATGTACACATGTGCACAATTTTTCTTTCCTAGAGGATAGAAATAATGATGTTAAAGTGTCTATCAAAAATATAATAAAATTTATGTATATTTTATTTTATTAAATTATAATAATAATATTTATATGATAGTTTTGGATGAGGTTTAAAAATAAATTAACATGAAAAAATCATTTAAGTGTAGAAACTCTCTGTTGGAAATCCACTTTTGGGTTACACATTAAGCCTTCTAGGACGATCTCTTGGTTAGAAGATAAACTCAGGTTAATGAGGAGGCAGTTTGGGTTGGTGTTTCATTAATATATGTTCTAGATAAGTATCTCATTTTTGGGGTACACGTGAGGAGAATTGTCACCCTTTAATAATTTATGGGAATAATATATTAGTAATTATTCCTAATTTTTTAATATTATATGTTTTTACTATTATTAAATTGGAACTAAAACATTTATATTTCTAATTAAATATTATATGATTCAAAATAACCTCATTCAATAATACTTAAATTGATATTCTTTCACCATATCACAAATAATTATCCTAACCTAATTTTGTGTACCGCTTTAATGTGGTGAAATATTTGTACCGAGGTTAATATTCCAAAAAAATGATATTGAGTATTTTAATAAAATTGAACCATGACATTAAAAATATAAAATCTATTATTCAAAAATAAAAAAATATATGTTTCATAAATTATGATTAATATTAGTGTGTGAAACACAGTGGACAATATTTTTTCAGAAAAATCCATTTAAATTACTACAGGAACATATACCCAAATAAAATATAATGTTAATTTACATAGAATAAAATAGATTATGATTAATATATGTTATATGTTTTTACATTAAAAAAAATTCATTATAACATGGAATTTTAAATTAATTCATTTAATGAAATTAAGGGATTTTTTTTCCAAAACTACATTTTCAACTGTCCACCTAAAAATTAACTATTTCTAATAAATTTATGAAATTAACCATATGCTAATTTTTACATGTAGATTTCAAAATTTTAATTAAAATTAACCAAATTTAAATTGTAAAATTCATAAACATTTCCTATCAATAATAATGTAACATATAATGAATAACATCTTTTATATATGATCAATCCTCTAAACATTATGTTTTTTATTCCTATATCATATTAATTTATAATTAATTGGTTGATAGTATATTTTTTCAACTATTTAAATATCATATATTATAATAATCCTCTATTAATATTTATCAATTTAATTTACTAAGATCAAATACATACTAATATAAAAATATTTATTTGAACAAACAACCATGTCTATCATTGATTATTTTCCATCAAATAATATTAAATATTTAATTTCACTTAAATAGATTTTAATTAGAATAAAATAATATAATTTATTTATCATAATTTATTTCTATATTTCCATTAACTAATGATTTATTATAATCTATCATGACTAGTTATTTTTTATTTTTTATATAATTTATGATTTCAAACATAGTGTTATTTAAAAATTATTATCATATTAACATGGATGGTTTTTATAATACCCTACATTAAAAATAACGTTCAGCCTTCGTATTTTTATTTTTTCACAACAAAATGAGTGTGTAATGAAAAATAATTTATTTGTAATTACTAGGAATCATAGATTTTTTAATTTAGTTTTTCCAAAACCATGAATGATTTATTATATGACTCTTATATTTGTTTAACCTTATAAAAGTGTACTGTCATAGTTGAGTATTATATTCCATATATGACATGATAAATTTATTATCCATATTCACGAGTTCATTAATTCTATTATGATTAAGGTAAATAATATAAGGGAAATGTATTTACATTATTTCAATACACTTACTATGTGAAATTTTTTCATTTGAATTATTTTTTCATTAATTAGTTTTATATTTAATTTCCTAACAACGAATGACAGGGAATAATTTTTCTTGCTTTAAAAATGAAAATAATCCTTTAATGGTCTATAAGATCCATAAAATAATGTGAAATATTCCACATATCTGAAAAATGGTTTGCGGGAGATATTAAAATAATGAATATAAATAAACCATTAAGTGAAGATGTAATAATTGAATTAGTAATCCATTAATAGAAAGAGTCAATGCTGAGGAAATTTTATTGTAATATGTTTTTATTGTGAAAATAATTAGTTAAATTCATTATAAATTTATAATAAAAATTTATATATATATATTATAGAATCTATAATAACTTAATTGTAACCTAATCTATGAGAGTATAAATAAATTTTATCTATATTTATAGTTAAAATATGATATATTTATATAATTTAATACGTAAATATTTTTTATTGAAAATTATAAATAAAGTGCTTGTTTTTTTAAAATTAACAATTATTTAATTACAATTTTGTAATTAATATATCTATTTTAATTATTTTTCATAAAACATATTCATAAATGTTTTTTATCTTTTATTATGATTAGAATATAATTTTAAGAGTCTGTAATTAATTTTTTAATGTGTTATAAAATCATTTTTAAATTTAAAATTTGTATTTTTTGAGTAAAGAATTAATTTAATTAAAATTTAATTTTATCTTATTTAGAAATATTTTAAAAAAAATGGATTTCAATTTTTTTCTACAAATCCAGTGAAATATTTATGAATTTTTTGGATTTTTTGAAATACATGACTTTTTCTTGTATAATAAACTATAGTAATTTAAGATATATAAACATTATAAGATAAAAAAACTATTCCATTAGTCATGAATGATATAAGAAACATAATCTCTAAATTTACTATATTAATTTTCTCTATTTGATGATAGTTCTTAATATATTCATAGTTGTGAACCAAAATAACAAACAAATGAATAAAATATTCAAAAAACACCCCTCCCCTCTAATATAAATACCACCTCTCACAAAATCATCTCTATAAACATAAATGCCTTATATCTTGTTTAATTTATACCCAAGTCTCTTACCAAGCCTATTACCTAGGTCCATGTCCTTTTTGTCTCACTAAACATCCAAAATCGAGGACCTTATGAAGGTTCACATTATGTATAATCCAAGAGGTAAAAACATATTTCCTTTTCTTTTAATTTCATTTCAATTTCATTTCATTCTTTATTCTCTCCTCATATACAATTATCCATGTTAAATTATAACTCCAATATAATTTTTATAGAGTAATGTTTTTTGCTAATTGAATAACCTAACATCATTTCCCTTCCCCTCTCTTTTTGTAAAAAAAAAGAAAGCATCATCCATGATGTGTTGATTTATCATATTCAAGGATTAAGAGTTTTCAATTTCCATTATCTCATTAAATTAAGTTCATAAAATCAATATTAAGATTAAAGAAAATTATATTATAAATATTATATGACACATAATGTTATAGGACCATTAAATAAACACGATATTAAATAAAATGATATAAATTTGCATTGACCCTAAAAACACCAAAAATAAATTCAATCATTTTCATTAATGTTTTTTCTAAAAAATCATCCCCATATCCTAAAAAATAATTTATGGAATCATATAAATTTCTAGAGAAATATTATTTCATTTTAATTCCACTTCTAGAGTTTTCTCCTATTCATAACAAATCATATAATGAACCAACCATGGTATCTATGAAAATAACACAACAAAAATGAAGAAAATAACAAATTATCATTACTAAATGTGTGGAAATATTCTATAATATATTAATATAAGCTACTATAAAAGTTATTTCAGTTCTTTAATCAATTAATATCACTCTTTAATCTATAATAATGGTTATTTGAATATGATTGAAGTATGAAAAACTCAAGGGAAGAGACTATTTAACTAAAACAATGTTTTAATGGTTTTAATAATTTATTTTTATAAACCATTATATTTTTGGACCATGAATTAAACATTTCTATTATCAATTTTATTATATATTCATTAATTTTATATAATTTATATTTAAAGTTACTACAATATGATTTAATAAACTGACACTTTCAGGTTTTATGTAAGATAATTTTCTTTAAATAGCATGTTTTATACATTTTATTTTTTAAAAATTAAAAAAGGGATGTGTTTATGATGAAAGTGTTCATATTTTATGTCTATGTCATGTTTTTTGGAATTTTTTATGATGATGTGTGAGACCTTTATCTCCCTCTAATTTATTGGGTATGATTATTTTGGAGGTCAACTGTATAGTTACTCTAAGTGTAAATTTGATGGTTCCACCATAAGGTATACATGATGGTTAAATTTTAATATATCTATGAGGGTTACATATTATATTTTTTCCCCGAGGGTTGCAATTTTATGTATTTAATTACCTAGGTCACCTTTATTGTTTTCTTTACATTTTCAATGGAAAAAAATGTTTTCATCATGTTCGTATATGATACTTTACGGGAGAGACATATGTATCTATGAAATTAATTTCATATGCCTATAAGTATTCAGGTAGTAATGATTATTTTAATTTTTGAGTCCCATAATATGATTTTCTTCTAATGTTGTGTTTTTAAAATTTTTAGAGGATTTTATGGATGAGTAAAATAAATGAACAAGAAAAGATGAATGTTGTGAATATTTTCCATGGAATGATTTTTGTTTTATTAAAAACATATTTTTTTGGGAAATGTTTATGTTGTATTAGTAGTATAATTATGTATCCATGTGGGTTTTTATATATGAATTTTGACTTATTTATCTAAAAATATAAACCAAAATTGCATTTGGTAATATATTAACTGTATTCTAGTTTAATTTAGTAGATTATATAATATTTAATATCATGTCCTTATAGATGGTATTAGAGCCAGGTTTAGATAATTGGGTTTAAGATAATTTTAATAAAATTATAAAAAATATTTTTACCTTAAGGTCACTTTGAAATGCTATATAATTTTATGATTACCTTGTTGCTTCAATTTAGATATACCTGTTTTGAATGGTTTTACATCGAAGAAGCATGGAAGCTGATGTATGACAGCATAAAGAGGATTATATATTTTTTAATCCAATACCTATAATGATAGGAATTAGAACTGAGAATTTATTGACAGTGATGAATATCAATAAATTGTCTTTAAATGGAGGTGGTATCCATGCATGATAATAACTAGAGATACCACAAAAGAACATGATGATATTTTAACCTTTTTAAAGGCCACACCCTCCTCTTTAAAGGTATCTTCTAACCTACTGTTTGTTAAAATGTGTATTAAAGCTATAAGATTATAATCAATGTCATGGGATGTTTAGATAATGAAAATGTCAATATTTCAATTTAATATTCACAAGGTAATATTGACCAGTGGTGGTTAATTTTCAAGAATATTATGGGGAGCAAAGAGATTTATTCCATGGAATGCAATGTGTTTATGTATATTTTCATCAAATAATATCTTCCTAAGGGGGTTTGAATTAAGATTCAATATTAATTCCAAGAATTAAACAAAATATGGATGATTTGGTGGACATGTATGAAGAAAACATATCCGGATTTTCATGGTATGCTCCAAATAATATTTTATATCGTGATAAAAACTTTAATTATTTTTACTAAGGATTAAATTGGATACATCGAATGGAATTAGATTCCTGTAGATTCAAAAGATATGAGAAACATTTTATTGGTGATGAGAGGGTAGATATGGAGTTTTCTGATGATCATGTGTACTCTGACAATATGAAGAATAAAATTACTAGATGGAAGGAAATTGTGAAGAATCAATCAAATATATATGATGTAATTAATGTCTAATTTCTATTTCTTGGGGCATATGGTAAAAATAACAAAGTTAATTTCATAATAAATTATGGAAGTTTTTTAAATGTGGTATTTTTGTTAATATGGCATGATAATTTAATAAATATTATTATAAGATTAATTCATATAAGAGAAAAATTAATAGTTTAAATTAATCGTTGTGGGTAATTATTAATATACCTTCCCAAAGAAAGATTTTACTGGTGGAAAGTAGCAATATTATAAGATGAAAGGTGCAGTGAAATCATTTTGGACTACTTCATCAGATATTGGTTAATCCAATGCTGTTGTATATTGTACTTTTTTTATTCACTCATAATTTTCTAATGACTTGTTTGATTTGGGGTTTACACATTTTTATATTAATGATGAATATTTTAGAAAACTAGAAATATCATCTTAAGAAATAAAATCATTAAATATTAATAGAAACTAGTGGGAAATATTATGGAAATTTAATTCTAATAATTATCATGTTATTGTTTATAGAAATTGATTACTTTAAAAGCATATATTTTTCTATTAGTAATGTATTATGTTATTCTAGGTATGGATAGGCTTGGTTGTTCTCATCATAAGTTTGATTGCAGTGGTACGAAAGTTTTATTTTAGAATGAGTTTCATTTTCTATACAATAATGAGTCAATACCATGGATAACATATCGGGAACCTAGGAAATAGTTTTAATGTGGAAATAAATTTTTTATTTCACAAATTATTGAAAAAAGGGAAATATTTATTTTAATGATGTTCAACTGTTAAATAAATAATTAGTTGTTTTTTTGATGATTTCCCCGATGTTATACCTATCCATAAAGTTTAATTAAATATTGAGTTATTAATTGATGGTAATAATTTCAAAAACCACTTATCAAATTTCTCAATAGAAATTTTATAATTTAAAAAATAGATGCATGAGTCAATTGATAAATGTATAATTCATCCTAGTACATCATTATGTTGTGATCTAATCTTTTTTTTAAAATAAATATTGTTTGATGATACTTTTTAATGATTACAGAGCTCTAAATAATGATATTATTAATAATAGGAATCCATTGAATCATATCAATGACTTGTTTGATCTACTACCAATTGCTTAGTGTTTTTCCAATATTGACCTGATATCTGGGTAATGTCAGTTAAAGGTGAAGAAGGTTGACATTACAAAAACAATATTTTGTAGTAGATATGGGAATTATTTTTTTTTTGTGTTATTCCCTTTGGATTAAAAAATCTTCTTCGGAATTAATGGATCGTATTAATAGAATATTCTATTAATTTTGTGAAAATACTTTTTCCTATTATTTTTTTCCAAAATATTATGATTATCATGAAAAAAATTTTAAGGGTTTTCATAAAAACACTCAAATAAATATTGTTATATGGGAAATTTAGAAAATTTGATATTTGATTGAAACTAATTTCTTTTCTTGTGATAATTTTAAATAAGGAAAGAGTAATAGTTTATAATTACAAAACAAAAGTGATTTATGAATGTCCAAGACCTACAAATTTAACTAATATTCATAGTTTTCATGGATTATTAGGTTGTTGGCAATAGTTTCTTTAAAACATTTAAAAGTTATCTAACCCTCTATATAAGTTAACACTAACATGGAATAAATTTATTTAGATAGAATAATTTTATGTTTTTTCAAGTAACTGAAATGAATAATGCTTAATGATCCATTTTTAGCCATACCTTCAAAAATTTTAGATTTTTTAATCTACAATTCTTCTTCTTTTAAGGGAATATGTTTTGTTCTAATGTATAATGATTGTGTATTTTATAATGCATCAAGACAATAGAAACCTCCTGAGTTATATTATCTAACACATGATTTGTAATTAGTAGATTTTATTTTCACATTTAATATTTAGAAGGATCATTTATATGGATCCAAATGGGAAATATATATTAACTATAATTTTTAAAATTTTATGTTCACACAAAATGAAAATATCATGAGGTGATAAAGATGGATTGAACTAATAAAATGTTTTGATATATAAATTAATTAAATATACAAAAACAAAATAAATCGGTACATTCATTTATTTGAAAACATCATTAAAAATAACCATGTTACCTCTTTAACATGTACCCTTGATTAATGATTTGATCAAATTTGGCATGGATTTTTTTTGAGCATGAAATTTCTCTTTTCTGTTACAGGTGTCAGAGGTGCTTCCTTCTCAGACATAATTAAAAAAGAACAACAGAAAAAGGATGAATTTTTTATGAATTGTAAATTCCTAGAATTTTATGTTGATAAGTATTGTGTTTTTTGATTTGGAAAGTTATTATGTGTTCCTTGTGATTCTACAATGAAGACAAAATTGTTATGTAAAGCTCATAGTTCCTTATTTTCAGTTCATCATGGAATCACTAATATGTGTAGTGACTTTTAGGATTTTTACTGGTGGTATTTAATTAAAATAGATATTGTACATTTTACCATGAAATATTTTACATGAAAACGATTCAAAGAGAAGAAACTACTGAAGGGGATACTTCAAAGCTTTGCAATACTAGATTAGAAATTTTGGAATAGATCTATGGAATTTTTTTGGGACTACCAATTAAATATCATGGGAATAATCTGATTTGGTTTATTATAGATCGACTGAATAAATATGAATAATTCCTTCCTATTTGAGACATTTTTTCTCTATATAATCTATCTCAACTATAACTCATATATATTTTCAATTTATACAGAGTTATTATTTAAATTATATATGAATGTTTTCCTAGGTTCTTTCCAATATTTTTTACAGTGTTTCAAAAGTCATTACGAACCGAATTAAATTTAGTCATAGTCATTAATCCCCAATCTATTGGATAGACCAAGAAAACAATTAAGACATTGGAATACATGTTATGCTAATTTTTATTGGATTACTATGGAATTTTAGATCGACATATTTCTGTAGTTCCATTTTATTATAATAACAGTTTTATTTCTAGTATACATATTGATCCTTTGAGGGAATATGGGGGTTGTAGTGTCAAACTCCATCATTTTTGGATAATGTTTTGGGAAAAAAAGTTAATTTTACCAGAATTGGTAGAGGAAGTGGATGAGCATGTGATGATGATCTAACAACATATGAGGACAACTTAAAGAAAATAAAAATGTTATAATACTAATTAAAGAAATGATCATTCATTATAGGAAGGTGATCGTATCTATCTTAATTTCTTTACATGGAAAAGTGTGTTTCATTTTGGTTAAATAAGGAATTTTAGTCCATGGTTCATTTGACCTTTTGAAATCAGGGAGAATATTGGATGATTTTATTTCTAAGTAGTTTTGTTTCTGACTATATCTCAGGTTCACAATGTTTTTTAGGTTTTCATGTTATGAAATAATGTACAAGAATCATATCATGTTTTGAGCCAATAAGATGATTGGATGGAAAAGGAAATTTCTTATGAGGGAAATGTTGTTAAGATTCATGTCATAGAGCGTAAGATTTATGGAATAAGGTAATTAACCATATTTTGGTTTTGTTGAGAAACCACATAATTGAATAAGTAACATGGGAATCTAAAAATTATTTGTTGGAAATGTATCATCACTTATTTTTTTAATAAATTAAAATTTTGAGGATGTGGTTTCTAAGAGGTGGGGAAAATGTAAAAAACTACGTAATTATAAATTAATTTGTTTCAATTGTGGAACTAAAAAGTGGTATGAATTATATATTCAAAACTAGTAATATTCATAGAAATCACAGAATATATATTAATAGAATATTATCCTCACCTATGAGATCATATAAAATAATCCAGTATCGTTTATGTGATAATATTATATATTTATATCATTTAATATGTAAATTATTTTCCTGAATTTATAAATTAATTCGTTGCATTTTTATGATTCATAAATATAATTATGAGAAATTATTATTTAATTATAATTATATAATTAATATAATGATTTTAAAGAAAATATATTCTCATAAAATAATATCATAAATAATTTTTTGTTGCCTTTTTATTATAAGATAATTTTATGATGCTTTAATTAATTTTTTTAATGTGTTATAAAACCAGTTATAATTTTCAAATTGGTATTTTTGGAATAAATAATGATTTAAATTAAAATTAAAATTTAAAAAATTCAGAAAATTTATATAAAAATTTGGAATTGATTTTTAAATTATTCACATCAAAAAAAATTTGGGTGAATTTTTTCGATATATCTTAATTACTTGAATTTGTGGTGAATAGTAGAAAATTGAAATTTACTGTATATATAAAATATAAGATAAATACAATATTCCACGAGTCACTAATGATGTCAAAACAATAATCTAAAAAATTACACCATTATTTATATATATTTTATAATATTTTGAAAAATATTCATATTCATAATCCAAAATATTTATTAAAATTTAAAAAATTTAATAAAACATCCATCTTCTCCCCTATAAATACCAACTATCATCAACTCTACTTATCGGAATTAAAATCCTTGAATATTGTTTATTTTATACCCATGTTCCTTACCAAATATTGTCCCCACCTCCAAAAACTACTGGTCTCACCGAAATGCTAAAACCTAAAGCCATAAGGAGGATATCGAGGAGTAGAATTCAAGAGCTAAAAACCTCATTCATTTTCATTTAATTTGTTTTCAATGCATTTTTAATCCATATTATATCCTCATATACACTGATACGAGCGACATGATAACTATGTAATTTTTTATTTACTATAATTTTGTTTTGTTAATGGAATAACTCGTCATCATTGTTCTTCTACTCTCGTTTTTATTAATAATGAATGCATCATCCAAGATGTGTTGATTTATTACATTCAAGGATGATGAGTATTCAAATTCCATTTCTGTATTCAAGGAGGGTCATTGAACTATTCTTATGTTTATATCATTCTTTATTATAACCAATATATTTTTTATAATGTTCATGTTCCAATATATAATCCTGATATAAATTAAAGTGATATAATTTTGTAATGATAGTAAAACCATCAAACAAAATTAAATCTATTTCACAAATGATTAATCTAATGAATCATCCACATATCATAAAAACTATTATATGAACTAATTTTAATTTATAGAAATATTTTAAATTTTATCATTCCACATATGATATTTTTATTCGATTCGACAACAACTTCCATAATGAACCATCCATGGAAACAATGAAAAGAAAACACTTGAAACGATGGATGTAAGAAAATATTATTATTAAATGGGATGGAATATGATATTATTTAGTTATATATGGAAGTATAAACATAATTTTAGTTATTTAATAAATTAATTACATTCATTAAACCATTATACAGGAGGATTGAGCAAGTTTTAAGTAAAACGAACTCTTGGTAAGAGACTCTCTAACTAAAATATTATTTTTAATGTTTTAATGATTTATTCTTATATATAATTATATTTCAGAACCATATATTAAAAATTATTTTTTCAGATTTATTTAAATATATATTAATTTTGTAAAATTTATATTTTTAAATTACTCTCAAATGTGTACAAGAATGAATGTTTAAATGGTATTTTTAATGGACTTTTCATTAAAAATCATATTTTAAGAATTAAATTATAATCAATTGAAAGGGAATGTATTAATGGTGAAAGTATTAATTTTTAAGGTTTAGGTAATAGTTCATGGGAATTTTTTATAATAAAGGGTTGTATAAATACCTTCCACTACTTAATTGGTTATGTTTATTCTGGATTCCAACCATATGGTTACTCTAATTGTAACTATGATAGTTACACCATTTGGAATCCATGAGGGATACATTGTATGGTATTTTTGATTGTTAAAAATAATAGGGTAGTCTTTATGGTTACAATATTATGTAAATAATTCCCCATGTTACATTTTTTGTTTTTTTATATTACGTATATAAATATCAAGTTTTCAAAAAACTAATTATATATGTCATTCTGAAAATAATTTTTTATGTTTGTATGTATTTTGAGATGAATAGTTATTTTTTATGCCTTTATAAGATTATTATTCTCATAAAATGATTCTAAAATTTTTTTCATATTATTTTATGGATAGAAAAAATAAAAGAATATGACATGATTAATGTTGTGAATATTTGTAATGGAAGAATCTAGGTTTTATTAAAAACTTTTATTTGATGGAAAAATTGGATACTATTTTTGAAAACAAATTAAGATTTCTAGAGGTTTGTTATTTTTGAAATATGTATTATATATGTAAAAAATATAATCCTAACATATCTAAAGGAATACATTAAGTGCATTCTATTTTAATTAACTAGATCATGTAGAATTTATGTTCGGGTCCTTATAGAAAAAACACAATTAAATAATATGATATTGTAGCCTTACGAAAAAATATAAACAATAAAAATAGATCAATATAGCTGATATTATATTTTATTTTACTAAATCCATAATTATAAATATTAATTAAATACAAAAAATTATAAATTTGTTGATTTCAAACATATAGTTACAAACAATGCTTATAATATGTGTATAACAGATCATATTGAATGATATAATTTCACTGTAACTGGAATCCCATCAGGTTTCTTAATTGAAAATTAGTTCTTTAGAGGATGAGGTGAAATGATCTAGAATTTGTTACTGTATTAGATTACATTCAGTATTCATATTTTCAAAACACCACATAATTCGACTTTAGCCTTTATAAATTTATATGATTTCTCATGCTCACTTGGACTACTATAAGGCAAAATCTTGTAATGATTGTTTTATTGGTTTGGATGATGATCAATTTCTTGATTGTTGAAAAAATAAATATTAGGGGATAATCTATTGAATTTACATTCAGTTTATTTATTCCTTTTATTTCTTAATTTATAATCAACTATTATTCCATTTAAACATTTCCATGGATGTTTATTTCTATAATTATCACTTGATGCATGTTACAATGTAACCTCATTTTTCCTCATTAGATTTTATTTTTCATTGATATCGTTTATAATAATGTTTTATTCATTTCCATGAAAAACATAACACCTATATAATTGTTTTCTATTTCATTGTCATATAACACCATTCATCATATGATGAAAACATTAGAATATATTGTAATATGTAATGGTTGATGATTTATATATCATGGGGATCTCATTATGACAAATTTTGAAACTGAATAAATGGAGTATTATGTAGGACTTATATGATTTCTGAATAGTGATTTAGTTGGTATGTTTTCAACATACATTCGACGTGATTTATGTGTATAAAATTGAATGAGAATTATTTTTAAAAAATTCATTTTCATATAAATTGGAATAACCATAAATATACCCGTTCACATATGTTAAATAATCATTCATTATTTTCACTCCAACATTTTATCTATGTAGTAAAACAAGTCCTCTTCTGACTACTCGACCCTAGTAATTTTTTTAAATAAAGGGTTTAAATAAAAAATTATCTCGCATAGTCTAGTGTTCATATTTCCATAATCACTATTGGTTTTTAATTCTACCATGTATCATAGTAATGTAGAACCTCTTGGTGGGTTGTGTGTGAAATCTATATGGATTAGATGAAGAATTTTAATATTTCCAAAAAATAATAACGTCTTAAAATGAAAAATAATAATATTATTAAATAGATTAATTGATGTTATTAGTTTTGACACAAATTTATTACTATGCCAACATGAGATAATTTTAAAATTCAAATGTAAGAAAGATGTTATGGGAGACTATATCTATTTTTTTTTTGATCGTAGACGTTTCCCTTGTTAAAAATGAATAGTTCCTGGAATATTGTTTTATTTTAAAGTCTTTAGCCCTCTGAAATGATGATGATGTGAGCAGCATAACTTTTTTATACTATTTTGGGTGGCTCTAGACATAGATATTATTCCTCAATTTCATTAAATATCAACATTGAATTGATATTTTTTGGGTGTTTAATATATTTATATTTACAGGATCATGATGACTACTCTAGGCATCCAAATTCTTCTATAACTTTTTTTATATCCTCCAAGGACAGATCTCCATACATATTTGAGTAGAATAGTACATGAATTGTTTTATTGTATCAAACATAAAGTGATATTTTTGGGATTATTATAGAAATAACATATTTAATATGACGGTCATTAAATTTTATATTTCGATAATAGTAGTGTGGGACCTATATATAAAAATTATCTTAATTAGATTTAGTCTTGGAGAAGGACGAGATGAAGAGGGTGTAAAAGCCTGGCCCTAGACATAATATTTTCAAAATAAATTCTGGGAACTAATACAATGGATTGATTATAATGGATTACTTCGGAATTAGACATTCAAATTTGACGTGTGATCAAACATGGATTAGCATTGAGTAGTGTATTTATATCATTTTGATTTGTAAAAGATATAATTATATTGATGTTACAAGCTAGTGTAGTGATTGTATGAGGAGAGGATAATCTCAATATAGTGAAATATTACATATGAATGACTATATTGAACTAGTTTGGGAGATAATAAACTAATTCTAAGGGTTTGATAGAGATGTATTCTAGAATAACACCATCAATGATGTCCCTAAAGAGGTGGGGATGATTATAAGGTCATAATGTGTTGCTTTTGGATATTTGTATTGATTCTGGTGTGTTTTGAGTGATCAATGAGCTTATTTGTGTATGTTTCATTGTAACACATCATGAGATGATGACATGTTTATCCTTATATAATTTATTTTTTTCAATATATTATTATATATTGAACCCCAGAGTATAAATGAATTTTTATATAGATTCTCGTTATAACATAGCTGTTAAATTTGAATGTATGAATATGCGTGACTAAATTATATAGAATTATTTTATAACAGGGGAAAATAATTTCATTTCCTATTGATCAATTTGGAATTGAAATAAATTTATTTAAATATAAATGTTATTTTTTTTGGTGCACATTGTTTTTTGTAATAAATTTATATTTTCTTTGCTAGTGAATTAGTATAAAAAAATTCATATATAATATATTCAATAAAAGGATTCAACATTCATTTACTTTTTTTATAGTCATGGTATAAGAATAAATCTAGTTTAATGCTTTCGAATTTAATTTTTATATTAATTGGGTTTCCTTGATTATTTCACACTAATATTTAAATTAATTTCTCTCATATAAAGGAACATAATCAAGAAAAATGGATTCCATATTTTGAATCTGGAATATAAAATTTGCTAAATATATCCCTTCTATATTTTAAAATTATAAATATTAAACTTGTTATATAGTTTTCAATATATTAATGGGAGGATGGGTAAAACAGGGTTAAATCATTTGGATTATGCCATAAAATTTCAATTTCACTTGAATTTATCCTACTATTTTAATGGATTTGAACTATTATCATCTATTATTCTAAAATTTGGCCACATGGGGGTTGTTTTGTAACAACCATATATATAAAAATTTTAACATAATATTTGATAGTGTTTATTATATGAAACAAAAATAATAGAAGATATTAAAACATCCCAAGACATTATAATATATTTTATTTTTAATAAATTCAACCACTTACTAATCATTAAATTCACACAACACTAGTATTGAACACAACACAATACTCTATTAAAATATTATTATTTATAAATTAACATTATAATTATTTTTTAAATTTGATGGTTTGAATAGTAATTTTTAAATAATGATAACATTATGTTTTACACATTTATATAATCTATTCAATAGTTACCAATTTATTAGCAATAAAAAAAATTTCTGAAAGATAAATAAATATTTTATTAAAAACTATGTTTTATCGAAGGTAGATTTTTTATTCATTGTGCGCATAAATTGAAATAATCTTTTAAAAAATTGGGATGATTTATTTTAAAAAAACATTATTTTTGAAACATTATTCTAAAATGGTGTTATGGTGATTTTTTGGGATTATTCTGAAACACATCATTTTTTGAATAATAGCGAAAAACAAACCATTTTAAATGCAAACTACCTTTTAATTTAAAATATTTATAATGTTAGTTTATATTATTAATTATATTTATTGTTAACTTACTTAATTTTTATTTCTATTATTATTATTTTTATCTTTGGTATAATTTTCATTTTAAAGTTCGGTGTATGAATTTTATGAACTTTGAACATTTTCTCTTCAATAGCTCATTTTATCATCTTGTCTATGAGATTAATTTTACATTTAATTTTTATAGTTTTGTGAATACTTTTTGGTAAAATGGATTCAGTATATGGAATTATAAAAATTTATATTATCAAATAAGGGTAATTAAATTTACTTACATAAATAACAGTAAAAAACAATATATATTGTCTATTGTAGTTAAGGAAAAGATTGATTTACTAAGGGTTAAACTAAATATATAAGGATTAAAATGACCTAAAATATTATCTAAAATCAATTATATTTAAATATTTAGACTTTTATCACGTCTAATAGTGGAAATTATTATATTCTAGAAACTTTTAATATGTAAAAAATGTTACTACAACCTTTTCAATTAAAAACATTCAAGTGCGTCACTGACCTCAGTTAAAAAAATCCAACCGATATTTCCTCTTAATCACGCCACAATAATATTTTTTATTAACCAATAAATATCAAAATCAATTACTTAATTACATATTTATATTTATGATTCAATATTTTTGTAGAAATTCATTTTATTAAGGTTTAAGGTGAAAGCCTGTAGAGGATTTCAGAGGAAGAGGTAACATTCTTCATCCAGTTCATTTATTTATTTCTCCAAATCCATAAATTCTTATTAAAACAACATGCATTAAAAATAATTTTATTTAATATACTATGGTTATTTAATTTTAGTTTCATATGTAAAATCTTCCCCACTTCTATCAAATGGTTTGAAAATTCATCATTCACGTGTACATCAAACTACAACCTTCTGAATTAATGTCCTTAATTTTTTCAATAAAACCTCTAATAAATTCATATGATGTTTAATAATATATATATATATATATTTATAATATTTATAACATATATTTACATATTAATTATTTATATCAGATTCACCTTTTCTTACTTTTTATTCTATAGGGGGTATGATTATTCCTCTTTTGTGTACGATAGAATACAACCCCACGAAGAGATATGATTCAATTTTCACTAATAATTTACATGGAAGGTAAAAAGGATTAAGTTAATTATTATCGGTGAGATAAATGAAAAAAATGAAGAGATTAAGTACATATTTATCATTCTTAAAATATATCATCTCATTTTATTTCATAACATTTCACTCACTTAAAAATGATGACATCTTTCGTGTATGTGTGGACCACATCGTTCATAAATAATTACAGATCTATTTTAAAAAAATAACATCAATGATGATATATATAATAATATTTATAAAAAATATGGAATATCTGATATTACTATCATTACATAATGATAAAATATTTCCTTACTTCCTTCCATAAAGATAATTGAAAAATAGAAACGTTTCTCATGCTTACATACGACCTCCCTTATCCATGATTTCAAAATATTTAATTTATCATAACCATCCTTCATGATTGTTTTAAAAATTAATATTTACGAAAAAATATTATATTTAATTTATAATCACTATTATTGATATTTGTAAATAATTACCTTTTTTACTATAGTACTCCTACAAAAGTAAGTTTTGACACTTAAGACAAATATTGTCGAAATGTGTGATGTGATTTTAATTGATTATATAATCATATATAAATTTATAATAATTGATGTAAAATTAATAATAAACATTAAAAATTTTCTTAAGATAATAAATATCTTACATAATTTTATTATTCCAGAATATATTTAATGTATGTGACGATTTGGGCTAATTGTAAGGGTTTATTGTCTCAATTTTACTTCTGTGGTATATATTCCATGTTCACCACTTAAAACAATTATTTAGTGAATATAAATACTATTTTTAATTATATATACTAATTATAAATTTCATTATAGTATTTAAAATTTCATTTTATGTCATTCATTATATGGGTCCTGTGATTTATAAGATACCAAATCTGTAATGGTTTATTTCACAATATCATCATTATTTGGGATTTTTTATAACATATTCCTTGGGGTGAATTTTTTGATATTTATATTCTATATTCAACAAATTCATTTATCCAATAGTTATTAATATAATTTTTCAGTAAATATTGAAAACATTTCACTCTATGGTTATAAAAATTACAATATTTTTAAAGAAGATTCGACTTTACTTCCAACATTATCGAAAATAATTTTACATCACACCCCATTTGTTATACAAATATTTCAAAAATTTTGTAAACATTAAAAAATTATTTATTTATTACATTATTAAAATATCTATTTTTTTAAAAATTCTAATTGTAATAATCATACATAATTCAAAATAAATCAATTTTTCATTTTAGGAAAAATGTGAATGTAATTTTTGTATTGACATGTGTGTCATGATTATAAATTTACACTATAATCCCAATGAATTATTTGAACTTTTATTTTACAAATATAAATATAAAAATTTAAAATAAAATGGATTTGAAAATATTTTTTGATCTTTTAGATTTAAAAATATTTTCAGAGTAGATAATTTATTTTTAAAAAAAATATTCGAATAATTTTTTCGGTATTTTTACTCATAATCAATATCAACCATTTATTGAAATTAAAAATAAATTAGAAATATTTGGCATTCATATCATAATTATGCTGTATTCATATTTTTGGTGAAAAATTTGAGTTAGGTTATAGAATTTTCTTAATATTCCCTACACTAATCCTAATGGTTTTCAATTATTCTAATTGATTGGGGAATGTTTTTAACACTTGGTATTATAGATTTTTAATATGAATATTTATTTTAATTATGTTATACCTATTTTATATGAGTAATGCCTTGAAATTCTTATTAAACAACTTGGGACTTATATTACCCTTGATGAAGTAATAGGTCTTGAGAAAAAAACAATACTGGGGTTTGTTTAAGGTCGTATTGATTAATATCGATGTCTTTAAACAAGGACATGATGATATAATATTTCTAGGAATAAATATTTGATGTTATTTTTTGATATCCAATATTTTTCATTCTAAAAGTATGAATTTAGCTAAAAATATTCGATATGAATATTCATTATATAAGAATACACATGGTAATGTTTCATGCTCATTTGATTGATTATATGGTATTATTTGATAAATGTTTATTCCATCCATATTATGCTCAATTTTATTTAACTAAAATGTGTTTAATTTTTTTCCCATCTCATATTAAGTAGTCTTTATGGATTAATATCTTCCACTATGTGCTCACTCATAATGAGCATCTGAGCTCAATCATTTCTTATGTTTTATATTCCATATAATATGAGGATTTTTTTTATTTATAAGAATTGATTTATTATTATGAATAACGTTGTTATGAAATAAAATACGTTGTATGTTTTATGTTTTAAATTTAAATAATTATATCATGTATATATTTTGTTTACCCAGATGGTTATACTATTTTTCTCGTAAGGATTTGATTCTATGTATCTCATCATAATATAATAAATTAGACACTAGCCTTAGACTATTGGGTGGAGGATCACTATAGTTGTTATCAGTGGAATTTTAATTGATATATTTAGATCAATATTTTTTATAGAATAAATTACATAATATATACCTATGATAGAATTTTATGACAATTATATAAGAACATCATAATATTTTTCTAAGGAAGAGGTTTTGTGATTTTTTTATTGTAAATAAATCCTTGTCTATATTTTTTATGTGGAAATTTTTCTGTAAAACATGTGAATAGTGGAAATAAATCCAAAATGTGAACATTGTTCTTTTGATGTTCATCGCATAATGAATGAAAATGGTCATTTTAGTGCACCTGGATAGACATTATCTAGGGTTATTCTTAGGATAGTTAAATGAAATTACTAACCAATATAAATTATTTTGAAATAATTATATTATAAATGAACCCCTTTTTATTATTTTGATATTATCATCCAAATTTTTTTCAATTTATGTTATATATTTCAGTATTTTATAGATTATAGAATTGGTTTTATAATTATAACATATAATATAATTTACACATAATACAAATTTTAATAATGATTATTTCGTAGATGGGATAAATAAAAACATTCAAATGGAATTAGACTCCCGAAAATTTCAACATACAAGGACTTAATATCATGACCTACCAGTAAATAGAAAGATTTATCTACATATTATGGAACAAAATGTAATGAAAAGAATAATAGGATGACATATAAAACAATATATAGTGGGAAATATGGGAATTAATGGTTTTCCCACATGTGATAATTGTTTATTAAAACACCCTAATACTTGTTTATATGGATTGGGAGTTTTATGAAAGTGTGAAGAGAAAGGATATAATTCTTGTGACTTCAATGGAAATGGATGATCAATACAACTCATAGTGAATTATTTATAAAGATATGTATCACTATTCTAATGAATTCCCTAATAATCATTGGAATATTATCATAATAAACTATGGGATCAAGTTCATTCTTATGATATTGATATAGAAAATGTAGAATGATTAATTATATTACGATAAGATATGATAACTATGTTATATGATTATTTTATATAACATATTATAGGTATAGTAATTCTTAAATTTATAAATACTTTACTAAAGAACTATTTCTTAAAAGATTTGAGAACATGTATTGAATGACATAGATGACCAAGAAATGATATATAGTAAAAAATTTATATTTTTTGGAAAAAAATTATTAATGGAGTATAATCCTTAATATATAACAAACATTAATGTAATAATGTGATATTAATGTGATATTTTTTATGACCATGAAATTTGTTATAGGTTTGATGTTGATATTATCTATGATAAAATGTTCTATATGTATTGATTTATGAGA
Source organism: Viscum album (assembly GCA_963277665.1). Classification (NCBI taxonomy): domain Eukaryota; kingdom Viridiplantae; phylum Streptophyta; class Magnoliopsida; order Santalales; family Viscaceae; genus Viscum; species Viscum album. The sequence goes on along the minus strand of OY728163.1, from coordinate 1,793,773,532 downwards.
TATATTCGACAACGTGATATTTTTTATTTTGAATCATGAATTTTTTCATTACGTTTTTAAATTTATCAAGTTATTATCATATTTGGAATGTGGTATCAATTTACCCTTTATAATTTCTATAGAATATAATTTTTATTTACTAACTATTATTCATTTATTTGGACTTTCAATTCTGATTGAAATATTTTGGACCATTCATGTGGTAAAGATATTATAGAATGGATTATATTTATATTTAAGAGTTATTTGAAAAATACTTCATGAAATATTGATTTTATTTATTACAGGAGAAAAATTTTACCACACTTGTATGGATTAGATGATCTTTAGAATGGTAAATTTGTTGATTCATAAATTATAAATTCACATTAGAATATTCATTTCACAGAGTAAGAAATGTAGTGGAAATTTATTGATGCACCATCAAAGGATGAAAATTTTCATATGAAACAGATATATATCAAGTAGTTATATTTGTATATTATATCAGTATATATGGTATTTAAATTCATCAAATATAGGAAATGTATATTGATTCCAAATATTTTACAATACCAAAATTTATGGAGAACTGATAGGTTTTAAACTCATCATAGATTTTTTTTATTGTCACCAACCTTATCAATATCCCCAAATTTCTTATGATTAATGATATCCAACGCTCTATAATATTCTATATGTGTTAATATTATCTTTAATGACAAATTTGTATTTCCCATATATGTTCTCTTATAAGGAAATCAAGTATTTTGGTCACTTTATATGACCATTGTATACCCCTTCCTCTCTTATTAATAAAATGTCTCTTTAACCCTTTTTAAGATGCGGGTTTTCAATGAAGATATTTTCAAATCACAAACCGTTGATCATTATAAATAATATTAAATTTTAGAGTCACAATTTATTTATGGGGGTATATGTTGGCACCATGACATATTAAAATATTAATATCATATTCGATAATGTGTATGGCATTAAAAAGAAGAATATAAGGTAATGTAACATCATATTATTTATGTTATATTTATTTCTAATTGAAATCAATCTTTTAGACATCTTGAAATTAAAACAACAACATGTTTGATCAATGATCCATACTCTATTAATATATTATTATTTATAAAATTCCATTAAAACCAATATGTTAAATTAGTGGATATTAATAGTAAAGATAATATTATAAAACAATCATGTATTAACCTTATGTGAAATTAGTTAAATTTTTTATATTGATTATAAATAATGTAATAATGAGATAAATTAGAATGAAATGTATCCTAAAAACTATGTTTCTCTAAATGGTGGATTAATTATGGACTGCGAAAATAATATATAATTAATTTTTCATGAATTTAGAAGATTTATTTGGAAAAATAAGCAACATATTTTAAATCGTTATATCAAAATTTTCACAAAGTGATGTTTTTGAATTTTTTTTAAAATATGTATTTATTGATGAAATGTGAGAAATCTAGATTTATAATAAAAATTTAATTTTTATTTTAAATTTTTTAGTAATATAATTATTCTTAAAATTATATTTAAGGTATTATTCCATAAATTTTTTATCTATTAAAAAATAATAGATCAATTTAATCATTTTCATGTTGAGTGTTGAGGTAGAAATGTTGTAATATTTTGAACATTTTCACATTAAAGACCCATTTTGTTATCATGATGGTAGGATCTGTTTTTAAATTAATATTTTCCACTTATCTTAATGGATTTTGAAAAAATTGATTCTATATTTTAAATAAAAAAATTATATTATCCAATATTGTCAACATAATTTTTTACCATAATTAATAGTATAAATATTAAAATATATTTTATGTCATTTACATAAAAATAGATTTAACGGGGATTAAACATAAAAGATAAGGGTAAATTTGACCAAAACATTGTAAAAAGAAAATTTTATGTACATATTTATAACATATGAGTTATAAGTATTGATAATAGTCAATGTTTTAACTTTTCTTAATAAAAAATGGTGGGAACACATTTATCATTTAAAAATTTTGGAGTGTGCACTCACCTTTTTTATTAATGGCCACTCACTCTCCGTACTTATTCACATTTGAATTCATTTAGGTTAATCCAATAACTATCCAAATCAATTTCTAACATCCAAAACCTCATCCATAAATCCTTATATTTGTAATAAAGACAAAAAAGGATGGAATCTTATCAAGACCTAAGATGAATACCCAAGGAACATGTAACCTTCTTAATCAATAGTTTTATATTTATTTCTCCATCCACATCTTTAAATTTAAATTAAACCATAAAGATATAATAAAATATATATTTTTATATAATTTTATTTGTTGTGTGAATGGCCTAAATACATCCCAACTTCCATTAATTGGGTTATGAAATCATTATTCATGTATACGGTGGAATACCACCTCACAAGCCCCTGGCATTCTTTTTTTTTTCATTACCACCAATTTTGTTTTGATTGATAATGGGTATGAAGAATATATATGATATTAATAAAACCATTATAACAATAGATTAATTATATCATATATTCTATTTTTATATTCCATTTTATAGGGGATATGATAACGTCACTCGTATATATGCTGGACTACATCATCAAAATGAAATGTGAACCGTTTATCACAAATTTTTTATATGGGAGGTAATAACGATAATGTAAATGACTATATGTGATATTAAATAAATATTTATGATATTAATGAAATATTTATCATTCATAATAATTATATATCATTTTTTATTACCATTTCAATCACATTGAGATGATAAATCTATTCGAGTATGTGTTGAATACGACCTTCACAAAGGAAAGTGACCATATATTCATCAAAAGACACTTTGATAGTATATATATGAATATTAAATGAAATATATTCTATAAATTATATTATAATAATTAAAATAAAATATAATATTACTTAACCTAATTCAAAATGTATAATTGAAAAATTGAAAAGCTGCTCATGTGTATGTACGACTTACGATCCCTATGATTGTAACATAGTTCATTATGCAAAACAAAAATTCATGATTAGTTTTAAAAGTATAAATAATGTATAAATATATTAATTATTGTTGATAATTGTTCATTATATGATTAAATAATGACCACTTCGACCCTAGTAAATTCACCACTATCATTTTTGACACATAATCCAAATATCAACAAAATATCCAGTATAATCCTAATTGTTTAATTAATCCTATATAACATGGTAAAAATGAAATAAAACAGATAATGAAAATTGAAAATATTATTATGAATACAAATTATTAAAATAATTTTATTATTTAATAAAATAAAGAACATACATGATGATTCAGACTGAAGGTTGGGGTTTAAAATATCACATTTTCGTCCATTAGATATATTCCATATTCACCACTAATTTCCAAATTTTAATCTATATATTTTCTATTTTATAAAATATATAGTAAATATATTTTTTATAATGGTATTAAATCAATCATATTATGTAATTTCATTTATTAATAACACAATTTAGGTTTTAATAATGACAAAGGAGTTTTCGATAGTCTATCAATTTTTTAGGATTGTTTATATTTTCCCCACTCGTAGTAAAATTATTTTATATGTTTATTTAAAAATATATATATATTCAACTAAGGTAGATATTCATTAAAATTTTCAATTAGTTTTACCATTCCCATCTCCATTTTTATTCTAATTATTATGATACTGCTTCTAAGATAATCCCCCATTATTACGATTTTCTTTCAGAAATTATTTTTCATCAAAGCCCATTTTTTGAAAAATTAATAGAAAAAATATTTTTAATGCGGTAAAAATGATGTATTAAATATTTATTTACCATGATTTGTTTTAAAAAATCAATGGATTTTTTGTAATTATTTCAAAATAAATCGTGTCATGTTTTTAAAGAAAATTTGATCAGAATCGTTGCATTAATGTGTATGACATAAACAAAATCATCCACCATCATAACCAAATCAATGATTTAAAGAATATTTTTCCAGATTTTATAGGATGGTTTCATATAAAGGGTTATTACATTTTTCTATTAGATTTAAAAATATTTTCACTGTGAACATTTTTTTCATCAAAAAATTTTTCATGATATTTTAGGGTATTTAAACACATAAACCACACCAACCCTTTACTGAACATATAATACACTAGGAATGTTTTTTATTAATGACACAGATATTATTTGTTTATATAGGTAATGATCAGTTTTGAAGAGGATGTATAATTTTTTTACTATGACCCTTATTACATTAGATGGCTTGTGATTACGTTAATTGATCAGGGAAGGTATTATATTTTCAAAGGCTGATTTTTTATACGAATATTTACATAAATTTTGTTTCACACCATTAGTATGAAGAATTCATTGTACTTTTTATTTGATGGGTGGGTCCCACTATATCCCAATGATGCATCAATTGATCTAATGATATAAGTTATAATGGATTTTGGCTGAGTACTAACCAATTTATATAGGTGTCTTGGAAAATTAAATCAACGACATTAGATTTCTTGGAAAAGGTGCAGTAATAATGTTTTAGGTTTCCATAATTTTGAAATCCATCACTATAAATTAATATTTTGATATTACACTTTATTATCTAATTATTTATAAAATCCTCATTTAAATTTAAAATTCAAGAGATTATTTATAATGAATTATTTAATAATCATTTATTCCTACCATATTATGATCATGTTATTTATTTAATGGAATTTGTTTCAATTATTTTCCATTCCTTAATAATTATTATTTATTTATTCAAATATTATATTTAATTATTTCCCTTGTTGAATAATTGATATTAACCAATTATTCTATTCTTATTTCACTAAGACAATTTAAGGTATTTTCTATTTATATGGAGGGATAATCAATGTAGAATAATAGTGTTCACTGTGGAAATATATTATTTATTTTATCTTTTTAAATGTAATAATAATTTCATGTACGTATGTAGTTGAACTAGAATACAATCTTCTTCATTCCTTTAAGATGTAATAACATTTATCATATTCCAATTTAAAAGTATAGACAAAGACATCAAGCTACAAGAGTTAATGTGGACAATTTTTTTTCATTTACATTTAAATTAATTTATAAAATGAAAAATAAAAAATCTCACTCTCTTGATATTAAACATCTCTATTATAATCACATAGGGATAAAAATATGTTCTGAATGAATATTAAATATTAATTTTGTCATTAAAAAACTATTATTATGATTTATATTTATTTATTATTTTCAGTTTTTACATCATTACCATAAACACGTATACAATGCCATGAAAATATTTGTCCAATTAATAGAAAAATAAAATTAATTATTTCAAAAAAATAATGTAAAATAATGATGTTGAATGATTGTATTACTTGAATTTTTACAATCTATATTTTATATTAGCACTATTTTAAAATATTATATCTTAATTTCTTCATTATATGATTTCATTAAAAAATAATTAAATTAATAGTGTCAAAAATGAAATTAATAGTTTCTATTGAAAAATATAATTTATGAAATTAATGAATATAATAAAAATACTTTTATAGGTAATGGGGATTAATATTTCACCTAAAATTTCATCTCATTTCCATTTATATATCAATTTAACCATTTTAATAAAAAAATTTATCTTTTATTATTTATTTTTACCATGGTTATGGTTACTACCAGTTAACAAGTTCGATAATCTGAAATACAAGGTTAAAAATATTAGAATAACCTATCTATATTTTATTGGATTCTTATTTTTAGTCTTCATACTATTTTTCAATTAATATCATTCCCTTTTGAATCATTATTCTTGATAAGGACATAATATTATATTAAAATATTTAGTAACTCTAATTGTGTCATTTCATTACCTTAAAAAGAGTCGTATCTTTCATCTCTTCTATACACATAATTAAGAAACCTAGTTCAACTAATTAATTAAAATTTATATTATAAACATTATTATCCTTGTTATAAAATTTTTTCTTCTTAAAAGACCTACCATTTGTCCCATAATATGAGATCTAAAGAAATTCTACTAAAAAAGATATAACTGAATATATTGAATCATTCAAATATCATTCATTTATACATAATCTAAATATGTATACGTATAAAAATATACTGATTCCATTATAAAAAATATACTACAATGTTATTATAATTATGTTACAACCATTATTCATTTGTTTTCTTATCCTATCAAGAGACAAAACATCTCTTGTGCGTACATATGAATCATTCTATTTAAACAGTGGTGTAATTAGGTTTTCATTACAACATGACATGGATGGGTAAAATGATTATTTTATTATATATATATATGTTTTAATATATTTTTATTTTTCATTGATATTATATATTATATTACCATTATTTTTTTAATCCTAACGCATGTTAAAATGAGGTTTATACATATATTTATGGCATATTATCTCAATGAATGATGTAATTAATATTTATATCTTCATTTTAAAGAATAATATATATATATATATAATTAATATATATGATTTCTATTTAATTTTTAAAGTTTGTAGATATTGAATCCATTACCAATATTCAAGGACCAACACTATAGAACAAAATCATATATGAATAATGAAGAAATTATTACCCGGTAAAATGATTTTAGCAATGAATTGTTATCAAATGCGTGATAAAAGATTATTAATAAATATTATATGTTTTAATAAAAATTATAATGTTATAGAATAGATTTATTATATATATATTTTTTAGATATAAATGATTTTTTAACATTTATGAAGGATTTGAGACCCCATATAAGGGAGTTCAGGTGTCTCTTTTATTTCTATGAAACATATTTCATATTCAACATTCAATTATTTTGTGTGCAGTATAAAAATACCTTTTGAAATAATAAATCATTAATATTATTTTATTTTTGTAATTTACATTTTTATAGTGTGTTATTATTTCAAGGGGCTAATGATTCAAATGTAATCAAAGGGGTAAGGTTTTATTACACAATTATAGTATTATATGTGATTGATAATGATCAAGCATCCATTGAGGAAATTATTTGATAATTATATCATGTGGCCAATATAATTTCTTATAAAAACATTATTTATTAATATTTTTCATGACCGGTCCCCTGGGGCCCGTGGCGTGACTACCCCAAAACCGACATCAATAGGCCAGGGGCTGGTGACTAGCTCCAAAGCCTAAATCCCAAAACTGGGAAGGCATTGCCTTTATAACTTGAAAACACACACAATAGAGTATGAGTTGGAAGAAAAACACAATTTATAACTTTATACAAAATAGTTATGAATTTAGAGGGGCCGGAATACAAGCCCAATAAGAAAATACAAGTATAACAAAAAACAAGTACAGCCAAAAAATACAAAATTTCTGAAAGGTGAAGAGAAGCCCATGGATCATCCACCACAGATCCTACCTAAAGGTTAGGTACCGATAGCCTCTCCGCACTCCACGTTTTTTGGTCTCCTCCACATACTGACACATCGTATAGTCCACATCTGGGTACCGTCCAGTCCTGGTACGCTCTGCATCAGTCAGCGCTATCTATTATCTGCATCCAACACAACGAGGTGTGGGTGTAGCCCGTGCAGGGGTGAGTATAACGATACTCAGTAGGGACCCCCAAGACCCTCAAGGTATCATAAAATCCACCACAGATAAACCACAAAGTATGAAATCACCATATAACCCCACTTAGGTAAATGACCATACATATACCTATGTTATCAAGAAAAATCCATCTAATTCATGAGGTAAACACAAAAGTTACCGACTCAACCCAACCAGGATTTTATTCTAGGGGTAGTATCAATCTGAACCATAGGCTACTGTAGAACTCCTCCTGTTACGATTACAGTGGCCCTGCCATGTCACAAAAGGCTCTTCCCACAAACCATGGACTCCTAAGGTACTCCTCCAGTTGAGTACCGTGGAACTGCCACACTCACAAAGAGGCACCCCCCACCATGGGTCTACTACGCTCACATAGAGGCACTCCCCCTCGTAGCCTGCTGAGGTACTCCTCATATTGAGTACTGTGGGTCTGACTCACTCAAACATTGTCACTCTCCACTGTGGGTCTGCCGAGACACCATGGCGGTCCCCACTGGGCTAGTCGAAAAACTCCGAGTCAAATCGAATAGCAGTTGTCAGGTCTCAGCCAGCTACGAGGTTCCCGCACAAAAGCTCACTCGTCTCTAGAAGATCTTCCCCACAATCTATTGTTTGATACTCCAAGTTCCATTAAGTCCCATAAAGAATTATCCCAATGGTTTTCCACGTCATAGGTGTCTCAACTCAATAGACGACGCATCAATCGGATGCTCGGTCTATGAGTTATTAGTCTTTTAGTCCAGGGGGCGGTTGGATTCATGTAAAATCCAACCTGACCAAATCTCAACATTACCCCGAACTCCAGTGGGGTATACTCAAAGAGATTGACGTGCTCCATGAAAACTAGCACCGCTGACGGTTTGTCAAACGATCGTCCGGTGCCAAATATATGGCCAAACAATGAAAATGTTCGGTAGTAGGCCCGAGTCTGGTCCAACCCTGTCGGACCGACCCATCCCAAAAAAGTCTTTGATGGCCTGGTTCGGGTCGACCCATGCTGACCGATGGGTCCGACTTGGTCCATGGGGTGGGCCGGCCCTTTGGGTTTTTCTCGGCCCGTTGGGCCAAGCTCAATAGGCTGCGATGGCGGTCAGGCCTGGAATCGGGGCCGGTTTGGCTTGGTGCATCGTGAGGGCATGGCCCGACGCAACTCTACCCAAAGGGCGTTGCCTAGTCCGGTTCGGCCTGGGTACCATGAGGGAGCCGGGATACCAGCTCTATCGAGAGGCTCTGAGGAGGCCAGGACACCGGCTCGGTCGGGTGGCCGTGAGGGAGCCGTGTTGCCTTCATGGCAGGGAGGAAATGAGGGGGCAGCCTCGGGGAGGCGCACGTGGCGTACGGAGGACGAAAGGCAGGCCGGATCAGGGAGGCACGTGTCGTGCGCACGGAGGTAGGAAGACGGGCCTGCGGCACTCGGCTGGGAAGGGCACGGCCAGACAAGTCGATGGATAGGAGGCGGCCGGGCAGGCCGGTTCGGCGCATCTCGGATCGTCTCGGGCCGGTGGTGTTCGTCCAGGTGCACTGAAGCACTGTGGGGGCAGCACGGTTCACGGAGGCCGCAGGTAGCGTGACCTTTGTCGTTTCTCCCTTCATCTTTTCGTTGACTCATCGCCATGCTGACGTTCATCATAAATAAGATCGGTGGAGGCGTGAGGCCATGTTGGTTTTGCCGCACCCTCCACATTTAGAGTGGTATCAATTTGTTCATCTAATAAGTACGATGAACAATAATTATTTTACAAACTCCGCATAAATTTCTTTCAACTGAAGAAGAGAAAAGAAACAGGATAATACAAAAATGAAACCCTGTACCTTTGATTGTCGGTCATCGACGTTGAATTCATGGAAAAAATACGATGTAGTTCGTCATTCGTTGTGTCTGCCGCACACTTCCAATCCAAAGTTTCGTCGGCTGTGGATGATTCTCCACATCGGTAGGACACATTCTTCATTCTTTATTCTTTATTGGGAGAATTATAATCCTCCCATGATCTCTCCTTCCCAAACATCCACCCAAATGCCATTGTTATGCGAAATAATAGATTAGAGTATCTATTAATTCGTTGGAATGAATTCAAAAGGAAAGAATTAATTACATGGATCCACCTAATTAATGTTAAGGGTTGGCACAAATTAATTAGCGGAGTTGGCATGAAGAATTAATTAGGGGAGGTGAAGAGGCTATCTCTCATTAATGAGTGAGAGTTGAGAGGTTTTACTTTCCTCCATCAATAGGGGGTTAATCCATGTGTGGTCCCAACATCACAACCTCTCGTGGGAGGTTATGTTCAGGTGGGACCCACCACCATAACCTCTCAAGGGAGGTTAAGGAGTGGTGGTCCCTCCTCCAACTTCCGTGAAGAGGTTTTAACCGCCGGTCACCCACATGGCATCTAAAGAAAATAAAGTGATGATAACATTATTTTATTACATTCTAAGAAAACCCAAAAACTAACTTACATTCTTTACTCACTATCATCGAAGTGAAAGTCTTATTAAAAAAAAAATAGAGTTGTGAGTTCAACGGTGCCCTTAGATTTCAATTCCCAGCACCGGTTCCTAGGTTATAAAAACCTGCTCGTATGTTTACTAAATGTACCCAAAAAACATTCAGAAATTGATTCCGGGCACACTGGGCCTCAGAATCATGTGCTCTCAATTTTTGTAGACTCAAAAAAATCCCATGTATTTAAGAAAAAAAATTTCAACAGAACTTCTAGGACTTTACAAATATTATATTTTTTCCTTTTAATTTCCCCTATTTGTATTAACAAGGTACAAATTTTTTTTATGGGAAACTATTATTATTTACCTTTGTCAAAAAAAACATTTTTAAATTATATCTATTTATTATAAAAATGTTTTAATTTTTAAAATATTTTAATATGAAATTTTAATTTAATTGTCAAAAATTATATGCTTTTTGAAAAATTTATTAAAAGTAGTATTTTTTTTATTTTCTAAATAAGGTATTTTGTGACATTTAATAAAAAACTATGAAATAAGTGATTTATTTTATCTTATATAACATTAATGTAATTTTTGAACATCATGAAAACTCAATTATTTGAATATTCCACTACATTTTTCAATGATTAGTTTAATATAAAATTTCTACATAATATTTGGGAAATTCATAGATTCTTAATGAGTGATTTAAATGTGACAATGGTATATTATTATATAAAAAGATCAATTATCTTGTTAATTTATGTTAATCATTAATAATATAAATTTTTTAATTTTATGATTTTATAATGATATAATCACACGAAAAAATCACTTATATTTATATAGATGGTTTATGGTCATATATTTGAGAAATGTATATAAATTATGTATGTTAGTTCAACCACTATGTCCATTGATTATTTTTAAGGCACAATAGATTATGCTCTATTATTTGGTTCATATGATTAATGAATAGGTCATAATAAGTGTTGGGTGGGGTCTATAATTACATAGTCCCTCAATGGATTGGTACATACCAAGAGAAAGAAATTTATTGTTATTTTTTTGGCCATATCAATTTATACATATGTATTAGCATGAAGATATAATTCTATTTTAGGATTTCTTAGAATAATTCCACAAAATTATGTTTATGATTTTTGGAATTATGAATTCCATCATTATGAAATATTTTATTGATTTCAATTTTATTATTTGAATGGTTCTATTGTCCATGGATATGTTTCATGATTATGTGATACATTATATGAAATTATTTAATCATCATTTATTAATGTCATATTATTCATACCATATTTATTTCATGACATTTGTTATGGTATACATACCCTTAATGATCATTGAAGATAACCAATGTGTTATGTTTCCTTTACCTAGGAATCAAAAATGTGTACATTGAATTATATATAAAGATATGTCTATGGAAAAAATGACCATCCAAAAATAATACCACCACATATTTTGGGAAAACTGCGGCATCTAGTCAATCCACAATAATGTCCATTTGTTGTACCAAATGGGATGACATTTCTGAATAATAGGAGCACCCCGGCCGACACTTCCTATGATTTGACTAATGAAACATATTTACAATGTATGTGTGACACTCTTTTGATGGATGACAATAATCAGTTCATGGAAATTGTTGGGAAAAATCCATAAATTCATCATTGAATCATTTTTGATGTGATTGTGTTTTTTGACCAAGAGGACCTCCATATTGTTTTGGTTGAAAAAGAAGACCATGATGTAAAAATTTGTTGAAAAATGGGGGTTACATTGTGAGATTATGAGTTTAATGAATTATTTCCACAATACATGTTGGATTTATGAACTTCAACAAAGAAATGGTCAATCTGGAGGCGGTACCAAAAAATAAGATATAAGCTGAATCCATTTTCCAATGTTTTTTAATTTCTAGGCCTGAAAAGATGAAAATGAAGAGATGCGTTTCTGGAAAAGATAGGTGTGAACTAAAATATAGTGTTGAGTGAATAATAAAAGTTGTGGATTAAATGTTGGTGTGGTGTGTGAAATAGAGGAATGGATTTTTTTCACAAGAAATGTTTCAAGATCGGAATCTCAACAATTGGAAACTCATGAGGTGTTTAAGAAATTAGAGTATTGCACGAAATATGGTGTTTCCCAGAAGATGTGTTTATCTCACTTAAAGAGGATTATGCGAGGAATGAGGGTTTTCATGTAGGGGTCATCTTTACCTATAAATAAGATTTAACCCCCTCATTCATTATAGCTCAAGACATAGAGAGGATCCGAGCTATAGAGCACAAAATTGGAATACAGGATACAGTTGCATGTAAACGTCATGTTTGAACATAAAGACATGTGTTTGCGCGTAATGAAATGGCTATATGTAAAAATAATGTTTCACTTAATGCTCAGGTTGTGTGTAAAAAGGTTGTTTCACGTAAAGAAATAGTAGCACAAAAAAGAAGGATGTTGCGTGTAAGATAATTGGTTGTGCGTAAAATAGGTGTTGTTTGAAAAGAGGATTTCACCCCAAATGCTAGGAATTACGCCCAAGGCCCTGTTAAGGATGCGTGTAAAAAACGTTTTGCTCAGTATACCCCATGCAATGTGAGATTCATCTACGAGTGAATATGGGACGTCAACAGGGCATCTATCAATAATTAAAGATGAAGATTTCATTAGAGGTAATGTAAAGACCTTCAACTCTATAAACTGTGAGTGTATCATTAGAAGAAGCAGTGAGCAAAATTTAGTTGATAGATTAGTGAGCTTTAAATTTTTTATTGTTTTTAAATCAGAATGTATGGTGAGTATGCTTCAATCATTGGAAACAATAATATGATTTTAGTGAATTTGGTACATCAGCAAATCGTTGGTGTATGCTCCTCAGATATTTTCTAGCAAGGGTGAACCAAGTAAAAATTGTTGTGTCTTGTGCATGGTTTGGTTTCTGTTTATATTTTTTATGGTAAAGAGATAATAGAGAGTTTATCTTAATTGATAAAACATGATCAGTAAGGGTAGTTGATATAATCAATCATACCCTGATTCAAGCCCCACTCAGTGTATCTAACCTACTTGACCTAATAGAAATATTGTCAACTTTTTTTGTTAAGCTAACAGAAATATGATTTTATCATGATTTACTTGATTAATTATTATTTAAATTTTATTTTCAATTATATCTATAAAAATAGAGTAATATTTACGATAGGATCATTCATGATTCAGTTATATAAAAATGATCAAGCATCTCAGATTCAAAATGTGCAGGGCACATAGATGACCACTGCACCTATTAGATTTTTTTGGGTAATGCGTGATTCAACTTATAATAATAGCTATTATACTACCTGAAAAGGAACAAAACAAGATTCTATTTCAAAAAATCATTGAATAGAACTGTTCCAATAAAAATAAATCCCCCCCCCCCTTCAACTGGATCAAAATAGGGATACTATCTTGAAACTATATGGGAATAGACAAACCTGAAACAGTGAGTTCCCTAAGTATCATTGTTGGAAAGTACACGCCCAAACTAATTGGACTCACTAAGACCAAGAATAACCTTCATAATCATGAAATTACTCTAGAAATATAATTATATATCTTATTATGTAAATTTCAGAGAAGAAATAACACTGAAAAAATTTGTCCCATGGTTCACAAATATTGGGTTGATCCTGTTATGATCCCTATATATGAGATGTCCATAACCATATACTTCTTTGATGTTGTGAAGTAGATATTCTTCTCTGTGATTTATTCCCTAATCTCTTGTGTTTATAAGAGAATATGTTGACTTCATTTGAGGAATCATTCAAGCACATTCATATATACCTAGATTTCTATTGGAGACATCAAGTCTATCCTATAAATATATATGAAAAATATATTATTTTCACATTGTATATATATCGAATACATTGTGTAATGCATCAAAAAATCTATTCATACTGATATCAATATTTTTGGGGTGAATTTCATTTAGTATGGAATACACCTCAATGATATAAAGGTTTGTAAAATTTATAGATATTTTCTCAATGATATCTCACTTTTAAATTAGATCTCCTTATCATGTGTCACACTTGATAGAAAAAAATATGACTACAATCCCATTCTTGTGAGATTATTTTTTAAATAATGACGGAATCTCCTCCCCTTATGATTTAACAATGCATGGAATGCACAAAAATAATGCATTATAAATGTTCATTTGGCTTTAGAATAAATTTATTGAAATAAAATCCTAATGGCTTGTATCATTAAGCATAAAATGATTCAATTTCGTTTTATGTAATAGAGAAAGAAAATATGTAGTATTATGGATGACGATATATAGGGACTTTAATGTTCTCATCACTCTCATCAGGAGCCTATCCCCATGAATATCTTCCTTTAGAATCATACTAAATACACTAAATTGTCTATTAAGCAAAAAAATAATATCAGTCATAAAGAAAACATTCAAATGGACTAGTTTAATTTATGATGGCCTAGTTAAGGGGACAAAAACACTAAATTATTTAATGCCCTTCTGATAATTATAAGTGAAAGCTAGACACATTCACTACTCAAAGACGGTGTTAATTTTTTTGATGAAAGTCAAGCTTTCTCCCATAACATTGTCTCTTTTTATATGAACATTTTCAATTTACTATCTAAAAAATCATCTCTCATGGATGTTATAATTCCTAAAATAATCACTAATGAAGAGAAACTCATACTTACACCTACCCCTTTTTAACATGAAATAAATTATGTTGTGTTTGGTCTTAATAAATGGAGAACCCTAGTCGGGATGACTATACCAACCACTTATTTCATGTATATTAGGATATCATTTAGAGGGATTTTTTAAACATGGTGAAGTAATTCTTCCTTATTGGTTCTCTAGTACATAGAAGAAACGGTAAATTTATTTCCCTCGTACCAAAATTTACAATTCTTGTGACATTAGCCAAATTAATCCAATTGTGCTGGACAATACCACTCATAATGTGGTATCCAGAATCATATCCAATAGGATCTATATTGTATATTATAAAATATTTTAATAGAATCAATTAGGAATTATCAAGGTTTAAATTTTAAATACTATTTTCACCCTACCATGAAATGTGTGAAACTGATTTTTAAGAAAATCAGAGGAGGCAATGTTGCTCTCAAGTTGGGATCAAAAAATATTTTTATACAATTGATTAGAACTTCAATGGTAATGTGTTACACTACTTGGGCTCTGATATGAAATTCATCATTTTGATGAAATTTCTTCTTGGCCCTTTTAATTTTTATATTATGATCAGTGGATCACTGGATGGGTATCTCGCATGCCTGAGGACGAATAGACAAGCTGATACCCTCTCCATGATCATTTTTCCACTCCTCAAGAAAAATATAGTAGACTTTTTATTCAAATGGAATAAAATGGAGACAGGAAGACTATTAAAGTTTTTTTATGTACCTACAAACCCTCTAATTATTTATTTAATACCAAAATCCCATTTTTACACAAGGAGGTTGTTAAAAACACAAAAACATTAAGAATTTCTTGTTTCATTTTGAATGTATTTTAGAAAAATAGATCAAATGGGGGAAACCCCTAACCTATATTAGAAAAAACATTTATCTGGTGATAAGTTGGAACATCATTAATACTCTGGGTAAAAGGGACAGGGATATTCCCTTCAACTCCTTTGGTGTGCCTATTTTTTCTGGAAGACATAATTCATCATACATCATTGATATTTTTAGAATGGTCAGGAAAAACATTCCCTCCTTGAATAGATAAAAAATCTATCAATGGAAGGAATAATATATATTATCAAGCATATGTTGAGTATTAATATTGTTTACTTGTCTATGGTGTGCATATGTCTGAACTCATTGATTAAAATAGTTAACATATCAATGTGGAACATCAACTAGAGTGGTATAATCTCTTGGGGGAAATTTGTCACTATTAATTTTATGTATTGATATAAACCCTACAATACAGGGGGATAAGAATTAAAAACAAGTATATTTTTAATCAATATCTTCTAGATAAATTCATCTGAAAGCTGGACACCAACAATTCTAGGTCTCTGGAACCTTTTATAATTAAATTAATGGACTACCTCATGTCTGGAAAAAATAATTACATGAAATCCTCAATACGGAATGGATTGAATACTATATTTCCAAAACTATATATAAAATATCATTGGATATTTAATTCCAACAAATTGGTGAGATTTTGGAATGGAAATTGGATGGGTGATTCTATGGTAGATAAAAACAACTACGAAAGCCAACCAAATGATTCTAATATAACCATAAATGATTATATAAGAAACTTGGACCCCCTATTTGATGATCTAGACAATGCTATCTCAAACCAAATTTTACATACACAAGCTAAAATCTTATTCTAGGAACTATTCCCAAATATTTATATAGAATATGAAGTCTTCTATATTCATGAGAGGAATGAAAAGCATAGATGGTTTTGAAACATCCCTAACCAGTGGATGTAACCATCCCACTTAACAAGTCATTGAAGAATTTCATTCTATTGTGTCCATGTTGGTACATTTTTTCAACTCATCGGTATTAAATATGCCCTCAGAGTTCCAAATGACATCAAAACAAGGAAGATGTGGATCATATTTTCCAACTATGTCAAATATTTTTTATCCTTATGGATTTCATTGTTCGATCAATTTGATATTCATAACCATAAAAAATATAGAGTCAACAACATATTATAATAAGTACTAAATATTCAGCTATCAATACAAATAAATAATATACTCAACGATTCGTGCATAGTGGTTCTTCACTTGGTATGGAATAGGAGAAATACATCCATACATGAACAGGAACCATTCATGCAATAGTCTGCATTTTCCTAGATTATTTTAGCTATACAGAATACATTCTATCTCCAAGAAGGGCACTTCAATAATTCTCTTCATGAATTTTCTATGTTGAGAAGCCAAAATGTATCAGGTAACTAGCCTCCCACTCATGGCTTGAATGAAGTGTTTTGGAATCCTCCATTCATTGGTTGTATAATGTGAAAAATTGATAGAGCCTCAAAAGGAAATCCTGATCCCGTGGGATTTAAGGTGGTTAGTAGGGATCACAATGGGGATATAATTGTCTACATGTATGGGCCTTGTGTAAATGACCATTCCATTTAAGAAAAAAGTATTCCATTCATTAATTTTGTCCACATCTCTAAGCATCATCATTGGAATTATATTTCATTTTAATGTGACTCAAACATGGTTGTGAAAGTGGGGAGGCTTGGCACCAACCATTCTTTTAGGAAGATCACTATAAAGTTGTCCAAAAGCATTGGCTAATCTATCACCAAGGAAATACAGAATCACTGTTACCATTACTAAGGTGATATCATGATGATAATATTGAAAACAAAAAAGATTTCAATGATTCCTACAGAAATGTTGAAAATATCCCTCTTGATAAGATACAAATTAAATAAAGAGAAAAATGTAAAATCCCTTATTTTCACCTGAGGTACCATTTAATTTATTTTACAATAGAAGTTGACATGCTCTTTTTTCCCAAAAAATAAAAATAAAAAGTACGATATTTTAGGATATGACCACCAGTACATGTTTATAATATAATAAACTAACAACCAAGTTAGGTCTATAGGTGTTGGTCTTATTTCAATTTTTAACAAATAATGTTTATTATAATCATTCGGTACTATATTTACAGAAATATAGATCGAGGGACATAACCTTATGACCACTGATCATGACGATAGTTCTATATATAGTGTATAATACATATGTTTTTGTAAGGTAATGATTTTACAATTTTCTTAACGGTACATACCACTATGGATAATGCATGTGGATATTGTTTAAAAATATATGAATCTATGTGTAAGGAACCTCAAACTAGTTATTAATGTATATCTTAGCCATATTTTTGGTGCATCATGAGTGTTTCATTACTATTGTTGATGTGTATGTTCATAGAGATGAGGTAAAATGTATAATTATCTTCTACTCGTAGATTTAATTTTTTTAATTGATTCTAGTTATACAAGGTATTTTATATCTAAGGAATTTTTTATGATTATCAAATTATAACCATAAGGATTAAATGAGTATTTATTAGTGTAAAATCCTAATTATAGGATTACTACTTCATTATTATATAGATTGCCTATAATATTTGATTCTGAGAATGTCCTTAAAAACCTTTTTACTCTTCCTCTAATTTAATTTGATGTAAATTTTGTAGTTGATATACTCTCTTATTATATATCCCTTGTCAATTTTGGAGAAACTGATTACATTTGATATTATGAATCAACCTATGTTTGTTTATCTATGCGAGGATGAACATAAAAAATAATGTAAATTACATCCATCATATGGGTTTTTTATTCCTATCCATGAGGGATAATTTTCTAAAATGGGTGGATAGATACTAAACATTGAAAATGTTCCTATTTATTTGGAATATGATTATGCCTTCCTGGAGGACAAACCTAGTCTTACCCCAAATTATGATGTTGTAATTTCTGTATAAATCATACATGGTTCTAAGACTACATCAAATAATCCATATTGAATCTCCCTAATTTAGTTCTAAGAATTTAAAATGAAACTATAGGAGAATCTAGAAAATTAATTCATTCAAACTATTTCATCTACACGTGGTGAAACTGTAATTATTAGTAAGAATAAAAAAGGATCAATTTAACTATTCATTATTTAATAGGAACATTACAATATCACTATTAAGAAAGAGTATCTTATACCACTCATATATGATCAATTTGATTAATTACGAGGATATATACATTTATTCATGACTGATATTTTATCTATACATCATCGTCTATGGATAAAGAAGGAGGATATACCCATGTCTCATTCCATATTATGTGTGGTCATTATTAGATTTTAGTAATTTCATTTGGGCTTACCAATTCCCTTGATATATTCATTGAGTTAATAAATATTATCTTTTGAGATTAAAAAGATTGTTTTTTGGTAGTATATATAGATTATAATCATATATATTCATATAATTAAGTAAATTTATGAAGAAAATTTCAGAATCGTACTAACACCCATGAGGTTGGAGATGTTGAATGCTAAATTTACAATGGCTGAATTTTTTCTTCAAAATGTTTCATTAGCGAGTAATATAATATTAATTTACGCTATATATTTTAATCCTCCAAGATTTATGTTAATAATAAATGGAATAGAACAACCATATTAATGTATATTTCTAGTTTTTATTTATTATAACGATTTTACAAAGGCAGACTGAGATACTTCTCAACAAAATATTATCCACTAACCATGTTGACCAAACAAGGGATGAATCCTTGTGGAAAGATGAATGGGAAGGTAATATCAAATAAACAGAGAGAATTTTTTTAGAACTCCAATGATATCACTACACTTTAGTGGATAATAGATTCTATTCTATGATTATTATCTGAATAAGGGACTAAGATTCCTCCACATGCAGAATTACATGGTCATAGAATATTCCACTTTCTAATAAAAAATATAAGAGAAGAATTAAAAGAACAGGATTTGGAGTTTGTAGTGTAAATATTTTTCATTTTATGGTATTGTGAAAGTTTCTATACAGTGAGACGTATGATATATATAATAAACATAAACCCTATAGATTTATATATAGATTGAATGAGTTTAATATACCCTAGAAAAGAACGTTAGAGTTAATCAAATATTATTATTTATCAATATATTATCTTATAGAGGAGAAAAAAATTCATTGATTATATTATTAAAAATACCATGAAATTATTTCCTTCAAAAAGATTGAGATAGATCCATTATTTATAGATTTATAGAACAACGATATTGAAATTACAATGAAAGGGTAAATATCATATATTTCTCAGATGAATGTTCCACCATACATACATGAGATGATATAGAAATCATAGAAGAAAGATAAATAATTACATAAAAAGGTGAGTAATGTTCTTGATTATATCAATTTCCATGATAGAATGATATGGTTCTTGATAAAAAATGTATCCCATATATACCAAATTTGAGGAATGTTTTCTTATAAGAAGATCATAGTTTATCATTCAATATTTATCCATGAAGTAAAAAAGATATATAAATATCTAAAACAATTTGGTATAATGTTAAAAAGGATGTGGAATAGTACATATCCCAATGTGTGGTATTTATACTAGTTATGGATGATAGATAGAAGTATAAAAGGATATTAAAACCATTACCAATACTATAATAGAAATGGTAAAACATCACCATGTATTTCATCATCAGGATCCCTGAGACTCTAAATGGGAACAATGTTATATTGGTTATAGTATATATTTTTATGAAATAAGTTTCATTTATCACTATTAGATATTATTTATATCTTAGTCATCTTAAAAGGTTTGATATACAAGATGTTGAAATATTGCTTTGAGTATCACTCTCATTTATATCTCATCACAATCCAAGGCTTAGCTTGATTTTTTAAATAATCATTTATCATGTTCAGGATTCATAGTTTAGTTTATGTACGTTATATCATTGATATACATATAGATATTCTATGAGTAAAATTAAAAATCAATAAGAGGTTTTGATACATTTATATTTGTATTTAAATTGTGGCTGGGATAAAAACATACCTTTTTGGAATTTTCATAAGACAATATCATTCAATCAATGCTAAATATAGATCCATCTGAACCCCTCTAGGGTAGGATCTAAATAACTCTAATTTGTTGAAAACAAGTCAATGAAATAAAGCTATTGGGACCCGACATCCCAGAGTAAATTTCATAAAATGCTACATAAATTCAAAAGAACATAATGTAATCTTAGTGTCGATATAAATTTATTATATAAAACACTGCTGAGGTGTAGAGTATGAATTCTAAGAGATTCTATACCAATGACAATCTATAGGGAAGATGGTTTTAATATTATGAGATAAGGTAAATATGATCACTTGATTTGCCTATCACTTTTAAATTCTGGAACATAACTAGATGGTAGCTTTTAACTTATATTTTACAACAAATATCTCTAATTTTCATGATTTGTTCCATGTGTATATCCTAAATAAGTACATACCCATTCCATCACATGTAATAAAATCATAATTAATACTAATACAAAAAGGACTTCTATAAAAGGAAGAACTATTATAAATTTTCTATCATAGATAGAATGATCTATAAAATAGTTCCACTCACAGAGTAAGAGATACATCTCAAAATCATCAAATTGATGAAGCTACATGGGATGTTAGGTATTTAATAAGGACTAATTATCCTCATTTTTTTATATTTGAGATATATTAATTTGCTGGTGAATTTAATTTTAAGGATGTAGATATTTTATAATATATTTGACATTAAATAATTTAATTTCTTTGATATCTTCTGATAAAGTGAACTGTGAGTATAAATAATACATAATAAGTTATACCATTATAACATAACATTCAAATGGGATCTAATTAATAAACTAACTAAATTATGAAAAATTTATGTTTTATATATGTATAAAATGAATGAATTCAGAATCTACATGTTAGAAATAAAAAATAGATAATTTGAATGGAAAAGGGAGGTTTGTCTACATATAATGTGTTCTAATGGTAAATTTAAATTATCACATTTCATGAATGACATAAGAAAAATCTGTGTATTTTTTGTTCTATACTATAATTTTACATTAATATAGTCATTTTTATGCATTAAATTTGAATAAATCCACTTTTAGGCTAAATACATTCTTTTTTCTAAAATCATGTTTCATCAATATTAATATACATATTTTTAAATTTATTTTTGAAAAATTTAAAAAATTAATCATGTAAAATGGATTCAATACATGTAATCATGAGGATACATTTTTTAAATAGTTCCTTTTTAATTTTCGTCATTTTGAATAGTAACCTTTGTAAAATTTTCCACCTCTATACGAGTAAAACAGGTAAAAAGATTTTAACCATGTATATAAGGATTTAAAATTTAACTAATAGTTTCTTTTATACAAATAGATGAGTTAGTTTTATCCATTCACATCCATGTTTTTCAAATATTTCCCAATTGTTCCATTTTAATTGATATCGATTTTTGAATAAATAAAAAAAATGTCACTCTCTTTACATTAAAATACTCTTTTATATCCACATACGTATAAAAATAATTTTTGAATGGATATTAAAGGTTATTTTGTTTAAAATTTAATATTATTTGTGTTAACTTATTAGTATTATTTAGTGCTATTATAATTACCTTAAACACTTATAAATATTGAAAATTGTACTTATTCAATTAATTTAAATATATATTAAATTAATTTAAAAATATGGAGTGCAATATAATTCGAAGGATGTATTGTGTTCAATGAATTTTATAGATTATTACATCATAATATAGATTGGTAATAGGATTGTATTTAAATTCAATCATTTCATTTATGTATTTGAGGTAAAATAAAAATAATAGATTCCAAAATGATAATAATAATATTTTATGAAAATGATAATTAATGATATTAATTAAAAAACATATTTAATAATGATAAGGCGATAATATATGTTCTAAATTGTCACCATTTTAACATATATGGTGAATTTTTTACCATATAAGTAAAATTATAACCCATTATGATTGAAAATTCATTACGATAGTTAAGGTTAATATTAGTAAAATAAGAGGTTAATAAAAATGATAGTGTTTAAAATTACAAAAAAACCTATCTCAATTTTTTTAAAATTATGGTATTTTGATGTTATCCCATTTTCCATAAAATGATCATTTTAGTGAATTTTCTAGAAGTATGAAATAATTATATTTTAATATTTTTATTAATTACAATTATATTCATCCCATCCACTAGAAAATGACACCCCTTCCCCTATCTTTTCATCACATTGAGGCACCAAACATGAGAAATACCTAATACTTTCATTACATTTAATACTTATAATAGTTGTTGAGTTTAATGTTACCCCAAAGGGAAAACCCTAGAATGCATAAGAGGATATCTAATGGAACCTTATTGAATAATATGACATTGTCTTTACTGACTCTATCAATTTTATTTATTATTCAAATTAATATAAATAAATAGTACCCTTAATCAAATATTGAAATAATTTTAATAAATATAATTTAATTTTATAATGATTATGAGAAAAACATTTCCACCATTATATAAATTAGCCATGGAGTGAATACAACACTCATTCATACATATGACATACCATCTCTATATATAAATGTAATTGTTCTTCCATAACCAATTTACATGGATTAAAATAATAATTTATTTAATAAATATATATGTTGTATCTATTTTTATTATGATTATATATTTTTAATTACTATTTTACCTTTTTATATTCTATATTATTAAAGGTGAAAACAATTTTCATCTGTAAATATGACCCCCTATCTCCATGAATTTTTTTATTCATTTTTCTATCACTGTATTTTTCAAATTACTCAAAATATATATGTTATGATTTCATATTAAATTTATATTATTATTAAAAAATTTAATATTACGGAACAATTATAAATAAATAAGGAAAAACTATCCAACAACATCAGACATTAAAAATGAAGACATTAATTCTCAATATAGTTATTATATCAAATAATTGATAATAATATGGTGATAAATTTTTTTTATTAAACCCTATATGGTATGATATATTTGAGTATGGTTTGGGAATAAATTTTTCATAAAAATATATTTATTATACAATAGTATTGAATATTTATTATGGTTGTCAGACGTGAGATAAGGGATTTCTTGAATCACTTTTATTTTTGAGGGGCATCTGCAATATGCAATACTCATTTATTTTTTTGTTGTGTATATACTATCTGTTGGACATGTTACATCATTAATCAAATAATTTCCATGACATTTAATGTTTCATTTTATGTTAGAATTTCATTGGGATTACAATTCAAAATTTACTAATGTGATATGTTATTATTTAACATTCTCAATGTTATTTGGGATTGTTTATGATTAATTCTACACAAGGGGAAATATTTATTAATTATATAATAAAAAAATTGTATTTTAATAGATCCTTTTCATTTACTCATATGTCAAGTTTTAATTTCTATTTAATATTTTATGTACTAAAAACCCAATATAATATTTTTAAGGATTCCCCAATTTATATCACTCATTAGGAGAAAATTATTTTTTATTCCATTTAAATATTTTTAATAAGTGTTTTACATATACTTTTTAGTATTATAAAATTATTTTTTAATATCTTTTTACATATTATTAAAATAATGATTAATTTCATAAAAATAATTTTTTCATTTTTCCATTGTGGTGCATTTTGGATTTTCATATAAAAGTATGAAAGGAATGTTTGGTTTCAAAATTTAAAAAATGAAAATAAATTATCACCATAATGAAAAATCATTGATTTAAAGATTAATTTACCACATTCAAATTATTTGTTAAAATAAAAGGATTTCTATAATATTGGTGACATTTTAATATTCAAAATAACTGATTACATTGTAAAAAGAGTACTATCCTCAAGAAAGTTTCCATTTATATTTTTAATTTATTTCCATCTATAATAACATCCTTTGTTGAATATTATGATTTAAAAAGGATATAACCCATGGATTCGTTAAACTATCCTTTGATGGATGTCTTTTTGATTAGTTGGATGAAGAATGTGTTAAAATTACATATTTTAATTCTACTAATATGAACATTTTTTTTAGGAATGGTTGAGTAAGCTATATTTTTCGGTCAAATAATGAATTCATTTGACTTATTACATGATGAGTGGGGCCATAATTTAT
Organism: Viscum album; assembly: GCA_963277665.1. NCBI lineage: Eukaryota > Viridiplantae > Streptophyta > Magnoliopsida > Santalales > Viscaceae > Viscum > Viscum album. The sequence continues at coordinate 1,793,748,566 of OY728163.1, read as the reverse complement.
AAAACCCCTCTATGAACCATTATTTATCATGAGATAATATAATTTTTTTTCTATGAGGCCATTATAATTTATTTAAATTCAATGGAATGAGGCCATGAATCTATTATTGGATTTCTTTTAGCAAGGCCTCAAAATAAAATTTATGATATCCAATATTATAAATTATATAATTATAAAATTAGTTATTGATGTCAATTTTTTTATATGAATACTTATGACAACAATGGATAAATTTCATGTTAATTTTATTATTTATATGTAAATATTAAAACATCAATCATTCCTGGAAAAATATTCATGGAATATTTATTTGACGTCATATTTAATTGTGTGCATTCCCTTACTCAGAATCCTATCTCATCCCATTATTGTATTTCCTTTTCATAAGATTCCATGAAATGTATTATGATTGATATATAAAGATATTCCATTGTAAATAATGATGATATCAAATAAAATACACTATTTTAGTTAATATTTTAAATGTTATATTACATTATTTATATATCTAGTTCACCAAGATGACTAAAATATTAATTCTTTGGTATGTGATCAATTATATCCAGTTACAATATAATAAAGTAACAATAAACTCTAGAAAACTATAGTTGGTTATTTTACTTCTGTTTTTTAGGATTATATATTTCTTAATATTGATATAAAATTACAAACATAATGTATAATGATTCTAAATCCATAAATGTTTTACTGGGAGTGAGATGATGCCTCTTGAATCATTATCTAAATAAAAATGCAATAATTATTTTTGTTCATCATAAGGGGTTATATTAATAAACATAATATCATCTTGATAACTTTGCAATTTTTATTGTCTCTAATTATATCACACACTGACATCTCGTAATTTATAGCATTATATCAATTGGATGAGTGTGGAACCATTATTTTATATTGTTTTTATCCCCCGTTAGACATAAATTGTGTTATCTATTTTGGTAGAGTAGAATAGAAAAAATTCATCATCCGACCCCCATATAAAGATCCAATTTTGGATTTAAATTTATGAAACCCCACATTAAATCTTGAGATATTTTTTATGTACTTTGATAGACTTATGTTTTTTATCATTTTATTTAATTTTTAATTCTAAAAAAATCCCAATTAATGACTACAAAGTACCCATATTCTATAACTAATTTTTGTGGTAGTTTTTTTGATATCCTTAATTTGATATCTCTATACCCAGTTATGAGATGAATTAATGAATTTTACCAGATATAGATTCATTAATCCAATATGAACATTATGGTGATAAAGATAAAATGTTTATTTGATGTTTGTAGGGATGCAATATAATAGCAATATATGGCATGGTTGGCAGGAGACACATTGTCTCATTTTCTAAGATGCAGTGATAGATTTATAAACCACTGATGTCGAATAATAATATGATATTGTGGCCTTTTAATGGTTTTAGGTGAACTATAATAGGATATTATAATGGTCATGTGGTGAGCGATCATATATATGAACAAGATCATAGGGATGTTCATGTTAGTATGGTTTACGATTGTAAGGGATTGATATATGGGTCTTCTCACGGTAATAGGGGAAAATTCACAAGTGTGTAGGTTATTGATGAAAATAATCATGGGTGTTCACCATATTTTATTGGTAGCATAGTAGCAGAAATTAATCTCATGTTTCCTAAATTTGATATTTGATTCGGTTGGAAAAATGTGGAAACACAATATTTTAGCCTATGTTTTCTGATAATATAAATATATATAAAATTTTAATTTTTTAATTTTTTTTCTAATTTATTTTCATAAAAGTAAAATTCTAAATGGTTTCTATTGAAATCATGATAAATTTTTATTATGATTAAGAGTCATTAAAAATCAATATTAATTCTATTTTGTAACATATTTTCATATTAAAAGAACCCTTGGATAAATTTATTAGATTTCAAAATTAATAATCAATTAGTTGATTCTCATTTAAATAATGAAATATAATTTGTAAATAAATCTACATATTATATGACTATTATCAACAAAGTCTAAATTTAAAAAAAATAATCATAAATTAATTAATTATTCATCTATCAAATTAACAGTGCGTGTGAAATAAAATAATATATAGACAAATATATGGAAGATTTTGGATCACATCACACACATAGAATCAAACTTATTTACCCTTGATATAATATTAATAATGAATTTTTTATAAAAAATGATAAAATAAATTGATGTCCCTACTATGAATTAATACACAAACAAAAGAAAATGAAAACCAGAGATCACATAATTTGTTGAATTATCGTGACCCTTAATGATTTTAATTCATTGTATATCATTAATTCATTTTATGTTCCAGTTCATGGAATGAATCAAATTTGATATAAGTGGAATTAAAATGATAACAATTGGAACTTCCATTTATCACACTTTTCTATGTTTCTTTACCATGAGACACAATTTTAACATCATTGATACAAAAATTGATATTTTTATAATTTCATATCCTATAATTATTTTAGATTCCCCATTATACTCACTTGAATGAATTCAATTTCTAATATTAATTACACTATTATTCATTTCTCAGTTCTTTAAATGAAATGTTCTATATATATTTCAATGTTTAATATATACATAAATATAATTTAATCACTCTAATGATGTATAATATCTCATAAATTCATTTTTGTATCCTAATTTTTCATTTTATTCATGTTTAAATATCCTGAAATAAAATTTCATTTGGATTGGATCCCTAAGTTGTTAATTTATAAAGAGGCTAAGTTGCCAAAAATTATGATCATAAATCATAAAACCTCGTGTTATAATTCCAATTTCTACAAACTAATTTTACTCACACTCCATTTAATATTTTTAATGAATAATATCCATGAATAGAGATGAAAAATAAACATTAGTCATTTTATCTCTAACTATTTTAGAAACTGGAAGAACCCATTAATCTATCATGGTAATAAACAATATATGAAAATAATGAAGTTTAATATTTTTCTATCCTAAAAACTCACTAATATAAAAATTATATTGAAATAGAAATATATTATGTAAAAAGTCATAAATGATATTTGGATTATAAAAACATATATATATATATATAAAATATCGAATGACATATACTAAATGAAAAATAAATAAATAGTATTTACACCCTAAAATACTCTTTTCCTCTCCCAAATACATTGTTCAAAAATGCATTCATTAATCAAAAATATGAATTTATTAATGAAAATAGTTATAATTTAGAATCCAGAAAAATACGGGGGTATGAGATAGAATGAAAGAACTTTATTCAATAGAATTGAGTAAGTGTTTAGTCTATTTCATGGGTTTTTTCCTATGTATTTGACAAAATACATCAGTTTTTGGATTTACACAATCATTGGGTTCTATGAATCGTATCATGTTTTCAAATCAAATAGTGTATAAAATTATGAGTCAATATATATGGTAGAGTCCACTTTGAACAATCATTACCATTCTAGAGGTTCGGCATTGAAGAGAATAATTGATCATTGATTTCAATTTTTAAAGTCCATTTTTATGAGAAGTATTTCATGGAATAACAATGGCATATGCTTATAATTTAGTGATTTCTCACATTCCTCTGTTTTGATCTCCATTAATAAAACCATCCTCTACACTTCATCTTTTTTAAGGAATATGTTAACACTCTCAAAAATATAATTGGTTTTGTAATAAAACAAATTAGTGGGTTGATAGTTTATTACACAAATAATTATATAACGTGAGAAAACTAAGGGTGTTTTTAGGTAATCATGTATACACATAGTTCATTATTAATCTCCTTACATCAATCTATATGGTTGAGTTGTTATATTTCTTATAGAATAATTATTTATCACACTATTATAAGGATTGGAAATTCTATTTGTTTTTGGGTGGTATAAATTTCATGTCTTATAGTGTACTTCATGATTAGTCATCATGGATTCCTTGTTATTGTCATAGAAGTGTGTACCCTAGTCACTAATAATTTTTCCATGATTTAAAAACCTAGAAAAAACATGATGTTGAAAATTATACATCGAATTGAGAGTCATAAATTTATGTGGACTTTTTTCCATTCTACATAGAATTAGAATCTATTTATTACCAAAAATAGAAAAAATAAATTATACATGAATTTTAAACATAATACTGCATCCCCATGCAAAAAGTACTCTATAGAAAATCAATGTTTTACCTTAATCTCAAGTAATTTTGAAATTAATCAATAAACTAACCATTTTTACAATTTATACAAATATCATTTCAGTTATGAAAATTGAGGTCCAAAATAATAATAATTCAAAAAATATTCATCATTATCTTTAATGTCTCAACTGAATTACATAAGTCAGTTTATGGAAAAATAAATTAACATATTTTATATCTTCTTTGGGGATGGACCTCTTAATGACATGATAATTATATATTATCCATTTATTTGAATCATCCTAAAATGAAATTTTAATACAAATATTAATTTAGGTGATTGATTCATATAGATAATGAGATTATGATCAGTTTAATAAAAATTCACAATTCTTGTATTATGGGGAACTCGAGTGTCTTTATTCTACGACTCAATATGAAAAAATCAACATTTTTTATTTTAGATTATAGATATACCTAGATCGTGTGGGGAATTTTACTCATGTTTTCTATATCCAAATTATAATAGAAATTATTTTCATTGAATTCTAAGTCAATCGTTTATAGTTGAAATATCCATATAAATAACCTCTACTATGCATCATCCCTATTAATCAAACACAAGAGTTTTTCATGATCAAATAAAATAGATTATTAAATTCAAAATATGTTATATTGAAATTAATCCAATGAAATATCAATAAATAATATATACTACATTGTTTTTATATAATTTTATTAGTCATCATTCATTGTTTGTGATGTTTTGGATATAACTATCAGTGGGCCATTAGTTTTATTAGAATGTACATCTGTATTAAAATAATCATATATTATAATAAAGGTATGTTCATGGGTTTGTGGGATGATTATGAAACTTTTGTTCAAGTATTCCTTTAAAAAATTAAAATCTATCATACATGGATCCTAAAACACATGCTCAATTTAATTCTTGAGTATGTTAGTTATGGAGATATTAGTTATTTAAAGGACCCTAATTAATATTTTATAAATTCATTCAAATCAATAAAATGTCTGAATGCGTCATACATTAGTAGGGTAAGGCATTGTATAAGAATTTTTTTTTGATATTATATGCATATATCCCTCCTTTAAAATTTGTTTTCCAAAAAATGTTTAATTTTGTAACCAAGAGAGGAATATTTTTAAAATTTTTAAATATGTTCTCATCAATGTATATTTTTAATTCATTCTCTATACACTCAATACAATATTGAAAAAAATATTAACAAGTAGTAAAATTATTGAAAAATACATCCAATAAGATATTAATAAAATTAAAAAAAAATTCCTACGATGTAGTGCATAAAGGTACATTAGGAATTGTAATAACCAAAGGGAATACAATAATTCAAAAAATATGATGGGACATCTAGATGTGAATTTTTATTAGTCCTTTAGTGAATTATGATCAAGAAATAATACTAAAACACATCGATGAAATAGTTGTGAACCTTCACAGTAAGTAACTCAAACTTTTTATCTACAATGGGGACTGGGAAGTGATATTATAGGGTCACATAGTTCAATATCACATTGTAAATGATAAATATCCAAGAATTCTGAATTATTATTTTCACCAATTTATTATTCTAATTTTTCAAAATTATTCATTCAATTTTCTTATGAATTATTTTATTTGTACTAAAGAAATTTAAGTTGAAGATTTGTAAAATTATTCCATATCATTACAATAATTATATTTACTTTTTTCCTACTTTTAGAATGTTATAATTAAACAATATTTGGGATTGTCTCACCTGTGTGATTCCTTGTTAAGAAAAATTACATTCATTTAGGTGGCTTGGATAATCTATTAAATATCTCAAAATTACTAATCTATCACATTATGATGTTTTTAATTATTTTTTAGATAATAAAATATTTGAGTCTTAAAATTTTATTAAAATAATTATTGTTTGTATGAAATTTTATTTCAAATAGTAATATTTTATATTTGATGGAAATATATTAAATTTCAGCTAATTTGGTAAATATTTTGTTGTTTCCATATAATTATCCTCCAATATGGAAACCTATACATATAATAATTAAGGTTCAATATATGTTTTCAGAAATCCTCAAAATAACTTTCATCAAAACACAATTTATCATCAGAAATCAAAATTTCAAGATTTAACTCTTTTTCAAATATAAATTAATATGAAAAATTAGTTCTTTATAGGGGATATTCTAATATTATTATGTCATATATTTATTCAATATCTTCTTTATAAAAAATTGAAAATTTATAATGGATCACTGTAAAATTAGATTTCTTTTAATGACGATATTTTATTGAATTTTTCCTCCTAATAATTATTGTTTGTTAAGTATAATTAATTGAACTAGTTTCATTATTAACATTGATATTTTTTGACTCTTGTTAAATAGTCAAACAAAAATTATAGGGGAATTATTCATAACATTATTTTAAATTATATTATAACATAGATATCATCAGGGAACATAAAACATTTCACACATTACATATCATTTTTTAAAACACATACATTTTAGGAAATTGATCATTTGGAATATTTCACATTTAATGAAGTGTGATTATGTTCTCCAATATGTATTGAAAAATAAACTATAGAATTAATTAAATTAATTGATATTCTAAAATAGTGATTTTTTTTTGAAAAATCAATCGCACCAATCATGTGGGGGATAGTGAATGTAACTACAGATTGGAATTTATTATAAATTTGTGGGGTTAATAGTGGGGAACCAATTTCATCATGAAATAAATTTCATCATCCTTATAATGATATATTTATATTGCAAATAATTCTAACTAGTTTCTTATACCTCATAATTTATCATATTACTTCCACATATGGGTTGTTAATCTATACCTTCTTAAATATCATCAGAATCAATTACTATATTGAGTCTTAATTTTATATATTGGGCGGGTTATCTAGTGATTATATGGGAGAATGTGGTCAATATTGGACTTCCGTCATGTACATAACAGTCTCCCTCTTTACACGTGTTTCTTCCATAAGTTCTTCAGCATAGTTTTCATTCGAAAATTCATTAGGAACAATTGACATACCACATTAACATCCCAATTAAGGTGTTGATTCATTAATGATCCCCAACTCCATTACACTCATTAATGAAATATAACTAACATTTTAATTAAGTATAGAAATTTACTATTCATGAATCATATATGAGACTATATGATTCAAGTCACTGATGGAAGTCGTAATCGTGATGTAATTTTCTTACACTATCATCTATGTTGATAAATGAGTGTTGTGTGTATTATTCTGAGTTGTTTGTGAGTACATAAGTTAATTTTAATGAACCTTTATGGTGGTTTATTTTTTTACCATGTTTTTATCTCATATATGGATGAGAATTTCATATTTTTATGGATTGAGGATGAGAAGATGGTGGAAAAACATGATAGAATGAATCATTATGTTATTGTTTAATCATAGCTCCAAAATAAGTATTATAATACTCCTTTTTTCATTTATTGTTTTACTGTTATTTCTTGTAATACATTTTGATCATGGATTCATAGAATTAAATCTATTAAAAATTAGGGATTATATTAGTGTAGCATTCTTAGTTTAGAATATTATTTATTTTTTGGTTCTTAAAAAGTAATATTAATATTTAAATTGGGTTCATTACGTAATCTCAATGGTATATTGTGCGGTCAAAGATATTTTCTATGTTTTTTCACCTTAAATTCACTATGGTGTATAAATTAAAATAATACTAGGAATTAGATAATTTGACTGTGAAAAGAATTATTTCAACTTCTTCGATGAATCCTATAGTTATAAGCCTCAAAATATATTTTATTTATCCTATTAATCAAATAAAACAGGGTGAGGTGATCTATATATTTTTATTTAATTAAATAATTTTAATATAAAATAAATAAAAAAACAATAAAATACAATAGAAATATTTTAGGTTTGATGAAATTGATGATGTGGGGGCCTCAACAAAAATTATGTGAAAAAGGAATAAATATATTACTAAGTGGGATTCTAGTTTCGTCTATGGATTAAGTTGTCATTGTTGCATTTATATATTTTTTATTACATTATTTTATTTAATATTGAATGAGAATTATTAATTTAAAATATAATTATAAATAGTGTGGCCTAATCTTAGATACCCCCCATTTATAGTAAATAATCTTTTATTATTTTCAATCATTTTTTCCCATATTAGTCAAACTAACCTCTTTGGACATCATACATATAGTTATTTTGGTTTAATAATGTGGTGAAATTATCATTATAATATTAAATATCACGTATACTAGAAACAAAATATATCTAATCGCACATTTATTCACAATTATAACTATCATAGTTCTGTAGAATGTCCATGTTAAATGTGTGTTCAAACTAGAGGGGGGTAAAAAAATTTAATGCATAGAAAAAACAATATTTTCTTTAATAAATTTTTTTAAAAAAATTATAGCGAAAAAAAATATTTATAAAATTCACAGACCTGTGGAATATTTCTCTCTCAGATCATCAAATAATTACTTAATTTTTTATCAGTTGCAAATTAGAAGATTGAAATCAAACAATGTAGTAACAATATTCAAACACTCAATTGGGTGACTAAAAAAACCCCATAGTTATACTAATATATTTCATATTTTGATAGTGATCAAAGGTTCTTAGAATGATCTTTTATTGACCATGTGTGCAACACAAGTTTCATTAACTCTTTCACCCAACTAAATGTATTGGGAATGTACCCCGATTTTAGTCTCAATCCCTAGTTAATTACTTTTCACTAGATGTTTTAGACATGTTCTTTGATAAGTTGTTGATTTATTTTTAGGGAATCCAAAATAATACACATCTTCTTTATTCCACTACCATGATCATGTTCTACACATTTCATTGGAGAAATTATGTGCAATTGTTTAGTGATTTGTAGATACAGTGGTAATCATGTTATTCATGTAGAAATAAATTAATTATTATGATGGGATGAAAATTATATGTCTCTGGTATTGTAATACTAGGCATTAATCTGTGATTTATTTTAATTGGGTTTGTTCCTAAATGTATCTAATATGAATCGGGAGTAAAATATTGGGTTAATATTAAAATTTCAGGAAACAAAAAACTAGAACTAATATCATGGATGGTCAGTTATAAATGACACTAGTACTAAAAACTAAAATTAGATACGGACTAAAATGTAGAGTTATGAATTTTTTTTGTACAAATATATAATTCCTTAATAAATGAAAAATCTATATTGATTATGTTATGAGGTAAAAAACATGTTCATGGAGAGGATCCTTGCAATGCAGTGCAATCTGGTGCAGTCAAGACTATATTAAACATTAATTGGTGTAGCCAAATTGATCTTGATAGGATAAATAGTTATGTATATTGGAAGCGATTGAACTGTGATGTGCCACAAAATGATGGTTTGATTTGAAATGTTTCTATTGTTTCACATTTATTTGAGTGTGTTATGATACCTAAATAAACAAATATCTATATGATTTATTCCTTAGGGTCAATCCTAATTCATACATTCATTTATCAAACACCTGGTTCAAATTTTCCTTAGATTTTTTACCATTGTGCTGGGTGTTTTGTGTGGTATCCTTTATATTCATCCACCTATACATAGAAAAAATTATTTTTAATAATAGATAGTTTTATATTTATCTTCATAATATCATACTCAATGGTATGGAATCTGTATCTTTTTTATTCAAATAAACATAGATATCATATTATTTTATTCTTTTACTCAGTAAAATGTTTCTAACATCATTCATGAATTCAGTTTTCTCACCCTACGTTGTATTTTAATTAGGTTCTATATTTCATAAAATATCATTTTCAAAAATAATCTACCATCACCTGCCACATCATATTAATGTTCTTGGATTTTACTTCGTTAAAATTCGTAATGATCCTTGATAACTATTGGGATTTCATTATTCATACTAGAGGTCACAACATTCTACTCAGCATTGGATTCCTATAATATCCTCGATCTTTAACTTTAGACTACCTTTATTTCATAACAATTATTTTTTTTCAATATACTCAGTTTGATATCGCACGATTTGTCTCAATATGCACAATTGAATTTTCACAAAGCAATTTTCACAGATCTAGGGTGCACTATAATGTGCTTATGTATTTGGTTGTCATTTTTTCCATAGGGAATTTGCACAATCACACAACATTTCATGGTTAATGGAGGATTCATGGTTTTAGGTATTCTAATTCCAAGGATTATTGTACAATCATGGATAAAGTACCATTTCATAGTGATAGGGTAATCTAATGGTCATTGGGGTATGGTATAAGGATCGTTTAATGATTTTCAGCTTCAGGGTCATAGGTAGGTTCATGATCATAGTTATGTTCTCAGTAATAAGCTTTATTGTAGTATATTCATGAAATAAAGATATTCCCATGGTCAGTAGGGAATAGATGAACATTTACAGTGGTAGGAACATTGTTAAAGATGCAATGATTGCTTGGTTTTTTGCATGGATATATTGGTGGTGTTGTAGTATAATGACTTCACATGGGCACTTTCCATTTTATTTTCGAATTCTTCACATTTTGAAAATCCAATGTACCAGTGTATAATGTTTCCAGAAATATATTAAAAATAATTTATATATTACATTTATTTCAACTAATTAAATATCAGTAAAAATTCATTCTAATCCTATATTTTTTAAATCACTAATCATTTTCCATGTTTTAATATTCATTTCAATTAAGATTTAATTAAAATTAATATTATATTAAGGAATATTTTTAATATGTGAATAATATAATCGAATTATAAAATACAAAAAATGATTATTAATTTATCATATAAAATTAACAATTTATTAAATTATCAAATGTCAAAATTATAAGTGAATGTTAAAAAAATTAATTCCACAAAATAATAAAAAATCAATTAATTAAGGTAGGTTTATGTTAATTATGGGTGTTACTTAAAATAGAATATAAAAAATTTATTTGATGATATTGGCTAACATCAGATGCTGGGTTTATGACAATCAAAGTAAGAGTAAATTTTTCTTTCTGTATTATGTATATATTCTCTAAAAATACATTCTATTCTCGTAATGTTTTCCTAAAACTCCACAATAATAAAATATTACATATATTATAAATTTTCTAATTATATTTTTATATTTGGTCATTTCTCTTGAGGAATATATTTCCCAAATAATATAAGATTTTGTATTCCAGTACATTCTTTTTATACCACCCCCACCTTTGTATATTTAATCAATCACAACCACTGATCAGTACCCCTCATTAAATAATACAATATCCAAATAAAACTCTCTGTTTCATTACTTCATAATGAAAAATATCATTTAACGTGACATGATATGTTACTAGGATCACAATTTACTATTAATTCATTTAAATAAAAGATGATTTTTTATATGAAATAATCCAAAAATTATGTATTTTTGTTTTGAAGCAACAAGTTATTTTATATGGTTATGGAAATTGGTCATAACCGAAGTCAACATCCTTAATACAGTCTTAATTTTTTCATCTGAACCGCTATTCACGTTTAATTTCCATAGAGGGGAATCCCCACATAGATTATGGGTATTGATATGTTATCTAATCCTTCAACTAATCCCCATATCTAAATAATATCACACACTTAAGTAACACTATTCATAATGAATATTAAATCATAGAATAGAATTAAAATTAGGTACAATACAAAAAATAAAGATAAAAAAATTAGAGATAATCCTAATAACAATAGATTTTTGTTTTTGAAAATATATAGAAACAATATAAATATAATAAAATAATAAATACTGGGTTTTAATAAATATAAGAATTAATTAAAGCATGCCCCCTTAATTATAAAACTAAGTGTGCTGTTTGGATTTAATGTTTTACCTTGAGAAAAGATTTAGTTAATTTAAAAAAAACATGGTTATAATCCATATGCGTATTTATGCTATAGCCTTTATATAACATCCAACATTTTCAATAAAAAAGTATTCCATTAAATGGTTGAATAATTAATTATACACTTGATCTTTTGAGGTTTATCTATTACAAAAAAAAGAAAATAATACATGAGAAACATGAAAATTTATTCTAATAAACATAGATTAAATATTCAAATTTATATCCTAAATTACCATTACAACATATCATATCCTGGGAACATACATCAATGTAAATGGGTGCGAAAAATACTAGTAAGGGAAATATTAATGAAATACTTTTCATGTGATCAGGATAAATATTAATTGGTAATGAAAATCATGAACATGGGGAATATCATAATATTAATATCATTAATCATAAAATGAATTTGTTTTTACATCAAAAAATTGATATATTCAAAATAATATCACAAAGGTTTATCTTGAATGTTTTATAAATCATAGTTTCAAATGAAATTTATAATTTTCCATAAAACATTTCATCTGAAACGATTAAATTTTTTACCCAATAGTATTGGATAACTATCATGGTGAACCCTTCATATGTCATAAATCATGTGAGAAAAATGGATCATCATATATAATTTTTATCAATAACATATAGACAATGCAGAACAATCTATTATAAAATAATTTAGTAAAAACTACTTAATAATATGAACATTTTACCATTTTTTTACCCATGAATAAAGGATTTGGGATTAATCAATGTAAATCTCCAATAAATAATTTTTTTACATCCCTGTGAACATCGATGGAAAATGAAGTTTATTTTCAAATAAATGATAATTTCCCATGAAAAATTATAATAATCATTAAACATGTCTCGAAGCTTGATGGGATAAAATTTATCTTAAAGAAAGGTTGAAATTTGGGTAGATGGTATATAAATTATAAAAAAATTTAGAAATAATCATAACACCACAAGTGTAAGATCTAAAATTTTATTAACATCTTGATGATATTAATAAAACACTTACTTGAATACAAAATAAAAATAGAATAATTCCCATACAATGAAGGGTTTCTTCATAAATATTTAATATGGAACCATTATGACTTAATGATGCAATTTAGGGAATCTATTGGAGAGAAATAATCATAAATTCATGGATTATGATTTTTAGTGGACACAAATGCGAATGTGTTATTATTTATGAAAATAAAGGTGGTTGTTTATTAATTTTTGAAATTAGTTTTTGAACTCTTTATAATATATTAATTGAAACCACAAACTACCCCATAGTTTTTACACATAGTTTCAGCCAATGGGAGTGGATATCATTATATTATATTGATATGAATCAAAAATATAAAAATTATACACTTTGTGACGTGTAAGTCTATCATGTTTATAACGAAATAATTTTAAAACCATAAAATATAATATATGTTTTTGTGGATTAATTAATGTTTAAAAATTGAAATCAAATAACATTATTAATACATTATATTAAAGAGAAAAAAATTTCGGGTAGTGGATACCGTTTATATAATTTATTCAATAATTAAGGAAAAAATGATATAATAATACATATGATATATTTTTTCCACATATAATAGTTACCAAATTTTTTTGGATATCATTGATAATTATGAAAAAATCCACCAATTGATAATATTAATGTGGTATTTTAAAAAATAATTATTTATATAATAATAATTCTTTAAATATTAAAGTTCTAATTTTTAATATGATAATAATTATCAATTGATAAATATCAGTTTTTATGATAAAATAACATTCTAGGAAAATGTAAAAATTTCATAAGATGTTTTAAAATTTTATTACCATTTATTTTTGAAGTATTTTTTTAAACAATATTCATGAAAATAAATTTTATTGAAAATACATGACTTTATTATATATTATTATATTTTTTTTATTTGTATATATAAAATACCAATGTCATCCTACATTCATGTGTGTCTTATTACTTTATAATAAAAATTTAACAGATAAAATAACAACTTCACTTATAGAAAGAAGGATTACAATAATTTTTAAATGAATGACCCCTTATTACACCAATTTACTCCCTAACGGTAGGGTCTATGCTGGTGGTATATTGTTGGGTTGAGTTAGCTAACACTGGCCTAGTGGTGATATCCAATAACTTGAAAATCTCTAGTGAGTGATTTGATTATTGCCTCAAATGTTGAAGCTCTTTCTGGGCATGGTCAAGGACAGTCCCCAGTAAATATACCACCCAAATAAGTTCTAAAAATTCTCTTCCAACGGAATTTCTATAATAGTTGAGTCCATCACTTCTCTTTTCTATATAAATTTTAATTTTTTATTACCCTTTATAAACCAAAACTCTAATAGTAACATTATCACAAACGGTCATAATTCGTAAAGGTCATGTTACTACTCCCTATAGTTAGGATATTATTATCAATGAACTAGTTACAATTCTAATGGTCAAATTCCCACATATAAATACATATTTATTTTTTTATATAAAATTTCATACAATTACCCTCATGGTTCTATTTTTAATAATAATAAATATCCATTTGTTATCAAAATTTCCATTTCCTAAAAATCATTATTTTTATGGTGGTGATGAATATAGCTGATTGAAATGATCAAAAATTTCACCTTCATCTTTTTTTATTTTTCTGACAATTTTATTTTTTACCATTTTATCATTTTTTATAAAAAAAATGTAGAATTCATCATTAATGATGGAATGTGAAGTTCGTTTTTTATATTTATTATAAATTTATAATGATATATAATATATTATTAATTTATTTAGGAGAAATAGTCACTAATAATGTATGTGCCACAAAATTATTTCCCCTTAATAAATTTCATCTCATAAATTTTCACACAAACACTCAATCGAAAAAATATTTGGGTAATTGTATCTCATTGTTTCCTTTTGTATCCATGATGCCTCTTTATATTTCCTATTCAACCAGAAAACTTTAATAATATGAATTTGTATTGTTTCGTAGAAAATTTTCTTTATATTTTATGATCTCCACTGTATTATACTCACAATATAGATTAGGTTCTATTTATAGTAATTATAAATTAAATATACATGAGGAATTAGGGATATACTTCAAGTGATATATGTGGAATACATCATGGGATTGATCCACGTTTTCAGGATGATCTAGCAGATATGAAACATCTCTTATGAGATCAAGGATCTCATGAGGTCCAATGTACCTAGGGAAGATCATTCACTTATTCCCAAGTTTCATGACTCTCTTTTAATGTGATATTCAATGGTAATATTTTTCTACAATATCAAACTCCATGTCCATTATTCAGTTTTCATCAATGATCTTCCATTATGTTTGAGAATATTTTATATGTGTTGGGATTTCTTAAACCATTTTTATCTTCTCATGCACAAGATTAGGTCTCAATATGATTCACTCGCCATCCTCATCCCAAAAATAATTAGTTCTATATCTCTTCACATATAGATGTTTATATGGATTCATTTTAGTACTTTATTTGAGGCTATTGTTTTATGGGAATTAATATAATGGGAGATATAGATTTCCAAAACCTTTATATTATATTTATTAAAAACATATAATGTCATATATTTTCTCAATGGTCATTTTATGATGGTAAATCAGGTTTGTGGAGGTATTCCATACTTAAATAGAATTTATTATTTTGATATTGATTGTTACTTTTACAGAACATAGATTCAAACCTTAGATCATGATAAAAAAAATAAACGAATGTGGAACCCTATTAATCCTTAGCATTTCCTCTATACAAATCATGGAAATTTGTTAAAAATATAATAATTCTCTAAATTTGATGAAGTTGGTAGGATTAGTGAGTCGATCTACAAGAACCCCTATCATATTGAGTCTTTTAAATGAATTTGGGATATTGGTGATAATGGCCATGGTGGTTATATCCCAATCCAATTTTGTTATGGGAAATGGTTTCATCATCACCTCTATCTTTAGTCACTCTACATTAACATTTTGACACACTAAGAACCATGAAGTGTAATAAAAAATCTATATTGTCCTATTATCATATAAATAATTATCTTAAATGTCACAAAACATTTTAGAACATTATGGTTGTAGAAAACAATATATTTATATTAGTAATCCATCATCTCATTATTTACCTCTGGTGTAGATGGAACACATATCCTTCTACAAAATTTTAGTACACAATCATATTCAGTATTGAAATCACTAACCATCCCATTATTTTCAACCTCCGTATTTTATTGGATAAAAGGATCATATCTTTAGTCTCTCATGAAATTATCTAGAAATGATATTTGAGATATAATTTAGATATGATTGATGGTATAACTTACCTCATGTTTACCATTCTTAAACATACTCGATCCTTGAACAATTGATCTCCTTAAAATCTTCATAATTTCTAGAACACCTAGAAATATGCTACCTCTTTCCCATGTTACATTATTTTCTCATCCACAGTGATAATTAATTGAAAAATAATTTTATTGATGAATCTCCAACCATCTCCTTCGTCTCATCATAAATCATTTCTCATAAATATATTCAAAAAACGTCAGTGAAATGTGTATATATGACATTTATCCCAGTAAAGATAATCTCTCTATATCATTAGAAAAAAATTAAATTCATCTTTTTCCAGATCACGAGTGGGATAATTATTCTCAAGAGGATTTTATTGTCATTATCAATAAGTGATAACCATGTCTTTCAGCAAGAGGAAACACCTAAGACCATTTAGATATGAATCAATATATATAACAAAATATTCGCTGATATACTGTATAGATAGAATATTTTCACTAACCCTCATCTAAATTTTTTATTTGAAGCATCACTAAAATTAGTTACTATATATTATCTTAATTCATTTCCGAGTTAACTAGGTTAGTATATTATAATGTCACGAAATTATTTCCGTAAAAGTTCAAAATATACCTCTAAATATAAGAAGATATAAATCCAAGTATCTATTATAGGATGAAGAAACTATTCTACAAAATTAATATTAAAAGGATCAATTGATATTCCTTTACAAAGAATAATTTTTCTATGTAATTAAAATTTTTGTAATAAATAATAACATTTTATGATACTAACAAAAAACATCTCCTTCTAAAGATTTTGTAATATGTTTCTTATATGATACTCATGATTCTCACTCAATTTTCAATATATCATAATAAATTTAATAAAGTAAACTATAAATTTAACAAGGAATTCATCTATATATCTATTTATCATATTCATAAATATGGCATTATAATTAGTAAATATTATAATAATAACAAAGAACTCATAAGGTACATATCTTGTTTAGAAGGAAGCCACTGGGATATCCTCTCTCATCACCCTCAACTGATAATACCCCTATTGGAGGCCAATATTGGTGGATAATTTATCCCGATGATATTGGTTGAAAAAATAATAATTTATCATTGAGAGATATTACATTTTCATCAATATAGACCCAATAAGATCCCTAAAATAAATTATTATGTAATTTGACCCCCCTTTGTTTTTTCATAGATAACTGATTCTCCCAAATTAGTCACACATGGTCAAATAAATATCATTTCTAAAATATCATGAAAGATATTATATTATTAATATAATACCCCATATTAGCTTTTAAAAGGGTTAAAATATTTTTTCTTGGATCAAGCTCTGAGTTTAACTGAAAACTCTACCTCTCTTTCTTGGGGAGGTTCAACTAGCTCATCATGAAATATATCAATGTAATCTATAACAATGGGGATGGGATCTATCATTATACAATGAAATTCATTTCGCTCTTCATTACCCATATCCATAAAGAATGCAATTAGAGGTTCTCCTAGGAAAAGTATATGATATGATATCTCTCAAATGAAAACAACACTTTTTTCAATTCATGATCATTAAAATTTATATAAATTTATTGTTGATCCTTGAATTAAACATTTAGGGCTAGTCCATCCATATTATAGTGTTGAATTCAACCGTAGGAGTAATAACTATATTTCAATGATATTAACCCACCAATGTTAATATTATTATTTTCATAAAATATTTATTCTTTAATAATCATCAATGATTCGTAAATAAAAAATATACTTTTAGTAGATAAAATTTTAATTATATATTGTTTTCTAATTATAAGAAACAATGTAATTTTTAGAACTAGAATCAGAAAAAGTACATTACATCATTGAGATAACAATGAGTGTATCTTCTATGACAACATTTAGAGATTATATTTCAGCCATTGTGACTGTGAAATCATGAACATGATCCCATAGACTATAAATATTGTGATGGTGACTAGGCTCCTTATAATCTTAATTGAAATATAATATCAGGGTTACCATGATATCTACACTTGTGTCATTGAACATCATGTTGGTCTAACAACCTATTCCCTTTGTCATTTCCATTGATATTTTTTTGTATTCAACTGACAATGATAGTTTCAATAAATATAGTCAACTCTTCAACACATATATCAATTCCAACAACCAGTAAATTATTTCCTCAAATTTATCATTCCCACATAAATTTAAAAATTTTTGTTTCATTTTCCTTACACCTATTATATTAGACAAATTATTCCATAGGCTTCGATTTATTTATCTATTCTATTAATTTGTGATATATGAAAACTATGTCTATTTAAACTCAATTTCCTCCTTCATAGGAATATATAAAATAACTTTATATATTTTATAGTCTCTAATTGATTAATTCCTCCATATATGGGGTCTTAGTCCACTATAGATTCTCTGAAACATTCCTTTTTCATCAATAATAAATTATGATTTTACTTATTATGTTTGCAATGATCATTTAATAGAATCCTAATGATCAATTTTCATTATTCTTAAACTCTATGAATAATGTTTTCATTATTTTTCTAATAAAATAAGTAAATTATTAATTGAAATATATTCATCTAAACACATCCCACTCTATATATTCAATCTCCCTCTTGGGTCGTGCTCATAAATCATGCCCCCACTGAGAAGCATCTCATTATATATTTTAACTATAAATGATAAATTCTCATTATGTATAAAAAATCATATATATAATATAATATCTAAAGGTAACATCTATTTTTTGATAATTAAAATAACAAAAGATCCATTAAAATAAGGTTGTTATTGATGCGTAATGAAATCAACTATAGGTTGTTTCATTAAATGTGAATGTAGCCACCCAACATGGTTAACTGTGTTATTCATAACCCAATATCATTGATTTGACATCCTAAAGATGTTATGTATTACAACAACCATCAGTTTTGGATTTCAATTAATGCATCACTTTTTTCACTTAATGTTTAATCAATTTGTTATATTTACTTATATTTTAATGATAGAAGGAAACCATAGTGGGAAATATGTATCTTATAGGAATATATATATTCTAAAATAAGTTTACTCATTAAATATCATATAAATCATGGCCGAACTAGCAGAGAGGGTGGTTGTTCAAGTAGAGAATAACATGGTCATTATGGATCTCACGAAGCATGATGATTTTCAAATTAAGTTTTTCGACAAAGGGATGTGTGATTACCTAATAAAACTGGTGGTGGACTCTATAAAGGTTCTCTATGATATGATATTAGGTCTAGAAGCAGAGTCTGTTTTGGCTGATACGGAATGTATCTCTACTGAGCAGATGTCCAGGTGTGAGAATTTATTAGAAGTGTTGATGTCCAAAGTTGCCAAGATTACTAAACGAATGAGATTCGAGAGATAGAGGACTTTGATACTTCAATCAATCTCTGGAGGAACTCACATCTCCTTTACAACGCTACTCTCACCACCACTTTGCTACATAGTATACAATGGTTTGGTTTCTACCCTACCACCTTCCTTTCTTTAGGCTTATCCAAATCAATATCCTTATCATACATGGTGACTCTAGCACATCAGATCTCAAAGAGGTCATTTCTGGTATAGACATCAAGCTTTGTCTCATCTTCATGAGCAGCCACCACAGGTATCATCTCAATATGGTCTTTTCCCAAAAGCAGACACTGAGTGATTCTTCCATCAAATCACCAATATACTAATCAATAGGAAGTTCAAGGTCTTCAGTACTCTTTTAATAGTGTGTCCCTATGATTCTTAAGGGTTGGGCCCATAATAGTCTTTTAACATATATATGTTTTCCACAATGGTCAAACTACTTTTAATTGCAGAGTATGAATTCAACTTGCTTTCTAATGCCCTAACCAACCTCATAATCTAACTTTTTCAAACCCTAGAAATTGAGATCTAGGGGGAAGAAAAATTGAAATCTAGTTTTCAGTAATGAAGGATAGGGAGTTATATCACTGACGATATGGTTATGAATGCTAAACACAGAGGTTGAGCGTGTTGAATAATCCGTAAAAGAAGAAAATATGTCTCATAGGATCCATTAAAAACAAATGGTTTCTCAAAGAGGTAAAGTTGTGAAAGATCATAGTGGTAAATTGCAAATGAGGTTCCCTAAGATGAAAATGGGGATGCATCAACAGGAATGAATGTTGTTGGGTGAAAAAAGATTGCTGGATAATCAATTGGTCGAGAATGGGGTCCCACTGTAAAACTAGAAATCTTTTCATTCCCCTTCATTCTCACCTTCAAGAAGGAAGGGGAAATCGACTCCCAGTATCGACTGTTGATTTTTCCTCCATTTCACAAGCTTAGTTAGAAAATCTCATTTTCCAACAGCTCAGCCTTGATCTATTGTATAAGCATTCATCTCCATATCCCTTTTTCATTAGTTGTAATAGGTCTTCCAAGGAAGAGGTCGAGTTCCTACCTTATTGAGAATCTATATGGTTTGTTCATTTCTATGAACCTGAAAAGAAGTATACCCACTATTATAAGAGTATAAAACACAAAAATGGAGGTTTAGGTCTACGAGAGGTCAATGTACTAGGGATCATGCCGAAATACGGGACACTATTAGAAGAGTACTTGTCTCTTTCATGCACCTTTGTTACTCATTAATTCAAATCAAATGAAGTGACATCGGGAAGGGATAAAGACTAAAGTGGGACTGGAGAGCTGCTTCCCTTCCATTCTCTAGTTCGTAATTTGAATACCGCAACTAGAAATTGAATAGGGTGATGTAGACGAGTTCTAAACGAACCTTTAGAAACTGAATAGGGTTATATAGAGGAGTTCTATACCCTTATATATAATATAATATTTAAGTAGCAGCCCTTTAGGGAGGGTCAGCATGCCACGCCAAAATGTTTGAACTGATGTTCTGAATATACGAATGCATGGATTCCCCATATAGTGCCAATCGGTGGCTTCATAGTATTATATTAAACCCAATCTAGCCACAGGTTCCCCTATAGCTACCATGTTACGACTTCACCCCACTGGATAAATTTCATGGTAATACTATGAATCGAACTAGACCATGAGCACCATAGCATACACGCATTGGCTGAACACTAGCCATCCTTTGGGAGTCACTGATAGGGATAAGGAACTAATGGAACCATGAATCGTGCAATGGGGCGGAGGTGTGAATCAATGCGTCGGGCTATGACTAGAAATGGGGTGTGACAGGCGGTGTGTACAGGGCCAGGGAACAGATTCACCATGTAAAGACGATTTGTGATCACTAGTGATTCCAACACGATAATAAAGTAAAATTCTAATGAAATCTTTTTTGTGTTATCACCCCTATATAAAACTCTTCAAGATAAACATCCACATTTATTACCTATATAGTTAATTAATTTCATAGAAACCACTAAATTAATACATTAGCAATATTTAATGATTTATCTTAAATTTTCACATGTCCCTAGGGTTATTACTAAGGGATCATAATCCAAATTTCCACATATTAATAAACTATCCTATGTTACCAACTACATGATCCGTCATTTTTAATACATAAGGGGTTCATTACATTGTTAAATACCTATTGAATAAAAGGATGATTTGAGGTATTTTTTCTTCAGGACATGGAAAATAATACCTAACAATAATTAAACATTATTATAATCAACTTTAATTTATTTTTAAAGGGTTCATCATTTTTTAATTAAATAGAATCTCACATCATGGGTGCGTACATCAACAGAATGAGGAGGGTTTGAAGTCCATTAAACTAATAAACAAAATGGATATTTATCATGTGATCGTGAGTCATAATAAAGGTTAAAGAATTGTAAGATCATACTCTATATAATAACAGAAATAATATGAATCATAACATAAAAAGTGTTTATAAAACATAAAAATGATAAAATCATATACATGTTACCATGGATTTTCAATGAGGTGTTATAATTCGTAATTAACTTGGTTATTCACCAAGGTAACTTAAAACATGTCATCCCCAAAGACTAATTTCTTTACCCAAGACTTTAGGTTATTATAATTTCCCACCAATCATATTTATTAATTCTTTTGATAAAAAATTATCATTATAAACCATTTCATTAATAACCAAGGGAGAATAATTAATAGCTTCATATAAAATCCTTAAGTACATAATTTATAAAAATCATGAACATTTTATCATTTATAACCCATGAGTAGGGAATTTTTTTAATACATGTAAACACCTAATATATAAATAATTTTCTACTCATGGTGAATACCCATAGAAAATTAATATTTTTTGGGATTCACATAAAAGATAATTTCACATTAAAATGAGTGGAATTCAAGATATAAATTAGACAGAATTAGGGTATTAAACATTGTTTAATGAAAGGGTATAATGAAAGGGAATGAATGTATCACATTGATAAAAAATAATTTATGAAGTAATGGTATGAATAAATGTGTATGAAAAGAAATTGAATTAAAATATAGAGGACATGCACCAAAATAGGAAGTTGAGTGTAAAATAAGAAGTTGTGAATTCCATTTCCATGAAGAGTTGCTTACTAAAAAACTGAAGATGAAACCTTGAGGATGAAATGAAATATAGAAGTAATATTTTAGAGGAAAAGTTACCTACAATTATTTTATTTATGAATTTTGAATAGATAGTAATGGGGATGTGTGGTTATTTGTAAAAATTATAGGAGGGTTATTTATTAATTTCTAAACATATTTTTGGTATTCTATATAATAAATTTGTCAAAACATCAAAACATACAATTGGTTTTTTCCAATAGCTTCATCCAAAGGGGAGTCTATTTCATTATTATTAATAGATTAGAAATAAATTAAAAAAAATTAATACACTTTTTTATGTTATAGTGAGTCATGTAAATAATTAATTAATTTTAAAACCAAAACATATAATATTCGTTTTGTTGGATAAATTAATGGATTATAAATTTTATCAAAAAAAATCTAAAATACATTAAATTAAAGGGGGAAAATAATTTTGTTCATAAAAACCACTTATACCACATATTAAATAACTTTTTGGAAATTATATTGTAATAATAAATGATGCATGTCTATACCAAATTGTTTTTCCATGAGAACATTGTCTATCTTAAAGAATTATGAAGAATTCACTATTAGATAATTTTGAAATGTTGAATTAAAAAAATATATTATTTATAAAAATAATTCAATAATATAATAATATAATCTATTAAATATAATAACATTATCTATTGAAAAATGTTATCATTAATAATATAATCACAAAACAAAAAAATGAAAACAATCATAGGACATTATAAAATAAAATTACCATTTAAATTTTAATAAAATTAATTTTAAATGAATATTTATAGATTATAAATGATTATTATAATACCTGAGTTTATTATAATGGATTTTATATTATTTTTTATTTGCATCCAAAAAATATATTTAAAAAATTCATCATATATACATGTGTATTTGAATACATAATACTGAAAATCGGATTGATTAAATAACTACTTCATTTTTAGAATGTAAAAATTCTATAATGTCCACACACATAATACCTTATTACATTGGAATACTCCCTATAGTTAAAGTGTTTGATTGTAGTAGATTAATGGGGTGGATTAGCAAACATTTACGTACTGGTGATCTATACTATCATGAACTTCAAACAAAGGTAATTTGTTTCAAGCCTCACTTTTTGATGCTCTTCATTGTATTGGTTATGGGAAAAATAAAATGACACTGTCTCTCTCCCCTGTTCATACAAATAAGATTCAAATTTAATAAATTATATAGTTGAGGACATCATTTTTCCATTATTCAGAAATAATTAATTTCCATTCCCTTTATAACCATTAAATCTATTAGTAATATCATCGCCAATGGTCATATTACTATTCCCAAAGGCCAACCTATAATTCCAAATTATTGGGTTACTATTCCAAATTAATATTACAAATTATAAATAGTTATTAATTTGTTCATACATAATTCAGTACAATTATTCTCATGGTTTTATATTATTTCTTTTTGAATTATCAACTGTATTGATAAAATTATATATCATTTTTATTCTATAGTTCATAGAAGCGAGGATTATAGCAGATTAGAAATATCTTAATTTTCCTATTCTAATTTTCTAGTTTCATAATATCTACCATTATAATGTTTTCCATTTTAATAGGTATATATATTTTTAATAATGTAACAATATTCATTAATGAAGAAAAATATAGTTAATTATTCAACAGAATGTATGTGTATTAATATGTATAATTTATGAAAATTTAATTCAGGAAGGAAAAGCCACACATAAAAGCAAGGTATTTACATTGAATTACCTTTTTGTATCTAGGAAGATATTCACTTACTAGTCAATCCTACACTATATGCATTGCTTAAAAATTAATATGTCATTATATAATAAAACATGTCCCTAGAGTATTTCAGGGGGTTGTGTTCTCTAGTCCATGTATTCCAAAATTTATGTTATAATGGTGATACTAAACATACTCTAAACCAAATATAACATCAACTGTTGTATCTCAGATGTAAATGTTACCTTTAGAAATATGTATAGGTAAAAAGAGATTTCATCTTAAGGGGTAAAATTCTTTTTTAATATTTAGAGACTATACGCTTATATGATTTCTAAAATAAAACAAAAACAAAAACCATACCCCGAAAATATTTCTTAAATTATTAATGATCTCTCAACGAATCTTTCATAATAACAATTATAATGTAAAACATAATAATGGGTGAGATAAAATGCTTATTATAGGACAACATAGACTAAAAGTTATCATATAATAGATAAGTCATGACTATAATATTAAAAATAAGAAATAAATAAATATTTCATATAATAAATATCATTAAAGGGGAACTATACATGAATGATAGAAATGTTGGATCATAAGAGTTTAGTATGGTTACAAGTGGTAGGTGAATTTTTTGATAAAAATATTTAAATAATTAATATCATAGACACCATTATTATGTTGTATCAAACACATTTATTATTTTATTGTCAATGTAATTATATAAGACTCAAGATTATCCCAGTAAATCAATATATATATACCTTGAGATAAAAATACATTCATTATTAATAAAGAATATAATAAAAACATGTAGAGTCATATAGAATGAGACTTTTAAATGTTATATAGTAATTCAAACCGAAACATTATAAAATGAATAATTGTAATTTAACCATTATCATAAAGAATTTAAATAACATTGAAATAAGTTATCCTTGGTTTTAAACAAAATATTATGATCTATTTTCATCTTGAAGAAATTTCGTGATCACAATGATCAGAATA
Source organism: Viscum album (assembly GCA_963277665.1). Classification (NCBI taxonomy): domain Eukaryota; kingdom Viridiplantae; phylum Streptophyta; class Magnoliopsida; order Santalales; family Viscaceae; genus Viscum; species Viscum album. The sequence goes on along the minus strand of OY728163.1, from coordinate 1,793,722,729 downwards.
ATCTTTGTCTTCCTACATCTGGAAGCCTTCAATCAACATGATTTGAACCACTGTTCATCTTATACCTAGAATCCATTGATATAAAACCCATATCAGACATATAATACCAATGAAAGGATTTTCTATGTATTTTTCAATCCTCATAAGGAATATTTCTACTGAAAAATATCAAAAATATTACAAATAAAATTTAACAAGAGGATAATAAAAGTAAATACTCTCATGGGTAATGTTTACAAAAGATTCATCTCTCATCTCTTAAAATATAACTATATTTATTAGAGGAACTCCATCCTTCAATTATATTTAATTATAATAGTTCTTTTCAATGACATCAGATTAATATTTCCATGTCAGCAGGTACATTTCCCTCAGATGTCATTTCAGTGGAATCATTAAAAATTATAAAATATATTTCATCCAATAGATATAATTATAAACATCATACTATAAAAATTATTCTAATAGAAAAAATTTGGTTTGGTCCAAGGGGAAAATTAATTTAGATCAATATATATGAGTTGTAAATTATGATTTTCTGAACATTGTATTGATAATTTATAATTATCAGTTTAGAATGATTAATACATCCAGTTCAGTAACTTATTATTTACAACAACAATTTATATACATAGTACATATAATGTTACTGAAATAAGTTTTTTAATAATGTGTATTGTTATTTTAAAAACTATGGATAAATATTTAAAATGAAATATATTAAACTAAAAAATATATAACTTTTTTTAATGATAACAAGTCAAAAAATGAAGATAATATAAATACATATAAAGAAACCTAACAACCCCTTTTTAATTTAATGATGTTTCTACCAATACGTTTTCTATATCCCCTTGTTGTAAATTAGTGTAGATTAAACATCAATAATAATTACATAAGATAAATTTATAATAATAAATACCTTAAATAAGATAATTCAAAATAATTTCTCATATAAATAATTTATCCAATACAACTTCTCCCATAATAACAGCGTTATTTAATTACCCCCTGATCAGTAACTTCTCCCCCTTTGTGATCCATTTAATGTAATATTGGTGGTATATGAAAATTAAATGCTGATAAAACAAGACTATAATATAATTTAATATAAATAAACATTAATCCATGAAATTGGAATGAAAATTCAAAAAAAAAATTACTAATCCATTAAAACATAATGTGTGGAGAAATGTTTTTCCAAACTATCAATCAATAATTTTTTTTACATAAACAATTCAAAAGATGAAGGAAAATTCATCATCATTTATATTATTTGTGATGAATTTAATCCTATTGAACTATTTTTAGTTCTTCTATGTTTATTTTGATTTTTACTCCATCATTTCAAGTCATTCTTCAAGAACATAAAACCTTAGAAATTCATGCTTTAATAAATCAACTTCTTATTCAAGAGACTGGTTCTCGATTTTCAAATATTTTATATTTAGGATTTATTATTGAAGAGTCATATTTTGTGATTTATCCTTAATATATCATCGTCTTGAGATACCAATAAGAATAGTAAATATATTTATATTTTAATAGTTTCAACAAATTTAGAAGAATATTTTATGAATGAAATTTTATTCCAGAAGAATTACTTTTTTTCAAGTTATATCAACTCATCATGAAATATAATATTCATTTTGATATATTTTATTCATATCATGATATTATTTTGTATTCTTATATATTATTTTGAATGATAATTGGAAAATTTGAATTGGGTTCATTCTGTACCACTATTTCTTAAAATTGATTCATAGAATATAATTATTAAAAAATATTGACCATTATTTAAATTTCATGAACTGAGAACCTATATTAGGTATCAATGTGATTTCATTAACTAATATCCTAAAAAGTATATTGAATTTTAAAATATTTATTACCTTATATAACTATAATTTCTTTCTTGAGAATATGTTGAATTTTATGAATTGTCAGAAAAAATTCTCCTTGGAAGTGAAACATCTAAATTTTATTATTGTTTCAAATTATCTTTATCTATATTTCAAAAATTCACAAAATTAATGTTTTTATAAGTTTCATCTTTATATGATATTATTGTATGTTATCATTTATTTACAATTTATTTTTTATAATTTTCTTCGGTTTTGGAAATAACCTTGTCAGTATCCATCGTAGAATCAGTAATGGTGGAATATCATTATGAAGATAATATCTTTTTCATCAACTTCTCCTAATTAATCTTACACCTCTAAGGAAGTTTCTTTCGACTATTCTTCTATTTCTGTTTCAAATTTTCTAGCGAATTTTTTGTTACTTATAAAATCATATTTTCCAATATTCTTCAAGGTTTTTTGTTCCCCAATATGAACTTTTTCTGATTTGGTTATTAAATAACTACAACATTTCCTTTTCCATTTTCAATATCAATACGTGGATTATAATTTCAATCATTTTTTGGTTCCAAATGATTTGGTCCAGCAACAACAATAATAAGAGGAATAGGTTGATCAACTAATAAAGAAGCAATTGAAAGAATTTTTTTCCCGTTATCTCAAATAGAATGGATATCACGACAAGCCCCTTAAATAACCATAATTAAAAATTAAACTAATTTTTCTGCATCAATATCATCTAATATTTTACTTTTATCGTTTATAAATTCAAATATTCATTAATTTTTTATTTAAGAGCCCATGTTTCTTCCATGTTGTGGAAAGATTGAATATCGTTTAATTTCTTATCCCATTTTTGTTTTATGTATTCTTTGTATTCTTCATCAAAAATCATAGTTGATTATATTTTCAGCCTGGGCGAGAAGATTATTCTTTCCTCTCTTCATGAAATTTTCCATTTCATTGTTGCAATTCATTATCAAAACCCCCTTTGTATCATTAATCTATGAATTTATTAATCCCTATCAAGAAATTCCATTCGTTATTTAATTTTTTTTCATGATTTATAAATGAAAACTTTTCCCTCATTTAAACATATTTATTTTTTTCAACATTATAATCATAAAATTTACCAACTTATTGTTGATAAAACATTGAAATTACAGGATCCTCTCCTTAATTACACTTTTTTAGCTTTCATTAATAGTCAAATAATTGTTATTATCTAAATTTTCCATCAACATATTCATCTAAAAGTCCAAAAAATATGCTTGCACTATCATGGTGTCTATGTCACCATTCGATAGATTTTGGTAGGAATACCAATAAAAAATATCAACCTGGTTGTCCAGTTTTAGTTGATAAAAATTAAAAACCTTCTCATATATTAGAAAAAATATGTTTTATCCTTGGTTTACTATAATGAAAAAATATTTTTAAGAATAAAATGAGTTACACAAGACACTTCTTTATATAACAATACATTGAAAAGATAAAATACTTATTGAATATTTAAACGTTATTTCATATAAATAATATTAAATATAATGAATTGAATTTGTATTTTAAAATAACCTTTGAATATTAAAAATTCCTTTATCATGGAAAGATAATGAATATATAAATATTTCTTTTCAATAATAATAATTTCCCAAACAAAAAATTTGTTAATTTCTGTAAAAAAGGTGTCAGTTTTATAATACTAGTTTTTCATGATCAACCATTCCATCCTAAATTCTATATTTTCAATTTCATAAAAAAAATTTCTATTTGTAGAGACCGAACAAACAAATAAAATCTAACCATATAATTTTTAATGTCAACATTATGGAAAAACATTGATTATACTTGTAATGAAATTGATTGTTGAGATTTTTTCATTTATTTTAGAAACGAATTAGGGTTTTGGTGACCCATCATATATTTATAGACTTGGGATAACTATACAACATCCAATACATTGATGAAAAAGAATCAATCTTATAACATGATATTCTATTCCTGAGTTTTCCAAATATATATATATATATATATTAATTCTAAAATATTAATGGAATTTTAGTAAAATTGTTTTTTGATGCAATGTATGTGATGAATTTTATTTAAAAACAATTTAAATAATTTTTCTAAACAAATAAACAACTGAAATAAAAAAATTAATAACTAAAGATAGGTAATTACATTGCCAGTGATAATAATATATGACTCTAAAAGAAATTATTTCTCTAGTCATTAATTATTATTTTTTAAATAATGTATTTTAAATAAAAAATGTACTATATAAAATATAAATTCTAATCAACAATATTTTTAGAAGTTTCTATGAATTTAGTAAAAAAAATTTAAAATAAAACTACATATTTTAGAAATCATTTTTTTACATAAAATTGTTTCTTAGAATGTAAAAACATATATTATACCACATTTTAAATTTTTTTCATTAATTTATTTAGATTTATAGACATGAAGAAGCTATGTATGATCACTTAGTACAGATATTTCCAAGATTTATTTTATATTCAAATCCATCGGATCAAAGGATTTTGGTAAAAATATCATCATGTTGTTTATGAATTATGAATTTCTGTAAAATATTATCTCCTTTTTAGTGTTATCGTAAAGGAAATTGTGTCTTATATATACTGTTTTTTCTTGTGAGATATGTGGTGGATTTTTTCTTGATATAATGGAACATTTATTATAAAAAAAATCCTTATTACAGAATATCATTCCATGTTTATTGAGTCTATGTTTCATCTACAACACATGAGAAGAAAAATTCAACTTCCACATATTCATCATCAACAGTTGAAATAAATACTCACTATTATTTCATAACGGACTAAGACACTAATTCTTCTTTTGAGAAATCAAATGTTATAGATTAATTTAGTTAAATATTTTACATCCATAAACTTCATCATCCAATAATTTTTTAGTTCAAACCCATTTCGTAAAGAATAATGTAATCTTAGATTCATAATTTCTTTAAGAAAATGAAAATCTAATTTTTTTTCTATAAGATATAAATCATTTGGATTATCTTGATATAATTCAAACAAAAATTTGAAAAAAATAATATCTAGATATTTAGTATTGAAGTATATTAAACATTAAATATTTTCCTTGAAAATCATTTAATCAAATAATTTTCCATATTAATGAATAAATAAATTATTTGTGGTTATAATATAAGCAATAATACTTCTACTATAATTATATCCAAATTTCATAAAATAACATTTATATTATAATGTTTATATATAAAAGTTCCATCTTGTTTTTATGAAATTTGAAAACCCATAGAATATGTATGTTCTCCCATCATACTAATTTCAAACAAATATTTTATAATATCTAAAAATGTATAAATTAATATATTTTGAGTTGAAGCAAATATAATTTGATCAGCATCAATTTGGATAATTACATTTTTTTCAGAAACAGTTTTTATAAAAAAAAATTGGATTCAATATTCTTTAAAAAATTAAAAAAATATTGTTGCTAAATCATACCAGGATATAGGGGTTTTTTTATGTCTTTAAAGGGATATAGTAAGCGTAAAATATTATTTGGATACTTAATAATTTCAAAACCATGAAGTTTTCAACATAAGCATCATATTATACATATATGTCAATAAAATCATACACCACATCCATTTGTATTTTTTTTAAATACTAAATTATTTATATGGTAGAAAAATGTGAATAGATTCAAGTATTTCCAGTGTATAATTAGTTTTTTAGTATTTTAATCCCACTTTTTGATTATAACATTTAAGAAAATTTATTTCCTTATTTTTTCCTGTATTCAAATTTTCATCCCACTTATTTCAAAACAAAAATTTTAAAAAAATTACATAGGTATCATTAGGTCATTCAACCATAGTCCATATTTGATTCCATTCAAAAAAATTGTGTTCATCCTGTATATATTTTACTATATTTCTATTATATAAATCCACATCATATGTTTTAGGTTTAAATTCTGATAAAGACTCAAAAAGTTCAAAATTATTTATTATTTCAATTCTAGTTCAGATTGGTTTATCAATATCACTAGTGATAGTATCATTATGATTATTCATATGAGTCAACTCATTCATTATGTTTAGAAAAATTACATAAAAACATGATAGAATACTTCTTTAAATACAACTTCAAATATTTATTATTCATTCTTTCTCTTAGAATATCTTTACAACATTAGCTGGAACCAATTTTCATAATATTAATAAATTTTGTGGATTTGGTTTTTTGGAAAACAATAGAATTTGTTCCCACAAATTTAACATACACTTTTTTCTTATGAGTTGCAGTTTTTTTATTGAAAACAATATAATCCTTACTATTTTTAGAATAATGTTTACATATTATTTAATTAGATTTTAGGGAATACTAATGTATTTAACTTCAGTATTTTGTATAAATACTTTTCATCCTCGAACATTAGGGCATGATAGTTTTTGTTTTGTTCATATCCACAACTCATAGTGACTTTAATTAATAAGAGGTCTTATTAAAATTTGATTTGTGTTATAAAATGATGTTCTAAATACTCCATCTAAAAAATGTTTAATAACTGATTATTAACTTATAATGGTTACTGTAATATCCCTAAAAATTCTATTTGTCCATTCACCTACACCATATAATTTTGGGGTTATTTGTTCAAAAAATTTATATATTAAACACTTTTACATTAAAAAATATAAAAGGTTAAATTTAAAAATTCTCCACCACAATCATAATGATTAGTAATGAAGTATTGATTTTTCACTATTTTAATTTTTCCTACATATTTTTTAATATAAGAAAATATTTTAAAACAATTTATTTCCAATAAAGACATGTATATATAGTTATTTCATCAATGTAAACATATAAATTATTCTTTCCACTAATACATCCAGTTTAATTGGAACCAAATAAATCAATGTGAGAAAACAATAAGGAATAATATATTGAGACTTCAAAAATAGAATTAAAACAGAAAATATGTTTTGTTTGGTTAAAATCAGTTGAAAATTTTGATAGAGGGTGGTGAATAGCTATATAAATATTCAAATGAATGGATTATTTATCCATGTTATTAGATAAGTTGATTATAATAGTTTTATCACAGTAAAAATTAAAGAATTATCATAAGGATTGTTACTTTATTTCAATCCTAGTAGTGCATAGTCTTAAATTAGACATCTCACTAGGGGAAAAATACATTATGAATAATCTAATTTCTGAAGGGGAATCTTTACCCAACTAAACACTTCATTTACTAGTAGAAGAATAATCAGACACCATCCTTTTGTATGGGGAGTCAGAACCCAATTCAAACACTAAAATTGATACAAAGAGTCATAGAAGTAGTAATATTGAAATTCGAATCATGTTTTCATAACCCAAATATTTAAAATTCTTTTGTTTGTAAAATGATAAATATAATAATATGGATTATGATAAATATTGGATGAAATGTTACATACTCAAGAAAACGATACAAATTATATATAAGAATAATATGAAATTGGACATGGTTCTTTTTAGTTTCATCATATAGATCAAATCATTAAAGAAGTTGAAATAAAAAACAATTATCTTTTGAGAGATTTACCAAAAATAGTAAAAATAGATCACATAACCACTAGATGGTTTGCAGAGTGTGAACATTTTTTTATCTATTTATGTTTTTTGACATTGTAACACCCTGACCCCTCTAGGATAAAGCCGGTGCATTACATGTGATATTGGAATTGCAATAAGGAATGAAAATCCAAAAGGAACAATCAGTTTAGTAGTCTGTATGAAACTAGATACATAGATGCAACTAAAATTACATTGGAAAAGGTTACAAAATACAATGTGTAACAAAAACTGAAAACAGCTACCACAGGAAGTCATTAAATGGTCTCTTCTTTGTCACCTGTTGAAAGTAAACAGTGAAAGGGGTGAGCTCAAATGCTCAATAAGGGTTAAAAATAGCAGAATCATGAATTAAATAATAAGTTAATCATAATGAATACGACATAATCAATATGGCATGGTGAATAAATGAAAAACCCACGCCATTAATAAACAGAGAATAAAACTACATCCATAGATTTTGTCATAGTGAAATACTCATGGATAGTAATGACTAATAATGAATAATGGGACTTCTTATTGATTTTAAGTCATGTATCTAGCACATGAAACCATAAAACCATAAAAATGGTTTACTTCAATGGGTAGAAACCCATTTTATTTTTAGAAACGAACTCGAAGGGTTTGCTACCAAACTGATTTTTCTCATGAGACCTACCGATGCATCGAGGGGCTGTAGCAGGCCCCACCTTCCACGGCATGTCCAAATATTTTTTTATGAATTGATTAAATATAAGATAAATATTCCTTTTCATTATCTGTATATAGTAGAGTATATGGATTCATCAATATTTCCAAAAATTAATATAACATTCCAAATAAAGACTATTGTTAAATAGTACAAAGTTTTGAAAACCACATATCCATGATATGAGATTATGGATATTTAATATTAATATAATTTCAAATGAAAAGTGATCTAAAATTGGCAATAGTTATACCACGTATGGATTATTAGGTTCACAATACAAATTTAGTCACAACAAAATAGTAGTTGTGACAAAGTTTCATACCACAATGTAATCGGTCAAATCATATGACCAGAACATAGTAACCCTCAAATGAATAATTGAATAAAATTAATATATATATAATCATGTTATTATATATAAAATGTTAGTACACTTATACCACACACATGAAATTTTTGGCGAACAATGAAAAACTCACAGAAATTAAAGTGAGATGAGAAACAAATTACAATCATTTTGGCATGGTAACGAGTATTATTACGAGAGCATATTGAGAGGTAAAAGGGTATTAAATTATTTATATCTCACGAGGGAAGTATGGGGGAGGTTATAAAACATACCCCATGATTATGAATTAAAAATTAAAGGGAACAATATACGAGATATTATTGAACAAAAGTGAGAGAGAGGATCCCTTACCTTATGCTCGAAGGTGTTCTTGTTTGTTCTTAACGACCAGAATAATCAAATTTAGCATAATTATTTATAAATACGAGAACCTCATAAACATTTAATGGATATGGTAAAACATTATTAAGCTCATTAATTTCTTATTTATGGGTTTAAGATATTCAATTTTATTGTTTTGGAAGCATTTTCTTACTTGGTTTCATGATTTTTTTTCTAGTATTCAGGAATGGAAGTTCATTTGAAATATAGTCAAACATCCATAATATTTAATATAGATTATTAGTGACATTAAATATATATAAATGATATTATATTGATTCTGGTTATATACCATGAGGATGACTCACTCGATGAGTTAAAATAAACGCATAGAATTGGCTTGGTGGTTTTGTGCAGAATAAACTTGTTTTGTATTATTATAAAATATTATGAAATTGAAAGATTCCAGAACATTAATAAAGTTAAAATACATATATTATGACTTGTTTCAAACATTTAAAAGGTTACATGAACAGTATTAAAGATAATAATAGAAATTTATAAACTGTTGTCCTTGATTGTGTTAAATTAGCACATCTCAAACGGTGCTTTCATTACATTCAAATTAATGGTGGTGAGAAGAGAGAAGGTAATTAAATATACCATTATCATGAAAAAGTTATAGAACATGTATGTTACTCGATTTATCATATTATTATGTTAAAGGTTGTTGTGGAAAGAAACAAAAAGAAGAAAACTAAAAAGAATTGAAGGAATTGGAAAGAGGAATTTAGCCCTTGAGACTTCCCCCTTTAAAAATATCTTAAGAGGAGTTTTTTGGTGTTTTGAAGAGGCTAGGAGATTTTGGACGTAGTGGGGGATCTTAGGGAGATATTTGGGAATAATATTTTCAAGTTACAAGGCTTTAGTGGTGTGAGATGAAGAGGCGGTGAGGGGTGCTTTTTATTGTGCAGGGGATAAGAGTTTTCTTAATATTGTAATCATTAATTTATTATTTACTCTCAAGACAACAAATGGTGAGTATTCCATGACCAATAATAGTAATATATGCATGTGACTTCGAACCAATTGGGATTACATCAGTATATCAACATCAATGACTCAATTAATCCATTATTTAGCATTTATTATGAATTATCAGATTTTACTATTCATAAAAAATATATGTTTTTCAGAAAAATCACAAAAAATCACCCTGACCATTTTTCAATGTATAGAATCCAAAAATGAAGTCAATTTTTCATAAATAATATTATATATATGATTAATTAAATATTTTATTAAAATAATTATTTAATCGAAAAATAAAAACTCTTAAAATATTTATCTTTATTTTTATGTTGTCTAAATTAATTTATACATTAAAAGGAATGGATACCATTCATAAGAGTCATATTACTATTCATAAGGGTTTGTTAATATTCATAAGGCTCCGTTAATATTCATAAGGGTATGTTACTATTCACCAAAAATTAAGTCAATTCTATCAGACTCTAATTCACATTTTGAACATAACTGTGTATGTTAGATTTTTAAAATTCAAATCACCGAGTTGAAAAATTTATTTTTTATGGCTAGGTTATAGTTATCTCCTATAAGTAACCATGTTTTGGTCCATATAGACTCAGTTATACTTGAAATAAAGGATATAAATAAAAAAAATTAACAGAAACATACAATAAAATGTTTGGGGTGCTACATTATTCCCTCCTTCAGAAATTTCATCCTCGAGGTTTTATGTATGAAACACACCAAAAAGATGTGGGTGATTCTCTTTCATAATATCCTCAGTTTCCCATGTTACTTCCTCTATATTCTGGTTTCTCCAATGAACCATTAGTAGGCGAGTTTTCCGATTTCTCAATACCTTCTCCCTTATGTAAAGAATCCCGATAGGCATTTCACAGTATTGAAAATAAGGTTCCAATTCAATTTCATACTATCTGAGTACATGCGTTGGGTCTGGCATGTATTTCTATAATAATGACATGTGGAACACATCATGGACTTTGGAGAGACTTGACAACTTCACTAAATGGTAAGCTACAACTCTGATTCTTTCTAGAATTTCAAATGGTCCGATGTACATGGGGCTCAGTTTCCCTTTCATAACGATCCTTAAGACACCCTTCCATGGAGATAATTTCAGAAATAAATGATCTCCCACTTGGAATTCCAATTCCGTTTTTTGGTTGTCAGCATAACTCTTCTGCCTAGTTTGGGATGCTTTAATATTGTCTTGTATCTTCTTCACAATTGTCGTGGTCTCTTAATTAAGTTCTGGTCCTATAAGATTCCTCTCACCAACATCATCCCAATAAGTTGGAGTTCAACATCTATTTCCATATAATGATTCATATGGAGCCATTTGAATACTATAATAGACACTATTGTTGTAGTAATATTCCACAAAAGGAATGTATTAATCCAAAATACCATGGAAGTTAAGAGAGAATGACCTAAGTATATGTTCTAGAGTTTGAGTAGTCCTTTCAGGCTCTTTGTTAGTTTTTGGGTGATAAGCAGTACTCATACGTAGCTCAGTATTCAAAGCCTTCTGTAGACTTTTCCAGAATTTTGATGTACACCTGGGATCTCAATTATAAACAATAGAAAGAGGTGAACAATGAATTCTTACAACTTAATTAATATAATTTCTTTCCAAGCACTCAAGTAGAAAATACTCTCTTATTGGAAGGAAATTTGCTGATTTTGTGAGATGATCAATAATCTCCCATATTCCATCATTCATTCAAGGTGTACTTGGTAGTCTGGTGACAAAATCAATCGTAATGTTATCCCACTTCCACATATGAATAGGTATATGTTCCATTACTCCTTTGGTATGTTGTCTTTATCCCTTCAATTGTAGAAAAACTAGACATCATGACACATAGTCAGTAATTTCTTGCTTCATATTACCCCACCAAAAATATTCTTTCAGATCTCTATACATCTTGATGCTACCCAGGTGTATAGAGATATATGAGCTATGAGCATCGTCTAATAGTTCCCCTTTTAGCTCAGGTACTGATGGAATGCACAACCTCGTCCCAAATTTCAAAACTCATTCTTCATACACAATGTCAGCCAGTCTAACATCCTTGAAAGCATTAATTTTCTGTGGTAGATTCTCATCATCAAATTGAGATCTTTTTTGTCTTCTCTATTAAAGATAGTTTAGAAATCATTTGAAATAGTAATGATGTTTCCCATTCCATAACAATTCCCATAACCATATTTAATAGATCCAAAAATATAGGATAACTTTCAATCCTCATTTGAGTTAGTAGTCCATCGTATGTCATACTTAATGAATCTTCCAACTTATTCGCCTCTCCCAGGTGGTAGTGTATTGAAAAATCATAATCTCTGAGTAACTCAAGCCATCACCTCTACCTCATGTGGAGTTCATTTTGTGAGAAAATGTATTTCAAACTCTTGTGGTCTGTTCAAATATCACATATCTCTTCGTAGAGATAAAGCCTCCATATTTTCAGAGAAAAGATCACTAATTCTAACTCAAGATAATGAGTTGGATAATTTTTATCATGAGTCTTCAACAATCTTGATTCATAAGCAATAACTATATCAATTTTCATAAGGATTCAACCCAGTCCATTCTTTGATGCATCACTATATATTACAAATCCACCACTTCTAGATGGAAGAGTCAAAATTAGAGCATGGATTAATCTTATTTTGAACTCATCGAATCATTTTGTTAATTACTTTATCCACAAAAACAAAACTCCTTTACGTGTAGTCTTGGTTAGCGGGTTAGCTAGTCGGGAAATGTTCTAAATGAACGCTGATAGTAACCAACTAAGCCAATAAAACTTCATACCTTGGTTATGTGTTTTTGGGGTGGTCCATTATTGAATCGCCTTTTTCATTTCAGGATCAAATAGTATTCCATACTTAGAGACAATATGGCCTTGAAAACAAACTGATTGATTCCATAATTCATAAATTCTAAACTGCCCATATAATTTATTTCTTCTATGATTTTTTAGGAAAATCCGCAAGTGATTCTCATGGTGTTTATAGATTTTTGATTACACAAGGCTATCATCGATGATTACCACAAAAAAGATTTCAAGATATTCATTGAAAACACTATTCATTATATCTAGAAAAATAGTTGGTGCATTCATCAATCAAAAAGGCATCACTATAGTGTAAGGCCCCAGCCTTAAACCTTACTTAATCTTGAGTTATTACAAGATTACACATTGAGGATCTTTTCAGGTTTAGATTTTTAGAGAATTAGATCATGAAACTTAGATTACATTCCACATTTAAACAAAGTGGTTACATAAAAGACAGTATTCATTCTTCCCATCAACGGGAACATATTTAAAATATAACACGAATTCATTCTTGACACATCCTTGACACTATCATCACATCATGTACCTTTCCCTTGACCTGTGAAAAACATTTCAAAAACTTGGGATGAGCATAAAAAGCTCAGTAAGAGTTATAAAAATATGGAAAGGAAACATGAGTTCATATATACAAAAGAATGAAATCATACTTGACCCATAAAACAAAGGCACTTTAACATACCTCATCAAACCATGAATAAATCATAGAAATCATAAGACATAAAGGTAACTTGAGGCATTCATAACATTCTTACGTAGGGAGTAACCCTCTTGGTTACGTTTGGAATACCCATCACAGTATATTCCCTAAATCTCTTCGGAGAAACCTTAACGTTTCACTCCTTCGCGTTACCCAACGCATTGGAGAGATATATCGGGCCCACCTGCCCTTAGTTTATCACGGAACCACCCGTTCTTCATAACAATGCCCAAGAACCATTACATAATCGTATCACATAAAACATGAATAAAGGAAACATAACATTTCCACATTTCAATCACAATATAACATTTTAGGATATTGAAATAATGAATCCATTCAAAAAGAATCCATTTCCAAAACCATTTAAAACATTTCATAAAGAGATTTTTGAATCAAAGTGTCCCATACCACCTTGAAGCTTTTAACATTTTAAACCATTAATATCCATATAAATAAATCCTTAAAACCATTTTGAAAACATGGATATTAATAAGAACAAATAATTAAAACATTTAAAACGATATTCTGGTAAAAGGGGTTTTACCAAAATTAGAGACACTTGAATACAATAATTGAGGAATAACATTTAGTCAGAACTTTATAATATCATGAGAATAAAAGGATTCATGATATAATACTCCAAAGGACAGTATATACACCATATAAGTGTGAATTGGTGCATAACAACAATGAACCCTCAATAGAAATGTCAAATGCGATGAAATCCCTTATATAGAAGGTATCCTTAAATTAAGGACAAATCAATCTAAAAAATATGTGTGACAAATATAAATACACCCAATATAAGTGGATATTATGTGTACAACAATAAAAAGTCATTCACACATATTCAATGGATGACATATTCAATTACTACATGATGAACCCAAAGAAATCGAAATTGGGTTAAAAAGTTCCCTTGACAGCCTAACGACATCACATCAAAATGAGTTGATGAGAGATTAAAATAGTATCTCATCACTTGGACATAAACTTTACTTCAATAAGGATATATAAGAACATATCCCAACATAACAATATGTAAATTAAAAGACCCAACAAAAGAAGTCTTTTAAAAAAAGAGGAGGGTGAAAGGTTCCCTTACCGACTTGGGTATCTTTCAAAACATACACCCCATGAAAGAAGGAAAATAGATCATTGATGTAAATACTCATAAATGAATGTATATTACACAAAGAGTATAATAATGGGAAGTACATACACCACTCAATGGAATTTGTGGCAAATGTAGCATAAATCTCACGAGAATAAAAGTGAGATGAAAAATCCCTTATGAAAACTCAGCAGCCTAACAGCACCACTTAAAACTTCCAAAATGGATTGATGAGATCAAATAGAGTATCCCATCATATTACAATATAATTTACAGCAAGAGGAATATAAAATAAAATCCCCCAACATAACAAATAGGATATTAGAAGAAGTGACACAAAGGAGAGTACTTAAAAAGAAAGAGAGAGGTTAGATCTCTTACGAAAGTTCGGCAGCCTAACGGCGCCACTCAAAACTCCCAAAATGGATTGATGAGAGAGAATAGGGTCTCTCATCACATGAACATAAAAATTACATTAAATTTAATATAAAAGATCATCCCAATAACAAGAAAGATGAGCTTTAAAAGGAATGACATAAAAGTGTATACTTAAAAAGAAAGAGAGGAGTTGGATCCCTTACCTCGGGTCCGACTTGACTCGATCGTTCTTTAATCTCCTGAATAATAAAATTGAGTTAATTTATAATTCCTTAAGAACCCTTTTTCAAGTTCATTACTACTTTTATACCACTTATTACCATGTCACAAACATTATGTAATCATTTAAGTTAATAATATTTGTTTTGCCGATATTTGGTTCTTAAGTGGAAAGTGGTCTCCTTACAATTGCATGTTGTTCATGTGGCCAAATGTTTATTATATCCAGAATTGTATTCATTATGTATATATCATATATTTAATATATATAAAGTACATGCATGCATTTATAACATTAAATAATAATTTAGAGGTAAGAAATGAAATGCACCGTTCATGGAGACGGTAAGCCGTACGTACGCATGAACGCTACTTTCATTTCAATTTCGTATTTTATAGAATGGAATAATAAAGATATAAAGGTATATTATAACTCCAGTATAATATCATATATAATATCATATTTCCATCCTTTATACATCCAACATATGGTATTTAACGAATCAAATCATTTTGAGGGGGCGGTAGTCCGCACTTCCTTAAATGAAGATATCGTGTATACCCATAATAAAAGCCATAAAGGTAAGACAAAAATGAAAAATAAAGAAGCATAAATAAAACATAAACATATTATATATCATATATAAAAATAGTGACATCATAATGGACACCTTTGAAGGTGTTAAATGAGTATTGGACAATCATTGTTTCTGGAGGCAGAATTTCACCATCCACGAAAACCGTATGTTCTTTAACCATTTGATGTAGTTTTGTGAGAGTGTAGCTCGAATAAATCTTATAAAAACATCCTAGTATATTTAAGATACTGGTTTTGTTACAAAAAAAGTAAATAAAAAGAGTTTAGGGTGTTGGAGAAGCAAAATAAAACAAATGAACATGAGAGAAAGAATTACCTTTAAAAGTGTAACTCCTTTTGATTTAAGCCTAAAGGCTTCCTTTGGAAGGATTCTGCCCAAAGGGAGTCCTATAGGATGAGGAGAGGGATTTGGAGATAGTAAATGGGCAGGGGTTGGCCGAGCCAAAGGCTTGAGGAGTGTGTTAAATGAGGTAGAGGTGGGGGCCTTTTATAAGAGGAGAGGAGGGGTACTTTTGGAAATTAAAGAAATATTACTTTATTTGAAAATGTGTTTCGGTTTTAAAAAGTCCCACATTGATAGAATTCGTGGATAAGGTGATAAGTCTTCGAAATCCACTCATCCAATAAGTTTTGTACATGTGTAGTTCATAGATTTTACATTATCTTTCCATTTTATTTAAATCGTCAAATAATGATGTCATCGCTGCATCATTATTATGTCATAAATAATTTAATTTATGTAATGTCTAAAAATTATAAAAAAAATACTATGATGTAGGAAATATTTTTATCTTTCCAATGAATATTTATAATCAAAAATATGACTTGTATAACCACACTTAAAAATTGTTTTAGTAAAACATATCATGTTTGTGTCAATTTTACTTTTACATTAAATAAAATGTTATTTATGTCATTTCCCAACCAAAGTGGATCAATGGGGTCCCCAAGTTTACCCATGGCTTCTCTTGGTCGGCCATTATACAACCAATAGGTGTAGGACAAGTGTCATGGTGTTTTCACATTCTTATAATATCATTTTTACCTTAAACTACACTAATTACCTCTAATCGCGATTAAAAACTTAATAAGTTACTATTCACCAAAAAATTATTTTAATCTCATTGAACCACATTTTACTTCTTAATGACAACCATGTATGTCGGATTTTTGAAAATCAAAACCCAATGATGGGAAAATTTCATTTAAACGGAAAATCAGTTTTTATAAGTACCACTTAGTGGTTTCACTATTCATCAAAAATTGAAGTTTTTCAGAAAAATCCCAAAAATTCACCCTCAGCTATATTTGATATTATGAATTCAAAAATGAAGTCCGTTTTACAAAGTTCAAAAAATATAGGTCACATTAATTAAATTAATAATTAATTCCCGCTGTCATGACAAATAACGTGTTTTATGAAACAATAAGTATCAAAAGATTGACACTAGTTTAAGTCTGATTTCAGAGTGAAATTGATTCCAACGACCACTATTGGATTTAATGGTAAAAATATTTTCTAATTTCACTGTAAAACCAATTAAAAATATAATCTAATCATATAAATAAATTAGATTAACAAGTGGTTTTGAATTAAAATACAACATTTTACACTATTCATTAAAAAAATGAACTTTATCGGAAAGATACCAAAAATTTACACAAAGTAAATTTTGATGTCCATATTCTTAATAACAGTTTTATTTGGTCCAAAAGAATGTTTAAGAGTGAAAAAAACTATATTTAATGAAGGTTCTCCATCAAAAGGTGATAAGTGAACCTTTAGTGAAAACTAGGGCATATACGCCTAAAATTGAATTCTTTCCGTATTTTAAGCCTTTATCTTTTATTGTACAAATGTAAAAATATTTAAAAACATATATAATCATATTTTAGTTATTTTTATCCATTCCCGCCATTACAACGGCTACATGTTAACTACCATTTAAAATAATATTATTTTATTATTAGAGTGCAACGTAAGATTCCCAAGAAACTCGTAATTGCGTGTTGGGTACGCCATCGAGCATAGCGTCCCCTTTAAAGTCGTATTAATATTTTATTCAAAAATATGGATAAATATGAAAATGTCATATTCCTTATTTACCTGGGGTGTTACATATAGTCTTGTATTGCCCATAGCTAGTTCTAAATGTTTTCATTAGAATATCTTCCATCCTCACACACAGTTGATGATATATGGATCAAAGGTCAATCACCGAAACGTATTGAGCTCCATGAAGTTGATCAAATAAATCATCAATTTGGGGAAGAGGGTACTCATTCATTATTGTAATAGCTTTGATTTCCCTGTAATCAATGAAAATCCTCATGGATCTGTCCTTCTTCTTGAAAAACATGACAGGGGCTCTCCAAGGAGAAACAGTAGGTCGAATAAATCCCTTTTCAATCAAATCCTCAAGTTGTTTCTTTAACTCTACTAATTCCATAGTGTCCATTCAATAGGGAGTCTTTGATATAGGTCCTGCATGAGGAATTAAATCAATATAGAACTCAACTTCCCACTCTAGTGGATGCCAAGGTAAATCCTCTGGGAACACATCAATGTACTCTTGTAATATGCACACATATTCAATTTTATGATTCCTTTCCTCTACCATAGATATTGGTTTATCTTACTCTCCAAGTATTTCATTCATTAGATCTACTGGGGGTGGTTCTAGATTAGAATCAGGTGGAGAAGTTTCTTCCCTATAAATAATAGATTCTACACCATTTCCAAATATTGTTACTTCCTTCTTCTTACAATTAATCTTCGAATCATAATTTTACAGTCAATATATACCAAGAATTATAACAAATTCAGTCATTGGTATGATGATAAGGTTATAAAATAAATCACATTTTGGTGTCTATAGAGGGACTAGTCGACATGCCTTTGTTGCAATGATACATCCCCAAGGAGTTTTGATTAGAAACTCCATTATCCAATAAAATTGGACATATCTAATTTTCTTGGAAAAATGAAAAGATATAAATGAAAGCGATGATCCATAATCAAATAAAAAGTTGGATAAGTTTGAGGAAATAATTAATGTACCTTCCACCACGTCATTAGGAATTTCAACCCTCGCAGTTGTAATTTCATAAGCTCTCCCTTGGTCTCTTGGATTTTTTTGAGGCATGTTTCTTTGGCGCTTAAGAAACTAGTTAGGATAGTGTCCCATCTCTCTTCAATTGTAGTATTGAATATCATTTAATTGTTTCAAACCCTTGCATTCAGCTGATTGATGACCCTTTTCTCTGCAGTTATAGCAGACTCCCATGCCTTTCAAGCACTTCCTGAGATGAATTGTTCCATAGTTCTCACATAATGGGAATAACATTGTTCCCTTTCTCTTCTTTTGTGCTTCTCCTTATCCATTGTTATCAGAGTACCACTTCTTATCTTGGTTTCATTTTGAAAATATTTGATCTAGCTAATTTCTTATCTATTTTGATGGCACTTGATACAATTTCATCATATAGTGAAAATGATTGAAAAGCCACTGCCCATTGAATACATGGCTTCATAAATTCAAAGAAATGATCAATCATGTTAGATGAGTCACGTACATAATCTAGAACATACCTGACCAGCCTTGTGAAATTAGCCACATACTCTGTAACACTATCTTCTTCTCTTTGTTTTATGCTAAGAAATTTCCTCTTAATATCAGTTCGTTTCTCATGGGGGAAATATTTTTTGTTGAATATTTCATTAATATTCCACCATTCCATATCTCTTATTTATTCATCCTCCGTGGTTTTCTGAATCATGGACCACCATTGATTAGCGATTCCCTTGAGACAATATATCTCCATTACTACCTTATCATTTTTATTGAATCTTAATTCCATTAATATATTGTAATGGGACATGATACATTGCTCTAAAACCACTGGATTAGTAGTCCCGATAATAGATAGGGGCTTTTCCTGTATGAAACGGTCCAACATAGGTGTGGAATGGTTATTCGTCGCAACCTGATTACGTTGTCCCAATATTTTAATGATATGATCTGCTCCAACATTAATTGTGTTTAAAAGATCAGTGGGGAGATCCCTACATTTCCCACGAGTATTGATTCCCCTTCTTCCATTAGACTCCATTTCTGGATAATGGAACACACTTGATTAGGGTATGAATCATAATTTATAATCTTAGCAAAATACATTGCGTAGATTAAGATCCTACACATGGCTTGGCCCATAATCAGGAAAATGGTTTCTTTATGGAATAATTTACATTTAAATCCTTCGTAAAGTCTTTTAATAGAAATATGAATTATCATAAGCATATCCCTGAGGAGTGTCGTAACCAAGATTGCAGTAAGGCCCATTTTCGTGTACCAGTTCCCATTCGAGTCTAGCTCAAAGAGGTGATTTTGGGTTTTACCAATATAAACATATGTGCCAGAGCAGCCTCTACCGCTCGTATCTAGATAGGGATGTATTGTTTGAAAGATAAAAATAATCTATTCCTTACCAAAATATCAGGACGTTCTTGCATGTTTATACCAAAGGCTTGTCTTAGGGACTCTTCCCTAATCTTTGTTTTCAAAATCTAGTTCCCATATTTTCTACTAAACTTCCTCTGATAAAAACTGTAACACCATGACCACTCCAGGATGGAGACAATGCATTACTTGTGATATTATCATGGTTAAAAGAAATGAAAATCACAAAGGAACAATCAGTTTATTAGTATTGAAGAAACTAGATACAGAGATGTAACTGAAATTACATTGGAAATGGTTACAAAATACCATACATAACCAAAACAAGAAACTGAAACCACAGGAACTAATTAAATGATCTCCTCTTTATCACCTATTGAAATTAAACAATGAAAGGGGTGAGCTCAAATGCTCAGTAAGGGTTAAAAATATCAGAAGTATGAATAAAATAATAAGTGAATAACAATCAATCAGACATAATCAATATGGCATGGTGAATAAATGAAAACCACATACCATTAATTAACTGAAAATGAATCTCCATCCATATATTTTGTCATAGTAAAAACCTCATGGATAGTAATAAGTGATAATGAATAAATAGAATTCTTATTAATTGGACGTCATGTATTTGGAACATCATACCATAATACCATAAAAATGATTTAGTTCTAAGGGTAGGAACCCGTCTGATTTTTGGAAACAAACTCGAAGGGTTCTTCACAAAACTGATTTGTCTCATGAGACCTATCGATACATCGAGGGGCTGTAGCAGGCCTCGGCCTCAACATCATGTCCAAATCATTCATTATACATTGATTCAATATAATAGAAATATGCCTTTTCTATATCCGTATAGAGTAGAGTATATAGATTCATCAATATTTCTATAATTATAATAACATTCTAAATAAACACCATATGTAAAATGGTCTACATTTTAGACAAAAAAATATCCATGATAAGAGATTTTGGATATTTTATATAAATTTAATTTCAAATGAAAATTGATCTGAAATGGGAAGTATGTATACCATGTAAGGATTATTAGGTGCACAATACAATTTTAGTCACAACAAAATAGAAGTTTAGACAAAGTCTCTTACCACAATGTAGTCGGTCGAATCATTTGACCACAACTTAATAACCCTCAAATGAATCATTTAATAACATTAATATAAAGAGAATCATGTTATTATATATCAAATGGCATTACACATATATCAAATAAAATAAATAACAGTCGAACAATAAAAAGCTCGTAGAAATGAAAGTGAGATGAGAAACAACATAGAAACATTTTGCCATGGTAACGAGTATTTCTGTAAGGGATTAATGAGAGGTAAAATGGTATTACATTTTTTATATGTCACATGAGAAGTATGGGGGAGGTATGAAAACAGACCCCATAAAAGGGCACAACATAGGGGAGAATCGTTAATAAAAGTGAGAGAGAGGATCCTTTACCTTACGCTCGACGGTGTTCTTGTTGGTTCATAATGTCCTGAATAATCAAATATAGATTCATTAATTAATAATTATAGAACCTCATAATCATTTAATTGATATATTATAACATTATTATGTTCATTAATGGCCTTTTTAAGGGTATAAGAGATTAAATTTTATTGTTTTGGAAGAAGTTTCTTACTTGGTTTCATTATTTGTTTACCAGTATTCATGAATGGAAGTTCATTTGAAATATGGTATAACATCCAAGATTATTAATATACATTATTAGTGAAATTAAAATGATATAAATGATCTTATAATGGTTCTAGTTATATAACATGAGGATGACTCATTCAAGGAGTTAAAATAAACGCTTGGATTTGGCTTTGGCGGTTTTGTGCACAATAAATTTGTTTTGTGTTATTATTGAATATTATTAATATGTAAAGATTACAGAACATTAATAAAGATAAAATACATATATTTTGACCTGGTTAAACCATTGAAAAGTTTTAATGTCTAGTATTAATTATTATAATAGAAATTGATAAACAGTTGTCCTTGAATGTGCCAAATTAGCACATCTCAAACAGTACATTCATTACTTTCAAATAAATAGTGGGGTTAGAAGATAAGGTAATGGAATATACAATTTGCATGAAAACATTACATTACATGTATGTTATTAGATTTATCATACTATTATGGTGAAGGGAGGTGAGGATAGAAAGAAAAAGAATAGAACTAAAAAAATTGAACGAATTGCAAAGAGGAATTTACCTCTTGAGACTTCCTCCTTTGAGAACCTCTTAATGGGAGAGATTTTTATATTTTGAAGAGGCTAGAAGATTTAGGACGTGTGGGATGATTCTAGGAAGAGACATGGGAATAATTTTGGCAAGGCACAAGGCATTAATGGTGTGATAGGAAGAGAGGGTGAGGGGTGATTTATATGGTGGAGGGGAGATGACTTTTCTTAATATTATAATCATTAATTTATTATTTCCTCCCAAAAAAATAGTTAGTATTCCATTACATAGAATAGTAATATATGCTTGTGACTTCGAACCAATTGGTCTTAAATCATAATACCATCATCAATGACTCAATTAATCCATTATTGTGAATTATCAGATTTTACTATTCATAATTAATTTAAGTATTTCAGAAAAATCCCAATAATTCACCCTAACCATTTTTCGATGTCTAGAATCCAAAAATTATGTCCATTTTTCAAAAATTATTTTCTAAATATGATTAATTAAATATTTAATTAGAATAATTATTTAATAAAAAATATAAACACTTAAAATATTCATCTTCATTTTTAAGGTGCCTAAATTCATTTATACATTCAAAGGCAAGGATACCATTCATAAGAGTTAGGTTACTATTAACAAGGGTATGTTACTATTAATAATGGTAGGTAACTATTCATACAATTTAGTTAATATTCACTGAAAATTATGTTAATTTTATCAGACTCTAATTATCATCCTGATCACAACCGTGTATGTATGATTTTTAAAATTCAAATAACAAAGCTGACAAATATAAGTTTTAGGGCTTGGATATTGCTCTCTCCTATAAGTAACCATGCATTGTTCCATGGAGGATCAATTATTCTTGAAATATACGCTATAACTAAAATGTATTTATGAGAAACATACCATAAAATTTTTGGGGTGCTACAGAACTCATCAATTCATTATTTTAATATTTTTATATATTTATTCATGGAATTCTCGATACCATTAAATAAAAATCTATATGGACTACACACTCTTGAAACCCATTATATAAATTCCAAAAAATAATAATGAAATATTTGATAGAGATAGAAATATTATCATTACAAGAATATCAGTAATATCATGAATGATATTTAGAACAATATCATCATATTAAAAAAATATAACATTAATTATATGTTATAAATGGTAACTATTATAATTTCTCATAGATATATCTGATGAAAATAGAATATATAAATATTCGTTTAAGAGGAGCAATAAATATTACGATAAATTGAACAAAATAACATTTCATTAAATAAATTAAAATAGTATTGAATGATTTTAAAAGTAATATAATATCAATTTATAAATAATAAAATATATGAAATAAAAACAAAATAATAAAAATAATTTTTGAGTTTCATATTGTATGCTTCATTGATGAAACTAAAACACTCATTGATCTTAAAAAACATGTTTAAAATATTAATAATTAATTTTATATATATTCTAAATAATTAATATACATTTAGTGATTAATGAAGATAATTTACACACATGGAAAAAAGAAGTGGTAAATTAATATTGAAAACAAATCAAAAAATAGTGAAACATTCCAAATACTGTTAATTTCATTAAATTACGTAGCTAAGGCTCATATATAAGATTTTAAAATTAGTATTTTTCTCAAAAAAATCAAATTAATTATATATGTGAATAGTTCTATCGATTCATACATTGTCAATTAACATAAGGTAATTACAAGTTTTATTTACTATGTAAGGTAATTTCACGCATCAAAACACTCCATGTATGTTCTCTAGTACATAAGTGAATCATAAAAAAGTAAACCACATATTGGATTCACATTTACAGTTATAAATTTGTGATAAACGTTATTATTTATTCAAATAAGATATTTTATCAAATATAAAACATATTAATGTAAGATAATTTCTCACATAAGAGAAATCCCGACATAAGTTATTTTTGGAAAATTTTAAAATCATTTTATTTTCCAATTTCATAGCAAAAACATATATATAATAGAATAATTTGATTTGGATCCCTATTAATTATATTTATATAATTTTATTATATTTCTATAGAAATAATAATCAAATTAATTGGTTATGTATTACAAAATTTATAATAAAAAATATATGCAAATTAGTAATAAAAATTATAGAAATCAAATAGAATATTTTTAGTGACTTCTACTTAAATTTATGAAATCAAATAGCTCAAATAAAAAAGACGAGGTATTCTAATTATATGTATTAAATATTCATATACTTCTTAATATTTATTCACCCATTTTCGAGTTATATTACCCAATATATTGTCACAATACAATGAGTTGCTAAAACTAAAGTAATAGATATGTGGATTCCAATCTAGCTATGTGCCTCACCAATTTTCTCTGTGGATTTAAAAATTTGTATCATGGGAAAACATTATTTTTCTATAAAAAACAATATAAAACTCCTATAAAGTATACAATAATTCAAAAAGAGTTATTTATCCTATGAAACCCAAATAAAATTCGTACAACATGTTTTTATCTTTCAAAACTTGAAATCTAAATAACATTTTTTATGTATTAAAATCATATGAAACAATCAAGATTAATTATACTACTAGTCAAAATACTGAATGAGATATAATATATAGAAATATAAAAACAAGAAATTTAACACAATTAAACACATAAAAATAAGACAATGATAATAAAACATGATATAATTTGTAATCATGTAAAATAAAATAAAAGAAATAACATTCACAATCAATCTCCCCAATTTTATTTTAATACAGAACCAAACATTAATTACCATAATTATTCTTCCCATTTTCTAAATATACAAAAATAAAGAAATTGTTTTTTATTAAAAACATGTAACAATGATCTATGATAATTTCATAAACTAGTCAAAACACTGTTTAAATGTAGTGAAAAATTTGTTTTAAAAACTATTTCATAAAAATAAAGAGAAATATTTTACAAAATTATATTTAATGGATACTAGGATATTAAGTAGTATGTTTACATAGTATGGAATGTATGAGAAGTTTTAAAATAGGTAGGAAAAAATATATACTGAAAATATAAAAAATTAATATAGAAAAATGATTCCAAATCCTCTAGATTGAAAATAATTAAGAAAATTTCACTTAAAATCATAATATAATTCCCCATTAATTTAAGAAAACATAAAACTGTTACAATTTAACCATGATAAGGATAAATTTACGTTTTCCAAAGTTAAAAATGTCGAAATGGTTTGTGAA
The DNA here is from genome assembly GCA_963277665.1 of Viscum album. NCBI lineage: Eukaryota > Viridiplantae > Streptophyta > Magnoliopsida > Santalales > Viscaceae > Viscum > Viscum album. Next base: position 1,793,696,995 of record OY728163.1, on the reverse strand, counting down.
TATATCTATATGTATATTTATAATAACGCAACAATTTAAAAGAACATCGTCCTCATTCATATGATCTATAATAATCAGAAAACTATCATTGATATGATTTGTTCTATAATGATGTAATGGATTATTATAAATATAAATTTAAAGTGTTCTATCACAATAAATAGGAAATTTATCAAAATTAATACTAAATTCCCAAAAAAATTTATTAATATGTAAATGTTAGCATAAAAACAAAAACAAGAGATAAAATAATCCTCTGCAGTAGATATACAAATAGATTAGTGTTTTTTCGATGAAAAAGAAATTTAATATTTTCAAATTAAATGAATCATAATTAAAGTGTATTCCTATAAATTTTATATCAATCGGAATAATAATTAAACAAATATATTAAATTATGTCAATTATACATATAAAAATAAAAAACATAATTATTAATTCCTTAAATAAACCCACTGAATCATTTCACAGATTGAAAATTACTATCTTCTTTATAATCCAGATATTTTGAAAATTAACAAAAAAGAAACATGAAATCAGTTTAAGATGTAGTTAATGAAAATATTCTACCTATCATGGCTCAATAATGATTAATATTAATTGATATTCAATATGCATTTACATATATATTAGAACTAATACTCATATGTTTTTTCATGGATTTATAATCAAAACTAATTATTTTCACAATCACATTATCATACATAAATAGATTGAATATCCATCATCCCTTTCAAAAATTCGGGGACGAAGAACGAAAGTTCATTCTGTAATTAAATAATTGTAAAACTAAGAAGAAAAAGAAGTAAAAAATTATAACCAATCATTTCTATATAATGAAAAAAACTATAATATCCAAAACAAATCCCAATTATCACATCAATATAAATTATTTTAATTAAAATTAATAGATTTACATTAACTTTCGAGAAACGATTATTGTATCATATTAACACATTATTAAGGTATACCTAAACCCATATTTTGATCATGGATTTATTGGGTATTGTTTACATGTGTTCTTGGTGAATGTTTTCTATATTTTGAATATTTATGGGTTTTTCACGGTTGGTGCATGGCTTTTACAAACTATTCACCCTTTCTGAGGAAACTGTGCAATCCAAAATATAAGGGCATTCCATGGCAAGCACATAGTTTAACAAACCATTTATACATGGCGGAGAACCCTTACACCCATTTAGATTAAGAGCCTATTTAGGGAACACTATTGTACTAACCGTGCATCCCTGACCAACTAACCATGTATATGGGAAATTTGTAATCCAAAAATTGGTTTTAAATTCACAAACCCTCCTTTTAGGTTACCTATATTATATAATAACCTAAGAATTTTTTTCATTATTGGAGACTCTGACGATGCAATTTTGGTCCATCAAAATACTCTGTGAAGTGGATCGATTCTAGGAAAACAACCTTTGATCTATAACAGGTTGAATTCCTCTTATTATTCCCTTTCTAATGTTATCTCTTCTTTCCTCCCAAGGTTTTTTAGATCTAAATGTTGTAAGAATATATAATATCATATATTTTATATCATGAATATATTGTTTATTCATGGATATTCATATCATATATTCAAAATTGGAATATCCATACTATGGTTTTTTCCCTTGAGAAACCATGATCCGGAGGTAGGTGGTTCAGTTCTGATGAAAAATTTTGATTAACTATAAATAAAATGATTTAAAATGAATAGTTTTATTTAAATCATATTATTTATTTAAATGAATCTAAATTTATAATTTTATGTTGAAAAATTCATTTCTTAGGAATTGGGGATTTATGTCTGATTTTTCACAGAATTGGGGAACACAACCAATTCCATTGAATTGGGATGTGTTGTGAAATTGGATAGAAATTATTATAATTATATTATTTATTTTCATTGATAAAAATGAATTATGAAATTAATTTTATCAAATTCATTTCAAACTGGTATTGGAGAAAATGTATTAAAATGATTTTTATAGACACCCCATTATTTTATCATTTAATGATTAGTTTTTTTGAATAAAATCATATGGGTTTGTTTTTAATGAGAAACTAGAATATTTGAAATGGAAGAATGGGATGAATTCTTATTTGACCAGTTTTGATATAATTTACCCATCCTTTATATTAATTAGTGAACATGGTGTCCAATGTTTTATGTTTTTTCTATGAAAGAATTATTTTTTATTTTCAAACAAAAATAATTCTAACGTAGCAGTTCACATCCCCACTTGGATGGTGATGAGTCTTATTTGAACAGTTTTATAGAGTCTTCTGTATACACAAATTCTTATTACACTAATGAGAATGTAAAGATCTTATAGCCTATAACTATTGTACAACATGGAAGATGACAATGTTGGTCATCGTTTTAATTTGAAATATATATTCCAAGGATTGTAACAAATTTTGAATGCCTTATACATTTATATAAAATATTTAATATAAATTGATTATTAATCAATTTTTTTAAGTATTTATATAAATTTAAATGTATACTCTATTTTTTTTAAATATTATTTTGAAATTCCATACATATTTATTTAAAATTTATATATTTCTTTGGTTAGATAATTATTTTCATAATATTACAGAATCCTTTGTGAGATCCAAATTGGATTTTATCTTACAAACTACCTATCCCATTATGTGTGTATAGACTATCATATTCTAGGTTCGAGTATGGGTATGAAACAATTATAGGTTGTAGTAGATGTTGATCCTTGGATTTGGATATTTTTTTTAGTTGGGACACGGGTTTCTATCCTATTTTTTGGGTAATTCATGATGTATATTGGGTTATTTATTATAGTTTTAATTTGTCAATGATCATATTTGGAGAATATATTGTATTCATATTTCCATTATTATCTTTCTTCAATCTTAATTTTTTTAAACATGTTCCCACATTAATATTATCTGATTCCATGTTCTAGTCTCAAACCCTTAGGGGATGAAATTGACCTTTAGGATATCGTTTTTCTAGCTCGGTTTTTAGATTACCTGGGTATTTCAGAAGGATCATTTAAATTTGGTCTCACTTTTTCATCTTGATATTTTTTTTTGTCAGTGTGTAGTGGTGTATTCTTTTGGATACATAGGATGTTGTTTTAGTTGAATTCCTAGATAGCTCTGAATACAATTAGCCATAATCCACTTGGGGTGGTTTGGGGAAGTAATATTGAGGATTAGTTCTAGTATTTTCCATAATTTTGATTTGTATAGGTTTAAAGAAATTTTTTTTTTATATACTATCATTAAATTGCCATTGTTTCTCTATTTGTGTGTTTATATGTAGTATTCGATGTTGTCACGTAAATTTGTTTAGAAGTATTCCTATTAGAATATGTCAAAATATGATCCTGATAGAATCTTCTGATGAACCTCTATTATTGAATCATCTCATAGGCCAGAATCTGGTATGGTGACTATACATATTGCCCAATAACATGGATAAGAACCACCACTAGTTCACAACAAGGCTGTTTCTATCGAACCTCGGAGATATATTTTTTGGAAAATTGATATGTATTACCTTCAACAAGATCCACAAGATATCGAAGGCCCCAATTATTTTAAATGTTCTATTGAATTATTGATTGGGATCGAGAGTATTTTGATTAATTTGGGGAATGTTATGAAATCATGGTGAAGTGATCCAACATCGTGCTATAAGGACCGAGCTAGAGACGATGGGACATGATAGTTACATAGAATATGTAGGGTGGAATTGATGGGAAATACTTCAAATCCTATTACCTTTACCATTTCTATAGCGATTATATGTTATATTTCAATGGTATTGATTTTTTTCATTCACAAGTTGAATGACCAGACTATGAAGAAGTATGAAATCCATTTTACTGATATTGTTATGATTAAAGCTAATATAAAATAAAATAAAATTAAGAATAATTAATGGACTGCTTTGTGACATAAATATGTTATTTTTATGTAGTGTTTTCTTGTTGAATATTCCATATTATACTTATGTGCTTGAAAGATCATTCGTAGAAGAAATAGTCCTGCCAGAAAATCCATTATTAATGGGAGTTTCTTTTTCTCATAGTGGTGGTGCATATTACTCTAATGGAAGGAAGAAGTATGAATATTCTTGTTGTGGTTCACTATATCATGGTTCTTGTGGGCCATTGGCAATACCCTGAAGAGGCAATTTGATTTTCTACTAGTGTAGAATGCTTGGGAATTCGACGAGGGTTTTTAATGAGGAATCCATGGTTTGTTGTTCGTATAGACACTGAGGTCACATAGAGGATTTTTTCCATGATTTTTCTACATACCAAAGTGGAATGGGATCATCAACACCTTCCATAACTAAAATGCGATGAGATACTTCATGGATAAATGGGTTCCCACCATGGGCTTCCAGAGAAATGCTTCTTCACGTATTTCAAGTGTCTCTAAAGGAAGCAGATACGGGTCCAACGACCATGTGATGTACTATCAAAATAGATATGTAATTAGTGATTTAATTATTTTTTAATCTCCCATCAAAATATTTTATTTCACATTATATTTATAATTAGGTAAATCATCATATATATCTTTTATAATAAGTGATGGATATTTCTACACCCCATGGTAGGAGTACATAACTTGGTCTCCATTGTCATCATATAATTTCTCATCATAAAATATTTAACTTGAATGGGAGGTATAGTTTTTTATATATAACTATTATCCTAATTTCAACCTATGATTATTCTTCCATTACTCAAAGAACCAGTTAAAATTAATTAGATTAAGACACTATAAGATGATATTTTGGAGAAAATATTTATACACCTGAGTGTGTGACCTAATGTCATGCCAGTTATATTTTTTAGGAAGGATGATGGTCCACTTCATCATTGTGGTCATTATAGAAAACTCATTAGAGTCATGATGACGAACATGTGTCCATTTCTGGGGATACATGTTCTGTTTTATCTATTTAAATTGTAAAATAGGTTATATATGATTGATCATCCATATTATTACATTAGTTAATTAAGAAATAATATTACATTTTGAAAAAAACCATTAATAAGAGGTAAAACCATTAATTGTACAATTTCATACCATTTGGCATAACGAATTCTACTGTAATCTTTATGGATTTATTTAACATGATTTTTAAAAGTATCATGAAACATTCGTGGTGGTATTTCTTTATGAAATCATTCTAAATTCTATGTCTGAGGAGGATCATATAAGTAGTCTAATTTTTTTTGGTATTATGGAGGAATCACTAATATTATGAAAAGATTTTCAATTGTGATTTCTTGATATAAAGAACTAAGGATCTTGGGGTACACGGTGTGACAAAATGATAAAAATATTTATTCTAAAAATTTGAATGAATTTATGGCATGGGAACAAACAAAAAATGTTATCAAGAATCGATGATTATTAGTCATTGATGGGTATTAACATTGGTTCATTAAGGAATTCTCAACATTTCCTTCTTTGATGACTTCTCTAAAATGGAATGATGTAATATTTACCTGGGATGAAAAATGGTAGAATTATTTTGTTGAGAAGAAACGTATTTTCACTACTATATGGAAGATGATTTTCTTAGAGGCTATGATGTGGTATGTCTTATTATATAATTCATCATATTCTGTATTGTTTTATATTTTTATGAAGGGTTACCTTGTCATTAAATATAAATCTCTTCTGCTTAGGCCACACGATAATAATTATCTGACCGATGAAATTGAATATTCATCTTTAATGCACAGGCTTAATTATATCACCCCAAATATTTTTAAGGAATGTTTTTTAATGTTTTGTTTTGGCCTCATTTTTTGGATATATAAGTGTTTCTCAATATCAGGTGGGGGCTCGGGGCTGCCTCAGGGGTGCCTCGGGGGATCAGGGAATGAAGAGAAGAGAAATAGGGCCAAGTAGTGTGTGACACATGGTCTGTGCACGGTTAGGAAAACCGAGCAGGTAAACCATGGAGACCGGATATCCTCAGTTAGTATCATTTGCCTGACGTGAGTACTATTAGGTAAAACCATTCAAGATCCCAGTGAAGTGTGTGAAATTTTTGTTTTCATATGGTATCTTCTACATGGTTTACGCATGGTTTGGAAAACTATGTGGGTAAAATGTACAGGCCAGAAAGGTTGGAAAATTTACAAATTTTCTATCCCAGGATTAAATATCCAAACATGGAATTTTCCTCCATTTCATCCCTTGAAAACCTAGTGTTGAATCATTCTGACCAATGATTCCAAATGGTAGATTCCCTTCGATTCATGACAATTCTGAATGTCGCTGGTTATAGATCGATGGTCTGGGTAAGCCTATTCCACTCTTCTATCCCCTTATTTGGATTAGGGTGTGCGGTCTCTCCCATAATCTATTGAGGCCCTATAACCTTTTTTTTCCGGTGGTACCTAGGTTGTGAAATCAAGGGATGCATGAATTTGGATATAAATCCATTATTAGTGTTGTGTTCATCATCAGATTTTGGGTATGTGGTTTACAAGTTATATCCATTGAGCTTTATAAATTTTTTTGAATGAATTGTTTTTATTCTTTCACTCTAAGGAAGAGTTTGACGTTCCATTATAGTGATGTGATGTTTAGGGAGTCGAAAGAAACTAATGAAACCATCGTGTTCCTCGGTGGATTCATGGAGGATAATCTAACCTCTGTTATGGCCACCCTTGGGGTCTTCAAACATTCTTGGACTTATATTTTATTTTTGTAAATATAGGTTCATTGTGTTAGAACATGGATCCCATGATGAATATGATATTTAGCATGAGGGATGTGAATGTGAGTCCTAGTAACATAAATGGTTTGTGCGGTGACCTATGTGGGTGTTGGTACATTAAAAAAGGGGTTATGTGAAATAAATGGAATAGCTAAGGGGTTATATTTATACATGAATATTGTTATTGAGATAAGTATGTGAAACGATAATTTTGGATGAATTGTGGAATGAGATCATGCAAGAAAATTTTGTGGGGCACCTAAATGATTGATGGTAATGAAGGGGTTGCGTTACGTGATATGAGAATTCTTTTTGGGGTGTATAAGTTGGTAAATGATTGTGAAATGAAAAATGGGATAAATGGGTTAATGAATGGTCAACTATGAATTTAGATAAGGAAAAGGGCATGTTGAATACAACAGATCGGTTAAGGCACGAAAATGGGAATTTGGCTAAATGGATATGAATTCTTTTCATAAAATGTGTGAATGTGTCATTAAGTGGAAATTACTGGATAGCATAATGGAATGGATTATCAACATGGTAATGATGCTTAGTGAGTTTGGAATTATGAACAAAGTGTAGTGATATAGGAACAATTAATGAATGCTTAGTAAGATAAGCATAATAAAATAGGATTGGGTTAAATGGCTAATTGATGTGAAATGTGGTAAATGTGTTAATGGGTTAAGGAATGGGTATTAACCTTAAGTTATTTTAATGTTTTATGTTTTCCTTGGGAAATGGTTGTGATGTTGTGTAAATTGTTAATGGATACATATATTTATAGAATATGCACATATCTTGGTAGTGTGAGGTATTTACAAAGGTTCTACGACCATGAGTTGAGTTGGATTGAGGCTCTAAACTCCACCCCTTTTGCACGTGGTAGGGATATGACTAGTGATATGTTTATATATCAATTTCATCCACCCTGACTAATGCTTTGGGGTGAGGATATGGTTGAAATCCACCTGGACTGATGATTCAAGGTGTGGATATGATAAACATCCACCGAGATTGATGCTTCGAGGTGAGGATATGGTTGACATCCACCAAGACCAATGATTTGAGGTGAGGATATGGTTGAAATCCACCCAGACTGATGCTTAGAGGTGAGGATATGGTTCACATCCACCAGGACTGATGCTTAGACAAGAGGATAAGGTTTAAATCCACCTAACCTGATGCTTCATGTTGAGTATATGGTCAGCATGGGGAAGTTGGTCTTAGTGAGATATGATAACTGTGTGGTTTACTCATGCATGTAATTTTGTACATTAATCTTTTAACTTGTTGAGTTTGATAAACCCATGTTAAATGTGTTGGAAAAAAGTAAGATATGGAAATGGTAATAATTTTTTGTAATTGACCTAAACTGGCTAAGGGCACACAATCATTCCTTGCCATTTACAATTCATTTCCTTTTTTAATGGACAATTATTTATACCAGATATTTTGTAGACACCGTTGGGGGTGGCCTATTGAGTTTCACTCACACCCTGCTCAGGCCATCATTGGGTACACAAGCATACATCATGGTTGCAGGTCAGGATAATAAAAAACGATCTAGCTAGGTAGTTGGTTTGGCAAGGGCGTTTCTGGAGGAGGACCCAGACATGGAGTTGGGTCCATTTTGGGGATTTTCTAGTCTGCCTTCTTTATGGGATTTGTTCAATTTTTCCCCTATTGCATGTTTGGACATATTTACTATTTGACATTGCTGTACCACGTTTTGGGAATGGTTGTTAATGTATGCTATTGTATTATTCGTTATTATTCCTAAAATTGTTTCTCTTATGTTGTGTACTACTCTGGTAATGTTGATTTAGTCTCCCCATGTGACTCATTAGACCCATGATACACTCCAGCAACCTCTGGCATATATGGAGGAGCGCTTGAGGTCATGATATTTTGTCATAGTGAAGATGAATGTGTACACCATTTGTGTGGATCCTAGAGAAGATGGATGTATGGTACTCAAAGCATCGTGCACATCATAATGGGAGTGAGAGTTACAATAATGGTCTTTTCATAGTTTGTGTCATGATAATTGTGTTCTAGAGAGGGGGACAATGTCTTATCTTTATTATGACTCTAGTCAATGGAGTTGGTTTTGTACAACCATCAAGGTGACCTATAAAAGTTGTCTGGAATTTGTTTTGAAAAGTAACGATGAAGGTGACTATTGTGTTGTAGTATACTTTTTCTCGATGGTGACACCCGAGGTTAGAGTTATCATTTGGCTGAACATGTTTGTATTATTGGTTGGTTGTGGAGCGATGGTTGAACCTGGATTAAAATCACCCATAAGAGGTGATGGTTAAGTGTTGATGTGGCACGTTCGATAGGGAATCTCTAGACTCCTGGAAGGTCATGGTGTCCCACATCTTGAGAAAAAAAATGGACTAGTTGGTGGTGGTGTTCATTGATGACTACATAGCGTACCTCATCTAGGGACGAGCATTAGAAACATCTTTAAATCATCCACAGGAATTGTATAAGCTTTTTCTCTCACCAAGAGACATGTAGGTGATTGGTTGGATGATGGGAATCATTGATTTAATGTGCAACGAAGTGATATGTGTGGAGTTTGATGATAGAAAGTACACCCTCGATGGGAAATGGTGAGGACCTTGGGATAGGACGAATGGTGAAAATTTCCTCTGGTTGCATTCATAGATTCCAAGAATGGGAACTGGGTGACATTCATTCTTTGGTTTTGGGAAAAGGATTTATGTCCATATCTAAGTTTGGGGTTTGGTTTGACATCAGTTTTAAGATGAGGTGGTTTGAATCCCACATGGTGGTAAAAGGTAACAAAATTATTATGGTGGGGAGTGATAAATATTCCTAGCATGTGGGAAAGAGAATGTCGAGATGATGTAGTGGAACTGGGTTTGAAATGTGGAACATGTGACGTACATGTCAGGTTCCGTGGAGAGGCATGTGGGACTTGATGTGGTGAAAAAGTATCCCATTGTTTTCTTGAGCTCTGGGTGGTTCCAAGTGATGTTTGTGATGTTTTTACTGAGTCATAGGAGGGTTGCTTTGTTATGACAGCAAGTTGTGGCATGATACATTTGGGTGTTATAGCTCAAACCGATATATGGGTTTGAATAGAGTTAATTTTCCTAGTGTATTTTTACAGCATTGTGAAGTTGGGTGAACCATGGCCTTGTGATATGGTGTCACTCATAGGATAAATCTAGTGATAGTCTTGAGTGAGGTAATGCTATGATAGGGGAATTCTTCTAGAATTCTGGGAAGGACATCAGTGGGTTCATGGGATGTCAATGATAAGATTCGAGATAGTGATCACCTTGGAAAGGGGGAAAAGGGGGTACCATACCATCAGTGGAAGGTGGGGGTTCTGGGGCAAGCCAGTCGAAGGTGGTCTGACCTGGGATGGTAAACATGATGGATAAGGTGAGGGTGACCCACCTATGGGTTCATATAGTAGAGGAATGATTATTTAAAAATGGAGTTGAAACTTAGTGAGGTCAGTAGGTTCTTAGTTCATGAATTGATGGTGTAGAGACGTCTTCCCAATGGTTGTGACAGTGTGGCTAGATAACAAGGCAGGGTAATGGTCCTATTGATTCTTCGGCCTGATATGTCGGAACAGGTTAGGAAATGGGTGGGTTGGGATTAGTTATGGTGGTCTTTCATCAATGGATGATGTTCCACATAACTAGAAATGGTGGAGAGAACCATACCAGATAAATGGTTGGTTGATGACATGATGAGAGTTTCGGGTTGGAAGGACTCGAGTTTCATTGTTCAGGTGATTTGGCCTTGGTTTAAAGATTTCGAATAGTTTTAATCGTCGAGTAGCTGAGTTTTTTGAGTTAAATTTTGATGTATATGTGTTGAGTGATATATTAAAGAAATGGGATTTATAGGGTTGTTTGTTTTCCTCCATGTTATACCGGGCTGGGTCACCATTAGAGTTGGGTGAACCGAAACTGACGCCAAGTGATTTGGATCATGAGTTGTGCATAGTATTGGGCCGATGAGGTGCCTATTAGTTCCCTAATGATGATGGGATGTTATTTTTTATGTTCCTTTTGTTATGAGTTAGGTTTTTTACCTACGTTTTCCACATTATGTTCTCATGTTTAGAATGGTTGATGATGACATATTCTTATGATGTTTTCTACTCGTGTTGTAGTTGCATTGAAGAAGGATTGTAGGGCATGTTTGTTCCCTTGTTTTGTGTTCGGTTGGAATTAAGATGTATTACTCGAAACATAAAACAAGGGAGTGGAATTTTAGAACATGTGTCATGATACATTAATAATGTCTGTTAGTGATTCTCGGAAGAGCGGCTCAAGGATGAGTCGCAAATAAGATGGATAGGTTATAAGAACTCAGATCTTTTTAAGGATTAATTTTGTTCAAGTTTGGGTTTGGGCTCTTATTTTTCCATGATAAGTATTTCCCATGTTTTTGTGGGGGGTTCTAAGGTGACTTGGGGCTCGGGCATGAAGAGAAGAGTAATTAGGACAAGCAGTGCATGGGACACAATCTTCACACGGTTAGGGGAAACCATGCCGGTAAACTGTGTGGACCATCCATCCTCAGAATGTAGCCTTTGAATAGTCTGAGCATGGTTAGGGAAAAGTGTGAAGGATCCTAGGAAACTATGAAAAATGAGTGTTTCTGGATAGTAGATTCTATACAGTTTTCACAATGCTTGGCAAACCATGTGGATATATCATGCGGCCCAAAAAAGTTGAAAAATATAAAAAAATTATCCCAGGATTTAAAACCCTAACTCGATTTTTTCCTCCATTTCATCCCCAAAAACCCTAGTGATGAACCATTATGACCCAAGAATCCATGATGTGTATTCCCTTATATTATTGTCAATTTTGGAGTATGTTGGTTGTGGATAGTAGCTCTGGATACCTCTAATCCTCTCTTCTCCTCCATTATTCATATTAGGGCTTGCGGTCTCTCTCATCTTCTTCTGATGCTCTAAGCCCTATTGTTTTCTCATGGAACACAGGTTGGGGTTTCGAGGGATGATTTAATCTTAATCTAAGACCATTATTAGTGTTTCATTCATCATCGGATTCGAGGTAGGTGATCTACAAGTCATATCAATTGAGTTTTATGGAGATTTGCACATGAAGTGTTTTGATTCTTACCATATTGCGAAGAGTAATTTCTTCCATTATAGTGATCTATTGTTTAGGGTGTCTAAACAACCTAATGGTACCATCGTGATCCCTATGGGATGCATGGAGGATGATGTGAACTCTGTTAGGGCCACCCATGTGGTGTTCCCACTTTTCAAGACATAATATTTAGCTATGTAAATGTAGGGTCATTGTGTGACGACCTAGAGACAAAGGTAAATGTGATATTAAGCTTGGTGGATGTGAATATGAGTCCTAGTAACACACATGGGTTGTGTTGTGACCTTTTTGGGTGTTGGTGGTCTTAAAAAGTGGTTAGGTGAGATAAAGTGAAAATATAAGGGGTTAGATTTATACATGATTATGCATAGTGAGATATGCATGGGAAATGATAATTGGGGATGAATTGTGGAATGCGTTAATGCATGATTATTAGGTGGAACACATAAATGATTGAATGTAATGAAGGGATTGTGTTATGTGATATGAGAATTGTGTTTTTAGTGCATAAGTTGGTAAATTCATGGGAAATGATAAATGGAATAAATGTGTTAATGAATGGTCCATGATGAATTTGTCTAAGGAAAAGGGGTTTCTGAATAGCCTTAATGGTTTAAGGCACCAAAATGGAAATTTCGATAAATGGATATGAATTGTATTATGAAATTGTGTGAATGTGTTATTAAGTGGAAAATATTAGAAACCATAATGGAATGGTTTATAAATATGGTAATGAGGCATAGTGAGTTTGGCATACTGAAAAAAGCCTAGTCAGATAAGAACAATGAATGAATACATTGTGAGATTAGCATAATAAAATGTGATTGTGCTAAATGACTAAATGTTATGAAATTTGGAAAATGTGTTAATAGTTTAAGGCATGGTGTTAACCATCATGTTATTGTTATAGATTATGATTGCCTTGGGAAATTGTTGTGATGTTGTCTAAATGGATAATGGATACATATATGTATATCTTGTACACATAGCTAGGTAGTGTGGGGGTATTGAATGATGTTCTTTTCCCACAAGTCGAGTTGGACTGAGGCCTTATACTCTGTCCCTGATTCATGGGCTTGGGATATGATAGATTCTTTGTTCCCCTATTAGTTGCACCCACCCGGACTGATGCTTCTGGGTGAGGTTATGGTATTTATCCACCTAGGCGGATTCTTCAGGGTTAGGATATGGTTGACATCAATCCGGAAATATGCTTCGAGGTAAGGATATGGTTGACATCCACTCGGACTGATGCTTAGAGGTAGGTATATGGATGACATCCATCCGAACTGATGCTTCGAGGTAAGGATATGGTTGAAATCCATCGGGGATGATGCTTCAAAGAGAGGATATCATTGAAATCCATCTAAATAGATGCATTGAGGTGAGGATAAGGATGACATGGGGATGTTGGTACTATTGATATATGAAAACTGTGTGTTTTCTTCAATCATGTAATTGTGTAATTTAATCTATATACCTTGTTTAATTTGATGATCCTGTGTTAAATTTATTGAAAATCGTAAGATATTAAAATGGTAATAATTATTCGTAATGGCCCAAAAATTTCTAACAGAACATAATGGTTCCATGTCATTTAATATTAATTTATATTTTTACAAGAAAAAGTATTTATACTGGAAATTTTGTAGACATCGTTGGTTGTGGTCTACTGAGTTGTACTAACACCTTCTTCGTGCAGCCATTGGGTACCCAAGTAGACTTAATTGTATCTTGTCAAGATAAGGGAAAAGGCACCTACTAGGGTGTTGGTTTGGCATGGGTGTTACTGTAAGAAGACCCAAACATGGAGTCAGGACCATTTTAGGGATTCTGCAATCTTCCTTCATTATGTGATTTTTTCACTTTTTCACTTATAGCATGGAATGACATGATTACTATTGTACACGTTTGAACCCCTTTTTTGGAATGTTTTTATATGAATTATCTTGTATTATTGGTTATTATTCCAATATTTATTTATATTATGTTGTGTATAACTCTAGTAAAGTTGGTATAGGCTCCCCACCAAACTAAGTAGACCCTCACTCCTAGTTAGAAACCCTAGCATAAGTGGAGGTTCACCTGAGGTCATGTGATGATATAGCTCAGAGCATCAGTTTAGTGGATTCTTGGTCAAGAATGTTAAATAATAAGTTGTCCGCATTACCTATTAGTATAATTTTTTTTTACAGAATTAATACCATAAAATATTGAGTTATGTATTTTCCAAAAATGATATAAATCACCCATAGAGGTATTTGGTGGAATACATACAATATTACACCTTTGACATCACTTGTAACTCAACGTATGTTAATATTATTATAGATGATATGAGAAGGATTCATCTGAACTAATCCATGAAGAAATCATTTGATTAGTGGAACTTGATGGTTTTTTGTTCATAGTTTCATATTAGAGTTTATGAATCCGGGGATGTGGTTGTTTTAGACAGTGTTCAGTTTATATCCACTCATTTCAAGATGGTTATTATGAAACATCATCTTGATGATGAGTTCCGTAGTATTAGAGATACTTTTTATTGTGGGGAGACCATTCATGACTAGTCATTCTCCAGCGAGGGATTTTTATACTATCAAAATTTCTTTTTTTTACCAGTATCATTAGGGAAATATATTATAGGGAATTTACCAAATTCACTATAGGCTATTCACTAAGGAACAATGATGATTTTTCAGGACATCTGGTATAGATTCTGATGTCTATGCATGATATGAAACATTGCTGAATTTGACTCTCATTGTTATATGTGATATGAGGTCAAGGACCTATACCAGAAGACATTAGGTTCAATTAAGCAACATCTAGTTCTATCTTGGATGTGGCATGATATCTCTAAGGATTTTTTTTGTTGTGTTTCATAGTACCCAAACAATGTGGAATTCAGTAAGGTTTGTGAATAATTGGCTAAATAGACAAAATCAATGTATACCCATTCACGATACAACCGAAGTTAAATAGTTGATAAATATCTATGTGAAAGAGGTTGATCTTTTTCATTGAGTTACATATTCTACAGTCTCTGATAGGGATCCTAATTTTACTTCTATTATTTTTAGAGAAATTCTAGAGGCATTGGGATCTCAAGTCCGTCTATGAATGGCTTATCATACAAAGTCATATAGACAAATTTAAAAACAATATAGATTCTTCATAACATTATTCATGAATGCATTCTCTAAATTGGTGGATCATGGGATGACCATCCAGGGTAGGTTGAGATTTTTTATAATAATAGTTACCTGTCATTAATGAGAATATTTTATGGCCTTGTATGGATTAACATGTAAATATATATATTTTTTCTCAGATATCAGTGAAATATAATTTGATTGACTAATCTTGGTACACGATATAACATTAATGATTTAGATGAATCATACGAGAAAGTTAAAAGAATAGAGCCTTTATATCCATATGATTATTGTTGTTTTATAAAATCATATTTTTCATTTGGTGACCAGACGTTCTTGATATTTTCATCGTGTTTGGGTCATAAATGGATAAGGAGGAAAGGGAATATTTATCCTCTATTTGTGGAAAATTTGATGGTTTTTGTATATGGGGGAAGTGGAATTCCATTCATAACATCAACCATAGTTGACAATGTTACATTATATGTTACATGTATCAAAGATAAAAAAGTACATCACTCATCCATCTCATATTTTGAGCTGGAATGGTCATTAGGTTTGTCCTTATATAACTATGATGGAGAAATTAGTTAGGATAGTTTCTAATAAAATGAATGTACATCATTGGGGGACAATACCATTACTTTAAGTATTATGTAATAATAGTTTTGATTCTCATTAGACATAGGGGGACTGATAAATGTTAAATAGACTCACATTTTTTCATTTAAGCTTCTTGGTAGGCTTACAATGGATAAAAAAAATTAGTTAGGGAGGTTTCCATGCACTATTACAGAATTAAGGTATTCCAAAACAACCATCTCTATCATGCTTATGTTGTATTCCAATTAGAGTTTATCTGGGTGAATGTTTTTAAAATATAGTATGTTTCTAGGTTTTACATGGTTGGTACATGATATTCCAAAACCATGGGCCCACTCATAGGAAAGTGAGAAAATCCGAACAGAGGTGGACTTTATTGCTACCACACTATTTGAAAAACTATGCACCACCAAGAAGAAAATATTACCTACATTAATATGGGGTGCATAGTGAGGGAAAATGGTATTCTTAACCATGAATCCATTCCTAGATAACCGGGCATATGGGAAATTTTTTATTCAAAAATTAGTTTTAAACTTTTCAAACACTCTTTATGTTCTTTATGGGTCTAAATGATCCCCATATGTTTTCTTCTTCATAAGGGTCCCATAAGATATGATTTTTTCCTCTTTACACACTCCTTAATGCGAATAGTTTCTTGGTGAACGATGTTCGATATCTACCTAGTATGGTTCCAATTCACATTCCCTCTGTCCCATTCCCTCATCTTTCCTCCATATTTTTTATTAGATATCCATATTGTTGGATGATCCAATATCCTCTATTTCAGATCTTGAATATAGGGATGATTATTAGTTCATTTGGTCTGATGTTTTTCATTATAGTTTCAGGGTTAGGGGTATGAGTTTTGATATCCCATGATCTTAATGTGGTTGGTCCTATTATAATGGCCAATTTTTAATAACATTAAATTTATAGATTTAAATTCATTTGTTTTATAAAAATTAATTTTTTTATTTTAATAAATTTCCATTTATGCTGTTTATAGAAAATAAAAATTCTAATAAATTAGGAATTTGTCTTTTAATTTTGCACAAAATTGGTTAAAACTCCCAATTCAATATAATTGGTGTTTTTTGGGAAATTGAAAGAAATTTTTTAAATCAAATTGTTGAATTTAAGGGGATATCTATAATTATGAAGTTTATTTGATGAAATTAATTTAAAATTGGTATTTTAGAAAATGCATAAAATTATTTTTATATAAACCCAATGAATTAATCTTGAATAAAAGGAATTATTTGATTAAAAAACCATCTGTTGGTTTTTAATTGGAAATTAGAATGTTTGAAATGGGAGATTGGGAGAGATTTTTTTAAATGTTTTAAAATAAACACTCCATCATTTATGTATTTTTTTTTGACAAACTTATATCCTAGGTTGTTATAGAATTCATGGGATAACACCTTTATAATATAACTAATAAACACAGTTCAACATGTCATATCCCTAATTCTATGGTGGTGATTCCACTTCGACTAATTTTGGTGGGACATGTGTATATGGATATTTACATTATAACATTCGAGTGTGTGATTATACCATAGGTTGAAAATCCCATAAATCTTCATAGATGACCATGTTGTTCATTATTGAAATGTGTAATATTTATTCCAATGTTTATGAACTATTTTACATGCCTTATTAATTAATATAAATAATCAAATATAGATGATTTTTAGGACATTTTATTAAATTATTTCCATAATTGGAAATGTAAATCATGGTTTGGTTTGAATATTCATTTGAAATTTCATGCCTATTTATTTAATAATGAAGCAATATTTGTTTGACTACTTATTTCAATCTTATTATAAAATCCATGGTGGAACCACACTAGGGTTCTGACTCCAACCATACATGTTGTTTTTTTATTTGTATATTATCATTTTTCTTGGTTAAAAAATGTGTATGGTGAGATTTGGATGTGGAATTATCTATTGATCTATGCACATAGAGAGTTGTGTCTGTTGGAACTTGGGGTTTTATTATGTTTTCTAGAACATCATGATTTACTTTGGGTTATTTATGTCTGATTGACTTTTGGTATAGTTCTCCTTTTGGAGTTTCTTTTGTATGCATAATAGAATGTTGATCATTCCTCTATCATATAGGTGGATAAATAATTCAAATTTTCATAATTTTTTATGCAATGAGCTAGTTATGAACTTTTGAGGATTGATAAATCCATTCACACCAAGTCATTACCGACTCAATTACTGGATTACCAGGCTATTCTGTCTTTTTATTGATAATTATTTAAAGTAAAAAAATAGATACATTTATAGTAATAGTATGGTTCTTGTTTCATACCACACATTTCTTAAGAAATTTTAAAAACATGGTGAGGAAATACATTGTTTTCAAAATAAGGAGGTTGATTAACACAACATTCATCAGTTGTAACTATATTTATGAAATTAATTTTTTAATCCATTTTATACAATTTAATTACTAGAAAACAAGATAACGAAACTAACATCATAATAGAAATGAACCTAGAAACATTAAAAAGTGAATCATAAATGTATAAAGTAACTTCTTGAGTGTTTCATTGGGAAACAAATCTTGAATTATTTATGGAAATATGTCTCGATTCATCTATCTTTTTTCTAAATATGAATTTATTTCAAATTACATTCTTTCACTAAATAAAATAAACTTAATACAAATAATTATTTCTAAAAAATTGATTTATTCCATCTTGCATAGAAAATATAAAATTTGTAACATTTAAAGTATCAAAATAATTAGTGGGAACATGTTTAGATAAAAAAGAAGAGTAATAAATGAAATTCAATGTAGATTTTCCTGTTATCATATCAAGATATTTCTACCAATCATATTGTTAATGGGATGATATTTATAAATAATTTGTGATCTTGGATCATATTTAGATTCTATTTCTCCCCCTTAACTGATAAATTTTCAAGACTTTTTTTCTTCAAAAATATTGAAATCTATGAAATCATCTTCAATATATTTCATTTTTTAAAAAATTGCAAGATTTCTCAAAATTTATTTGTATAGATTAATAAATTGTCATTGTATTCTTATTATTAACACTACAAGATTTACATTTTCAAGATAAAACAACAAATATACTTTTAATACTTATAGAATCAGAGTCTTTAAAATTGTATTTTGTATTTATGATAAAAAAGTTACAATAAGAAACATTAAAAAATTATCCTTTTCTTTTATAACAATAATAAATTAATAAGGTGTTATATGTAATAATTGTATTATATATACTCTATTCAAAACATATAAATAGTATTAATAGATTCTAAAAAAATCACTTTTCTAAATTACATTCATTAATCATGGTTTGTGAAATATTTTTTAATTGTTTAATTTTTTGACCTACCGAAACATTTTGTTTTTTTTTGTTCAATGAAAATAAAAATTATGAGCATTAAAATTTTATTCAAAATATTTTTCGGAAATAAAAAAAATCATTATCACTTTTAATATGGACAATTAACAAACCATTAATATTTTGAACTATCTATGAAAGAATAATAAATCTATCTATGTTTTCATGCTTATAAGAAATGTAACAAACACATGAAAATTTACTAATGTAATAAAAAATGACAAGAGAATATAATGTTTAACATAGAGTATATGTTTTCCTAAGAAAGAAATAAATCATCGCATAATAATTCAAGATGTCTAGAAGTTGAATACTGATTGATAGATTTGAAATATTCATCATGATTCTTTTCCTTTAGTCACAAATAAAAAACAAAATCATTAGTCACCTTTAACATTGGTAAATCTAATAGATTTTTAGTCTTAGATAAAATGTGTTTCATTTAAAAATGATCATGTCCAGGCCTTCTATACAAGAGAACATCATCAGTTACAGTTTTAATAATACAATTAATTTTTTATTTACATAAATCAAATCAAATAAATTCATATATATTATCTTTTCTATTAGTATAAAATAAATAATTTTAATTTTTGATGTCTAAAAATAATTTATCTTCCAATTTTGCAAACATACTATCGTCACGTAATTTTGAATTATAAATTATGTCATGCTTCAGACCTTTAGTATATGAAATTTTGTATATGGGGACAACATTATAAATACATACATATCCTAATCCCATAATAATTTATTTAACTTTATCTCCAAAAGGGATAGAGCCTCTATCACATTGGGTATATAAATGAAAATTTTATAGGTCACTATTCATGTTCCAAGAACAAACAATGTCAATGTACCATTCATATTTATTGTGAAATAAGAGGATTTATTCCTTGAAAAAACAATTACTTAATATTTCTGGTTCCCATGATATTTTGGGTCGAACATCGTTAGAAATAAATTTATTATTAACCCATACATATTTTAAACATTTATTTTAATGTAATATTGAGGATAAATTATTGAAAATATTTATATTGGTAAATTCGGGAGATTTATGATATATAAGAGAATATATGTTATCATAATTTCATTTCATAATATATTTATATTATGTAATGATAGAGACTTTTTCAGCATCCCTTTTTATAAAGGTAGTCTTGTATAATTTAGGAATCTATGCATTATGGTCAAAACCAATGTTATATTAATTTATTTTAATCATTTATAGATAATTTCTATTTTTTTCTTTTAATTAAAATTTTGTTTAATATACCATTAAAATATACAACTTTCTTTCTAATAATGCCATTTTCCTTTTGTACAGATGGAAAATAATCATTTATATTACCTTTAGAAAAAGAAGATGAAAATAATATTTCTTCTTTAACATAATCCTCTTCCTTATTGTGTTTCTCATATTCCTTGGTAAGAATTTTATATTATTAATTTAATTAATTGTTCAATTCAGCAACAGTTAAAATATAATTTTTTTATTTTTCCATTTTTTTCATATATATCATCAGAATTATAACTTTCACTATTATAATAATAAGTAGAATTTGATTTATTACTAACCTAATTTTTATTCATCACCATATAAAAGAGGCTTGTTGTGTCTTTTTCATTTTCAGATTCATCTCATGAGTTTAATATTTAGTGAATCTCCATCAATAATGATATTGACTTTTCTATTAATTAATGTATTTTTTATCTCTACCTTCGTGCATCAACATTATGTAGTCATATTTGTTGTTTCCCTTATTTTTACATTAATATAACAATAAATATAACAAATACGTGATACCATTATATTCCTTTCAATCATTCATTTGATATTTGCAATATCAATTTTTACAACTTCTCTTTATCATCATCAATGTATAAAAAAACTTTCCTAAGGAGGATGTATCCCCTTTTTCACATTTATGTTCCCAAGAATAAAAATAGATTGAATTGTAATTTAAATGTGATTTAAAGGAAATTAATATCATATTTTTATTATCTTATTCATCAATATTATTAAACTCATGTTCACATTTAATAAGTTATTAAATGATCCCATCCTATGTGTAATCTTTGAAATTATTACTTTCATTGGACACAAAATTATATGTGCAGAAATTGTTTTGTAGTTATGTTGTGATAAAATCTATTAGTATGAGGTGTTCAAAATGTTTTCTAAGGTAATTAATCTCATTCAATCTTCTTGTAAATTGGTCAAAAATTTATTTACATTTCATTCACCACCCATATCAATGTCAAGGTACTAATCTCAATGCATTCTACGAACATGGATCATATCCATTTTAATGATCCAATGTGAGTAACTTATATAATCTCCCAAAAATTATGATACACCATACAAGAATAAAAATTAATAAAACAAATCCGTTAATATGAAAGTATAAACTATTCTGAACATTTTCGTTTAAGACATATCTTATAGAATATTTTTTTAATAATTAATATTGTATAGATTATGGTAGTTTGTTTGATTTATA
Source organism: Viscum album (assembly GCA_963277665.1). NCBI lineage: Eukaryota > Viridiplantae > Streptophyta > Magnoliopsida > Santalales > Viscaceae > Viscum > Viscum album. The sequence continues at coordinate 1,793,675,435 of OY728163.1, read as the reverse complement.
ACTAAAGAACCATGGTTTTCTACTCAATATTTTTGGCTATGATCCAATCTGGGTTCTCTAGTATCCAAAATCATTATTGTCAAATAGAGGTAGCTACTAACCAATCCTATCATAATTTTTGTCTAATAATACTATCATAATGGTCATTTTACATTTATTGTGATGTTTAGAAATTAGATTTCAAAATAAAATACAAACAATATACATAGAGGAAATGTATAATTTCAAATTTTAAACCATTTGATACAAAATTTTGGTCTTAATAGAGTAATATAATGTCTAGAGTGGGTGAATATAACATATTAAAAAATAACTAAAATGATTAATTATCTATATTTATTTCTAGAGATAATTGTAATAGTTAGTTAGAAGTGGATGTAAAAGAATGAATATAAGAATTTTAAAACTAGTTTAGTTAAATATAGATTAAGCCCAATCGTATACATCTTTATATGGAGAGAGATATGTGGTGCACTAAAAACATTTGAAGAGGAATCAAAATAGAATTAAAAACATCTTTTGCAAGAAAAATAATAACCAGTCACATTATATTTGAATGGGGAAACCGAACACAACCAAAAACCAGAATATATTTACATACAGTCACAACATGAACAGTCTTGACATTAGAATCTTGTAGTCACAACCAAATGATAAAAAATTATGGTGTATGTAAAATGATAAATATAAAAATATTGTGTTTTTAAAGATGTAAATGTATATTAAAGACAAGAGAGAACAAGAATAAATAGATACAATAATAATGAAACATATGTACTGGTTCCTTCATGTTTCATCATCTTGATAATATCATCATAATAGTAGATCTTGATGACATTTTTGTTCATCCCTTAAGGGATTATCCAGTAGTACATAAAATTGGGTATAATTGAACTTGATTGTTCATAGAGTATAATCGCTTTTTTTCTCTTTAGATCATATGAACCCATCATTTCATAATTTTTATACATATTTATATTATATACATGAATCCTCAAGTCAATTAAACAAAATTAAATATGGACTAAACAATCGATAATTTTTTTGAAACAATTCGAAATAATAATAATTAAATATTGAAGAGAGAGATAAAAATGATATCATTTATTGAATATCTATCAAATGACAAATATATATTAAAAAAATGAATATTTAATCATAACTATTTATATCCTTCCTTAAATACATGAAACAAACTCTATAATAATATGTTAAAGATAAATCCCATTAATATATTATATTTAAATTTTTATATAAGATGAGTAATAATTATTCAAATAAATTAATGAAATAATAAAATTGAATGAAGAATATGTACACATAATATAAACTATTAAACATCTTATAATATTAATTTATAGACAATAAATTAGATGAATGAAAAGAAATAATAAAAATAAATCTTTGAGTTTAGAGATGTATGTTTAATGTGTGAAAATAAAACTCTATTTTATCCCAATAAAAACATGTTTATAATAATTTCAATCACTTCTCATATGGTCTAAATTAATAATATGTTTCTATGATTTGATATAAAAAATTAATCATAAAAGATAAACATCTATTAAATTGATATTTAAAACAAAAAGAAAAAATTTAATGATTATAAAAATAAAAAATTTATATAAACAACGTTGCTAAAAACCATGTGAGTGTTTTTCAAATATGAATTTTACTCTATGAAATTAAATTGAGAAGTTATTAGAATAATGTAATTTATTTAATATTTTGGAATTTCATATAATGAATTGCATAAGTGAATCACTACATAATCTAATTTCTCTTATCAACATTTCTCACATAAGTGTTTTACTACATAAGGGTATCATCATGTAAGATAATAACATTTGAGATTGAAAATGGAATTCTATTTCATTGATTCTTATATGAAATTCATCATGTATGATATTTTATAATTTATGAAAAATTATAATGTTAGGAAATTTTTCACAAAATTGAATTCCGCATGTAAGATATTATGGAAAATGTTAAACTGGTTTTATTTTCAAATTTAATAGCTAATAGAAAATATATAAAGGAAGAATTTTATTTGGTTTTTTTATTTATATTTTATAAAATAATGTATTTTTGTAAAAATAAGAATCAACATAATTGGTTTTATATGACTCATTTCATAATCATAAAATAGATGAAAAATACATATAAAAAACTATAGCAATACAAAAGAAAATATACTGTCACTTCAGATCTAATTTAATAAATTAAGGTGATGAGTTTAGAATTTTATTCAAAATAATGATATGTAAGAAATATTTATTTATTTCCAAAAATTATCTCAATTTATAGTTTTTCTTGTTGATATATTTTTAAAATATAAATATTAACATAAATTGGGTAAATGGAATCATTGATTCTAAATCTATTACACTGATAATCATCCAACTATATGAATTTTAAAGTTAGATACATGGGAACCTTGTATATTTTCATATAGAACAATATGAAACAAATATAAATAATATTAAGGTCCAAAATTACTTATATATCCAATGAACCCAAAATTAATCCTTTATAACTTGTTATGAGCTATATAAACGTGAAATCTAAATAAAATTTATGTATAAAAATATTATGATATATTAAAGATCAAATATAACATAAATTAAACACACTTTTACGATACAATATAAATAAAAAGATTAAAAAAGTAATAAAACACAATTAAACATTTTAAAATGTGATAATATTAACAAAACATGAGTGTGGTTGTAATCAATCAAAATAAAAATCATATGAAAGAACATGCATAACCTTGTTTCTTATGAATTAAAAATTATCACTAAATTTTAATGAATAAAAATCATATTCGTATATATATTAAAAAAATTCCTTCCACAGATAGCTTAAAAAATGTTATAACATTACATTTTGCTAATATTATATTCTATAAACACGATTAGTCTTCCATTGCACTATATCATGGAAGATCATTGATCCATACATATTCTATGTCATGATTGTAATAATTATCTTTAAAATTGGTAGAAATGGTAAATTCCTTATTTGAACTATAAGTAATAAATTTTTCCATCGTTATGTTCGGAGGATATATATTATCACAATATTTAATTATGTTAATATGGTTTTTTAATACATATACACTATTAAAAATTATATGTTAAGCATTTTCCAAGAAGAAGAATATTACTTATTTTGATAATTTATCATAGAGAATTTTCCCTAATAGAAACATGGACACCTTCAATTTTTACAATATTCTTATTGAAATATTTATTTCAAGTCAAATTCCATTGATATTAGCTATCCATGTATTTTATAGTTTGGTTTATACATTTCATATTTTCTAGGAAAAACTATACATATTTTAGAACAAAACATCAATTGGTTTGGTTTTATTAGAATGTAATATTTTTCAAATGCACATTTTTTCAACATTAAATTGTTGAGAAAATTTTAATTCATTATATAAGTAATCCTTAAAAAACTAACTATTGAAATTTATTTGAATAAAAAATAATATTTCAATGTTCACCACATTGATATATCATTCAAAAAGGATAAACATTTGGAATAATTTAATTTTTTTAAAATATTACATACTAGTATAACCCATTCCAAATGCATCATGATGATGTATTATTTTTCAGTATATCTTATCACTATTTTATTTACCATTTGTATACATTGAGAGAAGCATTTTTAGACTGTATATTTTAAATTGTTTGTTTACAAATAAGTTTTTATACTAAAATGAAGTTGTACTCAAATTATTTTTTTCTAGATATTTTGATTTTATTAAGATTACATTTCACCAAATATATAGAATGAATAGTTTTATAAAATTTAAATTAATTTAATTAATTTTAATGGTGTGAAATCTCATTTGGGCATATATAAATTATTGATTTTTATAATTCATGTTTTTCTAATGTAATATCATTTTTTTATAATATTTAGAATTATAATTTTCTAGTAGTTTTGAAGATCTAGAGAAATATTAAAAACGATGAAATGTATTATTTTATCCTAATGAAGAATTTTTCTCATTAAAAGATGCTGAATTGTTTTTATTATCACTGAGGATTGACTTTATTTAATAAAATAGATGACAAGGACTGGGAATTTACCTTATCTGTAACACTCGATATTTTTGTGTGAAATATTCTGTTTTTATGTTATATAAATTATCAGAGGAAAATTTCACTACACACAACACTAGATTGGCTTTCTTTACATTCAATCACGACCTTCCTCGATAGCTTGCATGGTACCCAATACCGAGTTTCACTAAACAACGATATGATTTTATTAAAACTAGGTGTTATTAATAGTAATACGCACTTTTTGATATTTTATTTTTCAAAATGGACTTCATTTTTGGATTTGGAATATCGAAATTAGCCTAGGGTGAAATTTTGGTATTTTTTGAAAACATTCAATTTTTGATGAATAGTGAAAACACTGGGTTACTATTTAAAAACTGACTATTTATATAAACAATTATTTATTTTATTTAAATTTGTTTTAGGTAAAAATTGATACATAATACCTATATAATTTCAAATTAATTCATTGGAGTCATTTTATAATAATTTTAGATATATAAAAATTTTATTGAACTTTTCACCGCCTTTTACCCACCTCCGAGGGAATTTGAAAATTCACATAAAACATAATTTTACCGCTTATGTGAGTGGAATTTCGAAAATCCAAGAGAGACGGTTAATTTCAAGGACAAAAATGTGGTTCAATTAGTTGAAACTAATTTTTGGTGAATTGTAAGCTTTTACATTTTTTTCCACGGTTAAAAGTAAATAGGGTACTTAAGGGTAAAAATTATATTATTATTACCCTAAGACATGTCATAATTCTACTTGATAAGTGTAATTCGAACAAAAACATCCTTAGGAATAAAACATGACCATTTAGGTCCACTTGGATTAGATTAGGACATTTAATATTATTTTATTTAAAGAATAGTTTTAATAGCTAAAATAAATGTTTAATAAATAAAACATTTTTAATATAGAGTTATACATAAGATAAATTCATCTATAAATATTAATTATAAAGCTAAAAATATTTCCTACATAATGGTATTTTATTTATAATTTTTAGATATTAAATAATTTAATTTATTAATGACACAATAATGATGCATTAATTAACTTATTAATAAAATATTAACATTATTGATGTTATAAATACTCAAATAAATGTAATTTGAGACTTTTTATGAATTAAAATAATTTTATAGGTTAATATGACATATTAGTATTTATTTAATTAACTTTTTAGAACTAATTATGCTGTTATGATTTTCAAAAAAAATCAATTACCAAATAGTGTCAAAATTGACATAAAATAGATTTTAAAACAAATATTATATTATTAATTGTTATTATATTCCTAAAAATCTATGGATCATCCAAGATACTTATATCATTATAGTTGTATTATTAATGGACCACTTGGGGGTCGCATGGATGTATATGGTATGTTTATTAACTATATAATATAAAAATACAAAGTGACATGGTATATGTGAATCTAATTAACTAAGAGTGAAAACTAAAATATAAGGTTAATATAATGACCTAAACCTGTCTAGAAACCATTTGTTGAGAGGATTGAGACCCATCCCCACCTTAGCTTCTAAATAAATCAATTTGGAGCTATTAAAAACTGAATAGGACTTTATAATATAATAATATGTTTAGTTTATCCAAAGGTGCCCCTCTCCTCCCTTATAAAAGGGCAGCTACTCCCTCTCTTCCTCACACCACATTTAGCCTTCAAGCTCGGCCAACCCCTTCCAATTTATCTTCTCCACTTCCCTAGAAACAACCTAGACGTCCTGGTTTTCTGCAATGGCCATCTTTAGTGCCATAAGAGAAGGTTATGAAGAGGCGCTTCAAAGAAGGGGTAATGCCCGTTACCGATTCTATCAACTTTATTTCTTCTACTACTTCTTCTTAATTAGTTGTTTCATTATGAATTAATAACATAAGTATCACTCATATACTGATATGTTATTATAAGTATGAAATAACACTTTTTCACCATCTATCCATCCTATGGAAAACGAAATCACCGCGCGTCCGTACGTACGGAATACCGTCTCCACGCCATGGTGTAATTTATTTTCCACCACCACCTTACTTGGATGGTAATAATTGTGTAGATAATTACTACATATGACTATTGTAATGTGATATTGATTCTAAAATAGTATAAATACACTTCCATACAATTCAATGATCATGGGAACGATATCATCGCTCGTGCGTATGTACGGCCTACTGTCTCCACGATGTGATGCGACTCTTTCTACATGATCTTCATTACATAAAGCATATATAAATGAATTTAATGAATAAATATAATATATATTACAAAAATAACATTCTGGAAATGAGGTATCTATAACCTAAAGAAAAGAATAAGAATTTATTCAACAAAAAACGCATCAGAACAAAAAGTAATAAACACCCGAATAACCAGTAGCAATGAAATATTACTAATAAGAAGCTATGAATATGACCATATATCATATCATAACAATGATTATGATTCTAGAATAAGTAAATGACATTATTTAAATCATTCTACAGGAGGTTCGGACACTTGCAAAGAAAATCGGACCTACGGTAAGAGAAAATCTCGCAATCTCATTTTTATCCAAGATTGTTTATACTTCAGAATTTACTAGGGAATATTTATCATCAACATCCTTGTTTCCTCAATATGTAATATTATTTATATCATTATACAATTCATTACATCCAATTTTACCCTTTGGTGAGTTTTTAGTAAATGATATGAAAAGATGCTTTTGTCATTTTTCGTAGGAGGTACTTTTTGAATTTTCCGACCAATGTATGAGAAGAATGTTTTTTATCCTATACGGCCTGAATGGATTTTTAGAAAATTATTTCAATGAATCTTCCTTTATAAGTTTTCATGTTTATTTTTAATTAACTTCTTTTAGTTTAAAATGGTATGACATGTTAAGAAAGGATAAATGTTTTTGAAGTAGAAATGATATTTTCCTAAAGAATAGAGTTCAAGTGTTTTATCATAATTATTTTCCATCTAAAATAATATAGGGTTCTGTTTCTATCCCTATATTTATTTATTTGATTTTTTATGATGGAATTATTTTTATTATATCCTTTTATTTTATATGGATTATGTTATAATGGAATTATGTTTAAGATTCCCATTTTTATTACATGGGTTATGCTATGATGTATGATTTATGATTTTGTGGCACACATAAGAATAGATTCATTATGAGATTGGTGGGACCTATATCTCCCTCCAATTCATTGGGTAAGATTTATATCTCATGAGATAGACATTGCTGGAACAGCAGGTTAAACCGGTTTAGGGAAACAGGACTGAAACGAGAAGTGAACTCGGTTCAGAAATGGATTTTGTCCGCTAAGATAGTATTGGAAAAGAGTCTTGACTACTAAGAAATGATTCTCTATGATTACTTGTGTATGCCACAATGTTTCATGTTTGATGTTATGACTATTGGGATTAAATTTCACTACTATGATTTTCCCATGATTATGAAATTTTGATCTCTTTTGCAGGTTAAGATTTCCAAAATGTTATGTTCTTATGAATATGATGTGATTGATATTTATTTTGTTTACCCTTACTGAGAATTTGAGATCACCCTTTTGTATGTTTTCTTTTCCCCAGGTCTGGAATAAGGGTATTAAGTATGATATGCCAAAAAGGGATTCTAGATATGATGGAATAAATGGGAGATAACGTAGATGCTTTATGAACAAGTTGTTTTTGTTTCCCAGTTTCTAAAAACACTATACCTATACGGTATTTTCACGGTTTTGTTATATGTTGTAATAATTATGCTTCAATTCTGAATTAATAACAATTTATGTAATGTATGGGTTGTTATAGTTGGTATCAGAGGAAAAGGATGTTGGAATGAATCTGATCCTTGGGAACTCTCACATGTGAGCGTTGGATGAAGCATGGCTCTCTGCCTAAGGATTCATGAAGAAATGGTTTCCACTGGGGATGGAGGTCTGTCCCGCCTAGGGGGTGTAGCCACCCGTGGAGTGCCCTGATAGGTATCAATTATAGTCCACTGGAAGTAATTCCAGACCGTTATAGTTGGTATCATAGGAAAGGTATAATCAACCTTTGGAAACTAGGATGAGAAAGCCTTAGTAAGAACCCTAATGATATATCTAAGAATAGAACATTGTCTTAGTGTTTTAGAAATGGCCATGAATAACGTAAGATAAGACCTTATGTGTGAAATTTTATTTTTGATTATGTGGTTTTCCTATTATAATTAGTATTTCTCACACTATTCTTCTTGGATTTAGTCAATGGCTGGAACCTGAAGGAACCGTGTTAATGCGGAATGCGACGGGAAATGCAATGATTGTGCCCCTGAGAAACCAAATGTTATGAGAGTTGGAATAAAAATTCTTGTAGCCATGCTCACACAACTTTATCAAGCTATGAATCATGCAGGACTTCCAAACGAGAAAAGTAAGGAGCAACATTCTGTTGAATCCTTCATGAGGTAGCATCTACCCTCGTTCAGTGGGTCTACTGATCCATTTGTTGCGGAACAATGGATCGGTACTACTGAAAAGAAATTTTCAGTTCTTCAATGTTCTATATATGATAAATTCATCCTAGTAGTTTATCAGTTCGAAGGTGAAGCTGATAAATGGTGTAATATTATCAAGAATACGAGGCCAAGAGATGAAATTGAGTCCATGGAATGGGACGAGTTCAAGAATTTATTTTTCAATAAGTAATCCCCTCGTATTCTACGATCAAAAATGGGGAAGGAGTTTCTTGAACTGAAGCAAAAGGAAGATGAATCTGTTGGTACCTACGAAGAAAATTTTACAAGACTTACAATGTACGCTTCTGTGATTATTATCCAACCTGAGAGTAAGATTGATTGATTCTTTAGTGGCTTAAATCCAAGTCTTCGAAGCGTGTTATCCATTAGGGACTTCAATAGCTACAAGGAAATCGTTTGATGTTATCTCAAAGTTGAGCTGGAGATTGCAGTAACCCATCAGTCATATAAGTTTGATAAGAAGAGGAAAATGGAATTCAAAGGTAAATCTAAAGACCACCATAAAAAGAATATGATTTTTCCCTTATGCTCAATGTGTGGAAAGAAACATGGAGGGAGTTGTATTAAAGGGACAAGTAAATGTTTCAAATGTGGAAAAGAAGATCATCAAGCATTTGAATGACGCAATGATGGGAATAAGATGTCTAGAGCTGCAAACAGAGAAAAGGAAACACAGAGTGCACCTCCTACACTTCAATTTTACATGTGTAAGGAAACGGGGCATTATTCTAATCAATTCCATAATCCAAGGGTTGTTGATGATGATCGACATCAAAAAACTCTTAAGGCTAAAGACAAAGGAATGTCTCATGCAATTTCTATCAGTGATGTGGAGTATGATAATGATGTGGTGAAAGGTACACTTACCATCCACTCTAAAGTAGAAAATGTTTTATTTGTTTCTGTATCCACCCACTCTCTTATTTCTGAAGAAATTTCTAAGGGTATCACCATATTACCTCAACAATTAGATATTGAGTTAGCTTCGACAACTCCTAATGGAACAACAGTCACATAAAAAGTTTATAATTCTTCTCTGATTGAAGTTTGTGGGAATGTGCTTCCTATAAATCTTGTGATCCTTCCTGTTGTAGAATTTTATGTGATTCACGGCATGGATTGGATTTCTTTATATGGACTTTATATCAATTTCCAAAGAAGGGAAGTCAAATTTCATATTCCAGATCAATCAATGATCGTATATCGATGCAAGGACGAACATAACCTTCTAGTGAAAATGTCATCCATCTTATGGGTCATTATTTCACTAAAAGATGGATATTTATCTCAAATTGTTGGTGAGAAACTCACGATTAATAATATACCCATTGTACGGGAGTTTGACGATGTCTTTCTAGAGGAATTTACAGGTCTTCCACCAAATCGTGAAGTTGAGTTTTCAATAGAACTCATATCGGGTGCTTTGCCGATTTCAAAGACACCTTATAGAATTGCACCAAAGGAGTTGCAGGAATTGAAGAAGAAAATCCAATAGAATCTTGATAATGGATTCATACGCCCTAGTGTGTCACATTGGGGAGCACTTGTTATGTTTTTTAAGAATAAAGATGGATCTATGAGACTTGGCATTGATTATCGAGAACTTAACAGGATCACGATCAAGAACAAATATCATCTCCCACGCATTGATGACTTATTTGAACAACTACACGGAACTCAATACTTTTCCATGATTGATCTTCATTCAGGGTATCATCAATTAAGGGTCAAAAGGGAGGATATACCAAATATGGATTTCCGTACAAGGTATGAACACTATGAATTTATAGTGATGCAATTTGGTCTTACTAATGCCCCTGATATCTTCATGGATATGATGAATAGAGTCTTTAGAGACTATCATGATCAGTTTGTGGTAGTCATTATAGACAATATTCATGTCTATTCAAATAGCTAATAAGAAAATGAAGATCACTTGAGAATTGTATTGAGTACCCTGAGAAAGGACAAGCTTTATGCCAAATTTACCAAGTGTGAATTTTGGATTCAAAAAGTTGCATTTTTGGGTCACATAATCTCAAAAGAGGGGATATCTGTGGATCCAACAAAAATAGAGGTTATCGATATATGATCAAGACCAACAACAGTAACTGAGATCCGAAGTTTTCTTGGTTTGGCTTTATAGTATGGACGTTTTGTCAAATATTTTTAATGATTATCTAATGCAGTGACCAAATTGACTTGGAAAGGAGTTGTGTTTGTTTGGACAGAGGAATGTGAAGAGAATTTCAAAGAGTTAAAAATAAGGTTATCCAGTGCACCTGTGCTCACACTACCTTGTAGTGGAAAAAGATTTGTGATCTAAATTGATGCATCCAAGAAAGGAATGGGGTGTGTTCTCATGAAAAATGATATGGTGATAGCTTATGCCTCACGACAGTTGAAAATCCATGAGAAAAATTACCCAACTCATGATTTGGAGTTAGCTTTGGTAATATTATCATAAAATATTTGGAGGCATTATCATTATGGAGAAAGGTGTGATATTTATAATGATCATAAATTTTTAAAGTATATTTTCACACAAGAGGAGATGAATATGCACCAAATAAGATGGTTGGAGCTGATTAAGGATTACGACTTCTCAATTCATTACCACCCTAGGAAAGCAAACAAGGAGGCGGATGAATTAAGTCGACAAGACCATGCTAGCTTATCCATGATGAGGATCACAAAAAATCCAATATTTACGGATTTACAAAGGATGGATCTTGGAATTATAATGGAAGGGGAAAATTGTATCTTTTTCAAATGAATGTTCAACCATCTATACATGTGAAGATTAAAGAGGCACAGAAAGAAGATTTAGAGTTACAAAAGAAGGTGAGAAATTTTTATGAATTCAACCTTGATTGTGATGGGATAATAAAGTTCAAGAATCGGGTTTGTGTTCCTGCAATCCCAGAATTAAAGAAAGAGCTATTGGATGAGGCTCATAGTTCTTTATTCTCTACTCATCCTCGAATCACGAAGATGTATAGGGACCTGAAAGAGTACTTCTGGTGGGATGGTATGAAAAGAGATGTTGCTGAATATGTCTCGTGATGCTTGGTTTGACAGCAAGTTAACGATTTGATACATAAGTCTAAGGGGATGTTACAACAATTACCCATACCCAAATGGAAATGGGAAAACATCATTATGGACTTTGTCACTGGACTTCCTAAAATATCCAAAGGAAATAATGCAATATGGGTTATAGTTGATAGTCTTACAAAGTCGGCACACTTCATTGCTATTAGAAAGGATTTCTCTCTGGATCATCTTTCCAGGATATATGTAAAGGAAGTGGTAAGATTGCATGGAGTACCACATTCCATTATATCTGATAAGGATCAGAGGTTTGCCTCAATGTCCTGTCAAATTCTTCACCATACTCTGGATACATATTTGAGTTTTAGCAATGCTTATCATCCTCAGACATTCGGTCAGTCTGAGAGAAAAATTCAAACTCTAGAAGATATGTTAAGACCATACTCTGTGGATTTCGAAGGTGGTTGGGATCAACACCTACCTTTGGTGAAATTTTCTTATAATAATATCTTTCACTCGAGTATTCAGATGGCTCCTTATGAAGCTCTAAATGGAAAGAAATGATGGACTCCAACTTTCTGGGATGAAGTTGGGGAAAGAAAGCTATTAGGACCAGATCTTGTTGATGAGATGGCAGAAAAGGTCAGATCTATTCAAAAACACATAAGAGTAGCTCAGAGTCGACAAAAAGGTTATGCCTATAACTGAATAAAAGACCTAGAGTTTGAAGTGGGTGATAAAGTGTTCTTACGAATATCTCCATGGAAGAGAGTAAATAGATTTGGAATGAAGGGAAAGATGCGCCCTAGGTATATCGGTCCTTTCGAAATACTGGATCGTGTTGGGAAGGTAGCTTCCCGATTGGTTCTTCCACCAAATCACTCTCATGTTCATGATGTGTTCCATGTATCTCTCCTTAGAAATTACATACCTGATCCTTCACATGTACTCAGCTCAGAAGTTGTATCGCTGAAGCAAGATCTTTCTTATAAAGAATTGCCGATAGAGATTCTGGATCGTAGCGAAAAAGTCCTACAGAAAAAGACCACTCTCTTAGTGAAAGTTTTATGGAGGAACCACCAATTATAAGATTCTACATGGGAGCTTGAGGATACTATGAGGCAGAGGTATCCTCATCAGTTTGTTACGAAGTGACGAATTTCAAGGGCGAAATTCATTTTAAGGGGAGTAGAATGTAAAACGTGATATTTTTATGAGAAATATTTTGTTTTTATGTTATATAAATAATCAAAGGAATATTTCACTACACACAACACTAGCTTGTCTTGATTTACATGAAATCGCGATCTTCCTCGATAGCTTGCGTTGTACGCAATACCGAGTTTCACTATACAACGATATGCTATTATTAAAACTAGCCGTTATGAATAGTAATACCAACTTTTTGAAATTTTATTTTTCAAAATGGACTTCATTTTTGGATTCTGAATATCGAAATAAGCCTAGGGTGAAATTTTGGTGTTTTTCTGAAAACATTCAATTTTTTATGAATAATGAAAACACTGGGTTACTATTTAAAAACCGACTTTTTTATTTAAAAACTTATTTATTTTTTTTAAATTTTATTTATGTAAAAATTAATACATAATAGCTATATAAATTCAAATTAATTAATTGGAGTCATTTTATAATAATTTTATTTATATAAAAATTTTATTGAACTTTTTACTGCCTTTTACCCACCTCCTAGGAGAATTTGAAAATTTACATAAAAAATAATTTTACTGCTTCTGTGAGTAGAATTTAGAAAATCAAGGAGGGAAGTATAATATCAAGGAATAATATTTGGTTCAATGAGATGAAAATAATTTTTGGTGAATAGTATGTTTTAACTTTTTTACCACGGTTAAAAGTAAATAGGGTAATTAAGGGTAGAATGATATTATTATTACCCTAACACATGTAATAATTATATTGGATAAATTTAATTCGACCAAAAAAACCATAGGAATAAAAAATGACCATTTAGTTCCACTTGGATTAGATTAGGAAATTTATTATTATTTTATTTAATGAATATTTAAAATTGTTAAAATCAATGTTTAATAACTAAAATATTTTTAATATAAGGTTATACATAAGATAAATTGAACTATAAATATTCATTAGAAATATAATAATATTTCCCACATAATGGTATTTTATTTATAATTATTAGACATTAAATAATTTAATTTATTTATGACACAACGATGATGCAGTAATTATCTTATTAATAAAATATTAACATAATTGATGTTATAAATTCTAAAATAAATGTAATTTTAGAGTATTTATGAATTTCACTAAATTTATATGTTAATATTACATATTAGTATTGATTTAAGTAACTTTTTTCGAACTAATCATGCTGTTATGAATTTTAAAAAAATCAATTACCAAATAGTGTCAAAATTGACATAAAATAGTTATTAAAACAAATATTATTTTATTAAATGTTATTAAATTACTAAAAATCTAAGGATCTTCCAAGATACTTATATCATGATAGGTGTATCATTAATGGCCCACTTGGGAGTATCTTGGATGTATATGGTATGTTTATTAACTATATATTATAAAAATACAAAGTGACTTGGTAAATGTCAAAATAATTAACTAAGAGTTAAAACTAAATGATAAAGTTAATATAATGCCAAAAACATGTATAAAACACATTGGTAGAGAGTATTTCGACCCATACCCACCTTATCTTTTAAATAAATTAATATGGATCTATTAAAAACCGAATATGACTTTATAATAGAATAATATTTTTAGTTTTTCCAAAGGTTCCCCTCTGCTCCCTTATAAAAGGGCACCTCATCCCTCTCTTTCTCACACCACATTGAGGCTTAAATATCGGCCAAACCCTACCAATTTCTCTTCTATACTTCCCTAGAAACATCCTAGAGGTCCTGGTCTTCTTCAAAGACCATTTATTTCCCTAATATGAGGTTAAGAAGAGGCGCTTCAAAGAAGAGGTAATGTCTGTTACCGAGTCTTTCAACTTTATTTCTTCTTATATTTCTTCTTATTTAGTTGTTTCATTGTGAATTAATAACATAAGTATAAATAATATACTTATATGTTATTATAATTATGAAACAACCCTTTTTCACCATCTATCCATCCTATGGAAAATGAAATCACCGCGCGTGCGTACGTATGAAATACCGTCTCCACGCCATGGTATAATCTATTTTCCACCACCACCTTACATGGATTGGTATAATGGTGTATATAATAACTATATATGATTATTGGAAGGTGATATTGATTCTAAAATAGTATACATACACTTCAATACAATTTCACGATCATGGGAACGATATCATCGCTCGTGCGTACGTACAGCCTACTGTCTCTACGATGTGATGTGACTCGTTCTACATGATCTTCATTACATAATGATTATATAAATGAATTTAATGAATAAATATGATATATATTACACTAATACCATTATGGAATTGAGTTATCTATAACCTAAATAGAAGAATAAGAATTTATTCGACAAAACATGCATAAGAACAAAAAGTAATAAACACCCGAATAACTAGTAGAAATGAAATATTACTAATAAGAAGCTAAGAATATAACCATATATGATATCATAAGAATGAGTATGATTCTGTAATAAGTCAATGACATTATTCAAATCATTATATAGGAGGTTCTGAGACTTACGAAGCAAATCGGACCTAAGGAATGGGAAAATATTACAATCTCATTTTTATCCGATATTGTTTATACTTCGGAATTTTCTAGTGAATATTTATCATCCACATACATGTTACCCCAATATATAATATTATTTCTATCATTTTACAATTTTTTAAATCCAATTTTATAGGTTGGTGAGTTTTTAGTAAAAGGTATGAAAGGAATATTTTGTGGTTTTTCATACAAGGTACTTTTTGACATTTCCAGCCAAAGTACGAGAAAGAGTGCTTTTTAACTTATACGACCTTAATGGATTTTTATAACATTATTTCCATGAATCTTACTTTACAAGTTTTCACGTTTATATTTAATCAACTTCTTTTAGTTTAAAATTTTATGACATGTTAATAAAGGAAAAAAAAAATTGAAGTAGAAAGGATATTTTCCTCAAGAATGGAGTTCAAGTGTATTATCAAAATTATTTTCCATCTAAAATAATATAGGGTTCTGTTTCTATCCCTATTTTTACATTGATTTGATTTTGTTTTTATTGAATTATTTTTATGATGTCCATTTATTTTATATGTATTATGTTATGATGGAATGATGTTGATGATTCCCATTTTTATTACATGGGTTATGCTATGATGTATGATTTATGATTTTGTGGCAAACATAAAAATGGTTTCATTATGAGATGGGTGTGACCTATATCTCCCTCCAATTCATTGTGTAAAGATTTATATCTCATGAGATAAACATGGATGGAACGGCAGGTTAAAGTGGTTCAGTGAAACAGGACTGAAATGAGGAGTGAACTCGGTTCAGAAATGGACTTTGTCCGCTAAGATAGTCTTGGCAATGAGTTTTGAATACTAAGAAATGATTCTCTATGATTATGTGTGTATGCCAAAAAGTTTCATGTTTTAATTTATGATTATTGGAATTACATTTCACTACTATGATTTATCTCATGATTATGAAATTATGATCTCTTTTACAGGTTAAAATTTCAAAATGTTATGTTCTTATGAATATGATCTGATTGATATTTCTTTTGTTTACCCTTACTGAGAATTTGAGCTCAACCTTTTGTATGTTTTCTTTTCCCTAGGTCTGGAAGAAGGGTATTAAGTAGGATATTCCAAAAGGGATTCTAGATATGATGAAATAAATGGGAGATAATGTAGATGCTTTATGAACCAGTTGTTTATGTTTCCCAGTTTCTAAAGACACTATACCTATACGGTCCATTCATAGTTTTGTTATTTGTAGTAATAAGTATGCTTCAATTCTGAAGTAATAATAATTTATGTAATGTATGGTTCATTATATTATCCATAATGAAATTATTTACCTACTAAATCTCATCAAATAAACTGTTGTCCATTTTATCTTCACATCCACTATAATATGTATTCTCTAACAAAATATTTCCACCACTAGAACTACATATGTCTAAAAAATTTATACTTCTCTTAATTTTTGTTTATGTGTAATTTTATTGAATTCCATTCATTATTTCATTCATTATTTTCATTTTTATTTTAGTAAATACATATCTTATATTATCACCCTTAATTTATTTGTATAAACTCACATCTAAATAATATTTATTATCTATTTTTCCTATGTAATTATTATTATACTTATGTCGAAAACTTTTATAAAGAAAAATATTTTTCATCCCCTTAGAAATATTGACTCATTCGTTCTGGGGATGTTCTAATTAACTACTATATGTATTCATTATATATCTCTATTTCCTTGATGTATTTAAAATAATCTCAAATGGATAAAAATTATTCTAGAAATTTAATATTGTATCAATAAAAACTCCCGCATTATTTTTCATTATATTATCATCTTCTATATATTATCAACCCTCATAATGCATGAGTGTACCAATCAGTTCATCAAATGTTTAAATTGTAATCCTAATGGCATCAACCGATGATATTATTATGGATTACAGTTAATTGAGAATAATTTAAATAATATTCAATACTAAAATATCATCAGTAACACCCTTATGACAAAAATTATGAATTCATTAATTTATTTTTAAAAATCATTGATGTAACTTCACAACAGAATTACCAGTTAAATAATTAAAAATATTGATATTATATTCTATCCATTTCCCATCTATTTAAAATTAAATTAGATGTTTGAAAATGAGTAACTTCTAATTTCATCCAAATAACATTATCTACTAAACAAGAATGTATCTGAATATATATATATTCAATGTCATAGAGCATGGTAGAGTATTCTTTTCTAAAAATTTATAATGGTATTCGAGCTTCCATTAATTTTTAAATTTAGAATATTTCTTATTTGGAATCATTTCGTATCAATGAAATATTACAAAGTTATCAGCACTAATTTTGAAAAATAGATTTCTTCATTATATATCATTAGTAATCATATTCTGTACTATCAAATATTGTTGGTAATCAATGATTTTGATTTTCAGGTCTACAGGAATTTTTACAATTCATATTCTACAAATAAAACATTCTTCTACAATATACATGTTATTGTCATAAAAATTCATAAGAAAACATTTTAAAATTATTTTTTTTAATAAAATTATATGCTTGATTAAACAAAAAAATTATAATCCATCAAGTGAAGCTGTAGAACCTAATCTGATTCCAGTTTTTTGGATTGTAAGTGTTTATAAATTCTCTATGTGGGGGTTTATTTAATTTAAAAATATTCCCTAAATCAAATATCAAAAAAAATTATTAGGTTTTATTGGATGTATTTATCATAAAATGTTGAATGTACTTGTAATAGACTAAAATATATTTTACTAAATAATAGTGTAGAGATGTGTAGTTAAATAAACATTTCATATAAATGAAAAATAGAATTGAAACATGTATAAAGAATTAAAACTAAACATTAAATTGTTTTATAGTAAATATAATAGATAAATTATAAAAGAAATTAATTTACATTATCCATTTGAAAAAATAAGTAGATAACTAATACTTATGATATCCATAGTATTAACAAAACATTATAGTCTTCCTTTCATCAATAATAATTCCCTTAGTCTTAATGTTCAGAATTAGCTCTGAATTTTTATCCCTAAAAGCCCTTGATCAGCCTCATCAAAATCACAATGACTTATAAGCCATGAATTCAGCAATCCAATAAACCATATCAACCATTCAATAGAAAAGAAAAAATGTTTTGAGGATATTACAATCCTCACATTGAATCCTAAAAATAAAAATTACCTAAAAGATTAATAATAAAGTAGAATGAAATGTTACATCAATGTTATATTAAGATGGGTTTAGTTTACATAAGTGTCATTTTCCAGCTCCAAAAATTCATATCTGTTTATAGGCACACCACTAAGGGGAATATTTTTGTGATTCTCAGATATGGTTGTAACAACCACAAATGAGATCCATAATGAAATTTATACAATTAGTTATCAATCCAATGTCATTTTTAAAGGACCATTAATATTTGGTAAAAATTATTTCTTTCATTATATATAATTTAAACCATTTAATTATAAACATTCATTTGATGGAAAAAAATTAATTTTTCTAATAGATCAATATAACATAGTCTAATAAATTATACTTGGTTAGTTTTATGGACTAAACATTTTATGGAATGATAAAATTATAATTTTAAAAAATGTATCCATTTTGATGAATATATTTTTTTCTACAAAAACATTCTAAAGACATAAGAAATATAATGTTAGTAAAATAGTTTTTATATAGAAGTGTGTTTAGATTTGGAAAAATAAAAATAGAAACTGTAGAAATTTAAAATTTTAACTCCAAAACAATATAAAAACCTAGATGGATTTTAATAATTTTCCAATAATTAAAATTTTTATAATTCTTAACATTAAAATTTTTCTATGAAGTAATCATACTAAGAAACAATGAATAAATAATTCAATAAAAGTACACAATCTAGTTAGTCTAATGAAATTTCATCATTAAAAAGGGTCTATATAATATTTCCCCCACCCATTATCATAATTAGTCCAACAAATTAATCTTATTAATGAAATAAGTAATAATACAATATATAATCTATATAAGTGTATGAATTGAAATTTCGCATTAGAGATTTAAATATTTCCCAAGTCAATACATTGGGGAACATTATTGTATGAAATATTAATAAAAAGCGTTTATGGTATCATTAGATTATATTATTATTATGGCAAAAAATAAACCTATGAAAATTGAAAAAGTTGAAAAAGCCTATTTAAAATTCATTAAACTATTTCAATAAAACATTAAATAAACGCTATTTTATTTTTCTAAGGATTTTATAAATAAAATTTCCTTAAATAATGGTTATAGAATTATAATTGAAAAACTATGGAATATTATAGAGTAATAAGTATAATTAATATCATTTATTATATTGAGAAATGTTGGTGATGAGGTTAATGTAAATTTTTTTAACATTAAAAAAAATGAATGAATAACATGTAAAAAAAGACAAAGATATTCATCTAAAAAATTTTTAATTAATGTAAAAGATTCTTTAAAAATAAATTTTTCATTAATTAAAATGTGGATAAAAAATTTAAGAATGAAATTCAATATTCTCCATACAAGGGAGATATAATCAAGACCCCAATAAATGAAATTAATTTATCTTTTTAGAAAAGATTTTTTTGATGATTTTTAGTTAAAAAAGTGAAAAATGAACCAAAAAGTTGAAACCTTATAATTTTCTAGATGAGAAAAAAAATATTTTTTAAGATATATTCATCATATAATTCTATTGATTTAAAAATATAAACAATATATACAAAATAATAACGAGTTGTGAAATAAACACGTAACTCGGACATCCACTTGGTAAAACACGCTCTAATATTCCTTATAATAATTTTATAATTATTATATAAATATATATAACACACTCATATATATATTTATATCCCTATATTTCTTTTTATATATTATTAATTTATAATTATTTCTTACCCATCTATAAATAATATGATGATAAAATTTATATTTATGTGTTAGGTGTTATTTTTCCATACATGTTTCTATTTGATGATTTCAATCCTTGCAGATTTTGAGATTCTTTAATTATATATAGAATTAAATAATATTTATAATTAAAAAAAATTAAAATACAATGTATATTTAGTCTAATATATTAAAATTTTCGTGAAAAAATGAAATTCATCATTCAAATAGACGATAGTTGGAACATATGCATGATTATAGTTTTAAATTTATTAATGGATTAAAAGGAATGAGAGTAGGTATAGGATTAAATTTTAATAATATTATAAATATTAATATCATATTTAATGAATTAATTCATCGTTATGAACATCCTTGTAATTAATAAATAAATATGAAATCACATCACTCAGTGTCGGGTTTAGCACTTAAGCACAAGAAATGTATGATTTTTTCAGATGGATGAAATGGTAAGAATGTAGATAATATCATATATTTCCAAAATTAAAATTATAATAATATTTTAATATATATATATTCCTTAAATATATTATAATAACCATCCATGGAGAGAGGTGGTAAAAATAAAACACATCACTTCGTGGAGACTGTAGTCTGCATGTAGGCATCAGAAATGATTTCATTTTACATATGATCGAAATGGAGGGAAAAATATAATTAAAAGAAGAATAATAACATTTAAATATATTTTATACATTAATTTTCATATGGAATAATGTATATTATATGTTATAATTAGGTAGATAATGATAAAAACATTGAAGAAATTGTTTAAGAGTTATACCTCTTCATTGAAAATACTCTTTTATAATACCCCTTAAGCAATCATGGATTGACATATAGTGAGAACAGAAGTTGTATGAAATTAAAAAGAATGTTGGGGAGGGGTTTGGGGAGATACAACCAAGGTAATATTCTCAATTGGAGTTTATATGTGATGATAGGGTGTTCACTTATTTATGTAATGGTAGTTATACACTCATAATTATTCATAAAATTAAAATATTACATGTTTCATACTCATGTTAATGTTAAACCAAATGTGTTATTTTCAAAATAAAAGCTGATAATGATCAAAACTCCCCCATATAATAATAATTATGCTGAAATTTTAGGAATGTAGTACAACTTATTAACCTTAATTGGATGGTTTTGTCCTTTTCGATGGAGACAACATTTTTACCATGGTTATCATTCGTAATGAAAAAATGAAATTTTCCTCATTATAAAAGTAAAACCACTTTATTATAAATATTAAATTCATATTTCATAATAAAATTTATTTATTGGATGAAATGAAATTTAAATTAAGAACATAAAAAGATAAGAAAAATAGTTTCATAAGAAAATGTGATTTAGATTAAAAAAATTATACAAAAATATAATATAATATATATTACAATGAAATTAATTAACTTATTTTTTTAAAAATGTATATTTTTAATTAAAAACCAAATATAAAAATTAATATTATTTTTAAATTATTTCATTTAAGTAAATGAAATGACAGGTTTTCAAAATTTGGTATTTTTCCATAATAACCAAAAAATAAAATATTCCTAAAAAATATAAAATTCTCACGAGAAGTAAATTTTGAAATGATTAATTTAAAAATGAAGTTTATATTTTTATATTTAAATTATAAAATTCATAAAGTTAAATTTAAATAAAAATTAAAAAATTAAATAAAAGACACATTTGAAGCAAAATAACTCTTTAAAAGATTATGATTTATTAATCATATATCATAATAATTTATAATTAATTATTTTTTAGTATATTATTTATCGCATTTAAATATTTTATTATATCATGATAATAATTTAAAATTGATAAATTTAATTTATTAATAGAAATTAAATAATAGAATAATAAATTTCATTGAAAAAATATATTTTAAAGCATTTTACAATTTTATTAATTTCATATTATTTATTTATTTTATAATATTTAAAATTCCCAAATAAAAAACTAATAATACAATTAAATTACATAATTTATTATAATATTTATTTTTAGAAATCATTTTTTGTAAAATTTCATGACTCAATTTATGTTATTGTTATAAGTCACGAACTTTATCGGACATACTATAATTCAGAGTATAATTAAATATTGAATTATTAGGCTGTCCCATTCCCTATATAAATAAATTGTTTTCTCGGAATTTTGATATTTTCATAGAGTAATTATTGTTTAATCATAATTTATTTATTTTCCAATACTTGGAATCTTATAATTTTTATTTATATATTTCTAAAATGATGAATGATTCGTTAAAATACTAAAACTTTTGAATTAGTTTAAAATAGAATAGCATTATAGTTGAACAGTCATTTCCCTATAAGAATTGAATGATTTATCTTCTAATTTCCCGAGTTGAGTAAATTATTTTACCATCAAGATACAGACTGTGATGAAATACACATACATGATTTTTTGTTGTTCATTTCCATATAATAATTGATTTATTTTTCTTCCACATTCTTTAGTTAAGTAAATTCACGAACCATAAAGATATTAAATATAAGTAAATAAACACTAGTTATTTCTTCTCAATTCATAGGTGAAATTTTTCACATTTATTTAGTGCTTCAATATGTTATTATTACTTTATAATCATATTATGAACAAATAAAATTAATTTTTCATGCCAAATGCATTGAAAGAAAATTTTAGTTAATCATTAAATGAATAAAATATTTTTATTTTATACCTCCAACCTATAAATTGGTTAGCACAAGATTAAATAATACTCAATATGAATAAACCATCATCTGATAAATTAATATATTAATTTCTAAATAATTAATAGTAACACCTCATGAAATTATTTAATAGTTTTATTATTAAAAAAGTTATATATTTTAAGAGTTGAATTGTTATTATTTCATTTTTAATTTCATTAATTCAATTAAAAATACAATAATATTCAGAACTATGTAATGGTAAAACAAATCTATAAAAAACTTCTTACATCTAGGGAATAACTATATACGACAAGGTATATTCTTTTTATAACTAGATACCCATTAGATATCATAATTTACAACTCCGTCATCAAAGTGTCATGGCATAATAAACCACAATTAAAAACATTAATGATTTAATAGAACATTAATCCATTAAAGCATTGGTTTATGATCGAAGTAAATGTTTTCCTAAATTAGGGGACTTAAATTCCACATAGTAATTTTATAATCTCTACCTTACCCTCTCATCCTTTGTAAATTTAAATTTTCAAGATCATTGGTCAATATGTCTAAATAATTATCTATTTTATTATAGTTGAAACACTATAAACCATTCTATTATTTCATTGAATTAAATTTTTGATCCTAATGTATTTTTCCGCCAATATTGTAAAAAATACATTCAATTTTAAAAATATAATGATTTTTCTTTCAACAATGTTCACATGATTGAACATCCACTTTCCCTTCTTCATCTTCTTCAATACATTTCCTTTTTCTAACCATTCATTTTTATACTTCTAATATTTAATTATATTTAAAATATTGGACAAGGATATTTAATTTTATATATTATAGGAAATAAAAACATTATCATATTATGATGAGAATATTTAAGAGGCCAGTGATCTTTGTTAGATCTACATAAAACCATGATGAAAATTGAAATATTTTTTTCAATATCATGTTCATAGTTCAGATCAAGATATTATAATCTATTATTGTTTTCTACATATTCAATATAACTTTCCACTTCTATATATATATAATTAATTAATTTTCATTCTATATTATCTCATTTCTCAGTAGGAAACAAATTCTAAAATAATATCTTTTAAAAATTATTCCATTCCATTATCAATGTCTTTTTACCCTACTTTTTATTTTTATTCAATTAATATAATTCTTCGGAATATGAATTTAACAAATAAAATAAAAAAAATATCCCTATCCCTTTTATTACATACAAATTATAGAAATATATTTTCATGTGAATAGATCCATTTTCCATCTGTCAATAGATTTGTATTTACATTAATGAATTGAGGTATCTTCTACATTAAATGAGAAGACATAATTTATTTTTGTTGCGATTTAATAGGTTGTTCCACAAGGGAAACCTTATTTTTCACAATTTTAGTACATTTCCCTAAATTAGTAGATATATTATTAGTTATAACACCATTCATTTTGAATTTATTTATATATAAATCCTTGTATAGATTAATAGTACTGATACATTATATATTCCATTAAAATGGTTAAACAACTAAAAAATGGAATAAAATTTATTGGTTAAAATAATTATGATTAATATGTAATTAAATATATATATATGAATCTGTTAGCACAGATTACATATATTGATAATTTTAGTATAGTTCATATTAAAATAATTATCTTATTATCCTTAGGAATAACATCAAAATATGGAAATATTTTCAATTATTTTTTAATGTTCATAAAGAGTGATGGAAATAACCAATGTATATCCCATAGGTGCGTTAAAGTAGGTTTGTAGTATTCACCCCATTTTCATTGAAAGAATGATTGGGTTATTACAGAAAAATAGTTTCAATAGTTATCATACCTTGGTACATTTTCATTAAAGAATATATCCACTTGTATGTGCATAGACAGAGATATAATTACAATGAAACCCAACACATTATACATTACAAAAAATTTAGAATGTTGTTACATACATATATTGGTCCCTAGATTCTATCATAGAGTTATATTATCTTACACATTTTTTAGAAAATATATTTCAAAAGGATCATATTAAACATAATGTGACACAAACTTTAAAAACTCTATTTTTAGTAACCTAGAACCAATTCAAACTATACTGCAATGGTACAAAATAAAATATATTTCATTCTACGACGCCAATTAGTTTAATAGACTATAATTACTATATATATATTGTTTAAATATTTCATTTGAAATATATGTGAATTATTTTTATGAAAAACATTTATATATCCATTAAATTCAATCACATATCCATTATTCATAAATTCAAGAAATAAAAACAGATTAAAGGATGATAATTAATGAACGGTAAGTTAAAAATATATTTCATAATCTCTCATTGAATAAATAGGGAAATTATAATATGGTGGAGATACAAAAATAATAAAATATTCTATATGACTAGTGTCATAGAATGGGAATATATTAGGAGATTACTTAATATCATAACTAATAACATGGATGGTAATAAAATGACTCATAATTATAGCAGAAAAAATGTCAAACATCGAAATATTTCAATCTAGGACTCATTTGAATATATTATACATAAATAGATAAGTCATAAGAGAAATTCCCATGCTAGTTGGTCTCATGATACATACTGATTCATCAAGGGGATATCTGGTATACAATACCATCAATTTACATACTAATGTCAAATAAATTAATCAAATGAAGTAAATTAAAAATATTAAAATAAATAGAAAAATATAAAAAATCAAATCTAAAAAACTATTATATGATATTTTTATATTTTCCCACGTTAGTAAATAGAACTATAAGATAATAAGTCATCCAAATAAATAATTTACATTCTATCATTAGAGTATATCCCATGGAATCAAGGAATTTATAATAAATTTTCACATTGATGAAAAACACATTTATGAACAAAAATATTTATTGTCCTTATGAAAATAATGAGAATTTTTATATTCTTTTAAAAACATTGTAAGACTAAAAATTCACTAATATAATAGGAATAGTATTTTATTATAAAATACATATAATAAATTAGAAAATATATATAACAAATAATGTATATTATTGTAAGAAAACAAGTTGATACTATAAATTTTAAAGAATATTATCTATTCCAGCATCATTAAAAAGGACTTAAAGGATATTTAATAAAAATCCAAATCATGTTATAAAAAAATTTAAAATAATATCATTGAAAGTATAAAAATATGTCCATTAATTATTTAAAATTGGATAATAAATTTTATGATCAAGGGAGTGATTGAGAAAGATCGCATACCCAAATATAAGAAATAAGGTCAGATATTCAAACAATTATTCTCTTGATCCATTATAACTTAAAATAAAAGGAATTGAATGGAAATAATGAAATTAAAAATTTAAATTCTAGTATGAGAATACATATTTTATTAAATGATAAATATCATATAATTAGTCTAATGAAAATTTAAATACAAACAATCTTGAGTACGAATTAGATTATAAAATTAAACCTTACATAAGACATTTGCATCGATGAACATGACCTAATATCTTATATAATATATTTAACAATATTATAACGACATATAAAAAACCTATTTCTGTTTATCTTACTAGATACTATTCATTTAAAATTTATTCGTGAAATATTAAATATATTATTTCATATAGATGACCGTTAATATGTACTAAAGTGATATGTTTTCATTTTTTTAATGGATTAAAAAAATTAACGTATATAAACCTTAAATTTTATATAATCATCATAATTATAATTTAAATATCATAACAATTCACTAAATCCGTCATTATGACTATTTTCCATGGAGGTGGAAGGTCACAAATTCCCAAAACAAACATCATCATTTTCAAATGGATAAAATCATAAGAAGGTAAAAAACATTAATTTACAAACATAATAAATAGATTATATAATTTTACCATAAATCAATCATAATAAACAAAAAATTAATGGTGGTGATGAAAAATAAAACGCATCTCTTAGTGGAGATGTTAGTATACACATACACTTGAGTGATGTGTTCATTTTCCTTATGATGAAAAAAGATATTAAATTAGATTATTATAATAAAAATAATATTTTTATTATATTTTATGTATATATATTTTATTATACTGCAATGTTATTCATTGATTTTAAGGAGGTATAATTTGGAATAAATTTGAATGAACTTGGTTAGGAGTTATACCTTTTCTTTGGACATCCTCTATTGGCTTATATCTTAATCATGTTATGAAGGTATTTTTGAGTGACACTAACCTCAGAAATTCTTGAGGTTTTTGGGGTGGTATTTAGCCATATCATGGTTTGGATAATGTTCTCGGGTGTTGTGTACAAGTGATGATAGGGGGTTCTAATTTATAAGTGAGGGGAGGGGCACATTTGTAATTACACATAAAATTCAAATATTATAGGTTCCTTATTAATCCAAAATTGGTACCAAATAATTTATATTATTAAATAATAGGGATATGTTTTGAATTAAAACTATCATATAAAAATTATGATGAATTTTTTTTACACTTTAATAATGTTTTGACCGTAAGTATCCTATTTGGAACCTTTTTGGGGGTGAAACTATTTTAACTAATGTTAGTATTCAAAATTATCAAAGATGAAATTGAACTCCATAATACATTTTTAACACATAATAAAAATTTGTAACATATTTTTTAAAATTTTATTTATAGTTATGCTCTAAATTTATTTTAATATAATTGTGAATATGTAATAGAAACTTTTTTCCCTGAATTAAAGATTTTTTTAGCATAAGATGAATTTGTACGAAATTAAAATAAAATTTCTTTTACTAGAGAATTAATTATATTTTATTTAACAAAGGGTATATTAGTTTAATTTAATATAAAATAAAAAAATAAGTGACATTTTAAATTAGTTTATTTAAAAAAAATTAAAGTTTCACAAAAATCATCATTTGTCAATAATCGGAAAAAAAAATACAAAATTTCATAAAAAACAAAAAACATAACCAGATGCAATTTTTAACAATCTTAATTGAAAAATTATGTTCATATAATAAAATTAAAATTTTATAATTAAAAAATCTTTTTAAATGAAAATACAACATAAAATTAAAATCCACTTCTACAATGGAAATAAGAATTTGAATAATTAAGTTCTATAAATCTTATTCCATGTGACATATTAATTATATGAGTGTTAATATATTAGTGAAAAAATTATATGTTTCATATTATCATAATAGTAATTTGAATAATAAAATATTCCAATAACCTTTTAGTCATGTTTGTGAATTGGTGAAAATTAATATAATGCTGAAATTTATGTTTACTCAAATGAAATTGATAATTATTTTGTCTAATTCTCGATTTGATCCCTTACTTCTAAACCCTAAGACTTATAAGGTATATTATATAAAAACCATACATCTAAATGGTGACTAATAAACCAATCTCTCGCTGTTATAGATTATGAGTTACCTCATGAAAATCATGGGTAGCCAACTAACCAACAGTAAACAAAAACAAGTTGTTAACAATTCAAAAAATTTCATTCATCAGCAATAGCGTGACACTAACTTCTGGGGTGATATTAAGATCCCTATTCATTAATCATTTCAAATATGTGGTGATAATGGTGAATGTTGTAATGTGCTATAACAGATCACAGCTTCCCCAAAGACTCCATGAAATGAGTAAAATCAAGTAAAAAACATTATTTAAATTAATTAAAATTTAAAATACAAGTATAAGAACAAAAAATATTAATGTCATTTTAATCATTGATTTATATAATTTTATAAGTACAAGTTCTTACATACATTCAAAAACATCATTGTGCTTTTTCCTTTTGATCATAACCTTACTTATGAAAAAAATAAACATATATATGAAACCAATTACTAGTAATAATATAAATAAATAAATTACAAAAAGTTGTTACATATAAAATAAACAATGATTTATACAAAGAACATTGTTTATTGGATTGAGTTACGACTGATTCATGCACGTCACACATTTTTGTATATGTCTTCAAAAATTATATATCTGTAAAATTACTACATAAGAATGAGATATTAATGATAAGTAAATTAATTATTTAATTTCATATAGAATGAGGATAAAACAATATAGACCAATATTTTCCTTTTTTGTGATGAGATGTGAGTTTAAAATGAAAAATAGACTTATATATTAGAAAGACACTATTGGAACCATACAATATTATCTATCTATTAAATTGAGGTGGGTCTGAATCTTATACATCTCAATCGATATATGGATTTTTTATAAAGAATCAATATAAATTTAACGTGTTTTCCCATTTTTCAATAAATCACATGGTGTTTTTAAAAAAATTACATTTTTAAACAGGAAACACACACTTTGACTCATACTATCAACATAAAGTGATAGATTACCATGATACTGATTATTACCTATCATTAATGACTTCTGAATAATATCACTGATTTATCAGGAAAATCTCAGATCATTTTCATGGTCTTTAGTGAGGGACACTGTTTGACTAAATGTGACAATTTTAATCAATTAGTGACCACATTAAGTCATTCCATGAAAATAATGTATCATATTAATGTGAGGTTTATTACAACAAATAAAATAATAATTTTGGATTATTTTTCAAAAGTTTAAAAAACAATAAAAATGTGTTTTCTTAAATTTTGAAGGTCAGTTGTGATTTTTAACAAAAGTGATGCTATTTTTAAATAGAAAGACTCATTTGGGGTCACAATAGTTATACAATGAGTTATATTGAGGTGTGGTTGCTTCATACTTGTCCCAAAAGACTAATAGAACATTTTCATAATGTATAAAAAATATCGAATGCATTTTATTGGCATTGAGTATGAAACATATATTTCTTCCAAAAATATCATTTCAAACTGTAAACATGAACATTGAATAATATATATCACAATGTGTATCTTTTTGATGTGAGACCTATTTTTACACATCTGAAATGATTTATAATTAAATTAATAAAATTATTAAGAAAATATGATCATGTTTTCTTGGATTCCATTGAGTGACATATATCCAACTAAAATGTAGAATTTATACTCATAGCAGACAGATTTGGTCTTATTGAGAAAATCATGTTGCATATTTAGGTGAGTATTATTCATACTTATCAAAAATTACATATTAATCATTAAAAAAAGTAATAAAACAATTATAAGGTTTTTTATATAATTTTGCTATGTATTTTGTCATTTTTACTAAAATCAATGAGAATTTTGATTAAAAAGTTGGATCTGATGTCATATCAGTCACAACATGTTTCAGATTGATTTATGTCTACTTCCAAATGTTCCCTATATTATTTTGGATCATCTTTTTAATGTATCAAAACAATCATAACATTTTTTCTTGGTTTTTAGCATATCATTATTCATTTTTACTGAATTTAATGTAAATTTTAAATTTACTGTAGCACTTACAGTCATACTGGTGACATCGAGAGTCAGATTGTGGTGCAGATAAATCTTATGCATCCTAAATGATATATATATATAGTTTTGTTCAAGTATCTATTCAATATGAATGATGTTTATATGATTTGAGTATGTCACATGATTTTTTTTACTAAAATTTCATATTAAACTAGAAACACTCAAATTGACTCATAGAGAATACATCTCGTATAAGATTGACTTAATACTTATAATTATAAATAATAATTTTTTTATGAATCGATGTACAAAATTTTCATGACAATATAAGCATGTTTACTCAATATTTAATGTGTTTTAATTTTGGAATTTAAATATCGAGTTTAAATTGATTACCAACATAATAAGTCATATCGGTCATCTATTGTGTCAAAATGAAGTGTGAAAGATTCATAAATTTCAAAAATGAAATATGGGTCATTTTCATAATATATCAACACAATCAAAAGATATTTTATTGGTTTTAATAATTTCAGTTGTGTTTGTTAATATAAATAATGTCTATTTTAAATAAAATAAGCCCATGGAGAAATACTAGTCACACTGTTTATCAGATTTATGGGTGGGTGAATCTTACATGTCTTGGAGTCTCAAAAAAAAATCCAATTTTACCATGATTTACATATCATTTTCTTTTATCCAACAGAACATATCAAGTATATTTTTTAACTAAAAAACTATTCTCATTGTTGAAATATAGAAGAGACGAGGAAGCATATGTTCCCATTATATCACGAGATGTAACCAAAAAAATAAATTGAGCTTCCTATAATCTTATAACATTCTATAATGAGAATATATTTAGGAAACGATAATATAATCATTATCTTGTATTGACATTTTAACGAAAAAAATAAATGGAAATGGAAATCATGGTAACATTGGTAGAAATAAATATTTTATCTCATTTTTTTATTTTTACTGATAGTTATAAAAAAATATGATATCCAAAAATATATTTGGATGGCTTCTAACTAATTATTTCATAAAAATTATAATTAAATTATCATTCAAATAGGATACAAAGTGATGACAAACCTAAAAAAAATATTAGTAGGAATTCACCTTTTCATGATGGTAGTATGAATCTATATTGCATTTTGTTTATTTTAATTATCTTGTTTTCATACAGGAAATCCAGACTCTCAAGATCGTGATTAGAATAAAAAACCCACATGCTAAAAAAAATACACGTATTTGAGAAAACCATTATAATATGACATAAAACTAAAAATAAATAAATTAAATATAATTATAGAACAATAAATTAGTTCTATGAAAATTATTTCACTATAAAAAAAATAAATAATACCACTTTGATTGATTATTGTAAGGAACATTAAGGAAAGTGATAAAGTCCAACAATGCCTGGGTTTAATGGTTTTGATAGAAATTATGTCTATAGATGTTTTGGTGTGAAAATCCGGGAAATATTGAAAGCCTCACCCAAGTTGAATTAAATAATCCACTTATATTGTAACATAATTTTTATGGGGATTAATAATAAAAAAAATAAATTAAATATAAATACTAAAAAAAATTATTTCTATGGAAGCTCATGTTACAATGAAAAAATCAAGATTACCTTTTTGATTGAGTAGAGTCAGCATCTTTTCATTTCTTGTAATAGAAATGGGAGTACGTTGAAGGCGAGTGATTAATAAAATAGTTTATGGGTGAAAATATATTGTGTTAGAAGAATTGTATGGATTTCTTGGTGCAAAAAGGCATGATATATGCATAATAAACTTCTAAAATAAATTAATTATAACAAAAATATTGAAAATTAAATCATTGGGTCACTATATAAATTTTCCTTAAAATAGAGAACATATATCCTAACACTAACTTTATGTAACCCCAAATATATTTTTCATTATTGTTTTCTCTTCCAAGGGATTGGTGTCATCATCATGTGCAGAAGAAATCTCTGTCACAAGTAGTCTAAAATTCAATTTTTTATGTATATAATTCTGTAGTAAATATATATTATTTTGAGTAAAAACATTATATATTAAAAAAATTATCTTATCATTGACCTCACTTTATTTCTTTAAATGGTTTTAGTGATAGGGTTTTTCTATAAATACTCCAAATCATATATTTTTTGTCCCTTCTAATGTACAAGACATTTTCTAAATTTGAACCAACATGCATTGATTATGATCACCCTATTAATGGTTCATCACCGATTATAATTCATTAAACAGCGAACTTTATAGAAAAAATTCATCCTTATCTTCTCATCTCTGAAACATTTATCAATATATTTTTCTGTTTTACACACAACCTTTATCTCTTATAAAAATTATCCTATGACTATTGAAATATACATTGTTGTATAAATATATGGGATGAATTATTCTATTATTATTACTAGAAATATATGAAAGAGATGGGATATGAGTCACATAGGAAAAACATAATAATAACTATTTGGTATATGAATCTGATGAGGATGAAAATTTTGTTACATCTTGTTATATAAAATTATTAATCCGCCCATTTGAGAACATTATACCCTTGGCCCCATTTATTAACTTATAGCTTATTGAAGGAGAGATTTGGGGGGAAACAAACATTCTTGTTTCTTATTGAAGGGAACTTTGTGGGGGTATGTGATGATACATGATTATTTGGGGCCTTTATTAATGATAAATTTATATGATAAATCAAAATTTTAATGCTTTAATTCCACAAACTAAAACTAATTTACATATATAAAAATGAACCATATAATTTCTCTAAATTCCCCTAAAAAAATGGAATAATAACATAAAAAACTAAGGAGTAAAAACACACCCAAATATGATAAATAATAATAATAATCTATCATTCAATCGACTAGAATATATAAAAATGGAATGGTAAAATATTAAATAAATATTTATTTCATATACATGGATGATAATATGAGATTTTTATGGGAGGGAAAAATACATGTCGACCTAAAATGATGAATACTTATAAATAATTTCAAATAATTATTCTGATAGATATAGAATTTTATAAGATCTATATATTTTTTGAAACATTTAATGTAAAACCTAAGGACATATTATAATTAATATTAATGGGATATCAATTATTTTAAATCATCTCAACATTATAATTTTAATTAAAAATTTATGAGGATTGGAATATAATTTAAGGAAAATAATATATCTAATAATGATTTTGGTTTTAAACAACTCAAAATTCCTAACCAATGAATTGATTCAAGAACTATGTCTTCAAAGGTAGAAAACAAGAATTATTTTCAAGAAAACAATTAGTATTCTTTATAAGAAAATTTTATTTTCATGGACATTATGTATTCAAAAGTGATCTTGGGGACTTAGTATTATATTTTAATCCTAATGAAATAAATAAAAGTAATTGTGCATGATATAGAGGTTTTTTAAGTGGGATATGGATCAATATTTCAAAAATAGTTATGAAGCGAGATTATTATTCATAAAAAATGTGTATATTTTTATTGTGTAACTATTAATTTGTGTCAAATATTTATATAACATATTTTTATGACATATAATTCCATAATATAATTGTATAATATATTTATATAATATATTTTCATAATATCCGGATATAATATAATTGTATAATATATTTGTGTATTATATATTCGTATTTGTATGATATATATTTTATAAAAATTTAATTTTATAATAAAAATTATAAATATTTATATTTATATTTATGAAACAGACATGTGTTTCTGTCTATATATATATGTATTATATATATTTATATATTATATAATATAAACATATAACTTTATTTTTTATATATTTTTATTTTTTTCAAATTCATACATTCTAATATATCAATATTTAGCATAATTTTATATGTAATGTTTTAATTACATTTAATACAAATTTATAAATATATATATAAACACACACACACACATATACATATATAATATACACCCACATTTGTGTTGACATGTATAAATATAGTTTTATTTATCAACACGTGTGTTGGTCCATGTGTGTATGTAAATATAATTATATTATAAAATTTCCAATATATATATTTATATGTTCTTGGTGATGTGGTCATACACATTGAATTCATTCCATAGACCATATGGTGATGTCTGATATGATATGTGTTTCTTGTTTGGTGTTATATGTGGGTAGAAGGGTTGTGGGGTCGCTTATGTTTGAACGAGCGAGAAAATAAGGGGGGGTCCATGTGCAGAAGGAGGGTGTGGTGTGCAATTTATATATTTTGTTTGGAAATTATGAAAAAAATTAAGCATTTGAAATATCATGAATAAGGTGTCAATGGCGTTGGGGTGGGAAGGTTGAATAGAATCTGAATGTTGTGAGGGTGGTGGAGTGCAAGGATTGATATACATGTTTCCTTTTGATGAAAATCTATAATAAACATTGTCGACCACAGTGATATTCCAACGGTTGTAATTACCCAAATATAATTAACCTTAAATTGGTAGCCAGACCAGTGTGGCACATGGCCTCATGTGCATCTCCCTGTATTCTAGAGGATGTCAACTAGCAGTGAGGGTCCCATGAAGTAATAGTGGGGATAGAATAGCCTCTAATTAGAGATTCACAATAGTATTATTACATAATAAACATCTAAAAATAGTGGAAGTGGTATAATGCAATGAAGAAAATATTGAAATACGGATTTTATATAACCATACCAAAAGTAAACATTGTCTGTTTATACAAGGTCTTATTTGACAGATTATTATATATATTCTAGAATATAAAACATATAGCATCCTGCATTGTGCAATATTAAAATAAATAAAAGGTAAAAAATCCCCAAGGGAAATATCCATGACTATCCCATGTTGCAGATGACTCCTTTTCTCGTAAGTCCCATGTACACACACATAACATAAGAAATCAAAAAAGTTCAACACTCATGTGAATAATGATTCAACTAAGGTTACCCAATGCAATGGGGGCCTGAGCAGGGTGTGATATATAAATCTCAATATGATGTCACCCATGGTGTCTAGACCAATCCAGTTTGTGGAATATAAATTAAATAGTGTACAGTTATAAGTAATATTGTAATGTAATACTGGATATTCAAATAATATCCCACTCAAGTTCCTATGGGACACCAGGAGGGACTACTTGCATCAACCAAAAGCTAGTATGGCTGATATTTAGACATTATATATATATACACACACACATTATAACATCATAGGTATTTATTTAATAATACTTCATAATATATATTAATAATAATTAATTTTATAGTGGTTTTACCATAATGTTTTCTCTATTCTCAATTGTGTACTTAATACACAATAACGAGATTCTCCAAAATCTTACATGGCACACAATGCTACGTCATACCAATTAATAGTACATTATTAATATTATTATTTAAAATGGTAGTTAACACCTTTCCATTATATTGGTGTAAAAAAATAAAAAATCAAAATTATGATTTCACATGTTTTTTAATTTTGTTACATTAATCAAATAAATTTAAGATGATTAAAATGAGAATAAATCTAATTTTAAGGAAAAAATACTCTAATATTTTTAATTCGAAATTTTACAACATTTTCGAAAGTGAATGTTTTTTAAATATGGTTTATGAAAATTTGATATATTCCATTTGAGAAAATAAACTTCTTCTTTGGAAGTGGGAACTCAAAATTATCTTTGGTTGAAATTTTTGTTTTTTTTTTGACAAAATTAATATTTTAATTAATAGTGAAAATCCAACATTTTAATTCAAAACATAAACTTTTCTAAATTATTTGTATTTTATGATTATATATGTAATAGTTTTTAAATTATATTTAGAATTTTTTTTAATCATTTCATCCATTCATGGTCTTTGTAAATAATTTCTCATTTAAATTTGATATAAACACATGTCTATCTTTTGATTGTTTTTACTTTTAAAAAAATACCTCATTTCAAAAATGGGGATAAATTTAAATTAATATATAAAGCTTATAGGTTTTTAATTCTTTAAAAATAGATTCCTTTTTTCGAATCAGAATGTCCAAATTGTGTATATTGGTCCCTTTTTGGATATTATGAATTGTAACTTTGGTAATTTTTATTTACTACTATTAAAGGTAAATCATGAAAATTAGAGTAACAAATTATATGAAAAGGATAATATGATTAACCTAACACCCATAAAAATCTATTTGGATGATCAAAAGTCAACCATTAACACATAAGAGTCAAAATAAAAATTTATAATGTAATATTTTCCATGAAATTGATATAATTATTATTAAAAAAAAGAAGATGAACACATGTCACCCTCTTATCTATTGAAAGTATAATGATTTTAATTTAGTGATATAATTGATGAAAACCTGAACATTAATAATGTCTAGAAATTATATAAAATTATATTCATAATTTAAAATATTTATAATTTTTAGAATTTATATAATTTCCATAAATATTGACGGAACAATGACACAATAAAAAATTTATTAAGAGAAAAATAAAATAAATTATATTATAAATATTGAAATAATTATAAAATGAAATAATTTATGCATCCAATATATTTATATAGGAACCTAACATGTTATAAGATTATCCAGTTATATGGTTCAATGTTTTATCATTCATTAAAATTATTTAAATTCAGTGAAATTAATAGTGTAAAAATTGACATAATTGGTGTTTTATAAAAATGGTAATTTATAAAAGTATATAAATATCCAAAAATAATTTTAAAATAACATAGTTACTATGATATTTTCAAAAATATCATTATGTACATAATTATTGGAAATTGACCTCATAAAATTAAAATTAATATCCACTTAATAGTTAACAATTTTTTCACCACAATTAAAATAAAAAGAGAGAAATTAAGGGTAAACCGAACAGATATGCTCTAAAGTGTTATCAATTTTTGTTAAAAACATATTTAATGAGATTATATATACATATCCTAATCTAATATTAGAGATATCTTATGTAGGAACCATTTTAATTTAAAATATAATTTATATTAATTTAAAAATTTAAGTGTCTTCAAGGGAGCCCCTCTGCTCTCCTATAAAAAGGTACCCTCTCTTCTCTAATACTAAATCATCCGAAGACCTTTATTTCATCCATGAAAAAACTATTCAAAAAATACCTCCCCTCATTCTATAATCCTTCATTTGGGAAGAAGGACTCCAAAAAAATCTTTTTTGTTTAATCTAATTGATGTTACCCGATTGAGAGGTAACACATTCACTCATAATTTTTTGTTTCATTTCCATTATTCACTCACATTATCTAGTTATTTAATACTTACATAAAAAAAATGTATTTTCAATATACTAGGTTATTTATGATATTGTTTTAACCTACACTTAAACACAACTCCATTCAATGGGAAACGAACATATTGTTTATGTGTACGGAGAACAATTCCATCATGAAATAATGATTATTAAATTTTCCCCTACCACATCTCATTGAGGATGTGTGGACTACCTCCCCCACAATTAAATATGACTTGTTCACTATATACATGGAATGTATAAAGGAATTTTTTATTAAACCCATGAGACGTATATGACATTAATATAATAATGTGATTAAAAATTAATTGTTATTCTTTTAACATGACAGTGAAAAGAAAGTAGTGTTCATGCGTACATACGGCCTATCGTCTCTATGAACGGTTCATTTCATTATTATCTCAAAATATTATGGATTATTATAAATATATATATATATATGTGTGTGATTTTTAAATCCAGAACAATATTCTTGAAATGATAGAATTATTACATGGTGGATAAATTACATAATAACAAGTCCATTTTTAAATAGTGTATCGAATTTTGGAAAAATGACTCATATGATCATAAATAAATATGTAATTTGTATATCATCGTAACAAGTAATATAAAATGATTAATAATATTTATAATGGCTCTATGGAAAGTATAAATTAACCTATGTTTATTGTTCAAGAAACTAAAGAACTTATGATACAAATTAGACCCAACGTAAGGGGCTTCATCTCAATTTCTATTCATTGAGACTTATTTTGATAATATACACCTACATATTTGATATGTAATATAATCAATCATTTTACATTTAATGTCATTAAAATTTTTCAAAAGTGGTTCTTTTTATATGATTCTTTTCACTAAACGACAAAAGTAATGTTTTTAAGATATCTGGTGACAATGGATTCTCTGATGATATAACCTTTATTGGTTATTTGAATTCCTTTATAAACCATGTATTTTTAAACAGAAATGAAATCCCTTAATCCCTTTTTAGCTATTTCTGTATTTAATATAGTTCTAGAAATTGATGGACTACTTCAATTTCTATAAATTATTTGTTTTTATTGCAAATGAAAGTTGATGATTCAAATGGTGATGATTGCAATCTTCTATTTTTTATGATTAAGTAATTATACTTGAACATTTTAAATGTGGTTACATGATAAAAAAATATGGGTGGAAACATGATAAATGAAATATGGTTGGATCTATGATAAACAATGGAATGGTGGTTAGGTTATAACCACTAATGAATTGGTTATGTAATTTGGTCGTATGGATGTTCAATTCAGTTATATGTGTTTTTGTCAACCATACAATTATTAAATTTATGTATTATTATTTCCCAAGTTATCATAATGTGTTATATATTACTTTCAAGGGGTTTTATGGTATTATATTGATTACAAAAATTTAAGAAATGATCTTATATTTAGTGAATTGTATTTACTACTTCATATAGGTAAAAAGTATTACTTTATGATAATTTATTCATGGTTTTAATTTTTTCTAAAAGACTAACATGTTTCATTTTTTGAATCCCTTAATAATATTTTTATTCTCTCCTCATATTTTCAATTTTTTCTCCGGACATAAAGATGAAAATATTCAAGGATGGGATCATGTAAAATTAATGTTGTTTAAATATGAAATGAACCCAAATTTTTTAAATGTTTTTTTTATGAAAAAATTGATAGAGATTTGAAGTGTCTACTTTTTAATATTCGTGTTTTTTTTCATGGGTCGTGTCATAACTATCTAATTCTCTAAATCCTAAAAGATCCTAAAAGTGAAATAAATTCATATTATTGACTTAACTATATATTATGTAATGTTTAGTGTTGGAATATTATAGTTGGTATTAGGGGTTAGTGTGGATAGATTTAGGTGTTTGCATATTTTTAATAGAATATCCATAAATTATTTTTATATTATGGTAAAAATTTACGAATAATTTATTTAAATAATATAATTTTTCTTTTTCTATGATATTTTTGTTTAGAACTGGTTTCAACTGAGGAAACAATGAAACCATGCTGGGATGGCATACAAAGAAAAATATCCTTCTAAATCAGTATCCTAAGATGGTCAAAGTCGAAATTAAATAGTTTATTTTAGTGATATATTAGTTGAATCGGTAAATAAATAGTGGTGGTGTTAATGCATGAGCTCCCCAAAATCATCCATAAAAAAATATGTCAGTAGTGGATCATTTGATTAGGAAGAAACATCCATCATTTAGAGGATCATCTAACCCTATGAAAGATGAAGAGTGGATTAAATCACGGATATTATTTTTTATTTAATGGTGGTGATTAAAGAATATAAATGTTATTCTTGGTGTTTATTATTTTTAAGGGGAATCTAATATATGGTGGTCAATGATTAAAATATATTAGATAATGTGAAGTGATTAAACCAATGTAGTTGTATTAATTTAAGAATATATTCCATGAGAAATATTTTACTAAGTCTATAAAATATTGGATGGAAAATATATTAATTGAATTTATAGAAAAGGAGGAATATTTTTATCAGTACATATGAATAAAATTTAGTTGTTTGTTAAGGTACATAACAAATTTTATTAGGGATATTGAATGTAAGATAAGTCAGTTTTACTCATAATTGATGTCTAAATATTGATGGGCATTAAAATCTCATGAGTTCAAAATATATGATAATAATTTTTGATGTGATGAAAAGGTTGAAACAATGTTTTCTTGATAATAATGTTTTCCATGGGGGAATAAAAAAATAAGTGATCTAGTGTGCATGAAATGTTATTGAATTCATAAAAGAAGTGTAGAGGTAAAAAACTAAATTTCCAACATGTGAGAGGTGTTGTTAATAGAATATTTGATAATGAATATTAATGTATGGGAAGTTAATTATATGTGTTAAGTGTAGACACATTGTGTGTAATTATATGCAAGATGATTAGGCAGGCATTGAAAACACATCAGTATGATGCTTTAATTGCAATGAGTTAGGTCATATGCCAATGTGTGTTCAATGTTTATTACCAAGAGGTGGAAAATAGCAAGATATAAATTATAAGGGAATGGAAAAGTAATTTTCTACTACTATTGTTGATGTGGGTCTGTAAAATTTTGTGGTGTTATATATGTTATAGCTTTTTCAAAATATAAAAATTCTCTATTTGAATCTGGATATTCACATTCATTCATTTTCGAGAGCTTTACAAGTAAATTGGAAATAAAACATCATGAATGTGAAATAGATTTTTTTCTAAAAACCCTAGGTAAATGTATTATTGAAACCCTGATTTATTGGAATCTTCCTATAATTATTAGTGGGGTATTAATACGTGAAAATCTTGTTTAACATTCCTTTGTGTAATTTGATATCATTTTGGGTATGGATTTCCATTCATAATATAATAATAAAATAGATCGTAAATATAATAATGTTTTATTAAATGATTTCATAAATCTTATGACATACCAAGAAGCTTAGATATTTAATTCAGATTCCAGTTGAAGTTATCTATCTCGGAATGTTGAAAATAATGAATCATTTGTGATTAGTGACATTCCAGTAATGAATGAATTATAAAATATTTTTTTCTGATTAATTGCTAATTATTATTCATAATCATGATGTTTAATTTACCATTTATTTATTTCTTGATGTTAATCATACCTCTAAACTCCCATATCTAATGGCTCAAGCAGATCTGGTTGAATTGAATAAACAATTGCAAGAATTTCTTGATAATGGTTTCATTTGACCTGGAACTTCAATATGTGGTGCTCAAGTTTTATTTGTGAAAAAGATTTATGGTTTTATGAGACATTTTAGTGATTATAGAACAATTAATAATATCACTATTATGAACAAGTATCATTTACCACATATCGATTTTTTTTAACAGTTCTAGGAAGAATTGCATTTTTTGAAGATTGATTTGAGGTCTGTGTACCATCAACTGAAGGTTATGGATGATGGAATTCCAAAGGGGGATTTATGAATGAGATATGGGAATTATGAGTTTGTTGTTATCCCCTTTGGGTTATCTTATTCCCCTAATACATTTATTAAATCAAATGAATGGTGTCTGTCATCAACATTGGGATCAGTTTGGGGTTGTATTTATAAATGATATTATGGAAAATGATAGAAGATTTGGGGAACATGAGAGTAACTTATCTCTTGGTTTTCAAAACAAAAATGAATATAAACAATATTTAATGTTTATTAAGAGAGAATTTTTATTAAAACAAATTTATATCATTGTATATATTGTTTCTAAAATCGAATAACTATTGACCCTTCTAAATAAAAAGATGTTTAAGAGTGGCCAAGACCTACCAATATCATGGAGACTCATAGTTTTTTTTGAATAGAAAGTTATTACTAGGGGTTGGTTGAAAAAATTTCATGGCTATCTAGACCAATAACTATGTTAACTTGATATGGTGTTAAGTTAATCAGGATGAAGGAATGTTTTGATTGTTTTAATGAAATGAATAGAAAATTAGTGAATTCCACAGTTTTGGTACTGCCATCCTGGAATGGCGAATTATTTGTCCACGTTGATTCCCAATTTAAAGGACATGTAGTTTTTTTGATGTAGAATTATCTGGTATTTTTTATGCTTCACAATAGTTGAAAATTCATGAGTTAAATTACATTACACTTGATTTTGAATTAGTATCTATTGTTACAAACATTACAAATGTGGAGGGATCATCTATGTAGTGTAAAATGGGAAATATGTATTGACCAAAAAGTTAGAAGTATATATTTCTTATAAGGAATTCAACATGTGATAAAGTAGATGGATGGAATT
The DNA here is from genome assembly GCA_963277665.1 of Viscum album. NCBI lineage: Eukaryota > Viridiplantae > Streptophyta > Magnoliopsida > Santalales > Viscaceae > Viscum > Viscum album. The sequence goes on along the minus strand of OY728163.1, from coordinate 1,793,632,811 downwards.
CATTAAGGATTATGATTGCATGATTCTTTACCATTCAAGAATAGAAAGTATATTGTTCGATGCATTGAGTGGGAAAATTAATGCTACATTAACCATGTTATATTGGGAACCTGATCCATTGATTAATGAGTTGACGAAATTTGTCATGGAATTTTTTGGGGTGGTAAATTCCCCTGTTTTGTCAGGATTCATGTAAATCATCTATATCAGACAGAATTATGAGAGCATATATGGAAGAATATGAGTTGAATAAAAATATAGAATTGGTTAAGAATTGAATTTTATGTGAATATAACATTGAGAAATAATGTGTTTTGATAGATGGGAATAAGTTATATGGGCCTTGTAATTCATATATGAATAAGTAATTATTGTATGAAGATCATAGTTATCCTTTTTCAATTTATCCTAGAAGTGCAATGTTTTATAGATATCATCGGAATTATTACTCATGGGATGGAATGAAATAAGATATTTTTGATTTTACCCTGAGATTTTTTGACTTGTTAAAAGGTTAAAGTGGAGTTGTTGTTACCAAATGGGATTCTTTATCCCTTTCCAGTGCCAGAGTAGAATTGGGAAAATATATCCATGTATTTATTTGGGATATTACTAATGAAAACTCAAGGTTAAAATCCTATTTTTGTTATTTTTTAATGATTGACTAAATCATCTCATTTTATTCATATTTGAGATACTCTATCTTTATAAAAAATTTCTCAATTTATCTTAAACAGATAGTCAAGTTACATGTCGTTACTCTCTCTATTATATTAGATCGTGATCCTAGGATGACATATAGCTTTTTGAAATTTCATTGGATGTTTTTTGTTACTGAAGACAATATTAATATACCTTTTCATATATATCCTGATGGGAAGATAGAACGATCAATTCAAAAATTAGAATATATGCTAATTTCTTGTTCAATTGATTACTAGGGTTGTTGGGAAAAAATAATTCTTTGGTTGATTTTTCATAAAATAACACATTTCATTCCAATATACATTTTTCACCAATTTTAGAATTATATGGAAAAGAAATCTCAAACTACAACTTTTTGGGTTAAGAAGGTGAATGGGGTATTTATGGAACCAGAATTGGTAAAAGAGATGGCCAAAAAAGTTTAGATGATTCAAAAACAAATGAGGAAAACTCATAGTAGGAAGAATAGTTATGCAGATAATAAGAAGAAGTATCATTCATTCGAGGTTGTTGATCGTGTCTTTCTAAAAGTTTCACCGTGTAAAAGTGTAATTTGATTTCTTATAAAAGGAAACATGAGCCCATGATTAATTGTAACTTAGGAAATCATGGAGAAATTTTAGTCAGTTACCTATAGAGTGGATTTACCTCCGAGTGTATCTCATGTACACAATTTTTTCATGTTCCAATGTTATGAAAGTATAAGCCATATGCATCTCATGTTTTGTGTCTATTAGTAGTTCAATTGGAAGACAATAATTCTTTTGAAGAATAACTAGTATAGATTCCTTACTGTAGAGAGTAGGTGTAAATGGAATAAGGTGATTCATCAGGTTATGGTTATGTGGATAACCCAGAAGGTACAAAAGATAACATGTGAATATGAAAATGCAATGGGGGATAAATACAAAAAGTTATTTAATAAGTGGATTAAATTTTTTGGTCATAATTTTCAAAAGGGGGAAAGATGTAACATTTAATGTATTTATTGAATAATAATTCATCATATACATTAATATTAATTAATTATATTGATGTATTTCCTAAATTGGGAAATTATTTTCATTTATTACTTGACACACAACAAATAGTTTCTCCAAAATCTTATATCTCACAGAAACCGTAGTTATACCAAAAATAATACATTAATACGATTATTATTTTAAATGGTAGTAAACTCTTAGATGTTTAATTGAAATGAATGACAAAAAATAATTATATTATTTTTAATCAATTTTTTAAAAGTTTTTAAATTTTTCCAATAAATATTATGGTCCTAAAATAAAAATATATCCAAATTTATGAATAAAATAAACAAATATACTAAAAATTTTGTTTTACAACCTTTTGATAGAGAACCCTTTTTAAAAAAATTGATCAATCATTTGATAAGTTATATAAAAAAATAGACATATTATTTGAAATTGGGGGATTATAATTTACTTTGGTTTAAAATTTGGTATTTTCCTAATTAAATTCATATTTTAATGAATATTGAACAATAATGCATTTTAATTCAATACTTTATTTTCGGGTAATTTATTTGTTTTGGTCGATTATCATTTTAATTTTATCAATAATATATTTACATTATGATTTAATCATTTAATCCAATTATTGTAATTTTAAGTACTTTCACTTTTAAATTTGATAAAAACACATCTGAATATTTTGATTTTTTCTACTTTTAAAAATCCAATTTTTCTAGTTTTGACAACTAAATTTAATTTATATAAATCAATAAAACTTCTATGTTTTTAATAATAAAATAGATTCCATATTTTGAATTATAATATCCAAAAATTTTAAATATGGAATTTTTATTTTTGGACATTTTGACTACTATCACGACCTATCCTCGGGGCCCGTGCCGTGACTACCCCAAGTCCGCCTTCCAAAGGCTAGGGGCTGGCGACTAGCACCAAGGCGTAATTCTCGTTAAAAATGGAAGGAATTGCCTTTGTAAAGTAAACAAACACCACAGATCAAGCAAGCAGATGTAAACACTAAGGAAAAATTGGGTACAATAGTAAGTGCGGAAAAGTAAGTGGGCCAGAATAAAAACCCAAACTGAAAGTAAAGTACAACTAAATAAGGGAGTACATCAATTGAAAAGTAAAGACACAGCCTCGAGCCGTCCACTGAAAGTCCCACCTTAAGGGTGGGTACAGATAGCCTCCACATCTCCTCGGTTCTAGCGGTCCGCTCTGAGTACGCCTCATCCAGTGGTGCACCTCCGGGTTTCGACATACTCCTCGTGCCTCATCTATGATCAGCGTTGTCCTTCGTCTACAACCAACACAACGTAGTGCAGGCATAGCCCATGCAGGGGTGAGTATAAGCTACTCAGTAAGGACCCCTAGACCCCCGAAGGTCTCCCAAAATCTATAATGGATAATCCACAATGGAAAGATACAATCACAAAGTAACATCCGACACTACTTAGGTACATTCTCATACATATACCTAATTCATCAATTTATGCTCCAACATCTGAGCTCAAGTACCACCCAGTACACATAGGAAAACATAACCCATTCCACATAGGAATTCACAACCCAATCCACACCGGAAATCGTAACGTAATCCACATAGGATATCAAGTCAATCTTATCAAAGATAAGATTGAAAGTCAAGACTCATCTCACACAGGTATACTTCTTCGTAAGACGAAAGAGTTGATCAGACGTAGCCACTGATTCATCTAAGCCGTCAGTCCCACACAGGATCGATAGGTACTAACCCCCACAATGACCCACGTAGGATCTGGTCATGATGTTGAAACCATAGCTACTGGAAAACTCCTTCTCTATAATGTATAGTGGGCCTGCTGCTACAACCAAGCACTTCCCTCTATCCTTGGACTGCGGTAGTACTCCACCTATCGAGTACTATGGGCCTGCTGCGACAACCAATCACTTCCCACTATTGGTCTACCGCTATAACCAAGCGCTCCCCCTCATAGACTCTAAATGTACTCCTTCTGTTGAGTACCGCGGGTCTCCCACTACAACCAGGCGCTCCTCCGACGTGGGTCTTCCGCTACAACAAAGCGCTCCCCCTCAAAGCCTCTAGAGGTACTCCTTCTGTTGAGTACCGCAGGTCTACCGCTACAACCAAGCGCTCCTCCATCATGGGTCTGTCGTTACAACCAAGCGCTTCCCATTGGGCTATTCGTAACACACTGATTCGTTCGATCAGAAGTCGTCAAGTATCAAAGGGCACTAGGGTTTCCGCACACAGCATGCTCATTCCGGGAGGGTCCACTCCACGAACCAAGAGGTCGGTGCATCAACTGACAAGAAGTCTGGAGTTGATTTATCCCAAAAATTACCGTAGTGGTCTCCGCCGAACCCAGAAAGTATTCTCGTATGGTTGTCGCCATCGTCGAACCCATGAAGGATTCCAGTACGAAAGTCATCGTCGTCGTAGACGCAGCCAGCTCTAGGGTTCCCTCACTCAGCAATCTGGTTTGGGAGAGTCCGCTCCATGATCCGAGGGTCCGATACATCAACTGACACATAGTCCAGAGTTGATATATCCAAAAGTTCCGTATCGTTAACAGGAACTCAACATCACAGACGGCGCGTCAATCGGACGCCCGGTCTGAGAGTTATTGGCTTTTTCGTCCCAGGGGCCCGGTTGGTTTTTATGTCAAAAACAACCCGACCATACTCCAACTGCGTCCAAACCTCAAGCAGAGTATTCCAAAAGTTTTGTCTTACTAAGGAAAATCCATCAAAGTCGACGTCACGTCAATCGGATGTCTGGAGCTCATGTTATAAGTGTTTCCGCTCCGAGGGCCCGGTTGGTTTCGTGAATGGACCGACTCGGCTGAACCCAAATTCTACTGAAACCTTGAGTGTATTATACAGAAACGACAGCCTTGATCCAAGGATCGCATCACAGCTGACGGTGCTTCGATCGGAGGTCTGCAGCCCAAGTTATGGGAAAAAGACCAAAAGTGGTCCAGAAGTGGGGGTTTCGGGCCTGGACCGACCCGGCCCGAGTCCCCCTAGGTCGGCCGGAACCAGGTCGACCGGAACTGGGTACGGGTCTAGCCGGCTTAGGCACGACCCAGTTTGGCTGGCGCAGCCTGGCTCGGCCTGGGCATGGCCCGGCCTGGCGGCTTGGCCGAAACGGCCGAGCATTGAAGGGGGGGGGCACTGCCCCCCGCATTGTGAAACTTCGGCCCCCATGTGGGGGGCCGCTCTAGCTGGACAACAGGGGGTTACGACCACCGGAGGTTTCCCCAGACCGGTTGGCCCACACTGGCCGGCCGGCTGCTGCCGCCACGGGACCGGCATGGGCCGGTCCCCCTGCTTTGACGCCGGCGGCCCGGAAATAGCCACTGGTTCCTGCTCCGCCGTGGCCTAAACCGCGGCCTTGGTCCATCCTGTGAGGTGCAACTGCGTCGTGCCCCTTCACTGCGGCCCTGCTCCGGCTGTGGTGTCTTCGAGGTTCCTTCGAGGTTCTCTGGCGCGGTGCGATGGCGCCGCTCCCCTTTGTTCGACTTCAACAGCACGACGCGACTGCGCCACACACCCTTTCCGTATGTTCCCGCGCGGTGTTGTTGTACCGCACCGCTTTCCTTCGAACCACATCAATCAAAACTCACAAGGGAGGAGGGTTGGCCTTGTTTTTGTGGTTCGGCGCCCCTCCATTAATTGATAGCTAGTGGAAAAGTTTCACGAAGAATGGCAATGGAAGTATTCAAAAAAATCCCCTACCTCGAGCGTAGTCATCGAATGAGGTTGTCGCGGAAAGGGACGTCGCAGAATTGATCGCCGCGGAAGAAGGCTGATCCTTGCGTCGCGAAGGAATGGTGTCTCCCTTCCTTTTTCGCGGAAATAAAGAATGCGGTGATGTGCGTCGGGCCGTCGACCTCCGACGAAGGCGTCTCTCACCATCATCGGAGGTCGGCGTTCTTCGCGTTCTTCGCGTTCTTCGTCGAGGAAGAAGAACATCAAGAACTTGAGCAAATCCTTCCAAGCCTCTCACAACCCAACAAACCTCAATAAAATAAAAGTTTTCCCTATTTTATTTCTCATGCCAAGCGATTTGAAATTCAAAAAACGAAACAATCAATTAAATAAATTAATTGCAATGTTTAAACTGCCCAAATTAATAGAGGCGTTTCATAAATAGATAAATGCAAGGGTTGACTTCTAGTTTATGGGGGTGTGGGTGCGTTACCTTATTAAAGGAGGAGGTTTAGGAAGAAAAGAAATGGTGGGGCTCTTGTGGGTCCCACCGCACAATTATCCTACCTTGTGGGTAGGATATTGTGGGTCCCACCACATCCACTTAGCTTAGGTTAAACAAAACAAAACAAAAAATTGGTTGCACAACTTTTATTTTATTCCTTTACTTAATATAGCATCCCGCCTTTTTATAACATAAACTTTCATTACATTACACAAAACTGAGGAACTTTAAGGTTTAGTGTCTTGGAAACTAGGAACATAATACATGAAAACAACATAAAACATTCCTCTTAAACACTTGAATGGCTTCTCCTTATGTTCATCCTAGGTTCATTACTGCATCTCATAACCTGGGGACATACATCAAAAGAAAGGGTGAGCAGAAGGCCCAGTATGGGAAACAAGAGGAACATTTTACATGTAAACTTGATATACTTCAATAAGGACATGAAAAGAACTTTAAGGCATGAGAAAGAAATCATGCGGAATTTCATAATAAAAACAACATTTTTCATAACTTGAAGATGTGGCTACATCATTTAACATAGACAATCATGAACATATCACCAAGGTCCATCCCCAAGGTGTCATTTGAAAATTACCAAGGTTATTCACCAAGGTATCGTGAAAATTGTAATCTCTAGTGGTTACATCATTAACCAATGCATTGGAGCGCTATCAGGGCGCACCCTTAAATTTGCCTTTATTATCATGTGAGCCACATATATCATCATCAAACATTTCATAAATAACCCATATATCATAAAATAAATGGGTTTCATTTCATAATCATAACATTTTAAAAACTGCTTTAAAGACATGATCTTTACGTCACTTTAAACCCACGGAAAGGGAAAGAGGGTTTCATTTATGTAATTCCCAGAATTTAAAATAGAACATTTTGATATATATGTGAATACCACTGTAGAAATAATAGCTTTTAGTATTCACTTTATAACATAAAATAATTTTATGAAAAGAGAGAGAGCCATTTTGAGACGGAAATTCTGCAGCATAACGGCTATGTTACAAGGTTTTAGAAAACATTGAGAAGAGAGGGGACATGGGTCAAACATTCATAAATGACCCATAAAACCGTAGAGGGACAAAATATAAGGGATTTAAGAACATGGTAATGAATTTTGAAAACATACCATATGAATTGAAGAACATGAAATGAAGAAAAAAAAGATTTCTCTTGTGAGAATTCGGCGGCCTAACGGCGTCACTTAAACTTCAACAAAATTGAATTGAAAAGGTCAAATAGGGTCTCTCATCATATGAACATAAGAGTCCAGTATGATAGATATAGAGGTAATACCCCAACATAATAGAAAGGAACTTGAAATAATTGACATGAGAGTAGAACTTCAAAACGAGAATGGTGAAGAACCACTTAAAAATTCGGCAGCCTAACGGCGCCACTTAAAACGTCAAAAATACTGAATTGAAGCGATCAAATGGGGTCTCTCATCATATGAACATAAGAGTCCAGTATGATAGATATAGATATCATACCCCAACATAACAAAAAGGAACTTGAAAGAATTGACATGAAAGTAGAACTTCAAAACGAGAAGGGTGAAGAACCACTTAAAAATTCGGCAGCCTAACGGCGCCACTTAAAACATCAAAATACTGAATTGAAGCGATCAAATGGGGTATCTAATAATATGAACATAAGATTCCAGTATGATATATATAGATATAATACCCCAATATAACAAAAAGGAACTTGAAATAATTGACATGAAAGTAGAACTTCAAAACGAGAAGGGTGAAGAACCACTTAAAAATTCGGCAGCCTAACGACGCCACTTAAAACTTCAAAATACTGAATTGATGCGATCAAATGGGGTCTCTCATCATATGATCATAAAATATCAGTATGATAATTAAGAGATAATACCCCAACATAATAAAAAGGAACATGAAAGACTTGAATGAGAATAGAACTTGAAAACGAGGAAGGTGAAAGAATCCGTTAAAAATTCGGCAGCCTAACGGCGCCACTTAAACATTCTTAAAACGAATTGATGAGAGCAAGGGGGGGTCTCTCATCATATGAACATGAAATAGGCAGTAGGATTAATATAAAAGAACATCCTCCAACATAAGAACATGGAGTATAAACGAAATGACATAAAAGAGATTACTTGAAAAGAAAGAGAGGGGTCGGATCCCTTACCTTAAAACGTGACTCTTGAAACTCAAAGGATTAGACCTTGAGGGCTTGGGGGCACCTTGGGAGGACTCTTTGGGAGGTAAGAAGACCAGAACTTCGTTGGGGGAGAGTTGGGAGTGAAAAATAAAGGAAGAAAGGGTGGGTATTTATAGGGAAAGTGAGGGGACAAAGCATTAATGGCCAAGGGACACCTCACATGTGCTTTTCTCAAACCCATGTGCTCTCCCTTGGCATTTATCATGGAGTTAGGCCACATGGGGCCCCCAAAACAATAATTCATCACCCTTGGCCGGCCAACCCTCAAAATATCTCATGACATCATCAAGACACCGTTATGATGTCATTAAACATACTGAAACCCTAAAACTGTATTTTTACTATTCACTGAAAATTCAACTTTCTCAGAAAAATCCCAAAATTTCACATTAACCAAATATCAATGCTCTGATTTCAAAAATGAAATCCATTTTATAAAAATAATTTTCTAAATATTTTTAATTTAATTTTTAAATAAAAACACTATTCATCGAAAATTCATTTTTTTCAGAAAAATCCCCAAAAATTACCTTAACATAATATCGATGCTCTGAGTTCAAAAATAAAGTCATTTTTATAAAAATAATTTTCTAATTATTTTTAATTAAATTTTTAATTAAAAAACACTATTCATCTGAAAAAACTAATACTTGAATAATAATTTATGAAACCGTTATTTAACCATTTTATTGAATCACATTACTTAATCAAGGTGCCTAGATTATTTTAAAACTTTCTTTAAGTAAGATTACTAATCCATTTGGTCACCTTACTAATCCTAAGCGTAAAATCACTATTCATAATTTACTATTAATCAAAAATTAGGTTGATCTTATTAAACTCCAAATTTTGTACTGAACATAATTGTAGAAGACCATTTTTTGAAAATCATTACACATTTTTAATTATTTAAGGTTTACATAAACATTTTTAAAATATCCTTTTTCTAAAATTCATAAAAAATATGCATACTATTTTTATCCAGTCATTTCAAAATTCATAAACTTCATCATAAGAAGAAACCCCAATTTTTATTTAAAACAAGGATTACACAAGGTAGTTACGGTCTCGTTACATAGCCCCTTATAGTACCAGCATAGGACCTAAGAGTAAGGTGTGCTAGGGTGATAGAAGCTTGGGGCGGCTCAGTCAACATTGCCCGAGTAGTAATTTCTATCAGTTTGAACTTCTCACGAAGGCGATTCTGTTCCAGCTTCACATGATGAAGTTCAGCTTGGATTTGATCCAGAGCAAAGCCCAATGGTGCTACCTCTTTCCCAAGCTCTGTTAGATGGGCTTCGATCGGTCCAAGACTACTAGGTGAGGCCATCAAATCTTCTTTCTATAATAATTAACCAAGATTACTTGTATTTAGAGACAATAATCAAAACGTTTAGTTTCCAGCAGTCATATTGACCAATGGTCATATAAAAGTCAAAAACCAATGGTATCATTTTAATTATACTCATGTTATCAAAAGAAACATTTTTGTTGAGTATAAAAATAAAATAAAATAACACATAGAATTAGGAAACAATATTTATTCAAAATTTCGGGTCGTTACAATCTTCCCCCCTTAAGAAATTGCGTCCTCGCAATTTTTTTAAAATTAGGTTTTGAAATTTCATTGAAAGTCCCACATCGGAAAAGGAGTCAGTAAAAATATTACTTTAAAAGAAATAAAGGGAAGTACGAAGGTCACCCAAGTTAGCCCACACTAGGATTCCATGTAGGAAAACATGGAAATGGAAGAAAAACAAAGGGTCAAGTTCTGAGGGAGAGTGATAGAGAACATGATTAGGAGAAAGTTAACCATGAGAAAATCCCAAACTTATTATGTGTGTAAAAGGTCATTGATTACCTAGTAGGAAACATAAACCAACAACATTTTTGTTTTACGTTCCTTTTCATAATTTTGAAGAATTCATTTACTACATAGAACAAAAACATAAGAAAATATACCTACCTTCATGTAGAGTTTCATCCTTTAATAAGTTTCTACCCAAAACTAATATTTTCTCCAAATTATGAGCATTCAAAACTACTTGGTCTCATCAAAACACAAGAATCATCTTCATAATCCACAAAAGATTAACTATTTATTTCTTCTATCTTTAAACATTATCCCAAAAACAGAAAGGGTAAGGTAAAACAACTCTTCAAAAAGAAAGAATCACATTGGAAGGGAAACTATTTTTAAATCTTCAAAGTTCCATGGTACTACCCAAAGTTCATCATAGACCATCCCTTAAATAACGGTCCTTAAAATTCCTCAAAATAAACCAAACTAAGATTGAAACCCAAATACAAGAGGGATTTGATAACATAGTCTTCCAAAATAAACTTCATTGTTCATCTCCGAACAACATCAACCACTCCTAACATCTTATAACAAAAGTATCTAATCTAAACATATTTAACCCTAGATAGGTTAATCATTCCCAAAAGTAACCTAAATTACTATAAATCCACCTTAAATTCATCGATTCTTCAAAATATAAGTCAACCTTACTCCTCAATGAAAATACCGTTGTAATCTATTTACCTCGATCATATAGGGTCCCCAAAATAGTGAACGTCTTCCAAAATAAAAATCATATTTTAATCCCCTAATCATCTCTGTCATCTTAATACGGCAATCGTAGCATTTCCTATCACATTGGTTGTTGAGACATGTTCTTCCATTTCCCGCCATTAACTAAGAAAAGAAACTATAATTAGGGGCTTAAATACTTAGCCAATAATCAAGAAAAGAAACTTAAAGCATATAAGGATAACTTGTAGTTGAAAAGTATACCCTAACTTGTGATCCCATAGGTTCCCATCTAGGTTATCCATGATCATATATTCTTATGTGAACCTTTATTTTATTTTATCTTTGATCCTTTAACAATGGTTCATACTAAGCTTATGAATTTACCAAAGCATATCCCCTGGGAGTGTCGTAACCAAGAGTGCAGCAAGGCCCGTTGTTGTGTACCAGTTCCTGTTCGAGTCTAGCTCAAAGCAGTGTTTTCGGGATTTACCCCTATGTACATCTGTGCCAGAGCCACCTCTACCTGCTCGTATCCAGACAGGGATGTATTTGCTTGGAAACCCCTTACTCAATACTCACCAAAATACCAGGAAGATTTCCTATATTTAAACTTTTCTATAGGGTTCTTCCTAAAGTTTTTATATCCTAATTTCCACAAATAACTAAACCATACTTTGATACCAACTATAGCATCCCGCCTTTTTATAACATAAACTTTCATTACATTACACAAAACTGAGGATCTTTAAGGATTAGTGTCTTGGAAACTAGGAACATAATACATGAAAAAAACATAAAACATTCCTCTTAAACACTTGAAAGGCTTCTCCTTATGTTCATCCTAGGTTCATTACTGCATCTCATAACCTGGGGTCATACATCAAAAGAAAGGGTGAGCAGAAGGCCCAGTAAGGGAAACAAGAGGAACATTTTACATGTAAACTTGATATACTTCAATAAGGACATGAAAAGAACTTTAAGTCATGAGAAAGAAATCATGCGGAATTTCATAATAAAAACAACATTTTTCATAACTTGAAGATGTGGCTACATCATTTAACATAGACAATCATGAACATATCACCAAGGTCCATCCCCAAGGTGTCATTTGAAAATTTCCAAGGTTATTCAACAAGGTATCGTGAAAATTGTAATCTCTAGTGGTTACATCATTTCCCAATGCATTGGAGCGCTATCAGGGCGCACCCTTAAATTTGAATTTATTATCATGTGAGCCACATATATCATCATCAAACATTTCATAAATAACCCATATATCATAAAATAAATGGGTTTCATTTCATAATCATAACATTTTAAAAACTGCTTTAAAGACATGATCTTTACGTCACTTTAAACCCACGGAAAGGGAAAGAGGGTTTCATTTATGTAATTCCCAGAATTTAAAATAGAACATTTTGATATATATGTGAATACCCCTGTAGAAATAATAGCTTTTAGTATTCACTTTATAACATAAAATAAATTTTAGAAAAGAGAGAGAGACATTTTGAGACGGAAATTCTGCAGCATAACGGCTATGTTACAAGGTTTTAGAAAACATTGAGAAGAGAGGGGACATGGGTCAAACATTCATAAATGACCCATAAAACCGTAGAGGGACAAAATATATGGGATTTAAGAACATGGTAATGAAATTTGAAAACATACCATATGAAATTAAGAACATGAAAGGAAGAAAAAAAAGATTTCTCTTGTGAGAATTCGGCGGCCTAACGGCGTCACTTAAACTTCAACAAAATTGAATTGAAAAGGTCAAATAGGGTCTCTCATCATATGAACATAAAATAGGAAGTATGATGAATATAAAAGAACATCCTCCAACATAAGAACATGGAGTATAAAAGAAATGACATAAAAGAGATTACTTGAAAAGAAAGAGAGGGGTCGGATCCCTTACCTTAAAACGTGACTCTTGAAACTCAAAGGATTGGACCTTGAGGGCTTGGGGGCACCTTGGGAGGACTCTTTGGGAGGTAAGAAGACCAGAACTTCGTTGGGGGAGATTTGGGAGTGAAAACTAAAGGAGGAAAGGGTGGGTATTTATAGGGAAAGTGAGGGGACAAAGCATTAATGGCCAAGGGACACCTCACATGTGCTTTTCTCAAACCCATGTGCTCTCCCTTGGCATTTATCATGGAGTTAGGCCACATAGGGCCCCCAAAACAATAATTCATCACCCTTGTCCGGCCAACCCTCAAAATATCTCATGACATCATCATGACACCGTTATGATGTCATTAAACATACTGAAACCCTAAAACTGTATTTTTACTATTCACTGAAAATTCAACTTTCTCAGAAAAATCCCAAAATTTCACATTAACCAAATATCAATGCTCTGATTTCAAAAATGAAATCCATTTTATAAAAATAATTTTCTAAATATTTTTAATTTAATTTTTAAATAAAAACACTGTTCATCGAAAATTCATTTTTTTCAGAAAAATCCCCAAAAATTACCTTAACATAATATCGATGCTCTGAGTTCAAAAATGAAGTCATTTTTATAAAAATAATTTTCTAATTATTTTTAATTAAATTTTTAATTAAAAAACACTATTCATCTGAAAAAACTAGTACATGAAAAATAATTTATGAAATCGTTAATTAACCATTTTATTGAATCACATTACTTAATCAAGGTGCCTAGATTATTTTAAAACTTTCTTTAAGTGAGATTACTAATCTATTTGGTCACCTTACTAATCCTAAGCGTAAAATCACTATTCATACTTTACTATTCATCAAAAATTAAGTTGATCTTATTAGACTCCAAATTTTGTACTGAACATAATTGTAGAAGACCATTTTTTGAAAATCATTACACATTTTTAAATATTTATGGTTTACATAAATATTTTTAAAATATCCTTTTTCTAAAATTCATAAAAAATATGCATACTATTTTTATCCGGTCATTTCAAAATTCATAATCTTCATCATAAGAAGAAATCCCAATTTTTATTTAAAACAAGGATTACACAAGGTTGTTACGGTCTCGTTACATAGCCCCTTATAATACCAGCATAGGACCTAAGAGTAAGGTGTGCTAGGGTGATAGAAGCTTGGGGCGGCTCAGTCAACATTGCCCGAGTAGTAATTTCTATCAGTTTGAACTTCTCACGAAGGCGATTCCGTTCCAGATTCACATGATGAAGTTCGGCTTGGATTTGATCCAGAGCAAAGCCCAATGGTACTACCTCCTTCCCAAGCTCTGTTAGATGGGATTCGATCGGTCCAAGACTACTAGGTGAGGCCATCAAATCTTCTTTCTATAATAATTAACCAAGATTACTTGTATTTAGAGACAATAATCAAAACGTTTAGTTTCCAGCAGTCATATTGACCAATGGTCATATAACAGTCAAAAACCAATGGTATCATTTTAATTATACTCATGTTATCAAAAGAAACATTTTTGTTGAGTATAAAAATAAAATAAAATAACACATAGAATTAGGAAACAAGATTTATTCAAAATTTTGGGTCGTTACACTTAACCCCAAAATTTAAAAACCACACCCGAGCAAACGCAACTACGGAAAAGGTGTTTCTATGGAATTACTAGCGTTGCGATACCATCGGTGTCCTCAGATTTCGATTCCGAGCACCGGTTCAAAAATTAGGAAAACACACTCGTTCGTTCACTGAACGTACCAGAGCTAAATTTTGGAAAATGATTCCGGGCACACCGGGCCTTGGAATCATGCACTGTCAGAAACTGCATTCTTGTAAAATTTGCAAGAAAATTATGAAAAAAAATTCCTTGATTTTTATGTGTCTTTACATCACTCCCACCTTAGGGCTTTACGTCCCTGTAATGATAAATCATAAACTAGGGAAACAAATGTGGGTACTGCGCACATATCTGAGCCTCTCGCTCCCAAGTGCTCTTCTGGAGCGTCCCGTGTAGCCATATGATGTGCACTATATGAATCGACTGTCCCCTTAGGGCCTTCCCCTATCGATCCTCGATCTCCACTGGGACCTATGCAACAGTCACCCCATTGTCAATGTCCAGCTCCCCATGGTCAATGTTATGCGTCGGGTCGTGCACGTATCTCCTCAGCTGAGATATGTGGAAGACGTCGTGCACCTGGTGCAACTGAGGTGGTAGAGCCAGACGTATTCCACCTCGCCGATCCTCCTGAGGACCTGGAACAGTCCGATGAAGCGTGGAGATAACTTGCCGCCTCGGCCAAAAATTCGTAACCCACGTCGAGGTGAGACCCGCAAGAAGACGTGGTCGCCATCCAAAAACTCTAGTGGTCCGCGCCTCCTGTCATCACAATACTTTTTTCGGATCTGAGCTGTACTCATCCACTCTTGGATGGCATGGACCCTTTTTTGTCCTACAAGAGCTGCTGAGATTTTACTTTTCCGAAAAGAGAAATCTGGTCTCATCCCCTATATGAACCACATTCTTCGCCTAATACAGTCAATCCCGACATGAATGATACTAATCCATTCCAAGGATGACATCGTAAGGCCTCGACGCTACTACCAAGAGTTCCAACCATTACTCTGGCCTCCAAGGGTTGATTCACACTGTCGGCATTAGTGTGTGGTCACTAGGTCTCCTCCAGTAGGTATCTCAAAGTGAGGGTCATGAAAATGGTTTTTAAACCAGATCATCTTAGTAACAACTTAAAGAGAAGACAGGAAGGTAAACGCCACATGAAAGGTGTCTTTCATTACTACAGCTCAATGTACAAAGACACAAAGCATCTATAATGAAACATCAACAAAGCTAGAAGCAACATGAACAAAAGTCTTCAGTTCTGGAGCTAGTCCCACTCATGTCCATATTATGCTGGAGCTCCATGATCGTAGGCCTCCACTGCATGAAGCTGAGCTCTCCCATGACCACTTGTTCCCCGCGGTCGGGGTAGACCTCCTGGTGGTGGTGGTGGAAACACCTCGAAGCATCGTCCGCCTCCAGCTGCACGACCAGCTCCCCAGCCACGGTCTCCTGCTCCATGCGGTCCACCTCGATAGAACCTTTACCTCTTCCTGGGAGGTCCATCGTTTATCTGCTGATCATGGGTATGGCTGGTCGGACAGTCACAAGCCAAGTGACCAACCCCGCCACAGGAGTAACAATGTCTGCACATGGTAAGTCGTTCTCCACCCCGGGTGCCTCGCACAAATGAACCCATGTATTTCGGTCAACCGCCTTTAGGTCTAGTACTCCTGGAACTCTGTGTTATCTGTCTACTTCCCACTGTAGAAAACTCTACTGCATACTGGGTAGTGGTGGGTCTTACTGCTGGAGACTAATCAGTAAAGAAACTCTTAATGAGAAGGGCTCGCTCCAGTACCCCTGCCTATGATGGAATGATGGGGGAGATCAGTGATGCCCTGATCTCATGTCTCAATCCCTACTCAAAGGTCCAGGCCCGGAATAATGGGTCTCGTACCATGTCCGTCGAATAATGTGAGAGATCGGTAAATCTCTCCGAGTACTGGGCAATCGTCATGTTGCACTGCCGCAGCTGTAGTAGCTCCTGGATGTGCACTGCGCAGAGGGTGGCTGTGAAAAACTCCAAGCGGAAGATTCTCTCAAAGTCCATCTAGAGGAGAGATTCCTCTTCGTGAACCTGGTGAATCAAGCTCCGCCATCTTCCTGCTGCCGCGTGCAATAGACTTGTTGCAAGGATCACCACGAGGTCTGCTGGTGACCCTACCAAACAAAAAACTTGTACAACTGCCTCCAGCCAATCCTCGACTACCTCAGGGTCCATCTCCCCGCAGAATCTAGGCGGCCGTTGACGCTGAAACTAATGCAGTGCAGTAAGGCGACGTGCACAGTCAGTGGTTGGGGCTGGTAGCATCGGTGGCTCGGTGGGTAGAGGTACCGTTGGTGCCTCTGCTATCAAAGGGCCATGTACCGAGGCCTCATCGCTCGGTGGGTTGTCGTCACGTACAACACTTGGAACCCTAGCTGGCTGCCATCGTGGGGCCATCCTGTAATGAAATAGGTGCTCCAAGGTCAAACAATATACCTCGTGAGATCACACAATGTAAAATTAAGACACACATGCAATCAATGTTTTCGTACATTAAGTCAGAAATCAAAATTCAGGGTCCTGGTGTATGGATACGTCGACCACCGCACCAACACTGGACTCCCCAGACTGATAACCACACTCAATACTCTTAACACTATTCATTCACACAGAAAAAGATCAGAGTCCTGAGTTCTGTGGTAGAACCAAACTCCTCTGATACCAATCTGACACGAGCTGTCCTCAGGGCCCATGCTGTGACTACCCCAACCCCCCTTCCATAGGCCAGGTGATGGCGACTAGCACCAAGGCATAATTCCAGGTAAAAATGGAAGGCATTGCCTTTCTAAAGTAAAAAAAACACCATTGAGAAAGCAAGAATGAGTAAACAGTAAGGAAAAACTGGGTACAATAGTAAGTGCAGAAAAGTAAGTTGGCCAGAATACAAACCCAAACTGAAAGTAAAGTACAACTGAAAAATGGAGTACAACAACTGAAAAGTAAAGCCACAGCCTGGAGTTGTCCACTGGAAGTCCCACCTGAAGAGTGGTAACAGATAGCCTCCGCAGCTCCTCGGGTCCAGCCGTCCACTCTGAGTACGCCACGCCCAGTGGTCCACCTCTGGGTACCAACTTGCTCCTCGTGCCTCATCCATGATGAGCGATGTTCGTTGTCTACAACCAACACAACGTAGTGTGGGAATAGCCCATGTAGGGGTCAGTATAAGCTACTCAATAGGGACCCCGAGACCCTCAACGGTCTCCCAGAATCCACAAAGGAAAGATACAATCACGAAGTAACATTCGACACTACTTAGGTATATGCCCATATATATAACTAAGTCATCAATTTCAGCTCTAACATCCGAGCTCAAGATCCACCTAGTCCACACAAGAATACATAACCCGTTCCACATAGGAATTCACAACCCAATCCACACAGGAAAGCATAACATAATCTACACATGATATCAAGTCAATCATATCGACGATAAGATTGAATGTCAAGACTCAGCTCACACAGGTATACTTCTTCGTAAGACGAAAGAGATGATCAGACGTAGCCACTGATTCATCTAAGCCATCGGACCCACACACGGTCGATAGGTACTAACCCCCGCAATGACCCACACAGGATATGATCATGATATTGAAACCATAGCTACTAGAAAACTCCTTCTCTATCGAGTACAGTGGGCCTGCTGCTACAACCAAACGCTTCCTACTAACCTTGGACTGCTGTAGTACACCACCTGTCATTTACTGTGGGCATGTTGCTACAACCATGCACTTCCCACTGTGGGTGTGCCACTACAACCAAGCGCTCCCCCTCAAAGCCTCTAGAGTTACTCCTTCTGTTGAGTACCCCGGGTATGCCGCTACAACCAAGCGCTCCTCCACCGTGGGTCTGCCGCTACAACCAAGCGCTTCCCCTCATAGCCTCCAGAGGTACTCCTTCTGTTGAGTACCGCGAGTCTTCCTCAACAACCAAGCGCTCCTCCACCGTGGGTCTTCCACTATAACCAAGATCTTCCCACGGAGCTATCCGTAACACACCGAGTCGTTCGATCAGCAGTCACCAAGTCTCAATCGGCTCTAGGGTTTCCACACACTGAATACTCATTCCGGGAGGGTCCACCCCACGAGCCAAGAGGTCAGTGCATCAACTGATAAGTAGCCCAGAGTTGATGTATCCCAAAAAGTACCATAGTGGTCACCGCCGAACCCACGGAGGATTCCCGTATGGTTGTCGCCATCGTCGAACCCACGGAGGATTCCAGTACGAAAGTCATCATCATCGCAGTCGCAGCCATCTCTAGGGTTCCCGCACACAGCAAGCTGGTTCGGGAGGATCTGCTACACGAGCCGAGGGTCCGATACATCAACTGACACATAGTCCAGAGTTGATGTATCAAAAAGTTCCATATCGTCAACAGGAACTCAATGTCATAGACGGCGCGTCAATCAGACGCCCGGTCTGAGAGTTATTGGCTTTTTCATCCCAGGGGCCCGGTTGTTTTTTAAGTCAATACCAACCCGACCGTACTCCAACTGCATCCAAACCTCAAGAGGAATAAGCCAAAAGGTCTGTCTCACTAAGAGGAATCCATCAAAGTTGATGGTACGTCAATCAGACGTCCGGAGCTGAAGTTATAAGTGTTTCCGTTCCAGGGGCCCGATTGATTTTGTGTACGAACCAACCTAGCCAAACACAAAGTCCTCTGAAACCTTGAGTGTAACATACTGAAAGGACCGTCTCGATCCAAGGATCACATCTCAGTTGAAGGTGTGTCGATCGGAGGTCCGCGGCCCATGTTATGGTCAATAGACCGAAAGTGGTATGGAAGTGGGGGTTTCGGGCCCAGACCGACCCGGCCCGAGATGCCCTGGGTAGGCCCGAACCGGTTCGACCCGACCCAATTCTGGGTCTGGCCCGTTTGGGCACGGCCCGGCCTGGACGTGGCCCTGCCTGGCAGTCTGGTCTGGCGCGCTGGCATTGGCCAGGTGGTTCGGCCGAAATGGTCGTGCGTTGAAGGGGGGGGGGGGGCTCTGCCCCCCGCCTTGTGAAACCGCGACCCCCATGTGTGTGGTTGCTCCAGCTGGCCAGCCGGGGGTTACAACACCCGGTGTTTCCCCCTGATCGGCCGACCCGCACTGGCCGGACGACTGCTACCACCACGAGACCGGCATGGGTCTGTCCCCCTGCACCGATTTCGGCGGCCCGGAACCGGCCGCCAGTCCCTGCTCCATCGCAGCCTATGCCGCAGCCTTGGTCCGTTCGGCGTGGCACGACAGCGCCCCACCCCTTCACCGCGGCCCCGCTCCAGCCGCAGTGTCTTAGAGGTTCCTTCGAGGTTCTCCGGCGCGGCGCGACATCGCCGAGCCCCTTTGATTGACTTCAACGGCATGGCGTAACGGCACCATGCACCTTTTCTGTATGTTCCCGCGAGGTGCCATTGCATCGCACCGCTTTCTTTTGGACTGCATCAATCATAACTCACAAGGGAGTAGGGTCGACCATGTTTGTGCGGTCCGGCCCCCCTCTGTTAATCGATAGAAAGCGGAAATGTTTCACAAATAACGACAATGGAAGTATTAAAAAAAACCCCTACCTCGAGCATAGTCATCGAACGAGGTTGTCGCGGAAAGGGACATCGCGGAATTGATCTCCGCGGAAGAAGGCGGATTGTCACGTCATGGAGGAATGATGTCTCCCTTCATTTGACGCAGAAAGAAAGAACGAGGTGATGCGCGTCAGGTCATAGATCTCTGAGGAAGGCGTCTCTCACCGTCGTCAGAGGTCGGCGTTCTTCGCGTTCTTCGCGTTCTTCATCGAGGAAAAAGAACTTCAGGAACATGAGCAAATCCTCCAAAGCCTCTCACAACCCAACAACCCTCAATAAAATAAGAGTTTGCCTTATTTTATTTCTCAAGACATGCGTTTTGAAATTCAAAAACAAAACAATCAATTAAATGAATTCATTGCAACGTTTAAACCACCCAAATTAATAGAGGCATTTCATAAACAGATAAACGCAAGGGTTGACTTCCAATTAATGGGGGTGCGGGTGCGTTACCTTATTAAAGGAGGGGGTTTTGGATGAAAAGAAACGGTGGGGCTCGTGTGGGTCCCACCTCACAATTATCCTACCTATAGGGTAGGATATTATGGGTCCCACCTCATCTACATAGCTTAGGTTAAACAAAAATAAAATAAAATTGGTTTCACCACTTTTATTTTATTCCTTTACTTAACCCCAAAATTTAAAAACCACACCCGAGCAAACGCAACTCCGGAAATGGTGTTTCTAAGAAATTACCAGTGCTACAATTCCATCGGTGACCTCGGATTTCTATTCCGAGCACCAGTTCAAACGTTAGGAAAACTCACTCGTTTGTTCACTGAATGTACCCGAGCTAAACATTGGAAAATGATTCTGGGCACACCGGGCCTCAGAATGAGGCTCCGTCAAAAAAGGTGTTCTTTTAAAATTCCCAAGAAAATTAAAAAAAAAATTCCTTGAATTTTACGGGTCGTTACAACTACTATGTTTGGTAATATTTATACACTACAGTTTAAGATAAATCTGGTAAAATATAGAATGAAATGATATGATAAGGAATATAAAATTACCCTAACACCTTCCAAAATCATTTTCGATGTATAAAACGTAAACCTTAATAGATGACAATCAAAATTGATTCATTTAATGGACTTTTGTTTATGAAAGTGATATAATTATTAATAAAGCAATATAAAGTGACAACAAGTCGCCATTTTATCTATTATAAGTATAATAATTATACTGTAGTGATAAAATTGATTAAACTAATAACCTAAATATTAAATAAAAACATAATGAAAATATATACATCAGGAGAGTTTATTTAAAAATTTTAGAGATTATATAATTACCATTAATGCTGACACAACAATGATACAATAATTATTTTATTAAGGGAAATTTCAAATAAATGTTATTATTAATATCAAAATAAAAATTAAATGAAATATTTTATGTCATAAAAATTTTATCAAGGATAACTGGACATCTAATAATAATATTAAATGTTTTTTATGTTATCTCCACTTTAATATTTTATTTATATTAATTGAAATGAATAATGTAAAAATTAACATCATTTATCTTTTTTAAAAATACTAAATTATTTAATTATTTAAAAAACATAAAAATATATTAAAATATAATATTGACTATTATAACGACTAAATTTCATTAAGTTCAAAATTATGTAAAATTTACCCCATATAAGTAAAATTAAATGCATCTTAATAATTATAAAATTGGTATCGTAATAAAAATTAAAAGAGAATAAATAAGGATAAACCAAAAAAAATAAGGTTAAATATATCTAAAAATTATTGGATGATATGATTTTCAAATATAAGTATATTTTCTTATATAGATTTCATTTTTGATCGGTTTTAATTAAAAATTTAATTTATATTAATTCATTAATTTTAGAGTCTCCAGTGGTTCTTCTCCCCTCTCCTATTAGAAGGTACCCTCCCTTATCTAATACTCACACATATAAAGATATTTGGATATAAAATTATGTAAAAAAACATTTCCTAAAGTCCCTCTCCCCATATTAGAATTCACCCTTAGTGAATAATTCCTCTCATGGAAGCCTTTTTTGTATAAACCAACAGAAGTTGCCAGATTAAGCGGTAATGCCTTCTCTCATGCTTTTTATTTTCATTTCTATTATCCAAACCCTATACTATTCTTAATTTATGATTAAATAATATCATAATTATCCTAAATATATCTGGATTTTTTTATGATAAGGTTTTAACCTATATATACACACCCCTCCAGTTATTGTCTAACAAACATATTGTTTCTATGTACGGAATACTACAGCCTCACGAAACGACGATTGTAAAATTTTCCCCTACCTCCTCTCATTTTGGAACATATGATTGAAAATATATTTATATATGATATATTTTATACTTATATTGTTTCTATGGTTCTATAATTTTTATTTAGATCATAACTTTATGCTTTCCGTGTTTTTTAAATACACTTATTTCGTTTGAGGACGTAGAGAATACCACCCCCTCATTATGATATTACTTGTTCCAGATATACGTGGAACATATAAAGGATAGGTTTAATAAACATGTTAGAAATATATGTCATTAAGATAATACTAGAATTATAAATTAATTCATATTATTTTAATATGAAAAAGAAATGAAAGTATCATTCATGAGGATGTAAGGCCTACCGTCTCAATGAATGATACATTTCATTTCTTATCTATAAATATTATGGAATATTAGAAATATATATATATATAGATATATATGATATTTAAATCATGAATTATATTCAATAGATATTTGAATTATTACCGCATGGATAATTAATAGAATAACAGGTTTATTTTTTACTCATGTATCGAATATCGATAAAACATCAGATATATTGTTAAATAATTAGGTTATTTTTATTACATGGTAATAAATGATAAAAAATATTAATAAAAATGATAAAATTTATCAAGAATGTATAAATAAACCTCAGTTTATCATTCAATAAAATATAGAAAATATGATAAAAATCATACACTAGGTAAGGGACTTCGTCTCAATCTCTTTTCATTGAGTAATATTTTGATAATATACCCCTCCTTATTGAATACAGTTTATAATAAAAAAAAATTTATTTAATTTAATTTAAAAAATTCAAAATGGAATCTATATATATGAATCATTTCATAAAATGATAGAAGAAATGTATTTATCATATTTGGTGACAACAAATTCTCCACCACCGTAACCATTATTTGTTATTTGGCTCCCCTATAATCCTAAATGTCTTGAAATGTAAAAGAAAACCCTTATTCCCTTTTTGGGTGTTTTGGTATTGGAAATGGTTTTGGAAATGGATTTACTAATGCAATATCCTGTAATTAATTCTTTTGATTTCAAATTAAATTATATTATTAAATTTTTTATAATGCAATATTTTATGAGTTATGATTGTTTAATGGTACATGGGGATTTCAAAAATGGTTACATGATAATCTGATGATTATTGGTTACATGATAAACAAAATATGGATGGCTCTTTTATAAACCATGTATGAGTGGTTGCTTTATATCCTCAAATGCATTGGGTATCGAAGTCGGTCTTATGCATATTCCATTTAGTGGTATGTGTGGAAGTCAACCATTTGATTATTCTATTGATGTATGATTATGTCCCATGTTTCCCTTATATGTCATAAGTTTATTTCTATGGGTTTAAAGGTTTTTTTTTAAAAAAGTTATGAAATTAGATTATATTTAGTTACCTGTGTTTATTACTTTTTAAAGGTGAAAAGTATTAACTTACAATAATGTTTTCTTGGTTTACATGTTTTCACAAGACAAAAATTTTTGTTTATTTTGTCCCTTACAAATATTTTTATGCTCATCTAGTGTTTTGAAATATTGTTCACATGACTGAAAGAAGAATAGAGACTATGATGGGATCAAGAGAAAGTTGTTCTTTCTAAACATGAAATGAAATTATGTTTAGTTTCAATAATTTTCTGTTTTATGAAAATAATGGATAGTTATTATAAGTGTTTACTTTTTAATATTCATATTTTTATGTATGAGATTTCACCTTATTATCTAAATCTCTAAACCTAAAAATATCCTCAATGTGAAATAAATTCAAATTATAGAGTTAACTCAAAATAGTTTAACATTTATTGTTGGGGCCTTATATACACAAAATATTATATATAAATATATATATATATATATACGTATTGTCATATATTGTTAAGTATCATGATGTAACCATCATCATCTATTTCTATGGGATGCTCGCATAGTCTTTCGCTTATTCCCAATCCAAGATCCAGATAATCTCTTAGAATAAATGTAAGAGACATTAAATGACTTACACACTATAATCCATCTCTATGGGAGCTCTAATGTTCTATCCATTGCCTCTAGCTGTGGGAAAGATCAGAAAGTACCCCAAGGCCTCCATCACTAGAGGAGCTATAATGGTCCATCCTATAGCTCCATCTTGGAAGCTCACATAGTCTCCCCTCCTAAGGCCTCTCATATTCCTTTTTGTAAACACTATATATTGATAGATATAAACATTAGACATCTTTAACCATGGAAGATCTAATAGATAATACCCTGGCAAGGTTAGAAAGCTCACATGGTCTTTCCTTCTTAGGGCTCTCACGATCCCTTAGCTCCACATGATTATATGTTGTAATCATTTAAAATATATAATTCATGAGGTATTTACATATCATGAATCCTATTAGTCCATTTATTTGACATATAAAGTGGCATGTTCATAATTATAATTCACATGACACAAAAAATGTATTTAAATTAAAACACTTTGAAAGACATTGTCACATTCATACCAAAATTTAATACCCGAGGCAGAGACCTCTCAAGAATTTCATTTATCAAACCCATATAATGTTTTTATCACATTCATAAAACCTACATATGCATTTATGATCTAATTCATAATGTAATTCCTTTTATAATTTTCAATAGCCATGTTCAATTATATTTCAAGGATCCATTTCATTGGTTTTATTTAATACAAGACATTTCGTTTCATGTGAACTGTTTTACCCATGTTCATTTCACAAAATTTTCCTAAAAAAGGAAAATTGATTCTGGGTACATATTCCTAAGTAATGGATCCTGTTCATTTCCATTAAATAATTATACTCTCTATTAGAAGTAATTATATAACTTCCATTTACATTATCCATACCCCTCAACTCATTATAAGATGGTAACTAAATTTGAAGGGCTCAATTACAAAATGGAGGTGTCATGGAAACAATGCATATAACCGCATGAGAAATTGTAAATAGAAGGGCCAATAACCCGAACATGTCATTAACTAACCTTGGAAAAATTAAACAAAATAATTAATGAAATAAACCAAGTATTCAAAAATTTCTAACCTCAATTTTCTATATTTAAGATATCACTCCTCCTTGGGGGTTATTAGTATATCATGTAATTGATTCCCTAATACTTCATTGGTTAAATTATGTTACACTTCCAATTATCTAAAGAAAATTATTTTAGGAAAACTAATATACATTTAAAAAAATTATGTAATGGGAAAAAAATATTTATTTAATGAATTATTAAATTTTTTGGAATGTAAATGGACCCTACCTAAATGTGGAACCAAATCAACCAATCAACACTTGAAAACACTGAGAATAGGAATGATCAATCCACACATGCACACAAAAACATTACTATATATATTTATATACCCCAAATCATATGTACACATTCCGTTCTTCAGAAGGGATCATGTACAAGGATGATATATATATATATATACCTATGTGTGTGTCCAATGATTATTGGAGTCATTAAACACACCAAAAATAGAACCAGAAACTCAAAAAAATTACATAAAAGACCCATTCACTCAACGTTATTTACCAAGAACCCATAAATACAAAATCCCAAAATTTAGACTCAGAGAAAACAAAGAACGATAAACAACTTAACCTGGATCGATGACGGTGCACCAAGATGATTTGAACAGATTTACCTTAACTTATATTTGTAGGAATATGCACAAGGGAGTCCCAAAAATCCAGTCACATGCCCTAGAATAGAAAGTAACACAATAAGTTGATTAACCCTTGACCTATTTTTTGTCCGAAAAAATTTTGATTACCGCAGATGAAGAAATGTGAAACATAGTAGGAGAATATAAGAGTAAGGCTCTCAAGGATGAATCAAGAAATAACCGTGAAGAAATATGAGTGGATCATCCATTAAAGAGGGATTTGGGAGTGTGGGGTGCATCTCACACCATGGGGGTTCAGTCGAGGGGACACTTTCGAGTGGAGGATTAAATAGAAGAGTTAGTGTTTTAATTTTTTTTATTTTATCATAAACTAAATTAATTCATTATTAACAAATTAATTCACAAAGGGTTTGGTCCACACAGTTCGGAAAAATGTACGCCAATCGTGCTCCCTCAATGAGACAAACAGAGAACCCTAATACTTTATCCCACTTGTTTTTCCTAAACATGCACAAACCTTATAGGGAATAGTTTTGAGGTACTTCCTCTTAACCATAACTATTTGGGCTAGTAGAATGATTTGGAAAATAGTGGGCATCTAATGTGAAGGCCACTCTCAAACAATATAATCATGCAATGTTTCCTTTTATGTTATTTCTAGTTTTTGGAAAACATTCCACCTTCTACAGTTCCTTTAAAATGTGGTTTTCTAGGACTTCTACTCCTATAACTCCACAAGATACCCGGAAACTCACCAGGCCTTTACCAAATCCCGAAACCAGTACTATGATGTATTAAAACTCTCATAATTTAGTTCTAAATCTTAGTTTTATAAACCCACAATATTTTTGACATCAAAATTAAAATTCCATATCATTTTTATTCTTTCCATTAATTAATCACTATAACCTTACCATCATAAAACATATCGTCAACAAGAATCCTTCAGGAAAAACCTAAAAATTCCCCCACAATTTTGGGTCATGAAGCTTCAGTAAAATGGTCCTATTTTATTCCCATATACCTAATGATAATTTATGAATCCATTAAATAATGTGACTCATTAGACATAAAACATGACACCAATTTAATTTCCCGAACCAAAACACCAAAATAGAGCCTTCAAAATATAGTTTTTCTAGAGACATTATCACATATTCATCCCATCAAGAAACTAGCCAATGGTACTTACCATATTTATCTTTAACAATTATGAGTTCTTATTTAATGTCACAATATATCACCACTAGAATTACTATTCATTACACACTAGTAAAAATTATTGTGATGCTTCTCCAATGATTCTGAAATAGTTAAAATGGTTCATATCCTTTTGTCCTCAAAGACAATGTCGTGCCAGATGTTCATAATTTTCCCATCTAAAACAATATAAACCCTCCTTCACCTGATGATATTCTAGAGATAATCCTTTAATTGACAACATTAGTAACCAAGAAATACAAATATTCAATACACATTGGCTGACCACTTCTCTAGATACTTTTTTTTAAAAGAAGAGAAAAAAATCATGATAGTGGACATGATCAACTCTAATGAATATTACTCCAATATGATTTAAATGGAATGAAGTTAATAATGTAAATTACTAAAAAGTAGAACAGTCGAACCACAACTAGTGGACTATTATTTTTGTGAAACTTGAAATCACCTTCCAACACATATTCACAATTGATTTAAAGTATTTATCTATAGAGGATTTTCATTATTGCTCAATACTTACCACATAATTCTATCCAAGAATAACATTGGGTTCAAAGGTTACATGCCCAAAAATCCACTCAATGTCATGCTACCGAGAATGAACTAATGTGGTTCAGGATATAATAGCCTCAAAGACATTCCAAGAAAGAATGAAATTTTCACATATAGTCTATCTGTTTGTGATTGTTCTATTTGGAAGGTCACATTTCCACCAAAAACCGATGTGATTTTCCCCACCTTAGGATGTTACTATCCATCAAAATAATAGATAAACTAGCAGATCACAAGTTTTCTACATCCTAAGAACATAAACGATCCTATGACACTCCTCTAATCCATGATCATAAATTCAAAGCATACAAGAAAGACACACCATTGAGATCGGATAATCAAAACACCATACTATCCAAAAAGTCATCCCAACTATTATTATAAAACTGATTCATTCAGGCTATGATACCCCACAGTGAATATGACGGGTGGCCATACTAAAATGAAATAGGAATTTTCCCCATGTCATATATCCCTATAAAATTATTAACCTGGATGAAAACATACCATGTCAACCATTATTTAGGAAGAATAAAATTATAAAAAAAATTCTTATAAGCATATGAACAATCCCGAGGTATGTCTATCCAACTAAAACATGGAATTTTTCGATGTCCTTGACCATAATAAAGGTCCAAGATACCATGAAAATCCATATGAATAAGGGTGTCATTAGAATCTATGGGTCCAATAAGGGAAAATTGTACCCGAATGACACCAAATATCAGAAAACCAATGAAATTATCAAAGCATCATGTTCTGAGGATTCTCCCTAACATGGGATAACCCCTTACGAAATCAAAAGTTCTGACTGTATAACTAGGTCACATCAACAAAATGTCAACATGGATAAAATTTTATCATTTAATCCATTAATAATAATGATTAAGCCTTGTGAAAACCCCTATGGTTTCATTCAAAGGAATCCTTCAGATAAAATCTCAACCTAACCTTACATGAAGGTTTATAAAAAAGACACAATTTTAGGTTCTATTTCCATGAATTTTCTCAAATAATTACATTTAAATCTAAAAAAATCTAAAATAATTAATTTCATGCCTCAGGTGCCATTTTTCAAATTTGAAACACATGGAACTTGATTTAAACCAACTCCACAAGGTGGAAACAAGCATGTTTTTATAAATTTCTTTTAAAACATATTCATTTCCATAAATCTTGTCTTTATTATGAAATTTATCAGAAAATTCATTTTTAATATACATGGAGACCAATAAGAGTCCCACTTTAACCATCCTATGCTTATAACAATGAAACCCAATAGTTATTTAATTGTTAAAATTTCGAACACCAAAAAAGGTAACATTTTTGATGGTTTCATTTTCACCATTTTGAATTTATCCAATTATTTTTAGATTAAAACTAGATAACTATCACAATTTTAAACATCTCATGATATTGAATTCCATTTTACTTAATATTGTTTTCCATTTCCCAACATCTTTTGTTTATATACACTTCATAAATTGAAAATTGGATCCCATTTAACGAAACCAAAATCCATTCCATAAAAATAGTATTCTCAAATATAACTGTCCTATCATATGGATGGCCACGTACCAAATATTAAATCACCAATACAGTTTATATTATTGTATTTGGATACCAAAAACAATCCAATTTACATTATCATTTAATGTTTTTATCCCTTTTTCAATCATTCAAATACACGGGTTACCCATTCCCAGTAATAAGGTGCACATACACCTTGAAAATTAAAATGTGTTACCATTGTAATTTAGACAATATATTTATCCCAGGAAACCATTTACACACTTCCAAAATATAATTTAATAATACGTATTTATCATAGATGTGATACAACAAGAATAGTACCATGGAATATATGGAAAAAATAATAAATAGTTAGACATCATGGAATATAAAAAACTAAGCATGTTATATAGAAAAGCATGATATGTATTACCCAATCTTGGTAAAAAACAAAGAATGAAATAGAGCTCAAGGAACAAACTAAATTAAATTCATAGGATGATCTATAATGAAAATAAATGTCATAGAATGTGGATGACATGTTATGTTTTTTTCATCTTAATGTTATGAATGCAATTCTCCATCCTTTCTGAACAATAAAAAAATTAAAAATAAAATAAATTCCACAAATTATAATTTATTGAAATGTAAACCAATTACTCATTGATAATTTATAAACACCTATAATGAAAACATCATTGAATAAAAATCCTTGGCTGGAAAACTTGGTCATTTTATATATGTTGTGTGATCAGACCCATGCACAACTATTATCCAACCACTGACACATTCCCAGTCTCCTGTCTACCAAACAAAAACATTAAGCCAAATGAAAAATTATCTCTAATACAACATTGTTACATACTGACCTGACATTCTAACAAACTAGATACAAGACCGTTGAGTAACATAGCTTGAAGCTTGTCTCCATATATGCCACAGGCAACCGAGTAGCTGTGAGGTTCTTTTGATGTTGTAGTGGGGAGAATATACCCACATATAACAGATTCCCAATTGTATTATTAGATAATAAACAACATTATTTAGCATTAACATTATAGTCCAATCATAAAACAAAACAGGTGAATTTTTTATAAAATTGAATTAAATGTGGTCAATTTCAGTTAATACAAGGAATGAATGTATAGATGCTAATACATAACAAAAAATAGAAAACATACTGTATAAAAAATTGTTTAACAAAAAATCTCAATGAATCGACATGAGAAACCACTATGATCATCTTGTTCTTCAGCTTGGTCCTTCCTCATAACTCCCATATACAATCACACCACATTATACATCATCCAAGGTCCATATTCCTATGAACAAGAGATTGTACTAAGGTACCCCGGTGAAATGTTATCCCGACCATTGTATGTGATATAAATTTTTTTTGGAAGACACCAAATATTTTTATCCCAATAATAATAGTAACAAATAAATTAAAATATGTTCATTTATAGGAACAAAAGTAATCCAATACTGAATATTCAAATAACCCATCACTCAGGTTTATATGGGGCACCTAGATGGTCAACCTTCTTCAACCCAAGGATGGTATGTATGATTATGTCACATTATATAAATATATATAAATATATTATCAATATATATATATACACGTTGTGATAGATCATTACATAACCCCCACAATCCAATTCTAGGGAAATCTCTCACGGCTTATCCCCTAATCCAAATCCCAAATCCCGCAATGTCTCATGTCATGAATGTAATGATAGTAATGGGATGTAACCACTATCATCCATCATGTGGGAAGATCTCATTTTATATCCCCTAGGTGTGCAGCTGATGGGAGAATCAAGACAAACCCAAAGGCATCCATCACAAGAATATATCTCACATTTCATCCCTAGGCTCCAGTTGGGATGTCAACACTATCTCCCTTCCCAAGGGCTCCCACCGTCCCATGGATCTAAATACTGTAAGGACCATTAAGTAATCCAACCACATGTCACCATAGGAGATCTCATGGTTAGTACCATGGTCCAGTTGAAAATATGAAAGGGTCATTCAATCCAAGGGATCTCACGGTCCATTGGCTTTACAATCCTATATGGTGTAATCATTTAAAATATATATTGCATGAGAAAATAACCTCTCATGAATCTCATTAGTCCATTTAATTTACGTATTATGAGAAATGTTCACAATTGTACTTAAGGCGACAACTATTAATCATTTATGTTAGAACATTATTATACGTTTGGTGATATTAATACCCAATTTAGTACGTGATTCATTATCTTCTTAAGCATGTCATTTATAAAAAAACATATAATGGTTTTATTACATTTAAAAAACCTTCAGTTAAATTTATAATTGTATTTATAAGGAAATTACACTTATGTATTTCGATAGACATTTTCAACTAATTTTCGAGGAGTCGTATCATTCTATCAATTTAATACAAGGGACACCATTTGTTGTGATCCATCCTAGACAAGGCCATCAGATTCAATATCCCTATGCATATAAAAATGATTACTTACATGTTCCAAAAGAAAGGATCATGTTTAATTCACTTAAATAATTCTACCATCTAACATAATACATTATAAACTCACATTTTCATTATCCAAACCATTTAACTCATTATAACATGGAAAATACATTTCAAGGGATCAAGTGTTTTGGAGAGGTTTCATGGGAACATGGAAGACACACATGTGGTAAATTTAAAATAAAAATGAGTCTATGAACCTAAAAATGTTTTTTATTAACCAAGAGAAAATTATATGGAAAAATTAATGAAATAATCCATGAAAGCCAAAAAAATTTATGGGCTACTTTTTAGCTGGAAGACAGTACACATACACTGGGGGGATTTAATTTTTAAATCAAGACGTTATTTAGAGAACAATTAATTGATTCAATTAAGATTCAAATTAAATTCACTAAAAACACAATTTAATAAAAAATACTATAAATTTTAAATCATTAATTAAAGGTTCTGTAACAATAAATTATTTCATTATAAAATTATGGGAAGGTATATGGACCCTAATTCAATGTGAAACCAAACAGAACATTCAACACATGAAGTCCATGATGATGGAAACATTCACTCAAATATTTCACCCACATACATTAAGATATATATTTATATACCCGTTAAAACCAATTAAACCTTTTTTATTCAATGTGGTAACATGTATATGGAGTATATATATATATTAAAATGTACTTATGTGTGTGTGTGTGTGATAGCCTTCCCTGAGTCGCCAAATACACTAAAAATACTACTAGAAACTCCTAAAACACCATATAAAAGACCCACACATTCAATCTAAATTATAAAGAACTCATAAATAATGATAAAAAAATATGAGATGAGAAAAAATGTAAAAATGATGGAACAACCAACCCCGAATCGATGAAAAAAATAGAGATGATTGAAACTGCATCGCGACTGTGAGAATACGCATAACGAAGTCCCCATAATCCTTCCACATCACCCAAAATTTAATGGACCTCAACAAAACAATTATCCCCTAACCAAGGGGTTTAGCTGAATAGATCTGGTTAAGGGAGGTGTGGAAATAGACAAACTATGGAGAAAAATAGAGGCGTAAGAATCACCTTAACACATCGAAAAATAATTGTGAAAAAATCTGAGTAGTTCATTGATTGAAGTGGAATCCATGAGGGAGGGGTGTGTCACACACCAGGTGATTTGGACTAGGGGTCACATAAAATTTTATTTTTATAATGTTGAGGAAGTCTCTTAATTTGTGTTATTTTATTTTAAAATAAAATAATTTTGTTTTTACAGTAAGACATCATGCATGGTTTGGGCTTCATAGTTTGGAAAATAGTGTGCCCTCCACTGGACACAGGGGGAACCTTGTATGGTGTGGGCCACATGATTTTCATATCAATATTCCAAAAATGCTAAGAATAGTGTAGAGATAATGCTGATTTAAACTAAAAGATTGTTCTAGGCACATGGTTCGGTAAGCCATTCACAACACGTGATACAACCACCATCCACATGCATGAGGCAGTATGGTATCCTTTTGTGGTCCACACGGTTTCAGATAGACAGTGTTCCCTCTATGGGTCCATTTATGTGGGGTTTCATGGTCCAGTGCTCTAGAAACTCTTTGGGACACATGAGAAACTCAATGGGCCTATAGCCACTCGAAAAACATTTCTCTAAAGAATTCCACCTATAGGAATTTAGTTCCATTGATCAGTTTTTAAAAAAAATATCTCGTAAATGTGAAAAATAAATCTCCATTGAATTTTTTCAGGTTCATAACAAATATCCATACAATGGTAATGAATGAATGATGAAGAAAATTTCATATACATCTCACCAAAAATGTAATCAATGAGGGGGGAGGATGAGGAAAAAATATGATAAATTAGATTGAATCATTTAATAATATTAGATAATGATGAGATATTGAAGACCTAGAAAACCTTCTAGAATTTGATTTATCTAACCTTTGAATTTTTCAATCACTGAATTTGATACATGAAATTGTTCTTGTCTTGGATTTGAGAATTGAAATTGTCAGGTCGTTTGATTTGATCATAGATGGGTGCTTAAATTCACCATAGAGGAGTGCTGGCAGAGGGTTTATTCTGTGGAAAGCTTTGGTATCATGACATGTTCAATATTTGTTAGGGTTAATTAAATACTTTTGGATAAATTTATTTTCACTTCCAAAAAATTTCTCATAATGCTTAATTTTATGTGTGCTATATTATATAGTGATGATAAAATGAATATTTATCATCAAATTTATGGAACTGATAATGATATAGATTTATCATCAAACAAAAAACAGACATATTAAATCCATCATTAAAAGTGCTAATGTTTAGGCATTGAGAAATGTGGATTTTATCAGCATTAAAAATTGAAATGATAAATATACTTTTTATCAATGCTCGTTATTTAAGCACTAATAATGTATCTTTAATTATAATTATAAATAATATATTTTTAAATATAATAATATAATTATATACATATTTAAGTGAAATATATAAATATAAATATAGTAAATATATTCTTTATTTACATATATTTTTTATAAATGTATAATTTTTTTAACAATTATATACATAATTTTTAAAAATAATAATATTTATAACATTATTGATATATTTATATAAATATATATATATATATATATATTTATTTCTTAAATATATAAAATTATAAATAGTTTAAAAATATTCAATATTTAAATAAATTTATTAAAATTTTATAGTTATTAATTTATATTTATATAAATACTTTTTTTAATATATAATATTTATTTCTTTATAATTATAAATATATAAATGTATAATATTAATATATATATATATATATATATATTCATAAATATTTTTATATTGATTTATTTTTATCATTAAACCTGAATATTTAATGGTAACTGCATTTTCGATAAAAATGAGTACACATTAACAATATTGAAAAAATGTACATATTTTATTAAATAAAGATTAATTATATTATAAAATGGATATTTATTGAAATAATGATGAAATCATATTGAAAATATTTTAACATTGTATATAATTATATATAAAATAAATAATATAAATTGATTATATCCACAGAAAAATAATATTAGTGTGTGTTTGTTGTATATAAGAATGCCTTAATTGTGTATATGTGACATTAAATAACTGACATTAATTGTATGATAAAATGGAAAATAAAAAGACATTCAATTATGTCCATTACATGAAGAAATTAGAAGTTATTATTAATTCATATTAATTTTCAATTCTTAAAATTATTTACTAAATTAATTACTATTTTATATAAAGAATTAATATTTTGGTTTTTATAAATATTAATTATATAAATTCTTATATATCTATATATTTACAGTATACTATTTCTTAAGAATATTAGTAATTATTTTTCTTAATAAAATGAATACAATTTTTTTCAATTTACTTATTTATTAATTTTTAATTTTATATTTTTTTTAAAATTATATATCTATTTAATGAATCTATTTATTAGTATTTATTTTTTTATAATGTATAATCAATTAATTAATTTTTAATAAAAATTATTAAATTTACGGAATTTTCAATTTTTTTAATGAAGTAAATTTAATTTTAAATTTAATTAACAATTTCATTTTAATCTGACAATTACAAACACTAAAAAAACACTAATGCCAATGAGCATGTACCCAAGTGGTACATGCTCCTGCTTGTCTTCCAAAAGACCAAGGACCAAATCCGGGTTGGGACAATATTATGGGGCACTAAAGCAGCCCTGTTGTAGGAAAATATAGCTGCACTGTAGCATCAGTGACTGTAGTAGTGGAGGCAGTATTGGAATACTGTATCGGCGGAGGTATTGTAGCAGCGAGGGTACTGTAGCAGTATAGCTCATCAAGGGGTCCTTGGGCCCAAAAAATGAGCTTTCATGCCTTGTATTTAGGCCACATGGCCTTGGGCCTTCAGGTTATGTAATGGGTCTCCCTCTACCCACACTAAAGAGGTCTTCGCTTTGAACAATAAATTGAGGCTTGAACCCCAACCTTTAAAAATAACTATAAAAGAACTAATAATGTATCACATCATGGGTGCTAAAATTAATGTTATTTTAAAGGGTACCATTTATCGGGTCTAAAAATAAAGCAATGATAATGGGAAAACATTATAATAGCTAAAAATGAATTGATAATGGTTATATTTTATCAGTGTAGATAAAAGATACCATTTGTCAGTGATTTTTTTACACAGATAAAGGGAACCTTAATCGTTGCTTTTTTCATGCATTATTTATAGCCTGTTTTGCAGTACTTATACCACATAATTTTATAGATTGTGATACTTTGGTGATATGTGGTTGAGTATTGAGGGATTTTCTTTTATAAACCCCATTCCAAAATGATCAAAAATATATTTGATGGACGGGGAAACAATGTGAACGATATATGTGAGAGGACGATAGTGAACCTTTGAAGTATTTAAAACATTATAGTATTGTATTTAGAAAATTTGATATATGTAGTAATTTACTATTGAAGGATATATATATATATGATGAAACCTCCCTCCACCACCATGGCACCGACTGAACGATATACTTAGCACAACAAAACATTATAGAGAGGAAAACTACACATCACCTGAATTCCTTATTTTTTTCAGTTATGGTGTTCTGAATGACTTGATGGATCAATTGAGACATTAAAATTACTTCAATGAACTTTAATGGATCATCATGAATGTATGAATTCCACTAATTTATATATAGACTAAATAATTTAATTCCCATTAATAATAACATTAAAAACAAATGGGAATTTTATCACGAATAAAATAAATTAGAGAGTGGTTCAAAAATATCATCCTTTTAATGAAAATAACATCCAAAAAAGAAACATTAATAATAAATCATGAATAAATTATATAGCTATGTAATTCAATTGGTTTGTAAGATATTCAATTTTCTCAAAAAATATAACACAAAATGTCATATATTAAACAAAATAAGTATAATTTAATAATCATCAATATTGATAAATTATTCAGAACTAGAGAGTAAAATATTTAAAATAATTTATATAATGTAATAAAATTAAACCCCCTTTATAATTTTTTTTATAAAAATTAACCCTATCCAAACTGACAAATGAACACTCCCACATTAGGATTAACAAAGTGAGAAACCAAAGGTTAAAATAATTTTAAGAAATAAGATTCATATTTTAAAAACAACCTTAAAACCACCCACCCAATATAATATTATTTTTAAAGATGTTGTAAAACCGTTAAGATAGAGAAAAAGTATGTAAAATGGATGATTATGTAGAAATTCCAATTAACATTTAACCTCAAATAATATTATAATCATTATATGGAGAGATTTTAATTTCAATGATAAGGTATAAAAATTGACCTTCAAAAGAAAAAATTGAAGAGATAAATAAAATAATAAGAATTAGGAATTAATATGATGATAAAGTGGTAGGGATAGTAAATGAAAATAATTTTACAAAATATATATAGTTTTCATGATAAAAAATTTCTTAATTAATGAATTTACCTACATTTATTGATTATGATGATGGAATGAAAATAGTAAAGTGATAGAATGTTCGAAAATATCCGTCAATATAAAATTCATCAAATACATGTCAAGAAGAAATTTAGAGTAAAAATAAATTTTTTTGATAATCATTTATCATTTTAATTAGTGATAAAAACAAAATTTTCATAAATTTAGTGTATATAGAATTACATTTGTGACTTGTAAAAATTAATTTGAAACTTATACTTAAAAAATAAAAATATTTAATGTTCATTTAAAAAAATACTAAAATTATGAAAATTACATAACATTTATAAAATAATATTTGGAATTTTTAAAATTAAGGATAAAATGTTTTGAAAATAGGTAATTAGTTTTTAAAATAAAGAGTCACACATAAATTAAATTTCATAAAGAAAAAATTATATAATTTTCTACCTAAAAGGGTAAAAAATGTTATATAAAGTGTTCAAAGCAATTAAAAGTACTATATAATAATACTATTAATTTACCTTTTAAAAATATTTTAAAAAGATAAATCCTTATTTTTCTATTTAAGTTGAAGTGTTCCTCAATTAATCCATATTATTTTTACGATTAATTAATTCAAAATGATTAATGGCTAATGGTTCGGTGAAATTTCATCATGTTATTACTATTTTGGGATAAAAACCCAAAAACATATCACATATTTTGAGGAAATCCTAAATGAAATTGTTTTAAAGGTTAATTAGTGTTATATGAAAATGGTTGATTTAATTTATTGAGCTATTGATCTAATTGGTGGCATCACTCATGATATGATTGTGGTAAAATATTGATCTATGTGAACTAATTGTTTTTTCATAAATAAAATTCATTTTTAACAAATCCAAATGACTATGTAGTCAACTTCAGCTATATAATTTGAATCCATGTTCTTCATAAAAATACACTATGATATGATTGTAATTCTTAATTGATGTAAATATCTAATAGGATATCTCATATCTTATTATAATCCCTAAAAATTAGCATCAGAATAAGAAGTTAATTCAAAGGTGTTTCCATTAAGATAAAATAAGTCAAATTTTTTATCATGTTTAATAAGAAAATAATATCCATAGATTTTAAGGACATTCATTTATATTTCATTAAAATAAGGATTGACACATACACATCACATTATATCAGGTCAATTTGTAGAACAGTATATTATACTATCAATCATTCTATTATAAAAAAAGTCTTGAACCAGTTTAATATCCTCAAACATTTTTGAATAACCTTTCCATATAATGGGAGTGCTAATTTACATTGCATAATTCCTTTTAAATTCTTTTAAGTCTAAATTTTTGTGTGTTATTTATTTTTAAAGGATATGGGATATTTTTAAATTGATAATATTTTTGAGTTCACACGTAAATGTCATCTCAATTTCCTTTTTCATTATGTTTGAAAATTAAAAACATTTTTTTTACATTGGTAGAGGTGAGAATAACATCATAAATTAAAATTTCAAAATTCAAATGGTTTTTTGAGTTTCATTTTAAAATTTTTTTGGAATTAGAGTATCCCAATTTAAATCTATTTTAGGTAAGATAACATGAAGGATGTTCAAATCTAACCCGAGTGGATTATTTTAAAACATAAATATATTTTGATAATTTATAAAATGAATTTGGAAAACATATACATTCAAAACTAGTTGGTTGTTTAAATTTTATTCATGAATAAAATCACATTGAAAAGAAATTTTGGAATCCATTTCAATTGATTAAAATCTAGATAATATGTGAACTACAAAAAAATACAATAATGGATTCTATACTAGTAGTGGGTGAAAATATATCACAATATTGTATTTATACTTCATCCTTATAATCCTTAGAAACTAAATTATCATTTTTCAAGTAATATTACCATATTCATCTATAACATTTTGAAATACCCATTTAGAGCCAAAAAAATGATGATATTTTCGACTTTCCCTAAGAGTCCATATGTCATTTTGAGTGATTTTAATTAGTTCCACTTGAATTGAATGTAACCAATGTTCATTATTATGTCCATAATTAGATATTTCTGTGTTTAATTTGTGGGACAATGGATTTGAATTCATCCATATTTAATGTCGATGAACAATAAAAATTTACAATAGGTAAAAATTTAATGACTTTTTCAATGGAATGGACATTATATTTATTTAAAACTCTTGGATGTGATTTCGAATATTATTATTTTTCTACTTAATCATCCTATAGTTTTAATTTATCATTTTAAAATATTACATCAAAAATTTGAGAATAATATTTTGAAAATGTTTTTTAAAAACTTCATTCATTTTCTCACAATTTTATACTTTTTATAAAATATATTGTGTGATTTTATTGAACTTGTGTACCCAAGAAAACTAAATTCATTAAATTTAAAAGAATTTTTTTTATGAAATCCATTGGTTTTTGAAATATTATATTTTGTACCAGAAAAAATATAAAGATAATTTGGTTTTTTATGAAACAAAAGACTATTAATGGTTTTCTTAATGAAAATTCATAACAATAATGTTATTAATGATATTTAATACAATATCCATCTCCATAGTCGAAATTTATTTTTGAATAAAAATTCGTATTGATTGTTTGCAGTTTTTTCATGAATTATATGATTTCATAACTATACCAACCAAATTTGGGGGGGGGGGGTTTAATGTAAAACATCTTAAATTTTTTAGAAGAACATATATTGTAAAAAAATTTATTAACAAATTTTCCTTTGTGATGACTAAAAATATAAAGGACTCTATGAAATTTTGAATTTTAAACCATTTTTTAAAACATGAAGATGGATTGGAAATAATAAATTTTATGAGAAAAGAAATAATATCATTTGAATCTAGTATATATTTCAATATTTATATATGTATATTAGTCTAATGATATAAATTATATTTTATTTTGATGGAATAGTTACTGAAAATATAATTTATGTGATTTTAAGGAGTGATGTATTTTTTAATTAAAGGAGAAATAGTTTTTTAACCATGATGTAATTCTTCACAAAGTATTTCAATATTGAAATTCAAACTTGGAAGATCTCATTCTAGTTGATAGTGGTTTATTTCTGAAAAATAACTTGTTCCATAATAACAATTAAGTCTATTCCAATGCTAGGACTCATTCACATGGGCACTCAATAATTTGATATTTTCTATAATAGTATATTTTAAATTTGTTGTAATCAATGATTGAATTCATGAACTAGTAAATAAAATTTTTCCTTTTAAAATAAAAACCAGTAAATATAATTTTTGAAATGTAATTTTAACCCAACTTGATGAATTTTATTAATTCATAGTAAATCATGTTTTATTAATTATATGAATAAATTATTTTTTATATGGTTTGAGTGGGAAATAATAACAGTACCATAAAAAATTATCATATTCATATAATTACCACTAATGATGTCCTGAAACCCTTCATGTTAATAAATTCAATTAAATTTGGAGTGGTTTCCACATATATTTCTTGAACAACTCAAATCGATGTAACAAATTGATTCCTTACAATTTCTTAAGAAACACTATTCTTAAATTAATTATATGATAAATTGATTTGGTACCCACAAAAACAAGGTTTTTTATGTTATACAATAAATATCTCAAAATTAAAATTTTCTTATTGGTTTTTCTTTTGGAGAAATTATATGAATGAAGGGTTACATTTTTATTCAATATCTATCATTCTTGAAGTCAAAGTCGATAATTAAACGACTCATTCCTTTTAAATAATTAATAAATTTATCTTTTGGGAATCCATTTACAAAATTAATTTTGATCAATTATTATACTTGTTTCTATGATTTGAGTTTCCAAATATATCCCATTCACATCCTTATTCTTTCAAACCCAAAGCATTATTTATTATTTTATCTCTATGAGTAAATTTAAAATAGGATTTTTTGAGGAATTTAATGATGGGTTAAAATTTTACATCATATGATTGGTTTTTCATTTTCACCGAAATATATTCATGTTATTTGAATATAATATACTTTTATTTTTAAATTTTACATTTTTCATGATCAAGTTTCTATAATTTATTATTGATTTTTTCATATAAATAAGAATACTCAGGAATGAAATTTCCAAATTTTACTCTAGTATAATATCGATCTTCATAATTATGGATAATGAATGAGAAAGGATATGAATAATAATAATATTAAAAATTGGGATGAGGTGTACAAACCTCAACGCCTTAATAAACATGTTCAATAAGGCACATCAATCTTGTTTCACTTATGTAGATGAAGATGTTAAATCCCTGGAGTCATCAAAGGCACTCCAATTTGTTACTTTGAATCTATTTTTACTTTGTTAATTTTTATTAAGATATATTTTTTAGTTGGGTAAATTGATATTTAGGTGACCTATCATTTTTACATTCGTGGCATGTAACTTTATGTTTTTCTTTATGATATGACTTTTTGGATCTCTTAGGATAGTTCTACTCCATGATAAATATTTTCATGGTCCAAAAAAATATAGATGTTTATAAAACAATGCCTCTAGATTTTTCAACAATGATGGATTTTATGTAAATCATTTTAATTTATTGTTTAGTTATATCTGACACCTTATATAAATTTGAATTTATTTTGAATTCATAAATCATTAAAGAGGTAATGATTTCCTTAATATCCATTTTCATTATTTCATTACTTTTTTGAACAAACATGACATTAAGACCATGTAAACTAGTTAATAGCCAATGGATTTTATTTATTTATTTTTTATATATAATTCATCCCTAATAGACATTATTTAATTTTAGATAAAAAAAATAATATAAATATTTTTATTATATATTTATTTTAGTCAAACATTCAAAATCATGATGGTATTTATTTAATCTAGTAGTTTCTATTTATTTTTTCCATCATGTGATACAAATACAATTTTTAAAATCTCAATAGTTGTTTTTCAAATAGAAATATGATTTAATATATTTCAATCAAAAAAGAATTTAATTAAGTTAATATATTTTTAATGTAATCCAAAATTCATAACAACATTGGGAGTATAATTTTTGTCACATTCATAGGTGGGAACGCACTCCTGATTTAAATATTTTCATATAGAATAATAAATAATACAAATATTGGTAAATCAAATTATTCTTTTAAGAATTGACATTACAATAAAAAAGGATTTTGTGAATTGGAATTAGATTCCATAATAAAATATAGAATTAATTCAGTTAATGATTTGAATAATTAAATTATGAATAATTATTTAGAAAAAAATATATTTATTATAAAATTTAAATAATCCACTTTGTTACATTTTTTTGTCAGAGATTCTGGTAAGATGGGTGAATTTCCCTATTAAATTTTATAGATGAAATAAATGTTAATTTCAATTTTAATTATTTTTAAAATTTGAAATAGATAATGTTTAAGTTATATAGTTAATAAATTCAATTTAGATTTATAAAGAAGATATTTTTATAAAAGAATAGAAAATATTGACCCAAATTTGGGAATGTATGCAAGTTGATGTTACATGTTCCAATATGGAAAAAAGATAATAAAAAAATTGATTCGGAAAACATCTAAACCATGATGTGATGCACTACGTATTCACCACATAACTTTATTGTTCTCTTATATAAAAACACATCATCTGACGTTGATGAATAAACATGTACTTCAAAAATGTGGACTATGAGTTACCTATTGAGATTTTATTTCATCT
Organism: Viscum album; assembly: GCA_963277665.1. NCBI lineage: Eukaryota > Viridiplantae > Streptophyta > Magnoliopsida > Santalales > Viscaceae > Viscum > Viscum album. Next base: position 1,793,589,965 of record OY728163.1, on the reverse strand, counting down.
ATGTAATCCTTCCCAAAATTTTGTGGAGTTTAAATATTTGGTGAAATGAATTTGAGAGAATGGATTTATTTAAGAAATTATGTTACATGAATCTCATAAATCAATTTGTTGTATGTTATAAAATGGAGAGAACGAATTTTGGTGATGGTAGATTGAATTTAAAGTATTTATAACATTTAATTTGACACATTCATTATCATTGTGAGATATAGAAAATCCAATTTGATTTGGATCAATTTTATTTTTAGGGAAATGGTGCCACATTCAAGGGGCCTAACTGATCCATAAATTTGTTATAAAAGGCATTGAAGTTGCTAGAATTTTTTGTGTTTATTGAATATGTACAAGACTAAAATTATAAAAAAAATTACTACAATATATTCCACCTCATTGGAGTCTTCTTGAAATCTCTCAATATATTGTATCCACCGCTAGGTACTTATTGGGAATCCATGAATCTATGAATTATCAAATATCACAAACAGGTAGCCACTACTAGCCAGCAGCAAGACCGTGGTTTTTGAACACCATTAAACTCTAAAAGGAGATCCACCATGAGGCCAAATAACCACTTATGTCTGGCAGGTAATGTCTATGAAAATATTATTCTACCACTATGACCCCACATTTCTGATACCCTACCCTCACAAGCTAGTGTAGTCAGGACAACAACACCTTCATGAGAGGTCACCTCCACATTAATTTAAACATAAATTTTATTATTATAATGTATCCCCAAGGAATTAATGTATAAAGAGATAAGTTAAAAATCATTTTAAAATAACTAAATATATATTTAATATTTTAGGGCTTCTACTGAATGATATTCAAAATAATCACTAAAATTCACATTAATAAAACCACAATAAATATGGGACAATGTTTCTAGTCATGAAAACAATGTAGTAGAGATATGTATAACCCCTATATCTGACATTGAGATGATATTGTACATTACTAGTCCATGATATTCCTTGTTAACTGAATTTGGTCTAACTACCATCCATTGTTAACTCTACTCCTCACAAACCACAAAACTATGATTGCATAAGAATCAATAGGGGAATACCCTATGTAGTCTTATTTTAAGCTACATTAGAAATTATCACTTGTGTGTCTAGAACAACCTTAATATAAAAAAATATCTATCATTTTGATACATAGGTTACCTTTAACAAACAATATGTATGTGAGAAAAAAAATTAATCAAGAAGCTTCACAGGAATCACATTCATCATAATAATAATTAAATAAACCTCCCACAACTCCATAACCCTTGTTTTGAATACCCAAATTCATTCAAAATCATAATTCCTCATACCTTATATAGCACCAAATATATAATAAATCTCACAAGGGGAAATATAGAGAATCTTAAAAAAAATTCTCCATTCATTTTAAAGTGCCAAATGAGGCTTTAACACAAAATAATAAACACAGTGTCATTTCTATTTTTACAAATTAATATTTCATTTAAATGTTATCATAATATAAATATATATATGTAATCACATGGAAAACTATTTTCGGAAATAAAATTCTTTTTCATTCAATACATTATGTTGAATCATTTTATTTTTATCGTAGAAAACCATTTCGATGACAAAATTTCCTTTACTAATATACTTTTTTCAAAAAAATAAATAAATTAGATTAAAATGTCCAATTATTTCACCTAAAAAATTTAAAATTACCGCTTATGTATTTACAATAATATTTGGAATGAATCCAAATTTTATTTTCAGTCAAAAAACCTTGAAATATAAAGATAAACCATTTATTCTAAACTCAAATTTAATGGAAACCCAATTATAAATCATTGAAAACATCATGAAAAGAAAAAATTTAATTTAAAATGAATTTTCAAAATAAAATATATTTACTATTATCTTAATAAATGATGATCCTAGAAACATATACTTCAATGGATTTGAAAACCATTCCGCATTGATAGAAAAGTCTATCTTAGTTTGAATGTGTCCTTTATAAACCCTAATGATTCAAATCCCCATGATTATCCAATTTAAAAACACTAAATAGTTCTTCACTTGGGATTATGATTGTCATGGAAGAGGGATGTAGAATGGGAAATGTAATGTTTGATAGTATAAATAAAAGTGTAATAGAAAAGGGAAATACCATTAAAGTATTGAAGATCCCATAGTGGAAGAGATATAATAAAATGGGAGGGAAGGTGGATCTCTCCCCTGATACCCAAATATAAAGCATCATGAGTTGGAGGACTGATAAGTGGGTGATATGTAAAATTCATCTAGTGGGATGGTTATTTTACCAAATTTTAAATCCTCACTAGATCTCATGGTTTGGCCCCATGGTTTGGCTTCACAGTTTTCTAAACAATTTTTCGACCATAAGGTACACCTTGTATAAACCCAATACACCCAGATAGTTTGGCAGCATGAATTCTCTAGCTATGTGTTAAACTTGTTTGTCCCTTCCAAGGTAATAAAGGTCTCACAGTTCCTAGAAAAGGTCACATGGTTAGAAACACCATGATGAAACTATGAAAACCCTAACTATAAAATTTCATAGATACCATGCATGGAGGTCACGTGATTACTCTTGTCTAGGAACCGAATTATGTCTCTCCAATAGATCTTCCATAATTTTATAATGTTGGTAAGATAACGTCAAAACAATATGATACTTCAAGGAATCATTAAAAATTTAAAAATAATATCATGCATTTAAATTGTGGTGTTACTCAAACTATCTTGCATTTTAACATGAGTATTATTAAATTTGTAAAAAATAATAATTGATCATTTTCCTAATGCATCCTGAAAATATGATGAACTTTTGATGGGATTTCGACTCTCCAATTATTTTTTTGAACAAAACAAAAAATCTAAAATGAAATTAAGAATTAAATTTCATTATGGAACTCACCATGTGTTATATATATGTTATTATAAGTTATACATGTAAAAAACAGATAAATTATCATTTTAGTAAGGAATAATGAGTAACCAAACATGTTTTCCCTATTTTGACTATGTGATGAACATTAATTTACTAACAAATCACTTTAAAAAAACATGCACCATTAGTTACACAAAAAAACCTTCATGATATAATTATGTGTCGTTAAGTTATATAAATAAAAAATATCATCAATAATTATCATAAATTTTCATGAAAGTATTTTGAGGTTTTTTATATTATTATTACTGGACAAGTTTTCTGAACTATACTCTCACTTTAATTCTAAAAAATTACACTTTCAATCATTTCATTCAAGCATTATAATAAATGATGTGTCTTTAATTTTTATACATCAAAAACAAAAAAATGATCACATTAATAATATATCAAAAAAATTGATCTTGTTTTAAATGTTATGAATATTTTACATGTGGTTTAACTATCATTTCATGTCTAATAAAATAACATTCAATTCTAGTAATATAATCTAATCTGTGTGTCAGATTTTGTTGTGGTAAATAACAATATGTGAATAATGAATCATAAATATATTTTTTAGTAATGTATCAATATAATGTGACATATTTTCATGGATTTCATTGTGTAATGTGATTTTCAAACTAAAATGTCACTTTTAAACCAAAAATTATCTCTATCAGTCATACCTACTAAAATATGTGTCAAATTTATATTTGGTTAGTTTTTAAACATCTCAAATAAAGAAATATTCATTATACATATGTTACATGATAGATTTATTTTTTATCATTATTTTTTATGTGACCCTTGTTTTAGAATTAAATGATACATTTAAGTTAATAACATGGACATTTCTCCCAATATTCTCCATTTTGTGTTAAAATGATGCGAGGCTTATTAATAATCCTAATAAATGATTCATATATCCATTTCCCAATGTATCATGATAATTTTATCATTATTTATTATTTTTGGGTATGTGAGACAACATTAATCTAAATTGACACTATAATACTATAAACATACAATTCTAGTCATAAATCAACTATAACGACCCAAACATTTGTTAATGAAAACCACCCTTAATCTAATTAAATATGTGAAATGGTTATACAACATATGCACTTATATTTTTTTATGTTTTTGGATTTTAAAATACCATTAAGAATTGGGACCATTCTAATATTGTCGTTGAACTGTGATAATATGATTAGTATAAATATTGGGACTTGACATATTCTTTTTACTCAGAAAAAGGATGTAATGGCCTCATCCAGTAGACTTGCCCCATTTGAAGCCCATTTAACAGATCTCACAAAGGAGGTTGCATCTTTGGGCTTTACTCCAGACCAAGAAAAAAATGATCTGGAATACGTTATGCTCGAGTGGAACCGCTTACGGGAGAAGTGGAAGTTGATAGAGATTACAACTCAAGCAACGTTATCTGACCCACCCTAGAGTCTATCACCATCGAACACCTTACCCTAAGGTCTTATGCGGGTGTTTTAAGGGGTTATGTAACAATACCCTGGTACTATTATTATGTCAATTTTTTTGTTTATAATAATGAATGTACTTTCATTTTATTACCGTTACTTTGTAAATAGTTTTTAAATCACAAATAGTATTTTTAGTTAAATATTTAACTAAAAAATATATTTTGATGAATTAATGGATTATTGAATTAAATAATATTTTAATAAAATATTATCATAATTAATAAATTAATGTTTTTTTAAAAAAAATGATTGTATAATTTTATTAATGTAATTGTAATTTTTATTAAGTTTTGAAGGACATTATTGTCGAAACCCATGAATTTTTGATAAATGATTGTTTTTATTTTAAAAGTGAAAAGTAACATATTTAAAAAATTAATTTGATAAAAATAATATTATTTCTTGAATCATTACATTGTAATTATCCAATGGTGAATTTTTCATAATTTTCTGAGACAGACAAATTTTTGGGTAAAAAATAAATACCGTATAAATTTATAATCTATTTTATGACATCATAATGACCCAATAGAGAAGTAATAAAATATTATTAACTATATTTTCGGCCAATATATGTTTTACCATTTATGTAATGTGATTTTGGGTTTTTTTTTATTTATTTTACATAGTTATAGTGGACCCTCCAAGACTTGTATAACATGTTGTCTTTTTAAATTGCTGTCCTCGAGAGTGTGAATCACCTCCACATAATAAATCCTATTATTTTAAGATTTTTGGAGATTTAAATTGTAAAATATTGTTTTAAACTCCCCATTGGTAAAACTATGGGCAATAAACATGGTTTGGTTTGTGTTTTTTTAGTTTAATGTGAGGTATCCCTAAACTAAATAATAAACAAATCCCTCTCATTTCCTATATAAACCCACCCAAGATTCCACTTCCTCTTCGCTCAAAGCCTTTGATGTTCGTCCAAACACCCCCCCCCCCCCCGTCTCTAGAATCCTCCCATGGTTCTGTAAATCCTCCCAAGGTCCTGACCTTCATGTTTACAATTTTTCTCTTCAAGGGAAGGGATCATCTCACCCTTCTCTTTTCTGTCATGACTTCCTTAATGTTATGTCTTATAGTTTTATTTTTTCTGGTGGTGGGTTGTTCTTATATATCTTTTCTACTGTACATTTATTTTCAAAATTATGAGAGACCCTTTATTCTCTCATCAATTATTTTTCTGAAATTTTATGTGACGTCATTAGGCTGGCGAATTTTCGTAAGAGTAATCACATTTTCTCTTTCCTTTCAAGTTTCCTTTTCGGGTAGTATGTCATCAAAATATCCATAAAATGATATTATTTATATTTTCTATGTACCTTTACATTGAAATTATTTATTAATGTATGGGATACCATTTTCCCTCTATTTTTATTATTTTCTAAAACCATGTTATATAGCAGTTATGCTGTAGAAAATTCTTCACAAAACTTATCCCTATTTCTCTCAAGAAATTATCTTGATTTATTTATGTGAATACCCAAACCTATTTATTTTATATGGGTGTTAATAAATAAACAATAAATATATATTTGATTCTGGAAGTTACATACATATAACCCCCACTCCCTTTCCATGGGTTATAAATGACATAATTATCTTATTTTTATGTACTCTTTAAAACATCATGATTTTGAAATGAAACCAATTTATTTTATTAGGTATGGGTTATTTATGAAATTTTTGATTATGATCTTTGTGGATCACATGAATGTAAAGTAATATTAATGGTGCGCCTTGAAAACTCTCCAATTCATTGGGTAAATAATTTAATCTCTAGAGATGTCAAGTTTCACGATACATTGGAGAATAACCTTGGTAATTTGTATGACACCTTGGGGTTGTACCTTAGTGATATGTTCATGAATGTTTAAATGAAATGTTGTAGTCACATATGACTGTTATGTTTCATGTTCTTTTTGTTATTATATGATTATACTTCTGTTGCTCATATCTTTATGTTTTTATCAAGTTCTTGTTGATATCACAAGTAAACCAAATCCTTTGCTTTCCTTATTAAGCCTTCTTCTCACCCTTTACCTTGATGTATGTCTCCAGATTATAAAATACAGTAATTGAACATACGATGAATCTATTATGAAGACTTAAAAGTGGATTAGAAGAAATATATATGTTATTTTCTTGTATTATATTCCTGATTTCCAAGACACTAGACATTAAAGATCCATTGTTTATAAAACATATTGAAAATTTATGTAATAAAATTGTGGGATGTAATATCAGCACAATGTGTAGGAATGTTGTTATGTTAATTCATAATAGTCAAAAAAGAATACCAAAAAAAATTTATATATTTCCCATAAAATTTGAGCATGTTATCACATCTTTTTAGATTTTGATCCACATTTTGAACTAAAATGTCACTATTAAACTGAAAAATAAAACATTTAATATTATCATTAATATATAATGAAAATAATTTCTTACTTTGTTTTTATAAATAACAATATAAAATTCAATCATCTTTAAAAATAATAATTATAACTATAGTTTGTTTCCCCAATTTTTATTATAAAGTTAATCTTTCAAAAAATATGTCTCTTTTAAAATAAAATCACATTGTCAGTCATACAAGACACATTGTGTGTTGGATAGACATTATGTTAATTTTTACACGTTTGAAATGAGTCGAATATTATTATAATAATGTGTAATGATAATATGATACAATTTATTTTTTGAGTATTTATAGTGTATTTTGAAATTAAATGTCCCCATGAAATTGAAAATATACACTTTTATACATAAAATCTACATCATAGGATAAAATGACACATAGTTAATTTTTATACATCATAATTGAATCATTTATATTTTCTCTAAGGTATAAATGAAATATCAGTATATATATTTTTATTTTCGGTCGATGTCCCATATTTTGATAAAAAATGTCACTTTTAAACTCAAAACGCAGACTTTTAGTCACACCATCTTTACCACATTTTTAAATAACAAGTTGTTAATTTCTAAACTTCAAAAATGAATCATGGATAATTTTATTCAATTATCAAAAAAATTGAGCTGACTTTTTTAGGTTATAATATGTTACTTATGTTTTGAAAAAATGTCACTTTTAACCTAAAAATGAATATTTTTATTAATACCAATAACACCACATATCTAAATTATAGGCAATTAATTCAAACATTTAAAAAATAAAAATTAATTTTATTCATAAATTATAAGAAAAATATAATCATGGTTTCATGTTTTTGTATATACGATGAATTACTTGAACAAAAATGTTCCATTTAAACCAAAAAAATATCTTCCATTAATATTATAAATTTGGAATGTTTGAATGATGTTTAGTTAACTCAAACACATGATCAATGTATTATGATTCATTTTTATAAGGAATATAGTAAAAGTAATTTTTTTTCAATGTTAACTATGGAATTTGTATAAATAAAAATAATAACTATTTTTCCAATTTTTCTAAGACAAATTCTATGTATTTCTGGAAAAAACCACTTAATACATTGAGTTTAATACATTTTTAGGATTTAAGTATGGAAAATTTAAAAAGAAGTATATTGATTATTAATTTTGGACATTTTGATAAAAAATTTGTAACATGTTTCTGAAATATATTAAATTCCTTATATAAACAAATTTTATGATATTTAATTATAACATCCCAGTTAAATAATGAAATAATTAATTCCTCTTTATATTAACATTTCGTGAATTAAATATTAATATTACTTTAATGGGGTTTCTATGTTTGATGGAATACCCATTACTCAACAATTGGTTTCTTTGAAATCGTACATTTAACACTAATAATATAATATTATTATTTTAAATGGTAGTAAACTCAAAGCCGTTTTATTGGTGGGAATGAAAACAACTAACTACAATATTATTATACATGTTTGTTAAATAATGTTTAGAGGCCTCAAATGTGAATGATTCTAATTTTAAGCATAATTTACTTTAAAAGGTCGATTAAGAACCTTTTAATGGAAAAACCACTTTAATTTTGGTTTTGGTGACTTTTAAATGTTCTATTATAAAAATATTTATTCTTTTTTAGATTTGGGGCGTCAAAATTAACTTTGGGTGAATTTTTGGTATTTTTCTCCTAAAGATCAATTTTTTATTAATAGTGAAAAATACTATATATTCATTCCAAAGTGCCTTTCAATCTAATTTATATATATGGTTATATTATATTTTTAATTGTTTATAAAGTTTAACAAGATTATATTTTTACCAATTATTCTAATGTGGTTCATTGGAATTAATTTAAATTTGAAAATAGACATAAACAAGTGTCGATCTTTTTATAGTTATAGTTTCTTAAAAACAACCTATTTGTTTTGAAAATGAGAATTAATTTTAAATTAATTAATTCAACTTATATTTATTTTATTTGATAAAATAAACATCATTTTTGAATTCAGAATATAATATATTTCTTAGGCTTAAATTTTGGTATTTTTCTGAAAAACATCAATTTTTGATGAATAGTGAAACCACTAAGTAGTTGTTTAAAATAGTAATTTTTATTTAAATGAAAATTTACCACTCCTTGGATTAAAATTTTAAATTCCAACATACATGGATGTTATTAATATGTAATATTTGGTTCAATAAGATGAAAATAATTTTTGGTGAATAGTATCTTTTGACTTCTATTTACCGTTGTTAAAGGTAAATTGGATAATTCAAGGTAAGAAGAATATTATAATAAAACCAAGATTACCTTAACACTTGTCCTAACCTTATTTTATGATTAACTAACGACCATGGGAATCCTTGTGTCAATTTTGGGACACCATGGAGCCACTTTGGAGTAATAATGTCACATTAGATTAAATCACTCAAAGTTACAACAAAAATGACACAAACAAATATCTTTTAGTAAATAACTTTATACATGAGGTTATATAACCTATAATTTCGACTCTAAATATTAATTGGAATTAAAAAAAGATTTTCTACATCTTGGTATATTTTTTATAATTTTTTGACATCATATTAATTAAATTATTAATGACACGATAATGAGGCAGTATTTACCTGGTTAATAAATTATTTAAATAAATAAGATTATAAATATTAAAACAATATCTGAAACCTGCCCAATTTTTATTGGATGATTTTATTTTTACCATGTGTCATCTTATCTTTGACTTTAATTAGATTTTGATTTTTAGAAACCTAATATCATTATATAATAAAATAATATTTTCACACTTTCCTAAAGAGCCCCTCCTCCCACTTATAAAAAGCCCGCTCTTCTTACTCATTTCTCACACCTCTCAAGCCCCATGGCTCGTCCAATACCTGGACAAATAAGATCTAAATATCCATATCCTCCTCCTTGAATCCTTACCACAGTCATAAGTACCTTCAAGAAGTCCTTTTGGTTCAAACCAAATGGAGTTATGCAAATTGAAGGTAACAATTCCTCTTAACTTATTTTCTTTCATTTAACTTGTCCAACCCCAAAAATCTTTTTATTCCTTTATTTTATAGAAACACAAGTATCCTCAATATAATAGTATGTTTTTATGAGAAGTATTTGAACTACCCTTACACAAAGAACCATCTAATGGGTGAAGAACATATTGCTTCGGTTGATGGCGAACTAACGCCTCAAGAAACGATGATTGTTTGATTATCTCCTACCGCCTCTCATGGTGGACATTAAGAAGAAAAATTATTTATATTTGATATATATTATGTTTATGTTTTATTTATTCTTTGTGTATTTATCTTTTATATCATACCTTTATGGTTTCCATTGTTGGAAAACATGGTAATTTCATTTTTGAAAGTGTGGAATACAACCTCGTTAAAGTGATATGACTCGTTAATGCCATATGTGGGACGCATAAAGGATAGTGTTAATGATATTATATATGATATTATAATGGAATTATAATATAACTATGTATCATTATGTTTTAATTTTATTAATGTACGAAATAGAAATAAAAGTAGCGTTCAAGCGTATGTACGGCTTACCGTCTCCATAAATGATGCATTTCATTTCTTATGTAAAAAATATTATGTATTATTATAAATACATATATATACTGGATTTATATGATTTATATGATATATAAATCATGAATATCACTGTGGAGATAATGGACTATTGACCACATTGACAACTTGTAATTATATGGTGTTCATTTGTTACCCATGTACCAAATATCTACAAAAAAACATTAATAACTTAAATGACAAAATAATGTTTATAACATGGAAATAAGTGATATAAAAGGAATAATAAAAATTAAAAATGTTTTTAAGGAAGTATAAATTAACTTTAGTTTATTATTCAGGAGATTAAAGAACGAACGTGTCAAGTCGAACATAAGGTAAGGGACTTCTTCTCAATCTCCTTTCACTGAGGCATATTTCGATAATATATAACTTCTTCTTTTAAACAGTGTATAATAAAACCCTTTTATTTTTACTTTCATTCAAAGGGAATATTTTTTCTACAAAGCATTTTACTAAAAGACAAATGGAATGTTTTTAACATTGGAGATGACAATGACCTCTCCACCATCGTAATCGTTATTTGGATCCCTCTATAATCCTTACTGTTTTATAAAATGAAATGAAAATCCCTTATTCTTTTTTTGGGTGATTTGGAATTGAAAATGGTTTTTGAAATTGATTGATTATTTCAATATCTTGATATTATTTCTTGTGATTGAAAATTAAATGTTATTAGTGAAAGGATTATATTTTCAATATTTTATGTGTTATGATTTTATAAAGGTACTTGGACATTTGATGGGTGGTTACATGATAAACCAAGATGGGTGGTTATGTTATAACCTCCAATGCATTGTGTAAGAATGTCGGTCATACGGCTATTCCATTTAGTGATATGTGTGGAAGTCGATCGTATGGTTATTCCACTTATGAATGTTTATGTCCCAAGTTACGTTTATATGTTATGTGTTCTTTATATGGGATGTATGGTAATATTTTGGTTACAAAATGGTATGAAATCATATTTTATTCAATGAAGCATATTTATGACTTCATAAAGCTAAAATGTATTACTTATGATAAAGTATTCATGGTTTACTTATTGTTTTGAAAAAATAACAATTTTTCTTCTTTGTGTATCCTTTACTGAGATTTTTATTCCTATCCCATGTTTTTGAATTGTTTTTCACAAGACATGAAGTGGAATATGGTCATGGATCAGATCAAGGAAATTTAATGCTGTCTAAAACTTTGAAGTAGACATGACTCATTTTTTGAAGAGTTTTTTTTTGAAAAAAAATGTTAACTGAGTAGATGTGACTACATGTAATCTTAATGTTATGTAAATGTTATAAAATAACTCTATAAAACTATAAACCTGAAAATATCCTCAATGTGAATTATTCCATTCATTTAAGATTGTGTAAATGTTTAAGGATGAGTCTTTATAGTTGGTATCATATGTCGATTTAGACAAATTTAGGAGTTAGAATATAGGTAAATTAATATCCATAAATTATATTTATCTTAGTTTATGATTGAAATTATATAACATTTAGAGATTAACAATTTTATTTGGATAAGTTATTTTTTTTCTAAGAATGGTTTTCCGCGATGGAAATAGGGAAAAATGTTGGGACGACATCAGTAGGAAGACAACCTTCCAAATCAGAAGCATGAGATGGTCAGAATTAGAACTGAACAGTTTCTTGCAGTAACAACACAGTTGACTCAGGCTATAAATGGCGGTGGTATCCATGCACGAGATCAGCCAGATCAACCAAAGAAGAACATGTCAGTAGTTGAGCATTTCATGGGGCAACATCCCCCATCATTCAAAGGATCATCTGACATTGTGATAGCAGATGGGTGGATTAAAGCATTGGGGAAAAGATTTATTCTCTTGTTTGGGATGAATTCTATGTAATGTTCCTTGAGAAATATTTTCCTAATGTGGTTTGACGTAAGATGGAAAAACAATTCATGGAATTTAGGTAGGAGGACGACTCTCTAAATATTTACGAAGGAAAGTTCACTAGACTGGCAAGGTATGCTCCAAATTTCATCTGATATCTAGATTATAAAATAAATCAATTTTACTCAGGACTGAAGTCATGATATTAATGAGCATTTGCCTCTCATGAGTTCAAAAGTTATAAAAAACTTGTTCGATGTGGGAAAAAGGTGGAAATGGATTTTGCCTATGATCAGGTGTTCTTTGAAAAACAACAGAATAAGATGACCAAATGGAAGAAAAAGGGAAAGAATTCATAAAAAAATCCTATAAGGAAGTAAACTAAATATCCATATTGCGTGAAGTGAGGTAAAAATAATCCTGGAGAATGTCTATGAAAGTTCGGGAATTTCTTTTGGTGTGCTATGTCTGGTCATATTTCTCGTACCTATAAAGAAAATGATCATGTGGGAAATGAAAATCCAGCAATAAGATGTTTTATGTTCAATAAAATGAGTTTTTATGCAAATTAGCATCCAAAAAATATCTCAACTGAGGGAAAGAAACCAAAATACAAGAAGAAAGGGGTGGTGAAATCCTTTGCAATGGCTTCAATTGATGTTGGGCCATCAAATGAAGTAGTATCAGGTACACTGTTTGTTTGTTCAGATTATGCAAATGTGTTTTTTGATTTAGGGTCTACAAATTATTTAATTTTTGAGATGTTTTCTAATAAATGGTTAATTCCAAATCAATTTATTAATCATGATCTTATGGTTAAAACACCTGTATGAAATGTTGAGACAAAATGAAATTAGATGTACCTTCTTGCCCTTGTTTGTGGAAAGAATCTACCTACAAACCATGTTTTTTTTCCTCTAGTTGAGTTTGATGTTATTGTGGCCATGGATTGGTTGTCTATTTATCATGATAAGATTGATTGCAAATCTAAAGGATTTTCTTTTCAGAATGATTTTCAGTTTTTTTACAAGAATGTACCCTTACTTTTGATAACATATCAGGAAGCTGAGAAATTAGTAAAACATGCAAATGAATGTTACCTTGAAAAAATTGTTGAAAACAAAGGAACTATTCAAATAAATGACATTCCTGTGGTAAATGAGTATCTTGATGTTTTTTATGATGAGTTTCCATGTATTATACCGGATCGAGAAGTTGAATGTAATGTTGTCTTAGTTCGTAAGGCTATGCCAATTTCAAAACCTCCTTATCGAATGGCTCAAATTGAACTTTTAGATTTAATGAAGAAATTGTAGGTGTTACTAGAAAAGGTTTCATTCATCCTAGCATATCACCATGGGGTTCTATTGTCGTATTTGTTAAAAATAAATATGTTTCAATGAGACATTTAATTGAATATGGAGCATTGAATAACATCACTGTTAAGAACAAGTATCCTTTGAATCATATCGATGATTTTTTTGATCATCTTCATAGAGCTCCGTATTTTTAGAAGATTGATTTTAGGTAGGGGTACCATCAGTTCAATGTAAAGGAAGCAGACATTCTGAAGACCACATTTCATACTAGATATGGCCATTATGAATATGTTGTTATGAATTTTGGTTTAACCAATGCACATATTGTATTCTTGGATCTTATGAATATAATTTTTCATGAGTTCTTGGATAATTTTGTGGTTGTGTTCATTGATGATATTTTGGTCTATTCCAATATTAAATACGAACAAGAAAGTCATTTAAGGGTTGTCATGAAAACCTTAAAAGAAAAGAAAATGTTTGGGAAATTCATAAAATGTGAGTTTTGGTTACAAAAAATATCATTCCTTGGTCACATTCTTTAAAAAATTGTATAACTATTAATCCTCATATAACAAAGGTTGTTGAATAATGGACAAGACCCAAAAATGTAACTGAGATCCATAGTTTTCTTGGTTTATCGTGTTATTACCGAAGGTTTTTTGAGAATTTTACATGGTTATCATGCCCACTGACTAAGTTAACTCGAAAATCTATAAAGTTCATTTGGACAGAAGAATGTGATGATTGTTTTCTGGAACTGAAAAGAAGATTGGTGAATGTTTCAATTTTGGCATTTCCTTCTAGAAATAGTGAGTTCATTATTTACAGTGATGCTTCATTGAATGGGCTTGGTCATCTCCTTATACATAATGATAAAGTAATTGATTATGCTTTATATCAATTGAAACCTCATGAGTTATATTACCCTACACATGATTTAGAATTAGTTGCTGTTGTTTTTTCTTTAAAAGTTTGGAGGTGTCATTTGTATGGATTAAAATGTGAAATATATACTGAAAAAAATGTTTCATGTATATATTCTCTCAATAATAATTGAACAACAGACAAAAGAGTTGGTTGGAATTAATCTAGGATTATGATAGCAAGATTAATTACCATCCGGGAAAATAAAATAAAGTAGTTGATTCTTTGAGTCGAAAAAGTAATGCTTCATTAACCATGATATATTTGGAATGAGATGGTTTCTTCCAGAAATGGGGATGACCTTGTTTGTTTAAGGATAAAACATTCCAATCAGTTTCTATCGGGTTTATTTGTAGAACTGGAAACATCCAATGATTCTATATCCATTTGGACCTACTTTCCAAAGGTAGGTTCTCATTAGTTGTTGACCGATGAGGCTTAATATTATGCATTGGTCTAGAGGATTGGAGGATAGGGTCATCACACTTTTTTAGGGGAATTATTACCTACTCCAGGACTCTCTTATAGATTTAAGTTATGTTCAGGCATCCTTATTAATTCCCCAAGTATGAAAATGATTTTTTGTTTAGATTTTCCATTCAATGATTGATATGTATGAGATTTAAGGAATATTTTATATGTATTTGAGGTTCTTCATCGATAGAGAATCATCCGTATTTATTATATATTCTTAGTAAATGCTATCCCTCAACACATTATATATAATTCTCTTGGTCATTATGATAACCATACTGGTTTTAAAGCAACTCAGTGAATCACTTGAAGTTTATTATCATTCATAAAGACATGGATTATTTCAGAGTTGAGATCGTACCCGCAGATGGGATACCTATGTATCCTTGTTAAACACAAAGGAATCATAACCCAAATTGTTCAATAGGAAGGATGTAGTTTAATGTCACATGGGATGGAAAATGAATTAAAGATAGATGGTATATGACCTTATAATGGATTCCTATGTACTCTACTATAAAGGTAGGTATCAAAGTCCACGTGGCATGGGTATTGTTGTATGAGGTTCATTCATGATTAATGGCCCAAAGTGAGATTTCATAATTACTTTTACCCTTTAATCCCATGTGAGTCATACTCGGTGTGAGAAACAAGATGTATCTGAAAATCTGACAATTATGCCATGAAATATGTAGTCATAAGAAATTATGTGGGGCTTATGTATATATGATGGACAAAGTAAATGATGATTAGAACTTAGTTCACGAAAGAATACCAGGACCAGGGTCCATAAAGGTATTTGTACTTTTTGGAGATTTGGAATTCTAAATCAGGACTTACTCTTGAGAAGGAGGCCCAAATTAAGAGGAACTTATGATTGTGTTTCATTCCTGAAAAGGAAGCCAAAATAAAAAGAAACTAAGACCGAGGATTAATCCTAAAGAGGATTCCAATATTACGAAATATAGGGCTTACTCTTAAAGAGGATGTCCTAGACCAGGGTCCATAAAGTTATTTGTGCTTTATGGAGATTTGGAATTTTAACTCGGGACTTACTCTTAAAAAGGAATATTGAATCAAAGTGGACTTATAACATGGGTCTTACTCTTAAGGAGGATGCCGATGATAAGGGAACTTGGGGCTTACTCCTAAGGAGGATACGGAGATTAAAGATCTTCACATCTTAAAGGATGAGGTTGAATGAAGGAAATCTCTAAAATTAGTGACATAAAGTTATTTAAATCACTAGGATTTTAGAGATGTTACACAGAATTCCTTCCATGAAAGGATGAAAACAACGGACCCATTCCATAAATGTATTTGAAATGGGGTTTGAAGGCTAAATCTTGAGAAGGATAGGTGTATTAGAGGAAAAGAAGTGAATTGGAAGAGGTGTGCAAGTACTGCTCTACCGCGCAAGTCCTAGTCGCACAACTGTACTTGCGCGACATGAGTTCACATTGGCGACGGAGAACCTGAGGGTAATACTTGGGCGAGACTTTGCTCAAGCCCTTAGTATTATCCCGAGAGGCTATCAGAAGGGAGGCACACAAGTTTCCATGAATGGATAAGGTGTTGCGCAAGTGTCTTCATTTCCATTAACGGTTGGACACTAAGGCGTACAATTATTAATGAGTTATAACAATTAGGTATTATTATTTCTCTTTAGATCTTCCATTATTGGTAATAAATTACCTTAGAATTGTTTGGAATAATTCAAGCAGAGACTAGGGTGCCTATAGCTTAATTTTTAGTTTTCGAAAATCCGTCCTAGAAATGGGGGGCCCACCGGGGGTACTTATAGGCCACCTGATGTTTGGGTGAAATTTCATTTAGGGCATGAAAGTGACTTGCGCGCCCAAGGCTGGCGCACAGTTATACATGCGCGCCTTAATGCCTTTACAATTTTTGATGAATCTTCCCTCTTATTTTCTTGAGGTACTCCCCTTAGTCAATATTTGGTCTCTATGACGGAATGGAGCTTCAAAAAAAGTCCCCCATCAGAGTTGGATCAAAAAAATGAAAGAGGGTTTGACTCTGAGGTAAAGGAGAAAACGAAGGATTTTGGGCGTGCAGTTTTTGAGTGCGCAGGTAACATCATGCAGTTTACAGCGTGCCTATAAATATGGGCGCCACTCACACGCAAAGAACCCAGCCTCCAAATCTTCTAGATCTCATCACGTAAGTGATCCCTTATTGTGGAGGTACTACTGTCCACTTTTGAATGCTTCTTCTAAATTGTGTCACTCTTCTATAGAGTTATTTTTACTAGTGCGACAATACATGCACAATCACACTTGCGCGGGCACACTTGTGCGACCACACTAGTGCGCTTTAATGCCTTAGCCATTTTTTGTTTTTCTTCACAAGTATTTCCTAAAAAAACAGACCTTACGTAAAATATAACTGTTTGATCCTTGTGCAGATTCAATGGCTCCCAAAAGAATTGGACTTTTTGATGAATTGGGTAGCAAGAGAATTGATGATATGATGAACATCGTTGGCCATGACTATTATGATATCTGCGACAACACTCTCCCAAATTTGGCCAAGTACTTGAAGAAGTATCATGTCAATTTCCCATAGATCATTTACATTACTTTATATGGCCATGGTCATCTGCAAGGATTCAATGTTCCAGATGGAAAGAATTATATTCCTCATTCTTGGTTTCAGACTTACACCAATTTCGCTTCAGCAAGTGTCTTAGTTGCAGGATCATTTGTTAATGCTAGAACAATAGACAAGACATACATAATGCATCATAGTCTTTGTGGTCTAGATCTGAAATCTCATATGCTCGAGATGCTGCCGCATTGTTATCCCTGTATTTTGGTTGTGCTGTGCATTAAGAGCAGAAAAACTGGTGTAAACTATCAAAATTTTCCTCCATGTCATTTCCTTGTAGATATTATAATGGAAACCCCATGGGCTTTTATGTTTTCCACTTCCAGTTGGTGCTGAGAAGACTATCATGACATTATAAAAATACCTGAAAATATTACTCATTAAAAATGGCTCTATACATCCAATTCTCCATTGTCAAATCCTTGTATCCATCTTCCAAGTCCCTTGGATAGAAACAGAGTCACTGTTTGATCAGCAGAAAAATTTCTCAAACCGTGCTCAAGAAAATTATTTTATAATTGTTCCAAGAAGAGCTGGTATCACCGCATCTCTTATTGTATCAAATTGAATGAATGATCTCCAGGTGGCTGATGATGAATTTCAGGATGCTGCAAATGAAATGAAGAGTTATGTTGAAAGACTCTTGTAATTATTAAAAAAGAGAAGAGACTCCAATCTATAGATGTCCTTATAACTCTTGTGCATTAATGAAAACACGTTAATCATCAATCATTTGTGTGTGCATTCTCTTTCTACATTATTTAATTAATTTTACCTATGATAATGGGCTTAGTATGCATAGATTGATTTTTTTTTCTAGGGTGATACAAACAACCCCCACAAACTTTGATTCTTTTTTTCTCAATATTATCTAAATCATACAATATGTACGTTTAGCGAGCTGGGACTCAACACTTGTTTATAGTTCCTTTTACAAGATCCTAATTTAATGAGTATCTTGTCTTTTGTTGGCAGTTTAAAGTCTTGCATGTCAGACATACCAAAGGATAATGTTTAAAGGTCAAATATCTTCGACCGATTGGATTAAAATTGACTCAATTCATTGATAATTTGTTTGAAAACATATTACCACATTCATGTATGGGGGAAAACATGTAAACTATGAGCTAAGAAACATTGAATCTAAGCGATGATATGAAAAAAGGGATAAAAGGAATAAGATGAAGTATTTCGTAAGAGTGAATTTACCACTATTTGACAACCCTATTAGGGGGTTGAATTATGTAGGGAACTTAAGAGCATTGGCTGCATAGTCAAATAATAGCATCTTTTGGCTGACAGGTCTGTTATTTATACTTCTTATTCAAGGCCACCTAGGGGCACGTGCTGCATAGTTATGAAAAATAACTCTCAGAAATTTTACTTCTCTATTCCTAAAAAGCCAGTATAAGTTTATGGAGATACAAATTTTATGAAGCATAGATATTTCTATATGGAGAGGGGTACTTGAATATGTATAGGATATTCCCAATCAAGATTTTCAAAGAATTGGATGAATGTCATTAGTGCGAAGGTATGACCCAAACTTAGGGAAGGGAAACATAAGACATAGACTTGAATACTTTCAGATCATGAAAAAGAGTTCAGATCATGAAAAAGAGTATGGGATCAATTTGTTCAGGATGACTATTTTTTGTGGATCCCTACATATTGTCATTAAGACCAATAAGGACAAAATAGGTTTTCCTCCCATGAATGAAATTACCACTATTTGAAAAACCCATTAGGGGTTGAATTATGTAGGGCCACTTAAGGGCATTGGATGCATAGTCAAATAATAACATCTTTTGACTGACAGGTCCATTATGTAGACTACTTATGCAAGGATGCCTAAGGGTACGTGATGCATAGTCAGGCAAAATAATTCCTGGGTATAAGATATTTTGTGACAAGATGTCAAGAAAAGGGTTATGTAGATCTGGATGTATTTAAGGTTAGGAGTATGACACATGAAAATGGGTATTGTTCAAAGCATGAAGGATATAAATAGGCCAATGTAGAACATAATCATGTTGTGGCTGGGTCCTAAATTGAGATGCTGGACTTCACTAAATATCTCATTAGAAGGAGAATAAAGCCAAATGTATTTTTTGAAATACAGTTTTAAGTCATGTGGGAAGAGAATGTAAGAGATATTAGTTTAGGGTCGTAGGGTTCCGACCATAATGAGGGAGACACCTAGTGTGTTTATTATAAACCTGATGTGAATAAAGACCGAGGTTTTCATACAACCTGCATGTGCTTACAAGGGGACTTCTTAGCCAAGGGACTGACAGTGGAGTTTGGGGTTAGGTCCAAAGACTTGGGGCTGGGTCTGAAGGATGCTCGAAACTTTCTATGTATCCCATAAGGATGGGAATCTATCCATACGTAGTTCTTGAAATACCCTCTGTACATATTTAGTTTGTACATGTGAAGGGTGAAAGGGGAATTTAGTGCAATGATGGATGGATTCATGATTAAAGGTTTGGGAATTGCCATGTATGCACATTGTCCTTGGAATATAACATGATTGGGGATAAATGTTAATAATCATTCCCTCTCAGGAGAGGGTGTCAAGGATGTGGGATTTAATTTTCGAACAGGACAAAATTTTGAATAAGTTAAGGTCATATGCATGGACTGGTGCTGTATAGATTAACATCATGTAGCTAGGACGTATTGCTATGTAGTATAACATCTTGAAGTGAGGATAATGGGGGAATGTATAGTTTAACATCATATAGAGAGGATGGTGATGTAACAATGTGAATATATTGGTTTCGGGGGGGGATTCATGGATCAATATCATATTAGATGGAGGTGAACCGATGTGAAGATGTTGGTATTGGGATTGAACCTTGGGAAGTTACCTATATACCCATCCTAGAAGGAAAGGATCAATGTCTACGTAGCTCGATTAAGAACTAATGGATGATCAAGTTGTACATGAGGACAACCTGAAGATGATGTTGGGACTTACAAGTGGTTAGCGGCTCAGAGAGGGTTATGTGGTTGAAGCTTACTCTAAGATCACGTGAGTCATGCTCGGTGTGAGAAACAAGAGGTAAAAACAACCCTAATGATTCACATTTTAACTTCATGTAAGAAAAAAACGGTTATGTACATTTTAGCATCATATAGCCAGGACTTATTGTAGTTTAATGTCTTGTAGGACATGTTCACATTTTAACATCATGTAGGACAAAAGGGACATAGTTTAACGTCATGTTGGATGATAGAGGGACCATGCAATTTAAAGTCTTGCAGTGAGGACTAAAAGGGACCATGCTGTTTAATGTCTTGTAGTGAGGATTAAAAGGGACCATGAAATTTAAAGTCTTGTAGTGAGGACTAAAAAGACCATGCAGTTTATAGTCTTGCAGTGAGGACTATATACCATGCAATTTAAATTCTTGCAGCTAGGACTAAAAGGACAATGTAGTTCAAAGTCTTGCAGTGAGGACTAAAAGGTGTATTTGTATTACAAAAAATACTTCTTCAAAAATCATGCATTGGTTGGTGTTGTAATAAGTTATCCATCCATTGAGATTAAAGAATAAGCTCTATTAGAGTAGACCTGAAGTATTGAATAGGGTCTTTCCCACATTGGCTCAAGAAAGGGAGTTTCATTCCTTGTATCATTGGACTTATAAGGAACAATTCCAATTCTCCTTGACTAAATGAATGAAGACAAACATTTTTATTGAAAGCTCATGCTATTCGATTCTGATAGACTTCCAAGTGGTGCAGGGTGTGCAATATTTTTTCATCCAATCATTCAAATTCATCAAATCGCTTCTGAGATTGTTCATATGTGGATGACTAACCACAAATGGCTACTCTGATTGAAGGTAATTGAACCTAAATGGGAAAAACTGCTTATGTTCCAAATTCCAATATGTATGTAGATGACCGCGTTGCAGTGCGGGTGGTGGTCCGATAAGCCCATAAAGAATGAAAAAGTTTACCAAGACATGATTTCGTATCTTTATCCACCATATTTTGCAGTATGTTTGAAAGAGTCTTATTGAAGGCTTCTATTTTACTATTGGCCACTGCATGATAAAGAGATGAATGGTTGTATTTGATGTTGTATTCTTGATACAACTTACTTACCTCATATGAATAGAAGTTGGTGCCATTTTTTGTCAATATGGTATAAGGGACACAAAATTTGGTAATCCTGGTAGACTTGATGAAGCTAACAATGGTTTTAGAACTAATTTTTTTGAGAGGTATTTCCTCTGCCCATTTGGAAATGAAATCGGTAGCAGTAAGAATATACTTAAACTGCTTGGATGTAGCCAAAGGGTACAGTCCTACTATATCCATTCTGTTGGGAAAAATCCCTCAAGGTAACATTACAGTATTTTTGGGTTGATTGTGATTATTGACAAAGCAGGTTTCCATTGAGAATTTTCGAGTTCTAGAGAAGTTTTTGACAATCCATGTTGACAATGAACGATGACAAAAGAATGGATGATCTGGAGGCAGTACAAAAGAGCAGTACAAGCTGGTGCCGTTTCCCAGTGTTTGACAACTTTTTGGGGTCCAAAATTTGGAGGTTGGTGAGCATCAAGAAAAGTGGATATCCATAAAGATCATATTTTTATATGGAAAGGAATGAGTTTCGTGAAGATGGGATGCATGGATTGGATTTCGTGAAGACCAGAAAAATGGAGGCAGTGATGTTTCGCAATTACGTCAATGCTTCGCGAATGGAAGAGTTGATGCGCATCGCGGCAGTGAAGGGCTTTACGAGGGATCTTCGCGGAGAAGGCGCGAAGGAATGTTGACGGTGATGCTCCGCGATTATGACAAGCTCTGTGATCAAAAAATTGCCTTGGTGCTTCGTAATTTGGATAGAATTCCGGCGTAAACATTGGAGCTTCGCGATTGGAGATGACGTGGCGTTGACTTCACGCGGAAAGTTCGAGGGTCGGTGGAATCGCTTATAAATAGAGGCCGACCCCCTCGAGAGAAGAAGAGATAATTTTCAGATAAAATCATTTGTTCTTGGTTCGTGAAGGAAGTTCGCGAAGGTAGTGTGCTTCGCGAAAGAGGAGATTCACGTTGGCTATTCTAGCTCCGCGAAAGTCGTGATATCTGTGTTGGCTCATTGAGCTTCGTGGTAGTGCTTCGTGGTAGTGCTTCGTGACAGTGATTCACGAAATGGCAGGAGCTTCATGAAGGCTTGTTTGAGATTCACGAAATTGGGAGCCTCGCGAAGTAGGGTGCTTTGCGAAGGTGTTTCCAAAGTGAATTTCCCAGTAGTTAAGAGGCAAAGTGGTATTAATCTGTGAATGAAAGTTGGACATAAACAGAGCATCTATAAAGAGTTGAGGATTCATTCTTTCATGCATGTAGAGAGACCTACAGGTCTATAAACATTGATTGGATCTCT
This sequence comes from Viscum album, assembly GCA_963277665.1. Classification (NCBI taxonomy): domain Eukaryota; kingdom Viridiplantae; phylum Streptophyta; class Magnoliopsida; order Santalales; family Viscaceae; genus Viscum; species Viscum album. The sequence goes on along the minus strand of OY728163.1, from coordinate 1,793,566,877 downwards.
TCCAAATGCAATAAGCATATGAAGAGGAAAAAGGTGATCCTCTCTACCAGTAGTGAGCCAGAGAGAGAGAAATAGGGAGTGACCCTTGGGAAAGTAGTGATGAAACCCTAAACCTCGTAAAGGCAGTGGGCCTGGGCATAGAAGTGTTCTAGACTGAACATTGTAATCCACATCTAGGGATGAAAAGTGGAATTCGGTACGACTGACAACTTGTTGGCGTATGCTTCTTGGACGTAGCCCAGTGATGGTGAACCAAGTAAAAATCTATGTATCTTCCTGTTTTCTTCCCTGCACTGCATTCAAATCATCATCATTAGATAAAGAAGTAAAGAAGTGATCATACATTACACACAAGAGAAATAAAAGTGACCCTTGTAATAAAGAGGTCAAGATCCAGTGGGGTAGGAAGAACTTTGAAAAAGAATATCCATACCCTGATTCACCCCCCCTTTCAGGGTATATAGCCACCTATTGGTGCTAACACATTCTCCATGTGGAAAATGGCCATGATTATTTAGATTTATGTAGAATCTCTGGGGGTTGATGAATTATGTTGTCTCAATCTTGGGATGAATGACCCTTCATAGTGAAATCAACAGAATCTTGCATCTTTAAAGGCCAGAAGTATCCAAGCCTTCGGATTTGACCAGAAAGCCTACGTCCAAACTAGTGGGCACCACAAAATCCTGCATGTACATCATTTATGACAGCCATTGTGTCTTTAACATCAATACATCTAAAGATAATTCCATCAAAACCTCGCATGTATAGAATATTTTTGTGATCTGGGCTATTATAAAGAGTAAAATTGACCACACGTCGCTGGACCTATTTTTTCTCGTCTCTATCAAGTGGGAGTGTTAAATTTTGATGGTATTCCCTAATAGGTGACATCCATCCTATAATATGAACATATTTTTCAGAAATGGGATTGATTTAATTGATTTCCTCTGTTCTGATTTGAACAAAAGGTGAAACTACATGACTGTGGGCAATACTGATGATTGTTTCGTCCCAATTTGGATCTTCTTGGGATATGGCTAAATTATCCAGTGCATCAACTTGGGAATTTTGTGATCGTGGGACAAAAGAAAATGTTGGTTCTGAGATAAATTCGGCCATTAACTCTCTAACACATAATCACACAAAGGGATTAACTCTTCTTTTCTGATGGCATTATCCCCATTGATTTGTTTGATTACCAAATCTGAATCACCTTTTACCTTAATGTGATTCACCTGATCCTAAAGCGCCACTTCCAAGGCTACGATGAGAGCTTAATATTCTGCTTCATTATTTGTACCGCCTTCCAACAATAAGAAAAATTAGGTTATCACTTCCTTTTCTAGGTAAATAAGCATGATTCCTAACCCATATTTGTTGAATTTAGGATCTTCCATTTTCTTCCCTGTTGGACTTCTGGAGGCACCATCAAAGTACATCTCCCATGTTTGAGGATTATCTTGAATTGAGAAGACCTCTTCATCAGGAAGTTCAATATTAAATGATGTATCCTCCCCAAGGATATCATATAGGGATTGGCACTTTATTGCCTTTTGAGACACGTACTGGATATCAATCTACTGCAAAATAACTACCAACATTTCCAGACGTCCTGTAAGCATTGGACGACTAAGGATAAATTTGAGCGGGTTATTGTGAGATAACAATTGGATCTCATGATGTTAAATGTAGTGTCTCAATTTCTGAACTGCATAGATTAATGCTAGGAAGCACTTTTCAATACTTGAATATTGAGTTTCTTCCTCAAGCATAGTTCGGCTGATATAGTAAAGGTTGTTTTCATTCCCAGCATCATTCTTTTGGGAAAGTAAGGCACCCAATGATCGCTCTAAAGAAGTCACATAGAGTAAAAGGGGTATTCCTTCAATAGGTGGAATTAAATCTGGTAGACTCAAGAGATATTTCTTGAGGATATCAATTTCCTCTTGGTAATCTTTGATCCATTGGGAGGTGATTCCCTTCTTCATTAATTTAGTGAAGGGGAAACACTTTCCTTCCAAATTGGAAATTAAACGTCGAATATAGGACTTGTGTCCTTGAAGTCCTACTATTTCATTCAAATTTCGAGGAGGTGACATACTGAGGATTGATTTTTTTTCTCATGATCAACTTCGATACCATGATGGCGTACAAAAAAGCCACGAAATTTTCCTGAGGTTACCCCGAAAGCACATTTCAAGGGGTTCAACTTCAAATTATGTTAGAGAAGTTTGTTGAATATGATTTCCAAATAATCCAGGTGATTATAATGTTGTCTGGATTTATCCACAAAATCATCCACATAACATTCAACAAATTTACCTAAAAATGGTTTGGTGATATGGTGCATGCCACGTTGATACGTTGCACATGCATTATTCAGGCCAAAGGGCATTACCCGATAACAAAACATACCTTGATGGGATATGAAGGCTGTATATTCTTCATCTTATAGATCCATTCAGATTTCATTATACCCATAATATATATCTATTAAGGAAAGTGCTTCCTAACCAGCTTTTGCATCAATTACGATTTCAGTGATCAGAAACGAAAAATCATCCTTGGGACAATGCCGATTATGATATATGAAGTCAATACAAACTCTAGTTTGTCCATTCTTCTTTTTCATAGGGACAATGTTAGCCATCCATTTGAGATATTGAACTTTCCTAACGAAGTTAGCTTTGATAATATTTTCAACTTTAGCATCAATTTTGGAGGCATAAGTTGGGAGTGTTCTTCTTGTTGTTTGCCTGAATCCTCAATATTCTTCTGGAAAACCCAAATGATGAGTGGAAACATCAATATCAAGAACTCAAATTTCTATATAATTCTGTGAAAATACATCTTTATTTTTCTTTCAAAAATAAGTATACATTTCTGGCTCTTCAAGAGTCATGGACACACTAATTAATGTGGGGTGTGGATCTTCTTTTGTACCTAGATTTATTTCTCATAGTTCATCCACAGTGGTAGAGATACCCTCTTCAAATGCTAGAGGAGCATCTCTGAGATGTTCCTATTCCTCTTTAATATTTGTTACTTCCTCTGTTTCCACTTGCATAGTATATTATGAAGTATAAATTCTATGGTTAAGGGAGATGTTAAAACATGAACATCTTGAAAAAGGGGCTTCCATTTCGGACCCTATTGATGATGAAGGGTCTTTCAGAGGTGATAGAGAGGAGATGATGGATTGAGAATCGACATCATTATTTTCCTTTGGTATTTCAATAACTTCTTCTAGACTAGTTGATGATGTATAGAATTTCTAGATTTCTGTGGATGAAATGAAGACATCTCCATGTATTATTTCATCATTGCTTGGCTAATGAAAAACTTCTCCCATGCTATCTAGCTCGATTTCTATAATTAACATTATGGACATTTCCATAAGAGTGTTTTGATTTGGGTCTACCCTGTCAATTTTACTGATAGGAAACACCTAATCTGTACTCACATGTATGAATGGGTTTGTTGGAATCTTTTCCAATCCATACGAAGAATTAACTTTAGTGACCTTCTTCACTGTGGATTTTTCCTTTACCTCCCTATGATAAAATTCTTCCTCCATGTATTGAGATTCACATGTTTTGAATGGGGTTTTATCACCATACAATGTCCCAATTTGACCATTGAAACAATATTCGAGACATTGATGGTATGAAGAAGGTACAACCTCATGTTGATGTAGCCATGGTCTTCCAAGAAAAATATTGAAAGATGTGTCCTAATGAACAACCATGAAATATGAATTAGATACAAGGTCTAAAATTTGAATTCTAAGTGTAATTTCACCCAGAGGTTCTTGTTTATTATTATCGTGTCCTTGCAACATCAAAGTAGAAGGAGATAAATCAGATTTTGTGAGGCCCAATCGATGGAGTCTATGAATAGGAATGAGATTGTCTCCTGATCCATTATCAAAAAAAAACTTGTCGAATGTCTACATCATTGACATTCCCTGATAGATACAAAGGTCTGATATGTCCATCTACAACATCATCTTCATCTTTATCTATAAAATATATCACTTCATGGAATTCTGTAGGATCATTCTCTATATGGTAGACTTCAACCGCAACAATTTCAGTTTTGAATTCTTGAGGACTTGGAAAAGCTTTAATAAGAGCCTCCTGAAGACCTTTTGATAGATTAAGGGAATCTATAATTGATAACATGGCCGGTAATGGGGACAAATCATTAAAGACATCATACTTTTGATCCAAAGGTTTTCATTTCCCAACAAGAAACTGTGGTTTTGAAGGTTCCTTAGAAGATGATGCTTTGGAAGTAGATGCATCTTATATTGGTGTAGGAGATGGAAATACTCTTAGCTTCGGTAGATTAGACTGACTAAGTCTATCTATTTTCTGAGAGGAAGAAGGTGTGACCTCTAATCGGTCTTCCAAAATAATAGTGTTCGGACTGAATCTTCCATGTGTGGAAGAACTTTCTTGTTCTTGTTGAGCCTGTTGAAGGGATTTTCCATGAGTTTGTACCGCATATATAGTTCTATCCGGGGTAGGATTGAAATAGTGGCTTCTGTAATATCCAACTCTTCCCCTGTATCCTAGAACTCTTTCTCTTCCTCTGATTCCTCTGTTTGATACAGAGATCTCAGGCTCATCAAGATCGAAACTATGGCCGGCATACGGATCTGTTAAGTGAATCATGTTAACGAAAACAAATATCCACTCATTATCTGATAAAGATTTTTCCTGATGTACCAACTCAGGTTGTGCCGTACTGTGGGATGGTGCTCATTCATTTTAAGCTGGTGGCATAAAATCTTCCAGAGTCAAAGAAAATTTAGGATTTTATACGAACCTGTCTTCTTATGACTTCTCTTCTTTCTCCACATTACACTGCTTCTTTGACGATTTTCGTTCTGATTAAGGGGGTTTTTCTGTGGAATTCATGACATAAGTAACAATTGGTTGATTCAATAATGCTCGTAAAATTTCATGAGTTTGATTGATCATTTTTCATGACCATACAATCATCATATTTCTGCTCATTTTTACTTTTGACTTCATGCCACTCACCTTCCTCCTCTAGATCATTAGTAGTAAAACATGATAACTAGGATGAAGAACATGTCAGTTTTTCCTGTCTAGAGTACACCATATATTGTAGGATGTCTATGAAGAAAAAATACTCATGAATGAGATTCCTCAACATCTGATGAAATGGGAAATAACTGAGGAGGTCTTTATATCTTTCCTTTTTCATCCTTTTTGGCCTTGGAAAATGAACTAGTTGTCTTCCAGAGCCGAAATGATGTAACCCGGAACTTTTTCATTCCAGAAAAAATAAACACTATTCTTCAATTATTCAAACTATTTCCGCCTTTGATATTTTTTATCATCTTTACGAGGTAGCTATAGTTTTTGGAATTCAGGAGGTGGAGCCCTTCAATATGATGAAGTTCTTGATGTGGAAATAGGTATAGGTTCTTGTTTAAGTGTAACTGTAGAAGTCTGTTCATTCCCTATTCTCCTTCCTAGAACTTATGGAATTACATGAGTTTTATTCTTAGTATTCATAAGAGAGTCTTTGATATGCTGAGCGATTTACGTAAGGTCTTGAAACCCTGTTGTGTATTTCACAGGGATCAACGGTGTGCATAATTCATCACGAAAATTTTCCACACAGATTAGCAACATTTTTTCTTGAGGGAGTGCTAGGCTTAAGAAATATGTTAATCCCTTCCATTGCACAATGAAATCTGAAAGTCTTTCATTTTCCAATTCCTTACCATTGGTAAGATTGAAAACTATCATTTTTGGAAATGTTGAGCTAAATTGAAGAAGAGATCTTTGATAGAGATCTTCTCACCCAGTAATTTACCAGGATTGCAAACTTGTATACCTGACAAAAGAATGCCCTTGTAATGACTGTACAAAACACCTGAGCTTAACTACTTATTTTTGTCATAGATTTCCCATCATAGGTTCACAACGAGAAACCAAATGTGTTAATTGTTGTTATGGAACTCACGAACCATTAAAATTTGGGAATGTTGTACATGAAAAATATGATATGGGAGGAATTACATCCACCCATTCAGGGTATGCCTTCTTTTCTAGCTGAATTTTTGCACACTTTCCTTCCATAGATTCCAACTGAGGTTTTTAATGACTCAATGGTAGTCATTAATTTTTCAGAAACATCTTGTTGAGCTTGGACCTGAGCAGGTGAAATAACTGGAGTTTGGATGGGTGTTGTGACCGGTACTACCACTGATGGTAGTTTTGCTGGTTGTTATCGTGTATGAACCATAAGATTGGACCTGTGTTGGTTTACTAGTAAAGGGGGATATTCTTGATCCATTCTAGTAGCTGAAAAAAATTTCTTTGACTGACCAACTCTAGTACGCTTAGGAGGACGACTACCTTGAAGTAGTTCTTCATTTGACCTCCTTAAATCAATCATTTCTTCTTCCTGTTGTGCGAACCTTTACTCTAATGAGTGTGATTGGCCTTCTCCAGAGGAAGGGTGGAATGTAACCTAAATTTATCCTTTTTCATTGGAATGTTCATTTCTGGAGTATGGATGTGAATTACCCAAGGAAAGGTCTTTCCCCTAGGGAGCCCTATGGCTTCTGGTACGCACACCTTCCTCATTCGTTTCTTTATGCACATCCTCTTGAACATGAACTTCCTCATCTGATCCCTCTGAGTGAGCCTCATGTTCAGGGGGATTGGTGAAAACGGCATTGATGACATTTATCGATGCATAACACATTGTAGTCCTTTTGTCGGTATTTCTATGATAATGTATTCTTCCATGTCCTTTATGAGACATTTCCCTTGGTTTAGTTGATCCCTCAGGAACTTCTTGATGAACCGTAATTTGGAGGGAATCTCCTGATAATTTGGCTCTGCATTCCTCTTGTGGCTTCTTCCCTAATTGAGAGAAGACTGGCTTTCACTGAGGAAGAGATTGAGAACATAAAAAATTCCCAAATCCAGTGGACAGGGGAAGTTCCTATTTTTTCCTGCTCAACTCCTCGAATCCTATCTGTTGATCCAGAGGGTTGGATTAAAATATTCCCCGGTCTGGAAATCTATGGTGGCTCTTGAGCTTCTACATCTGAAAATTTCTTAAATTCTATCTTGATTTTTGGGACTATAGTGTGGAAATTGGCTGAATGCATCAACTTGCATCCACTCAAATCACCTAGCTCAGATGACTGTTGGACTATTTTTGACACTTCTGTCACCTAATGATGTGTTTGCTTTAAATGAGAAGACAATTCGATATTCTCATTTTCATGATGTAAGATTAACTCAACAACTTGTTCCTTATATGCCTGATTTCGGGAAGAACTAGTTGAGGCATGTTCTTGGGAAAGCCTTTGATTACACACAAAACATGGTATTTGTGGCCATCCATGGGAAATAACATTGCATGAGACCACATTTTTCGGGCCTTGTTGACTTGAGAGTACAGTGAAATGAACTTCTCCATGAACACCCCATCCCCTATTATGAATACCAGATGGGGAGTTGGTACTTAACTGGCATAACCTTTTTAACGCACCAAGGAATGAACGCTGAAGGGCTCTCTACTGCTTTTCAACCTTTGGATGTCCAGAAACAAAGAGAGATGCCAAGTTAATTTGGCATTGAAACCCTTCTATTATCTTGACATGATTTTTATACTCATCAAAAGATAATATTTTATCTTTTAAGTGACAAATAGTTTTCCATATGTTGAGACGAATATCGTGAATACAATCTTCTATCAACGTTTCTAGAATATCATACTGAGAGTCAGCCAAAGGCCAAAACATGATAGGTATTTCACCTTTCGCCAGTTTTTTTCTCATATTCAGTAATTCCTCTTTCTCATTCGATGATGACTCTTCTACCTGATTCGACCAAATCGGGCTCTTATTTTTTGCTTCATCCGATTCAACAAAATTGGTAGAGAACTAATTTGTCAAATTAGAAGATGAATGACCCAATGGTGGTTTGGCGAATGACCTACACCTCAGGGCTATCTTCTGATTGAGAAAGTATTTCACCTACTAGCGGTAAGGCATCAGACATGACTTTCTTCACTTTTGAAAGTGACTCATGATATGTGGGCATTATCATTACTACATTTTCCATTGATGAATTTTATAGGAAATGAAAATTACTACTGCAGAAAGAAATTTCACATATAAATTCATCATCAACATGGGGATAACCACCATGGTATGTTACAACACAAGATGAAACATCTTGCTCCTTAGTCATTTTTCCACATAGAGGGATATCTTGGATTTCATATGAAGCTAATACTTTGAGATTGAACGAATTTTCATGAAGAAAGAATTCATGAGGATTTGTCTGATGAAGACCTTCAGAATTAATATTGTCACTTATAAAATCTTGAAATGAGAGAGTAGAATCTTTAGTTGCAAAATATAATTGTCTGAGCACATCAAAAACTCTAGCATCGAGCAAGGCCTTATTGAAATTTGGATCTTTATTTCTCAACTGTGCCGGATGGGTCTTTTTCTTAGATGCCTTCTTACTGACTTTGGAAAATAGATGTTGATGAAAGTGGGTATTATGGGAAGGTGTATATGCCTACTAAGGAGAAATGGAAAGGTTAGTATGATTATCTCCATTCAAATCGGGTGTACATGCCAAACTTGATTGTCCATATGACATGGGCGGTATGCCCCATGACCCTCCTAGACTGGAACAGAGGAGCATATCTACTCCCAGGTGAAATTTTGACGAGTCACTCCACTGATAGGGATAGATTTGTATTTCTTTCCCTGTGATTTTGCTGAAGTAGTTATAATATTCTAAGAGGTATCCAGAATACGGGTAGGGATTTGATTCTTCTCTTTCACCATTGTCAGAATGTGTTTGGTGACATCCGCTGCAGAAACAGGAATATACGTCCATTCTGTGTCTCGAGTAGGTGTATGTACTTGCTCGTGTCCTCCATTTTCAGACAACTAAGGTGAATTTATAACTTTGAGGGCTTGTCGAGCGGCCTCCAGAGTCTGGATGGTTTCGTGTTGATTGTATTCCCTCACCAATGCATTTGAGACCTAGTGTTGCAGATGTTGAGTATGTGATTTCGTCCTCAGAGAGGAAGAGGATCCAGCAGGAGTTGCAGCCGAGGCATTCACAGGTGTAAATTTTAAAGAATCCAATTCATATTGCAAAGAGATCTTGAAAAAGAGTGAATGTTTGATATAGAAGAAATAATCGAGATTATTTGGCCAAAACTACATCTTTTGGATGAGCATATATGGTATGTATTGCTTTTTTCCCCTCATATTGAATTTAATAGGGGCCTAAATAATATGTAAAACACAATTTTAACTTGGTTACGAATTCACGCCGGGTTCACCATTTATTGTTTCATCCAGAATGGGGATGACCATGTATGTTTAGGTTTCTAACATTCAATCAGTTTCTAACAAGTTTATTAATAGATCCGAAAACATCCATGGATTCTATATTTATTTGGACATATATTCCTATGGTACGTGCTGATTAGATGTGGACCGATTAGGCTTATGAATTTTCATTGGTCGAAAGGATGGGAGGTCAGGATCCTCACACCTTTTTGAGGGGAATTATTACCAACTCCAGGACCCTCTTATAGATTTAACTTATGTTCACGAATCCTTATTAATTCACCATGAATGAAAATGAGTTTTCCATTATATTTGGCATTCAATGATTTATATGTATGAGATTTATAGAATATTTTATATGTATTTTAGGTTCTTCATTGATAGAGAATCTTTCATATTTATTAGAGATTATTAGATAATGGTATCCTTCAACACATTATATATAAATCTCTTGGTCATTATTATAACCATGGTAATTTTAAAGACACCCAGTGGAGCACGTGAAGTTTATTATCGTTTAGAAATATAGGTATTATTTTAGAGTTGGGATCATACCTGTAGATGGGCTACCTACATATCCTTGTTGAATAGAAATAAATTTGGACCCATTTAGTTTGATTGGAAATATGTAGTTTAACTTCATATGGGATGGAAAAAGAATTAATGTAAGATGGTCTTGGACCATATAAAGGCTTCCTAAGTACTCTACTTTAATGTAATACACCAAATTCCACGTATTTCGGGTGTTGAAGTATGAGTTTATGCATGATTAATGTCCCAAAGTGAGATTTAATAATAACATTGAAAATTAAAGCCCACATGAGTCATACTCGGTGTGAGAAACAAGAGGTATCAGAAAATATAATGATTGTTCAATGAAAGATGCAGTCATAAGAAATGATATAGGGATTATGTATGTATGATGGCCCAAGTAAATGAATATTAGGACATAGTTCAAGAAAGAAGACAAGGATCAGGTTCCATAAATGTATTTGTACATTATGGATATTTGGAATTTTAACTTGGGACTTACTTTTGAGAAGGAGGCCCAAATTAAGAGGAACTTATGATTGATTTTCATTCCAAAAAAAGAATCCCAAATCAAAATAAATTTAGACTGGAGATTACTCATAAGGAGGATTCCAAGATTTGGTAACTTGTGGCTTACCCATAAGGTTGATGCCCAAGAGTAGATTCTATAAAGATATTTGTGCTTTATAGAGATTTGGAATTTTAAGTAGGGACTTACTCTTGAAAAGGAATCCCGAATCAATGGGGACTTATAACATGGATATTACTCCTAAGGAGGATGACAATGAATAGGGAACATGGGGATTAAACTTAAGGAGGATGCCCAGATTAAAGATCTTCTCATCTTAAAGGATGGGGTCGAATTAATGAAATCTATAACCTTAGTGACATAATGTTATATAAATCACGAGTTTTTTAGAGGTGTTCTACAAAATTCATTTCAGATAATGAATCCAACAAAGGATTTATGCCATAAATTGCATTGAAGAGGTGTTTTAAGGCTAAATCTTGATGATGAGTGGTAGATTTGAGGAAAGGAAGTGAATTGTATGGAGGCGCGCAAGTACTGTTCTGGTGTGCAAGTCCTGGTCGCGCAAGTATACTTGTCCGACATGAGTTCACTTGGGCGACAGAGAACCTGTAGGGTAATACTTGGGCGAGACTTGGCTCAAGACCTTAGTATTATCCCTTGAGGCTTCCAGAAGGGTGGCACAAGTTTCATAGATTTGGGAACTTGGGGCTTACTCTTAAAGAGGATGCCTATGAGCAGGGTCCATAAAGGAATTTGTGCTTTATGGAGATTTGGAATTTTAACTCAGGACACACTCTTGAAAAGGAATCCTGAATCAGGGGTGAGTTATAACATGGGGATTACACTTAAGGAGAATAACCATGAATAGGGAACATGGGGATTACTCCTAAGGAGGATTCCCAGATTAAAGATCTTCTCATCTTAAAGGGTGAGGTTGAATGAATGAAATCTCTAACCTTAGTGACATAATGTTATGTAAATAAAGAGTTTTTTAGAGGTGTTCCACATAATTCCTTTCAGATAATGAATCCAACAAAGGAACTATGCCATAAATGGCATTGAAGAGGGGTTTTAAGGCTAAATCTTGAAGATGAGAGGTGGATATGAGGAAAGGAAGTGAATTGGAAGGATGCGAAAAAGTACTATTTTGGCATGCAAGTCATGGTCGTGCAAGTATACATGTGCGACATTAGTTCACTTGGGAGACGGAGAACCTATAGAGTAATACTTGGGTGATACTTGGCTCAAGACCTTAGTATTATCCCTTGATGCTTCCAGAAGGGCGGCGCACAAGTTTCCTTGAGAGGACAAGGCATCACGTAGGTGTCTTCATTTCCCTTAAGGGTTGGACACTTAGGCGTGAAAGTATTGGTGACTTCTAATAATTAGGCCTTATTTTTCCTCTTTCAATCTACCATTCTAGGTAAGAAATTACCTTAGAAGTCTTTGGAAGTCTTCAAGCATAGACTAGGGTTCCCAGAGCTTAATTCTGAGTTTTGGAAAATCTGTCTTGGAAATGGGAGGCCGACAGGGGGTATTTATAAGCCACCTGAAGTTTGAGTGAAATTTCATTTAGGGCGTACAAGTGAATTTCGCGCCTCATGTCTGGCGCGCAGGTGACATATGCACCCATGGCTAGCGTGCAGGTATACATTCGCGCCTTAATTACATAGTAATTTTTGATGAATATTCCATCTTCTTTTCTTGAGGTACTCCCCTTAGTCAATCTTTGGACTCTGTGATGGAATAGAGTGTAAAAAAATATCCTTTGGTTTTTGATTTGATGTACTTTTTCATAGAAGTTTTTGGTCCATGAAATTCATATGTTTTGTTTCAGGTGTCAGTGAAATCATCTCTATTTGACAGAATAAAGAAATCTTAGAAAGAAGACTGTGAGTTTCATGAAAAGATAGAGTTGGTTTAAAAGGGTAATCATCCTGAATTTAATATTGATAATGAATGTCTTTTTAGGTTTGGAAAAATATTATGTGTGCGTTGTCATTCACAGTTGAAGATTGAGTTGTTATGTGAAGCTCATAGTTCCCTGTTTTCAGTTCATCCTGGTAGTACAAAGATGTACAGAGATCTTCAAGAGTATTACTGGTGGGATGGAATTAATAGTCATATTATTGATTTTGCTGTGAAGTGTTTGAATTGTCAGCAAGTTGAAGCAAACGACAGTTACCAAAAGGGATGCTTCATTATTTACTGGTGCCAGAGTGGAAATGGGAAAATATATCCATGGAATTTATTATGGGATTACCAAAGACATCTCGAGGAATAATGCAATATGGGTTATTGTTGATCGATTGACTAAATCTACTCATTTACTTCCTATTCAAGATACATTTTTTTTAGATCGGCTTTATCAGTTGTTTGTTCAATGGATAGTCAGGTTGCATGGATTTCCCCTCTCCATTGTATCAGATCATGATCTGAGGTTTACTTCTATCTTTTGGAAAGGCCTTTAGAAGTCGTTGGGTACTGAATTAAATTTTAGTATAGATTTTCATCCACAATTAGATGGGCAGTCAGAATGAACAATTCAGACCATGGAGGATATGCTAAATACTCATTCACTAGATTACCAGGGAAGTTGGAACTACCATATTTCATAGGTTTAATTTTCTTATAATAATCGTTTTCAATACAGTATACAGACAGCTCCATTTGAGTCATTATATGAATTTTGTTCTCGAACTCCAGCATTTTGGGATGAAGTTCGTGAAAGGAAGATTATGGGACCATCATTGGTAGAAGATATGGCATAAAAAGTTCTGTTGATTCAGAAGAACATGATAAAAGCTCAGAGAAGACAGAAAATTTATGCGGATAACCTAAGGAAGGATCATTCATTTGAAGTAGGTGATTATGTCTTTTTCTCAGAGTTTCTCCAATAAAAAGTGTGATGTGTTTTGTTATGAAGGAAATGTTGAGTCCAAAGTTGATTGGACCTTATGAATTTCTAGATAAAAATTATTATGTTGCGTACAGAGTGGATTTACCTCCATGTTTATCATAGGTATAGAACGTTTTTCATGTTTCAATGTTGAGAAAGTATATGCCAGATCCATCTCATGTTTTCAGTCTAGAGGTAGTTCAGTTGGAAGAGAATCTCTCTTATGAGGAACAACCAGTCCAGATTCTCGACTATAGAGATGAACTATTGTGGAATATGTTAATTCTCCAGGTAAAGGTTTTTTGAAAAAATCAAATGGTTAATAAGGCAACGTGGGAATCAAAAAATGCTAGGAGGGATAAATACCCACATTTATTTGATAAGTGAATAAAATTACAAGGATGAAATTTCAAAAAGGGGGGAAGGATATAACATCCCGAGTAAATAAAGAAATAAGACATTAATTTTATATTAATATTTTTTGTATTAAATATTAATTTATCTTTAAAAGGGTTGCGATGTTTGATGGAGTACCCGATACACAACAACATGTTTATTTGAAATCTTATGTTAAACACAATTAATATATTAATATAATTTTAAATGGTAGTTAAATCCATGACGTTTTATTGGAGGTAATGAACAAAACTAACTACAATATTATTATACATGTTTTTTAAATAAATGTTAGAGGCTTAAAATGTGAAGGAATCTAATTTTAAGCATAATTTTCTTTAAAAGGTCGATTAACCTCTTTTTAATGGAGAACCCCTATTATATCTAGTTTTGGTTACTTCTATATGCTATATGATACAACATAAAAATATATTTTATATTCGAGACATCAAAATTTACTTTGGGTAAATTTTTGGTATTTTTCTGTTAAAGTTCATTTTTTATGAATAGTGAAAAATAATGTTTATTTAATAAAAGTGACTTTTAATATAATTTATTTATATGGTCATATTATCTTATTAATTGGTTTTAAATTATAGTTAAATTATATTTTTACTAATTAATCCAATTTTGGTCGTTAGAATTAATTTTACTTTGAAACTGGGCATAAACAAGTGTCAATATTTTTATAGTTATTGATTATTAAAAAACACTATTTGTTTTGACTTCAAAAAATTATTTTAAATTAATTAATGCAACATATATTATTTGAATTTAGAAAAATAGAAATTATTTTTAAATTCATATTATCAAATATATCTTTGACTGAATTTTTTGTAGTTTTCTGAAAAACATCAATTTTTTATGAATAGTTAAGCCACTAAGTAGTAGTTAAAAACTGACATTTTAATTTAAATGAAATTTTACCACTTCTGTGGATTAAATTTTGAAAATACAACATACATGGTTTTTATTAGTAAGTAAAATTTGGTTTCATAAGATGAAATTTTTTTTGGTGAATAGTATCATTTTACTTTTTTTACCGCAGTTAAAGATAAATATGGTAAATCAATGTAAAAAGAATATTATAATAATAAACAATTATCTTAACACTTTTCCTAACCTTATTTGTTGAGTCATTTACAATGATGAGGATCTTTGGGATGATTTTGGGACCCCATGGAGATACATGGGAGTGATAATGACACTTTACATTAATTAACTTAAATTAATGATAAACATGAGACAAAGTGATATCATTTAGTAAATGAATTTTAACATAGCGTTATACATTCTATATTTTAAACTATAAATATTAATTGAAAATTTTAAAATATTTATTACATAATGGTATTTTTTATAAATTTTATACATCAAATTAATTATATTATTTATGAAACAATAATGATGCAGTAATTACCCCATTAATAAATGATTTAAATAAAAAAGATTATAAATATTAAACCAATATACAAAACATGTCCAATTATTATTAGATGATTTTATTTCAATCATGAGTCATGTTATCTTTGACTTTAATTAGTTTTGGTCCTTTGGAAACTGAATATCATTATATAGTAAAATAATATTTTCACCCTATCCTAAAGAGCCCCTCCTCCCCATAATAAAAACCCTTACATCTTACTCATTCCTCACACCTCTCAAGCCACTTATCTCATCAAACCCATAACCAGATAATCTCTCAGGATAACTCTCCTCCTCCTCGATTCATTACCTTAGGAATAAGGTACTTCAATAATTCTTTTGGTTCAAACCAAAGGGAGTTACTGAAATTAAAGGCAATGATTCCTATTAACTTATTTTCTTTTATTTTACATCTCTATCCAATAAACTCTATTTATTCCTTTCTTTTATAACTAAAATAGTATCCTCAATAAACTAGAATGTTGTAATGAGAATTATTTGAACTAAAATTACACACACCAATATCTAATGGGTGACGAACATACTATTTCTGTGTATAACAAACTACCGCCTCACGAAACGATGATTGTTTGATTATCTCCTACAACCTCTCATGGTGGCCATTAAGATGAAACTGTATTTATATATGATATATATTATGTTTATTTTATTATTTTGCCTATGAATTTTTATTTTATATCATACCTTTATGGTTTCCATTATTGGTAAACAAGGTAATTTCATTTGAGGAATCGCGGACTACCGCCACCTCAAAGTGATATAACATGTTAATGGAATATGTGGGATGTATAAATGATAGTGTTAATGATATTATATATTATATTATACTGGAATTATATAAAACCTTTGTATCATTATGTTTTAATTCATTTAATGTACCCAATAGAAATGAAATTAGAGTTCATGCGTACATACGACTTACCGTCTCCATGAACGGTGCGTTTCATTTCATATTTCCAAAATGATATGTAATGTTATAAACATATATATATATACTAGATTTATATGATTTATATGATACCTAAATCACGAATATCATTCTATAGATAATGAAATATTTACCACATGGACAACTTGTAATAATACGGTGTTCATTTGTTACTCAAGTATCAAATATAAACAAAACAACCATTATTAGCTCAAATGACTACATAATGTTTATAACATGTTAATAAGGGATATAAAAGGAACAACAAACTTTAAAAAAATTATTAAAGAATAAATTAACTTTAGTTTATTATTCATAAGATTAATGAACAAATGAGTCATGTCAAACACATGGTATGGGACTTCATCTTAATATCCTTTCATTGAGAAATATTTCGATAATATATAACTTCTTCTTTTACACGGTGTATAATAAAACCCTTTTACTTTTACATTCATTTAAAGGGAATTTTTTTTCTACAAAGTGTTTTACTAAACAACAAACAGAATGTTTTTAATGTTTACGGCAACAATGACCTTTCCACCACTGTAATCGTTATTTTGCTTCCCCTATAAGCCTTAATGTTTTCTAAAATGAAAAGGAAATACCATATTCTGTTTTGGGTGTTTTGGTATTGAAAATGGTTTTTGAAATTGATTAATTATTTCATTATATTGATATTATTTCTTATGATTTTAAATTAATGGTTATTACTGAAATGTTTATATTTTCATTATTTTAACTGTTATGATTTTATAATGGTACTTGGACATTTGAAAGTTGGTTACGTGATAAACCAAATGATGGATGGTTCCATGATAAACTAGGAATGATGGTTACGTTATAACCTCCAATGCGTTTGGTATGGATGCCGGTCGTATGGCTATTCCATTTAGTGATATGTGTGGAAGTCTACCATATGGTTATTCCACTTAAGAATGTTTATGTCCCAGGTTTACTTTATATGTTATGTGCTATTTATATAAATTTATGGTAATATTTTGGTTACAAAAGTGTAATAAATGATCTATTATTCAGTGAAGAGTATTTAAAACTTAATAAATTTGAAATTTATTACTTATGATAATGTATTCATGCTTTACATGTTTTTTTGAAAAAAATAACAATTTTCCTTCTTTGTGTATCCCTTATTAAGCTTTTTATACTCATCCCATGTTATTGAAATGTATTTCACAGGACATAAAGTGGAATAGGATGTAGTATGGGATCATGGAAATGTCATGCTATCTAAAACATGGAACTATACATGACTATTTTTTTCAAGAGTTTTTATTTAGTAAAAAAAATTGAAACTGAAGAGATATTTCTACATGTAATATTCACGTTGTTATGTAAATTTTATGATCTAACTCTCTAAAACTCTAAACCTGAAAATATCCTCAATGTGAATTATTCCTTTAATTCAAGATTATGTAAATGTTTAAGGTCGAGCCCTTATATTTATCCATATTTTAATCAATTTTTTATAATAAATTCCTTAATTATATAAATTATTTTAATATTTTATTTGAATGTAATAATGATTAATAGTTTTATTTATATTTATTAATTGTCTAAACTATGTTAGTGGACCATAAAACCTCATAAAAGAACTCTAAACCATGTATATTGGATAGTATAGTCTCATGTAATTATGTGGTAAGGCATCACCATTATATCAATTTTTGTTAAACAAATGAAATATTTCTTTAAAGATTAAAAATTATCTCATAAAATCTATTTAAAAATTGAATGAAAGAGTGGATGAGGTATATAAGATAAAATATATTTTTATAAATATAAAATTTATGGGAAATATCCTATTAATTAAACCATTATTAAAGAACCAAGATTTTGTATACACTTCCCTTAATTGTATCCTCACATTACATAAACATATGATACTTGATTTGTGGAGGATTCTCCCATTACATCGATGATGCATCATAGCCTCAACCAAAAATTCACTCTAGAAAATCCCTTCAATACTCTATATGTTTCAAAGTTTTATTTCTTATGTATGTTTTTACATCACCTCAACATATTTTGGTATGTTCATGTCTTTCCTTATGAATTTCTAAAATATAATGTATGACTACTAAAATTCCATTAAGACTTAGTTTTATTATATTCAAACTTAATGATTCTACATGTAAAATCTAAAAATTTCATCATACATTGCACACAAAAAAACATTAATGCTTAATAATACCTTGGATGATAAATTTAGTGTGGACTAATAAAAAAATTTCATATAATTTTAAAATCCCTTAATATTTATTCTTTATTCCATATTGAAATCTCAATAATGGGTAAGAACTATGTAAATATTAAAATTGATACAATAAATGAGTATTAATCTCCATGGATGATAATAATAACAAATAACACATGGATCTATTTAACATAATGTATGGACCAATTTTATTATCGATAAAGATATCTACCCAAATTTGAAATTTTCCCAAATAAACAATCTGCATGGAACACGATCATAGAAGGATGAGAAATCAAGGGATCTAATTAAAAACATTTTAAATAATTAATTCTAAATTAATTTTCTTCTGGAATGTATCTCATAAATATCACAATTCCTTGTTGATATAATCCATGAACAATGGAATATTTCTTGGTGTAAAAACTATATGATGATGAAGAAGAATATAAATATAGATAGGTTTTGGTTATAATAGACCACCGAGAGAATCATCGAATCTGTAGGAGGATTTTTTTCACAATACAGGATATCTCAATGAGTGGTAAAAAGATTAATGATCACATAAAAAGTCAAAAGAGTTATGTAGTGACCCCAACCACAGTATCCCAATCATAGTGTATTGATTTTTTTTTGGTATATGATAGTAGGAATCAATATCTATGTTTCAAATAGTTTTTTGTTCTTTGTAAATTGGATACATTATTGAAAATTCCATTACAATTGAAAATAAATATTAATTTTTTTCCATATCAATATTCCCTTTATAATATCCTTGATTATTATTCATACATCACATCATATATTCCAGTGAAATGAAATAAATAAGTGTTAGCTCAAACCCTCAGTAAGGTATAAGTAAATTAAAATATATCTTAAATCAATAATGACTAATCTATGTTTGAAGGTTTACAACCGAACTGATAAATACATTTAATCAATCACTTGACTATCATAAATGGATAAAGAAAAATCCATGTTGAATGGTTTGAAAAAATTCATTCATTTTAATTAATTAACATATTATTAAATGAATATTGATATAATATAATTTTTTAAATATGATTAATAATAATAACTAAATTATTAATGATGAAAATGCATAAATATTATCTATCTTAACTCAGGTACAAGATAGCTTTAATGTCATAAACTTCTACAAGAAGGATTAAAATTACAGGTAGAAACCCATTTAATTTGGCCAACTATTTTTCCTCATGATACATTCCAATGCATTGAAGGGATATCTAGAACCATGATCCATCTATTCAAACTTACCCAAATTATTCATTATATATCGAATAATCTATTTAATTTAACAATAAGATTCTATACTGGTAAATATTTTTATAAAAAGGAATAATATAGATTATCAATATTTAGTTATCAATGGAACAAATTTAAAACAAAAACACCATAAATGGAAATTAGAAATGGTATAATAAATTTTTAGATCAATGATAAGTTACATGTAAATTTATGTTTAATTTTATATTCATTTATCACTTTATTGTCTGTAATTTAAGGGAAATTTAATTACTAATAAATGAATCAAGGAAATTATTTTCAATACATTACTTGGTAAATATGGTTGAAAACCATCAATAGAAATAACAATGTATGTATCAATAAAATATATACCCATTCTACTAATATTAAATGGTTTTTTCTTTAATGAATATAAATTACAAAAAAAATATATATTATGTATTAATTAAGGAAAACATCCATTACTATTTGAAAATAACCATCTCAAACTAAAAGTCCAAAAAACCTTTTTAAAATATTTTTATATTAAAATTAATATTTTAAATTTATATAAGAAATATTTAAAACATTATAGTGGTCTTGATGGTTGGGAATTAAGTTTATTTCATACAAATTAAATCAAATATTACATTCACTTTTTTTGTAAGAGATAAACATGCATTGTTTTTTGGATGGCTTTAATATTCCTTTCAAAATTATAGTGAAAGGTAAAAGTGGGAAACATTTTCATTAATAACACTTTTTTAATATATTTATTATTTTATAGAAAATATGTTTTGGGATGAAAATGTATCTCCGACCAAAGAAGAAAATGATGTCTCATTTTCTTTAAAAAACTATCTATTTTTTTACGTGATAAATTGTGGGAAAAATTAACTATTCTAGAAACTTTTCATTGAATATATAGAGTAGAGTAAATTGAGAGGGTTTGGAAAACAATGATAAATTAATTTCTTTCAACGTAAATTTTATAATAAAAAGTCTCAATTATAAAGATATAATGAAATAAATCCATTACAATATCATAACATTGATGTGAGAATTAATCAAGGAATAACTTATGTATATAAAATTTATATCAACGTGGAACAAGTAGATATGCCACAAAATATATTACAAAATCAATACATAAATAATCACAAAATATCAAACACAATGAATAATTAATATAACATGATTCATGAAATTGAGTTTGGAAATTGAATTCAACTTGTTAATTTTCAATTGAAATCCCCATTGATAAAATATTTAATAACTGAATAATAGAAAACCAAGTATAATTAAGTATTTATAACATTATATATCATTGTGGAATTATATACAACATATAAATTAATTTTGTTCTATAAAATTTCAATCTTTATCAATGATGGAAAACATTTAGATGATGTCCCTTACAAATATCATATCATTAAAGTGTTGATTAATCCATGAATTGATGATTAATCACAAATGTAAATCTACATAATAATATTAGAAATTTGAAATAAAATTATCAAATATCATAACACAAATAATATGATCATGACATAATCAATGTTTTATATGTTTAACCCAATGAATGGAAATTGAGTTATGGAATCCCATACAACATGTTTTTATTTAGTTGAACGTGATTTAACTTCCAGTATAGAGGTTTGAAATATTTTATTAACATATTTAATAAAAATATTAGTATTCTTAAAATCAGACATGACAATTTTATAACATCTAATCATCTATTCATTAATAGTCTCACATTATTTTAATTATTTCAGGTGATAATTGCCTTGTTTTCTCATCCATGTTTTTTCACGAAATTTATGCTTTTGTTCCATATTATAGTGTTTCAGAATATCTAGAAAATTAATCAATAAATAATTATGAAATTTATATATCAATTTTAATTTTAAAACCAATTACAAATTATGGGTATGAATAATTATATTTGTTATGATCATAGAGACAGTATGCCATAGGTACTCATAGGTAACATTTCCATTTTCAAGCAACATTATAGAGAAGAGGAAAGTAATATATAATAATAGAAAAATTATTATAATATCTTAAATACCATATTTTTAAAAGCATTATGATATATATTATCTATATTGTGTTGGGATGAAAATATAGTTACATTTCTTCATCAAGATGGTAGTCGACACGTACACAAATGATGTTATCATATTTTAGTGACTGAAAAGGTAAGAATGAAAATGACATATTAACATATCATAATAATAAATATTTCATGACTATAATTATAATTTAATATATGTCAAATATATTGATTACATTAATAGTTATGGCCTTCATTGTTATGTGTTATTGAAGAAATAACCATATTGTTGCACAAGGCGGTAGTCCACCATACACAAGAGGGATGTTATCGTATTCCCTATGCTATGTAAATTAAAATGTTAAATAATATATAATGAATATATATGTATAATTATATTAAATAAATATCCTTTATATTATAATTATACATCAATATACACATCTTTGATAGGTGGTAATGGGAAAATGAATGACATTAGCTCGAGAGGCTGTAGTTTACCATACACATAAATAATGATTCCGTAAACGATTTAATGAAAGTGATATTATTTTTGGTAATTACCTTAACATAAAAAAATGTCAGTATATTTAAGATAAAAATATTATTATATAGTCATGGATTAAAAATTTTTAATCAGGTGGAGGAAGAAATAGAATAAAAATGATTGTTGATTAACATAACCTTATCTTTGGGAAACCTCCAAAGTATTTCACCAAACTCCATCATATGATGGATTTATAAAAAAAGTATTTTAAAATAATATTATGGATTGTTTAGGAATTTTTATAGTTATTGGATGAATAAATAGGTTTTTATGGTATGTAAAGGATAGGATAGGGGGTATCCTTTTGTAGGTTAGCTGAGTGCCACACATATAATGTTTTCAAAATAAAAAGGTGTATCCATGTTTTTAAAATGAGAAATGGTAAATAAATATATTATTATTGAGGATTATAAATTACTATGAATAAATAAATACATATAATATATTTTATTCTATTTTTCATGTTGTTTTATACTTTATCAATCCAGTTTAACCCCATGTAAATCCATTTTTACATTACCCATGTTGTTGATTGTTATATTTTTCACTATTAATTTTTTTTTTCAAAATATATTTTTTCAAAATTATATAATATAAATTATTAAGTTTAAAAATATAGAATAAAATTTTCCAAATTCTATTCACATAAGTGTAAAATTTTAAATTAAAATTATATTTCCATGCATGACCCGAAAGTGGGATCTCAAAGTGAAAATTGTCAAATGTTTACAATGTTTGTATATAAAATTTCAATTTAAGATCATTAAAATAAAAAATATAGGATTAATATATATGTAATTTAACTATTTTTAATTGAAAACTAATTCAAAATACTATTTACATTTATATATAATATAATTGAAATTTATAGTTTAAATTAAAATCTAGTATTATACACCCTTTAATAAAATATGAAATAGTTAAAAAATACTAAAAATTGACCCTATCCAAATTTTAATATTATTATATATAAACTATATTTTAATATTTAAAATAATTTTTTAATATATTATTATTAATTATGTATTATTTCAGCAAATAATAACCAAACAATCTTATATAAATAATACATTTGTTAGAAAACATGTTTTTGTATCTTTTAAATGATACAATTTTTATTTATCATATTTAGATCACAATAATATTCATAATTTATTTATTATATGCATACATTCCAATTTAATTGATAGTTTTTTACTATATACTATATTATGGTCCATTTCAACTTGGGGTTATATGTTCAAAAAGATATTAAAGATATTAGATATAAAGGAATATATTTCTTGGGTAGTTTAATATTGTTGTTAAGAGATATTAACTATGTTGAAATTATTATTATTATTATTAAATCATGGGGTGTTACAATCTCCTCCCACCCCTTTGTTCAATTAGGTCCTCCCAACTTAATCTTGATCTCAATAATCAAGGATTTTATAGATGAAATTTATAATGATGAAAACCCACATCATAAAAGGGAATAATAAAATATAATCTCAATAAGGGAGAAGAAAAATGACAATGGTCATGTGGAATGTCACATAACTAGATTTTTAATTAATAGAGGATTGGTTGAAATTAAATATCTGGACATGGAAGGGATGTGCAAATAATTATAGAGTTAAAGAGTTTGTTGATCAAAATAAAGTGAACTGATAAATGGAATGATAATGATATCAAAACCATAAATTCATATTGATTTGAATGGCTGTATGATTATTTAGATATGAATATAATTGTATAATATTTTTCTTCTAATATATATTTCCAAAAGTTGCCTAACTATTTTACTATCTTAAATATATATGGAAATATACTTACTTGATATTTATTGATTTCATAAGAACATTTTCATCCTTTGGTTGTGCCTTGATCAATTACCAATTCATCGCATACTCTAGGAAATGAAGATCAAAAATTGATTTTTTAAATATGAAGCATCAATATATAATTTTAACATATTATAAGAACCATAATAGAAATAAATTCATTATATCTATCTCTAAATATTTTCCAAAAACAACATGGTCAACAAAATTAATTTATATAATACATTAACTTGTAATCCTCTACATTAAAACCATTTGTTTATTGTTATTATCTATTCATAAAATCATTTATCTAAAACAATAATATATTAACCAAGACATATAATATTCCAATGGTAGGTGGTAAACCCAAATAAACTTTCATTTACAATTTCAACCCCCACTGACATACCATACATGACATGTTGGCATCCGACACATGGGTTGTCCTTTTTAAAAAATATATTAATATAATTCCAATATAATTATCAAATTAAATTATTATGGAAATACTTTGAATAAAATGAATCATTTTTTTCTTTTTTAACAATGGTTTTCAATTAAAATTATTTTAGATTTCTCTTTTTTTTTAATGTATTATGATTTTATTGGAAAATTATTAATATTTTATTAATTATCATATTAACCCTCAATGTTATCAAAACCTTTAAACATTAATTTCTCAAGTGTAATGCCCCGACCCCGGAATCTAGGAGTCAGTGCCTTATTTTAATACATTGGAATGATTATAAGGAATAAAGTCCTAAATTACCAATCAGTTTAGTAGTAATGGATACAATATACATAGATAAGTTTAACACTACAACTTGAAAAGAAAAAAACGCTAATTTACTCCATTAGAAACATCCAATATTACAATATTATTCCTTCAAGTCACTCATATCTAACTTCTTTATATCCTAGGAAAATGAAACACGAGAAAGGGGTGAGCTGAAACACTCAGTAAGAGTAAAGAATACAGTAGAAGGTAACTTAAACATTTGGCATGGTGAATAATTGAAAACAAATGTCATTACAAATAATAAAAATGTACATTTTATGGCGAAAAAATGAGCTGAGTAAATAATTCCATAATATAACATAGTCATGGGTATTCTACTAGTATAATGACCACATGAAATATCAATATATAATCTCATAATTATGGAATACATAATGTTGGACATCATAACTACATAGTCAGGGCCTTGTTCCAATACTACAAATATGATTTTGTCATGGCCTTGTGCCAAGACAGTAGTTTCTCTGATGAGACCTACCAATGCATCGAGGAGATATAACGGGCTCCACCCATCAATTAATATGTCCAAATAATTACCCATATTAAATGTTTGAAATAGAATATAAACATTCGTATTAAATCTAGAATACGAAATGTCAATACTTTATCCACCAACCACGAATGATATAAAAATAGCACATCCACATTCAAACATAACACATTCAATAAAATATGAAAGTTTGAATTGTAACATATTAATGTCAATCGAGAATAATGAAGGATATTGACATAGATGAAAATTATAATCAATACGATTTGAGAGAAATATCCCCCTTTTTTTGAAAACATTTAAAAGTCACACTATTTTCCAATAAGCCGTTTAAAAATATATTTTTTAATCAAAGTGTCCCATACCACTTTGAAACATTTAAAAGGAATTTTAATTTTAAAACATTAACTTTCATATAAATAAATCCTTAAAAACATTTTTAAAACATGGTCATTAATGAGAATTATTTATAATAATAAATCCATAAAACATTTCAAAGAATATTTTAGTTAGAGTTCCTAACCAAAAGAGAGACACATGAATACAAATAATTGAGGTAATAATAACTTTATAATATCATGAGAATAAATGGAGTAATGATATACTATGTTAAAGTATAATATATACACCATATAAAAGTGAATTTCTATATAACAAGAATGAAGTCTCAAAGGAATGTAAATTGAGGTGAAATCTCCAATAAAGACTGTATCCTCAGGTTAATGATAAATAAATTAAATAATTATGTGTGAAAAATATAAATACACTAAATATTCTTGGATATTCAGTATAAATAAATCATAGGACATTCACACATATTCATGTAAAAACAACACCAATGAATTGGATGTTTAACTCAAAAAGTGGAGATTGAGTTAAAATTACTCTAAACAAGTTCATATCGATGACTTGAGAATTTATCAATGGAGTGATTATGTGTATCAAAATTATATCCAAAGAAAGTGGAGTGGAAATTACTACACAAATAATAAATAGTAATTCCACACATAATTATGGAATAAAATAATCAATGAATTATGCATAATTCCCAATGAGTGGAAATTGAAATTTGAAATTCCCTTACCAATTTGGTAAATTAAGAAACATGAACCCCATAAAATAAGTATCATACAATGAAGATGTAAATATCCATAAATTGAATTATAATAAAAAATAATGAAATCAGGGGCAGTACATACTCCACAAAAAAGGAAATAGTGTCCAAAATATCATGATTCCCACGGGAATACAAGTGAGATATCAAACCCTTACTTCATCGTAATCAATCTAGTCGTATGAAAAAATTTAATAACCACCAAATGAATCACAAAAAAAACATGAATAAAATAAAATAATAATAATATATATCAAATGGTAGTAAAAAATACACCACCTGTAATAAATATGGGGCAAACAATTGAAATATCATGGGATTAAAATTGACATAAGAAACCCCAGACCTCAAGTCCGACTTGTCTTGTATATTCCTTATTATCCATGAATAATAAACATAAGATAATTTATACTTGATTAAGAACATATTTGATATTTATTATTCCTTTTATATCAGTTATTAGCTTACAATAACAATTAGTTCATTATTATAGTTCTTATTGGATAGTTTTATCGATGTTCGGAACTTGAGTGAAAAATGTAATTTTTATAATTACAATTTTTCCATGTGGTAAAAAATAAATTATCTACAGAATTTTATACATGATTTAGATATCATATATATATTATATATCCAGTATATATGTCTATTTATAACAGTACATAACATTTGGAGATAAGAAATGAAATGTACCGTTCATGGAGACGGTAATCTGTACGTACGCATGAACAATACTTTCATTTCTAAATTCTATTTTAATGGAAGTAAAAGATAATGATACATTGGTATATTATAAATACAGTATAAAATCATATATAATATCATTATTTACATCAATTATACGTCACACATAAGGAATGAACGAGTCATATTATTTTGAGGGGGTGGTAGTCCGCACTTCCTCAAATGAAATTATCGTGTTTTAACCATAATGGAAACCATAAAATAATGATATATATGAAAAATACCGAAGTATAAAGAAAACATAAACAGAATATATATATCATATATAAATACAGTTCCATATTAATGGCCACCATGATTGGAAATATGAGATAATTGAACAATCATCGTTTCGTGAGGCGTTAATTTCCCATCAATCGAAACAGTATATTCTTCACTCATTAGATGGATGTGTGTGTAAGTGTAGTTCTAAAACATCTAATAAAAAATCTTTGTATAATTAGGATATTGTTTCTGTTATATGAAATGGTAATAAAAAGTGTTTCGGGGTTTGGAGATGTAAAATAAAACAAAATAAAAGAAAATAATTTAAGAGAAAGTGTTACCTTTAATTTTGGTAACATTTTTAGTTTGAACCAAAAGGACTTATGAAAGTGCCTTCTACCTAAGGTAAAGATTTTAGGAGGAATATGGGGATCATGATAGATTATTATGGTAGGGGTTGGATGATCCATGAACATGAGAGGTTTGTGTAATGGGTTAGAAGTGGTGTCCTTTTATAAGGGGGGAGGGGCTCTTTAGGAATGTGTGAAAATATTATTTTATTATATAATGATATTAGGTTTCTATAGGTCCAAAACTATTTAGAGTTCAAGATAATATGAATCGTGGTCAAAATAAAATCATCCAATAATAATTTGAGAGGTTTTGGATATTATTTGAATATTAATAATAATATTTATTTAAATCATTTATTAATGAGGTAAATACAACATAATTATTGTGTCCTAAATAATTTAATTTATTTGATGTATAAAAATTATAAAAAATTAAAATAATGTAGGAAATCTTTTTTTATTTCCAATTATTATTTATATTCGAAAATATGACATATATAACCCTATTTAAAAATTGATATACTAAAATATATTTGTTAATGTCATTTTTGTCTTTACTTTATGTTAATTAAAATAAAGTGTCATTATCATTCTTAAGTGGATCTATGGGGTCCCAAAATCAACCCAAATATTATCATGGTTTTCCATGACTCATCATATAAGGTTAGAGAATGTGTAACCGTAATTTTATATTATTATAATATTCTTTTTATCTTGAATTACCATATTTATCTTTAACCGCTGTAGATAAAAGTCAAAAGTTGCTCTTCACCAAAATTATTTTCAACTTATTGAACCACATTTTACATAATAATAACAACCATTTATCTAATATTTTCGAAATTCAATTCACAGAATCGTTAATATTTCATTTAAACGAAAAAGTCATATTTTTAACTACTACTTAGTGGTTTCACTATTCCTCAAAAATTGATGTTTTTCCTAAAAATACCAAAACAATTCAGCATAATATATATTTTATATTCAAAATTCAAAACTAATGTCTATTTTACCAAATTCAAAACATAGTTTTTGGATTGATTAATTTAAAATTATTTCCCATTGTCAAAAACATTACTATGTTTTTAAGAAAAAATAACTATCAAGATATTGGCATTTGTTTGTGTATAATTTCAAAGTAAAATTAATTTCAATGACCAAAATTAGATTAAAGGGTAATAATATAATATAATTATACTTCAAAACCAATTTAAAATATATTCTAACCATATAAATAAATTATATTAAAAGGTAGTTTTGAATTAGAATACATTATTTCTCACTATTCATAAAAATGAATATTATTAAGGAAATACCAAAATTTCATCCAAAGTAAATTATGATGTCCTAATTATATATGATAATTTTATTTTGTCAAAATGAATATGTATAATAATCAAATATTGTAATTAAAAAGAGTTACCTGTTGAAAAGTTGTAAAATTCATTTTTAAAAAAAAAACAATTTTTATCTAAAAAATTAATTAATTTTTTCTTATAATATGTCTAAGGAACACATAATACATATGTTAAGATTATATAGAATATATAAAATTCAAAATCCAGTAAATACTATTCATAACCACTTTTCAATGACTAGTTTGTTAAATTGTGGTGCGCTCAAACTCGGTGTTGCGTGTAACACAAGCTATTGAATTTAAACAAAATAACATACGATGAAATCATGGCATGTTACATTCTCCCCTCCTTCAATAATTTTATTCCGTGCAATTTGAAATTTTTCATTGAAAATAAAAGGATAAAAATTGAAAAATACCTGTGTGCAAAACCCACAAATGAAATTGGGTTAATAAAATTTAGTCTTAATAAGAAGGAAAAAGAGATGAAAAATTCACCACTAAATTATGATCTTTATTAGGATAACATTGGTGGAAATTAGAGACACATAATTGGAGAAAATGAAAATATATATTGGGAGTGATTGAGATCATCAATCACAAACAAGTCTAAAATTGAGGGCCTCAAGGCCATCAATCTATGACGATTTAAAATAACATTGGTTCAACAAAACATAATGCATTATGATAACACATTTTTAGTTTAAATAACCCTTCCCTAAATTTTATTTATTAATTTATTAGTAGTATAAGATAATAAATCTATACTTGATAATTAGAGTTCCATCCTGAATATAATTCTCACCACAAACTCATCATTCACCCCAAATGATGAGTATTAACGATAACTTGGTCACACCTGATGTGATAGAATCATCTTATAGAGAATCACATAACCCACAGTGGATGAACTATATATTTTCCTTTTCATTATAGATTAACCAAAACCAAAATTGTTAGTAAAAGATCAGATGATCCTTAAAATGGATAATACATTAGGGAAAGAAATACTAATCTTAATTTCAAAATTTTAACCATCAATACCCAGAGTTCAATAAACACCATTCAATAAACAATTTTTCATAAACTCTATTAATATAATCCAAACTAACATTGAAACCCAAAACTCAGAATAATTTTTATACTTAGTTTTCCACGTTAAATTCTATCTCCAAATAATATTAACTACTCTTAAAGTCACATTCTTAAAAGTAATTAACCTAATCACATATTCTCTTTGATATGTTAATTATTTCCATAAATAACAAAAATCGCTATTAATCCACTATAAAAACATAAGTAAAAAATCAAGTTTACTCTTCAAATGAAATCCCATAGTCTTCTATTTTCCATAGGCATATAGTATTCCAAATAAAGTGAAATTCTTCCACAATAAAATTTATATCCTAATCACTAAATCATTTTCCTATAGTAAGGATATCAATTTGATTAGATATAAGATCCCAAATCAACTTATTATTGATTAATAAAATCTTTTA
This sequence comes from Viscum album, assembly GCA_963277665.1. NCBI lineage: Eukaryota > Viridiplantae > Streptophyta > Magnoliopsida > Santalales > Viscaceae > Viscum > Viscum album. The sequence continues at coordinate 1,793,536,323 of OY728163.1, read as the reverse complement.
ACAAAAAAGAATTAGTCACACTAACCAGGCACTTCACATAGTCTAGTGGTAGTGGATAAATCCCAATCACACTATGGTTGTGGGTTCGATTCCCATAGCTTTGTCTGACGCGATAGGTTGTCACACGGTCTACGTGTTGTCCTTTTTCAGAAACTATATAATCTTATAATATTCCCAAAAATGAGATAGATTCCTCAAAATAACAATAACGTAATTTCATCACAAATGTTATCTCATACCTCAAATTTTTATTCCAAAATTTTATAACTTGTAATTTCCTCCAACTTACTGATCATATAAAAACAAATGGTAATTTATAAATATATAAACAAGAGAAAAGATAATTCTTCCTCAAATATCATTTTCACATGAAAAACTGCATGGTTAAAAATACAAGAGAAATGTCTTCCAAAGTAATCCCATCAACAAGGATCACTAATACATTTTAAACATTTCTCTATACATTTCTTTCAACATAGTTTCTTCCTCGACAAAGAGGATATCCTATAGAATAGGGCATTCACTCAGGTATTGGCTAGGTCCCCTAACTTTATGTAAAATTACTGTAAATGGATTCTTAGGAACATTTTTATTTTCTTACATAGTACTCTTCATTTTTCCTCTGCAATTCGTTACATTATATCCTTATTTAACACAAATAAAGCATTTATTTTTTTCATTAAGAAACCTTCCTATGTGTATCCTTTCACATTTCTTGCATTATGGAAAATGAGTTTTCCTTTCTCTATGGTCTTCATTACTGGATCTCTTATCATTCACCACTTTTTTCTTCCTTGTTGAGTATGGGATTTGGTTCATATATATGTTGTTTATAATATTGTTTGAAAACTTATTTAGCGTGAACATGATATCTTTTATGCCTATCAATATTCCATTTTGCTACTCATTTCCACCTCCGTTCAAACCATGTACATCATGCTCAATGATACTATGAATTCCTTGGAATCCAGCCATTGACTAAAACCAGAAATCATTAATTGAGTAATAAAAGTCATAAAATAATTTAGAAAATATCATGACACCTTATTTTTAATTTAAAACACCTTAGGATTAACCAAGGTAATTTATTCTCATCTTATATTAAAATCCTTCAAATCGGTTTGTAAGGAGAATGTAAATTATCCTAATAATATCCCCCGGGAGTGTCATAACCAAGAGTGCAGCAAGGCCCATTGTCGTTTACCAGTATACCCCGGGTTAATCCCGAAACTCCATGTCAGAGTTTTCACTCCTAGGTACATATATGCCAGAGCCGCCTGTACCTGCTCGTATCAAGAAAGGGATTTACTACATGTAAAATACACAAAATCTCATTATTACCAAGATTTTAGGTATTTTTTTACTAATCCTCAAAGTCTATTTTAGGGTAAAATGCTCTAATCAGAGTTTGTCTAAATCTAGTTTCCATGGTTTGTACAAAAATTCCTCTGATACCAACTATAATGCCCTGACCCCAGAATCTAGGAGTCGGTGCATTATTTTAATATATTGGCATGATTAAAAATAATCTATCCCTGAAGGAATAATCAATTTTGTAGTCTAGGAAACAAGATACATACATAAGTTCAACACTAAAACATTAAAATTAAAACAATTCTAATTTATTCCATTAGAATCATCCATGCTTCCAAGATTATTCCTGGAAGTCACTCATAACAAAATTCTTTCGTATCATGGGAAAATGAATCATGAGAAAAGGGTGAGCTCAAATGCACATAAAGAGTAAGAAATATAGAAGAAGATAACATAATCATTAGGTATGGTGAATAATTGAAAACACATAACTTTACAAATAAAAAAAATTAACATTTAATGGCACAAATGTGAGATGAGTAAATAATTCGATAATAAAATATAGTCATGGGTATTCTAATAGTTGAATAATCACATGGAATAACAATATATAATCTCATAATGATGTATTTAATAATGTCAGACATCATAAGAACATAGTCAAGGCCTTGTGCCAAGACTACAAATAAGATTTTGTCAAGGCCTTGGGGCAATACACTAGTTTGTCTCATGAGACCTACCGAGGAATCGAGGAGCTATAACAGACTCCACCTGTCACTTACTAAGTCCAATGCATTCCTCATAAGAAAATTTTGAAACATAACTTAAACATTCATATTAAAACTATCATACGAAATGTAAATACTTTATCCACAAACCATTAATGGAAAGAAAATAGCACATCCACTGTCAAAAATAACTCATTAAATACAATATAGCATATTTTATAATAATAGATTAACGTCGATCATGAATAACGAAGGATATTGACATAGATGAAAATAATCGTCAAAACTGTTTGAGAGAAATATCCCCCTTTTTCTTGAAAACATTTAGAAGTCACGCTATTTTTCAAGAAGCCGTTTAAAAATATATTTTTGTTTCAAATTTTCCCATTCGAAATTGAAAATTTAAAAAGGAATATTAATTTTAAAACATTAATGTATATATAAATAAATCCTTAAACCCATTTTTAAAACATGGACATTTATGGGAACGATTTAGAATAATAAATATTTAAAACATTTAAAATAACATTTCAGTTAGAGTTCCTACTCAAAATAGAGACACTTGAATAAAAATAATTGAGGTAATAAAAACTTTATAATATCATGAGAATAAATGTGTTCATGATATATTATATCAAAGTATATTATATACATCATATGAAAGTGAATTGGTGTATAACAACAAAGAAGACTCAATGGAATGTAAATTGAGATGAAATCTCTTATAAAGATTATATCCTTAGGTTAAGGATAAATCAACGTCAAAATTATGTGTGAAAAATATAAATAGAATCAATATGATTGTATATTCAGTTTAAATAAATTAGATTATATTCACACATATTCTTGTAAAAACAACACCAATGAATTGGATGTTTAACTCAATAAATGGAGATTGAGTTGAAATTACTCTTAACAAGTTCATATCAATGACCTGAGAATTTATCAATGGGTTGATTATGTGTATCGAAATTATATCCATAGAAAGGGGAGTGGAAATTACAACACATATAATAAATAGTGATTCCACACATAATCATGGAGTAAAATAATCAATGAAGTATCCGTAAAGCCCAATGAGTGAAAATTGAAATTTTAAATTCCCTTACCGATTTGGTAACTTATGATACATACCCCCCATTATAGAATTATCATACAATGAAGATGTCAATACCCATAAGTTAAATTATATTACAAAAATAATTCCATCAGGGGCAATACATACTCCACAGAAAAGGAAATAGTGGCCAATATAGCATGAATCTCACTGGAATAAAAGTGATATAAAAAAACCTTACTTCATTGTAATCAATCAAGTCGTATGAACAAAAGTTAATAACCACAAAATTAATCACATAATACCATGAATATAAAGGGAATAATGATAATATATATCAAATGGTAGTAGAAAATACACCAAATGAAATAAATAAGTTGCGAATAATGGAAATCTCACAGAATTAAAAGTGAGATAAGAAACACCTTACCTCAAGTCTGACTTTTCTTGTATGTTACTTCTTCTCCATGAATAATAAAAATAAGTTAATTTCTTGTTGATTAAGAAAATTTTTCTTTTATATTATTCCTTTTATATCACTTATTACATTAATATGACAATTAGTTGATTATTTGAGTTCATATTGGATATTTTATCGATGTTCAGAACTTGGGTCAAAAATGACCTTGTTATAATTACAATTTTTATATGTGGTCTAAATTATAATATATCCCGAATGATATAAATTTTTTAGAAATAATATATATTTTATATATCCTGCATATATATATATATATATATATATTTATAACAATACATAACATTTGAAATAATAAATGAAATGTACCGTTTCAGGAGATGGTAAGCCATACATACGCATGAACGCTACTTTCATTTCTATTATGTATTTTAATGGTATTAAAACATAGTGATACAAAGGTATATTATAATTCCATTATAATAAAATATATAATATGTTTAAATATATATTTTATGCATACCACATAAGGTATTAACGAGTTATATCATTTTGAGGGGGCGGTAGTCCACACTTCCTCAAATGAAATTATTGTGTTTTACCCATAATGGAAACCATAAAATAAAGATATAAATGGAAAATAATGAAAAATAAAGAAAACATAAAAATAATATATATAACATATATAAATACAGTTCCATATTAATGTCCACGATGTGATGCGTTAGAATATAATCGAACAATCATCGTTTCGTGAGGCGTTAGTTTGTCACCCATAGAAACAATATGTTCATTACCCATTAGATGGAGGTGTATGTAAGTGTAGTTAGAATCATTATCATAACAACATTATAGAATATTTGGGGATACTGGTGATTTTATAAAATAATGTAATAAAAATTGTTTAGGGTGTTGTTGAACTAAAATGATTCAAAATAAAACATAAGAATTTAAGAGAAAGTTTTACCTTTAATTTGGGTAAATTCCTTTGGTTTGACCCAAAATGACTTCTTGAAGATCTTTATGTCTATGTTAATGCATTTAGGAGTAATATGGGGATATTGAGAGATTATTTTGGTGGGGTGGATGAGCCAATAGGGTTTGAGAGGTGTGTGGAATGAGTTAGAAATGGCGCCCTTTTATAAGGGGGAGGAGAGGCTCTTTAGGAATGTGTGAAAATATTATTTTATTATACAGTGATATTTGGTTTAAAAAGGTCCAAAATAATTATAGTTGAAGATAATAAGACACATGGAAGAAATAAAATCCTCCAATAATTATTGGACATCTTTTTGATATTAATTTAATATTAATAATCATATTTATTTAAATCATTAATTAATGAGGTACTTACTACATCATTATTGTGTCATAAATAAATTAATTTATATGATTGATAAAAATTATATAAAAATTACCATAATGTATGAAACAGTTTTAGCTTTCCAATTATTATATATAGTCAAAAATATGACTTATATAGCCCCACGTAAAAATTGTTATACAAAAAGATATTTGTTAATGCCATTTTTGTCTTTACTTTATGTTAATTAATATAAAGTGTCATTATCATTCATAAGTGGATCAATGGGGTCCAAAAATAGACCCCAGGCTTCCCATGGTCATCCATGAATCATCCAATAAAGTTAGGATAGGTGTACATATAATTTTGAGTTATTATAATAATCTTTTTACCTTTATTACCCTATTTACCTCTAATCACGTTAAATAAATGTCAAAAGTTAGTATTCCCCAAAAATTATTTTAAGCTTACTGAACCAAATTTTTCTTAAAAATAACAACAATGTATCTTGAATTATCAAAATTAAATTCTTAGAAGTGGTAAAATATCATTTAAATGAAAATGTAATATTTTGAACTACTACTTATTGGTTTCACTGTTTATTAAAAATTGATGTTTTTCATAAAAGTATCAAAAAATTCAGCCAATGATATAATTGATATTACAAATTCAAAAGGGATGACTATTTTACCAAATTAAAATCAATTAAGATGGATTAATTAATTTAAAATCAATTCCCGTTTCCAAAACAAATAGCATGTTTTTAAGAAACTATAACAATCAAAAGATTGAGACTTGTTTATGTATAATTTTAAAGGGAAATTAATTCCAACGACCAACATTTGATTAAAGGGTAAAATTAAAATCTAATTACACTTCAAAAATGTAACTCCCTGACCCTAGTTACTTAGAGTCTGTGCATTATTACATAACATTGGCATGATAAAAAATGATCATGTCTTGAAAGGTCGATTAGTTTAGTAGCCTTCGAAACACTAGATACATTAATAAGTATTACTGTATTGATAAAATGGAAAACAACAACAAAATAGTCCTTATAGTCCACAATAATATCCCCTCATACTATCCCTGTAGGTCAGTCATAAAATTCTTCTTCACATCCTGGGAAAAAATAAAACATAGAAAGGGGTGAGCTCAGATGATCAGTAAGGATAACAATATAGCGGAAACATTCCTAAGTGAGGATAACCATTTAAGACTATGTATATCTAAAACAAACTCCTTTTAAACTTGAAATTCTACATAACATGGAAAAAATAAAATGAAATAATTCCATTTACTTATTCACATGGATATTTTACTAGTCGAATAATCACATTCAATATCAATAACCACTTTCCTAATGATGAAATGCATAATGCCAGACCTTCAAAACCACATAGTCTAGGCCTTCTTCCAAGACTAAAAATATGATTTTGTCAAGGCTTTTTGAAAAGTCACTAGTTTGTCTCATGATACCTACCAATGCATCGAGGAGCTATAGCGGGCTCCACCCATCACTTACTAAGTCCAATTCATTTCTCATATGAACAAGTATAAACCTAACATAAACATTCGTATTAAAACTAGCATAAAAATTGTCAGTTATTTTTCTATAAACCATGAATGGTATAAAATAACACTTCCATAGTGAAACATATCACAAAACCTTCAATACAAAATGGAAGTTTTGTATCATAATAAATCAACGTCAAAAAGCTTATAATCCATCAAAGGATGTAGACATTGATGAAATCAAAACTATTTGAGAGAAATATCTCTTTCTTGAAATCATTTAAAAGTAACATAATTATAAAATAAAACATTTATGTTGAAAATATTCTTATAATATTGTAAGGGAAGCTTCAACGATTTTTATAATGGCGGAAAATAGCTGCACCGGCCGTATAAGTTAAATACACACATTATTACATTAATTTTGTCGAAAGGGATAAAAAGGACCATATTTGGGAAAAGAGGGAATGATTCCTTTATAAAATACTTATAAAAATTCAAACAAAAGTTTAAATGACTTCAAACCATCGTCTATAAAATAGTAAGAATGTTTCAAATACATTTTTAAGAAAAATGAATGTGGATGATAAAGATGTCCCAATAGAAAATTATGTATAAACAACCTCAGATAATGAAGTGATGGTGAAATTAACCCTTACCTTGTACTTTTCCTTTGTCAAATGTAGGATAAACAAATGTATATTGGAAAAATAATTGTAATTAAATTATACAAGAATCACATACATTAATATGATATCATATATGATCTTTTAACATTTCTTTGTTAATAATATCTTAGTATTATCATTTTTTCAGGTGTTAACAGATTCGTTTTCCTTTATATTCTTTGTTATTTGAGTCATATTTGTTATGGTTGGGAATTATCTTATTCAAATCCAGAATAATTTCAAGTCATTAAACAATATTTTTAATCATAAAATGAAAATTACTCTTGAATAGATTTGATGGGGAATCAATGTCGTCGCGTTCGTGGAGAAGGTAATCCATACGTACTCACGAGCGGTAATATCATTATCTTGATATTAAAATAATATATAATTGGATGATATATCATATATAAAGAATCATTATAATGTTATATTTATTATTTACATCAATTACACATCATTATTATACACATCCAACTAATAATGTATTGAATAACAAATACACCATGACGTGGAGATGTTAAGCCGTACATACGCACGTATGATGACATGTCATTCAACGGATAGATAGAATAATGAATTTTGTTGTACCATATTTATAATAACATCAAAATATATATATGATACTGGAGTTATTATTTTAGAACGAAAACAACAAATAGAAAGAAAGTGGAAGAATAATGGAACTTGAAAGAGGTGGTGAGATATTTACCTCTTCATCGGGTTCATTCTTTAGATTTGAAGAAATGGGCTCCTTAGGATGACTTTTTGACTAAATAAAGGCCTCTAGGATGATGGAAGGAAAGTTTAGAGGGTATTTTGGGTATAGTTAGTCTGAGAAAAAAATTCTTTGAAGGTGTGAATTTGAGGGAAGGGGGAGTGCCCTTTTATAAGAGTGGTGCAGGGCACCTTTGGAAAAACTAGAAATATTATTTTATAATAAAATAATTTTCGGTTTCTTAATGGATAAGAAGCCTATTATTTAAAGGATAAGGTGGGTATGGGTTTCAAACCACTCAACCAATAAGTTGTAGATAGGTTTGGGTCACTATTTTAACCTTATATTTTAGATTTAACTCTTAGTTACATAGTTTGACATTTTCTATGTCTATTTGTATTTTTATATTATATGGTTAATAAACATACTATATAGTCCTCAGAGAACCCAAATAGGGTCATTAATGAAACATATAATACTATTTACCAAATTTGAGGTAACATTAATTTTTATGGAATATTATATCAACAAATAATATAGTATTTGTTTTAAAAACTCAATTATGTCAATTTTGAAAATATTTAATAATTTATTTTTGTTAAAGTCATAATAGCATTATCACTTCAGAAAAAAATCATTAAAACAACCTTCATATGTCATATTCACCTATAAAATTCGTGTATTTCATATAAAATTATAAATTGTATTTATTTTAGTATTTATAACACAATTTATTTGATTCTTTCATTAATAAGGTAATTATTGCATCATCATTTTGTCATAAATAAATATAATTATTCAATGTCTAGAAATTATAAATAAATTACCAGTATGTAGTAAATATTATTATCTATTTATTGAATATTTATAGACGAATATATCCTTTATATAACCTCATATAAAAATTGTTTTACAAAAAGATATTTTCTTTTGGTATTTTTGCATCTACTTTAAATTATTTAATATATAATGTCGTTATCACTTCCATGTGGCTCCATGTGGTCCCAAAATAGACCCAAGTATTCCCATGGTTGGACATGTATCATCCAATAGGGTTAAGATGTGTGTTAGGGTAAATTAATATTATTATAATATTATTTTTTTAACCTTATTTACAGGATTTACCCCTTTTACCATGGTAAATAAAATATTTACCGAAGTAATTAATCAAAATGTCTAAAAATAAAAAAAACCTTTTTACACAATTTGGACTTCCTGATTCCAAAAATTGAATCAATTTTTCTAAAATAAAAACACATAAGTGGAAGAAATTAATTAAAATTATTTCCTATTGTCAAAACAAATAGCGTGTTTTTATAAAATAATAACTATCAAAAGATTGACACTTGTTTATGTCAAATTTAAATTTTAAATTACATATAATGACCTTAATTGTATTAAATGATAAAAATATAATCTAATTATACTTCCAAAACATTCAAATGCATAATTTATCACTATTAATTATTTTTGATAAAAATGTTGTTTTTAATTAAAATTTAGTAATTTTCACAATTCATCAAAATATAAATGTTATCAGAAAAGTACCAAAAACTCACCCTAGGATAATTTCGATATTCCAAATCAAATAATGAATCCCTTTTTGGATGATAAAATCTATAAAATTTAAAAAATTGGGTATTACATTTCATAACGACTTGTTTAATTGGTTGTGGGGTGTTAGAACTCGATGTTTCATACAACACATGCTACTGTATTATTCAAAGAGAAGCGTACCATGGAAGATTGGGGTGTTACATTCTCACCTACTTCAAATAATTTCACCCTCAAAATTTCTAGAATATTACTTCATGAAAAGACTCGGGTGGTTCTTCCTCATAAATTCCTTGGGTTCCCACGTTGCCCCTTCCAACATATGGTTTCTCCATAGAACTTTTAGCAGATGAGTCGTCCGATTTCTCAGCACTTGTGCTCTTATATCAAGAACCATGACCATATCTTCGCAATAAGATAGATTGGGATCTAATGCTAATTATTCATAGGTGAGTACATGCGTTGGGTCAGGCATATATTATCTCAACAGTGATACGTGGATCACATCGTGATCTTTGGAGGGACTTGGTGGCATTTCCAAACGGTAAGCTACAACCACAATTTTCTCTTGAATTTCCAAAGTTCCAATGTCCCTAGGACTAAATTTTCCTTTCTTTCCAAAACATATAACACCATTCCATGGAGATACCTTCAAGAAAACATGATCTCCTACATGAAATTCCAAATCCTTTTTTCAGTTATCGACATAGTTCTTCTGCCAACTTTGAGCTACTTTGATGTGTTTTTGGATTACATTCAACTTTTCCATCGTTTCCTCCACCAGCTATAGTATTACGAGTATTCTTTCACAATTATCATCCTAACAGGGTGGTGTGTGACATATCTTTCCATATAACGCTTCATATGGTTCCATACAAATACTTGAATGGAAGCTATTTTTATAGGAAAATTACACCAGAGGTAAATATTGATCCCACATACCCTAAAAGTCAAGTGAGAATGATATCAACATGTATTATATGGTTTGAATTTTCCATTCTGATTGTCTATCAGTTTAGGGGTGGTAAGCAGTGCTCAAACGACGTTCAGTATCCATTGAATTCTGAAGTCGTTTCTAGAATCTTGATGTAAAATGGGTATCACAATCATAAAAAATCTATAGTGGTACTCCATGATGTCTTACAAATTCATTAATATATAGTCTTTCTAGACATTCATGTGGTAAATCTTCTCTTATAGAAAGAAAATGCGCTGACTTGGTAAGATGATGAACAATGACCCATATTACATCGTTCCTTCTAGGAGTCTTTGGTAGTGCCATGACAAAGTCCATTGTAATATTATCCCATTTCCACTCAGGTATGGGAAGAGGTTTCATGACTCCTCCTGTTGGTTTCCTTCCAGCTTTCACTGGTTGAAAAACCATACATCTTGACACAAAATCAGCAATCTCCCTCTTCATGTTGTCCCAACAAAAATTTTCCTTCAAATCTCTATACATTTGGGTGCTACCAGGGTGTATAGTGAAATTGGAACTATGAGCATCATCAATCATTTTTCTTTTTAGATCAGGTATATTGGTAACACAATGTATCTTCCCAAATTTCAAAATTTGATCTTCATACACAAATTCAATCAATCTCCCATCATTTACAGCTTTAATCATCTTTTGAAACTCTTTATCATCAGTCTAAGAACTCATTATTATTTCCAGTAAAGATGGTTTGGGAACCATTTGAAAAATTATTGATGTTTCACCTTCCATGTTGTTTCCCATATCCATTGTTAATAGATCCAAGAAAATAGGATCCATTTCAACACTCATCTTGTTCAAAACACCATGATCCTTTCTACTCAAAGCATATTCCACCTTATTAGCCTTTCCTGAGTGGTAGTGTATCATGCAATCATAATACTTGAGTAGTTGAAGCCATCTCCTTTTCCTCATGTTGAGTTCTTTTTGAGTGAATATATACTTCAAACTCTTTTGATAAGTATAAATCTCACATTTTTTACGAAAGATATAGTGTCTCCAAATAATCAAATAAAATAATACAGCTGTTAATTCAAGATCATGAGTAGGATAGTTTAAATCATGAATTTTCAGCTAGCGTGATGCATAGGCAATAACCATATCATTCTTCATAAGGACACAACCAAGTCCTTTCTTCGATGCATCACTATAAATAATGAACCCATCATTCCCCGATGGTAGAGTCAAAATAGGATCATTAACAAATATTCTATTAAGTTCTTCAAAAAATTCTTCACACACTTTTTTCCAAACAAATTTAACCCATTTTCTTGTGATCATTGTTATGGGTTAGCCCACCGGGAAAAATTCTAGACAAAACATCGATAATATCCTGCTAAACCAATCAAACTGTGTAGCTCAGTTATACTTGTCGGTTCTGGACATTATTGGATTACGTTGGTCTTTGAAGGATCAATGGAAATTCCATCCTTAGAGACAATATGGCCAAGAAAGTAAATCTCATGAATCCAAAATTCACACTTTCTAAACTTCCCATATAATTCATGCCTTCTAAGAGTCATCATGATAATGCACAAGTGATTTTCATAATCTTTGTAGCTTTTGGATTATACCAAGATATCATCAATAAATACCACTAAAAATTCATCAATATATTCCTTGAAAACTCTGTTAATTAGATCCATGAATACAGAGGGCGCATTATTCAATCCAAAAGGAATTACAGTAAACTCATAATGCCCGTACCTTGTTTGAAATGATTTCATCAGAATGTATTCCTTCCTCACACACAACTGATGGTATCAAGATCGAGGTAAATATTTGAAATGTATTGAGCTCTATGTAGTTGGTCAAATAAATAATCAATGTGAGGTTGGGGATACTTGTTCTTTATTGTTATAGCATTGATCTCCCTTTAGTCGATAAAGAACCTCATAAGTCCATATTTCTTCTTAAAAAAAGGACAGGGGCTCCCCATAGAGAAACAGTAGGCCGAATAAATCTCTTATTACTCAATTCCCCTAATTTTTTCATTATATTCACTCATTCCATAGTTTACATTCTTTAAGGGGTTTTCGATATGGGCCTTGAACCAGGAATTAAATCAATGGAATACTCGATTTCTCGTTCTGGAGGTTGTCCATGTAAATCTTCTGGAAACACATCAATATATTCCTTCAAAATAGATACATCCTCTATTTGAACATTCCATTAATAACCCATAGTTATTTCTTTATATTCCTCCACTATAATTGAATTTAGTTGAGATACTAGGGGTGGATCTAGATAATAATTAGGTGGTGACGATTCTTCTCTAAAGATAAGGTGTTCTTTATCAACATCATCAAAAATCGTAACCGCCTTCATCTTACAATAAATCATCGCATCAAGTTCCGAAAGCCAATCTATGCCAAGGATTATATCAAACTCAATCGTGGGTATGATGATGAGATCAATAGATAAAGAACATTAATATGCTCTAATGGGGACAAATTCACAAAACTTTATTACGATGATACTTCCCTTAGGAGTTTTAACAAACAAATCCTTGATAAATCAAATTGGAAATATCTAATTTTCCTAGAAACCTGGGAATATATGAAATAATGCAATGATCCAGAATCAAATAATGTATTTTCTAAACCTGACGAAACCATTAAATTACCTGCCACCACATATTTCGGAGCTTCTACATCACCAGTAGTGATAGAATAAGCATGGCCTTGATCCATTGGACTTTTCTGAGGTATGTTTCCTTGACGCTTAGGATATTCATGTGCATAATGTCCCATATCCCTGAAATTGTATCATTAAACATCGGTAGCTTCTTTTATCCCCTTGCAATCACAAGCTTGGTGGCTTTTTCACCACACATATAACACACTCTCATTCCCTTCAACCAAGTACCGGGGTGTTTCTTCCCACATTTACTATAGGATGGTTATTCAAATTTTCCATTCTTACCTTTATTTACATTTCTAGATTGTCCAGCAGATCTATTCTTCTCCTACTTTTCATTTAATTCATAAGACTTAGATAATTCTATTTATGTCTTGATGACACATGAGACAATATCTTCGTACGACGAGAAGGATTTTGTGACTAATACTCGATGGAGAAACTATTTTAACCCATAAATGAAATGATCAATATTACTTCTTGGGTTACATATATTATTTGCATCATGCCTCGTTAACCGTGTAAAGTTAGCCTCATACTTTGTGACATTCACATCCTCATTTTTCCTCAGACTCAGAAATTTCATTTCCATATCTGCTCGATGGTCACAAGGAAAGTATTTTTACAATAAAAGATCTTTAAACTCCCCCCATTCTATATTTGATACTTTATCATTTTCCTTTGTGTTTTGAATAAATGACCACAAATGATCAGCATCTCTAGTGAGACGGTAAACTTCCATGACAACTTTTTCCCTTTCTCTATTCCCCAAGGGGTGGAATATTTTCTCAAAAGAACTTATCAATTTCTTAGTTACCAATGGATTTGTACTCGCATTGAATGATGGTGGTTGTCGCCTCACGAAGCGATCTGACATTGATCCTCCATACTGTGGATCAGGGTGCTCCATACGGGTGAGGTTATTATTCATAACCTGAGAGAGTTGTCTCAGTATAGTGATAAGTTGATCAGCTCCAGTTGTATCACCAGCTCCACTATAATTATCTTGAGTAGGAGGGAAATCCATATATGGACTGCATGCATTGATACAGTTTCCATTCCTTCCACTGGGCACCATTTATAAACAATAGCATGCACTAGATTAGTTTAAGAATTGTAATACATAAATCCAAACTTGTAAAACACTTAACATAAATTGAACCATTTATGGATATAAACCACAATCATAAAAATGTTTTCTTTGAGAATGTATGTGCTCATAAACCCTTCATAGTGGTTTGTAATGAAAATGAGAATTATCCTATGAATATACCTCGGGATTGTCGTAACCAAGAGTGTAGCAAGGCTTGTTCTTATGCACCAGTTCTAGTTCAAGTCTAGCTCAAAGCAGTGTTTTCAGTATTTACCCCTAGGTACATCTATAACAGAGCCACCACTACCTTCTCATATCCAGAAAAGGATTTATTACTCATAAAACTCACAAAATCTCTAAAATACCAAAATTCTAGGAAGTTCTTCTATATTAATCCTCAATGTCCATCTTAGGTCTATGTGCTCTAATCAGGGTTTATCTAAATCTACATTCCATGGTTTGTTCTAAACATTATCTGATACCAATTGTAACGCCCCGACCCCAGTTACCCAGAGTCGGTGGATTATTACATAACATTTTCATGATCACAAAGGATAATGTCTCGAAAGAACGATTAGTTTAGTAGCCATGGAAACACTAGATATATTCATAATTCATACATTACATGATAAAATAGAAGACTACAACAACATAGTCTCCATAGTCCACAATCATATCCCCTCAGAATATCCGTACAGGTCAGTCATATGATACTACTTCACATCCTGGGAAAAAATAAAACATAGCAAGGGGTGAGCTCAGAAGCTCAGTAAATATAACTATATAGCAGAAAATTTCATAAGTAATCATAAAAATTTAAGGCAATGTATAACTAAAACAAAAGCTTTTTAAACATTCACTTCAACATAACATGGAAAAATTAAAATAAAATAATGCCATTTACTTATTCACATGGATATTCTACAAGTCGAATAATCACATGCAATATCAATAACCACATTCATAATGATGGAATGCATAAAACAGACTATCATACCCACATAGTCAAGGCCATGTGCCAAGACTGAAAATAAAATTTTTTCAAGGCCTTGTGCCAAGACACTATTTTGCATCATGATACCTACCGATGCATCGAGGAGCTATATCAGGCTCCACCTATCACTTACTATGTTCAATTCATTCCTCATATGAACAAGTTTAAACATAACATAAACATTCATATTAAAAAAGCATATGAATAGTCAATACTTTCACCATAAAACATGAATGGTATAAAAATAACATTTCCACAGTCAAACCTATCACAAAACCTTCAATACAATTTTGAAGTTTTGAATCATAATATGTCAACTTCAAATAAGCTTATAATCCATCAAAGGTTTTTGACATTGGTGAAATCAAAACTATTTGATAGAAATATCTCTTTCTTGAAATCATTTAAAATTCACATAATTATAAAAGAAAACATTTACTTTGATAATATTATTATAATCATTGAAGAGATGTTTTGATGATTTTTATAATGGCGTAAAATTGATGCACCAGCCGTATAAGTTAAAAAAATTCCTACCTTAATTTCGTCGAAAAGGTTAAAAAGGACATTGTTTGGAAAACGACGTAATGATTCCTTTATAAAAATATTTTAAAAAGTAATACATGGGTATAAATGACATTAACCCCTAGTCTATAAAATTTCAAGATTTTTTGGAAATACATTTTTAAGAAACATTGATGTGGTTGATAAAGAGGTCTCAGTAGATAATTACGTATAAAAAAATCACAGATAATGAAGGGATTGTGAAATTAACCCTTACCTTGAACTTTTCCTTGGTCGAGGGTAGGTTAACCTCTTATATAATGGTGAAATAATTTTTATTAAATTAATCAATAATCATGTACATTAATATGATATCATATATGATATTTAAACATTTATTTGTTAATAATATCATAGTATTATCGTTGTTTCGGGTGTTAACAGATTAGTTTTTCTTTATATTATTTATAATGTGAGTCATATTTGTTATGGATGCGAGGAATATTATTCAATTCCAGAATAATATCAATTCATTAAACATTATTTTTTAACATCAAATGAACATTAGACTTGAATGGATACGATGGGGAATTAATCTCATCATGTTATTGGGGACGGTAATCCATACGTACGCACGAGTGACAATATCATTATTTTGATATTAAAATAAAAATAATTGGATGGTATATCATATATAAAGAATCATTATCATGTTATATTTATTATTTAAATCAATTATACATCATTTTTATACCCATACAAATAATAATGTATTGAATAACAATTACACCATGACGTGGAGATTGTAAGCCGTATGTACGCACGTATGGTGACTTGTCATTCAAATGATGGATAGAATAATGAATTTGGTTTTAACATTTTATCATAACATTGTAGTATATATATGATACTGGATTTATTATTTTAGAATGAAAATAACAAAGATAAAGGAAGTGGAAGAAGAAAGGAACATGAATGATGTGGTGAGATATTTACCTCTTCATCGGGTTCTTCTTTTTGATTTGATCAAAAGGGATCCTTTGTTTGGATTCATGACTAAAGTAATGCCTCTAGAATGAATGGAGGACAATTTATAGGGTATTTGGGAAGAGTTTGGCCGAGCCAAAAGGCTTTGAAGGTGTGAATTTGAGGGAAGGGTGAGTTCCCTTTTATAAGAGGAGTGAGAGCACCTTAGGAAAAGCTGGAAATATTATTTTATAATAAAATCCTTTTCGGTTTCTAATGGATCCAAAGTTTATTATTTAAATTATAGGGTGGGGTGGGGTCGAAAACCACTCAACCAATACGTTTTATGCTGGTTTGGGTCACTATATTAATCTTATCTTTTAGATTTAACTCTTAGTTACATAGTTTGACATTTACCATGTCTCTTTCTATTTTTAAATTATATGGAAAATAAACTTACTATATACTTCCAAATGAACCAAAATAGGTTCATTAATGACACATATAATACTATTTAGTCCCTTTGGTAGAACCTTATACTTTTAGTAATATTATATCCACCAATAATATAGTATTTTTTTTAAAAACTCAATTTTGTGAATTTTGACGTTATTTAATAATATATTTTTGTTAAAGTCATAACAGCATTATTACTTCGAAAAAAATTAATTAAATCAACCTTATTATGTCATATTGACCTTAAAATTAGTAGATATCATAAAATATTGAAATTATATTTATTTTAGTATTTATAATACAATTTATTTGATTCTATCATTAATAAGATAATTACTGCATCATCATTATGTCATAAATAAATTTAATTATTTAATGTTTAAAAATTATAAATAAAATACCATTATATAGGAAATATTTTTATATTTCTAATTAATATTTATAGTCGAATAGATCAATTATATGACCTCATATAATATTTTTTTCTACTAAAAGATATTTTCCATTGTCATTTTAGTCTCTAATTTAAATTATTTAATACATAATGTCATTATCACTTCCATGTGGCTTCATGGGGCCCAAAAATACACCCTAGGATACCCATGTTCAGAAAATTAGCATCCAATAGGGTTAGTACATGTGTAAGAGTAATTTAATATTATTATAATATTATTTTGTTTAACCTTATTTACTCAATTTATCGATTTATTCATGGTAAATAAAATATTTACCGCAGTAATTATTCAAAATGTCTAAAAATAAAGGTTATCTATTTACACAATCTGGACCTCGAGATTCCAAATATGGAACCATTTTTTTGAATTCAAAACCCAAAAGTGGCAAAAAATAATTTAAAATTAATTTCAGTTGTCAAAAAAAAAACGTGTTTTTATGAAATAATAACTGTCAAAACATTGACAGTTTTTTATGTAAAATTTAAATGTGAAATTATATATAATAACATTAATTTTATTAAATGATAAATATATAATCTATTTGATCTTACAAACCATTCAAATGCATAATTTGTCACAATTAATTATGTTTATTAAAAAAGTAGGTTTTAATTAAAATTTTGTAATTATCATTATTCATCAAAATATAAAAGTTTTTATAAAAGTACCGAAAATTCACACTAAGCTAATTTCAATATTTTGAATCCAAAAATAACGTCCATTTTGAAAGAAAAAATGTATAAAATTTGAAAAAATGGGTATTACAACTCATAGCGGCTAGTTTGATTGGTTGTGGTGTGTTAGAACTCGAAGTTGTGTACAACACATGATACTGTATTATTCAGAGAAAAGCATACCGTGGAAGCCTGGGGTGTTACAAAAAAAAATTTACAATATAATAATACCGTATACATTAATTACATTAAAAGGCAGTTTTGAATTAAAATACATTATTTCCCAAAATTCATAAAAAATGAATATTATTATAAAAATAATAAAAATTCATCCAAAGTAAATATAGATGTCCCGATTCTAAAGAAATTTTTTTAACTGATAATGTAAAACAGTCAAATAATGGAATTAAAAACGGTTCTCCATTAAAAGGTGGTAAAATTGATTTTTTTTAAAAGATACATTTTTTATCTGAATAATTGAATTTGTTCTTATAATATGTCTATGAAACACATAATACATAAGTTAAAATTATATGGAGTATACAAAATTCAAAATCCAGTTAATATTATTCATAACTACTTATGAACAGCTAGTTCGGTAAGTCATGGTGCGCTCAAACATGGTATTGCTTCCATCACAAGCTGTTAAATTTAAAGAAAATAACTTACTATGAAATCTTTGGGTTTTACAATAAGCTTCTCCCAAAATATTCAAAATCATGGTTGAAACCCATTACTTAAAAACTAATAGTGGTGATTAATAAATTAAACTTATAATCAATCATGAAATAAAAACACGTGATGGTATATATAATTCAAAATTTAATAATTAAATATATTATTACAAAATATAAAAAAATTCATAGATGAATCATAATTATTATAAAAAAATACCATTTGTAAAAATACATTGACAAATTAATTATTTAATCACAATACATAAATGATTCCTGCATTTTATTTCCACATAAGAACTTCTAGTGTCCAACCTTTATAATAGGTAATTGACATGGATAATTACCTAGTTCTCTATATTTAGGACAAAAAAATGAATTGATCCTACGATGTGATTTATTTTCTTCCATTGTACTCTTCAATTTCCTTATCAATTATTTTCTATATGCTAATATTTTTGACCCATTAAGGATTTTACTACCCCTTTTAAAAACCTTGTTTTCAATCAAAGACATGTTAAGCTTAGCATTGGTCCATCATTGTTATCATATATAGAATTCCATTATAATTTTTTGTAATGAAAATTTCAATTATCCAAAGAATAACTTGGGGGTGTCAAAATAGTTGTATAGTAAGGCCAATTATCATCCACCAGGTGATGATTTGGTCAATGCCTATGCACCCTATTCATAGATAGTACCCCTATGTACATCCATTCTAGATCCATATCTACATGTAGTAACCAAAAAGTTATTTATTTCTAGAAAAAATCACATAATCTCTTCTTTACCAAAAATGTTACGATTTCATTCTATAAATATCCTAAATTTATATCATAGGGTTATTCACAACATCCTATTTTTTTAATTAATATATTTCCTTTTTTTATTATGATCATCCTCTAAACCTAATTATAGTGAACCCGAACCTAGAAGCATGGAGATGGTGTCATTATTCAATACATTTCTATAAGATGCAATGATTTGTATCCAAAATGAATGAATAGCTTAACAATCTTGGTACATTGGTTAAATTCTTGAGACATTGTTAACATTTGAATAAATAATTAGTACATAATTATTTTTATAGAATATCATAATTATCATTATAATATCATTTTATATACTTCATATTACAATTCATGGATTTTTTAAAATGAAACAAAATAAGGGTGAGCTCAAATTCATAATGGATATGGCATAATAAATATTGAAATGTTAATAAATAAAATCATATTCCATTTAATCAATAGAAAATGAATGAAATTAATCCCATGATAATAAAATTATGATGAAATTAGGGATACTAACAACTGGTTTCTTAATAATGAAAATTCTTTATTATTTGACATCCTAGCTTAGAAAAATTATTCCATTATAATCATAAAAAATAAATAGACAATTAAAAAATATCGGAAGGAAAACATTGAATTTGGCCAACTATTTTGTCTCATGAGACCTACCGGTGCATTGATGGGTTTATTTAATGGGTCCCCACTTGTGTCAGCATTTCCTAATAATTACTAATATATACAATAATTGATTTTATTTATCAGCTATATTCCTTACTATTAAATAACTATATTGATAAAACAATACAGATTATATATATTACAAAATAAATCAATTTTCATTCAATGTAAAAAAATATATGTTTAATTGAGATATTTATTTATGAAATAGACAAATCCAAGATAATTATTATGTATATTTAAGGTAAATATATTGTCCAATGATCATAGGATTTTATATATTTCTATAAAAAGATAATAACTAAAAAAATTAATCAAGGAAGTGAAATTCAAATACTTCCTTGGAAAATATGACCATAAACCATCAATAGAAATAGTAATTATGGTATTACTCCAACATATAAAAAATTTGAGTAGGAAAATATTACTGTTTCATAAATGAATTGAAAACCTATAAAAAGTCAATTAAAAATTCATGAAGAAAATAAACTTTTCACTATTAAAATCGTATTTAAAATATAACAAAACATTTTGAAAAACTTTTCATGGAAATCAATTTTCATGGAAAATAATATCAAAAATATATAAAATAATCATTAAAACGTTCAATTATTCTTGATAACATCAAATTACATACACTCTATACATATTGTTACAAACATTTCATTAACTTTTTTTGTAAAAACCAAATGGTCATCTTTTTTATAATGATATGTTGATTAAATTTAGTGAATTTTAAAATAGAAAAGGTTGTTAAAATATTGAATAAAAATATTTGAAACAATGTAAAAACATTTTTTTAACTGGTTTATCGAAGAATACATATTTCTGATTGAAGAGATAAATAATGTCATGTTTTCTTAAAATCATCTTCTCAGTTATTTTAACTTCCAAAAAGTTGAAATAGTAATATTAATTGAAAATGTTCATGGGTAAAATATGTTAATTAAATTAATGGGAGTATAAAATAATGAAAAAAATAATTTCCTTCAATGTAAATACAAGTATAAACAATCCAAAATAAAATGAAATTATGAATTAAACCCCAACAAAGAACATGACATCAAATTGTAAAATAATCAGTGAGTTGATAATATGAATAAAATCTATATCCACATGAAAAAAGTGTATATTACACAAATTTTTCTCAAAATTAAATATATATATATATCAATATAATATTTAATATAATAAATAAATTATATTACTCATATAATGAAAATTAGTTATCAAATTTTTTAATAAATTTTTATTTTCAAGTCAAATCAAATAGAATGAAAAATTTCAATATGAAACATAATATAAAATAGAGAATAAAATATTAATGATATTACATTTCAAAATATATATATATACACCATATTAAATAATTTATATTCATAACATTACAATATGTCTTAATGAAGGTAAATTTAGAAGAAGTCAGTTACAAAGATCAGAACAATGAGGTGGGTATTAAAAAACAAATGAAATTGTGTATCAAATGTAAATAAAAAATTAGTTACAACACATAATACACATAGTTTGTTAGGAAAAAATATTATCATTATATAATCAATTAAGTACAAGTTTATCATAATTAATAGAAATTGTGTTAAGAAACCCTTTACCTCATACATCATTTTGGTTGAAAAATAATTAACCCAATAAATAGTGGATTAAATGATATTAATAACTTGTAAAATGATCATATTAAATTTTAAAATATCATATATGAATCTTCTATATTATATTTTAAATAGTTTTCGAATATAATTTAATTATTTAATTATTTCTATAGTTAATTGTTGTGTTTTCCCATTTATGAATTATTTAGAAAGTATTGGTTATTTTACATATTATATATTTTCATCATATACATAATAATAATCAATAATTAATTATCACATTTATATTTTACTTATAAAATTATTAACAACCCTTTATGATTTTTTGATAAATGGAGTGTGTTATGATCAAGGAAACGTTAATCCAAATGTATGAATGAGTAACATTTCAAAATTTCAATTATCATTTTGGAAAGGACGTATATAATATTCATTCTTTCAGAAATGATTATTATATAATATATAAGAAATATTTATTTAAATATATATATATATATATTATCATTGTGGAGTGGTGAACAAATATGAGTCTCTTCGGTTCATGAAGGTGATTGTCTACATATACTAGAATTATGTTATAGTTTTTCATTAGGTTAAACATTATATGGTATATAATATATGATCTTTTCATAAAGATAAATAAGTCTATACTATAATCATTATTTCATATATATAATATAAATTCATCATATTAATCATTATTATCTTCCATGTAATGTGTTCATTAAAAATGAATCTCATCTCTTCACGAGGAAGTAATCCACTAGAAACTCTTGAAAAATTGTCATATAAAGTAGATAATGACATGAAAAAGTTATATATGAGATAATGACATTGTATAATTATGTTATAATTATATTATATTTTATTTATACACATAATCATATCCAACCATGATAGGTCATAATGGAGAAACGAATTAAATCGGTTCGCGGGACTGTACTACATCGTACACATTAAAAATTATTTCATAACCCATTTTAAGGGAGTGGGGATGATTTTTGGTCATTTCAGTTTTATTAAAACATATAACTGTATTTAATATTATATTCTGTATTATATCATCATGGATTAATAAGAATATATGTATGTAGAGGATGAAATATGATAAAAACACTCATTGAAGAACATTACTTCTTCTTCACGTACACTCATTATGATTGAACAAAATGAAATACTAGGTTGGATTTTATCCATAAAATCCGTATAGAATTATTTTATATATTTTTATAAGATATTTTTATAGGGATTGAATGAAATAAAGGGTTTGATGGTGTGAAGAGAAAAGGAGGTGATGTGGCCTTTTGTAAGGAAGTTGAGTGGAATATTTCGAATATTTTGATAAGAAAAATATGTATCCATGTTTATTCAAGACAAAATAGTCCCATGTAGAGTATTATGATGTATTTTACATTATATGGTAAAATTACATCCATAAAATTGATTTGAAACATGTTTTAAGTCATTTCAACCTTTTTCTTTATAGTTTAACGCATTAGAATTCCATTTTAACAATAACTATGGTAAATTATTTTTTAGTATTTTCACAATTAATTTTGGTAAAAAAATATACATTCAATTTCCATATAATAAAAATTATTATGAATAAAAATATTTAGAAAATTGTAAAAAAGTTGAATTCAGAAAACTGGAAAAAATTACTCTAATATTAATCTCACAAATTCTACAAGAATGCATATTTCCAAAGGGAAAATGTTTAAAACATTACAATGTTTTTATAGTAAATTTATGTTAGAAAATATTTAAATAACATTAATTTTCGAAATTAATATAAAATATAATAATATAACATTAATTATAATTAGAAAAATCTAATTATGTAAATAAAATAAACCAAATGATGTTTTTAATTAAAATTTAATATTTTTTCTTTTAATTGAAAAATGATGAAGTTCAAAAAAATTATCATATATTCCCTATATGAAATGTCTTAGTAGTATACATCAAATATTATGATTATTTTTTGATAAAAATTTTCTAAAATAGGTAAAAACTGATTTTAAATTGAGTTTTTAAAGTATAATTGTAGCATCTATTGGATAAAAATACTACGTTTCAAAAAAACATTTATTTTTCATTTAAATGATTATTATTCTATTTATTATAAATATATAAACATTATTTCTATAATTTATTTAGTACTTTTAATTACAAAAAAATTAATTTATAGGTTAAGAAAATATTAAATATTACTGTTTATTTCATCTCTGGTATGCATCTTCCACAAGCAATTGAAGATATTAAATTTAATGATATATATTTTAATAATACTGTTTCTTGCCAGATACACTACAAAAATCCATGTACTTATTAGAATATATAAAGGAGGTGCAGTCAAGGAATATTCCATAAATGAGAACAAATCATACTTCTCCCTTTCTTGGTATTTACCTATTTGACTATGTGCATCATGGGATTTTCTCAAGGCATATATGGGTGTTTACTATTAATGTGTCTGAAATTTTTAGTCAAATAAGCCGGTATTCTTGTTTTATTTTTTTTGTTTTAATATTTTATACTTATATAAATATATTATGGGTTCCCTATTATTATTATTGAATTAATGAAAGTATAATTTCAACAATTTTACTTGTGTATTTTTTAACCATATATTTGGTAGAAATATATAAATAGTGGGGTAAATATGAGGGATAAACTCAAAATAATGAAAGTATGTTTGTCATTAGCTGTCCTAGTGATGATAGTGAAGGGAGTGAAACCAAAAAAAGTGACTAAAAATCACACTAATAAGGTTATACCAATCCCAAGACATTAACCAGATAAGACAAAGTTGATGGAATCTAAACATTTTGTAAATAAAAACTCATTGTTCTTATAGATAGGTGTTATTATTACATATTTAGGTGTTATTATTCCATATTGTGACCAAAATAAACATTTGGGAGGATAATGTTCCATCTATAATTTTGTTTCTCTCAGTAGTATCTGGTGGTTTCTTAATTATTTTTTAGTTATAATTTGGTTGGAATAGGTGATTTTGGTTCAATTAATTTTTCCTTTTCCAGTTATTTTTCACACTAGTGATGGTTAAACACTTGGATATCACCTTATGGTAGGAACCATTACTTATTTATTCTTCACTTATCTCTATATGCTTTACATTCTATTGTTATTTTATCCAATTTTTAGATAAAAAACATTAGTGATATCACAATTTACATCTATCCTTGTATGAAATTGATAGGTATAGTAATATTTTTTACAATAGATTATAAGTAAATTATAAGGTAACATATCTTTCCTTGATATTTGAGTAAAAATAGTGTTTTTTCAAGACTCTAAAAAACATTTGAAAACCCATAAATCTGTAAAATTATTAAAATAAAATTGACTAAAAATACAAATGAACATAACTGTAAAATCAGATAAATATATTCATCTAGCACAGAACTAAATTTATATGTCATTTTAAAATAATATATACCTTTTTAATTTAGTATTATATTTTTTATAAAATATAAAAATTCTATGGTTGTGTTACCAATGGAAGATTCGACGTGTATTTTTTAGAAACATTGTACATTCATTCTGACTATGAAATAGACTGAAAAGTGGTTACCCACACCCATACAGTAAGAGTATGAAGAACCTTGGATTATTACATGTGTATGATAATTGAAAAAAATAGTGAAATAATTTAGAAATGTCATAAAAAGGCACCACAACTAGAAAAAAATTATTCTCATCCCCCGGTGTCCCTATCATTTTATATTTTCTGTAGGAATAAAATCATCATTGTATCCTATGAGTTCAATTATCTTTAGAATCAATTTCAACTTTGTATCATACCTAAGTCTAATTTTTTTTTGAGGAAAAACATAATGAAAAAATGGTGAACTTATGTGGTAATGACATTGTTCTAGTTGGAGAAGGGTTTAGGCTAGGATTAAGGCTTTCTCATCCAATATTTGGATTTTGGATTTTCTAGTTTGTCATGGTTTTTATCTAGATGATTATGGGTCATCTTTTTTCCTTTCATTTATCTCTTTAAACTATCTCATATTATGTGGTTGTGGATGTTGGGGATTGATGGTTGTTTGTAACCTAGTGGTTTGGTTTTTGATATTTCTTATTGGGGGTGATTATAATCATTTTCCTTGAATGGTGGTTGGTATTATATTTAATTAGTCTATTGGTTGTTTTCTAATGATTATTGTGTTAAGCGAAAAATGATATAGAATTAGGGTGAAAGGAAAATTTAATTTCTCACATATTTTCTTACTCGAGTTTTTGTCACAAACTTAAGCCTTCCAACTCATCCATGGTTTCTAAAATTTTAATTTATAAAATTTGGATTAATTTTTATCTTGTTTATTTGGTTATTAGAATCTTATATGGTGGTTAGAGTTGTAATTTTACTTTTGATGCCTGTTTTTAGTGTTTCTAATATGGTAAAGGGATTGTTATTGTACCCTATAAAACTAAAAAAATAGTATACCCAAAAAATTGTATTAGATGGGTAACAATAGTCATGGAATAAGAAACTTCAATCTAATGGCTACAAGTGGTTGTTAAGAACTGTATAAAAATGGAAGAGGAGAAAGTTAAATAACCCAGACTCAACAAACATACAGAACATGCGTAAAATTATTTATGAGGGTGCCCAAAATGTATAATAATGGAAGAAGACCATGTGGGAATTGGATAAAAGATTCAGACAAAAAAGAAAACTAGATGAGGGAAAACCCATTTAATTACTACCCTATCCAATACTTAGTGAGATAAAATTTTATGAGAGGTAGTTGGTTGTATATAGCACTTTGATATAAAATGATATCTATGAGGGTCGTTTTGTGAATTTAATGTATGTCTTTCTATCATAAGACCCACAAATAAACTAAGGTGTTATTTTCATCATAATGATCTAAGGAGAAAAACACATATGGTGATTCCTATATTGGAATCCCCCACAAATAACTATGATTAGTTATAGAATATTCCTTTTATAAAGGGATTCATTTTCAATATATGATTTGAATAAACCCAAACTCAAATGGGGATAACTTTGCATTTATTTTTTATTTACTATATTAATTTTTCATTTTATTATAATAAAAAACAAACTATTTTTGTCACGCATGACACGTTTATTGGAATATGTAGTCTCTATTGATGTTTTTGAGATAACATAACCCACATCAAGAGGTATTATTTCACTCATATTTATAGGGAATCTCGCTTAGTCTTAGTTTTCTCTACATTCATATATTTAAATTCATAATTTATAAAACGAATATATCTAATTTTCTAATTATTCGTCATATATATAATAATTTAAGAGTTGAAAATATTTTTATAATGTGTATGCACTTTGAATTTTTTACGTTAAATAATCTATTATATACATTACTAAGGATAAACATGACACAACTAATGAAGTTTATTATTCTTTTTTTTGAATATAAAATTTTAGGAGTGTATTAGATATATTATTTTCGAAACATTTGATTGAATAAATATAACATGGATAATTCAGTGAGTTATAGGAAGTCAAAAATTTCATTAATTCATTTTAAAAATTAAATAGATATTAGTACAAATCATAGTAGTTTAGACTTGTGACATCCTCTTTTAATGTGGTTTATTATGGATGTTCCATATGTGTAGTACTTTCATAGTGAATATAAATCCATATTTTATTGTGGAATAACAATTTAAGGGTTAGTTTTCTAATATTTTTTGTGTTCCTTGACTATCACAATTAGCCTTTAAGAATTAATACTTTTGTAATTTCTTATATCTATATAATCTACACTCATTAAAGTAATTACTTTTTAAAAAATGGGTAGATAAAGGGAAATAAAAATGGTACTGTGTGTCTACCCCCAAATAAGATAAAATTAATGTATAGTTATATTCACTTCATAAATGAATAATTGGACTCCAATATCTCAATTAAATATATAGTTATATGCTTTTTTAGAAACTATCATATAATAACATTATTGACTTTATTTGAGAAGTGGTGGATCAAATGTGTTTCGTTAAAATTTATTCAAAATATCACTAACATTTTGACTGTTTCAAATCAACGTAATTATGATATTTAATCATAATAAAGTATTAAATCCTTTCGGAAAATGTAGATATTGATTCATATGGAAAATAACAGTTTATGTGGAGGTAGGGTGAATAAAATAAAAATTGTTAGTATTTTTTGATGTCATTTCGTATTAATTTAAGTAAATTTCCTAACAAATGTCCATACATGTATTTAGATTCACACATTTTTTGGATTTAAGTGTTGAAATTTGAAAATAAGGACGTTCGAGTATAATTTTGGACATTTTGATCACATATTTGGAACACGATTCATGATTATTTTAAATTCCTATGGCTAGATAAATTTTTATTGATTTTAGTATGGAATTTTTACTATTTGATGATAATTTGTTCATTAATTCCAATAATTATTTTATTATTATTTTTTCAAAATAATTTTTAATAATATTTTTAATTGTATATTTATAGGGTAGCTATTATCCATGGATTAAAACATAGTTTCTTTCAATAATTAAACACTATTATCCTAATACAACTTTTTCTTGTGTTAACAATGTGATAAGATATTTCCACGCAAATAGATTTTAGTAGAGACATGTGAGAATCCGTCAAATGTATAACATTGTCTCAAACAACCTAAATAATAATAGAAATAAATTAAGTCAGATCTATGTAATATTTAATATGATTCATGAAATAATAAATTAATGGGGTGGGCTAGATTGACCAAATAATTCCTCATATGACCATGAATAAAAATTTACATCCGAATGAGGCTATCTGACATTGAATTTCAATATGAATATATCCCTATATAGGAAGATGAAATTATTAATGTATTCTAATATACCTTCATCCCCCAACACACTAAATGAAATCCCTACAACAAAATCTATTTTGTGAGGCTCTCTTATAGAATGATCATATATCTGGGATATTTATATTGGGAATTTCAAAAATTACATCATGCATGAAAATAAAATTATGTCAAACTAACAATATATACTTGAGACTAAGTTTTTACATATTCGTATAATAATGATACCTTGAATTAATTCTCATCAAGTCATTATCCATCTAATAAAGCATTTTGTCCAACCCTAAGATTAGTTTTTCTCATCAACATAGTAAATATTGATATACAATTCTAACCAGAATTTTAGAATCAAAATTAATTATTCCTAAAAATATATATAATACTCTATAATAGAGAATAATATTTGAAATTTTGAAAATGATAAATGGAAGTTGAATAAGACCCATGTTATATGAAGAATAAAATAGTGACCTAGTTTTCTTCACAAATATAATATGATTAATTATATGAATATTCAATACATTAAACAAACACATGCATGAGGTCAGTAATATTTTAGTGCCATTGAAAACATGTAAAATAGTTTTTTAACTAATTGATAGATACTCACTATTCCTAAAAAAGATGTTCTCAATTAATTGTCTCAATTACATTGATTACTCCTAACATTGGGATAAGAAAACATAAGAATGGGTGGGATTAGGTACTCAGTAAGGGTAAATAAAGGAGATACGTGAGAATCACATGAACATAATAGTATGATAACATGATCATATCATTTTAATATCATACCATACAAGTAAATTTTTTTACACATGTGTAATGGAATAAATATTGGCAGATTATAAAACATGAATCATAATGGAATCAAGAGCATAAGTTGTGAGAGAATCAAATAGGAATAAGACATGTAATTATGGTAGACACATGAACATATGAAATTATATATATAGTAGTCAACTACCACATCGAAGGGAATCTTTGTGGAATGGGTTCACTACCAACATAATATTAGTAGTCAAGGTTGACTCCCAATACCATAATTGTAATCATGGTTTACTCACTATACCATCTTAGTAGTAATGGTTCACTCTTAAATCCATATTTGAGAAAAATGTACCTTACTACAATAGGTTCATTTCCCATTCTATCAATATACATATCATGAGATATAAATCACTAACCGATGAATTTTAAAGATTTATAGGTCACAACCATCCAAAAATTAAATAAAACATTTGTTTCCATTTGATCATGATTATTAATCATATCATAACACATGAAATGAAATTCAAATCATAAAAATTTCAAAAAAAAACATAACTTTTGGCTTCCTCTAGATTAAATGCTCACAAATCATACTTAATTAAGCTAAATATGATTCAATATGTTTCATTTTTCACAATCATGAACAGTTAAAATTTTATACTCTGGTGTTGGTGTTTACATCCTATAAAAGAGTTGTATATTTTGGTCATGTGTAAGACACCGATAAATATGAGCTATCGATATATGACTCATTGATATATGAGCTACTAATGATATAATGAACTGATAAGTTGACCCACTGAATGAACTCTAAGCTATAAAATCTTGAACTTTTGAAAAAGGACCTTCCAATAGAGTGACTAAACAACACTCATAATTTCTCTATGTATCACCTTCTAAAATCTAGGATACTGACAAATCCCCTAATGTTAGCTGAGCTATGAATGAATCCCTTATCAAAAACCAAATAACCGACTCACCATTTATCGACATCTAGATTGACCAATGTATGTTTGACCTACTGAAAATGTGATACACCGATAGTATAATCTACCGACAAAATAATTTACAGATAGAATGAGTCGCCGATAAAACGACTCACCATTAGACTGAGTCACAAATGATATTTCTCATAAATTCTATATTAACTCTAATAGTCATATTTACGAAACATAGTTATATTTATTATGTTAATGGAAATTTATGTATTTGTTCATATCATTATATATTTTTAGAGACCACTACATGGTACGAGGTACTATAGAACATATATCTTGTTTGTATTAAGGTAATACTTGGATAAACAATAAAGAAAAGCATTAAAGTAGAAAATTGAAATAAATAACGCGTTGTGTGTGAACCTTATAGAAAAACACAAGACCTTCCTACAATACATACATGAAGACACTACAAAAACCAAAAGACATCAAATATCTATAGCGGCAACATCAATGATAAGAACACATCAAGGATTCTTCTACCTCACTGGTAATAAAAGACAGAATCAAAAATGATTATCTGATTTTCTATCTATTTCTAGAAGATTACTCCAGATTCACTTCTAACATACTAAAGGAGTCCATAATCTTCATAAAACAATAAAAAGATCATTAAAAACAATTCTTATATTTTTTAAAATCTTGTAATCTTTATTTATAATTTTAGAAGTGTGTTTCTATTTTTTAAAAATAGACACTAACTCTTGAGATAAAATGGAATATACATTGTTATCTTCTCAAAAAATAACAGTTACACTAACATGGATAACTTTGAAAGAGGTCCCTATGTGGAATATTTATTTTTACACTCCCACAAAAACTGTGGAAGAGGTCTAGTTGACCTAAATAGTTTGTATACTATTATAATCCCAATAGAGTGTTCAAACCATGTTTATTTAATATAAACTTCTTTGTTTTAGGTATCACTATGTGGAGAGGATTAAGTCGCATCTTAAGATATTATCTCTTGTTTACATTCGTTGTGAGATTTAGTTTATTGTATTCATTCTTTTGATAATTAATTTAGAAAAACATACCTTACTCTTATAGATAATATTAGATACTTTTTATATTTGAATTTGATTTACTATCATGTTTTTAAAAGATAAAATAGTAATCTATATTTTTTAACAAAGAAGTAATAAAAATTTGGGAAATCATTCAAATTATGTAATCATTTATCAATTTTATGATTTGGTAAACTAGAAATTGTTGGATTTGATATTTAGTGATTTTTTTTAAAATAATATTTAGACCAAAAATTTTATAAGAACTCAATTCACTGCCCTCTTGTGTTTCTTACACCAACCAGCAATTTGTATCAAAGGATGATTTTTAATCTTTTCATTTCGATGTTTTAAATTTTAAAAATCATTTCCAGACATTGATTTTAGTTGTGTTTAATGTTATATAAATTTCAATTAGTGCAAAATATATTTCCAATTAAAATATTTTTTACGTGGGAAAAATAAAATAAGGTATTTCTACCAACATAACTCTCTATGTTAATGGCAGAAATTATTCTTAGTGGAATATTATAATGAAAATACAGTAAGAAGTTATGGTTTTTTAAATATGGTATCCAATTATAAATGAGTATAATATTATTTCTACTACTAGTAACACCAGGTATAATCCCACTATGGAAGCCTACAATAATATCTATAAATCTATTAATTCGTTACAATTCTATTTAGTGGTAGAAGAATTTAATACGATTTTATCAAGTAAAACAACATATTAACATTTTAATACATTATCTATTTCACATTAATGGAGGACTATTATTAATTAAATGAGACTTACTATATATATAAATAAATATAATAACATTAACATGATGCCTGGTGAACCTATTTCTGACATGTATCTCTGGATCAATGATATTTTAAATATGATGGATTCTTTGGGAACAAAAATCACATCCATGGAACAAGTAATTATAATTAATATATCTTTAACATAAATATGGAGTGGAACCTTAGTATCAATAAGGATATATTGTTACCATATTAAATTTCCTATAAAAGAGTTGATATACAATCTGATGATGTATTAAGAGGGAATGAAGGTCAATAGAGTATAATTTGATGAAGCTACTAGAAAGTAAAATGATTTTAAATCCACATCATCCAAAATAGTTAAATAGTGAAATGTCGTGTTGATTGTTTCATCAAAAAAGAATCGCCAAGTTACCTTTACGATGACATGAATCATCTAGATGGAATATTTGAGAAGATTCATAGATGAAATAATTTCTTAAGAAAACCAATTTACAATGATATGTATAATAGAAAGTGAATATAAATAAAATTTTTGTAAGAAGAATTTAAAAACTAATGTAATAGTATTCTACGAATGTGTGAGAATAGGACTTGTGAAATTTTTGTTCCCTATGTTAATGGTCAAAAAAATATGAGGACATAGATAAAAAGTACAATAAAGAAATTAAATCCCCCTTGAGTGATTCTGAGGATAGTTCAAGTGACTCAGAGTCTTCACATGATGAGAAGTCTGACAAACACAATATGTGTTTCTTCAAAAACATATCCAAGGTAACTGAGGAATTTATTACACAGAATTCTTAATATTCTAGAGATGAAAATAATTCTGAAAAAATGAAAATTGATGAAATATTTGAATTATATAAACATCTTGTGGATACATGGAATTATCTAATTTATGAGAAAAAATATATAATGAAACAACATACACATACTTTTTTTGTAAAATAATAACTTACTATTCAAAATGAAAATAATGCATAGTTGCTCAATGAGAATAATGAACATAAACTATCAAATAATCATTTAATGAATGATTTATAGAGGATCAAAATAGAAAATATTCCTTATTTCAAATTATTGGAAAACAAGTATCTTGGAAATATACAAATGGTATTGGTTACCAACATGGAAAAAGAAATTTTGTAAAAAACAATTTTCTTCCAAAATCAGGAAAATTTGTTTTTGTGCCTATAGTTGAAAAATATAATGCAACGTCATGTACATGAAAAGAAACTAGAGCTTATAGTTTTTTCCAAAAAAATAAATTTTATTTTTTTATGTCTTCCAATATGATTATTTTAAACCCATAAATAAAAGTTGGGCTCCCAAACACTAAATTAATAATGTTACTACACCAAGGAAAGTCTCGGTAACCAAATCATGTCATGTTTGAATTTTTTTAGGAACAACATTTAAAGTGTTCTGGATATAGTTTATGGAATATATATTGTTCCTGTCGAAGATATATGAATGGGGACTATTTGAGCTTCAAAAACCATATCATGAATTATTTTGAACATGTCAACTCTGGTGAAAATGCACAAGAAATGTTTTTTAGCCCTTTACAAATTAGTAACACTGATTAAATTTATTTATAAAATATTATTTTGTGGGTTCTATTCAGTATATTATCCATTGTATCTCACAATAATGTTATGATGATTTTAATGATAACTTCGAAAATAATTCTTATAATTTTTTCAATTTTATAAATAATTTAGTAATCACTCTTACCTGAAATGAAAATGTTTATGATGTGAATTGAGATTCTTTAGTTTCACAAAATGTTTCATTATTGAGTTAATTCAACAAAAAATTATGGATCTAGCATAGTATATTAAGGAACATATATATTAACTCCATTCAAAAGCTTACTAGTAATGGAAAAGTCATCGATATACATAAACAACAGCTTCAAAATGAAAAAGTATGCAATAATTTTCAGAAAAGTAAACATAAAACATCATTCAAACCGTAGAAACATGTTTCATCTTCTATAACATTGGAGTTTGTTCACATGTATTTTTTTCAGACAATCTATACTTTCTAGTTTAAATGGGATGCATTTGTCTATGTTCTAGTATATTACTTTTCTAGGTATACTTGGACATTCACTTTAACTCACAAGAGTGAATCATGTTCAGAAATCACTATGACTTATAGAACTATAGATAACATAAGTTGTCTTATACATAAAACCTTATAAAGTGACATAGGTAATGAGTTTGAAAACAAGGAGCATGAATCTTTTTTTCCCAAAATATATATTGTCATAACTTTTCTCCCCCTATGACAACCCAGTATAATAGAGTTTTAGTAAGAAGGAATAGAACCGTATATGAAATTTCCCAAAATATTCTAAATGAGTATGACTTACCTATTTATCAAATAGGACATAAATTAAAAACCTTATGTCTTATGAAATTAGAAAAATACACTAATTCTAAAAAATCACTAGACTCTAATAATAGTGAACCCGAACCTATTGAATAAATTGGAATAACAATACCTTCATTTCCTAGATCTTATTGAACCCTTAATAACCATACCATAGATGCTTTTTATGGAGACCTAGATATGGGAATCTGGACTAGGGCTTTTCTGAAGAACTAGGTTGATCATAGAGCCATTTTTCACATCTTGAACCTATGAACATTCATGTCACAAAAAATAATTAATTTTGGGAAATGTATATGCAAGAAGAGTTGAATCAGTTTGTAAGAAATAATTTCTATAAACATGTTTAATGACCCAAATACACCTTGACTATCGGTACTAGGTGGTTTTTTATGATTAAAGTGGATGATGCTAGTACTATTTTGATAAATATGTCCATATTGGTTGCACAAGGATATATTCAAAAAATCGAAATGAATATGAAGAAAATTTTCTAGTAATTTCAATACATGATTCCATTAGAATTATTATACCCAATAAATCACACCTCAATTTCCAAATATGTCAAATGAAAGTTTAAAGTGCAGTCCTAAATTGGTATATAGTTAAGGATGTTTTTTATTAAAATCCAGCTTTTACAAAACCTCAAATTTCCAATCATGTATTTTAATTAACTAAATCATTGTATGGTTTAAAATAGTCTCCAAGTGAATGGTATGATAGGCTCATAAATATTATTATTTCCATTGGTTTTTCCAAATGAATATTTGAGCCTACTCTATTTATAAAAATAATTTCTAAAGATGTTTTATTTTTTTAAATTATTGACGATGACATTATTTTTGGATCATCAAAAAAATATTTTATGCATTAATTTCAAAAAAATAATGAAAAGTGAATTTGAAATCAGTTCAATGGGAGAAATCAAATTCTTTATTAGCGTTCAAATTTTTTGAAATTAAAAATGTATTATTTTAAATCAAAATAATTACACTAAATATCTATTTAAACATCCTGGATTTGATAGTTTAAAAGTTATTGATACCCCAATGTTAACCACTTTTAATGTAGACCTTCATCAAAATAGAAAATCTATTGGTCAAACCAATTATATAGGAATGATTATAAGTCTACTCAACTTGACTGCTATCCAACATGATATTATGTTTATTGTGTGTTTGTGTTCAAATTTTCATGAAAACCCTAATCAATCGCTTTTATATATCATTAAATAAATATTCAACTACATCATGTATACAAAAAACACTGTATTTTTTTATCATGGAGGAAAACCTTTTGATTTAGTTAGTTATTATGATGTTTTTTTAGTGATTGAATGTTTGATAGAAAAATTTCTATTGGAACATGTCATTTTTTGGGAAACTCTATAGTATCATGGTGTAGTAAAAAGAAAAATTATTTTGTATTATCTACTTCTGAAGAGGAATACATAGCTGCTAGTAGTTTTTTCTATGATTTAGTGGATGAAACACACATTACATTATTATGGATATCAGTTTAAAAATGAGACTATAAACTATGGAAACACAATAGAGATTAATATTTATAATAATCTAGTTTATCACTCTAGAATAAAACACATTGATGTAAGACATCAATGTTTGAGACTTCATTATTAAAAAGGTATTGTAGCTCTTGAATTCGTTGGAATTGAACATTAGCTTGCGGATATTTTTACAAATCCATTAAATTGTTAGAGGATGAGAAACATTAGACATTAGTTATGGATGATCAATTTTTGAGAACTTGTCAATGCTGAATCACAGATTATGACTCACCAAATGACTCATAGATGATGTCTCAGAAATGTTACCCACCAATGATATCACACTGACGTGACTCATCGATGATGTCTCACCTAATTGACTTGATGATGGTGTCCCACCAACATGACTTGCTGATGATGTCTTGATGACCAGGCTAGCTGATGGTTTTTCACCAAATTCTATTGAATTATTTCTCTGTCTAGAATTCCAAACATGTATTTTTTATTTTATTTATTTTATTTTATCCCGCATTTAGTATTATTTGTTTTAAAATCACTAATTGATAGAAAATAATGTTTTATCCAAAGAAATTACCATCAAACCCTTACTCATCGACTCTTACACTCATATATTTTCCACTTGAGCCGCTACTCTTCTCTCTCGAACTGAAACACAAGAACCTCTCTCAATTGAATGTGTCAATTGCATCCTTCAAGGATCCAAGGAGGAGTTCCATCAGTCTACAATTAAAATAGTTTATTCTATCCCACAAAAACCACTACTAGTTCATCCAGAAATCATGAATCACATCGTGACACATGATAAATAATAACATTCAGAATAGATGTTTCCAATTAACTCTCTTTTTTTACATTATTTTAAACCCATGGAAGTTGGAGTAGATCACCAAAAACTATAGTTCATACTTGTCATGTCTGGTACCTGAGTATTACATGTATTATGTGTCTCTACTATAAGGATATGAGGTATTTTGGAATGATTCGATTGTGGATAAAAGGATAGTGTCCCTTTTATCTTTACACTGGGAAGACTGTCTAAGGGTACCCAGTGATGGTGTTTTTGATGACCATTAGGTAAGTTCCTTTCCATCAAGTTACCTAATTAGTTATGAGGCATCTTTGGCTGTGTTGAAAGACAATGGAGACAATTGGAGGCCTATTTCTATAAAAATTGATGTTAATTGTTGGATTTTAGTCAAATTAATCCATCATCAGTTATGTGCATGGAAAAGATATTTTTCAATCTCATAAGTATCATGATAATTTTTGTTATATCTTTTCAGGAGAGTTCAATTTGTAAATTTGTGCAGACATTTGATGGTTCATATCATTGAGATGTTAAAACCTATTTAAAGACCAATTATTTGTTTAATCTGAGACTTATCCCAGCTTTGTTGATGGATAAGGGGTTAATGAATGAATATTTAGAGTCAATTTCAACTTTTGATGTTTTATATTTAAAAAAATTAAACTCTATGGGGATTAGTATTAATTGTAACCCCATGAAGAAAACATGTTTTTATGATATTGATAATTTATATAATTATTTCAATCATATTATGCATCACTTGAGGATGAGGAATATGATAAAACCTTTTCTGAGAATTGGTGATATTAGTGTTTATTCTGATGGGGAGGATGTGCGTGTGGATGGTTAATGAGATGAATCTATCGTAGATAATAGGAGTGATCCTAACATTGTTGACAGTCTGATAAGGATGAATTGTGGTTCGGAATGTCCTTATAGACATCTACCTTCTAAAGAACCACCTTGACCCAAGAATAATGGTGAATAGATTAAAGAATATGAGGATGTAGAGTTTGTAAATAGAAAATTAGTGAGGAAGAATATATTTATAAATAAAAAAATGGTAGTGAAGAATAAGAATCTAGAGATGATGATGGATTTGAGAATGATGATAATGAATATGACGTTAGTGATAGAGAATAAGGAAGTGATAGTGAAGCATGAAGTGATAGAGAACATGAAGGAACTGATGGTTCTGTTAGTGAATTATATAATTCTGGTGATGACCTGTATCCTATGGTTGATCCTGTTAATCTTACATTAGATCGTACTCAGAATGAGTGTCTTGATAATTTCCCTATAGGGGAACATGAAAAATTATAGAACCACTTGTTGATATTGATGCTCATGTTGAACTAGTTGTGATTGAGGAGAGGACTCTATATTCTTCTGTTCATCTTTATGTTCTTGTAGAAAGGGATTTATTAGTGAATCCAATGAGACAATTAGTCTATTCTAGGAAACAGAAGCCTTCTCAGGGGGAGATACATGCAAATATAGCAATAGTTGATGTATTGGATTCTTTGGATGAAAACTATATAGCTATATGGAGGATATATCAAGCATATGTTACATTAGGTTTGGACTAAGCTAATTTAGTGGATAGTCCTACTATTCCTACTATTATTACTCCAGATTATTTTGTGTATGTCAATAAAGAAGATCTTAATACCATTAATGAAGAAATGTGAGCTAATGTATGATCTATTCCTTCTAGTCAACCTCCACAATTTTTATGAATTATTAAAAGATATAATGATTTTATTATTAAGAGATTTGTATCTCAGGTTGATCAATGTTTGATTTCCATTGTGGAAGTTGTTGTTTCTTCCAATCTGAATATGAGGAATGTGTTGACTGTAATGGTTATTTCTATAAACAGTTTCACTGTTGACTATAGGACATCCATTGATTATGTGGAGAAAACGTTTGACGAAGCAACTTATAAGAGTGCTCATGCTCAACATTATCCTCTTAAATTCGATACAGACAAGTTGACATTAGATATCATATATATAGTGAGCATTACTCTAACTCAATTTCTCTTATTACTCATTCTCTATATATTGAGATAGTCTTAAATTTGATTATAAATAAACTTTATACTGTGATGTGTGGCACCTATTAATAGATCCCCAATAAGACTAGAAACAAAATTGACCATGTTCATGAAATGGTGAGATTTTACTCAAAATAACCAACTACTACTTGAGAATAAATAACTTGGAAGATATATTTCAATTTTATGTTATTTTACACCTAAATTTAGTTAACTAGTCATTTCATATACATCATGGAAAATTTTTAGTCACCTCTTAGGACATAAAAATTCAAGGAGAAAGTTAAGAAGTTTAAGGATTTTACCACTATCATGGAGAAACACATAGAGAATAAAGATGATTTTTATAATTCAATGAAAAATGGTGGTGAGGGCTTGAGAGACTTCATAAATCTTCTCCAAACATACCTACATAATCACAACACATCCATAGTTCCTCCAACAACTACTCCTCTCCGAACAGTCCTTCCAATATATACCAATTCTTTTTCCCTTTCCCCACTATTTCCCATGACCCCTACTCAAGATCTCAACCAAATATTACATTTCATCTAACAATATCTATTCAATCATACTTCCTCTTCTAGACCAAGCCTTGATCCTTCTATTTTTACAATAGTTCCCCTTCCTTCCCTTATTATTCACTAGGTTCCTTCCACCAGTCCTAATATTGAACCTTATGCTCCTCCCTTCTCTAATTATGATAAAAGAATGAATGTGATGGAATTTCCTATGGCCAAATAGTAGTCGGACCATTTTTTAGAGGGACTTTATGTACTCTTTTAGGTGTACTATTTTTTTTCTCCCATTAATTTCTTTATTAATATAATAACTTAT
This sequence comes from Viscum album, assembly GCA_963277665.1. Lineage (NCBI taxonomy): Eukaryota > Viridiplantae > Streptophyta > Magnoliopsida > Santalales > Viscaceae > Viscum > Viscum album. The sequence goes on along the minus strand of OY728163.1, from coordinate 1,793,496,475 downwards.
GTGATTTCATCGTATAATTAGTTTCTTATTTATTAATTATTTTTCATTCATTGTTTCAGTTTTGATAATCTAAAAAGAGGATAAACATTATGGAACATCTTTCAGGGGGTATATGTTTATGAATTATATTAAAACAGAACATATAGCTGAAAATGTATATTTAACACGTAATTAGTACTTGTATTTATTTTAAAGATTCATCTCAATAAATTCTATAATATATTAAGGGTATTTTTTATCTAATCATCATAATTCAAATCAATTTATTTGGTATATGTTGCCAGGATTTTTTATCATCTGAAAAGGGTGGATTGTTGACCTTATCATGTTTTAATGCTAAAACATCATGCTTAACTATGATAATTTTGATTTACTAAGATACAATATGAAAAATAATTTTCAATTATAATTTTATCATATAATTTTAGTGTTTAAATCTTAAGAAAAAATTAACGATTTTTTTACGTGTAATACATCGATAGGTATGAGATACTGATACTTGACACATTGATACATGAACAACTGATGACATAAGCTAATGATAAGTTGAAGAACAGTTAGAATTCTGAGCTACAAATACCTAACATACCAATGCTTGACCAACAGATACAGTGACTATCCAAAACTCATAATTTTGATAAGTGTTATCTACTGATAACGAGCTACCAATGCATCACCTACTGGAAGTCAAGCTACCGACATGTCACCTATTGATAGCTGATCTACCAACATGTCATCTATTGACAAATCAATTGACCGATGAAAGCATGATCTTCCAAAAAAGTGATACACCTATAGTCTAGTCAACAGAAACAAATAATCAATTGATAAATTCATATACCGACAGACCGATTCACTGACAGACTATCTCACTAATGATATTTCTCATAAATTAAAAATTTCCAGTAATTATCATATTTATTAAACATAGTTCTATTTATTATATTAATGATCTTGTCTATCTTTTGTAGAAAACATTTAATAATGCCACATACTAGTCTAAGGTATGAGGTAGCAGAGAACATACATCATGTCTGTATAAATAGAACAAATAAATTAATAATAAATAATGTGAGAAAGAGGAAACTTGGAAGAAATAGTCAGTTGATCAAACAACTTATAGAAAAACACAAGAGATGCCTACTATAAATACAAAAAGACACTACTAAGAACCAAAATTCCTATAATCTTTGAAGAAATAAGTTATAAAACAAGAACCTGTAACAGAATCCTCTACCTCTTAGAGAAAAAAATTTAGAAGCAAAAACAACTTTCTCCTTTTTTTATGTTTTTGGAAGATGACTCCAACATCACATCGATCATCCTGATGGATTCTGGAAACTTCATAGAACATCAAAAATAGAAATATTATCTCTTATTATAATATTTCTCTTCAAGTGTATATTATTTATAATTTGAGTAGTGTTTGTATAAATTTTGGAAACACAAACTGACTCCTGAGAAAAAATATAGATGATCCTTAGATATCTTTACAAACACATGAATTTATATTCCAACATATAATAGTGGAAGAGGTACACGTGTTAACAATTTTTTTTATGCTCCTATATAAGTTCTTGAAGTGGTCCAGTTGAGCTGAAAATTTTGTATACAATTATTACCCCATTCCAGGGCGAGAATCAAGTTCATTTAACATAAACTGCTTAGTGGTTGGTGATCACTAAGTGAAGGGGATTAGGCCTCATCATGTGAATGAACCCCTTTTTTACATTCATTATTATCTTTCATGTTTTTTTTAGTATTTTTATAATTATTTTAGAAATCATAAATTTACAATGATACTTAATCATAGATATTGTTTATATTGTGATCTGATTTATTATACAATTTCAAAATGAAAAAATAGTAATTCATATTGTTTTATCTATGAATTAATAAAATGATAAATCATTCAAATTATCAAATCGTTTATAAAAATGGTTCTTTGGATAACTTTCTGGGGGTTTTTTTTTGAAATTGGGAATTTTTTATATATGTATTTTTGGTAATAAAATTTATAGGGACTCAATTCACGCCTTTTGATTGTCTACTCCAACCAACATTAAACTATTTAAAAGAAAAGGATTTCATAATCATATAATATATCATAAAAATTAAAATTTTTCATAGGAATATAGTTCATTTAAGATAAATTTGTTTCAAAAGAAATTACCTATTGGAAGAGAAACTAGTTTCATAAACATCATATCAATAAAACGTTAACCATTTATATAAAAAATGTGGATGGAACCCTTGGAATGTCTCCCTTATAATGATCGAGTAACACAAAATAATATCTTCTATGATATAAAATAATTTTATAATATATATTAATACTTTTCTGAGGATTATATCCTTTCCTATTTGAACAATTCTTTCTAAAACACAAAACATTTTGAAATCATTTTTCTTAGAAAAAAACCATGAAAAACTATAATGGATTCTTTGAAACCCATTTAAAAAGATTTCAAATTATAAAAAATAATCATCATTTTCCATCAAAATGAGATTAGAATTTCATTTATAAAAAATTTTAAAACTTTTTTTAAAATAAGGTTTATGAATAACATACATTTCTTTCTGAAGATATAAGTAAGGAGATATTTTTATTAATGTAATTTTAGTAATCATATGTAACGATGATTAAAAAATGGATCCATTAATTTAATACATCATGAATGAAAATATTGTAATAATATTTATGTGAATTAATGAATTATTGATCATAATATTTCATCAATGGATGTGGAATCATATACAATCCTGACAAACAATGATATTGATGTAATAAACTATGACCACATTGGTATCATTCAATCATAATCCCCATGAAATTATAACATTAAATTAATATTCAAATATCATTAAAATCATTATATTAATGATATAACTTTTCTAATTGGTAGTATAAAAACCACATTAAATAATTTAGTTGTATAATATAATATTTATCACTAGGAATATAAGTTGGAAAAAACTACCCTTACCACATTGGTATCATTGAAACCATGACACCATGAAATTGAGATCCTCAAATATATTTATAAATAATATCAATTTTACGTATAAGAATCATAATTTTCATTAATGGGAATTGTATAAACTACATAGTCAAAATATTTGGTGAATATATCACGTGTCTCACTAAAGTAAAATGTGAGGTGTAAATCCATATAATAAGTACTCATTCACATAGCAATTTTTTCAAAAACACTAATATAATAAATGTATGTTTTTATAAATCTATCATAGATCCATATTCATATATATAATTCAAATGTCTTATTTAAATATGAATTTATATTATCTTTTTATTAATAATTTCATGTCAAAGATATGTATTCGGTAATAACTACTTTTTTTCAAGAATGTTTTGACATCTAATTTTTTTCCTATTACATCACTAATGGTTTCATTGTCAAAATAATTTGATATAGGGTATAAATATTGTTATATTTAGAATATATTTATTTATATTATTACATAAAATTTTGGGATAGGTAATGGTAAATACTATTCATAGTTATGGTTGGTCATAAGTACGCATGAACAATGCTTCCATTTTATTATCATACTGAATGATAGAATGGTTATTTACACACACACCCAGACACACACACACACAAATATATATATATATATATTACCATTATAGTATCATTATTATTTCATACATATCATATATTTTTAAAAAACCATCCTTAATACATTCCATGTATAGCGTGAATGGGCTACAAGGATTTACAAGTCTATATTCTATCATACACATGAATGAAGTTGTGGTATTCCCAAAAACTATAAGCATGAAGGTTTGATTGATATAATAATTATATAATCATGATGAAATCATAAAAAAGATATATATAATATATATAAAAATTCATCATTATTCCAAACTTTTAATGGTTGTAACAAAAAAAAGAATGACATCGATTCACAATGTTGTAGTCCTCCATAAACACAGAAAATGATTTAATAACACATTTGATGGATTTGTGTGTTTATTTAGGTAGTAAACTTTTTAATGAAAACTATTAGTATATATGATATTAATTTTATTATATATTAAATATATTAATATTATTGATGGAGGTGGAGAATGAAATAAAATAAAATTACTTTTTTAAGAACATTAGATCCTTGTTAGTTAGCCACCATAGGTTTCCATTAAGACCATAAAGTGTTTTCTTTTTAAAAAAAAAATTACCCTAGTATGAGGCTAGGGATGTTTAGAAGTGATTTTGGATGTTTTTGGTTGAGTAAAATGGCAGGATATGTGTGAAGAATGTGGGAGAGTGAGTGACCTTTTATAGTTGAGGAGTGGAATTTTTTGAAATAATCCAAAGTATTTACTAATGGGAGGTCTTCATTACATCAAATGGATACAAAAATAATTTATAATGTAGTTTATGGTTTATTTAGTTTTTAGAAATACCTCCACCTCAAAAAAATAATTTTACTTTTACAAAGTTCATACATAACATACATTTTCACTATTTTTTAAATTTTGTTTTTTATTATGATAAATAATTTTATAACATAGGTAATTTATTTATTATAAATAAAAGAATGTGGAAAATATATGATAATTTATATGAAGTTGTTATAAAATATTAAATCTAATTTCTTTATAAAAAATAACTCATATTTGTTGTAAATTAATTTTATTAGAAGCACATGAAACTTCTGAAAACAAAACTTTTACCCTAATCTAGCGAACAAAGTTTTTACACATTTTGTGAAAATATTTTAATTATAAAAGATTTAATTTTACATTAATTTGAAAAATATTATATTTAATAACAATTCAAAATCACATAGTATAATATCATATTTTTCGTAAATGTAATTCATTTAATAAAATATCATTTATTATAAAATGAAATTAATGTTAACTCCGACAATGTTTATTTATTTTGAATTTGGAAATATCAATACAATAATTTAATATTAATATATTAATTTAACACACTTTGGACATTATATATTTATCTAAAAATAAAATTAAATATAATAATACATTCAATTTTCATCACTGTAAATATTTTTAATAACATTTATTTTTTAATTTTAACATAATTATTATCATATTTAGAGTTTTATAATTATTTTAAGAAACTAATTTATACCTAATAAAATGTTAAACTTTTAATTTAAAAACTACTAATTTATATTCCAAAAAGATATTTATTATAGTACCAATGTGTTTTTTTTTCAATCCTAAAGCATTAATAATATTAAAGGTAATGAAGTATCCATTTTTTGTCTTTTTCTTTACATTACTTATTATATATGCTAGATTCATGGAATATTATACCAATAGCTCAAAAAATAAATAATAATGTCTTATTGGTTGAAATATTTCTATAAATTTAGTTTTTTATAATGTTCTTGTTCATTTTACACCTTATATTATCTATCTAACAGCTAGGTAAACTCGTTTTTTCCTTAATCACTGAAAATAAATTCAAATCTTTTCTGTATTAACATTTGTAAACAAAATAATTTTTACTTATTATAAATTTTAAATAATGATTATTAAAAATATGGTATTCATTTTTGTGAATTTAAATCATTTTATTGGAGGAATTCAATTTATTGTTAATCTGGTATATATTTTGAGAATGAGCGGTTTTAATGGAAAAAAATCAAATGTTATAAAAAATTATATTCATTTTCAATAATATGTCTATTTAATTTACCTTAATTTGATTAATATATATATATATATATATTTGAAAAAAAATTAATTTTTAAAAAATTAAAATATAGTTTAACATTATGAATTATGTAAGTAAACTTTTAGTTTTCAATTAAAATTCAATATTTTTTACTACTCATCAAAAAATGAATCTTCTTCACAAAATACCCAAAATACTTCCTAATTTAGTATTTATATTTTACTTTCAAAATTAAATTTTGATTCATCAAATATTTTTTTTAAAATTGTTAAATATTAAATTATAATTATGCATTCTTGATATGATCAATTATATTTTTGAAAACCTATTGTTTCCCAAAAAATAATTTCACTTTTAAGTGATTACAATTTTATGTATATTAAATTGGAAACTAATTAAAAATTAAAAACTACATACTTTCATAATATAGTTATTTCAGTTAATTCTCATCATATCATTAGCCATGTGATATATATTAGTATACCAGAAAAGCTCATCCAGGGGATAATCCCTGACTTTTTATTAAAATGAAATAAAAGGACAGTAGTCAAGATCCACAAGTCAAAAAAAGAAATCACATGTCATAAAAACCATACCCATCTCCACATCCCCGGTAGTAAGCTTCCTCCACAGTGGCCGATTCCTATTCTAAGTTGTCACAGTGCTTCAGAACCTTCGCATATTTCCTTCACAGATTCATATGTTCCAAGGATATGACTCAATCTTCCATGTATCATAATTTATTGAAGAAACTCAGTGTTATGTAAAAAACATTCCAAACAAAGTATTGAATGTACTACAAGATGAAATCATCGTTTTGTGTATAAAATTTTTTATTTCTATATAAAGAAATATTAAAATAGTGTTGATTAAAAAACAATCCATCAATTGATTTTACATTAATTAAACAAATTAATAAAAACTTTCTGTTGTTTTATTCTACCCCCTTAAAAGAAATTTCATACTAAAAATTCTTCTGGGACACCAGAGTTAAATTAATTGGATTTAATTTCATAGAACCTCCCAACATTATAATTCATACTAAAACACCATTTAAAAAAGAAATGATGGAAACATAATGGTTACCATAGGTAACTCATAACAGGGTTTCCATATAGGATAACAATAGTGGGAAGAAAAAACATTAACATGTAATATAAAACAATAAACCAAATACTAGTGGAGCATGAGAGAGAACATGTTCTATACAATAAAAATGATCAAAAATCTCTAAACCATAGATTCTTGAAAATTGACATTGATATAAAAAATTATGATAAAGGAACATATTTTATTTCAACACCCTCTTTCATAAAGTTGAATAATTTTAATGTGTAGATATAATAATTGATTTAATTCCACTTAATAAGGATAATATAACCCTATGGTGGTTGCATGATCAATTTCTACATCTTGGAAATGAAGATTAATTTTTTATTACTGAAGCATTAATAGATCTTAAGATACATATATATATAATGATAAGTCTTTTGGATCACACAAAAAACACACACACACACACATATATATATATATATAGTTACCAAGAATAAAAAATTTCTTACATAGGTAATCCAATATGTATAAAACATTAATAATAAAAACCCAATTCAAATTTCAACATAAACCATTTCATGATTGGTTAACCTTTTGAACCTTCTAATAGATGAAAAAGAAAAAAATTATAAAGAGAGTAACTAAATTTCAAAAATATGTTTAACATTGATCACCCTTTTAACCTAAATTAGTTCCAAGTTGTCACATACCAAATATATGTATTCTATTATAATTCATTTTATTGAAACATGGTAGTAACCTTAATTACCAAAAAACATAGATGTTTCATCATTCATAGATCGAACATATATTTTTAGATATATTCCTTAAATCTAAAGTTTCTGTAAAATTCATCAATGATAATATAAACCATATTGTCAACAATTACTTTATCAATTCAGAGGACATCAATACTAGTCAATTTACTTTATCCATATCAATCTTGTCTTTATCCATGATAAAAATAATTTTCTCAATATTATGGACACATTCTTTCTTGCCTTCCCTTAATAAAAATATCTCCTTTACATTAATGAATTTTTTTTATAATCACAACATTTAAATATTTTTTAAAATCCATAATCTGAAAAATATACTTCATGGTTCATATTACATAATTAATTTTTACCAAATATAAATACACTTTAGTCATACCACATCTTTATCAAACTAGTAACTAGGTTTTAACATCTTCATCCTAAATGCCTATATTATTTCATATAACATTTGTAGTCTCCTTATCATCAGAAATATAAGCATTACTCGTTCCTAATTATAGATTCTATTGACATGTTTCAGATTAAGTCATTGATTTTTATAGTTATCAGGTGTTACACATTTAATTACGTCCATAGTCAATGATATATTAGAGTTTTCAATATTCTCATCTATTACATTAACTGAACTTCTCATTTTCCCCTTATAGTTACATTATCGGTGTCCTTATTTTCCATACTTAAAACAACTTCCAATTCAACATAATCATTAATTTGGGTGATTTGTTTACTATTATACACCTATAAAGAACCTGATGTTCATTAATCAATGGTCACCACTACCCTATATCATAGTGAACTATTTCTTTTATTTCTTCACTGTGTCTGAGAGTTTGTTATGTTATACATTGTTAATAATGTTTTTTAAAAACTAGTTTTTCATAATCACATGGAACTATTATAAGGCATTAGATAAGGTAATTAATAGTATAATAAATGAAAGCATAACATGGGAATAACATACTGAATATTGTAATGCACAATAACATATTAAATGACTTACATTATACTCATGTGTTGATTCCAATGATATACTTTCGGAATGGGTTCACTCCCCAAACCATCTAGTAGTCATGGTTCACTTCAAATACCATTATAGTACACATGGTTCACACCCAAGAATATCGTAGTAGTTGAGGATCACTCACAAGACAATATTAGCTGATAAATTCTAGCAGAAATGTATTCCACAAATCATAAACATTCATCATATCATAACCCATGAAATTAAATGTTTATAATATATATTTAATCTTATATTAACCTATAAAAAGGATATATAATTCATAATCATAGAATAATTTATATAAATAACATGTTTTTATAATCATATAAACCTTTGAACAGAAATTTTTTTCATAATCATATTTCCATATGAAGAGAAATGTGTTTCATAAAATTATTCCATTAAAACATAAACAATTACAAGAAATGATATTAATGGTACCCTTAGATTATGTACCATGTAAAAAATGAGTGACACCATAAAATTCCATCCAAGATGGGAAATAATTCTTAAATATCATTTTAAACATATCGTGGGGAAAATATTAATTCCACATTAAAAAATAATTTTTAAATCATAAAAGATGTTGAAAACAATTTTATTTCAAAATAAAATTAAATACCTATAAAAGAAAATTTAAGAACCATTTTAAACACATTTTAAAACATATAACCTTTTGAAAATAATTTTCCATTAAAATTAACATCAAATATAATTTCTAAAACTGACAACAATTTTAAAAACATGTTGTTGAATAAAATTGGCTTCGACCAAATGTATAAATAAGGTATCATTTTAAAAAAAATCACTTTATTAATTATAAATATTACGAAAGAGTGAAAAAAATGGATCTATTACATTATATAATCATCAATAAACATATAATAGTAAATTTCATGAGTATTATTGAAAGATAGATCATAATATTTCGTCAAAGGAATCATAATCATAAATAATCATTATAATCTATGACTTGTAGCAGTAAACTTGTACCACATTGGTAACATGGAATCATAATCCCCATGAAATAATAAAATTAAATGATTCATAAAATATCATGGAAAAGAGAAAATTCATGATAAAACAAGTCACATGGTTCTATATACATCTCGAAAAATAATAAGTACGTATAATATAATATGTCTCCCAAAAAATAAAAATTTAGACAAAAATTAGATTAATAATTTGGTAACATTGAAACTATAACCCCATGAAAGAGAGGTCCTAAAAATAATTTATAAATTAAAAAATGAGGTATACTAATTATAAATTATTTACATTAGATTTATATACATCACATAGAATACATAGGGTTGACTACATTAAGTGTCTCACAAAAGTAAAAATTGAGACATAAATCCATTAATAAATTTCTTTATTATTGTTTTAAATGATTAAAAATATTAAATAATAACTATAGACATTTTATAAATATTTCAATGATCAATATTCATATATATATTCACAGATATTAATTAATTATGACATTGTATTTCCTTCTTATTAAAAATTCCATGTTAATGTTATGTTTTATTAAATAACTGCTTTGTTCTTCTTACATGCTTTGACATTTAATTTATTGTCCTATTATATTGATCAATGTTTAATAATATCCATAATTTTATCCATGTTAAAATTATCATATATATTCAATATATATTTTTATAGTAATCTATAAATTGTTTTGATAGGAAATGTTATAAACCATTCATAGAGACCATAGGACGTACATACACATCAACGATGCTTCCATTATCATTTCATATTTTAGGAAATAATATTAATTAATATATATATATATATGTATATATATTCATTAAAATATAATTATTATTTCATATATTCATTTATATTTGTTTAAAACATCCTTAATACATTCTAAGTATAGCATGAATGAGTGACATTTATTCGCATGGTGATAGCCCGCTATTCACATGAATGAAATTATTATATTCCCGTAATGCATAAATCATGTAGTTATGTGTGATATAAATTTTCTATAATCATAATAAAATCATAAATATCATATATAACTTATATAAATAGTATTTCTATCATTATTCCATACAACAGAAGGTGGTAATGTAAAAAATGACATTGATTCTTGAGGTGACAGTCTAATGCACACACGAACAATGATTACATATCAAAATTGATAGATGTGTTTGTAGTTGTAGGTAATAAAAAAAGAATAAAAACATCTCATTACATATATGAAATTTATGTTCTTATATGATAAATATGTAACATGAATTTAAGGAGGTGTTGAAGGAAATAAAATAAAAATACTTTTAGAATAACATTACCTCTTCTTCGGGTATAACATTATGTTTTCACTAAAACCTTAGAAGTACAGACCTATGAAAAAATTAATGCTTCTTTGATTAGGGTAGGTAATTTTGTAAGTAATTTTGGAAGTGTTATGTCAAAAAAATTTCTTGATAGGTGTGATGAAGGGGGGAGAGTGAGGTCCATTTTATAGTTCAGGTGGAGTGGCATTTATGTAAATAATCAAATGTATTAACCATTCAGAGGTCTCCCATACAAAATTATGATCCAATAATGAATTATAATGGTGTTAATGGTTGATTTGGTTGATAAAAAAATCCACCAAAAAAACTAAGAAATGAAATTTCATAATGTTCTTCCATAACATCTATAATTACTTATTATTTTTATTCATGTCTTTGTATTAATGTAAATAATTTTTTAACATTTGAAATTTATTTATTATGAATAAATGAAACTGATATAAAATTTAAAAAATAGAACCATTTATTCTAAAATTTAATCTCTTATTTATAAAATAAATATCTCATATGTTTCTTAAATTAATTTTAATAGAAGAGGAAATAAATCGAGAAAACAATACATTAACCATAGAATTGCTAAAATGGTTTTTAATATTTAATTGTAAAGATTTTCATTAAAAAATAAATTAGTCCTTTAATGAACCATATATTATATGTAATAAAATTAAAAAATTACTTCAATTAATATAGGATTTATAGTAATGTTATATCATTTAGTAAAATATCATTTATTAAAAAATTATATTATTGTCAATTTTGACATTATTTATTTGTCATGAATTTTAAAATATCTTGAAAATAATGGAATTTGAAAATATTAGTTATTCGACTTTATAACATGATATATTAATCTATAAAAGATATTTTAATATAATTATTCATTTAATTTTATTCACACTTAATATTTTTCTTGTCATTTATTTTATTTAACTATTAACAAAATAATCACTACATTTGCATTTATTCATAGTTTTTTGTATCTAATTCTTCTCTAACATTTACTGTTAAATTATAATGATAATGAAAATATTTACAAAACATGAAAATGTGTATAATTTAACAAATATTGTTTTTCCCAAATGCCAAATCTTTATAAGTATTAAATGTAATTAAGATTAATTTTTTCATTTTATAACTTAATATATATTTCAATTTCATCGAATTGTATCCCAATGGATAAAAAATATAGACTATGGTTTCCAAGGTTGAAATATATACATCAAATGTCGGTTTGAAAAGTTTTTTATTCATTTAACAGCATATATTCAATGTTTAACAACTATGTAAACATTTTTCCACTATAATCACATTAATTAATTTTAATATTATCACTACACAGGATGGTAACAATTTATGTTTTCATTATTAAAAATTGAAAAATAATATTATTACAAATATGGAATCCATTTTTTTAATCTCAATTCCTAGAAGTGGAATAATTTATTTTAAAATTAATCATGCTAATGTGACTAAAAAGTGGGGTCTTAATGTGAAAAAAATAAAAATTTTGTAACAATTTTCATATAAATCTTTAATATGAAATTCATTCCAATGAAAAAAATTGGACTAATAGATAAATAAATGAAAATTGTTTATTTTAAAAAAATTCCAATTATATTTTATCATTATGAATCTCTTATATAATAATTTTATTTCCCAAAAAACTTCTGTATTTTATCAATATTAATCATTAAATGAAATTTCTCAGAAAAATAAAAAAAATTCACTATAATATAATTTTTATATTTGCATTCAAATTTTGGTATTATTTATTTAAAGGAATGGGGGATTATCAAAACCATGTTATAGAGGATTGAATTAACCAATATAGAGGTTGTTGGCCCGAACTATATTCACACACTATTGGGTACGGGACACAATACAGTTAAAGATGATGCAAGGGTTATCATAATTAACCCGAGAATCCAAGAAGTCTGATACCATATTTACCTCCCTTTATGTGTTACTAATATTAATTCCATCGGAGAGATACACTCTTCATTTGTAAACAATATATGTGATATTCTATGGTATAGATATCACAAATTTGATGGTGTTGAGGAGGATCAAAGTGTCAGATTCCACATGTTTGAGGATAATACCAAGAGAATGACACAAATTTATCCCCCTAAGAAATGTAGCCACCTTTTCTAGGAGGAAATTACCTTGACCATTCATGGCAATAAAGTAAAAAAACCAAAAAAATATGGTCTCAGACCACCCCACCTCCCCTGATACAATCCTCCATACATAATTTTCCATTACTCAATTGAAGGATGCAATCTAGAGGTAACCATCAGACCCAGGATCCTTGGGTAGTGGAAAGGGTAGGGGTTATCCTCACATTACATGTTTCAAGGATCTGACCCAATTATGGGGAAAGGTCAAAGTGTTTTTTAGGTTAGCGAACTCCACAATGAGAGACCAGGATTTAAAATTCACCACAAGTCGAGAAAGAAGGAAACCAATATATCTAGATTTATTACGAACAAAGAGAAATAATACAACATCCCAAAACAAAAAGCATTGAATGATAATGTATTTCATAGATATTTTCATCTGATCATGGAATCCAGAGATGGAGGAATAGATCCCCTGACATACAATGGAGGTCAACCCCAGACAAAGTTATAAGGCTTTTCCAAATCATGGAATCTCACTCACCATTATAGAAAATATGGGTGTACATCTCTTTATTGGTGTAGCAGCATCAACAGAACATAGAGACCATGTTTATACGATTTCACTAGATACCCTAATCAGTTAGAAGAGCATGATTTTGAATGCATGAGACTATGAAATATAATGTGGCATGAATTTATTTACACCATAATAAACCACCCCATGTATCATTTCCAGTATGTGTGTGTAACAAATAGCAATAATCTATAGGGGAGAAAAATCGCAATGAAGTAGTAATGAATATAATTCAATATAGTTCATTATAGATATATATATATACATTGATAAACCTCAAGCTTATTATGATATAAAACTTATTGTATGAATGCAGTAAATTTAATGGCGTGGAAGAAAGTGATATCAGGCACATGGAAACCTATAAACCCCTGAAACTTTTCCAACCCGATTGAATTTCCATAAGATTATTGATACTTCTCCCACAATCTATTTAGAATGTTTTTGGATATTTAGGATCTTCATCTGAGTGATATCCCAAAGCATGGAAATATTTCATCCTTTGAGATCAAATGATGACCATGAATTTTTAATTATGAACATTTTCTAGAGAGACTTTCCAAATATCATATCACATGCCATTATCCCTCAATAGAGATTTGTAGTGCCTGATATGCTTCTAATAGTTATCAAACCATCCTCTGCATCGAAAGAAACTTTATTCCATGATTCCAAATGGAATCTCAATTCGCTATGTAATTCCAAATATAGATAATCATAATATTCTCAATGTGATGAATAATCATCTTATGGGTAATGGTGGCCACCAAAACATGCTTAAGAATGGATTTTCATATGCTATTAACCAAGTAGAATCACCCTCTAAAGGAAAAAAATATTAAATTTGAGGATGTGATAGGAAATCAGATTTATAATATCGTCAAAGTGGTGGATTTAAGTTTACCCAGGGAAATTATAGCCCCTAAGAAATCTATGGTAAAATGCCTTCTAGGGACCCGAATATTTTCAATAATTTTCATTCCTCTTCCATATAAACAAACTTTTTATATATGGACACTATGTTTTCACTATTAATATGATCCACACCTCATTTAAAATATGTATCAAGGATCCCATTCAATTCATGAATATACCATATACTACTGTTGGTGAATAGGGGGAGTTCATTAGAGAAGAAGCGGTGAAAAATACCACGGATGTTGTCTCCACATCTGAAGGGATGACCACGACCATCATTTCCACATCTATTTAGATATTTTCAAAACGATTCATGGATCATAATGAACACAATAGGGGAAATGGGATGCCCCTACCTTACACTCGAAGTAGATTTATTTTTTTCTAATAAATTTTCTAAAATTTGAAAATTGTAATTTTAAATCATGTTCAACAATCGTTATAAAATGATCTTTTAAAAGATATTTTTTTATAATTAATTTATTTTTATTTTAAATGATTCTTATATTATTTATTGTCAATTGATAACTTATAACCATGAAAAAACTATACGTTTTTCAAACATTTAATAATCATATTTATTCTCTATATTCTAAAGTGTAGGTGGTATCAACTATAATAATATTAATAATATATTGTAGTTTGAAAAAACATAGTCTAATTTGTAATGAATTATATAAAATAAACACAGTATTTTTTGTTACACAATAAAACCTTATGGTTGTGTGTAATGAAATCTACACTTAGTATTTCATTTAATTCAATCAGAAATTTTTATATAGTACAAGATTAACATTATGTGGTGTCAAATTCATTCCTTCAATGTATTTTAAATAATTCAGATGATAAATTATTCATGAAAACTCATGGTGTTTTAATATAAACTATACATGCCCCATGTGTTCACATAATTTTAATATTAAAAATTAATATTCCTTCAAATAGTCTAACTAGATATTAAATGGTCACTAACAAACTAGCAACATGATGTTTGATCATAAAAGTAGATAAATCAAGAGATCATGGACTTGGGAATTTAAATTAATGAATAGGAATGTCACTATCCATGTGGGAGAATATCATGTACATTGCTATTATATTTCAATGTATTCAGTGAATCTATGGAGGAATGTCATATGGATATACAAATATGAATAATATGAAAAAGAAGAATAGGGAGCCTTATGTTTTGGTAACAGGATACCTCTTTGAGAATAATCTTGGATATTGGGTATTTTATTAACACAATATGATATATCTAGATGTTTGATGATTATAGAGGATCACAATAATATTTAGGGGTGTTTAATAGAATATTCATTCAATTATTGTGATTTATTCTACCGTACATTGTATATTTTTTTCACCAAGTGTTAATCTAGCTATTAATATTGAAATATATGGGTTTAATTTTATTTTAGTTTTTTAAATAATATCATGGTCATTATATCATGATTTTATATATTTTTGTAAATATCTTTAAAATTCATCCTGAATGGGTTAACATATGGTGTGAGTGATGAAATATGAGTGGAATATCATTTTCTCACATATATCAATAAAACTGCTTCTAGGTTGAGATATGTGAAGTGTGGGGTAAATATCATAGTTGAATTCATGTTAACAATGTTAGGTAGAACATTTTTTATCTTATTTATGATCTTGTATATAGTGGAACCAATACATAAGTGATGTAAAATCATATAAATAGGATCCTAGAAAACCCATGCCATGACTCTAACTAGAGAGAGGAATTAGAATAACCACCCCATAGAAATGATAACTCATTTCTTCATGTGATATGGAATAGGAAACCTTAAGTGGATCTTCGTCCTCATTATGTAGTATTTTATACCATATATAATAGAGCTTCTCTTTGTTGACAGTGGTGATTTCTCATTATGGTTTCATTTAGAGTTTTTAAGAATTTGTAATTTTCATTATTTCATTTTTCCATTGAGAATGATCTTCTATTCCTGGGATGGGGGGAAAACGAGGATACTAACACTTTATACGATCCTTTCATTTATGAATTTCTATTTAACTTTACACACTTCAATTTCAATTAATTTGTTTTCTAAATTTACCTTAAAACACAAATATGATATTACAAGTACATATTATCCCAATGTTTGACATAGACTCTAGTAAAAAATAATTTATTTCATGATTATATGTTATCCATGGAACATGTTTGGGAAATAAAATGTCATATTTAAATTCAATAACATATAATATTTTATACAAGTAACATCATGTGTCAGAATGACTTGGGGTTAATTTTATAATGGAACAAATGTATTAAAGAGAATTTATATAATGTGTTATAGAAATTCAAGAATATTTGATCAGTTTTGACAATGTGAAACATTGTATCAGCAAATATAAACCGTTAATTTAAAAACATGAATTTTTAGTAATGTAGGAACCCAACATCTTTTTGACTGTTGTCATTTTAATTTTTTCAATCCAAAAAATTAATTTCCAAATATTTTAAAAAATATTATTATCATTTAATACCTTTTTTCTTAATTTTGACTATTTAGAACGAGTTTTTTATATAAATTGACATGTTTAATTGATAATATACCATTTAATTCATTTAAGTCGCATGTTTGGTCAAAAATAATAGTTGTTAATTAATTAAAATGATATATTAATCGTATATCATTTTTATAAATGTCTAAGAAAATATTAATTTTCATTGTATGTTTTTAGTATTTGATGCATGTGTTAAGAAAAAAATTCATTTTTTAAATAAACACACTCAAATTGAATCATACATTCCACAAAAAAGTCATAATTATATGTTGTTAAACATTTCATATGAAAAATTAATAATTGTTAATTTTTTAATGTATATGGAAAATCAAATCATGTTTCTACAGTTTTTTTAATCTAGTGTGTGTTTTGAACTATATTGTATCATTGAAACAAATATCACTTTATTTTAGTCATAAATAATAGAACAAAGATAACATTTATCTAAGGATAAATCATATATATCAAAAATGGAATAATTAATAACATTCATGAATTATTATTATAATCTATTTGTTTTTATTAGTGTCGTGTCTTTGATGTGTGTTTTGATCTAAAATGTCACTTTAAAACTATAAAACTAATAATTATAATTGAACTATCAATTCTCTCTATCTACTTAATATTTTGTTAACTCAAAAAAATAAGAAATGAATCATTGATCATTTCAAAATAATATCACAATAGTCTAATAATATTTTAGTTTTAACTATATGGAATTTTTAAAACTAAAATATTATAAAAATTTTGAAAACAGAAACTTTTAGTCATATAGATCCAATAATATATCATATTATGAAATGGTTTATTCCCAAAAAATAAAAAACATTACATATTACATTAATTATTTTCCATCATAATTTCAATGCTCAGATAATTAATGGCCCGTGTTTTGAAAATTCATTGGTCAAGAATATCGTTTGGGTCCATTCAACAAATTTTCAGATATTTTGGATTCCAATAAGGATATAAAAGGTTGGCACACAAATATGGAAAAATGTACTCTGTATACTAGACACTTGTGTGACCTGTGTTGATCCACTAGACAGGGGTGCCTGATTTTTACAATTGTGCGGACACATATGGAAAATCATGCACCCATATACAGAGGTATTTTTCATGTTTTTAACATAGCTGGAAAAGAATGAATCCAAACTATGAACCCCCAATAGAAGCTCTATATGTGGTGAATAGTTTAGGTACACAGTTACTCCAAATTATGATGTGTCTCTAGAAACACCATTAGGTGGGTCTTTAATGCCAAAAAAATAACTTAAAACCCCAATACCATGCTTTAACATCTAATGAGTCTCGGATATCATATTCGCTTGACATTATCCTTCTTCGGTGTTCTATAGGCTTGTCTCTTGGGATTATATTAGGGTTTTATTTATTCTTGATGGATTAACTAAATGAATGTATCTGTTTTTATATTGATTTTAATTTTCTTATTAGATCCATGTTGGGTATATTCTCCACACATCTAATAGAACCTGATGGGGATGTGTATATTTTATATCATGAGATTCATAGAGTGTTGACATATTTCTTGTGGATATAGGATTGTGAGGACCTGATCAACTCTTCATTGTTCACTACTGTTAATGGTGGATAATTATGCTTCCATTATTCTGGAAGGTGTTTCTATATAAAGGGTTAATACCATGAATTTCTTATTGTTCTTTTAAATTTACATTGGTTTAGTCATTTAATTGAAATGATTTTTGATTAAAAGGGATTTTTTGGAAAGTTATCTTTTTGTAATGGGGGTACCTTTAAAAATATGTTTCTTGTGAGTATTTTCAAGTGAGTATTATTTTTCTTGGGTTTTACTATAATGAAAATATATTTTATAAATAATATTCCTTGTATGCTTGAATGAAATTACAGACTATGAATTATGGTAAAATAAAAATCGTGAATTTGATTGGTTTTATTTTATCATATCATATTTTAAATGGTGTTATGTATCAATAAAATTAATAATATTATCTTTGAATGTTGATCATGTTATTATACATATATAGTTTTTATATATCCAATGGTCACAAAGGAATTGATGGCCTCGACCAGTATGAGCTTACCCTATGCAGACAATTTATTGGAACATATAAGAGACATAAAATCATTGGGATTTACATTCACAAAGCCCAAGATAATATCAAAATCCTAAATCACATGTGAAACAATAATGGGAGAAGTTCAAGATCAATAAGAAAACAACCCAAACCATTTACACCAATATGCCTAAACAAAAGTTTCACCATAGAAAATCTTACCATGATTGAGTTTTCTGGTGTATTAATGTGATTTGTTTCAAGACCCTAACAATATGAATATTTATATTTCATTTTCAATCTAATACTATTTATATTTACTTATTATTATTGTTACATTATATAATATTTTATTCTTTATTCGATAAAACACATATTATGTTTTTGGATTATTTGTTATTTTTATTAAGACATTCTATTTGATAAAGTAATATTATTTGGATATAAAATAAATTTAGAAAAATATTTATATGAAATAATATTTATTACTAATTTATAATATAATATTAATAATTCAAAAATAATTTTTATAAATGTCAGAAAACACTTATTGTAAAAAACACATCATTTCTAAATAAATTTTAATTAATATTTTTTATGTTAAAATTAAAATATTAATAATATATATATATATATATATATATTTGTAATCAAAGTGATTGATTATTTAATTAAGAGTAAGTCTTAATATTTTCATATTGTCAACTTTTTAGGAAAAAATTAAATACATTATAAATCTAAGACACACATTATGTTGTCTTAATGTAACAAAATTTGGTAATAAATACTATAAATGGTATCCATGATAAGATATTTGTTTCACCGTTAAGATAATATGATATTTAGGTTATAATATTAATTTAATATAGAATTTAAGACTTCTCTAAGTGTAATATATTATTTTAATGTTTGAATGTCATTTTTTTAAGAACACTAATCACATCCACATCCCCACGGGTAATATTTTAACAATTTATAATAATGGGATTTTAAAATAATTAAAGACAATACCCTTTGGTTGAATCTATGGGAAAAATCAATGTGATATTTTTGGGTTTGATAACATTATTTTATAGTATTCAAAGCCATTGTTTGAGAAATAACCAAGTAATCCCAACATATTTCTGAAATAAACCCAACCAATATTCTATTCCACATCACTCCAATAAATTGGAGAATATATGTAATCAAAAATCCCATTTATAGAGTCCTCTCATTGTTCCCCCAATCAGTCATTATGACCCACCTAATCGTTTATAACCATATTCCCAATGTACGGGATCATGACTTTCTCTGATTTATAAATGCTTCTTAATTATTTTATTTAATTTGTATCCAATTCATAAGGTCGGGATATTTTATTTAATATCCCTTTGATATCTTATCATGATAATGTTTTTTGATACTCATTTTACTCTCTTTAGTCCCTCTCGTGACCTTTTATGTACATCTGTTTTATTTTGAAATTCCACACATATTTTAATGAAAAAAATAAGTAATGAATACCCATAACAATTTCTAATCAGGAGTCTAAAAATTTATGAACATATACATACCTTATTTTCAACATAAATGTATATAATTTAAATTCCATAGTCTTGGAATCAAATTTTTTGAATTATGGACCTTTGTTGAATGGTCTATGTTGAAAATTTATGCATGTAAATGACGTGAAAGTGAACGGTGTGACTAGAATTATATAGGACTCAAATGAATTGGAGAATTTTTTAGTCTTAATAGACATCTCGTATCATATTATGGATTTTACCTAATCCATTATGTGAAATTTTCCACAATGCTATGATTTTCTGGTGGTCATCCATAACTTAGTTTTAGGATATCATGTTTAAATATGTCACCACATTTCCCAATATTTTTGTTATATTATCTTTGTATATCAACAGTATTTTTTCTTTTTTATGTTAATCACATTTTTTATGTCTCATTAAATATCATATTTTCAAACATATAATACAATTTTCTGGTTATAATTTATTTATTACCTTATTTTTCGTTATAGATTACCCTTTCTTAAGTATGTCCCCATGTAATAAAATTTAGTGGTAATTATTATGAAATTTTATGGGCATGTTAAGGATGTTTTATGTAATGGCGATGTACCGCCTAATTTCTATTGTTATGTAATGTACCTTATTAACCATAGGAACGAGATTTCTTGATCATATAGATTTACTATGCATAATATTTATTAATAATTCATGAACTAATGGGTAATAAAGACATGGGTTCTCATAGAGAGGCTTAGAAATTTTTGAGACACGGAGAAGAAATAACTCTTGAAAGAATTATTGATAACACTAAGCATATGAAGACATACATAATTTTTGATAATGTATATAGTAAGTGGTTTCCAAGAAAATATATTCATGTCTGGATTCTATAAGATGATCATTCTTTGGGATAGATGTAAATAATTATAAAACCTAAAAAAACATATTGAGATAGACATGATCGGGATCTATTTTTGGATAATGGGCCTTACTGACCACTTATTTTGACACACCAAAGAAATATAAATTATTAAATTTAGTAGAAACCCATTTTAAGGGGTAAAAATATATATAATTGTCTATGTTAATGAATATATTATATATAACATATATTAAAGACAATAAGATATAATGTTAAAGAAATAAATTTAATTTTTAAATTATCCACATGGTGTTTTTTAATTCCATTTCATGTCTTATTAAATTAAAAATACACATCCATAATTTTCCCATTCTTCTTGCCAGTGGTTGGAAAAATGTGGAACTATGTAAATTACCAATATGAGTGGTTATGTGAATAATTCACCTAAAAGATGACCAACGTGTTGGGATAAATATTAGCAGAATTTATGATAATACTCTCTTAGTTGAATGAGGGTATAAATAAAATATTGAATCAGGAGGAATTCTCCAATCCACTTAATAATGAAGAAACTTCAATTTTGGCCTTTAGGCGAAAAAGGCCTCAATAATTTAATATTTCATATCATCCCTTAATCATGGAAATTGGATCAACAACATTGAAAAGATATTATCCATCTTTAAATTTTTCTTGAATGATAAGGTTATACTGATAGTTTACCGTAATAAGGTAGATTCCGGACAATGGTGGAAATTAATCAAGAATATGAAACCTGAGGAAGGGATCAATGTTATGGGGTGGAAGTAATTTGGGAATTCTTTTAGAAAAATATATTCCTCTCAGCTTTAAACATAAAATTGAATGGTATTTCCATTCACCCAAGAAAAAAGACAATGATTCTATCAGGTTATATGAGGAGAACATCGCAATCATTGCATGATTTAACTCAGGATTTTGTCAATACCACTAAATGAATATTTGACTAGTTATTAGGTGGGATAAAACCTATTATATTAAAAGTTATATCTATCGAATTCCTTGATAGCACTATTGAAATTGTTAACTATGACATTAAAGACGAAAGGGAGATCAGGGAATCTCAGGGGTCTCATGGGGACAATATGTGGAATGTGGAGATTAATTCTTGCAGTATAATGGAAATAAATAATAGTGGTAGGAAATTTCAATATCACACTTACTAGTGTGCAAAAAAAGAGCCCTATAAAATTTCTAAAGGGGATAAAGAAAATGTTTTATGTGCGGATATAGGGGGTCCTAGCTAGCGGTATTCAAAGGGAGAAAGAACCCAGTGTAATTTAATGTATAAGTACTTCAGTAATCACTCATAATTTTGTCGAATATTTCAAATTCAATGAACAAGGGTACTCTTTAGACTAATGCACTAAGCAAAGGGAAGTCAGGGAAAATTAGTGAAAAAACCCAAAAGTATTATTAGAGAGATTATTCCATAAAAACCAGTAAGGTGGATCCCGAAAATGAAGTGATGATTGGTACTCTAGTTATCCTTTTAAAAATAGAAAATGTATCTTTTTATTCTATTTATATGAATTCCTACATATCCTGATGGTTTATTAGAACAATTCAAACACTTCCAAAAAAATGGAATTATTGTTGTTAATGAACTATTAAGATGGAGAAATTATTTAATCCCATGTATAAAACTTCCAAACTATTGAAATTTTATTGTTGAACATCCGAGTGAACCTAGTGAAACTCTATATGATAAAGTATGATGAAATTATTGTTATGGAATGTATTTCCTTATATATAGCCATAATGAATTTACTTGAGCATGAAATAACTCTTCAAATGAAGAATCTTTTTCTGATTATTTACAATTGCAATATGGTTGATGAATATTCTTTGGAACCTACATATCAATAATGGATATTATCTCCCTACGAGAAAGAATATCTAGCTCAAATCATTGGGTCTAAGGAAAATATCAACCATTTTTATATTCACATTGTGTTGGAATATATAGACATGTTTTCCAAAAAATTAATTCTAAATCTTTATATATGGGAGGTTGAATTTTCATCAAAACAAATACTTGAAGAATTTACATTATCCTAGAATCCATATAGAGTCGTTTTTTGTGGAATTTTTGGATCTATATAAAAAATTGCAAAAAATATGGATAAATGGTTTCTACACCCAAGGGATTAACCATTGGGTGAACCAATTATATTTGGGAAGATTTAGGATGGTCCATTGTGCATATTGATTTATTATCATGATCTCATTAAGATTATGTTAAAGAAAAAGTATCATCATACATTGATTTATGAATTTTTTGATCATCAACCTAGTTCCCAATACAACTCCACGGTTGATCGATCGTTGTCATATCATCTAGTATTTGTATATAAGTGGGATATCCACCAAAATGATTTCTATAAAATATATATGAAATATGGGTTCATATAAATTCAATCATGACTATATAATTTACTTGAAATATTTGTGTGCATGATAAATAGAGACTATAGATATTACCGTTAAAACTTTTAGGGTTTATTTATTGATTATATTCTTATATACTAAAAAGTAATTCTTTAGTCAAACTAGGATCTTGGCACAACGAAAAACACCTTATTAAAGGATAAGATTTATTAAAAGTTCCAAAAATATGAGAATTTTAAAGAAGTAAGAATAATTATTGGGGAAATATTTCTTATGAAATGGTATATCTATTGAATATTTAAATAGATATTAAATTGAATGATTTATGATTTCAACACATATGATATAAATTCAAAGATACTTTGATTAACCGTGTAATATCATTCGTTTAAAAGATATTTATCATGACTATCAAACCCTCTAATGAAACTAACTTAGAAGGGAGTCAATATTATTTGGAATGATGAATTTGAAGAAGCATTAAAGGAGATGAAAAAGAGGCACTTCACTACAATTGTAATAATTATAGTCAAATGTGATGAAATTTTAATGGTGTAATGTGTTTTTTCGAAGAAGGCATTGGGATGTGCATTAATGAATAATGAAAATGTTATAGCATATGCATAAATGAAATTTCATTTCTAGGAATAGAACAACCCAACACATGATATATAGTTGGATTCAAGGAATATTGAATTGATTTTTTTAGAATTATCTCTTTGGGGATAAGTGTGAAATACAAAAGGATACTAAGATCCTCAGGTCTATATTAAAAAAAAGATTTAAATTTGTGCTTGTGAGGACAGATAGAGCCGGTTAAGAACTATGAAATCTCAATCCACTACAATCTTTAGTTTGAAAATAATGTGCAGGATTATCTAATTAGAATGGATATTAAAATTTTATCATTGATTGTAATTTAAGAGGATCTGATATTTTTATAATTGAAAAATATTGACATGGTAATCTTAAATAAAGTAACATAATTAATAATTTAAATAATTATTTATCAACTATCCATTATGGAGAGGATAATGGATGATCAAGGAGATGATGTTGTAATATATAATAATTTTGATTCTATAATAAAATGGACATCCTTAAAGACCAATTTTAATTAAGATTTATTTTTAATACTTAGGTGAAATCTATTTGTACCATCAGATCATAAGTTAATTGTCTTGAGGGATGGTGCACATAGTTCAAACATCTCTTTCCATAAATGAAGCACAAATATGTATCAATAACATTGAGAAAAATATTAATTAGAAAATATTAAGATCATAATCCCATTATATACATCAAGGTGTATTGTATGTCAGCACGTGAAGTCTAGAAGGAAAACATATAAGGGGATGACGCAACCATTATCCATGACTACATGTAAATGGAAAAAATTAGCAATGTACAATGTCACAAGTATTTTTAATACATTAGGATCAAATAATGTTAAAATCATTTTGGTGGATCATAATAAAAATACAACTCATTTCATTTCAATATAAGAGGACTTCTCACTTCATCATCTTGCATAGATCAAAAATTATATAATTGGTGAGGAGGCATGGAACACCACTTTATATTTTATCTATTAATGGTTCATGATTTGCATAAAATGTGTGGAAGAGTCTCCAATATATTCTATATACTACTTTGATCATCTTCATGTACTATCACCATCTGACTGATTCCCTATCTAAACAAACTATCCTAGCAGGCAAGGACATGTTGATAGAATTCTTAGTTTACATTTAATAAGGATTTAATCAACATATTACTCTGGTCAAATTCTCAAAAATAACTAGTTTCCATTAAATGGACCCATAGATCCCTATTAATCACATTATTTAAAAAGGGTTAGAAAAAATTCATGTTCAGATGATGTTACAGAATGAAAACTATTTGGTGCTGAAATTGACAAGAAAATGGTGGAAATGGTCAATATGATTTTTCATCACATCAAGGATTATTATAGTATATATACAAGGTATGTAAAGAATAATAAATTAGAACTAGTATTTTAGGTTTAAGATAATGTATTCCTCTTCACATCTCCATGGAACAAATTCATGATATTTTGGATCAAGGGAAAACAAAGTCTTAAATAGATCATTCCTTTTGAGATCCTTGATTTCATTAGGGGTAAATAGTATCAACTAGAACTGGCACCATACCAATATCAAGAACTTGATGGATTAAATTTAATACAAATGAAGAAGTGCAATCCAGGCCCATTACACGTGCTGAATTCAGATGTGGTAAATTTGGGGAATAATCTCTCATCTATGGAGTATCTGGTGAAGATTATAGACTATAGAGGCAATATTCCATGAAATAATACAATGCACTTGATCAAAGTTTCGTAGATATACCACATGTTTGATGAACTGACAGGGGAACTAAGGAAGTTATGAAATAGAGTTACCTCAATCTGTTTTAGTAGGATTGATTAAAATTTTGATGGTGAAAATTTTGAAGGGGGAATATGGTAACTACCATTACATTTATTAATAAAATTTCCTTTAGGCTTAAATTAAATTCCCAATTTTATATTATGGATATAGAGAGAAAAATAATTTATTTATTTTTATTATATCCTAAATGTATTTAAATATGATTAATAATCATAAATTTTGATAATATATCCATTGTATATTAATGAAATTATTAGTATAATTTTATGGTTTTGATAAATCCATTTGACACATATAATAAAAGATATGGTACTGACCTATATGATCTTACCCAATGAATCTAAAAACGTAGAACATCTAAGAAAGATAGAATCGCTGGTTGATTTCCTTATCTAATCCCAATATGGTATTATATGACCAAATAAAAAAATTTTGGGAGAACATTGAGATCATCGAGATGATGACCGTGACCAATCATGCTGAACCAGCCCATGAATGTATAACTATTAAGCACTATACCCTTAGAGTATTTTCTTGGGTAATATAGGGATATGTATCAATACCATAAGCATGTGAATATGTACATTTAATTTTCAATACAATAATTATGATATTTACTTCTTCTTATTATTACGTTATAAAGTATTGTTATTTTTATTCATTAAAAAAATATATTTGTTGGTAACATGTAATTTATATTAAGACATTCATTGTGATAAAGGAATAATTTTTTTAAATAAATGATATTTTAATAATATAATTTTATGAAATAATATTTATTATGTATAGTTTTTAATATACTTGAATGATGTCCAAAATATTTATTATAATAGTTCACAAAAATTTATTATTGAAAAACACAGTATCTAATAATAAATTTATATTGTTATTTTAAAATTAAAATTCCATATATTTTGAAAAATATTATGAAAATATAAAAATTATTTATTTAATAATAATTTCAATATTATCCAAGAGTGATTTGTTCATTAATTTCTATGAAAGTGAATTTTTAGAGTAAAAATTAAATATGGTACAATTATGTATCCATTTTTTATGATATCATAATGACCCAAAATGATTTAATAAATATAATAAATGGTATCCATTGAAAAATATCTATTTATCCATAATATTGTATTATTAAAATGTTATTTAATTATTTTTTAAGTCCTTTATAAATACTATAATGTGAATATTATATTTTTAGGATACAAAACCATTTCATAAGTAACATGACTCACTTATACATCCCTAATTTTAATCTATTAAAAATATAGACCCTTTAACTTATAAAATAATTAAAACCGCTCTTATATTTTAAAACCCCTGGGAAAATAAATCGGTAAGGTTTGCGTTTTGGGTTACATTTTTATTTGGATTCTAAAACCTATGTTTGAGAAACAATAAAGAAATCCTCACTTTTATCCTTTATAAACCATCCAAATATCCCATTAACATCCCTAAAAAAATTGTATCATGACCATAATCTACCCTCCTTCCTCTAGAGCCCTTAAATTGTCCTCCAAATATGTAAAATCCCATGTAAATAATGATTATTAAATTTTCATGTTAATTAATATTTGTGAATAAAATGTTAATATTAATTTAAAGGGAATGCTATGTTCGATGGCGTACCCAATATGCAACAACAAGTTTCATTGAAATCTTATGTTTCACACTAATAATATAATAATATTATTTTAAATGGTAGTTATCCCCTAGCCATTGTAATGGCTGGAATTAAAAGAACTAACTACTAAATGATTATATATGTTTGTTAATTATTTTTACATTTATCAAATAAAATTTAGAGGTTTAAAATAAGAAAAGAATTCGATTTAAGCATAAATATTCTAATGTTCTTTAAAAGGTCTATTAACCACCTTTTTATGGTGAAAACTTTTTGAAACTTCTATTTATACATTTTATATTTTATATTGAAAAAAATAATATCCTTCTTTAGAATCGGGACATCAGAATTTACTTTGTGTACATTTTTGTTATTTTTCTGATTATGTTTTTTAATGAATAGTGAAAATGTTGTATTTTAATACAAAACCTCCGTTTAATATAATTTATTTATATGGTTATATTATCTTTTTAATTGTGTTAAATGTGTATTTGAAATATATTTTTACCATTTAATCCAATCGTGGTCATTTGAATTAATTTCACATTGAGATTGGACATAAACAAGTGTCAAATATTTGATAAATACATGCTATTTGTTTTGACAGTGGGAATTAATTATAAAATTAATTAATTAAAATTATATGTTTTTAATTTTTTAAAATGGAAAACATTTTTTAATTTGGAATATCAAATTTACATTGGATAATTTTTTGGTATTTTTATGACAAATGTTCAAGAATAGTGAAAAGTACTCCATTTTACTTCAAAATTTCTTTTTCATCTAATTTAAGCATACTTTTATATTTTCCTATTAATTGGTTTTAAAGGGTAATTAAATTATATTTTTATCACTTAATAAAATATTGTTAATTGGAAGTAATTTCACTTTTCAACTTGATGTAAAAACTAGTCAATCCTTTGATAAATTTTACTTATTAAAAACCTTTCTTTGGTTGTGACAATGAGACTTATTTTTAAATTAATTACTACAATTTCTGAATTTGGAATTTGGTAAAATGGATTCCATATTTTGAATAAGAAAGTCCAAATTATTTAATTATGACTCTTTTGTTTTTTGGACATTATGAATAGTAATGATGGTAATTATATTTAATTATCGTGATTAATTAGTAATTGGGTAGTTCAAGGTAATAAAATAATATCATAATAATATAAAATGTCCCCAAAATGTGTCCAAATTTGATATTTTGAGTAATGGGAAACCATGGGACGCTTTTTACAAAATTTGAGGGCCCATGGAGTCACATGGGTGTAATAGTGACATTTATGACATTATTTTTTAAAAAGAAGAGAAATATAACAATGGTTTGCATATCCTAAGTAAAAAAATTTAATTTTGTTTAAATAAATTATCTATTAGAAAATAAATAGTATTTTTAAAGTAAAATATATTTCCTACATCATTGTTTTTTTCATATAATTCATAGACATCAAATAAATAAATTTATTTTAAATAGCATGATTATGCAGTGATTACCTCATTAATGAACGATTTAAATAAAATGAATAGATAACGTAAAATATAAGACTTACACTTGCCTAAAACCTATTGTATTAGTGTATTTCGACTAATTATCACCTTATCCTCGAAATATGTCATTGTGGGACCTTTAAAATCGAAATACCATTTTATAATAAAGTAACTTTTAATGACATTCCAAAAGTGACCCTCCTCCCTCTTATAAAAGGCCCCCACCTCTACCCCTTTACCCAATCCTCTCAATCCCTTGTCTTTTCCACCATATACTCATATTA
Source organism: Viscum album (assembly GCA_963277665.1). Classification (NCBI taxonomy): domain Eukaryota; kingdom Viridiplantae; phylum Streptophyta; class Magnoliopsida; order Santalales; family Viscaceae; genus Viscum; species Viscum album. The sequence goes on along the minus strand of OY728163.1, from coordinate 1,793,466,806 downwards.
TCTCTCCAAATTCCCCTGTATTACTCCTAGAACTGTCACTTTGGGCATAAATCTTTCCAAGGAAGCCTTTGACTCAAATCAAAAAGAGTTGCCTGATTTAGAGGTAATGTCTTCTCTCGAGTTTCTTTGTTTTATTTTCTTTATTCACTCACCACTATATTCTTTTTATTTGAACCCATAATAACACCAGTATAATTAATATACTATTATTTTATTAAAATAAGTATTATACCTACACTTACACAAACCCTCGTCTAATGGTTAAAGAACACACTGTTTCTATGGGTGGCGAATTATTCCCTCATGAAACGATGATTGTTCAATATTCTTTTAACACCTCTCATGGGGGCCATTAAGATGGAAATAAATATATATATGATATATATTATATTTATTAACTCTCTGTGATTCTCTATTTTATATTTAAAACATACCTTTATACTTTGCATGTTGTGGAAATTCTATAATTTCATATGAGGAAGTGTGGAAAACCGCCCTCTCAAGTGATGTGACTCATTCTTGCCAAACATGGAATTTATAAAGAATGTAATTAATTAACTTATTGTAAATATATAACATATATATTATAATGTAATTATAATATATCTATGACTAATTTAGTATTAATTTCTATTAATATGACAAAAAATGGTAGCAACATTCATGCGTACGTACAACCTACTGTCTCCATGAATAGTACATTTCATTTAACATCTCCAAACATTATTAAATATTATTAAATACATATATACAGGATATATATGATATTTAAATCATTAACACCATTCATGATATGATGTAATTATAAATAATGGAAAATTCTCTTCAAGCAAGTTCATTGGTTACTCATGTACTCAACATCGACAAAACGTATGATATGGACTCACATAATTAACTAATTTTTATAATATGATAATATGTAATATTTATTGAATAATAAAATTTTAATTATGTCCTTATGAAATTATAAATTGAAAAAATTATATTATTCTTGAATATAAAGAAACGAACAAGACAAGTCAGACTTGAGGTAAGGGGATTTTTTTATCTCACTTTTAATTCCGTGTGATTTCCATTGATAACCAATTATTTATTGCATGTGGTGTATTGTTTACTACCATTTTATATATATTATAATTATTATATTTATATTCATGTTATTATGTGATTCATTTGGTTCTTATTATCTTTTAGTCATATGACTCGATTTATTACAACGAGGTAAGTTCCTTTTATCTCACTATTTATTCCCGTGAGATTCATGCTATATTTTTCACTACCTCCTTTGACTGGTGTATGTAATTTCCATTATTATACTATTTTTTTAATATAATTTTATTTATGGGTATTTACATCAACTTTGTATAGTCTTTCTTTCATGGGGTGTACGTTTCGAAAGTTACCCAAATCGGTATGGGAACCTTTCACCATCCTCTTTTTTAAAGACTTCTTTTTTTAGGTCTTTTAATTTACATCTTCTTAATGTTGGGATATGTTATTATATGCCCTTATTGATTTAAATTTTATGTCCATGTGATTGGACACCCTTTTTATATCTCATCAACTCATTTTATGAATTTTAACGTGATGTTGTTAGGCTGTCGAATTTTTTTATGGGAACATATTAACCCAATTAGAATTCTTTGGGTTAAACCTATACTTCTTGATTATGTCATACTATGAATATTTGTGGATGAACTCTGATTTTTTTACACTTAATATCCACTTATATTGGGTGTATTTATATTTTTCACACATAATTATGTAATTGATTTATCCTTAATCTAAGGATACCGTCTTTGTATGGGACTTTGTCTCAGTCTCCTTTCATTGACACATCTTTTGATTTCTACACGACAATATGTTTTACTGGGTATAAAACCCTTTTGAATTTTCATTTCATTCAAAATAAATATTTTCACTTGATGTGTTTTACTAAACGGAAAAAATAATGTTTTTGTCTTATGTATGTGGCGACAACGATTTCTCCGCCGTCGTGAACATTATTTGAGTTTCGGGTTACTCTACAAGCCATAACTCTTTTTTTGAATGAAAAATAAATACCATTTATTAATTTTCTTTTATTTTGGTATTTAAAATGGTTTTTATAATGTTTTGATTATATCAATGGGTTGTATTGATATATTGGGATTGAACTGTGGAAATGTTATGTTTCCTTTATGCATATTTTATGTGATATGATTATGGTATAGTTCTTGGGAATTATTTATGAATTTGGGTGGTTTTGTGATAAAATAAGGGTGGGTGAGCACGAGATAGCTCTCCAATGCATTAGGTAACGTGAAGGAGTTAAACTCTAAGGTTTCTGCATAGAAATTTTCAGAATATATTGTGATGGGTATTCCAAACGTAACAAGGAGTGTTACTCCCTATGTAAGAATGTTATGAATGCCTCAGTTTAAATTTACGTCTTATGATTTCTATGAGTTATTCTTATAACTTTTTATTTAATAGGGTATGTTAAAGAGATTATGTTTTATGAGTAAAGTATTATTTCATTGATTCTTGTGTATACAAGGACTAATGTATTATTTCTGTATTTTTATATCCCATACTATGCTTTTTATGCTCATCCCGTGTTTTTGAAATGTTTTTCACAGGATATAAAGTGGAATAGGGTCAAGTATAGGATCAATGAAATTTCATGATGTCTAAAACAAGAAACTATACATAACACTTTTGTTCAGTAGTTGTTATTTGGGGAAAAATGGAAAATGAGTAGATGTGTCTACTTTTTAATCGTTGAGGTCTAATTGTTATGTCCTAATTATCTAGAACTCTAAACCTGAAAAGATCCTCCATGTGAATTATTCAGTTAATTCAAGACTATGTAATGTTTTATGTTCGGGTCCTTATAGTTGGTATCAATGGTCAATGTAGATAACTTTAGAGGTTAGGTTATTCTTTAAGCACAAGTGACATTACCATAATGGTTAGGATTTTAGAAAGATTATTAGTTATTTTTATAAAGTGAATGAGTTTAAAATAACATGAATAAGTTTATCTTAGTATTTACCCTCCTCATAAGATATTATATAATGATTTTACTGATATATTCACACTGACCTTTTTGGGTTTAGTAAATGGCTGGATCTTGCAGACACCAAAGTAATAGTGGATGTGAAGAAAACTGTGAGAGTTTTCTGAACGAGAAACTAAATTATATTAGAGCTTCAATGAGAACTCTTGTGGTTATTCTCAACCAACTATCTGGAGTCACGATTGACCACATGAACCATAGTTATTTTTATAATGCATCATATATGTGAGAAATAAATCCCTACGGATGTTCAGGTAATAATCATAAAAGTACGAATGTTCAAAAATCTATGTGACATAAATGTGGAAAGAAACACATAAGAAAATGTTTTAAAGGGAAACATAGATGATATAGATGTGGAAATTAATGTCATAAAGCAAGAACCTACAATGGAAAAAGGAATAATCAATTTGAATCTAGGAAAGGGAAATCAGTTCATTCTGAAGGATAAATTGAGTGTTTTAAATGTGGTGTGCGAGGTTATTATGCAAACACATGTCCCACGAAGAATTTCGGGAACTGGATCACCAGGATTGTACAAAGATTTGTTTACCAAGACATAATTCCATTCCAATTGAGGATGAAGAAACTCACAATGACCAATGAATGTTATGGATTATTTATTAACATATGTTTTCCTATTATTTAAATCATAGGATATGATTCATGATTTTGTTTGTAAGAAATAAGTATTTCAGAATAAGTTTGAATGGAATGGTTAATTCATCATGAATAATGTTGAATGAGTAAGAAGTCAACATATTAGGGATTCAATAGTTATTGTAGATTTTAGGATGGTGAAATTCTATTAATTATTAAGGCTCTTTTGATGATGAGATTACATTAGAAGAGTTTTTATAGTATGTGTAACCCTGACCTTTGATATATGAAAATTTTATTCAAGGAATAATTATCTTTTCATTTGTGGATATATTTATAATGAACCATTTTTGTTTATATAATCCATGAATTTGAGGTAATTACCGGTTAATACATTTTGGGATGAAAAACAAAAGTTATTAGATAACCTTTGTGGTTAAAATATGTTATGGTAATTATTTGATGAATTTAACACTTCTTGGGAATGTTATAAAATTATATATTTTTTGAAAAATGGACAACACGCAAACCGTGTGGCAACCCGTCACGTCAGATGAAGCTGTGGGAATCGAACCCACAACCAAAGTGAAACTAGTATTTATCACCTACCACTGGACTGCATGAAGTCCCTGGTTAGTTTGACTAAATATTTTTATTTATATGATCTTATGAATTAGGAATAAGTTGATTTTGGGAAATGATTAACCTATCATGGAGGATATTTGACTAGGTTAATTACTTTTTAGTATGAGATTTTAAGTGTAACTGATGTTATTTGGAGATAAATGATAAGATTTAACTTGGAAGACTATGTGATTAAATCCATCAGTGATTTGGGTTTTAATCATATATTCGATTACATGGAAGAATTTTATGTATATCTCTTTATTTAATGGTCTTCCTCGATCCTTGGGTTATTTTTGTTGAATTTTGGAGATTAAGACTAGTATTTATTTTTATAAAATACTATCCTTTTGTGGATTATCTGATCTTGTAGTAACATTTTTTTTGGTTAAGGTCTAAAACATGAGAAATATATAGTTCATATTTTGTGGATTAGGTGATTCTCAATAAGTTGATTAGAGCGATCTTAATGTAAACAATTCATCCTAAATACTCATCTTTTGGAGAAAATATGAGTTTTTTTATGAAATATAGTAATAGATGATTGTCTGCATGTCAAGTAAGTATGTTTCATTTAGATTTAGATAAACTCATAAATAAATTCCTCAATGAAATGTAACTTAAAACAAAAATGTTGTCTGTTAACTTTTCTTACTGGGGAATAAAATATTGTTTTACCCAACACATGTTTATGATATTCTGGTGGATAACATTCTCCTAAACATATTTTCTATCACTCTCCATCAGGACTTGACCGTTTTTTCTCTTACATATCCATGTTTTCATGGAATCCTAGTATATGTTGTCTCGGGTGACCTTTGTACTTTTATTTCTTTCTATTAATGTGATAGTTTAATTCACTCCTTTCCCGATGTGGGGCTTTCAATGATGTTTATGAGCCTAATTTTAAAATTACAAGGATGTAATTCCCAAAATGTGGGAAGGATGTACCATCCCATGTAAATAAAAAATATGAAATTTTAATATTTATTAATATTTGTGATTAAAATTTTAATATTACATTAAAGGTAATGCTATGTTCGATGGCGTACCCAATACGCAACAATGAGTTTCTTTGAAATCATACGTTGCACAATAATAAAACAATACTATTATTTTAAATGGTAGTTAACGCCTTAACATTGTAATGGAGGAAATGAACTGAAAAAACTACAAAATTATTACATATGTTTGTTAAATATTTTTTACATTTATCGAATAAAATTTAGAGGATTAAAATAATTAAAGAATTCCATTTTAAGCATAAATATTCTAATGTTCTTTAAAAGGATGATTAACCGCCTTTTGATGGCAAAAACTTTTTTAAAAAAACTTTTCGTCCATTTTATATGTTATATTTTACAAAATAAAATCCTTCTTTAGAATCGGGACTTCGAAATTTTCATTGTGTAATTTTTTTTATTTCCGATAAAGTTCATTTTTTAATGAATAGTGAAAATGATGTATTTTAATTCTAAACTTCTTTTTAATATAATTTATTTCTATGGTTAGATTATATTTTTTATTTTGTTTAATGTGTAGTTGCAATATATTTTTACCATTTAATTTAATGGTTGTCATTGTAATTAATTTCACTTTGAAATTGGACATAAGCAAATGTCAATATTTTGATAAAAACGCTATTTGTTTTGACTATGGGAATTAATTATAAAAATAATTAATCAAACTTATATGTTTTGAATTTGGTAAAATAGAAATAATTCTTGAATTTGGAATATCAAATTATCACTACTGGAAAATAGGTCTATACCCATGGTTTTCCAAAAAAACCGTGGGTATAGGGTACCCCTATATCAACGGTTTTCCAAAATCGTGGGTATAGGGATCATATGTGAACCTATACCCACGGTTTTCCAAAACCATGGGTATAACACACCTATACCCACGGTTGTGTCAAAAACCATGGGAATAGTTCTCTTATAAGACCTATACCCACAGTTTTGGAGAAAACCGTGGGTATAGGGTATTTTCCGAAGACCTATACAGACGGTTCTTGAAATCCGTCTGTATTGCGAGTTTTTTTTGATGAACTATACCCACAGTTCTGGAGAACCATCGGTATAGCTTTCCCGTGTTATGGCGGGGAAATAAAATTAGGCGGGACATAGAAAAAATTTGGTGGGAAGACATTTATTCATAGATTAGATTATTATATTTATGCAAATATAAATATATAACTTTAAAAACATAGCAGCTCGGTTGGTCAAGTGTTCGCTGCGGATGTGGTATGTCACCTTTTCAAATTACCGTGGCCGATATATTTATTTGTAATTACCACAGGTGGATAATATTAATATAAATATTCAAATGTTTGTTCATATAATCAATATGAATAGCAGCTTAGATGGTTCAATGGTGTTGCACGGCCGCGTTGTTTATCACGAGATGAGGGTTCGATTCCCGCGGGGAACTTTTTTTGGATTTAAATAAGCCGTATTAATATATATACACAGACTAATTAATATATAACAAATAAAATTTACAGGTCGGTTGGTGCGTTTGTGGGGCGCGGCCCTGCGTGTCTGCCGGAGTTGCAGGTTCGGAACCCTCCCCAGCCCTATTTTTTGAAAAAAAAACCCACGTTTTGAGAACTGTGGTCTGTGTTTTGTTCCACGCTATTTGAGCATGTTCCACCTTTAACTACCATATAACCACGGTTCTCCAAACCGTGGGTATAGGCTGAGACCCATATACCGATGCCATTCCAGCCCACGGTTCCCAAAACCGTGGGTATAGGCTATACCCACGGTTTTGGGGGCTATACCCACTTTTTTGAACTGTGGGTATAGGTTTTTATTCTAGTATTGTATCTTTGGATAAATTTTAGGAATTTTTCTGACAAATGTTCAAGAATAGTGAAAAATAATCCATTTTACTTCAAAACAACGTTTTCGTCTAATTTAATTATATGATCAAATTGTCCAGTAAACTAGTTTAATATTTTAATTGAATTATTTTTTATCACTTAATACAATGTTGTTCATTAGAAGTAAATTCACTTTTCAATTGAATGTAAAAACAAGTAAATCTTTTGATACATTTTACTTCGTAAAAACCTATCTTTGGTTGTGACAATGAGAATTATTTTTAAATTAGTTATTAAAATTTCTTAGTTTATAATTTGGAAAAATGGATTCCATATTTGGAATAAGGACATCCAAATTATGTAATTAAAACGCTATTGTTTTTGAAAATTATGAATAGTAACGACGGTAATTATCATTAATTATCCTGATTGATTAGTAATCAGGTAGTTAAGGGTAATAAAATAATATCATAATAATATTAAATGACCACAACATGTATCCAAATCCAATTTTTTGACTCATGTCGACCATGGGAAGCCTTTTACCGATCTATAGGGCACATGGAGTCACATGGGTGTAATACATTTATGACATTCTTTTTAAAAACGATGTGAAATATAACAAAGCTTTGTATATCCTATGTAAAACAATTTTAATTTTGTTTAAATAAATGATATCTTAGACTATAAATAGTCATTGGAAGGATAAAAAAATTTCATATATCATGATATTTGTTTAATAATTTTTAGACATTAAATAAATAAATTTATTTAAGATACCATGACGATGAAGTGATTACCTCATTAATGAAAGATTTAAATAAAATGAAAAGATAAGGTAAAATCTAAGACTAAAAATTGATGAAAACCTATTGGATGGATGGATTTCGAACCCTTATTACCTTATCCTTGTAATTTATCATTATGGGACCTTTAAAATCATGAAACCATTTTATAATAAAGTAACATTTCAAGACATTCCAAAAGTGACCCTCCTCCCTCTTATAAAAGGCCCCCACATCTACTGTAACAACCCAAGATTTTATGAGAATTATTCCTTTTAATTTCATTGATGTCTTGTGTTGTACACTAAAACAAAATTATCTTGTGCTATACACAACACCATATTAACTTGTAGTATACGCAACACTATTCTTGGCTCGTGTTACACACAATTTCATGCTCATTTTGTAGAAATTATTTTACGCAACATTTAGTATAGATTTTTTTAATGTATATATTAAATTATTTTTTATTATGTTATATGAAATAACAAATGGGGCTTGCACGAAACACAAACATGACTTGGCATGCATTACACGCAATTGCGACCTTCCTCGATAGCGTGTGTAGTACGCAATACCGAGTTTCACTAAACAACGATATATTGTTATAATTTTATGAACTATACATTATGAATATTATTAACTACATTTTTAATGTTATAACATTATTAATCACCTTACACATTTTCATGAACATCGTATGAGAACAAAATAAATGTTTCGAGTAAAATACGTATTTTTTAAAAAATGCAGTTTTACGGCCTTTTGATGGTGCACCCACATTAAATCTAGTTTTTGACATGTTAATAGGTTAAATTTGACAAAATAAAATTCTTATTTGGAATCAGGATATAAAAATTTACATTTGAAAAATTTTATATATTATTCTGATAACTTTCATATTTTAATGAATAGTAAAAACACGCTATATTTTAATTACAAACAACTTTTTTCTTCGTTATAATTTATATGGATAAATTATAATATTGACTGGTTTTAAAGTATAAATAGAATATAATTTTATCATTTAATATAATTTATGTCATTATCATTGATTTTACATTGAATTCATAGGTAAAATCATTTCAATTTTTGTAATGTTTTTTCTTTTAAAAATCATTTTCCTAACTACGAGAGTAATTTTAAATTATTTTCTACAGATTCTATGATTTAAATTTGAAAAAATGGATTCCATATTTGGAATCATTAGGTTCAAATTATGTTAATAAGATACTTTTTATATTTATTCATTATGAATAGTAACTACTGTAAATTTTATTTAGCATAGTTAAAGGTAAATCGGGTACTGAAGGGTAAATACAATATTATAAAATTATCCTAACACTTGTCTAAATATAATTTGATGATTATATTCCATAATAAGGAATATATGTGTTGAAATGGAATCCATTAGAACCCACTTTTATGTTATTAAGACCTTTAATTTATGTTATTTCAAAGAAAGTGTAATATGTCTCACTCAAACTTTAATAATTAAAGTATTTTTAATATAAGGTTTTATAGAATATAAATTCGATTATAAATACTCATTTAAAAACTAATTTTTTTTGTTTGTTAGGGTAATATATTTGCAAGAATCCGAGGGTCGATTTTGGTCGAGTATATTGATACTCTAAGCATCCAAGGGTCGATTTTTGGACCATTTGGAGCCTTATAAAACCGATTAGGACATTTATATTATTTTATTTTAAATGATGTCAATGATGTCCCCTTCTTAATTTTATAAATTTAAAAATTTAAATGTTGTGATTTTATGATGATAAATTCGAGTAAAAATATTATTATAAAAGTTATTATATTTATCTTCATCATAGGATTTTATTTTTAATTTTTATGAATCAAATAAGAAAATTAAATAATTATACAAACATATTACATTAATTATTTTATTAAGAGAAATATCAAATATATGGTTTTAAAAATATTAAAATAAATATTATATGAACTATTAAACGTGCTCTACTATTTTTCAAGATTAATATGACATTTAAGGAATCTATTAAATATTTTTTTAGAATATATCTTCCTTGTGGATTTTATTTAAATTAAAATAAATAAATTATGTCAAAATTGACTCTATTATTTTATAAAAATAACTTATTATAAAATTGTTTAAAAATCACAAAAATATTAAAAAATTATAAATTGAATTTTATATGGTCTAATATGTCATAAATTATCCAATTATGAAAAATTCACAACACATTAGTAATTATTTATAACAATTTAAAAATTAGAATATTATTACCACAAATAAAATTAAATATATTAAATAATGATAAATCAAGTTGATAATCTTTAATAAAAACTCCCAAAATATCTAAATTTTATTGGTTGATGGTATTACAACCCTATCTCATCTAATATTTAAATTTGAGTCATTTTTGGAGGTTTTTAAGTGATCTTGAATTTATTATAAATTAATATTTCTTATGTTACCAATGGTGCCCCTCTCTTCCCTTATAAAAAGGGAACCCCTTACCTCTTCTATTCAAACTATTTTGAGCCTTGAAGATCTTCCATACCCTTCCAATTCATCTTCTCAGCCTCACTAGTTATATCATAGAGGTTCTGGTCTTCTCAAAAGACCAACACTAGTGCCCTAAGAATAAGTTTCAAGGAGGTGCGTCGAGGAAGAGGTAATCTCTTCTACCGACTCTTTGAAGTTTCTTTCTTCTTATACTTTCTCTTCTTTAGTTGTTTAATTATAAATTAATTACATCAGTATTACTTATATACTGATATGTTATTATGAATATGAAACATCCCTATTTCACCTTCTATCCATCCTCTAGAAAACGAAATCACCGTGCGTGCGTACATACTGAATAATGACTCCACGCTGTGGTGTAATCTGTTTTCCACCACAACCTTTCATGGATGGGTATAATGATGTACAGAATAGCTATACATGATTATTATAATGTCATATTGATTTTAAGATATTATATCATCCACTGTAATTCCATTCAATAAATATGGTAATGATATAATCGCTCGTGCATACAAACATATTATCGTCTCCATGACGCGATGAAATTCATTTTCCATGTTAAGAATTCAAAAATGATTATAAATTAAAATAATAAGTAATAATTAAATATATGACATATTAATGAAACTGGATTTATGTATATGTTATTTACTTACATCTATTAATTTTTATAAGGAAACGAAAATAGTGTTCATGCGTAGGTACGGCCTACCGTCTCCATGAATGTTGTGTTTCTTTCCATTTATCGATCTAGTTTATATATGTATATTATGAAAATTTATTATATATAAATAATGTTTTATATTCTGGAATTAATTAATCATGATCTATGTAATCATATGAATTATTACAAGTCAAAACACGGAATATAAATGAAACGATTTTACCCAAAACACTTCTTTAACATGGAATTGACAAAATAAGGGATAATATCAATTCAGAAGTGAATCATATATGATATCATAAATATTATTATGTTTATGTTACAAGTTAATAATATTTTTATACCCACCATACAGAAGTCTCAGACACATATGGATGAAATTGGACAAAAGGTAAGGGATAATTATTCCAACCTCATTTTATCCGAGATTGTTTATTTGTTAGTATTTACCGGGGTTATTGTTATTATCCATGTCCATATTTATAAAAGTGTTTTTATGTATTTCTAAAGACCATGTTACTAATTATTTACTTTTAACACATGTTATGAAAGTAATATTTCTTTTTTTACCATACGAGGAACTTTTTTGACTTTTCCTACAAAAGTACGAGGAGAAATTTTTTTACACTTATACGACATGAACAGATTTTTACAGTTTCATAACACCTTATTTTCATGAAGCTTAAACTACCAGATTTCATGAAGATTTTTAAAAAAATCCATTTCTTTTAAAATTTCATGGCATTTTTTGAAAAGAAAATGATTTTCAATAAGAAAGGATATTTACCTCATTAATTCATTTCAATTGTTTTATCAAAACCATTTTCCATCTAAGATGACATTATTTCATATGTGTATGTTTCAAGTAAAATGTCTCTATGATTTACCTGTTTTCACTTCTCTTTTGATGAAATGATATCTATTTGTTTTATATGGATTATGTTGTGATGGGATTATGTTTATGAAATCCATTTTATTCGTTGGATTATGTTGAATGATTTATGTTTATGATGTGGCACACGTAAGAATGATTTAATTATGAGATGGGTGGGACCTATATCTCCCTCCAATGCATTGGGTAAAGATTTATATCTCATGAGATAGACATGGATAGAACGTTAAGTTAATCTGGTTCAGTGTTACATGACTGGAACAAGGAGTAAACTCTATTCAGAAATGGACTTTTTCCACTAAGATGGTCTTGGTAGCAATGCCTTGGGAACTATGGAAACCATATCATGTGCTTAATGGTTTTCCACAATTAAATGATTTATTGACATTGTATTTTATTATGATTTATGTTCCATTATGATTTATTCCTTATGTACTTCCATGATTTATGTCATTGCTCAATATTTTGATGTTTAAACATTATTGTCATGTTTTTAAGATCAAATGTATATGGTTTGTTTTATTTTCTCCATGATTACCCTTACTGAGAATTTGAGATCACCATTTATATGTTTTCATTTCCCTAGGATATAATGAAACGTTTTAGCTAAGAAAAGAAAAGGGGATGATCTTTATGGGAGATGTTCATGATATTTCACCATTATTAGAGGTTTATCTTCCATGTTTCCAAAGGGACTAAACTATTACGGTCCTTGAGTGTTGGTTTTTTTATGTATTAAGTATTCCTCAAAAGTAATGTAATGTCCATGTACGTCATGATTCATGTCTCTACAGTTTGTATCATAGGAAAGGATTATTTAACCTTTGGAATCTAGGATAGGAAAACATTAGTGATATCCCTAAATATATTTCTATTATATGTATAAGGATGTCCATAAGGTTTAGTATAACTATAGTTTACAGTCCTATAATTATGTTGACGATCATGAATAACCTAGGGTGAACCTAAGGTGTCCTGGATTAATGAATGTGTGATAAGTTAGACATCCCATAAGTGACATTTTATTATTATGTGGTTCCCCGTTATTTTAACTGTTTATTACACCTAGGATTTTGGTTTTAGTCAATCGAGGGAACCAGAAGGAATTGGGTATACATTTATTCCAATGGAAAAATTGGTGACTATGAGAAACAAAATTGCATAATTCCTAGAAAGAATGATTTTGTGATTATGTCAATTCAGTCATCGCGATATATGATTAACAAGGTGAACTTTAGTGGTATTCCTAATTCATAAAATAAGATGAAGATGGACTTTTATGCATGTTCGCATGATGAGGAGCATAGAGAAAGGAAGATTTAGATTTCTAAATAAGGGAAGAAGAACCTTGATGAATACATCAAATTGAGGGGAAGATGTTATCCGTGTGGAGAGAAGGGTCATAGAGTGACATACTATTATGGAGTTCAATGTCTTATATGTGGAGAACATGGTAATTTCCCAAATCAATTCCCTGACCTAAGAGGTTAATTTTAAATCAAGGAAGGAATTATTCCATGATAATCACTGAAGAGTATGGATTGAAGTGTGTATGTATTGGTATTCAAGAATAATATTTTTGAAGTACTTTTATGATATATCGGAATATCTATGTATTGGTCCATTGTGGTTTTCCATAAGAATATGGCATCAGTAATAATGAAAAGTGATTTAAATATTATTGGAATGTATATGATATTCATATAATGTATGGATAAATAGAAAATAATATGTTTGATAGTATTCATTAGCTCATGACTAATATAAGTAAAAAAGTGATATCATGGTTTGAGTATATAAAAATTTTGGGATTTTGGTATTTGGAAAGAGTTAACATTTGACAACATTTATGATTTCTATAAGTTTATATGGTAATTCATGTTGCAAGAGAATACATTATTAAGGTATTCACATGTTTGGAATGTGATCAATAAGATATATCTTGTGATAAATGAGGGATAAATAATGGTATCCACATACTCGTTAGATGAGATTTCTAGTAATTGTTTTCGTTATACTATGAGCTTGGACATAAGTTTTTTGGATAAGACTAAAGATTAGAATGAATTATGTTAGACATAAGATAGTATTCTTTATGGATAGAAATTTTTTCAGTATTATTGCAGGAATGTTATAATAATGTTGTTTTAGAAAAAGGGACAACCTGCAGGACAGGCGACAACACATCGCGTCAGACAAGGCTATGGGAATCGAACCCACAACCGAAGTGAGAAATGGCTTTATCTCCTACCACTGGCCTACAAGAAGCCCATTGTTAGTAGAAACTAGTTTTATTTTATTAAGAGGTATTATATATTATGTATAAGTCCATTTTAAGAACCATATACGATTAATATCATCATAAATGGACTTATGTATATTTAATAACACGTGATAGAGGTAAACAAAATGACTTATCTTTCTATCACATGATCTACTAACACTTCGAGATTGAAATTTTCAACTTCATTTCGTTAAATAATATATGAAGTAGAAATAGTTCATAGGATGAAAAAAAATTATATTACAATGACATCAAGTAATTATTTCATCTAATTCAAAAAATTTAACTTTAGGGAAATGATATTGAAACCCAAAAATGTTGTCTTAGTGCTCTTATATCTGATGAATCATATGGTAACTTACATCATCACAAATTTATGGCTTTGTGATTGTTGGATTTTTCATAGCCATGTTCTCTACCACTCTCCATCAGAACTTTATGGTTAGATTTCACTTTCATATACACATTTTCACCTATTTTCTCCTATGTGGAAACCCAGTGATGAGTTAATTTGGGTAACCTCTAGGTTTCATACTTCACTTATTAAAATTATGTTTTAGTATTCTTTTTTATGATGTGGGTTTCTATGAAAGAAACTTTTAAGTAGTAAACCAATTATAACCTCGATGAATTTCGAGGGAGAAATTCATTTTATGGGGGGTAGAATGTAACCACCCGAGATTTTAAGAGAATTATTCTTTTTAATTTCTTTGATGTCTCCTGTTTTAAGCTATACCAAAATTTTCTTTTGCTACACTCAACACCATGTGATTTTGTAGTATATGCAACACTATTCTTGGCTCGTGTTACACACAATTTCAAGTTAGTTCTGTAGAAATTATTTTACACAACATGAAGTATAGATTTTGTTTAATGTATAAATTTAATGAGTTTTGATTATGTTATATGCAGCAAAAAAGGAAGCTTTCACTACACGCATCCTTGACTTGACTTGCATTACACGCAATCACGACCTTCCTCGATAGTGTGTGTAGTACGCAATACCAGGTTTCACTAAACAACGATATATTGTTATAATATTATGAACTAGCCGTTATGAATAGTATTAACTACATTTTGTATGTTATAACATTATTATTCATCTTACATATTTTCTAGAACATAGTATGGGAACAAAATAAATCCTTGCAGTAAAATAAGTATTTTTAAAAAAATGCAGTTTTTGTCGCAATTTGATGGAGAACCCACATTAAATCTAGTTTTTGACATGTTTATAAGTCCAATATAATAAAATAAATTTTTTATTTGGAATAAGGATATAAAAATTTACTTTGGATAAAATTTTCATATTATTCTGATAACATTGATATTTTAATGAATAGTAAAAATACTCTATATTTTAATTAAAAACAACTTTTTTCATCGTAATAATTTATATGGTAAAATTATAATATTGAATGATTCTAAAGTATAAATAGAATATATTTTTACCATTTAATATAATTTATGTCATTATCATTGATTTTACATTGAATTCATAGGTAAAATCATTTCAACCTTTTGCTATGTTTTAACTTTTAAAACATGTTTTCTTAACTACGAGATTAATTTTAAAATAATTTTAGCAAGTTATGTGATTTGAATATAGAAAAATTGATTCTATATTTGGAATCATTAGGTCCAAATTATTTTAATTGACCCAACATTATTTGTCGAGTATATATATATACCCTAAGAATCATATGGTCGTTTTGTGGACAATTTTGAGCCTTATAAAACTAATTAGGACATTTATATTATTTTATTTTAAATGATTTCAAATATGTCACCTTCATAATTTAATAAATATAAAAATTTACATGTTGGGATTTTTAGATGATAAATTTGAGTAAAAATATTATTATAAAAGATATTATATTTATTTCCATCATAGGATTTTTTTTTATTTTTTATGCAAAAAATAAGTATATGAAATTATTATACAAATATGTTATTGTAATTATTTTATTAAGAGAAATATCAAAAAAATGGTATTAAAAATTTTCTAATAAATATAATATGAACTATTTAATTTTCACCACTAATTTTTTAGATTAATATGACTTATTAGAAATCTATTAAATATTTTGGTCAGAATATATCATTTTTGTGGATTTTATTTAAATTAAAATAAATGAATAATGTCAAAATTGACACTAATGTAATTTTATAGAAATAACATATTAACTTTTATTAAAAAAATCACAAATATGTTTAAAAATTATAAATTGAAATTTATTAGGTAAAAAATTTCATAAAATATCCCATTATGGACAATTCACAACACATAAGTAAATATTTATAACAATTTAAAAATTAGAATCTTATTACCAAAAATAAAATTAAATAGATTAAATAAGGATAAATCAAGTTGATAATGTTTAAAATAAATTTCCAACATGTCTAAATTTTAATGGTTGATGAGATTAAACCTTTATCTCATATTATATTTTGATTTGAGTCATTTTTGGAGGTTTTTAAGTGAGGTTTAATTTATTATAAATTAATATTTCTTATATTTAAAAAGGTTCCCCTCTCCTCCCTTATAAAAGGGCACCCCTTACCTCTTCTCTTCACACCCTTCCGGGCATTGAATCTTGGCCAAACCCTTCCAATTCCTCTTCTAAACCTCCCTAGTTATATCATAGTGGATCTGGTATTTTCAAAAGACCAACTCTAGTGCCCTTTCAATAATTTTAAAGGAGGTGCGTTGAGGTAGAGATAATCTCTTCTGCCGACTCTTCCATGTTTATTTCTTCTTCTACTTCCTCTTCATTAGTTGTTTCATTATAAATTAATAACATATGTATTACTTATATACTTATATGTTATTATAAATATTAATCAACCCCATTTCACCTCATATCCATCCTATGGAATACGAAATCACCGCGCATGCTTTCTTACGGAATACCGTCTCCACGATGTGGTGTAATCGGTTTCCCACCACCACCTTAATTGGATGGGTATAATGGTGTAAATAATAACTATATATGATTATTATAACATCATACTGATTCTATGATATTATATCATCCACTCCAATTCTATTCAATAAATATGGGAATGATATCATCGCTCGTGCGTACGTACAGATTACCGTCTCTACGACGCGATGAGATTCATTTTCCATGTTAACAATTAAAAATGATTATAATGTATATAAAATAAGTAATCATGAAATATATGAGATATTAATGATACGGGATTTATTTATATGTTAATTAAATACATCTTTCAAATTTAATAAGGAAACGAAAATAGCGTTCATGCATACGTACGACCTACTGTCTCGATGAACGGTGTACTTCTTTCCATTTATTGATATATTATATGTATGTATTTTATGAATATATATTATATATAGATCATGTTTTATATTCTAGAATTAATTAATCATTATCTATGTAATCATATGAATAATTACAAGTCAAAATACGGACGATAAATGAAACGATTTTACCCCAAACGCTCCTTTAACATGGAATTCACAAATGAACATATCATATAAAGTCTTAAGTGAATCATATATGATATCATAAATATTATTTTGGCTCTGTTACAAGTTAATAATATGTTCAAACCCACTATACATGAGTCTTAGACATATACATAAGAAATTGGTCAAAAGGTAAGGGATAATTATTCTAATCTCGTTCTTATCCGAGATTGTTTATTCGTAAGTAGTTACTAGGGTTATTGTTATCATCCATGTCCATGTTTTCTAAAAGTTTTTTTATGTATCTTTAAAGTCCTTTATAAACATTTTTGACTTTTACCACATGTTATTAAATGAATATTTATTTTTTTACCATACGAGGAACTTTTTTGACTTTTCAGACAAAAGTACGTGGAAAATGTTTTTTTAACTTATACGGCATGAACGGATTCTTAAAGCTTCATAACACCTTATTTTCATGAATCTTACTCTAAAATATTTCATTAATATTTTCAACAAAATCATTTAATTTTAAAATTGAATGGGATTTTTTGAAAAGAAATTGATTTTCAATAAGAAATGATATTTTCCTCTAGAATTCATTTTAAGTGTTTTGTCAAAACAATTTTCCATATAAGATGACATTATTTCATATGTGTATGTTTCAAGTAGAATTAATCTATTATTGACATGTTTTGACTTATGTTATGATGAAATGATATCCATTTGATTTATATGGATTATCATACGATGGGATAATGATTATGAAATCCATTTTATTCATTGGGTTATGATGAATGATTTATGTTTATGTTTTGGCACATGTAAGAATGATTTAATTATTAGATGGGTGGGACCTATATCTCCCTCCAAGGCAATGGGTAATGATTTATATATCATGAGATAGGCATGGCTATAATGGTAAGTTAATCCGGTTCATTGTTACAGGACTAGAACAAGGAGTGAACTAGATTCAAAAAGGGACTTTGTCTACTAAGATAGTCTTGGAAGCATTGCCTTGGCTGCTATGGAAATCATATCATGTGCTTAATGTTTTTCCACAATTACATGATTTATTACCATTATATTTTATGATGATTGAGGTTCCATTATGATTTATGCCTTATGTACTGCCATGTTTTATGTCATTGCTCAAGATTTTGATGGTTAACATTATGATCATGTTTTTAAGTTCAAATTTATATGGTTTGTTTTATTTTCTACATGCTTACCGTTAATGAGCATTTGATCTCACCCTTTATATGTTTTTTCCCCAGGATATAAAGAAAGGGTTTAGGTAAGAAATAAGGGGAATATCTTTATGGGGAGATGCTGATGATCATTCACCATGATTAGAAGATTATGTTCCATGTTTCAAAAGACACTAAACTATTACGGGCCTTGAGTGTTGGTTTTTTTATATATTAAGGATTCTGAAAAAGTAATGTAATGTCCATGTATGTCAATATTTGGGTCTCTACATCTTACCCATTAAACACACCTCTCAAGTGCTTGGCTCATCCAACATCTACTCATATTATCTCTCCAAACCCCCTATTAATTCTAGAAGCCTCACTTTGGGCAGCCGTCTTTCCAAGGAAGCCTTTGGCTCAAATCAAAAAATGATACCCAATTTAGAGGTAATGTCTTCTCTCAAGTTTTGTTATTTAATTTTCCATCATCACTCACCACTATATTCCTATTTTTTGATCCCATAATAACACCAGTATCCTCAATATACTAGTATGTTGTTATAATAATGATTCTACCAACACATAAACACACCCATGTCTAATGGTTAATTAAAATACTATTTCTGTGGGTGGCGAATTACTGCCTCACAAAACGACTATTGTTCAATATTCATTTAACAACTTTCATGGTGTCCATTATAATGGAAATATATTTATATATGATATATAATATATTTATTTCCACTCTATGCTTTTGTATTTTATATTTAAAACATAACTTTATACTTTTCATGTTGTGCAAATGTGATAATTTCATATGAGGAAGTGTGGACAATCGGCCATTCAAGCGATGTGACTCGTTCATGCCAAACATGAAATTTTTAAATAATGTAATTAATGAACATAAGTTACCTATATAACATATATATTATAATGGAATTATAATATATCTATGTCTAATTTATTTTTAAATTCCATTTATATGACAAAAAAATGGAAGTTGTGTTCATGCGTACGTACGGCCTACCATCTCCATAAATGGTACATTTAATTTCTTATCTAAAAACATTATGTAATATTATTAAATACATATATACTACATATATATGATATTTAAATCATGAACACCATTTCAGAGATGATGAACTTAAAACTACATGGACAATTCTCTTCAAAAAAATTCAATGTTGACTCATGTACCGAACATCGACAAAACGTATGATATGGACCCACATAATTAACTAATTATTATAACAAGATAATATGTGATATTAATTGAATAATAAACTTAAATTTAATTCTTCAATCAATTATAAATTGACCAAAGTTTATTATTTAGTAATATAAAGAAAAAAACAAGAAAAGTTGGACTTGAGGTAAGGGGATTTCTTATCTGACATTTACTTCTGTGAGATTTACATTGTTCACCAATTATTAATTTCATGTGGTGTATAGTGTAATTACATTTGATATATATTATCATGGTTCTATTTATATTCATGGTATTATGTGTTTCATTTGGTTCTTATTATCTTTTTGTTATATGACTTGATTTGTTACAACGAGGTAAGGGGTTTTTATCTCACTATTAATTCCTGTGAGATTCCTGATATATTTTTCACTATCTCCTTTTAGTGGTGTATGTACTACACATTCTTCTACTCTTTGAGTAATATTATTTCATGTTTGGGTATTTACATCAATGTTTTATAGTCCTTATTTCATGGGTTGTACGTTCCAAAAGTTACCCAAATCGGTAAGGGAACCTTTCACCCTCCTCTTTTTAAAAGACTTATTTTTGTTAGGACTTTTAATTTAAATCTTCATAATGTTGGGAAATTTACTTATATATCCTCATTTATTTAAATTTTATGTCCAAGTGATGAGATACAATTTTTATCTCTCATCAACTCATTTTATGAATTTTAAAGTGACGTCGTTAGGCGGTCGAATTTCTGTAAGGGAACATCTTAACCCAATTTCAATTCTTTGTGGTAAACCTCTACTTCATGATTATGTCGTAATATGAATATGTGTGGATGGCTGATGATTTTTTTATAATTAATATCAACTTATATTTGGTCTATTAATATTTTTCACACATAATTATTTATTTGATTTATCCTTAATCTAAGGATACCGTCTTTTTATGGGACTTCGTCTCAATCTCCTTTCATTGAAGAATCTTTTGATTTTTACATGACTTTTGTTCTATATGGTGTATAATACCAATTTTACTTTTTCATTACATTGAATAGGAATCTTTTTACATGAATAGTTTTACTAAATGAGAAAAGGAATGTTTTTTTGTCTTACGTATGCGGTGACAACGACTTCTCCATCGCCGTGACCATTATTTGAGTTTCAGCTTCCTCTACAAGACGTAACTCATTTTTGAATGAAAAATGAATACCATGTTTAAATTTTATATTATTTTGGTATTGAAAATGGTTTTGATAATGTTTTTAATATATTAATGTGTTGTATTGATATGTTGTGATTGAAATGTGGAAATGTTATGTTTCCTTTATACATATTTTATTTGATATGATTATGTTATGGTTCATGGGGATTGTTTATGAAGTCGGGTGGTTCCATGCTAAAATAAGGATGGGTGAGCCCGAGATAGATCTCCAATGCATTGGGTAATGCGATGTAGTTAAACGCTAAGGTTTCTCCAAAGATATTTAGGGAATATACTGTGATTGGTATTCCAAACGTAACCATGAGGGTTACTCCTTGCGTAAGAATGTTATGAATGACTCAAGTTACCTTTAAATATTATTATTTATATAATTTATTCATAAATATTATGATTTAAAAAGGCATGTTAAAGATATTATATTTTAGGAGTAAATTATGATTTCATTGATTCTTATGTATACATGGACTAATGTTTTCATTCTGTATTTTGGTATCATTTACTGATATTTTTATGCTTATCCCATGTTTTTGAAATGTTTTTCACAGGACATAAAGTGGAATAGGGTCGAGTATGGGATCATGGAAAGGTCATGCTGTCTAAAACATGGAACTAGACATGACTCTTTTGTTCAATAGTTTTTATTTTGTGAAAAAAATGGAAACTAAGTAGATGTGTCTACTTTTTAATCATTGAGGTGTAAAAGTTATGTCCTAATTATCTAGAACTCTAAACCAAAAAAGATCCTTAATGTGAATTATTTATTTAATTCAATACTATGTAATGTTTTAAGTCCAGGTCTTTATAAAATATCTTTAGAATATCCTCCAAATCTTTTGGTATCTCCATCTCAATGTAAGGGATGTTCTCCTCCTCCTATTTATTAGTTCATATTTATTATCTTATATCCTTTATATTCAATTCATAATGTTGGTATCTATTTGTACAAATTCTTTTTACATCCCTTATGATGTCTAAATAATTATATTCTGATTTCAGTCTCATTAAGCCCTCCAATTAACAATTATGTTCCTCAGTTATGCTACCAAAATTTAACATCAATTTTAAATGCAAAAAAATTGAGTAGTGAATACTCATTCCTGTTTCCAATTAAGGGTGTTTATATTTATTAAAATTCACATCCATTATTTTGGAGACACATTTATTTATTTCAAATTACATGATCATGTAATTAATGTTTATGAAATATGTTCTTATGTTAAAGTTCTACATGTAACACCTATTTATGTTCATGGTAGGAATGTTACTGGTGTGACTAGACATATATTTGAAGTCTATTGAAATGGGTAATGTTTTAGTCTCATGATACATCGTGAATGTGATTAGTGCATTAACATAAACCTAATTGGATAGTTTACACCATGTTATGATATCTTGATGTTGATCATGACCTAATTTTATTATTTCCTAGTTAATGTTTTTTTCACATTTTGTCATTTTTCCTTTATGTTATCATCCTATATCATGTAACATTTTCATGTTTATAATTATCAACCTTATTATGTCCCACGTAATTTCATATTTCATAACATGTGATATGTGATTAATGCTACCCAATTTTTTATATCCTTATTAGGATTTGTAGTTCATTCATTTCTTCTGTATGTCCCCATGTTATCCTATAGAGTTTTAAGTATGATGCAGTCTTATTAACATGTTATGTAAGTTTGCACTAATGGGGATCTACCCCATATTTTAAATTGTTGTGAAATGTACTTAACTACAAAAATAACATGGATTACTTGAATATAAATTTTGTATTATCTATAATATTTTATAACAAATCATGAATTAATGTGTAATAAAGGCATGGTTTTTCACATATATGGATCCTGATTAAATCTCATTATTATATGTTCTACTATGGATATTTTTTGTTATATTGAATACGTGTTTATGTTAATCTTTTTCACCTCACCATCATGATATTTTTCTTAGGTGGCACTTCTAGTTTACATGGATTGGTTAATTATGTAATAGAATTATAATTATGATCATCCTGATGTGTGTTAACACTTATTTTGTACATTTACATTTCTTCGGTAAAAAGAAGTTAAAAATGTTGGAATTCCGCTATTTTTTATGAGAGTATGTCTTCCCATCTCACATTCATGTATGAACTCAAGTTATCATGGTTGGTCGGAATTCTTTTTAACATGTTTGATAATTGGTGTTTGAGGTCATTTTAATGAAATAAATGATATGTTTATTTTGTTGATCATATTTATTCTTAATGAACCATATTTATTTTTTTGAAATTATAACTTCTTTAACTTCTTAATATTATAAATTATGCGTGTGAAACTCATAAAGTGGTTCCTCATATTTTGGAAAATTATGAAAAGTGGATTTAATATAGTCTTCTACATAATAGTTAAATCATCCAATAATATATAATCCAAATACTAGAGGTGAAGTTCCAAGAAAATATTTTTATGTGAGTCATCCATTAGACCCTTCATTTGATAAATATATAATCAATTCATTTAATACTATGGGTCAAGTGGTTTTCCGGAACATGAGGTGATCAATGGATCATGGCACAAAAAATTATAAGAAATATCCATCTATCTTATATGGTAACAATGGACCCCATGAATAAAAGGAGTGCATTATATAATTTATATGATCTTTCAATTTTTTAAAACACCTGTTGTATCTATGATGGGTTCTCTTCGTATGTTATAATGGGATCGAGGATAATATTGGTTATCATATCATGAAAGCTAAGTTACATGAGGACCTTACCTAGACATCTGTCATAAAATTATTCTATTAGTAGTTTTACCATTATACATTAGGTGTAACAATTTCATAAGATTTCTTGAACATGGAGTAGGGGAATATTGTTCTAGAGTATTCCACCCATTTCACTGAGCTGGTGCATCTGGTATTGAAGCTAGTCACCAATAAATTCCTAATGACATGAAGAATTAAGTTGGTATTGAGTCTAAATTTTGAAACAATGTTGATTATGATTTTTCAACAAAATTTTTTTGAAGAAGTAAAAAAATAATCAATCGATGAGGGAGAAATATTTTGAGATACAGGTTTGGGTGTTTTTCAGTTGGTGTGGTTGTTAGATATGGTGTATTTTCTAGACCGAATGGAATGAAAAAGGCTGGTTAGTTACATTCAGGACTAGTATCAAGGGGTTTATATGGGTAAAATCTATTCATCCTATACTCTTGAAAAAGACATGATTATATTATTCCTAACTATACAAATGATATTAATATATTTCATCATTGTAGATCGTATGATCCCCTAATGAATTTTGGTGAAAGGAAATCCCAGTTTGGTAAGGCAGGATCCATTCTCAATAAGGGTTCACAAGTTCCTACCAATGATTCCATTTATGGTTGGTATTTTCCTCAAGACAAGGTGATGATCATGTGTCAGTGAAAGGATATCAGTATGTAGTAGAGTATATCCCATGGTAATCTGAAAGGTCCAATTACATCTAGAGGAAGAGTATTTGTTTCATCATCTATGATTCTATCATTTTTTTATATTGGTGATAATAATTACTTTGTATCATCAATCTTAGTTTAAATGTTGGGATTTCTTTTGGAACATATGATATTCTTATTGTATATTTCTATGAATATGGGAGAGGGGAAAAAAATACATTGATAGTCTCCTGTACGGTGATAATAGATGAAATCATAGTACTGTGAGGATTTTATTTCTTGATTTTGATATCTTTGACATTATACATGGAATATATTGGATGGTCAGTCATAATGTATATATATACATTTATTATCATTTTGATCAATTTTTAAATTCCTATAGGGTTACTCACCATTTATGGGGTCAGTGTGACTATAGATTGGAATGTTAGGGGAATGGTGTTCCTTATGTTGGTGTAGTTTGGTTCCAAATGATTTGGAATTTTCTTAATATTGTTTACCCATTTTTGGGAGGGTTTCTTCCAGTAGTGGTGATATCATACCCTGAGGCCGTTTTTGATGATTTTCCCAGTTTACATACACATAGAGGATGATTTAACAATTTACCTCATCCTTGATATGATGAAGATTTATATTGTATCTATTTAATGGAAAAATATTATGTTAGAGGAAATTAAATTCCAACTAGAGGTTTTAGAGGCTATATGAAATATTTATCCTATTATGTCACTATGTGCTTCTCATGTACTCTAATCTAAGAAGGAAAATGATAGTCCCTATCTTTGTGTGGATTATTAAATGTTAAATCCAGTTACTGGTAAGAAAAAAATATTCCTTACCTAGGATTGATTATCTTATTTAATATCTTAGAGGGAAATTTTGTTTTTCTTAGAATGACCTTTAGTTAGGGAACCTCTACATGTGTTTCTAAATGATTTTATACCTATGATAATGTTTATTATATAGTATGGGACTTTTAATTTTTTTATTTTCCCATTTGTTATCATAAATTATTTTGTGATATTTATGGAATTCATGAATAAAATATTTCATAAGTTCTTGTAGTCTTTTTTTTGTGGAAGAAAAAATGGTGTAATCCATGTAAGAGGATGATCATATGGACAATATAGATTTCATCATTCGATCCATGGAATATTATTATCTGTATGTTAAGATTTCTATATATGTATTTTGGATCTAAGAATATATATTTCTATGGAATGTCATATCTAAGAGGATAGTATCAGTAGAAACTAATAAAATAGAGACTAATATATCATAGGAGAAGCCCATAAATTTGATTGAGATTGAGATATTATTATGTTTAGCTGGTTCTGATATATTTTTTTTCATAATTTCTTCCAAGATCATATTTTTGAGGACTGGAATAATCCTTAAGGGTGTAAATTATGACTGAAATGAAAATTGTTAGATATATTTTGGGATATAATAGTGAGGTTTATTTGTCAACAATTATCATTCTTTATGTACCATGTCTAGGATGTGATGTTTTGTAGGATTATTTTGGTATTAGTTAGATCGTGTCATAATGATATGTTAATATGTTGATGCCTATGGCTCTCTCATGCTGTTAACATATGAGAAAAACTACCCTACTTATGATCTTTCGATAACAGTAGCTATGTATGAAATAACAACATGGTTTCATGATCTTTTGGGGAGTGGTTTACAATGTATTTTGGTCGTAAGCTTTTGAAATATATTTTTACTTTAAGGGATTAAAATTTTTGATAAATATGATAGGTGGAGTATTTTTATACTTTTTATTATGACATTACATACACTCATTGGAATTAAAATTTTCTTTCTAGTTTTATGAACAAAAAATTATCAATATAAACGTTCAATGAATCATTTGATGAGTGGTATCAGATTAGATTGGGAGTGGATGATAATGGTGGACATATGATCATAGAATTAATGAAATATAACTCATTAATTGATGAGTGGGTTTAAATTTTATAGGTGATAGACACCGAGTGTCAATGATATGGTAAAACACATTATAGTGGTGACATCGTTATAGAGTGGTCTTCGTATCTGAGTGGATCATTGTCATTTTTGAAATTTTTTTCGATCCTATTTTATTAGTGGAAGGATTTGATAGATAGTGGAAAAAGATCTTGTTGGTGTGTAAATATAGAAGATTCCACGATGTATCATTAATTGGTAAATCTGAATTGGTTGAAGGGGATGAGGTGGTCGATTATAAACAGAGTATTATGGTGTCTTAGATGTCATATAAATAATGTAGAGAACTAGAGAGATATTAGTTTGTTGAAACCTTTACATATTATAGTATAAATGTTGGATTATATTTTTATAATCTTCATCATTAGTTTCAAATAGGCTCCTAGTGGGGGGATGTGAATTGGGTGTTCATTGATCAACTTTTAAAATCATCGCATTTCGTACTTATCAACGACATCAAAAATGTAGGACAACATAATGACATCTATGTCTGAGTGATAGTGATACATCACGGGGTTCCCTCTATGGTTTTTCTAATAGGGACCTGAGGATAACATACATGCTTTGGCGAGGTTTATAGTAGGTTATGGGTTCCCTGTGGAGATTCATCATGAGTTATTATTCATAGAATAATGGACATAATGAGATTGATCCATGTTATAGAGGATACATATCGGATAGAAAGCTCTATTTTGGGGGATCTTAGGAAAACAATTGACCTCTAGAAATATTGGACTCTAACAACATTAATAAATATAATATAAAGATGATGAAAATTGAATTCTTGTATGTTTTTTAATGTAGACCTCCTTTGTTTTACGATGATTTGGGGAAGTCGACCTTGTTTGGACATAGTCTCATTCCAAATATAATTGATGAGGTGTAGTATATCAAAAAGTTATTGGTAACAACATAGAGCTCTCAAAAATCATATTCATACATCCATCATACTTCACTATTGTTTGTTGATGGTGATCAGGGTTCTCTCATAGTTACCCCTCACATGTTGTTGGTTAGGTAGGATAAGTTGGAATGAAGGTTTATGGGCCCTTTGGAGATTCTGTAGAAACTCATAGAGGTGGAATATCAATTGGAATTGTTTTCTTGTTTGAAATCAACCGATAATGCGTTTTATATTTCCTAGATGATGATATATCAGACAAACACATCCCATGTTTTTGAATAGGAGGATGCTGATCTTGATATCAATACTGTCATTGTTGAGAAACTCGTTTATCAGAAAAATCACTGGTATAACATAATTTAAGGTAATATGATTCACTTAGTTCTGGTTCTATAGTAGTGAGGGTAATATATTTAAAACACATAGAATTTGGAATCGTTGGTGAGGAATTAGTTGCATTCTCTTTTTTGGAGTCTAGAAACGTGATCTGATTGTGAGGGATGGAAGCCTTTATATATGAAAGATTAAAATATTTTGTTACATTCATTATGGTACTTCTTGAACCATTTTTGGATATTTATTTGTTTGGGTCCTTGTTTTGGTGCCTTTTTTTTAATTTTTAGGCATTTTTAGGACCCGGAGGCTATCCATATTTGGGAAATTGGTTGGGTAAGCTATATGGGTTGGCCCAGAATACTTTTTAGCCATTATTAAGTCCCCAAAATGGGGAACACATTTTTTCCTCACTATGCAGCCACCTAGTGAAATCACGACCCTTCGACAGTGGGGTTTTTATGGTTGGTGACCAGTTAGAAAATCATTTTGGAGAATCCATTAAACCCAAATAGACACTTTGAATAGGGCATACAGTTAATGTTCAATGATATTGTTAACTTGTGTCCTCTCTAGTAATCTTTCTGAGCAAGTTTTTAATCCAATGATTTTTATAGAAAAATTTTCAGGGCCTTGGTTTGACCTTTAATGTGACTTTAATATCATATTGTCCCAAAAACAAATACATTATCGGTATTCTGTATGCTTCTCTATTGGGATTAATTGTAGATTTTCTTTTCTCTTGATAGATCAACTCACAGTTTGTTTACTTTTTATCTGGTTTTTCCTTTTCATATGAAATCATTATTTCATATATCCTATTATCACCTTTTGGAACATAATGGGGATTTATATGTTGGATAAAATGGCTCTAATAGAGTATTCAAGTATTTATTATGTATCTTTTAACTTTAGTACCCTAATAACTCATCCCTAGTCATTGTTGTCAAAAACAAATAGCTCAACCTCCATTCATGAGGTAGGTGTATTTATAGGAATGGTGACTTATATGAATTACTTATTAATTTTATAAAATGTCATTAGATAATTAATTGAATTTAAGTGTTCTATAATTAAATTGAATTTTTTCAATGGGATATTTTTTTAATTGGGGTTTCATATTAAAATGACGGTTTTCACAAAAAATATTTGATTAAATTATTGAATGGTAATTTTTATTTGGAAATTGTTTTTCAAAACACCGATTGTGATTTTCATGTTTTTAAAAAAATTATAAATCGTTATTATGATTTTGAAATGGATATTGGAATTCATGGAACATTTTCAATCATGGGTGTGTCAGGAAAATACACAACACTCATCATGCACATAATTCCACTGGTGGTTTTTTGATATCGACAAACTATGTAATGAATCAATATTGGATGGTACCAAAATATCCCTAGTTTTGGATTATTTTTTATCACATATGTATTCCTATTGACTAGGTTCAAATAAGTAGTTTAATTTTTATTTACGGTTGGTTTATTACATGATGGATTTTATCATGGATTGTTTCTCACATGTTTTTACATGAGGTTGTATCACATGGTTTCACATGATGGATTATTTCAATAATATTTGTTAACATTTATACCATATGGTGTGTGGTTGTTCATTCTTATTTTATCAATTGTACATTCTATATTCCTAGTATTGTTTATATGATAGGATTTTATGAGAACCACCTAAAATTATTTACAAATGGGTTTGGATTTACTAAATTGCATTGT
Source organism: Viscum album (assembly GCA_963277665.1). Lineage (NCBI taxonomy): Eukaryota > Viridiplantae > Streptophyta > Magnoliopsida > Santalales > Viscaceae > Viscum > Viscum album. Next base: position 1,793,437,101 of record OY728163.1, on the reverse strand, counting down.
AAAACTGTTTTTGTTTTAAAATATACTGTTTTATCATTCTTGTTAATAGACCACATATACACTCTTTCAATGTATTATAATATGTATTGTTCTCATAACCTACTTATTCAATTAAAGGATGTATATGTTTTTTGGTAGGGCCAGGGTAATGTAAATGGAATCTTATATCATGTGAGATTCTCTACTCAACATTACCATCATAACAGGATGGTATAGAGGTTATATTTGGTCACATGGAGACTTATTGGTCCTTCCATGTCAAACATTGTTGGTTTATACTTATTGGATTGAGTTTTATTGATATTTTATTTATATATTTCATCAACATTGTAAACTAGTTGATTTTTTAGTATTGTTTATACACAAGACGTGTTTATGTTATCTTGTCCACATCACCACCATAAAGGGGGTTCTTGGGTGGATTGTCTAGTTACCATGGGTTGGTTCATTACAGTAATCCAACAATAGTTATTCTATTTCCAAATTGTGACTAACTATTAGAAAATAAATTCAACTTTTAAATTGAAAAAAAACGCATTCATCCTACATTTACCATTACTTCTAGATAGAACATATGCCTACAACAACTATTAGAGCGTAATCATATAATCACTCAAGCATAATGAAAGGAAAACAAGGTTTCTGACTATCTTGGAAATAAATGAGTTGACAACGAAAACAAATTAATGGAAATCATCCCAAATGTTATCATCTCATTATGTGAAAAATAATTTAATAAATTCCCTTCTTTCAGGCTTTTGTAATTTTATTTATTGTATTTAAATATTATATTTCATTGGTCTTTTTACCTATCCCACATCATTTAAATAATTTTTTTTTCTAATTACTATGCTCTTAATTTATAAATCGAAAAAATTAATCAATTATCATATTACGAAACTATTAAAAAAATATGAGTGTTTTTTTGAGTTTTCAATATATTATGTTTCTTTTATAACAATAATTTCAATTCAAAACTAACTTGAAAGCTTATTGTGCTTATAGCTACACTGCATATCATAATTCTATTTAGATATTTGGAAACATAAAAAATAATTCATTAACCTGTTTTAAAAATTACCAAGAAAAACATTGCGTGGAACTCCCCATGTAAATATTTCATTAATTAATTACTTTTGGTGTATTACATTTTATGAAACCCCTGAGATTGAGTTCTAATTTGTTTTTGGTAATTTTTTTATTGCACATCGGTATCACATGGTGAAGATTAACAAAGTGAAAACTCTTTAAGGGGGTCAATATATGGGATAGTTTCCATATCATGGTTGAAAAATGATTATCGGAACTAAGTTGGGTCCTAAGAGTAACTTCTTGAGACCACTTTGACTGGGGCGATGTGGGATGTAATGTTTGGTAAACAATTAATGGAAAATATTTGTTAAAATCATAGGATTATTTCTTTTCTTCCTTATATACAATTTTATTTATATCCCCCTATTTTCTCCCCAACTCCCACACACAACACCCCTAGCCAAACACCTAACGCATGTGAGCTCTTCCTTGGGTAATTTTCTCTTCACATGATTCCATTGGATTTCTTATAAATTCATCTGTGTTCATTTATATTAATGTCCTTACATCCTCAATCCTCCAATATTTTTTATTTTTTCTATCCCATTCACTACTACCATTCTACAAAATATTCAATAAATGGATTTATAACAATTAATTCCATAAATTGTTTTGGGGTATGTGATGGGTCACTCGGTTTTCTATCTTGAGTGTTCATACTTCTAATAATATAAGATGAATTATATACTATTTTGACTCAGCCACCACCATTTAATTGTATGTGTATCAATTGAACCCCATTTTATTTAATTTTATCTGATTCTTCTCTTCTTCTAAATACATTTTTCTAAATTGCTAATCCTATTATATGTCATAAAATTTATAAAATTATTTTGGATTGGTATTCAATGATTGACATTCATGTCGGACATATTCTAAATTATTTTCAAATTGAATATATGGATATTTAAATAAAATCATTGATTTTGAAATGATTTATCATGTATTAAAATGGCTGTACAACAACTTATTGTTTTTTTTCCGTTGAAATTCATTAAATTCATAGTATAGACCTCGATCACATGAAAATTGTTGGAATGAATGATTATTTGGTATTGATATAATTATTTCAATTTATTTAAAAATATTTTTAATTTTTTTTCTTTTTAAAGAGGGTTTGACTAACTTTAGTGGCTCATTTTACAAAAAAAAAGAGGTTCACCCTTTTATAAAATTAAAGCATAATATCATTGACTTCTTTTGGATATTTTTTGTGTTGAAGTTGATTTACCTTGGATTTATGTATGGATTAAAAATAGTTTTTAAAATGTTTTTTCAGATTTATATATGATATATGATAAGTGAAAGGCCTGGTAGGATCATTGTGAAGTGATGTATGATTGATTGGTTAGATGTTCTCTTATTAAGCCCCAATGAAATAGTTGATGGTGTTTTTGAATATCCATGTCTTGGATATTTGAGTGGTGATTCATGATGTACAGTTGGGATTATTATATTTAGAAGAGAAATGTGGGAGGTGGGAAGGATATGATTATAATGTTATCCTTAGGAATTTGTTTTTTACAAATATTGTGTTTGTTTTGTAACTGGCCTACAACTTTAAGTAATTTCATGTAGGACCAAATATTATTAAATTCATTTGTAGGGGATGTAGAAAAGGTATTGGTCAGTCACCCCAATTTTTATGTATTTTCTATCTAGTGGGATATCACTAATGAAATTAGGTGAGTATGAGTCAGTTAATGGGATACATGACTTTGAACCATCTGTTAGTTGGTTTAACATTACACATCATTTACTTTTCATGTTAGTACCTTCAGTGTTGCCTCATGATATGTATCTTATTCACTATAGGTATACAATGCTAGCGTGGGATATTCTAGAAGAGAAGACCCTCCATGTAAAAATAATCTACTCTAAATGTGGGGCATCTTTGGAGGATGTCAGTGGATAGGCATCCCTTTTATGTTATTTTTTTTACACTATTATCTCAATGAACCTTCCACAATCTGGATGGATTGTATGGGTGGGTGATATCCACTTCTTGAAACACAATTGGGAAGTTTCTACAATCTGTTTCCTGGGGTGTCATACTCCTCAAGTTTATCTTCTAGAGGCCAACCTACATCCTCTCTTTATCAAAGTTGTGATGAAAAATGATTAGTAATATGAGTTTGATCTAATATCATTAAATTTATAACTATTAAAATTTTTGTTCACTGCATGTAAGCAGGGGAACTTCTCATCAATGGACTTCCGTCACATATTGATATCTCATGTCCATAGGGACTATTGTAATAGCAATGTCTGGTGCAATAGAGTCCAAAAAATGTTTAATTTTCATTTTAAGAGGATAATGAATAATGTAGTTCCCAAAAATGATAATGATAAAAATGTGGGTGTCATCCTAGTTTCCAAATTTCACTACTACAATATTAACTATAAGGGGAACTCATATCTTCTATTTTTTAGAGTTGAATGCGACATGGCTATCTGGTAGTCCCAGCATGTTCACTGGTATCCTCTTGCATGATCTTCTTGGAACCAAATTTTTGGAGATATATTTTAATGGATTGGATGATTTTGGCCCAAAAAAATGGAATATTCCATCATTTTTTGTGTGAGTTTCAAGTGTATATGGATGGCTAGGAATAAGACCATTATTAAGGGGATTATGTCGACAGTAATTTGTGTCATCACGAGAACAACAACCCTCCTTATTTATTTGGTCATCAGTATCAATAATTAGTTAAATTCACCTCATTTGAGATATTAGAATATGAGTGTGTCTTTGGTATAGTCCTCTATTTCTATTATAAGTGGACATTATGTGTTGTTATTACCCTCCCATAATGGATTCCAATTAAAATTTTGACGGTTCATTCATCTCAATAGATATGTGAGATGGATGGGTAGTTCATGAACACAAGGCTAGTGCCCTTCTTTCATATACTGCCTGTTATGAGAGGATGGAACTCTATCCAGATGGAGGCCCAGGAAATGTACATGGGGTTCATCCAATGAAAATAGATGAGTATAATTCTCAATTAGTATGATACTGATTTCATTATAATATATAATTTAATGCATTAAAAATCCTATATTCCCTAGTTGATATCATACATCATTAAAAAGTGTGAATCCATCCTCACAACAGCAATATTCATGTTGTTCATAAGTGTAGAGAAGGTAATAGGGTGGTGGATTATCTTGCTTCCATGGTGTTGGATGATCTGGTTTATAATGTCAAAATATTCTCAAACACATATCTCTCGAATCTAGAGTGTTACAACTTCATCCTAGAGGATCTTCTATAGCATTATTACATTTGGCCTCCCTAGGATTTGGTGTACTTTTTCCCTGTTTTCGGATTAACATTCTTACATTATAAATATAAAATGATATGATGTTTTTTATCATCTTGTGATTTTTTCATATTATTTAATAATATTTTCCATCAATTTAACCGAAAAATTTCTAATTTTGTTTCATTGATGATGGGTGCCTTGTTATAGTTTATGAATCTCACGATCGTTTATTTTCTTACATTCAAATGAAACAATTTATCATGGTCTCATATTATGATTTTAAGAGTAATATGATTTTGTAATTTCATTGAGTGTTCAAATGAAATCAAGTTTACTTGATATTTTTTAAAAAACACATATTTTTATGAGATTCTATGAAATTTTGAATGTGTTTTTAGTTATTTTATTCGATTTAAAGATATATTTAAAAAAAATTAATATCCATATTTTGTTTTATTTAAAGTCGTGTTTTTAGAATTTTTACATGTGTTTTGGTTGTACAGATAATAAAAAACATATTTCATTAATTAAGTTCAATTCATAATTTTATAATCTATTTTATTAATTGATTTCCAAAAAATTTGATAGGTTATTATTGCATAATGTGTTCTTTTGATCTCATTCGTATTTTATCTCAGTTCAAGATTCCTTGTTCTCTATTGGACCACTCATTGAGTGTAAATTTATATGATGTTCATTTTTACACTATTTAATTCATCTATTTATGTTTATTACATTACTTTAGTAGTTCCTATTCTTAATAACCATGAATGTACGTCAATAATTCCATTAAATGAATTACATTGAAAAAATATGGTTTTAATTATTTCTATGAATAGAGTGTTACTATAACTTCAATTTGGACAAATAAAATTTATTTAGTGGATATCATTACCATGTTGGATAGGAAAACCAGGGTAGTGACAGATATTTTTGGTGCTCATGGTTTTTACTACTTTTATATCCTATTATTATTTATTCATTACTAAAATTTTTCGTTAGAATAAACATTCTACTTATAGATTATTCATGCCCGATTTATTTACATTTATACTATAGAATATACTATTATTTTCTATAGAAATAATTCCCATGTGTGTTCATGTGGTGACCAAGTGCCAGTTTCCAAAATTTGAAGATAAATAATTCCCTTCAAGCTAGTGGAGGGCCAGTTCAGGCATCTGTGGATGAAAAATTTTGGTTCAATACACATAGTGTATCATGTTAAATTTATTTTTAAATGAAATTTATATTTTAAATTGAAAACACACACTTTCATTAATACCAAATAAACCACATACTTGATTGATCTACGATTAATCCAATCAAATAAAAATTTAAAATTTGATAATTTTGCAATATTTTAGTGAAGTGTCACTCAAACAATATTATACCTTACATTTTATCTATTTATTAGATCCTGTAATTTAATTTTGGATTTTGGTAGTTTTTAATTAATTTTGGTAGAATGTGGTGAGTTTTCTATATCACACAATTTTTCAAACAAAGTAATTTTTCAAGTTAGTAAGTTTTATAATATATTTGAGCTATTCACATTAGTGGTATATATTTTTTACAATTATGTTAAAATAAAATTAGAAATTACATTGTGTTATCATTAAAGGGTTCGTAGCTGGGATACAATATTCTAAATTGTGTTGAAAAATTGTGATGACTATCCATGTCATGAATTTTTTTAAATTAAATAGATACCCCTCTAATAATTTACCCCTTTATTATATTCCACTAATACTATTTGACCCTTAAAACCCCATCAAACCTTCCACATTTATTAATTATTATACCTAGGTGATTTTGTGAGGATTTGCTTATTTTTTAGGATGATTTATCATGGTAATTTCAACCTGATTCCTTATTATCCCCTTCGTCTTTGTTTTCTCCTCCTATTGTACACCAAAAATTATCTCGGTATCCTTATTTATCTTTTGGATCAATTCATGATTAGGGGATTTTTGTTTTTGGTTTTTTCAAATCCTTTGAATTTATTTATCACCTATATATTCTTGACTAACAACATTAATAGAGAACGATAAGGATTTAATGTTGGGTTTATCTTTAAATTTATCTTTAACATTGAAAGCATGATTTATTGTGATTTTTTATTTATATTATAAATGTTTTATGAACACTAATCTTTATTCTTGAGATTCATTTCCAAAATAATTCTATTATCATGGAATTTCATTGAATGGGAATGGGTTTTCCTCAGGACCTAATGATACCATCTATTTTAAAATAATCATTCACAGTGTCTATTCATTTTAAATTCCCAGGTGCATATATAAAATTAATTTCTTGGATATAATATTTTTTAAAAATCAAACAGATCTAAATAGTTTTTTCATTCAATGATAACATTAAATTTGGAATTATCGAAGAATTTAAATTTTTCCTTGATAATTTGGTTTTAGAAGATTTGGAATCATAATAAAGATTTCCTTTTACTTAATTTATGTGATATGATTTTTCAGAATAATTGATGGTTCATTTTTATAAATTAATGTTGTTCTTATTATGTGTTGGATTAAAGAATGACATATTGTACTATATCTAATAGAAAATCGTTTACACATCCGATGTGTTTGATAAAATGATTTCATGTGGTTTCTTAATCCAGAGTGATTTCAATGGATGCTTTCAAAAGTGGTTTTTTATATTGATGTTTTATTTAAATTGGGAATGCATAATAATTTTATATCATTTATAATTTATATGGATTGATTATTTTTTCACATGGGAGACCATGGGTATGTTAGTAACACTAACAACTACATCACCTATTTTACAATTTGTGTTGTATTTTGATAGTTTGATAGTCATTATAATTGAATTAGTGGGATGGACATTGGATCTCATGGGATCATGTCAGCTCTATAAAACTCTAGGTTTACATATTCTATTTAGTAATTCCAAAATGTGTCCTAGTTTCCTTAGGCCGATAAATTAATGAGTACGATGTAACTGGTCTAGCTGTGTTCTGTATCATTTCCTACTTATTTATAAGGATACATTAATATAATTTATTACATGTTTACATTAATTACGTTTATAGTTAATTGGGTTTTTATATTCCATCATATGAGTGTTTTTATTTATGTTTTAATGAAAACATTTATATTTTCTTATTTTATGGGATGTTATTATAGCATATTCCTATTTTTATGTAGTTATTTACCTCTCCGTATTTATATTTTTGTGTGGGTAGATTTATTATTTCCATACTCGTTTTCCACACCTTTAGAGTTCCCAAATTATTATCAAATTTATTAATTTATTCTTTCTAATTAAAACTTTTTGAGGCTTTAAAAATGAAATAAAAATGGGGAATTGATCACTTTACGTTGAAAATGATGTTTTTATGTATGTTTTTTAAATTTATTCTTTTATAATAAAAATATCCTCATATTCAAATGCTTTTCAAGATTTAATTGTTTATGTGGTTAAATTATTTAACATAGAAAAATCAATTTCTTCTATAGCCTCATGTAACATTATTTTAATTAAAATAAAATATTTTTTTAATATATGATTTTTAAAGTAGAATTATATAGTTTAAAGTAATAATTATTCTGTTTTGAGTGTGGAGAAGATAATTTATTCTGAATTTTTATTACAGGTATAATATTTTAGGTATAGTATATTCTTGTTTAATGTGAATGTGGTTATCGGTTTCTAGCATGGGTATGATTGAGATAGTATGAGAACACAAATAACATGATCCATTTGGTTATTTTTTTCATTATTGGTCTCTTGTAACCTAGGTGTATCATTATATATTAGAACCTCGTATTTATATTTGTTTTTGATTCATTTTATATTTTTAATTTACTATCGTATTTATTGACTTTGGAATGTATTTTATGTTATTACATGGATTCAATTACTATTATTGAGTTATGTTTAATCAATATTTCCTTTATGGATTTTTTTTTTATTTTTAATTTTATTAGTTATAGGTGTCGAGTTCTTACTAATGAATCAATATTTCGAAACATAAATTATCTTATTTTCTATTATTTATTGCCTTATCAAGAAAAATCATACCCAAGGTACCTTTCTTCATTCCCAAACACTAGTTTTCAGCACTTGGGCACCAAGAGTGTTCTTCAAGCCTAATGATTCCCCACATTAGGTTACATTTCAAAGGGATTAAAGTCAAAATGTTATAAATAAATCAATATTAAGACTATTATATCGAGGATTGATAGAGTACAGAGGAAGGAATTTTCGAATTCCACTAGTAATTTCAAGTAGGTTCACGATCACGACCTTTGATGATTACTTTTGAGTATCCATGATTGTTTAGAAGGTTATAATCATTATGTTTCTCCTCTTCTATATAATACTTGGGATTATTTTGTACATATTTGAGTATATATCATTAATTTTGATGATTAATCGGTTTTTATATTAGAACATCCATGTTTGGTAGTGGAATTTTGAATGATACTATGAGGTGCAAGGTTACTATTAAAAGCCTTTATTTCTAGGCATTGACAATACATCTAGTCATGAGAGGATTCACATAGATTCATCCATATTTAAGAATAAATTTTTTTTTCTAAAATTTACACCTTTTTATATTTTCTTGATATATTAATTTATTTCCCTTTTGATTTTTTATTGATTTCATTCCATTTATTTCATTTTTTTATAAATTTCTATGTTCATTTTATGTTAATTGAAATATTTGTCTTGATTAATGATATAAAATTAAAAAAACATACTATTATTATTTTTGGGACTCATTGCATTTTAGAATTTATAAAGGTAAAATGACTCAAAATATTGAATCCATGAATGTATCATTTACCACGTATAGTTTTCAATATAACAATATTTTATTCTAAAAGTTTTTATTTTTTATTTTTTTAAGGAATGTACTTTGATTGGTGCATGATAAAAGAATATATATGTTCTATAATAATGATGCAATGTGTGAGTTTTTGTAGTGAAAAACATTTTAATATTTTTATTTGAGCAAATGGATGATTTATGAAATTTCTTAACATTGAGAAAAGGATTCATTATGTTGGGTAATATTTTTAAAGAATAATTATCATTATAAATCATTTCATATACCTTAATGGGGATGCTATAATTTTATTCATGTTGATATTGTGAAAAGTATTTTTTTTATAATGAATTTTTTTCCTTGTGTAATTAATTGGATTTTATGTATTTATGGGTTACATGAAATTATGTTTAAATTCCATGTGATGGATTATATGAACGTGGTAATTTTAACACAACAATGTGTTATGAAATTAAATTTCATGATTTATTTCCGGAAAGATGATATGTTTTCCCTTGAGTATATTACATTTAAAAAATAGGGGTTTGAACTCCCATTTAAAATATTAATGTTCTAAATGGAAATGATTAATAGAACTTTATTTTTTATTTGTATTATGAATATGATTTCATCCAATGGATTTAATTGGGACTTTTGAAATTGATTTAGGAAACATGAATGAATATATTCATGTTTTCCGTTTTTTTACTATTTCATGAAATAATAATAATAATCGGTTGGAAATTTCTCCCTATATTGTCTTTATAATTTTTCCAGATACAGATTAGATTTCTTATTGTGCAAGGGTATCTTATTTTCATTTTATATTTTTTATATTGGAGATTTTTAAATCATTGAGGAAATTTTGGATTGATATTTTTATAGAGATTCTCTCTTGATATTCCTTATGGGATGTCAGTTTTTAATTATTAGCATGTATTAGTGTTCAATTTAACCTTATTTGTGATTTTATGAAAACCTTGATAGGTGTAATAACTTTTTAGTGATTTTTAATTGGGTTTATTGGATGATTATTTGGATGACAGGTATAAGAGTTACTCATACATTATATTTTTCTCTTGATGATGTTCGGTTCTTCCGATGGGTAACACGGAAGATGTTGTCTATAGATCAATGTCCTAGGTTTCTCTATCATGATGAAATTTTTGGGACTTTATCTTCTTGTCAAATAGATGGTTTTTATTAGATTATCATTTCTTCATGATTTTAGATAAATTTTTGGCTGCTCATTATTTTTGGTTGTGATTCCTTTATGGAATTATTGTTTTATATCATAGAGAGATATTTTCCATTATAATTTTATAAATATTTTTTCCTATACTAATCCCGTTGAAAGGGGTGTTCATAATTATTTTTCTGTAATTTTATAATAATTATAAAATTGGGGTGATACTACCAACTCTATTTCCTTAACAGTTGAATCCATAGAATCTTTTAGTGGTAAGGAAATGATAATATGGTGTGATGTACTTGATTTCCCAAAATAAAGCCTTACCTATATATTAATTATGTTATATTGGGAATTTAAAGATTTTAGAGATTTTAATTTTAATATCATATGATTTCCATTATTTTGGGGGCAAGGATTCAGGGTCCTTACTTGAATTTCATTTTGATTTTCAGCTGTCATATATTTTGTTTGGCTATTATGATTTGTTTATATATGGCTCTATCATTGGTTTTGTTATGTGGACTTATTAAAAGAGTAGGTCTAATTAAATTTTATTCTTTGTGTCCAAGGTTTTATAAAATGAAATTAAGTGATAGAGAGTTAAACCTCGTCCTTTTATTGATTTTTCATTCACCTATGAAAACTCTACAGGATGGAATAATTATATTACAGAGTATTAGGACACCATGATGATTATTTTTGTTTCACATTCATATATTTATTTGTTATTTTTATTTTATATTAGATTAATTTCTTTTTTTCCATTGAAATCATTTATAAATTGGTGAGTTTCATCATATAACACAATTAGTACATAGGTACTGTAACTTTTTTTGTGTCTATGTAGGATGGTATGTTGTTCAGATTAGATATTTTAAAATAGACTATATATAGTTTGTTAAACTATGTGACCAAACCATGTATGGATCCCTAGTGTTTCTAGTAAAAAAAATTTGGTTGACGAACTATTTTTAAACTATGTTTCAAAATTCATTACTCTATCCAGGTTATTAAAATTATAATCCTACATGGTGGCCCACATAAAATTTATCAAATTTTAGGTCACCGTATAATGACATTCAAATCTGATGACCTCATAATTCTGTTCCCATTGATTCTGAATCCTACCTTTATTATTACATTTTTATTTGTTGATGTTTAAGGATGTTTTCTAAAGGTAATATCCTCAATATATGTGACACTACATACCCACACTACAAAATATATTTCTAATAAATATATTCAACAAATACCACCGTAAATCTGATGGAAATAGCACAACCTAAAATATAAAAAATTGGTAAATAATTAACTAATACTGAATCACTTTGTGATATCCTAAACCATGTACACCGAATAATACTCCAAAAAATCTGGCCACACGACCTCAATCACGCCTCCTAGTACAGAAGATGTTACCGACTTGTAGCATGTTTCAGTCGTGTAATGGAAGGAATACTATAACCTCATTACTAGATTGTAATATAATGATATAATCATAAAAATAAATAGTTGAAGCATAAGTCAAATGAACAGATGAAGAATAAACATCCATCGAATAATTACATAAGTAATTGCATCTAACAATATCATATACAAAATGATTGTCATGGAATGATATAAAAAATGTAATACATGAATACCTGGAAGAATCCCCACAAAAATATATATATATATAAACAACTTGAAAGAAATAGAGAACAATTTTTATATATCATCAGGATCCATATCTCAATCAGGAGATCCAATGATTCAATTCTATTATTAATAAGGAAATGAAAATCCATTTCTTACCTTTATCCATACATGTAGCCACATTGTATTTACTTGTATCAATAAACACCCTATATAGAGTGTGAAATAATATCAGTAAGCAACATAAAATTGTTTATAATTCCTTAAATTTCATGAATATATAATAAATATTTTTAAAATAAAAATAAATGAAACAAAATAAGTATTATATATAAATAATCCACATATTTTTATTTTTTTCATGTTACAACCATCCATTTCTACTTGTTTAGACTAATCCAGAATATCTCTGAGTAAAAAATAATTTCGTCATTTTATTTATATTAAATTCATAGGACTAGGATCATAGCCCATGAATCCCCCATGAATTATATATGATCATGATGTGTGTATGAATTTCATCAAAAAATGTCATGCTCAAACTGAATCCAAAATTTCTCTTTTTCTTAGAAGATTCATGGTATAATAATTTCATTTAATATATTTCAATGTATCATAATATCATCAATGGTTTCCCCAATTTTAAAACTGAGTATCGTTCTAGACATATTTGAACCCATCACCTTACAATAATGCCCTAAAATTTCCTCATATGCACCATGGTATCCCTCTAGGTGTAGAATAAAGCCACCTCACTCTGAGTCCATCCTTGACCATCAAAAACAAGATCACTAGTGTCACTGGTTTCATATATTGATATCAACACTCTGATACATTCATTGGAAACCCACAATGGAAAACCACGTATCACTCATGGGATGTAATAGTCTTCTATATGATTCATTCCTTGGAAGTCCACCTAGGGAGTCAAAGTGTTACTTTGGAATAAACAATTAAACATCCAAATGATTCTTTCCATGGAGTTCATATTAGAAACAATGTGTCACCCATTGTCCATGATAAATTCATTTATAATCATTTATTTAATTAATATCGATGATTCCATTTATTTGGTTCTTATTTGGATATCATCCACCACCCTTGATAGGTCAGTATGTATGGTCATTGGCCCGAAGACTAACTGTACCATCTAAAATAACATTTTAACTAATTATTTCATTACATTTATATAAAAAATTTAATTCATCTATGAATGTATATCAATTCAATTCATCAGTTTATAATACATATCATCACATGAATCTTCACATTTATCTCAATTAGGAATTCGAATATAAGGATTGTCTCAAGACATAGAGATAAGGAAAATTACAAATGGGGTAGTGATATGGTCTTCAATTACCTATCTAGATTAATTCTACTTATATTTTAATCATTAAATTTTACCTTCCAAACATTGGGTAAAGAACACGCCTCAAATTGTAAATCAAATTAATAGGCATGGCTTTGTGTTTTTATCCATTTTTTCAACACTCCCAAATATGGTGTTAAAAATCATTTTCCTTTTCATTTAATGATATTAAAGGGGCTATGTGTATAAAATCAGTCCATCATAACCATTTTATTTAAGAATCATTACATTAAATAATATTCCATTGAAATATTCATCTCATGACACAAATATATATATATATATATATATAAGCACCAATACATTGATGGGAAGGGACTAGACCACCAACAGTATCTTGTTAGTCAAAACACCGCCCGTTTTTTGCCTCTAATCTAGTATTGAAGAGTTGAAATTGAGAAAATATAATAATCACCCACAAAATTGTGAATAAGATAGCACAAAAAAATAACTATTTCAAGAGGAGGATTAAAAAAGTATTAATAAGAATATAGATCATATCAGTGGATTTCAAATTAGAAAGACCATGGATCGATCGATGTCTGGATGGTGATAGTCATTCAATTCCTATAATTTTGAGTGGCGAGGGATCTGATGGGTTAAAGTTAGTGTATAATGGATGAGATATTAAATTCAGAATTAGATCATAATTTGAATAAGATTAAAATTTTAATATTTTTAAATGATTACATGCTACACAATTTGGTTGCGTGATTGGTGAAATTTAGTTCCCACTATGTTCACCCCTCTATCCTAGTAGCACACCCCATATGACCAACTATGCATGGATAAAAAAACCTTGTGTATCCCATGTGCACCCTATATCCTATGCCCATATGGTTCCATCCTCCCATGAATGGATTAGGAAAACCATGTGACACCCATACAGGGCCTCATGTGTTCGGGTAAATGGTTATCCCTAACATTGGGCTAAACATGAGCCTCTGTCATTTCCTCCAAAATCCATATCCAAAAGGGTCTAAAAAGACTAAAAAATATCCAAACCTTCTTTAAAATGTATTTTTTATTCATAAGGATAAAATAAATGGTTTATTATAAAATTTAAAGGAAACATTCATTCATAGAATGGATAAAATCATAAAACCTCCCCCTCTTAGTGAAATTTTCCCCTGATTTTCCCTTCCAGGGGGGTAATGCATCACCAGAGATTAACATCAACCACTACGTGAATACTTCGGCCTCCCACTCCCACATCTCAACCTGTACGTAGTCGTGCCTCCATTTCACCAATACTAGAGGAACTAACTAGCCTCCTAGAACCTTGTTTGGTGATTGAAAATATGGATAGTATATTCTTTAAAGGATTCATCACACTCCATATCATAATACATGGGATGAATAATATGTGATAAATCAGAATTATATCATCAAATCTGAGATACATAAAGATTTCCTTCATGTCTTGGGACCACTCACTTAACTATAACTAATAGGATACTTGCTTGAATCTGTCATTATTATTGAATTTCCTTACTTAATGATTTGATATCATCTCATGCATTCAAAACCATCTACGCTACAGTCTTGGTGAAACCCATATGAAAACCTAAATACCCATATAGAATAGTAATTATAGACATTGATGATCAGCACAAATCTTTTATATAGAATGACTTGTATACATTCCCTTCTTAATAAACTGAATATTCTCTAATGTATCGTGAATGAGATGAGGACCTAGAACAATTTCATTTCATACATATAACCATCATATAGGTGAATTAAATTATACACTATATGGGGAATCCTAATGAGCCATTTGTTTTCAAACATGGAATCTATTCTTGATGTATAACCCATCATGTGGAATATTTTTCACCCAATAACCACTAAATTCATGGTTATATTCTCATAGAATCCCTTAAAAAATTGTATAGACAAACATTCCATTATACGATGTTTCATAGTTTATAAATAACATTACTTAGGATCAATATTCCTTCTACAACCACCACTATAACCACTTTGTTAAGAATGTTTCTCTGCTTGATACAATATAATGTGGAACTCTGTGGAGGTGAATGATATTATGAATATAGAGCCTCTTCGTATCGTCCACAATAAAAGGATACAATAGTGGTATAAAATGGATGACATTTTCTATCCTTCCTATGATCACCCATACAATGTCACTACAGCTAGGTGATATAGGAAATTATTCCATGAAATCCATGGTGATTTCATCCCATTACCATTTAGTAATAGGTAATAGCTATAAAACCCATTCTAGTTTATGGTGTTCATCCTTCACTTACTGATTCTTTGAACACATAGTAATAGAATAAATATCCTCGTTTTCATCCTCTACAATCGGTATTTATGGAATAAGTCATGATACACAGTGGAAGGATCATGATGGACTACCCATATATATTCATGAGACTCTCACATCAACTCTAAGAATTATATTGAAACCAATAAGTTTCCATGAATGTGGATGATCTATTTATCATTAGCAACCTAACTAGTAATTAGGTCATCACTTGTAACAATATATCGTATGAGAAATCCTTTAGGATCTAATAGTTGCCTCATCATCAAATTATCCAAATGTAAAGAGGAAAATGATAAATATTACATTAGAGACTAAAAATGAATGTAATGAACCCCCAAATGAATATTATAAGATAGGGTCACAAGCTGCCACATGCAACTAGATTCCAAAACGCCTTGTATCAGATTTCTCTTATTTAGAGCATTGACAACTACATTTCCCATTCTAGAAATATAAGTAATACTTAAGTAAAAATACTATGGTATTCAACCCGGCATTGTTTTCTATCATTCATGACCAAATTTTTAAATATGTAATACATTGTTTTATGGTCTGTATATACCTAAAAATCTTCCCTCAATAAGTAATGCCTCAAAAAATTCAATAAATGAACAATAATGGATAGCTATATAATTTTAGTTGGATAGTTTTTCTTGTAAAGCCTCAACTAAGACTTGTATGACACATATCACTTTGACTACATCAAAACTGATCTTATCATAATATTGAATACATATCAATATATTATAGAACATCTACCCATTTTAATTAGAATAACGACAAACACTGAATTTAGTCTTTGTTTTGGTTCCCGAAAGGATATCATATATAATTCTAACCATACAAACTTTGCACCCATCTTCGCCAATACTGTATGAGGAGGTTCTATGAAAGAGAAGCCATGTATGATGATTTTGTATCTATCGCCTAGCCCAATGAAAATTTATATATCAATGATGTTCTTGGAAAGCTCCTTCAAAATCAATACTCTCACCTTCTTTAGGTCAAATGATACTCATTCCTATGAGATAATATGACCTATGAAGTGAAGAGTATCCACCCAAAAAGTGGAATATTGTGAGATTAGAAAATAACAAAATCTCCCTCAATGTATCCAATATGACGTTAGGATGATTTGTATGCTCATGAAAAGAGTGAGAAGGGAACATGATAACATAAAAAAATACCACGACATTTGAGTCCTAATATGAATTGAAACCCATTTCATCTATATATAAAAACCAATAGAGTGTTCATGAGGATTATAGGAATGACCAAATAAATTTACAAGACATATCATATATAGAATGTATTACATTGTATATCTAATAGTATAAAAAAGGCTTAATGATAACCCAATCTTATATTAATCTTATAGGAAAAAAATTCTCCTTAACTTTGGTCAAAGAGATCATCAATATAAGGAAATTTATAATGATTCTTACATGGAATCATGATTAATCTATTGCAATCCATGCGAATCCTAAGGCTACAATCCACCTATTTGAGAATGGACTAGTGAACCCCATCAATTAGAAATGGGTCTTATAAAAC
Organism: Viscum album; assembly: GCA_963277665.1. NCBI lineage: Eukaryota > Viridiplantae > Streptophyta > Magnoliopsida > Santalales > Viscaceae > Viscum > Viscum album. Next base: position 1,793,419,875 of record OY728163.1, on the reverse strand, counting down.
CCTTAGCGTAAAAATTCCCACGATTCTTCCTAAAATACTTCAACATAGTATTAGACATCCTTTCAGAAGGATTTTATATTAGTGAATATCTTAAAAGTAGATTAATGGAAATCCATAACTCTCTCTCAAATGGTATTATTGAAATTAAATCAAAAAAAATTTCCCTTAAATTATCTAATAATGGAGGTATGTTTGACTGATTTGTTCCTGGATCATCCAAATATAAGCTTTTAATTTATCCCGTCATCTCCCCAACCCACAATGCTCAGGTCTAGATCACTTTTACATGATATATCATTAAACCTTGTGAATAAAAACACAATCATAATTTCATGTTACTGAGACCCTTTAGTGGTAGAAATTTACGGAAGAATGATCTAAAATCATCCATTCATCCCTAATAATGATGTCAAACACATTCATATCGAGTGAAATGAGGTTCAATAAGATGATAAACCCACTGATCTAAACATGGGAACTCTATTCACTAGCTTAAGCACCTAAATTGCATCCCTAATTTTTTATCAATTGTTATGATCCCATATAAATACATAAAAATGACCCTACGATTCACCAAAATAGGTACATATATGAAATACTGAGATGCACCTCCATCTAAAATAGAAGATACTAACATAGTGGATACTGCAATAGTACATAACACAATAGATGGTCCATAACCTTGATCCTTATTTTTTCTAAACATAAATGATGCATAATATGTGCCCATGATAATGATTCTTGATACCATGATCTAGACATCACTACAAGAGCACTAAATATGTTGTTTAGCTACCTTGTCCATAGCCACTACCTTGGCCTGAGGGGACGACTACACTCCAGCTCCCTCCCCGATGAGAGTCTTTTGAACATAGTGTCATTGAATATCATTTATCACTATATATTAGTTTAAAATCATTGAAAAATCAATAAAAATGAGAAATCATTCCACATGATTGGAACTTGAGTGTGTCACTGACACATTGGGGTTTTATATATCCAGATATATCACACAAATGGTACATCACATAGCTACCTGAGTATATAACTTAGCTACTATTATCACCACAAGGATGCTATAAATGATTTGTTTAAATATTTCAGGAAGAAGATCCAAATATACTGGTCAATACAACTTGGCTTGTATCTATAACCTTTTTAGGGTTACACTCTCTGATAAATGAATGTCTCACAATTCAAAATATGGTAGTAAGTGAAATAAATTAACTAATGATCTTTTCCCATACCTAATATCATCCTAAAATAACATAGGCTTACAAAATAGTCACATAATAGGATAGGTGTGAAACATCGAGGCTCAATGAAATGAGTTGAATAGTCATTGAATGATACAGTATCCAACTCCATATACATAAACACCCTAGATCTAACATTTAATAACATATTGGGATATAAATAATCATAGAATGACATCAAACAATCCCTCAAATACCTATCTTATTGGTGATGTACCTCGTAAATAGAATCTCATCATGTCTTAGGGGAATCACAATGCATAAAAATGTTAGATTGAATCTCCTCTTAAGAGGTTTCTATGGATGATTAAAAATTGATATCATTATAATTATCCAATACCCTGTAGCCAGTGGACCTCCATCCCCCAAAATGTGGGTCAATTATACAATATAAATTCACACTTTAACTATAGAAAAATTGGGTTAGGTTTTGGGGCTCCCTTAATAGTCTACATAAAGCCTATGAAACCCTCTTGAACCTAACAATTGGTTACCATATAAATAATAATTGGCGGTGTTTCAAGAGGCTCTACAAGAGGTTCCATTAGTGTCCCATGTCCCACTACCTCTAACATATGGTTGTCTCCACCCTCTTGGTGAATGATGAATGGTTTTCATGGTGGCATGCCTCTACAAATTACAAAAACACACTACATCAAAGAATTTGATACGTTCTATATATGAATATATATGAATTTGTAAGGTACAGCCATCCCTATATAAGAAACACATCCCTATTTCAACTCTTGAAGCCATGTTTTGGAAATATACAGATCAGATGTAAACTAAAAGACATTTCATTCTTCTCACTATTTTGGTCGAGTTAGGGCCATGTTCTCTACTATAATTAAAAGTTAAAATAATATAGATTGTCAAAAATAATTTATGGAGGAACACATCATTTAAATTTTAAATGGAATCCCCATTTTACAGTGAACATTTATTTTTAGAATTTAATTTATTTTTTACTCAAACTCTTTTACATTAAAAATATTTTAATGTGGCTAAATTATGTAGATTAAAATTTTTAATTTATAAGGGCCACAATAAATTAAAAATTAAAAAATTTTAACCAACCATTCAAAAATAATTAATTATTTAAATCCAATATAAAGTTTTAGCCTAATTTCATTAGCATAAGAACAAATTTACTGAAACATGTTTTTGGTAATTATTTCTGAAATATAAATATTGAAATTCATATGCATGACATATAAATAATAATGTTATTATGATGATACATGTTGTATTACTTCATGGAAATATCATACAAGGATAAAAATCAATAGCAATAAGGAAAATCAAACTTCATGTTAATCAACCAGGGATGAAATCATGGTAGCTATTAAAATAAAAATCATGAATAACATGTCCCATCATATGTAATTTGGCTTCTCACTATACATGGTAAGGCCACTCTCTAGAATTGGCTCAAGACCAAATCTGAAGTCATTTTATTCCTATTTTCTACCTTCTAAAAATAGTATGTAATTGAAAAAAAAAATCCGATACCATTTATTGATATCCCATACCAATTTTACTAATAAATAAGAGAACATGGTTGGCCATATGACATAATGAATGTCTCACCATATTCCCGAGCCTATGACTAGTAGTGTGGGAACATCGAGAAATAGTGGGGAAACTACACCCAGATTATTAGAGTGTAGAAAAATTGTATGATAATAATATTTAATAGAATAAAGATAAGATATCTAAATATCTAATGAATAAAAATTCATCATACAAATAACCAAGAAATCACATACATTAATTTCATATAAAAATAAAGATCGTTGAATGTTATATGAAAAGAAATACAGATAGATATGGATGTAGGTACACATATATAAAGATATAACAAAAGAGGAAAAGAAATGAAAAAAGGTATCATTTATAAGGAATCATGATTCATTTCTCAGTCAAGTGATCTGTAGAGATGAAAACTTCACGTACATGGACATTACATTACTTTAGCGGAATACTTAATACATAAAAAAAATAGACACATATGGACCGTAATAGATTAGTGTCTTTGGAAACTTGTAACATAATCTTCTAATCGTGGTGAAAGATCTTCAACATCTCCCATAAAGATCTTTCCCTTCTTTTTTCTTTCCTAAAACCATTCTTTATAACCTGGGGAAAAGAAAACATAAAAAGGGTGAACTCAAATGCTCAGTAAGGGTAAGCATGGATAAAATAAAATATACCATATACATTTGAACTTAAAAACATGAACATAATGTTTAAACATCAAAAGCTTGAGAAATGACATAAAAAATTGAAGTACGTAAGGCATAGATCATAAAGAATCATTAATAATGACAAAATAGCATGGGAAAAAACATGTAATTGTGGCATTCATTAAGCACATGTAATGATTTCCATAGTAGCCAAGGCATTGCTTCCAAGACCATCTTAGTGGACAACTTCCCTTTCTAAATCGAGTTCACTCCTCGTTTCAGTCCTGTTTTACTGAGCCAGGTTAACCTGCCATTCCAGCCATGTCTATCTCATGAGATTTAAATCATTACCCAATGCATTGGAGGGAGATATAGGTCCCACCCATCTCATAGTGAAATCATTTTTACTTGTGCCACAAAATAAACTTAAAATATTCATCATAACCCAAAGAATAAAATGGGTTTCATAAACATCATCCCATCATCACATAATCCATATAAAAAATGGATATTTCATCATAAGAAAATTGAAACCATGTAAATCATAGAAAAATTATACTTGAAACATACACATATGAAATAATTTCATCTTAGATGGAAAATTATTTTGATAAAACACTTGAAATTAATTCTTGATGAAAATATACTTTTTTTCTTAAAATTCATTTTCTTTTCAAAATATGTCATGAAATTTTAAAAGATACGGATTTTGTTGAAAATAGTCATGAAATATTTTGGAGGAAGCATAATGAAAATAAGGCTTAATAAAACCATAAAAATTCATTTATGCCGTATAAGTTAAAAAAACATTCTTTTCGTACATTGGCCGGAAAATTCAAAAAGTACCTCGTAACGTAAACAAAAGAAAGATTCCATACATGCCATGTATTAAAAGTCAAAAATGGGTAAAAATTACTTTAAATATACATGAAAACACTTTTATAAAACATGTACATGGATGATAGAAATAACCCCAGTAAATACTTACAAATATGCAATCTCGGATAAAAATGAGATTTGCAAAATTATACCTTACCTTAGGTACGATATGCTACGTACGTATCAGAACCTCCATTATAATGATTTAAATAATGTTATTGAATTATTACAGTATCATATTAATTTCTATGATATCATATATGGTTCACTTATGACTTTATATTACCCGTTCTTTTGTAAACTCCATGTTAAAGAGTGTTTTGGGTAAAATCGTTTCATTTGTCGTCCGTGTTTTGACTTGTAATTATTCATATGATTACTTAGATCATGATTAGATACATCCTAAATGTAAAACATGATTTATATATAATATATATTCATAATATACATATATGTAATAGATCGATAAATGGAAAGAAATGCACTGTTCATGGAAACGGTAGGTCGTACGTACACATGAACGTTATTTTCGTTTCCTCATTGAATTGAATGGAATTAATTGGATGACATACATACATATATATATAAATAAATCCAGTATCATTATTATGTCATATATTTCATGATTACTTATTATATATACTTTATAATCATTTATGAATGGTTATTCATTGAGAATGAATCTCATCACGTCGTGGAGACGGTATTCCGTACGTACGCACGAGCGATGATATTGTTCCCATGATCGTGGAATTTTATTGGAGTGTATGTATACTATTACAAAATCATTATCACTTTAAAATAATCATATATAGTTATTATTTACACCATTATACCCATCCATGTAAGGTGGTGGTGGAAAATAGATTACACCACGGTGTGGAGACGGTAATTCGTACGTACGCACGCGCAGTTATTTCGTTTTCTGTAGGATGGATAGAGGGTGAAATAGGGTTGTTTCATAATTATACTAAAATATCATTATATGAGTGATACTGATGTTATTACTTCATAATGAAAAAACCTAAGAAGAAGAAGTGGAAGAAGAAATAAAGGTGAAATAATCGGTAACGGAAATTACCTCTTCTTTAAAGCGCCTCTTTGAGACCTCCTCTTAGGGCACTAAATTTGGTTTTTGAAAAATACCAGGACCTCTAGGATGTTTATAGGGAAGTGGAAAAGGTAATTGGTAAGGGTTTTTCCGAGCTTGAAGGCTCAAAATGGTGTGTGGAAGAGAGGGAGAAGGTGCCCTTTTATAAGGGGGGAGAGGGGCACCTTTGGAATTCTTAAAATATTAATTTATAATAAATCTAACCCCACTTAAAAACCTACAAAAAGGACTCATATTCGAATATTATATGATATAGGGTTGTAATCTCATCATCCAATCAAATTTATACATGTTTGGATCTTATTTTAAACCTTATAATTTTGATTTATCCTTAATTAATCTATTTAGCTTTATTTGAGGTAATAAAATTCTAAATATTAAATTATAACAAATAATTACTTATTTGTTGAAAATTTACCATAATAGTTTACTTTATGACATTATAGACCATATAAATTTAAATTTATAATTTTTAAATATTTTTGTGATTTTTAAACAATTTTATAATATGTTATTTTTATAAAATAACAATATGTCCATTTTAACACTATTCATTTATTTTAATTTAAATAAAATATATACATAAAATATCTTCGAACTAAAAGCTTTAATAGATTCATAAAAGGTCATATGTATATATAAAATTAGTGGAGAACATTAAATAGTTCATATAATATTTATTTTATTATTTTTATAAACATTTATTTGGTTTATCTCTTAATAAAATAATTACTACAACATTTTTGTATAATTATTAAATATACTTATATGTTGCATAAAAATTAAAAATAAAATCCTATTATGAATATAAATATATTAAATTTCATAATAATACATTTAATCGAATTTATCATCTTAAAATTACAATAGTTAAATTTTTATATTTATTAAATTATGAAGATGACAACTTTAGAATCATTTAAAATAAAATAATATAAGTGTCATAATTGCTTGTATAAGACTAAAAATGTTCAAATATTCAACGATTGGATGATTATAGTTTAACTCTACATTACCAATAAGTTTTGGTCAGGGTTTTGTGCCTTTTATGGTCACTATTAGTTTAATAAAAACTATATTCTTTATTTTTCACTAGATAAATAATTTCTTCATCACTATTATGTCACAATTAATGATAATTAGTTAATCCCAAAAAATTCTAAATAAATTCTCATGATGTAGATAATTTTGTTATCTTTCTGTTGAATATTAATTTTTTATGTTTCATGAAGTTTATCACTAACTTAAAATTATTATACTTATAGTTTTTAAGAGAGTGACATATTGTCACTTTCTTTGGTTTTAATAATAATTAAATTATTTTCATGGAGAAAAGTTCATTAAATGAAACTAATCCATCCCTTAGGTGATATGGGTCGACTTTTAGTCATCCAATAGGATTTCTACAAGTGTTAGGGTAATTTTATAATCTTATATTTAACCTTAATTAGCCGATTAACCTTTAACTATAGTAAATAAAATTTACCGTAATTACTATACACAATGACCAAAAATAAAAATTAGCTTATTAACATAATTTAGACCCACTGATTCCAAATATGGAATCCATTTTTCCAAATTAATTACCTAAAAGTTGCAGAAATTAAATTAAAATTAATCCCGTTGTCGAAAGAAAATCGGTTTTTCTTTAAAACATTGCAAAAGATTGAATTGATTTAACCTACGAATTCAAGGAAAAATAAATGCTAATGACATAAATTAAATTAAATGGTAAAAATATATTCTATTTATACATTAAAACCATTAAATATTATAATTTAACCACATAAGATATTACGATGAAAAAATTTGTTTTTAATTAAAATATAGCGTGTTTTTACTATTCATTAAAATATGAAAGTCATCAGAATAAAATGAAAAATTTATCCAAAGTAAATTTTTATTTCTTTATTCCAATGAATAATTTTATTTTTTCCAATGGAACTTATTAAAATTTAAAAATCTAGATTTAAGTTGGGTAATCCATCAAAAGGTGGAAAAACTTTATTTTTTTGAAAAATAATTATTTTACCCGAAAAATTTATTTTGTTCTAATAACATGTTCTAGAAAATGTGTAAGATGAATAATAATTTTATAAAATATAAAATTTAGTTAATACTATTCATAACGGCAAGTTCATAATAATATTATAATAATATATCATTGTTTAGTAACACCCGGTATTGCGTACAACACACGCTATCGAGGAAGGTCGTGATTGCGTGTAATGCAAGCCAAGTCAGGGTTGCGTGTTGTGCAAGAATCCTTAGTTGTTTCGTAAAACATAATCCAACCATATTTCATTTATACATTGAATATATATATACTCAATGTTGCGTAGAATAACTATTATCAAAATTGTGTGTAACACGATCCAAGAATAGTGTTGCGTATACTGCAAGTTAATACAGTGTTGCGTATAGTGCAAGGTAATCTTTGTGTAGCATACAACACAAGAAATAAATGAAATTAAAAGAATATTTTTCATAAAATCTTAGGGTGTAACATTCTACCCCCTTAAAATTTATTTCTCCCTCGAAATTCTTCGGGGTTATAAATGGTTTACTACTCGAAAGATTGTTTAATAGAAACCCACATCGTAAAAGGGAATACCAAAATATGGATTTTAAAAAATAAAGTATGAAATGTAACGGTTACCCAAATTAACTCATCACGGGGTTTCCACGTAGGAGAACATAGGTGAAAATATGGATATGGAAGAAAAATCTAACCATCAAGTTTTGATGGAGAGTGGTAGTGAACATGGCTATGAAAAAGCCAACAATCACAAAGCTATTGATTTGTGATGATATATGGTACCATCAGATTAATCGGATATAAGGGAACTAGGACAACATTTTTGGTTTTCAATATCATTTCCCTAAAGTTGATGAATTAAAAGAAATACATACATGATTTCGGTACAATTTCACTGTTGTTCGTGCTTTGAACAATTTCCACTTCCTCTCTTAAAGAAATGAAGTTGAATTTGTTATTCATGAAATGTTAATAGAACATGTGATAGAATGATGGGTTATTCCATTTTTTTCAAAAAAAAGGTTACCAAAAGTTATCAAATATACATAAGTCCATCTATGGTGAGGTTAATCATATACGATTCCAATAATGAACTTATACATCATATATCATACCGCCTAATAAAATAAAACTAGTTTCTACTAACCAGGGACTTCCTGTAGGCCAGTGGTAGGCGATAAAGGCCAGTCGCACTTCGGTTGTGGGTTCGATTCCCACAGCCTTGTCTGACGCGATGGGTTGTCGCCCGTCTTGAAGGTTGTCCTTTTTCTAAAGCTATATTACTATAACATCCCATCAATAATATCGAAAAAGTCTCTATCCTAACTTATGTCCAACATAATCTATTCCAATATTTAGTCTTATCTAATATACTTTGTTCCAAGCTCATAGTATAAAGAAAATTATTACTTGAAATGTCACATATCAATCACGTGAATGCCATCATTTATCCCCCATATATCATAAGATATATCATATTGGTCAAATTACAAACATGTGAATACCTTAATCATGTATTCTCTTGAAGAATGGATACCCATTAATTTAACCATATTGAAAACATGAATTCAGTCAAAAGTTAACTCTTTCCACATACCAAAATCAAAATATTCTATATACTCAAACAGTGATATAACCTTCTCCTTATATCAGTCATGAGCTCATGAATACGGTCAAACATTTCATTTACTCGTTTTCCTTTCATTATGCACATATCATCTTTTTTTTCAAAAATTTCTCAATCACATTCTATGGTTACCGGTTCCATTGAAAACCACAATAGACCAATACATAAATATTCCAATATTCCATGATACTATATACAACATTATTTTGGAATCCCATTACATAAACACTTAATCATTCCACCACATCGCTGTCATATTCAACATCGCCAATAGTGATCGCATGTGACTTCCCATTGTCCTTTGCCTTAAGTGTTTGCTCATGTCGATCATCACTAACCCTCGGATTAGGGAATTTATTTGCATAATGCCCCATTTCCTTGCACTTGAAGCATTGAAGTGTCGGTGGTGCGTTCTTTGCAGTCTATTCTTTAATCACAACATTAGAAACCCTTTTTCCATTACTTTGACACTAAGCTGCTCGATGACCTTCTTTTCCACTCTTAAAACATTTTATAGTCCCTTTAAGACAATCTACACGATGCTTCTATCTACACTTTGAGCATAAGGAAACATTCATCTTCATTTCACCATTATTCTGTGATTTCTTCTTGAACTCCATCTTTCGTTTCTTGTCAAAACTATGAGATGGATAAGTAACAACAACTTCCATTTCTACCATGACAGCACAATGCACAATTTCTTCATAGCTACTGAAGTCTCTTATAGCTAATTCCCTTCGATGATTTGGTTTTAATCCACTAAAGAATCAATCAACTTTACTTTTAGGTTGGATGATAAATCCAGATGCATACCTGGAAAGCCTTGTAAAATTCTCCTTATATATACCAACAGATTCATCATCCTTTTTCTTTTGTTCAAGAAACTCATTTTCCATCTTTGTTCGAAGAATATGAGGGAAGTACTTATTGAAATATAAGTTCTTGAACTCATCCCATTCCATGGACTCAATTTCATCTCTTGGCCTTGTATTCTTGATAAGATTCCACCATTGATCAGCTTCACCTTCCAAACGATATACTGCTAAGATGACTTTATCGTGTTCAGAACATTGAAGAACTGAAAATATCTTTTCAGTAGTACTGATCCATTGTTCAGCAACAAGTGGATCAGAAGACCCACTGAAAGAAGCTGGACGTTGCCTCATGAAGGACTCAATAGAATATTGTTCCCTTCTCTTCTCATTTGGGAGTCTAGAATGATTCATACCTTGTGTAAGTATAGAAATAATATTTTGCACTCCATCTCAATAACATTTGTTTGTTCAGGAGGACAGTCATTGCATTGTCCATTACATTGGTCAACACGGTTCCTTCGGGTTCCAGCCATCGTCTAAAACCCAAAAAGAATAGTGTGAGAGGCAAAAATCACCCTAGGGAAAACAACATAATAAAGGGGGAGTACCATCAATGTCTATCATCTGGGGTTACCGTAATTCTAGTATTATAACCTATACATAACCGTAGGGACATCCCTAGACATACCTTAGAAATATCTCTAGAGATCTTACTAAAGATCTCACATCCTAGTTTCCAAAGGTTGACCAAACCTTTCCTCTGATACCAACTGTAGAGACCCAAAGCTTGACGTACATGGACATTACATTACTTTAGCGAAATAATTAATACATAACGAAAATGGACACATAAGGACCGTAATAGTTTAGTGTCTTTGGAAACTTGGAACGTAATCTTCTAATCATGGTGAAAGATCTTTAACATATCCTATATAGATCATTCCCTTTTTTTTCTTACCTAAAACCTTTCTGTATATCCTGGGGAAAAGAAAACATAAAAAGGGTGATCTCAAATTCTCAGTAAGGGTAATAATGGATAAAATAAAACATACCATATACATTTGAACTTAAAAACATGAACATAATGTTTAAACATCAAAATCTTGAGAAATGACCTAAAACATGGAAGTATGTAAGGCGTAGATCTTAAAGAAACATTAAGAATGACAAAATAGGATGGGAATAAAAAGTGTAATTGTGGAATCCATTAATCACATGTAATGATTTCCACAGTAGCCAAGGAATTGCTGCCAAGACCATCTTAGTGGACAAAGTCCCTTTCTGAATCAAGTTCACTCCTCGTTTCAGTCCTGTTTTACTGAACCGGTTTAACCTTCCATTCCAGCCATTTCTATCTCATGAGATATAAATCTTTACCCGATGAATTGGAGGGATATATAGGTCCCACCCATCTCATAGTGAAATCATTCTTACTTGTTCCACAAAATAAACTTAAAACATTCATCATAACCCAAAGAATAAAATGGGTTTCATAAACATCATCCCATTATCACATAATCCATATAAAACAAATGGATATTTCATCATAAGAAAATTGAAACCATGTAAATCATAGAGACATTATACTTGAAACATACACATATGAAATAATATCATCTTATATGGAAAATGGTTTTGATAAAACACATTAAATGAATTCTTGAGGAAAATATCCTTTTTTTCTTCAAATTCATTTTCTTTTCACAAAATGTCAAGCAATTTTAAAAGAAAAGGATTTTTTTGAAAATAGTCACGAAATATTTGGGATGAAGATTCATGAAAATAAGGCTTTATAAAACCATAAAAATTTGTTCGTGCCGTATAAGTTAAAAAACATTCTTTTCTTACATTTGCTGGAAAAGTCAAAAATTACCTCATAACGTAAAAAAAGTAAGATTCCTTACATACCATGTATTAAAATTAAAAAATGGGTAAAAAGGACTTTAAAAATACATGAAAACACTTTTATAAAACATGGACATGGATGATAGAAATAACCCCAATAAATACTTACAAATATGCAATCTCGGATAAAAATGAGATATGCAAAATTATCCATTACCTTAGGTCCGATATGCTTCGTACGTATCTGAACCTCCTGTATAATGATTTAAGTAATGTTATTGACTTATTACCGAATCATATTAGTTGTTATGATATCATATATGGTTCACTTATGACTTTATATTACCCGTTCTTTTGTAAATTCCATGTTAAAGAGCGTTTTGGGTAAAATCGTTTCATTTGTTGTCTATGTTTTGACTTGTAATTATTAATATGATTACTTAGATCATTATTAATTACATCCAGAATGTAAAACATGATTTATATATAATATATATTCAGAATATTCATATATTTAATATATTGATAAATGGAATTAAATACACCATTCATGGAGACGGTAGGTCGTACGTACGAATGAACGTTGTTTTCATTTCCTCATTGAATTGAATGGAATTAATTGGATGACATACATATATATATACATAAATCCAGTATCATTATTATGTCATATATTACATGATTACTTATTATATATACTTTATAATCATTTATTAATGGTTAATCATTGAGAATGAATCTCATCGCGTCGTGGAGACGGTATTCCGTACGTACGCACGAGCGATGATATCATTCCGATGATCGTGGAATTTTATTGGAGTGTATGTATACTATTACAGAATCATTATCACTTTAAAATAATCATATATAGTAATTATTTAAACCATTAAACCCATCCAAGTAAGGTGGTGGTGGAAAATAGATTACACCACGGCATGAAGACAATATTTTATACGTACGCATGTGCGGTGATTTCGTTTTCCATAGGATGGATAGATGGTGAAATAGGGTTGTTTCATACTTATAATAACATATCATTATATTAGTGATACTGATGTTATTACATCATTATGAAACAACCTAAGAAGAAGAAGTGGAAGAAGAAATAAAGGTGAAAGAATCGGTAACGTAAATTACCTCTTCTTTGAAGCGCCTCTTTGAGACATCCACTTAGGGAACTAAAATTGGTCATTGAAAAATACCAGGACCTCTAGGATGTTTCTAGGGAAGTGGAGAAGAGAATTGGGCAGGGGTTTTCTGATATTGAAGGCTCAATGTGGTGTGTGGAAGAGAGGGAGGAGGTTCCCTTGTATAAGGGAGGAGAGGGGCACCTTTGAAATTCTAAAAAATATTAATTTTATAATAAATATAACCCCACTTAAAAACCTCCAAAAATGACTAATATTCGAAAATTAGATGATATAGGGTTTTAATCTCATAAACCAATTAAATTTAGATATGTTTGGATCTTATTTTAAACCTTATCGTTTTGATTTATCATTATTTAATCTATTTAGGATTATTGGTGGCAATAAAATTGGAAATTTTAAATTATAACAAATAATTACTTATTTGTTGGGAATTTTCCATAATTATTTGCTTTATAACATTATAGACAATATAAATGTAAATTTATAATTTATAAATATTTTTGTGATTTTTAAACAATTTTATAATATGTTATTTTTATAAAATAACAATAGTGTCAATTTTGACCCTATTCATTTATTTGAATTTAAATAAAATATATACAGAATATATATTCGAACTAAAAGCTTTAATAGATTCATAAAAGGTCATATGTATCTATAAAATTAATGGAGAACATAAAATTGTTCATATAATTTTTATTTTATAATTTTTAAAACCATTTATTTGGTTTATCTCTTAATGAAATAATTACTACAACATTTTTGTATAATTATTTAATATACTTATATGTTGCATAAAAATTAAAAATAAAATCCTATGATTAAGATAAATCTATTTAATTCCACAATAATACTTTTACTCGATTTTATCATCTTCAAATCACAATATTTAAATTGATATATTTATTAAATTATGAAAGTGACAACTTTGGCATCATTTAAAATAAAATAATATATGTGTCATAATTTCTTGTATAAGACTCCAAATGGTCAAATATTCTACCATTGGATGATTATAGTTTATATGTACATGTCCAATAAGTTTTGGTCAGGGTTTTGTGCCTTTTATGGTCACTATTAGTTTAATAAAAACTATATTCTTGATTTTTCACTAGATAGATAATTTTTGTATCACTATTGTGTCAAAATTAATGATAATTATTTAATCACAAAAAATTCTAAATGAATTCTCATGATGTAGATAATTTTGTTAGTTTTCTGTAGAATATTAATGTTTGAATAATCATGATGTTTATCAATAACTTAAAATAATTATACTTATAGTATTTATGAGAGTCACATGTTGTGACTTTCTTGGGTTTTAATAATAATTAAATTATTTTCATGGAAAAAGTCCATTAAATGAATATAATCCGACCCTTAGGTGATATGGGTCGACTTTAAGTCATCCTATAATATTTTTCCAAGTGTTAGAGTAATTTTATAATCTTATATTTACAATTAATTACCCGATTTACCTTTAACTATATTAAATAAAATTTACTGTAGTTACTATTCACAATGCCCAAAAATAAAAAGTAGATTATTAACATAATTTGGACCCACTGATTCCAAATATGGAATCCATTTTTCCAAATTCAATACAAAAAAGTGGCAGAAATTAAATTAAAATTAATCCGGTTGTCGAAAGAAAACGGGTTTTCTTTAAAACATTTCAAAAGATTGAATTGATTTAACCTACGAATTCAAGGTAAAATCAATGATACTGACATACATTATATTAAATTGTAAATATATATTCTATTTATACTTTAAAACAATTCAATATTATAATTTAACCACGTAAGATATTACGATGAAAAAAGTTGTTTTTAATTAAAATATAGCGTGTTTTTACTATTCATTAAAATATAAAAGTCATCAGAATAAAATGAAAAATTTATCCAAATAAAAATTTTAATTCTTAATTCCAAAGAATAATTTTATTTTTTAAAAAGGAACTTATAAACATTTCAAAAACTAGATTTCAAGTGGGTGCGCCATCAAAAGGTGGCAAAACTGTATTTTTTTGAAAAATAATTATTTTACCCGAAAAATTTATTTTGTTCTTATAACATGTTCTAGAAAATATGTAAGATGAATAATAATGTTATAAAATTCAAAATTTAGTTAATACTATTCATAAAGGCTAGTTCATAATAATATTATAATAATATATCATTGTTTAGTAACACCCGGTATTGCGTACAACACACGCTATCGAGGAAGGTCGTGATTGCGTGTAATGAAAGCCAAGTTAGGGTTGCGTGTTGTGCATGAATCCATCATTGTTTTGTATAACAGAATCCAACCATATTTCATTTATACATTGAATATATATATATATACTCAATGTTGCATAGAATAACTATTATCAAAATTGTGTGTAACACGATCCAAGTATAGTGTTGCGTATACTGTAATCTAATACGGTGTTGTGTATAGCGCAAGGTAATCTTGGTGTAGCATACAACACAGGACATTAATGAAATTAAAATAAAATTTTTCATAAAATCTTGGGGTGTTACATAGGGGGTCCATGTATCACTCATAGAGTATAAATTATTCCCTCTGAGTCTATCTTCAGTAGTCCACATTGGGAGTTCGGGTAACAGTCATGGAATATAATAGTCTTCCCTCTGAGTCCGTCCTTGGAAGTCTACATAGGGAATAAAATAATCACTCAACTATAAATAATCCATGTTTGGAATGAGTCTTTCCAGGGCATTAATTTGGAAACCCAATGGTCAACCATGGTAGATTATAAATCCATTTATAATAATGTAATTAAATAATCCTAATGAGTCTATTTGTGGAATTCCAAATCCGAACCTTTCTAACCCTTTTTTTTGGCCAATATGACCAGTCATTGGACCTATGAATAATCAGAGAATTTAAATTCATTTTTTAACAAAATTTTCAATCACATTTATATGAAAAATTTAATTCAACTTATAAGGTAGATCAATTCCAAGCAAAGGATTATAAGAAAATATATAACAATAATCCTCACAATTATCGTAATTTAATATTCATATATAAATAATGTCTTGATCCTATGTGATAAGGACAATGACCAATCTAATTGGTATGTGGTCATCTGTTCCTTCATTAATTTAATTCAATTTATATTTTCATCATTTTATTTAACATCTCAAGAAAGTTGTAAATAATAATCCTCAAAAGGTTAATCAAATATTTAGGCCACTGATGGGTGTTTTTTACTTTTTGTGACACACACCAAGGGGATTGTTTAATAAATAGTCCTTAACTTTTATCAAAAATTGAACATGTCACGTGAGTTATATAAGTCAATCCTACCCAATCAACTTATGTATCATTCCATTTAATTTGTTATTTTTGGAAAATATGATGCATTTAAGAACAACAAATATATACATACATACAAACAAACATATATATAAATATGAGGACATTGTTGGAAATTAATGAGACCACATACAAGAACATTTAATTTTACAAATCATCCATTTTTATTTTCCAATCCATCCTAAAATAGAAGAAAGTGTGTAAATTGACAGGAACCCTACAAATAGGTTCAAAGATGTCTAACTATAATAACACTATTAAAAGGTATATTAATTATTTAAAACACATTGGGAATAGAGATCTTACCAGTGGATATCGAATGATATATAAAATGGCTTGATCAGAGTCTAGATGGATAATATATTTCTATTCTTTTCTTTAGGTGCGAGGAAAACTCACATGAGTGAGGAATGTTAGAACTGGTTGGAGAAATAAAAATTGGGTGATATATTAATTTGAGAGAGGTAAAATAGTAAAACTAAAAATGATTATTATACATCATGGTAGGATAAACCATATTCCATCCATTCATACTACACGGGCTAGGGAGCCCACCAACATGACATATAGTGCATAGTTTGAATAACCCTACACACCACATGAACACCCTCTATATCAACCCTTAATGTTCAAAACCCCCTTGCATAGTTTAGAATAAATATGTGCCCCCTTACATGGATTCACTTTTTGAGGTCCACAGTTACACCTAACCATGAGCGAACCATGAACCTTGGATTTTTCCTCTAAAATACTGATATGTGGTCTTCAAAAAATATCTAAAAACCCCCAAACCCCTTTTTATAACATATTCATCATCCATATGGATAAGATAATGAGTTTAATTGAAAATTTAAAGGATACATAACTCAAATAAAAATAATGTTCGTACACCCTTAAATTCAAAACACCATTTATTTTTAACATTTTATGGAATTAAGAAATAAAACTTTACTAACAATGTCAATATCATTTGTATCCAGTGGGAATTTTTACTATTTAATCAATGATTTCATTTTAACATTGTGTCATCAATATCCCACAAAAATTACTATGAAAACTAAACCTATAAAAATATTTATATATAATATTCATCTTCTTAATCTATGGGAGACCATGATAAAAGATAAATGATTTAATATTTTCAATAAGAGTATATAACAAATTATAACCTATCAAATAATTAACATGGAATGTATAATGTATCAGGAATTAATAATATGAAAATAGTTCCATACCATTGGTCACATGTGCATGAAAAAATCCATATATGACATAACAATATTAATAATCAAATAGATGATAATAACTTATTTTATTGTGATGAAGTGCATAATGTATGGAAACATTATCCCTATATCAAGGCCTAATCCCATGAAATCATTATAACCATCAATGTATCATCTAAGGAATCATTCAAAAAATCAATGTCGTAATTAAAAAAAAAATATTTATTATTAAATTTTCATCCATTACATCTATAATAAGTTGGTAGGCATGAACCACATATTTAGACATCAGTATCGGGAGAATATCTGACGCAATAAGGGATATAGAATATTGGTCCCATATATAAATTCAATTGGTCTAATGAATTAAATGTATGAATGATATGAATATAAGTTTAATTCTTAATAAAAATGTCTTAGTGTAAATAATCATCAATATTAGAATAACTACACATGATATTTTCATAAGTTCCCAGTCAATAATTTGAAGAACATGAACCTAAGAAATGCATATTAATAAGGCGGGGGTAAAATTTATAAATATCCTCAATGAAGGATAAGTTATATTAATGGATATTAAAAAAGTGTAAAAACACATTTATAGGAAGAACACTTTGAATAGAACCACATAATAATTGATCAAGAGTTGGATCTTATGATATCATTAGCATAATCCCTTAAATGAAATGCTAAACATGATTAATTAAAAGATAATTACTAAAACATAACTCCATAAGAGATTGATATTTGTGTTATGAAGTTGTAAAATAGAACAAGAACCTTAGAAAAAAATTTCATAATACATTATAGTAATTTTTAAAAGAGGTGTTGTAATAAGTCCCTTTCAAAAAGTCATTTATAGAACGATGCCTGGAAAATATTTTTGAAAGATTACTTAGAAACAAATCCCCACAATGTATGTTTGAAAGAAAACATAAATATTATTTAATCAAATGTTTTTTGAATATAAATGATATTAATATAAAATTACAAATCTAATAATAATTTTGGATACCTTTATTGAAACCCACATCAAAAGAATATAATTAAACATTATTTTTAATAAAAATTATGAAAATATGAATACCAAATGAGGTTAGTCATATTTGGGTATCATAATAAAAAATAAAAACACTTATTTAAAAAATAACATGGAATCAAATGTGATATATGTTTTAATGATATTGATGTTCTCCTTAATAATGTGAAATTTTTTGTAGAAACAAATCCATAAAAGAAGAATAATTGATGTAATGATACATAAAAAATAATTTCTTATAAAAGAATTATGAACCCAGATAAAATAAATTTTAATTAAAATATAATTAAATAAAAATTTATAATGTAACCAATATATAAGAATAAAAAATATTAATACTGAAAATACATCATGGCACATTGCGGTTAGTACTCATACTAAATTACATAAAAATGAGTTTCATGTGTGTAATGAATTGATATATGTATAATATCATAATATTTATAATCCAAATATTTTCAGAAATATTTATAAGAAACTAATTCTAATGACTATCCCAATGTATACAATTTTATAAGAGTAAAATTATTCTTATGGTTTCAAATATAGTTCACTAATTTTTATTGTTATTTTGATATTAAATAACAACAAAATGACATTTAAAACTATAAAAACAATCTTGCATAATCTCTGAATAAACCATATGGTATTTCTTATTATTCCATATGATACTCTAAATTACTCGTATATAATGTAATATGATTCATATAGAAATTTATTTGACTATTAAAAATCCTAGAATAACACATAAAATATTTTTATTATCTCTTATGGAGAGCCAAATGAATGTTATATATTTGAAATTTCATTTTCAATCATCAATTCCATTTTTGAAATGGATCGTAGATAAATTTCAATGACTCTTAGAAACTTTTACCTATACTAGATTTATTGAAGTATTTCATAATTACTCTAATACATAGTGATAATTTATAATTTTCTATTAATAATAAATTTAATACATCATAAAATAATCCTAAAATAAACTCTACCATCTCAAAATTGCTTCAAATGTATTGAACCAACCATAGAAATCTGAGATCTAATGATGTTCTACAATTACATTTGCCTAATTAACAAGTAAATAATATCATATAGGACTACAAATATTATTTTTGTCGATATTGTAGACATATACATGAGTATTGTATTACAAATGAATACAAAAAATCAAACATAGTTTATATTCTATAATAAAATTATTAAACCTAGTATATACATTCATATCATTATTAGTACAATTCAAAAAATCAAGTGGAATGGAAACAAAATAAATCTTATCTAAAATGCTTATTAAGGGTTAATTATAGAAGAACAAATAATGATTAAAGTGGAATAATAAATATGGATTCCTATATAACTAAAAACTCATTCCAGGTAATAAATAATTAATATATAAGGGATTAAATAGTATAGATAGGTATAAAAATGAAAACACATGAAATTTAAATAACCAGATAATTTATATTGAATATATAAAGGAATGTAACTTAAATAAATTCAATTTAATCAATGAATATTGAATTAAATGAATCCATAGAAATATTAAAAGAAAAAATTTCATTGATAATAATAAATGATTCCAAATTATTGACGTTCTTAATTATTTGTTGGCATATTTCCATAGTACAATGTGCACTTATAGTTTGGTCCATTAACTAGATGGGTTAGTGTACTACTGTCAATACCTTTCAAAAGAATTTTTAAAACTACTCTGATTTGGAATCACACATAAAGGGGTTTTCACCAATTGATTCCATCCCATTAGACTACAAATGAATTGATGGTTTTACTTTTCGTGGTCCATAACCAGTCATACATATCAAAATCATTCCATAAATATTGAAAAGATAACAATTTATAAACAACATGCATTATCAAATATATGTATTTAATAAAGGATATATATCTATCCTCATTTCCTCAAATAATAAAATAAGCACCATTGAAAACAATATATCTAAAATTTTTACATATTTCAATAAATAATCAAATTCATGAAAAATGATATGCATATTTTGGGGAAATTTAATTCCCAATGAACACATGAGGGTGAATATTTTAGTGGGACTACAAAAATGAATCTAGGAAGATAATTTCAATTATATTCATGGATAAATCAAGGGAAATAATATAGAGGAAGAATAGGGATGTTATAAATACAAAATTACTTTTCCAGATTTAAAATAAAGGGTTTTTGTCACTGATGAATATAAATACAATAAAGTTCTCTTTAAAAAATAATCTTGATGAAAATATACATTTCATTTTGAAAATAATGAAATAAATTTATTCTAAAATCAATTTTTTTAATGCCTTTGAATTTTTTTTTCAAAACTTGAAAAAGATGTTTCAAAGAATGGATGGTGGGTAAATATGTACATGTCACACATTGTAAAAAGACAATTGTTTTACATGATAAAAAGTATATAAATGTTTTTTGTTCAAAATGAGAGAATTTTATTCCTTTGAAAAAAACTAAATAAAAATAGTGTAATAATTTATTTAATATTTAATTTTGGGGAGTAAGAAAACATTTTCAAAAAATATGGGTTTTGAAAGAATACAGGTTCTCCGACTAAGGAGATAAATTAATTAAGGTTTCCTTAAAAATATTTTACAAAACATTTTGAATAACAAAAATTTAAAATATGGTAGTATTACATGAAAAATGTAATCAATTAAAATAGGGAAAAAATATTATTGTTTTTTTTTGAACAATTTTCATAAATATTACATTAGTGTAATTCTAATAATTATAAATCCTGATAATAATGAGATTTTAAAATAAACTGGTAAAACGATCATAAAATTGAAGTGATAACTGGTCAATGAATTGTTTACGTGCATAAATTTCAAATAAAAATGTATGAACTGCAAATACATAAAGGTATATTAAAATTCATTATACACATAATCATATAATAATAATTACAACAAGGAAGTAATATAGCCCAATGAAAAATTAATTTAGATTTGGAATTTCATTACCACAAAGTAATTTTATGTTTCAATCCCTTAATGTGAAATAATTAAAACTAAAACTATATATACCATAAATACTGAATTATTCATTATATTAAAAGTCAAAGTGGTAGTATGTGCACCAAATATAATAAAATCTGTTCATAATAATAAAGTATGCCTCAATGAATGGAAATTAATATAATGTCTCTTACCACTTACTAAATACTGAATTATAATCCTCATGAAATAAATAACTTCTAACGAAACATTAAATAAAACTAATATTAATATATTACTAATTTAAAATACAAAATTCATGATGAATAAATCACACAAACAGAGACAATTGGTGAATATGGTGTATGTCTACTGAAAGAAAATATCAGACCAGAATCCCTTACCTTGCATATCCTCTGGGGGAAAATCCCTTTAACCACATATATAAGGTTATTAAAAAAGTTAAATACTTATACCAGAACAATAAGCATATGTATGAAATCTTATATCATCTTCTTATAATATATTATTTCACACTTATTGTAAACATTTAATATTTTCACTATTTCAGGTGTTAATTACCTACTTTTTATAGTATATTTGGACTTGTTATTTTTTATATACATAAGTAAATAATGATATAATAATATAGAGAATGTATAACTTGATTTAATTAAAATATATATCCATTACATATGTATTTATAATCATCCATAATATTTGGTGATATAAAATCAAATGCACCTTTCATAGAGATGATAGGCTATACACACACACAAACACTACATTCATTTGCATATTGTATTTAAAATAATTAAAATAAAATTATATAAAATTTTATAATAATTAAATATTCATATATATTTCATATATGTCACAAATTTTTAATAAAACTAATGTTTAAAACTTAATGAATATCATGAAAAGGTCACGTTGCTTTGGGGAAGTGGTAGTCCACACATTCACAAACGATGTTTTTAAATAAACATATAATTAGAAGCATGTAAGTATGAGTTACATAGAAAATAAAAATTGCATTAATATAAAATAAATATAAAATATATCATACATAAACTATAAATGCATCATTATTCCAACATTTAAATGTGGTAAATGTAAGAACGAACGACATCAGTTCACGAGGAGGTAGTCCACCGTGCACAGGAAGGATGATTGCATATCCAATTTGATGGATGTTTGTGAAAGTGTTGGTAGAAATATTAGAAAAAAATAATATATATTTTTAAGTTACATATTTTATTCTATAATCCTGATTTAAATTTAATCATATGGTCGGAGAAGTAAATGAAAAATTGTGATCATTGAATAATGTTGTCTCGTATCGAGGTAACATATTTTGGTTTAGAGAAAAATACTCCCTTTGATCACTTTTTGACCAAACTGAGTCCTCTGTGGTGAGTAGAGGGATATTGGAGAATTTTTTTTCCCAATTTTGGATGACCTAATGGGACTGATAGGTGTTAATATGTTGGAGGGGTAAGGGTCTTTTTATAGTGTTGGAGGACTGAAAATCTTGTAAATATTATGATTTAACTAGTATTGAGAGTTCTCACATAAAACAACTATAAAAAATAATGAAAAATATCTGTTAATAATATATGGACATGAAATGATCAAAAAATATATTTTTTAAAATTTTCAATGTCATTTTGGCCCTATTGATTAAGGTTTAATCCCATTTTCTTCTTAATTTTACCATATTTATAGTAATTTATTTAAAATGAATTAACTAATATTTAGGTCAACAATTAAATTAGAATTACTAGAAATACTAAACTATGATTATCCAAAATATTGACATATTTTTTCTAATTTAAAATCACATAAAATTTTGAAATTAAATTTAATTTAATATTCCATACGAGATGATAAAGATGTTTTTTAAAGTATAGATGTTCAAAACATTGAAATAATTTTATATCTGATTTTAATGTGAAATTAATACAATGACCTAAATTGAATTAATATTTTTAAAATTTATATAACAAAACATTAAAAATAATAAAAATTATTATTTTTAATTTCAAATAATTTAAATGAAAAATTACTTTTGAATGAAAATTCATTATTTTTAACTATTCATTAAAAAAATGAAAAATTATGGAAAATTACCAAAATTTCACCCACACAATAATTTTCAATTTATCTTTCAAAAATAATTTTTATTTTGAAATATTTTATATATAAATATTCCAATATTTTTATTTAAAATATATTTTCTATAAAAGGTGGTAAATTTTATTTTGGAAAAATAATTTATTTTATTCCACATATCATGTTCGAAATTATATTATGACTATAAAATAAATGTAGTGAATGTAAAAAATGATTGGATATATATTATATTTTCTAATAAGTGAGTTAATTATTTTAATAACTACCATTTTAAAGGATATGTTATATCTTGTTATATTAAACATTAAATATTTAATAATGTATTTTTTTCCGTATAACATGGTATTGAATAAAACAAAATAAATTGAGGAAACATGATGTTTCGCGTGATTCTCACTAAATCAGTATCACTTGAATTTAAAGATATATCCTAAAATTATTTTATTAAAAATATGTAATATATTTTAATGTATCTTGATATTATATTCCCTTATATTCTTGGTGTTGAGTGTCACATATGCTATCGAATAAAAAGTTCTTACTTTTGAATTTTGGGGAGTTATATTCTCTAAAAAAGAAATAAATTATATCCTCAAAATTTAAACATTTTTGTGTAAATATAGGTTTATATATAAAAAAATAATTTGAATAATTCCCACTTTTTGAGAGGTTTTAATAAAATATCCACTTAATAATATAGAATTTTAAGTACAATTGTCACATATAATATCATATAACTAGGTTTTTGTGTTAGCCAAAATAATCATAATTTGGTGATATTTACATGGATGAAAATAAAAAATATATATACGGAGTGATTGAGGATATCAATCACAATCAATTTAATGATCATTGTAATTAATTTTGGCTCCATATATGTGAATAAAATAAAATCCCATAATAATATCCAATTATTCTAAAGGTATTACCAAAAGTTTCATTGGTAAGTTAATCCAAAAACCCCGGATAGGGGAAGAGTAATATTATTGGGATGAAAAAATTCCCACATTTTCTATTTTATCTTATAACTCATCTTCCATATTTTGGGGTGGTGTTTGAATAGTTAAACAAAACATTGATGATGTGAAAAAATTAATTGAACCAATATCTAAAAATACATTCACTATATTTTAATGAATAACTAATTTTCATGTAAATAATTCATTATCACAATCCACCTCATTAGTTATGATGGAATATAATCCCTATCCTCCTTAAACCATTGAGTTTGTGGTTTTAGTTATAATACATACCCCTTGTATTTAATATGTGATTAAAACATTTTCATTATTCAATATATTTGAAACATTGGGTTGTATGATGAGGGGTCACCAATGAATTATTATTTTTCATTAACATTGGAAGGATCGAAAAAATGAATAATAGTCATCCTTATATTGGTTTCTGGGTATAGGTTAAGATATTTCCACAGTTATTTAAAAAATGGATTTAGACTAGATAAACCCATGGAAAAATGGTACTTATAGAAATATATCATCAAATTATTTATCTCCCACTAGACTCATCTCCCACCCAAAATCTCATCCCTTATCATTACTCTTCTCAAACCCTCAAATCCCTTCAGCAAAATCAATAACTAATCGATTATTCCCCGACCAGTCCTCACCAGATTAACCATTTGGTTCTTCTATACATCGAATGATCCATCCCATCCATTTCATCTAATGTTCATCTACTCCTCCAACTCATTCATCGTGCATTCCTCTATTAATAATTATTTCCAAAAAACTACGACTAACCTTGAGTGGGATTCACGTGAGTTGACCCTAACACTTTCAGTGATAATTCTTATAATTAATCATTCATGAAAACTCCTCTGATATGTAATTCAATATTATCTCTAGGGGTCATTTGGACATTCCTATATAATCTACAATTCTTTTCAAGGTTCTCCCCTACTAAAAAAGGTGTCAATTAGGATGAAACATTACTATAAAAACTAATGATTTATATAATCCTACCCATATTCTTTTTCATCTTCAAATTTTTCTATTTGATAACCACAATCAGAATTTAAATATGTTTTCAATGAGACATATCCTCCTAAATCATGAACAATATATATTTAGATAATTTTTTACCACAATGAGTTTCTTATATTTCTATATCTAAATCACATCATCTTCTATACCTTTTACCTCTCGTACTAGTGAGATATTTTATCCTAGATGATTTTACATGGCCAATGAATATATAAAATTATAAAAAATGATTTTAATCACTAATTCATTCTAATTATATTCAATACCCGTGATTATCTATAAATTTTCCATGTGAATTGGGTTTTATTATACATCTCACCTATATTTAATCAATATATCAGTAGTGAAGGATTTTTTTGTTCATCCAAAATATTTTAACTCATTTCTAATTTTCATTTAATCATAAATTCCTCTGTTAAATTTAATTTCAATTATTTTATGAGAAATATATGAACATATTTTCTTGACATAATATTTCTTAAAATTAAATAAATTAATAAAAATAAAATTTTTTATTTTATTTTTTATTTTCTAACTATTTCTACACTAACATTTCCTTTAAATTAATATTCCTTCCTTTTGATTTTTAGTTAAAAATTAATTTTTTATTTAGTTATATTCTTTGTCATGCTGTCTAAAAAATGGTATCCTAATGTTTTTTTTAGGAACACAATACATGGGGGTTTACAAATAATATTTTCTCTCTATTTGTTCTTCATGATATATGAAAAATACATTCCCCTTGAACATTGTTATTATCCAAAGAGATTCGTCATTTTAATTATTCTATTATAGTAAATATCAAATACTGAATACTCACATTCAATGCTTATTAGACCCCATAGTTATAAATTTTCATTATTTAATTGAATGTTTCTCTAACTTGATATCTTCATTTCATGTCTAAAATATCAATTGTAGTTTTTCATTTTACAAATAGTGGGTTACTATGAAAATTTTTATTCAATAGGTTTACTACCAATGGTGCCATAGTGGATGCTTGGTCTGTAGTCCTTACGATTGAGTTTCAACACTATAATTACATGATGACTCATTTTTTGGTTTGTTCATTATTTCATTTTAGTTTTTACAAATATATATGGGTTTTCATTCAATGTTAACTTGAAATAGTATTATTAATCCTCGATGTTAAAGGGTTGATTATTTTTTAATAATTATCTCTATTTCTATTGAATCATTTTGGAATATATATTCTTATTTAAAATGTGTTATAATTTTTTTGTTACTCAAGAAATGTATAGATGGATGTTTTAAGAGGTTCTGTAAATTTAGTTATAAGGAAATTTGTTCTTCTATCAATGATTACATTAAGATTGTTCCAGATTATATGATTTTTTTATTTGGTTGATGTTATGGCATAATATTGTTTATTCTCAGTCCCATTTTTGTTGAAAAATTTGTTATGTGTGATTTTCTAAACAGATTGTAGAATCATATAATATGACTTTCTCCCTAATCGTTATCTTTTGGGACACCTAAAGAACTATTCATTTTTTATATTACATATACTTTAGTGAACATTAAAATGTATTCCTTTTTTATGTTCGCAAGTCATCCCAATTATAGAGTTAGTTTTTCCAGAGAACACATTGTTTTCTTCCAAAATAGATAGTTAGATACATATCGTTCAATTTTTAGTGTACAATGAAAGTGTAAATACTCAATAAATATTGACCAAGTTAATCATTTGATGAAAAATGAATATTTAATTACTATATTTCCATTTTAATTTCCACTGAAATGTTCAATTCCATCCAATGAACCTATTAAATTACATTCCAGTAATCTAGGGTTCTCTAAAGATATCTTTTGGTGAAATATTTTATTCTAGGAAAGAAATTTCATATTTTAATGCACTTGTTTAGTCATGTTGTGGGTTTTACTTTTAAAAATTGATCTCCAGTAATGCATAACTACAATTGTTTTTCAGTTCAAGAGGCATGTTTTCAATCACTCCAATAGGCATGCTCTGAATTGATGAATGGTTGGGCCCAATTTGAGTTTGATGTTGACATTCCTTTAATTTGGACTTAAAAATGTTGTGGTATAATTTTAATCGGTTTATCCACACATAATAATAATTTATATTTCTCATTCAATTAACAAAAATTATTTTTTTAGTAATATATATTTTTTTATTTCCATTTTCTAGTTTAAAATATTGCATGATATGTGTGTAATTTTTAGACTTATTATTTTCATATTTATTAATGCTTGATTGATTAAATCAATGAAAATGATTCACTTTATGGAGGGAAATTAGCTCATGTTTTCAAAGAAGATAAATGTGTTGTTATAGTAGAAAACATACAATATACAAATAAGATTGAAATTATGCGATGAATAATTTTTCTATGATAAAATACCAAACTCTCAAAGTAAATATGAGGCCATGGGAGGAAGAAAATACGGACTCTTATGATTCATATTTTTCTATATATTTTTCACAATTATAACCCTAACTATTGGTGATATCAACCACACTATTATGTATTTCCTTTTTAATTCATTCTTTCCCCTAGACAAACACACACTAGCATAACAATATTCCTCTATTTATGCATATGATTTTACAAATACTATAATGCATATAAATATTTATATTTTTCAATATAAAAATTCTATAATAAGATCCTAAATAAATAAAAATACTGTAATTATAATACATACGAATATTCATAAATTTTGATATAAAAATACTAAAATATTCTAATATTGTAATATTAGAGTGCTATAATACATTTCAAATAGTATAATATAAATTTTCATATGCATTAATATAAATTTTTATATTCTAAAATACTATAATAATCTAATACTATAATATACATATATTGTAATATACTTTTTTCCTCATACGTTGTGTAGTTTGAAGGGAAAAATTCTATTATCGTTATAAGTTTTATAAGGTAATTTATTTTATCACCACTGATACACTGAAATGAGGACATTTATTTTTATTCATTAATTAAATTCAATGGATTTTCATGATCATATGTAAGTATTTTGACTATATATTAGTCATGATATTATTTTTAATCTTATTTTCATAGAAATTCATTATAAATCAAATCAAACCAATTATGATTGTGGTATCTTTTAATTTTTATAGGTTCATTTCATTATTGGAATATCATGTTGAAATAGTGGGATTTATAGAATTGATGAGTTTAGTTATATAAATGGAAACTCGTGTGGTATATAACTAGGTTTTTTGATCATTTATTTACATCATAAATTATTCTTAACATGTTCCCATCAATATAAAAAATTTCTTTTTAATCATTATTACATATTCTATATAGCTTCATCAATGAAAACTCTATACAATTTCATATATTTTAATTTCCTACTATCTAATTTCTTCTAAATTCATATACATAAATATATATTATTAATCTTCAATAATTCATAGTTAGAAAAATGATATCCCAATGCAATACAGTAGTATGATGTAAAAAGTAAAATATAATCTGATAATTATAATATAAAATCCTACAACACATACACATTTTAAAATTCTTAAATATAGAAATATTTTATTAATGGTTAATATTCTTTATAATTTGTTACAATCACATTGGGATCCAAAAAAATATTTTTCAGAGAAATATTTGGTTAATAAAATCCACGATCATATCCATAAGCAGATTTGATTGCCCCATAAATGTGAGGATTTTTTTCCAACATTTTTTTATTTTTTTCTAGGTATTGAGGAGATAATAGAACATTTATCAATTAACGTGAACAACATAGACATGGTCATCCAGAAACGCTTTTAATGTTACTGTCATGTAGTTCTGAGTCTTCGTTTCTTATTTGAGATTTAGTTCTCATGGATATCGTTTTTGTGTAAAGTCATTTATTTAATTTACATAAATAAAATGTGTTTATAGACTATTTAATAGATATTTATTATTCTTTTAGAGGTTTATCTGATAGTATTCATGTAATTTCTAATGTATTATATAAATTTTTTATAAGAGATGTGATTATGTTGAAAGAATTGAAATACTATATTTATAGAAAGTCAAAGGGTGGAAAATCAATACGTGTTTTCAGATTGAATAGGGTCACTTCATTGGTTGGACGTAACACAAGATTCCAAATTGGTGCTTCAAAATTTATAGATTAATAAGGAATCATTAAATAATCGAAAATATTATTGACCAAAAAATCCAATGGGGAGATTGAAGCCAAATGAATAGTAATGAGGATTATTACATTCGTTGTTAGTGATAATTTATATAAATATGTATAGAATATGAATATGATGAATAATTTTGAACTAAAAGTAGATATTTTGACTTAAATGATAAAATTATAGAATTTAGAATGAGTCCAAATCTGTTATTGGACTATAAAACTGAATTAAATTATATATCTATATGACTAATCTAGACAATGAAAATTTATATTTATCTAATATTAATGATGTTGAGAAATTATGGAATATGAAATTAATTATAATAATATATAAATATTTTATTTCATTTGGTAATAATATCTAGTAATTATTGAATTGGCCATTGCTAAAGAAATCAATGTGTGTAAGGCTGAGAAACATTGTTCTATAATGATCGTCTTCAAGAGTGTTGTGACATGTATTTTGGAATAATATTGAATGTATATTTTAAAATAAAAGGGATTTGTATTAGGAATTTGTATCATTGAAATAACTGGAAGAGATATCTTGTTCTGAAAGATGAATTGTTTTGGAGACTATGCACTATAGTAAGGTAATGTCTTGAAAATGACGAATCAATGTATATTCCCATGAACATTGTAAGAGTTATTGCGAAGAAACTTGTGTAGAAACATATAAATACTATTACTTTTAATATTTCATTATGTCATTAATTGAAAATACTATAATCATTGGTTGGAGATTTGATTTATGCTTTTTGGTGAAATTTGGATTTTTGGGATACTAATTAGATTGAAAATATACTACCATTGAAAGATTAATTCTAAACCATTAATTAGTATTTAATATTCACATTAAATATTAAATCTATATAAAATATATTATTTGAAAAAATGTAAGGATTTGTATAATGTATTTGAGTAATAGTATTTATAAGTAATATATTAAGGTGGATCTGCAAAAGAATAAGTAAAGGCTTTGTTGAGATAAAAATTAATTCTCTCATGGATAATGAACATTTTGGAATGGAAGACATTGAGTTAATAGAAGTCATAAAAAGGTAGAAAAGAATAACATAAAACATTCCTATGGACTTTCAATTCTATGAATAATGTGATATTTATCTTGGGGCTTAATAGATCTATGCAGGCTATTAACTAAATTAAAGTGATACATGTGAACATCGATTGAAATGATTCTATAAGAAATTATTCTTATCATGGTACGGTTGTGGAGGTATGCAAGAGGAAACTAGTGTTCTATCCTGATGTTGTGGGTTTCATTGATGAAGTAAAATTTACCTTATTCTAATAAAAATATACTTTCAATCTGCTCAAAAAGTACATAAAAATTGACCATTAAGGGAACTGAAAAAATACCATAGGGATTGACAACTAAAAATGAGAAAATTTTCTACAATTTTTGGCATAAAATTGGAATCCTAGGTGATCTCTTCTACCAATATATCTAGATTCGACCTTCCCAAGAAGACTACAGGATCGAAATAATGATGCAGATGCTCAATATACAAGTGGGGGGTGAATTTTACACTTTAAAAATTTCCTTAAACAAGGAAAGATCTAAGTTTAACTTAGTTAAACAAAGAAAATTCAAAACACCTCTAACACCAATTGAATGATTGGAACAAAGTATTAAGTTACAAACTTCTAGTTCTATTCAATTTCTTAATGCTGGAATGTGATTCTGAAATACCAGTTCTGGAAATATGGATCCAGAAAATGAAACATAACCATTGTTTACAATATGAGATTCTATCTTAAAGATTATAGATTCTAATTGTGTCAGAGTATAAGTGTAAGGAAGTATAAGATAGTTATACTTTCTTAAAAATACAATATTCAGTGGAAAAAATTATAACAAAAACACGTAACAAGATATAAATATTTTAATCCAAAAAGAAGGGTATCCAAAAACAGTGGATAAAGGTTCGTGGATTTATACTTTCAAGAAATTCTGTCTTACCCACACCCGGGTAAGCCCACGATACGAAGATCGGAGTCTCTGTCTTGCTATCCCCGCATTCCCTCAGCTTCAAGGTGGTTGGAACCTCTGTCTTCTTCATCAAGGAATCCCTCAAACATCAATGTAGTCGGCACCTCTGTCTTCCTATCCTTGGAAGCCCTCAAATGTAATCACCATCGTTTAGAGTCACACGAAGAAATCTGAACGACCAGTTCAGTACACGCAAGGCATGAAAAGATTTTCTCTCTAGAAATCACCTTAATAGCGTGTAGTCTCTAGAGTGATCAACTTACTATTGAGATCGTTCAAATGAGATCCTATTTATAGGCTCGGTTGGAATGGTCAGCTCCCTCATCCAATGTTCATATTTTCCTTATATTTTTGAGTGACCTATAAACATGTCACTCAACCAACGGTTAGTTAGAAACAGAATCGACGACATCGTTTTATAAAAAAACATGTGTAACTGAAAGCAAGACATCGTTTTTTAACAAACAAAACAAATCAAAGTGTAATTAAATAAGATTGGAGTCTAACCAAAAATTATAATCATAGACTATATTATAAGGATATTCAGATTCTGTTTATCAGAATAAATGTGATGTAGATACTATTGAATTTGATTGATATTTCATTTGATCATCTATGAACATGCATGTCATTTTTTATATCATTTTCTTCATATATTTGTCAATTTATAAAGATTAAATTCAATAATTGGGTAGGATCTAAGGTTGAATTTCTTGGAAATGGAATAAGATTATCTAAGAAATTACATGACATTTTTTTCAGTTGCTGGGGTGGGGTCTAATAGAAATGTTTACTTGATACTAATGTTCTTAAATATGAGGATTCATCATGCTAGTATGAAGGCCATACTATGTTGTAGGGCATCGATTTGGAGAAGGAGTTGATGACTACTTTCCATGCACTATCTATTATTGGAAAGACTTCACAAGATGTCTGTAGTCATTATTTGGGTTAGTGTTTTACTTACATTTGTTAAATTAAACAACTAAAAATATAAATTCTTACTTAGAACTACTACATCATTTTTTTGGTATTTGTTTAAAACTTTACGTGTACAGTATTAGATAATTAAATTTGGATTTAGGTTCATTATATTCAAATCCTTGGATAATTAATTATTTTTGATTAAGTCAAAAAATCAAAATTTTGGTCCACATATTTGTTCATAAACAATGTATTTTTTTAAACTATAAATATATTCTATTGTCCATTATACGATGATTTTCCAGATGACATTAATGTTCCCTATTTTGGGGAATTGACTCCCCAGATGATTTTGGGAATCTATATTTCTGTTATTATTTATTTTCAATTATTTTGATGGAACGTTGACCCTTGGGTTATATTACATTACACTACCTAAATTTTTTATTGGTATTATGATCCAAATATAGTGATTTTTTGAATTTTTTACCTTTCTTTTGTAGAGTATAATTGTTTTAGAAGACTATATGGTGTCATGTTTTTTAATTGTAAATAATAAAACTCACCTGAAATCACTTGTTCAGTTATGATGGTTCTTTAAAATCTAAATTTTTTACTCTTATATTATGTTCAGAATATCCTTCATTATTTTTACATTGTTCCCTATTCCTTTTTTGAGAGTGATAATTGATTAACATGCATACTTTGGAGATTTTCCTATTTCCCTTGTATGTTAACTATAGTCTTCCATGTTGTTTTGTGACTATAAACTATTTTGTATTTTTTTTTGCTCTGATTATTTTCAGTACATGAGGTCTACATGATGATGGTTATAATATGAATTCTGATTAATATCAAGGGGATACATTAGATTTCAATACATATCTTGTTTAAAATGATAGAAATTTTCATTTTTCTTTAATATTTATTTTAAAGATCCAATTTTGTGGGTTTTTTTATTTTCTAGTGACACATAAGAATTATTATTTCCATATGACACAGATATCAAGTTATTTTTTGTGCTTATTATACTCAAAGTTCTTCACCTACTATATTTAGATATTTTTTCTAAAAGATGTTAACTTTTTAAATGTTTATTAATAATTAATAATGAAGACATATATAGGGTTGCAATATATTATTATTTCAATCCATGAGTGTTTATTGTGAAATAATTATGTTGATAATAAACTTTTAATTTATTGATTGAGGTGGGATATCTAAGGGCCAGTTAACACTTGTAAATCCTTGCTTTTTTATGGATTATGTTTTTTAGGAAATTGTTTTCTTCTTGCTGGTCATTTATTTTTTAATCCATAAATTCTAGGTAATAGCATGTTTTTTGACAGAATCAATTTTTTATAATAATATGGTTTGTTACATTGTATATGAGTTTACTATAGATAGTATTTGAGGATGGGTTTCTCCCCTTTTTTATTCATATTTTTTAATTCAATGGTCACACACACACACAAACACTCACATATAATTTATCATGGTGGAATTTGTTTTCTAATCTGGAGGCTATTACAGTAGTTGTAAACAATGGTATTAGACTTAATTCTATAGTTTAAACCATTTCTATTAAACTAGTTCCAATTTATAAAATATTTCCAATAACTCTAAATGCAATAGATTTTAACCATGTTTCAAAAAAGAGAATTACTCATATATACATGGTTTATAACTATGGATTTATGTGTCTGTGGTGGACTCCATTTCCATGGTTGTAAACAATTACTAGAGACCTATTTCCACATTTATAGCCATGGAAATATCCATATTTTCATGGTTCAAACCAGGAAAATATGTGTGTCGCAATGTTTTACAGCCATGTCTGTAAGTTATTTCCTATATCTATGAAAATTTGAAACAAGACCAATGAAACCATCGATATTAACTATATTCAGGGTTTTGGGTTCTATTGGGATAGTTTCAAACTATTGATATATACTAGTTTTCTAGTAGTGTGGTGGGATTCCCCCATCTATATTCATTAAAAAGGATTTCTTACATCCCACCCAAAAAATGTTTTCTTATCACTATGAGAATATACTTGTGACATTTCATCCCACACATTAAAAAATGTGCTTGCTGGACTTTCTTACGCCAATTATATGTGTTCATCGCACCACTAGAATGATTATCCAATCTATACATCTTGAAACTAGTACCATGAGACTCTATATATTCGATGAAATTCTTTTAATCCATAATGGAAAATTATAAAATTTTCATGTATCTGTCATTTTATACAATAAGAAAGGCTTTTTAATGATTTAGATGTATCCTACCGAAGAATAAGTTAACCTTAATTTCATATTCGATGACAAATTCACAGATGTATCACACATGTATTATGATCTTTTCCTTTTAAGCTCCGATGGATTCATCATTTATTTCATGAGGATGAATAAGTAACTATCCATTTTTTTATGGAGAGTGAGAGGATAAATTTTTTTTAAAAAAATTATGAAATTCATTCCGCTCTATTACTTCATTTTCAATCTTGGGGATTATATTTTTCAACAATTTCTACAATGGATCCTTTTATCCCTCAATTTGGTAGACATTTAACACATCCTTCTCCTACTAAAAAATTTTATGTGTAGCGAGTATATTTTCTGTGTCTCTGATTTGTTTCTCCATGATTAAGGGATCATATGATCCATTGAATGTTAGAGGCAATTGCCTATTGATGATATCATAAGCACGTTATTCTTTCTGATTGAGATATGGTAATTCCTCTTAATTCTTATATCAGCAAAAAACATGTTCTTATTGAGAATGTTTCATCGTCAATTTTATGATTCATTAGTCAGTGAATTTGGTAATCTCATTAGTGCAGTCATCAAATTTCCCCTCACATTTCATGTTAACTCATTTTCTCCTATTTAAATAAATTGAAATAAAATAAAATAAAATTAGGGAAAAAAATCTTAAATTATTAATGAATTAAACAAAAAAACATGATTGTTTAAGGGATAAATCGTAAATGGCCTATATCATTTAACCTATGATTTTATAGGATTCAATCTAAGTTATATATTCATTATTTCCTAGCATAATGCCTTGTGGGAATTTATCGTCACATAATGTTAGTTTATAAATATATTATGAATTTAGCAAAGCATATTCCTAGAGAGTGTCAAGCCAATTGTGTTACAAGGAATTTCTCAAGAACTATGGGAAGATTATGTCTAGCTCAATGTCCCATTTTTTATTATTAACGAAAGTGAAATATATGTTAGGGATAAATCCAATTACCGTATCCAAATATTAATGTATTTCCATAGAAACCACTTAATCTATAAAATACCAAAATTTAGTGTTATATTACTTTGTTTAGTCTGATCTCTATAGATTTTAAAAAAATTATTATCCAAATACTAAAAATAAAGTATAAATTCTTCGAATACCAACTTTGACTACTCTGGTCTTGAAAAAATGTTAATTTATGATTTATTACATAAAATAAATCATTTTACAAATAAAATTATTTTCAGTAATATATATTTTTAGTATATTAGGAAAATTTAAAATTAACATAATACTTGGATGAATAATTTTTTTTAAAATTAAAAAACATGGCCTTATATTGCATCAATCCTCTAATACTGATTGGGATAACCAAGGGACATACATAAGGAAGAGGGGATATATAAATCCTAGTAGGAGAATACTTAAATAATAAGCTAAGATAATGTAATATATGTTATCTAGGGGACATATTAATGTGTCTTAAATGTCGTGTCAGTCATAATATTTAACAATGAGGCATGATATTACCTGATTGTATAACGATAACATGGGAATGTGGCAACAACATAAAATTTTTAATTATAAATTTATTTAAATTTTAATCACCAATAAATTGTTACTTAGTGTGATTGTGATAACTTCACATTAAAAAAATATTAAATATCTTATAATAAAAACATAACCCATTGCATCAGGGAACTATTAGGGTGAACCCATCATTTTGATATCGTTTACATGCATAAGTGTGACACATAGATCATAAAACATTAATTTACATTCATCAATTATAATCCATTCATAATAGATTTTATGATCAATACATGGTATTAAAAAATCAATTATGTATTGTTTTATAGATTTGTATAGTCATGAGTGGAAATAATGATCGGTATTCCTTCACAAAATGACAGTCATGGAAGAAGTACCATATAATTTAAGCTGCATAACTTATGTAAATAAAGGATCATGTTAGGGTAAAATGTGAGTGAATTTGTTATCTCATCACATGACAATGATAAGATATTTAATATGTATGTGTACAAACATATCCCTTAATGATATATTTGAAATCAAAATTCATAATATAAAGAAGGTTCATGAAAGAAGTGTAGGATGGGATCTCTTCCCTTGAGAGGGAACAGTTAAAAGAATGGGAGGATGATATTATTATCCTTGGGTATCCATTGGAGACATCTATAGAGGTATTATAAGATTAAATTCATTCTATAATGGATCATAGTGAAGTGGAATGATATATTTGGGGTGCATTATAGGAAAATAGAGAAGAAATCACTATTAATTTCCAAGCCACGGTTTTGGACTCTATATGATAGTGTAATAAAAACCACAAACCAAACCCTAATGTTTTCTCATGTTTTATAACAATGAATAGTGGTAATGAATATTTTCAAATAAAAAGTATCTTTCTTTTAAAAAAACAACCTTGGTGAAGTGAATGTGTGTCATGTTACAAAATAATTGATTAAGAAACCATAAAATGTAATAATGGGTTTTGAAGATTCATTATGTCTTTATATAATTAATCAAGTAACATAATAAAAACATTCTATTTAAGGTACAAAAAATTTGGTGGTGGAAATATTTATTAAAATATATTACATCACTTATTAATGATTATGAAGTCATAATGAATATAATATATTTATATCATGTTAAATCTTAATCTAAAATCTCAACTAAGATATAAAATTAATAAATAATAATCATTGGTCAAATAAAATATTATTATATGCATCTATTTAGAAAAAATAGTAATTTAAAATATAGTTTTCTGACCCCTTTAAAAATTTCATTTGACATCATTAAAATATATTATCATATATATATTTAAACATTTAATATTTATAAATAATATTTCGTCAATAGGAAATTTATTAAAATATTTCATGAATATATCGAAAAGGATTGTCCAGATTGAAACTAAATATTTTCCAAAAAATCGACATGTGTTTCAAAATATCAAAATCTTATTTTTAACAATCTTTTTATTTAGTCATTCATAAAGTGATAATAAAATGAGACACATAAAATATTATTTCATTTAAAAATAATATAATTCCTACTGTTAGGTTATGGATACAGAACCATTTATTGTACAAGTTTATGTAAAAGTGTATAGTGTGTGATGGTGAGTTTCCCTTAAGGTGGTTCATCAAGAATGGTTTTCTATAATATGTCAATGATCTTGATCATATACCGTAAAATATTTTACTCATGAATTAGTAATTGATTCTCATCTTGGGTATTGTTGAGGGAAAATCCAATTGATTTTATTTCCATTGAAAGCTTTGATAAATGGGATTCATATGGTGTGATCTTATTGGTTGAAGCCCTCCCTTCCTTTTTCTATGTAAATTGGACTCATAATAACTATATATGATTATTAATCATATGATAAATATATAATTGTTATAATATCAAATAATAATTATTAATAATGTTCTTCTAATTTCCAAAAGATATAAACTATAATGGACCAAAAAATAAATTACTTTATTTGTTTTATATAATATCATTTTCAAATAAGTAATTTAATTATTTGAAAATGTAATTTCATATATAATGCTTGGGTTTATTTAATCTTTATCACTATACATATTTATGGATCAACCACTATCTAGAATATATGGAATACTTTTGTTGTATACATTTAAAGAAGATTCTATAAAATATAAATTCTTCACATTCATTATCTATAGGATTCCATTTACTTTTGCATTATAATAATGTCTTCCATTATTATTTTGCATATACACTTTATCATCACAACCCTAATTGTCACACATATAGAAATTTTCACATAAACAACCATAGATATTATATTTAGATAGATTAAATGATTTTTTATTCATTGATTTCAATAATTAAGTATTTATTTTATAATTATTAGAGTTTATCCATATTGATTTATACTATCTATATGATAATGACCTATTATATAAGAATGTGTAATATTTATTCCCATAAATCCCAAATCACTAGTAATGGCTTCTATATCTAATTATTCCATATTAATGATCAATTTTTCATGTTTTTTAATTATTTACCAACAAATTATTGTACATGATTTTCTCTTGGGGAGGATGACTTTATAGTGACTCTATTCACTTGTGTTGTTATTAAAGAGGGTCTATCGTTTTTATTTTATTCTAAAAATGTGTGTATTTTATATTTGAACCTATAATATTAGTTGGGATAGTTTTATCATGAGAGCCCAAAAGAAATGTTTTAACTATTTCTTTTGAAATCATCGGTTTGAATAACTGTGATGATTATCCATTAATCAATACAACCTTGTTATTGTTTTGTCTCATCGTTCAATTCATTCCCATCTTCAGGAAAATTTTATTTTGGATTTCACAATACATATTCTTTCTAAATTAGTTTTTCATCTAGTATTCTAATGGTCTTTTTTAATCAGTGAATTTTACCATGCACATTTTATTCTATTCAATATATCATTATTTACTTTTGATATACTCATCCTTTTCTTCAGTCATGTTTTCATTTCCTTTTTTTAGTAACTTGAATTCAATGATCAGTATAATATTCTACACAATACATGAATTTTTCGAGACTTCTATATATTATTAATATATGTTATCTTCCCTTAATTTTCATCACAACATGAGGATTTTTCATGTCTTTCAAAATTATTTATAGAGTCAATTCACTTATCTACAACACCTTAATGTAATTTTATACGTGATGTAATGTGGAATTTCTATTCTTTTTTAGTAAAATTCTTATTTATTTCATGGAAACATTCTTATCTCTCATGATATTTTGGAATATCATTTTATTTTTTAAATACATATTTTTAATCCTTCCCAATTTAACATTATCATAACACTCACAATTTGTCGTGTATAGAATGTTTATAACAATGCATCCAATTCCACCACACTTGAAGCACTTCAGTTATATGTTTTGTTTATATATACCCTTAAAATTTCTAATATTATTTGAGATTATAGGCATGATTCTATAATAGTCCATCTACTTTTGATTATCATCGTTTGAATTGCTAAAATCAATAACATATTTATCCTTGATGTTGATTTTCTTCTTGGATTCATATTCCATATCCGCTTTCACATTATTTCTGTATGTGGATCCATTATCATTATAAATGTAGTAAGATAATTTTATAATTCATGAAAGTTACGATCCACTCCATATTCTAATTCATTAACATTACGATTAAACCTCTCTAAAAATTTTCTCATCAACTTTTTTTTTCAATTTTGAGGACTTCAAATATTTTTTCCATAACATCTAATATTACAGAAAATTTTATTCACTCATTAGAAATAGTCAGAAATGGTTTCTCTTCATCCATATCCATATCATCGAATATATTAATTCATTTTTTTCTTCATTAACAATTATATATCTTCAAAAACTACATTCTTGTTTTCCAATATTTCATTATTTTATAGAATACCCATTAATGAAGAATTATCATTTCAAATTCAAATGCAGAATACTCATTATGAATTTTGTAATGAATTCTCATTACAAATTTTGATGACGAATTCTCATTACGAATTCTGTGATGAATTCTCATTACGAATTCTGTGATGAATTCACAATTTATAAAGATTAAATTCAATAATTGTGTAGGATCTAAGGTTGAGTTTCTTGGAAAGGGAATAAGATTTTCTAAGAAATTACATGACATTTTTTTCAGTTGGTGGGGAGGGGGTCTAATAGAAATGTTTACTTGATACTAATGTTATTAAATATGAGGATTCATCATGCTAGTATGAAGGTCATACTATGTTGTAGGGCATCGATTTGGAGAAGGAGTTGATGACTACTTTCCATGAACTATCTATTATTGAAAAGACTGCACAAGATGTCTGTAGTCATTATTTGGGTTAGTGTTTCATTTACATTTGTTAAATTAAACATCTAAAAATATAAATTTTTTACATAGAACTGCTACATCATATTATTGGTATTTGTTTAAAACTTTATGTGTACAGTATTAGATAATTAAATTTGGATTTAGGTTCATTAGATTCGAATACTGGGTTAATTAATTATTTTTGATTAAGTCAAAAAATCAAAATTTTTGTCCACATATTTTTTCATAAACAATGTATTTTTTTTAAACTATAAATATATTCTATTGTCCATTATACGATGATTTTCTAGATGACATTAATGTTCCCTATTTTGGGGAATTGACTCCCCAGAAGATTTTGGGAATCTTTATTTCCGTTATTATTTATTTTCAATTATTTTGATGGAACGTTGACCCTTGGGTTATATTACATTACACTACCTAAATTTTTTATTGGTATTATGATCCAAATATAGTGAGTTTGTGAATTTTTTTACCTTTCTTTTGTAGAGTATAATTGTTTTAGAAGACTATATGGTGTCATGTTTTGTAATTGTAAATAATAAAACTCACCTGAAATCACTTGTTCAGTGATGATGGTTCTTTAAAATCTAAATTTTTTACTCTTATATTATGTTCAGAACATCCTTCATTATTTTTACATTGTTCCCTATTCCTTTTTTGAGTGTGATAATTGATTAATATGCATATTTTAGAGCTTTTCCTATTTCCCTTGTATGTTAACAATAGTCTTCCATGTTGTTTTGTGACTATAAACTATTTTTTATTTTTTTTCTCTGATTATTTTCAGTACATGAGGTCTACATGATGATGGTTATAATATGAATTCTGATTAATATCAAGGGGATACATTATATTTCAATACATATCTTGTTT
This sequence comes from Viscum album, assembly GCA_963277665.1. Taxonomy (NCBI): domain Eukaryota; kingdom Viridiplantae; phylum Streptophyta; class Magnoliopsida; order Santalales; family Viscaceae; genus Viscum; species Viscum album. The sequence continues at coordinate 1,793,378,133 of OY728163.1, read as the reverse complement.
AAAATGATAGAAATTTTCATTTCTCATTAATATTTATTTTAAAGATCCAATTTTGTGGGTTTTTTTATTTTCTAGTGACACATAAGAATTATTATTTCCATATGACATAGATATCATGTTATTTTTTGTGCTTATTATACTCAAAGTTCTTCACCTACTATATTTAGATATTTTTTCTAAAAGAAGTTAACTTTTTAAATGTTTATTAATCATTAATAATGAAGACATATATTGGGATGCAATATATTATTATTTCAATCCATTCGTGTTTATTGTGAAATAATTATGTTGATAATAAACTTTTAATTTATTGATTGAGGTGGGATATCTAAGGGCCAGTTAACACTTGTAAATCCTTGCTTTTTATGGATTATGATTTTTAGGAAATTGTTTTCTTCTTGCTGGTCATTTATTTTTTGATCCATAAATTCTAGGTAATAGCATGTTTTTTGACAGAATCAATTTTTAATAATAATATGGTTTGTTACATTGTATATGAGTTTACTATAGATAGTATTTGAGGATGGGTTTTTCCCCTTTTTTATTCATATTTTTTTAATTCAATGGTCACACACACACACAAACACTCACATAAAATTTAGCATGGTAGTATTTTTTTTCTAATCTGGAGGCTATAACAGTAGTTGTAAACCAAGGTATTAGACTTAATTCTATAGTTTATATGATTTCTATTAAACTAGTTCCAATTTATAAAATATTTCCAATAACTCTAAATGGAATAGATTTTAACCATGTTTCAAAAAATAGAATTACTCATATATACTTGGTTTATAACTATGGCTTTATGTGTCTGTGGTGGACTCCATTTCCATGGATGTAAACAATAACTATAGACCTATTTCCACATTTATAGCCATGGAAATATCCATATTTTCATGGTTCAAACCAGGGAAATATGTGTGTCGTAATGTTTTACAACCATGCCTGTAAGTTATTTCCTATATCTATGAAAATTTGAAACAAGACCAATGAAACCATGGATATAAACTATATTCATGGTTTTGGGTTCTATTGGGATAGTTTCAAACTATTGATATATACTAGTTTTCTAGTAGTGTGGTGGGATTCCCCCTTCTATATTCATTAAAAAGGATTTCTTACTTCCCACCCAAAAAATGTTTTCTTATCACTATGAGAATATACTTGTGATGTTTCATCCCACACATAAAAAAATATGCTTGCTGGACTTTCTTACGCCAATTATATGTGTTCATCGCACCACTAGAATGATGATCCAATCTATACTTCTTGAAACTAGTACCATGAGACTCTATATATTCGATGAAATCCTTTTAATCCATAATGGAAAATTATAAAATTTTCATGTATCTATCATTTTATACAGTAAGAAATGCTTTTTAATGATTTAGATGTATCCTACTAAAGAATAAGTTAACCATAATTTCATATTCTATGACAAAGTCACAGATGTATCACACATGTATTATGATCTTTTCCTTTTAATCTCTGATGGTTTCATCATTTATTTCATGAGGATGAATAAGTAACTATCCATTTTTTACGGAGAGTGAGAGGATAATTTTTTAAAAAAAATTTATGAAATCCTTCCGCTCTATTACTTCATTTTCAATCTTGGGGAATATATTTTTCAACAATTTCTACAATGGATCCTTTTATCCCTCAATGTGGTAGACATCTAACACATCCTTCTCCTACTAAAAAAATTTATGTGTAGCGAGTATATTTTCTTTGTCTTTAATTTGTTTCTAAATGATTAAGGGATCATATGATCCATTGAATGTTAGAGGAAATTGTCTATTGATGATATCATAAGCAAGTTATTTTTTTTGATTCAGATATGGTAATTCCTATTAATTCTAATATCGGCTAAAAACATGTTCTTATTGAGAATGTTTCATCGTCAATTTCATGATTCATTCTTCAGTGAATTTGGTAATCTCATTAGTGCAGTCATCAAATTTCACCTCACATTTCATGTTAACTCATTTTCTCCTATTTAAATATATTGAAATAAAATAAAATAAAATTAGGAACAAAAATTCTTAAATTATTAATGAATTAAACAAAAAAAACATGATTGTTTAAGGGATAAATCGTAAATGACCTATATCCTTTAACCTATAATTTTATAGGTTTCAATCTAAGTTATATATTCTCCCTTTCCTAACATAATGCCTTGTGGGAATTTATGGTCACATAATGTTAGTTTTTAAATATATTATGAATTTAGCAAAGCATATTCCTAGAGAGTGTCAAGCCAATTGTGTTACAAGGAATTTCTCAAGAACTATGGGAAGATTATGTCTACCTCAATGTCCCATTTTTTATTATTAACCAAAGTGAAATATATGTTAGCCATAAATCCAATTATTGTATCCAAATATTAATGTATTTTCATAGAAACCACTTAATCTATAAAATACAAAAATTTAGTGTTATATTCCTTTTTTTAGTCTGATCTCTATAGATTTTAAAAAAATTCTTATCCAAATACTAAAAATAAAATATAATTTCTTCGAATACCAACTTTGACAACTCTGGTCTTGAAAAAATGTTAATTTATGATTTATTACATAAAATAAATAATTTTACAAATAAAAATATTTTCAGTAATATATATTTTTAGTATATTAGGAAAATTTAAAATTAACATAATACTTGGATGAAGAATTTTTTTTTGAAATTAAAAAACATGGCCTTATATAGCATCAATCCTCTAATACTGATTGGGATAACCAAGGGACATACATAAGGAAGAGGGGATATATAAATCCTAGTAGGAGAATACGTAAATAATAATATAAGATAATGTAATATATGTTATCTAGGGGACATATTAATGTGTATTAAATGTAGTGTCAGTCATAATCATTAACAATGAGGCATGATATTACCTGATTGTATAATGATAACATGGGAATGTGGCAACAACATAAAATTTTTAATTATAAAATTATTTAAATTTTAATCACCAATAAATTGTTACTTAGTCTGATTGTGATAACTTCACATTAAAAAAATATTAAATCTCTTATAATAAAAACATAACCCAATGCATCAGGGAACTATTAGGGTGAACCCATCATTTTCATATCATGTACACGCATAAGTGTGGCATATAGATCATAAAACATTAATTTACATTCATAAATTTTAATCCATTCATAATAGATTTTATGATCAATTCATGGTATTAAAAAATCAATTACGTATTGTTTTATAGATTTTTTTAGTCATGAGTGGAAATAATGATTGGTATTCCTTCACAAAATGACAGGCATGGAAGAAGTACCATATAATTTAAGCTTCATAACTTATGTAAATAAAAGATAATGTTAGGGTTAAATGTGAGTGAATTCGTTATCTCATCACATGACAATGATAAGATATTGAATATGTATGTGTACAAACATATCCCTTTATGAGATATTTGAAATTAAAATGCATAATATAAAGAAGGTTCATGAAAAAAGTGTAGGATTGGATCTCTTCCCTTGAGAGGGAACAGCTAAAAGAATGGGAGGATGATATTTATATCATTTGGTAACCATGGGAGACATCTATAGAGGTATTATAAGATTAAATTCATTCTATAATGGATCATAGTGAAGAGGAATGATATATTTGGGGTGCATTATAGGAAAATAGAGAGGAAATCACTATTTATTTCCAAGCCATGGTTTTGGACTCTATACGATAGTGTAATAAAAACCACAAACCAAACCCTAATGTTTTCTCATGTTTTATAACAATGAATAGTGGCAATGAATATTTTTAAATAAAAATTATTTATCTTTTAAAAAAACAACCTTGGTGATGTGAATGTGTGTCGTGTTATAGAATAATTGTTTAAGAAACCATAAAATGTATTAATGGGTTTTGGGGATTCATTAAGTCTTTATATAATTAATCAAGTAACATAATAAAAACATTCTATTTAAGGTACAAAAAATTTGGTGGTGGAAATCTATATTAAAATAGATTACATCACATATTAGTGATTATGAAGTCATAATGAATATAATATATTTATATCAGGTTTAATTTTAATCTAAAATCTCAACTAAGATATAAAATTAATAAATAATAATCATTGGTCAAATTAAACATTATTATATGCATCTATTTAGAATAAATTTAAATTTAAAATATAATTTTCTGACCCCGTTAAAAATTTAATTTGACATCATTAAAATATATTATCATATATATTTAAACATTTAATATTTATAAATAATATTTCATAAATAGGAAATTTATTAAAATATTTCTTGAATATATCAAAAAAATTATCCAGATTGAAACTAAATATTTTCCAAAAAATCGACTTGTGTTTCAAAATATCAAAATATTATTTTTACCAATCTTTTTATTTAGTCATTCATAAAGTGATAATAAAATGAGACACATAAAATATTATTTTACTCCAAAATAATATAATTCCTACTGTTAGGTTATGGATATAGAACCATTTATTCTACAAGTTTATGTAAAAGTGTATAGTGTGTGATGGTGAGTTTCCCTTAAGGTGGTTCATCAAGAATGGTTTTCTATAATATGTCAATGATCTTGATCATATGCCGTAAAATATTTTACTCATGAATTAGTAATTGATTCTCATCTTGGGTATTGTTATGGGAAAATCCAATTGATTCTATTTCCATTGAATGCTTTGATAAATGGGATTCATATGGTATGATCTTATTGGTTGAGGCCCTCCCTTCCTTTTTCTATGTAAATTGGACTCATAATAACAATATATGATTATTAATCATATGATAAATATATAATTGTTATAATATCAAATAATTATTATTAATAATGTTCTTCTAATTTCGAAAAGATATAACCTATAATGGACCAAAAAATAAATTACTTCATTTATTTTATATAATATCATTTTCAAATAAGTAATTTAATTATTTGAAAATGTAATTTCATATATAATGCTTGGGTTTATATAATCATTATCACTATACATATTTATGGATCAACCACTATCTAGAATATATGGAATACTTTTGTTGTATACATTTAAATAAGATTCTATAAAATATGAATTCTTCACATTCATTATCTTTAGGATTCCATTTACTTTTGCATTATAACAATGTTTTCCATTATTATTTCTCATATACACTTTATCATCATAACCCAAATTGTCACACATGTAGAAATTTTCACATAAACAACCATAGATATTATATTTAGAGAGATTAAATAATTTTTTATTCATTGATTTCAATAATTAAATATTTTTTTATAATTATTAGAGTTTATCCATATTGATTTATACTATCTATATGATAATGACCTATTATATAAGAATGTGTAATATTTATTCCCATAAATCCCAAATCACTAGTAATGGCTTCTATATCTAATTATTCCATATTAATGATCAATTTTTCAAGTTTTTTAATTATTTACCAATAAATTATTGTATATGATTTTCTCTTGGGGAGGATGACTTTATAGTGACTCTATTCACTTGTGTTATTATTAAAGTGGGTCTCTCGTTTTTATTTTATTCTAAAAATGTGTGTGTTTTGTATTTGAACCAATAATATTAGTTCGGATAGTTTTTTCACGAGAGCCCAAAAGAAATGTTTTAACTATTTCTTTTGAAATAATTGGTTTGAAAAACGGTGATGATTATCCATTAATCAATAAAACCTTGTTATTGTTTTGTCTCATCGTTCAATTCATTCTCATCTTCAGGAAAATTTTATTTTGGCTTTCACAATACATATTCTTTCTAAATTAGATTTTCATCTAGTATTCTAATGGTCTTTTTTAATCTGTGAATTTTACCATGCACATTTTATTCTATTCAATATATCATTATTTACTTTTCATATACTCATACATTGCTTCAGTCATGTTTTCATTTCCTTTTTTTAGTATCTTGAATTCATTGATCAGTATAATATTCTACACAATACATGAATTTTTCGAGACTTCTATATATTATTAATATATGTTATCTTCCCTTATTGTTCATCACAACATGAGGATTTTTCATGTCTTTCAACAATATTTATAGATTCAATTCACTTATCTACAACACCTTAATGTAATTTTATACGTGATTTAATGTGGAATTTCTATTCTTTTCTTAGTAAAATTCATATTTATTTCATGGAAACATTCTTATCTCTCATGATATTTCGGAATATCATTTTATTTTTTAAATAAATATTTTTAATCCTTCCAAATTTAATATTAGCATAACACTCACAATTTTTCGTGTATAGAATGTTTATAACAATGCATCCAATTACACCACACTTGAAGCACTTCAGTTATATGTTTTGTTTATATATACCCTTAAAATTTCTAATATTATTTGAGATTATAGGCATGATTCTATAATATTCCATCTACTTTTGATCATCATTGTTTGAATTGATAAAATCAATAACATCTTTATCCTTGATGTTGATATTCTTCTTGGATTCATATTCCATATCCGCTTTCACATTCTTTCTGGGTGTGGATCCATTATCATTATAAATGCAATAAGATAATTTTATAATTCATGAAAGTTACGATCCACTCCATATTCTAATTCATGAACATTATGATTAAACCTCTCTAAAAATTTTCTCATCAACTTTTTTTTTTTCAATTTTTAGGTCTTCAAATATTTTTTCCATAACATCTAATATTACAGACAATTTTATTCACTCATTAGAAATAGTCAGAAATGGTTTCTCTTCATCCATATCCATATCATCGAATATATTAATTCATTTTTTTCTTCTTCTTTAACAATTATATATCTTCAAAAACTACATTCTTGTTTTCCAATATTTCATTATCTTATAGAATACCCATTAATGTTGTGTAAAATTTTTCTGATAAAGATATGTTAATGGGATTTCTTGTTGGACCGATACATATTGAATGTACAAATGGATCAAATACATACAACAAAGGGGATGTAATAAGTGTAGAATACTAATTATAATATTATTATTGAAAATAAACCTCTATAATGGATTAAGACATGTCCATATCAAGTATAAATATCATCCAAACTATAATGAAATAAATGGAAAAGAATAACATGGAACAAATATTTTTTACAAGGTTTAACCGTTGAGAGATAACATGATACTTACTGCAATTAGTGGTTATCTGTTGATTCATATTTTCAACAAATATAATTTTACAATAAAAGTTGTTACATTATGGTTTACCCAAAAACTCATTCTTTGGGACATGTAAACAACCACCCATAGATCCTAATGTATTTCATCTTTTAAAATTAAAATCATATTCCATAAGTTCAGAGATGAATTCTTTCATATATAGGTATCATCGACAAATAATGTTAGATACTCCCCTTGGAGATAATAATATTGTATATGGAAGAAATAAATCACTCTATTAAAGAACATAAACCTTAAAATACACTAAGATAATAATAATAAATAAAAGGATTCATAAAATCACAATATATGTTCCATCTTCATTATTATCTCTCATTACCTTAAGCTTGAACGTGAGTATTTTTTATGGATATAACACCAACTGTAGAATTTATTCACATTTTTCATTACATAGTCTCTATGTATCACAAACACTCACTTCTTTCGTTATTAGAAATATTTTAGGATTCATATTAAAATTTTATCCCTAATTACATAATTTTTATATGCAGGAAACAACATACCTATTATATGCTATTATATTACCTAGAATGGAATAATACATGTTGTCTCAGACCATACATAAAAATTAAATTGATTATATAACCATTTTCATCACCCATGATTTCTTATGATGTTATTATAAATCCTAACATGTAGGTTACTTACCCACATATCTATCCTTGGTGTATTTTCAATAAATTCCATTTAATTTTTAGATTTTTTTACTGCATACATTGAACATTACAATAAAACCCATGAATAATGAAAATAATTTATCCTAAAACTCAATAGAAATTATTATTATTTATTCATCCAAAAAAACATAATTTAATTTCATCCATGTAATTAAAGATATCTTGTGGTTCAATATCTCTAGAAAAAAACTCTTAAGAATAACTAATATATTGAAAATTACTCATCATAAATCACTGAAATGTTTTCATGTGATATTGGATGTGATAATTAGAAAAAAAATCATCACATTAACTAGTTATCTATTTCAGGAAAACATGGTATTTTAAATATTAGATTTTCTAATTTACATGTTACCATGGATGATCATGTTCTTAATTGAATAGGGATAACTAACTATTTATACTACATTAATAAAATTTGTTTTTTGATTCCTTGATCAAATAATAACATGTTTGAAATAGTCTGGTAATATTTATTCTAAATATTTAATATTATACATTTCTTATATTGAAGGATCCATAATATCTCAATGCGTTTCACTTAAAATTATACATAGATTGACGGAAAATAATCCATCAAATCTGTCCAATCAATATTATAAAGTATAAAATGATGTTTAAATTGGATGAAATATTTATAGAGGTAGGGTTTCATCATTTTTTATAATGAAATGATTATTTTTATAGTATCATCATTTAAAATAATTGAATTTGTTCCTATAGACTAAAATCATTTTTATGTTTAGTGAATTCATGATTACCAAAAATGGAATAATGTTTGAATATATTTGACTAATCTTTATAGAGAACATGTAGTTTTTTAAATTTTCATATACACTAATGAAATTATTCTTATAAAATACTATGAGTATCCTTACATAGATATCGAAATGATTCTTTTATAGAAGGACTTTTATAAATTAGAGTTTCTCCATAAAATTCAAAATTCCTTTATAATGTCAAAGCTATTTTGGTAACTCAATTTCATTCATCATTGAACATTTAAAAAACTAAAAAAACATGATCAAACATATTTTCTATGAGTACTCTAAAAATAATAAAACAATAAAATAAAATTCAAAAATTAAAATGGCCACATAAAACTACACATTTTGGATTTTTTCCACCTTTTTTTAATTCAGGATCATGCTACTCGTGGAAAAAACATAAATAATAAAAACAACATGAGGTTCATTAAATCATAGCATATAATGATGATATGAATGATTCCATAACACCAAACAATAATTTTTTGTTTTTATTTAGAAATATATCCCTTAGTTACAAGAATTTTTTGGATAAGAGAGTAAAATTATTTTTCTATGTTAATATCTTTTAACTCATCAGAAAGTATCCCCCTATTATAATCAAAACTCTTTCCCATTTTTTAAATAAAATAATTATTACCAATAAGTTTCCTCCCATACATTAAAAATATTATCCCCTTTGAATATTGAGTAAATAATTATGAATATTTTTTCTCCCACATTAAAAAGAAAAAAATCCTTATTCTAATTTGTTCCACCCATTTTTATTCATGAATAGAATAATTAACATGATATTTCAACCTTAATTCTGAGATACTTATGTTAGTTAATGTTTTATTGATTATATCTACAAATATTTCTTTACTTGTGATACAATCCAGAATCACATAACATTTTTCAATTATATATTTGATGAATTTATATGTAGAGTGAATTTTAATTAATCGATATTATTGAATTGGATTCACAGAAAGATCTATAAATCATAAATTTATACAAGAATTCATTGGTCATTTTTATCATAAATTATTAAAAAAATTATTTATACATATATCCTAGTCATTTAAACAAAATCATATAGGGATTATATATACTCAACTTTATTCTTTATTAATGCAACTAATCATTGAATCTTGTTATGTTATACCACTGATCAATCCACATGAAAGAATGAACAATAGAAGTAGTGTTCATATATTTTAAATATTAAACATATTTACTATCAATATATCCATATAGTATAAAGTACAAACTATTTTTTATAGTACGGGGAATATTAGGATGTTTTTTATATATCCAAGAATCATATTTGTTTCCATGTTGTGAGATTCCATTATATCACCTTGAAATATTTCACATTATGGGTTACAACAAGCAATGTTAGACTTTCATGATTTTAGGTGAAGAAGAGTGCTAATTATTTTTCAGTAATCCATTTTATTTATGTTCCAAACAAATTGATGTTCAGTTTTGCAAAAATATTTTTGTGGGTTTATATCATTTTAAATAATTTGAATATGAATCTATTAAAAAATTATAATGATAATATTTAATAAGATAAAATATAACCTTATCCATTTATGGTGTTTAAATCTAAAATGTATGACAATTAACCTAGCATATATTTAACAAAATATCTCATCATTTCCTAAAAAACATCATCACAATGGTACCATTTATGACATTAAAAATAATAGCATCAATATATACAATGAAAATGAGAATCTATATGAATATCTTATTTTTGTAGTGAAAACAATAATGATTTTCTTTAATAAAATATATGCCCCTTAGACAACTGCTATTCATGGAATACCTAGATCTAGGGACCATCTTTATCCCTTATAAATATATCTTAATCTTACACACCATGGTTCAAAATTTATCAAGAAAAAACAAACATGTTATAAAATGGGATCATCGTCATCAAGATGACAATTTTTTAATGATGAATTAAAAACTACATCAACTACATCCAAATAGGAATATCCATTATAGAATACCCTTTCCTTATCCAATATAACATACATTTCTCATCTAGTTTAATTCTAAAATCTCAATTTTTACTAATTAATTTTTCTGTTTTCAACTCAAGGAATAATCTCAAAGGTGGATTTTTATTAAATATGTGCATGTTCCTCCTTAAAATATGTAATCCATATACTTGATTTATTTCCTCACAATAAATTAGAGATAAAAATTGTGAAATAATATAAATTTGTCTTTCAAAACACATGATTCTTTTTCTTTTTAAACTACTATGTTTTTCAAAACAAACATGTATTTACTATAAAGCCGATTCTTCAATATTTTTATTATGTCTAGGATTTTCAACAACTTCTTTATCTCTGATCTCATATGAATCAATAAAACCCATAACCTACACTTTTCTAAACTGTTCCACAAATGTTTTTACTAGAATATATATATTTATAGCCCCATTTGTATCAACTTTATCAAAAATAACTACATATATTATATGATATATTTAGATTAATATGAAATCCTATATTCTATCCTATTTTTTATATTTTTTCTCTATCATTTTTTACCAATAACAATTGAGTGATATCTCATAACTATATTTTATTTATCTATTTCATTAACATTTCCCACTGTTTTATCATTATATTAATCATAAAATATCATCCAAATAGATTGATGTTTTTTATAGATGTTTTTTTACCAAATATCATTTAGATACCTATATATATCATGTCCTAATTAAACTATATGCTAAATTTTCACAATAATTCACGTGGATTTTCTTCAATAGAAATATTAAATCATGTTTTTATTTAGCATTGTTCATCCCTTTTCAATAATACACATTTTTGTACTATCATCCACCGAAATTTATTGAGGGTGGTATGGTGTGTTATATTTATTCTTTATTTTATTCATTTCAAGGGACATTAATAGATGATACATTTCTATTCTTTTCTATTATAATATATCAACCATTTGGAGTTAAGAATAATCTTCTTTTTCTAATTCCCTTTAAATGTTTTTAAACACTTTTATTTCTTTTTATTTATTATTCATAGGTATAAAATTATAAATCCATGTATATTAATTAATAAATATCACTATTTATTGACTTCTTCTTCATAATACTATAAACAATAGAATATATATGTTCTCATGGTCATGTAGATTAAATATCTACTTTCTTCTATGTCCCATGAAATATATATCCTTTTAGAAATATGTCAAAAAATTATTTTCAATACATTTATAGTTTTAGAAGGTCTCTTAGAAACTCATCTTTCAAAATATTTTTCATTTTATTATTATTGAAATGATTTTATTTCATATATCATTACCATACTTGGAACTCATAAGAATAAATTGGTTTAGTAAAAAAATTTAAACATATTCCCACTTGTTATTTCAACTCTAGTAATGAATTTTTATCATAATTAGTTTTTTTATAATGAAATGTTTATTCCAAATAATAAATAAGTTTCCCACATTATGAAACGGTTAATACAATAAAAAATTGTTTTTCCCCTAAATAAATAATACATTTTATTATGGAAGACCATTTGAATCATTCATAGTTGTACCACCACCTTTTAATCTTGATGAGATATCATTTTAAAATGATCATTCTACTCATTAATTATCCTCTATAAATATTACAATTTTGGTGTCTCCATTTTTAAAAAAAGACCACCTACTATCAAGGAAAAATTATCTTCCCCCGATTTTAATATTTTAATCCAAAATCCACTATAAGGGTCTTTTATTCATGATTATTCATCAAAGTTTCATTCCCATTTTTTTTATAAGATAATTATTCATTGGTTTTTTTTTTAAATTTCATATTTAATTACTATGCCTCTTACATATAACACAAACACCCTCAAAAATTTAAAAAACTATTCAAAATCGGGAGTCTTATGGGAAATTATTTCATAGTCTTATTCATGGGGAATTATTATATTACACTTTAGAGTTGTTCCGCCTTGATTAATTTCTTATTATAGGAATCAAAATGGATTAAAAATAAGTATAATATTTATGGAAAATTTGTGAAATACCATCAATAATCTCTAATGAATCAAAATCATCCCATAAATCAAAAAGTATCACTATATAAAATTATTCAATATTCTTTCTTTTGTTCTCTATATCAACAATGATGATTTAAATTATTTGAGGAGGTTTTATCATTCAATAATTAAAAATTATTCACTATATTTACACATTCCCATTATCTTTTCTACTATATAATTTTATTTAATTTGAATTACGATGTCAACTATTAATAAAAATATGTTCAAATATTCTTTTAATTTTTCATGTAGGATTAACTAGAATTGATGTGCTGGAAATATCAACTGCTATAGATGGTTAAACCCAAGCATCAATATATTTTTTAAAGTAATCATTCAACCTTTTTAATTTATTTTTATTGTAAAAATAATTTACTCTATCTTCTTAAATTTTTATAGGTTTAATTTAAGTTCTTATTAAGTTTCTTTATGTAAATCTTTATTCTCTACGGCTTTCACCATTAATTTCATGAACCCTTCGATAAAATCAATTTTTTAATTGAATATTTATTCCAGTAATCTATTTGAAACCCCCAGTTTGATTTAATTACTGTTTAGTTTTCATTTAATGTTCTATGGTATGTTTTGTATTAGTATTAGTGAGTTAATGGTCTTTTTTGAAATATTTTAACGCTATTTATTTTGATTCATGTTTTGAGAATGATTATTTGATGATGTGTGGATTTACAAGTTAATTGGGTGACATCATGAGATATAGTCTATGAAGAGTAAAAAATTAGGATCATGGTTTGTGTAAACAAAATAGAGTTACTAATAAAAATGCGCGACATTTTATAGTGGAATTCCACATGGTTGGTGCACTTTTTGATAAATTTGGAAGAATTGATAGTTTTTAAATTTGTTTTAGATAGTTTAACCCATATAATTGGAACATTATTTTGTAAAATATGTGGCATAATTATCAGAATACATTAAATAAATTTAATTGTTTTATTTTCAACCTGATAATTTCTTAAACCATCTCATTATTTCTTCCATGGCCAAGGCTACTGACCACAACTTTCTTTTATGATAATTTTCCAAATCTCTTCCTTATAAATCCTAATTTAAAGGGATTTAGTTGATTTGTTTATAATATATTAAATACTGTATATTCTTCATTACCTAATTCATATTTTATTTCTATATCAGGTCATTTTATATTGAAGTGAAAAAATATATGTGGGATTCAATTCCCAAATATATTGGATCAATCAAACTTTGACTAATACTTTATTTATTTATTTAAGGAATATTAATTGGATCTTGGAACATATATATAATGATATCATTTGTCATGTAAAACATGAAAATTGTGGGGTAGTTGATTTTTATTTTTCTCTCTACTCATTTTAGAATGTGAAGAATTAATCTCTTAAATGGTTTCTTTTTCATTTCAATGCAAAAACCATTAATATTTCCTATTGAAAAAAAAATCTTTTATTTTTTGAAGAACCTATTTATAATGGTTGTTGGTAGACCCCATTATATTGACGAATGAAATTGTATACATCAAATTTATGCATATAATAGGTTTTATAAAATGACTAAAATTTTTTTGGGGAATTAAAAATGTATTATTGAAATTATATATTTGCGTACATGGAATGAAGTGTGTTCATTATCATTGGATATATACTTTTTTGATTATAAATAGTACCTACTAACATTTGGGTCCCATATAGGAATGTTAAGAATGGTTGTCTTGGTGGTTGGACATGATACCACCCATGATTATTGGGAATACCTTAAAATGAATGGGTATCTACGTGGGCGTGAATATGTAATGTGTGTTCCATGTGTAATAACTTGGGATAACCTACATATGATAATAAATTTTAAATATTTAATTATATATATATTTATATTGGCTCTCATTTATATATATATATTTTAAAATTTTAGATAATGTGCTATTTTCAGAGTGGAATGACTATGTATGTGTATTGTTTATTTTATATTGGATTTTATACTCACCCATACATAAGGAAATTAGATATTATACAACCACGTTATTTTATGAAATAGTTAAAGGAAAAGTATCTTATTTCTCTGTTATATCATCATGATGCTAAAATATCAAGATGGTTGATGGATCTTGGGTAAGATCATGCAGTGTTGTTATAGTGGTTCCACTTTGGTGATATTATATAGAGATGTATTTCAATTTTTAGTTGGTGGTATTGTTCCATTTATTTCTACCAATAAAATATTGTTTATTCCTTAGATTTTTAGTTTTACTATTTAATGTTCATGAATAATATACTATTCGTTTTATTGTATTCATGTTTTGTCTAGAATGGTTGTATATGTTCCAGGAGAAATCAAACCCCTTAAATTTAGTAAGAAATTATCTTTTTTTATAGCCATTGGTGTTTGGTGGATATCGCATGAGTTTAGTGGAACCTCATTTATATTCATGCAAATGGTTAGGGATATGCTGCTACAAATGGTATCATTTTGTATAATCTATCATATTGGAATGGTAGGTATTGGACATGTTAGAACATGAAATATATAGAAACAAATTGGTGTAACTGTCCTATTTTTAATAATATTCCACTCATTTTCAAGGGATTAGATGATGAGTGTAGTGTATCATGCATTACTAATGAGACATCACACTTGGACAACATTACCCATACTATGTTTGACGTTTCATGGAAATATTTTATAAGGATTGTTTCTATTCATGATTTTCTATATCTTAATCATTTATTTTACTAGTTAATTGGTCCCTAATTGGTGATTTTGTTATTACTAGAGATAAATGGTACCAGATAGAATCCATATAAATTTGAAGGAAGTGTCTATTGAAAACATGGTTTTATCAGAACCACGGGTGAACCAACTTTTTATTTATTGAATTTTATAATCATATCGAGTTTGTAATAATGGAAATAAAAATAAGAAAAAAATCATGCAAAAAAATTTAATAAGATGTGTTTGGAAATATTTTAAGGGAATTCAAGGCCGAAAAATGAAGAACCATTTCCTAGAATAAGTAAAACATTCTTAAATATTCATGAATCTCTTGTTGGTGTAATGGTTATGTTAGAATTATACATATTGGAGAATGTCACATGTCAATGGTGGGATTTATCTAAATATTAAAAACATTGTGAAGGTATTACATAGTGAGGATTAAAATAATTAATCAATAAGTAGTCATACTTGTACACACTGAAGATATCTAGGATGATTTATTTCATCAGTCTTGACAAAAAAATCAGTGATGATATTTTAGGTTACGTCAATAAAAATAATTCATTTATCTCTACATGTTTCTTATATTTATTCCCATATGGAACATATATTTGAATCCAAATTATAAACCTAAAATCATTCTAATATACTCTTCCTATGTTTCAATGATTATTCTGACATTATTATAAGAATGATAGTGGTGGAAAGGTATCCTTTTGGGATTTATAATACTGAAAAATGATTTTTCATGTGTGTATAGTTGTGATATATAATTCTTGGGACAAGTGAAATGGTCTAACATACATATATGGTGTAGATTATAAAATAATAAATCTATTTGATAGATTTTCTTCCCCCACGCCCTAGTAACAAAGTATGATATTTGTTGTGTTTTTTTAATTATAAGAAGTATAATTATATGATACCATCCAATGTCTTTCACTAGAGTAGTTATATGGGAAAATTTATAAGTGTTACCCTAAAAAATAAAAATTTAGTTGATAGGAATATATCTAATGTTTCTTAGAGATTTTATGCACTAATTGGAAGATCCTTATATAATATCTCACTTCCTCAAAACTGAACAATCCAAGGTGATTCCAAAAACAACTTAACACCTATGAAGATGAAACTACACTGGGGATTTAAGTAATGTTCATGAATGAGTAGAAAGTTATATGGTTTATATTAGATGATCATAGATTTTCATTCATGTCCTTCGATTTTATAAGGTACTATTCAATTTACTCAACACTTATGCAAGTTCTATTATATATCGGTGTATCCCATATTTGTTTTTTTCCCATTCTTATCAATTAAATGGGATTTAATATCAATATTATTCCATATGTGATAAGTATCAAAACACCCTATAAGAATTTAGAGTGTATAAGATTTAAGTGTGCATCTTATTCTACCACCATCGATGGATTCTAGTTTGTTTGACACTTTTCTATTTTACATATATCTATGATATAATCCAAGGAATAGATTCAATTGTTTTTTTTTCTAGGATCATATTGATTACTATTTATGATGCGTTAATATTACTTATCTATGGTATAATACATCTCTTTAAAGGATATTGTTTTGGCTGAAATAGAGAACCATTATAAAAATAGTTAGATGTAATTCTTATCGATTAAAAGAAAAATCATTTTAGACTAATTTCATAATTAATACAATATTTTTTATTTCTATTATAGATCAATATCTTAATTTATATTTGGAAAATATATCTAGTTTACCACCAAAATGGTAAGTGGACATTTATATTGATCTTCTAGGAATAAATCATATTTCACATTAACTTTATATATTAGATCAAGAAGATTTGAGGGATTTGAAGGTCTAGTTAGATGAATTATAATGTAATGGATTTTTATGAAACTGTATGTAATTTCATTATACATTTATTCTCCTTGTAAAGAAGAAAGATGTTTCAGTTCGAATCTATGTTTATTTTCTTAAAATTAAACTAATAAAAATAAATAATAGATTTCATATTAAAAATATTAATGATCTCTTTGATAAATGGAAAGGATCCAAATGGTTCTCCATGATCAATCTTGAATCTGTGTATCCATAACTCTAGATTAGTAAAGAGGGTATTCCAATATAATCATTTAAGATCTACTATGACACATACGAATATCTATGAATGCCCTTTAGTCTCATAAATGTACAAGAACTATTAATGTAATTGAGGAATTGTTAAATTCAATGGTTCCTATACTCTGTTGTGGTCTTTTTGATGGAATTATAGTATATTATAAAAATACAAATGACCACAGAGAACATTTAATTTTTTTTGAATATATAATGGGGAATATTATTTTTTCTAAAATCTATAAATAAAATTTATTAGATATATGATGTTTTCTTCCTAGGTCATGACTTTTCAGGGAGATGAAGGTCTGTAAACTCTAAAACTATATATGTTTAATGTCTTGGTAACAACTAAAAAACAACATTGGGATACACCAATTTTTATTCCTATCATGTTACTATCCCCACATCATTACTTACTTCTCACAACTTTCATCTCTTAATACTGTGATAACCAGAATGGGAACTCCATTATAGTGGGGTAATGATTGTGGGAAATCCTTTTTGGACTATAAGGCCATGATTTATTTATTACTCAAACATATTATTATTGATTAATGGGATTTCTATGTAGAATAATATGATTATTATTTATAATTACATGACTATATTGTCATTCTATGGGATCATTTACTTGTATATAAACCACAAAAATAAAGAAATTTCTTAAATGTAATATTATCTCCATGAATTGGAAATAGATTGTGTTGTTCATTCATTGAAAACAAGTTATATTTATCTCATTTGTGATATTATTATTGATCTCACATAACTTTTAATATTCAAACACATCGTGTCCCATTGATTTCTAAACCGTGAAGAAATAATACTGAAAAAATACTTCTAGATGTTAAAATTTCACATGTTTTATACAATTGGAAAATCCAATTCCATGTGCGACGGTTTATATTTAGAATTATATTACCTACAAGACATAGAACCTATGTAACAATAAAATTTAATTTTTATGAATTTTGAAATAAATTGTTATTCAAATGAATAGAATTATACTTTAGTATTATTTTTGGTGATTCATATTCTAGTATTTTTCTGAAAATCATTAATGCTTGAAAATCATATCTGTATTTCCTTACTATTACATCAAAACTCAACAGTGGTGAAACCATTAATGGATGGGGAAATGATGATAATTTAATGTTGTATTTTCAGGAATGTATATTCATTCTTCCATCTTTTCAAGTGAATTTTGTGTTCATATCACCATTCTGAGTGGGTGATTCACCTAGGAATCAACAAATGTATAATGCTTTGTGCACCCATTTTCAATTGTCTAACATAAAATTAAATGTATTTATGTTGTGAGATGGGATTCATTTCAATAGGTAAATGATGAGAATCAATGACCAACTAGTATGTTGAAATATTTACTTATACCCATATGGAAATGTGAAAAGATAGTAATGGAATTTTTCAAGGGATTACAAAAAAACTAATCTAAATAATGATTTAATTTGGGTAATTTTGAATAGACTCAAATTTATATGCCACATTATACTAATCCGTGATTCCAGTATAGAATAATAATTTTAAAACCATTCCATTGTTATCCTAAAATTAAGGGGTAATTAAAATGAAAGAATCATACAATGAACGATGTGATTATGTTTTCGGTTATGTATTTTTTTATTTTATTGCATGATCATTTTCCCATTGATAAATTTTTATATAACAATATTTATCAATCCTTGAATTATATGGCTGAATTAATATAATTATATGACTATTCATGTAGATATACAATTTATTGGTTGGAAACCGAGGAAACACCTTTTATTGGAAATATTAATATTCATGAAACAACTATAAATATTTAGATGATCCAAAAATAGTTGGTTTTTTAACAAGGATGTCAGAAATATTATGGTAATCATTCTCACTACCCATTATCCTCTATAGTCGGTAATCATATAATATTAAAATTTTCTACAATGGTAAAAAGTCATTGATTAGGTAAGAAATAATTTTTTTCTCTACTATTTGTTGTACCAATTGATTTACTTAAACACATTAGTGATGTTTCTTATCAGCTCCCTTTACCACCATGGTATCATTCGTTCAAAATATATTATATATACCTAAACTGATGTGAAGTCAACCCGACCATGTCCATGTGATTCGTTGGGATCGTGCCGATATTTAACAAGATATTATATTTTATCATACACGGATTCAATTCTTAGAGATACAAGACAAATACATTCATGGAAAATAATTAGATTTCATTTGGGTTTTATGGAATCATGTTGATATTTAATAGCTGATAAGAAAACAAAAGTAAGAGATATTTTTATAACAACAATACCTCTTCAAAAAAATCAAATTTTCTATATGTTTCTATGGATGTAAAAACCAATGGAGGGGGGACATAACAAACCTTTTTTAAGGTAATATCAATTTAATGGAAGTATTTGAAAAATGGTTTGTCTACGTTAAATATCTATGGGATTGTTGTTGGGTTTGAAATAATTGGGCTTTATTTCTAGGCTTTATAGTTTATAAATGAGTAGGGGAAACCATTTTATTTTTCCAGGTAAACATTCTATATACGAATAGATAGACTAGGAGGAGGTTCATGGTTTGAACGTAGCTAAGGTAAACCATACAAATTTTTATTCGAAATATGGGACAATGGAAAAATTCATTTCACATGTTTGGATTGTCATTTTTTAACCATTGTGGAAAACAGATGAGAAAAGTGGTGTTTTTGAGAGTGGAACAAACATGGTTGGAAGACAGTTTCTTAAACACCTAATCCTAGCATAAGATTTTATTCATTAATTGTAAATATTTTATTTTAACGATGAATATTTACCAAAAACTATCATTACTTTTTAGAGATAGGGTTCTTGACCCCAATCATTATGTTCGATGATTTGGGTCAATCACTTCCCTATAAGACATGATTTTAATGGATCTAATTGCATTGGATCTTGGATACTAAATAAATGATACACTCCCACGATTCGTTACAACTTAATTTCTAGATCCTATATTTTTTTTCAATGGAACCATATATTGGGTTTTCTATTCCATGATATATTGGATTGGTCATGTTTGAAAAATTCAATTTGGGATTAATTAATGGTATAAGAAAAGGATTCGAAATCATCTATATCATCAATTGATTCATCATGTTGACCATTATCATTGAGAAGTATATGGATTCTAATGGTCCCTCTATGCATTCTAGAAAATAAATTAATAGAATATATATAAATGATTATGCATTTTAGGGAAAAATATATTATTATTTATTATGATAAAACCGTATTTTTTGGATTTTGAAAACCAATAAATTTAAAAGGCTATTGGAAACACCTTTTATTTTGAGTATTTATATTGTATACCATGAAACAATCCACGTAACATATTTGTTAAAATGACTAAAATAAATATTGTCCTTTGGTAATAATTATGTACCCATTTACATCCTATATATGCTTTTTGAACTTTATTCACAGATCCTGATACCTTTACATAGCTCATTGATTTCAATTCAAACATTATTTAACATTAATTTTACCCTTAGGTATCATATATAAATTGATAGTTACCTTTATAGGATCGTAAGGTTACCCATACATCACTTTTTTACCCTTTCACTCAAAATAATCTACCCTAAAACAGTGCTTATGAATCATGTTATACATTTATAAAATTTAATTACACACTTATAAAGAAGTCTACCTACCCTTACACAACGCCTATAACCATTTCACTACATATTTACATTGATATATACCATTTCAAATGCTATGTATTTTCATCTTGTTAATTACACTCATATCTTATTACCTATAAACATGAAGGAATTTTAACCATGAGTAGTTTTTGGAATCTAAAAGTTCAATATTTCTTTGTTTTATGATTTTTTCATATTCTTATTTCTTGTATGAAAAAAAATATTTATATTAATTCATATTAATAATATACAATATAAAAAAATTTATTTTTATATTCTTCAATATATATTTATATGAATAATAATTTTTTTTCCTCTCAAGTATTTTTTTGGACTGAATATCAAAAATATTTATAATTTATAATTTGGTGTTTTTTTATTTTTTTATTTATAAAATCATTTTTATGATAAATTATTTCATTTAAATATTTGTGGTAATTTTTAAAGATTTTTTTATAGTTTTATTTTTTCACATGTTTAAAAATGGAATGTTTTTTTATTTTCTAATTTTGAATAATGAATCGTTAATATATGTCAGATATTTGTGTTATATTTGACCTATTGTTATTGATATATTCTAAATTATTTCTAATGATCATTTTTAATGATTCTAATGTTTTCAAATAATTTTTCATTTCTAATGATATAATTATTAATAATATATTTCTCTCTTTGTTGATTTTACAATATTATTTTTTTATTTTAAATTCAAATTTTCTTATAATTTCCACCAATGTGTTATGTTGTTTTTATTTAACAATGTTGAGGAATGTATAAAATGTGTGAGATGGTTAGGACTCATCAAATGTGGAATTCTGTGACATAATGTCCCCGATTGATTCAAAAATGTT
The DNA here is from genome assembly GCA_963277665.1 of Viscum album. Lineage (NCBI taxonomy): Eukaryota > Viridiplantae > Streptophyta > Magnoliopsida > Santalales > Viscaceae > Viscum > Viscum album. Next base: position 1,793,356,078 of record OY728163.1, on the reverse strand, counting down.
ACCAAAGGATATAAAATCTATAAATAGATACCTTTTAAGACATTATAAAATAACATACCTTATCAATATTATTTCTCATCCATCAATCAGTACACTCCATTTAAATCAAACATTTCTATTTCTAAATCATTATCTTCCATTAAGAGTGTGATTGTAATTATATATCATTTACACTCTAATCATTTTATCCATCCCCCTAGTGTGTCATCGTATTCGTTAAGATAATCGATAATTTTTTTATAAGTGGTTGCATCTAATAAATATTCCTCATCTTCTTTATTTTAGTAATATTGGTTCTCACTACCCTAAAAATGTGCATATAATGTTTTATTGTATTTATTCCTTTAAAAATACAACGTAATATTCTTTTTATACTTATTTATCATTTTCATTAAATATTTAGTGTCCATCATATCATTTTTTTACCGTAACCAGAAGAAAAATGGATAGGTTAAGTGTCTTTTATACTGGTAAAGTCTAGTGACTAATAAATTAAATCCCCTATTAGATTAAAGTGGAATACATAGGGTTACCTTCGAGTTTTTTGGTTGATCTTGATTAAATATATCTTATCATATTTAATTTTATCAATTTTATTTTTTTCTCTTTAAATTTTTTCATTATTAATGATTAAAATCCAGAAAACCAATATAATGGATTTGTTCCAAATTATTCATTTGTTTTTATATTATGACTTTCATATAATTATATTACATTTTTCAATTTTAATAAGTTAATTATTTGGTTTTATTCAATATTTTTAAATTTTCATAAATTTTGAAAAATAACCATTTGTACTTTCATAGTTTTTACATTAATATTTTAAACGGTAATTCACCCCCATTATTTTCATTTTATATCTTATCTTTGACCAAAAATTTGTAATAAATGGTAACATTTGACATTACATGAAAATCTATTTTTAGAAATCCATATTACCTCGATACAATCATTTTTAAAAAATAGTGTTTTGATTTTATTTTATTTCTTTGTTTTCAAATTGTATTGTAGTTTTTAATTTCTAAATAATTAACTAATTTTTCAAATAATTATCTCATTTGAAATTGAATTTTTCATACACCTTTGGTGGTCATGATAGAAAATCATTTTTAGCTCTCTATTAATTGATTATACTAATTATTCTTATTTTAAATATAGAATATTCACATTTCATATATCTATTAGTTATTTGGTATATAAAATGTCTATGCATGGATAGAAATGTTCAACTGAAAAAGAAGAAAAAATGGACCATTGATGATTTATCTGTTTTTTAATTAAAGAGTACATCTATAAATGAATTAAATTTTTATTCATATTTTAATGATTTAAATATATTTCTTTCTTGTAAAACATGTAAAAATATTTTCCAAAAATAATTGAAGCCACACATGATGGTTTAATTAATGATAAAGATGCAACTATTGACATATTTATCAATGTCTTTGAGAGTAATTTAGGCATCCTAATTAATCTATGAAAACTATTTTTACCTAATTTATTGAAATTTATAATAATGAAATAGAACATGGGAAATATCGTTCCTTATCATCTTTGTTCGGGAGAATATGTTTCATTCTACAATTTTGTTGAGCTCCAAAATTCCAAAACATCCACGATGCATATAATTTTATTTTATATTTTTATTTTTTTGTCTTGTAAAAATATCTTGTCAAAATATTATATTTATTTTCAGATAAATTTTTCTAAATTTTTATTCATATCATTAAAAAAATTATCATCTTTTTGAAAGTTACATTTCTCATTCATTTTAATTAATTTTTGCAGAACAAATTTCCAAAACAGATTTCATATTATTTTATTATAAATACATTTTACAAATAATTTCATAATTTTTGAAATGTGAATTGAGTATGATACTCCCTGTTAAACATTTCAATATAAATATAAACAACTACATGTCATTATGCTGTAGATATTCTAATAAATTTATCCTAAAAAGAGTCCATTGGGTTTCTTAACCATTTCTCCATCTTGTGAATGGTTAGTATTCCCTTACAACACAACATGAATGGTACCCTTATATAATTATCTATGGTATTATAATACTATATTTAATAATACTTTATAATATAATTGTTTTTTAAACAATATTAACTTTTTATTTATCACATTACTTTTATTTTTTATATACAGTATTCATATTCATATTGATTTAAAATATTGTATATCGGAATGTAATTTAAAATTTATTTCGTTATGGAATGTTGGAATGTATTCAATGTTTTATATTTTAGTTTATAGGTATGTACTATTTGTTGGTTATTTTTAAAAAATTACATTTATATATTTTTATAAATATTTGAATATAATTTTTTGATATCATATATCCTATTATAATTTTATTACGAAGTAATAAATTCGGTGGATATTTCTATTTTTCTATATCCATATATTATTATTCAAGGGAATGTGTTGTTTTAGAATATTTTATTCATTTTGATTATTTAAAATACGGGGGAGGAGTTTTGAATTCGGTTTAGATTTTCAATTATTAATATTGTATGATTGTTTGATTGGTACTATCCAATATTACATGTTAATTTTTTTTATAAATTATAATTTTTAAATGTAACAATTTTATTTGTTATTAATTATTAAATGTTTTTCATTAATATATATTGAAATTTCTTTAATTATTTATTATATATTTTATCATTTACTTCATTTTATTATTATTATTTTCATTATATATTTAAATATTTTAGTGGAAAATTATTTTTGAAATGATTATATTTACCTGTAAGTATGATGAATTAATGTACTATTACCTAGAGGCATGGTTTTTCAATAATTTCTTACCATTAAACCATATTTTACCCCATTAGGTATGTTGATTACAACCTTGTTTACCATTATAAATTTTTCTTTCTGCACTTATCTCTGTGCCATTTACACATTCAAAATTTACATAGTTTTTTAGATAGCCTCATGCATGTTTCCCTATAAAATTTTGTAAATTGTTGATAATATTTTGTACCACTACATATCTATTTTTAACAATTATATAATAATTATTTACTCTATTTACATTTTCAAATGTCTTCTTGAACATTTCAAAATCTCATTGATTTTCTTTTATATTGTTATATAGAATGCTAAGTACCATTATGAATCTTATATAAATTTCTAGAAACAATTATGTGATTTTATAATTTCTCTTAAACCAAATTTTTTTCCATTATTCATATAAGCTTATAATCTTACTCAATCCTAATGAAAGATGTATCACATGTATGAAAATGTCAAATTACACATACATAGCCTTCTAGTTACTCTTACAAGAAGCCTTCAACCATTATATTGTTTCATTAAAATGATCTGTACCCTAATAATGGCTATATTTTTTTTACCCTTATATACTTGTCTCTATATCATTATACATGCATGAATGTTATTGTTATCTATTTTTGACAATATGTAATTTCTAGATTTCAATATTTTTCATTATTATTGATATTATGGTTTCCTCTCATAAAATTAAATGTTTTTTAATTAATTTATTGTTTATATAAATAAAAATTTATGATATATGTCTCATTTGAATTATTAATATATTATTGCAAATGATTTTATATAATTTTTTATCCATTTCTTATATCTCACATATTTATGAAGTTAATGTCTCAAATATTTTGGATTTATTATTTTGAGATGTTTTGATTGATTTTAGTTTTCCAAATATCAATTTTAAAATGCAATAAATTATTTAATTATATTTTATACATTTTAATATAGTATTTTTATGGATTAAAATTATTATATGTTCAATACTAGATTCGTATTTCTTCCATATTTTAGATTCAACATGTGAATGAATTTTTATTCATCACTGAGCAATTATAATTTTGGTATTTTTAATTAATTAAAATGATTATTTCAAATTATATTTAATTTTTCAAATATGTATTAAATTCAAATTTAACAATTATTGATAATCTATTTCTATCCCATTGATAATTTGAGAATACATTAATTATTATTTTCAATTTTATTTTCATAAATATTTCCATGGTCTTGCTAACATATTTCTTTTTAATATGATTGATTAATGCATAAAAATTGTTTAATGGTAAATATTAAACAAATTTGGACATCAATGAGTTAAATACCCTAAATGATTCCACAACATTACTGAAGGATTTAATGATTATAAATAAATACATTTACTGACCTTGGAAAACAACACACTTTGCTGGTATACTTTCTCATCAATTCCCTATCACACTCAATTACCCACAAATATAACTCTTTCTAAATATTCTTCTTCCTTAAATAGTGTTTGAAAAAAATTATATCATTCATTATCGTAATTATATCATTATCTCCTACTCTATTCATCATATTATTTATGAGAATTCACATTATGATAAAAAGTGACTTATTCAAGGAATCTCCCTCTTCATTGTACATTATATAATATTGGTTCCCACCACTATTATGGTGAGGTATTTATATTTTATAATAATATTGCTTCAAAAACACAAGGGGACACTCTTACTTTTTTTCTATATTTAATTCTAAATTTCTATTATCAATTTTATATTAATTATTAGTATAAAATAAATGAAAATGGATTATTTTTGTGTCCCAGAAACATGTATTAACAAGGGTATAATATATTAAATACTCAATCTATTTATTTCATTCATTTATGAGTACATTTTGATATTATTTTCTAATTTCCTTACAAAATATTCTCTCACATTTACTTCCAAACCTTCTCTATCCAACTTGGTCCCAACAATCTCCCCCACTATATTGTTAGTCAAGAATAATTCAAAAATCACTAAATCTATAACCTTAATATATGGATATAATATCAATAATTATAACAATATATGTGCTAAATCATTAAAGGAAACAAGAATTATTTATAGTAAGGCCACTCTATCCAAAAGTATTAAGCATGGACCTCTTTACGAATCCCACCCAAACCACATTTGGGAGAAAATATAAGGGAAATTTTATTATCCAAATTATTTCCTATAAATATTCTCCTCACATAGGGTTAGAATTGTTGATATGTAATCCATAAAGTAAGGTTATAAAGTATAGTTATTTATGAATTTTACTTGATAATAAAAAATGGGATGATTGTTGGGACCAAGTTATATGGAAAAGGTTTTTATGTAAAAGACAGATAATATTTTGTAATAAATTTTAGGAATACTACCTTTACATAACCCTTATTTAAATTTCCTCCTTTTTTGGAACATTTTTTATTTGTATGGTTTGGATGTATGTTCAATATAATTTCACGAGTGTTGTCTTTTATTGTAAAGAAGGATAAATCAATTACATTTTCAAACGTTATGGAAAATTGGACTAAAAATTATATTCCTAAATTTGGACTCGTTATTAGTATAAATTGCATTATATTAAAAAAATAATTTCATGATAAAAAAATTCATCATATTTACCTCTATTCTACAATGATAGAAGATCATATTTAGAAATCAAATTATATTATTCCCATATCCGATAATATATTTGATGATTCTATAATGATCTTGGATTTATCCTAAATCATACGAATTTAGTGAAACATGTGATGAAACATTGATTAACTAAAGGGTGAGAACATGTTCTTTCAACAATATTGAGGACAATTATTTTGAAGAATATCATATAAAATATGATTAAGAATGAAAGATATTAATGAGTTAATACAAAGGTAAAATACATTCTATTATAGGTCTTATCATAATAAAGATGATCATCAAGGTATTAAATGTCATTATGGAAGTCATGACTACATTATGAAAGTTTTGATATGAATAAATTTTGTGAATCCAATGATTTTGGATACCAAGATAATCACAATGATTTTATAGGATACATAATTATTCAAATGCAGAGAAGGATGATTATAAAGAAACAAATAAAAGGTGTTGATTTTTAATTATACCAAAACCCAAAATATTTATATCATCAATGAATGGATTTTATGAGTTTTATAAAAAGAAAAGAGAAATACATTATGTTCTTATTGCTTATTTGTATCATATTCAGAATATAATGATGGTGTTAATGTTAAAGTAAATTATACAGGTCTATCAGGTTTGGTTTGACATCGTAATCATCAAGATGAAGAATATGTTTCATTAGGTGATGTTTAAATCACTGAAATGTAAAAATATTTGTAGATGTTAGTGACAATATGAAAATAAATTCAAATTCCAATAAATAATTTAATCAGATTATTAATCACCATGAATTGATTCTGGTCGTTACAAATGTGTTATAAGAAAATAATAAGAAGCATCAACTCTTTTACATTTTCCAGCATCATTATGATGAAGATCATAATGAAAATTAGAAAAATACTTTGAAATCATTTTTTATTTATGATTTTAATGGAAATACAGAAATATTGTCATGATGGAGCACGAAGATAAAATAAGATTCTTGTATTATTTTTATTATTACATTTGGCGTAGAATAACATAAGGAGAAATTCATGATGGGAAATCATAATAAAGAATCACAATTTATTGTAAGACTTTTATAAGAGATTTTATGGTATTAGAATATTCTAGATGGATTGAGAACAGTTGGGATGCATTGATAATGTCATGATTAACGAAAGATTCATGGAAATTTTTTATTCCAGAATATTTGATTGAGTATGAATCTTTTTACGAATCCCCCCCAAAAAACATTTTTCAAAACATTAAATGTGAATGTACATTGTACCTTCATCTAACAAAATTATTGTTCATGAAATGAAGAGAGTGAAGCTATGACCTTGTAGGGAGAAGATGTTTCCATATTGTTTTTCGGAATAATTAATGGTGGATAAGGGAGAGAGGATAAGAGATGAGATCATATCCAAATGATCATTAGATTAAATTTATCATCATATTTAGATAAAAATCATATTCATATTATCATCATATTCGGCAGGTCATTGTACTAGGTAGGTTTATATGACTACAATTTTTTGATATAGATATAAGTGGTTTGGAATTAAATAAACCTTATTCTTAACGATATAGATAATTTTTGTATTGAGTAATCAATTTTGGGTATCAGTTTTTGAAATCAAAAAAACTTTTATTAAGAAATATAGGATGTTCAAACTATCTTTTGGGTAAGAAATAGAATATTTGTTTTGTAAAATTAAATTTGTTAATGTTGATCAACAAACATTTAATGATGTTTTTTACAAAAATTTTATTTCTTCATTTTTGTGCTACCTGAAGGACATACACTATTGTATCCATAATAGTTATACATGAGTGTATGTATATATTCCACTAATTTTATTCCACATTAATGTATTATTTTATAGTGGATTATGTGGTGTTAGATTATTTCCAAACCATTCAAATGATGTAGCTACAATTGTTGAGCAATGAACCTAGAAAATTAATATGATCCTATGGATTTGGGTTCGAATTTTCTTAGGAGGGAATAAAATAATTAAAAAGAGGAGGAAGTTGTTTCTTATGATAGGAAATATAATGAAAAAATATATCACTAATAAACCCATATACCATAAAGTGATACTACTATCATGATTTGTGAATTGGAATTTTTATTAGAGTTGAAGGTTCCCTTCATTTATTGATTAATTTTTTAATAAATGTTGATGGATAATCGGAAAATACGTTAACAATAATGGTATTCTGGTTGTTAATGTTAATAATTATCATTTCCTGAAAGGTATAATGATTCCTTATCTACTATCTCTTTGATATGATGTTCTTGAAACTGAAATAGATATATTACCTTCTATTGATGATAAACTTCCTCTAACATTAGTTGATAAGAATAATTATGATAATAATAGAAGGGAAAAAAATTTATTACTTATATCACTATATAAAATTGTGTTTTTAATATTAAAAGTTGTTTCTTCCACTATATGTTTCTTGATAAGATAAAATATAACTATAATGGAATTAAAAAAAATTATTAATGGAAAAATAATAATCTATTGGTTGAAGAATAGGGATTTAAAATTGGATTAATATGATTATGTTTATAAAATATTTCATGGTTAATCACATTTTTCTTAGAATCAGATGCCCTGGTGGAATTCTAGATTGTTATGTATTTGATAAAAATATCATGATAATCCTTCATTACATTTATTATTCTAAATTATATTCATTAGATGATAGATACCCGATAACATTATCTCTAGATGATTTCAATTAAACTATCATCACTTATGAAATAATATGGGAGAAATCTATGGAATGAAAATAAAAAATTGACCGGGAATGTAATCCTAGGACATAAATAAAGATAATTCAAAGAGTAATTTTATTGAAGAAGAATATACTGTCAGATTTTAAAAAAATTTGTATATTAAATTCCTATTGATGTTTTATCCTTGTTTTCTAAAAAATTGAAATGTTTTATAGGTAAATACAAAGGGAACATTCCTTAAAATTCATTGAATTTGGATCCATTAGGCACATTATGACTAATTCTCCACAATTAATTAAAGAATAGGATACTATATAAGATTATAAAATTCATAGAATATCATTGAATAAATAGTGTTATAAGGATAATTGTTTTTCAAATTGTAAAGATAAAACATTCATAATATCCAATAGTATTTTATTTTTATCTATAGATGATGTAGAAGATGATAATGAATCTGAATCTCAAAATTTTATTGAATATATTGAAAATAGATTGATTACAATAGTGAATAATGATTTGTTATGAAACGGTTGTTTTGAAGGAGACACAATACGATAAGAATATCATCTAAATAAAGAGATGGAAGAATTATTGAGAAAGATTAGATTGTCTGAAAATGAAAACCATATGTTGATACTAAAAAAATTCTCATCAAACAATCAATATGGGTTTCTTGATGAGTATTTCATGAAATTTAGTTATATTGATGATTCGAATAAATATCATTAGAAAAAATTCATTATAATTAACATATGGAAGTTATGATAAAGGAAATAGAAGAAGTGTAATAACTTTTCGAATAAAAAAATTACAATATTGAAGAGAGAGTTACAAGATTCAAAAATCTATCTCAGTTGTTTGTGAATTTTTCGATAAGGATGGACCTAATAACGATTCTAATATTTCATCATTAAATAATCATAAGAAATCTATAATTTTTTATCAATATGAAATGTTTGGGAAGGTTATATATGCAGCCAATGATAAAAATATAGATAAATCAGAAGTTTCTAAAGACATTGAGTTCAAATATTCCTCAAAAGATTATAATTATAGAAAATTTCTTACAACATATGGTTTGGATAAGGCTGAGAAAAATTGGGCAGAAGAATAAGGATCATGTTGGAAAAATAATTGTTGGTGGTCAAAAATTGCAGATAAGAATGATTTTGAGAAACAAACTCACAATTCTAGTCAGTATGGAAGCTATAGGGTAAAATAATCTTTTTATCGATATTTTTTTATTCTATTTAATTTGTGAATTTGATAAATATGTGTTGATAAAAATAAAAAAATTACCACAACTATACCATGTATGGAAGGAAAGGGTTTAGGGGGAGTCATCTTCTCAAAATAAATGGTCTAAAAACAATGTTATGATGACAATTGAGAATGATGGTGTAAAAATATAAAATAGGTTCTAACCATTGGGAACTATTTTTGATATATGTGAACTTGCTAGAAATATTTATAATGGTTCTATTATATTCTTATCGGCATAAGAAAATGTTTTTTTAACAATACATAGAACCTAGATATGAGTAGAGAAAATGATATTGTTATAGAAACTACTCTAAAAGATACAAAAGGATATTAAAGTTGGATTATATATTGTGAATTTCATTCTCATATTATAGGATATTTAATTTTTTTGAAAATTTTTAATGACTTTAAATAGGGTTCAATAAAATATATATATGATGACTCTCTAAGAATCAATGGTGTTGGATCATCCATAATTGGGAAAGAAAAGATGAAATTTGTGAAATATATTTATTTTGATGGTATAAAACCAAAACTATCGAGTGCCGTAAAACATTATGATTTGGCTAAAGATTTTACCTTCATTATAGATTTGTTTTTTGTGAAATCTTGGGAGAATGGAATATTTTTAAAAATAGGCCAATATAAAAATGTAATCTTTTTTCAAGTTGGTGATATAAAAAACTCTTCATACAAGGGAATGGTGGACAAGGATCAGTTGTGTCATAAAATTATGGGACACATGACTCATATAAACATGATTACTTTTTTAAAATAATTCAATTTCCATGAATGTTATGATATTTTAGGAAGAATATATGTGTGTTTCACTAATTTCCAGATATAAATATTACAAATTCTGTTGATTAGAATGTTGATATTGTTTCAGAACGACTCCTATAACGTATTCATTCTGATGTCAATATTTAATTAGAAAAAAATAATATAATAGATAGATGTATTTCATTAATTTAATTAACAAATTTACTCACAATACATGTGTTATGTATATGAAACCTAAGTCAGATTCTCATAAAATGTTAAAATTATTCATGGAGAAATATGGGAAATAATGTGAGTATTATATGAAGAAGTTAATAACTAATAGTGGTGTTGAGTATACGAATACTGAAATTTATTGTTATGTTGGGAATCTTGTAATTTGGTATGAGTTAATTTACCTATATACTAATCAAGAAATTGGGTTTTCTGAAATAAAGAACATAATTTCTCCAGAAATGGAGAGAACTATGTTATTTTAACATAGTATTTCTCATTATTATTGGATGAAATATATGGGTACTTTTATGTATATAAAAACCAAATGTTTTTATAGGATATTATTATATATCACTCTATATGAAATGTTCTATGTATAAACAAGATGTTTGAAACACATAATAGATTTATGGATTTCATGCATTATAATTAATAATGGTGGGAATATTGGAATGTCTGAGTTGAGAGGTGAAGATGTAATTTGTCTTGGTTATTACCTAGAAAGAATAGAATAAAAATTATTCAATAAAAACCCTGATTTATATTTAATTCATATGATGTCAATGTTATTGAAATAGATGAATGTAACGACCCAAATATTTTCAATGGAAAATTCCCTTCTTATGTCTATGTCACAAAAACACAAAATAATGAACTACTAAGTGATAAGTGACCTTTAAACATAATTTTGTCACCCCTATGTTTGGAATTTTAAAAATCCAACATTCACGGTTGTGTTCAAGATAGTTTTTGGAGTCCAATGAAACAAAAATAATTTTTGGTGAATAGTAACCTACACTTATGAATAGTAACCTACCCTTATGAATAGTAATATGACCCTTATGAATAGTAAATAAGAGTAACATTACCTATGAATAATAAAATAAAATTTAGACATCATAGAAAGTGATAATTTGACCTTAGTAAATGTTTTTGGTATTTTATAAGTCATAAATAATTAATTATAATTAATTAATTAATTTAAAAGAATATTTATTTTCCTGAAATATATTCATAAATTATTGAATCAATGTCTAATAGTTTTTAGATAATTTTATAAGACCCTAAGTAATTTTTGAAAGAATATCAAAATCAGTTTTAATTTTAAAAAACGTTTTTTAAGTAAATTATGATTTTAATTAAATATTAAATTAATAATATTTAGAAAATTATTTTTGAAAAATGGACTTCATTTTTTGATTCTACACGTCGAAAAATTATTGGGGTAAAATTTTGGGATTTTTCTAAGATACTTGAATTTTTGATGAATAATAGAATACCTTAATTTATCATATAAATACATTTTAATTATAACCCACTATTCCTGACATCACAAGTGATGTAAGAACCCAAATCCCGAATTCACAAGTCAAATTTACTATTCTTAGTCATCCAAGACTCACTATTCCTTGTCTTGGGTGAAATTAATAAACTAATCAATTTTATATTAAGGAAACCCCTCTCCCCTCCACTATAAAAGCCACCCTTCACTCCCTCTTTTCCTCACACCTCTCAAGCTCCAAGACTTCTCTAAATTCTGCCCAAACACCTTCCCTAGCTCATCCCCCACGTCCAAAAGCTTCTGGTCTCATCAAAAGACCAAGCCTAGCTTCCTTAAATAGGATCTCAACAGGAGGATTCTAAAGGTAATTTCTCTCTCTCTTCTCCTTTAATTTCCTTTCAAGTTCAAGTTCCATTCTTGATCTCTCTCTCTCTCTATCTTCATCCAAATTGTTCTGTAAATCCAGTATCATATGTATACTGTAATATTATGATTCTAATTTTATATTATATCACCCCACACCCTTTCCCCCTTCCTTTTATTTTATTAAAGAGAACGTTGTTCATGTCGAGATAATTTATCACCTTCAAAAACAACATGCTCTCTTCTTCCATTTATACCTTCAATCTGGTCGTGAAACCATTTTTATGGTTGAACCAGAATGTTTTACATGTATTATGTTCTATTTTAAGTTCTGTAAATAACCTATGGCCATACAACTAAGTGAAATGTTAAAATGAGTTGGTTGTGATCCAAAAACCGCTCAAATTAGCCCAAATAATCTTCATTTAATTCTTATCTAATGATTTGGCCACATGGATATAATATAACTAAATATTAAATCATTCAAGATTCAATAATATCATTAATTACATTTAATATTAGTTCTGGATGTTTACCCATGATGTACCCAAACATCAAATTAAGAATATAAGTGGACTGCTCAAGAAAACCATGAAAAAGAACATCCCCGAACAATGCTTTTAAACTCTATAACTCATCCAAAGGAACATAATATGAAATAATGAAACCATAATGAACCCTATTAATGTATAAAAGGTTCTGGAATTTCTAATTAATGAATATAATGTCATTATACAGGACATTAAATAGAATGAGGCATTCGAGTACAAGGTAAGGGGAAATCTCGAACCCAATTTTCTTCCTTCGGGTTCTCCCTCTTTCACTCCATTTTTGATATGGTTACTCCTCAAAGGACTTTTGTTCATCTTTTACTTTACTTTTATGGGATATACATGTTTGTCACTGGTTTTTATGTCCATCAAAATGTTTTCCAAAAGAACACTTCTTTCAAGATCTCACCTTTTACCTCTCATTCAAGGTTGATGGTTCTTATATCAAGTATGTTGTTCCCTCTTTCTTTTGGGAACCCAAAGCTTATGAATGTTTTATTATGAGATGAAACCCATTCCTTTCCATGGGTTATTTATGTACATGTTTGATATGTGTTCTTTGTGTCAAGCATGATAATGGTAATGTTATGATGTGACGGGTGCACCCGGAATTATATAGCGCAATATGAATGTTTAAATGTGACGGGTGCGCTCGGAATTATATAGCGCTCCAATGCATTGGCTGAAGTGATGAATCTCATAAGTAAATGTGAAATTATGCGTGAACATGATGATATCTTTGTTCACAAGTATGTGTGGTAGTTAACCACTAAGACATGATGTTTCATTTTAATGCTTTGCCACATTTCAAGTTTATTGTTTATGCTCCTCTCATGATCAAGATCTTCTTCCTATGTCAGGATTATGCTCACCCCATGATATATTGTTCTTATCTATCCTCTTAATGGGCTATTAGCTCACCCCTTTTGATGTATATCCTCAGGTGGCTACATGTACTAAGGAGAGGACAAGTTCTACTAAGAATCCATAGAATAAGAGATTAAATGAATTTTTATGCTTGATGTTGTATTTGTTATGTATTGTCCTAGTTTTCCCAAGATACTAAACCTCTGGATCCTCCATGTGTAATACTATTATGTTGTTTATCTTTGAAATGATGTAATATTAATTCATGAAAAAGGTCGGGTCTCTATAGTTGGTATCAGAGGAAAGGTTTAGTTAATTTTGGAATTAGGATTAGTGAACCCTAAAGAAAACCTCTAGCATGAGACTAAGTACAAATATGCACACAAGGATATTTACCTTGGGATCCCATATGTTATGTTTTTGGTATAATTGTTTAAAAGGATAAGTTATTTATGAATTGTTTACTTATGTTTTGTTCTAACCTCTTCTATTTTCGAAAATAGTGGGAACCAGGAGAAATCAGGCCAACAACTCTTGCGAAGGCCAATGCAACGATTTCCCGAACGACATCCCCAATGATTTTGGAGGTAGAGTTCAAAACTTCATGGCGATGCTTACCCAATTATCCCGGGTTATGAATAATAACCATAATAATGGGGAACTTCCTCCTTCACCAAAGAGGGAGCAGCTAGCTATCGAATGTTTTATGCGGCAACGACCACCGACGTTTTCTGGATCTTCTGATCCACTAGTTACAGAACAGTGGGTCAACTCCATGGAGAAGATCTTTTCTGTTCTTCATTGTTCCGAGATGGAGAAGGTGACTCTATCCATTTATCGTCTAGATGGAGAAGCTGATCAATGGTGGGCTTTGATTAAGAACACCAATCCAAGGGATGAAATTGAAGAGATGTAATGGGAATACTTTAAGATAATGTTTCTTAATAAGTACTTCCCACGAACTCTTTGCACGAAGATGGAGAGAGAATTCATAGAGCTCAAGAAAAAAGAAGGAGAATCTGTCACAACCTATGAAGCAAATTTCACAAGGCTCGCAAGGTATGATTCGGGTTTTGTTATCAACAATGATAGAAAAATTGATAGATTCTTTAGTGGATTAAAACCACATCTTCGAAAAGATCTTACAATTCGAGACTTTGGGAGTTATGAAGAAGTTGTTCGGTGTGCTCTCAAAGTGGAGATGGAGTTTGAAGAGTGGCCCCATGGCTACGGTGATAAGAAAAAAAGATGGAGTTTCAAGATGGTGGATCTAGTGATAAAGATGGGAAGAAAACACAACGACCCACTTGCCGAAAATGTGGGAAGTTGCACAATGGGAACTGCCTCAAAGGGACGGGTAAATGATTGAAGTGTGGGAAAGAAGGACACCTAGCTCACGAGTGTCGAAGAGACATGAAAAGGAAGGATAGTGTAGCCGATGAAAGGAGATAACCACTCGTGGTTCAATGCTACAACTGTAAGGAGTTAGGGCACTATTAAAACCAGTGCACTAAACCTCGAGCTTTCGAGGGTAATCAGCGCCAACAACCACTAAAGCCAAAGGAACAAGGGAAAGATTATGCCATCACTATTGAGGAGGTGGAACATGATAATGAAGTCGTACAAGGTACACTTCCTATTCACTCAAGAATGGAAAAGGTCTTATTTGATTCTGGTTCTACGCATTCCTTTATATCTTGCAAGTTTGCTAGAACTATAGAATCGAAGCCCCAAAACCTTGAAGTAGAGATATCTGTAAAAACACCAAGTAGTGCAATCATTGCAACCCACGTGTTTGATTCTTCTCCTGTTGACGTATGTGGGAAGATTCTTCCGACAAATCTCGTAATACTTCCCTTGGTGGAATTCGACGCTTTAATGGGAATGGATTGGCTCTCGTTATATAGAGCACATATCAACTGTCAGGAAAAGGAAATATATTTTCATATTCCGAACCATCCCATGCTCCTCTACAAATTCAAGAAAGATCATGAATCTCCTTTGAGAAATCCTTCAATGGTGTGGGTGATGATTCCCTATGAAGAAGCATACCTCGCCCAAATGATTGAGTCGAAGGAAAGTTCCAACCTTGAGGAGATTCCCATCGTAAGGGAATACATCGATGTATTTCTCGAAGAGTTACCCGGAATTCCCCCGGATCATGAGGTAGAGTTCTCAATTGAAATCATAATCGTAGCTACTCCTATCTTGAAGTGCCCCTATAGGATGGCTCCTATAAAACTGGAGGAGTTAAAGAAGCAGTTGCAAGAGCATCTGGACAAAGGGTTCATACGCCCTAGTGCATCACCTTGGGGTGCACCAGTGCTCTTTGTGAAGAAGAAGGATGGAACCATGCGGCTGTGTATTGATTATCGGGAACTCAATAAGATCACCATAAAGAACAAGTATCCTCTCCCAAGGATTGATGACTTGTTCGATCAGTTTAGAGGAGATCAATACTACTCAAAGGTGGATCTTAGTTCTGGATATCATCAAGTAAAGGTGAAGAAGGAAGATATTCAGAAGACTGCCTTCCGTACAAGGTATGGGCACTATGAGTTTTTGGTGATGCCCTTCGGACTTACTAATGCCCCTGCAATCTTCATGGATTTGATGAATAGAGTCTTTAGACATTACCTCGACAAAATTGTGGTAGTGTTTATCGATGATATTCTCATCTACTCCAAGAGCAAGGAGGAACATGAAGAACATCTATGACTTGTGTTGGTGACATTGAGAAAGGAGAAGTTGTACGCCAAGTTCAACAAGTGTGACTTTTGGATGAATCAAGTCACGTTCTTGGTACATGTGATCACAAGCGAGGGAATTTCTGTGGACCCTTCAAAGACAAAGGCGATTGAGGAATGGACCAGGCCCTCTAGTGTCATAGAAATCCGGAGTTTTCATGGATTAGCTGGGTACTATCGACGTTTTGTGAGAAACTTCTCACGATTTTCAAGCCCACTAACTAAGTTAACAAGGAAAGGGGTAAAGTATGTATGGACGGAAGAATGTGAGGGATGCTTCAAGGAGCTAAAGAGAAGGCTGATCACTGCACCTGTACTCACACTACCGAAAAGTGGAGAAAGTTTTGTGATATACAGTGATGCTTCAAAGAAAGTCTTGGGTTGTGTACTCGTGCAAAATGATAATGTGATAGCCTATTCCTCACGACAGTTGAAGATCCATGAGCAGAACTACCCAACACATGATCTAGAGCTGGCAGCCGTGATTTTTGCCTTGAAAATCTGGCGGCATTACCTTTATGGTGAGAAGTGTGACATATACACCGACCACAAGAGCCTAAAGTATATATTCACACAAAAGGAGATCAACATGCGTCAAAGTAGATGGTTAGAGCTAATCAAGGATTACGATTTCTCTATTCACTATCATCCTGGAAAGGCGAACAAGGTAGCTGATGCTCTAAGCAAGAAAGAACCTACTACTCTATCCATGTTGAGGATTGAGAAAGATCATATCTTCTTGGATATGAAAAGGATGGATTTGGAAATTGTAAGGGAAGGGGATACATCCTACCTTGCCCAGATGATTGTGCAACCATCCATCCAACAGAAGATTAAGGAAGCACAAAGGGATGATGTGGAGATACAAAAGAGGGTAAATCCAGTAAAGGAAGGGAAGATGCAAGAGTTCCATATCGACGATGATGGTGTGATTCGGTTTGGACCGCGGCTTTGTGTGCCTTCATCACCCGGAATAAAGAAGGAGCTATTGGATAATGCACAAAGCTCAACTTTCTCTATTCATCCTGGAAGTACCAAGATGTATCGTGATCTCCGAGAACACTTTTGGTGGGATAACATGAAGAATGAGATTGCAGAATATATATCAAGGTGCTTGGTATGTCAGCAAGTTAAAGCTGAGCGGAAAAAGTCCAAAGGAATGATGCAGCCATTGCCTATACCCATGTGGAAATGGGAAAATGTCACTATGGACATTGTCATGGGTCTCCCGAAAACGTCAAGGGGAAATAATGCGATATGGGTTGTGGTTTACCCACTCACCAAGATTTCCCATTTTATCACTATTCGAGAAGAACTATCACTTGAAAAACTTGCAAGGATATATGTGAAGGAAGTAGTGAGATTGCATGGTGTTCCACTCTCGATTGTCTCTGACCGTGATCCAAGGTTCACTTCTAAATTCTGGAGGAGCCTTCCACATACATTGAGTACTGAATTAAATTTCAGCACGGCCTATCACCCCCAAACTGATGGCCAGTCTGAAAGGACTATTCAGACACTTGAAGATATGCTATGATTCTGCTCTCTTGAATTAAAAGGTGGTTGGGATCAGCACCTTCCATTGGTTGAGTTCTCATAAAACAATATCTTCCACTCGAGTATTCAGATGGCTCCGTATGAAGCTCTTTATGGGAAGCGATGTAGAACTCCAACCTGTTGGGATGAAGTTGGAGAACGAAAACTACTTGGTCCCTATCTTGTTCAAGAGATGACAGAGAAGGTTCAAGTCATCCAGAATCATTTCAAAGCTGCTCAAAGTCGGCAAAAGAGCTATGCTGACAATCGTTGAAGGGACTTAGAGTTCGACGTTGGAGATAAAGTCTTCCTTCGAATATCTCCATGGAAGAGAGTCATGCGATTTGGGAAGAAAGGGACGCTAAGACCAAGGTACATTGGCCCCTTTGAGATCATTGATCGTATAGGAGCAGTGGCCTATCGTCTAGCACTTCCACCGAATATGGCTCATGTTCATGATGTGTTTCACGTATCACTACTGAGGAAGTACATTCCAGACCCCTCAGATGTACTAAACTCAGAGGTGGTACAGTTGGAAGGTTATCTCTCATATGAGGAGCAGCCGGTAAAAATTCTGGACCGAAGTGATAAGGTTCTACGCAACAAGACAAACTGCCTTGTCAAAGTGTTGTGGAGGAACCAAAATTTTGAGGAAGCAACTTGGGAACCGGAAGAGGAAATGAAGGAGAAGTACCTTCACCTGTTTGTGTAAAGTGAAATTACGGGGGAGAAATTTCTTAAGGGGTGAAGAATGTAACGACCCAAAGTTTTTCAATGGAAAATTCCCTTCTTATATCTATGTCATAAAAACACAAAATAATGAACTACTAAGTGATAAGTGACCTTTAAACATAATTTTGTCACCCCTATGTTTGGAATTTTAAAAATCCAACATTCACGGTTGTGTTCAAGGTAGTTTTTGGAGTCCAATGAAACAAAAATAATTTTTGGTGAATAGTAACCTACCCTTATGAATAGTAACCTACCCTTATGAATAGTAATATGACCCTTATGAATAGTAAATAAGAGTAACATTACCTATTAATAATAAAATAAAATTTAGACATTATAGAAAGTGATAATTTGACCTTATTAAATGTTTTTGGTATTTTATAAATCATAAATAATTAATTATAATTATTTAATTAATTTAAAAGAATATTTATTTTCCTGAAATATATTCATAAATTATTGAATCAATGTCTAATAGTTTTTAGATAATTTTATAAGACCCTAAGTAATTTTTGAAAGAATTGCAAAATAAGTTTTAATTTTAAAAACTGTTATTTTAAGTAAATTATGATTTTAATTAAATATTAAATTAATAATATTTAGAAAATTATTTTTGAAAAATGGACTTCATTTTTGGATTCTACAGGTCGAAAAATGGTTGGGGTAAGTTTTTGGGATTTTTCTATGATACATGAATTTTTGATGAATAGTAGAATACATTAATTTATCATATAAATACATTTTAATTAAAACCCACTATTCGTGACATCACAAGTTATGTAAGTACCCAAATCCCGAATTCGCAAGTCAAATATACTATTATTAGGCATCCAAGACTCACTATTCCTTGTCTTGGGTGAAATTAATAAACTAATCAATTTTATATTAAGAAAACCCCTCTCCCCTCCACTATAAAAGCCACCCTTCACTCCCTCTTTTCCTCACACCTCTCAAGCTCCAAGACTTCTCTAAATTCTGCCCAAACACCTTCCCTGGCTCATCCCCCACGTCCAAAATCTTCTGGTCTCATCAAAAGTCCAAGCCTAGCTTCTTTAAATAGGATCTCAAGAGGAGGATTCTAAAGGTAATTTCTCTCTCTCTTCTCCTTTAATTTCCTTTCAAGTTCAAGTTCCCTTATTGATCTCTCTCTATCTATCTTCATCCAAATTGTTCTGCAAATCCAGTATCATATGTATACTGTAATATTATGATTCTAATTTTATATTATATCACCCCACACCCTTTCCCCCTTCCTTTTATTTTATTAAAGAGAACGTTGTTCATGTGGTGATAATTTATCACCTTCAAAAACAACATTCTCTCTTCTTCCATTTATACCTTCAATCTGGTCATGAAACCATTTTTATGGTTGAACCAGATTTTGTTTATGTATTATGTTCTATTTTAAGTTCTGGAAATAACTTATGTCCATACAACTAAGTGGAAAGTTAAAATGAGTTGGTTGTGATCCAAAAACCGCTCAAATTAGCCCAAATAATCTTCATTTAATTCTTATCTAATGATTCGGCCACATGGATCTAATATAACTCATTATAAAATCATTCAAGTTTCTATAATATCATTAATTAAATTTAATATCAGTTCTGGATGTTTACCCATGATCTACCCAAACATCAAATTAAGAATACAAGTGGACTGCTCAAGAAAACCATGAAAAAGAACATCCCCAAACAATGTTTTTAAACTCTATAAGTCATCCAAAGGAACATAATATGAAATAATGAAACCAGAATGAACCCTATTAATGTATAAAAGGTTCTGGAATTTCTAATTAATGAATATAATGTCATTATACAGGACATTAAAGAGAAGGAGGCATTCCAGTACAAGGTAAGGGGAAATCTCGAACCCAATTTTCTTCCTTCGGGTTCTCCCTCTTTCACTCCATTTTTGATATGGTTACTCCTCAAAGGTATTTTGTTCATATTTTACTTTGCTTTTATGGGATATACATGTTTTTCACTGGTTTTTATGTCCATCAAAATGTTTTCCAAAAGAACACTTCTTTCAAGATCTCACCTTTTACCTCTCATTCAAGGTTGATGGTTCTTATATCAAGTATGTTGTTCCCTCTTTCTTTTGGGAACCAAAAGCTTATGAATGTGTTATTATGAGATGAAACCCATTCCATTCCATGGGTTATTTATGTACATGTTTGATATGTGTTCTTTGTGGCAACCATGATAATGATAATGTTATGATGTGACGGGTGCACCCGAAATTATATAGCGCAATATGAATGTTTAAATGTGACGGGTGCGCCCTGAATTATATAGCGCTCCAATGCATTGGGTAAAGTGATGAATCTCATGATTAAATGTGAAATTATGCGTGAACATGATGCTAGATTTTTTCACAAGTATGTGTGGTAGTTAACCACTAAGACATGATGTTTAATTATTATGCTTTGCCACATTTCAAGTTTATTGTTTATGCTCCTCTCATGTTCAAGATCTTCTTCCTATGTCATGATTATGCTCACCCCATGATATATTGTTCTTATCTATCCTCTTACTGGGATTTTATCTCACCCCTTTTGATGTATATCCTCAGGTGGCTACATGTACTAAGGAGAGGACAAGTGCTACTAAGAAGCCATAGAAGAAGAGATTAAATGAATTTTTATGCTTGATGTTGTATTTTCTATGTATTGTCCTAGTTTTCCCAAGACACTAAACCTCTGGATCCTCCATGTGTAATACTATTATGTTTTCTATCTTTGAGATGATGTAATAGTAATGCAAGAAAAAGGTCGGGTCGCTATAATAAATAAGATAAAAATATTTTGGATAATAAGGATGCCGAAAAGGATAAACAAGTAACTAATTATGATAATGATACTAATGATGGTAATCCTAAAGAAGAAGAATAATTGGTCTTCTCTATTTATATTAATGAGGAAGAAACAAATAAATATTATCCTAGGATAAAAAATAATATATAATAACAAAAAATTATTTCTTATCAACATAAATGGTTCAAGGAAGAATAAATATTTCACATAATTCATTGTATTCAAATGTTTAATAAAATGATTTAAATGAAGCTTTGAAGCATTTTAAATGGTTTCTCCCAAATAATGATGATATGGATCATATATAATATATTGATATATCGAAACTCATACCCAAGTTAAATTAACAAAATATTGGTAAAATGTTTTTTTGATGAACAAGATAAATGAACATGGTAAAATGATAAGGAATGTAGAAATATTGGTGTAAAAAGTTTACTCACAAAATAAAGGTGTTTATTTTGATGGGTTTTTTTCTACTTTGGAATGGTTAGAAACTATTTGAATAATTCTTCCTATTATTATAGAAAAATGTTAGAAAATAAATCAAACGGATGAGATGTTTGAATTTTTGAATGGGGATCATGATGAGGTAGTTTACATTGAACCACCTCATTGATTATTTCTTCGAAATGATGAATTTTCTATGTGTAATCTAAAGAAATATTTGGTTGGGATAAAAAAAGATCTCAGAGTATGGTTTTCTAAATTTGATACTAGCTTAGGAATGATTAGTTTCAAGAAGGTCAGCATTGATTTAAGTATTTACATCAATGAAAATATTGATTTTTCCCTAATATAAATGGTTAATGTTGATGAAATTATAATTTATAGGAATGATTAAATAACATGTGGAAGTTTTACAAAATAAATAAAAAATGTTTTTTAGATGCCTATAATGGGTGAAATGAAATAAATTATTAAGATTACAATCCCATAAAACAGAAAAGACACTAATATTTGTTATGAAAATTATACAAATGAACTTCATAAAAATTTTAGTATTGAAAATTCCAAAACTATCTCCAATATGATGTCAGTGGGATGAAAGATGAGTAATGATAGAGAAGGAATGAAAGTGAATCATAAGAGTTTCAAATGTTGATTGGTTGTTTTTAATATATTGCAGCCTCATGACCTGACATTGTTTTTTCTATTACATTATGTAATGGAATTTAGAGTTATCCTAAATAATCAAATTTAATTTTCAAAAAAATAATTCCTAGATATTTCAAAGACAACAAAAATATTATAAATAGGTTTGGTAGATAATATTGTATCGATCTGTTTATGTATTTAGATTATGATTGTGTAGAAAATGATGACGATATAAGATCCACATCATGTGGAGTATAAATTCTAGGATAATTATGTGGTAGTTGGAATAAAAAGAAACAAAATTCATTAACTCTTATTACGGATTAAGCTCTGTTTGTTGTTGATATTAAATCGGATTCCCAACATTTATTAATGATGAATAAATTTAAATATTTACATATTAAAAAAACTTCAAATTTAAATTTTGTTATAATAATCAATGTGAAATCAACATTTACAAGAAATGATTGAAAAATTATCATTCAAAACATATTGATATAAAATATCACTTCATTAAAGAGCATGTGAAGAAGAATTCATTAATGTTGGAGTTTGTTCCATCTTCAAAAAAAAGATGCTAAAATTTTCAGAGAACTATTTCCAATGGAATAATTTTTTAAATAGATGTAAAGAAAGAAATCTAAACCACATTCTCATCAATTATTAGGTATGTGTATTTGTCCCTTATCTCATATTAAATTTGAAGAGTTTTTTAAAGGGGTGAAAATGTTTCACTAATCTACTCTTATTAAATAATATATAAATCAGATGTTCTAGGTATGATTTGAATCCAACATGAATGATTTTGAACTATTCTAACATAGTTTTTTAGTGGTTGCAGGAAAAGAAATAATTTTAAGGGAATATAATGAAGATGTGAAGAAAGGATTCATAGGCCTTCATGATCACTACTTTAGGGTAGCATGGATTTTCTATTTAAAATTATTGTCTTATATAATGTGTTAGCTCATATAGGCTTAGAAATATAGATCAGTCATCTGTAACTAAAGGTTACAATGTTTAGATATTTATAAATCATGTATTACAACAAAATCCAAATGGGAATATTGTTCGGACGAATTTGGTAGGAGAAGGTTTGAATGTAAGAAAATGTTACCTTTTCAACAGTTTCGTCTTATTTTTTCAAAAAGGATAAATCAATATAGTATGTAAAATATTTAGAAAATTGGAATTGCTATCATATTCAGAAATCCAGACTCAAATTCCTTATGAAATTACATCAGATTAAAAAGTTATTTTAAGGTTAAAAATGATCATCATATTTACCTCGGTTCCTAAAAGCGAGAAGATTTTATTGAGAATGAAAATTAAATTCTGTATGGATCTAAAATTAAATTTTATGATACTATTTTGATA
This sequence comes from Viscum album, assembly GCA_963277665.1. Taxonomy (NCBI): domain Eukaryota; kingdom Viridiplantae; phylum Streptophyta; class Magnoliopsida; order Santalales; family Viscaceae; genus Viscum; species Viscum album. The sequence goes on along the minus strand of OY728163.1, from coordinate 1,793,332,261 downwards.
TTGGAGATACCAATAATCATATGTATAATGTGAAACATGTGAATAAAATTAAATGAATGAAATGTAATGGATATGTGATGCTAATTATATTCTAGAAAATTGTATTCACGAAAATCGTATTTAGGCTTAGTTGGAAACATATATATTACTGATGGAATGGGAAGGTACAATATTTTCCATTATAATTAAAATGATGAAAATGGTGATATTAAACATATACAAATTCATCAAGGAAGTCATGAAATTTTTTTTCAATTTTGAATAATTTTTTTGTCAAGATGAATATTTCTTGTCTCAAGATCATCATAACGAGATTACAAAATTTAAAAATTGTAAAAAGGCTGAGAATGTCGATGGTAATGGAAAAAATAGAATGTTATAAATTTTTAGTAAGACCAAAATCTAAAAAACATTAATCTTGAGAGAAATGAGTAGATAAGTTTCATCACTAGAAATGATAATGAATATAAATTCTTAATGTTCATTAGTATCATTATCATAAAATAAATACATTTATAAATTCAAGATGTTGATATCGGCATATCGGATTCGGTATGACAACATAATAACAAAGTGAGAAATTTTTTCATTGGGAGTACATTAAATCAATGAAAAGGAAGGAAAATTAAATATTCAAGTAGACAACACGAAATGAAAGAAATAGTCTAATCAATAATGTACTCAATTTTTCATCACCATGAGTTGTTAGTTATAATTCCAAATGGGTCAAGAGTAAATAAGAAGAATTATCTATTATTTTATATTTTTATTCATCATAATGAAGAAGATCAAAATTAAATTATAATTATACTGAGACTTGAGTTTTTATTGATTATTTTGAAATAAATAAAAAACTATTGTCAATAGGGATATTAATTCTCAAACAAGATGTTTGTGATATTTGTTTTCTAAATATATTTCATCCTGAGAATGGTAATGAAGAAATCATATTAAAAAATCATAGTAAATAATCAGAATCATATTGATGAAATTTATATGATAGATTTAGTTTTTATAATATTCTGGAAGGATTGTGAGGAGTGTATAAGTGTTTTCGAGGTCATGATGCACCTGAAATTCATGGAAATTTATGATTCATGAATATTTTAGTCATCATGAATATTTTTATGAAACTTTCCCAAACAACTTTTTTAGAGACTATAAAAAGGAATGCAATTTGTACATCAATTTTACGAATTGATATTCACTAATGGAAGAGAGAGAAGATCTTTAGTACTAAGTTGTAGAATATTCATGATTGTTTTCATATTGAATTCTTATCATATCGAAGAGAAATGGGAAGATACAAGATCACATTCATCTGATAATCTTATTTAGTTTTTCATCATATTTGGTTGATCATCATATTTAGTTAGTCTCATTTTTCGTTGGCTGTCAGAGTAGGATGGATCAACGGACTGGTATTTTGATAATTATATATAAGTGGATTAAAAATTCTCCCAACCATATTTAGAGGGGCATATTTTTTTCAAGTACTGAGTAATTATACATGGGAATCAAACTTTGAAACTAGAATGAGTTTTGTTATGATTTTTAGGTTCTGTATACCGTCTTTTCTTGAAGAAATTGAATAATTTTTTAATCATTTTATAAGTGAATGTTTATTATGAAGCACAAAAACAATTCTGTTACAAAAAAATTATATTGTCATTTCTTGATATATGAAGCACATGTACTATTGTATTGATCATAGTACTACATTAGTTATTGGTAATATCATAATTAATTTATTCCATAGAATGTTTTTTCTTTCTAGGGTATTTTTTGGTATTGGATTTAATTCAATCTATACCATGGATATAACTACTCTTAATTAGTTGTGAATGTTGTAAATTATTGTCTTTCTATAGATGTGTGTTTAAATTTTTCCAGTATAGAAATAATAATCTAATAGTAGAAAATATTTGTTTTTAAACTAAGGAAACATAAAATAAAAAATATATCATTGATTCACCCTTATCCATATCAATGATTCAAATATACTGACAGTGAATTTAAAATATACTTATAAAAAAATTTACTTATTACAAACTCTCATTGATTTTATTATTTATATAATCCATAAAATGTACTTCATTTACTTATTCTCAATTCATAATTTAATCTTAATATTAATATTTTAATATTAATATTTTTTATTTTTTTAATTCAATACATTAATTATTTTATTTTATTGAAAAGTTTTTAACTAATTTAATATTTTCAAAAAATATATTAACATTGATTACATATTTTTCTAAATTTTTAAAAGGAAAATTTACTCATTATTACCATTTTGTATCATTTCTCATACCTATATTTTTCTTTAGAGGGTATCTTTTGACCATATATCTAGAAAATTATTTTTTATAATATCATTTACGTTGACACAATTTGTTCATAAAAACAATGATTTTATTTTCTTTAATTTATTTGATTATAAATTATTTCAAAGTATTTATTTTAAAAATATTTATCAAATTATTGATATAATTTAATCCTTCATTAATAGATTTTTCTAACACCCATAGTTTTTACGAATGAATTTCATTAGGTGATGATTGATTTTTTAATGGTAAAAATTATTCTTAATGAAAATCTAGAATGTCTATATTTCTTACATCTATTTGTTATCCAAAATATAAAAAATTTATGCATGTCTATAAACTTTTAACTGATAAAAAAAGAAAATGACCCCTTCAAATATATTTATTTTCAATTAGATGCTAATTTTATTATTTAATTAAACAATAGATGAGATTTTAATCATATTAATATAGTTATTCAACTAAACTCCTCTAGGAATCTAGAAATTATTATAATAAAAGCATGAAGGTATATATAAATTCATGAATAAAAGTATTGACATGTATAAGCCTGATATTGTGAGTTTCTATATACATCCTAATAACTCCCACATGACTGTGTTCACTACATTTACTTAAATTTGGGAAAGAATAAAATATATTAGTGAATATATTTCTATTGTGGTTTTTGTTAACATACTAATTTGGGTTATAATGATAAATTTGGATCCAAAAGCTACCATGATCTATGAAGTAGAAAAAGTTAGGAGCATTCTAGTAGGGGAACTCATATAATCATTCATGAAATAGAGATAACCATGAAAAGGGAAGTGCAAAATGAGTCAAAGGAGGTCAATAAAACTTAATGAACAATTATTTTACGGAATATAATGTTGATTGTTCAAAAATATATTTTGACAATGAAACTGAAATCGAACACTTGATGAGAGGAGTGAAAAAATGTCAACAATTAAAAAATATATGGTATCATTATGAAGATATTAAATGAAATATCAATTGGTGTTCTAATAGTAATGTGATTCAGTTGTAAAAATAAGGGACACAATAATATATGTTACCATATGAATAGAAACTCTAAACACAATAAATAATGTAAGTGGGACCTAATTGCCTTGAAATGGACACTAAGAGAAGATTAAATGCCAACTTATGAATCTATAAACTCAACTACTAAATTTATAATGGCTCAACTCATGTAAGTTGAATGAGTTTATTCCCATTATCATTCTATTTTTTCTTATTCTTCTTATTATAACTCTTTTTATGATTTTAATAATTAGACAATTAAATGAGAAATATTTTTTAATTATTTATTTAATTTTTTTTATTATTAAGTTAAATATAAATATTTTATTAATATGAAAAACATTCATTATATAGAATTTTTTTTAATATTAAATCGAAAATATGAATTACTTTTGAACCTAGAAATCAACCTAATGCTGGGTTTTCAAAATTGAAATCAAGGATCTCAAATGTTCGGATTAAAAAGACACCCAAGAAGTAGAATATCGTAATGTGATTATTTCTTCTTAGTGTATTAAAAACAATCATGGTTTTGGTATTTCAAAATATAATGAAACTCATTATAGAACAGCTTTTTAAAAGGAAATACTAAAAAAATTTCAAATTATTATCATATTATTAGAAATCTAATTTCTGAAGGTATGTGAAAAAAATTATATATATGGTAGCCAAAAAATCATATTTCTTCTAAAATTCATAAAATAAATTCATTTTCTAAATAAGTTTGGATCAAAAATCCCTTTTATATCAACTCATCAGACCCAAAATTGTTTAAATTTCAAAAAAACATTGTTTACACTATTAGATTCCAAATATTCCTAAATAATTACACTTTTTTAATATATAATAGGAGTTTTCCATTAGGCCACATTTTACGGTAAAATTGTGTATTTTTTTCAATAAATTTGATTTTCATATCTCATAGTGACTGACCAACTCTTTCTTGGTATGAGATTATTGTTTTTCATCCATGTGTGGGCGAGCCTATCTCTTTATAGAAAAAGAATAATTGGATATAATCCATTGTCATCATAGGAATAATATTATATTTTTCTTTTTATTTTATGTTACATCTTGAATATTTTTTTCCTAAATCTCATCTTTTTTCTCTTTCTAAAATGATGTGTGGATATCTTTTCCAAATTTTCTCTTCTGTTCATTTTGAAAATTACTTTCTTATATTTTTGATATTTAATTTTTTTATTTCCTTATGTTTTTTAGTCTTATTTTTTTTTTAAAAACATCATCATTTATTTAGTTTATGTTTCTCGAAAATATATATTTTTTTTATAAAATAGATATATTTTAAAAAAAATATTTTTTTAATAAAAATTGATTTTTATACTCCAAAAAACATTTTTATAAAGATAAAAACAAGTATATGTGGTTATAGTTTAAATGATTTTTTAGATTTACCATGAAAATAGTTTATTGGGATTATTTATCATTTAACTATTTATGGAATATTAAGTGATCCTTTACAACAAACCACGATTTTCCATCGTGGTGATCATTATTTGGTTAATTAATACTATCTTTACTAATCCTTAATTATATAATTGATTTTTTAAAAATTTATATTCTATATTTTATAACTATTTTTATTTTATAATTGACTATATAAATGCACATATTGTTTCATTATATGGTATAATGAAATATTTAATAAAATTTATTTGATTATGGTTAGTAAGTGTGTATTCAGTGTTTTATATTTTTTACTAGAATTTACATATTCATTGTAATTTTTTTTTAAAAATGCTTTCATATATATTTAAAATTACTTAAATATCATTTTTTATATTTCTCTGTTTAGAATTTTTTTTGATGCATTAATTTTTGTGGAGAAATTAAATTTTTAAATCTCTATCTTATTCTAATCGTGAATGATTTTTCTTCGAGTTATATAATCTGTTTGATCGATAAAATAACAAGATTTACATTTTGAAAAATATTGGTTTTTGTAATTATGAAATGTTTAGAGATTGTTCCAAGGGATCAGTTCCCATTTATCTATTTTATGTTATGATTATTATAATATTATATATTTCATAATTTAATTTTTTTTCATATTCATACATGAACTATTTAATTTTTTTAATAATATAATTTATTATTTCATAACTAATTAATCATTTATTGTATATATTTTTATAATTTAATATAACTATTTTATATATTTTATCTGGATATTTAAATTTTTTTATTATTTACAATTATGTACAACTAAGAATATTATTTTTACTATTATGTATGATTAGTAATCTAGGTATTACCCTTTCATAATTTCCATTATACCCTTATATAAATTGTTTATAATATGATTTATCTTTATGCATGTTTTTTCTACCCATAAGTAAGTTTAATATACCATTATGAAAGATTTATTCAATTTCCTTTACCCTTACATGAGATTCCCATTACCATTATATATGTTGTCGGAAACCTGTTTTACCATTAGATTGATATTTTATAACCATATATGGCCTTTATAATGTTTTATTACATTTATGCATTAATGTTGGTACCTTCACATAGCTCATTGAATTACCAATATACACATAGATATCATGAAAAATATTTTTATGAATCATTTTTATGTTTTTTAGACGTTGAAATGAGTTGCATGGTACCCACAAACAATATTTGGTTCCCCATAACATTTTAAAATAATACACATAATCATCATTTAAGAATACTGATTTAACTTTTCAAAAATATCACATTTCCATTATGTAGCGATCTAGACAACCCATATATTATTTTTTTCTACCATTACATTGCCTTTTTAAATTGAGCTCTACCCTTACACTTGTAACACCCTGTGTAAAGACCCGTAAATTTAAAGGAAATTTTTCTCATAATTTTCTTTGGAATTTTACAAGAATGCAGTTTCTGACGGCACCTGATTCCGAGGCCCGGTGCGCTCGGAATCATTTTCCGAAGTTTGGCTCGGGTACGTTCAGTGAACGGACGAGCGGGTTTTTCTAACTTTTGAACTGGTGCCCGGAATCGAATTCTGAGGGCACCGATGAAATCGCAGTGCCGGTATTCGCTTAGAAACGCCTCTTCCGGAGTTGCGTTTGCTCGGGTGTGGGTTTTAATTTTTGGGCTTAAAGTTAAGAAATAAAATAATTTTACGACAAATTTATTTTATTTCACTTAAGCCACTTGGAAGCCACTTAAAGCCACTTAAAGACGGCTTAAACTGAGTTGATCCTGAAAGGATGCTATCCAGAAATATCCTACCCCCTTGGTAGGATATTTGCGAGGTGGGGCCTGCACGAGCCCCGCCGTTTCTTTCCGCTAAGTAACGCACCCGCGAAAACCCGTCATTATGAAAGTCAACTGACGCGTTTTCTTAAATTCTTAACAGACCATTTAATTGGGCGGTTTATTTCGTAAATTAAATGAGCTATTTATTTCGTTGAATTAATTCAACGAATTGACGGGTCGTTTCTTACCCGTTTTCGTTTGTTGGCATATTAATAAAATAAGACCAACCTCTCATTTTTTGGGGATTACTCATTGAGACAGAATCCTTGTATCTTCTTCCTCCTTCGTGAAGAACGTGATGAACGCGAAGAACGCCCAACCTGAAAATCGACGACGCGACGCCGTGATCCGCGACGTCGATGACGTTCTTCTGCGACGTCTCTTCCTTCGCGACGGATCTTCGATCGGCTGCTTGAGGTAAGAGTCTTGGACCTTCCTTTTTATCTCCTTCGTGGTTCTTTACCAAAACAAGGATTTAATTAATTAAATTAAATCTTCTGTTTCATTGTACGTTGAGTTTGCCGACTCAACGCCGTGTTCCGTGACGACGCGATGCCCTTCCGCGATGATGTGACGATATCTACCTTCCGCGACGAGAAATTCCGCGAAGAACGCTCACGCGCGATGGCCAACGAGGTAGGGATTTTATAATTTTGGAATACCCCTCTATATATTCCCGTGAACGTTCTTTAAAAATTAAAGAACCGGTTTCAAATGAACAATTTTATTTTATTAAAATTGTCGGTTCAGGTGTTGAACAATTTCTCCCGTTGTTTTTATCTAACGCGGAGGGTGCGGGTCAAACGAACACGGCCCGACAACCCTCCGTCATTCTTCGTGTTTTGCGGATTTGGCAGGCGACGACGGAATGTGCCGCAACGGATGTTTGATGATCCCGCAGTGAAGAACGGAAACCGGGAGGAACAACGGCGAAGACGAGAAGGAAAACGAGCCACCAGAGCGACTTCGGCGGCCCGCGGAAGCCGGCAGCGGCACGGGTTGCCGGCGCGGCGGTGCCGGCGGCCGGAGGTGGCGGCGCCCGTGGACCCACGACCGCGCGGGTCCGGCGCGCCCGGGTGTCCAGGGGGGCACCCCGCGGGTGCCGCGGGGTTGTCACGCGACACCCCCCGGGTGTCCAGGGCGGCACACCGCGGGTGCCGCGCGGTTGTCACGCGACACCCCCGGCTGTCCAGGGTGGCACCCCGCGGGTGCCGTGGGGTTGTCACGCGACACCCCCCGGGTGTCCAGGGTGGCACCCCGCGGGTGGCGCGGGGTTGGCACGCGACACCCCCAGGTTGTCCAGGGTGGCACCCCGCGGGTGCCGCGGGGTTGTCACGCGCCACCCCCCGGGTGTCCAGGGTGGCACCCCGCGGGGCCGCGGGCTTGTCACGCGGCGCCCCTAGGGTGTCCAGGGCGGCACCCCGCGGGTGCCGCGGGGTTGGCACGCGACACCCCACGGGTGTCCAGGGCGGCACCACGCGGGTGCCGCGGGGTTGTCACGTGGCGCCCCCGGGTGTCCAGGGTGGCACCCCGCGGGTGCCGCGGGGTTGTCACGCGACACCCCCCGGGTGTCCAGGGCGACACCCCGCGGGTGCCGCGAGGTTGTCACGCGGCGCGTCCGACTATCTGGTCGACACCCTGCGGGTGCCGCAGGGGTGTCACGCGGGGCGGCGGCTCCCCCCCGCGTCGGCCGCTCGGCCTAGCTGAGCGGGACCGGCCTTGGCTGGGCCGGGTCGACCTGGTTCGGGACGACCAGGGAGGGGGGGTCGGGCCGGGTCGGCCCGGACCCGGACCCCCCTTTTTTCGGACCGCTTTCGGTCAAATGCCCGTAACTTGAGCTACGGGCCTCCGTTTGACGATCCATCTATGGAAACACGACCGTTGGATCGAGACGGTCATTTCGGTTTATCGCACTCATGGTTTCGGAATACTTTGAGTTTGGCCGGGTTGGTTCGTACACGAAACCAACCAGGCCCCCAGAGCGGAAACACTCATATTTTGAGCTACGGACGTCCAATTGACGTGCCGTCAGTTTTGGTGGATTCCTCTAAGTGAAAAGGATCTTTTGGAATACTCCGCCCGAGGTTCGGACGCAGGTGGAGTACGTTCGGTTTGGTTTTGCCTTAAAAACCAACCGGGCCCCTGGGACGAAAATGCCAATAACTCTCAGACCGGGCGTCTGAATGACGCGCCGTCTGCGACGTTGAGTTCCTGTTGACGGTACGGAACTTTTGGATACATCATCTTCGGACATTGTGACAGTTGATGTGCCTCTCGGCTCGTGGAGCGGACCCTCCCGAACGAGCTTGCTGTGTGTGGAAACCCTAGTGCTGGCTGCGACTGCTACTTCGACAGCGATGACCATGCAGAGATCCTTAGTGGACTGCGACGACGACCGTGCAGAGATCCTCAGTGGATTGCGGCGACGACTGTGCAGAGATCCTCAGTGGACTGCGACGATGAAGATGGCTGGTCTTGTATCCTATGTGGGTCCTAGGTATGCTGGTCTTGTATCCTATGTGGGTCCCAACATAGATGATTCAATACTGGTCTTGTATCCTATGTGGGTCCCAGTATAGTTGAATCAATGAAGACAGTTGGTCTTGTATCCTATGTGGGTCCTAGCTGTGCTAGTCTTGTATCCTATGTGGGTCCTAGATTAGATGATTAATTACTGGTCTTGTATCCTATGTGGGTCCCAGTATAGTTGAATCAATGAAGACAGCTGGTCTTGTATCCTATGTGGGTCCTAGCTGTGCTGGTCTTGTATCCTATGTGGGTCCCAGCTTAGATGATTCAATACTGGTCTTGTATCCTATGTGGGTCCCAGTATAGTTGAATCAATGAAGACAGCTGGTCTTGTATCCTATATGGGTCCTAGCTATGCTGGTCTTGTATCCTATGTGGGTCCCGGCTTAGATGATCCAATACTAGTCTTGTATCCTATGTAGGTCCCAGTATAGTTGAATCAATGAAGACAGCTGGTCTTGTATCCTAGGTGGGTCCTAGCTGTGCTGGTCTTGTATCCTATGTGGGTCCCAGCTTAGATGATTCAATACTGGTCTTGTATCCTATGTGGGTCCCAGTATAGTTGAATCAATGAAGAGTGCTGGTCTTGTATCCTATGTGGGTACTAGCTTAGATGACTCTGTGCTGGTCTTGTATCCTATGTGGGTCCCATCATAAATGAAACGATGAGGACAGCTGGTCTTGTATCCTATGTGGGTCCCATCTTAGATGATTTAGTATATATGTCTGATCATCTCTTTCACCCTTTTTGATGATGTATACCTGTGTGAGCTGAATCTTTTGTTTACTCTCCTTTGTGGATTGTGTTGAGCTATCCATTGTGGAATTATAGTTTACTCTCCTTTGTGGATTGTGTTGTGCTATCCTGTGTGGGTATACGTTTTGCTTTCCTGTGTGGACTGGGTTGTGCTTGGGCTCGGACGCTGGAGCCGAACGAGAATTGATGACTTACGTATATGTATGGGCATATACCTAAGCCGTGTCAGATGTTACTTCGTGATTGTATCTTTTCTTTCTGTATTATCCTTCGTGGATTTCAGGAGACCTTCGGGGGTCTCGGGGTCCCTCCTGAGTAGCTTATACTCACCCCTGCACGGGCTATGCTCGCACTTCGTGGTGTTGGATGCTGACGACGGACATCACTGACCGTGGTGGAGGCGTGCGGAGTAGGACGGTACCTGGAGGTGGACCACTGGGCGGGACGTGCTCGGAGCGGACGGCTGGACCGAGGAGCTGTGGAGGCTATCTGTACCCACCCTTCAGGTGGGACCTTCATAGGACGGCTCGACACTGCGGCTTTTCTTTACAGTTGTTATTTTCCCCTTTCAGTTGTACTTTACAGTTGGGCTTGTATTTCCGGCCCTTTTACTTCCACCATAGCATGTTACAGTTTTACTTAGTGTTTACTTTTCTGCTTTCTTACTCTATGGTTCTTGTTTAATTTTCAATGGCAATGCCTTTCCTTTTGTTGGTATTTACTCCTTGGTGCTAGTCGCCAGCCCCTGGCCTATGGAAGCCGGGCTTGGGGTAGTCACGGCACGGGCCCCGAGGACGGGTCGTGACACCCAGAGACTTTAAAACAAAAAATATATGCTTGATAGCATTATGAACAAGAGAAAATAAGCATTGATGATAATGTAACAACCGTAACATAATGAAATATTTCATTTTGAATAAATTTAATCTGTCAAATAGCTTGTGGTAGATGAATCACCAATATTTTTTTGTTTAATGGCATATTTAACACACAACATCGACCTTAAACGACCCATGATATATATAGAAATCAATACTAATAATTTAAATTGTTGGGTATGAATAGTATTAACTACTTTATGAAACATATTTAAATTTCCTACAGTATAAAAATTATTAATAATCATATAATAAATAATCGATAAATATTTAGTAATGTTGTTATAATTATTAAAAAAATTCTTCAAAAATGATTTCTTTATATCTTTGAATGGAAAATTATTTTATTAATTTATTTTGAAATCTTAAAAAATATATTTTATAAAATTATAATCATTTTTTAATATTAATTTCAAATATTACATTATGGATAAATTTTCGAATTTTTCTAAAATATTTATTTTTATATGAATAGTTAAAAATACAGAATTTTGGGGAAACATCTATAGTCTATAAATTAAGTAGTATATATTTCAAATTTTTTGAAATTAAAATTTTAATTTATTAGTTATATCTCTTCTAATTAATTTTTTTAATAAAATTTATATTGGATTTTATTAATTTTTAATTTTTGGATATAATAAATCAGTTTTATTTTTCTGAAAACTATTTTAAAGAGCATAATGGTTCTAAATTTTATTTACTAAAATAATACCTAAATTGAAAATTTTAAATTAACGTTATATATTTTTCAATATTAATTTTCAATTTAGATAAACACAATTAATATTACTATATATAGAGTTAATCTAAATACATCTTAGTCATGACACATTCACTTCTTGAAAACACTCTTTTTCATCATGTCTATGGGTTTTATTTTATATTTTAATTTTTCTAATTTTATAAATTTTATTTGAAAAAAGAAAAATTATTTTTTGAATCATGATATAATAATTTTATTGTTGTTATAATTTGATATTTTTCTGAAATCCTCATTTTTAATGAAGACTGAAAAATACTAAATCCAAATTTAAAACCACCACGTTGATTAAATTATTTATATAGTTAGATTAGATTTTAAATTGTTTTTTAATTATTATAACTTTTATTATAAATTATTTAATCTAATTTATTTAATTTGAATAATTTTCATATTGATTTTGGGATTGAAAAATTCTAAAACATTGGACATTTTATTGTTTAAAACTCTAATTTCTCAACATGTTTGTAATATTAATATTAAATTATATTTTTCAAATTATGTGAATTTAATTTGAAATAACTGATTACATATTCATAATAAGAATATTTTATAATTTATAATAATGTAATTTTTTTACCAAAATTAGTAGGTAAAACTGTAAAATTACATTTCCGTGGTTAAGAAAAATGTAGATTAACTAGGGGTTAAAGTAAGAATATATGTTTTAAAAATGAACTAAAAAATTTTCCAATCCCCCATTTTCTGAAAATTGTTGCACATTTAATCTCTAATATTCTATAATGGACAATTTTCAAAGTATTAGGCATGATAAATATAGGCCTACTATTAAATATTCAAAAAAATTACAATTGTTTCACTTAACTCAGATATAAAATACCACCTTTATCCCCTATTATTTACACCATAAAAACATTATAATAATACATGAAATAAAAAAATAACATAATCAATAATATCGCCATAAACACATTTGTTTTGAAAAAAATTTATCCTAGGATAGATTGGGTGCATACCTTACTAGGACACCTATGGAAGAGGTTATGATCTTCAACGAGCGTCTTTATTTTATTTATTTCTCCATCTCTTAAAAATATTTTAAAATGGTTATATAATAACCTCAAAATCAAAAATATGCTTCTATGTTTTAATAGTAAGTTATTTACCTAGAACCATATCCACATCCATCAAATGGGTTAAAAAATCGTCATTCTTGGGTACGTCATACTACCTTCTCGTGAACTGGTGGCATTCACCCTTCCATTACCACCTTTCAAAGTTGTATATTATGGTGGTTATTTAGTATATTAATAATATTTATAACATATTTATTCTTGTTTTAGTAAATATATCATATATATCTTTATCATTCCTTTCTGTAGTCGATATCATAATGGTACATGTGTGTATGATGAACTATCGCCTCACAAAGCCATGTGATTCTACGTTCATTAAAGCTTTACATGAATGTAATAAGGTCAATTTTGATCAATATATGTGATATAAATGAAATAATATTAATATTAATGATATTTTTATCACTAATAAATGATAATATAACATCATATTATTGATCTGTTGGGTATATCCACACCCTCGTCGTGGGTTTCCATTTCCAATATAAGTATAGGGATGATAATTTATTAGGAGGATGCCCATAATGATGATGTCCCATATTTTTTGGACTCTAAGATTTAATTTGAGGTTTCTTTAGGTTGTAGGAGGAATTCATGCCATGAAACATGGTTACATGATGTGTCATGGTCAATGCGTGCATGTAGGGAAATGGATCAATTCTGTGAGAAGTTGCACATCATTAAAATAATTTTCATATGATGAGTTATTTAAATACCATATTTTTATCTAATGTTGCATATTTTTTTGGAGTACATGAACACCATGTGAATCATGACATTTAAAAGAGTTACACATCATGAAAATCCATGGGTATGTAAATTTTTGTGTTTTGAATAGGATTGAGAACCCATTTTTAAAGACTATTTTCCCCTTCTCTCAAATCAAAGTTTCTTCTTCGCTGTTTTGGGGGGATATTATTCCTTTTTTATGAATCTGTTCATCATTCGATCATCATTGTAGTTGTGGTGTGTCACTCTGGGTGAGTGATATTTCTGATTCTATGATATTATTAATTGTGGTATTGCACTTGGGTTGTGTTATAGGATCAGATGGTCAAAATTGGAGTTTCTTCATGTCTTACAATAGATATAGAGTTTTATCAGACTGTGTAGACAATTCTTAAACTGGGTGTGGTGAGGAAGGTGTATGTTCTTGAGTTCTATGTGTTTCCTCCTTTCTATATACCCCTTATTTCTAAATAAAATCAATCATGAGATATGGTTTTGATTCCAGTATCTTCACGGATGCAATTTGGTTTTCATTATTTGGGGATCCCATTAAGGGCGTGTGTGACCTATGTTTTGAGTTAGGAGGTTCTACCTCTATCCTATGTTGTAAATCCATTTTTTCAGATCATTAATTTAATTTATACAATGTATTTAATGATTTATATTCATTTTATTTTAATATTTTATAAAAAAATATTTTCAGAATTATTTGATTAATGGAATGAAAAGGAGTATTTTCAAAGAAATGAAATGGATTTATGAAATGGTATTGAAATGGAATTCAAAGGATTGTATTTAATTGTGAAAATAAGAACATGGGTTACCATGGTTACTTAGGCGTAAGTGTTATCTTGGGTCCATCATCCTTGTTTTTGTTTTTTCAATGGGGATTTACTCATGTGGATTTCCTCTTTTTCATATGACATTTGTTCTAGGGGAATTATAATGCTATTGTTAGGCGGATTGATCCTGAGTTATTTCACATTATCCTAGGAATGTTTTCTAGGATCAAGATTGTGAACATAATTTATTTTGGTATTAATAGTTAGCTAGTCTGACCTATTGTGATCCTTGGCGACAAAACCATCAATTCTGGTTTCTTTCTGAGATTTATGTTGTAGGATTGATATGCATGATTATTATTGGAAAAAATGACATGGAAAATATGATTTCAAATTCATATAAATAATTTAGTTTTCAAATCCTGATAATTGGTATTTTTTACACTATTTTCTATAAAAACAATTTTTTACAATTCAATATTTTATTTAAAATGTGAATACATGATTTTTTATATAGATACTTTCTATTTAACTCCTGGGTGCGATCATATGGATCATTTTAGCTCACAAAATTAGAACAACTTTGGTAATGTAATGAAATATTTATGTCTTACAATTCTAGGATAGTAATGTAACTATAGTGAGGTAGAGAGGTTTCATGTCAGTTTTGTTGGGTAGCTTGTGTTGAGATGGTGGGACTTTATCCATGCCCTCCCATAGAGTATCCATTAGGTTTTGTACCTTTACAGGTGTACTTATCTCATGGTATTTTTGGAAAATTTTACTGTTTCATTTTCTAATATCATTCATATAGTTATGATATATATTTAATAAATTCCCACTATTCCTTTTCACTTTCTATATATAGATGTCATGTTTTTATTTAGGTTGTGTGAAATCGTTCACTCTGTATTTTTGTTTGATGCTTGGGTTCTCATTGCTAGCCCGTGGGTCTCTGCAACAAATCTACCACACACTGTCTTCTATAGATAGAATTGTGACTGTAAATATCTATCATTGTTTCATGGTTGGAATGAAAATATATTCTTTTATTATGCCCTCAATGAAATTCAAGATTTGTTGAAACATTTTTCACTTATATCACTTATAACAAGATATGAATATATCTTTTTATGTTCAGGGATCTTTAACTCCAAAGGCTTCTATGGTAAAGTCATAAGCTTCAATGAATATATTGATCTAGAAACAATCCTCATGAGTGAATCACATTCACACGTTAAATGAGTGTCTAGTGGATGTTGATGAAGGCCCTGCTAAAGTGACAAGTAGTATCTTTATTTAAAATTATGTCATAATTACATTATTTGACACTAATTCCTCCCAATAATTTTTTTATACTTTTTTTATATTATTATACTTCCTGTAAAACATATTTACATTATAATATACATTAAGAGGCCTCGTGGTAAGAAAAAATAGTAGGTTTTTCAGTGTCCTTGTTATTCGTTAACAAAATCTTATATAGAGTTGGTTAGGGATTTTCTCATTCTTGATCTGGATCTTTTTTATTCCATCATTGGTGTTGATTTTTTTTACAAATTATTGATCTGATATTGACTTTTATCATTAACATGTTTCATTTTATTTTGTAGATAGGAGCTCAAATTTCTTTCTAAGGGAGTTTGTCCAATGGTATGTTCATCCAAGACCTTCCTATTCTAAGCTCAAGAGTTTTTTATCTAGGGTTGTGTGTGATCCAGATGAAATCGATTCTATTTTAGATATTCCCATTATTGTTTAGTAAATTTATGATGTTTTCTCAAAACAGTTCACTAATATTCATCCACTGAGATATTATAATTTATGATTGACCTAGTGCTAGGTATGCAGTTGATATTAAGACATCCTTATCATATAACGCCAAAAGAATAGAAAGTTCTCAAATATTAGCTGGATAACCTTTTGGAAAAAGGTATCATTGTCCCTATTTATTAACCAAGGGTGTCCCATGTGATATATTCAAGGAAGGAATATGATTTAATTACAATTTGTGAAGACAATAAGAAGTTGAACTATGTAAATGTTTAGAACAAATATCATTTTCCCTATCAGGATTTTTTTGATGATTTAAATGGGTGAAGTGGTTTTCAAAGATTTATATTTTGGTAGGTGACCATCAGATCAGCGTTCTAGAGTCTAGTATACAAGAAACATATTTCAAGAGTAGGTATTGATACTATGAATAACTTGTGATGAATTTAGGTTTGATGAAGGCTCCTCTAGTTTTTATGGATCTGAGGAATCATATATTCGATAAATACCTTGAAACATTTGGGGTATTTTCGTAGATGATATTATATTTTATTCATAGTATGAATATGACCATGGCCACCATTTGATTTTGGTTCTAGAAATTCTAAGAAGTCACTCTATGTATGGAAATATTTTAAAATGAAGTTTAGGGATTATTGATGTGATGTTATTAGGGAAGATGATTTTTAAACACTACGTATCAGTTCTTCCTGATAAGGAGAAGGTTGTCTGGTATTTAAAGAGATCATATAATTCCATTTTTATATGTAGAATCCATGGAGTTCCAGTATACTACTGGCAGTTTATTAAGGATTTCTCTAATCATGTGTCACCTTTGATTGAACATAATAAAAAATTGTTGAAAAAAATATGGTATGTGATGTGTCAGTCTTCTTTTGATGAAATTATGTGACTTCTATCATCAACTCACATTCTGATCTTTCCTGATCCCAGTAAAGGGAATGTGGTTCTTTTTTATGCTTCATGTGCTGGTTTGGGATGTGTTATTATGCAAGATGACCATGTGATGTCTTATGAATCTCATCAACATTGACAAAAATAGAAAAATTACCCATTAAAGATTCATATCTTTTTGTAGTTATTCTTGTGTTTAAATGGTGGTTCCACTTTCTTTTTTAGGAATTGTTTACACTCTTTTCTAATCTTATGTTTTTGATTTACATATTTTCTTTATAATGACTGGTATATAATACAAATAGTATGGTTAGAATACCACCAGAATTTTGAAGTTAATATTTCCTACTCCCAAAGAATGGGAAATATTTTTGTAGACAATTTAAGAAGAAATCTTTCATTTCATGATGTTCTAGAATACAAGGAAGAGTGGATCCTTATGGGTATTTATTCTCAGTTAAACCTTGATGCTATGAATGATGTTTTAGGTATGGTGTTGGCTTGTGTTTAGTTATCATCATCTCTCTTGTAGTATAAATGTTGGATTCAACAATGAGATTTTGAGATTAGTAATGTTCGAGGAAACAATTATTATGGAGATACTGTTTTCTTGTTAGCCTCTCTCTTCAGATCATATGAACCACTCTGGGAATCATTTTATCTTAAATGCATCTTATAAGAGTTTATTATTATTTAATCATGACATATCATCATATGATAATCATCAAGTCACTATAAAGATATATCATGACATGATATGATGATTCTGTTGGTGGGGTACGATGTGTGACATTTTATATTATGTTTCATGTTGTTACACATTCCAATGGATAATGATAGAGCACATGAACTCCTCTAGTTTGCCTCATCCTCATCCAGTTTCAATCTATAAATGGGATGAGGTTTCTATGGATTTTTTGTTGGATTACCATGGACTCCACAAGGGATGGGTTCTATATGGGTAGTTTTTGATCGTTTGATGAGGTTTTCTCATTTCATTCTAGTAAATGATACTATAAGTTATAATGATATGGGTAAGGTTTATGTGAATGGTATTGTGAGGATACATTGATGACCTGTTGTCGTTGATTCGGATAGGGATCCAAGGTTTATCATGAGGTTATAGAGGAGAATCCAATAGGTGATGGGAACTCAAGTCAAGTTGAGAACAACATACTATCCATAAACAGATAGTCAAATGGAGTTAGTGAATATGATCTTGAAGGATATTCTTATTTCTTATGTCATGGATTTTTAGGGATCATGGGACATCCATTTGGATATGGTGGAGTTTGTTTATAACAAAAGTTTTCAGGTGTCGATCAAAACTGTACCCATTGAGGTGTTTTATGATTTTCCCTGAAGATCACCTCTTTGTTTTACTAAAGTGGGTGAAGTATCTTTAGTTGGACCAAGTATTTTATAATATAACTCAGTGAGGATTCGAGAAGTACATAGACATCTATATAAAAATAATATGTGGATAGACGGTGGTGTTCTTTTGTGTTTTTAATTGGTGGCCATGTCTTCATGAATGTTTATCCTCGGTTGGGACACCATTGTCTTGGAAAACATTAAATGTTTGCTCTGAGATACATTAGACCATTTGAGGTCACTGATTGGATCACACATGTTTCTTTACAATTATCATTTCATCTTCATTTGAAGGGTATTCATGATTTTTTCCTCATTTTTCATATCATGATGTATTATCTTGATTCCTATCATGTTTTGTGATTGGAATAACTTTATTTATATTTAAATGTTTATGATTTGGAGAAACCATTTGAGATCATCAAATCCCATGTGAATGTCTTGCGTGGGATGTCGATTCCATTGGTTATAGTTATATGGCCACAAAGATCATATTTTCATGACACTTGGGAACATGATTAATTGATGAGGGAGTAATTTCCTCATATTTTTTAATGGATTACATCTTCCAAATAGAATTCCTTGGATGAAAATTCTTTAAAGTGGGTTTTTTTTAACATCCCATTACAAATATGACAGGTTCTTACTTAACCACCTCATGGTTTTCCTTTTTAGTTTTCTCTTTAGTGGTGAGATAGAATTTGAAGGATACCTATAATGGTGAAATAACATATTTTTTTCAATCTCATCTTTAACTAGTGTTTTCTATAGGCTATAAGAGGATTTCATTCCATGTAACTAGGTTTCAAAATGTGTAATGGTTGCTAGGTGAATGCTGCGAAAGAGATTTACACTATGAAAGGTTACACGATGTGAAGAGTTGTTTTATGTCCTGATTTATTTATGTATCTTATTTTTAATCTTAGGTGATGTCATTTTATTCGTACGTGAACACTATTTATTTAATGATGTGTAATAGAGGTACAACATTGTAGATCCTCGATCAGTGATTTTTAGGGAATTGTATGTATTTTAATTCCCATTTTGAACACCTAGTTTCCCTTATTCTTGAAGTAGTATTCCTCTCCTGTGATTTTTAAGACATTTTTCCTTCCATGTTCATCTTTTCAAACTTTAATCTTCGTTTCAGTTTTGGTCCTTCTCTATGCGTGATAGATATTTATACTTCATTATTTACATTGATCATGGTAGTTCCCAAGGGTAGCATTATCAGATCTGATGGTATAAATTGGTGTATATTCATGTCTTATTTTAGATATGATGTGGGATCTCATTTTGGTGGCTATTCCATTATTGGTTGTGGTGTGGAGGTTGTTCGTTCTTATGTTATGTGGGATTCCTCCATTCCTACAAACCCTTATTTTATAATTTGGATCAATCTTGATATGTTCATTAGATTCTACATCCTTCATTGATATTTTTGTCTTTTTTCTATTGGTCGATCTCATTGCGGGATTTTGCAATCTGATTTTCAATGTAGGTTGTTACATATCTAGATTATAATGATGATTCTTAGTGTTTCTTATTTATAAATTTATTTACACAAATAAATGGTATGATTTATTTTTTATTGTTTTAAATAGTTTATTTAAATGGTTTTCCCTATTTTTTGATAAATGAAAATAAAGCGGTATTTTCAAATCATTGAAATGGATTTATAAAATGGTAATGAATTATTTTTCAAAGCATTGGATTGATTTGGTAAAATGATCACATTGGTTACCTTGGTTACATTGATTTAATGTTTAGGTAAAGTTCATCATCGATATTTCTATTATTTATCGATAGGTATGGTCATGGTGGTTTACTTTTTTTCTTAGTCCTATTGGTCTAGAGAACAGATATTCATAATGTTTGGTGGTTTACTCAGGGGGTATTTCACTACTTCTTAGGAATGTGTTTTAAGAGATAGATGATTCTCTTCAATGCTTGTGGAATGAGTAATCTTCTAGTCTGACCTGTTGTGATCCTCGGTACTGATACATGTGCTTTTATTTTTTCTTCACTTCTGATTTATTCCTTGATATGCATGTTTATGATTGAGAAATATGATATGTAAAAAATTATTTGAAATTGATATATATTATTTTGTTTTAGAACATTCATAAAGAAGAAATTTTGACCACGGTTTATATAAATCATCATTACAAATTATCATGTTTTTTTTAAAAAAAAAAAATGGATACATGAATTTTCATATAGAGACACGCTATGGATGACTTGTGTGGGATCATGTTGGTCCTGTTAGCTCACACCCTAAGGACCACCTTGGTAGTGTACTAGCCTATGTATATCTTCTAATATAGGGAATGGAAAGGAACCATAGTAAGGTGGTGAGGTTTTTTGTTAGCTAATTGGGGTAGGTGGTGGTGAGATAGTGGGATTATGTCCACATTATCTATAGGATGAGATATTTTGTTTTAGTCCTTTGAAATTGCACTTGTCTCTTATTGTTTTTGTATACATTTATAATCATTTTTACATTTTAATTCTATCCGTTTTGGAATATATTTAGTAACTTTTTTATTTTCCATCATGATTGACATATATATATGCCATGTGTTTTTTCAGGTTGGGTGAATCAATTCCTATGGTCTGTTACTTTATGTCTTGGTGTTTGTCGCCAGCCTGTGGGGATCAATAAGTCCCTTAGGGTATGTGAGAGATCGGGTCAGGTGAAGGGTTTTAGTGTTACTTAGTTTTTATTCATTAAAGTTAATATTATTTCATATCACTTAACAAACATAAATAAGATATTGTCATTTGTGTACCTATGGACTAACACCTACATAAAGCGATGTGATGTTCTTTTCATCACCACACCACACATGAATGATTTATATAATTATATTTTATGAAGTAATATAATATATATTATATAATTATAATTATATAAAGATAATATACTACTTACTATATTTTAATAGTGATCATTAGAAAATGAAAATGTTTTTATGCGTACGTACATCATATGGTCTCTATGATCATACCATACTTCATTTTCCGTAACAATATTTCATGTTCAGTTTTAAAAGTAAAATCGATGTAAAAAAATGTAATTATGATATGATTTCTATTTTAGTTGTCATCAAATTATATAATATCTGTAATAATCAGAACCATCATAACAAATAAAAAATGTGAAAATAAGAAAATTATTACCTAAAATAATGAAAATAATGATCAATCATTATCGAATGATGGATAAGATGTTTTAGATGGATCATAAATTATATTGTAAATACTAATATGATCATTTAATATGTTAATAACATGATTAAAACGAAAATGAAAGTGGCTGAAGAAAATTCAGCCAAAATGAAGTCTATGTTAAGGGATTTCCAGTATATCTTTTATTTCTAGGAGACAAATGAAAATTAAAAACTCGGTTATTTTGACTGGTGTGTATACTATGCCATTGAAATGATTTATCAAATTTAAAATTGATTTAATTTTATTTAATGTTTCATTTAATTTTATAATTTATTATGGATTATGATTTTAAATATTACTAAATCAGTAAGGTATTTATATCTCAATTTTCCTTTTCTGAGACTTTTATTGTGGTCTAGACCAGTCACTTTTTAAGAGTAGTATATACATCACCATTGAAAAATAATGTGATGAGAATATTCATTATGATTATATTTAATGATTTATTTATGGATATAGTTTTATGGGGTTTAAAATTCAATGTTACTAATGTGGTAAATTAGTTTTTAAAATCTCATCGATTATCTCAATTTTTTTATGATTATGTCTCCAATGATGAAATATTTTGATCTAAATCTCAATAAAACTAATTAATTTACCTCTCCTATTGTATTTCATTTTATTTTCAAGTAATAATATAGTTTTTAAAATATAGGGTCTTAAAATAATTGATAAATTTTTTTTTTAAATAATTTTTATTTCTCTCTTCAATTGGAAACTCTTTTTTTCATTAGCCATTTTTTCTATAAATGTTATAAATTTTTTTTTCATTATTATGATGATTTATTCAATATTTTTTTACCCATTTTTTAAATTATTACAATATTTTTTCAATATAATATTTATGTTTTTTTCCAAATAATTCCCTTTTTTATTTTAACAAAAATGTGAAAGGAATAATTATATTATCTTTTACAATAAGAACAGAAATTAATATTTCAATGAACATTATTTTTATTAATTATTCCTTAATAGATTTTGGTATTTATTTTCAAATAATTTTATTAACAAATAATAATTATGTTTTAAAAAGTTATTTAATGGAAATAGGGGTTTCTTCCTAAAATGATTTAACTTATTTTCAAAATATTTCTTTATATGTCACCAAGTTGGTTTTCAAAAAATAGTATTTTCGTAATATCTTTTTAATAGTTTGTTTTAATGAAATGAAATTTTCAATGTCAAAAGTTTATATTCCTCTGTATTTTTTTAATGATATTAAAATAGTATTTTTGTTAAAAAAACATAAAATTCAACTATTGTTATATATTCTACAATAATGATATATTGTGAATATAATATCCTCAATCATTCCCATGATAGTTTAATATTGTTTTAAGGTTATTTTTATGCATACTATTTCTTTTCCATGGGTTAACCATGTTTCAAATATATTTTATATGAAACTATTTTTTATATGGGTTATTTTTGTTTTCAAATAGATAGACATGATACCCATTTCATTTCAAATGGATAATAATGTTATGAAATAAATAATTATTCCTTTTATTTGTATTATGATGAAATGAATGTTATTTTGCTATATTATTGTTCTGGATGATGGTAATTACATATATCATGGGGTGGTTTATTTAGCACTACGTGATTCCATTACATCTTTTATTATGGGAAATCATAGATAATGTCACGTGATCTCATTACCACTAATATGGTGGGGAAGTGTAAATAATATCATGTGATCATATTACACATTATAAAAGGTGGTGTCATACATAGCGTTGGGTCATCCTATTATAACAAAAATTATGGGTGAGCCCAGATAGAATTCCAATGCATTAAGTGATTATTATATTTTTTTAATAAAAATATTTTTGGTCAGCTATATCATTTTTGAATACTAATTGGTTCTGTATGTGTTTTATAATAATGAATTTTAAATATTCCAACACATTTTTCTATTCTGTCATTTAGTTTATAATGTTTCTTATGATCAATATTGATATCAAATAGATCATGATTATTGATTCTTATTAATATTCCTTTGTCAAATCCTTATTCCATGTTTTAATTTATAATGCTCGATGTATTGATGGGTATAAATATTCTAATTTTATTCTCAAAAACATTGATTATTCCATCATAACCTTATTCTCTCATTGTAATAATTGTCGAAATTCAATTATTAATGATTAAATTTACCCTTACTGTGCCTTTTATCTCACTTTTCTTTTATTACCTTTTTCCTAGGATTTAATGATTGATTTTGAATGAATTATTCATATACGGGTTTTAGATAGATGATGATGATGACTTAATGTGAAATAAGAGAAATTGGGTCATGTTGTAGATATGCTCATTCAAGGATATGGGTATAGATTACGTTGGATTTTCTACTAATTCTATATTTAATCTAGGCCTAAAAGGTACTTGATTATGAAAATGATCCATGTTTTTGTTTTGATTTAACAAGTTCTAGATGAAGAAATTGGTTCATATTCATCGGTATAAAAGATAATTTTATTTTTTATGATT
Source organism: Viscum album (assembly GCA_963277665.1). Taxonomy (NCBI): domain Eukaryota; kingdom Viridiplantae; phylum Streptophyta; class Magnoliopsida; order Santalales; family Viscaceae; genus Viscum; species Viscum album. The sequence continues at coordinate 1,793,308,308 of OY728163.1, read as the reverse complement.
TCTATAATACTTATAAGAGTGAATGTATGGGGTTGTTATAATTGGTATCAATGGAACAGTTTACATAAAATTAGATATTATGATTTATTCAACTGAGGTTATGTTATGATTTATGGATAGAATTTTTATGTTTATAATATTGTGATGGATTATATGTCCAAGGTCTTAGAAACCCATTTTGGCATCAAGTGATGTGATCATAAATTAATTTTCTCCATTTTAGTAGACATCTTATTAGAAATTTTCATAGTTTAAAATATATTTAATGATCTTTTTTAACATGATTTAAGAATTTCAAATGACTGGAAATATGATTTAAGTTATTGACAACATTTAAGGTTCATATAGACTTTCTTATTTAAAATAGATGTTTTATCTTGTAGATATCCACATGATTCAAATGTGACAGCGTGAGTAAGTGATTAGTGTTACATAAAAATAATATTTACATATTTTTTGTCTTGAAAAATGAATGGCATGAGATAACCTTTGAGTATTAAACACTATTTAATGTTTAGGTTATTTAGTTTAATTTGGATAATGGGTTGTGGAATGATATAGTCTCAACAATGTGTATTAATGTTTAATTTTGATGATTAATAAATCAACCCTAGATTTTTACTCATATAATTACATGATTTTAAACTTAACAAAAAAATCATATTATAATCCATGGATCGTAATGTCAAGTGTCTTGATACACTGGTTACATAAAAAAACATGAGGCCAAATATTACATTTCTTTATTTTGTCATCATAAAGACCTCCAAAAATCCATTGTGCTCATACATAATAATAGGATTACATGAGAAATTTAAAAAATCATAGAAAGGTTATTAACATGAGAAATAAATCATTAGCACATGGGATATAAGGCATAACATAATGACATCAAAAGTCATGTAACATATGGAATCATATCATATAAATGAGGGGTCATGTAAAAATGAATTCATAGTAATGTGGAAGAAACATAAAACATGACTTTTTCAATATTTGTGGCTAATTTCACATATAGGATTAGAAGTAATGGCTAAACACCAATAATGTTTCACATGTATGAATGATTCAAGGATAACCGCCAAGATAGTTGCAAATAACATATCATGAGACTCAATATTAGCCATGAAATTGGAGTGCAATCTAGGTGCACCCATGATAACATGATCAGGAATATTCTTTCCACATATAAGAACATAAATAATCAATTATACATAAAGATTAGGGTAACCATGGAATGAAATGGGTATCACAATCATATGATAATGAATAATGAATGGGTGTGTCATAAAATTGTGCGTGAAATAAAAGGATTAAAACATATATGGACATTTATAGTCATATATCATTTTATTTTATTTCTAAAAAGAACTCACAACATGTAAGAAGTCTATTTAAAGAAAGTTTATCATTAAAACATTTTATTGTGGTTTTAAGAAAAATACTAAAGATCACTTGTAGAAAAGGTAATAATATTTTACAAAAGAATATACGAGTAGAAATTTGGTTTTTCTAATAAAACAACTGATTTTATAAAAACACAATTAAAATAGATGATAGAGTATACTATAATTTGGGTAAGAAATCAACAAGTTCACTTCAAACAAGATTGCTATCGAGAAGAATTAAATATTTAATCATTTAAAATGTTGTATATCACCAAAGTAGAATGATGAATGATTATTCATATATGATTTTGGTCATATTAAAGGTTTTTAGAATATGTAAATTTCAAGGATAAGTAACTTCAATTGGGTAAAATTAATGATTGTCCAACCCGAATGAATAATGGAAGTTTGAGTAGAATCCCTTACAAAATATCGGCATGGTAATGTGTGATCATAGGAGGAATTAATGAGATAGAATGAGGTCTCCCATCATTTATATATCCTGAGGGAAATATAGGAGATGTTTGAAAAATACCCCATCATACAAATAAAAGGGATAAAACATATAGGATAACTTGAATAAAAGTTAAAAAGAGAGGATACCATATCTTATGTCTGATGTTTATCTCCAATTGAATTTAATGACCTAAATAAAAAAATTTGGTTCATTAATTAATAATTAAATAACATCCTTTTCATGTAATTTATTTAGAATAAATTTTTTTGTTCATTCATGTCTATTTTGATGGGATAAGTGGTTCAATTCCATTGTTTGTGTCCATTTTTTTCTAGATCAGTTAACATATATAAATGAATGGATAATAAAGTAAAATTTATGTTGGTTGTTTATAATTTTGGGATATATTATTATTGAACCTCCATAATGTTACATGGTTGTAAATTTTATTATATTAATTCGTGTGAATTTGATTCACTATATAAAACATCTGTGATAATCGTTTGGGTTAACCCAGATTTTATTTTATCAAAACAAATACAATTTGTTTTATAAATAAAAACCATTTGTACAAAGAGATTCTATAACCATAGATGAGACATAATACATATATTATAGACTATTTTAAAAAATAATAAAATTTTCATGATCATAATTTAATATTGTAAGATAAATTGAAACCCAATTGTCCTTGAATGTGGTTAATAAACACACCTCGAATGGCGTTTTTTAATAATTGTGTAAAAGAAAGCTAAAAGATGGATGATAATAACTAATTCCATTATTAAAAAAATTCAAGTACATTTTATTGTACTGTAGTTGTCATGAAATTTAGATGAAGAGAGATAAGGATTAAAAAGAAAAAAGGAACTTGAAAAGAAATTAAAACAATTTAAAAGAGGAATTTACCTCTTGAATTAATGTTCCTTGAGATCCTCTTAATGAGAGAGTAATTGGACTTATGAATATAACAAGGACTTTTTTCCAATCGGTAATATATTGAGAATATATTTCAATATAATTTAGGCAAGGTACAATGCTTGAGAGGAGTATAGAAAAGAGGAGAGTGTGGGTGGGTTTTATTATGGCATGGAGGAGGGTTTTATTAACATTTTCATCAATAGATGATTATTTTCCATTGGAGAATAAATATAGATGATTCTGTGACGAAAAAAGTAATCAACTCTTGTGATTTCTTACCAATGGTTCTTAAATCAGTAGGAAATCACCAACAACTCAATAATTAGTGTATTTAGATTCTTTTGTAAATTAACATATTTGACTATTCATTAAAGATTAATGTATTTCAAAAAAATTACAAAATTTCAACATCACCATTTTCTGACATGTTGAATCCAAAAATAAAATCCATTTTTTTAAAATAATTTTCTGAATACGATAAATTTATTTGATAATCAAAAACCCAATTTACATGAAAAATACAAATTTCAAAACTCAAACTGATTCAATAATGCTTTCAAAAAATACATAAGGTTGTATAAAATTATCGCAAATACTCAAGACATATAACTGTTAAATTATGAACACCTTTTATGATAATTCATTTTATTTTAAATTAATTAATATTTTTTTTATTTATGACTTACAAAAATGCTATTTCTTTTAATATGTTCATATTATCCATTATAAGATGAATAAAATTATTTATACATTCATGGTTGAGGATTCAATTATTTTGGATGATTTACTATTCATAAGGATCATATTACTATTTATAAGTGTGTTTTACTATTCATAATGGTACGTTACAATTCATCATAAAATTATTTTTGTTCCATGAGTCCCCAAAAATCATCCAGAATTCTATCGTGTTTGTTAGATTATCAAAAATTAAGACACAGAAGTGGAAAATTTAATATTAATTTTCACATAGAATTTTGTATCATGATATTTCATTGTGTTTCCTAATTCAGATACACTATAAAACATATTTACAATAAGGTAATTCTATTGAGAAAACATTATATCATTATATTCTTCCCCGCTTATGAAATTTCACCCTCAAATTTTAATTTTACATTCTATGAAATGAAACATGTGTGGGTACTTTTCTATCATTGATTCCTCAAGTTACCATGATTCCTCTTTATACTTATAGTTCCTCCATAATACCTTAACCAAGTGTGTAGTATTATTGCATATCAATTTATCTCTATGATCCAAGAAATTTAATGGATTCTCTTCATAATGAAGATCATTTTCCAATTGTACCACCTCTGAGGTTAGTTAATGTAAGAGATCTAGTATGTACATTCTTAAGAGGGATACATGGAAGACATCATTCATGTTAGCCATTATAGGTGGAAGTTTTAGTTGATAGTTTATAGCTCTGACATAATCAAGCATCATAAAGGTGCTAATATACATTTGACTTAGCATTCCTTTCTTCCAAAATCTTTTAACCTTCTTCCACCAAGATATGCAGAGGAATACCATGTATCTGATGTTAAACATAAGGTCCGATCGATTATGGTCTTCATAAATCTTCTTCATACTTTGGGATACCTCAAGGTGATACCAAATGGTTGTCACCTTATCCACCATTTTTTTACCCATTTTAGGTCCTATCAGCTTACGCTCACAATCTTCATCCCAACATGTTGATGTTATTCACATATACCCATAAAGGGATTCATATAGTGTAATTCAGATGAGATAATGTGAACTATTATTTTAATAGAATTTGAAAAGGGTAAAATATTGGTCAGACCCTTTATTGATGACCATAGAGTATTCTCTGATCATATATTCCAATGTCTGCATAGTTGGCTCAGATTTGACATTAGTATGAGGTTGACTGGTCATACTGATGTTTTTTTCAGTGCGTAGAGAACTGGTTGAGACATTTCCAGAACATTCCGGTGTATCTTGGATTTCGATCAGATATAATAGACATTGGTAATCCATGTATCATTACCACATCATTGATATATATCAATCCAGTTGTTCTAATGAGAAGTCCTATCAAATTTTGATAAAGGGATATGCCCGTGTATAATAATCCACAACAATCCATATAGAATTGTTTCTTCTAGATGATATGGGATGTCCAGTGAAACATTCCATGGTTATGTTCTCCCACATAAATTATTATATGCGTTGTGGGTGAATCATCCCCGTAGAGTTTTTCTTATCATCATTCACTTGCTGACATACCAGGAAAACTGATGTATATTAAACCATCTACTTCTTCATTTTGTCCCACCAAATGTTCTCTTGGAGATATCGATGAATCTTTGTAATCCCATGTTGAATATAGAAGGTTGATCTATGTGCATTATTTGGAAGCTCATTTTTAATCTCTGGATCAGATGGTACAAAAAATCATGACCTTAATATTACAACACCTTCCCCATAAATATTAAACATAGATGATTTCACATATCTAATATCTTCTATCTGATTCATCATTTAAAAATATTTCTTCGAGCTGTCTTTATTTTCACCATGATCGGTGGTTGAGAAATAATTTGAAAATGGATTTATTATGTTCCTCCCTTAATGATTCAAATGTCCATCCTATTAATATACAAGAAGAAGAGATACTTATACACTATCATAATCAATAAAGATGTAGGACCATTTCTTGTAAGAGCGTCTTCCACATTATTTACCTTACCACGGTGGTTGTGGATTGATCAGTCCTAATACTTAATGTGATCTAACCATCATTGATGGTGCATATTAAGCTCTTTCTCTATGAATATATATATTTGACACTCTTTTTGTCAGTATATATCTCAATCTTTTCCCCATAAAGAAAATTTCGCCATATTTTTAATGCAAATATCCCAACTACTAACTCAAAATCATCTATGGGATAGTTTTTCTATTGAATTTTCAATAGTCTTGGGGTTTTGGCTATCACATTTTCATTTTTCAATAGTACACAACCTAAGACATTTTTTAAAGAATCATTTTATAACATAAATAGTTATCCACATGTTGGTAGTGTGAGTGTTGGCATAGTGATAAGCCTCTTTTTTATGTTCTTATAGAATTACCCACATTCTTGAGCCTACAGAAAGATCACCCTATTATTTTTCCGGATGGTAATTGGGTTAAAAAATCGTGAAAAGTTTCCACAGATCGTCTGTAATACCCAGCTAGACAAAGGAATATACAGATCCCTATAATAGATATTGGTCTGGGTCATTCATCAATTGTCATTGTCTTTCAACGGTCTATAGATATCCCTTTACGGGTGATAACATGCCACAAGATTGATAATTCCTCTATAAAGAAATCACATTTACTATAATTTTCATTTATAGTATCCCTTCTCAATGTATTTATCAATGTATTCAAATTCTCCTCATGTTCCTCCTTTCTCTTGGAGTATATCAAAATATCTTCAATAAAGGAAACCACAAATTTTTTTAGGTAACCTCTAAATACTATATTGATTATATCATTAAGAATTGTTGTGGAATTAGTGAGTCTAAATTGAATCACTGTGAATTCTTAGATTACATACCTTGTTCGAAATATAGTCATGGGAATATATTACTTCCTCTCCATTAATGGGTGATATCCCGTCCGAAGATCTACCTTAGAGAAATAACTATTCACATGTTGCTAATATGACAATTCAACTATCCAAGGAAGGGGATACATTTTATATATTTTGATTTTATTGAGGTCATGATAATCAATGTTGTGGTTCATTGAACCATCTTTTTTCATGATGAAGTCGAATGGCGCTCCCCACAGTGAAGCATTTGGGCATATGAAACCATTGTCCAGATTCTCATGTAATTGCATCTTCAGCTCTTTTATTTCTACATTGTACATTATATATGGTGTATTTGATATATTTAAATATCTAGGAATAATTTTAAAAGTGAAAATAACCTCTCAATCATGGTGAAGACCAGAAAACTCTTTATGGAATGCATCAGTGTAAACCCTCATGATGGGCATGTCTTCGAGCATGGTTCTCTTCTTTGTCTAAATAATTTGAACTAGATATTCTTGATCTTAAGGAAATAATATCAACACATGATATAACTATTATAAAAGAAGATTCATCTTCTTACTTACACATTTACCAAATTGGAGGATACTTCATTATGTGAAAAGTGTTCTCCTTTTCTCGATAGTTGATGTTGGATTGGTATAAAGATTGCCAGTCCATTCCCAAGATAACATCAAACTCCACAAAATGGAAGTATGAAGAGATTTGGCAGGACGTGAGTCTAAAAAATTTAATGGGGTGGTATTATAATCCTTGGATGAAATAATTTTTTCATTTCATGTTCTCATAGATTACTCAACCTACAAATTTGGGGGTTGCAATTCAATAGTTATACTAAGCAAGAAATATATGAATGAATGCATAGAACCAGAACCAAATAGTATGTTCACTATTCTGAAATGAATAAATAGTGTACCTATCACCATATAATTTTCTGGATCAACCTATGAAGTAGTGATAGCATAATCCCTTCCTTATTTCGTTGGAGGCTGTTATTGATTACTAATGGAAACCCTCAACTTAGGGAAACTGTTCACACAATGCCCATGTTCCATATCGTTGAAAATTGTACCCTTGGATGGGATTTTATCTGATCCTTCCATTACCCTTCAACATTAGTGGGATTCTTCAAATCCTATTCAGCAATATTTATCCAAATGTCCCATTCTTCCACATTTGAAGCAATTTCAGGTTCGCTTTAGATAGTTCTGAGGATCATTCTTCCCACAATTTTGACACATGGGATGTTTGATCTTCATTCCATCATGGGATTAATTTTCTGAACCACCCATATTAGACACCAATTTTTTCTTCTTGTCACTGAGCCCACAAGACCATTACGAGTGTCTGATCTCCATTTGAACCTTAAGGTCACATAGATCAATCTCCTCACAACAGTTATTTTATCTAATCACCAATGCTTTTCATAGACTCATATATTTTCCACTAAAGAAGCAATCCACCTTTATTTTTGTGTTCTTGAAAAATCCAAAGGTGTACCTTGAAATCCTTGTAATGTTATATTCATACACCCCAATGGAATCATCTTCCTTATGATTGAGTCTGCGGAACTCCATTTTCTGTCTTGAGATAGATGGTTTGAAGAAAACATTTATCAAAAAATATTCTCATTAATTACTACCAATCCATGGAATAATTTTCCTCTTTCAAATTTGTATTTTTTGTTAGGTTCCACTGCTGATCAACATCCCCATCCAATCGATAAATTTCATGTACACCATTCTATACATGTAAGCACTAAATGACAGAAAATATATTTTAAATAGAGTTAATCAACTTTTCCGCGAGGAGGGGATTATAAGATCCACCAAACATGGGATTCCTTTTCTATATGAAGGATTCCGCAACAACATTGCCTTTCCATAGAGGAGGAGGGTGTTCAACTTGATTTATGTTATTATTCATAACTTCAACCAGCTAATCAAGTACTTCAATGATTTTTTAGCACATGTTCCAATCACATCAAGAATATCATTAGGGAAATAATCATATGTCCTATAACACTGATTTTCTTCATGTGTTATTCAATTTATGTACATTAACTATGAAAAATAACATAAAATTAGGGGGATAGAATACATAGCTAATAAGCATAAAAAATGGAATGTTGAATATTAATAGATAAAATCATATTGGAAAAGTATATCATGTTTTTTGATTCCCTAAGATTAATTATTGGTTATCAATTATTTGTTTCTTAACATATATTCTTGTCAGATCCTTATTATTCCATTAAGAATTGTTCTTAACGAACTTATGAATTTACAAAAGCATATCCTCCATGTGTGTCAAACCAAGAGTGCTTCAAGGACTATTCTTATGTACTAGTTCTTGTTCAAGCCTAGCTGAAAGCGGTGTATTAAGGATTTTCCCCTAGATATATATGATATAGAGAAACATCTACTTGATTGTGTCCATATAGGGATGTATTTTCTTGATAACCCACTTACTCTATACTAACCAAAATTTGGAGGTTCTTTCTTCTACATAGTTGCATCACTATTGTTCATACTAAATTTCTCTATTACTCATATAAAAAAACTAGACCATCCAATGCCACCATCCATTTAGACCATATCCTTTTACACAAAACACTACATATTTTATGCTCAATAAAACATTATATTACAGTCTATGTATCATGATGTATATTGTCTTGGAAGAGTATGTACAAAAAACATAAAACATGGGACCAAATATTAAATTTATTTATGTAGTATTCATAAAAAGTTCCTAATTTTCATTGTTCTCATAAATAGTGATTGGATGACATGGGGATAACATAAAAATGTGATGATATAAAAATCCAATCAAGGGAATAAATATAATACATACTGCTTTAACACATGTGTAAGAAGGCATAGCATAATGATATAAAAATGATTAGAATAGATGGAATCATAATATATAAACATATGGTCACATAAAAAGAATTCATAGTAATGCGGAAGCAATAAAAAAATTAATTTATCATGAGTCAAGGATCATTTCACATCGAAGAGCACAAGTAAATTTTAACCACCAGGACCGTTGCACATGGTATCACGAGTCAAGGCTGACCCCCAAGACTGTTACCCATAACTTCTCATAAGACTAAACTCTACCCAATGCATTAGAGTGATATCTAGGTTCCCGCATAAAAAAAATTTCATGAATATTCTTTCACATCTATAATCATCCATAATCAAACAGAGATAAACATAAGGGTACAAATGTAATGAAATGGGTATCATAATAATGTCATAAAGCATAATGAATGGGTGTATTCTACAAGTTTCCTTGAAATAAATGTACTAAAACATATGATTGTATATATATATATATATTCAAAATACAATATCATGGTTAGTGATTCTAAATATAGGTTACAACATGTATGATGATTATTTATAATATTTTATGATGAAAACATTTTAGTGTAGTTTTAAGGAAAATATTAAATATCATTAAAAATAGAAAAGGGATTAATCATTTAGAAAAACCCTTAAATGAAAAAGGATGTTTTTAAAATAATAAAATCAACTTTATGAAAAAAAAAATGGTGGCATAATGTAGAATAAAGATTTTACATGATATTTTGTAAGAACGTAGGATGTTCTCTTGAAATGGGAATCCTTCTGAGGATGAATTGAGGATGGAATCCGTTAAAAACATGTATATCCCTGAAAGTGAATGCTGAATTATTGCTGACAAATGATTTTGGAATATAAACAGAATTTATAAAATATTCATGAAAATAATATATAACATCATTTGGGTAAAAATAATGATAGTGAAACCAGACAGAATAATGTAGGTTCGGGTAGAATCCCTTATGAAATCTATGCATGGTAACAGGGGTGCATAAGGGGAATTAATGACAGATAAAGGGGTCTCTCATCATTTATATATCATGAGGAAAGTATGAGGTATTTTTTAAATAATACCCCATTATTAGGAATTAAAAATAAAAGGGGTATAACATAGAAGTGATTATTGAAGAAAAGTGAGAAAGAGTGGATCCCATACCTTATGTTTCTAAAGGGGTTCTCTACATGATACTAATGACTTGAATAATAAAATTTGGTACATTAATTTATAATTAAAACCAAATTTTACATGCCATTGATTTATTATCACCATTATAAGTTCATTCATGACGTTTTTGATGTGTTAAGATGTTCAATTTAATTGTTCCAGTATATTTGTTTCAGGATATGTTTTCTTATATACATGAATTGATAATCATGTAAAATGATTATGGTTGTCCAAAATTGGAGTTACTTTTTATTATGGAACATCTATAAGGTTTCAAGGTTGTAAATTAAATTTCATTAATTTTAGTGATTTTTAATCATTATATAAAATATTAGTGATAAAATTGGGTTAATTAGAGGTATTTTATCACAACAAAAATACTTTTTATTACAAAACAAATCCAATTTTACAAAACGATTCATGAATCATAGATGAAGAATAATTCATATATTATAGTTTTATTCAACCATAAGAATTGTTTTATGACAATTATTGATGATAGAAATAGAAATTGAAAACCCGTCTTCCTTGAATATGGTAAATTAACACATCTTAGATGGCGTTTTTAATACTTGAATAATAGAAGTGAACAGATAGATGATAATAAATTATTCCATTATCATAACAATAATCTAGTACATATATCGTAGTAGAGTTGTCATTAAATTTTGGAAATGAATGTAAAGGGTGTAAAAGGAAAAAAATATTTGAAAAGAAAGAACTAAATTTAATATAAGAATTTACTTCTTGAATTAATCTTCCTTGAGATCCTCTTAGAGGGATATGATTTGGTATTTTGAGGTGACAAAGAGCATATGGACGTGTGGTAGAATATTGGGGTTTTATTTTTGAATATTTTTGGCATAGTACAAGGCTTGAGTGGATTGTAGAGAATAGGGGAGTGTGGGTTCTATTTATAGTGGAGGGGATGAAGGTTATCCTAATAATTTAATCATTATATTATTATTATTTTCATAAGACAAGAAACAATGACGATTCCATTACCAAAAAAGAGTAATATGTGCATGTAATTATCCACTAATGGTTCTTACATCAACAAAATATCACCCATGAATTAATATTTAAAGAATTTAGCTTATTTTTTAAATTATCATATTTCATTCTTCATAAAAATATCATGTATTTCAGAAAAAATATCAATAATTCAACCTAACTATTTTTTTCATGTGTAGAACCCAAACTGAAATATATTTTTCTAAAATAATTTCTTAAAAATTGTTAAATTAATTTTTAAATAAATTATAAATTTCATGAAAAAAACATGTTTTGAAAATTATAACTTCTTTGGTAATTCATTCAAAAATTACATAAAGTATAATAAAATTATCTGAATACCAGAAGATAGAAAATTGATAATTTCTGAAAAACATTATGGAAAATACATTTTCACTAAAATTTATTAATTAATTTTAATTAATTATATATGACATACAAAAAATCCAATATTTTCTATGGGCATATTAACACTTATAAGATGGATAAATTCTATTTATACATTCATGATTGAGGTTACTATTATTTAGGATGATTTACTATTCCCAAGGGTTATATTACAATTCAAAAGAGTTGGATAATATCCATATGGGTATGTTACAATTCATAAGGAAATATTTTGTTCCATCAAACACCGAAAATCTCCTTAAATGCAATTTTGTATGCCAGATTTTCAAAATTCAATACACAGAAGGTGAAAAATTATGCCTAATGGTCACATAGTATTTAGTATCATGATATGTCATTGTGTTTCCTATTGTTATTATATTATCAGAAATAATTATAAAAAATAATTACATTGATAAAAAATTCAATCATTACAATTAATATACCATATAATGGTTTTTTTATTTTTGGAATTAGGTTACATTTCTCTAAAAATTATCGGTTTGGATAATTTTTAACCATAGAAGTAATACATTTTTATCATTTTTATGGTAATTCAGTATTTATACTTTTATTTTAGTGCTTTTAAAATGAATAATTCTGCTTGAATACCTGTTATTTGGGAAAAAATATGACATTGTGGTTGAAATTAAGAAATATAATTAATTTGAATCATCAAGTAAATATATTTTCTATTATTCTATATCTTTATGGAAAATAATTCCTCTATTTTTGGAAAAGAATGTTCAACAAAAAATTTGATCAAATAACTTTAATATATTATGAATCAGATAGAATTTTAGATCATAATAGATTCAGGGTTTCAGATCACTTACCATTCCATTTATTTTTCATATTCATGTGTTTAATGATCTTAATCGCTCTGAATATTTATTAACACTTTCCTTTCATCACTAATAATGTTTTACATTTTAGAATACAATTTATTTTTTATTCTATTTTAGTATTTTAATTAAATTTATCTATTACTATGAAGTTATTTGGTTATCAATTTTTAGGATGTTTGTTTACAAAAAATATATTTTTAAATATCTTCCCTTTTATCTTTGAGATAAAGTTCAAATTGTAAGGATGTGATTTAGTAAAGAATGGAGGATGTTACAACCAATGATTTAAAAATATAAAAATTATATTTCATAGATTATGGGATATGAAAAATGGACATATAAAATAATGTAACACCCACAAATCATGATATACATATTAATTAAATATAACTTATTCAATAGCACACAATACACATAACCCTAAGATTTTCATATTCGATAGCGTATTCAGCACGCAACACCGAGCATAAACGTCCCATGATGTATATAACCATCCAAAAGTATCCATTAAATTGTTTTTTATGAATAATATTACAAAATTTTGATATATATATAAATTCCCCACTAAAAAATAAATTATTCATTAATACACTTCTCGAAACACCCCTTTTTCGACGTGTTTATGGGTTTTCTTATAAAAATTATGTTTTAACTTATAGAAACATTATTATTATTAATAAAATTCATTTTTTATAGGATAGTTTAAAAATTATATTAAGGATTAATTTTGTGAGTTTTTTTGGAAATGTTCATTTGATTGATGATTAATGAAAAGTAGAAAATTTAAATTCAAAACTAACATTCATTAATTTATTAATATAGTTTAATTGTATTTTAAATATCAAATAAAATATTATTAAATGATGCATATGTGTTTTAAAATAATTTGGTAATTTAATAATTTTTATGTTGAATTTTTTCATAAACCATTTGTTATCTTTTGATCATTTTTTCATTAAAAACATGTCTTCCCTACACGTCTTTTATATTAATTGTAAATTAATATTTTTCACATATATGAATTGAATTTTAATAAATTGATTATATATATTTATTCATAATAATTGTACCACCTCAGGTAAATAAAGTATATGAAATTTTCATATTTATCCATATTTGTGAATAAAATATTAATATTACTTTAAAGGGGACGCTATGCTCGATGGCATACCCAACACGCAACAACGAGATTCTTGGGAATCTTACGTTGCACTCTAATAACAAAATAATATTATTTAAAATGGTTGTTAACATGTAGTCATTGTATTGGAGAGAATGGATATAAATAACTAAAATATTATTATATATGTTTTTAAATGTTTTTACATTTATCCAATAAAAGATAAAGTCTTAAAATATGGAAAGAATACAATTTTAGGCGTATATGCCCTAGTTTTCACTGAAGGATCACTTATCGCCTTTTGATGGAGAACCGTCAATAAATATAGTTTTGTTCAATCTTATACATTCTATTGGACCTAATAAAACACTTCTTAAGAATTGGGACATCAAAATTTACTTTGTGTAAATTTTTGGTATCTTTCCGATAAAGTTCATTTTTAATGAATAGTGTAAAATGTTGTATTTTAATTCAAAACCTCTTTTTAATCTAATTTATTTATATGATTAAATTATCTTTTGAATTGGTTTTAAATTTAAATTATTATATATTTTTACCATTAAATCCAATAGTGGTCGTTGGAATTAATTTCACTTTGAAATCAGATTTAAACTAGTGTTAATCTTTTGATACTTATTATTTCATAAAAACTCGCTATTTGCTCTGACAGCGGGAAGTAATTATTAAATTAATTAATGTGAATTATATGTTATGAATTTTATAAAATAGAATTCATTTTTGAATTCGGAATATCAAATATATTTTAGGGTGAATTTTTGGGATTTTTCTGAAAAACTTTAATTTTTGATGAATAGTGAAACCACTAAGTGGTACTTATAAAAACCGATATCTCCGTTTAAGTGAAATTTTTCCCTATTTGTGTTTTTAATTTCAAAAATCCGACATACATGTTTGTCATTATGAAGTAAAATTTTGTTCAATGGGATAAAAATAATTTTTTTGGTGAATAGTAACTTATTAAGTTTTTAATCGCGATTAGAGGTAATTAGTGTAGTTTATGGTAAGAATAATGTTTTAATAAGATGAAATGACCTAGAAACATGTCCTATCCTCATTGTATGTATCATGGCCGACCAATACAATCCATGGGTCAACTAGGGGACCCCATGGAGCCACTTTGGTTTGAAAATGACATAAATATCTTTTTATTTAATGTTAAAGTAAAAAATGACACAAACACGAGATGTTTTACAAAAAAAAATACATGGTGTTATACAAGTCAAATTTTTGACTATAAATAGTCATTTGAAAGATAATAATATTTCATACATCATAGTAGTTTTTTGATAATTTTTATACATTAAATAAATTAAATTATTTATGACATCATGATGATGGAGCGATTAACTCATTATTTAACTATTTAAATAAAATGGAAAGATAATGTAATATCTAAAACCAACACATTTAAAAACCTATTAGATAAGTGTATTTAGAACCCTTTTCACCTTATCCTCTAAATACATCAATTTTGGTCCTTTAAAATACGAAACTCTTTTGAAAATAAAGTAACATTTTGTAACTTTACAAGAGTGCCCCTCCTCTCCACTTATAAATTCCCCCACCTCTACCTCTTTACCCACACTCCCAAAGCCATTGTATCGGCCAACCCCTGCCCCTTTTGTCTCTCCACTTCCCTCTCTTACTTCTTGAAGCCAGACTTTGGGAAGAAGTCTTCCCAAGGAATCCTTTGAGCTCAAACCAAAGGGAGTTACCCGATTTTAAGGTAATGTCTTCACTTGTGTCCTTTTGTTTTATTTTGCTTCTCCAACCCCCTAAACTATTTTTATTCATTTATTTTGTAACAAATCCAGTATCGTAAATATACTAGGATGGTTTTTTAAGAATTATTTGAGCTACAATTACACACACCTACATCTAATGGTTAAAGAACATACTGTTTCCGTGGATGGCAAATTTCTGCCTCCCGAAACGATGATTGTTCAACATTCTTCTAACACCTTAAAAGGTGGCCATTAAGATGACAATATATTTATATATGATATATAATATGTTTATGTTTTACTTAAGCTTCTGTATTTTTCATTTATGGAGTACCTTTATGGCTTCCATTATGGGTAAACGCGATATCTTCATTTAAGGAAGTGTGGACTACCGCCCCTCAAAGTGATTTGATTCGTTAATACCATATGTGGTACGTATAAAGGATATATTTAATGATATTATATATGATACCATACTGGAATTAAAATACTATTATGTATCATTATTTTTTAATTCCATTAAATATGAAATAGAAATGTAAGTAGCGTTCATGCGTACGTATGGCTTACCGTCTCCATGAATGGTACATTTCATTTCTTATCTCAAAATGTTATGTAATATTATAAGTACATATATATAATGGAAATATATGTAATATATTACATATAAATTATGGATATCATTATTGAATTATAACATATATATATATCCCTCTCATTTTGTTTTAATTCCAATAATATGACAAAAAATGAAAGTAGTGTTCATGTGTACGTACGGCCTACCGTCTCCATGAACGGTGCTTTTCGTTTTTTATCTCCAAATGATATGGAATAGTATGAAATGAATATTTACTGGATATATATGATATTTTAATCATTAATACTATTCTGTAAATTATTTACTTATGACTACATGGGAAATCTTTTTTCAAACAAGTTCATTTTTGACTCATGTACCAAACATCGGCAAAAAAGTCTTATATAAAATAACATTATTAAAAAATTATTATAACATTATAATATGTGATATTAACTGAATAATAATCTCTAAAAGAGGTACATAGGCAATTATTAATTGACTAATGTTTATTATTCAGGAATATAAAGAAATTAACAAGACAAGTTGGACTTGAGGTAAGGGATCATACTCGTCACTTTCTTTTTAAGTACACTCTTTTATGTCATTCCTTCTAAGCTCATAATTCTTGTTATTGGGATGTTATTTTATATTAATCATACTGTAATTTTATGTTCATATGATGAGAGACCCTATTCTCTCTCATCAATCCATTTTGGAAGTTTTGAGTGGCGCCATTAGGTTGCCGAATTTTCGTAAGAGATCTAACCTCTCTCTTTCTCTTTAAGTACTCTCCTTTATGTCACTTCTTTTAAGCTCCTATTTGTTATTATGTGGGATGTTATTTTATATTCCACTTGCTGTACATTTTATTTTAATGTGATGAGATAACCTATTTGATCTCATCAATCCATTTTTGGAAGTTTTAAGTGGCGCCGTTAGGCTGCCGAGTTTTTGTAAGGGATTTTTCATCTCACTTTTATTCCCGTGAGATTTATGCTACATTAGCCACAATTTCCTTTGAGTGGTGTATGTACGGACCATTATTTTACTCATTGTGTAATATTACTTCATTTATGAGTATTTACATCAATGTTGTATTGTCCTTCTTTCACGGGGCATATGTTTCGAAAGATACCCATGTCGATAAGGGAACCTTTCACCCTCCTCTTTTTAAAGGACTTATTTTGTTATGTCATTTAATTCACATAATATTATTTTTGTATATGTTCTTATATATCCTTATTGATGTAAATTTTATGTCCAAGTGATGATATCCCCTTTTTATCTCTCATCAACTCTTTTTCTGAATTTTGAGGTGACGTTGTTAGGCTGTCTAATTTTTGCAAGGGAACTTCTAAACCAAATTTCGATTCTTTGGGATAAACTTTTACACCTTGAATATGTCGTTCTATGATTATGTGTGAATTTCCTCTGATTGTTTTACACTTAATATCCACTTATATTTCGTGTATTCGTTTGTCACACATAGTTATGTAACTGATTTATCCTTAATCCAAGGATACCGTCATTATATGGGACTTCGTCTCAATCTCCTTTAATTGAGGAATATTTTGTTTTATACATAACCTTCTTTTATATGGTGTATAATCCCCTCTTAATTTTATGTTTATTCAAAAGGAATCTTTTTTATACGAAGCGTTTACTAAACAAAAAAAGGACATGTTTTTGTCGTACGTATGCGGTGACAACGACTTCTCTGCCGTCGTGACCATTATTTGAGTTTCGGCTTCCTCTACAAGCCATAACTTTTTTTAAAAGAAAAATAAATACCATGTTTTACATTTATTTTATTTTGGTATTGAAAATGTTTTTCATAATGTTTTTATATCAATGTGTTTTATTGATATCTTGTGATTGAAAGGTGGATATGTTATGTTTCTGTTATGCATGTTTTATGTGATACGATTATGTTGAGGTTCTTGGGCATTATTATGAAGATGGGTGGTTCTGTGATAAACTAAGGGCGGGTGAGCCCGATATAGCTCTCCAATGCATTAGGTAACGCGAAGGAGTGAAACGTTAAGGTTTCTCCGAAGATATTTAGGGAATATACTGTGATGGGTATTCCAAACGTAACCAAGAGGGTTACTCCCTTCGTAATAATGTTATTAATGCCTCATGTTACCTTTATTTCTTATGATTTCTATGATTTATTCATGATTTGATGAGGTATGTTAAAGTGCCTATGTTTTATGGGTAAATTATGATTTCATTCTTATGTATATATGAACTCATGTTTCCTTTACATATTTTTATAACCCTTACTGTGCTTTTTATGCTCATCCCATGTTTTTGAAATGTTTTTCATAGGTCAAGAGAAAGGTATATGATGTGATGATAGTGTCAAGGATGTGTCAAGAAAGAATCCATGTTTTATTTTAAATATGTTTCTGTTAATGGGAAGAATGAATACTATCTTTTATGTAACCACTTTGTTTTAATGTGGAATGTAATGCAAGTTTCATGATCTAACTCTCTAAAACTCTAATCCTGATAAGATCCTCAATGTGTAATCTTGTAATAACTCAAGATTAAGTAAGGTTTAAGGCTGGGGCCTTATAGTTGGTATCAGAGGTCGGTTTAGGTAACTTAAGAGGTTAGGGTATTCATTAAGCATAAGTGGAATTACCATAATGGTTAGGATTTCAGAAAGACTCCTAGTTTTAGATAAAGTGAATTAGTACGTATATCTTAGTGTTTATATTCCTCATTAGTACATGATGGTTTTTTTGATATACTCACACTGACCTTTTTGGATTTAGTAAATGGCTGGATCTAGCAGGCGCCAAAGTAACAGTGGATGTGAAGGAAACTGTGACAGTTTTTTGAGCAAACAACTGAATGATATGGGAGCTGCAATGAGAACTATTGTGATTATCCTCAACCAACTATCTGGAGTCATTATTGACCACCTAATCCTTATTGATTTCTCTAAGGCATCATATATGCGATAAACAAATCCCTATGGATGTACAGGTAATAATCATAAAGGTAAGTGTGTTCAAAAACCAATGTTTCAATGATGTGGAAAGAAACACCTAAGAAAATGTATCAAAGGGACATAAATATTCTTTAGATGTGGAAATGAAGGTCATAAAGCTAGAACCTACCATGGAAAAAGGATGCATCCAGTTGACTCTAGGAAAGGGAAAGAAGTTCTTTCTGAGGGATCAATTGAATGTTTTAAATGTTGTGTGCATGGTCATTATGCAAACACATGTCCTATGAAGAAGTTTCATGAATGGGATCACCAAGAGCGTACAAATGTTCATTTACCAATACCTAATGCCATTCCGATTGAGGATGAAGAAACTGACAATGACCAATCAATGGTATGTATTATTTCATGAATATTGTTTCCTATTTTGGAATCTTAGGATATGATTCATGATATTATTTGTAGGAAAGAGGTATTTCGGAATATGATTGAAAGGAATGGTTAATGGATCATGAAGAATGTTGAACGAGTAAGATGTCAACATATAAGGGCTTCAAGAGTTATGGTGAAATTCTTAAGAGTAGTAAGGCTCTTTTGATGATGGGGTTACATTATAAGAATTTTTATATTATTTGTAACCCTGATGTTTAATATAGGCAAATTTTATTCAAGGAATAGTAATCTTTTCTTTTGTGGACATAGTTTTAAAGAACCATTTGGGTTTAATTGATCCTTACTTTTGAGGTAATTATGGGTTACTATATGTTATGATTGAAGTGAAAGGCATGAGATAAAATTGAGGTTAAATTATGTTATGGTTATTTTTGATGATTTTATCCTTTTTGGGGGAATCATTTGATAATTATATAGTTTTGGAAAAAGGACAACACGCAGACCGTGTGACTACCCGTCGCGTCGGACAAAGCTGCGGGAATCGAACCCACAACCAAAGTGCGACTGGTATTTATCTCCTACCACTAGACTACGTGAAGTCCCTGGTTAGTTTGACTGATTTTTTTTAGTTATATGATTTTATGAATTAATAGTAAGTTGATTTTTGGTTATTATTGAAAATTATTAACCTATCATGGAGGATATGTGATTAGGTTAATTACTTTTCAATACGAGACTTTAGGAGCAACTGATGTTGTTTGGAGATAAATGTTACGATTTAACTTGGAAGACTATGTGACTAAATCCTTCAAATATTTGCGTTTCAATCTTATATTAGTTTAATTTGATGAATTTTATGGACAAATTGTTTATCGGATGGTCCTCGTTGAACTTTGGGTTTTTTTTAGACAAATTTTGGAGATTAAGCATAGATTTTCTTTTAAAAGGGTTATCCTTTTCTGGATTTTCTGACCTTGTACTAACCTTTTTGGTTTTGGTTTTGGTTAAAGCCTAAATACAAGGGAATTATATAGTTCTATTTGGTGGATTAGGTGATTCTCTAGAATTTGATTATAGTACACTTAATGCGAACAAGTCTCCCTAAATACTCGTCTTTTGGAATAAAAATATGGGTTTGATTAAGGAATCTAGTAAAAGTTGAAATTCAACATGATAAGTGATTATGTTTCCTTATGAATAAATTTCTCAATAAAAAGTAACTTAAAACAAAAATGTTGTATATTAAGTTTTCCTACTGGGGAATCGAATACCGTTTAACCCATAACAAGTTTGTGATTTTCTGATGGTTAACATTCTCCTAGACATGTTTACTATCACTCTCCCTCAAGAACATGACCCTTTGCGTTTTCTTCCATGTCCATGATTTTCTACATGGAATCCTAGTATGGGTTAACTCAGGTGATCTCTGTACTTATCTTCCTTTATTTTAAAGTGATTGTTTTACCGACTCTTGTTCCGATGTGGGACTTTCAAGGATGTTTCCAAGCTCTATTTTAAAAAATGCGAGGACGCAATTCCCCAAACGGGGGAAGGATGTAACACCCCAGGTAAATAAATAATATAAAATTTTCATATTTATCCATATTTGTGAAAAAAAATTAATATGACTTTAAAGTGGACGCTATGCTCGATGGCGTACCCAACACGCAACAACGAGTTTCTTGGGAATCTTACGTTGCACTCTAATAATAAAATAATATTATTTTAAATGGTAGTTAACATGTAGTCGTTGTATTGGCGGGAATGGATAGAAATAACTAAAATATTATTATATATGTTTCTAAATGTCTTTACATTTATCCAATAAACGATAAAGGCTTAAAATATGGAAAGAATTCAATTTTAGTCGTATATGCCCTAGTTTTCACTAAAGGTTCACTTATCGCCTTTTGATGGTGAACCGTCATTAAATATAGTTTTTTTCACTCTTATACATTATATTGGACCAAATAAAACACTCCTTATGAATTGGGACCTTAAAATATAATTTGTGTAAATTTGTGGTATCTTTCCGATAAAGTTCATTTTTAATGAATAGTGTAAAATGTTGTATTTTAATTCAAAACCTCTTTTTAATATAATTTATTTATATGATTAGATTATCTTTTGCATTGTTTTTAAAGTAAAATTAGAATATATTTTTACCATTAAATCAAATAGTGGTCATTGAAATTAATTTCACGTTGAAATCAGACTTAAACTAGTGTCAATCTTTTGATACTTATTATTTCATAAAAAGACGCTATTTGCTCTGACAACGGGAATTAATTATTAAATTAATTAATGTGACTTATATGTTTTGAATTTTTTAAAATAGACTTCATTTTTGAATTTTGAATATCAAAAATAGTTTAGGGTGAATTTTTGGGATTTTTCTGAAAAACTTCAATTTTTGATGAATAGTGAAACCACTATGTGGTACTTATAAAATCTGATTTTTCCGTTTAAATAAAATTTTGCCATATTTGTGTTTTGAATTTCAAAAATCCAACATACATGGTTGTCATTAAGAAGTAAAATGTGGTTCAATGGGATAAAAATAATTTTTTGGTGAATAGTAACTTATTAAGTTTTTAATCGCAATTAGAGGTAATTAGTGTAGTTTATGGTAAGAATAATGTTTTAATAAACTAAAATGACCTAGAAACATGTCCTACCCTAATTGGATGTGTCATGGCCGACCAAGAAAATCCATGGGTCAACTTGGGGACCCCATGGATCCACTTTGGTTGCAAAATGACATAAATATCTTTTTATTTAATGTTAAAGTAAAAAATGACACAAACATGAAATGTTTTACTAAAACAATTTTTACATGGGGTTATACAAGTCATATTTTTGACTATAAATAGTAATTGGAAAGCTAAAAAGATTTCCTACATCATAGTAGTTTTTTTTTGTAATTTTTAGACATTAAATAAATTAAATTATTTATGACATTATGATGATGCAACGATGACCTCATTATTTAACGATTTAAATAAAATGGAAAGATAATGTAATATATAAGACCAACACTTGTCCAAAACCTATTGGATGAGTGGATTTCGAACCCTTGTCACCTTATCCTATAAATACATTAATTTGGGACCTTTTAAATCCGAAACTCTTTTGAAAATAAAGTAACATTTTGTAACTTTACAAGAGTGCCCCTCCTCTCCTCTTATAAAAGGCCCCCACCTCTACCTCCTTACCCACACTCCCAAAGCCTTTGGCTCGGCCAAACCCTGCCCATTTTTTCTCTCCACATCCCTCTCTTACTCCTTGAAGCTTCACTTTGGGCATAAGTCTTCCCAAGGAAGCCTTTGAGCTCAAACCAAAGGGAGTTACCCGATTTTAAGGTAATGACTTCACTTGTGTCCTTTTGTTTTATTTTGCTTATCCAACCCCAGAAACTCTTTTTATTCATTTATTTTGTAACAAATCTAGTATCTTAAATATACCAGGATGTGGTTATAAGAATTATTCGAGCTACACTTAGACACACCTACATCTAATGGTTAACGAACATACTGTTTCTGTGGATGGCGAATTTCTGCCTCCCAAAACGATGATTGTTTAACATTCATATAACACCTTAAACGGTGTCCATTAAGATGACACTATATTTATATATGATATATAATATGTTTATGTTTTACTTAAGCTTCTGTATTTTTAATTTATGGCATACCTTTATGGTTTCCATTATGGGTAAATGCGATATGTTGATTTAATGAAGTGCGGACTACCGCCCCTCAAAGTGATTTGATTCGTTAATACCATATGTGGTACGTATAAAGGATATATTTAATGATATTATATATGATACCATATTTTAATTAAAATACTATTATGTATCATTATGTTTTAATTCCATTAAATATGAAATAGAAATGGAAGTAGCGTTCATGCGTACGTACGGCTTACCGTCTCCATGAACGGTACATTTCATTTCTTTTCTCAAAATGTTATGTAATATTATAAGTACATATATATAATGGATATATATGTAATATATTACATCTAAATTATGGATATCATTCTGGAATTATAACATATATATATATATATCTCGTATTTTGTTTTAATTTCATTAATATGACAAAAAATGAATGTAGCGTTCATGCGTACGTATGGCCTACCGTCTCCATGAACGGTGCTTTTTGTTTTTTATCTCCAAATGATATAGAATAGTATGAAATGAATATTTAATGGATATATATTATTTTTTAATCAATAATACTATTCTGGAAATTATTTACTTATAACTACATGGGCAATCTTTTTTCAAACAAGTTTATTTTTGACTCATGTACCAAACATCGGCAAAAACGTCTTATATGAACTAACATTATTAAACAATTATTATAACATTATAATATGTGATATGAACTGAATAATAATCTCTAAATGAGGTACTTAGGAAATTATTAATTGACCAATGTTTATTATTCAGGAATATAAATAAACGAACAAGACAAGTTGGACTTGAGGTAAGGGATCCTACTCCTATATTTCTTTTTAAGTACACTCTTTTATGTCATTACTTATAAGCTCATATTTCTTGTTATTGGAATGTTATTTTATATTACTCTTACTGTAATTTTTCTTTTCATATGATGAGATACCCTATTCTCTCTCATCAATCCATTTTGGATGTTTTGATTGGCGCCGTTAGGCTGCCGAATTTTCGTAAGAGATCTAGCCTCTCTCATTCTCTTTAAGTACTTTCAATTATGTCATTTCTTTTAAGCTCCTATTTGTTATGATGGGGGATGTTATTTTATATTCCTATTGCTGTACATATTATTTTAATGTGATTAGATACCCTATTTGAACTCATCAATCCATTTTTGGATGTTTTAAGTGGAGCCGTTAGGCTGCCGAGTTTTCGTAAGGGATTTTTCATCTCACTTTTTTTCCCGTGAGATTTATGCTACATTAGCCACAATTTCCTTTGAGTGGTGTATGTACGGACCATTATTTTACTCATTGTGTAATATTATTTCATTTATGAGTATTTACATCAATGTTGTATTGTCCTTCTTTCACGGGCGTATGATTCGAAAGATACCCATGTCTGTAAGGGAACCTTTCACCCTCCTCTTTTTAAAAGACTTATTTTGTTATGTCTTTTAATTCACATAATATTATTTTGGGATATGTTCTTATATATCTTTATTGATGTAAATTTTATGTCCAAGTGATGAGATCCCCTTTTTATCTCTCATCAACTCTTTTTCGGAATTTTGAAGTGACGCCGTTAGGCTGTCTAATTTTTGCAAGGGAACTTCTTAACCCAATTTCGATTCTTTGGGATAAACTTGTACACCTTGAATATGTCGTTCTATGATTATGTGTGAATGTATTCTGATTTTTTTACACTTAATACCCACTTATATTTCATGTATTTGTTTGTCACACATAGTTTTGTAACTGATTTGTCCTTAATCCTACGATATTGTCTTTGTATTGGACTTTGTCTCAATCTCCTTTCATTGAGAAATATTTTGTTTTATACACAACCTTATTTTATATGGTGTATAAACCCCTTTGACATTTACATTTATTCAAAAAGAATATTTTTTATACGGAGCATTTACTAAACGACAAAAGGGAATGTTTTTGTCGTACGTATGAGGCGACAACGACTTCTCCGCCGCCGTGACCATTATTTGAGTTTCGTCTTCCTCTACAAGCCATACCTTTTTTTAATGAAAAATAAATACCATGTTTTACTTTTATTTTATTTTTGTATTGAAAATGGTTTTCATAATGTTTTTATATCAATGTGTTGTATTGATATCTTGTGATTGAAAGGTGGAAGTGTTATGTTTCCTTTATGCATGTTTTATGTGATACGAATATGTTGAGGTTCATTGGAATTATTATGAAGACGGGTGGTTCCGTGATAAACTAAGGGCGGGTGAGCCCGATATAGCTCTCCAATGCATTGGGTAATGTGAAGGAGTGAAACGTTAAGGTTTTTCCGAAGAGATTTAGGGAGTATACTGTGATGGGTATTCCAAACGTAACCAAGAGGGTTACTCCCTACGTAAGAATGTTATGAATGCCTCAAGTTACCTTTATGTATTATGATTTCTATGATTTATTCATTATTTGATGAGTTATGTTAATGTGCCTATGTTTTATGGGTAAAGTATGATTTCATTCTTATGTATATATGAACTCATGTTTCCTTTCCATATTTTTATAACCCTTACTGAGATTTTTATGCTCATCCCAAGTTTTTGAAATGTTTTTCACAGGTCAAGGGAAAGGTACATAATGTGATGATAGTTTCAAGGATGTGTCAAGAAAGAATCCATGTTTTATTTTAAATATGTTTCTGTTGATGGGAAGAATGAATACTGTCTTTTATGTAACCACTTTGTTTAAATGTGGAATGTAATGAAAGTTTCATGATCTAATTCTCTAAAACTCTAAACCTGAAAAGATCCTCAATGTGTAATCTTGTAATAACTCAAGATTAAGTAAGGGTTAAGGCTGGGGCCTTATAATAATTTATAATTCATAATTATTTCTGGATAATTTTTTTACCAAAATGAATTATGAAAACAGTAATGAATAATTACCATGATTAAGGAAAAAATGGATTTGTTAGGGGGAAACTAAGATGCTAATGACTAAATAATAGCCTAAAAACATTTACAAAACCCAATTACTAGAAATATTTCTACATTATATCTAATATTTTATAAAATTTATTTTTTTGAAATATTTTTGCATGATAAAATCGTGGGAATTATTGAATATTTTGAAAAAAAATTACAAGCGTGCCACTAACCTCCCTCATAAAAGGCCTCATACTCTTTTTATTTCTTTAATAATTCATAACTATTTATTCAGATGATAAAAACCCAAATAAAATCCAAACATCAATAATATCGTCCAATAATCCTTAATTTGGTTAGAAATCCAACCTATGAAGGCTTGGGTGAAAACCTCGGAG
The DNA here is from genome assembly GCA_963277665.1 of Viscum album. Lineage (NCBI taxonomy): Eukaryota > Viridiplantae > Streptophyta > Magnoliopsida > Santalales > Viscaceae > Viscum > Viscum album. Next base: position 1,793,281,905 of record OY728163.1, on the reverse strand, counting down.
GATACCTGATGAGGATGTAATTTTCTTTAACAAGCACCATTATTTTATTTCATTCTCCACATATATAACATATTATTAAATGATGATTATATAATGAAAAATGTATCTTAAATATATTTATATTTTTTTATAATAATTTTATTAACTAAAAACATCTCTACATCAATCAATGGTGTTATGAAATCATCGCTCATGTTTACTAATAACTACCACCTCAGGAACAGATGTCATTAGTTCTTGAATTACAACCATTAAATATTAGGTATAATGGTGTATATAATTTATATATATTATTTTTTAACATATTTAATCCTATTTATTATTTATATCAAATATAAATTTTTTTCTTTCTATTCTATATGGGATACGATCACATCACCCCTGTGATCTACAGACTACCACCTTGTGATGTGATGTGATTCGTCTTTCATTAACTCTTTACATGGAATGCGATAAGGCTAATGTTAATTAAAATTTGTGATATATATAAAATAATATGTATATTCATGAGATATTTATCATTATGAAATTAAAATATTATTTCTTACATTTTCACTCACTTAAAAATTATTACATCGTTTGTGTACATCAGGACTACCACCTTCATGAGCAAATATAACTCTAATTTCATTACCACACAACATTAATACAATATATAAGTGTATATTAATAAATAGAATGTTATAGATGTTATTGATTTTTTTTATTTAATTATAATATATTACATTATTTCTATCAATAATAATCATTTTATATGTAAACATTAATATTGTGTTTGTACGACCTATCATACCCCTGGCCATAATTTGGTTCATTTTTCATAACCATATATTATATTTGGTTTTAAAATTAAAATTTATATAAATATGTTATAATTATTTCTGGATTAGTATTATTTCTGTTATGAAATTATATAGTTTAAAAAATAATTTAACATTCACAAAAAATAACCAATTATAAAATAAACCTATTAACACATGAAACATTAAAAATAATCAATGATTATTAAAAAATGTTTGATAATGTTTTATAAAAGGATAATATATTATATTACATATATTATTATGTTTATTTGATTATGTAAAAACATGTTTCATACAAAAATTAAATATTTTAAATCCATTTCACCTAAAAGGAATCACGAAAAAAGTGGTTTCTAGTCACTCTTTTATTTGTGGGATATATATGAAAATTCCCCACTTGGTTCTTTTTTTTGTGTATATACTTCCAATTAGACAAGTTATATCATCAATACCATTATTTTAATGAAATTTAAGAATTAATTTGATATTATTTTTTTATTTTATATTACAATTCAAAACATTACTAACAAGGAAAAGGATTATTGTCTGAACATTAATTCTTTAAAATTTATGTCATGTTATGAACATATCTTCTTTTATGTCAGTAATATACAAAAAAATTTAACATATAATATCAGGAATGGATTTATTATCAGGATATTTTATGTTTCAATAAATTATATCATTTCGTGGGTCTTATTATTAAATATTTACAATGTGGTAAAAGTTTTATGTTACAATCGCATTATTTATCGTGATTTTTTATTATTATGTCTCTATTATTTAAATATCAAGATTTAACTCTCAGGAATCCCCATAATTATTCCTATCATCTGGTTATTCTTAAAATTTTCAGGAAGTATTTCATTTTTAAAATATTTTAAAATTTAAATAATTGGACAAATATTTTTAAGAATAATTATATTTATATCTCTCATTTTCTAGAAAAACATTTTCTTCCAAAAAAATGTTTTTTAAAAAATGTTTTTTAAATGGTTTTTACAATTATTGAAATAATTCATTCGAGTTATTTTCCCATGCATTAAATTTTTTATATTTTCATTAAAACTATATTCAGGTGTTTTTTAAAAAATGTCACAATTATATTTTGACAATAATGTGAAAGGTAAATTTGTTTTAAAATGTACAATATGAATGGAATTTATGGATGTTTCTTTCCCCATGAACATTATTTTCATTAAATATATCCTTTTAGGTTATCATGTTTATTTTCGAAGAAAATTATTTTCAAAATTATTTATGTTTTAAAAAAAATCAATATGGAAATAGTATTTTCCTCTAAAATTGTTTTAAATTATTTTTTTGAAGATTCATTTTTATGTTTCCATTGTTGTTTTCAAGGGAAATCATTTTTCAATATATCTTGAATATGTCTTATCATAAATACTAATTTTTATGTGATATTTTTTAGTTGTCAATTTTTATAATTATATTTTGATTTTATTTCCAATCATCAATGACAATAACCCTTTTGTGATTTATGCTCCAATAGGGATATTTTATAATGATATTTTCTTCACTCTTTCTCTGAATTTATTAAAGATCTGTTAGAGACATTGTCATGCAAGCCATTTATTTGCCTTTGGTGAACCATGTTTATAATAGGTTATTAATGAAAACATATATTTTAAATGTGTAAATCATGACTTCATGACCAAGATAATATGAGGTGGTCTCATTATGGCTTATATGATAGAGTATCTATGATTGTGTTGGGGGAGCCATTATAACCTAAAACATGGTTGATCCCAAATTGTTCCCCAATACAATGTGTAAAAATTATATTATCTTCAGAAATATATTATATGCCGACCATATTTTTATTCTATTGATATTGGTTATATTAGAGTTCTATTAAGATGATATTTCTATATACCGACATATTTTATCTATGATTTCCATGAGTTTATAATGTATTTTCTAGTCAATATTGATATCAATTAGATCATTATTATTGATTGTCAAAAATATTGGAATTCATAAACCCTCCATCAATGTTTTAATGTTTGATAATCTGGGTATTTATGGGTATACGAATTATTATGTTATTATCATGTAATTTTATTATGTCATGTCATTACAACCTTCAGATCTCCTTATACTCACTGATAAAATTAAATTATTAATTCTTATGTTTACCATTACTGATCATTTGATCTCAGCCAACTTATATTTCATTTTCCATCGGTTATCAAGAATTATGTTGATTAAATGACTTCTCAAAGGATTTCATATAGATGATTATAATGAATTAATGTGAAATAAAAAAATCTATACTATGTGCAAGATATACTCATTAAATTACATATGTATTGTTTTTGTTTGAGTTTTTACTAAATCTCTAAATGTTTAAAGCTAAATGGTCATTTACTATATAAGTGAACCGAAATTTCCATTTGATATATTATAGTTTGGATGTCAAAAATTATGTCCCCATTATTTTAATCATATCTACAAATTTAATTTGTATTATTTTAGAACCAGACCGAGGAGTGTGAGTTTGGGGTTATTATAATGAAAGTTATGAATTTTTTTGTTCATCTTTACACTCCTATTTTGTTACAATCATGCATGCATTCATGTTACTCTTATGTGTTATTGATAATATGTATTTTATAAATTTCCTTGTTTTACATTTTTATTTATATTATGATTTGTTTCATGTATATAACAAGTGTTTTAATTTTTTATGTTTTTAATAAATCTTTATTAATGATATATATAAAATTAATGTTTTTATAGCGTTTTAAATAATTTAATATTATTATTAATTATGTTATTCTTTATCACACATTATTTTATTAAATGACTCATATATTTTAAATTTATTATTTTGAATTAGTTTTATTCATTTTATTATTTTCAAAATCATGTTTATAATAAATAATTTTAATGAAAAATATATTTTAGTTTTTAATATATTACACTTAATTTAATATATTATCACAGATTTAAAAATAAAATTATTTTTCATTTTTAATTTTTATTATTTTAGTTATAATATGTGTGATATTTTTTTTATATTTGATGTATTGTGATGGATATATATGAAATTCATTATAAAAATTATTTCATATGATATTAAATTGATCATATAGGATTTAAATTGAAATGTTAAAATTATCGAGAATATTATTCCCTATGCTTGATAAATCTATAATCTATTTTTTATGGTATTCAATTTAAATTTCCTAATAATTTCCATGGATGTGTTGAGTTATTTTTGTTTAATTGGATCAAGGAATGCATGAAAAAAGGTGTGATGATCAGGATTCATCAAATGAGAAATTCAATGAATTATTGTCCTCAAAATAATTCTAGATAATTTCCAAGGACACAAAGGCAATAAATAGAGACATTTGGTGTCCTGGAAAAAATATCACATGTCATCAACATACTTTCTCATCCATTCACCAACATTCTCTATTTATCACCACTATCACCCTTTTAAAATCTTCTTCTACAATCAATAAATATTTTTCAAATTTTACATATTTTATAATCTCAAAATTTTATAATTATCTTCTAATTGTTCTTCATATTCCTATATATAATTAATACTTTAATAATCATCATCACATCAATAAAATTTCTATATTACAACACATTCTAATATTAGATTGCAATATAATTAATGTGAGGGAATACTTTTTTCTGCACTTCTCACTCTCATAATACTATTTACTATTTTTTTTCTAGATTTGTTGATAAATATCTAATGTCAGTTGTATCTAGTTTCTTGTTATAACACAAAAATGGAAGGGACACGTCTTTAGTATTGGATACCAGTATATCCAATAGAGTAATACAATAGATCCTCATGATGTTGATCGTGTTAAAAAAGAAGTTCCTTCAAGTACTTTTTATAAATAACATTACTAATTTTTTTCATATTAATTTGGTATTTGTCATTATTGTTCAGTTTCTATAACTCATTTCAAAAAAATTTAATCTATAAAATGTTATTAATTTATTTATTTTTAAAACTCATTTATTTCATTGTTCATATTTTTAATTATTATATTATATTGTATAAATTTGAAGGGTTTTATTTTTTTATTTCTATAAAGAACTTTTTTTATTAATAATTGTAAAATATGTTGTTTAACTTTAATTATATTGCCTTTAATATTTTGAATATTTTTTAATGCCCCCCATTAAATTTTATCACATCTCTATAACATATATAATTATGTTTTCGGACATAAGATTAATTCAATTAACATGAAAAATTGATCTAGATTTCCTATATTAAGTTTTTTTTATATTTAAAACTATAAGATAACATGTTTTGGTAATAGTGGCCTAATTTTGAAAGTATCTTATATATTTATTATTTGTTTGTATGCTCCCCAACTGTATAGTCACATTGTTTTGTATGAAAACATCATTTTTCAAGGCATAGCTGAATTAAAATTCTCTTCATTCTTTAGTGTATTAAAATGATGGTACAATCTCATAATGGTGGTTGGATCATAATACATAATATATAGTATGGTTGGAGTGATTCCATAGTGGTGATTTTGTGTCATGATGTTATTTAGTTTTTGTTTTGGTGCCTTGTTAAACATTTTTTGGTTACTCTGGTATTTGTTATTTATTTGATTTTTTGGTATTATTTTTAATTCTTGCATCATACAATATTGGATTGCAAATTTTTTTTTCTCTCTATGTTGTGTATGTTATAAAGGAAAATTATCATTCAATTATTTAGTAATCCCTTTACATTTTTTCCCATCGTTATTATCAAGATGAATTCACCTAAGATTATAGAAACCATATCTATTTACATTTCATTGGTCAGTGTCAAGATATTAAAATATTTTATTCCATCATCTTTCTCTAAGACATCTATTTCCCCCATGATATTTTTTTCTCATGATATGAATACTGCTCAGAATTTAGATTATGTTATATATATTTTTCCTCACCACCATCCTCTCCACTACAAGAATATGTTCCAAACTACTCAAAATATTCTATAAAATTGATAAAATTTATAAATGGTTTATTCTGGGATTGGTTATAAGGGGAAGTGACTTCATATTCTTCTTTTCATATCAATCTTCATTTCTTCCTTCTTAGGATCATATAATTTTTGTAATATGCCTATTAAGATTCCTTCCAATTATAAATTCTTTTATTCCAATGATAAAACACTTATATTCAACTTTTTAAACATTTCACCATGTTCGTTTTCCTCCATCTCAGTGTATTTATTCTTTGGAGAGTTGAATAAAAAATTTCTCATTTCCCCACATTTAAAACTTTTCTGTTGAAGTTTCCCACATCACTAACAATTAAAAATTTTGGTTTATTTGAGATAAGGTAAATTATTCCCTTCGAATTCTATTCAGTATCGTCTTCATCATTAGATCAACTATATTGTTTGGATTTTTCTTGTTTTCAACATAAAGACCATTATGGATTCAAAATCCATCATATAATTAACATTTATTATAAAGGAAGATTCATTCAAAATATCAAAATAAATATGGATGTTATGTTTGTCAACATGTGAGAGGTCCTTCATGTATTATAATGTAGAAAACTTAGGATCAAAGATCTATGGGAAATACCTCATGAGTTTTCTTATAATTATAAATTCATCTATCTTTTCCTAAAATCAATAATATTTATTATAATTTAAAAGAACTTTAATATAAAGTCATAAATAAGTCATTCTATATCCATATATAACATTAAAATTCCTTTAGAAAATTCACATCTTGGATACCTTTACTTTAAAATTTCCTTAATAAATACTTTAATGTTTTTCCCAAACCATCTTTTCTGTTTATAATCCCATCACATTATAAAATGCCTTCAAAAATAATGATCTAAAAATTGTATCTATTGATTTTATATCTAAATATATATTAATTTTATAACCAAATTTAATCTATTAAGAAATTATATTGGGTGAAAAAAAAAAACTATATTTGAATCGAGATATTTCAAATGAAACAATAAAAAATAAAGTAAAATTAAATTTATTCAACCATGGAAATTCCTTCTATCAACTATAGTAACACATATACTAGTCATAGAATTGATATTTTCAATCCTTCATAAAAAGAAAATCTAATAATGGGAACATATCTCTCTATACCAATGAAAATTCCCAATAAAATAAATAGTTATTGAGAGTTGGGTTTTAGTCAACTTATCTTTCACATTAAAGTTTTGTACTACGAAAAATTCATTTAAAAAAATTTAATATGCATAACTCCCAATTGGAAGACTCATCATCACCTTTATTATATGAAGGATAAATATAAAAAATGCACACATAATATTTTGGTTTTTTATCCTCTATTAGAGAACTCACTCATTAATAGATTAAGTTTCTATCATATCCTACTTATTTTCAACTAATATATGTTTATAAATAAATTTATATGGTTAGTTATTATCCATAATCCAATTATTTACAATGCATATAATAACACTTTAATTTCATAATGTATTTTTAAATTTTCAATAAGAATCAAGTAGCATGACATGAGAGATGTATTCATTCAGATGTTGATTTTATAGGGAAACAATATGAGATCCTACCATTTATTAAAATAAGATAATATCTATAATACAATAGTTACTCTCTTCAGGAAAATAAATAGTTGAGTCTACCAAGTGAATAAAAATAATGTTCTCAATCTAAAAAAACTCAATGCATGAGACACATTTTAGTGTCTAATTCATCTAATTCTATCACTCTCAGCACTGTATGACTGGGAAATCAAATTTTCAAATGGCTATAACTATATAGTCAGGAATTTATATTTTATTGTATCACAAACAAACCTCTATATACAATATAAATATTTTAAATTCATCACTATGTATTTTAATTTTCACTCAAATTAATTAATTTTGAATTTGGAATCATTAATATCTCTATGAATTTTTTCTCTCCCAAAATATAATAAAAAAAGTTGTCCTATAAATATCCTCAAAATATAAAATGATAACATAAAATTTTTATTCATACATGAATATGTGAGATCTTATTGTATATAATATCTCATGGGTAAATTACTCACATATATTTCCTTTATAATTTTCGTCATCTACCATTCACATCTTATACATCTCAATTTATATGCTTTAAACATTTCCAAATAACCCATGAAGTAAAAAAAATCGGCCCATAAAAATACACTATAGAAATATTTTTTATTTCTACATTCACAAGTACCTATTAAAATTGATGTCATGAAAGTATGAATATATCATGGATCAACAGATCCATTAAATTAAATCTCAAATTAAATCATATTATAAATATGAGTATTTTTCATTAATGATAATATTTTCATTTGATTAATGATTTGAGGTTCATCATGGAATTATCAAATTAAAAATATGAAATATTAATGAAATTAGATTATCATTAATTTCAGTATTTATAATATATTATCTTCATACTTCATCCCATTCATTATAAAATAAAAATAACAAATTCCTCATATTATGTTTATCACTAATGATATGATATTTATATTCATATAATATTATATTTAGAATCATTTTTCTTTTCAATAATAATTAATATTAATAAACTTATTTATTTAAGAAACAAAAAATTTTCCAATGTTTCAAAAAAATAATTTGTGTCCAGATTTTATATGTTAATTAGGTAATGGTTAAATATTCATACATAGAACATAATGATATATATTTATATATAATGATATTTATAATGAAAATGATTTATTCTTACATTGAGTGAAATGATGCATACATATGGTATCATCCTAATACTAATATAAAAATATGATTACGATGTGTGGAATTATATTTACACATATTTGACTCATGATTACACAAAAAGAAATCATTTTTAGATAGCCTAGATTTATTATAATGAAATTCATGCATTTTTTAAATTTTTCAATCCATTATCAAGTAATTATGCTTATATAGGATAGTGATTATCCTTATATAGAGCTCCAATTGACTTATAGAAAAAATTACTTTACTAAATTCCATAATCCACATTTAATTATATATTCATTTATAAAATAAATGAAAAAATACAATTTAATATTAACAATATCAAAACAATCCAATACACTATAAACAATTTCAAACCTATCTTCCACAACTTCACTCAAGTGGTTTAAAACAATAAAATATAATTCAAAAATTACCTGGGGGAATTTCATATATAATGTTTTCCTAGAAATTAAAATTCATTGAATCGTCTCCTTCAATTTCTTCAAATACCATTATTACGGCATCATCCACTTCAAGGAAAAGTGAATGAATATTGGGTTGCGTCATATTATTTAATCTACAATGTGTTTTCAATTAATTTTTAATGAACCTGTATTAATGAGAAAATTCATATCATTTTTCTAATACAGCTTAGGGATATAACATAATAATATTCTTTTCATTTGTCTTGGTGATATTCCCTATGAATGGGTGCACCACTTAGAATGCGATGTTGAATAATTGGTGATTTATATAACAATTTCATTCTCCTCAGAAAAACCAATATAGGTATTTATAATATGATCATATCAAATAATATTATCAACTAAAACTAGGTAAACTGTAAATTAAAATAGGACAATGAATTTAAATTTTTTAATGTCATGTCACATGATGGGTATCTGTTGCATTCGTTGATTATGAGAGTCTATGTAACATTTTTATTACTATAATGAATCACATTGTATAGTGTGTATGGATCCATCATCCACTATATATGTGTGTTTCATAAAACTTACATAGAATCGTAAATTAATTACACTAACTACCACTAATATAATATTCTGTCAAAATATGGTGATAGGGATCAAATTAGATTTAGATCATCTTAATCCATATATGATTAACCTTCTATTAAGGATTTAAATAACTTGTATCAGAATTTCCATGACTATTTATTATGATTAAACTCTAATATTTAGTTTCCAATCCTGATAACTCATCTTTGATAACTATGTCTATATCTTTAATGATAAACGTCTAAATCCTAGATCACTGAATACTCATGATCTGGATGTTCTATCCTCACTCATGTCCTCCAACCATTAGTATTTACATTACATCTAATCCTAGTCACTCTATGTTTATGTGTATATTATTTTCCTCACTGTAATATTCTACCCCTAACCCAGCATATGAATAGAATTTAAAATTAACCAAAGTAGAAAATTTGTTCCTATACACACTCCATAATATTTTCATAATATATTATTGATATCCAATCCTCTACACACTGCATGAAAATAACCTCACACATCGGTGCTCTTGCACAATCATCAAAAAAATTTAAAAATTTTAAATATTGATCATTTTACTTAAATAATGAACATATTTATGTGTTTATATTGATTTATGACGAATAATAAATAAAAAAAATCTCAATTACAATTTCCATAATGTTAATGTAGTGATCACCTATATTTGTTTCACTAAACTAGCTTCGGCTCTTATCTCCATAAATCTTCTTTGTGGAATATAACATCTCAACATGGTGCAGTATTCAATCCAAATCTCTTGAATAATTGAAAAAAAAACATGTGTCCAATGCATTGAATATTATCACATCCTAAACCCACAAAGGATTAGAAAATATCATATATTTTATAAAGGTGTTCGGACTGTTGAAGCTAATTATCAGGAAATAATTTTGAGATTAAAATGAAGACAATAAAATAGAAAATGAAAATTACAATATATCTAAATAACCCATAGGTTTTTAAATAATAATTTTTAGATCCTCTAAATTACTCCAATAAAATATAAATTACTCATACTAAAATGGGATTCACACATTCAACAACATAACAGAATCATTTATAAATTCCAATGACTCTTATATAATTCCAAATGAACCACATATAATTTTCGAAGCTTAATAAATATTTAATTCTTCTGATTAAATGACTCCTAAAAATTTATATCACCCTTATGAAATTATATTTAAATCTCCTTTTTTATTAAAATCCCAAATTACTTATATTGACACAGTGCATTCCCAATTTTCATCCACTATGTAATTACAGTATTCTACAAATGAAATCAAAACTTACATCAGCCTTATAGAAACTACTTTAGTCACTAAAACACATATAAAAATATTAAACCATTATGATCATCATTAATAACATCTAATCATTGAAAATTTTTTTCAAAAAAATATAATAGATCAAAAATTTGGTTATAACATTAATTTTCAAATAATTTAAAAAAAATTACACTTAATATCCTGGAGAATTTATTCATTCCCACCACATTATATGTAAACATTAATTTTTTTATTTTGTGAATTATTTATTATTAATTTAATATAATTATTTTCTTTAACTAATTTATTATTAATAATATTTATTGAGAAGAAAATTAAACTAAATATTTTTTTCATAGGATGATGGATTTGGGAGGATGAATAGTGTCTGTTTTATTCTTCTGTGACATAATTTTAATGGAAAAAAGGCATGATATGTTATCATCAAACTGTTTATATTTTCACTAATAAAAATAATTTAATTTACTGTTATAATGTATGATTCCTAAAATAAAAAGGATAATTATGAAAATTTATTTTATAGATATAAATTCATGATATTGGAGTTGTTATTTCAATATAAGTTATTATTGTTGAATTTAAATATATTATATAAATAATGAATCTTATATCATAGTATTTTATATAACGATATTATATGGGAAAATATATATAATTAGAATGAATGCTACAATGATTTTATATGGATGTAAAATGGTTGATATAATGGTATTGTTTTTCTATACATATTCCAATATTACTGTATTATTTTTTTATAATACATTTAAGATGTTAATAAATATTTATCAATACATGTGAATGTATTATGTAGTTTTTTTATCAATGACTTGAGATGAATAATGGTAGTTAGGGAATTTTGGATAATCCTAAAGAAGAGTTTTTGATGTTCTAAGGTGATTTATCAATGTTTTGGGTTCACAACTAACATGTCTAATTTTCTATAAAAATTGAAATAACATTGTGAATACCTAACATAATAATAATTTGAAAATTAATTTATGTCTTACGTATAGATACATTAGATATTTTTGATGATACATAATATCATCCATGGGATTCATAATGATTTCTAGGTTATATGTAATATCCCATAAATGATATTTAATATCCCTCAAAGAATTCAAAAATGAATTTAAGGATTGAAATATTTTCTAAAACATATGGAAGACTAAATTGGTGATATATATCAATAACTTGATAGTTCTATAGGACATGTGAGGTCTTCTCTTATAGAATAATTGGTCTTATAGAAGGTTTGTTAGGTAGAATGTATGATTAATTAATAATATCAAATTTTTTCAAGATATAACTATAATAATAATACATAATTTTTGTGATTAAAAATTATAAGTATTTTTTATACGGATAGAAATAATTCACTATAAAATGATGATTCACACTATATAATTTCCTTTACTGAGAGAGTTTACACATTGAATAATTGAAATAATGTTTTAAGGGAATCTATCATTCTGGTTTTGTAGAAATTAAAAAAAATAAGTGTTCATATTTTAAATGATTTAAATTATAATTAAATTATAAATTTTCATGGGAGATCAAACTAGGGAAAAATTTTATAGGGAGATATAATTGTTTTATAATTTAGATCTACATAATTTATTTCAATATAGGTAGTATTCATTATTATCTATAACTATGTATATGTTATAAAAAACATTTTTACATGGTTGAAATCGTTTTTGTATCATGATTATTTATTGAATCAAATAAAAATTATATATGTTACCATCATGGTTAGCTAAGGATTCCATATGTGTTTATGGGTGTTTTTTAATAAAATGATGCATCATTAGTAATTAGGTACATAGAATCATGAGTGGTATTTTTTTGATAACTAGTAGTAGATAAGTGTTAAATAATGATAACCAATGATTTATGTAAATAGTTAAAATAAGAGAAAACAAATAAGTATTATTGTATAGGATAAGTGGAATAATATTGTTATCATTCATTAATATGGTGACCTATTTTTTTAATCATGTTATATTTATTAAACGTATTTTTTTGATTATTTTTTTAGTTGTTCCTTATAAAAATTGGTTGGAAAAGGAAGTTATACCAAATTCAAGGATACACCATTAAAAATGGATTGATCTTTATTAAAAACAAAATATGTGGGAAGGGGATATTAAAAACTATACACCAGGGACATAGTCAACCATATTTGATGAGATCGTTATTAAAAATATATATATTTTTGTATTTATATTTGTAAACCATGTGATATTAATTGGTATAAGATAAATAATAATGGTATAATTTTGAATTAGAATATGTATGAACAATGATTCATCTACCATCCCTCTATTAATTGATCACCATGAAATGTGATCCCCATAGTTGGTATCAGAACCATGGCCTTATCTACAAATCCTTCAAAACATTACCTTCTATAATCACCACCCCAATAATAGAAATAATTTTGATATTTTGATTGTAACGATTTGGAATGAATATATACAACCCTCTATTCACTATTAAAGAATTGAGGAACATGATTTTTTAAAAGGGTTCACAGCACAATGTAAGCCTACTACAGTGTCCCATTCAGATAATAAGATCATTGATTGTAACTGAAATGAATTAAGTTATTCATTATCCTCTTTATCTGTGAAAGAAGATAAAAATAATGTGATAAAAACTACCAAGAGGATACTGACTAAGACATAAAATATTTTCGAAAGAGGAAAAAAGATAATGGAATAAAAGATGTTAAATAATAGATGTTAAATTCAATATGTGATAATTAACTAAGAATAATATATCAAATATTTCATAACCTTTATTAGTATTGTAGTTAATAATGTCATAGGATAGGGAAAATCTATTCAATGCTCAATTATATTAAATAAAATAAATGATAATTATTCCAAAAATATTTGATTCAAAATTTATAATCTTTTGAATATATAGGTATGGTGACATTAATGTTTATAAATTGCATAATAATTTCTCCTATTATATGATGATAATATTATCTTATCAAAAAATACTATACATGAAGGAGAAATAAATTTAATTGAAATCTTTTACGAGCATGAATAATTAAAATAACAACATTTCCCTTGATAAATAAGAGAATTTGGTAGTATTTTATGGGATATTATCCCCAATTCCATGAAAATTCAATATGGATAAAGGTAACGATGAAGTTAAACTATCATTAAAATGATTTAATTTTTTAAAACACGGATCGGTTTTTCTTTAAGGGTCTATGGAGAGTCATAAATGAAGATTAAAATGTAAAGGTAATTATTATATCCTTTAAAAATTTATAATCCTTAAATGCAAAAAAATATCAATCAATAATAAGGAGTAATGTGCTAATAAATTCCTTCATAAATAACATTCTATCATATGAAAAATGTGATTTTTATAGTGAATTAATTTTCAGTGATAAGGAATATCTTAAATAAAAAATTTAAACATTTATGTCTTCTGAATATAAGGATATTTACTCAACGTAATATAACAAAGAAAATTGAGACCAATTCATTATTAAAAATGAAAAAAATTCCATAGAATACATAATGAGAATTGAAATTCAGAATTTTTTTGAAGAAGATTTGTGGGATAAAAGAAAATAATACACTACTAAATAAAAACATGATGTAATAAAACAAAGAGAAATTGAAAAATAATTTATTTTAAATGATTTTAAGAACCTAATATTTTTGAATAATATGAAAATTAAGATCATTTATTATAAGAATTCAGAAATAATCCAAAGGGGTGAATATGTTAAAAAGTGAAAAATGATAATTTTTTATTCAGATAAGAAACATAAATTTCATAAATAATTATATTAAATTAATCATAGGTGTAAAATAATTCTCTATGAAATATAATAAGAGAAGAAAAGATACTAATATGTTTATTAAGAGTAGAAAAAACTAATAACAAGTTATTAAAATATATTGAATATGAATAAATGAATCCAACTAATGAAATTCCTTCAAATAAATTATTTTTTTGGGATAGTATAGTTAAAAACAATAATTAGGGTTACATAATGAGTATAATGAAAATTTAATATATGATCATATAAAAAACATGATTATCTTAAAATAATTTCCTTTTCAACCCAAAATTACATTTAATATATCTACAAAAGTTTTTAATGAAAGAAAACATTAGTGGTTTGCAAATGAGGTTGGACAGTAACCTATGAATTTTTTTTTCAAATAATGATATTATAGGGATACTATTGGAATTATGGTATGTTTACTCGCAAATATAATATTTTCTGTTATAATATGTTAGTGCCTATACCATAGAGGGATCAAAAACCAAGGGGGAGATGCCCAATTTCTAAAACAACTCATTAGTTTCAATTTTTTGTGAATAATATTGACTTAAAACAATTCAATGATTAAATGAATATTTTTGAAATTGTGATCAAGATATAAATGTAAAATTTTAATGTCTTATATCCATTTAATATTAATTAAATCAATGTGTAATATTTTAGATTATTTGAAAATGGAGTAAATAAAAATACCAAGAAAGTTATGTTAATGTTTTTTTCAAAGTCTGAAAGTCTAAAATAATTAGGGTAACAGATAGTGGTTGATCTTCCCAAATGATAGTTTACATAATTAATATTAAGAATATTGAAATATATTAGGTGGTATCTATTAAATTTTACAATGAAAGATCGCTGAAAATAATATTTTTTTGTGTAGAAAAAAATATTATGAATTAGTTAAAATAAAACAATATTTTATTTTTTGATGGGATGATGTATAACCTATTGAGCGTAATGAAACTATATGATGATGGAAGTAAATAAATTTTTATAAAAAAATTATATAATTATGAGGCCAATGAATAATGTTGTGATTTTTATAGGGTTTAGAACCTGAGGGATGTTTTTTAATGTTGTAGATGCCAAATTTGGTAGCTATATGAATAAGGAAATTGAGAATAACTTGCAGAATAAAATAAATTCTAATCATGGTTAAATTCAAACTAATAAATTGATCAGATAATAGGATGTGAAAAACAATCCATCCTTAAAATAATAACCCATCACTATGTTCAAAAAATATCAAAAATAGAATATGGTGAGTAAATACCATATTGGAGTTAAAATCCAAACTAAAAACCTATAAATTAGGTAGACTATAATTCTTTTAGACCCATGTGGTAAAATTAAATAAGTAGACCTAAAAACATCATCACATTCACTTATTAATGTACAATAATTAAATGAATTCTATTTATGACTTAATAATATCAATCATTGAAAAGTAATAAGAGTTTTATGAGACTAGATGAGGATAGTATTGGTCGTTCACTGATGATGATATTGTCAAACAATGAATTTGATTATATAAAAAAATTCATAACATCATGATAAGTATATAATAATACATGACATTAGTTCAATTTATACTATATAAAAAAATTTAGTATATGAAAAAAATATCCTTCTTCTTATGGCCACAACCATGCTAAATAATAATAACACATCATCATAATATTTTCATGAAACCTATCACTATTAATAAATTTAATTAAACCAAGTTATTAATAGGGTGAAATTATAATTTTACCTCAAATTAAATGTGGTATAAAATGAATCCAAATTTTAAAAAATTCAGAGTCTTTCGGTGTCAATGCTTGATAAAAAAAATAATGAAAAGGGAGGTGTATTATTAATTATGGAAGATAAAGATGAAATTTCTCTTTGTTACAGACCAAATGGAAGTTCAAACATATGTTATAATAAAAACAATGAGGATAATTGATAATTATGATGTGGCATACATTGAAAATAATTATGTGATTAAAAAACATTAATCAGGATGATGATGATGATATTATCACATCAAAACCCACTTTAAGACATGAAAAATGATTATAGATTATAGATAATGATAAAAAAATATTTAATTTAAGAGGTCATGTTATGGATTTGATAACCGATAGGAAATATTTGATACTGAAAAATCATCTCAATACCTAAAATATCATTGATGATCAGAATCAAGGGGCACAAATAAGGGGAAAATATTATTAGTGATTCACACTAGTATGATTTCAAATATTATGCCAAAAATTATTGATGCATGATTTGAGAAAAAAATAATGTATCGAAGTAATTGGTGAATAATTATATAATATTTAAAAAAAAAATTAGACATTGGAGTTATACAATAACAAAAAGAAAAGTATATCATTCCCATAGAATGGATTTTTAAAAACAAGAAGATTGAAAATGTTGAACATGCATTGAATAAATCTATATTAAATTGTATGTTGTATTGAATAATTTAAGGAGTTTATTTTGATGAAATATTATTCCAAGTAGTAAAACATCAAATAAAAAAATTCATTCTTTCTATTTTAGAATGAATATATTTCAATATTTATTAAATGGATATAAATTTTTCATTTTTTAATTTTGATCTTATTAGTTAATTTTTTTTATAGAAATAAGAAATATTTATCTATGTTAATAATGGGATCATAGTGTTTGAGTTTAATAATTATCTATATGGGTTAAAACATGCCTCAAAATAATATTATCTTAATATTTATGTGATTCTTATAATGATGAAATTATTTTTTTTTTCAAACCACATTATTTGATGGTCTTATTTTTTTATAAAAATAATCTTATGATAAATATATATTGAAAATTTTTGGCATGAAAGAATCAATAGGAATGTTTTAAAAAATTATGTGACAATAGGGATGAGTAAATATGATAATGGACGGGTTTAAAATGAGAAAGATTTTGGAAATTAAGGTGTAGACTTTTTAACATGATTTCATTAAGGACATAAATATTTATTGTTAATCTTTTTTCGAGGTATTAATATAATATAAAGTAACCACATATTCTATAAGACAATATAATTATGGTTTACAACAAAACCCATCCAATTATGGCCTTTTGAATTATAATAAAGGTCGAATGTATAGGAAATGTTTAAGAGTTACTAATTGGTTTGGTCATTTTAATGAATAAATATCCACATTAGGTGGAGGATTATTTATTAGTAGAATATCTATGGCATGGAATTATAATAATCAATCATTAGTCACACAAATTTCAATTTAATTTTTGAATGTTACTGCATCTATGGAAGCTCAAAATGATTTGGATTAATGTTCAACATATTCATTGGAAATTATATTTATCTATTAATTGGTTGTTGTTTATAGAACCAATGTGCTATAAATATAGCACAGATTATATTGAAACATTAATGTTCAAACCACACTAATATCATGTATTATTTCTTGAAATAAAATTTAATTGATGCTGTAATTTTCACTATCCGAAGGCTATATTGCTGAAATTATTATAGAACATCCTCTAAATGAATAATTTTCATATCTTAGGAAAAAAATGGAAGTGCATTAAATTTTCCAACACAAAGGTGTGTTTTTTTCTTTGTTACCCAATTACGTAACTAGATTTTGTCTTAGTAAAAATTGAAATTTATAATCTTAAGGGGGGAATCTTCGTATATTTTATTTGTATCAATATATTTATTGATATTAGTGATATCTGTTTGTTGGATATTTATTTACAATTCTCTATCACGATTTTATAGTTGGAATCAGATGATGAACAGATTTATTGATAGATCTTATAAATGACATAATCTATATTACTTTCTAGAAACAATTACCACATGTATACATAGATTTGATTGATTTTTAACTCAATGATTCAATAATAATCATACCACACCTTTCTAAATTCATGTTTATATATTGTCAACAATTATGATTCTAGATGAATTTAAATATTCATTCACAAATTGATGTTTTTAAGGACATATTTAATTTGATGATTTTTTCATATAAGATAACATTTCAATGTGTGGTTTTTCTACCAGTATATAGGTTGTATTTTTGAAACCATTGAGGATGAATTTGTAAATTTGTAGATTCTTTTTATTGAATTTTTTTATTCAATTGTAAAATAATGCTATTTATAAGGATGGCTTGAGATCTTTTGAAAATCATATGGTTTAAATGTAAATGTTCTATGTTGATTTGAAATAAAATTAGTTTTTATATAACATCTCTCATTTTATAGAAAAATAGAAAAATATTAGTGAATATTATACAAATAAAGATATCTAAATATATTGCACCATTTACACTATAATATATAATATATATTTGATGAAAAAAACATCTACCTAGGGGATATGTAATATTTTCTATGTGATATATAATATATTTTCAATGATACATAATATCCATTAGATTATGTGTATGATATTTATGAGGATGCACAATACATTCTAGAACATATAGTTATTCTAATTGATGATATCCTAGAATAACACCCACCTATTGTAATATATATAAAATTTATTATGAAATTATGTAAGATTATATAGATTTTTTGTTATGTTAAAACTAATGTTAATCCACACATTTATGAGAAATTACTATGGAAATAAAATTATTATAATTAAAATTTATTTAAATTCAAAATAATATAATTTATTGATGAGGAAAAGTAATATTTTTCCACGAATTAAATATTTCATACCATAACTATAAATTTCTTGATATTATGCATGAATGGAATAATAAAATTATTGATTCATTGAAATTTGATTATTGGTAGAGTGGAAATTTTTAAAAAGTAATCAGTTTATATTTTATAATAATTAAATGTGTATTAATTATTTAAATTTAATTTATGTATAATGAATTGAATATTCTAATAGACAGAGGAAATTATGGGATAGTAACTGATGAGAAAATATTTTTTAAATCTTCTGATATTGATTATTCACTAGAGATATTTTTTAATATTTAATGAATGATTTTCAATGAGGATATTGTAGGTACATCATGATAAATTATTATCGGAATTTAATAATGAAAATATTATAATTATTATTTTCTAAGGAATTCCAAAATATTGTATCTGATTTTCATTATTAAATATGGAATTATTGATAATATGGTAAAGTTTATATTGAAGTGATTTTTATAATGACATAATGAATTTATGTGTGAATCAAATACAATCAAAGATTATTGTATAGAGTGTGATAAAAGAACAACCCATAGGGGCTTCAATACAAGTGAAGAATAAAAATATCATTATCATTCAACATTTTGTTGGTATAGGCTTTCAAATATTGATCATTCATCCAAATGTATTATTTAAATATTTCAATATATATAATTTGGTTTCCATTAAAAATGGTTGGTGAAAAATAATTATAACATGTTCAATATACACCCTTCCATATTGAATTATCAATATAAGAAGATAGATTTTTTAAGCGGATAACAACCACCATATATTAGGGATGTATTCTTTTATCATGGAGGAAATACTCATAAAAAATCTATATTCTTTAGTTATATTTTTTCAACAATTTATTTTTAAAATAATCTAATTGATAATAATTTGGTCAATTTGAAAAGTAAAACAGCTTCAATACCAATTCACCTCCACCCTCGGAATATTGAATACACGGTCAGGTGATCATTATATATTGGATATATCATAAAACACTATGAAATATATTATATAAACCATATTTTTATCTATTATTAGTCCTATAATTCAAACATTAAGCTATTATAATTATGTTACCTTCTATATTATCTATCATTATTTCTAAATCCTTTTATATTATGAATTGTATAAGAGATTAAAAAGATCATTTATATGATAAATGGAAGTTCAACTAATTCATTTCAAATACCTTATGTAATATATGAGTAAGATCAATGAAACTCATAGAGAATCTTAATTACATAGATAAAGAGGTGTGTTCTATTGTAATATTAGTGTTCTATATTTCCCTTTCATCTTTTTCATACATCTTATTGATGCTTTTCTTATTTTTTCCATTTTAGACTTATGGTACCAGCTTACCATTTCTATGGGATTAGTCGTGCCCATGTATTTGGTGATTCACTTAATCTATAAATACTTTTCATTTGGAAGATCTATTTATATATTACTCAATGATCTTCACCAATCACAATGATTAATGAAGGAGTATTGGTCATACATAAGGAAATATACACTATTTTTATTTAAAATGTTACATGATTTCAATTTCAATGCATTGTGATCATAGGCTTCTGATATCTAATGGATTCATTTATAATTAATAAATTTTAATTAATCCATAGAAACACATCAGTGGTATCATATCTAATTAAGAACTCATGAATCTCAAATTAATATTTACAAAATAAATAAATTGAATATCATTATGAAGTTGTATATCTTATCATAAAATACAACAGAAATTTTGTTCATTGACTTGCTACTTGATATTGAATATCGTAAGATATGATATATTCCTGACTTCTGATATAGGATATTGTAGCGAGTGGCTCATTTGAAAACTTTTCTTTTTAATCCTATCACAACATACAATGTAATATATTATATGAGGTGATAATGTTGTTCCATGAATTTAAAAGATAACCTTATTTCATTAAGGCAATATTCAACATATCATAACACACAGATTTTGAGGAATTGAAGGTAATATAATAGGATGGAAATTATTTATCGCAAAATTTGATAGAAAATGAAGCCAATCATGTTACACGATATAGATTATATCATTGAATACTATATAAATGAATAATTCATTTTTATCAATTTTTAATTCATAATTGAATTCCATTATTTATAAATTTTTTATGAATTGTGGAAAATATATTTTTGGATATTTATTTAATTAATATTTTCTAATAAATTAATTAATTATATTTTTTTAATAATAGATGTATTAATTTATTGTGAAAAACATTGTGAATAAGTATTCATAGTGTTAAATTTATATATTTACTTCCTCGAAAAATATGTGGCATGGAATATAATTTTGATATAAAATTTTTACATGTAAATTTAAATTAACATATAATATTTTTATAAATTATAAAAAATTTGATATATATATGAGTTTATATTAAATTAAGAATTATTGGTATCTATTATATTGAAATAATTAAAATAAAATAATGTATTTGAGGAAATAATAATAAGAATATCAAATCATTTTAGATAATTAAAATGATCAATAATTAACTAATATTAAATAAATCATATTTACATTATGTAAATTTATTATAGATAATTTTTTTTAAATTTTACTAAATATCATGTATTTAATGAAAATTTCATTTCAAATAATATAATAAGAGTTTATATTATAAATAAATAGGTTGTTTTTGTATTTGTTTAATTATTTAATTTCCATAGTTCTTGTTTAGATTATAAAGTGTTTATAAATTTTTAATGATTGATTGAAAAATTGTTTTCTTCAAATATTAATATATATATATATAGTAGTTCGTTTATTTATTTAATTACATGTAATTAATGAATATAAATTATTTATTTATTTAATTTTGATGTATTATTTAGTTTAAGGTGTTAAATTATTCTATAAATTCTCGTACCTATAAAAAAGAAGTTATATAGTTGGTATCATTATTGATTTGGATTTTTTATACCTTGAAATTGGCATGTACTTGGTTGTAATCATGAATTTAGGAGTTATTTATAATTTATAAATACTAGAAGATTTAATTATAATGAATTAAGTTCACTCTTTAGTAATTTAACCAATTTTAGATGTCCTTAATGTTAGATTTCCCATGTTATTGGAGTGTTATATATTTTCTAAGAAACTGTAAGTTATCTTTTTATCGCTTTAATAATACTCTAATTGATTCAATATTATTATAATCATTCACATAAAAAAATTTTATATAATATATGGATATGACGAATACGGATGTGTATAAAAATAATAGGATTTTAATATGGGTTATTAACAAACATATGGATTTTTAAGGGTTAAACATGAATATGGTTCGAATATATTGATTTTGAAACCAAATTTGTATTTCAAGAAATCACATGAATGAAGAATATATGTAAATGGGGTACCTAAGATTGAATATTGAGATTAAATCGCCTTTGAAAATGTTATATTTCAGATCCCTTCTAGTGTATAAACCATTAATACCTCTATCTTTTAATTGGAAGAGTTCTACAAAAGTAGGGTTCCCCTAAATTATGTTTTATAAAATAAGAAATTAATGTGGTAACCCTATGACTTTATTGAATAATTTATATATAATAAATTGGATACACATAGCTATGAATCTATAGAGACCCATAATTCCTATACATAGATATTACCTCATTTTTTATGAATATTAATTTCATTACATGAACACATGCATGAGGACCACAATAGTATAGTATCCTTAGAAACAGGGAATTTAAATTATAACATGAGGAAAGATCATAAACATTTCCAAAAAATACCAACTCATTTAATACTCCTACATAAAACATATCTTCATAACCTATTGAAAGGAAACATAATATTGGGTGCCGTAGATTCTTATTTGAGGGAAAATAATTGAGATACATAAGCATAACATGAAGATAATTGTATGAGAACTTGAGAATAATAATTGAAGAGCATACCATGCATATCCTAGATCATAATCATGAGTAATGGAATAAATATTGAATGTTACTATAACATGAATCATTAGAAAATAAAATAACATGAGTCATGAGAGAATAAAATAATATAAGATGTGGAATTTTGGCATATACCTAAGAATATAAAATCTTATATCCATTCCAGCCAATAAAAAAATTATAACATGTTAGGATTGGGCTGACCAACTGTGTACCATCTTCGTGCTAGTGATAACAACCCATATACCCTACTTTTTATATGCACTGTATAATAACCCATGTAACCTATTTATTTTATGCATTGGATAAAATCTTTTCTATACATTTGTTTTTATTATTGGGATCACAACCTATATATTGTCTTGTTTTTAGGGTTTGGATGACAACCTGTGTACCCTCTTGTTTTTTGGTATGGTCTAGAAACCTGTGTACACTCCTATTTTTGTTTAGGGTATTACTCATTTTCTGCCCTCTTCTTTTAAATCATGGGATAACAACCTATTTCCCCTCCGGTTTTTAGGCTGGGCCAGACAATCCATATTCCATCTTTTTTTCAAACATGGGTTAACAACCCATGTACCCACTTTTTCTCAGTCTGGGGAAAACAACCCATGTACCAACATTCCTTCAATCAGGGGATAAAACCCATGAACCATATTTTTTTAGTCCAATTCAAAATACTGGTATAACCTATGATCTCTTGAAACATTTATCATTACCAAATTTATTAGGGAGAGATATAGTTCCCACCCATTACGTAATAAAATCATACATATGTGTTTCATAAGAATGTAAAAATTCATCATTTCTTCACCCATTGTCTGAAATGTGTGTCCTTAACATATAATTATATCATAAAATGTGGATAAGTGGTAGGTTTTAAAGTCATTTCATCATATAATTACCCATTAAAAGAATTGAGTTTCAAACCATATAACCCATGTAAGAGTAATGGGTTTTATAAATATCATTCCATCAATACATAAACCAATTTGAGAAAAAATATTATTATCAGAATCCTTGGGTAAAATCCCTAGTATGTCATGAGAGAAATCAAAATATATCATCTTATATGGATAATAATTTTGAAATATCATTTAAATCATATCTTGATGAAAGTATGCTTTCTTCTTTAATAAAGACTTTTTAAAACATTAAAAATTATGAAATCCATTTTTCATTAAAGTGTCATTGAAAAAATATAATGGAATGTTTATTAAATGGCTCAATCATGACAGTGAATAATTATATATAATAATAATGTGTATTAACTAATAATCCATTTATATTGTTGGTAGACTTTAATAAACCATTAATCCGAAAACGTAAAGAAGATTCAAATTTAAATAATTTATTATAAAGTTAAAATATGTGTCATAATGTATTTTAAAAATAATAAGATAATATTATATCAATTTTGAATAAAATATTAGAATATTTTTTGTAAATAACATATAATTCTATTTGATAAAAGAGATAAAGTAATATTCAAATAAAATATTTTCTTTATTAGCATAATTACCAAATAATGTAAAAATGATACAATTACTTAAAGATACCATGAATAATAGTAGGATAAGAAAATGAATATATTATTCATGAGATTGGGATAATAATATATCATAAATGGAATAATATTCATAAATAATACAGGTAAATAATGGTATTTGTTTAATAAATTCTTTCAACTTCAGTAAAATCACATCTTAATCTCTATTGAATAATCACATTACATTAAGCATTCAATATAATGAAAATATAAGTATTTATGATATAAAATGTTAAATGGACTATTTATAACCCTTATAAATAAATATAGGTTTATAACTTAAGACGTGTCTCAATGAAGGGATATTGAGACAAGATTCTGTTGCGGATTTGGTAACTTTTGAATCTTAAACTCTATGAAAGAGAGATCGCCATCTGGATATATTTAATAATAAAATTTACTATATGATTATTAAAATAAATTCATTAGAATTATATGCACATAATAGAAAAACTTATGTGGTGATTATATCATGTGTCTCACAATTATAAAAATTTAGAAAGAAATTCATTACATTTTGAGTAAATTTTGAACAATGAACCCCGTGAAATAACAACAACAATTAAACATTAAATATAATAAAATAAATGTTAATTAATTATATAAAATGTCAAAATAATGTATATAAACCTATAAAATAAAACTTTTGTGGAATATTTTATATGTTTCAAAGAAATTGTGACCCAAGAAATCCCCTTACATAATGATCGGACTCAAATCATACTCGTTCAAACCTCCCTTTATTCGGGTATCTCCTTTTAGTATTCACTAATTAAATTCAATGGTTGTATTTTTACCCAATATAATTATTATATTATGATATAAGTGGATCTACAATGTTATTTTGGAAAGTTTTTGTTTAGGTATATGGCTTGAGAGGTGTAATGAATGAGCAAGAGTGAATGCGATTTTATAATAGAGGAGGAGTGAAATGTTTTTAAATATAAAAAGGTAACCATTTTTTGTAAGACACCCATACATAATGTGCCTCCAATTATAATCCTTATTGTATCCAAAAGGTTATACTATCAAAATATGGATGTATAATGGGTTTTTCTAGTTTTTATGTCATTTTTTCCCTTAAAATTAATGATTAGTGCCTTAGTAAACTCATTTTTCTATTAATCACCATTATTAATTTTAATTGAATTCACCAATAAATATTGTAACAAATTAATATGGATTTATTATAAGATATATATTATTCTTATTCCAGATACATTTTGTCTCTTTTCCAATTAAATTCTCATAAGTAGAGAATCTTAATTTAAAATTAATCATGTAATGATTTTGAGGATGCATGTTTTTAAAGTGAAACGGCATATAGCATACTATTTTTTTATTTAAAATTTAAATATAAAATTTATTCCATTAAAATAAATTGAATTAATATATTTATAAATTAATTAATTAAATTATAAAACGAAATATAATTAATTTAACTATTTAAATAATATAAACAAAAATTCACATTTCAATTAAAATTCAGTATTTTACAATGTTCATCAAAAAATGAAACTACTTATAAAAACAAAAAAACTACTCCAATGAATATTCTGAATTATGATTTACAAAATAATTTTTTTATAATATAATTTATTAAGTTTTTATAATATAGTTTCATAAAAAATGTACCACTAAAATGTGGTAAAACAGTCTTTTAGAAAAATACATCTCTATAACCGCAAAATTGGATATATTGACAAATCTTCTCTAAAAAATGCAGAAGATAAATGTTAAATAATATAAAATATATATTATATATAAATTAAATCAAAATTACTCTTTATAAGTGTTTTTTGTTATTTACATAAATATAACATGTTTATTCATAGAAAAATAGTCTTTTAGAAAAGGAATTTCAATATTTTAAAATATCTACTACTATCAGTTATAATTAATTGGCTACCAAATAATTGATTATACATAAATTACTGAAACATATTTTCATAATTTAAGATAAATGATTAATCAGTTTTATCCCAACGTCTACGTGATAAAGATAATAATTTTTTTAATAATAACATTTATAGTTATTGTAGTTTGGTAAAACTCAGTTTCGTGTGTCACACGAGCTATCAATGGAACATGATATAGTGTATAATAAAATAAAAACCACATTTTGTGTGTGATTCAAAATTTACATGGTTTATCATGAAAATAAATCCTTAAAATAGATTTAATATATTTAAATAACTAATAATTCATAAAAAAATTGGTCTGTTACATTCTACCCCCCTTAAAATAAATTTCACCATTGACATCCATATCGATCATCCACATTATATTAATTGAATGTTACTTTAACAGAAACCCACATCATGAAAATCAATAATAATACATCCTTTAAAATGTTAAATTTCGAAACATAACAGTTACCCAAAATAACTAAAAACTAGGTTTATACAAAGGAGAACATAGCTGGAATGTAAAAACATGAACATAAAAGAGAAAAATAACTCCCAAATAATGATGGAGAGTTGTAGAAAAAAAGGACATGATAATTTTAATGATAAAAAAATTATAAAACAAATAGGTTTGAAAAACGACATTGATATCATCAAAATATGGATAACATGACAATAATTTATTTCCTAACCTTTTTCCGAAACATCAATATTTTTCAAAAGAATATGTACATGCATTGTTTTATTCAATTTCATATGAAAAGTCTCACTCTTTTGTTATTATATGATTAATTACCACTCCATCTATAAAACTAAGGAATTAAGGTTCGTTTTTCATTCTTGAAACATTATCATATCATGAGATCTATGAATACAATGACATGTCATTCCATTTGTCTTTAGTTGACATCACATTAAAATGGTTAGAATAGGTTATCCAATATGAATAAACCTCATGTATTGAGATAATAATTTCCTCACTAATACCTCTTTTTATTTTTAACATAATATTTTCCATAAATGGTTAAACATTTATCCCTTCAAAAATATGTAAATCCAAAACATTAGAATGTTTTTGATTTAATATCTCACATTTTTTTAACATTAATAACATGTTTGTCATAAATTATCTCTTAACATTCTCATAACGAAAATATGAATACAAATATAATGTATTCTATTAAAAAATATAATAACATGAATTTCCATAAATACATTTTGAAAACATATATTAATACAAAATATAATCCACCCATTATTCTATAAATAGAGCCGTATTTTAAAAACATTTCTATTATAAGATCGAGATCATCTTTGCACTGGTAGAATATAATTGTGATTTAATTATTAATCCTTACTTGTACAGAGGGATAATTAATTCATAGAATAATTTCATGTTCTAATAAATGAAGAATATTAATATTTTCATAAGGCATATTTTTGAAAAATAAAACATAAAATTAACCAATTTGGAGTGCCCTAATTATCATTATTCACATCATCTATTTGGATTTCAAAATCATTCTGTTTTTAATTTGAATTTAGAGGTTGTTGGAAATGAGCATTGTTATTAAACCTCAAATTTGTAACATTTTAGCATAATTACCAATATCTATACATTTTGAACCCTAATGTATGAGAGATTAATTTAGTGGGGATTTCTCATTATTTTCATCATTATATAAATTCTTCCAATATCATCTTTATTCATTAACTCGATGAATTTCTTTTCAATGCATAAAATAATTAATAGTCCCATTAACAAAAATACATTAACATTTGTTCTTACACATTATGCATAAAAATATCACATATTATTCTCTCCAGGCTTCATATATTTTTTGTTAAATTCTATTTTTATATTGTTATCAACGTCATGATTTTGATACATAACTCTAACATCTAATTCCACCTAAATATAACAACTAGGAATGGCTTCATAGAATTCAATGTACCCTATGGATAAATAACTTCCTTGATTTTGTTTTATGAAATTGGAGAATACATAAAATTTTATTTTAATATATATGATAAAAACTAAAGAGTACCACGCATGTCTTGTAAAATTTTTCTTATAAGAACCAACATATTCATCATCATTATTTTGGAGCTATAATAATTCATCCTACATCATTGTTAAAAGACTACAAGTTAATTTATTACTAAGTAATATCCCCAAAAACCCATACCATTCAATATATTTAATTTATTATTTTTTCCTTTTGTTCTTAGTAATGTTCTATTACTATGTTTTTTTTTACTTTCAAAATGAAAAATAGCCAAAATTTCATTTTAATGCTATGAATACTGAATAATGAAAAATATATTTTTCATTATCTGTATGCATTGTTTGGAAAATTATGGATTAGTGGAACCATTAAATTAAGGCAGATGTTTTTTCATGAAGGAATGAATAAAATGTGGTTCCCATTATTTCCCATTTAGATGTTCAATGTGATTCATTGATTTGGAACGTTGTGTGGGCAATAAAGTAATGATCTCTATTCTAGATCCTATAATTTCTTATTCCTATGGCTATCTATCATTGAATTTTACATTGAATAAAATATTAAAGTGATTATATCTTGATTTATAAGTTTTATAAAACTAGATATCATAGAATTAGAAATAGAAATTATAGTTTAAATCCACATAATAATGAAAAAATTATTTTATGTTTTCTAAATAATGACTCCTTCTTTCTAAACTATGATATCTTATGATTAATAAAGGTCATTCATAGTGATCATATATTTAAATCCTTCATGATTATTCATAAATAGTTTGTGATTTTCCAATTCATAACCCCTATGATTATCAAACCAGGTGTGCAGCAAGTCTCTTTTTCATGC
Organism: Viscum album; assembly: GCA_963277665.1. Lineage (NCBI taxonomy): Eukaryota > Viridiplantae > Streptophyta > Magnoliopsida > Santalales > Viscaceae > Viscum > Viscum album. The sequence continues at coordinate 1,793,252,238 of OY728163.1, read as the reverse complement.
ACCACTTCCCGATCGAGTGCATCTAAATATAGTGTTTTTGGGATGGTTACCCCAATAAATATCTATACAAGTTCCACATATAAATGTCATATCTTGATAGGGATGTGATTTCGTTGGGACCACACTCTTGATCCTAACCAAAATGCCATTAAAATTTTTCTAAACATTAACTCATCCTTACACTCATCCTTAGAGACATCCCTAGACCTATCAATAAAAATATCCCTAGGGATCTCACAAATTGATTCAGATCCTTGATTATAATGGATGAATAAACCTTTCGTTTGATAACAAATATAGTAACCTAGGAATCTCATATATGGATATAAAATCTATTTTTATGAATATTCGTTACATTACACAAACATGTGCTTGATGTCCATAATTGTTTTTTGTCATTGGTATCATGGATAATAATCTTCTAAAATGAAAAAATATCCTAATATATTCCCCCAAAGATCATTCTATTTAGTAATCCTACATAAAAAATTTATTCATAACCTAGTGATGGGAATCATAATAAATGATAAGATAAAATTTGTTGTAAAGTTAAATAAAGTAGATACATGAGTATAACATGAACATAAGGGTATGAAAACATGAAAAAAACATTTAAATATCATACCCTACATATAAAAGATCATAATCATGCGTTATAGAATAACGATTGTTCATTCATAAGACATGAATGATAATGGAATACATTAACATGATTCATGATAGATTAACATTGAAAAAATAATCATATACATATCGTATAAACCTATAAATATAAAAAATTACATCTTGGAATCCATCGAGAAATTCATAATGTATTGGTATGGGATAACCACCCATGTACATACATCATAATTGGGATAACAACTTGTGAACTATCTTGTATTCAGGCGTGGCCTAAAAACCCATGTTCCCTATGGATTTCTAGCATTGAAAAAAATAATGTGTACCCTCTTTTTTTAGGCATAGAGAAACAAACTATCTACTCTATTATTTTCAGGCATAGGATAAAAATGATCATACCCATTTTTTTGGAGATTTGGATAACAACCTTTGTTCCGTCTTGTATTCATATCTAGGAAAAATCCCATATACAATCTTTTTTTAGGCTTGAAATAACAACTTGTTTATCCTATTGTTTTCATGAAAGGGTAACAACTCATATAACAAATGGTTTTTGGGATTTGGCTAACAACTTGTGTACTCTCTAGATTTATACATGGGATAACAACCCATTGACCCTCTAATATCATATAACATTTATCACAACCAAATTATCTAGAGGGAGAGATTTCCCCCCCAATTATATAATGAAATCAAACATATGATTACCAAAAGATCATAATAATTAATCATATCATATACCATGAAGTGAAATCAGTGTTATAAACATTTCATCATATCATAAATTTTGGAAAAGATATTATAACAAAATGATAATATTTTTATCTATTCCTAAACCACAAGTTTTTACTATGTTTTGGTTGTTTTTTTATGTTATTTTCGGTAAAAACATTAATATATATTAAATTCCAAGGAAAATGCATAGTTGGTACACATCTTTCCCAAACCGTGCGCCTTCCCCTACTAAATTGTGCAATCTCGGGTGGTAGTTTTCTGCATGGTTGGTGCATGGTTTCTTAAACCATAATCCCTATATAGAGAGACAATGCATCCCATTTAAAATAGGTACACTACTAGGACGCATGGTTCGGTATAACTGTGAGTGTCTGCCCAAAAAACCATGGGTGTGCCTTTTAATTATTCTGAAAACTGTTTTAAAATACATTAAACCCACCTTTTTGGCCTTCGATGGACATGTACAACACCTTGATGGATATTTCTTCCAGGGGAACTCCCAATATCAATTTTTGGAACCTCATAACCCTCCCAAATACAGATCAAACCTTGAGTTACATGTTTTGATTTTCTCCTACTTAGTTTCCTCTTCCATATCATTATCTCAAACTAACCCTCTTATCCTCCTAAGTGTTTGGTGGTTCCATAAGTCTCTTTTTTGGATCTAATAACCAATTTTTCGGGATCATATTCCTATTTTTTATGATTTTGTTTCCATTATTATAGAATCATTCATCTTAATTGATGAATCCTGATTAGGGATTGGAACTATGAGATACTTTAATCCCGAGGTAGGAAGTTCCATTGTCATTATCAATAGTTTTTATCCCTAACATTTATTATTTACATTACATTTTTTGAAATAAATGATATTTTGTAACTTTAAATATAGGTATCTAAATTTGTATAGTATAAAATTCCTATTCCACTAAATAAGGATTTTGAATTGTGGTCTTCCATAAAAGTTTGAAAATCCCTTATTCTATTAAATTGGGGTGTCATTGTGGTGATTGGTGAAATTTATATTTTTTTCTTACAATTGTGAATTGGATTTGATGGAAAATTTTAGAAAACCAAAATAGCATTGAACTAGATGTTTATTATGAAATTGTAGTAAATTATTTGAATTTAAATTGTTAAATTTTATTTTGAATGTGAATATGTGAAATTGAATTGTGAATTTATTTCAAATCCCTATTTCTGAAAATGGACTAATTTTTTAGAAAGAAATAATAGTATTTTATGTTTGTAAAACATAATTTTTTGATTAAAACACACTTTTTTCTATAAAATAGGAAATTGGAATTTTTTAAATTGGGTGATTTTAACACCCAAAAATTTATATCAGATTGATTTTTTTAATTTTTTTGATATCTTTTGTTTTACACTTCACCATGATAAGCATGCGCTATACACAACACCAGCGTAGATTGTGGTATACACAAAACTATGAATAGCATGTGTTACACAAAAATTAATGTTATTTTTATAGATTTAATTTTACTCATAGTTGAGGTTCAGTGAATAAATAAATATTTTTATGTTACCTGATAATCTAGTCATTAAAAAGTTGGGTATGAACAATATTAATTTTCTTCTTAAAAACTATTTCAATGAAAATAAGTGTGTTTTTTAAATCATTGTTAATGTATTTTATTAGTGAATTATATATTCAATGTATTGAATATAATGTTCAAAATTCATCACATGTTCTATAGACATGATAATAGAACAGATTCATTTTTTCAGATAAAGGAAGTATTTTTCAAAAAAATAATATTTTTCTACCTTTAGATGGCTCAAACAATTTAAATCTTATTTTTGAAAATTTTATAAATTCTATTTTAAAAAATAATCTTCTTTTTTGAATTTCGATAATAAAATCTACTCTGGATGTTTATTTTATACTTTTTGTATATCTTATTATATTTATTGAATAATAAATAAAAACAAACTTTTCATCAAAATACATTATGATGATAAATTATATTATTGAATAGTTTTGAAGTATAAATATAATATATTTTTATCATCTAATATAATTTTATCAATTTAATTTAATTTTTCCATAAATATTTATGTAATAAGACATCAATCATTTACAATGTTTTAAATTTTAAAACCCATTTTCATTACATTGACAGGATTATTTTTTTATTAATTTCTAAAAAATATTTTATTTGAATTTATAAAAATAGATTCCATATTTTTAATTAATATGTCAAAATTATGTTAATAGTATTATTTTATTTTTGGTAATTATGATTAGTAACATAAAAAAAATTATTACTCTAAAAAGACTAAATCATGTAATTAATTGTTAATATAATAATATAAAATTACCTCAATACAAGTCCTAATATGTATGGTTGAGTTAATTTAGAGATAAACCATACTTTGGTTGATATTATACCCCTTGTATGACACATGGATTATCCTAATCCATTTAAAATATTTTATTTAATGGAAAGTTAAATAAGTCTTACTAATTTTTTTGTAATTAAATAATTTTTAATATAAGGCTATAAAGAAGATAAATTAAAATAAAATAATTATTTTAAAGATTAAATGTTTTTCCTTATCATGTTAATTTATTTCTAATTTTTAGATAATAAATAGTTACATTAATGGTTTATACATTGATAATGCATAAAATATTTAATTGATGAAAAATAAATAAACTAATTGTTGTTAAAATTATAATAACCATTAAAAGATAGAAAAGTGTGACCAAATATTATAGGTATAGTATATCATTACCTTAATCATAATGTGGTAGAGATATTGTCTGTTTTAGACTTATATAAGAGATTATGACACTTATAATATTTAATTTGAAATGGTGTTGAACTTTCCACATTCATGTTTTATTAAGTATAAAAAATTCATTTATTTTCGAGAATATATATTTGATAAAAAGTATTCTCCTGAACTATATGAGATTTATATTCATCATATTATTTTATTTTATCTTTTCATTCAACAAAATATTGTATCAAATAATTATAGAAAACTTCTCTTAAAATAATTTTATTAATGGAAATATAAGAATATTTTTATTAAAAATATTAAAATATATAAAATATTTAATAATTAATATATTGAATTAATTTTATATAATAACATTACCCTATAGTGATATAACAAAATATTTTATTCTTGGATTGAACCTTATACTTATATTTTTAAAAATACATGAATGGAATCTTGTTAAAATTTATACTATTATTGTTTTGTCAAAATAATGTTTATTAAATTATTTAAAAGTCCTAATTTTTTTAAAAAATATAGAATAATTATGATAGGGTTTATAAGGTTATATATTATTTATTTATAATTTAATAGACATCTAATAATAAATATTTCACCCTTTTAATATTGATATATTTTTTACCCCAGTTTAAATGAAATATTATAACTAAGGGATAAATTAAAATGATATTGTTAAAATGGACAGAAAAACATTTCTAAAATCTATAGTTTTATGATATTATAATATTATTTCATATTATATTATACTATATGACATTAGTTTTGTCTAATATGTGTTTTTATTTTATTATAAGTTACATCTTTTGGAGATTCCAAAAGTTCATCTCTCCTCTATTATTAAAGGTCATCTCCTACATCCCCTTTTGTTATACCCCACCCCTACATCATTGGATTGGGGACACATTGAGGGCTACCTGGTCATAAGCTATGTTCCCATGGTGCCAAAAGATGTCAATAAATTATGAGGGCTTCAAGGAACAGTGGGGAACGATTTTCCCTTAAGGAAAAAACCAAACAAACCGACAAGTAAAGATGCATGTACTTTAAAACCCAACCATGTAATACTAACAATTCTATTACAAACCCCAAAACCATCCAACATAACATGTCAAAAAAAATCATAGTACTATGTGGAAGATTAGAAAACCAAACACCATGATCCATGATTCCACCACATCAACACTCCAAGCCCCATGCTCCAAGCTCCACCAAGACATCACAATGCACCACTAAAGGAGGGTGATGCATTACCTTTTCCCACATCACATTACACGACATATGCAAAGACACCACAGTGCCAAAGAAGGGGGTAAGTACTAAAACTCAGTAGGTTTTCCCCAAATTACTTCCAAACACACGCCACTAGGATAAAACTGTTAGCACATATATATTAAACAGTTTATATAAAAATAATCACAAGGGAAACCATTACCATAAGCCAATCAAACCCTTACCAAGCCATCTCACCCAAACCAAGCAACGAAGGGAAATCCAAAACAAACATTCCACAAGCTATTTCATCATTTACACATTAGCACAACAATTTCCATCATTAAAATTAGTTCACACAAACATCCATAACGGTGGAGCTTCCGTCCAATACGTTTTACCCATTAACAACTAGTGGCACTTCCTGTCCACTTATCTTTTGATGGTGGCCCTTACACCCACTATCCATGCCCTTTTTATAGTGGTACTTCTCGCCACTTCTACACAAGATTCCAACCAAGCCATTACCATGCATACAACCCACCATGGTCACAACATCCTGAAATCAACCAATTATATTGCATGTAAATCCACTTCAATAAATCACCCATTTATTGAAAATAATTTTCCATGAAAAATAAAATTTCAATAAAAAAATATTTATTGAAAACCATTTTTATAACCCATTCTCCCAAATAAATCTAAGAGACCCATTTTAAAATCTCCATTTTAAATTCCACAATGGCATCATTTCATCACAAAACCCCCTTTTCCCGAAAATCACTAAAACATCACACAATGGATTTCAAATAAATTTAAAATATCAAGAAAAAATTAATTTTAAGCACAAAAAATTAATTGTAACTAAAAAACACTATTTCATACCATTTGGAGCCGAGAGAGAAGACACCTACCTCTAGGGTTCTGGAAAAATAGACCCACAAGAAATCGCACCTCAAATCCGGTGAACACACCAATGAAATCTCTCTAGACCCCCTTCTATAACGTCCACAAGCCTTAAAATCCACATCCAAGGCAACCACAACCCTAAATAAACATGAAACAGATGTAGATCTATAATACTAAACATGGAAGAAGAAAGGATCTAGAGAAAACCAAAAGGAACCATGAGAGAAGATTAACCTTGGAGAAATCACCTTCAAACCTCCTTAGAACCCCTTCAATTTGCTTCCAAAATGTGTAGGAGAGTCCCTCCAACACTTGACAGCTAAAAATACCAATATATTTTCGAGTGGGAGAGAATTTGGAATGGAATAGGTTATGACCAAGGGAGACCAAAGCATAAAACCATATGTATAAGTGGTTGCAGGGTTATCCCGCACGGTTTGGAAAACCATGCACTAACCGTGTGCATGCTACTGTCTCAAGAGGAGGGGTTCGAACAGTTGCCTCGCACGGATTTGAAAACTGTGCGCAGGCCGTGCGAAGCCTACTGTCTCCCCCAGCACTGTGCTGTACGGTTTCCTGAAGCCCCCACATGGTTTCCTCTAGCCATGCTCAAACCGTTCTCCTTATCAAAAGCCTCCAAACTCATACAAAACCATTCCAAACTCTCACAACCTATTTCCAACTGATCCCATGCACTCTAAACACAAAATAAATTTATAAAAAAAGGCCACATACCTCAAACTGGGGGTACTACATTCTCCCCACCATTGGTCTTTCTGTCCACAGAAAGTACTGTACCCATCCTTTGCCGAAAGATCTCGGGCCATTGCTCGACCATCTCTTTCTCCCGCTCCCAATTCTCCTCTTGGATCTGGCCATGATGCCACAAAACCCGAACCAGACTGATGCTTTTACCCAGAAAGATATTCTATTTCTTATCCACTCCATGCATTGGCACGTGGACGAAAGAAGACTCTAGCTCAAGATCAACATGATCTGATCGAATAACATGGAACAGATCTGGTGGATACTTTTTCAACTGCGACACATGAAACACATTGTGCACCACACTGAACCAAGGTGGAAAAGCCAAAGGATAAGCCACATCACCAACCCACTCTAAAATCTCAAAAGGTCTAATATTCATTAGATATAACTTTCCATACTTCACAAACCGACGATTTCCCAACCTAGGAGAGATCCACAAGAAAACACGATCACTCACCTCGAATGACAATGTCTGTCAACGATGATCCACATGTGATTTCTGAAGACTATGAGCCATCAACATTCTCTTCCTAATTAACATGAACTTCTCTGTACTCTCCTGGACAATTCTAGGTCCGACAATCAAGGAATCACCCATTTCCACCCAGTATAGTGTGTAACGACATGGATGCCCATACAACGCTTCAAAAGGAGCCATATGTATGGATGCCTTATAACTATTATTGTATGATAACTCAACCAACGAAAAGTGCTCCTCCCATGAGCCACCAAAATCCATGACACAAGACTACAACATATCTTCCAAAGTTTATATCGTCCTCTCGGATTGAGTATCTGTCATAGGGTGAAACGTCGTGCTCATAGTCAACAATTTCCCAATGGGCTTGCTATAAGGATTTCCAAAAACGATATGTAATACTCAGATCTCTATCTGATACAATTGAAACTGGAACACCATGCCTTTTTATCTCCTCCTGAATATAGATTTTGAACATATCGTCCACCATATGAGATTCACGAATCGGGATGAAATTGGCCGAACTTCTTTTCCTACCAACCCACCAGAACTATGATTTCAACGCTTTATACAATTTTTGAATTACAGGATTAACAGCCCACCCGGAATGATGATACATCCAGAGAAGATCCTCCTAACAAGAAACTAGTACAACCATCCGAATCTGAAAACAAAAAACTGAATCTCTATTTAGCTTCCAACCCTCAATGGTCTCCCCACAATTTAGCCTCAACCTAATGGTCACACGCTTAGAATCATATACATGTTCCTCTTTAACTAGGCCAACCAAGTCAGGAATGAACAAAACCAGAATGAAGACCTCTCTATCGCCCTAGTCTTCGCATTCCAACGACATTTCATCTATATCTGACATCAACAGCCATAGGTCAGATGCATGTTCACCACCTAAGCATATGATTTTATACTTAATGCATCTGCCACCAAATTTCTTTTACCAGGTGTGTACATAAAGTCAAAATCAAACATCTTTAGATATTACATCCATCTCATTTTCCTCAGATTCAAATCCCATTGTGAGAAAATGTGCTTTAAGCTCTTATAATATGTATATACTGTGAGTTTCTCACCCAAGAGACAATGAAGCCACAATTTCAATTCCTGGACCACTACTGCAAATTCCAAATCATGATTTGGGTCATTCATATCATTCTACCTCAACTTTGGTGAGCCAAACTCAACCACATGATTCCCATGCATGAGAACCCACTCCAACCCTGATCCCGATGCATCACAATACACCACGTACCATTTTCTTAGTTCTGGAAAACAAAGATGGGTGCTAATGTAAGGAAACACTTTAGCTCTTCGAAACACTACTGACATTGTTCATTCCACTAGAATGGAACATTTATTCTTGTCAAAGCTATCATCAGTGAATCCAAATGTGAAAAATCATGAACAAAACACTGATAATAACATGCTAGACCAAGGAAAATTCATACCTCAAAAATATTATTTAGAGGTTTCCACGAGATAAAATCTTCTATCATTTGGGGATCCACTGAAACAACTCACTTTCACAAATCACATGGCCATTAAAATGAACTTCCTATATCCAAAAGTCACACTTTGATAATTTGGAATAAAACCGATGATCCCTCAAGATCCCCAAAACTGTCAACAAGTGCTGCTCGTGCTCTACTCTTGTCTTTGAATACACCAAAATATCGTCTACAAACACCACCACAAATGAATCTAGATATCTCTGAAATATCTAATTCATCAATTCCATTAATACAGCTGGTGCATTCGTTAGACCAAAGGGTAAAACCACATATTTATAATGGCCATATCTACTTCTGAAATCGGTTTTAGGAATATCGTCCTTCCTCACTCGTAATTGATGATAACTCGACCTTAGGTCGAACGTGGAGAACCATTGGGCTCCCCTCAACTGGTCAAACATTTCATCAATTTGTGGAAGTTGATATCTATTCTTTATCGTAACTTGGATAAGAATATGATAGTCAACACACAACCGAAGAGTGCCATATTCCTTCTTCACAAACAACATCGGTGCTACCCATGGAGAAGTACTTGGTCGAATTAACCCTTTGTTTTCTAACACTTCTTACTGGACCTTCAGTTCCCACAATTCAGCTGGTGTCATCCGATAATATGGAAGTGAGATAGGACTAGTCCCCAGAAAGAGATAAATCATAAACTCCACTTCTCTTACAGGAGGTAACCCAATGAATTATTCGGTAAAAACATCCATAAACTGATCCACCACTACAAGAAGAACACTTTCTTCAAAACCCTGTACCGATTCCAATGACAACACCTACAACGGATACAATAATGCGCCCACCGCTGGTTCCAAATAACCCATTTCACCTTGTATTTCATGCATCTCTCCTCTAAAGGGATGTCTAACACCATCGTGTGTCATAAAAGCCATTGTATGTGCATTACAGTTGATGTTGGCCTTAAATGCCACCAGCCAATCCATTCCTAGGATTACATTATACCCATCCATCTCAAGCCATGAGAAATTCCACATTAGCACAACCTTGCCCACAATGATAAAACATGCTCTGCACAAGAAGGATCGACACTCTCTTCGACCTTGAGGAGTTTGAACTTTCAAAACCAAATGCATCATTTCTACCCATAAACCCAGCAAATCATCCACACTTGCAACAATAAAAGAGTGTGAAGCACTCATACCAAACAACACTTGCATCATGGTAGAATTTAAAAGAATAGTACCTCACACCGTGGATGGTCCCAACTAACCATCTACCACAACCCGATCAGCTCCGAACAACGCCTTTGTTTCCAAACTCTGCTCTTTATTGCTTTGCTGAGGTGTCGTGGTATTCTGAGAATCACCATGACCCACTTTTCTATACTGACGAGGGATGTGCTTCTATCCCCGTCCCGTCGAAGTGTAAGACGTATGCGATCCCTGAGGAGTTTCCCAAGAGCCCGACCTTGGAACATTCCGACAATAACACTATAGATGCCCCCATCTTCTTTTAATTATGACATTCTCGTGGTTGTGTCGTATGATCCTGCTTGATATGGCTCATAGAACCACACTGAAAACATTCTAGCAAGCTCTGGGGATTCAGAGGAAGATTTATTGATCCTACTATGGGATTAGGTGACATACTCCTGCCCTGGGATTAAGTGTCCCACTTCTGCTTGAATGTAGCATTAGAGAACACACTATTACCCATGGGTATGACCATGCTTCCTCTTCCTGGAGTTCCCAACAGATCTCACACAGCCACCGAGGCTCTATTCATCATCCCTATGTAATCATCTATACACTGCACAACTATCTTTGAATGGATTTCTTTCCCTAACCCTACTTCAAAGATCCTTTCCTTCAACGACGTGCTACCCACCACCTTGGGTGAAAACCTCACTATGTTCATAAACTTAGATTCATACTCAATTATGGACATATGCTTTTGCTTCAAACTGAAGAAATTACTTGTGCGCTGAATTATGATCATATGTGGGTAGAATTGTTTATTATACAATTCCTCAAAGCCTTCCCACATCATACCCTAGTTCATCCCCATTTGGACTACCAACTCTCACCAGTAAAGGGCAAGATCGTCCAATATATATGTGGCCAACTTTACTTTCAACTCTACCGGTGTTCCTAAAAATTCCAACAACTTGTTCACTCTATTCAACCACACCTCTGCCCTCTCTGGCCTTGTATCACCCCTGAAAATGGGTGGATTTTTCTTTTGAATCTGAATAGAATGTTCCACAGGACTTGGTTAATCAACATTATTTCCACTTTCCATAGCTTGGAAAGCTTGGAATATACTTTTAACTTCTTTTTGGTTTCAATGAGGCTCAGGTGCAACCACATTCTCATCATCCACTTTCATTTGGTCTCTATGACGCCTACCCGGTGGCATTTCTATAAACAGAAAACAAACAATCTTGAGTCTCACTTCCTTATACATCAATAATTCCCATTAGCATTATACAACACTATCACAATAAGGCTTTCCACCTTTCCTCAATTTTCATGTTTCTCCATTTTTGAAAATCTACCAATTTAAAGAAAACCAAATTTGTTCACATTACAATTTCAAACATTTGAAAAAAAACATTTCTCAATTAAACCCAGAAATCATTATACCCCAATGATATATGAATCCTATAGGGAATTCATCTCTACTATATATTCTATGCACATATCATTAGCTACACCCATGAAAATGATATTTCCAATCCCTATAAGTGTATGAAAAACACTTATGTACCCAACTCCCTGGTAAAATTAATTTCATAATAAGAAGGTTAGCTACCTGATTTTATTCTATACATTCCATGTTCCGAAATTCCTATTCCTTTCTAACCTCTCGACTCAAGGAATATACCACAACAATTGTCAACTACAAATATGATAATCATCTCCAAAGGACCGAACAAGCTGATACCTCTTGTAACACCCCGCCCCTACATCATTGGCTTGAGGAGGTGGTGTGGGCTACATGGTCTTAACCACCATTTACAAGGCACCAAAGGATGGAAATAAATGTTGAGGGATTCAAGGAATAGTGGGTAATGATTTACGCTTATGAAAAAACCAACCAAACCAACAACTAAAGTTGCATGCTCTTTCAAAACCAATAATGTGATATTAACAATTCCATTAAAAACCACAAAACCATCTAACTAAACATGCCCCCAAGACATAAGAGTACTATGTCGAATACTAGACAACAAAACACCATGATCCATTATACCACCACATCTCCACTCCAAGCTCCAAGCACCAAGCTCCACCAAGACAACAAAATGCAGCACTAAAGGTGGGAGATTCATTACCTTTTCCCACATCACAGTACACGACATCTGCAAAGACACCACAGTGCCAAAGCATGGGTGAGTACTAAACCTCAGTAGGTTTTCCCCTAATTAATTCTCTACACATGCCACTAGGATAAAACCGTTATCACATTTATATAAAATAGTTAATATAAAAATAATCACAAGTGAAACCATCACCATAAGCCAAACACACCCTTACCAAGACATCTCACCCAAACCAAGAAACCAAGGGAGAGCCAAAACAAACATGCCACAAGCCATTTAATCATTTACACATTAGCACAACTATTTCAATCTTGCAATGCAATGCACACAGACAACCATAATAGTGGAGCTTCCTTCCAACCTGTTTCATCCATTCACAACTACTGGCACATCCCGTCCACTCATCTTTTGATGGTGGCCCTTCCATCCACAATTCATCCCATTTTTATAGTGGTACTTCTCTCCACTTTCACACAATATTCCAACCAAGCCATAACCAAGAAGACAAAACACCACGGTTAAAACATCATGCAGTCAACCAATTCCATTGTATATCATTCCACTTCAATAAATCACCCATTTATTGAAAATAATATTACATGCCAAATAATATTTCAATAAAACAACATCTTTATAGAAAACCATTTTCATCAACCATTTCCCCAAATCAATCTTAGTAACCCATTTTAAAATATCCTTTTTAAAATCAAAAACAATAGAATTTCATCACAAAACCCCATTTTCCCCAGAAATCCCCAAAACATCACCCAAGGGGTTTCTAATAAATTTTGAACCTGATGACACGATTAATTTTAAGCACAACAAATTTATTTTAATTAAAAACTACTACTTATAACCCAGTGGAGTTGAGAGAGAAGCCACCTACCTTTAGGGTTCAAGTGAAATCGTCCCATAAGAAATCACACCTCAAATCCGGCGAACGCACCACCGAAACCTCTCTAGATCCCCTTCCCCAACATCCACAAGCCTTAAAATCAACATCCAAGGCAACCAAAACCTTATATCTACATGCAATGGATGTAGATCTAGAAAAATAAATAGGGGATAAGAAAGTATCTAGAGAATACCAAAATAAACCATGAGATAATACATACCCAGGAGAAATCACCTTCAAACCACCTTGAAAACCCTTTGATTCGCTTCCAAAATGTGTGGGAGAGTCCCTCCATCCATTGAGAGATGAGAATACTGAGAGAGTTTCAAGTGGGAGAGAATTTTTAGAGGAATAGGTTAATCCCGAGGGAGCCCGGAACATAAAACACTACATTTAAGTGGTCGCCTGGTTATCCCAAACATTTTGGTAAATTGTACGCTAACAGTGCACATGATACAATCTCAAGAGGAGGGGTCTGCACAGTTTCCTCGCACCATTTGGAAAACCGTGCACAGGCCGTGTGAAGCCTAATGTCTCCCACTGCACAGTTTCCTGGAGCACCCTCACAGTTTCCTCTAACTGTGCTCAAATCGTTCTCCATAAGAAAAGCCTCCAAACTCATTCAAAACCATTCTAAACTCTCCCAACCTCTTCCCAAATCATCCCATGAACTTTGAAAACAAAAACAATGCCTAAAAAAAGGCCACATACCTCAAACTGGGGGTACTACACCAATTCAATTAACTTTGAGCCATCAAGAATGACCATCCCCAGACCATATCCGTTATCAAAATCCATATTTACATTATTGAGTTTTTTGTGTTCTCTAATGACCATCTCTAGTGCCTTTAAGAGGATATTTGGAGGGAGCATGTCGAAGAAAATTTAATGTCCACTACCGATTAATTCAAGTTATTTATTCTTATACTTCATATTCATGATTTTTTTCAATTATAAAGTAATAAATCTAGTATGAATTATTTTGATATATGATATTATGGTTATCAAACAATGATATTCAACCTTTTATTCATCCTATGAAAAACGAAATCATTGTGTGTTCTTATGTATGTCTTATTGCCTCCAAGTCAATGTGTAGGATGTTTTTAACCACCTTACATGAATCGATATAATATTGGAAATAATAATATATGATTATTGGGACATGATATGTATTCTGGAAAAACATAATACCATCCACTTCCATACCATTTCATGATTATCAGAATGATATCATCACTTGTTCATGCGTACATATGGATTACTGTCTCCACGATGTAATGTCATTAATTCTACAATATTTCCATGAAATCGTGACTATATAAATCTGAATATTGAATAAATGTTATATTTATTATTTAAATTTCATTTTTAATGATATATATATGACATAATAAAAAGTAATGGAACTTATTCGACAAAAAACGCATGAAAACATATTGAAATAACAAACGAATAATGAGTAATAATGATATGTTAATAAAAAATGCATGATAATATGAACATATATGATATAATAAAAATGAATACGATTATAGAATAAGTAAATGAATTTATTTAAATCATTATACTTGATGTTCAGATGCATAAAAATGATATCAGATGTAAGGTAATGAATTATTTTGTCTCACTTTTATTTCTATGGGACATATGCCTTATAGACAACCAATTTATTTTTGTGGTGTTTATGATTATCATGAATTACATTAGGATTTTTATTATGAAGATTGTGATATTTTAATATGCTTAATATTTTCAATTTTTTGGAGTCATATGATTTGAGAGAATATAAATTGGTAAGGGATACTCTTACAATCTCGTTATTATCCAAGATAATTTATACATAAGTATTTACTAGGTTTTATTTATCATAATTGTCCATATATCCTTAAAATTATTTCACAAAATTATTTACAATTGTTATATGGACGTTTAAAGTCTATTTTACCATTGTATAATCTTAATAAATGGTTTGCAATGAATCATTCTTTTTTTTCCATACATGTTAATTTTCGACTTTTCTGACAAAGGAACGAGAAGAATGTTTTTTTACCATATATGATATGAATGGATTTCCATGATTTCAAAATGACTTCTTTCCAAGAATATTACCTTAATATATTTCAATATAATTTTCAAAGAAATTTTTTTCTTTTAAAATCATGTGGTATTTTTAGAATAGAAAAAAAATTTAAGAATAAATGATATTTTCCAAAACAATTAATTTCATGTGTTTTTTCCAAATTATTTTCCATATAACATGAAATTATTTAATAAGGATATTTTTAAATTATACTATCAATATTATTCTGATGGTTTTTTTATGTTTATTTTATTTATAAAATCCATTTTATTTTCCATTATTATGTTATTATGGAATTATGTTTTGGAAACCCATTTTATTCCTTGGGTTATGTTATGTTGAATTATTTGTGTTCTTATAGAACACATATGTATGGATTTCATTAAGTGATTTGTGACACCTATATCTCACTCCTATGTATTGAGTAAATTTTTTATCTCAATAGAAAAACATGGATGGAATGAAAACAAAATATGGTTCAGTAATACATGGCTCGAATGAAGTGTTACCTCAGTTCAGTAAAGGACATTGACCACTATGATGGTATTGGAAATTTTCCTTGTCTAATATGGAAATTATTTTCTATGCTCATGTGTTTTTTGAAAAATTTCACATTTTGTACATAATTTAAATTCCTCTAGCTCATCTTCCATTTTTATTAATATCCTATGAACATCCAATAATGATTTCATAACTCATTATTTTGATATTTTTTAATAATGGAATTATTTTTAAAATTTATGTTCATGTTTTGTTTGATATTTTACATGTTTACCAGTAATGATAATTTGAGCTCACTACATTCATATGTTTTCATTTCCACATGATATAAAGAACAGTATTAGGGAGAAAAACTAAATGGAAAGATATTTATAAAAGATGTTGGGGATCATTCACCAATTAGAATAATATGTTCCATGCTTCCAAGGGCCCTAAACTAATACAATATTTGGGAATATATTTTTTAAATCTATTTATTATTCTACAAAAATGGTGTAATTTACATGTTTGTCAAGCATGGGAATCTATAGTTGGAAGTAAAGAGTTTTTTTACAACCTTTGGAAATAAGGATATAAAAATGATAGTATATGGCCCCAGTCTCAAATATTACTTAATCATCAATTAAATTAATAATTCACATTGAGTATCACTAACGGTTTAGAGTATTGGATAATTAAGTCATAACATATACATAAAAACTTGAATTTTACATGTTAAAATTTCTACTCAGTATCTATTTATTCTTAAAATAAACACTCCTAAAAATAGTAAAATGTTTCGTTCTATGTTTTAAACATCATTACTTTTCTATGATCCCATCCTTGACCATATTCTACTTTAAGTCATCTGAAAAAAATTTCAAAAACTTGGGATGAGCATAAAAATATCCGAAAAGGATACACAAAGAAGGAAAACTGTTAGTTTTCAAAACAACATGAAAACCATGAATAATTTATCATAAAGTAATACTTTTAACCATATGGAATTAGAAAAAACAATTCACTTTATATAATTTCATTTCATAAATTTTTGTGTAACTAAAATATTACCATAAAACCCAAAGAGATAGACATATAGCAAGTAAATGTAAACATGGGACATAATCATACTTGCATGGAATAACCATATGATCTTCATCCATAAATCATTCTTACAAATGTAATATCTATATGGACAACTTCAACAGGAAATTTATTGGAGGTTATAATGTAGCCACATGTCCTTAGTCTATCACATAACCAATCATCATTTCGTTTATCATGTAATCACCCGTTTAATTTCAAATCACCATTATATAATCATCACACATAAAATATTGCAAATACAAAAATTTCAATCATAACATTTCATTTGAATTCAAAAGAAATAAAATCAAGATATTGAAATAATAATTCAAATTTTAATACCATATTCAATACCAAAATATTTAAAAGCGGGAATATGGTATTTATTTTTTATTTAAAAACATTAAGTCTTTTTAAGGAATCCAAATATCAAATAATGCTCACGGGGGAGGAATGGTTGTTGTCCCAATGTACATTAAAAAGAAATATTACCTTTGTCATTTAGTAAAATGATACATAGAGAAATTATTCTCATTGAATGAAATTAATGTTCAAAGTTTATTATAAACTTTATAAAATAAAGTCGTGTATAGCTTAAAATATACCACAATGAAAAGAGAATGAGATGAAGTCCCTTACCTCGTGTCTGACTTGACTCATTCATTCTTAAATTACATGAATAACTAAATTATATTATTTTATACGTTCTTAAAATAATTCTTCAAGTTTATTATTAAATTTATATCACTTATCACCTTTCTATAACAATCATATAAATATTCATGTTTCTATCAGTCATTTTTTCAATGTTCGGTACTTGAGTCAAAAATTAACTTTTTATAATTACATGTTTTCCATGAGGTAAAATGTAAATTATCTCCAGAATGATATTCATGATTTAAATATCATATATATCAAATCTATATTATGTATATGTATTTATAAGAGTTTATATAATTTTGAGATAATATCTGAAATTCACAGTTCTTAGAGATGGTGATATGTATGTACGCATGAACACTACTTTAATTTCTATTTAAAATTTAATGGAATTAAATATTAATGATACATATGTATATTATAGTTATTTCATTATATAATATTTTATATATGTTACATAAGTTCATTTATGACATCCTTTATATGTTCCATGTATGGCATGAAGGACACATATCACTTTGAGGGGGAGGTAGTCCCCACTTCCTCAAAGGAAATTATCGTATTTATACAACATGAAAAGAATAAAGGTAAGTTATAAATAAGAATTATTGATGAATATAGATAAAATAAATATCATAAATATCATGTACAATTACAGTTCCATCATAATTTCCACCATGATAGGTGGTAGGGGAAAATCAAATAATCATCATTTCGTGTGGTTGCAGTTTGTCGTACATAGAAACAGTATGTTTGTTTCCATTAGATGTAGTTGTGTGTAAGTGTTTTTCAAATAATTATCATTACACTAACCTAGTATATTTTGGATTGTTTTTTTATATAAACAATGAATAAGAAGATCATATGGAGTGGAGAAGAAAAATTAATGGAATGGAACTTGGGAGAAGACGTTACCTATAATTGGGTAAGTTATTTTGATTTTAGAGAAAGGTATTTCTTAAATGACTTCTGCATATGGGGAGTATTATAAAAGGTATATAGGGATTTTGGGAGATTATTTGGACAGATTTTTGATGATCCTAGTGGTCTTTATAAGTGTGAGAAGTGTTAGAGGTGGGGCCCATTTATAATAGAGAGGATGGGCTGTTTATTAATGATTGAAGGTATTGTTTTATTATTAGTTTATTTTATAATTATATTAAAAAAAGTGATATATTTCCAATATAATATGATTATTTTTCTAAATACTTTCATCCACCTAGTTTTATATATGTTTAAGACATAAATTTAACTTTTTGTTTTGCTTTAATCCATAGAAAACTTATTTAACTTTTTCCATGTCTTATTGTATACTCATACTATATGATTATTATAATTACTATAAAATTATAATTGAACCTAATGTGGTGAATTGATGTAATTATCAAACATCTATACATCAATTGGCCGAATCATAGAATTTTATGAGTATTATATCATTTAATAATATAGTATTTGATTTCAAAACTCATTTAAGCCATTTTATATAATATTCATATCATGACTTTTAAAAAATCCATTTCAAATTTATTATTTCGAAAAACAACTTCATTAATTCAAGTATAACAATTAATAATCATCCATAAAAATCATAGATGACATAAAAAGTTTCAAAATAACTTTATTTCAATATTTATAATCTCATTTATTGAAATCATTTATTAATAATGTAATCACTCCAACACCATTGTGTCATAAAAATTTTATTTATTTAATCAGTTAAAATTATAAATTAAATACCATGATTTTGTAAAGATTTATAATGATTATTTATAGTTGAAAATATACCTTATATAACTCCATATAAAAATTTTTACTTTTTTTTAGGAAAATTAATGATATATTCATGACCAAGCAAACCAGGCCTACAAATCCAATCAGGAAACAATTTCACCCAACAATGATCACCCCAGGATTTCCCAAAACGAGTCAAGCGATGGGCTTTCGTATTCCCAACCCATTTGAAAAAATTAAATGTGAAAGCATCGAAACCATCGGTCAGGGACCAGATCTTCCTCAAGATCAGGCCAGATGGTTGAGAGTCATCTTCCTTTGATGAGAGAGCCTTCACTATAGTGAGGCAGTCAGATTCCACCAAATCCTTGGGACAATTTTTGGAACGGGCAAAAAGATTCCCAGAGAGGATGGCCAAGGCCACCGCCACCACAGGTCTCTAAGAGTTTGGCACATCCCTACACTGAGATTCCACAATCTCGCCCAAACTGTTATGAGCCATGAGCCCAATACCGACCCTAGAGTAATCAGAGACTACAACATCAGTATTAATTATAAGAAAACCCTCAGGGGGGGGAGACCAAGAAGTAAATGCATGTCGAGTGTGGCCAAAAGAATGCACTACCACGCTGGTCTTCCAAAAATTCATCCACTCCAATGATTTATCCACCCAAAGGTGATCTGGGGTCACCTTTATTTGGAAGATACATTCATTCTGTCAAGTCCAAACCGACCAAGAAATTGTGCAGATAATTCCAACCACTCTCAGTTTCAGAGAAGACACCCAAAAGATATGTTTTGGACCAACCCAATTGAACGGTCAAAGAACCTCCCAAAATCCGGCTTCCAAACCATCCACAGCCCTTCCACCCCGTTACAGGAACGAATTGCATGCAAAGGGGACACCACTTCTGGGCGGCACAAGAGACAGGTGTCATCCTCTGCCAAGTGTCACTACATCAGAAAGTCATGGGTTGGATGATCCCCATGTCAAACCTGCCACCAAAAAAAAATCACCTTCGGGGGAGCGGCAAGGGATGAGAGGCTCTTCCACTGAAAATTAGTAAAGACCTAGGCCAAACCATGAAACCTAATATTGTAACACGAACAAGAAGAATATCTCCCATGAGGTTCCTTAGTTTTGCATATCTGGTAAGGGCCCACACCTAGTGTGAGAGGGATAGTCAGGATAAGCTGACGATCCACCTGGTTAGACCAGCAACAAAGCTTCCCATGATCCCACACCTCAAGCAAGTCGTCGAGCTGATCACGTAACCTTGCATCTTCGAATCTGGGAACACCCGGTGAGGAAACATTATGGTTAATGAAATCTTCCAGCCATGGATAATTCCAAATGTTAACAATATTCTCATCTATAATTCTCCGAACGCATCCCAAATCAATTAGTTATTTTTCTACACAAATGCTCCTCTACACAAAGCTCAGTCGTGGCCCCAGTTGGGTGTGCAATAAATAAGAATGAGGGAAATAATTTGCCCGTAAAACCCTTGAGAACAGGGCATTTAGAAGAGAGAGATGACACCATCCCTACTTCGCCAAAATAGCCTCATTAAACCATTTGAGATTCCTAAATCCAAGCCCCCACGAAATTTTGAGACACTCAGCTTCTCTCAAGACATCTAGTTGGAGTTATGTTTTCCCTCATGGGTGCCCCACCAAAAAATTGGCAAACCGGGAGTGGATTTTATCGACCAGAGTTCTTGGGAATTTAAACAACGACATAGCATAAGAAGGGATTTCTTGTGCCACTGACATAAAGATGACTTCATTTCCCGCCTTTGAAATTTTCATACTAGACCAAAGACAAATCAGGTTATCCACCCTCTCCAAAATCGCGGTGAAAACTGGTTTCTTGGATCTACCAACAAGGGTCGGGAGGCCAAGGTACATGGGATGCTTATAAACCAGTGGAAACCCACACATTCACTGCATATCTTCTCTCTTAGCTTGTTGGACGAATTTACTAAATGATAATTCTGATTTTGAAGCATTAAGGAATTGCCCCGAAGCCATTTCGTAGAAATTAATGATATTCATCACTACACTGCATTCTTCTGGGGTAGCACACACAGAAAAATGGTATCATTTGCAAAGAAGAGATGAGAGATAGGGGAAATTTCGACATACCTTAGCACCATGGACAGTTTCATGCTCCTCCGCCATCAGTATAAGATGAGAAAAGACATCATCCACAAAAATGAAATGGTAAAGTGATAGGGGATCCCCTTGTCTCAAGACTCTTGATGGTTTAAATCTCGCCGAATGGGACCCATTAATATAAATTCTTTAGGAGATAGACATAACACAATTCATAATATTGGAGATCCATTTCTTCCCAAATCCCATCCTGGATTGGAAAAGTTTGAGAAAAGGCCATTCAACTCTGTCATAGGCCTTCATCAAATCCAATTTCATTTCCATGGTGCCACGCATGGCTATGGAACTAGTGTTCATAGAGTGGAATAATTCGAAAGTAATAACAGAATTATTAGTAATGGATCTCTTTGGGATGAAAGCACTTTTGTCATCTGAGGCAATCAGTGGGAGAATGTCCCTAAGTCTGGCCACCATGATTTTGGAAAAAAATTTGTAAACCACATTGCACAGATTGATTGGCCGAAACTCCGAGACTTTCTGAGGGAACTATGTTTTTGGGATAAGAGTAATAAGAGTTTCAATCAGTGATTCAAGAGAGGTTATTCCAGCCCACACCTCCTTCATCAGGGTCACCACATCATGCCCAACAATATTCCAAATGTGTTTAATGAATAGATCATGAAACTCATCAGGCCCCGGAGCCTAGGTATAGTGAATAATAAGCAGGTCCCCAAGTACTTAATCATCTGAAATGTCTCTTTCCAAGAAATAATTCATTTCTTCTGTAACCAACTTTGGAATTCATTCACTCAGACATGAGGGGGATCTAGTACATTCTACATTGTTGAGGTTGCTGAAAAAGTTCAAAATAATGGACTGAATGTCATTTATGTCATGTGTAACACTCCCATAAAGATCATCCAGATGAGAAAAATGATTCTTCTTTCTCCTTGCAGATGCTCGCTGGTGAAAGAAGTTGGTGTTCTGATCACCATCTCTGATATGGGACTCCCTTGCCTGAAGGAACCAAAAACTCTCTTTCTCCCTCAGATCTGCATTAAGGTCCTTTTCCACCACCACAATTTTACTAAGGAGAGTGTCACAACAAGGATCTGAGTGGAGTCACCTTAATCGACTTTCAACCTCCTTAATACATTGGTCAAAGTCACCAAACCTAGGAGTGATCCATTTTTGTAAGCAAGACACAATAGTGCGGATGTTGGACATGATGCACCGATTCAGTCCCTCCCAAGCCTATTGGACCACCTTTTCACAACCACTATCTTGGATCCACATACTTTCGATGTGGAAGGTCCACGTTGGCCCCTTTGGTTTCCCTTGTGAGACAGTTGACAAAATGATTGGCTTGTGGTCAGAGTAGACGGGGGGCAGGTGGATGATAGAGAAGGCATGAAAAAGAGAAGTCCCTTCATCACCCCCAACAAATCTATCCAACCTTTCCGCCTGATGGCTCACCATTGACCTACCCTGATGCCAGGTAAAAGGTGATCCATAAAACCTGTGTTCATGAAGATAGTTCGACACAAGTGAAGTCTTATAGTTGTTCATCGCAGTGCCACTCCGCACACATCCCCCTTCTTTTTCATGGGGAGAAAGGACCTCATTAAAGTACCCCCATCAAGATATTTCAAGGAAATGAGTCCCGCAACCATTTTAAAAGGGCCCCGGATTTTTGCTTATCTTTCCCACCCGACCACCCATAGAAACAAATAAACAACCAATGAGGGGATCCAGGGCCCACAACTGTCATAGCAATGTGGTTACTTGAGTAATGAGTGATCGTAACCCCATGATCCTCCTTCCACAAGAGGAAATGCCCACCGGAGTGACCTTTTCTTCCAATCGGAAAGACATTTTTGAAACCAATCTTCAGGGCTATACGGCCAGCATCCTTGCTGTCCAATATAGTTTCAGATACAAAAAATATGTCGGGGTAATATTTGGAACTCCAGTGATGGAGAACCCGAACAGTTGGGGGACTTCCAAGCCCCCGATAGTTCTAGAATAGGATTTTCATTTCCCTAGGTAGGGCTGGGACATACCCGCCACCGCCTCTGAAACATCGACAACCTGACCATCGTTTGCCACTTTCCACCTATTTGGCAGGCTCTCAGTCATCTAAGAACCCTCCAAGCATCGTTTATGGTCCCTGGTCTATGAACTGGGGGATCCCCACCCCTATCCTTGATAATCATTCTTTTCTATGTTCGATGTTTCATGGTATCAGGCAGCATGATCCCTGTCATACCATCAACTGCCTGAGGGGTAGTACTGAGGGTAACATAATTTGAGAAAGAAACTAGAACTGGTGAAACGTTAAAAATTTGTTGTCCCCCTGAACCTGGGTCAGGTAGTTCCATGCAGTTTTCATGCAGCCTGTCAGATGGAGAGGAAATGTCTTTCAAAATAGTTGTGGCCTGGGGTGGAAGGACAGTCTTCCCCTTCCCCTAACTCTAGCGCTTTTCCCCTAGCACAACCGAGATTAGTGGGCTTCCCAGATTTCTTTCATCCACCCGTGGATCCATATGACTGTCAGCAAAAAAAATTTGGTAGCCTGAGCATGAATAAATTAGTATGAGTGGGTTCATCCTGCTTACTAAAAGCCTTCTCAAGATTGTCGCGGTCCTTCTTTTTTTCATCTTCAGAAATAAAATCCATTCCATAGGATTTTGCATGATTCTAGGGACCATATTGAAAATTAAAATTTCCATGTCCATACTCCTTCTTCACATCACAGACCTTTTATAGGTGTCCGAGACACCCACAAAAGAAACCGAAAATAGGAATCTTTTCAAACTCAAAAGAAAATCCAGACATTAGAGTCTTCAATTATCCAGAATAGACCCATCATTAGAGGTTGTGTCACATCGACTAAGGCTCTAATACCTACCACGGGTCCCAAGTGGGTGGTATCAGATTGATCCCAGTACAGAAATTTCCAATGCGTTCACCAATTTCCCTCATAACACGTTCTATTAAACCATGGAATGGGATTCATTTGATTCGTAACCAGAAAGGTGAGGAAGTCACTTCAATTTTTTGAATTTTGTCTTCACCTATAAAGTCCTCCCTGAGAATGATTTGATTATCGAAAGACCATGGTCTGACTTTGAGACCCTTTTTGTTATCTTTAGTATTGAAAAATCCAAAGACAAGAAAACCCTCTCCCACTTCATGTATGTCAACACCATCCTCCAATCTCCATAAATTTTGTAGAGTACTTTTAAAGGCCCCCTGGTTGAATGAAAATTTCACTAAAAATTTTCCTACCTCCAGGAGTGACATGCGATGTTATAGAAATACTTATTTACTTTTTGTGTGGCGATAAACACTTTATCTTTATCAGTCAGTGAAAGGTTCTTCCACCGATTCACCAATTCAGATTCCATGACATCAATGAACAACTCCTTAACGTAATATCCAGAGAACACCCTTCACGATCCCACCACTCTCACATTCAAAACTCCACAATGCAAACATAAATTTCCTCCTTCTCGCAAACCTAGATGATGGTCATGTTGCTTCAGATTCCTCCACCTTTCATTTCTCAAAATTGTAGTTCTCAGGTTTCACTTCAACAAACTCATAACCTATTTAGCTCAAATTGAAATATTCTCAAACCAACTTTAATCAACTCAAAACATCATTCATGATTCAAATGACACTAAAATATTTATACAGTCTTATCACAACATTGGCCATTCCACACAGACTAGTTCTACGTGGTCTAAAGCAACGAGCATCGGCCCCTATGCGAACCGCATCAGCCTGCTCAAGACCCTGTGTGAACAACACCTACACGCTCGAACTTCACATGCGTACTCAAACAGCACCTGCGCGAATACTACCTGCGCAAGCAACCCCCTTCGTGCGAACAAGACCTGCACGAGCCCACCCTACGCGAGCAACCACCTCCGTGCCCACGATCCTGTACGAGCCCCGCCCTTTGCCTAGATTTTCACCCAAAAGTGTCTCAATGGGGTACTAAAATTGACCTAAGGATTCCCATTGTCGGATATATCTCATCCAATATGATTAGGAGAAGTGTTAGGGTAATTTAATATTATTATAATATTAATTTTTATGCATATTTTCCTGATATACCCTTTAACCATGGTAAATATAATATTTTCTAATGTAACTATTCATAATGTCTTAAAATAAAAGAAACCAATTTAAAAAATTTCGAACCCCTGATTCCAAATATGGAATAAATTTTTCTAAAATGAAAAACATCTAAGATTCACAAAGAAATTTAAAATTAATTCCATTTTTCAAAACCCAACATTGTGTTTTTATGAAATAATAACTATTAAAAGATTGACATGTGTTTATGTCTAATTAAAAAGAGAAATTACATAAAAAGTCCATAATTGGATTAAATGGTCAAAAAATAGAATTAAACATTAAAAACAATTAAAAAGATAAACTAACCATATAAATAGATCATATGAAAAGACAGTTTTAATTAAAAATGCAGTAATTCTCACTATCAATTATGAAAATGAACTTTATCAGAAAAATACCAAAAATTTACCCAAAGTAAATTTTGATGTCCCACATCTAAATAAGAAGATAAATTTTCAAATATAATTTATAAAACTGAAAGAAAAACTAAATTTAAAAGGGGTTCTCCATCAAAAGGAGGAAAAATACCTTTTTTATAAATATTATAATATTTATAATTAAAATTAATTTCATTTTCATTTTATGCCTCAAAATTTTATTGGATAAATGTAAAAAAATTAACCAACATGTTTAGTCATAAAATGATTAGTTCTATTCATTCCTGCCAATACAAAGGTTATACATTAACTACCCTTTTAAATAATAGTTTTATTATATTACTTTTCAATAGGACTCAGCTTTGTAAGAAATATTGGATTTTGGAGAATCCCATTTTTGCGTGTCATGTTTGAAATCGAACAGAGAATCCCTTTAATATAAAAATAATATAATTTTAATTATTATGACTAGAAATAAAAAAGAATTATTATATAAATACCCAGGTAGTTACATCATTCCCCCGTTTTGGGAATTGTGTACCAGTATTTCTATCCAATAATAAAATAAGTTGGGGTATTTATCCCTCATATCATTTTCAGAATCCCATGATGCCTCTTCCACCATGTGATTTTTCCACAAAACCATTCCCTAATGAGTTACCTTATTCTGTAACACATTCTCTTTTCGGTTAATAATCTTGACAGGTTGTTCTACATAAGAAATATTACCTTCCCAAAAAATACCTCTGGACTCAAAACATGAGATGGATCTGGCATATACTTTATCAACATTGAATCATGAAAAACATTATGTACCTAGGTCAATTTTGGAGATAAATATACTATTTAGGATGTTGATCCATCATTATCTAGGATTTTATAGGGTCTAATGAACCTCGAACTCAACATTCACTCCTTACCAAAATGAATCACACTTTTCCATATAGAATCTTTGAGAATGACAAGATCACCTACCTCAAAAGAAATATCCTACCTCCGGTTATCCGCATAAATTTTCTTCCTCCTCTATGTTGTCCTCATGTGATTATGAATTAACTGATATTTTTCTACCATCCCTTCCACCAATTCTGGTCCCATCAACTTTCATTCACCTACATCATCCCAAAAAGCTGTAGTTCAACACCTATTTCCATATAATTCATCAAATTGAGCCACCGGTATACTATAATGAAAACAATTATTATAATAAAATTAAAACAAAGAAAAATGTTAGTCCAAACTTCCATACCAATCCATTAAAGAAGCCTGTAGTATTTCTTCCAAAGTTTAAACCGTTCATTCTGACTGCCCCTATGATTGAGGTTGAAAAGTTGTACTGGAATTTAATTCAGTACACAACGACTTCTAAAGGACCATCCAAAAGTTAGATGTGAACTTGGTATCACAATCATATACAATGTAGAGATTAACTACATCTAACTATATTATCTATTTAACAAACAATCAAGAAGATGATCTACTGACAATGTATCTCAAATAGGAAGGAACTGAGTATTTTTAGTCAATCAATCAACAATAATGTAGATTGAATTGTTACCTTGAGTTGTCATTGGTAATACCACTATAAAATACATGGAGAAATTTTCCCATTTTCACACTGGAATTTGCAAGGGATAAAGCATCCCTTTTAGTGATTGCAACTGTTCTTTACCATGTGGACAAGTCAAACACTTCGAAGTAATGTTAGCAATATCTATTTTCATTCAAACCCACCAGTAATACTCCCGAAGATCTCTGTATATCTTAGTACTGCCGGGATGAACTGAAAATGGTGATCTATGTGATTCACATAACAACTATTTCATCAAATTTGAATCTCAAAGAACATATAATCTAATCTCAAATAACAAAATACAATCATTAGAAATGATAATGTTCGGAAACTTACCCTTATGAATCAACTCTTCTTTAATTTGTAACTCACATTATTCCTATTTATCTTGCTTAATTCTGTCTGATAGATATTATTTCACTATCACCTGAAACAAAACTGATGAATTTCATGCACCAACAACTTCTATGCCAATTTTCATCAAATAGTTAATTGGAGGATCTTGTTCTAAACACATCATGGCTAAAGTATCATTATTCATTCACCTCAAAGCATCTTTTGCATTATTTTCTTTTCATGGATGGTAATGGATCGTGAAATCATAGTTCTTGAATAATTCAAACAATCTCATATTTCCCATGTTTATTTCATTCTAAGTAAATATATACTTCAAACTTTTGTGATCAGTATATATTTATCACTTTTCACCATACAAATGATTCCTTCAAAAAATTTAAATGCAAAAAACAACATTAGATAAATCCAAATCATATATAGGGTAATTTAACACATGAGGTCTTAAATGACGTGAAGCATAAGCAATTACCTGATCATTCTATATTAAGACACGTCTAAGTCAGTTAAACGAAGCATCAATATAGATAACAAACTCACCATATCTTAAATGTAGTTCATGTAATAGAACATTCACTTGTGTTCTTTTGAATACCAGAAAACAATCACCACATTATTTTGCCCAGATGAAAAAAACACCTTGTTGAGTTAACTTAGTCAGTGAGCTAGATGACCGTTCACAATTATAAACATACCTCTTCTAATAGCCATCTAATCCAAGAAAACTACGAATCTCGGTTATATTTGTTGGTCTTGGACATTATTAAAACACTATTGTTTTAGAAGGATCAAATTTTATGCCATATTTTTTAAACAATGTGCAAAGGAATGACTTTTTTATAACCAAAATTCACACTTTTTGAATTTCACAAACAATTTATTATCTTTTAAGGTTATAAATACAACCCTTAAATGACTTTCTTGTTTCTCATTACATTTGGAATATATCAAAATGTCATCAATGAACATAACCAAAAACATATCCATTAACTCATGAAATATTTTATTCAATAGATTCATGAATACATCAGGTGCATTGGTTTACATAAAAGGGATAACTAAAAATTCATAATGATCATATCTAGTACGAAACATGTTTTTAGGAAGGTCTTATAACTTTACATCCAACTAATGGTACCCTGATCTCATTTCAATCATCGAAAAGTTATGAGTTCCCTAGAGCCAATCAAACAAATCATCAATATGAGGTAAATGATACATGTCATTAATAGTGATATTTTTCAAGGATCTCTAATCAATGAAAACTATAATTAACCACCTTTATTTTTAACAAACTTGACTAGAGCATCCCATGGTGATGTTCTAGGTCGAATGAAAACATTATCTGACTTCTCCTACCATTGTTTCTTAAGCTATAAAAGTTCAATTTTATATATTCAATATGAGGGTTTTTAAATTGGATTAGAAGGAGGAACTAAGTCAATAGTAAATTCAACATCCCTATCAGGTATAATACAAAGAAACTCACCAGGAAAATACATCAAGATATACATTTACTACTAGAACATCATTAATCTGAACAGTTCCTTGGTTTTCAGCAATATGTGAATGTTACCATTTATTTCCATCATTATCTATTTTTTCATCTTCCAAATTTGTTATCAGTGAAACAGGTTAAATCTTTCACACAAACTGAAAGCCTTTCTAAAATGAAACCTCTTTAGCTCTATATTCTATCATACCATGGTAAATAGAAATCTATTCCATTCCGAAAATAACATCAAAACTTTAGTATAGGTAAAACTACATGGTTTGCAGGTAAATTATTTCCACAAATGAGGATATAAATATTATTATAATTTCTTTTTCCCTCAACATTTCTCCCATGTGTTTTTACAAGATGTTCCAGATTCATATCTTGAGATTGAATTCCCAATTTACAAGAGAATTTACTATAAATGAATGAATGTTTAGATCCTGAATCAAACATCACATTGTCATAATATAAAAAACAATAAAAGTACCTAATACCACTACATTTCATGGTTCCACATTAACCATAGTTGTTTGAAATGATTTTTCACCACCCTTCTTTTATTGATATGTTAGGTTTCCACTGTGGGTAATCGTATTTAGACACACATCGACATAATTCCCAAACTCATTGCAAATAAAACATCTTACTACTATCTTTTCATTTCCTTCTTGATCATTTTCCTTACTTTTATGAGAAATATGAACAGTCTTTTCACACTTGATGCACTTCCCAAACATTTATAAACATTCTCCAGGATGGATTTTTTCATACATCTCACAATATTGAAATTTAATTTTCTTACCTCAAGGATTATTTCATGAATTATTTCCCTTTGCCTTCTAACTAGACCTCTTATTTTGATTATACTCTTGGAACAACTGATCATCAAAAAACTCCATTTATTCCTTCATGGCACATCTTACATGTTTATCATAGATTTTGAATTCTCGAGAAGCTAACACTCTTCGATATAGTGGCTTATGTCCATAGTAAAATAAATTTATCTTACTATCAAGATATCAGATGATATTTGGAGAATACCATGGCCATCGAGTGAACGTTTCTTCATAAGAATCCACTATGTCATCCTCCTGACTCAATTCCAATAATTTCTTTTCATCCTAAGCCGAATTACCTTAGTGGAATATTTATCTTGAAACCCACCTTTGAATTCATCCCCGTCAAGAGAATCAAACTCCTCACTACATAGTATACTTTTAACCACATACCACCACTGATCAGATTCACCTTCAAAATGATAAACATCAACACGAACCTTTGGTTGTTATAAACACCACATGACATTGAAATTTGTTTCATATTCTTCAATCCACCATTCTACTAGCACAGGGTTAGAAGATCCCCTAAATGATGGGAGATGTTGCCTCATGAAATGATCTACTACTGATATGTTCCTCTATGGGTAGTATAGATTATCTAATGATAGATACCACTAGTTTTTATAGACATAATCAATTATTCCATCATGGTAAAAAATTATTCAGTTCCTATTCCTACCATTTGAGGTTGCTGATTTGGATGATTGTTTTCTTCTTGATGTGTCCCATCATAGTTTCCTAGTTTCCTCAACGGAAAACCATTCCGAACACAGAAACATCTTAGATGAATCAACATGTTATATTTAAATTCTATATTATTTGAAACATACAATAGATTGATGATAATTTATGGATAATAATTTAACAGTATCCTAACTCTTAAGGATTCCCAAGCCAACCATTGATACCAAGTATATGACCTAAACTATAAACATTAAATAATCTTGAACTAAATTCATATTAAGGATCATTTTAGGTTTATATATTTATAGAATTATGTCATAACATATAAATAACAAGTTTAATATTACATGTAGACATTTTTAATCAGTATCCATTTTTTCATAAAATAAAAAAACATAAAAATGAAACATTTTTAGTTCTATGTTTTAATCAACTTGAACATTATTTGATCCCATAATTGACTATATTGCAAATTAATTCCTATAAAAAACATTTCATAAACATGGGATGAGCATAAAAAGAACATTAATGGATATAGAATGAAGTAAAACTGTTATTTTTCAAAAAAATTGTAAACCATAAATACTTTATCATAACGAAAAATATTTCTCCTTAAGGAAGTAGAAAAAACACATCGAGGAATATAATATAATTGCCTCCCATTATTTTATAACCAAAATATTTCAATAAAACCTATATAAATCCACATATATTATATAAATGTAATCATGGCACATGATCATACTTAAATGGAATGATCATACAATATAATTCCACAAATAATTCATACAAATGGAATAACCATATGGCTGAATTCCATACACAATGCATTGAAGGTTATTACATAACCACCCATCCCTGGTTTTTCATGGGAACACCTATAATTTGGTTTATCACATAATCCCCAATAAATTTTCCATGTACCATTATATAATCATCAGACATAAAAGATTTCAAATATCAACATTTCAATCATAAAATTGCATTTGTAAGCACAAGAAATAATTTCCCCATATTGAATTAGTAAGTCAAATTTCAAAACCATTTTCAATACCAAAATATGTAAAAATGGATATTTTCTATTTAAAGACATCATGACTTTTTAAGGAATCCAAATTTGATATAATGCTCGCAGCGGCGGAAAGGCCATTGTCACTACGTACGTTAAATAACATTACTTTTTTCATTTAGTAAAATAATATTTAGAAAAAATAATCTCTTTGAATGAAATTAAAATAAAATTATTTTATTCTATATATAAATGCAAGTCATCTATAAATCAAAATATGCCTCAAAGAAATGATATTGATACGAAATCCCTTACCTCGTGTCCGAGTGGACTCGTTTATTCTATAATTTTCTAAATAATAATAATAAGTTAATATATACTTTTTTCGGAACAATTTTAATGTTTATTACTCATTTTATATCACTTATCACCTTGCTATAAGAATGATATTTTTATTCATGTTTATATCGATGATTTTGACTATATTTGATACTTGAGTAAAAAAATGAACTTGTTATAATCACAAGTTGTCCATGAAATCAAAATTAAATTATTGTCAAAATAATATTAATAATTTTAATATAATATTTATCATATTTATCCATTTTATATTTATTTATAATAGGCTATATCATTTGGATATAAGAAATGAAACGCTCTATTTATGGAGATGGTAAATAGTACGTATACATGAACACTAATTTGATTTAAATTTTATATTTAACAGAATAAAAGCATAACAATACATATTTATATTATAATTATCTTCTAATATCATATTTTATATATATTAACATAAGTTCATTAACTCTACCCTTTTTACGTTCCACGTATGGCATGAATGAGTCATATCACATTGAGGGGGCGGTAGTCCGCACTTCCTCAAATGAAATTATCGTATTTATACAACTTAAAAAAAATAAAGGTATGTTCTAAATGAGAATTATAGAATCATATAGATAAAATAAACACCATAAATATAATATATTATTATATTTCTATCTTAATGACCACCATGAAAGGTGGTAGGGGAAAATCAAACAATCGTTATTTTGTGAGTCAGAAGTTTGTCATACACAGAAACTTAATGTTCATATCCATTAGATGGATGAGTGTGTAAGTATAGTTCTAATACTTTTCATTATATATTCCACGTATATTAATGATACTTTTTTTATATAAACAAAAAATATGAAGATAATAGGGTGTAGAGAAGGAAAAATAATGGAATTGAACATGAGAGAAGGCATTATCTCAAATCGTGTAACTTATTCTGATTTGAGCCAAATGGATATATTGAATTGAATTATGCCTATAGTGAGGCTTCAAAGATGTATCTAGGGATGTTGGGAGATTATTTGGGTTGTGTTTGGGGGAGACAAGGGGGATTTAGGGGTGTGGGTACTGGTTATAGGTGGTTCCCATTATAAGCGGGAGGAGGGACACTTTAGGAATGTGCGAATGTATTATTTTATTATTAATTTATTTTCGAATTATATTAACACCAAAGTGATATATTTAGATTATATGTTGAGGTTGATTTGAAATCCATTACTCCAATTTGTTTTAGTTATGTTTATGTCAGAAAAGTGACCTTATCATTTAGCTTTAAACCTTAATAAAATTATTTAACTTTTACCAAGTCTTCTGGTATATTTATACAATATGGTAACTATAATTACTATAAATTGTAAATAGAACCTCAAGTGTTTCATAAACTAAATTTTATAGTTTATATTTTTTTGACCGAATTTGATATTTTTAGGACTATTATATCATATAATAATATAGTATTTTTTTTAAAACTCATTTATGTCAATTTATATACTATTCATATCTTGACTTTTAGAAAATCCATAACAACATGATTCTTTAGTAATAAAATCATTAATTAAAGGGTTAAAATTAATAATCATCCATAAAATTCATGCATGACTTAAAAATTTTCCAAAGAATTTGTTTTGATATTTATATTCTCATATATTTAAATCATTCATTAATAATGTAATCACTACATCCCCATTGTGTCATAAATAAATTTATTTATTTAATCCCTTAAAATTATAATTATATTGTTATGATTCAGGAAATATTTTTATATTTCTAATTACTATTTAAAGTATAAAATATAACTTATCATCTCCCACATAAAAAAAATTTATGAAAAGATACATGTTTAGGTTAAATTTTCCTTAACATTAAATTAGAAGTAATTAAATGTCATTTCCACACACTTGTTGATCCATGGGGTTCTAAATTTGACCCAAGGATGACCATTGTCAGATATCTCCCATCTAATAGGATTAGGACACGTTTTAGTGTAATTTAATGTTATTACAATATTTTATTTTACCCTTATTTACCATATTTAACCTTTAACCATGGGAAATAAAATATTTACTGAAGTAACTATTCATAATGTCTAAAAATAAAAGTTACCCATTTAAATATTTAGGACCTCTAGATTCCAAATATGAATCTATTTTTCAAAATTTATAACATAGAAGTAGCAGAAATTAGTTTCAAATTAATTCTCGTTGTAAAAACCCAAAAGTGTGTTTTTAAGAAATAATAACTATCTAAAGATTGACATGTGTTTATGTCTAATTAAAAATTGAAATTACATAAAATAACCATTTTTTTAAAATTTTAATAATATAGTATAATTGAATATTAAAACCAATTAAATGAAAATATATCCATATAAATAAATCAATTGAAAAGTAGTTTTGTCATAAAATGTGGTATTTTTCACTATTCATTATAAAATGATGCTTATCATAAAAATACCAAAAATTTATCCAAATTACATTTTTATATCCTACTTCTAAATAAGAAGTTTATTCTTTCAAAAGGAACATATAAGAGTGAGAAAAACTAGATTAAAAAGGTGTTATCCATCAAAAGGTGGAAAAGAAACCTTTTAAAAAAATATTACACTATTTATGCTTAAAATTGGATTCATTATCATTTTAAGCATATGAATATTAATTGATAAAAGAAAAAAAATTTAAAAAACATGTTTAATCACAATATGGTTATTTTTTTCTATCCCGCCAATACAACGACTAGGTGTTAACTACCATTTAAAATAATAATAATTTTATATTATTTTTCGGTATGACACGGCCTTGTCTGCAACATGAGATTTTGGAGGAACCAATTGTTTTGTGTCATGTACTACATAGAACATATCATCCCATTTAAATTGAAATTAATATCTTATTAATAAGTATTAATTGAAATCAAAAGTATTATTCTATTAATACCTGGGTCATTACAGTAAGTGAGATCCCTATAGATATTTCAATGTATATATCTTGTGATCCCATAAAGATTACTCTAATTATAGATAACAGTCCTAGAATTATGGTAATGTTCATGAATGAAAAAGTATTGAACCAATTATGTTAAATATTGAAAATACTTTCACTATATTATATGTTATTCCTGTAGAATTATTTTTGCTAACACTATTTATTTGGGGTTTTAGAAAATGGACAGAAATATGAGGATTCTTGTTAATTGGGAATAGTATGGACAATGGAATGATATTCCTCATAATAAAACAAATGAAATGATACTTGGGTAGAAAATATTCATTATTATTTATAATCATCTATTTTATTATATGTTCTATAATATCAAATTTGGAGAGTTTACTAACCCACATAGTATCAGAATAATGGTGTTTCATGGTGACCATAGTGGAATAAATGTTCTATTTTCCTTATTTATATAATTGATAAGAGGAATCAAGGATAATGTTTCAAAGTAGATGTAAGATGACTTTGGTATTTAAAAGAAGGACACAAATCCATTAATTTCAAAGGAAAAGGTTCACTTAACACACTTGACCTAGATAATATTATTTCCAATGAATCTATGGTGGTTAAATGTTTTAAATTCAGAATGTAAGGGTGTTATGAAAATAAATTACCTAGTAGAAAATCTTATTAATATAATCATCATAGTAATATTAGTAATTTTTATGTTGCTGATGATAAAGAGACAATGAATGAAAAATGGGGTGAATAATGTTCTGAGGAAAAAAATGATGAAGCTCAGTCAATGGGGAGGGAGCTTCAATTCTTCAATCATCAAGTGTCAGGGGTCTCAGTAGGTCTTGATACGGTTGATCTAGTAGTGGAGGGAGATGATAGAGTGTGGGTGGTGGTTCGGGAAGCTTGGAATCAATGATGTTCTTAAGGCATTGTAGCAGTCAGCTGGTGGTGTGAAAGTTGAGGGCACTCTTAGTAACAGAAATTTTAACAGCTGGGCATGTTCTAGTTGAAAAAAATAATTACCCTTGAGGGGATGAATTTGATTTGGGTTGGGGTAGATGCAATGGGGGTTCTTGAAAATTTTTGGGTCATATTGGATTTGAATATGCAGTGTGGTGGGGATCTGACTACGATAATGATCTACGAGGTTTTCTTTATTGAGGTGTGGCCAAATCTGGGGATGGGATCCGGTTTCGGCATTAGTCAGGATTAGGGTGGGTCTAGATTCTGAATGGTATGATGGGAAAAATATCTTGTTGTGGAGGAGTCCTATTGTTTGGTTTCGGGTAGTAGTTGGGTAATCTTCTTGTTCTCGGGTGTCTATTAAGTATTTTATTTGGGTCTATGTTAGTTTGTGTCATGTTCTTTGTAATGATTTTGAGCCTTTGGTCTTTTGGGGAACTTTATTTGTGATGGGCTATCCCTTTTCCCTCAAAAGGTGTTTGTGTGTTTTTTCTCTTCATTAATAATGGGGTGTTCCCCCAACCTTCCTATATTGGTATTATGGAATAAAAAAACATATAAGGATTCATACCCTACTTTTATCATAATTATTTAATTTCATATAATGAGTGGTACCGGTTACCAAGAAAAGTGATTCAGTTATTTTTGGAAAATAAATTTTTTAGAGGATAACCCTTAATACAAGCATAATAACATGATTGTGATATTTGGATAATGATATATTGGATATGAATAACTAAATATGTGGTTAATGATTACCTTATAAAAGATTAGTGATTTGATGTCAAGAGGGTTACTCTATCATGGATGAAGTGTACAAATTTGTTAGAATTAATTAACATATCTAACAAGCTTTGGAATTAGAAAACATGTAAGTTTTCAATAAGGATGTATGATAAATCAAGTTATTATTGTGACTCAAGTGAATAAATGTTGATGGTGCTAACATTTTTTTCATGTTACCAACAAGAGATTCCTTATGATATACATGGGATAAATGATTTGTCGATTTAGTAAGACTTTCTCAAATGTTTTAGATTTTCATATTTTAAATAGATTTTAATGTTATCAATTTATTTAATGTTAATGTTATGCCAGATGATGTTTTCTAGAATAAATTATCAACTATCCACACGTGGAAGTATGAATATATGATTATTTTATAACATTTTTTATAATGATTGATGTAATAAACTATCATTCTCTTTATGGATTGCGTGATCTGCTAATGCTTTAGGAATGTAAAATTTAACATTATTTCCTTAAATAAGAATTGTAGGAAGAATTGATCAAGGATTGACCAATGGTGAGATTGTACTGAAATAAATATGCATATTTTCTCATGAAAATTCATTATCATTAGAAAAAAGGGATCACGGTGTAAAAGGGTTTCTTATTATAAATTATTTTGATGATATCAGTGGCCTCTTTTTTCATTTTATTAGATTACAGTTTTATGATTGTTAACTTTATGTGGATCACCCACTTGATTTTGACCAATGAAATTTATCAACCTCAATTATTATTAACGCTTTTCCACAAGAACCAAACCATCAGATTTGTTCTCAAATGTAGTGACCTAGTCATGATTTACTTTGGGAAACTATTAATTTCTAACAAAATCGTTTTAAAAGGATGTTTTTGTCTTTGTTTTTATGATGTGGGTTTTTATGAAATAATCATACAAATATTAATCCCATTATAACATTGAATAATTAAGAGTTAGAAATTAATTTTATGGGTGTATAATAGAACACCTAGAGATTTATTTATGAGATAATTTTTTGACATTTTTTTGACATCCTGTGTTGTATGCTAAACCAAGATAAACTTTCTCTATACGCAACAACGTCTTATCTTGTAGTATATGAAACACTATGTTTGAATTTTTTTACACAAAATTTAAGGGTCATAAAATATAATTCATTTCATTCAAGGTCACATTTATGAGAAAAACTATATAATATTATGTTTTCTTATAACCTAGTCATTATAATGATGGGTATGAACAGTATGAACATTCGTAAGAAATGCAATTTAAATGAAAATATTTGAGTTTATAAAATTCCTCTATATGAAATTTATTAATTAATTATATATTTAATATATATAATCTATTGTTTAAAATTCATCTCATAAGATTTCGAGACATGATTTAAGATCAACTTTATATTTTTGGATAAATGAAGTACAATTAAAAAAATAATTATTTCTGTCATTTGATGGTGCACGCATTTTAAATAATGATTTTTATAATATTATAAGTTATAATTTTAAAATTAAATATCTACATATGAATATGGATATAAAAATCTACTTTGGATGATTTTTTATATTTTTCTGATATGTTTTGAGTTATGATGAATAGTAAATAAAATACAAAATTTTAATTGAAAAAATTGTTTTCCCTCAAAATAATTAATGTGAATAAATTATATTATTTAATTTATTTTCTGTATAAATCGATTATATTTCTTATTTTAATATAATGTTGTCCATTGGCATTATATTTACCAAAAAATTTGATGTAATAATATTCCAATATTTTTGTAATGTTTTTAAATTTAAATATTGTTTCTCATTATGAAAACATGAATACTTATAAATTAATTACATATCAATAAATTATTTGAATTTTTAAAAATTTATTCCATATTTGGAATCAGTAGGTCCAAATTATATTAATAAAATTCTTTTATTTTTGGCCACTAGGAATTGTAATTTTAGTAATTTTTATTAATATGATAAAAAGATAAATCTAATAATTAATGGTATATATGTTATTATAAAAATACATTAAAACATTTTCTAATATGACTGGATGAGTGATTTTAGACCAAAACCATATTTGGGTCGAAATGATACCCTTTGGAAGCCCCTTGAATGAGATTAGAACATTTAATATATTTTATTTAAAGAAAAGTTATGTTTTTTGTTACTCAAATTTAAATAAATAAATCATTTTTAAGATAAGGATATACAAAAGATAAATTAAATTATAAGTACTCATTGGAAATATGTTTGTTTTTTATTTGTCATGGAAAATTATTTTTTATTTTTACGAATGATATAAATTTATAAATTGTTTATATATTGATGATGCATAAATTATTTAAATGATGAAAAATCAATAAACTAATTTTTATTAAAATGATAATAAACATTAAATGACACAAACACTTGACCAAATATTACTTTTTGAGTATATCACTACCTATAATCATCCAATGGATGATTTGTTGAATGTTTGGATAATTATATAAGCAATGATGGAACATATATTATTTTATTTAATGTGATGTTAAACTTGTCACATTCAATTTTTAATATGTATAATATTTAATGATGGATTTTCCAGAAATTGTATTTGACTACAATTATTATTATTAAATAAAGTAGAGTTATCTTCATCATATTATTTTTTTTTATTTTTTATTAAAATTAACATGTATTAAATATTACCCAAATACCGATATTGGAATTATTTTTTTAATTGAAATTTAAAATTATTACTATTAAAAAGATAAAACTAAATATAATTTTCTATTATAAATATATATAATTAATTTTAAATATTTCCTTTACCTCTTAAATATAGAATAATTTATTTTTTCAAGGATATAATCTTATCTTCATATTTTTAAAGATAAAAAAATGTATATTGACAAAATTGACACTATTATTGTTCTCTCAAAATAAAGTTTCATGAAATTATTTAAATTCATAAATAATTTTT
This sequence comes from Viscum album, assembly GCA_963277665.1. Taxonomy (NCBI): domain Eukaryota; kingdom Viridiplantae; phylum Streptophyta; class Magnoliopsida; order Santalales; family Viscaceae; genus Viscum; species Viscum album. The sequence continues at coordinate 1,793,212,409 of OY728163.1, read as the reverse complement.
AAAAAAATATATAATAAATATTATATGGTATAAAATGTTCTAAATTATTTATTTATCATTTAATTGACATTGAATAAGTAAAGATTTCACCATTTCAATATTTAAATATTTGTTACCCTTGTTAAAATGATATATAATAACTAAGTGATAAATTATATTAATAAGGTTTAAATGGATAGAAAAACTTATCTAAAATTTATTGGTTGCTGATATTCCAACCATATCTCATTTCACGTTATAAATTAGGAAATTTTAGATGTTTTTGGATGTGGTTTCATTTTATTTTAAATTATTACTTTTAGAGATTCTAAAAGTGCCCCTCGCCTTAATTATAAAAGGATTCCCCCCTCACCTCCTCACTTAACATAATGACTTAATTATCGGCCATACCCTAACCATTTACCTTGTAACCATCCCTATTTACATTCTATTGATTTTTTTGTAAAAATACTAAGTCCACTACCTTTAAGAAGATATTTATAGGGAGTGCATCGAAGAAGATGTAATCTCTTACACTGATTCTTTCCAATTATTTCGTCATCTACTTGATATCCATGATTTTTTCCATTTTAAAGTTATAATTTCAGTATATATTTTATTATGAGATATTATTATGGTTATAGAACAACCATATTCCCCTTTGAATCCATTATATAAGAAATGAAATCACTATGCATGTGTATGTACGACATACCATATCTAGGCCATTGTTAAGATGCTCATCACCACCATACTTGGATGGATATAAAGATGGAAATAATAACATTATATGATTAATATAACTTGATACTATTTTCATAACCACCAATATACTATCCATTTTAATACCATTTGATGATTATCAGAATGATATCATCGCTCGTGACTACATATGGCCTACCGTCTCGCCAATTCAATGTGATTCATTCTACAAGATATCCCTTAAATCAAGATTATATAAATGTAAATAATGAAATAATATGATATATATTATGTTAATATAATTAGGGAGTGATATAATTATTACCTAATAAGGATAACCAAAACCTATTCAACAAAACATGTTTAAGATCATTAAGCAGTTAATACCCAAAAAATGAGTAATAATGAAATGTTACTAAAAACGGATGATAATATGATCATATATGATATCATATAAATAATTATGATTTTTTAAAAAATCAAAAACAAAATTTAAATCATCATTAATGAGGTTTAGATACATTCAATGGATATCAAACCTAATAATAGGGATTGTTTTTCTCACTTTTATTTCTGCAGGAAATATACCTTATACACAAAATATTTCTATTGTGTGGTGCTTATGGTTCTCATGAATGTTGTTAGGAATTTTTTTATAATGGTTATGATATTTTCATGTGGATATAATTTTCATATTTTAATAGGAATATTATTTTACTGATTATAAATTTGCAAGGGGTAATTTTGAAATGTCATTCTTATCTGATATTGTTTATATGTAAGTACTTACTGAGGTTTATTTGTCATCCATATCCATGTTTTCCAAAAATTATTTCAAAACAATGTTTCACTATTCATCTATGTATGTTTAGATTCATTTTAAACATTTTTTACTTTTACTACATGGTTTTGAATGAAACTTCTATCATTTTCCAGATGAGGAGATTTTTGATATTTCTAACAAAAGTACAAGTCTAATTTGTTTAAGCATATTTGGTATGAATATATTTTTTTAATTTATAACACCTTATATACATAAATATTAAGTTACATGTTTTCAATTATATTTTAAAAAAAATTATTTTCTATTAAAATTGAGCTACATTTAAAAAAATGATTATTCTATAAGAGAAGAAATGATATTTTCATAAAGAATTAAATTCATGTGTAGTTCAAGAGTTATTTTTTATATGATTACAATATTTAAGAAGGATATATTTCAATTATATTATTCATATTATTCATATGGTTTTATTATATTTATTAGTTTTATTCTATTTTTGAAATTCTATTTTATTTTCATTGATTATGTTATAAAGGAATGTTGTTTAAGAAACCCATTTTATTACATGGGTTAAGTTATGTTGGATCATTTATGTTCTTTTGGAACAAATATGAATGGTTTTCATTATATAATGGGTGGGACCTATATCTACCTTAGATGAATTTAGTAAATATTTCTATCTCATGAGATAGACATGGCTGTAATGGTATGTAAATCATGTTCGGAAATACATGGATGGAATGGAAAGTAAATATTTTTCAATAATACTGGGCAAGATCAGGGAGTAAATCTAGTTCATCAAAACATGGCTGGAAAAAATATTGAATTAATTTAAGTAAATTACATTGTCCAATATGATTGTCATCTTAATGTAATTTGTCTAATATGGATGTGATTTTCTAAGATTTTGTGTTTCTAAAATTTCTAATTTTATATAGATGTTATTTTGTATTGGCTCATGTTCTATTATGATTTATGTCTTATGAACAACCATGATTTATTTCATGACTCATGATTTTGATATATTATATACAAATTATATTATTAAAAAGCCATTTTCAATATTTTACATTCTTATCTTCATGTTTAGTTTCATATTTTACATGATTATCCTTAATGAGCATTTGAGATCATCATATTTATATGTTTTCTTTTTCCCGATATATATAGAAAATTTTTTGTAGGAAAAATAAAGGGGATGATCTTTATGGTATTTGTTTAAGATACTTCACCAATTATAATAATGTTTTCCCTGATTCAAAAGGTACTAAATTTATACATTCTTTGGACATCTGTTTGTGTAAAGTATTAAGTAGACCACCAAAATGATGTAATGTATAGGTTTTTCAGCTTAGGTAACTACAGGAATCAGATTCAATTTTTTTATAATGTTTGTCAAAATAAATTTCATATGAATGATATTTACTCAAGAACATTCATGCCTAGATTTTTTTTTATTTTTTGGAAAAAACACACTACATTATAATTCCTTAAGCAATGGATTGAAGCTTTATAACACTAACAAAAAAACAGGCTAGAAAATCATACATCCATAGTGGGATATAGATGATTCCACTCCTTCCACTACCAAGGGATGTGTGTACACATTTTGTTTTATCACATGAGTGTATGATGATCCTATAACAAAAATCTATCATACCTCTTGGCAGATGACCATGTTGCTCAATTGATTATATATGTTTCATAAATGTATTATAATGATTTTAAGGGATTTTCCCTACCATTTTATTTATATAACATTTTTTATATAAACATTTTTAATTATGAAATTTTTGTAATGTGCATTTTATTAATGTATTTTTGTCAGTTGAAATGTATTTCCATCATTTGTGATGTAAAGCTGGATTTGTTACAATATGCTCTTTAAAATCCAAACCGCATTATTTGGAATTTTGAATCACATTTTTAGTTTAATATGCGATTGGTATCTTTTTATGAAATACATAGTGAGACCCTACTGGACATCTATTTCACACCCTACCTTTGCCTTCAAGAATTCGTATATTATCTCCATCCATGTTCGACTAGGGGAATAGCAACCCTTAGAGGTTGTTCTAGCCATTGATTCGTGGACATGGAAAGTCTCATCCATTGGAACATGGGAATGTTTTCTCCATATTTTTATGGTACATTATTAATGTTATTTGGGTTGTTATGATTTTTTGACTTCTAGCACACTTCTCCCAATGGATATTCTTTGGAATGCATATTTATTTATAATCATACATATAATTTTTGTATAAAAGCAATTCCCAATCAAGTTATGTATGATGTTATCTGATAGTCGCTAATTGATTGGAAATTCAAACAATCTCTGAGCCATGTTAGAATTAAATTAGTTATTGGGTAACAATGATACCTAGGCTGGTACATGATAAAAGTGGTATCAGTGCCCTGTGTTTTGATTCTAGTCCTGAAATTAGTATACAATTGTTTATTATTTTTGGGACTTAGGTGGTAGTTCATATTTAGTGTTTAGACTTATATCACCATAAATACCCTCTAGTCTCCCTGGGTGGTTTGTTAAAGATTTCTTGAATGTTAGTTCTTGTTTCTTCCCAATTATTTAATTTGATAGATTGAAATTCAAATATTTTTTTCAATTTTTTGGGATTTATTTACCCATATTTCAATGATTGGTAATAAATCTGATGTATTCTTTTTTGTATAATGATGTTGTTTAGAATCATTCCTCTAAGAAGACATGAAAATTGGTTACAGTAGGAAGCTACAGCTGATCCTCGTCAAGAAAATCCTCTTGTGGACCTGAATTTGGTTAAAGAGATTCTGTGTACTGTCCAAAATATAGTATTGGCATCACCACATTATCCCATTCCAAATATAGTTTTTGAACACCAAAGGTATGCTCTCTATGAACATTATCTAGAATTTATTCTCCAGTTCAATGGCTCAAATGATTCTCAAGAGGCTGAGGAATGGAAGAGAAACATGATGTCAATTTAAGATTATTAAAGACATGTGATAAAATAAATATGATTTTTTCATCCTTCATGGTTGAAGGACCGAGGTGGAGATGGTGGTAAACTATTTTGTGGATAAGAATCGTGAGGTATTATAGTGGACAGACTTCAAAGTTGTTATCACCGGTCAGTTTTATCAAGAGCTAATGTTGTTGGAAAAGGCAATGTAGTTTATGAAACTAAAAAAGGCTGAAAGATTTGAGATTAAGTATGAATATAATTTTGTTGAGATCTTGAATTTCTCTCTTATGATATTATCAAATGATAATATGAAGGCTCAAAGGATCGAGTTTAGACTATGGTCTGATATTCATTCTTAGATTATCTCATAGTAGCCTCCTTCAAGGGAATATTTTTTGGATAGAGCACTGATGGTCGAAATTGACCTTAATGGTATTTAAGGATTATAGGTAGTTTATTTATCTTTTAGTATTAATGTGGGTTCATTTAAAAGAATGTTTAATTATGATGATCTCATGGTTCTTCTTGAAAATATAGTCATTCATTATCCCATGCAGTACATGGAAGAGATTCATTTATTTACTACTAGTGAGGAACGTTAAGGAATTATAATAGGTTTTTTCACTTAGGAATCCAAGGTAAATGATTCTTGTGGATGCTCAGAACACATACAGAAAATATTCCAGGTTAATTTTACTCCAAGTTATGTGAAGGGATCAACAAATTCTTTTAAACTATACAAAAATCATATTTTTCTAGGATTAAGGGTTACAAATACGAGTATCTGGAATGAAGCTTACTCACATAATGGAAGAGTCTCTTGGGGGAGAATATATGGGTACAATGATCATTAGAGGTTCTATCACTATACTTTCATCACTACAGATCACTTTATTTGATATTGTTGCATCTGAATCATTTATTCCAACCAATATTATTAATATACTAAATCAATCTATGGATCATTTATCTAATGTCATGGATATTGCAACACCCTTTTGTACGAATGGAGAATAGGTTATCTATAGAAATTCTTGATTTTTTAACTCTCAGTTGTGGAAATTTCCTTGAGATTTCTAGGTCTCCACATGAAACCACATGAAATTATATTTAGGATAGACTAGATCTTTTCCAATAAATCCTAAATTGATTCTTTTCATTAACGGTTCTTCTTTAAGGCATATTGTGGTCAATGTCATGTATTTCATAGAGAATGGGACCCATGTTAGAGTATGTGAAGACCATATTATCCAGATATTGGGAATGTAATTTCAATATTTTATTTTGATCGATATAAATAAAAAATTAAGTACTGTTCTCCCTCTTCTTTTCATTGAGTTATTCTGATGGGTTTCCTTCTGACATCTCTGGTTTCCAACCATTAAGGGAGGAAGAATCATTATTGATTTAAACCTAGGTACACAAACATTTTCTATTCATTCGTACAACATATATCCAAATTAACATAAATTTTATTGGTTGGGAAGTGTTATGTGGTCTTCTCTGATACATCAGGTTCAGGTTTGAGTTGTGTTCTTATTCAAAGTGATCTTATTATTTCTTATGCCTCATTCTAGCTTAGGTAAGCAAAAAATAATTGTCTGATCCATGACCTTGAACTTCCATGTGTGATTCATGCACTTATGAGTTGGCATCATTACCTTTACAAAATAGGATTACCATATTTTCAGACCACAAGAACTTCAGTTATATCATCTCTAAAATGAATTGAATCAACTCCAGAGGTGATGGGTGGAATACATGTGATCTATTGAAATTAACATTGGTTATACCTTGGGGAAAGGAAATGATGTTTCAAACTCATTGAGGAGGAAATTTCTAAAAAATATAGTGAAATAATATTTCTAAGGGTGAAATATGATGGATCTCTTTACGTAGTAGAATATTTTACTCTAGTAATATTTGGAATAGGTTTATTTTCTTTGTTTTAAATTAAAATCCAATCATCTCAAAATGAATATTCAGGAAATAATTCTTGATGATAGTATTATAGACCCCCTTTATGGTGTGGATACCATTTTTGAGTGGTTATTATCCAATGAGGGAATTATATGCAACCTAAATCGCACTGTTATATTGTTAGAAAAAATGAATGTGTTTATAATATATTTCCAAAAATCCCATAGTTTTTTGCACCTAAGAGCCTGGAAGATGTTCTATGATATGTTTTATTGATTCTGGTGTCCAGTTATGAGGTGAGGCATTGATTAATTTTCCACTAATTTTTTATGTGCTAACTATTTAATGAAGAACATCAGAAACCATTAGCATTTCATTAACCACTTCCAATATCTACATGGATTTGGGATTAGATCTCTATGGAATTCATTATTGTGTTTATGCATACCAAGAGTAAGAATATTTTGATATGGGTTGTGATTTATCGGCTGACAAAATTGGATCACATTATAACAATTCATGAAACAATAATATTTTATGAACATGGAAATCTCTATGAGAACAATATTTTATGTTTCTATGGATTTCAATATTCTATAGTCTTCAATGAATATCCTTACTTCACTTCTGGTTTTAATAGAGGTGTTCTTGAGGCACAGGGATCTCATATTCCAATGAGTATGCCATACCATCAATATAAATTTTCCAAGATATAAAGATCTATAATGATTCTTGAGGATATGCAATAATCATTTGTTATCAAATTTGGTGGGGAATGGGACGTTAATTTTGGGATAGTTGAGTTTTAATAAAACAATAGTTACTAGTCATCAATAAAAAGGATTCTTGTCAAGTTATATATGGTCAAACTTATAGATCTATGCTATTTTGGTTAGAGATTGGTGAATATTCCTTCATTGAAAAAGTTTTCTACAAGATGTTATAAAAAAAATTCTTTTAATCATTAGAGAATGTTGAAGTCGTAGATCCTATAAAAGTAATATGAAAATATCCACAAAACGTCATGGGAATTTTTATTTGGAGGCCATGTGTTCTTGAAAGTATCAACGTTGTTGGGTCATCGATGAGATGGGATGTAATGGAAAATTTATCTTCACTTTTTGGGACCTTATTAGGTTGTTGAGACGGTGGGAAAAATTTATTAACATGAACACATCAACTGCACCTGATTTCAATACATAATGTGTTCCATGTATCCCATATTCAAAAGTATCTATATTATTCTTCACATTTTTGAGGTGGAATGATCTTGAAGGTGAATCTAATTTATCTATGATTGAACGTCTAATCAATATAGTTGATTCTCAAGGAACGATACTTCGTGGGAGGATGCTTCCTTTAGTTCGAGTGCTATGGAATCGTGGTTTTGATAATCATTAGACATAGGAGTGGGAGACCCTGATGAGAGAGGAGTGGCCTCATATTATTAAAACAGATGCTTCTTCGTAGGATTTTTGGGGAGCCAATGTTCCTATGGTGGTGGGGGGTGTAACAACCTAAATATTTTTTATGGTATTCCTAAACTCATCTTTTTACCAAGAATGTTTGGGTTTCATTTTTTGTTTTTGGTTAAAAGAGTAAATGTTTTTAAAATATTGGGCTACTTCATGTTTGGTACACGGTTTTCCCAAATCATATGTGTTATTAAGAGAAACCATTAAAAACCAAGTAGTGTGGTTTTTAATGATTGTTACAAGGTTTTTAAGATAGTGCAGTCTCTTACTAGAAACTATACCACCCATATAAAATAGGTTCAATACCAGGGCACTCGATTTGATCAAACTATAAGTATTCCTAGTTAAAATTGTGTGTTGAGTTTAATGAATCAATAAGGTGTTTTAATATACATGAATCCCACATTTTGTCCCCTAACAGACCAGTACAATTTATTGAAATTTTATTCTTCCTAGGGAGATCTCAATATCAATTGTTTTTATTTGAACACTCCTAAATTTTGATATAAGCTTGGGTAATGTAATTCGATCTTCTCCGGATTAGATTCTCTTCTTATCCCTTATCTCCTGCTAACTATCTTATCCACCCCGGTATTTGTGGATCCCTATATTTCATTTTAGAAAAAATACCCACTGTTTTGGGCTCTTAACCCTAGGGTTGATCCTAGTTTATTAGATTTCATGATATTTGTTCTTCATGTATGAATCTCAATTAGAGTGTGGAATTACAAGATCTCTTGATCACGATGTATGTGGTTCCATCACAATTCCCAATTTTGGCTAACCATAAATTGCATTATTTAATTTTAATTATTGGAATTAGATGAAATTAATTGATTTTAATTAAATGGAATTTGATTTTATTTTAGAACAAACCCAATTCCATTAAATCGGGGTTTTAAAATACGTTAATTCCATAAAATTATGAAAAATCACAATTCTATTGAATTAGGGATTGTTTATTTTAATTTGTTAAATTTAAATTTTGAAATGGATTTTATGAAAAAATAAAAAACCTCATTTTTTCATGATTTGGATATTTCATGTGAAATTGATTAAAATTATTTGAAATTAAATTTTTGAATTAAATTGTGAAAGTGGAATTCTGAAATTGAGTTGTGAATTTTTTTAAATCTCTATTTGTGAAAATGAATTTAAATGGTTTTTGTGGGAAACCAAAGGGTTTTATCTTGGTAAAAATACACGTTTTTATTAAAACCCAATTTTTGTTTTTCAATGGAGATTTGGAATTTTTGATATATTTAAATGGTATATAATAGTTTTTTAAAGATGCTTAAAATAAATTTCCCATCAATGAATTCAAATAGATAATATGAAATCTTATGTAGTTAGTGAGTTGTTGTGACAAACATTCTATGTTGGAAATTCTCTAGACATGGATTAACGCTTTATAAAACTAAAAAATATTTATTATGACATCTTACTTCCCCATTTTGACATCGATGATCCCTGCCATTCCAAATCGGAGGGACGAGTTTACACATTATGGTTTATTAGATGAGTATTTGAGGATCCCATAACAATGAATTATCATACATCTTGGAAGATGAAAATGTTGCATGCTTTTTTACATATGAGATATTAATGTATAAAAGTGATTGTAATGTCCTTACATGACTTATGATTTACATAAACTATTTCATATTTATGTTTTTATTGAATACAATTGTTTAATGTTACATTTTATTAATGTATTTCTATATCTAGAAACTCTATTCCATCATTTTAATTATAAAGTATGATTTATTTAAATATTCTCTTTAAATATTGAACCATTTTATTTGAAAATTTAATGTACATTATATTCATAATTTGATACTAGAATCATGTTATTGAATCCTTGGTGAGACCCTACTAGGATTATAGATCACATCCTACCCATGCCTTATTGTGTGTGTAGATTATCTACATCTATGTTAAACAAGGGTAATGGGCCACTTGGAGATGGTTCAAGTTGTTTATGTATGGACTTGGAGAGTTGCATTCATTGGGAATTGGGAAATTTTTCATCCTTTATTCAAGTAAATTTATATAGTACTATTGGTGGTTACATCATTTTGAATTTTGGTTAACTTAACCTAGTGGTGTTTCTTTTTTATGAATACTAATTTGATATCTTTCATCAGCATTGTTTTTGGAAAATAGTTCCCACAGTCGTTATGAATGATGCCAAGTACAAGTCACCAACCCATGGGGATTTTGAATTCCCATCAGACATGTTGGGATCATCTTGGTTTTTTGATTAGTATGGTACCTGGGTTGGTTCAGGAAATATTTTGGTTTCATAACAAATTAACCGTATCATAATCCATGAATAGATGCTGGTGTCAAATAATATTCCATATGGAAGTGGAACGGGTTTCATTGACAACATGCCATGAAAACCTAAACTATTATGAGAAATAATATGAATGGTACCCTTGTATCAAATCTATAATAAAGCATAAGTAACTCTTATGGATTTATTCATTTGTGGAAAATATTTTAAAATATCTATTCAATAAATTCTTTAGGAAATTATACTTTCTTATTTTATAAAGAATTTTTATGTAATAAATTTTTTTAAAACCCTATATCATTGAAAATATCACTGAAAACTAATAAATTCCTATTAAATGCATGGTGTGGTCATAACGGTTGATAATTCCACGTATGATGTATATGTAAAAACAATGATTCCTTTCGTAATATATGTTTATGTCAAAAGAGCCATGTTAAAAAATATTAAGAATTATTCAAAAAAAACATTTTGTAAAAAGGTAAATAATGGGAAAAGTATTTATTTTAAATATAAGAGTATATTATTAAAAAAAATTAAATCATTTTTTTGATATATATTTTTTAAATAATAGAGATTTCTAACTGAATATAGAGATAGTTCCATATTTTCTAAAAAACATTTTCTTTATTTTCTTATGTAATAATGAATGGATAAATTTTATCATTTCATAAAGATATCATGAATAACTGAAGGATTTGAAAATTCATGCTTATTATTGAGAGTTGTATCATAATATTTACTGAATGGAATTAATATCGTAAATAATATTGATAAATTATGCGATAGTAGTAACAAACTCTAACCAATTTTGAAACATTGAATCCTAATCCTCAAGATAGAATACATTTACTTGAAACATAAAATATTATGAAAATAACCAGATTAAATATTTAAGATGTGAAAGGGGAAATATATAAACCCCAATAAATAATATAGTTTTAATGCATAACATGTGTCACAAAAAAGTAAAATTATGATAAAAAAGTTTCTTAAGGATTTGGTAGAATTGAATTTAAAACCCCATGAAAGAGAGATCAAGAAATGGATATATAAATACCAATAAGTTTCATTAGATTAATCATAAAATTAATTAATGGGATGTAATTATACTACATTGAATAATGTGGTTGTAAATATATATTGTGTCTCCCAAAAGCCTGATAGTTATTTGGGAATCCATTATAAATTGAGTTACATTTCAATCATGATCGCCATGAAATAATAACATCGACTAAATCCTTGAATAATATTAAATAATATAAATTTATGATAAATAATTAATTTGGATATATAAAAAATAATAAAAAATAAAAAGAAACTACTATGAATTTGGTGTATGTTTTGAAGAAAAGGTGAGACAATAAATCCCCTATATTGTCTTGACACTCATCATACTCATTCAAACCACGTCTTCTTCCCGAATCACCTTTTATTTTTTATAAAATAACATCATTGGTTAGAATTTTTCCATTATTAAAAATTATAAGATGGTAGGAGAAAAATAGGATGTGATTTATTTCAGTTTTTTTTGAACGAAATGTCTTGATATGTCTGATTAATTTTGGAGAGGGAATTCACTTTTATAATTTAAAATGGGTGGCATTCCTATAAATACTAAAACCAAAATTTTTTTATGAGGTCTCTTTTCCATTATATGTATCCACTAATGAAACCTTTTCAATCCAATTGGTGGCATGGTTGAGAAATTTCCAACAAATTGTTTTTGGAATAGTTTCTCGACCATTTGTATAATAAATTTTAAATAGTAGTCACTTTGTAAACTTGTTTTTATCTTAATAACAGTGGTTAATATTAACTATTTTCACTTGTAATTATAATAAAAAAATAAATTAATCCATATTATACATTATAACTTATTCTTATTCAAAATATAGAATCAATTTTTCAAAATTTGAATCACATAAGTGGTAGAAATTTTCATGAAATTAATCTCATAGACGTGTCGAGGAAGCGAGGTCCTATGGTGAAAGGATCAAAAGTTTACAATGTTTTTATTTGAAATTTCTATATGCAATTGATTCAAATATTCTAAATTAGACAAATATATTAATTTTTAAAATAAATATATTTTCAAACCCAATAAATATATAATTTTATTATATAAATAAATTATACAAAAAAATATGTTTTGAATAAAAATAAATTATTTTTCACTATTAATATAAAATGAATCTTCATTTAAAAAAATACAATAAATTTATCATAATTTATATTTGAAGTTATAATTTCAAAGATAAATTTAATATATATATATATTATAAATGTATCAAAATATAATTTCAATATAAGTGCAACATTAAGATGTTGTAAAACTACCATTTAGACAACCAAATCTTTTTATGTATAAATTTGGGTTTATTCATATCTGTTATCTAGAAAACACATATTATCAATTATAAATATATGATTAAATATAAAATATATAAAGACTATTTAGATAATTAATCAAAATTGTATTTATAATTTATTAAGGAAAAAAATCCGTAGAAAAAATTTGTTTTTAGAAAAGGATTATTTTATTTTCAAATAGCACTTCATTTAAATTAAAATTAATTTTTAAGAAAATAATTAATTTTTTATGCAAATCTAAATCATTTTTTCATAATTTATTGAATCTTATTTTCAAATTCCATTCCAATTTCTGGGTTATAACTATTATAATATATTGAAAATATTATTAATATTATATTTTCATTCCGTAAAACACTGTTTTGGGTGTAATGAAAGATTTGGAAAGAACATGGTATTTATTTTAAGAAATTAAAATCATAGTGGCACATATACTACAATCATAACATTATTACATATAAAACACAATCTATCCATGAATTTTAATTTTTTCAAAAATAAATAATTCATAAAAAATTCGGGTATTACATAATACCTTTGGGATTATACTAGTGGAATAGTGTTGAGTTTATCTATATGATGGAATATATAAAGAGTTGTTTGGTCAACCGTATAAGAATCACAAATAAAAAAATTAGAAAAAAAATCTACAAAGATAACTAATTGGTGATAGAATTACCAAATTGTACTCATTTCTTAGTTATAATTATATCATGGTCTACTATTAGAAATAATATATACTAAAAGGGATAATATTTTCAGTGGTAGTAAATTAAATGTTTGATCTTTTTAAATGAAATTGAAAAATGATTCTCCTATGATAACGATTTTATTTTATATATAATGGAAACCTGATTATCATATAAATTAACATTAATATATATTGTTATGAAAAAGAAAATATAATTGAATTATTTTCCTGGAATATTAATGAAATAGAAAAATATTCATTATGTTGGAAGTAAAGTCATTTGTATTCGATACCCCCTTCCCGATCATCCAACTAGATGATTTATTCACCATATATATATATATATTTGGGATATTTATCTAAAGGATTCATTAGAAGTATATACTATCATGATTGAGACAATAAATCCCATGTTGTAATATGAATAAGGAAACTTAGTTGTATATATGATGATAGATAACCTGAAAAAGAATCTTTCACAAACTAGTGAGGTATGGGAGGTTTGAGGAAATGTAGTTGAACGTTTATTACAAGATAGTGGAATATATCATAGTCTCCAATCATTTTATCAATATTATTAAGTACATTAATCACATGGAGATATTTTCATCACCTCTCTATATTTTAATGAGCCATATAAACAATTCTATTTTGACCTATATAATGGTTCTGACTAAAATTCCCTAGGCACGTAACCCTATATTAGGTTCATCAATAATCTTCATTACACAACGGTTTTGACACTAACTAATATGAACCAAATATAAAAGTATGTAATTTCAAAGACAATAAAAAATACAATGTCACTTACATATAAAATAAAATTTAGGTTAAGATTCTGGTGAGATTTAGGAAAAACCATTTACATAATAGAACACATGCCTTTCTAATTAAATGAGAATGTTTCCATTAAACCATGAACTTATTACTTCATAAAAATTCATCGAAAACTTCAAAAACAATTCATTTCACATTTTATCCTTGATTACATAACGTATGTAATACACTTATTGATAACATATGAAATAGAGACATAATAAGATTGTGGTCAAATGTTCTGTAAGGGTTGGCATATGAGTTAATAATCAAAGAACATAAGTGAAAATTTGATGATAATAAGGGAATGGAAATATAAAAAATGTAATTGAATAATATATTCTTATCCAACAATACAACTCATATATCATGATTCATTGCATAAAGAATAGGAAAAACAAAATAAATGAATTAATGGAGTCATCAAACATGATCAAATATTCACAATACATGAGAGTGAACCATTCTCATAATAATATGTCACAAAGATAACATTTACCTTTGGTAAGGTTAAAAATATCTTTACCCATAAAATCTTCATCCTTTTTATCAAATATGATGATTTTATTTTAGAATCATTAATCAAGAATATAATACCCATGCTTGATTATTAGAACATTATAATCATATCACCCATACAAACACCCTTAAACGAACATTTACAATTTTGTTACATTCATTTTCATTACAATCATATTATATCTATATAATAAATCATCACCTAATAGATTATAGATCTATATAATAGGAAAACCTATAATCAAATACAATTCCAATGCAATATCATTTTTAAAAAACTTATATGATTTTACATTTTAATATAGAACTCTTAAACCATTCATTATATAATGTCTTGGAATTTCAGTATAACTTATTTAATTGTATAAAAATATTTTGAGACCACATGCTTTGACGGCACCTGATTCCTAGGCTCGATGAGCCCAGAAATGAATTTTGACATTTTTTCATTTTAAATAATTAAACATGCGAGTGGGTTTTCCTAAATTGTGAAGTGGTTCTTGGATAAAATATTAGAAGGATCCATTAAACATAGAATTTAGGGATTCCACTAGAAGGTATATAACTTTGACTCGAAAGGGATGTACGAAAAAGATAATTTTCAGACTTTTTAGAAAATAATAAAATAACTTAGAAAGTTATTTTATTCTTCTTTTCACTGTCTAGCAACACATTGTGTTTCATGTCATGACTAATGGTCATAAATTACTTGTCTAAAATAAACCTTGTGTGAGCAATATTGCTTCATGATCATGATTCATGATCATTCATTGGGTTTTGATTGTTGATTGCATTGTGGTCTTTCTATTGTGTTTTGGGGTCCCTACTGTGTATATTTTTACTCCCCCAGCACGAGCTTCTCCAGCATGTGTTCTGTCAGGTGAATTTGAATACCTCATTTACAGAGGACATGGTGGACTAGGACACTCCGTTACCCAATTAGATGAGGTAGGAATAGCATACTTATATGGATTTCAGTAGATACTTTGTACCTACCTATTAGTGGAGTTTAGCGGATGGCTATCCAGAGTTTCTTTTGTACATTAACTTTTTCCATTTATACTTTTGTTGGGTTTGTATTGTGGACCATTTTACATTAAGTTATTTCTATACATAGTGGTTGTTCAGTGGAATTATTTTATATTTTCTATATTTGGGTTGTGGTTTTGTGTGAGTGTGTACATCTACTTAAGAAAATGCCAAAAACTTGAAGGATGACGCCTTCGTATGAAGTCTCCAACCCCAAGTCATCAGGAGGCGGGCTTGGGGTATGACAGGGCCTGGCCCCTGGGGATAGGCCGTGAAAATGTTGTAACAAAGGTGGTCAGTTCTACCTCAAATACCATGAGTCTATTGTTTTGTTTTTGGTTCAAGAGTGTTGAACATTTCGTGTTAGATCTTCATATTCGGGGAGTCCAGTGTTGTTGGGGCGACTGACATTTGCATACACCAGGTCTTAAAATTCATATTTTAGGCTCTATGCATGAAAAAACTGGTTTCATAAGTGTCTAATAATTATCTTATTAAATAAGAGTCAGCTCAACAGTTATAATCCTCTATCAGTGGTACATGTTGATCTATTTCAGGATGCATCAACACAGATATCAATCAAGGATTCTGAGACATGATCTTGTGGACAGACAACCTTGCAATGAGGCATCAGTTCAGGCAACAATTCTATTGAAGCCCCTCTAGGTGGTGAACCAATGTTTCCACAACCATTTGATCTGTATATACTATGGGAATTACCGGTAGAGGACAAGTTTAGGATCAGTGCCTTACCATAATCCCACAAACAGAGAACAAACATGTTCAGTGAACAGATAGATCCTAAGGTTGTTGAGGACTGGAAAGAGGTAGTGACAGAAGACATCCTTTTAGTGAGGACACCTCTTGACCAGATGTCGATCTTGGTCGCAATAATTCTGCTGGTATTGGATGGGAGATGTTGGAGCATGTCCATCTTGACACATTATGAGCAACCCTCACTTGTACAAACATTGAGCAGCTTTTTCAGGAATATTTTTCCCCCAACTTTGCACTCTGTGTGCATAAAGGTATTACTTCGCCTTAAATAGGGGATCCTATTAGTGGCTGAGTACTCTATGAGGTTTATAGACTTCTCTTACTACTCCACAGGCTTGGTCTTTTACCCTTTTATCAAGGCTTAGACCTTTGAGCGGGGACTCAGACAGGTGATCGGGGAATCCATTGTTTCTATAAGCATCCCCAATAAAGATGGAGTGCCAGAGTGAGCCCTTCTTGTGGAGAGTTTCCTAGAAGAGAAGGCACCAACAACGCGATCCCCCAGTAGTCATCAAGCAGCATAGTCATTAGCGATGAGCAGTAGACAACATACACATGGACCAAAGCGGGATAGCACTTTTTGGGGATGACCCCAGGACTCATGGTTGGTAGTATGGGGCTCAAGGTGTAGAGGGACTCAGCATTGAGCCAGGTTGTGCTTCACGTGCAGCGGACAAGGCCACATGGATCGTGACTACCTGACCCACCACACAAATGATCAGTAAATGGTCGAGGAACATCCAAAGTAGAGGTAGTGGTTTGCGCAAGGAGGTCCTCAGGGACACATGTTCTAGTCACTCTTTCCATTCCATGACCAACGTTCAGGGCTCAAAGATTCTTAGTGGAGATATTAGGGTAATTTTTATGATTATATAATACTATGGGAGTGTATTTGACAATTAATGTCTAATTCTGGTAGTGTGAGCTTACTATTGGAGGCACGGTCTTCAACTGGGATCTTCTACTAACGACTTCGAGGCCTTACGATGTCATCTTTGATATGTAATGTCTATCTATAGTCCATTCTCAGGTTGATTTTTTTAGGCTTAATGTATGTGTTTCCATGAGAATGGTACCTGGTTTTCCTTCACCGTCCAGAAGGTTACCTTTGCAGTATATGATGGACTTTCTTAGAGGAGGGTTCAAGCTATCACTCAATAGTTGGAAAGACTCTCCCTTATTGTGGTGGATGAGAGTAGTCTATTATTTCATGTAGTGGTGGACGAGTCTGAGGATGTCTTTCTTGAGTATGTTCTAGGACTACCACCTCATAGGTATGTAGACTTCCACAACGACCTGTACCTCGGGATGAGACAGAAATCCACACCAACAAATCAGATGACTCCTACAGAGCAACATGAATTGAGGGTACAGATGGAGGACTTGCAAGAGATGGGGTTCATAAAGCCCACTGTTTCATCATTGGAAGCCCCTGTGTTGTTTCCCAAGAAGGCAGATGGGATCTTGATGCATTGAGTGGAATTTTGGTGCCTGAAATAGGTGAATGTGAAGGAAAATTATCCACTATAGACAATTGATAAACTCTTTGAATAACTGAAGGAAAAGAGGTGGTTCTCGATGATTGACCTATGACAGGCTATTTTCGGCTTCAAGTATGGGATGAAGATGTACCGAAGACACCCTTCAGATGATGGTATGGCCACTATGAGTTATTGGTGATTCCCTTTGGCATTACCAATTCCACAGTAGTGTTCATGGGAGTCATGAACAGGATCTTCCAGACTTACCTCACTCATTTCATGGATGAGTTCATTGATGAAATATTTGTGTACACTTCGTCGGAGGAGGAGGACACTACACACCTACAGATTGTCTTGGATACACTCTGAGAGAACCATCATAATGGTATGCTCTCTAAGAGCTAGTTATAGATTTAGGAGGTCCACTTCTGCAGACATGTCGTCTCGGAGGATGGAATTTCAGTGGATTCAGCGATGATAGAGTCAATTCTTGTTTGGGATCCACCTAGGATCATGACTAAGATGCAGAGTTTTTGGGGTTGGTTGGATACTACTGAAGGTTCAGGCCCATCTTTTCCATAGTATCAGCACCTTTTTCCGGATTAACATGGTTGTGGCAGTCCATCGTGTGTATAGAAAAGTGCCAAATGAGTTTCTAGGTGTTGGTGTGGAGACTGATGAGTTCCCCCATCTTGAGACTACTAGAATATGGCATTGGGTATGTCGTCTTCTATGATGCATCAAGTATCGGAATGGGATGTGTCCTAAAGCAGGATAGAGTAGTGATCGTCTATGGCTCATATAAGATGAGGCATTAGGTGTAGCACTACGTGTCCCATGACTTGAGATTAGAAGATTAGGTCTTTTCCATGAACATGTTGTGACACTTCTTGATGGTTGAATGATTTACTATCTACTCTGACCACAAGAGTCTCAGGTATATCTTCTCACAGAAGGGCATAAACACGAGACACCGGTGATGGATGTTGTTCCTCCAGGAATATGACTTTGATTTATTCTATACTCCTGTGACGGGGAACATGGTGGTATATGCGCTTAGTAGGAGGTATGTTCTATTTCTATAGAGAGAGGAAATGTGGCAGCTAGCCACAATGAAGATATCCTTCATGGATGATGATGGGGTAGCTCAAATTCAGTCAATGACTATCACTCCCACACTCAAACAGTGAGTTAGGGAGGAAAAAATTATGGACATTGACTACGAGG
The DNA here is from genome assembly GCA_963277665.1 of Viscum album. Lineage (NCBI taxonomy): Eukaryota > Viridiplantae > Streptophyta > Magnoliopsida > Santalales > Viscaceae > Viscum > Viscum album. The sequence continues at coordinate 1,793,193,374 of OY728163.1, read as the reverse complement.
CCTGATGTGCCCAGTTATCCTCAGGACAAGCTCCTCGTGGATTTTCGATAGGTGGGAGAATTTCACAATTTATAGAGAATGCACCATAGTACCAGTGATGTTAGGGTATCAGGTGCTAAGGGAGTTCCATAAATACCCTTTGAAGGTACATACTAGTGAGTTGAAGATGTATCGGGGCCACTGACATTAGTACTGGTGGTTAGGGATGAAGAAATCAGTGGTAGCATTAATTTCATGAAGACTCACTTTTCAGTAAGTGAAGGACGAGCATCAGGTCCTAACAGGCTTGTCACATCCACACGAGGTACCAGAATGGTAGTGGGATGTTATATCCGTGGACTTCTTGACGGGGTTATCGTGCACATCTTGGTTCCACAATTCTCTCTCTGTGATCGTTAATAGACTCACCAAGTCAACTCACTACCTACCCATCTGGGAGTAGGGATCAGTGAGGGCATGGGATTCCTCTATGTCCATGAGATAGTGCATCTTCACTGGGTTCCTTCGATGAATGCCTCAAACCATGATTCATGCTTTACATTCTAGTTATGGGAGGATTACAGGATGGGTTCGGTACTCAGCTGTGCTTGTGCACAACTTTTCACCCTCAGAAAATGGTCCGAATGTGCAGACCATACCGACATTGGAGTATATGCTTCATGCTTGAATATTTTATTTTGGTCATAGTTTGGTGGACCAACTACCATTGGTTGAGTTTTTGTAAAATAATATCTATCGCACCACCCTTTTCATAGCACCATTTGAGGCCTTGTGTGAGTGGCCATGAAGATCACCTCTATGTTAGACAGACCTAGGGGAGTCGGCACTCAATGGGCCAGAGTTGGTATAGTCTACAACTGAGAAAGTTGAAAATAATCCAAAACAATATGAGGAATGATAAAATAAGGTAGAAATCATATTATAACAGGAGGTGGAGCCCCTTGGAGTTCGAGGTGAGAGACAATGTTTTCCTTTGGCTCTCACCTCGATGAGGATTGAGGTGATTTGGTGGGGCGACAGGTTATCCTTGAGGATAATTGGACCATTCCATATCCTCATCAGAGTTGGCGAGGTGGCTTACCAACTAGTTTTTCGCCCACAGATGCAATATGTGCACAATTTCTTCCACGTGTCACATCTGAGGAGGCACATGCATGATCCATCATACGTCATTGAATAGGCAGAGCTGAAAATTGATGATGAGGAGATAATTGTGATGTTTACTATGTATATAGAGCATCGAAAAGAGAGGGTCCTCCATGGAAGGTCGATTCCTCTAGTGTGAGTTCAGTGGTAGAATGGTAATTTTCTAGGAGAGCACAAGGGCGCGAAGGGCTCATATTCATGCTCAGTACCCCCATTTTATTATTAGACCTTGTTTAGGATTTTGGGGATGTAAATACCTATGGTGAGAAGAATTTAATGTCACAGAATTTTATTATATGTTTTATTTTATGGAATTATTTCAACACTACATAGTTTAACGACAAGTTATTCCGACGCCTGGGGATCCCAGAATAGAATTTAAAAAAATAGTTTACATAAGCAAACGTGTGAGTGGGTTTTCCTAAATTTTGAACTGGTTCTCTATTAAAATATTTGAGGGTACCGTTGAACATAGAACACCAGTATTTTCATACAAAGGACTTAACATCGACTATCAAGGGTCAGACAGAAAAATTAATTTTCCAACCTGTCAAAAAATGATAAAATATCATAAAAATCTATTTTATTCTTCATTTCACCATTGAGAGGTAGGTGATGGTGTTGTGGTGCGGTGATGAGGCACATTAAAGGAAGCTCATTACTAGCTCATTTTTATGCATCTTAATGTTGAATCATTGTAGTGTAACAAAACTGTTGTGATTTGAAACCTTTTAATAAAATAATTCATTAGAGAGATGAGGATTAACCATTTTAATATTAACAATCCTACAAAAGGACTCCTTCCAACAGAGAATGAAGAATGTTAGTTGGATCACTAGTAATGTGGAAAATTTATGAATAATTGGACTAGGAAGCAATGAACGCCAATAGATATAGAATCCTCAAGGGATAAGTGCTTTAATGAAGAATGAAAAATATTTTGGGGTTTATTTGTTTTACGTTTTCACCATTCTACATTATAAATGAAAAATGCGGATCAACCCATGAATAGGTTGATTCGAAGATCTTCCATTATTCCGGGAGGGTGATGTTTCTTGGGATTTTAATTCGGTAATAAATTATTGTTGATGAAACATCATATTCAAATGTCCCAATATTTTAAAATTATAATGCGGAGGGACATAGAAAACATGAACAAGGCCTGACTCCTCCAGTTTTGTTTTCTCCATGGATATGTTTTTACCCGGGTAAGAAAGATGTATTTGGGGACTTCTTAGGGAACGTGAAACCCAACAGATTCCAGAGGCATAGTCAGTGAAAATAATGGACCACCGGTGCAGTCCTAATTGTCCGTAGAAGATATTGTCGGTGCACTAGTGGTGACCCACAGGGGCGATCGCGGGCAGGTGGTGGCATGCCACTATGGTGCATTAGAGTCCTCTATCACGGATGGCTCATTCCGTGACACGCCATGGAAGAGACACTTTCTAGTGGTATAAATGCGGCCCCTCGGCCTCGTAGATGGAATTACCCACAGCCGCGAACTGCACATCTTGAGAGCACATAGTTGATTGACCGTGTGCAGGTAGTCTAGCTGGCCAGATTGGATGGCTGCGTAGCAGTAGTCGTGGTCTAGTAACCACGATGGAGGATTTTCAGACTCAAGTATGACCCTTTGGGTGATGGAAGTTGTACACGACATCCTGTCACATCTTATCCAGATGGAGAACCATTCTGGTACAAACGGTCCAGGCAGGACAGCGGGCTGAACTCACCTCGTCGGGCTGGGATGGACCCCCAACCCAATGGGCCCGCATTCATGTCTTGTAAGGGATCATGTTGGGTAAGTGGAACCGGGTCAGGTCGGTGGACCTCGGGTCAGGTCTAGACGGGTCGAGTCAGCCTGCCCGGGTAGGCCCAGAACAAGCCCCAACCGGCCCATCATTTATAAAACATCAATATCAAGAAAATCAGGAATCCAATTGACGGGCCTTTTGTGGTGTTGGAACCCTCGCAATGAGACGGATCATTTTGAATACTCTATGAAACATTTAATGGAATTTTAAATTTCAAGAATGGCTTGGAGAGCGGTTCTCCAGATATCAATCATGCTACATGCGGAATCCCTGCAATTGGCTGAGACCTAAAGACTACTGATGAGCGACCCTATCTAGATTGGATACTGTGGCTAAGTAGGAAGTGGCTTCTTTGTGACCCGGTATGCCCATAGTGGGGAGTGGTTTCAGTGTGACTCGGAAAACGCATGGTACTTGAATGGAGAAGTATCTTAGTATGGCCAAAGGTGGGAATCATCTTCTGTGTGACTCGTATTCCCATAGTGGGGAGCAGCTTCTATGAGACCAAGAATACCCATGGTAATCAAATGGTATGAGTACCACAGCTATCCTAACATTAGTGGATGGTAGATTTTGTGTGATCCAGCAGGCCCACTATACTAATTGAGGATGATTTTTCCACCAACCCATTGTGTTCGACATTATGAAAAATGGTCTTACTTTCATTCACAAGAATATATCTGGTTTGAGTTGTCTTTCTTCATGATCATGCTTCGTGATCTTTCTTTTTCGATCGTTTATGGATTTCTTTAGTCTTTCATTTTTGTTTTGAGGTACCTACTGAGTATATTGTTACTCACCCTTACACAAACTTCTCCTATATGTGTTTTGTTTGGTGTAGATGACTACTTTTTTGATGGAGGACTTGGGGCCTAGGACCTAGTGGTTCCCAGTGAGACAGGGTAGGATTAGCGTACTTCTATGGCTTCCAATAGCTACTTTGTAGTTACCCATTGGGTAGGGATTTTAGTGTATAGAATCCAAAGATTATTTTGTACTTTCATTTTTTCTAGTTAGTCTTCTGTTGGGTTTGTATTGATGCCCATTTGACTTTTAGTTGTACTTGTAGACAATGGTTATTTAGTGGCAAGACTGTTTACTTTTCCATTTTTGGGATGTTATTCGATGTGCATGAATAAAGGTACTCAGAAAACTGCCTCACATATGCAGGTTGACTCCTTCGGCACTAGAGGCCAACCCATGACCTTTACGAGGGGGGCATGGGGTATGTCATGGTATGGGACCTATGGAACAGGTCAGGACAGATTATTTCATCATACATTAATTAACCGAAATAAATTTAATGGGTTTCATGAAAATTTCCTTAAAATTCATCATAAGGAATCCTACGAATGAATGTGGGTGGTATTATTAGATATTATCTCAATTGAAGCATAAAAATAAATAAAAATTTTGGATATAGAAGAATGATACTTTTATAAAATCATTATAATTATGATTTGAAAAAAATACCTTAATATTTTGGAAAAATAAGAATTTATTGAATAATGGAAAAAATATTATCCCTGAAAACACATGAAAACATTTATATTATTCTTAATGGATAAGGTAAAAAATAGTTATGGTAATATTATTTCGTGTAAAAATATTTAAAATAACATTATTTTCACACGTTTGTAAAGTGAAATTAAAGTAACATATATTGAATACATTAAAAAGACTCATTTTAAAACCATAGTATATAATGCCAAAAGTATAGGAAATTAAAAATTATAAATCATTGAATATTTGGAAATAGATATTTCGAAATATTATAATGAATTATAACATGAAGGAGAATAAATATTGTAAAAAAATTAAAACATTTAACTCATTGAATTTAAATAAATACACTTTATTATTTAAAATAACAACCCTAATGAAATAATTAATATGAGAAGGAAATTGAAATGAAGTAAGTATAAATAGATTCAATATATATTATATCATAGATACATTATATGCACTATATAAATAAATATAGGTGAATTTTTTTAAACACATCATAACTTTGAAAATTCAATATAATAAACCCTTAAAAATTTGGTAAGGATTGAATCAAAAATACATTAATTTGATTTATTAAGACTCTCGAATAACATGTAAACTTAATTATATTATATTAATTGGATATTTAATCAATTTAGAACAATATGAGAAGAAACACATAGCATGATAAGAAATGTGTCTGAATGAATTGAAAATGGGACCAACAAACCCTTATAATGATCAGAACGTTTTATGTAATCATCAATAAATTAAGTTATGACATGAAAAAATATAAATTATAATGATTTTTTTAAAACAATATAAAACATTCGTATATCATAACATATATAATCCTTCAAAAAATATACATTGAATATGTGATATAACATAATGAATTGAAATTGACTTAAGAATCCCCTGATATTAGAATTCCTCTGTATCAGAAGCACCCAAATATTAAGTATAATATATTTATATTTAGTATAAACCTACATTATAACTTTATTTATATTTATATTACTATATAATAATAACTTATTATTTATTCATGCCCATATTTTAGAAATCCATTATATAACGAACTATTTGGGTGGCAATAATTCTGGTTCCCATGCATGTTTTGATTCATAGGTTACAGTACTTGATACATGGTCATAGATTCATTAACTCCATAATTTTAATGAGATTATTTAGAATTAATTTGATATATTTATGGACTTACATATCAATATTATGTAACTTATCATAATAGTTTTCAATTAATACTTACAAACTCCATTTTTATGATAATTTATTTACCAAGAAAATTGAATTTATATGTAAATGTAATTTTTAATAATGTCACTCCATAATTTTTAAAACATCATTAAATCATAATTATTATATAATATTGATAGTATATTACATTTCTTTTCCCTTCATGCTATAAATATTATAACAATGTTCACTTTGTTGATAAAATTGGAAAAGCTTATGACACGATATAACAGTTTAATGAGAAATAACATGTTATGTATAATCATAATAAAAATTTTATATAATATTAATAATGTTATAAATAAGAAATTAATTGAAAAATATAATTTATATAATGACTCTATAATGTCTTTAATGTAAATTTATATATATATATCTTACATGGAAATTGTAGTACATCATAAGTATGTGTGATGTTTCCATTTTTCAATGTATGGAAAAGAGAGAAGGTAGATACTTAATTATCAATAAAAAATTATTTTTAACAATATTTATTCATTAAATAAATTTCTAAAACAATATAAGAATTACGGTACTGAAAATTATATTTTATCAGTTGTATAGTTGGTGGATATCACATAGACAAAAGTATTGTTTTCATTTTACATAAGTTAATAAAGTATGTAGATTATAGTGGTTAGATAAAAATGATATCATTTATAAGTATAATAATTATTATTTGTAATTATATTAGATTGTGTAAAATATATTTGGAGTATGTGGTAGAAGATAGAAACATTATTGAACTAAGTCAATATGATTACCTCTTCTATGGATATCCTTATTTATATCTCTCCTTAAGCCTTATTATATTTTTCTATTGGTGATACAAGAAACACTAGGTCATGTATAAGGGTTTATAGGATTTATTTAGTTATATATTAACTAGTATAATGTTCTGAAAGTAATTTGGGAGTTGGGGGGATAAGGGATTCATTAATAAGTGAGGGGAGTGGAACTCTTATAAATAATCATTATATTAAAATGATATAAATGTCTTTCACAAGGTCATGTTGATCCAATGAAAAATAAATTCACTATTATTGCGGGATAGCTAAAAATTGATTAGTCTAATTAAAATAGATATAGACTTCTGTGATATTTTTACCTCACCACATTGATTTAATCCTTTTAACACATTTAACACTTACCATGGTAACTAAATTTTCCCATTATAACCTAATTTGTGACAAAATTGAAATTGATATTAATAAGTAATTTTAATATTTTGATTAAAAATATTAAATTTATTTTATAAAAATATTTTGTAATTCAATGAAAAAACAGTATTAGAGAACTAATTCATTTTTAAGCATTAAAATGAGTACACATCAACAATCACGTATATAATTATTCCCCATCACCATTACATGATTATATTTAAATAAATTTGAGATATTTAATTTTTAAAATAATAAAAAACTATATTTTACATTTTAAATAATAATTGAAATAAAATTATCAAAAGTATATCTTTTATGGGAATAAAAAATCTCTTCGATGTTAAAATGTAAACCATGGGTTACTAAATTAATTATAATATTTTTTAAATGTTTTATTTGTCATTTTAAATTTATATTAGGTCAATTGAAAATATTTCACAATATTTTAAGTCATTATTATATCATAATGATGTCATAAAAGTAATAGTTATTTAAAATAGGCATTTTTCCCTATTAAACCTAAAATTAATATTTTAGAGAAATAGAAAAAATGAACCCTAAAATATATTATAAAACTATAATAAATATGTGATTTTATTTTTATCATGTAAAAATTACGAAATATAAATTATATATTATTAAATGAATAGATACAATACATGGAAAACTATTTATTTAAAACAAAATATAAGTATTTTTTGTCACAAAAAAAACATATTATTATTCCATACCTTAACATATTTTTCATTATTTTGATAAAATTAAATATAAATTTAATTAATATAATTATCCACTTTGGAATATCTAAAGAATAATTTTGTGAAACTATATTTATGGTTTAGATAAATCATATCTTCGATCACAACCTATTCATAACAATAATAAATGCATGATTTGTCTTAAATTATTTATATAATTTCATTTGATACATGATATAAACATATATAAATGCTTAATTAATATATAAAAATATATATTAATAAACCATTAATTGAATATCATTTTAAAAATACCTTGGATGTCACATTCATTCACCTTACAGAAAGTGCGTTCTATTTATTTTAACTTGATTCGAATAGGATGGGATTTATAAAGTTAAAAATATTTAAAATCGATAAGATTTGAAACATCACTTATAATTCAATGGAAATTACATTAATGTATTACTTTCATGATCTTTTATATGATTTAGTCTGTACATGTTTTTTAACTAAGGTACAATATATCAATAAGTGTCTTTTTTTAATCCAGGGCTATGATTCTTATTATAAATATTTTATTTTAAAATTATGGATTTACTTTTATAAGATACATACTATTAGATGAGTATTTGAGGAATATCATAACTGTCAGGTGATTTTTTCAATGCTAAAATTGACTGATTTATCACCCTTTTTCATAAGTTTGAGTAATTATTTTACTATCAAATTACTGAATAATAGAAAATATAAATTCTTTATTTATTTCCATTTCCATAACCCCAATATTATCCTTTATTGTGTTATTTCATCAATTTCTCCCTATTTTTCAATGAAAATTTTAAAAAAAAATATCCAATATGAATTTTTCATTCTTTAACAATAAAAATAAACTTATAATATCATGATATCTATAAAACAATAGAATTATCTTATTTCTATTTCTATCCATTTATTAAAACCAAAATTGTTAATATAAGTTAATATTATGAACAATATGAATTGAAAATAAAATTCATAACTGATATATTATTCTATAAAACCTTAACAACAACACATAGCTCAAAATAGATCATTTTATAAATATCTAAATACTAAAACACTTCCACACTATTTCGAATGAAAATCAATACTCATAAATTTGACAATTTTGATCATGTATGCTTCCAAGATGAACATAACATTTAATAAAAAAATTAATCACTAGCAATATCACATACCCATAATATATCATTCATAATTATAAGTTATCAAAAATATACCAATGTTTTCCAAAAATAATAAAAATAATAATGAAATAAAACCAAAAAAGACAAATAATCTTCAAAATGTTATACAATGATTTATTACTCAAATAATATGGACCATGTTGATTTGAAATCTCAAAATAGCCAATAATTTCCCATTCACCTTAATCATATAACATTTCCGAAAATTTAAATAATCGTTTGTCACAATTAATCATAATTACATCAATATCAATAAATATTTTAACCCTAATGGTTACATATACCTATTTTATTACATCCCCGAATTTATAATGACATACTTACAACATGACCTTTAATCTAAATCAATTGTTAATCATAAGGGTTAAATATACCTTGATCCTCATTTAATTCCTCATAAACATCTCCCAATATTTTATTATTCATTATAAAATGAAACCTGAAAGGGGTTTCTATTCCTTTGAAATTTTGATCAACCATAACCTTATTAACATATAAAGGTATCCAAAACTATTAGAATATACTTATATTATAATATCCAAACCACGAATGTTATTTTTAACCCATACTGATACACACATTAATTACTAAAACCAAGAAACCTAGATCTAGTTCAATAATCACTGACATGACATACTTGATTTGATAATTAATAAATTAAACCAAACCGAAAATTTCATTAATACAATGAAAAAAATCAATATTGAGTCACTTAAATACTAAATATCAGTTAAGTTTTGGGACTTATAAAGTCATTAAAGTCCATTAAAATAACAAAATACATGTAATTCTAATCAAATTGGCTTTTTCCCATTATACCATGAAATTTTAATTTCATAATAACATTTCAATATTTCCCAAAAAAAATTATCTACAAACAATAACCTTTTATATATATCTTAGGTAATAGTATTTTCATAAAATAAGGGTCAAATAAAAATAAGAAGGGTGAACTCAAATGATTAGTAAGGGTAAAAATACTTATTAATAGTCAATGTTCATAAGTGAATATATGATGAGCATAGGTATATGAGAACATAACCAAAATTCATAGAATAATAGATTTATACCAACAAAAACATCATTCAAAAATCATGGGTCATAGAATAAAATATATTTCCATTAAATAATACATAAATTAGTAGTGTTTTGGATATTATTAAACAACCATAAGACATGATTGCACAACATCATGATTATAATAAGGCAAAAACATATCTTTTACCATTGATATGATCAAAAAATCCAAATATTCATAAAATTAAATATTTATTTTGTGAATATTGATTTCTTATTATTTAAAACCCTTTAAAAAGAATAGAATAACTGTGAAGTCATCTAGCGATATTCTAATCATATCACCCTTATAATCAATTTTATAGAAACTCATATAATTCAATAATTAGCGAGGTGGATTCTAACATATTTTGTCCAATGAATAAATAATTTCAAAATGAATTAGAGATCAGAATACTATTACCACCCATCATCATATAAAATAAAAACTACCAAAGTATTGAAAAAATGTATAGTATTTACCATTTTCCAAAACAATTAATAAATTAATCATAATTTCATCATTATTTAGTTATCCCATACAAAAAAAATCAATTTTTATGAAAATTTTGTTTAAATATATTTAGAGTCCATCCATAAAATTAATATTCAAGGAATATTTAAGAAATATCCCTAGAAAAGAATGAAAATTATTAATGTATATTTATGTTGATGAAAAATAAAATTTTAAAATAATTTTTAATATTCATTAAATAATAATAAGAAATATATTATTCATTTTAAAAAAAATCATAGAATCATGGGTATATTTTTTCCTTTTGAAACCATTAGAAACTTTAAAATTCACCCTCTTAATGAAGAAAGAACCTAGTTTTTGAAATATACATTAATATAGAAAATGAAAAAGAAATTACCACTTTTCAATGATAGATAAAATTATTTTGTATAAAAAACATTAAAAATTTTCCTTTTAAAAAAAATAAATAAAATGTATTTTAAAATGTCCATTAAAAATAACTGATGTATAAAGAAGGAATGTTTTAAAATATTATAAATATTATTAATGTAAATGATAAATAGTTAGTAAAAATCTAAAAACATTACAAATATTGATTTTAAATAATAAAATTTATGGATAATAAAATGAAAATACCTTTTAAAAACAAAATGGGAGTGATATAAAAATACATAAAGTATAAATAGTTTCATGATATAATATTTATTGGATTTTTTAAATACACCATATAAATTAATATTGGTGTTCAATATGAATTTAGTATCATAGAATGAAATTTGATACAATAATCCTTACAATATTGGTTTTGATTGAACCCCAAATATATGGAATTAAATAACATGATTTGAGTGAAAATAATCCTTTAATTACATGAAAAAAACATATAAAAAACTCATGTTGTACAAAATCATAATAACATCATAGAAAAGGAATCATAGTTCACAATATGAAATATATACTAAGGAATTCAAATTTACCCCAACAAACCCTTAAAAATATAGAGAAATCTCAAATAAGAATCATTTAATGTAGTGATTATGTGAAGAAAATTAAAATTAACTTAACATTGAAAATATAACATAAATAATTCATATATTATAACACAAATAAAATTATTATAGAGTAATCAATTGAGAATCTTTATAACTGAGTGAAGATAAATTGAGTTAATAATCCATTTTACTAACATATTCACGAGGTTGGACATACTCTAATACCCAATGTAATATATTTTTATATACTATAAATCTATATCAAAACCCTATTATTATTATTTTTATTACAATAAACCACTCATTACAATAATCTACTTATCCATTTATCAATAATTCTTCGTAAAAATCAATCATTATGGGATAACAGTTCTATTTTCAAAGCATGTTTCAGTTCGGAGGACCCATTCTATGATCCTTTGTTATGAATTCCTTACCTATATAATGTTAATGAATATATATACAATTATTTTTGATATATTTTTATATTTATTTATAATATTTATGGATCTTATGTGTATGGTTCATATGGATGACATATTTTTTTTTCAACAAAAATCGATTCAACAGAAGAATTCTATTTATAGATAAATATAATTTTTGATAATAAAATTTAGTATTTTTCATAATATAATAAATTTATCATTAATAAATTATATTACATTTATGAATATATCCCTAAACAACATTTTATATATATATTATCATCCTCTTACTATTGAAAATGCACTAGGCAGGGGCATGAGACAATCAATTTCCATTATGTTATCATTAATGAGGATTTTATTTCTTTTAAGATGTAAGAGGTTTAGAGTGGCCATGATATTCCATAAATTTTTTGGTATGGATCATTAGCTACCTAGATGATTTTTTAGTTCCCACTAGTTTTAATTCTAATAGACATGTTTATGGATGAGTTGGAGGGTATATAGTTTGGTTTGTGGGTAATTTAATGTCCAAGGAAACACATCATTGTTCCTAGAGTTTCATACCATTAATTATGGGTGGTTCCTCAGAGAAATGATATATAATTCCATCAATATTAAATTAGTGATTATAGATGTGATTATAGGGGTTTCCTTTAATCTGTACCTCTAGGGTTTTTAGGTAGGATGCTCAAAATTATCAAGGGGATATTAGGGTGTAATTTTTTTTCAAATATATAGATAGATTTAACAGAAAATCTAGAAAATATAAAATAATTGAATAGTTAAGGGAAGCATGCATATTCAAATAGTGTATAGGGAATGATGGATTGACATTATTTCACTGACTTTTAGAGAGTAGTGTTGGCCACCTATATTAAGAGGCCTAAAAATTCTATAGAGAACTTATTTCATAATATACATTTTTCGTTGGGTATCCTCATAATGGATCAAGTTGAAATCATTTTCGGGTCCCTAGGAGTGTTTACATTTAATCCTAATGAGAAGGATGGTTTTTAAACACAAGGATGACAGAAAAAATGAAAAACACAGTGGATGATGTATATCGTGTGATACAAAATCTGAATGGAAGGTAAATTTTTGAGGCTACATTTACCATTGGAAGAGGAAAATCTAAAGGATTGTTGATACAATCTTACATAGAAATTAATTAGTAGGTGGAAAATTTATATTCTTGTTGGAAAATGAAAAAATGATATAGGTATTGAATGGAATTACCTACCACTTTTATGAGGAGAATATATAACATAAATACTACTTCAATCTACCTAAATTCATAATACAAAGATTTTTTGTGATGATATGTGTGGGAAAGAAAGAAATGTATTTGAAATTATCGTTAACCTTGGATCCTTTTTAGGATGAGAAAAAATAATTCAAAGACCATACCTAGTGCTCTAGCCCTCAAAATATTATATATATATATTATATTGACTGAATGATGGGGGGTTTCAAGTCCCATGGTTCTTAGTGAAATTATAATTTAGTCTTAGTATATGATTGGAATAGATATGTTTATATCATCAAGGTAGGAATTTTAGACTGTGGGTGAACGAAGAAAGAGTGGGAGTGACATGAATAGTGGAGACCTTCTATGGATATCATCATGTAAAAAATTGTGTTGTACACCTAAAACATGATTTTATATTCAAATAGTTTGGACTTTCTATGTTTGATATAGAGTATTTTGTTGAGTAAGCTAATTTTATTGTTAATAATGTGGATTGATACATATTTTTAAAAACTAGAATAGATATCACAGACTATGATTATAAGATCATGGATGAACCCATAAGGTATCCCAAGTACTTATGCTTTTAAATGATGATATTTTTTGTTTTTGTTCGTAATTTTTGTTTATCGTCTGATTTCATGATTTTGTGAGGGTTCCCTCTAAACCCCTAAAAGTGGTTTCCTCTAGGAAAATAAAATCATTTATTTGAATAAAAAATATTATTATATATCGTTAATATAAATTTTATAGAATCTTAATCAGAATATAAATATCCAATTTATTCCTGAATTTAATTTATAGAACAACCCATTTTAGGATGTGATGAGATTTTAAATGTCCCATTCATAGAGAATGTAATATGCCCGTACACTAGGGTGACATTTTAATTTTTCATTTGGTGTAAAGGAAATATGGAAGATATTAATAAAAATAAATATAAATATAAATATTCTATTTTTTCATATTTCTTTATTAAATTAATTATTATATCTGGTCATGTGTGTTGGTTAGGAATAATTTAAAATGTTTTTCATCAAAGACTGAGTCTACAAAAAACTGATGAGCAGAATTTTCATTTTATAATATATGGAAAAGTGATAGATAAAGGTTTTTACATTAATATAATTTTGTTACTATTATATAAAAATAAATTTAATTATATTTTAATGGATATTGAAGATTTGAAGGAGGTGTAAGAGGAAAGAAACATGAACAAATTGAGTTGAGAAAATTACATCTTCTTTAACTTTCCTCCTTTGAATCTCCCCTTATGCATTCATAGTTTTCTTTTATGGTGACACTGGAACCTCATGTTTATAAATAATGGTGTTGAAAAATGATTTCATTATATCATGGTATAGATAATGTTCTCAATTTAGTTTGTGAAGTGATGGGTTTATGGGATCCATGTAGAAGTGAGGTTAGTGGTACTCTTGTAAACACAATTAAATTTATCAAAATAAAAACATATATCTGAAGGTAAATTGAAAACAAGGTAATAAAAATTAATATTCAATATTTGATTGGCCTAAATTCACTTATCCATTTAAATGAAATATTGGATTTTTTATATCTATGACCGTATCACATTGTTATAATCCTTTTAACCCATTTTATCCTTCCCATCATGAAAAAATATTATATCAGAACATAATTTCTTGATAATAAATTAAATTAAACATTTTTTAATTTGAATATAATCATTCCAACTAATTAACATATTTTAAATTAATCCATTTACAGATGTGGTATAAAAAATTTAAATATGCGTACATATTACATGACAAACAATAATTTCTTAGAACATTTTATTACTAATAACAACCAACCCAATTTTTTTAAAATAATTGTTTTATGGTTTATTAGGAAACTAAAAAGTTGTCTTATATCAAAATAAATATATCAAAAACCATATAAAAACATTATAATTAAAAAATATCCATAAATATATAGTAACAACACCCACTCCATAAATCAAAATTCAAAAGACATAACACATCATTATCACAATATCTGAGCCAGCTCAAGCAACAAACCCTAACACACTATTCTGTGTCATCATCACCAACATTCCCAAAATCAGTGAGGACCTAGAGGGATATTTTTTGAATCATTTCACTTAACCTTTATATCATGAAATAAATTATATACAAAAATAAAATATTCATCGAAAACATTATTGTACACTAACCAATTAACCCTATAGATCCTTGGCCATCAAATATATCCATCGGTTGGAAATAGACATGAAATATAGAACAAACAATAATGTTGTGTGATAAAATATAGATATACCAATCCATGACAAACAAGAACACTATATTCGAGGTTGCACCAACTAGAATAATAATTACCACCAAAATGGCACAATTCCATAGCCTCAAATAGAACCACCATACCAAATTGAACTAGTAATGTATGATCATACTAGTGGAAGTCAGAGTGTTTGTACCATACCAGCATTAATATTGGTTAATGAATTTTTTTTCAAAACAAAACACATTCTTTAGATCCACCAACAAGATGAATAAAATAATCAAGACAAAAAACCAAAACCAAACATAAGAATGAAAGAACATCATCATTGTCACCATAATCCATAAAAACGTCTACCACTGTGTAGAAGAATCAATAAAGGGAGTGAACCAATATTATATGTCTTTGTAAGTGATGAAACACTACACCACAAATATACCATCTAATCTACCATAACATGATTCCATTGATGAACATAGTTATGATTACTTTTATAGTGAAAATGTATCCCAAACCAATATTCCAAACAACTTCAAACACCATCATATATACATGATATGTACTATAGTCTAATGGGATGGATATTATTATAGAGAAGGCTGAAAGAGCCAGTGAGGAAGTGCCACAGTGTTATGCTGCCCATTGAATCCCAATACAAAATAGTTAATTTGTTAATATAATGAAGATGGTTGTTAGATTCTTCTATGCGACAATAGAGGTGGTGTAACTTGTCAAGGTTGATGAAATAACAAGTATTATATGACAATAATTCAACCAGTATAATGGACCCTAAAGAGAAACATCCCAATAGATACAACAGGGATAAAAGCATAACCATAACATATAGAAAATAATGAAATTGTGATAATACAGATGACCAAACTCATCACAAGAGATTTCATTAGAGAATAAGTTAATTAACTCTCTGGGTGGTGAGGACAAAATTTGTGAGAGGTTAAAAAATATGATCGCCAGGAATGAGAAATCCATCCTAAAAGGTGTCCATATATCCCATTTTAAGTATATCAATGAATTTTAACCAATAATTACACTTAAAATTGATAACATTGAAATTTATTGATTTATAATAAAAAACATTGATTATTTGACATTAAAACTAATCCAAAACTGAATTTGACCACATAAATACTTTTTTAAATAAACATGTTAAAAATAATTCATTTATTAGAACAAAATGTAAATTAGGTTTTAATATATCTAAAAATGGTTTCTAAATTCAACATAATAATTTTTAGATTTTATAATACTTATTAAATATTTTTTGGTTCTATAAAAATGTTTTATCTTCTTTCAAGTCAATATTATACTATGAGGATGTTGTAAAAGTGACAGTATTGAAAAAAAATATATTCTTCACTATTCAACTAAAAATAAAAAACATATAATAAAACAAAGAATTAATTGTAATCTTTTTCTGAAATGAAAAAAATGAAATTCGTTTATGAAAAAAAAATTCTAAAATTTACAAAATTTAACTTTTAAATAAAAAAATTTATTAAATGGAAAAAATATTTATCATATAAAACATTTTTCTTTTTCATATTAGAAATCATTTTCTTCTTCCATACTATTATTTTATTTCATTTTATATCAAAATAATAAATATCAACATAATTAATAGAGTTTAAATTTATTTAATATATAATAAGCAATTTTTTTAGAATATATATTTAATATTGAAAAAATTTATATTTCTAACAAAAAGTATGGATAAATTTTTTAAATGAATAATGAATATATAATTAATTATATAATATATTTTGATACAAGACAAAAACAAATATAAATAATTACAATTTTATATTAAGTAAAGTTAATAAACTATATTAGTGTCATCTTTTAAAAAAATAAATTGTTTTTGACATTGGATGTTCATTATGAAATACAATATGAATGAGTTTGAAAATATATTATCATATCTCTATAATATAATTGGGATTATATAGCTTTATATGGGGGGTCCCTGATCATATATCATATTGATACAATAAAAATGGACCTTTATTTGTTTCCTAAACATATTGATGTGAGATTATGGAAATTCCATATCATTATCTAAACCAAAACAATGTAAGGAATTTATGTTCATTAATTATGGAAGATATGAAAATTAGAGAATAAATTATCCAAAATACCAATAAGGTTTCATGAAATTTTATTTAGATTCTATATCGTGGGATCATAATTTATGGAATATTAAATACGAATGTTTAATGTATGAATTTTATAAATTGGGAAATAGGATTCTACATCAAGGTTTTGGATGAAATAGATTGATTAAATATCAAATGGATCAAAGTAAATAAAATTTTTTATCATATAATTTACTTATTATATGATATGATATGTTAATGAAAACAAAGTATTGTTATAAATAAATGAAAATATTTTTTTGATACACATTGTGGTAAAAGATCAGATTCTATAAATTTTCAAAATATATGAAAAGGATTAAAGGATTTTTATTCCAAATAAATATTTTATTCATGGTATTTATAAAATATGATTGAAAGTGTTCCCACCACACATCAGGGTAATTTTTATAGAAGGTAGTCATTTTTTAAAAAAATAATCTTACAAAATTGAATACATTATATGTTAGTAATTATAAATATTTAAGTTTTCTTAATAGTATTATTAATTTATATACGAGTTATATCCAAAATAAAATTTTTTTTAACTTATAAAAACATTTTTAAGATAATATTGTTTCTAAGGGGCTAGTCAGAGTATGTTTAAAAATGGAATGATTGAAATTACTGAAATATAATTATTTATTATGAAATATGTGTTGTGGTGTTGACACACTATTTTATGGGGTCTTTAAACAATGGATTCCAATAGAATCATGATGAAAAATATTCATAAAAATTCAAAAAGAATAAAACATGTGATAGAATATATTAAGATTAAAGGAGATATCATCATTCAATATAGAACATTTTGTTTTCATGTTCTCCCCACTATATATTAATTCTAATCTAGTACCATGTTTGATTGTTATATTGTATTCATAAATTAGATAGGTATGTAACCAGTGAGTTGGGGTCAATCCATCCACGAAGTTTATAAAAGAAGTTCAATTAGATTTGATCTGAGAAAAAGTGACCCCTCTAATTTTTAAAATCATCAAGTTGTTATGAAAAAACCTAATTTTTCCTATATAAAATTTACTATATAAAGTAATAAATTTTTTCCATTTATCAATATTTAATCCCCACCCTCACTTTATTCCATTACACCACACACCATCATTGTTAGTCATGAAATTGGATGCTTTATAAATTCATTTAACCAAATAAACATTTCCACTAATGAATATGTTTTTTTGATCATCCATATAGTAGACATGTATTTTCTAAAAAGATATTAATATATAGATGATATGAATGATGTATGATATATTGAAATATTTGGTAATATATTTATTTTTTGATATTGGACGCTATGATTCATATAACAGTCAATAGAGTGCTTATATAATTCTTAATATGGAAAACCTTACTTTTCAAACATTAACATTTGATTACATATGTGTAATAATTAAACATTATACAGACAGATGCCTAAAGACTGTAGTTTGGTATAGTTCCTTTGGAATCATGGAAACATAAAACTTGTATATATGTGAGATACATTATCTCCCACTAGGTACTTCGCAACTACAACCCTTCTTTGACCCATCAAACATAATACATATCTTCATATCTTGGTGAATGAATCATAAAAAGCGGTGAGCTCAAATGATCAGTAAGGGTATCCAATGGATACATGTAAGCATAAACATCGACAAAAGGGTATGAAAAAATGATCATGAAAATATAAGATCATACCCTGCATATCAAAGATCTTATACATGGATCATGGAATAAAGCTTGGAAGTTCATAAGACATTCATAAAAAGGTAGTAAAATACATAAGACATAAAATCATAATATATGAGTAAGAAATGGAATTTTGGTAACACATATTCATATAATGATTTCCAAAGTATCCAAGGCATCAATACAAAACGCATCATAGTGGAAAATGTCTATATCAGAATAGGGTGAACCCCTATTCCAGCCTTTTTTTATGAACCGAGTAAACCTTCATTTAATTATTGAATTTCTGAGCTATGTAAATGCTTATTGCATCCCTCTAATACTTAACTGAGTAAACCCTCATTCCATCCTTTTCTATCTCCTTAGATATAAATAATTACACAATTCATTCGAGGGAGATAATGGTCCCGACCATATCATAAGAAATTAAACATACATGTGACTCATCCCCAAAAATGACAATATCATAAAACAAAAAATGAAATGGGAACCAAAAAAATATAATCATATCATAATCTATTTAAAGAGATAGGTTTCATAATAATTTAATTATAAACATAACCCATGAAAAGAAGAAGGTTTTAAGAGCATATAGCTGATAAAGGACAAACTTTCATCATAAACATCATTCCGTAAAAACATAATACGTTAAGAGATAGAATATAATGAAAACATTAATTAATTTCCCTATAAATTCCTGATAAATAGTAATGTATTTTATCTTATATAGGAAATAATTTTTAAAGGTCTCTCAAAAAAATTTCATGATAAAAGTATCCTTTCTTCTTTGAAATGGACTTTTATTACATAAAAACATTTTGAAACTTTTTTCTATGAAAATAGATTTGAAACATATAAAAAAATATTAGAAAAAAAATTAAAAATCCTTTTTCCCATTAAAATCATCTACAAAGATATTTTGAAAACAAAATGAAAATGTTTTTGAAAACATGGTTTTTGAATGCAATGGATTTCCAACCATCGAGAGAGATGGTCCGATTTTATTAAAAACATTATCTTACAAACCAATGATTATAAAAAATTTACTAAAAAATTATGATATATTAAAAAAGCATATGATAAATAAACTCATGAATATTCTTGATATATTTCATCAATGGAAGCATAAACATAAACAATATCGAAAAACGAAAAGAGTGCCTCAATTAAATCTTATAACAAGGTTACATGGGATCATAATCTCATTGTAAGAAAATAAAATTACATAAAACATATTATATCATGATTATAAAGAGAGTAAAGATATAAAATGTACAATGGATTTATATAAACCTTGAAAAATTGTTTCGGTGCATAAATAATCATTGTCTCAATGACTGAAAAAAGAGAAAAAACAGTTTTTCCGATTTGACGCCTTTAGAAATTTAAACCCCATGAAATGTGGTTAAATGAATGGATATGTGAATAAACATAAACTTTGTTGTAATATAAATATAATGAAATCATTCTATGTATATACACAGTAATAAAGGAATGAGTGGTGTTTATAACATGAATCTCAATGAAATTTAAAGTGAGATGAAATTCACATTACTTTGTGTCATGACACCCTCCGTACTTATAAAAGCTTCCTATTTGATAAATATAAGTTTATTTTAAAAAATTTATAGAAGAATATTCTTATACATTATACAATATATGGTATGATTATTACCTTATATTACACTCTTGTTAATGATCTTATGTTAATGTTTCACTTTGGGTAATCAATAGCTTTGTTCTTTGCATATGTCTTGATTTGTTTTAGAATTGGTCCTTAAACTTATATCATGATTAAATATGTAAAAAATGATATAAATATCAGTTATATACATTATATTTATTTTATAATAACTTATTTCATAATGAAGTATGAAATGAAAGACACCATTCAAAGAGATGGTAAGTCAATCAAACACATGAACATTGTTTCAGTTTTTACTGTCGTAATGAATGAAAGTATGTAAATGAAATATGTATATATATATATATGTTCATAAATAAAAAATATATAATAAATATCATATAAGTTCATTAAAAACATCTTTAATACATTCCAGGTGGTGTGTGAACAAATCACATTGCTTTGGGGGTGCGACAGTCCACATTTCCTCAAATGAGATTATCATATTAACACCAAATGGAAGGTAAAAATAAGTCTGTTAAAAAATTAATAAAAAATAATATTTAAATAATAAATATAATATATTACATATGAAAATAGATTTTCCTTCTAAATGGTAACCCTGATTGGTTGTAAAGGATAAATGAAAAATCATTGTTTCATGAGGCTATAGTTCACCGTACACAGAAATATAATGTTCAACATCCATTATATGGAGGTGTGTGTTAGTGTAGGTCAGATAATTTTCATAAAAACATCCTGGTTTATATAGGATATATTTTTTTCACACAATAATGGAATAACAAGAGTGGATGGGGGAGATGTAAAATAAACACTTCGGGAAAAAATGATTATTGCGACGGGGTATTTGCGACAGGTCTTATTCTCGTCGCAACAACTCCGATGAATTGGGTTTTTGCAATGGGAATATATTCCCGTCGCAAATGGTTAGTTATTTGCGATGGAAATACAGGGCACGTCGCAATTGCAATGGCGCAGTTTGCACGCCAAAATGTGGGAAGGATATTTGCGATGGGTAGAAGTCTACCCGTCGTAAGTACCTGGCGGTGGTAAATAGTATTTGCGACGGGGAAATTTCCCCATTGCAAAAAAATATTCACCCGGTATTATTTGCGATGAGCCCCGTCGTAAATACTGGCTGCTATAAATCCTATTTGCGACGGTCACCTACAACCCGTCGCAAATACCCCTCGGTAGTAAATACGGTTTTGTGACGGGACTATGTACCCATCGCAATAGATAATCCAACGGGAGGTATTTGCGATGGGACCCGTCGTAAATACCAGCAGCGGTAAATATGAATTTCTGACAGGGATATCCTCCTGTCACAAATACCGTCGGTGGTAAATAGTAATTTGCAACGGGTATATCCGCCCGTCGCTAATGGTGTGGCATTACCGATGGGCCCGTCGTAACAACACTTTTACCCACCGCCCGTAATTAATGCGGGCAAAGGTATTTGTGATGGGCCCCGTCGCGAATACCAGTGGTGATAAATAGAAATTTGTGATGGGGATATCCGCCCGTCTCTAATGGTGGCTATTTGTGACGGGCCCGTCGCAAAAGGCCTTTTACCCGCCGCCTGTATTTAATGCAGGCAAAGGAATTTGCGACGGGTGACCGTCGCAAATACGACCGTCGCAAATAATATAACCTATATATACACCACATCCGTCTTTTTCCCATAACAATCAGATCTCTATTCTTCTCTCTCTCTCTCTAATTTTCAGTTCTGAGTTGAAATTTTTTTTATTTTAATTTTTTCTTTCAAAGTGGAAGGAAGGACTTAAAAGGTGCAAATTACTAAAGGTATTTATATATTTTTTAATTGTTAAATTATTTTTAATTTTTAATTTTTAATTTTAATTTTAATTTTTAATTTTATTTTTTTAATAGAATGTTTAGCTATATAGTATAATTAGTTTATGTGCTTGTGCCATATAATCCTTGTCTGGGTACGAACAAGTAGAGGCAGCTCTGGCACAGATGTACCTAGGAGTGAAAACTCTGACAAGGTGTTTCGAGCTTGACTCGGGGTAACCTGGTACACAACAATGGGCCTTGCTGCACTCTTGGTTAAACACTCTTGGGGGATGTTTTGGTAATAATTAAAATTAATATATATTTATAATATAATTAAGAAATAATTAAATTTAATTAAAATAATTATCAAATAATTAGTAAATAATTAGATTTAATTGATTAGAAATAATTATGAAACAAATAAAATTATTAGGAAACAATTATATTTAATTAGGAAAAATTGGTATAATTAGGAAAAAATTAGATTTAATTAGGAAACAATTAGATTTATTTAGGAAATAATTAGATTTAATTAGGAAACAATGAGATTTAATTAGGAAACAATTAGTATAATTATGAGATGTAATTGACTGCTAATCTACCTCAATTTTATTTTCATTTGTGTGTTGAGGCTCGACAGGAAACATCTCGCGCCACATGCAATATCTTCTTTTACTGTCAAAATTATCAACCTCCTCGCCAATATAGAGGTGAAGAGGATTTTAATTTTGATAGTAAAAGCACATATTATATATGGAGGCAGAAGTTTCTTGTCAACCTCAACACACAAATCAAAAGAAAATTGAGGTAGATGAGTGTTCAATTACGTTTGTTTTTCTATTCATTGATTGATTAACCACCAGACATATATGCATATCTTTTCATTTTAATTAATAACATAATTATTAACATAATTAGTAACATAATTAGTAACATAATTAGTAATATAATTAGTCACATAAATAGTAACATATTAGAAAATATTATATTACTCTAATATTTATTGTTAAATAATACTTATAATATAATTATTTTTTTATTATATGTTTAATATTTATAAAAAAAATATTAATAATATTAAAATTATAAAAAATTTATAAAATATTACAATTATCAATATTTTCAACAAGTTTTTCATTATTCTTAACAGTTCAAATCTTAAAGGGTCCCCAATTTTCAGGTCATGCCCAATAAAAAGATTGCATCAACTATGTCCAATGTAAACTCTATAATTGTTCTTGCTTGGTTGATCACCTCGCAAGTAGAGTTGTAATAGGACAACCCAAGTCACGTCTTTCTCATTACTTATGTCGTCCTATTTCAACACTACTTCTGAGATGATCAACCATGTAAGGACAATTATAGAGTTTAAATTGGACAAGGTTGACCCAATCTTTTTATTGGGCATGACCTGAAAATTGGCGACCCTTTATGATTTGAACATGTTAATAATGAAGAAAAATCTATTGGAAATTTTGATATTTGTAGTAATTAGTAATAATTACTCATAAAATTAATCAAAAATCAAATAAATTCAAGTACATGGTTATAAATTGGCACAATTTCTAGCGGATTGACGGCTACATTTTATTCAACGTCTCATATATTTGCTACATTCTCCCACAAAAATCAGTATGAAAAATGTTCTCTAACGTATGTCAGAGCATGTTTTTTATACTGGTTTCAGTCTGGAGAAAGATAAAAAGAGATGAGCCATTGGAAAAATCAGAATAATTATTTATATAATCTTCAAAATGATGATTACAAAATATAATTTCATTATTCAACCATCTTTAATTTTTCCAAGTATTTCTAAGTATTTATAAATTAATAATAATTAGTGGGGGTGATTACAAACTAACTGTGTCGCCTATAATTATTGGTAATTATTAATAAATAACTGCAATTATGTATCTTGTTTTTTTAAGATATTGTTTCTTATATCAAATTATTTAACAATAGTAATGGTTTTAAATTTTGTAGAAACATATATATGAATATGGAACAAGGAAGTTGACATCAATCATTATTAGATGATCGTTCTTGGATAAATCAGCACATAAATTCAAACGGTTCTAGTTTAAAACCTGTATATGTTGATGGTGTTGGAGCTTTCTTATTATTTGCATCATCAAACCTGGAATTTGTTTTAGAAGGGACAATTAAGTGTCCTTTTAAAAAATGTGCTCTGAGAACGTTTGAGACATTTGACATCGTTGGGAAACATATCTTGCGTTATGGTTTTCAATCAGATTATATTTTTTGGTATCAAGACGGTGAACATAGTTCCAGGGAAGATACTAATAATTTGATTTCAGATCGATCACAGTTTCAAAATTTAGTACATGATGTTGTAGGGTCATCCGTTCAACAAACAGAAATTAAGGATGATGTTGATTTACCTCCCGAGTTGGCACCATCTGAATTTGCTGAGTTGTTCAGGTCTGCTGAGGATGCATTATATCCTGGTTGCAAGATAAGAAAATTAGAAGTAGTTTCAAAATTATTGCTATTCAATCAGAAAATGGAATGTCAGATAACTATTTTGATCAGATATTTTCTTTGGTTAAAGCATTGTTACTTGAAGGAAATGTGCTGCTTGCTAATTATTAGGTTTGCAAAAGACTCGTTCATATTCTAGACCTTAGTTATTAAAAGATACATTCATGTTCAAATGATTGCATCTTATATTCTGGTGAAAATGAGTCGTTGGATAGTTGTCCCACATGTGGACAATCAACGTATAAAGAAGATCAATTAGGGAAGTCTAGATTGATTCCTGTAAAACAGTTGAGATATTTCCTACTTACACCCAGGTTGCAGCGTTTATTTATGTCTCAGAACACAGTGACAATGATGTCATGGCACAAAACCAATATTTCAAATGGTAAAAGCTTGATTCATCCATCTGATGGTGATTCATGGAAACATTTTGATCAAGTGCATCCGTCTTTTGCTTTAGAATCCCAGATCGTGCGATTGGGTCTTTCTACTGACAGTTCTTGTCCATTTGGATCTTTTGGTAGTCAGTATTCCTGTTGGCCTGTCTTTATAACTCCGTACAATTTTCCTCCATGGATGTTGATGAAAGAGCCTTATATATTTTTGTCATTATTAATCCCATGACATCCAAAAAAGAATATTGATGTTTATTTGAAACCCCTGATTGATGAGTTAAATTTATTGTAGAGTCATTGTGTTGGAACATATGATGCTGCTGCGAAATAGAATTTTTTAATGAAAGATGCCTTGATGTGAACAATTAGTGACTTCTCGGAATATGGTATGTTATCTGGCTGGAGTACACATGGTCCAAAATCATGTCCTTACTGTATGGGAGACAACAAAGCATTTATGCTCGTGAATGGAAAAAAACCTTGCTATTTTGACTGTCTTCGCAGATTTCATCCAATCGATCATCCTTTTTATAGGAATAAATATCGTTTTAGAAAAGGCTGAATTGAAAGAGATGAACCTCCAAAAATGATCTCAGGTACAGAGTTACAATTAGTTGTATTTTCATTACCTTCCATCACATTTTGACAGACAATAAACCAACAGAATATGCATGGTTTTGGGAAAAAACACAATTGGACAAAACAGAGCATTTTTTGGATTCTTCCATATTGATCTGATTTTTTGGTCCGACACTTGTTGGATTTCATGCATATTGAGAAGGACTGTTTTGATAATTTATTTCATACAGTTTTGGATACACCGGGTAAAACCAAACATAATGTAAAGGCACGATTAGATCTTGCCCAAATTTGCAGGCGAAAAGAACTTGAATTGTTTGAAAATGTCAGATCATAGAGATTAATGAAGCCAGAAGCAGATTATACACTGACCAAAGAGAGTCGCTTGTTATTTTTTCAGTGGATTACAGATTTTAGACATCCAGATGGCTATGCTTCCATCTTGGGAAGATGTGTTAAAAATGGTCATATTACCGGATTAAAAAGTCATGACTGTCATGTTATAATGCAAAGGCTTATGCCTATTTGATTAAGAGGTTTGTTGAATTCTATGATTTGGGATTCGATTACAGATATATCATATTTTTCCCGAGACATGTGTGTGGAGACAACAGACTACGATACACTAAGAAAACTAGAAGAAGCTGTTGTTGTAATTATATGCAAATTGGAAAAAATCGTTCCGCCGGCATTCTTTGACTCGATGGAACATTTGATATTACATTTTCCACATGAAGAAAAATGTGGAGGTCTGGTTTAGTTTCGATGGATGTACCCATTTGAGAGATGCATGCAAAAATTGACGAAAAAAATCTGTAACAAAGAAGCAGTTGAAGGCTCAATTGCTAAAGCTTATTTGCAAGAAGAAATTACTTTATTATTCTCTCATTATTTTGAATTGAATATCCCTCAAAATTTAACTGCATGGGGTAGAATGAGAGGAATGTTTATGATGATATAAACAATCAATTATCAGTTTTCAATCAGCCCGAACTTGGATTTGGTGGAGTTCATGATAGATGGATTTCAGATGATGAACATCATAGAGCTCATACATATGTTCTACTAAACTGTGAAGAAATGTCACCAATTGTACAGTGAGTGCTTTTATCCCTTATTCTATAGATTCTGTTACATTAAATTAATCATATTGTATTTGTAGGTTATATGATGATCATATCAAAAAAAAATCCACAAATTACAGCAGCTGGCTTAGAAGAACGTCGGGAAAAAAAATTTCCTACTAGTTTCAAAAATTGGTAACATACATTCTTTTTTTGTTTCACATATAAAATCAATTTACTACTTGTAATAGTGATAATTTTTTTACAAATTTTTAGGTATCTGTACATGCTGATATGATTGATAATCGATTGCGTATTTTGAGTAGCCCAACTTCCAAAATGGTTAAATATTATAATAAATATGTGGTGAATGGTTATCTCTTTCATAGACGTGCATATGGGGAATCAAAGAAAACAATGAATAGTGGTGTTTATTTAAAGGGATCACATCATAGAGATATTGAAGTTGACTTTTACGGCATGCTTGAAGAAATTTTTGTACTGTGTTATTCGGGACATAATTATGTAACAATGTTTAAAAGTCGTTGGATGGATACTGATAGAGGCATGTGTATTCATCCAACTCGTGGAATTGTTGATATTAAGCATAAAAGTCTTCTTGCAGTGAATGAACCATTTTTATTGGCTCATCAGGAACATCAAAGTTATTATGCAAAATATTGTGATACTGCAAAAGAGTTGGATGATTGGTGGAGTATAATAAAAGTCAAATCTCGAGAAAATTAGTTTACTTAAACTGAATGTGGTTCCACTGAAGTGAAAAAAAATGAAATTTTTCAGGACACTCCTTAAAACACATCTTTTTCACAAATAGACATGAATATTGAGGATGACACCCCATAGTTAAGGGTCGATGGTGACGATGTTGTCAATGATGTTACAACTGAATTTGAAATGACAAGAGATGATGACAGTGAAACTAATATGGAAATTGATGATTCTAATGAGGAAGATGAAGACATTGACCTTGACAACTTTGAAGATGATGATGAAGATGAACATTGACACAGTAAAATGCTAGTTTGAATCATAACAAATATATATCTATACAGAATAGTTATTTTCAAATGTTTGCTAATAACAATCATTTCATGTTTTAGATGGACTCGGAAACGTTTCATCAGTTGCTGGAGGCTGATCTACCTATGGATGATGAGGTTCTTGAGTCATCTGACCCTTAGGCTATTGGAACTATAGGGAGCACTCGGATGGGGTGTGGCCTTTCCAGACTGATGAATTCAGATCCTATCCCGGAGCGACGTCCACTTCTTGGATTCGATGCGCACATGTGGTGGTATGGTAACCTGTGTATTTTAGTTATATTTCATTATAATTTATTAATATTCTAATTTTTTGATTATATGTTCTTTTTCCACAGTTTTACACATATTGCAATTGGACAGGGGAGCACTATCTTGCGCAATTATTTTTCTCAGCCCTGGCTCACATGGGATCAGATTCATGTTGATGTGCAGGCCGCCATGTTCGATCATTGCCTGATACGTAATTAAATATTATTTATTTTTAAATTTAATTCATTAGTAACTTTATATTAGAGTTTATGGTATCCCATCGTCGAGAGCATGCGTGCCACTATCCACGCGGCGTGGGTAGTGTCTATGCGTGACTGTTTCCGTCAGTTTTTGTATAATTTGAGAAACACGGCTGTGATAAAAGCTGTAGAGACAGAATTTGATAAGTCATGTAGATCCCACTGACCAGAGTAAATTTCATCTCATGTTTGGGATGGATTATGTACACACTGGTTGGGTGGGGGTTTCAGAGGAGATCTGCATTGCGTCGACAGAATCGGGGGAGACAAGGGGTGACGCATCGAGCCGGTAGTCGTACATTCAGTGCGCAAAGAGAGCGTCTGGTAATTAATTTTTTTTAATATTTTATAAAACATTAAAAATAAAAAGTTTATTTTATATTCATATAGGAAGCCAAGTATCCCGCTATTTCGGCGTATGGCATTTATTGGAGGATGTACACTGACCCGGCTACTATAGAGATTAGAGGTGACCGCCAGCATCAGATTGTGGTCAGTATTATTTTCATTTCAATTTTCTAATTAAATGCATATAATCTTTTCATTATTTTAATTTATAATTGAAACATAAGGAGTCATATAAGGTCATGACCTCTCAGACACAGGTTGAGAGTCAAGACGAGACGGGTGATCAGACTAGTGCCCACTATTTTGATGAGACGGCATGGATGCAGGCAACCCAATATGGCTTCAAAAAGGGCCGAGTAGTTGGTATTGTCTCTCATTTGATTTCTACAGCTTATTATGGTACTGCTGCGATGTCGGCGTCCAGCTCGAGAGGAGCTCGTGGAGAGACATCATCTTCTGCCTCACAGTATCAGGAGCAACTACGTGCTCAGAGTCAGCTTATAGAGGATTTGTGTCAGGGGCAGGAGCAGATGCGTCAGCAACACGATGAGGAGATGCGTCGATAGCAAGAGTATATGCGTTAGCAGCAGGATGTGGAGAGACGTCGATATGAGTAGCAACATCATGAGTATATGGAGTATATGCATCGTCTGACTCATAGTTTAGGGATGGAGTTTCCTCCACCACCTCCTCCAGGTCCTCCAGGTCCTCCAGATTATCCACCCCCAGTGATTTTTTTAGATGTAATAAACATTTCAGTTCGTAGTTTATTGTCATATTAACTATTTACAATTCCTCTTTTATATTGGTATGAATATTACGTGATTTAAATTCTTTTTTTTAATATATTATTAATTATTACTATTATTTTTAATGTCTTTTTATTTTAGTAATATTACTTTTAATATTTTATATTTATTGTTAATATTGAGAAGTTTATAATTTTATAATTTTATTAATATTAATATTATTAATATTATTTTTTCATAAATATGTATGTTTATTTTAATAATAATAATATTATATTAATTTTTTATATTAATAATATTAGTACTATTATTATTATTTTTTGATATTAATATTTCATAATATAAAATATTATATTATTGATTTTCATATTATTTTATAATATTAATATTTTATAATTATATTATATATATATATATATATATTATTATAAATATTATAATAATATAATTTATTTATATTATTAATATTAATAATATTATTATATAGATAGTTTAATAATAATACTATTATATTAATTTTTTATATTATTAATATTAGTATTATTATATTATATTATATTATTTATATTCATATTATTATTATTTTATATTCATATTTCATAATTATATTTTATATATTTTATTTTATTTATAGTATAATAATATAATTTTTTTATATTATTAATATTAATATTATATTTATATAATATTATACGATTTGTATGAATTATTTTATTTTTCATTTTTTTTATTATTTTCGAAGGGTAAATTTGGGACCGGAATTCCCGTCGTAAATTTTTTTTACAGTACCATTTGCGACGGGACGAATACCCGTCAGGAAAAACATTCTACGACGGTTCGTCGCAAATACATTCGTCGCAAGTATTTTTTTAAATTTCGCATTTGTGACGGGATTTTTACCTGTCGCAACTAATATATCTGCGACGAGCTGTTTCCAATATCTTTTTTATATATAAACGAAAACTTATTTGCGATGGGGGACAAATACCGTCGCAAATAATTTTTTGGGGACGGGACCGCCGCAAAAACACCTATTTGCGACGCCGTTTTCGGCAACGGGCGATTTACGACGGAGCCCCGTTGGAAAAGACCTTTTGAGACAGGAACCCGTCGCAAATCGCCCGTCGCAAATATTCAGTTTTCCTGTAGTAAAAGGAAATGAGCATGAAAGAAGATGTCACCTCTAAATCAGGAAACTCCATTTGGAATGGGCCAAAAGGTTTCCTTGACTGGGTTTTTGGCCAATGTGAGGCTCCAAAAACTAAGTTATGATTTTCGGGATTAAACTTTGTGAGGGTTCGGCTGATGTTAATAGTTCTGATAGGTGTGAGGAATGGGTAGAGGTAATTTCCTATTATATGGAAGGAAAAGGACTCACATGAAGTTTCTTGAAACCAATTAGGTGTGCACATGTTTTTACATAAGAAAACACTTAGAAAACAAAAAAACTAAAATTAAATTTTAATGTAAGAATCATTGATATAAAATGGGTTTTGGAGAAGTGTATATGTCATTTGGGCCCTTAATTTTAAGATTTATTCTCCAATTAAGCTTAATTTGTCCTTATTTACTATGATAAATTTTAATCCCTCTTACTAATAATTTTGGTCAAAAAATTATCATGGTAATATCAGACTCTAAATATCAGACATAATAAAATGGTGTATGTTTTATTTTTTGAAATTACTATCATATAAGAGGAAGAATTGGGATTTTTGTTAATCCCTCAGACGAGATGACATATCGAGGTTTTATTGTAGGAAAATGTTCAATGGGTTGTTAAGATTTTACTCTTAGTTTCAAAGTCAAATTTAATCATCTGAATGAAATTTTTTTAATACATTTAATATTAATCTAATTTTACCTTAAAACATAGCTATAATATCAATTATAATTAATAATAAATTATAAAAAAATTAGTTTTTAAATAAAAAGGCAGTATTTTCACTATTCATCAAAAAATTATTTTTCTTAGAAAATATTAAAAATTTATCCAATGATAATTTCTACAGTATGAAATAAAAAAAAATTTATTTTAAAAAATTCATTTTATATATTTTCCTAAATTTTATTTCATTATTATAATTAGATTATTCGATCAAATGTTGTTTTTAGAAATAAAAAATACTATACCTAAAATCATATCTTTTATTATCAATATGTTTTATTTATGTAAAATAATTATAATAGATATTTGAAAATTATTTCATACTATTCATAATACTATGTGTAACCTCTATGTTATAATTATCATTTTTAAATAATTAATATAATTAAAATATATATTTCAGAGAAAGTTACTGTTTTGTGTATTTTACTCCAACTCAGTGTTGCATGCATCGTACTCCAAGACGGTGTTGTGTGGAACATATGCCACATTGGTGTTTCATGTAACATACACCTAGACGGTTCCTTATTAAATGAATGTTTTATTTATTCCATATAATGATTTAAATGAAAATTAAAATTTATTCAGAAAAATAGGTCCATAAAAACATGGTGTGTTACATTCTACAAACCATAAAATGTTTTCCACCCTTGAAAATTTTCACTCTGGTAAAAACAAGTGAGGATAATTCTAATTCATTGTATCCTCAAGTACCCACATAGTATCCTCTAATTGTTCATTCCTCTACAAATTTTTCACCAGGAATGTCACCTTGTTTCAATGATCTTTCTGAAATTAGTCCAGAATATCCACATGTTTCTTCTTATAAGAAATACCATGCTCTAGTTGTATGAACATTTAGTTCAGTATATATGAAGGGTCATGTATTTAATTTCTCTGGAGGGATACATGGAACACATCATAGACTTGAGAGTGATTTTTAGGATGTTCCAAGTGATATTCTACTTTCTTGATACGATCAATAATTTCTATGTGGCTGATATACCTAGGTATTAGTTTCCCCTTCTTCCCAAATCTCATAAATTTCATCCATGGTTTTATTTGAAAAACACCTTTTTCCAACATCAACTTCCAGATCACGCCAATGGTTATCATCCTAACTTTTATGTTGGCTTTGATCTATCTTGATATGATGCTGAATGGTTTTATGATTCTTGCCCATTTCCTCAACAATCACAGGCCCTAATTGCTTCATTTATTCAACCCCATCCCACCATGTTTGAGCTCTGTATTTCATCAAATATAGGGCTTCATAAGGTTCCATCTGAATTCTTGAGTGAGATCTATTGTTGTAAGAAAACTCAATTAATGAAAGGTGTTTATTCCAAAAACCATTGAAATGTAGATAACAATATCTCAACATTACCTCTGGGGTTTAAATTTTCAATCAACTAACCATCTGTTTTAGGATGATAAGCAATAATGATACTCAATTTTGTATCATGTTCATTCTGATGACTTTGACAGAACATTGAGGTAATCCCCAGATCCAGATCTGATACTATAGAATTTAGTTCACCACGATACCTTATCACTTCATTAATGAATATTATGGAATACTGATGAAGATATAAATCATCGTTAATAACAATGAATTGTGTAGTCCTAGTAAGGAAACTGATGATCACCCATTTATCATTAAATCCATTAGATGTTTTGGGTAGTCCATTGAAAAAATTCATAGTGATGTTATCATATTTCCATTATGGTATGGGTAATGGTTGAAACCACCCTTTGTACATTAATATTTCAACCCTAACTTGTTTTCCCACCAAAAACTGAGATACAAACTCCACAATATCTGCCTTCATTTCATCCCACAAAAAATATTCCATCAAGTCCCTATATATCTTCGTACTTATAGGGTGAATAGAGAATTATGTACTATAAGATTATTCTAAGAACTCCTTCCTCAAATATAGTATTGAAGGAAAACATACATGGTTCCCTAACATTATCAATCCATATTGATCTAGGTTAATCAAATGATCATAACTAACCATCATTTTTCATGTCCTCATCTTCCTTCTGCTCCTCCTTACTCGTCCCTTATATTGGGGAATAAACGTTCATTTGTGAAATATAATATTTTCCCCTTCCTTTAGGATTTCTACATCAATCCTTTTCAAATCAAGAAATATTAGATCTTTTGTGTTTCGGATCATGGATACACTAGAATGATCCACCCTAATCAAAGCATCTTCCACATTGTTCTCTTTCTAGGGTGGTAATTTATTTGGATGTCTAAATATATTATCAAATATGTCCATTTTCTCTAGAAAATGTTCATCTCCATCTATGTGAATATATATTTTATACTTTTATGATCATTTTATATATCAAATCTTTCACTGTAAACATAATTCCTAAAAATAATTAATGTAATGATTACCGAGGCTAACTCCAAATCATGACTTGGGTAATTTTTCTCATGAATCATCAACTGTATTTAAGTATAGGATATAACCATGTTATTCTACATAAGTAAAAATCCCAATACCTTCTTGGAAGAGTCACTATTGATTTAAAACCCTTCTCCACTATAGGGTAATGTATGAATAGGTACACTATCAAACATTCTCTTCAGTTCCTTGAATTTTTCTTCACATTCTTCTATATAGAGGAACTTCACACCCTCCTATGTAAACTTTTTCAGAGGATTACATAGTTATGAGAAATTCTCCAAAAATTGAGGATAATAACTAGTTATACCATGAAAGCTACAGATCTCAGTCACTGTAGTTGGTATAGGCCAGCTTTCAGTAGCCTCTATAATTGATGGATCTACTTCTATACCATCTATTGAGATTATTTGACCCAAAAATGAATCCATTTTTATCTAAAAATCAAAATTTTGAAAACTTTTTATACAACTTCTACATCCACAGGGTCTTTAGTACAAATCTCAAGTTATCATCATGCTCTTCCTTTCAATATGAATATATATTAATATCATCAATAATGACTTCCACAAAATAGTCAAGCTAATCTCTAAATACTGTACACATTAAATCCATGAAGATAGTAGGGGAATTAGTGAAACCAAATGGAATCACTGTATATTAATAGTGACCATACCATGTATGGAATGTAATATTAGGTATATCCTACTCCTCGAACATCAATTGGTGAAATATAGAATGAATTTTAATCTTTGAAAAATTATTGAGATCAATACAGTTGATCAAAAAGTCATTAATATAGATAAGAGTGTACTTGTTCTTGATTGTGTTCAAGTTCAAATCCCGATAATTAATGTACAGTCTCATTGATTAATCATTATTCTATTAAAAAAGTACTAATGTACCCTATGGTGACAAACGTGGCCAAATGATTACCTTATCATGAATTTCTTGGAGTTTATTCTCTAATGACTACAACTCAACTGGGGCCATTCTCTAAGGAGTCTTTGAAATTATTATGGAACCAGTTATAAGTTCTACTGGGAACTCAACTTTCCATTTTGGCTGATGACTAAGAAAATATTCTAGAAAGGAAACCACATAATTCCAAACTATAGAAATATCATCTTTCTCGATCATCACCCAAACGATTCGAGATAAAAACCCCTTTTGAATTGGAAATGATTCTCGTACACAGTATGTAATATCCACCTAAAGTTCAGACATATTGTAAATATATGGATGATCATAGGAGGCTTTTCAATATCAAATTTAACACCCGTTCTTAGAAAATTGAAGTCTGTTTTATGTAGAGAAATAAAATCTATTCCTAATAAGACATATAATTAAACCAAATGATAGATAAATCGATTATTAGGAAGCACATTTCAACAAACTTTAATAGGAGTGGAACCAAAACATGAGATGCAATCATCATCACATTAGGTGTTTGCACTATTAATTCTACCTCTAACTATATTTGGAGGAATAATAACTCCCTTAGAAAAATATTTATATATGAAATAGTGAGTATATAAACAATAAAATATTACATTATTAGTTCTAGAGAGGATGTTAAGCGTACCATTCATCACATTTTTATCGCACACCTCGTTAGATATTGAAATTACATGAGATATACCACTTATCAATCAACACAAGGGGTTGTTTATGTCAATCATCACCACCAACCCTTGGGTTTCAGAAATGGTTAGAAAAATTACCATTCTCCTTACACATGAGTCATTAAATAGTGGGATGTGCATTCTGTACGCCTTTTTCTCCAGTAGAATTTTGATTAAATTTCATCCCATTAGCTCAACAATCAATTTCCCAGTGCCCTTCCCTTCTAAACAAAAAAAATTAGACTCCCTATGTCAATTTATTTCATAATTATTTTCACACTTAGAGCGTAAATTAAACTTCTTCTCATTTTCCCCATAGTTCTTAGACATTCTATTGAACTCGGTCTTCCTCTTCTTGTCAAAGCGATGAGATTGATAGGTGAATCCAACCTTCATTTCATCCTTGATTACAAAATGAAAAATATATACATATATATTAATGTGTCTTATGACCAACAACCTTCTACGTCATAGCTTTAAACCCCCAATTAACCAATTAACATTATATTTTGGTTCGATTATAATTCTTGAATCATACCTCACAAGTCTAATGAAATTATCCTCATAGGTACCAACAAACTCATCATCTAGTTTATTCCTCTCAAGGAACTCTTCTCCATCTTGGTACGAAGAATTAAAGGAACATACCTTTTATAAAATATGGTCTTCAACTCACTCTAAAAAATGGATTCAATATCATCAAGATACCTGGTATTATTGAATATATTCATCCACTAATCTACTTTGGAATCCAAGCGATAAACTGCCAAAATCAATATCTCATGCTCTGAAAACTGATGAATGTAGAATAACTTTTCTGAGGTACAAATTCATTATTCAATATGAGGTGGATAGGAGGACCCTCTGAATGAAGGTGGACATTGCCTCATGAAATACTCAATCGAATGTTTTCCCCATCTTTGCACATTTGGAATTCCACCATGATTCATATCTTGAGAAATATGCATGAACATTAGAAGAAGGAATTTCATTTCATCTCCCATAGAATTCATTTACTCCTGTGAATAATCATTGAATTTACATTCATAATCACAATTAAAAAAATAATTTGGGTTCCATCCATTGATTAAAACCAAAAGCATAGTGTATGAAATAGTAATAATAATGAGGAACTACATAGTCATGAAATATCGCTTGTAAGATCCCTATCTTATGACATATTCTTCAATATATGACTCCTTGGGTTTATCCTATTTTATTCATTGAAAACTTATATTTAATTCCTTAATAATGGTTCATGAAGTGTTTGTGATTTCCCAAAGAATGTCCTCAAGGATTGTCATCCAGGTGTGCAGCATGGCCCATTTTCATGTATCATATTACCCCGAGTCAATCCCAAAATCAACTTTTCCAATTTGTTTCCCCTAGGTGAATATGTTCCAAATCCACATCTACATGTAGTATCAAAACAATTATTTATTTCTTGGAAACCACTCGCTCTATCAATCACCAAAATTCAAGGACATTTTCTTATACATTTCATGGTCCTTAGAGTTATCCTCAGACATGTCCTTCAGGTTATCAGTATGGTTTTTTCATCAGAGTTTCCAAAGGCTAACTATACCTTTATTATGATACCAACTATATAAATGCTCTCTTTTAAAACATTAAAATTTCATTACAAATTCTGAATACATAAACATTATACAAAAAATCACCCAAATACCATAGTTGGTATATTTCCTTTGGAAACATGGAAACATAAAACTATTACATTTGTGAGATACATTATCTCTCACAAGGTTTATTGTGACTAGAAACCTTCTTAGACACATCAAACATAATACATATCTTCATTAACTGTGGAGGGAAACATAAAAAGGGGTGAGCTCAAATTCTCAGTAAGGTTAAATAGGGGAGACATGTAAGCATAAACATGAGAAAAAGGGTATGAGGATATGATCATGAAAATATAATATAATACCCTTCATATCAATGATCATATACATGAATCATGACATAAAGCATAGAAGTTCATAAGACATTAATCAAAATAATTTTAAGGATAGAAGCCATAAAATCATAACAAATGCGTAAGACATGGAATTGTTGAAACACGTAATCATATATTGATTTCCATAGTATCAAAGGCATAAATTCCATGACCATCTTAGAGGAAATGAACTTTACTTAACCAAGTGAACCCCCATTCCAGCCCTATATTAATGAACTAAGTAAACCCAGGTTCTATCCTAGTATTACTAAATCGATTATACCCCCATTCCATTAATGTATTACTGAACTGAGTAAACCATCTTTCCAACCCTGTGTATCTCATGAGATTTAAATAATTACCCAATTCAATGTAAGGAGATATTGGTCCCACCCATCAAATAATGAAATCATACATAAATGCATGACATGTTTGTAAATGAACATATCATAACCCATGTAATGAAATGGGTATCATAAACATGTAACCATATCATAAAAACTAAAAAGGAAAAGGTTTTATAATCATTTAATCATAAACATAACCCGTGAAAAGAAGCGGGTTTCAAAGGCATGTAACACATAAAAGAGAAATAGGCGTTATAAACATCATGCCATTTGCAGTGTCCTGAAAACAAATCAAGGGAAGTAAAATTTCCCACATGATAATTACATAAGGAAGAAAGCATTTTTACCAGACTAGAAAACCAAATTATTGCGTAGTTAATTGAAAACATGGGAAGAAACTTGATGAAAATTAATTTCTAAAGAGTTTTAAGTGACCCGGGTACCGCCATCCGGAAAGGGTTTTGTGGAATGCGTGAATCACAAACCACCAATATATGGAAGGACTTGTGACGTGATATCCCATAGAGTAATGGCCAGTGAACCTATGAAGCCATGGACATCATCGTTAGTAGGATCAAGGGCTTAAATCCATCCCTATATCACCCCGTTGACTCTTCAATTCGTGGACTAAGAAAATTAGTTGTGTTATGTGAATCATTGCTCGCTAATCACAACCTCATTAAACCTCGGTTCACAAATCCTTTAAAAAATTGATATATCTCCTCATGGGCTTCAGAATATGGTGTTTTATGCCCATAGATATGTTTTATATAGTGCTTAATAAAATGAAAAAATAGGAAGAAGAATAGGATGGATGAAGAATGAACGGAGGAGACCCTAGAAATTTGAAGAATGAATTTGTAAAGTATTTCGACATCACTTTCAAATCATTGATGAAGTTCAAAACACGAACCATGTTTCCAGAATAATTTATATCCACAAACCATAAAAAATGAATCTATAAAAATATCTGTAAATTGGGAACCTAATTAGTGTCGTCGTAAATAAAAAATTCCTCAGGGATGAAATCTTCTCAAATGAAATGTTCCAAGACCCCTCTTCAATATGAAGATATGAAAAGTGTATCACTATGTGAATTGAATCCCAAGCTGCGTACTACGTCAGCACTTGGATGGGACTCAAAGCGACGTGGCAGACCACATGCCACATTGGTCTATGGTGGTCCATGCCCAAAACTACACACTACTAAAGTTGGCGGATGAAACCCTACCTGTATAGCACTATGGTATGATGTTCTCCCCGCATTACACATAAAAAATACTACGTGGAATACAGAATCTTCAGGTGTCCTTCCCTTCGGCTCTAGTATCACCCCTCCAATACCATCTAGTCCTCTATAGATCCTCCATGAACCAATCACCAAACATCGGGCCAAATCCTCTTCCAATGATGCCAGAACAGTATGATTAGATCATCTGTTGCATAACTCTAGCCATATGAGTCTACATACCATTGATAAGGAGAGACATGAAGGATCTCCCAACAATGGTTCAGAATCCTTAGATTTTTGTAAGTCTATATTCCCTTGGTAACATGGAGTATTACCATGGTACACTGACATAAACCTCCCCATTCTTTGGATTAAGGGCAATCATATTCTTTTCTATTAAATGAGGATCTGTTATCGATCGAAGAAATATTCTCACATATCATTTTAGCGAGAGGAAACCAACCTCCCCTTTCCCATTGCATGTTCTGTGACACTCCCACTGAGATAATTCCCTAACTGTCTGGGAGATACATCGCATGACTCCCATTGTCATCTCAAATTGAAGGGTTTATTTCATTGTTCCTTCCCTAACCATTATCTCACCTTCTTAAACCACATTCCCACTCTCTCCCATCAGTGGGAAAAAAGGTTTGTGGTTGGTTGAATCCATCACATTCTATTGTTTCCCACACTATGTATGACTCATGTGGGCCTAGAGATTTGTGACGATTACAAAATCCACACAACCAACTGATCTTGATCTATGATAACTCTAATTAATGTTCAAATTAGGATGCATAGGATTCCTGCTCGAAGGCCAGATATTAAAATGGATCCCTTCTGAAAGGGTTCACCCAACCATGTTCTCCTCGAATGGGTAGCTTCCATGGGTAATCTCCAACCCGTCATGATCTTCGAGAACTCTGATTCCAATTCAAAAATGGAAACGAAGGATGCCTGCATAAAGGCCATAGCTCAAAATGATTCCTTTTCGAAAGGGTTCTCCCAATCATGTTCCCATCAAATTTGAAGCTTACATGCATATGCACCAACCCATATTGAACTAGGGGAGGTCTGATTCTAATTCAAACCAGGATATGTAGTAGGCTTTCATGAAGCCTCAAGCTCGAAAGGGTTCCTTTATAAAAGGTTTCACCCAATCATGTTCCCCTCGAATGGTCAGTTACCATGCATAATGCCCAACCCAAACCGAACTATCATGGATTTGATTCCGCTCCCAAGGATACGTAAGAAGACAATATCATGGGTCTAATCCCAACATCAATCCATCTTCCATCCCTTCTGAATGACGATGAACTCCA
Source organism: Viscum album (assembly GCA_963277665.1). Taxonomy (NCBI): domain Eukaryota; kingdom Viridiplantae; phylum Streptophyta; class Magnoliopsida; order Santalales; family Viscaceae; genus Viscum; species Viscum album. The sequence continues at coordinate 1,793,152,821 of OY728163.1, read as the reverse complement.
TATCACATTATTTCATGATGTATGTCAGCATTTCCTATGTACATAAAATCCATGTATATCCATTATGATCCTGAAAACCAGGGGTAGCTCGTGGATACACTCTTCAAGAATGAAACATAGATTCACAAACATATGAACATGACTGAAATCAATATGAGTGTCCTTGAATATGAAAAAACCCTCCCAAAAGGGTGAAATGAGCCTGACCACCCATCCTCTCAACCAATTTAAGTGTCGTTGGGAAAATATTCATCCAACGAGTGCCTTCCTTTGGAAATCAGGTCCATGAATCATAGATACCTAGGCCGTTGGGTGTTTTTGGCTCGACAAATAATCCCACTATATACCATATAAGGAAGTCATATCCTAAGAGGACCAATTGTGAGAATTTATAACCCCATGCAATCAATCGTTAGGAAAATGTGATTGTCGAACCAACATTATATTGAAGAAGGGGTAAACGGCCCAATGCCCATGGGTTCAGTACAATCCACCATAAAGGATAACAATGCAGATTGGGTTGAATCAAATATGGAAACATGAAATTCACTATAATAATGGTTGAACTCTCATCACCCATCAGACAATAATTTGTGTTTTTTCCAAACTCGTAAACATGCCGCCTTAGAGGTGAAACAAAAATGGCGGACACAACTTGAATCCTCAACCACGGTGGGAGTTCTACCCCACTCAAGCCACTTCACCTCTAAAAAGGGTTCGGGGGAAGGGGGCCATGCTGAATCGTCAAATATACATCTGTTCAAAAGTTACTACTTTTACAGGGATTTTTTGTTTGTATCTATCATATATATATATATATATATATTATATTTCGATAGTGCAACCTTCAATCCAAATAGAATCCTCACAACCAATGAAGTCACATGTCATAGTGATCCCATTGGAGGATGGGCCCCCGATAAAGAGCAAGACCCCTCGCCAATCCTGAGCCTTCAATGCTAGGAATCTAACATGTTGATCTAGGAGGACCACCAAAATTGTACATTCTAGATAGTTGAGTCTGAAATCGAAGCACTCTAGTCTACAAAATCCTTATAGACACGTCCTTAGTCGTAGCCGGTTCCCCAGCACAATTTTTCCCCGGTGGTCATCACGAAGCTTTTTGGGAGCCAGTACCTTGACTATGACAAAAAGAACCTCCCTTATCATTTGGAGGCTGATGGAATTGATGCTGACGACTTTATCTCAGCTGCACATGGTCATACTCAAGGGCCCTTTCTAGAAAGCATCACCTCAAACACTTGGTGACCAAGTATCCTCACTCTAAATAAGATATTATTCCGTGTGACCCTATTGATGTTTATAATAGACAATCACCTCATGCTGCCCACCGAGGGTGGCAGGCATCTAATAATGAACATGCTATCAGCCTAATTCCGTAGGACCAAATTTTTCGTACCAAAATAATGGAATTAAATGAGAATACATACAACTATTACCCCTCCCCTCAATCCCACCACAATAATAGTGTGGAACAATATAAACATATTCACAATACTTCAAGTGATCACCAGCCCCACCATGAAGACAGAGTGTAAATTGATGGACAGATATTAATATCTGTCAATGCACTAGGATCCCGTCATACAAATAAGATGGTAACAAGCTAAAGGAAGAAACAAATACCCACTGATTCATATCCTACCCACCGTCAAAATAGAGTGTAATGAGAATATGAGTGATGTAAAATTTCTACGGATGCATATTAGGCCTTCTATCGAAATTGGGTGGCTAAAGAAATATGATCAAATTCCAATTCCTATGGATGCATACAATGATCGTGACACAAATAAAATGACATGTGTGCAGATGGAAATTCATATTCATGAATATGAATCCTACCAATAAAATATGGTGGAAACCATAGAAGAAAACTGGTGGCAGACTCGATCCTCTATCCTGGAACATGAGAACTGCCAACATCTATTGGAAACCAATGGAGGACTGGAGCAGGCACAAACTCCTGCTCTAACGTCATAATTGGCATTTATACACATTCTAGACAAATATGTGTCACATTAAATCTTGGAAATGATTGAAGATCAGACATTTAATCCAAACAATATCTTCCAAACATGACAATATATCATTGCATCGATGGAGAAGGAGAGAACAAAGACCACGACCATACATCCTTGAATGAAATGACTTTCTCACAAAATGGGTTAGTCCATATAAAGAAGTTATACATACCTACTCCCATCTAGGAGGGTCTACAAGAATATAGTGTGATCCATAGGAAACCGAATCTAGAACAAATACACATTCCAACTCGGGGACATCGGTCCAACATGGTGGCTTCTTGACGGTAGGCTTATATCACTACGAAAATCAAAGATGTTTATTTGCATATACCAGCTACATCAAGGGACCCAAAAAGATAGGGACCTTTATATGAAGGTTGTTACCAACAACAGACGGCCTAGATTACCCACAGGAGAGTCCCCAAAAATGAAATGCACCAAGATAAATCAGAAAATGAAGGGAACATACATGATCCGACTTTTCTGGAAGATATAGGTCTTGAAGGCCTCAAAAATATACCCATAATGTCTCAAGACCCTGCTAGTCCATTAACTAATTATCGATGTGGATGTCGCAGTTTTGAAGGACCTCCATACAATGTTTCTACCAGCAGCTGTGAAGTTCTTCCCTAGAGCAACCACGGGGTCTTACTCTATGGGCCTAGAACGATTGATCATGAGATCCAATCTCACGATACATGTCAGGGTATCCCTCTCCTTGACCAAGTATATGATATAAAGAAGGTCATACCATTGTTGTAGTATCCATGATGGTCCTCCCCATGTTATACATTGTAGATATTCTTCTCCCTGTAACTGGACGTAGAGTAATGATGGTAGTCCTCTCCATGATGACAGTCATTGCAAAGGTCATCCCCACAATAGAAGTTACTATGAAGGCCCTCCCTATAGATACATCAAGAAATGAGAAGGTCCTCCACTCATTTTAGTACATCCTGAAGGCCCTCCCCATGATTTACACTACAAAACTTCTCCTTGCGACCAGATATCATGTTGTGATAGTAGTCCTTTGCATCACAACAGTCATCAATTACGTCCTCCCCTCAGAGACATCAAGTATCATGATGGTCCTCCCCCCTCTATAGACAACCCTGAATGTCCTCGCAATGGTATATGTCATAGTTACACTCCTCGGGGTAGAGCATCAAGTTTTAATGGTAGCCCTTGTTATAATAGCACCAATTACGAAGGACCTACATATAATCAAAATTCATACTAGCAAGAACGTCATCCCCTTTATAGGATAAATTTTTGAAAGAAATCCATTTCTAATGCACTAAAAAAGATGGATTCCTTCATATCAGAGACTCTGTATATGACGAGTGATATCCTTAATCAACCCGAGGATGGTCTGGGGACACACTCATCTTCTAATCCACCTCGTGCACCATTCACATATCAATGTGACTCCCACCAACACAACTATTTGGAACCAAATTATTAATAAGAATTAATGATGGGGATATCATGTAGAGGATTCCCCGGAAGAACAATGGAATGATATGTTTCTCATTAAAGACAACTAGATAAGAATAATATACCATGATATATTGGCCCACAACCACTTATCACTTTGACATACCAATGGAGTTTTCCAAGGAATGTATGCATAACATTTTACTCAATATCTGGGAAACTCTTCACCATCTAATAGAAAATTCCATCCCCTATGAAGGGTATGTATAAAATTTCAAAATATTATGAGAGATTCAACATCCAATCAACCTGAAATCCCTCCCGTCTTCATGAAATCCAAGATCAGAAAGGTAAAAGGAAAACCTCAGACTAGATTGATTTTATGCACTACACAACTTGTGCTACCTCATTAGAAACACCCCATTTGGAATTAATATTCAGGGATGGAAAGAACATGGAGCTCTATACTTCAACCCACATCACATCCAGTAGACCATATTTGAAATAAAAACTTGAAATTTCATTACCCAAAGGATGAAATCAAATGAAATACATGCTCAAAAAATATGGAATACACAACCTAAACTATCCCGGAGTAAGTCACAATTGTTTCTGGCCCAACGAGATCAAGCCATGGAAAAATGTCTAATCTAGGAAACTGAGAACATCCATCATGAATCTACCTAAGGGAATAAAACCATAAAGCATTCCTCATGTCTTCAAAATCCAATAAATTTTATGTGGATACAATGCCATACTTGGCTCACACCATCATAAGAGAGAATGAAATAAAAAAGGTGGTAATAAAAGGAGTTGTTGCTAAAATACGTGAACGACCACATCCTGTTGTGATGGGGGAATTTTTAACTGATGATTCCCTCGTATGAGAAACAAATCTAGGTTATAGTGCATCTCTAGAAGAATAGGAGAAACCCCATCCCCGAAAGATTTGGAAATTTTTACCTCATGTTCCCACACAGTGGACATATGTATTCTCCCATATAAGAAGAAAAATACACACATAGGTCATCCATTTCACCCCATATTTTGGTTCATACACTCCAGGATGAAGTCACATTGTGTGGTCATATTATGGCTCTTATCGGGTAAATTGTTTCCATGAAACCTGAAGAATACCGTTGAATTGAAGGAGAAAGTCCAAAAAAGGATTCCAAAAGCTTTCCTACCATTCATCACTGTGAACACCACACCCAATGTGATATGAATCAGTGAACGTGGAAAAATACAACCCCACACATCTCATAGTAAATGGTACAATTGGAGAGGAGACAACATAATACGGTTCCTTCCTAGAGGCATCCCACAACGAGCTTGATGGCATGCATACCCAAAACTAGAGAGCTATCCCAAATTTTGGCACCCCCTCAGTCTATAAGTCATTACCTCCCATATGAATCCCCAAAAGGGGGAATAATAAATCCCTGGATGTTTATAAACCACTACCTCCTCCCCTTGAGAACGTGACCCTCACTCTCGAGGAATGATTCTCCAAGCAGGATAAAGAAGTGAATGAGCATAGTCGGATCAATTATGAGTTGAGTCGAGGGAGATACCTTGTATGATGTGTTACTCATGTGGATCTACAGTAGGTTTTCCAAGAAGATGTGCCACTACCATAGGTAGTCAACCTGATAAATGAATTCAATCTCAGATTCCTGTCTAATCCCGCATGAGGACCATCAACATACTTAAATCCGACTAGAGAAGAACATACAGGAATCCCTCCACTAGGAAAGCAGCCATAGAATAATATGGTAAACCATGAAAGGATTCCCCCAGATGGGTATCCACATTAAATTACAGCAGTGCCAGAACGTCCATATTTCCCCCCTACTATAGTGGCCCAAGTTCATTTTGGGAATGATTTGCATCACGTGATCTTGAATATTGCCGATCAATTGAAAGCTCGACAAGAATCCATAGAAGGCTGGGGTGCTCTGATACAACCATATTGATAACCCTACCCTGATTGAGTGAGAAACTTTCTTCCACTACCAAACTACAGAAATCTCATATTATGATTGTTCAGTGGTTTGTGAGACATGGAACAACACCTAATGCACTATTCCTCTTACTATGAACCCATGATGGGAACCCTGAAGCAGCAAAAATTAGTGAACCTCAGATGCGTCATGAGAACCCTAGATAGTTCAGCCTTCATATGGTATAATAGCTTTCAGGCTAACTCAATCACATGCTGGGAGGACCTCTGGTGATAGATTCTCTTCTAGTTCAGTTCAACATTTCCTAAGACAATAGTCATGGATCTCTTGAACTACAAACATTGAGAGAATGTAAGTGTTTTATACATCATTTCTTGGTGGAAAGGCTTGACTTACTCCAAGAACTGGTTTCTACCCTGGATGAAATGGTGTCTATGTGCATCGATAACTTCTTTGATGAATTTCGAATACCCCTTATCCTAGTGAAGTACATAAGTGGGGTTTGAGATTTTTATTTCATTACATAATGGATAGAAAACTCCTAACAGAGGACTATTCTCATGTCTCAGGTGTAGATACCCAGCTTGACATGCATGGACGTTACATTTATTTTCAAGAATAATTAATAAATTAAATAAGTATATTCCAAATACTTTATCAGTTTAGTGTCTTTGGAAACTCGGAAAATAATCTTCTAACATGGTGAAAGGTCTTCAACATCTCCCATAAAGATATTCTATTTATTGTTTTCCAAACTAAAAACATTCACTATATCATTGGATAAAGAAAACATAAAAACGGTGAGCTCAAGTGATCAGTAAAGTTAAGAATGGAGAACATAAAACAAACCATAAAAATTTGAACTTAAAAACATGAATATAATGATTAAACATCAAAATCTTGTGTCATGAAATAAATCATGGCAGTTCGTAAGGTATAGATAATAAAAAAACATTAACCATGATAAAATAGCATTGGTATAAAACATAGAATTATGGAAAATAGATAATCACATAATATGATTTCTATATTAGCCAATCATTGTTTAAAAGACCATCATGGTGGACTAATTCCATTACTGAACATGGTTTACATGTCGTTCGAGCCATTTGCTACTGAACCTTATTTACAAGTAAGACCAAATAATCCGTTACCTTAGGTCTGAATTCTTCCGAATGTTCCTGAAACACTTGTGTAGTGGGTTTATACATGTTATTTACTTGTAACAGAACCATAACAATATCAATTATATCATCTATGATTAACTTATGAATTTATATTAACAATTTATTAATCAATTCAATGTTAATGTAAGTTTTTTAGTAATAATTGATTTATCTATCACACCTGTTTTGACTATTTATTATTGATTTTATTACATAGATCATGGTTTATATATTTGTATATTGTAAAAAAGATATATATATCATATCTATTCAGTATATATATATATAACATTGATTGATGAAATGGAATACACTGTTCTTGGATATGGTGGGTTGTACATATGGATGAACGTTGTTCCATTTGCTTTATTGAATAGAATTGAAGTACGTAAATGATATATATATATATATATATCAAGTAGGTTTATTATTTCATATATTTCATGCTTATTTATTGCATATAATTTACAATAATTCTTGAATGGTTAATGTGGAGAATTAATCTCATCTAATCATGGAGACGGTAAGCCGTATGTGCACACGAGCAGCGATATCATTCACTTAATGGTTAAATGGTATAGAATTTGATGTTATATTAATTATACAGAATATTTATAATTTATATTCATTATTTAATTCCATTATAATCATTGTTATACCCATTCAAATTAAACATTGTGGAATAACAAATTACACCACAACATGGAGAGGACAAGTCGTACGTACGCACACATGGTGATATTGTTATTCGTCGGATGGATAAAAGAAGGTATAAGGTTTTAACATAATTATAATAACATCTAATCATGTATATTATACTGTATTTATTACATTATTGTGGATCCAACATAGAAAGATAAATTATAATAGGAAAATAACATTAAAAAAAGGTATAAAATGATTACCTCTTCTTCAGATGCTTCGTTTTTATTTGAACAATAGTACTCTTTAGGATATCACTCTGACAAACATTAGGACTCTAGGATTATTTTAGCGAAGTAGGTAGGAGAAATGGTGTAGGTATTTCTAAACCAACATGCTTTATAGGTGTGAGACAAAGAGAATGGTAGGTGGCCTTTTATAAGAGAGTTGAGGGTAACTTTATGAAAATCTTGAAATATTAATTTATTATTATAATATTTTCCGTTCTAATAGCTAAAAATTAAATTATTTATTGGATACGAGGATTATGGATATATATAATCTCAACTAATAGGGTTTATACACGATTATATCATAAAATTATCCTTATCTTTTATATTTCACCCTTTGTAAAATAATATAACTCTTACCATGTCCTCTGTTGTTTTTATACTACATGGTTAATATATTTACTATAAAATTACAAGAAAACCTAAAGAGGTTTATCTATAATATATTTATCACTCTCCATGTTATTTGGACAAATATTATACTTTTATAATTTTTATATCATTTAATAATATATTATTTATTTTAAAATCTCAGTTATGTCAATTTTGATAATATTTAGGAATTGATTTTTTTGTTAAAGTCTTAAAAAAATTATTAAATATAACCAAAGATATTAAATTATCCCTTATATTTAATTGTCATACAAAAAATATTTTATGGAATAAAAATGTCCAGATTACATTTATTTAGATATTTATAAATTCATTTATTTGAATCTTTCATTAATGAGGTAAACACTGCATCATAATTATGTCATAAATAAATATATTTATCTAATTTTTAAAAAACATAAATAAGAATACCATGTAATATTAAATTTCTTTAGTTTTCTAACAACTATTTATAGTAAAATATATCAATTATATAACCCCATAAAAGAATTGTTTTAGTAAAAGATACATGTTTATGTTATATTTTTCTTTACCTTCAATTAATTCTTATAAAATGTCATTTTCACATTCATGGAGATCCATGGTGTGCAGAAATCGACCGAAGGATGACCATGGTAATAAATATCTCATCCAACAGGATTTAGTCATATGTTAGGGTAGTATAATGTTATTATAATATTATTTGTTTACTCTTATTTACCAGATTTACCCCTTATCCATGGTAAATAAAATAATTACTAAAGTTACTACTCATAATGTCCAGGAAAGGTAAAAATTTAATCATTTTAACCTTTTAATACTAATATGGAAAAAATTTCTCTAAATTCAAAACACATAAGTTAGAGTAATTAATTTAAAATTAATTCCCATTGTCAAAACCCAATAGCAGGTTTTTGAAAAGTAGTAAGTATCAAAATATTCTCTTGTGTTTAAGTGTAATTTAAATGTTAAATTACATTTAATGACCAAAATTGGATTAAATGGAAAAAAATATAATCTAATTACAGATTAAAACCAATTAATTTTACATTTGATCAATATAAATAAATTAGATAAATATGCAGTATTGACTAAAAATGGGGTACTTTTCACAATTCCTTAAAATTTTAATTTTTTCAAAAAAAATACTGATAATTCAAAAAAAAAGATAATTTTTATGTCCCTTTAACAAATTGGAAGTGTGTTTTATCAAATATACCTTATATTAGTGTCAAAAAATAGATTTAAAATTGGTGTGCTATCAAAAGGTGGTAAAATTTCTTTTTTTTAATAATTTTTTATCTAAAAAATTTATTTTGTTCCCATGTTATGTTGTTGAAAATGTGTCATATGAATTCTAATATTATATAAAATTAAAAATTTGTTTAATATTATTCATAATATCTAGTTTATATTCCTTGAAATAATAATATTTTTATAATATATCATTTTTTAGTGATACCCGATATCGAGTACAACGCATGTTTTCGAGGAAGGTTTCTCTTGCATATAACGCAAGCCAAGGCAGTTTTGAATGTAGTTAAAGCTTACTTTAGTGTGGGGGTAAAACATATTACAAACATATTTCATTTATAAAATGAAAAAAAAATTGTACTCAGTGTTTCATGAAATGAATTCTATCAAAAGAACATAAAATTGAGGGCCACACAAGCCAAAAATAGTGTTTCATATACTGCATAGTAATATAATGTCATGTAATGCGCAAGTTAATCTTTGTTTAGGGAACACATGAAATACATCAATAAAATTTAAATAATCTATCTCATAAAACCATAGGGTGTTACATTATACACTCATTAAAATGAATTTCTCCCTCAAAATTCGTTGGTGTTATAAATGGTTATTATTTGAAAGTTTCTTTAATGGAAACCCATATTATAAAAATGAATACTAAAACATCATTTTAAAAAGGAAAGTTAGAAACATAACGGTTACCCAAATTAACTCATAGTTGGGTTTCCTCGTTTGATAACATAAGTGGAATGTTGAAAATGGATATGGAAGATAAATCAAGCCATCATGTTTTGATGGATAGTAATATAAAATAAGGTTTGGATAATGTCAACTATAAGAAATCCATAAATATGATATTATTTAAGAAACCATTTAATTCATCAGAAAAGAAGGTACTATGATATCATTAATGGTTTTCTAGATACTTTTCCTAAATATAATGAATATGAGAATAAATACTTACTCTATATCAGTACAACCTCACCATTGATCGTTCACAGAACTATTTCTACTCTATCGCTTATTTAAAAAATTGAAGTTGAAATTTTAATTCATGAAGTGTTTGTATATCATGCGACAAAATTATAGGTATTTATATCAATTTCAACAGAAGGATAGAAAAGGTTATCAAATATGAATATGTCAACCTATAGGGAGATAATACATTGGTCTAACAAACATCAACATGAATATAAATATTACTATCCATTAATTGATAACATTACAATCCTTCCAAAAACTAAAAATATACGACATTAGAAAGAGGTGAAATAAATATCCTTAAAATTTGTCACCCATATCTCATTCATAAGTTAATTTTTGTCCCATCCCAAACATGTTAATATATATATATATCATGTATTCTATAGAAAAAAATAAAAACAAGAATTACCATAGAACCTATGTGAAAACAGGATTTCTATCAAAATTAACTCTTTCCACGCACCAAAAATACCAAAATATCTATATACTCAAACCATGATATCACTTTGTCCTTATATAATTTCTAAGGTTATTATTAATATCAAACAAATCATTATCTCTGTATCACGTCATTATTCACATATCCATTATTTTCAAAAAAATATTTGAATAACTTTTCCTGGTAACTTATACCATTCACATTTAAATTTTGTATACATAAAAAAATACAATAGTTTAACATTCCTTAGATGATTCTTTATTCCATAGTACTATACAGTATTCCTGATAACCATGAAATCATTCTACTGTCTTCTTAAATCACTGATATAGATTCCTCGTTTTATTCATCAATATTTTTTTCATCTCATATGTAATTTGTACTCTCTTTATTTCCATCATCATTAATACTACCTATATAACCATGTTTATTCTCTTCATGAGATTTTCCATTTGGGAATTAATTTGCCTAATGCCTGTATATTCCACATTTAAAAAATTTAACCACTGTTGATGTCTTTTCAATATAATTATATTTTTCTGTTATGTTAATCAAACCATTTCCTAAAAAATTACTATATTTGTTTCCATTTCCACACCCAAATAATCATCCAATTCCTGTGAAAAATTCTCCTTGATGCCACCTCCCACAAGATTGACATGAGGAAAATTGAACATTGTTTCCTATATGTATAAGGCCCCAGCCTTAAACCTTACTTAATCTTGAGTTATTACAAGATTACAAATTGAGGATCTTTTCGGGTTTAGAGTTTTAGAGAATTAGATCATAAAACTTGCATTACATTTTACATTTAAAAAAAGTGGTTACATAAAGATAGCATTAATTTTTTCTCATCAATAGAACATATTTAAAATAAAACATTGATTCATTCTTGACACTTCCTTGACACTATCATCATATCATGTACCTTTCCCTTGACCCGTGAAAAACATTTCAAAAAAACCTGGGATGATCATAAAAAGCTCAGTATGGGTTATAAAAAATATGGAAAGGAAACATGAGATCATATATACATAATAATTAAATCATTCTTTACCCATAAAACATAAGCACTTTAACATACCTCATAAAATCATGAATAAATCATAGAAATCATAAGACATAAAGGTAACTTGAGGCATTCATAACATTCTTACGTAGGGAGTAACCCTCTTGGTTACGTTTGGAATATCCATCACAGTATATTCCCAAAATATCTTCGTAGAGACCTTAACGTTTCACTCCTTCACATTACCCAACGCATTGGAGAGCTATATCGGGCTCACCTGCCCTTAGTTTATCACAGAACCACCTGTCTTCATAATAATGCCCATGAACCACAACATAATCGTATCACATAAAACATGGATAAAGGAAACATAACATTTCCACCTTTCAATCACAAGATATCAATACAACAAATTGATATAAAAACATTATGAAAACCATTTTCAATACCAAAATCAATGAAAAGTAAAACATGGTATTTATTTTTCTTTTAAAAAAAGGTATGGCTTGTAGAGGAAGTCGAAACTCAAATAATGATCACGGCGGCGGAGAAGTCGTTATCGCTGCATACGTATGTCAAAAACATTCCCTTTTGTCATTTAGTAAACTCTCTATATAAAAAAAATTCCTTTTGAATAAACGTAAAAGTCAAAGGGGTTATACACCGTATAAAAGAAGGTTTTGTATAAAACAAAATATGCCTCAATGAAAGGAGATTGAGACGAAGTCCCATACCTCGGGACCGACATTACTCGGTTGTTCTTTAATCTCCTAAATAATAAACTTGAGTTAATTTCTACTTGTTGAAGAACCTTTTTCAAGTTCATTATTCCTTTTATATCACTTATTTCCATGTCATGAACACTATGTAATTATTTAAGTTAATAACGATCGTTTTAACGATCATTGGTACTTGAGTCAAAAATAAACCCTTTATAATTACAAGTTGTTCATGTATAAATTATATCCATAATGGTATTCATGATTTAGATATCATATATGTCATATATATCCAGAACATGCATGCATTTATAATATTACATAAACATTTAGAGGTAAGAAATGAAATGCACCGTTCAAGGAGACGGTAAGCCGTACGTAACCATGAATGCTACTTTAATTTATATTTCATATTTTATAGAATCTAATCATAATGATATAAAGGTATATTATAAGTACAGTGTAATAACATATATAATATCATAACTCCATCCTTTATACACCCCACATATGGTATTAATTAATCAAATCACTTTGAGGGGGCGGTAGTCCACACTTCCTTAAATGAAGATATCACTTTTACCCATAATGGAAACCATAAAGGTATGCCAAAAATGAATAATACAGAAGCTTAATGAAACAAATAAACATATTATATATCATATATAAATATAGTGTCATCTTAATGGCCACCTTTTAAGGTATTAAGAGAATGTTAAACAATCATCGTTTCGGGAGGTAGAAATTTGCCATCCATGGAAACAGTATGTTCTTTAACCATTAGATGTAGGTGTGTGTAAGTGTAGCTCGAATCCTTATTATAACAACATCCTAGTATATGGAATATACTGGTTTTGTTAAAAAAGAAATGAATAAAAAGTGTTTAGGGGGTTGGAGAAGTAAAATAAAACAAAAGGACTCAAGTGAAGACATTACCTTAAAATCGTCTAACTACCTTTGGTTTGAGCTCAAAGGCTTCCTTGGGAAGACTTCTGCCTAATGTGAGGCTTCAAGGAGTAATAGAGGGAAGTGGAGAGACAAAATGGGCAGGGGTTGGCCGAGCCAAATGCTTTGGAAGTGTGGGTAAGGAGGTAGAGGTGGGGGCCTTTTATAAAAACAGAGGAGGGGCACTCTTGGAAAGTAAAGAAATGTTACTTTATTTTAAAATGCATTTCGGATTAAAAAGGTCCCACATAGATATAATTCGAGGATAAGGTGATAAGGGTTCTAAATATACCCATCCAATAGGTTTTTGACATGTGTAGGTCAAGGCTTTTAAATTATCTTTTCATTTTATTTAAATCCTTTATTAATGAGGTAATCGTTGCATCATCATGATGTCATAACTAATTTAATATATTTAAAGTCTAAAAATTATAAAACAAATATCATGATGTATGAAATTATTTTAGCTTTCTAATGAATATTTCTAGTAAAAAATCTGACTTCTATTACCCCATGTAAAAATTGTTTTAGTAAAACATTTCATGTTTGTTTCATTTTTACTTTTACATTAAATAAAAAGTTATTTATGTCATTCCCCAACCAAAGTGGCTCCATGGGGTCCCCAAGTTGACCCATGGATTGTATTGGTCGTCCATGACACATCCAATGAGGGTAGGACATGTGTCAAGGTCATCTCATATTATTAAAACATTATTTTTATCTTAAACTACACTAATTAGCTCTAATCGCGATTAAAAACATAAAAGTTACTATTCGCCCAAAAATTATTTTAATCTTATTGAACCAAATTTTACTTTTTAATGACAACCATGAATGTTGGATTTTTGAAAATCAAATCATAGAAGTGGAAAAGTTTCATTTAAATGAAAAATTAGTTTCTTTAACTACCACTTAGTTGTTTCACTATTCATCAAAAATTGAGGTTTTTCAGAAAAATACCAAAACATCACCCTAAGCTATATTTGATATTCTGAATTCAAAAATGATGTCTATTTTAAAAAATTCAAATCATATAAGTTACATTAATTAATTTAATAATTAATTCCCGTTGTCATGACAAATAGCGTGTTTTTATAAAACAATAAGTATCCAAAGATTGACACCAGTTTAAGTCCAATTTCAAGGTGAATTTGATTCCAATGACCACCATTAGATTAAATGGTAAAAATATATTATAATTTCACTTCAAAACCAATTCAAAAGATAATCTAATAATGTAAATAAATTATATTAAAACGATGTTTTGAATTACAATACAACATTTTTACTATTCATTAAAAATGATCTTTATCAGAAAAATACCAAAAATTCACAAAAAGTAAATTTTGATGTCCCAATCATAAATAATAAGTTTATTTTGACAATCATATCTTATAAAATTGTCAAAATATACATTTAAAAATGATTTTCCATCAAAAGGCAGTAAAACAATCTTTTAAAAATATTAGTGTATTCCATGCTTAAAATTGGATTTATTTTCATTTTAAGCCTCTAAAACACTATCTAATTAATTAATAGACATAGATAAAAATATCTATTATTAATTACTTACTTGGGATGTTACATCCATCCCCCATTTAGAAAATTTCTTCCCTGCAATTTATTTACTTATCGAATAAATGGGGGTACTTATCCCTCATTGCATTTTCAGATTCCCATGTTGCCTCTTCCATCATGTGGTTTTTCCACAAAACCTTTATCTGATTAATAACCTTATTTCGTAACACTTGCTCCCTATGATCAAGAATCTGGACCGGTTGTTCCTCATAATATATTTTCTCTTCTAGGTGGACTACCTCTGGACTCAAAACATGAGATGGATCTGGCATGTACTTTCTCAGCATCGAAACGTTAAAAACATTGTGTACCTGAGATAAACTCGGAGGTAAAGCCACTCGGTACGCAACTGATCCAACTTTCTCCAGAATTTCATATGGTCCAATGAACCTTGGACTCAGATTTACTTTCTTACCAAATCACATCACACATTTCCATGGTGAGACATTGAGAAAAACATGATCACCTACCTCAAAATATAGATCCTTCCTCCTGTTGTCCGCATAACTCTTTTGCCTGCTCTGAGTTGTTCTCATGTGTTTCTGTATTAGCTGAACTTTTTCTGCCAACTCTTCTACCAATTCTGGTCCCATAATCTTCCTTTCACCCACTTTATCCCAGAAAGCTAGAGTTCGACACCGCTTCCCATATAATTCCTGAAATGGTGCCATCTGTATACTGGAATGAAAACAATTATTATATGAAAATTCAACCAAAGAAAGACGTTGGTCCCAACTTCCCTGATAAACCATCAAATAAGCTCGTAGCATATCTTCCAAGGTCTGAATTGTTCGTTCTGACTTCCCATCTGATTGAGGATGAAAATTTGTACTAAAATTTAATTCAGTACCCAATGACTTTTGAAGGCCTTTCCAAAAGTTAGAAGTGAACTTGGGATCACGGTCAGATACAATGGATAGAGGAACTCCATGTAACCTGACTATCTCTTTAAGATACAAATGGGATAGTTGATCTAGTGAAAATGTATCTCGTATAGCAAGGAAATGAGTACATTTAGTCAAGCGATCAACAATAAACCAGGTTGCATTATTACCTCGATGGGTCTTCGGAAATCCCACAACGAAGTCCATGGATATATTCTCCCATTTCCACTCTGGAAATGGTAAAGGCTAAAGCATCTATTTAGGTAACTGTCGCTCTGCTTTAACCTGTTGACATTTCAAACACTTCACAGTAAAATCAGCAATATCTCTTTTCATTGCATCCCACCAGTAATACTCTCGCAGATCTCTGTACATCATAGTACTTCCAGGATGAACTGAAAATGGAGAACTATGAGTTTTACATAACAACTCTCTCTTCAACTGTGAATCACAACGCACACACAATGTCTTCCCAAATCTCAAAACATAATCATTATCAGTGTTTAATTTAGGCAACTTACCTTTCTGAACCAGCTCTAACTATTTCTGTAACTCATTGTCTTGCTTCTGTGCTTGCTTGATTCTGTCTAACAGAGAAGATTTCACTGATACCTAAAACAAAACAGAATAACATCCTACACCAACAACTTCTATGCCAAATTTCATCAAATCCTTAACCAAAGGATCACGTTCCAAACACAGCATTGCTAATGAAGCATTACATTTTCGACTCAAAGCATCTTCCACTTTATTTGCTTTTCCCGGATAGTAATGAATTGTACAATAATAATCCTTTATTAATTCCAGCCATCTCCTCTGTCTCTTTTTTAACTCTTTATGAGTGAATATATACTTTAAACTTGTGTGATAAGTATATATGTCACACTTTACTCCATACAAATGATGCCTCCAAATTTTTAAATCGAAAAAAACAGTAGCTAATTCCAAATCATGTGTAGGGTAATCTACCTCATGAGTTTTCAACTGTCGTGAAGCATAAGTAATTACCTAATCATTCTACATTAGGAAGCAACCAATTCCTTTCAATGAAGCATCACTATAGATAACAAACTCACCATTCCTGGAAGGAAGTGACAAAACTGGAGCATTCACCAATCTTATTTTTAACTCCTGAAAACAATCATCACATTCTTTTGTCCAGATGAACTTAAAACCCTTCCAAGTTTGCTTAGTCATTGGACTAGTTAACTGTGAAAAATTTCTAACAAACTTTCGGTAATATCCTGCCAAACCAAGGATTCTAAGAATATCTGTTACATTTGTGGGTCTTGTCCATTCTTCAATAACTTTTGTTTTTGCAGGATCGACAGTTATCCCATCTTTTGAAACAATGTGACCAAGGAAAGAAATTTGATGCAACCAAAACTCACACGTGTTGAATTTACCATACAATTTCTTTTCATTTATGGTTTGAAAAATAACCCTTAAATGTCTTTCATGCTCCTCTTTACTTTTATAAAACACCAAAATATCATCAATGAAAACCACCACAAACTTATCCAAGAAATCATGGAAAATTCTATTCATTAAGTCCATGAATATAGCAGGTGCATTGGTTATCCCAAAAGACATTACTAAAAATTCATAATGGCCATATCTTGTACGAAACACAGTCTTCGAAACATCTGCTTCCTTTACCTTCAGCTGATGGTTCCCCGATCTCAGGCCAATCTTTGAAAAAAACTGAGCACCCTGGAGCTGATCAAACAAATCATCGATATGAGGAAAAGGATATTTGTTCTTAACAGTGATGTTATTCAAGGCTCTATAATCAATGCAAAGTCTCATAGAACCATCTTTATTTTTTAAAAATAAAACAGGATCACCCTTTGGTGATGTGCTAGGTCGAATGAAACCTTTCTGTAATAAATCTTGCAGTTGCTCCATCAACTCTAAAAGTTCAATTGGATCCATTCGATAAGGGGGTTTTGAAATTGGCTTAGTATCAGGAACTAAGTCAACAATAAATTCAACTTCCTGATCTGGTATTATTCCAGGAAACTCATCAAGAAAAACATCAGGATACTCATTTACCACTGGAACATCATTAATCTGAATAGTTCCCTTGTTTTCAACAATATGTGCAAAGTAACATTCATTTCCATCTTTTACAAGTTTCTTTGCCTCTTGATATGTTATCAACAGTAAGGGTTCATTCTTGTACACAAACTAAAATAATTTCTGAAAAGAAACTTCTTTAGCTCTACAGTCAATCTTAGCCTGGTAATTAGAGAGCCAATCCATACCCAAGTTAACATCAAACTCTACTAGAGGAAAAACAATAAGGTTTGCAAGTAGGTTCTTTCCACGGATAAGGATAGGAAGATTCTTATAAATTATTTTTTCCTCAACATTTCCCCAAGGTGTTTTTACCACAAGTTCAGGAGTCATTTCTTGATATGGTATTCCCATTTTACTAGAAAAGGTTTCAGAGATGAAAGAATGTGTGGACACCGAATCAAACAACACACTGGCATAATATGAAAAAACAAACAAGGTACCAGTTACAACTTCATTTGATGGCCCGACATCTGCTGAAGTAGTTGCAAAAGATTTCAGCACCCCTTTCTGCTTGTAGTCTAACTGCTTCCCATCACTCAAGCTCTTTTTCGGACACTCATTTTCATAGTGAGCCATCTCATTTCACTTAAAACATTTCATTAACTATAAATCAAATCTGAACTTACCATCACCTTGATCTTTTTCAGTGCAATCACGAGCCTTATGTCCCATCTTACCACATTGGTAGCACTTTCCAGAATTCAGAAGACATTCCCCAGCATGCCTTTTTCCACATTTATCACAAACTGGAAACATAGATTTCTTACCATCAGACTTTTTTGAAGAATTCTTTCCTTTCTCCTGCCACCTTGGTCTCTTCTTCTACTGGTTGTTATCGAACACTTGATAATCGGCAAAGTCCATTTCCACCTTCTCAGCACATCGAACAAGATTTTCATAACTTTTAAACTCATGAGAAGATAATTCCCTTCGATATTTTGGCTTTAATCCTGACGAAAAACAATTGATTTTACTATCAAGGTCTTGGATAAAATTTGGAGCATACCTTTCCAATCGAGTGAACCTCTCTTCATAGGCAGCCACTGAGTCTTCCTCTTGCCTCAATTCCATGAATTGGTTTTCCATCCTAAGTCAAACAGCCGTAGGAAAATACTTCTTAAGAAACATACCATTAAATCCATACCAGTCAAGAGAATCAATCTCATCAGCGTCCCTGATATTTTTAACCATCGACCACCACTGATCTGCCTCACCCTCCAAACGGTAAATAGCAAGACTAACCTTTTGATGGTCTGAACACCCCATGACATCGAAAATCATCTCCAGTGCTTTAATACACCCTTCATCTAACACAAGGTCAGATGATCCTCTGAATTATGGGGGATGTTTCCTCATGAAATGTTCCACCACTGACATGTTGCTTTGCGGTTGATCTGGCTGATATCGTGCATCGATACCACCACCATTTATCGCTTGAGTCAACTATGCCATTACTGCAACAAACTGTTCAGTTCCAATTATGACCATCTCAAGATGCTGATTCAGAATGTTATTTCCTTCTGTATGCATTCCAAACACTGCTTCCCTATTTCCTCTGTGGAAAACCATTCTGAACAAACATGTCTTAGATGAAGCAACATGGTAATCTTCAAATGCTATATCATTTCAAAAAAAAAATTCTGATAATCATTTAATAGAATTCTAACTCCTAAAGTTATCCAAACCGACCTCTAATACCAACTATAAGGCCACAGCCTTAAACCTTACTTAATATTGAGTTATTACAAGATTACACATTGAGGATATTTTCGGGTTTAGAGTTTTAGAGAATTAGATCATAAAACTTGCATTACATTCCACATTTAAACAAAGTGGTTACATAAATATAACATTCATTTTTTCTCATCAATGGAACATATTTAAAATAAAACATGGATTCTTTCTTGACACTTCCTTGACACTGTCATCATATCATGTACCTTTCCCTTGACCTGTGAAAAACATTTCAAAAAAACATGGGATGAGCATAAAATGCTAAGTATGGGTTATAAAAAATAAGGAAAGGAAACATTAGATCATATATTCATAAGAATGAAATCATACTTTACCCATAAAAAATAATCACTTTTACACACCTCATCAAATCATGAATAAATCATAGAAATCATAAGACATAAAGGTAACTTGAGGCATTCATAACATTCTTATGTAGGGAGTAACCCTCTTGGTTACGTTTGGAATACCCATCACAGTATATTCCCTAAATATCATTGGAGAAACCTTAACATTTCACTCCATCGCGTTACCCAATGCATTGGAGAGCTATATGGGGCTCACCCACCCTTATTTTATCACGAAACCACCCATCTTCATAATAATGCCCAAGAACCATAACATAATCATATCACATAAAAAATGAATAAAGGAAACATAACATTTCCACCTTTAAATCACAAGATATCAATACAATACATTGATATAAAAACATTATGAAAACCATTTTCAATACCAAAATAAAGGAAAAGTAAAACATGGTATTTATTCTTCTTTTTAAAAAAAGGTATGGCTTGTAGAGGAAGCCGAAACTCAAATAATGGTCACGGTGGCGGAGAAGTCGTTGTCTCCGCATACGTATGACAAAAACATTCCCTTTTGTCATTTAGAAAATGCTTCATATAAAAAAATATTACTTTTGAATAAATGTAAAAGTCAAAGGGGTTTATACACCGTATAAAATAAGGTTGTGTATAAAACAAAATATGCCACAATGAAAGGAGATTGAGACGAAGTCCCATACCTCGGGTCCGACTTGACTCGGTCATTCTTTAATATCCTGAATAATAAACTTGAGTTAATTTATACTTGTTTAAGAACCTTTTTCAAGTTCATTATTCCTTTTATATAACTTATTTCCATGTCATGAACACTGTAATTATTTAAGTTAATAACAGTCATTTTAACGATCATTGGTACATGAGTCAAAAATAAACCCTTTATAATTACATGTTGTTCATGTATCCATTATATCCAGAATAGTATTCATGATGTAGATATCATATCTGTCATATATATCCAGAACATGCATGCATTTATAATATTACATAATCATTTAGAGGTATGAAATGAAATTCATCGTTCATGGAGACGGTAAGCTGTACATACGCATGAACGCTACATTAATTTCTATTTAATATTTTATAGAATGGAATCATAATGATATAAAGGTATATTATAATTCAAGTGTAATATCATATATAATATCATAACTCCATCATTTATACATCCCACATATGGTATTAACGAATCAAATCACTTTGAGGGAGCGGTAGTCCACACTTCCTTAAATGAAGATATCACGTTTACCCATAATGGAAACCATAAAGGTATTCCCAAAATGAAAAATACAGAAGCTTAAGGAAAAAATTAAACATATTATATATCATATATAAATATAGTGTCATATTAATGGCCACCTTTGAAGGTGTTAAAAGAATGTTGAACAATTATCGTTTCGGGAGGCAGAAATTCGCCATCCACAAAAACAGTATGTTCTTTAACCATTAGATGTAGGTGTGTGTAAGTGTAGCTCAAATAATTATTATAAAAACATCCTAGTATATTGAATATACTTGTTTTGTTAAAAAAGAAATGAATAAAAAGAGTTTAGGGGGTTGGATAAGTAAAATAAAACAAAAGGACTCAAGTGAAGACATTACCTTAATATCGGGTAACTCCCTTTGGTTTGAGCTCAAAGGCTTCCTTGAGAAGACTTCTGCCCAATGTGAGGCTTCACGGAGTAAGATAGCGAAGTGGAGAGGCAAAATGGGTAGGGGTTGGCCGATCCAAAGGCTTTGGAAGTGTGGGTAAGGAGGTAGAGGTGGGGGCCTTATATAAGAGGAGAGGAGGGGTACTCTTTGAAAGTAAAGAAATGTTACTTTATTTTAAAATTATTTTCGGATTAAAAAGGACCCAAATTGATATAATTAGAGGCTAAGGTGTTAAGGGTTCTAAATATACCCATACAATAGGTTTTGGACTTGTTTATGTCATATATTTTACATTATCTTTTCATTTTATTTAAATCCTTTATTAATGAGGTAATCGCTGCATCATCATGATGTCATAAATAATTTTATATATTTAAAGTATAAAAATTATAAAAAAAATATCTTAATGTAGGAAATATTTTTAGATTTATAATGAATATTTATAGTAAAAAATCTGACATGTATAACCCCATTTAAAGATTGTTTTAGTAAAACATCTCATGTTTGTGTCATTTTTACTTTTACATTAAATAAGAAGTTATTTATGTCATTTCCCAACCAAAGTGGCTCCATGGGGTCCCCAAGTTGACCCATGGATTTTATTGGTCGACCATGTCATATCCAATGAGGGTAGGGTCATGTGTCAAGCTCATCTCATATTATTAAAACATTATTTTTACCTTAAACAACACTAATTACCTCTAATCGCGATTAAAAACATAAAAGTTACTATTCAACAAAAAAATTATTTTAATCTCATTGAACCACATTTTACTTCTTAATTACAACCATGTATGTCGGATTTTTAAAAATCAAATCATAGAAGTGGCAAAGTTTCATTTAAACGAAAAATCGTTTTCTTTAACTACCACTTATTGGTTTCACTATTAATCAAAAATTGAGGTTTTTCAGAAAAATACCAAAACTTCACCCTATGCTATATTTGATATTCTGAATTCAAAAATGATGTATATTTTAAAAAATTCAAATCATATAAGTTACATTTATTAATTTAATAATTAATTCCCACTGTCATCACAAATAGCGTGTTTTTATGAAACAATAAGTATCAAAAGATTGACACCAGTTTAAGTCCAATTTCAAAGTGAAATTGATTCCAATGACCACCATTGGATTAAATGGTAAAAATATATTGTAATTTTACTTCAAAACCAATTAAAAAGATAATATAATCATATAAATAAATTAGATTAAAAAGAGGTTTTGAATTAAAATACAACATTTTCACTATTCATTAAAAATGAACTTTATCAAAAAAATACCCAAAATTCACACAAAGTAAATTTTGATGTCCCAATCATAAATAATAAGTTTATTTTGACAAACATAGCTTATAAAATTGTCAAAAGATATATTTAAAAATGGTTTTCCATCAAAAGCCAGTAAAACAATCTTTTAAAAATATTTGTGTATTTCGTGCTTAAGATTGGATTTATTTTCATTTTAAGCCTCTAAAACACAATCTAATTCATTAATAGACATAGATAAAAATATCTATTATTCATTAATTACATGGTATGTTAAAATATGACCACCATAAAACTCCATCTTTCACTTATTAGCTGCTTTAGGAAACTCATCAATATTGAGATTATTGATCATATTATGAGATTGATGATTAGGAATAATAATGATGTTTTGCCTTCAAACTCCCATTTCATTTTGATTCTAATAAAGAATATCATTCCATTTTCCACCACATTCTCCATTTACATGAATCCTCATGTTTCCATCCATTTTCTAAAACCCCAAATGAATAGTGTGATAGGCGATAATCATTCTAGGAAAAAAATCACGGGGGATTAATTTCAATCTCTAAAATCATAGGATTAATCCTATGTTATTCATGATCATTACCATATTTCATGGAATGTAATATATAGTCAGACATTCCATTAGGGACATCTCTAGACATATCTTAGAAATAACTCTAGGGATCTTACTGATGTGTTCACATCCTTATTTCCAAAGGATGACTAATCCATTATTATGACACCAACTATGGAGACCCAACATGATGTACATGGACATAACATTTCTTTTTTGGAATACATGATAAATTACCAAAAATATATAATCAATGAAAATATTATTTTTTTTGTATTTGGAAACTCATAATATGATCTTATAACTTTTTTGAAGATATTTAATATCTCCCATAAAGATATTCCTATTTTTCTCTACTAAAAACCATTCTATATATCAAGGGGAAAAGAATACATAAAAAGGGTGATCTCAAATGGTCATTAAGGTTAACCATGGAGAACATAAAACAAACCATAAACATTTGAATGTAAAAACATGAACATATAATTTAAAAATTCAAATCCTATGTCATTAAATAAATCTTGGTTGTTCAAAAGGAATATATTATAAAGGAACATTAACCATGATAAAATAAAATTAGTATAAAACATGGAATTATCAAAAACAAATAATCACATAATATGATTTCTATATTAGTTAAGTCATTGTTTCCAAAACTATACTAGTGCCCAAAGTACATTACTAATCCAGGTTTACATGTTGTTCCCGCTATATATTACTAAAACAAATTTACATGTTATTTAATCCTTATGTTATTGAACTAAATTTACATTCTGTTCCAGTAATGTCTATATCATGAGATATAAATCATTACCAAATTCATTGTAAGGAGATATAGGTCTCACCCATCACATAATGAAATCATTCTTACATGTTCCCCAAAAACATAAATCATTCATCATTGAATAACCCCAGAAATATAATTAGTTACTTAAACATCATTCCATCATATCATAATCCATTAAAAATACCATTCCATCATTAACATAATAAAATAATTGTAGTACTAGGGATAGAAACACAACCTTATTTAAAGATCATCATTATAGATGGAAATTTATATTGATAAATCCCTTGAACATAATTCCTATAGAAAATTATATTTCTTCTTCAAAAATATTTTTCTTCTGAATATTGCGTGAAATTATAAAAAAAAGAATTTAGTTAAAAATACACTTAAATATGTGTAGATGAATCTTTATGGAAATAATTTGTTTCGAATATGTAAAAATCCATTCATGTCGAATATGTTAAAAAAACAATTTACTCATACTCTTGTCAGAAAAGTCAAAAAGTACATCGTATGGTAAACAAAAGAAATATTCCTTGCATACCATGTATTAAATGTAAAAAATATTTTAAAATGACTCTAAACATACATAGATGAATATTAAACATTTTTTGAAATAATTTTTAGAAAACATGGACATGGTTTACAAATATACACCCTGTAAATACTGATATTAAAATAATCTCAAATAAAAATGAGATTACAAGATTATCCCTTACAAGTTTACTATCAGTAAAAAAATATGACTCATAAAAAATTAAACTTTTATTCATATTCAAATATCATAACATTCATAATAAGAATAATTAATAAATTCTTGGGTAACATAAACACCACAAAAATTAATTAGATGGCGTATAAGTCAGATGTCCTACATAAATAAAAGTGAGACAAAATAATCCCTTACCCTATGTCTGAATTCTTTTGTATGTGTTTGAATCATCTATTTAGGGGGTTAAAAATATTATTAACTTGTAAAGAAAACATAATAATATCTATTATATCATATATTATTCCATTATGGATTTATATTACCCATTTATTTGTCAATTCCATGTTAAAGTAACTTTTTTATATAATAATAGTTTTATTTATCAAACGTCTTTTTAATTGTTATTCATGATGTTATTACATAGATAATGATTTAAATTTTTCTAGATTATAAAAAAATGATTTATAAATGAAACATATTCAGTACGAAAATATATATAATAGATAGATAGTTTTAATGGAATACTCTATTCATGAAGACGGTAGGTTGTATGTACAAATGAATGTTGTTTCTGTTTCCTTATTGAATTAAATGGAACCAAATAATGATATATAAATATGTGTACATAAATAGATTAGTAGTATTATTTCATATATTAAATACATATTTATTATATATAGTTTATAATAATTTTTTAATGATTAATTTGTAGAATGAATCATATCGTGTCGTGGAGATGGTAAGTCAGACGTACGTATGAGCAACAAAATCATTCACTCAATGGTTAAATGGTGGGAAATTGGATGTTATCTTAATTGTATAGAATATTTGTATTTTTAGATTTCTTATATACATCCATTAAAAAACATCATTATACCCTTCCAAATTAAACATTGTTGGATAACAAATTACACCATGGCGTGGAGATGGTAAGTCGTACGTACGCACACATGGTGATATTATTATTCATGGAATGGATAAAATGAGGAATAAAGATGTACCATAATTAAAATAACATCTATGAATTTATATTACTCAGATTTTATTAGTTTATTATGGAACCAACACAGAATATGAATGTAGAAGAATAAAATATCTTTTAATGATGGGAAAAACGATTATCTCTTTTTCGGGTGTTTCTTATGGATTTTAATAAAAGGGATCCTCAAGATAGCTATCCACCTAATGTATAGACTCTAGAATTAAGTGACTAAGGTTAGGAGGAGAAATCATCATGGTTTGGCCGAACCAAAATGATTTATCGATGTGAGTTAAAGAAAAAGGGAGGTTCACTTTTATAAGAGATTTGAAGGGAACTTTAGGAAAATATCTAAATAATTATTTATTATAAAAAGGTTCTCGGTTTATAATATCTTCAAATTGATTTTTTTAATGGGAAATATGAGTATGGGTCAAAATACTCTCAACTAATAGGTTTTAGGCATGTTTATGTCATAAAAGTAACCATGTCAATTAGATTTAAACATTTACAAAATAAATTAACGCTTACAATTTCCTCCTGTATGATTATACTCCATGGTTAATATCATAACTATAAAATGACAAGAAAACTTGAAGAGTATAATTTGTGATATTTTAATCACTACGAAATTTATTTGGCTGAACAATAGATTTTTACGTTTATTATGTTTTTTTAATAAAGTAGTATTTATTTTAGAATCCCATTTATGTCAATTTTCACACAATTAAGTAATTTCATTTTTAAAGAGATAATAACTTTATTAAATAAAATAAAAGGAATTTATTCTTCCCTTATTTTTCAATGTAATTAAGAAAATTATTTTATGGAATAAAAATGTTCAAATTAAATTTATTTTAATATTTATATATTCAATTATTTTAATCATTCGTTAATAAGGTAAAAACTAAATCATAATTGTGTCATAGTTAAATATATTTTTCTAATGTCTAAATTTTTTAAATAAAATTCATTTTTTTATTAAATATTATTATATCTATAATGACTATTTATAGTCTAATAGATCAATTGTATAAGCCCCTATAAAAATTATTTTAGTAAAATATACAGGTTTATGTTATATTTTTCTTACTTTAAATTAACTCTTATAACATGTAATTTTCACATCTATGTGAATCCATGGGGTCCAAATATGGACCTAAGGATGACCATGGTGAGAAATAGCTCATCCAATCGGATTAGGAAATGTGTTAGGGTAGTTTAATAAAATTATAATATTATTTTTTACCCTTATTTACATTATTTACCCTTTAACCATTGTAATGACCCAGAAATTCCATGGAATATTATTTTCTTAAATACATGGGATTTTTACAAGTCAAAGAATGTTTATGGAACTTGATTTCGAGGCCCGGTGTTCCTGAAATCAATTTCAGATTTTTTGTTTTGGGTACGTTCAGTTATCGTATAAGCAGGATTTTATCAATTTTGAGCCGGTGCTCCAAATTGAAATCTGAGGGCACCATTGAACTCGCAGTGCCATTATTCACTTATGAAGACATTCACCTTGATGGCATATGGTCGAGAATAAATTTTAGTTTTTGGATTTTTATAAAAAAATAATAAAATAAAGTGTGCAATGCTTTATTTTATTTTTTTAGTTGCAATGTGTGTGTGGGTTGTTGGAACCTCCACTTAGGAGTTGATGGTGGGACCGCCACACCCCAACCTCTCGTGAGAGGTTATGGTGGTGGGGCCAACCCAAGCATAGCCTCCCATGAGAGGTTACAACGTGGGGACCACCCGAGACCCACAACCCCTATATTAACTGATAGGTGTGGGGACCACCCATACCCTATTGATGGTGGAGGATAAAACCTACCACCTCTCCCTCTTTAATGAGGGATAGCCTCTTTCTATCCACCTAATTAAATGTGACACCTCTCCCAAATATAATTATGTGTGGTGCACTCATTTAATTCCTTAATTTTGAATTACGTGCCAACGTAATAATAGCCAAACCATCCTATTATTTACATTTTCATAATCTTATTTTTGGTGGAGGCTTTGAGAGGAAATCTTGGAAGAAAAGCTCCCAACGAAAAACGTGAATAATGTAAAGGACACCGGCAACGCTCTTTATTCTTCGACTTCATCATCGGCCACCTACCGTTCAACCCTCCACAACGTCGTCAACAAACTGACGCAGCTTGTAATTGAGGACGTGCGGCAGACGTGACGAACAACAGTGTCCTCCATCATCCTTTCGCGACTCCGTCAAAAAATGGTGAGCATTGAGTGAAAAATCAAAAGGTAGGTGGTTTACCTTAGGAAGTATTAATTTTCATTTCTCGTATTGTTTTCAAAAGAATCATTGTAATGTTTTGTGATTAAATTGTTGTTCATCATACCATTGATTAACCAACTACTATCACCATAAACTCAGAGGGTTCGAGCCAACCTCACACGGCCCAACACCCTCCGTTGATTTCTTTGTGGTGTTATTCGAAGAGAAAATGAGGTGATGACGATGAAGACAGAGAACAAAGGCTGCGATACCCACAGCCTTCTCGGATCGTGTCACCCTCGCGGCACCGCTGGCACCCCCACGCTGCCTGCCCGCGTGCCGCCCCACGCCGCACGACGCACTGCCTACCAGCACTCTCAGCGCGTTGTACGGCTCTGTCAGTGCTCTACCTGGTGCCCTTGCACATTTCTCGGTGCCCCGGCGGCCTGCCTAGTGTCACCGCGGCCCGCTGTCATGCCCTGCCAGGCACCCCTGGTGCGCTGCCCGTGCCCCAGCGCGCTGCCCCAGTGCGCTACCCAGCGCCCCTGCAACCCCCCTGTTGTCGCCTTCCCAGTGCACCCTCGGCCTGCCCGATGTCCATCCGGCCTCCCCGAACCCCACGCGGGCTGTTTCTGGCCTCTCAAATACCAACCTCCTGAGCCACGCCCCTCGTGGCTTTGGACGAACCGACCGCGACCTTCGGGCCGAGCTACCTGCGTGGTGGCATCCTGGCTGAACCGCCCACAAAGTCCGCTGGGCTGGGCCCAGCAGACAAAGCCAGACATAGCGGGATACCCCACCCAACAGGCTAGGTCAGACCCTTCTGGTCTGTCCTAGTTGATGCAGATGAGGTTGGCCCAGACTGGGTGGGACCGAGTCGGTCCGACCAGGTCGGACCGGACCCGAACCCACTATTGACCCATTGCATACTTTGGCCATATCAGTGGCACCAGACGTCCATTTGACGAGCCGTCAGTGGCACTGGAAATCATGATGAGAGACGGTCCCTTTGAGAAAACCCCAATGGAGTTCAAGGTATAGTTGAGATATGGTCAGGTTGGTTCGTATTCGAATCCAACCAGGCCCCCGTGACTAAAAGGCTAATAAGACACATAACGGGTTTCCGATTAACCTGTATTCTGTTGCATTGAGACCCCTATGACATGACAATCCTTTGGGATACTTCTACATGAGATTTTTGACACATCAATTATCGGCATATAGATCATGGAGCGGACCCTCCCAGTAACGAGCGAGCAGATTATAGAGACCTAATAGTTGGATGAGACTTGATGAATTCTGACTGATCGTCTCGAAGTGTTTCGTATGGCCCAGTGGGGAGTGCTTGATTGTAGCAGCAAAACTCGAGTGGAGGAGCGTTTGGTTGTAGTGGTAGACCTGCGGTACTCGACAAAAGGATTACCTATGTAGTCTTTGAGGGGAGCGCTTGGTTGTAGCGGCAGACCCATGGTGGGGAGCACCTCTGTGTGAGCACGACAGACCCACAATACTCTACAGGTGGAGAACCTCAGCAGTCCAAGGTTAGTGGGAAGCGATTGGTTGTAGATGCAGCCCCACTATACTCGATAGTGGAGGAGTTCTCCAGTAGCCATGGTTTCGACATCCTGAATAAAAATCCTGGGTTAAGCTGTGTCATTAATTTTTTTGTTTTCCTCATGATTGAGATGGGTTAATGGTCTCAGGGTCCCTACTAGGTATCATTATACTCACCCCTGCACGGGCTATGCCCACCCCTCGTTGTGTTGGATGCAGACGAAGGACAGTGCTGACAAAGGCTGAGAGCACCAGGACTGGAAGGTACCCGGAGGTGGACCTTACGACGAGTTAGTACACTGAGTAGACTGACGTACATGGAGGGTTGATGTGGCCATATGTAACTACCCATCCTATAGGAAACCTGGATCATGATTCATGATCTTCACTTTATCATTCAACTATTTTTCCTTATTTTAGTTGTACTTGTACTTTACAATTGGGCTTATATTTCTTGCCCCTTTTACTTTTCAACACATGTTTTGTATACAGTTTTTACTTAGTGTACTGCATCTAGTTGTGTACTCTGATGTGTATGTTTTTAGTTATAAAGGCAATTCCTTCATAGTTTAGGGATATATGCCTTTGGTGCTAGTCTCCAGTCCTTGGCCTTTGGAAGGCGGGCTTGGGGTAGTTATGACATGGGCCCCGGGGGACGGGTTGTGACAAATTTTTATTAGAGGAGTCGGTTCTGCATTAGAACTTAGAACTTTGATATTTATTTTCTATGAAGCAATATTTCTAAGGGTACTAAGTGTGGTTTTCAATTCCATGAGTCTGGTGTTGGTGTGGTAGTCCAACATATCCATACACCAGGACCCTGACTTCTGATTTCTGACCCAGTGCACGAAAACACTAATTGGGTGTGTGTTTTTAGTAGTTTTTCATTAATTCAGCTCAACCAGGTCAGCTCCACAGGTATAGTCTTTTGACTGTATCACATCTGTTTCATTCATGATGCCTCCCCGCAGATGACTAGTTAGAGACCCAAGAGTCGTACGTAATGACAACCAACCGAGCAAGTAGGCCTCAGTGCAGGTCCCTCTTCTAGATGAGGCACCAGCGGAGGCAATAGTGGTACCACTCCCAGTTGGGCCACCGATGCGACCATCCCCAGTAGCATACAATGCACGCAACGTGAGCACATTGCACGAGTTCCATCACCAGAGGCCACCCAGTTTCAGGGGAGAGATGAACCCACATGCGGCTGAGTGTTGGATGGAGTCTGTGGTGAGAGTCTTTAGGCTAGTAGGGACATGAGCAGACTTAATGGGGATCCTTGCTACCAGCCTCCTTCAGGAAACAGTAGGAAGATTGTAGATCTGGATTCTCCGGATGCATGACGAGTAGACACGACACTTGTTAGACTATGAAAGCCTCTTTCGGGCGGAGTTTTTACCAGCCACCCTTCGTGTGGTGCAGATACAGTAGCTACTGCATCAGCAGGGGTATCATGATGGTGGCGCAGTACTAAACGAGGTTCACCGACCTCCCATGCTACTCCAATGATATGGTGCGAGACCCGTTCTTTAGGGCCTAGGCCTTCAATCAGGGACTCAGGAAAGAGATCAGAGCTCTGATTATCTCACTTAGAATCCCGACGTAGATGGGGGTTTTGGAGAGAGACCTCCTAGTGGAGAGTTTCTCGGATGAGTAGTCTCCAGCTGCGAGACCCACCACTAGATGACATGAAGCAAAGTATTCTACAGCAGGCAGTAGACAGATGATGTAGAGGACCAAGAAGACCAGACCTATAGGTGGTTGACCTCTTGACTTAGGATTGGTTGTGTGGGCTACACAGATTCGAGACACACATGCCAATAGCAGGCAGTGTTTCTCATGTTGATGACAGGGTCACGTGGCTCGTGACTGTCCAACACACCACACAGATGATCAACAGACATTTGAGGGACTTCCCAGGCAGAGGAAACGGTTCGATCAAGGTGGTCTGTGGGGAGGAGGAAGATGTAGCAGAGGATATGGACGTGTATCTGGTAGTGGATGACGTTTTGAGGTGCTACCACCACCACCACTAGGAGGTCCACCCCGACCGCATGGAGTGGGTGGACATGGGAGAGCACAGCTTCAGGCACCTAAGGCCTATGATCACGGTGCTCGGGAGATGATTCGAGGTATGATTTGTGACTATTCCACCTTAGCTGTAGTTCCTATAGACACTGGTCCTAGTCAATATCTCATTTCCAAATCCCACATTTAGATCTTGGAGATTCTGAAGGAACCGTTAGTTCGATCCTTACGGCTAAAGACTTCTATGGGATAATATTCGATGATTACACACTGGTGTCAGCAGTGCGAACTTACTCTATGATATGGGAGCTTCGGCTGGGATTTACTCGTAGCAGCGTCGAGGCCTTGAGACGTCATCTGGGGTATAGACTGGTTATCCACAGTCCATGCTCAGATCAACTGTATTAGGCGAAAAGTGCAGGGTGTCCGCACGGATGGGACCTAGTTTACCTTCACTGGTGAGAAGGGAACATTTCCATCATAGGACAGACTTACTTGGAGGAGGGTGTAGTCGATCACTCGCCCGTTTTCTTGCCTTACCCATAGGTAAGTTGATGTGGAGAGTCCGACTTACCCTGTAGTGGTGGACCAATAAGCGGATGTTTTCCTTGATGATGTTCCAGGACTAACTCCACATAGAGTGTTAGACTTCTACATTGACTTGTACCCCGGTATGGAATTGATATCTACTCCACCATATCGGATGGCTCCTGCTGAGCTTCGTGAGATACTGTTATAGCTATAGGACTTGCAGGGAAAGAGATTCAACCAGACTAAAGTTTCTCCCTGGGAAGCCCCGATTCTGTTCGCCAAGAATGTGGATGGGATCTTGAGGCTTTTTGTCAACTACTATCGCCTGAACCAGGTGACTTTGAAGAACAAGTACCCACTCACTAGGATTAATGACCTCTTTGTCCAGCTGAAAGGATATCAGTGGTTCTTGAAGATAGACCTCAGATCAGGCTCTAACCATCTTAGATTCCGAGATGAGGATGTGCCTAAGACGGCCTTCAGGTGTTGTTACGACCACTATGAGTTCTTGGTTATACCCTTCAGTGTAACCAACACTCCCGTAGTGTTCTGGGGACTCATGAACTGGATCTTTTAGCCCTAACTCAATTTATTTGTTGTATTCTTCATCGACAAAATTCTTATCTACTCAACTACTAAGGATAAGCATCACTATCATTTACGAGTAGTACTGGTCACTCTCGGAGAGCACCAACTTTATGGTAAGCTCTCAATGTGCCAGTTATAGATTCGAGAGGTTCACATCTTGGGACACGACATCTCGGAGGCTAGATTTGTAGTGGACACAGTGAAGATAGAGGTGATACTTGCTTGGGAGCCACCCAGGAGTGTGATAAAGGTACATAGTTTCCAGGGTTTTGTTGGGTACTATCGGAGATTCATTCCCAACTTCTCCAGAGTTTCATCACCACTATCATCCTTGACAAAGATGGGGAAACCCTTCATGTGGTCGGAGAGATTCTAGTAAAGCTTTCAGAATGTGAGGTAGAGGCTGATTAATGCCCCCATCCTGAGGCTTCCAGAGGAAGGCTTAGGTTACGTAGTTTACAGCGAAGCATCAAGGAGAGGACTCGGGTGTGTCCTGATGCAGGAGCGAGCTGTGATCCCATAGGGTTCTCGGTATCTGATATGGTACGAGTAGAACAATGCTATCCATGACCTAGAGTTAGCTGCTATGGTCTTCTCCTTGACGATCTGGCATCACAATTTGATGGGCAAATTTTTTACCGTGTACTCTGACCATATGAGTCTCAGGTATATCTTCTCTCATAAGGACCTTAACCTGAGATAGCGGCGATGGCTTGAGATCCTACAGGACTATGACTTTGAGATTTTCTATAATTCTAGTAAGAGGAACATTGTAGAAGATGCTCTCAGTATGAGATATGGTATACAACTGTTAGGAGAGGTGATAGAGTAGAAGGCTGCTTTACAGATTTATTATGTGGACCGAGATGGAGTAGCTTTCCTACAGTCTCATACAGTCACTCCTCCACTTCTCCAACAAGTCAGGGATGTGCAACATGGGGATGCTGACTGTGAGATGTGACGTACTCAGATATCCAAAGGGCATGAAACTGATGGATTTTCCGAAGGTGGGGAGCACGTATTCCTCTTCAGAGGACGTAACATGGTACCAGTATCACTTCATAATAAAGTGTTTAGGGAGTTCCACACTTCCCCATTAGTGGTACATCCCGGAGTGGTGAAGATGTACCAGGACCTTCGACGACAGCACTGGTGGCTAGGTATGAAGAAGACCATAGCGGAGTTTGTCTCTCGATTCCTCACTTGTCAGAAAGTGAAGGCAGAGCATCAGGTACCAGTAGGCTTGGTTCATCCTTTAGAGGTCTCAGAGTGAAAGTGGGATGGGATATCCAGGGATTTCGTGATGGGTCTTCCATGTACATCTAGGATTCATGACTCGATTTGGGAGATCGTCGACCGACTCACCATGTCGGCTCACTTCCTACTGACCAAAGAGCAGGGCTCGGTAGATAGTATAGGATGCCTTTATGTGCAGGAGATTGTTCGTTTACATGGAGTACCTTTTTCAGTTTTCTCCAACAGTAACGCGCGGTTTACATCCCAGCTATAGAAGGGGTTGCTGGAGGCTTTCGAGATCCAGCTACGTCTGAGCACTGCCTTCCATCTTCAGACAGATGGTTAGACTGAGATTACCATCCAGACCATCGAGGACATGCTACGTGAATGTGTCCTCGACTATGATCATAGATGGGAGGATCACATTCCACTGTGGGATTTTTCTTACAACAACAGATATCACTCCACCAAAGGGATGACAACTTTCGAGGCCTTATATGGTTAACCTAGGAGATCGCCCTTGAGCTAGACAGACCCAGGGGAGTCAGCACTAGTGGGACCAGAGATGGTATGAGCTACCATAGAGAAGGTGAATATCATCCAGGAGTGGATGAAGACTGCACAAAGTAGGAAAAATTCATATGCTGATAAGATATGAAGACCTCTAGAGTTCGAGGATGGCGACCATGTCTTCCTACGGGTCTCACCTCGACGAGGCCTATAGAGATTTGGTCGAGGCAAAAAATTATCTCTGAGTTTCATCATACCGTTTAAGGTCTTCAGCAGAGTAGGCGAGGTGGCTTACCGCCTAGCTCTTCCACCTCAGTTAAACCAGGTTCATGACGTCTTGCACATATCTCTGCAGAGGAGATTAGTGCACTACCCTTCTCACATCATTGACTATGGGGAGATAGACATCGACGATAGAGTGACTTTTAGAGAGGTTCTAGTGGAGATTGAGGATTCGTAGGTTCGGGTACTATGTGGACGACTGATACCTCTAGTGTGCATTTGCTGGAAGCACGAGAACCTCCAGGAGAGCATATGAGAGCAGGAGGCATAGATGCATGCATAGTACCTCTATTGGTTCCCTTAGTTCGATTTATAGCTTACTGTGACGTAAAGCCCTGACATGGGGAGAATGTAAAGACCTAGAAATTCCGTGGATTTTTTTAAATAAATGGTATTATTTTGAGTCTGTGGAAATTTACAGAGCTTGATTCCAGGGCCCGTTGTGCCTGGAATCAATTTCTAAAGTTTTCTTCAGGCACATTCAGTTAATTTAGGTGCAGGATTTTATAACTTTTGAACTGGTGCTCTGAAATAAAATCTGAGGGCAGCGTTGAACACGCAGCACTAGTATTCCCTTATGAAGACATTCACCTTGATGGAAGATGGCCTAGAATAAACGTTAGTTCTTGGATTTTTATAAAAAAATAATAAAATTAAATGTGCAACTATTTATTTTATTTTTGCGGTGAAATGTGAGTGACGGTTGTTGTAACCTCTACTTGGGAGTGGATGGTCAGACCACCACACCCCAACCTCCCATGGGAGGATATAATGGTGGGGCCCACCTAAGCATAACCTCGTGTGAGAGGTTACGACGTGGGGACCACCCAAGGCCCATAACCTCTCTATTAAATGATAGGGGTGGGGACCACCTCACCCCTATTGATGATATAGGATAAAACCTAAAACCTCATCCTCTTTAATGAGGAAGATCCTCTTTCCAGCCACCTAATTAAATGTGAAACCTCTCACAAATATAATTAGGTGGGGTCCACCAATTTAATTATTCAATTTTGAATTACGTGCCAACGTAATAATAGGGAAAACCTCCTATTATTATCTTTGGCATAATATTCATCTTGGTGGAGGCTTTGAGAGGAAAGCTAGAGAGAAAATATACCAACAAATAATTCAAATAATGTGAAGGATTCCGACGACACTCATTCTTCTTCGACTTCTTCCCCGTCCACCTACCGATCAACCCTCCGTAATGTCGTCAACAAATCGACGCAGCTCGGAATTGGGTATGTGTGGCGGACGTGACGAACGACGGTCTCCTATGTCCTCCTTTCATGACTCCGTCAACAAATGTCGATCATTGAGCGACAAATCAAAAGGTATGGGGTTTACCTTAAGAATGATTCATTTTCTTTTCACAACTTTTTTTGAAATGAATTGTTGCAATGTTTGGTGATTAAATTGTT
Source organism: Viscum album (assembly GCA_963277665.1). NCBI lineage: Eukaryota > Viridiplantae > Streptophyta > Magnoliopsida > Santalales > Viscaceae > Viscum > Viscum album. Next base: position 1,793,116,553 of record OY728163.1, on the reverse strand, counting down.
GTCAATCGTACCTTTGATGAACCAACTGATATCACCATAATCGTGCAGGGCTCGGTCCAACCTCTCACAGACGAAACCCTCCGTCGATTTTATTGTGGTGTTCTTCGAAACGGCAATGAGTCGATGACGACGAAGACGGAGAACAAAGGTCGTGCCACCTGCGGCCTCCGTGGATCACGCCGCCCTCGTGGCACCGCCGGCGCCCCTGCGCCACCCACCCACTCACCACCATTCCCCTCCCCCTGCCCCCCCCCCCCCCCCCCCCACCCCCGCGGATAGGCCGACTATGTCGGCGCCCTGCCTCGTGCGCTGCCCGACACCCCAGCGGGCTGCCTCGGCGCGCAGCCTGGCGCCCCGACGTGCTACCCGCGCCCCCACCCACGCTGCCCGGTGCCACGGAAGCCTGCCCATGTTCCCCGAGGCCCTATTCCATGGTCTTCCCATTGTCCTCGTCGTGTTTCCCACTCCCCATCGCGCTCCCCCCGCTTAGTGCATGGTGCCCTGGTGCCTTGGACGACGCCCCTGTGGCCCCTCCTTCCCGGTGCACCTGCGGTCTTCCCGGTGTCCATCCTGCCTGATCGGGCCCAGCACGGCCCACCACTAGCCTCCCTGATACTGAAAATCTGAGCCACACACCTCGTGGTGTTGTCCAAACAAGCCTTGGCCTTCAAGGTGAGCCTCCTGAGTGGCGGTATCCGAACCAAACCGCATGAGTGGTGGCATCCGAACCGAACCGCCCTCGCAGTATGGTGGGCCTGGCCCAGTAGACAGGGCCTAACATAGAGGTCTGACCCACCCAAAAGGCGAGGTCAGACCCGTCGGGTCTATCCTGGTTGACCCAGACCAGGTCAGCCCAAACAGGGTTTGACAGAGTTGTTCCGACTTGGTCGGACTGGACTCGGACCCCACTACAGACCCATTGCTTACTTTGGCAATATCTGTGGCACCGGATGTCCATATGACGAGCTGTTAGCGACACTGGTAATCTCGATGAGAGACAGTCCCTTTGAGTATACCCCACTGGATTTTGGGGTATAGTTGAAATATGTTTGTGTTGGTTCGTACTCGAATCTAACCGGGCCCCGGGACTAAAATTCTAATAACTCACAGACCGGGGCGTCTGATTGACACATCGTTTGTTGCGTTGAGACCACAATGACATGGAGGTCCTTTTTGATACTTCTACATGAGACTACGTGACACATGGAGTATCGAATTGTAGCTCATGGAGCGGACCCTCCTGGTAACGAGCGAGCAGATTATAGAGACCTAGTAGTTGGCTGACACTTGACGATTTTTGACCGATCGAATCGGAGTGTTTCAGATGGCTCAGTGGGGAGCACATGGTTGTACTAGTAGACCCACGGTGGAGGAGTGCTTGGTTGTATCAGCAGACCAGCAGTACATGACAGAAAGAGTACCTCTGTATGCTATGAGGGGGAGCACTTGGTTGTACCGGCAGACCCATGGTGGGGAGTGCCTCTGTGTGGGCGCGACTGACCCACAGTACTCAACAGGTGGAGTACCTCAGCAGTCCTAGGATGGTGGAAAGCGCTTGGTTATAGTAGTAGGCCCGCTATACTCGAGAGAGGAGGAGTTATCCAGTAGTCGTGGTTTCGACATCGTGAATAAAAATCCTGGTTTGAGATGTGTCATTGACTTTTTTTCCCTCATGATTGAGATGGGTTACTAGATAACTTAGGTATATGTCTGGTAATATACATAAATAATGGTTATCCGTTGACTTCATACATTGTGGTTTATCCTTGTTGGAATTTGTGAGACATTGAAGGTCTCAGGTCCCTACTGAGTATCGTTATACTCACCCCTGCACGGGCTATGCCCGCACCTCATTGTGTTCGATGTAGACGACGGACAACACTGACGGAGGCCGAGAGCACCAGGACTAGATGGTACCTGGAGGTGGAACTTATGATAAGTCGGTACATGGAGCATACAAATGGACGTGGAGTGCTGAGGTGGCCATATGTACCTACCCTTAAGGTAGGAACCCCAGAGGATGATCCATGAGATTCTCTTTAACTTTCAACTATTTGTCCCTTTTTCAGTTGTAATTGAACATTATAGTTGGTCTTTTTATTTCCGGCCCCTTTTACTTTCCAGAACACTTTTTGTATATAGTTTTTACTTAGTGTTTTTCTTCCATTTGTGTACTCTGATTTGTTTCTTTATAGTTATAATGATAATGTGTTCCCATTTTAGGGATATAGGGCTTTAGTGCTAGTCTCCATCTCCTGGCCTATGGAAGGCAGGCTTGGGGTAGTTATGACATGGGCCCTGGGGGACGGGTCGTGAAAATCATGGTAAATAAAATAATTTCTAAAGTTACTACACATAATGTCCAAAAATAAAAAGTACTTATTTACCAAATTTGAAAAAATATATTACCAATATGGAATCATTTTTACAAATTCAAAACACATATGTTGTAATAATTAATTTATAATTATTTCCCACTGTAAAAAACAAAACGGGGGTTTTGAAAATAATAAATATCAATATATTGACATTTGTTATAATCCATCGACTATATAATCCCAATGCTTGTTCATTATTTTAATACATTGGCATGATTAAAAGGAATCAAGTCCCGAAGGGTTGATCAGTTTAGTAGACTGGGAAAACAGATTACATACATTAATATTACATTAAACATTAATACATAAAATAAAAAATAGATAATCTTCTGAGAACACCATTATTCCCCTAGCTTAACCATGCATATCAAACATAATACACTTCTTGGAATCCTGGGAAAACAAAATATAAGAAATTTGTGAGCTCTGATGCTTAATAAGGGTAAATTATTTAGAGGATACATTAAACTTTTATGGAATGATGTGAAATAAAAAAATCTTTTAAATATAAACATGAACATAAGATGGAGTAAATAAATCAAACATTACAATATAAACATGCACAAGGATATTCTACTAGTTTAATAGTCACATTTAATAATTATTTTCATAATGAGGGAATGCCTAACGTCGTACATCATTACCACATAGTTAAGGCCCTGTGCTAATACTAAAAATAAATTTTTTGACAAGGCCTTGTACAAAGACACTTTTTTGTCTCCTGAGACCTACCGACGCATCGAGGGGCTATAGAGGGCCCCACCTGTCACTTACTATGTCTACTGCATTCCTCGTATGAAAATATTGAAACCTAACATAAACATTCATATTAAAACTATCATACGAAATTTCAATACTGAAACCATTAACCATGAAGGGTTTAAAAATAGAACATCTACAGTTAAACATATCATAACTCATTCGATACAATATGGAAGACTATATTATAATAAATCAACCTTAATCAAGAATAATATCCAATAAAATTTTTTGACATAGTTGAAAATGATCAATAAAACATTTTGAGAGAACTATACCTTTTTGTGAAATCATTTAAAAGTAACACATTTATAAGAAAAGTCATTTAAATGAAATTTTTGAATCAATTTGTCTCATACCACATTGAAACTTTTGAAATGAATTAACATTTTAAAATATTTGTGTGCATATAAATAAATCCTTAAAACCATTTTGAAAACATGGACATTAATGAAAAAGATTTAGAAGAAGAAATATTTAAAACATTTAAAATGATGTTTTAGTTATAGAGTAACTTAAATGAATAATTTTGAAATTTCATTTATGAAACATGGTCATGGATAATAAATATATCCCAGAAAATACTTACACATAAAAAATATCCGATAATAATGAGATTTAGGAATTAACCCTTACCTTTTACTTTCCATTGGTCGAATATATGTTTAACCTCATGTATAATGACCATAATATGTTTTTAAATTACAAAAAACCCATATTTATTTTTATAATATCATACATGATTCATTTATTACTTTACAATACCCATTTAATAATGATTTCCATGGTAAATTTACATTTAGGGTAATAATCACTATCTTTATTGTACGTGTTTTTACATTTTATTCTTTATCAAATCCTTTAAATCATGATTTAAATAATTCCAAAATATAAAACATGATTTATATATAATATATATTTAGAATATAAATATGTACAATAGATAGATATAGGAAATATAAAACCCCATTTATGGAGATGGTAGGTCATATGTACGCATAATCGTTGTTTCTGTTTTCATATCGTATTGAATGGAAGTAATTGAATAAGATATATGTAATTTCATACATTAATACATATATATATTTATCTAGTAGAATTATTATGTCATATATTACATAATTGTTAATAATATATATTTTTATAATCTTTGTAGAATGGTGAATTTGGAAATGAATGTCATAGCGTTGTGAAGACGGTAATCCATACATAGACACGAGTGACGATATCATTTCATTAATTATTAAAAGATGAGGAATTTGATGGTATATTAATTGTAAAAAATAAATTATCTTGTTATTTTTAGTATTTATATACATATTACTCATCATTATATCCATCCAAATAACATTCTGTTGAATGACAAATTACACCACGACATGGAGACGGTAAACCGTACGTACGCATGCATGGTGACATTATCATTCATAGGAGTAATATAATAACGATGGTGGTTGTACCATATTTTAAATAACATCACATTATGTAGAAGGTACTGGAGTTATTATTTTAATATGGAAATAGAAAAGAAAAAGAATGTGGAAGAAGAAAATAACTTTGAATGTGGTGATAAAATAATTACCTCTCCTTTGGGTGTTTCCTTTTGATTTGAAAAAAGGTCTTTTTAGGTTGGCTTTATACTCAAGGTAAGGCCTCTAAGATGAAGTGGGTATGTTTGGAGGAGATTTGGGAAGGGTTTGGCCATGCCACAAGCCTTTGGATCTGTGATGTTAAGACAATGGGAAGTACCCTTTTATAAGATAGTGAGGGGTACTTTAGGAAAAAATTGAAATAATTTTTATTATAAAATTATTTTCGGTTTCTAATAGATTGAAATGGATTTATTTTGAGTCTAATGTGTTTAAGGGTATGTATCCTCTCAACCAATAGGTTTTAGACTTGTTTAGGTCACCGTATTAACCGTATATTTTAGATTTAACTCTTAGTTAAATAGTTTAACATTTACCATGTCCTATTGTATTATTATAATAAATGGATAAAAACATATTATATAAAGACAAGAGAACCAAAAGTGGACCATTAATTTAATAGATAACCTTATCTAGGTAATTTGGCTGAACTATAGATTTTTAGGGATATTATATCATTTAATAATATAGTATTTGTTTTAAAAATTCATTTAGGTCAATTTTGATAGAATTTAGTTTTATGTTTTTGTTAAAGTCAGGAAAACTTTATCACTTCAAAAAAATTATTTAATCAACCTTAAAATGTTGTATTAACCTTGAAAATTCATGTATGACATCGAAAGTCTCAATTTACATTTATTTTTATATTTATAATAACTGTTATTTTAATCTTTCATTCATAAAGTAAATACTGCATCATCATTGTGTCATAAACAATTTAAATATTTAATATCTAAAAATTATAAATAAAATACCCTTATATAGGAAACCTTTTTACCTTTATAATGAATATTTATAGTCTAATTTATCATATTTATAACCCTATATTGAAAATGGGTTAGTTATTAAACTTTGAATTTGACACTTTTAACTCTTCTTTAAATAAACAAATAATAAATGTTCTAATCTAATATAAGTGGAACAAAAGGATCATATTTTATTTCTAAGGTTGTATGTTTTCTAAATACACTTATCTAATAGAATTAAGAAAAGTGTTAGAGTAATTATAATATCAATTTTACAATTAATTACCCTATTTCTTCCTAAACGTTGTAAATAAAATAAAAAAAGTCATTATTCACCAATAATTATTTTTATCTTATTGAACCAAATTTTACTTAATGATGTCAAATGTGTATCTCAGATTTTGTAAATTCCATTTCAAGTAGTAGTAATATTACATTTTATGAAACTTTGAAAATGTGCTTTGAAGGTGGGTAAAAGACGTTAAAAAGTTCAATAAAATTTTATACATCTAATTTTATTATAAAATGACTCCACTGAATAACATTAAACTAATATAGGTATTATATATCTATTCTGAATACAATAAATTTAAATTAAATAAATTATTATTTAAATAAAAATTTGGTTTTAAATAATAACGCAGTGTTTTTCATTATTCATCAAAAATTGAATGTTTTCCAAAAAATTACAAATAATTCTCTCTAATATAATTTTGATATTCCCAATTAAAAAATTAATTCTATTTTACCAAATTTAAAACATAAAGTTTTCATTAATTAATTTAATATTATATCTTGTTGTTAATAACAAAAAGCGGTTTTTTAAAAAGTTAATCTTTCAAAAGATTGATTTCTGTTTAGGTCAAATTAAAATCTAAAATTACTTATAATGACCTAAATTATATTAAATTATAAAAATATAATATAATTATAAATCCAAACCATTCATTGAATAATTTAACACTTTAAATTATTCCGATTAAAAAATTGTTTTCAATGAAAATTAATGATTTTTCAATATGCATCAAAATATGAAAGTTATCAAATAAGTACAAAAAATTTATCCAAACTAAATTTTTAAGTCCTACTTCTAAAAAAGAATTTAATAAAATTAAATTGAACTTATAAATGTGTCAAATATTGGTTTTAATAAGGTTCTCCATTAAAAGCTGGTAAAATTGCATTTTTCAGAAATAATTCTTTTATCTAAAAAAATGAAATTGTTATTATATTATGTCTAAAAAACACATAATATAGAGTATATAAAATTCAAAATTCAGTTAATACTATTCATAACCTCTTTATTTTAATGGCTAGATTGGTAAGTCGTGGTGCGCTCAAACTCGGTGTTGTCTGTAGAGAAAGTTATTGAATAACATTGAAGAGATAATGTACTATGAAATATAGGGTTGTTAAATTCTCTAATTCTTCAATAAATAGCTTCCTCATAATTTGAAATTGTTCATCGAAAATAAATGGGTAAAAATAGAAAAATACCTTTGTGGAAAACCCACATCTGAAATTGGGTTAATAATTTTTTGTCTTAATATGAGGGAAAGGGAAATGAAAAAGTCACCACCAAATTATGATATCAAATAGGATAACGTTGGTGGATATTAGAGAAACATAATTGGAAGAAAGATGTAAATATTTATAGGGAGTTATTTTGGTCATCAATCACAAACAAGTGTAAAATTGAGGGCCCCAAAGCATCAATCTATGATAATTTATAATGTCATCGGTTCAACAAAACATAAGTTATTATGATAACACATTTTTTGTTTTAAGATAAATTCCCTAATGTTTATGAATTAATTCATTCATAGAGTAAGTGGAAAAAATATTCTTGACAAGTAGAGTATCGCCATTCAACTAATTTCTACCACAAGCTCATCTTTCACTCTAAAATATTATAAAATTCAAAAATATTCTTTTAGTCCTACTCGAATAGGGTTCCAAAAATAATGAACTTATAATTCATTTTTCTGAAATTTTAAAAAGTATTACAATATAAAAACCATAAAATCACGTTGGCCAATGGTTGGTGATGCACCCTTGTCGCCCTTCAGTTGAAGGTTCATGTCTTGCGGCCTTTCCGAACATGACGGGTTGTTGCCTGACATCTGGGTAGTCCTTTTTATAAGAATCCAAAAAAAATTATGAAATGATTTATCCTTAAAAATATTATCCAATGTCAAAATTAATCCATAATATCATTTAGAATTATCCAAAATACATCTTTCCAGACTAATAGGCCAACATTTATAAGGAAGGTAAACATAATGAAGATCTTTTTTCCAGATAATAAAATGTGACTACCTTCATCGTGTATTATTTTTAAATACATTAACACCCTGAATTACCATAAATACTTATTGATTACATGCATGCTCCCTTATTCATTTTAGAATACTAGATATACTCCTTATATACAAAAATGTTGTAAAATCCTAGACTAATAAAATAATAAAACAATTAATTAGTTTCAATGTAGTAAACAAATATGGAATATAATTTATCCAATTCAATCATATCTTATTCCAAAATCACTACCTCAGTACCTGAACCATATTAATATTTTTCTATCCTTCATCCATGTATTTTCCAAAAGGTCTAACATACTATTTATTCAATTTTCTCAGAACAATATAATCTCAAATACTCAATGAAATAGTACTGCAGTATAATCCATATTTATTTCCATAATTCATATAACCACTACATCATTGAGACAACACTAAAATGAAATAATTATTTAATAAAAACATAAGAACAATTTTCAATCCTAGTCATCTGTGGTAGTATCAAAACATGATTATTATTCCATAGAGTCATTGGGGGCACACTCGAATGATTTGGACATTGATTCGCGTAGTGTCTGAACTCCTTGTAGATGAAGCATTGTACATTTGAAGCCTTTTTCATACCCTTGAAATCACTTTTTTGGTGTCCTTTTTCTATACACTTATAATAATCTCTCATTCCCATTAAACATTTACCAGTTGATTCTTTCCACAGTTATCATATATAGGGAAATCATTCTTTCCCCTATTCCTTTTATCCATATTTCTCTCTACCATCCATTTCATCTCTTTCTCCCCTTCAAAGTCATAGGATAAAGAGAATTATTTACTTATCTTATTAACACATGAAACAATTTCATCGTTTGATGAGAATACATGAGAGACTATTACATTTCTATATGTTGGCTTAATACCATGAAAGATATAAACCTTCTTACTCCTTTGATCATTAGTATTGTTTGAGTTCTCATTCCTTCTACTGGGCACCATTTCTAAACAATGACATACACTATGTTAGTTTATGAATTTCAATTCATAATTAAAAACGTGTAAAATACCTAATGTAAATTCAAAATATTATGCATATAATCTATAATCATAAAAAAAGGTTTTCATTGAAGAATTTTTAACTCTTAAATTCTTTATAATGGCTTGTAAAGAAAATTTTAATTATCCTTTGTATATATCCCGTGAGTGTCGTAGCCAAGAGTATAGAAAGGCCCATTTTCATGTACCAGGATACCCCAGGTCAAACTCGAAACTCCTTTTCAGAGATTTCACACCAAGTTACATCTGTTCCAGATCCACCTCTACCTACTCATATCCAGACAGGGACGTAATGTTTGGAAAAAATAAAAAATCTAAACGTTATCAAAATTATAGGAAGTTATTTTATACTAATCTACAGAGTTTATATTAGGGTAATTTTATATAATTAACTATTTACCATCTAAATGTTGGATTAATACCATGAAAGATATGAACCTTCTTACTGCTTGGATTATTAGTATTGTTGGAGTTCTCATTCCTTCTACTGGGCACTATTTCTAAACAATGACATACACTATGTTAGTTTATGAATTGCAATGCATAATTAATAACGTGTAAAATACCTAATGTAAATTAAAAATATTATTCATATTATCTATAATAATAATAAAAAAATTTCTTGGAGGAATTATTTACTCTTAAATTCTTTATAATGGCTTGTAAAGAAAATGTGATTTATCCTTTGTATATATCCCGGGAGTGTCATAACCAAGAGTGTAGAAAGGCCCATTTTCATGTACCAGGATACCCCAGGTCAATCCTGAAACTCCTTTTCGTTGTTTTCACACCAAGTTACATCTGTTCCAGAGCCACCTCTACCTGCTCATATCTAGACAGGGACGTAATGTTTGGAAAATATACAAAATCTTAATGTTATCAAAATTCTAGGATGTTATTTTATACTAATATGCAGAGTCTATCTTAGGGTAATGTTATATAATAAAAGTTTTTCTAAATCTGGTTTCCAAGGTTTGTAATAAATATCCTCTCATACCAAATTTAATGCCCCGACCCTAGATTCCCAAAGCCGGTGCATTATTTTAATAAATAGGCGTGATTAAAAGGAATCATGACCCATAGTACCGATCAGTTTAGTAGTCTTAGAAAATAGGTTACATACATGAACGATACATTACACATTCAAACATAAAACATAAAAAATATAATACATTGAGAATGACATTATTCCCCTACCTTACAATGCATATCAATCATAATACACTTCTTGGAATCCTGGGATAACAAAACATAATAAAGGTGTGAGATCAGATGCATAATAAGGGTAAACAATTTAATGGAAGCTATAAAAATTTTAGGCAAAATGTGTAATAAAAACAACAACCTTTTAAACATAAACATGAACATAATATAGAAAAAATAAATAAAATATTATCACATAAACATGATCATGGATATTCTACTAGTAAAATAACCACATGTAATAATAAATTTCATAATGAGGGAATGCCTATCATTAGACATCATTACCACATTATCAAGGCCTCGTACAAAGACTACAAATTAAATTTCTATCAAGCCCCTGGGCCAAAAAAAAAGTTTTTCTCATGAGACCTACTAATGAATTGAGGGGCTATAGAGGGCCCCACCTATCACATACTATGTCCACTTCATTCCTTATTAGAAAATGATAAAACATATCATAAATATTCGTATAAAAACTGGCATACGAAATGTCAATACTTCAACCTTAAACCATGACGAGTTTAAAAATAGAACATCCAAATTCAAACATATCATAGCTCTTTTGATAAAATATGGAAGATTTTATTATAATAAATCAATGTTAACCAAGAATAATATCCAGTAATGAATGTTTCTATAGTTGAAAATGATCACAAAATGTTTTTGAGGGAAATATCCCTTTTTGTTAAATCAATTTAAAGTCAAACATTTAAAAAGGAAGTCATTCAAAATAGATTATTGAATCAATGTGTCCCATACCATTTAGAAACTTTTGAAATGAATTAAAATTTTAAAACGATCATACCCATATAAATAAATCCATAAAACCATTTTGAAAACATGAAAATTTATGAAAAATATTTAGATGAATAATTATTTAAAACATTTAAAATGATGTTTTAGTTAAAGGGTACCTTAAAAGAATAATTTTGAAATGTCTTTTATGAAACTTGGAGTTGGATAATAAATATGTCCCAGAAAATACTTACACATATACAATTTTAAGTAATAATGAGATTGAGGAATTAAACCTTACCATGCAATTTATTTGGGTCGAGGGTACGTTTAACATCACGTATAATGACCATCGTATGTTATTAAATTATACCAGAACCATATTCATATTTATTATATAATATATGATTCATTTATAACTTTATACAACCCATTTAATAATAATTTCCATATTAAATTAACATTTTCGGTAATAATCACTTTCTTTATCGTAAGGGTTTTAACCTGTTATTCTTGATCGTATCCTCTAAATCATGATTTAAATACTTCCAGAATATAAAAAAATTATTTATATATAATATATATTTATAATATAAATATGTATAATGGATAGATATATGAAATGGGAAAAACCATTTATGAAGACGGTAGTCCATACGTTTGCATAACTATTGTTTCCGTTTTCATATCGTATTGAACGGATGTAAGTGAATATGATATATGTACGTAAAAAAAACGCACACAGACAAAGATATATATATATATATCAAGTAGAATTATTATGTCATATATTACATACTTATTAATAACATATATTTTCATAATCATTTTTTGAATGGTGAACCTGGATATGAATCTCATCAAGTCGTGGAGACGGTAAGCTGTACGTACATAAGAGCGAAAATATCATTTCATTAATGGTTAAATGGTGTGGAATTGGATGATATATTAATTGTACCAGGAAAATAGAATATTATTATCATTATTTATATATATATTACTCATCATTATATCCATCCAAATAATATAGTGTTGAGTATCAAATTACACCACGACGTGGAGATGGTAGGCCGTACGTACGCATGCATGGGGACATTATCATTAATAGGATGGATAGAATAATGATTATGGTTGTACTATATATATAATAATATCACTCTATGTATAAGGTACTAGATTTATTATTTTGGTATAGAAATTAATATGAAATAGAATGTGGAAGAAGAAAAGAACTTTGAAAGAGGTGATAAAATAATTACCTCTTCTTTGGGTGTGTCCATTTTATTTGAAAAAATGGCATCATAGGTTTGATTTATCCTCAAGGTAAGGCCTCATGTTTGAATTGGGTGGTGTTGGGAGGATATTTAGGAAGGGTTTAGCTGATCCAAAGGATTTGGAGGTGTCAATCTATGAGAAGGGGAAGTACCCTTTAATAAGAGTGGTGAGGGTCACTTTAGGAAAAAACTGGAAATATTAATTTATTATAAAATTATTTTCGGTTTGTAATTGCTCTAAATGGATTTATTTTGAGTATAAGGTGGGTATGGGACGAAATAATCTCATTCCATAAGTTTTAGAATAGTTTAGGTCACCATATTAACCCCATATTTTAGATTTAACTCTTAGTTAAATAGTTTCACATTTACCATGTCCTCTTGTATTATTATAATAAATGGTGATTAAACAAACTATAAAAATACAATAGAACCTAAAGTGGACAATTATTTACATTTATAACCTTATCTATGTCATTTGTCCATAATATTGAATTTTAGTGATATTATATCTTTTAATAATATAGTATTTATTTTAAAAACACATTTATGTCAATTTTGAAACTATTTAGTATTTTGTTTTTTTAAGTTATAACAACTATATCAATTCAAAAAAAATTTATTCAACCCTAAAATTTCATATTAACATATAAAATTCCTTTCTATCATCCAAATCATCAATTTTCATTTATTTTTATATTTGTAATATCAATTATTTTAATATTTCATTAATAAAGTTATTATTGCATCATCATTTTGTCATAAATAATTTTAAATTTTTAATCTCTAAAAATTTTAAATAAAATAACATTATATATTAAATACTTCTATCTTTATAATGAATACATAAAGTCTAATTTATCATATGAATAACCCAATATTAAAAATGGTTCAGTTATTAAGAATTCAATTTAACAATTACAACTCTTCTTTAAATAAAATAATAATAAATTTCTTTATATAATCCACATGGACCAAAATGATCATATTTTATTCCTAAGGATGGTTTTGGTAGAAATACACTTATCCAATATAATTGGGAAAAGTGTTAGGGTAATTATAATATCATTTTTACCATTAATTACCCTATTTACATTTAATCGTGTTAAATAAAAATCAAAAGTAACTATTCACCAAATATAATGTTTATCTTATTAAACCAAATTTTAAAAGGTAATTTAGAAAATGTCTCTTAGAAATTTTAAATTCAATTCACAGAAGCGGTAATGTTATGTTTTATGTAAATTTGTAAATGTCCCTAAAAGGTGGGTAAAAGACGATAAAAATTTTAAAAAAAAATTTTATACATCTTATATTATTATTAAATTACTCCAATGAATTAAATTGAAATTATTTAGGTATTATATATAATTTTTGAAATAAAATAAATTTAAATAAAATAAATAAATTTTTAAATAAAAATTCAGTTTTATAAATAAAACAATGTATTTATGTATTCTTAAAAAATGTAATGTTTTCAGACAAATACCAAAAATTCAACCTAAGCGGATTTTTGTTTTTTAAATTAAAAAATGAATTCTATTTTACCACATAAAAAATATATAAGTATCAATAATTAATTTAAAATTATATCTCATTGTCAAAACCAGAAAGTGAATTTTTAATCAGTAAATACTATCAAAATATTGACATGTGATTATATAAAATTTAAATGTGGAATTTCTTATAATGAACTAAATTTTATTAAATGATAAAAAGATAATTTAATTATTCTTCTAAACCATTAAAATTCATAATTTAACAATAAAAATTATTTCAATTAAAAATACTGTTTTCAATTAAAATTTATTATTATTAACTATTCATCCAAATATGAAAGTTATCAGAAAGTACCAAAAATTTATCCAAAACAATGTTTTATGTCCCACTTATAAATTAGAAATTAATTTCATTAAATTGAAAATATTAAATAATCCAACCATAGTTCTTTTATAAATTGAACAATATTTATACTCCGTGTTGCGGGAAATTAATTATATCAAAAGAACATGAAATTTTGTCCCACAAAAGCCAAGAATAATGTTGCGTATACTGCATTCTAATACTTTCTTGTGTATATCACAATCTATTCTTGGTTTAGCGTACAACAAAATATATCAATGAAACTAAAAGAAATAATCTCATAAAATCTTGGTGTGTTACATTATACCCCACTTAAAATGAATTTCACCTTTGATATTTGGTGGGGTTATAAATGGTTTTCTACTTGAATGTTTCATTCATTGAAATCCAAATTGTAAAAAGGAATTCTATAACTTCATTTTAAAAAGGAATGTTATAAACATAAATGATACCCTAATAACTCATCACTAAGCTTCCACATTAGATAACATAGGTGGGAAGTGAAAACCTCGATATGGAAGATAACATAGGTGGGAAGTGAAAACATGGATATGGAAAAGAAATCTAACCATCTTGTTCTGATGGATAGTGATAGAAAATAATGTTTTGAATAATTTTACAACATGAAATACATAGATATGATATGATTTAGGGGACCATTTTATTCATTGAATAGGAAGGTACTAGGATAAATGTTTTTTATTTCAAGATCCATTTCATAATGTTTAAGAATATGAGAAGAAATACTAACGTGATTTCAGTATAATCTCATTTTTGATCATTCCCTGAACATTTTCAAATTTATATATTATTTAAAGAAATGATGTTGATTCTTTCATTCTTGAAGTGTTAGCGGATCATGCGATAGAATGATAGGTCATTACGTATTTCTCAACAAAAGGATAGAATAATTTATCACATATGCATAAGTTGACCTGTAGTGAGATAATACATTAATCTAACAAACATTAACCAGAATATAACTTACACTACACAAAAATTAATAACATTATAGTCCTTCCGAAAACAGAAATTATAAAACATTTGAACGAACTGATCTAAATCGACTTTACATTTGTCTCCCATATCTTATTTGGCAGTTCTAGGTTGTCACATTCCACAAAATTGAATATCGTAATCATTTATTCTCTAAAAAATGATAATAACAACAATTACCATATAACCCTAGTGAGAACTGGAATTCTATCAAAATTAACTCTTTCCACACACCAAAAATACCAAAAATTATATATACTCAAACCATGATATCATTTTTTCCTTATATGAGTATGGATGTTATTAATACCATCAAACAAATGATTATCTCTTTATCCCATCCTTATTCCCATATCAATTTTTTCCTAAAATATATGAATTACTTTTAATGGTTACCAGTTCCATTCAATATATACATTCCAATTCTTAAGGAAAAAATATTGTAAAAATCATTAGGTGTTATTTTATTCCATGTACCATACATTTTTCTTGATAAACATCCAATTATTCCACTATCTTCTTAAATCATTGACAGAGCTTCATCGTTTTATTCCTCAACATCTGTTTTATCCCATATATCATTTGTAGTCTCTTCATTTTCAGTAACATAAATACTACCAACATGACCTTGCTGATTCCCGTCATGAGATTTTCCCTTAGGGAATCAATTTCCATAATGCATGTACATTCCACATTTAAAACATTTAACTATTATTGACGTATTAGAAATACCATTATCCATGTCCATTTTTTTAACAAAACCTTTTCCTTTGACATTACTATCTTTGTGTCCGACTTTTACTCACTAAAAGCATCTTCCAGTTCCATTGAAATATTCTTTTGGATTCCTCTTCCCACACGACTTACATAGGGAAAATTGAACATTATTTCCTCTATAACCACCTTTAACTCAATATTTCTCTTATTATGTTCTTCAGTAAACACTCTAAAATTATGATAATTAATCATATTATTAGATTTCTGATTTTGAATAATAATAATTTTTTCTTTCGAACTCCTATTTCAGTTAGTTTCTCATGAAAAATATCATTCCATTGTCAATCACATTCTCTATTAACATGTATCCTCTTTTTTCAGACATTTTATAAAACCCTAAAAAAATATTGTGAGAGGTGAATATCATTCTTGAAAAATAATCAATGGAGTGTAATTTCAATATCTAAAATCTTTGGATCCATCATATTTTATTCATGATCATTACAATAATTATAGGACTGTAATATATAGTTAGATTTTCCCTTAGGGACATCCCAAGACATGCCTTAGAAATATCTCTAGGGATCTCACTAATGTTATCAAATACTAGTGTATACTGGTTGACTAAAACATCACTCTAATACCAACTGTAGATACCCACAATGACATATAGGGACATTACATTTCATTGGTGGAATACATGATACATTGTAAAAATATATTCCCAAATACTGTGTCAGTTTTTTGTCTTTGGAAACTCAAAACATAATCTTCTATCTTAATGAAAAATCTTCAACATCTCCCATAATGATCATCCCATTTTTGTTTTACAACATAAAATTTAAATCATAGGGAAAATATAACATAAAAAAGATGATCTCAAATGCTCAGTAAAGGTAAACATGGAGAACATAAAACAAACCCTAAACATTATAACTTAAAAACATGAACAAAAAATTTAAACATCCAAATATTGTGTCATGAAATAAATCATGGCAGTTTGTAAGGAATATATTATAATGTAACATTAACCATGATAAAATAGAATTTGTATAAAACATGGAATTGTGGAAAACAAATAATCATGTTATATGATTCCCATAGTAGCCATGGAATTGTTTCGAAGACCAACATATTTGACAAAGTCCATTACTAAACTAGGATTACAATCTATTCAACCTATGTATTACTGACGTAGATTTAATTGTTATTGTAGCCCTTTATTAATATTCCATATTTACATTCTATTAATTTTAGGTCTATATCATGATTTATAAATCATTACCCAATTCATTGGAGATAGATAAAGGCCCCACCCATCCTATAACAAAAATATTCTTACACATACCACAAAAACATAAATCATTTATCATAGCATAAATCATGAAATATTATAGTCTTATTAAATATCATTAAATCATAAAATATTCTATATAAAATACCATTCCCTCATTATATTAACAAAATTATATTATTAATTGACATATAAATATAACCTTATTTAATGAGCGCCAACAATGATGGAAAACAATTTTGAAAAACCACATGAACCAAATTCCTTAGGGAAATATCTTTTCATCTTCAAAAACATATTATTTTCATGAAATTAAAAGAAATTATTAAAGAAAATAAATTAGTTGAAAATAAAATTGAAAACATGTCGAGTAATATTCATGGAAATAAGGTGCTACGATGATGTAAAAATCCATTCATGAAGTATAAGTTAAAAAACCATTCTCCTCGTACACTTGTCGTAAAAAATCAAAAAGTACCTCGTATGGTAATCAAAAGAATGATTCCATCCATAACATGTAGTGATAGTCAAAAAAATTTAAATTACTCTAACCATACATAGAAGAATAGTAAATATTTCAGATAACATTTTTAGAAAACTTTGACATGGATGATAAATATACCCCCGTAAATACTTATATATAAACAATCTCATATAAAAAAATGAGATTTAAAAATTATCTCTTACCCACTTACTCTCTATTAAATCATATTCATAATTAAATAAAGAAAATATTCTGAATATTTAAATATCATAACCTCCATACTAAGTACAATTAAAACATTCATGGGTAACATAAACACCACAAAAACGAATTGGATGGTGTATAAGGCATATGTCATAAATAAAAGTGGGACAAAATAATCCCTTAACTTTGGTATGATTTCTTCATTATTTGTACAAAACATCATTGAATGGCATTTACATAAATTATTAACTTGTAAAATAACCATAATAATATTTATTATATTAAATATGATTCATTTATGACTTTATATTACCCGTTTGTTTAACAATTCCATGTGAAGCCAGCGTTGTGGGTAATAATCGTTTTATTTATCATACATGTTTTGACTTGTTATTATAGTCATTATTAAATAAATCATTATTGTCCAATTTCCATAATTTAAAACATGATTTATATATCATATATATTCAGAAAATAGATATATATATATAGTAGATAGAAAAATGAAATGGAATACACCATTCATGGAGACAGTATGCCATACATACTCATGAACGTTGTTTTTGTTTTATTATTGAATTGAATGTAAGAAAGTAAATGGAATACATATATAAATAAATAAATTAGGATTATTGTTTCATATATTCCATGAATATTTATTATACAACCTTTACAATATTTCTTGAATAGTTAACATGAAAATGAATGTCATCGCATCGTGGATATGGTAAGCCTTACAAACGTACGAGCGATGATATCATTCACTTAATGGTTAAATGGTATGTAATTGGATTGTATATTAATTATAGAGAATATTTATAATTGTATATTTATAATTTACATCCATTATACAAATAATTATACATATCCAGATCAAACATTGTTGAATAACAAATTATTCCACGACGTCGAGATGGTAGGTCATACGCACGAACACATAGTGATATTGTTATTTTTAGGATGATAAAAGGAGGTATAATGTTGTCCCTTATTTATAATAATGTATCATAATGTATTATATACTGGATTTATTACATTATTTTGGAATCAACAAAGAATGATAAAGTAGAATAAGAAAAGAACTTTGAAAGAAGGGATTAATTGATTACCGTTTCTTTGGGTGTTCCCTTTCGATTTAAATATAAGGGCTCTTTAGGATGGATATTATACCAATTTTAGTCCTCTAAGAAGAATTAAGGGTGGTTTCTAGAAGACATGGTCTGGTTTTGGATGAACCAAAATGATTTAGAGGTGCGATTTAAATGGAAAGTTAGGTTCTCTTTTATCAGAGAGGCAAGGGGAACTTTATGAAAATCATGAAATATTAAATTATTATAAATATATTTTATGTTTATAATAGCTCAAAATTGATTTATTTCAAGAATAAGATGATTATGGGTCATAATACTCCCAACATATAAGTTTTATACATGTTTAGGTCATAAAATTAACATTATCATTTAGATTTTACCCTTTGTAAATAAGTTAACACATACCATATCCTCATGTATTTTTATATTACATGTTTAATATCATTATAATAAAATTACAAGAGATCCTAAATTGGATAATATATGATATTTTTATCACTACCCATGTTATTTGGCCAAATTTTAGATTTTCATTTATTTTTATATCATTTAATAAGATATTATATATTTTCAAATGTCATTTTTGTCAATTTTGACATTATTTAGTAATTGATATTTTGGTAAAGTCATAACAACATGTTTACTTCATAACAAAAGAATTAAGTCATCCCTAATATGAAATTTTTTATAAATATTTCTTTTATTTCATCAAAATTTTCATATTACATTTATTTTAATATTTTTAAATTCATTTATATGAATCGTTCATTATTGAGGTAAACACTGCCTCAAAATTGTGTCATAAATAAATATATATATCTAATTTATAAAAACTATAAATAAAATACCAGGATGAAGGAAAAAATTTTAATTTATTAATTTATATTTATAGTTGAAGGGATAATATATATTAATCCATGTAAAAATTTATTTTGTAAAAGATACATGTTTCTATTATATGTTTCTTTACATTAAATTAATTCTTATAAAATGTCATTCTCACATCCAAGTGGATCCAGGGGGTCCAAAAATCGACACATGGATGCCCATGGTCGGTAATATATCATTAAACACGATTATGATATGTGTTAGGGTTGTTTTACATTATTATAATATTATTTTTTACCCATATTTATGAGATTTACCTTTTAACGATGACAAATAAAATAGTTACTGAATTTACTATTCATAATGTCAAAAAAATTCATTTATTTACAATATATGAACCATATTATTCCAAATATGGAATCCAATTTTCAAATTTAGAACCCAGAAGTAGTATTAATTAATATAAAATTAATTCTTGTTGTCAAAACTAAAAAGTGGGTTTTAAAGAAGTAATAACTATCAAAAGTTTGACAAGTGTTTATTTCCAATTTAAAAGTGAAATTATATTCATTGACAAAAATTGGATTAAATGATAATAATATATTCCAATTACACTTTAAAATATGTTAAAAGTACAATCTAACAATACAAATAATTCAGATAAAAATGGTGTTTTGACTTAAAATAAGGTATTTTTAACGATTCTTTAAAATTTGAATTTTATCAGAAAATTACAAAAAAATTCAAAAAATGTAAATTTTTATATCTCTTCTAAATAAGATGTTTATTTTGTCAAACTTATCTTAAAAAATTTTCAAAAACTAGATTTAAAATGGGTGTTCTATCAAAAGCTGGTAAACTACATTTTATGAAAAATACTTCTTTTATCTCGAATATTGATTTTGTTCCTATATTATGTTCTAGAAAATTTGTTAGATGAATATAATATTATGTTAAATAAAAATTTTGGTTAATACTATTCATATAATTTTCTTTATATCCAATTAAAAAATAATATTTTAATAATATATCAATATTTAGTGAAACTCGGTAATGTGTACAATTCAAGCTATCGAGGAAGGTCGATCCTCCGTGTAATGAAAGACAATAAAATTTTGTGTGTAGTGAAATAATACTTTGGTGTTTCATATAACCTAATACAAATTTATTTCATTTATAAATTGAACAAAATCTATACTCAGTGTTGCCTGAAATGAATTCTATCAAAAGAACATGAAATAATGTGCAACACAAGCCATGAATAGTGTTTCATATACTACAAGCTAATATCGTGTTGTGTATAACCCAAGCTAAACTTGGTGTATCATAAAACAAAATACATCAATTAAATTAAATGAATATATCTCATATAATCTCATGGTGATACATCAGGTGTCCCTATTAGCCCCATCAAAAAGAATGGGAAATGATGAAGAAGCTTCAATAACACTTAAGCCACCCCCAAAACTAACTCCAGTTGTCAGGCCTCCACCAAACCATGAATGACCCCATAGACTCCAACAACCACCCCACCATAGCAAGATGAGCCAAGGGGTGATAAATGAAATTAGTTTAAGGAATGATGAAACGAACTCTACATGATCTGTGATGACCAAGTCTGCAACTACTTCATAGCCGCTATGAATTGTAACTTTATCTGGATACCAGTACCAAAGAGAGCTAATGAAGGGGGTCTCAATGACCGTCCATATTATTTTTCCAATCACTAGATACTAGGGGAAATTATCCACGAGTTCATCATCTTCAAGGTTCTCCTACAAAAGATTGTGGATTTCAGACAAGTCATGATGGGTCTGCCACCCACACAAGTGTCGTATGTCTCCACCTTAGACCCTAGAGAACAAGTGGAATGGAATGTATTCACCAGAGAAATGGGGAAAAATTTTATATTTGGATGAATTTGAAATATTTCAACTCAGCTCATGGAATCCACCAGGCCCAATTGAAGCAACCTAATGTGCCCCCAATATCTCTTGATGAGACACAACCATCCTCCTCATTCTTGTAGTCCTCTCAGAGCTAGATGGGAATAATTTAGTGGAAATAAGATGATATGGAACCAATGATGAGGCCATTATGGACACACTTGGACTTCATGCCAACAAACATGGGATAAGGGATACCTCCCCGCCAAACGATACCATCAGAAGAAGATAGTCATACAGAAACATTGCCATATCCAGAATAGATCTTCATCCTTATTAATGTCATTCAATTGATGATCCCATTCTCTAATAAAAACTATGGACACAAACCATAATTATATGTTTCCAATTGGAGATATGTAGGAAGACGCTTCATAGGTCAAGGGTTTCCTACAGAATTCAAATTCTTCTCCACACCTTATCTCAAAATGTTACTATTTAAGAAACTGACAGAATAACCCTCCAATGTACAGAACAAGTACCAGAGTGTTTCTCCTCCCCTGCCAAAGGAATTCTGAGCCCAGTCATCTTGGTGTATCCACCAGAGGAATATCAGATTTTCTGTCGCCCAAAGCATACCTGAGGACTAGTTTGGCCAATCTCTGAATGTACACCAGTGTCGTAAGCTCCTGTCACAGAGGACAAACCATCTACATCCATAGAAGAAGCCCATAATCTCCCATGAATGAGAATACCCATGTTGGGAAGTAATGACCTTTATAGAAGAAATACTATATTCTGATGTGGTTATCTTTCTTACTGGAATATCTATCGATCCTGAATTCCATTCGTCTATCTGAAGACCATAGGGAGGAACTCATCAAATCCTTACTAAATCCCTAGGATTTCTAGATCGATGTAGTAGCAACTGAAATCTATCAGATAGAAATCCATCCCAAATAATTCAATTTTGTCATGTCCTTCAAAAACAAGGATGAAGATGCCATCATGATATAGCACATCAAACCGTTATATCTGTCTGGTAAGATAAATGACATTGGTGTTCGAATAATTTTTTTCGACAATGGCTCTAAAGTCGACCTCCTCCTACATAGAACATTTCTTCAGTTAGGCTGTAATGAGGATAGTTTGACACCTTGAACCACAACACTTCTAGGATATGACAAAATTGAGCGGAATCCATTAGGACATATCAAGTACAAAACATGGCTTGGATACATCATATCTGATTCTTAGTTTCTTTTAGTGCGGAAAAGTACATCCTTAAATGATCTCATAGGGAGGTCGTGGATACATAAGCATGTTGTGATTTCATCATCATACCACCAATGCATTACATATTGCTCTAATGGGAAATACAGAACATAGCACACCGATAAATCACAATCCAAATCATGTGAGTTGAATTACATCCATGCAGGGTTCTATGAAGCAAAAGATAATTCGTCTTTGGCCGATGAAGTTGATTGGGTCAGTACCCCAAAATGATTGGAAATGGAACCCCATGATCCCCTCCAATATCTAGGGGAAGCGTATGTATTACCCATAAACCATGTTGAATGTATATGATCAATCTCAGATACAGACATAGTCAACTTTATGATTTACGTTATTGCCGCAAATTCAAAAGATGCTGAAGAGAGCCCCAGAAACTATGATGCTTGGGAAATCGAAAACAAAGATACTCCTGGACCCTCCTCGTGACCCCTACCTACTCCCTCCATACTCACTAAGGTAGAGAACAATTTCTCTCCCAACACAAGAGATTTTATCTTGGGAATTCACTCTCCAACAGAAGAGTAAGAATATCATGAAGAGGTAGAGGAGGAAGAAGAATAGTAATTACTCAAATATTCACATACTAAATTCGAAGAAGGTGTCTCGACCATAATCGATGAACATATGGAGACAAACTAAGGAACCGAATATGACCAATAACTCAATCTGATTAGTGTCGCTATGCCTTGAGAGGAGAAAGAGTGTGAAACCTCATTCTTAAATAAGAATATAGATCTGTTTTCTTGGAACTACAATGAAATTATAGGACACACTTTCAAGGTACCCACTCATCATCTGAGTCGTCTAGGATACAATCGTTTTTTAAGTAGGCAGCATGAAGGACCCACCCGATGTATGCTGCAAATATAGAGGTTGGAGTAAAAAATATAATCAATGCTAACTTCATCTACGAAGTCCAATATCTGATCTTTCTGGAAAACAAAGTCCATGTTAAAAAGAATAATAGGCATATTAGAGTCTGCATCGACATCAGGGACCTTAATCGGGCCGGCCCAAAATATGATTTCATAATTCGAATCACAGAATTGTTGATCAATGCAACTTATGGATATGAACCCCTCTCTTTCATGTATGGTTATCCTAGATACAACCAAATCTGAATAGGTAGAGGGGGTGATGAAGCATCTTCTTTGGGGGTCCCCAAGGAGAGTTTTATTTTAATGTAATTACCATTGTTCAGAAATATCACGATGCTACATATCAGCGCACCATGCATCACAATTTCAAGCCCTTCCTATGAGAATTAGTCGAGTGTTACATCAAATATCTGGTGGTTAAATCATGAGGACGCTTAATCCCAATGATAGATCATGAAACTGTCTTCAACAAACTATGACGATAGTATTTTACGATGAATCATCTAATGTTTTCTTGAGGTGTTACCTTAGAGAAATTTCTTCGGCTTTATCGTACACCATCACAGCATCAAATTCGATCCTAAGAAGAAAAAATCCATCCTTGTAATGTCACAACCTCACAACCTCACTATGTTGAGGGGTCTCCATGGGCAGCTAGCCTAAATCCAACACTTTATACCCAACCATGCCGGAAAATTTTTAAAATTCACCAGGTTGATGAAGAAATGGGTCATATATGAGTGAGATAATTATTGTGAAGAAGTATTTTACAATCTCAACAGATATCTCCTATTACCACCAGTGATAATGCCTCCAGTTGGGAGGGGGGCACTCATTTTATATGTAACCTCCTTGGAACATTCATTAGGCGCTTTCCTCATATAGAAGAATGATGTCAGTAGTGAGAACAACCACTATTACACCAGCCAAAAAGTTATCGATTATGATATTTGATATTCAAGAATGGAAAATACTACTGATCCATAATCATCATGGTTCATAAATTCATGAATTATGGGCAGCACCATGAGGTTCATCTGTTCTCCCACTGTAAGCCACTAAAGTATATCCTCAACTCTCTCATGCTAACTAAATACATATCACAGTGGGAAGTCATCAAACAACCATTTGACATACGCTATGTTCCATAGAAATTCATCGACGACCATGCATTAGAAGACGACTTGGCGAAGCACCCCTCGGAAGAAACAACCATGTTGTATGCTGAACATCCGAATAAAGAAGTTTTTCCCATCCAAGAAGGCCCCATGTATGGGAAATGTAAATCGAAGATACTTCTATAAGAGCCATATAGAAAGGGATAGAGGATCCCAATCTCAATAATGTAGGTCTAGTAGTAATTCTCATGTTGCCAAAGAAGGCTGCCATTCATTTCCACTTCCTACTTTCAGAGGGATTCACAAATAATGAAGCAGAACACCTGGCCCTCATTGTAGGACTAGAGTGTGCACTTTATAAATGATAAGATAACATGAAGATAGACCGTGATTCAGAGTTGGTCATCAAGTAGTCCAATGGTGACTCTGATATTAAGAAAGAAGTTTTGGCACCTTTGATGAACCATGTTTAAGAACTGATGGAAGACTTCCCTTCAGAGCTGACACTAACCTATATACATCAGTCACAAAATTCTCAATCCAATGCATTGCAAAATTTAACTACAAACCTGGATGATCTTGGAAAAGATGAAACCATCATAAGAATTTCCCACAATAAGTTGGTATTTCCATTTATTTAGAACAATAAAGAGGAAATCAACGAGATTAGCCCAGTTTTAGAGCCTTATGGTCACACCACCAGCTGCATGATCCCATTTGAAAATTACCTTTATAGGGGGGAACACCCAAAAGATAGGGATTGAAGGGAACAAATCCAGATGTGAGCAGTCGCCTTTTTATGTACAATGGCGTAATCCATGAATAGTTTCTCTATAAACAATGCCTTAATGTACAGCTTGATAGGTGCATCGATAGAGAAGATATTTTTTTCATCTTTAATGAAGTCCATGCCATATCATGTGGAACACACCAATTGAAAACTAATCTCTACCATCAAATTTGAAGGCTTGGATATTATTGGACCACTATGATTCAAGATTGTGCCAAATTCACCAAGAAGATCCATTCCTACCATGTTCATGCCAATTTTATCGACCGAACCTCAGAGCCTCTACACACATATATGTACTCTAATCCATTTTTCATATGGTGGGTGGATGTTGTGGGACTATATCCTCCCTCTATTGCCAGAATAATCAACATCATTCTCAGAGAAACTAACTTATTCTCCCAATGGGATGATGCCATGTCCCTTAAAGAGGTTGGGGAAAAACACATTGTTATCTTTTTGAAGGCCAACATTATTACCAAATTTGGTGTCCCCCATAAAATAGTTCTGGAAAATTGATCCAATTATTTCTCTATTGAGGTGGAAAATTTACACCAAGAGTATGTAATCGAAGCTAACTGTTCATCCTACTACCATTCAACTGCCAACGAGCAGATAAAGGATTTCAACAAAAATCTGTCTGACATAATCCAGAATATGGTAGATAAAGATAATAAATTTGGGTCATATATACACCTTCATGATTTATGGGCTTACAATACCATAACACACAATACAACCCAAGAAACCCCGAACTCACTAGTATATAGGGCATATGCGGTTTTTCCCATTGAAATTCATGTTCTGTCACTCCATGTTTCCATTTGTGGCCAAATTTCCTTGGATGAGAAATCCCAGAAATAGTTTGATGGGTTGGAGGAAAAGGATGTGAAAAGGTTTCACAGATTTCATCATTTGGATGTATACCAAAATCAAATCACAAGAGCCTTCTATAAAAAAGATCACTTTCATTCTTTCCTCGAATGAGAGATGGTGTTGCTCCTCAGAACCCAAATGATACTCGATAAGAGATCCCCAATGATAGGGTGAATGTGTTATGAACCATATTTCATACATAGGATCTATTCTAATGGATCATATGCTTGGATATAATTGAATGAAAAACTCATCACCACTCCTACCCATGTAAGGTATCTAAATAATTACACCACGTAACAGTGATGTAAAAGGTACAAACTCTATGTACCTAAACTATGAGTTATCTTCCTGACCACAGGATATTAAACTCTATGGAATTATTCCATATAAAATGATACTAAAATGTGTTTCCAATGACCTAGATTCATGAATCAAAATTGCACAACATAGCACCCTTACTACAAGATGTTAAACCACATAGAATAAATTGTTTTAATCTCATGAATATAAACTACACAGTCACTGAAGAACTTTGTATGTCTTGATTCTCATTCATTAGTGGGATATATATCAAGGCCTTGACCCTCAATCCTATCAGAACCACCACATAAAAAATTGACTATATAGTATCCTCTATCTTCTTATATTATGAGGGAAATTATTATCACTCCTTGTTCTTCACATCGAGTATAAATCATCTGATATTAGGTCTGGTGGTAGGGGTTTCCTTATGTAAAAAAGCTATAGAGGAATATGATATACGTGATTCCCATAGAGGATGAACCAAAAATTCATCTACTCTTACTGGGAATGTTTAGAACTATGTATGGCTTTATTCCTTCACCTATAAGACACGTAGTGATGCCCAGATTTAACATTTCAGCACAACCTACAATTAAAAAAATTCCCTTTCATGTCTCTAAACATGGAAAAGACCATTGTGGGGAACATTCAGACCATCGTATAGCTTGATACCCATTCATTTTTGGGATATATAGTCACATCCAGGTCTTTTATCCCCATCCAACCGCCCAAACAAAAACAAAAAAATTCCCCCTCCTTCATACATAGGTCATACGTGTACTAGGAAATCCATGAACGGTCCTAACCACATGTTGTTAAACTCTAAGGTTACTCAAGAGTCATGTGCAGAAGGATTCTAAATGTTACATGATCCCACCCATGCCCCCACATTCTCGCACAAAAAATTGAAAGAGATAATAGAAATTATATGTTTGAATTCCAATACTCACAAGGAGTAAAAATATATTTGTACTCCCTATATATGGGTCATATCTACATAGAAGATTCATTAGTTTATGGATGACCATAGTCTATATATTTCTCACCTTCCTTTACACATATTTCTCTTATGTCAAACTCCATACTCCAAGAAATCATGGGTCCCTATAAAAATTCATGGCCATTAGATATGGAAGGCCAGTGTCCTTTAGACACCTTTTTTGGACTATTCACATGACGCCTCTGTGGCTCTGCATATGTCGCCTACAAAATAGCCATCAACCAAAGGAAAATCTGCACTCAAGAGAGTCCTGTTCAACCTTAGTACGCCCAAGGGATTAAAATCCCCATATCATTCCTCCTAATACAAGATCCCCTCTCCCCTGGGGACTATAGTTTACACCATCAATCATCAATTATGTCTATGGAATGCCAGAATATCCCATCCATAATTAACTCAAATATATTTGTGTTCTTTGTGACTGGATGTCATCACTACATGACTCTAAACTGCACAACATAATGACATCACTGCATGACACTAAACTGCACAACAAAACGTCCTTAACTCACAATGCTAAACTGTAAGGCTAGAAGTGTCCCGACTACATGACATTAAACTACACCACTCAATGGAAATGCATAGATTCAAATCTTGACATTACCTCCTTAATAAAAATGCATTTCCATCTTGCATAAGGGCTAGACCTCTATGAGTATTTCCCTTTTGAAATCCTGCATTACTCAGATTCCCCCAAAAGCATTGTTTGGCGGACCCCGATTCTACAATCTGGTCCCAGCCACATAAGTTATTGAAGTGCCCCATCTCTGTGAATGAATTAATCAAGGTAGATATTCCCCGGTGAAGTCCTATATATAGGGCGGCTTATGGGGGATCTTATTTACCTTTTTTCATATTGGGATTACCCTAAAACCACCCCCACATGACGATAAATTATGTGGAATTCATCCGTGTTGTGTGGCGTAAAACTTCATAGCATAGGTCTATGCATAAAATGCTCTCTACCATGATTTTTCCCATTCTTAAGTGTTAATCTAAAATCCTCATAATCCATTGTTTCTCACACAAAGCTTAGATCATGTGAGCTTAAGGACCTCAGAAAGATAAACTCCATGACATCATAGATAATAAGACTATTAGTTTTGGTCTGTGTTGCATGACCCTAAAAGGCATGTTATGGTTCCCTTTTCTATAAGTAACCACGAACCCTGACCATACAACATTAAACTACAGGGTACTCCCAAGATGGGATGAATTCCTCACCCAACGTATGAGTCAGGTCTATGTTTTGGATTACCTATTCCCATGAGTGAATCACACGTCGGATGTTTTTAATGTATCTAGATAAACTCCAATAATTCATCAAAAATTGTGCTTTGAGTTATCATGAATCTCAACAATCATTCATGGACATCGAAGATGGATGGGCAATGTCTCGTGGACACCTTTGTTTGACTATCATCAACATGCACTTGTGGATCAGCATATAGAGCCTACAAAATGGTTGTCAACCAAAGGAAAATATTTCAACATGAGAGTCCTCTCCTACCTCAGTACACCTAAAGGATTCCATGCCACATAACTTCCCTCCATATTCCACAACCCTCAGATTCATGGTTTAAATTCTCTTTCCTACCCATATCCTTGATATATCAAAATATCCTAACTCGATTTACCTCTGGTCTCTCTTTAGGATTTTGTAAAATAAATATACCCCATCCATATGGGTTATGTTGATCCGTGCATGAAGAAAAGTGCCTTACTTATTTCATGTTTTCCCAGTAATGTTAATCCAATAAAATTACCCATTTCATTGTTAGGAACATCCGTGTTCATAAACCATATGTCATGTTTACAATTGTCCCAATATCCATATTCCTCTATAGACATCAGATATTGATGGCCAGTGTACTATGGAAACCTTTTTTGACTATTCACATCATGCCCTGGTGGCTTTGCATGGGTATCCTACAGAATGACTGTCAACCAATGGAAAATTTGTCCCCAACACAGTCCATTCATGTTTTTGAACCCTCATATGACACTTATGTCCTGTACGACCCAGATTCAGTAACCCCTTAGAAAATGATATAACTATATTTCCATTTTCAATTTCCCAAATATAAAGGGTATATCTAATTGAACTGATGAATCATTTACACTCATTTCATTAGAGAAAAATGATCTCCCATAATGGGTGTCAAGTGTCATATTTATATGACATTAAAAAATATCATTCTCTAGTACTCCCTTGCATAATTAAAATTATTGTGGGAGTGGTTTCCTATTCAAAGATGAAACAAATGAACCTAATAATTTCAGAAATCATTCCTCAGACATGCCACCAAACATGTCCCCCAACTTAATAAACAAACCCAATGTGTTTTAAATTCCCACGGGCCCACATAGATGGTAGGATAGTGTTCTACATACACATTTGTTTAACAATGCGCATCAGGCCCTGGTGGATCGGCATATGTCACGTAAAAAAATATATCAACTAAAGGCAAATTCATCCCCCGGAGATTCCTCTACTTCTTTTTTAAACCTAACATGTAACGCAAACCTCATATGAATAAAAAAATCACAAATTAAAGGTCACTAAAAATCCCTCATTCATGACTGAGATTATTAAGACATTCCTAGATGACAATCCCACGTTGGGGTCCCTGTCCATCATGTTCTGGTTGAATATTTTCAACCTAAATCAGTTGTAATATGTCAGATTAGAAGGAATATAAACTACTAGATAAGAATACACAATACTCACCAGAGTAAAAACCAGAAAAGGGAACCCATAGATAAAATTAGATCAATAGATTTTATAAACTCATACTATGTTTGTCTTAGGGAAAAAATGTTGAGATATCAAATAATCAAAAAATACATAAATCATGTCAGGCCGAAAACCCACAAAGGGCGGCCTAGGAAATTTTCAAGTTATACCCGCTATTCCTGTATCAAATAGGCCTAAGAAAAAATTATTTTAATAAATAAAATGACACATAAGGATGTGATGTTTTATATATAACCCTATAAATAGTCTAACTACACTAATTTAGTCTTGCAACTCCGTACAAAATTTTGCCCTGATTCTATTATTTCAATTTACTAGTTCCGAATAATGGTTTAAAAAAATACTTAATCGAAATAATTCTTATATGGTTGACTATGATTAATTTACATAAAAATAAATGGAAAAGAAGAAGTATTAGAAGTAAAATTAGATCCATTCAGTTCGATGAATAAAATGTGGAACATACCTAGTTTTGAGACTCTCCGTAGTGTCAAAAAATTGATCACATCGTGTTTTGGGAATGTGACAGTAAGTCTCCGCAAACCCTTTACAAAAATAATTTCAAGTGACTACCAGAGGCAATTAGTAGTTTTCTCTGAATAAACTCTTTCATCCACTTCATCCATGATTGTTAGTCTCTCATGTTCCATAAAAAATATAGGGTCTACCCCTTCTTCTAGATATCTTTATAATTGGAACCCAAATAAGAATGTTGATCATTCAACCTGGATCTGTGAGCCTCGGTTTCTTACACCTCCTCATTTGGGGATATAGCTGAATCATGAGCCTTTACCTATTCAAACTTCATGTGATTGAGTTCCTCCAAAACATCTCGTAAGGTCATTAACTGATGATGGGGAGAATTGAATTTGGAATGATTATTCTAACAAGAAGTAAGGTCATCTTGGGCTTTGAAAATATCGTAGATAAGACGGTTTAGATTCCGTTATTCAAAGCATCTAGAACCCAAGTTGGTAAATAACTGTCGGTAGTTGTCTGTCTCATCAGAAAGGCTAAGAAAGGTTGTTCCCATGGGAGGGGTGCATAACTGACTCCACGCTTAATTTTCTACTGCCTGATGCCTCCCCATGGCACCAGGGCCTTGGTCCATCCCCACTACAGTGGTTCTATAGGAAAATAGAATTATTACAGTAGTAGGAAGGGTCCTATGATAGGATACCCATGATTTGGGGGGGGGGGGGGCTCTCCCTACCATCAGAGGGCTCGACCGTTGGAGACGGATGCGAATGACTAGTCGAATCTTATAGGAAAAATAGGCATGGAGTCAGTTATGCTCCCCTTCCATGGGAACATAGGCGAGTAATCTCTTAATTTAATATTTTAGTATCATGCATTAATTTCTTAGCCAATGGGGTAGCATACATGTGGGTGTTTATATACTAATTATTGAATCTCATTATATTTCTATAGAATTGACCCATGATATCCTCTGGGTTATATATTCCCCTAGTATACAATACGATTTCATATATGGGGTTACTGAAATGGTTAGCTGCCTTTGGGATTACAATATTTTCATTGTTTGTGAAATATTTTCCCCCATTTATTGATTGAAATTACTAATTAACATATTTTATTTCATCTAAGAAAAGAAATAACTGGTGTTGTTATCTATTTCTATCAAAAAATGGAATCAAAATCTTACTTGATAATTTATTTCACATCATGTACTCTTTTAGGTAATACATTTTATTTTTTCAATGAATGTTCAATGCGTTTTTCAAGATATTTTCTATAATATTTGTCTCATTTTCCAATACATGATAACTAGGATAATAAAATCATAAAGGGATGAATAACCCATAAGATTACCTTTTATACACATGAGTTTCCATTGTATTGTATCTAAGGGTTATCCATATGTAGGTTTATTCCGTGATTATTTCACAACCAATATAAACTACATATTATGGAAACAACATTTATTTAACTAAAAAAACTACAATTGTCCACCTTCCCCTTTAAAAATTATTAATAAGGTACAACAGTCCTACCCTGTTTTGTTCTTGTAGGTTACCTAAGAGTTTAGAAAACATGATATCCCTTAAATATTGGTAAACACGTATCATGTAAACACAATATTCGAAAATTACATCACATATTTTTCCTCAAAAAAATAACTATATTCCAATAAACCATATTAAAAAAACTAATAGAGGCCAAAAAATACTCAACTCAAACATATACTTCCTATAGTGTAAACAACATCTTTTTTCGTTGAGTTATCTTCACCGGTGTTCATGTGCCTACCAGAAAACATCACTTGATATTTGAGGATAATATTAATAGATATTACCTTATTATTTAATGAACTATGGATTCAAATTTTCAATGAAAATGGTGGAAAATATAAAATGGTTATTAAAGGATAGAAAAACCATAATTAATTGAGATGGTGATTTAAAAATATCAATCGTGAATTTGTTCCTCTAAAATATCCAAATATTCTAAATATTATGGAAACCATGAATGGATTTTCATACATTTTTTCAGGTATTAAAGTATTAAATAAGGTCAAACTTTTGTTTCTGTTTAATAATGTATAATAATCAGAAGTTATTTTTCATTGTTTCCTTATGAAAGTGTTATATATTTTTGGGTGTTCACAATACCCTTTCTTTCCATGTAAAAATGGGAAATGTAAATAACATTAATGGAAGATCTTGTTTACCATTATAACCAGTTTTTCATTGGAGTGAACCTATCATTTTAAATGTAATTGGATTTAATTTAGGTTATTGGTCCACTAAATTTAGAATGATCATTTGAGAAATTTATTGACTTTTTGGTCCTATAAGTGGGAGTATCCTAAGAACATAAATTCAATATAGAGAGAGAATAAATTATTTTGGAAGTAGAAATACTTTGGGATTAAATAAATAGTCATTCTAGAGAATTAAAAGAGAGAAAAATAAAAAAAATTCAGATTTTTTAAGGAGTGAGTTAAGTATTACTTTTTGATCACGAAATTGATGAGGGTTTGCTGGGAATTTATAGGGGATCTAAACCTTTAGGAAATATTTATAGGTGAGTATACTTTGGAACTAGAAATGGGAGCAAGGGAGTATTCCATATCAGGGATGACCCATTCTTTATATATAGCATCCCGCCTTTTTATCACATAAACTTTCATTACATTTTACAAAACTGAGGATCTTTAAGGTTTAGTGTCTTAGAAACCAAGAACATTAAACATGAAAACATAAAAGATTATTCTTAAACACTTGAAATGCTTCTCCTCATGTTCATCCTAGGTTCATTACTGCATCTCATAACCTGGGGACATAAATCAATAGAAAGGGTGATCAGAAGGCCCAGTAAGGGAAACAAGAGAAACATTTTACATGTGAACTTGAGATACTTCAATATGGTCATGAAAAGAACATTAATGCATGAGAAAGAAATCATGAGGCATATCATAATAAAAATAACATTTTTCATAACATGAAGATGTGGCTGCATCATTTAACATAAACAATCATGAACATATCACCAAGGTCCATCCCCAAGGTTTCATTTGAAAATTACCAAGGTTATTCACCAAGGTATCGTGAAAATTGTAATCTCTAGTGGTTACATCATTACCCAATGCATTGGAGCACTATCAGGGCGCACCCTTAAATTTGCCTTTATTATCATGTGAGCCACAAATATCATCATAAATCATTTCATAAAAAACCCATATAGCATAAAATAAATGGGTTTCATTCCATAATCATATTGGTTTAAAAACTGTTTTAAAGACATGATCTTTACATAACTTTAAACCCACGGAAAGGGAAAGTGGGTATCATGTATGTAAATCCCAGAATATAAAATAAAACATTTTGGTATATATGTGAATACCCATTTATAAATTAGATCTTTGAGTATTCACTTAATAACATAAAATAATTTTGAGAAAAAGAGAGAGGCATTTTGAAATGAAAATTCTGCAGCACAACGGCTACGTTACAGGGTCTTAGATAACGCTAAAAAGAGAGGGGACATGGGTCAAACATTCATAAATGACCCATAAAATAGTAGAGGGACAGAATATAAGGGATTTATGAACATGGTAATGATATTTGAAAATATACCATATGAAATTAAGAACATTAAAGGAAGACAAAAATAAGATTTATCTTATGAAAATTCGGCAGCCCAATGACGTCACTTAAACATCAACAAAAATGAATTGACGAGATCAAATAGGGTATCTCATCATATGAAAATAAAAGATCAGTATGATAGATATAGATATAATAACCCAAAATAATACAAAAGGAACTTGAAATACTTGACTTGAAAGTAGATCTTTGAAAAATGAGAAAGGCGAACGAATCCCTTAAAAATTCGGCAGCCTAAGGGCGTCACATAAACTTCAACCAAAAAAAATTGACAAGATAAAAATAGGTTATCTCATTATATGAACATAAGGGTTCAGTATGATAGATATAGAGATCATAACCCAACATAATCAAAAGTAACTTGAAAGACATGACGTGAAAATAGATCTTCAAAACGAGAAGGGTGAAAGAATCCTTTAAAAATTCGGCAGCCTAACGACGCCACTTAAAACATCAAAATACTGAATTGAAGAGATCAAATGGGGTCTCTCATCATATTATCATAAAAGATCAGAATTATAGATATAGAGATCATACCCCAACATAATAAAAAGGAACATGAAATACTTAACAAGAAAATAGAACTTGAAAATGAGAAGGGTGAAAGAATCCGTTACAAAAATTTCGGCAGCCTAACGGCGCCACTTAAACATTCATAAAATGAAATGATGAGAGTAAGAGGGGGTATCTCATCATATGAACATAAAAAATGACAGTATAATGAATATAAAATACCATCCTCCAACATAAGAACATGGAGAATAAAATAAATGACATAAAAGATATCACTTGAAAAGAAAGAGAGGGGTCGGATCACTTACCTTAAAATGTAACTCTTAAAACTCAAAGGTTGGGACCTTGAGGGCTTGGGGGCACCTTGGGAGGACTCCTTGGGAGGTAATGATACCAGAAATTCGTTGGGGAAGAGTGTGGAGTCGAATGGATGAGAGGATGGCTTGGTATTTATAGGGAATGTGAGGGGACAAGGCATTAATGGCAAAGGGACACCTCATTAGTGGTTTTGGAAAAACCATGGGCTTGCCCATGGTATTTGACCATGGTATTGGCCACTTGGGACACCTCATACCTTATATTACTATTCATAAGTCTAAAATATTGATTACATACTTAATACATCATTTAATGATTTCATTAAACACCCGTAACTTAAAAACTGTATTTTCACTATTCATCAAAAATTCATCTTTCTCAGAATAATCCCAAAATTTCACCTTAACCAAATATCAATGTTCTGATTTCAAAAATGAACTCCATTTTATAAAAATAATTTTCTAAATATTTTTAATTTATTTTTTAAATAAATACACTATTCACCGAAAATTCATTTTTTTAGAAAAAACCCCAAAAATTACTATAACATAATATCAGTGCTCTGAGTTCAAAAATGAAACCCATTTTTTAAAAATAATTTTTTAAATATTTTTAATTTAATTTTTAATTAAAAAATCACTATTCACTCGAAAAAAACTAATACTTGAATAATAATTTATGAAATCGTTATTTAACCATTTTATTGAATCACATTACTTAATCAAGGTGCCTAGATTATATTAATACTTTTTTTAAGTGAGATTACTAATCCATTTGGACACATTACTAATCCTAATCATAAAATCACTATTCATAATTATCTATTCATCAAAAATTAAGTTGATCTTATTAGAATCTAAATTTTGTACTGAGCATAATTGTAGAAGAACATTTTTTGAATATCATTACACATTTTTAATTATTTAAGTTTTACATAAACATTTTTAAAATATCCTTTTTCTAAAATTCATCAAAAATATGCATACTATATTTATCCGGTCATTTGAAAATTCATAAACTTCATCATAAGAAGAAATCCCAATTTTTATTTAAAACAAAGGATTACACAAGGCAATTACGGTCTCCTTACATAGCCCCTTATCGCACCAGCATAGGACCTAAGTGTAAGGTGTGATAAGGTGAGAGAATATGAGGGAGGCTCGGCTAACATCGTACGAGTAGTAATTTCTATCAGTTTGAACTTCTTGCAAAGGCGATTCCGTTCTAGCTTCACACGATGAAGTTCGGATTGGGTTTGGTCCAGAGCAAAGCCCATTGGTGCTACCTCCTTCCGAAGTTCTGTTAGATGGGCTTCGATCGGTCCAAGACTACTGGGTGAGGTCATCGAATCTTCTTTCTATAATAATTAACCAAGATTACTTGTATTTAGAGACAATAATCAAAACGTTTAGTTTCCAGTGGTCATATTGACCAATGGTCATATAACAGTCAAAGCCCAAGAGTCTCATTTTAATTATACTCATGTTATAAAATGAAACATTTTTGTTGAGTATAATAATAAAATAACACACAAAATTAGGAAACAATATTTATTCAAAATTTCAGGTCATTACAATCATCCCCCTTAAGAAATTTTTTCATCGCAATTTTTTTAAAATTGGGTTTTGAAATTTCATTGAATGTCCCACATCGGAAATAAATTCTGAAAAACTATTACTTTAAAAGAAATAAAGGGAAGTACAAAGGTCAACCGAGTTAACCCATACTAGGATTCCATCGAGGAAAACATGGATATGGAGGAAAAAACAAAGGGTCAAGTTCTGGGGGAGAGTGATAGAAAACATGATTAGGAGAAAGTTAACCAATTAGAAAATCCCAAACTTATGATGTGTGTAAACGGTCTTTGATTACCAAGTAGGAAATGTAAACCAACAACATTTTTGTTTTACGTTAATTTTAATAATTTTGAGGAATTCATTTACTACATAGAAGAAAAACATAATAAAATATAGCTACCTTCATTTAGAGTTTCATCCTTTAATAAGTTTCTACCAAAACTAATCTTTTCTCCAAACGATGAGCATTCAAAATTACTTGGTCTCATCAAAACACAAGAATCATCTTCTTGAGAATCACATAATCCACAAAAGATTAACTATCTATTTCTTCTATCTTTATGAATTATCCCAAAAACAGAAAGGGTAGGGTAAAACAACTCTGCAAAAAGAAATAATCCCATAGGAATGGAAACTACTTTTAAATCTTCAAAGTTCCATGGTACTACCCAAAGTTCATCATAGTCCATAACGGTCCTTAAAATTCCTCAAAATAAACCAAACTATGATTGAAACCCAAATACAAGAAGGATTTGATAACATAGTCTTCCAAAATAAACTTCATTGTTCATCTCCAAAAAACATCAACCACTCCTAAAATCTTATAACAAAAGTATCAAACCAAAACATATTTTACCCAAGATAGGTTAAATATTCCCATAAGTATCCTAAATTACTATAAGTCCACCTTAAATTCATTGATTCTTCAAAATATAACTCAACCTTACTCCTCAATGAAAATACCATAGTAATCTATTTACCTCGATCATATAGTGTCCCCAAAATAGTGAACGTCTTCCAAAATAATAATCATATTTTAATCCCCTAATAATCCGTGTCATATTAATATGACAATCATCTCATTTCCTATCACATTGGTTGTTGGGACATGTTCTTCCATTTTCCTCCATTAACTATGAAAAAAAGTACAATTAGGGGCGTGAATACTTAGCCAATAATCATGAAAAGGAACTTAAAGCATATAAGGATAACTTGTAGAAGAAAAGTATACCCTAACTTGTGATCCCCTAGGTTCCCATATAGTTTATCCATGATCATATATTATTATGTGAATCCTTATTTTATTTTATCTTTGTTCCTTAAACAATGGTTCATACTAAGCTTATGAGTTTACCAAAGCATATCCCCGGGGAGTGTCGTAACCGAGAGTGCAGCAAGGCCCATTGTCGTGTACCAGTTCCCATTCGAGTCTAGCTCAAAGCGGTGTTTTCGGGTTTTACCCCTATATACATCTGTGCCAGAGCCACCTCTACCTGCTCGTATCCAGACAGGGATGTATTTGTTTGGCAACCCCTTACTCAATACTCACCAAAATACCAGGAAGATTTCCTATATTTAAACTTTTCTATAGGGTTCTTCCTAGAGTTTTCATATCCTAATTTCCACAAATAACTAAACCATACATTGATACCAACTATAGCGTCCCGACTTTTTATCACATAAACTTTCATTACATTTTTCAAAACCGAGGATCTTTAAGGTTTAGTGTCTTGGAAACCAGGAACTTTAAACATGAAAACCTAAAAGATTCTTCTTAAACACTTGCAAGGATTCTCCTCATGTTCATCCTAGGTTCATTACAGCATCTCATAACCTAGGGACATACATCAAAAGAAAGGGTGAGCAGAAGGCCCAGTAAGGGAAACAAGAGAAACATTTCCCATGTGAACTTGAGATACTTCAATAAGGTCATGAAAAGAACATTAAGGCATGAGAAAGATATCATGACGCATATCATAATAAAAATAACATTATTCATAACTTGAAGATGTGGCTCCATAATTTAACAAAGAAAATCATGAACATATCACCAAGGTCCATCCCCAAGGTGTCATTTGAAAATTACCAAGGTTATTAACCAAGGTATCATGAAAATTGTAATCTCTAGTGGTTACATCATTACCTAATGCATTGGAGCGCTATCAGGGGGCACCCATAAATTTGTCTTTATTATCATGTGAGCCACATATATCATCATAAATCATTTCATAAACAACCCATATAGCATAAAAGAAATGGGTTTCATTACATAATCATAATGTTTTAAAAACTACCTTAAAGACATGATCATTACATCACTTTATACCCATGGAAAGGGAAAGGGGGTATCATGTATGTAAATACCATAATTTAAAATAAAACATTTTGTTATATATGTGAATACCCCTGTATAAATAAGATCTTTGAGTATTCACTTAATAACATAATATCATTTTGAGAAAAAGAGAGGGGCATTTTGACACGAAAATTCTGCAGCACAACGGCTACGTTACAGGGTCTTAGAAAATGCTAAAAAGATAGGGGACATGGGTCAAACATTCATAAATGACCCATAAAACAATAGAAGGACAGAATATAAGGGATTTAAGAACATGGTAATGATATATGAAAATATACCATATGAAATGAAAAACATTAAAGGAAGACAAAAATAAGATTTCTCTTATGAAAATTCGGTAGCCCAACGACGTCACTTAAACTTCAACAAAAATGAATTGACGAGATCAAATAGGGTATCTCATCATATGAACATAAAAGATCATTATGATAGATAAAGATATCATAACCCAACATAATACAAAACTAAGTTGAAATACTTGACATGAAAGTAGATCTTTGAAAAATGAGAAAGGCGAACGAATCCCTTAAAAATTTGGCAACCTAACGGCGTCACTTAAAATTCAACCAAAAATGAATTGACAATATCAAAATAGGGTATCTCATCATATGAAAATAAGGGTTCAGTATGATAGATATAGAGATCATACCCCAACATAATAAAAAGTAACTTGAAAGACTTGACGTGAAAATAGATCTTGAAAACGAGAAGGGTGAAAGTATCCCTTAAAAATTCGGCAGCCTAACGGCACCACTTAAAACATCAAAATACTGAATTAAAGAGATAAAATGGGATCTATCATCATATTATCATAAAATATCAGAATGATATATATAGAGATAATACCCCAACATAATAAAAAGGAACATGAAAGACTTGACAAGAAAATAGAACTTGAAAATGAGAAGGGTGAAAGAATCCGTTACAAAAATTTCGGCAGCCTAACAGCGCCACTTAAACATTCATAAAATGAAATTATGAGAGTAAGAGGGGGAATCTCATCATATGAACATAAAAAAGGACAGTATAATGAATATAAAAGACCATCCTCCAACATATGAAAATGGAGCATAAATGAAATGACATAAAAGATATCACTTGAAAAGAAATAGAGGGGGTCAGATCCCTTACCTTAAAACGTAACTCTTAAAACTCAAAGGTTGGGACCTTGAGGGCTTGGGGGCACCATGGGAGGACTCTTTGGGAGGTAATGAGACCAGAAATTCGTTGGGGAAGAGTGGGAAGTCGAATGGATGAGAGGATGGCTTGGTATTTATAGGGAAATTGAGGGGACAAGGCATTAATGGCCAAGGGACACCTCATTAGTGGTTTTGGAAAAACCATGGGCTTGCCCATGGTATTTGCCCATGTTATTGGCAACTTGGGACACCTCATACCTTATATTACTATTCATAAGTCTATCATATTGATTACATACTTAATACATCATTTAATGATGTCACTAAACACCTGTAACTTAAAAACTGTATTTTCACTATTAATCGAAAATTCAACATTCTCAGAATAATCCCAAAATTTCATCTTAACCAAATATCAATGCTCTGATTTCGAAAATAAACTCCATTTTATAAAAATAATTTTCTAAATATTTTCAAATTTATTTTTTAAATAAATACACTATTCACCGAAAATTCATTTTTTAGAAAAAACCGCAAAAAATTACCATAACATAATATCGGTGCTCTGAGTTCAAAAATGAAATCCATTTTATAAAAATAATTTTTTAAATATTTTTAATTTAATTTTTAATTAAAAAAACACTATTCACTCGAAAAAAACTAATACATGAATAATAATTTATGAAATCGTTATTTAACCATTTTATTGAATCACATTACTTAATCAAGGTGCCTAGATTATATTAATACTTTCATTAAGTGAGATTAATAATCCATTTGTACACATTACTAATCCTAATCATAAAATCACTATTCATAATTTACTATTCATCAAAAAATAAGTTGATCTTATTAGAATCTAAATTTCGCACTGAGCATAATTGTAGAAGACCATTTTTTGAACATCATTACACATTTTTAATTGTTTAAGGTTTACATAAACATTTTTAAAATATCATTTTTCTATAATTCATCAAAAATATGCATACTATATTTATCCGGTCATTTGAAAATTCATACACTTCATTATAAGAAGATATCCCAATTTTTATTTAAAACAAAGGATTACACAAGGCAGTTACGGTCTCGTTACATAGCCCCTTATGACACCAGCATAGGATTTAAGTGTAAGGCGTGCTAAGGTGAGAGAATCTGAGGGAGGCTCGGCTGACATCGCACGAGTCGTAATTTCTATCAGTTTGAACTTCTCGCAAAGGAGATTATATTCTAGCTTCACACGATGAAGTTCGACTTGGGATTGGTCCAGAGCAAAGCCCAGTGGTTCTACCTCCTTCCCAAATTCTGTTATATGGGCTTCGATCGGTCCAAGACTACTGGGTGAGGTCATCGAATCTTCTTTCTATAATAATTAACCAAGATTAATTGTATTTAGAGACAATAATCAAAACGTTTAGTTTCTAGTGGTCATATTGACCAATGGTCATATAACAGTCAAATCCCAACAGTCTCATTTTAATTATACTCATGTTATCAAATGAAACATTTTTGTTGAGTATAAAAATAATATAACACACAAAATTAGGAAACAATATTTATTCAAAATTTCGGGTCGTTACATTATAAATATACTAGGGTGACATATCCTGAAATAAATGGGAAAATTATAAAGAGATATTACCACCATCATCCTATGATAAGGAACCACGCAATCCATCAAGGAAACCAAAATAGTTATGATTATCCGTCAAATTATCTCTCGTAGACTGAAGCTTGGTGATTTGAGAGCCATCAAAATTAAATAGTTTTGTGCCTCATATCCCCAAATAATATGGTCAACGCCCCATTATTATCATTCTTTTCATTGAGAATTTACCCTTTATAAATTAATGATATATATTTTTATAAATCTATATTATTTTGTATCACTATGAGTAATTATATGAAAAACATATCTCCTAATGAAATTCAAAACTACCACTACTTGTGGTATTCCATATATAGTATTTTATTATAAATATCATGTTTTTTGTGCTATATACGTGGCGTGAATGGGGTTTTACCACCCACTAATCCAAAAAGTGGTTTTTAAGATAATAAAAAAAGGGATTGAGGTATAGGTCTGAATTTATTTAATTAAAATACATTAGTATAAATGATTTTGGTTAAATCAACAGTAGATCGCATCACATTTTTATGATATAAATATCATCAGTGAGATGATTAACTTT
Source organism: Viscum album (assembly GCA_963277665.1). Taxonomy (NCBI): domain Eukaryota; kingdom Viridiplantae; phylum Streptophyta; class Magnoliopsida; order Santalales; family Viscaceae; genus Viscum; species Viscum album. The sequence continues at coordinate 1,793,073,843 of OY728163.1, read as the reverse complement.
CATGATATTATTTACATTTCTCATGATGGAAAAAATGAAGATATACATACTAATTTTGGATTAGAACTCAAAATTTTCATTATTATAGGTTAATATCTAGCCTATTCTATCATCTATTTGGATATAGTGGATTATCCATATAATGGAGACATGTATGTCTACTATTTTATTGGAGGATAGTTCTATTGGGTGAAAACCTAATCCCATGCTATTTTTTGTTCTAATAGTTGGATAAAATATATTGTTTTATGAGATACCCCTCTTGTCACCAACTAGTTTTAGAATGGAACCCCTAAAGGGATTATTTTTTGGGCCAATAATGGTTGGAATATATGAATTTGATCCCAAATGGTGTGACCTATATAGTAATCATCCCTTAATTTAGGATTATGATTGTGTTTAATTTTTCCCATCAGATTGTTTTTTATTGTTTGAAAATAGAGGTTCATAGTTTTTCACCCCCAATGGTGATGATAATGGTTCCATATTTCATTTTCATTATGTTATTGTTAATGGTTGTGGTCATTTATATTGTTCCAATAGAATTTTCCTTTAAAGAATCTATTGGTCATTGTGATAGTGACATCATCAACCAGTGAACTCGATGATGTGTTTTGAAATGATTTAGATTTAACACTCTGGGTAATATATTCATGTTTGGATTGAGGTTATTAATATTATTGTTTCAAGAGATTGTATCCATATAAATCTTAAAAATATAATTTAAAATTTTTCTTATTTTGAGATAATTTTAATATTAAGGTCCTTAGATCTAAATTTAAATTTTGAATTTTATTTTATCATATAATAAAAAAAATATATTAAAATATATTAGGGGTGAATTTTAAATAAATTTATTTAGTTATTTACTTAAAATATTTAGAAGGAACTAAGAATGTATTTATAAAATATTCAAATATATTTGGGAAATGATAAAACACAATTGGTTAAAAAAATGATGTTAATAATGTTATAAAAATTAATCTAACAATAAATTCATGAATCTTATACCTTCTCGACATCATTTTAGTTTTATTACAAGATATAAATTAGTGAGCGTAGTCATTTAATTGAGATAATGGATAGTTTATTTACTAAAATTTAAAAATAGATTATCAATAAAGATAGATATTATATTTCTAAATATGATTAATTTATGATATATATGAAAATGTAAATAATATCCATTAGGGTTGATCATTAAAAAAATTCCATGAAATATATTTTCCAAAAATAAACGTAATAAAAATGATAAATGGGTTTTTAATAAAAATAAAACTATATTTTTTGGGAATAAATTGAATATTATTTTAACACATTTAAATAAAAATAAAACAATTAATATTTCTTCCATTTGAAAAATTTAAATCATTATTTTATAGTCATAAAAATAAAAAATCAACTTTCAATAAAATAGTCCTCTTCATTTTTTGTGAATTTTTATATCCATGTATCCTATTAAATTAATTAAATACTATATATTATGTTTGATGACAAAATAAAACAAAAAATTATAACATTAAATTTTTCTTCAAGGAAAAATTTCAAAAAAAAATTTACAGTAACATTATATTAAATATTTTAGAAATAAATTATTATATAAATATATATTATAGATGCATTTAAAATTCTATTTAATAATAATATACTATCATTTAGATCAATTTAATACAAATTATAAAAAATAAATTACTTAAATGAATATAAAAGTAATTTTTTTATTATTGGTATTCACAACGGATATTCTAAATCACTGAAAAACAAAATTATCAATTTAAATTATTTTTATTGAGTTGTTTGAAATTTTTCCTAAGTTAAATAGTTTTTATATTGATGTGAAAATTATAATGTCCAAGTAATTTATATTTACACTGTGAATTATTTTATATTTTCAGAAAAATAGTTGTGTAAAATATATTGAAGAAAGTTGTTGAGTATAATAGTGTTGACATAACTGTTATAATACAATGACAATTCATTATTTTTTTATGTCATTCTAGTGTATAAGAGTTTTGAAATGCACCATTTTTATTATACGGTTTATTTTTATTAGATAAAAAAGGAATTAATGTTCTATAAAGGAAAATATTATCCAATGATTTAGTTGTGTATGTTTGGAGAATAAATAATAGGTGTGAATTTATGTGTTGTGGTGTATGGTTCATGTCATGATGGAAGACTTGACGTAGAGATAAGGACATCACTTAAAAAGTATATCTCGGGCTGTATAATACTAGGAAGGTATAAACAACCTAACTGAAGTTTATAATCATTAATGGTAAATAAAATTATGTTGAGATTTTCATCATGTCATACTGTATACATTATATATATCATTCAGGTTCTATAAAAACAAAGAATTTGGGTTTTTATATTCAACTAGTGCTTTTAATTGTATATGATCTTTTATTTGAATACATTGAATTTTTAGAAAAAAATTAATTTAATTATTCAATATTTATCATTAAATTATATAAAATAAAATATCATTTGAACTTGAAAACTATAAGATGATATAAGGAGAAATGATTCTGCTCTATAATATGGATTTATCTAACAATTAAAGAGATAAGGTAAGTGGTCTGAGGAATGAAGGAAAGAACAATGTCAATATATTTTAGTAAATGATTTTACCACATGAAGTGGATAAAAATTATAAAAAGATGTCTTTAAAAAATATTGATAGTAATGAAATTTTTTCACACAAGATTAGAAAACTATAATTGAAATAATTATTATGTGAAAAGAAAAAGGAGACGGGGAAGTTCAAAAAATAGTAACAATTGTATCTCATAGCCACACCAATGGATGTGAAATAATTTTTTTCTATATTTGAGATGATCAAATATAATCATTTGATTTGATAATGACTCAATTGTTGTGAATTAGAGTATTTATATTTTATTTTGTTAGTTGTTATAATCAAATAGGTATGGTGATTCTATTCCAACCATGTACAATTAGTTTTTTTAGTGATTTTTTTTACATTGACACATAACAGTTTATTCTTTTCAAATTTATCCCTGAGTAGGTGTACCAAGTAATTTTTCATTTTTCATTTTTTTATATTACATTTATTCTCAATGAGTTGGATATCAATGAAAATTATTTTAGAAGATCATAATAGGGATTAGTTTTAATTATACATAACTTGATTCATTCCTCACTCAATTTAGAATTTTAATGAGACATAGAATGTAATACCAGTGTTAGGGATTTTTTATTTAGTTTTTTCTCTAATAAAAATATCTGAAAAATGTAAAAATTAAAAGAGAATTTTTATTTTTAATAAAAATAAGTTTCAGCTTTGTAATGATCTAATATAACACCATTTTTTTCACTAATACTATATTAAAATATAGATTTAACTCATGTAATTATGGTAAATATTGAAAATGGATTGCTTATGAAAAGATATTTCAAAAAACTAAATTAAGATTAAAAAGTAATTAATGTTGTTGGGGATCTTTCTCAAACAAACGTTACTTTATGGTGATGTCTTGTAAGTCCTATGTCACGACCCGTCCCCTGGGGCCCGTGTCATAACTACACCAAGCACGCCTTCCATAGGCCAGGGGCTGGTGACTAGCACCAAAGGCGTAAATCAAGATAACTTGGAAGGAATTTACTTTATAAAAGTAAAAAAACACCACAGATTACAAGAGGATGTAATATACTAAGTACAAAAGAATGTGCTGAAATGTAAATGGGCCAGAATACAAACCCAACTGTAAAGTACAGCTAAAACTGAATGGAAGTACAACAGAAAAGACAAGCAGCTGGAAGAATAGAAGCAGCTCCTGGGTCGTCCACCACGGATCCTACCTGAAGGGTAGGTACAGATAGCACAACTCCTGGATCGTCCACAATTCTCTTGCCCGTTAACCACCACTGAGTATCGTCTCGTCATAGATTCCACCTTCAGATACTGAATTGTCGTGAGGTCTACCTCCGGGTACCATCCAGTCCTCGAACACTCGCCCTCTGTCAGCGGTGTCCATCATCTACATCCAACACAACGAGGTGCGGGCAAAGCCCGTGCAGAGGTGAGTATAACGATACTCAGTAAGGACCCCGAGACCCTCAAGGTCTCATTAAATCCAACAAGGATATCACAAAGAAAGATCTCAATAGATAACCTGATAACCTCTACATAGATATCCTCTTGGACCTCTGCGTCATCTGTCTACTGCCCGCTGCAGAAGACTCTACCGCATTCTGGCCAGTGGTGGGTCCTGCTGCTAGACACTGCTCAGTAAGAAAAATCTCCACTAAGAGGGCTTTCTCCAACACCCCGAGGAGGTCCACCCTGACCATAGGGAACAGGTGGACATGGGAGAGCTCAGCTTCAGGAAGCAGAAACATACGACTACGTTGCTACAGAAGCTGGTAGACAAGAGCGGGACTAGTTCCAGGCATGGGACCTCTGATCATGGTGCTTCTAGTTTCTTTGTTGTCATTTTTGTGTGTATTTGTACTTCGAGCTTCAGAAATAAAAGACACTTGTCCTTGTGACATTTGCTTACTTCCTTTTTTTACTGAAAGGTCCCAGTTAAAAATGTTGAATTGACCCTCACTTTCGAGATTCCTGCTGGAGGAGACCCAGTTACCTCACGCTGATGCCGACAGTGTGAATCGACCCTTAGAGGAGAGAGTGGTGGTTGGATCTCTTGGTAGTAAAGTCGAGGCCTTACGACTCCGTCCATGGCATGAATGCATCATTCGTGTCCAGATTGACTATATTAGGCAAAGAATGTGGTTCATCCCGGGGATGAGACCAGATTTCTCTTATCAGCAAAGAAGAAATCATAGTAAATCTTGTGGGACCAGAGATGGTCCAGGCCACGTCAGAGAAGGTTTAGGTCATCCATGAGAGGATGAGGACATCTCAGAGCCGACAGAAGTCTTATGCTGATAGGAGGCAGAGACCACTAGAGTTCGAGGATGGTGACTAGGTTTTCTTACGGGTCTCACCTCGATGTGGAATTACAGAGATTTGGCTGAGGTGGTAAGTTATCTAGGCGCTTGATCGGACCCTTCAAGGTCCTCATAATGGTAGGCGAGGTTGGTTATCGCTTGAACCATCCACCTCAGTTGCACTAGGTGCACGACGACTTCCACGTATCTCAGCTGAGGAGATACGAGCACGAACCTTCGCATATCATCGACCATGGGGAGATGGACTTTGGCGATGGGGTGACATTTGCGGGGTTCCAGTAGAGGTTGAGGATCGACAGGAGTAGATCCAACGAGGACGTTTGATTCCTAATGTGCGCTTTCTATGGAAGCACGGGAACCTCCAGGAGAGCACATGGGAGCGGAAGGCTCAGATGCGTGCTCAATAACACTTTTGTATCCCTAGTTTGTGTTAAAGCTTTATGGGGATGTAAAGACCTGAGATGTGAGTAATGTAAAGACCCAAAAATTTCAAGGATTTTTTTCTTAATTTATTTGGAATTTTACGAGTACGCAGCTTCTGACGGCAGGTGAAACGGACCAGCGGTGCGCGTCCGGTGTTCCGCAGAGAGGGACGGTGCCGGCGACCGGTGGCAGCGGCGCGCCGCCAGAGGAGACCGTCGTGGCTGAGCCGTGGAGGACCGGAACGGCTTGGCCATTCCTGGTTTTAGGGAGGGCGCGACTTAATGCACCTCCATTTTGATACAGGGGGGGCAGCGCCCCCCCCCCCCCCCCCCTATTTTTCCCCTCGGCCAATTCTGCCGACCTACCTGGTCACGCGGGCGCCGCGCTAGTGCCAGGCCAACCGGCAGCCCAGGCGGGGCCGGGTCGCGCCGGTGGGGCCGGGCTGGGCCAGTTGGGCTAGGCCGCACCCTCCGAGCCAGGCCACACTTTAATGGGCCTGACTCGGGCCCGGTTCGCGTCGACACGGTTCGGGCCGACCCAGGTGGACTCAGGCCGGGTCGGTCCGGGCCCAAAACCCCCTAAAACCGGACATGTTCGCTTAAACGCCCATAACATGGGCTACATACCGTTGATCGATGCACCGTCTATTGTAGTGCGATCCTTTGATTTAGATGGTCGTTTTGGTGTACTACACGCAAGGTTTCAGGGAACTTTGGATACAGCCGGGTTGGTTCGAGAACGAAACCAACTGGGCCCTCGGAGCGGAAACGCTTATTCCATTAGCTTCGGACGTCCGATAGACATGTCGTCAACTTTGTTGGATTAAACATGATGAGACAGAACTTTTGACATACTTCACCTGAGGTTTGAACGCAGTTTGATAGTGGCCAGGTTGTATTGAACCTGAAATCCATCCGGGCCCCTGGAATGGAAAAGCTGATAACTTTCAGACTGGACGTCCGTTTGACGAAACTTCAGTGGCGTTGGTGATCACATTGAGAAACAGTCCATTTGAGTATACCCTATGAGAGTTCGGGGTATAGTTGAGATATGGTCGGGTTGGTTCATACACGAAACCAACTGGCCCCTCTGGATGAAAAGGCTGATAACACACTGACTGGGCGTCCGATTGACGCACCGTCTGTTGTGTTCAGTTTCCTATAATGTGGATGACCCTTGGAATACTTCTTCATAGAACTTTGTGATACATGGAGTATCGAACAGTAGCTCATGGAGCGGACCCTCCCAGTGAAAAGCTAGCAGAGTGCAGAGACCTAGTAGCTGGCTGAGACTTGATGACTGCTGATCGATCGTCTCAGAGTGATTCGGATAGCCTAGTGGGGTGCGCTTGGTTGTAGCAGCAGACCCACGACAGAGGTGCTCTTGGTTGTAGTGGTAGACCCATGGTACTCGATAGAAGAAGTACCTCTATAGGATTTGAGGGGGTGCTCTTGGTTGTAGCGGCAGACCCATGGTGGGATGCGCTTGGTTGCAGCGGCAGACCCACAGAACTCGACAGGTGGAGTACTTCAGAAGTCCAAGGTTAGTGGGGCGCGCTTGGTTGTAGCGGCAGCCCCACTGTACTCGAAATAGGTGGAGTTCTCTAGAATCCGTGGTTTCGATATCGTCAATAATATCCTGGTTTGAGCTGAGTCAATAACCTTTGTGTTTTCATCATGATTGAGATGGGTTACTTGATAACTTAGGTATATTTATGGTCATATACCTAAGTAGAGGTTATATGTTGATATCTTTATTTTTGGTTATCCTTGTTGGATTTGGTGATAGCATGAGGGTCTCTGGGTCCCTACTGAGTATCGTTATACTCACCCCTGCACGGGCTATGCCCGCACCTCATTGTGTTGGATGCAGACGCTGGACATCGCTAACAGAGGGCGAGTGTTCGAGGACTGGACGGTACCCGGAGGTGGACCTCATGACAAGTCAGTATCCGGAGGTGGACTTCACGACAAGACGATAGTCGTAGGAGGTTGACAGGTGAGAGCATTGTGGATGATCCAGGAGCTACGCTATCTATACCTTCCCTTCAGGTAAGATCCGAGGTGGACGAACCAGGAGCTACTTCTATTCTTCCAGCTGCTTGTCTTTTCTGTTGTACTTCCATTTAGTTGTAGCTGTAATTTTTAGTTGGGTTTGTATTGTGGACCATTTACTTTTCAGCACATTCTTTAGTACTTAGTACATTATGTCCTTTTGTACTCTATGGTGTTTTGTTTACTTTTATAAAGGCAATGACTTCCCAGTTATCGGGATTTACGCCTTTGGTGCTAGTCGCCAGCCCCTGGCCTATGGAAGGCGGGTTTGGGGTAGTTACAACACGGGCCCTGGGGGACGGGTCGTGACATCCTAAATGACCATGTTGGAGAAATTTTCATATATCTACAATGAAATAAAAAGGTTAAAGTGTAAAAAAATATTGGTTTATTGGAATGAATATATATATTTAATAATATGAACAACTAAATATATTGATTTATTATTTTATAATGAGGATTTAGTTGTAGAGGACATACATCAACATTTAATGATGTTTGTGTATTTCATTTTCAACAAAACAATTGTGGAATGTTTCCACCATAAATAAATTAAAATCAAAGGTGATTATGAAGAATAATACCATAATTTTGGCACTTGAATTCATGATAATTATTCACATTTTCAAATGATATGATAATGATTAAAAAAAGAACTCGTGGAAAAAAGGGATGTCATTGGAAGTGGGATTTGAGGCATTGAAGAAACTCACTATAATGTTTTTAAATAAGGAAATTAAAATCAATATATTAATTTCATCCTCTGCATAAATATGATAATGGATAATTTAATTTTTATAGGAAAGAAATCACTCACTTTATTTCATTTTTTAATGTTCGAAATCCTTTTTACTAAGTATACCCTTATGTTTTAATTTAATGAGGATGATGACCCACCAATAATGAAACCCTTTAAAGATGTTAATGGAATGAGATTCACCATGTAAAATTTATTCAAAAATAAATAATATATTTCATAAATGGCAATGGATTAGAGGAACCATATCTGGAGAATATTGAATAATTAAATCTCCCAATGAATGATTGACATGATCTTCACGGAAAACATATAATATAAGGAATAAATCATTGGTGTTTGTGGTGATTTCTAGGGTCTTGTTGAATTAAAAGTTAATTTTAAGGCTACACATAGAGAGAGATATTTTTTGGAGCTTATAAAATGAATTAAAAAGTGGTTTAATGTGACACTAAAAACTATATACTTAAATAAAGATATGTTAAACATGATATGATAGATGATATATAAAATCACAAATATATAAATCCTAGAAAAACATAATAAGTTATTTATATAATAAGAAATTTGTAGGAATTGACAAAAATCCTTGATCACATGACAACCATGGTAATGGAAATGTGTAAAAGGACTGAATAATATGAAGTAAAAGTCATTTAAAGGAGTTTATGACATGAATATCAATAAATATTTTTGACTTATGGTATGGAATTATAATTTTGATCACATTAGAATTTGATAAAGATAAATTTAAACATATAAACAATTTAAATGAGATTAAGGATTGTATTAAACAATAAATAATTTATCATAAAATAAATATAACTGTTGGAAATCATAAGAAAAAATAGACTATCAAGTTTGAATTAATGAAAAATGATACCACCAAATAAAAGAATATTGATTTGTGTGAACCACAAAATATCACTAGACCAGCAACGAAGACAACCAATAATTTTAATCAAAAATAGCATTGATTATTATAATTATTAACTAATGGGTAAATAAAGAAATGTGTCTTCTGTACTAAATATAATCATAAATGCACAATAGAATGAGTGATAATAGAGAAAATATATGTATTTTATAGATTCTCTAATCTAGATGACACAAATGTACCTAATTTGTAGAGCCCCAAACCTCATACACACATCCACGTTTGACACATGCTACTATCAAGAAAATGGGTCTAATAATACCATGTGTTAATTGTACCCACTATTATATAAAATAAAAAGTAGTTTAAATAATGTTAAAACATCATAAAAAATTAGAAAAAACTATAGGTATTAAAATAAAAATAAATTCAATGAAAGACAGCACATGTTATTACAAAATAAAAAGTAACATTAATTTCATACAAGGTGTTCATCATGAGTATGATTCCTCAATAATCTTATCATATATAAAACAAGGATTAAAAATATAAAACATAATAGATTAATCTTAAAAAATTAATTCCAAGGACTTTCACTATCTTATAACCTAATATATCTATGCACCCAGACCTACCATTGAATATACAATCCTTTCTCTTGTTGGAATCACTAATAATAATGTTTTCATTCAAACTAGAGTGTGTATCTATTTTAGCCAATCACCAATATTTTCCTTTATAACTCTATTAATATATTGTTTTATAGCCAATATTATATAATAAAAAATTGTCGAAAGTATAATAATCATTATATCAGTGAATCCTTGGAACTTTTACAAATGAATTATCACTCATTCTTCAATAAAATATAGAATTGAAGGAGAACTCCAATTATTTGATCATAAATAATAAATTGAATGGGACATCATGTCTATCACTAATGTTATATGTGAATTGAGTATCGTCATCAATAATGGTGAATGAGTTATCACCACTCATAACATAAACTATGTAAAAATGTTATCATGATAACACATCACAACATGTGTGAATGGGTTATCACTTTAACATATCACAACATGGGTGAGACGGTTATCACTCTAAATGGTTAGTAAACCAAGTTGATTGGGTTACTAATATGATATGTCTATAAGGGTGAATACATTATCATCATAATCAATAAAAATGGTGAACATACATTCAACACCACTAATAATGAGTTAAATTGGCTATAAAAATATCATATCCCAAAAGGATAATTATTCATTACCGTGATCCACAATGATTTGAACATTTCATCACTACAACATAATAAGTATCGGTGATTGTGTTATCACATCATTTAAAAAAACCATCGATGAATCAATTTTTACTAGAATCAATTAAAATTAATGAATTATATATTATCATCACCACATATATGAAAACGGTGAATGGATTATCACCAACATCATTATCATTATAAGTTGTGAAAAAATAACCATTGAAATTAATAATATAATGACTACTAAATTTATACTAATAACCACAAATCATACACGAGTGAATAGATTATCCCCAAAATAAAACAACGATACATGTGTAAAGAGATTATCACCAATAACATAATCATAAGAATGGGTGAATTTTTAAGTACCATAATGATAAACATAACAAGGGTGAATGGATTATCACCATAAATATAAATAATAAAAGGGTGAGTTTATTTTCCCCATATGTATAAACTATATGAGGGTGAATGAATGATCACTAATACACATAGGCATAATCATAACATAAATCAATGATAATGAACGAGTTTATGTCCCTTGGAATACGATTAATCAACACAATTACACATAAGGTAACCAATACCAATGATGTTGTCCACTTAAGTTATGTATATCACGCTCATCCTTCCCTTGATAGTTCATAATATTTCTAATAGAACAATATACCATTGGGATTTTACTAAACTCTGAACAATTTATATAAATTTATCATTAAAAAGGTAGTTATAAAATATACTAGGATGTGATAGATATTTCCATAAGGATAGTTCATGTGGAACAATAAATGAAATCTCAATCAAGGAAACCAATCTAGGATAACAATTCCATGGTATCTCCATGTTTCCAAAAAAACATGGACATTGATGACAATGAATATAAAAACAAGTCTTGAAGGGACTACCATGATTAAGATACTCCATATTCATCACTAAAAGAATATAGAATTCAAAATTGGATTCATTTTATTTTAATTTCACAATCTGACTGAAACCCACATATCAAACCTCACATAAAACCCATATAATACAATAGATGAATTCAAGGACCATAAAGAAATATATGTAAAATCCCACTCCTTGAGAATCACAAGATGAATCACCATCAACCAAAAAAAAGGAAAACCTAATATAAACTCCATAATATGAATTTTAGGTGAAGAGTGATGAATTGGGACATGATCTTAATCTTACAGTCAACAATATGATGTGGTGGATGATATTATGATTGAATTACTAACAAAGGAAATCATTATATAGAAGATAGTGGAAAGTGAGAAAGAAGGGGGAGAGTACATATTGTTAACTTGTGCCACCCTATCTCATTTTAGCCACTTATTACCCAATACCAATCAACCTAGTACCCAATATTATCTATGTTAGGAAGATAAATTTTATCACACTGAATTTTTCTTCTGATTTTTTCCATGGCCTCTTACAATACTCTAATAGTTAAAAATCAGTAAAATATATAATTCATGAAAAAAATTAAAATTCCTACATATATATATATATATAGTTATTAAGAACTCCCAACCACGATTCTTGTCATTATTGGTATGTAACCAAAAGAGTTATCTATAAAAATCATCATCCATTATGCTCAAATGGAAACCTCCCACTGATAATTATCCTTCTATATGTGTTCATTCATTAATAACAGACAAAATAAAGGAACAACATTCCATAAAAATATATTACTGATGGATAAAAAATAAAATAAATTTAACATATAACATGATGTATCCATATTCTAGTCCTCATTAAAAATAAAATTCATATCATAAGATATTTCTTGTATATATCATTAAAGGCATATGATTCATATATATTATTGTAAAATTCAACTTATTGAATTAGATATCAAGTGTATAAACATTTCTACATATTGAAAATTGGGTTTTTCATTTATTATTAATTTATATGGATGATTGATCTCTTATTGAATAATATACGGGCATTGATGTTTTTAACCCATCATATATAAAAAATTAAAATTATTTCATATAACACATTGAAACAACCCATTGTCTGCAGTCGATGATTAGCCTAATTCATTGAGTAATTGTGCAATATTAAAGGGTATAATCCATAAATGTTTGAGAGTGGTTAGTATGAAATAATGAGAAATATCCAAATGTCTCTCTTCCTTTACTATTATTCATTTATATTTGAAGAAAATGTGATGGAAAACCTTTGGAGTTTTAGGGATCCTCTCATAGTGTTTGAGGGTTCAAGTCATTGTGTACTACCAATGAACATTAGATATCAATAGCTACCACTAAGGGATCTGCATTAAATGGTCTCAATTAATATGGAGTATTTAAAATATCATGTACACATGTTTAATTTATTCTCTTCATTTACATTGTAATTCAGTGATAACATATCATGTATCTTATTAGTATTCATCCACTATTATGGGCATCTGGTATTCTAATAAACCCCATAAGTGGTATAAAAACAACATTCCTTATTGAACCAACATGTTCTCATGTTGATTTTATTATGAATATGTAAAATATAATTTTATTTTTAATACAAAATAATATTCTTATAATATATATCATTTATCCTATGTTTTAATCATCACAAATGATATCAATGTTATTATTAGTTATTTTTCATTATTTATTAAAATAAATATATAATGAATAGAAAATATTTTTCATAAAATAATAGATTTTAAGTAAATGTTTTATTTTAAGGATTTGAAGCAAGAAATTCAATTTTATGATGTTCTATATTTGTCTTCTTAATATTTACAATCATTAGATTTCTAAGAGGAATTAAAATATCAATCTTTATTCTATGTTTGGAATTATTTCAATCATACCAATCCTTAAAATCAAGTATTAAAATCATTAAATTTTTGAGTTAAATAGATTTTATTAGTTATGTAATATGGCTATAATATGTCCCATAATGATGTTATATTCAAAATATTTTTGTGCACACTAATACCATATTCTCATAGTGAGGCATTCTGTTAAAAACAAATCCATAAAATCAAGAAGGAATTAGATTAAAAAGGGCAACAACAAATAATTACGATATGTCACTATTGTATTATGATTGTTGGAAGACTTTCTGCATGTATAATGATATTATATTTTGATAAATCCATATAATGATCACCCAAGTCAATTGATCAAGTGAAACCTTATTATTAGATGACTTATAATAGTAAGGACTCGTGTTTGGGGATAAAATTAACTATGTTTAGGGAATTTACATCTATTTAAAGATGATTTATTACCTCATCAGTATATCAAGATAATTCTATTACTAAATTATGTTTTATTAAATACAATGATGTTTAAATAAGGAATGGTCCTAGAAATAAAGTATTATATTTCAAAAAATAATTAATATTCGATAAATATTCAACATACAATAGTATGATACTCTTATTTTGGTCTTTTATAAGGAAGTCGCATTCAAAAGGACAAGGGAATTAATTTTTGAGTAGAATATTATTTAATCATAACCATTTAAAATATATTGACCTATTTTGATTAAAAAATGTATGATGTATTATACATAAATATTTTTTATCCATAAAGAGATAGTATTATTTCATATATACTCTATTTTCATTATATTCATATTGGGAATCAAAGAACAAATAATATGATGTTATGGTCTGATATTTTGTAAAATATACTGTAAATAAACATATTTTAGAGCTTCTAAATTTCCAATATTCATTATATATATTTTTTCTTAATCAAATTATGGTTTATTATTATAACTATTCTCCAAACTAAAAAACTTTTTAATCAACTATTATTACATAATACAGTAATGATTTTGAGTTTTTAATTGTAAAAAAGAGTTCTGGTAATATATGAGGTCACCATTGAATTTTTTCCCAAATTCTATAAATGGTTTTAGTTTATTTTACTCAACTATCATGGTTTATAGAAAAAGTACCTACATAGTGAGAGTCCCCAAAATCTAAGGGAGACCACTGATGGAATGGAAGAAGGGGTCTTTTTTGTCTTCAAAAACCAAATAATACACTATATCCCACTCCTTTCTCAATATTATTATTTTTTTATCTTATCTTATAAAATATTAAATACTAATTTGAGGGATGTATTTTGTATGGGTAAAAATATTTAGCAACCCAACTATACCATCCCTCTTCAATATATGGGTAACTCTATCTGGGACAATTTTTTTGCTAGAGCTCTAGACTCTTCATTTCTCAACTCTTATTGGTTGAATTTGTAAATATATTTTTTGAAATGGAAACAATAGGTTCCCTGACCCCAGCATCATGGATCCAGATTCTAAAACCATTATAGAGGAATAAGATACAAATAACAACACCCCAAAGTATTTACTAGTTTAGTATTCTTGGAAAACTAGATACATACATCAGTCTAATATTACATTCCTATATAGAAATTACAAAATAATTTTTTTCAGTTATTTTTCATGAATAATATTAATTCATATACTATATCCTTATATAAAAGTCATATTAAACCTTATGGAATCTTAATTGAAGGAATCAAAATAAATTTGAGTTAAAGTGTTGAGTAATAGTATGTGTAAAATAGAAGTAATAATAAATTAATGAGATTAATCAACATAGAAAGGTAAATCAATGAATCACCTTCCATATAATCATTAACATTAGTATAATATGAATTAATAAATGATGATCAAATAATGTTAGATAAATAATCACAAGAGCATGAAATATATCCGTGGATACTCTAACTAATAAAATTGTCACATGGAATATCAATAAATAAAATTATAAATATTGAATTCATAATGATTGATGTATAAAACTTATAGTCAAGGATTCAGTAAAATACATTAAATACATTCATGGAATCATGCCTAGAATATAATATTATCAAGCCTTCATTCGAAGAATCAAATAATGGGTAAGACCATTTCCAAAACCATATCTAGTTTTTCTTATGAAAACTATTGATGCATCAATGAGAAATTCTGAGTCCCAATCATTACATACGAAATAAAATGAATTTCAAATAATAAATGGTGGAAATATAATAAAGATAAATATTTATATTAAAACTAGGATTCATAATTAAAATAATTTTCCAAATGAATAAATGTTATCATAGACTATATAGAGTAACGTGAATGGAATCAAAATAGTTCATTTCTAATAAAACTATTCATAAACCATCAGGACAAATAATTTTGATCTTATAACTAAAATATTTACCCATTTGATTAAGGTTAAAGGTTTTTTGTTGATATATTAAAATATTAGGAAAATATATTTAAAATATATTCCAAAAAAAATATCCATTTCATTTTTTAAAACATTTTAAAAATAATTCCATGAAAATCACTTATAAATACAGTTTTTAATGATTAAAAATTGGTGAAAATGAATTATAAATCAATTTTAAAATTTTAATATAGTTCTAAAATCATTTTTAGAACACAGGGTTTCGGAAGAAGAAAACATATCTAAAGAAGAAGTTATTAATGTTGTAAAATTTTATTAAAAGCATTTTTTAATAAATTTTAGGAACTAAAGAGTGAGAAAATGGATATGTTAAATGAAAACATCATGAATGACTAGAGAATGTTAAAATAAAATAATTTATCTAATAATTATCTTATAATTTACTTTATTTGAAATTCAGGTATAGACAATCTCGATTAGAATGAGATTGTCAAATAAACCATTAAAATTATCATAATAGTGAAGTTAGAATTAATAAATGAATATATTATATGTATCGACTATAAATCCACATAAAATAATTGTAAATACAAAAAAAATTCTTCTTTTCAAACATAGAATTATATTATATTGACGAAAAGGAATATATAATATAACCTAATGAAAAATAATTGAGTTATGAAATAATTTACCTCTTGGTAACTTTTAATTAAAATACCATTAGAAGAAATAATTTAAAGTGATTAATATAATACCATGAATAAGGAATAATTCATGATATTAAATTTGTAAAAGAAACATTTACATCATATAAAATTAACTAGGTGCATAACATTGCAATTTGACTTAATGAAATGAAATTGAGATGAAATCCCTTACCTCATGCATTCATTTTGGTCATACATTACATAAAATTATTTATAGTGTTTTTAATAATGTTGTAAAAATATTATAAAACCATATTATTATTTATTATGTAATATATTATCCTTTTATAACATATTATATCCCATTTTTTATAACGAATAATTATTTTCATTGTTTCGGGTAATAACTTATTTTGTTTTTTGAGTATGTTTTGACATGTAGTTTTTTATCATATTACATAAACCATGATATAATCATCTCTAAAATGTAAAAAATGATGTAAATATCATATATATTCAGTATATATGTATTTATATTAACCCATAACAATTGGTGATTGGAAATGAAAATCATTGTTCATAGAGACGATATGCAATATAATCACACGATTGTATTTTCCATTTTATCATCATATTGAATGAAAAGTAATATATATATATATATATATATATATTTGAATTAATGTATCAATATTATTTCATATATATCACAAATATTTATTAATCATAGAATTTATGCATTCCATTTAAAACATGAATGAATCACATCACTTCGAGAGACGGTAGTCCTCTGAACACCTAAGTGATGTTATTGTGTTCCCAAAAAATGGAAATCATAGAGGAATATGAAATTTATTAATTAAATATGACTGAAAATAGAATAAATGTCATATATGTAATATATTTACAATAAATAATTTTTATTACAAACCCAGATAGGTGGTAACAGAAAAATGAATGACATTTGTTTACGAGGATGTAGTCCTTCGTACACATGAACAATGATTTCATAACCCAATTGATGTAATTTCCTAAATAATTAGATCACAAAATAAGAATAAAATGAAATAATTATAATTAATATACTTTTTTTTATTTATATAATCTTGTTATAATATAAATAGAATTATGTAGGGAAGGAAATAAAATAATAATTCTTTTAGAAGAACATTACATCTTCTTGGGGTATATTCCTTTGGTTTGCACTAAAAACAAAAATGGTTTTATTTATATAAAAAATGAGTCTTTAGGATGAGGGGAGTTATTTTTGGAGTGATTTGTGTAGTTAATGTCTGAACCAAAATGTTTGAATGTGTTAAGAGAATAGGAGAGTGGGTGGCCTTTTATTATTGTGTTGAGTTACAATCTTTAATTTTTTTAAAGGAAGACTTCCAAACCTTTTTTTTTAATTGGAATAAATAATCAGAAAATTTCTATCCTATAACGTATAAGGTCAATATATGTCCATAAAATTTGTGTTGGTCAATTTCGTAGGTCATTTGGACCCATAAGTTTAAAGCGTAGTCTTTTGATAAACTCATTTTTATCCTAGTCATTTTAATTAATTTACAATGATTTCCCTAATAAATTTTATGAAAAATTATGTTTACCTAATTAGAAATTAAATATTATTGTGATTACAAATATAGATCCATTTTTCTAAATATGAAATACAAATATGTAAAATAGTAATAAAAAATTAATCTTGCAGATTGGATGAGAATGTGTGTTTTCCCTCTAATAATGCCCCAAAGTTTATAACGTTTTTAAATAAACAATATATTGAAATTAATCCTGGTATCTATAATATATTTATTAATTATATATGTTTAATTTTAAACCATTTAAATATATTATTTACCATTTTAAACTATTTAGAAATAAATGTAGTTTTAAAATAAAATCAAGTATTTTCCATATTCATCGAAAAATGAAACTTATCAAAAAAGACCTAAAATCACCAAATGATAATTTTTAATTTAAAAATTTAAATTAAACTTCAAATTTAAATCATAAAATTCAATAAATTTACATTTAAAATAACTACTCTATTAAAAGTTAGAAAAACTATATTAGAAAAATTGACATTTTATTCTTAAAATTGAAATTGTTTTTATCTTATCTCTATAAAAAATATGGGATAAACGGAAAATAATTATAGAGTGTATAACATATAAATTTTATTAATATCATATATTAATAGTAATTAATTTAATTTATTTAAATAAAACAACAATAGTTTATAAAAATTATTTTAAAAAAACATTTTCTTTATTTTAAGTTTTTTTATATCCATTTCAAAATAATTTGTAACCAATGAATTAAAACATATATTTATCTATTAGTTAATCCAATTTATAACACCCAATTTAATATATTAGAGTAAATTAATATTTGAAATAATAATATTATGTGTATTCTATAAAAATTAGTATTGCATGTAAAACATTATATCGTAAAAGTCATTGTAATGTATAATGTAATATAACTCGGTGTTGTGTGCATTACGAGATATATAATATATTTAAATTATTTAAAATAGTTAATATATTAAAAAATATAGTGATAATATATTCTCTTCTACAATTTTTGATGCATTACATACATTTTATTGAATATAGTTTTATTATTTTAGAATTTAGGTGTTTTATGTTCTCCCCAACATAAATAAATTGTATCCTCACAAATTAAACATGATATTGCTAATAAAGTGGTTGATATGTAAATATATATTAATTTAAATTCAAAAAAATGTTAAGGGTCGCTAATAAATCCTCTTAATAAGAATGAATGGGAAGTAAAAAACTCACCTGAAATAATCAAGGAACTAGGATTTCGTATAGAAGAACATATGTGGGATATAAAAACATGGAAATAGAAGAAAAAACTAACACTCAAATATAGAGGTGAATGAAAAGATAACAAGGTAATAAGAGATATAACTGACACATATCCATGAACCATATGTGTCAATGGGCCATCGGAATCATAAAAAATGATTATAAGACCATATTTTTGTTTGAGGACCCATTTTCTTACATATATTGAATTTATTCACTCTCTAAAAATAGAAGAAAATAATCTTATATGATAAGTTTCTATTTCCTAGACATAATATTATCCTTTATATATTCTATTCATAATTAATACTTTATCTCTTAACATATGTAGCACCATATAGTGAAGTAATACAATAATCTATAAAACTATTTCCAATGTTCAACTTAAACCATTTCATTAATGGTAAACCTTCGGGCCCTGCTAAAATATAAAGATCCAAATCATTATAATTTCACTAAATTCTCTAAATGATCTTATTATTAATCATTTGCAAGGTATATAATGAAATCCAATTAACATTATCTTTAACAAGCATACCTTTGTCCAAACATAAATATCTCAACATTAGGAACATATTATGGGTTATCATTCCCTAAATCATGTATATTAAAAGATGTTTAACATGTTACTAATTCATTTCTCGTGGATATAGACACCATTCAACACACACTTTCAAATCCTCAATGATAATTTCCATAGGAAAATCCATATAAAAATTATAATGAAATTAATTTCATTTTTTAATATATTCTTACTATATAATTCTTGAATCCAAATGCAATAACATTAAGCATTCCACTTAAAAAATATTAATAACATAAGTGTGACCTTGATCTATTTTCATATTCTAAGGAATATTTTCTGGTCTCTCTAGGTATTAATTATTAAATTTTCTCATATCCATATTTTTTAAGAATTCAAAATGGTAAAATTATTTCATTTCCTTGCAATATAGATCACGGTGGACTTTTTCTCCACATTTGATGCAAAATCATTTTCCTTTTAGGCATATACCAAGATGTTCCTTTCTAAAAGGTCCGTATGTTGGAAAATCATTCTTTCCATTCATCCCACTATCATTATTTTGTTGTGTGCTTCTATTATACTCTTTCTTCCCTTGAAATCCATAAGACATGGATAATTATTTCATTGTCTTATTGCACATGATATTATGTCATCGTAATTTTTAAATTTTTGGGAGTTTAGTGACCTTCATGTAATTGGCTTATTCCAATAAAGGATATTTCCAATCATTCACTTTGGATTATGTACATAGTCTCCACTTTATTGTGCTTAACTAGTAATGTTGTCTTCACACATATAAAAATTTTCCTCTACTTATTTTCTTCAACTCATGAACATCCTTTCAATATCCTATTTTTTCTCTTGAGGAGAATAACTTCCCTAGAATATTTCTTGGAAATCCTTCCACATAACACTTTCTATTTCAATATCATCCATTGTATTTTGAATCAATTACCAATGTTGAACTAAATATTTTGAGAGTCTGTAAATATCCATGACTACATTCTCCCTGTAATATCTTCCCAGAGTGATAAACACCTTCTCTAAGTAACTAATCTATTTCTAAACAAAATATTTATTTATATTTCTATTAAATAATGGGTGTTTCTGACACATAATGTAGTCTAACATTGTTAAACTTTTTTTGGATTAGTAGACTACTCTATATGGGAATTATTATTACTCATAACATTGGTTAGCTTCCTTATTATGGTTACATTTTGGTCAATTAAAGGGACACCTCCAGCTCCATTAAGATTATTTTTCCCTAGAGGGTAATCCCTACCTAGATTATGTGAACTGAGGTTGTTATCATTCATTTCATGCGGAACCCCTTTAAAACAATTTTATGAACTAGATTAGATATATTTACTATTAAATATAATCTATAATCCCAAATATACTAAGACACATAACATAGATAATATCATAGTCATAAAAATAGTATA
Organism: Viscum album; assembly: GCA_963277665.1. Lineage (NCBI taxonomy): Eukaryota > Viridiplantae > Streptophyta > Magnoliopsida > Santalales > Viscaceae > Viscum > Viscum album. The sequence goes on along the minus strand of OY728163.1, from coordinate 1,793,052,881 downwards.
TTTAAGAATATATTTATCTAAAACACATTTATAATGGTTTTTATAGAAAATGTGAATTATCATAAAAATATCCCCTGAGAGTGTCAAACTAGGATCACAATAAGACTTAATTGCATGTAATAGGTTAAACCTGATTAAATCATAGTGTTCCCTTTTCCATGTTGTGACACCTAAGTACATCACTACAAAAACCACAATAACTTATAGTACCCCAAAAAATAAATCATTTCAAAAAAACAACATAATATCTAATATACAAGAACAATATAATTTTATTATAAAAATATCATCAATGTGTACCTTAGGGTTATGTTCCCTAATATATGATTTCCAAAATCTAGATTGCAAAGTTTCTAATAAATGTTCTATGATAAAAAATTTATCAATCCCAACCCTAGTTGTTCGGACCCATTTTATACCACCATTACATTGGAATAAGATGCACAGAATTGCATCCCAAAGGACCAATCACTTTAGTATTCTAGATAAACTAGATATGTACATGAGTTGTACATTAAATTTAAATACACATATTATAATATAGTTATATTTTTTTGTTGAGAATAAATTTATTACAGCTAGATAATATTTGTAAATTAGACATTATAAACTTCATGTAAATATAGGGAAAGAACAAATAATAATTTTTTCAACAAACGATTCATAAGAGTAAGTGTACATGAGATAAAATAATGAATCAATTGGAATAACAAAAATGGAAATTTAAATAACTGAAACAAATTCCATTTAATTAATAACATGAGAATAGTATGTAATTAATAAATGTTGATCACATAATTCCGCAAAAATAATCAATTTATCATGAATCATGACCATGGAAATTCTAACTAATGAAATAATCTCATGGAGTATCAATATATGTATCCATATTGTGGGAATGAATAATGGTCAATATATATATATCTTATCATCAAAGACTCATGCAAAGGTATATAATATTTTCATGTCTTCTTTACAAAAATCTAATACTATAACAGTCTCATTAAAATACACTAATAAATGGTTAAGTGTTTGGATAAAACCATATCTTGTTTTCTTATGAAACCTATCTAGGTATCGACAGACTATCTCAAGACCCACTCATCACATATGAAATCAAAAGTATTACATATATGAAAGGTGTTAAACAAAATCCATGTAAACATTTATATTTAAACTAGAATATGAAATTTAAATACTTTCTCTCATCAACAAACATAATCATAGGTCATTCAAAGTTAAATTAATGGTATCTGAATCACAAACCCCCATTTAAACTTATAATAAAACATCCAAAAAAATAAGGATGATATAATTGTAATAAATATCTATATGAGTAAGTTTAGAGGGTTTAATTCCTTTCTTAGTACGAATATAAAGTAAATATCATTAAAATATATACATTAGGAGAATATCTGTTTCATTTTCAAAAACAATTAGAAATACTTTTATTTGAGATTAAATTTTTTAAAAAAAATCTAAAGAGTAAAATGTGTTTAAATCACATTTTTAAATCATATTAAAATTTTGAAAACATTTTTATCTAAAATTATAAAACATGGTTTTAGAATAAAACATATTTTTGACCAAAGAGGGAAAATAGAGTAACAATTTATTAAAAAAAATTCTAAAAAATATCAAGTTCCAATATATGGGAAATGGTACTATTACTTGAAAAGGATCATAAATAACAATAGGAGAATAAAATTAACGTTTTTATTACCAAATTATTATATAATATCATTTAATTTAAATCCAAGAACAAGTAATCTTAATTAGATTGTGACTGGAATATAACCTCTTAAAATTATCATAACACTAAATTGAGAATTAATCTATGAATCTGTTATGTGTATCGACTATAAATCCACATAAAATAAGTTTAAATAAAAAAATATATTTTAAATTTTCATTAAACACATAAACATAATACTAATTATAATACATAAATAATACAACCCAATGAAAATTAATTAAGTTATGACATTCTTTTCTACTCAGTATCTTTTAATTAAATTCCCATTATGAGAAATTATTCAAATTGAAAATTAAAATACCATTAATATTGAATTAATCATGATATTAGACACAAAATTTTAATGTTTTCATCATATTAAATTAGATATGTTCATAACATTAAAATATATCTTAATGAAACGAAATTGGGATGAAATCTCATACCTCACATTTTACTTTTGGTCGTACTTTCCTTAACCTCTTATTTTATGGTTTTAAATTGGTTATGATGTTATTTAATAACAATATTATAATTTTTTATATTATATATCATCCTTTTATAAAATATTATTAAATCTCCATTTATAATAAATCATTTTTTTGCATCAGATAAAGACTTGTTTCATTTTTTGAGTATGCTTTGACTGGTTAATTTCTATTCCAAATAATTTCATTGTGATTTAATCATATATAGAATATAGGAAATGATATAAATAATCTATATATTTATTATATATGAATTTATATTATCTGAAATATTTTTTATGAAAATTAAGTACACTGTTTATTGAGATAGTAGGTCATACGTATGCATGAACGTTGTTTCCATTTTCTGATTGTATTAAAAGATATAAAAGTAATATATTTATATATATATTATCATTGCATTATTTTTATTATTTCATATATATCACATATTTTTATTAGAACCATACTTAATATATTGAATGTAAAGCGTTAATGAATCACATAGCATCAAAAGATGGTAGTCCATCGTACACATGAGAAATGTTATTATATTCCCTAAAACTGGAAGGAATGAAGATGAGTGAAATATATTAATTATAAAAGAATACCAAATATCATATATATCATTTATAAAATATAAATAATTAATTATTACCAAAAATAAAATGTCGTAATGGAAAAACAAATGAAATATGATCACAATGTGTTAGACTATAGTAAACACAAATGATGATTTTGTAACCCATTTCATGGAAGGGGTTGATTTTTACATCATAATAATATCATTAAAATATCTCTCTAGTTTTATGATATTGGGTTTCTTATATAATTATGGTATAATATAAGATAAAGGAGGTTGAGACGGAAATATAGTAAAACTTATATTAGAATAACATTTCCCCTTTTTCGAGTATCTACTTATTTCACTAAAACCATTAATACATTGATTTATTACAAAAATAAGTATTCTAGATAGATTTTAGATAAATTGGGTTTTTATTGTTAAGTAATTAAAAAACAAAATTGGTTTGAATGAGTTAAGAGTGTAGGAGAGGGGTTACCTTTTATAAGTGGGGTGAGTGGAACACATGTAATTTTATAGAATTGATAATTCCATCCATGTTTCTTCAATTTTAAGTTTCAAAAACGGTGAACCAATATAGATAATAGAAAATATAACATCTATATATGTAGATATAATTTTTTTATACAATTTTATCAGTCATGTTTCCCCTATTGATTAATATTTAGTCAAATCGTAAACTCATTTTTCTCTTAATCACTATAATTAATTTTAACTGCTTTCTCTAATAATATTTGTCAAAAACTATTTTAAACTTATTATATGATTTAAATTATTATTATTCTGAAAATGGAATCAATTTTTCACATTCTTATTGTATAACTGTCTAAAATTCCTTTAAAATTAATCCCATAAATGGGATAAGAAAAAAGGTTTATTAAGAAAAATTATGAAAATGAATACTATGTTTTTTTATCTACATTCAATATCAAAATTATTTCAAATACCGAAGATGAATTAATATTCAAATGATTTATAATTTGTTACTATAGAATAATTAAAAATTTAATATATCATTTTATATTCATTAGAAAAAATTGTAGTTTTCTAGGAAAATCCACTAATTTTCATTATGAAACACAAAATGACTCTTTTATAAAAGATAAAAATGATTTACCCCAAGTTAATTTTTTAATATAATTTTATAAATTATGTATATTCTTTCAAAATAATTAATAGTTTCAAAATTTAGTTCAAAATAAGTGATCAATTAAATGGTGGAAAAATGTCATTGGAAAAATACAAACTTTTATGTGTAAAATTGGTTTTTTATATATTATTATGATCAAATATTGTGGATGAATTTGGAAACAAATATTTATTAATGAATATATTAATTTAATTAATATAATTTAATATTATTATTTATTTTAATTTATTAAAATAAAATGCTATTATTGCATAAAATAGTTGTTTTGATAAAAACATTTCCTTTATATTTAATTAGTTTTTATATTAATTTATAATAAATTTGTAACCATTTATGTAAACTATATATTTAATAAGTTATTTAATGCTATTTATATACTCTATCTTAAAGGATATGAGTTAATTTTCATTTCAAATTGTAATTTTAATAGTATTCTATAAATCATGGTCGTGCGTGTTAAGAATATTTTTTATGAAAGTCATTGTTTTGTGTAATGCAAGATAAATCCTTCTTTCATATTTTAAATGAAATATTATATATATTTTTTAAAATATTAAATATGTTTTATATTATTGGGATATTATATTCCCTTATAATCATGGTGTTTCATTTCATTGACGCTATTAATAAAATGTTATTCTGTTAGAATTTAGGGTGTTATATCTATAATGACTTGAAATAAAAAAGTGAATGTCAATTGTAAGGGATCCATATTTGAATGGAGATGATTTTTTTTAATCCTAACATTATTATCAAATTGAAAAATTTTATTCTAATTGTTTATTCTAATGATGTTCAAACCTATAAAGTTCCGAAAGGATAAAAAAATGTTATACTAATAAGGAAGTAGAATATAACCAGAACACTAAGGTTACAAATACTATTAAACATGGATTAGGTCCTAATGAGTAAAAATTATTATCAATATTTGATTAACCCATGAAATTTGGAAAAAAAATATTTTTTAAATAAGAATGTATAGAAAATGTTTGGAAAATTAGTCAAAAAAGTTACAAATTTATGTATGATAAATTTCTATTTGATTTTATTGACCGAATCACTCAGATGAATGGAAGGGAAACTAAAATTATAAACAATATAGATGAAATTAGAACAATATTTCTAGAATATGGTTATGATCTCATTATATATATAGTTTTACCATAAAAATGGAGTGTATTTTTTTACTTTAGTTAGAAGTCTAATTTTATAAATGATTTAATGATAAATCATATTATTAGAACACTTATGGGATATAAATCTAAAATCAATTCTAACAAATGATATCATATGATGAGAAGGAACTGGATTATTTCCTCAAAATTGACTTCGATAAATGATAATAAAAAAATTTGGGCATTATTTTTATACTCATTCGATGAAGTTAGCTCAAGAAACCGAGATCCTTGTGATGACTATGCCCAAATTTCCATGATGTTCAAGTAGTTATATAATAACAAAATAGGACTAATGAAAAACTTTTACGCCGATAAAAATTTATGCGCGAAAACAAAATAAATATGAAACTAATAGTTAAAGAAGATCATCGTTATCAAATATGATTTCCTTAAACATAAAGAGAAGAAAAAGTATGTTAATAACTATATATAAAGATAAATATTTGAGTACTAAAAAATAGACATGAAGGATACATTTAGTGAATTATTGGAATCCAGGGAAAACTCTAACTCTAATTCAGAATATGATCTTAAAAATTAGAAATCTAATATTTGTTTCATGGATCAGTCAGAAATGATAAAACCTTTTTATTATTCTTCCATTATATATAAATATTAAAATATTTTTTTAATTTAAATTAAAATCATTCAATGTTATATGATATATGTGATTCGCTAAACAACAAGAAACTATCTATTATTATTTTTTTGATGTTGTGTTAAAATAAAACACAATAATTAATTATTATTTTTTGAATTGATATCTATATTATAAATATATGAATCCATTTTTTCAATGATAGAAAATAATACAATTAATTACTAATTTAAAATATTTTAAATAGGATACTATTTTTTTATTATTGGGGAAATTATTTAAATAAAATCATTAATCATTGTATAGTATATAAAGAAAAATATGTAATTATTAGTGACAGGGAAATACCAAAACTGAATAAGAATTAGTTTGTTTGTATATCCAAAAATAAAAACATGACTCGTATAATATTTTTCAATTCTATAATTAATGATAATTTTGAAAATTATTTTACAATAAGATATTCTCTCACATATAGAATAAATTTGGAATTGACCTCTTGAATTTTATCAAATTATTATATTGGACATTTTAGAAATTTTTTGACATATAAGAAGATTTTGGATCCCATGTCCTTTAATGCTAACAATACTGCTCACATGATAGTTTTTCTAACCAAATATATTCTTGCTTAATTTCTTAAGGAAAATCCAAAATAGAATCAATGATAATGGATTATTGATAGTTTTTATTCAAGAAATGTGGGTGGTAATTTTTCTAACTACATCACACAATTTCAAATCAATAGAGGGGTTTTCATATAAGGTGACAATTCCAAAGGAATGATAACTGGATTAAGAAACAAATACTTACTAGTTTGTTTTAAATAATAAGTTTCAAAATTTTAAATCAATAGGAACTGAAAATTTTTATATGTTCGATCATGATTATTTTTTATAAAGAATGTAAACTATACAATGTTTATATCAATGAATAATTAATTTGGAATAGCATAAATAGATATTATAAGGTCAATTATTTGAAAAAAATATAGTAAAATGATATTTCTAAATTTCATCAACCTAAATTGGACCGAAATATGATATGAAAATAATGTCTAATGGTATAGGAATACAACTCCTCTTTCAATTCAATTGTTTAGTTTTCAACTTCTAGACCAATAAATAATATTCATATTGGAATGTTTTTTCCTTATATAACATAAATCCTAATGGGTATCTGATTTTATATGATTTAGTTAGTGATTATTCTTAATTTACATGAGTTTATGTCTTCATACTTATGAATAAGGCATGTAATGTTTTTATAAACATGAAAAATTTAGTTATAAATAAAAAAGGATAAAAATGTGTATTTCACAAGTGAAAATGGGGGGAGCATTAGAATAATTAATTTAATTCATTTTTTTCAAAAAAATTAAATGAAAAGTACAATCTATACCCTAAGGGTGCATTAGAAAAATGGTGTTATTGAAATTAAGAGTGGTTACTTGAATGATAATTCTAGAACAATTAACTATTAACATAGCATGCGAACTCATTTTTGGGATGATGTTGTTGAAATATTATTATGTTATCAATTGATTATTATTAATTCATATCCTCAAGAAAAAACCATATCACCTACGTAATAATAGAGTACAAAATGATAGATTCCTTAATGTTTTGTGACGCAATGTCTACATCTTGATCACCAAGGATATTACCAGTAATTGTAATCCAAAATTTGATGAAATTAATATTCTAGGTCATTATACCACGTATAAATCCTATACTATAATAGTAAAAAGATTTATAATATGTTTTTTTGGAATAAAAATAAATTCTTTGGTACCTTGTGTTATACAAAACATCGTGTTTTATCAAAATTTGACAAACTATTAATTTAGTTTTTTAAAATAATGACCATAATTACCTTTCCATTAAAAATTGGGAAATTAATTTGAATAAAAAAAATATAAATATTACGTATAATTGAGTTACATTGATAACCTATTCTGAATATAAATTAAACAATCTTATCTAAAGTGGTTATTTGTTTTCATAGTATTATTTTCTCAAAAATAATTTTTTTGATTACATTTTGTGAAAAATAATAAAATTAATTTCTCAAAACATATTGAAAATTTATTTCATGAAATAAAAACACTTTTTAAATCAATATCTCAAAATTATCATATGGATAATTTATAGGATTTTTCTAAAAAGAATATTTTTTTGATGAATATTAAAAATAATGGGTTTACTAAAAACTATCATTCATTTAGTTAATATATAAGGTTAATTGAATTATAAAATATTATTATAAAGTTAATAGTATTTCAAGTATATATTTTAATATATACTTATGTTCATTTGAATAAATTTAATATTCAATATTTATATAATGTTTTTAATCATTTCAATATTTTCACTTTTTGAAAGGGCTTTCCCATCATGTCGGTTAGATTAATGTAAAATTAAATTTTAACACTTATGGGATTGTTATTTTTAAATAATGATTACATATTTGGAATAATAATAAATTATATATATAATAATTTCAACATATTTTTTAATCAACATAAATAGTAGAAGTAATAATAATTATTTAAAATTGTCAAGGTTAAAACAGATTTACCTTAGGTAAACAAAACATATAAGAGAAAAATGACCTAGAGTCATTTCCTACAAAAAAACCTATAGAAATATTTCTCCCTTATCACCTCAGAAGATAAATAATGACTCATTTTAGAACATTTTTCCATTTGAAGATTTTCCTTACACATTATTTTTTTCAAAACGTACTAGTGGGTCCTCTCACCCATTAATTAAAGGCCAAAACCTATCCTCCCATTTTCTCTCATCCTAAACCATTTAATTTGGATAATAGAGAATATAATATATTCAATAATTCCACCTAAAATTACTATATCCATTATCTTGATTTTTGAACCATCCAAAGATGGATATAGGTATATACTTAAAGAGGTTATATAAAGAAGATGTAAAATTCATAACCTTGTATTTTGGTTTTTTTTCTTCCACCTATTTCATATATTCATAAAATATTATGACGTAATAAAACAAATTTTTTCCATATACTGATATTTTATTACATTAATTCTATAACCTACTTTTATTTCTACAAAATCAAATAGGAAATGAAACTGTCACTCATGTGTATAGTAGATTATCGTATCACGAATCGATGTAATTTTTTTTATCATCGCCTATCATGGTTGGATATAATGATCAATTTAATGTTTATATATTATATATATCATACTATTATACTAATTTAATTATAATACAACATATACCTTCTTACCATCTAATTGATTGGAAAACAATAACGTTGCTCATGTGTACGGTGGACTACCGCCTCACAAACTGATGCGATATTTCATTTATATTTTACGTGGATGGTAATAAAGATATAATAAATAAATATATACTATATTTGTAAAATTATGATAATTAATTAATTATGATATCACATATAAGATTTTACATTCCATTCAGCAGGGGATATGATAATGATGTTATTGCATACGATAAACTATTTCCTTGAAATTAAATGTGATTAATTTCTCATTATTCAGTTGAATGGAAGGTGATTAAGGTAAATATAAATAATATATGTGATATATATGAACTACAATTTATATTTTAATTTTTATATATTATTTTACTTTCTTTTATTTCATCCACTATGAAATGAAAACTACATTCATGTGTATGTTTTCCCATATTATCTCCATAAATGGTATATTTCATTGACTATATCATACATTAATGGATTAAAATAAATAAATAAATATATAATATATATAATATTTATAACATGTTTATATTTATATATGTTATTGGGACACGATCAATGTTGGAGTACTAATTGTACCAAATCAAAACATACATGAAATAGAAAGAAGTTATTACTGAAAACGAGATTTTAAAAAACAAATGTAATTAAACAGGTAATAAAGGGTGATAAGTAAATTAAATTATGTATTTTATATATATTTATGGTTATATAATATGTTTATAATACAACATTATTTATTATACAGTTGTTCTGAATCTATATGAAGCATATTTATGCTTATGTTAATGGATTTCTAGTCTCACTTTTATTTGAAGGAGACTTATTCCAAATTCACAACATGTTTCTTTTGTATGGTGTATATATGATGCTTTGACATGTTATATCATAAATATACTTATTTTAATGATATTAATGATTCATTTTGTTTAATTATTTTCTGTTTCAAATATATATAAATGATCACAATAGTGGTAAGTCATTTTTATCTCATTTTTTCTTCTTTAAGAAATAAATTTTGTTATACACGAGTCTTCATTTGTGATGTTTATATACATACTATTTTAAAGGAAATATCATTAATTTGTTTATTATTACAACATTAAAAGATTCATTTAATTTAATTATTTAATGGGGATGATGAATAAAGGTTACCAAAGTGGTAGTATTTTTATGATATAATCTCATAGTTTATCGGGATAATTTAGGTTTATAATTCAGCTACTTAAATATTGTGGTCTATCTCTAAAAAATCATTAATTTTCTTCTACATTTATTATTTAATGAGAATATATTTTGTCAATAATATTTTAATTTTCCTTTGATTATGTTTAATGTCATTTTACACTTATTGTACAATATATAAAAACATTAAAATGAATATCCATATAGTATTCAAAACAATGCTCATTTTTATTTTACTAAAAATTTGAACGAAATCATTGTTCTAATGTGTACAACATTTCATGATTTCATGATCACATAATGATTTAAATAGTCTTGTATAAATTTCTATGGTTATATTATAATAAAATAACTCAGATCAATTTTTATGTTTTTATATTATATTTTTCAATTTACAAAGGATATTTTCTTAAATAAATGGTTTAAATGAGTTTAATGGTTTCTTTTTTAGTTTCAAAAATTATTTTCAAATAAAGTCATTTTTAAAATTGTATATGTTTTAGAGAAGTTTTTTTAATTGGAAAGTAAAATTTCCTTAATAAATGATTTAAATGATTTATAAATCATGATTTATATGTTTTTAATGATATTTTTTATGATGAATATTTTTATAATAATTTAATAATTTAGTTTTTCAAAAATGATATTTTAAATAAAATTTTAATTTCCCCAAGAAATGTTCAATGTGATTCTTAAAAATCATTTTGCATCTAAGATGATATTCTTTTGGTTTCCTAAGATTTAATTGGAATATATTCATGTTGTACCATCCTTATCCATTATATGAAAGTTTTATGATTACTAAGAAGATTTGTTTATGAAACTCATTCCATTTACATGTATTATGAAATGACATATTTATGAGATGATTTTGAAACCCATTTTTCTATGGGTTATTCCATGATGATGTTTTTATGAGACACCATTATTTTCTATGTCTTATGCTGTAATCAAATGTTTATGAGAAATATTTCCATTCTATGTTCATGATATGATTATTTTTATAACATTGGGGAAAATGTATGGATTATGTGATGGTTGGGGCCTATATATCCCTCTAAAACATTGGAAAATGATTAATGCTCTATGGGATCATAGGGTAATTAAGAGGTTATCCTAATACTGAATAGTGGGTAAATGGAATATTATTCAAATCCAAAAGTATGTACACTACTTGTTATCCCAAGATTAGCATGATATGAATTTCTGGGTGGGTATCCATGATATAAGGTTTTATATGATCACTTGTTTTCCAAAACACTTTGTTTTATTCTAATTTTATTATATCATTGCTTATGTTCCTTGATTCCTTCCATATTAATGTCTTATGAACATTCTTTATTTATTGTATGACTCTTGTTTATGTTCTATGATATGTAGTGTATAGTTTATTAATATTATTCCAATGTTCTCAGAGCCATATGCTCATGTTATATTGATATCTCCCTACTTTACCCTTACATATAATATGAAGTCACCATTTATTATGTTCCCTTTACAAATGAAATAAATAAATGAATAATGTATGATTTGTCTAAGAAGTGTTCTATTTTTGAAGAACATAGTGGAAGTTGATATACCTTATATAAAGATCAGTTTTCATGTGTCCAAATTTCCAAATCCACTAGTCTAGAAGGATACTACTGTGGATTGTTATGTCATCTAATTATTATTCATAAACTAATATTTAATATTTATGTATGAGAATTTGATATCTCTATATTTGGAATTAGATAAATTTTTAGTCAAACATTTGGAAACTGTGATGAGAAAAAATTATTGAGAACCATTAAGGATAATCATAAGTATAGGTAAAATTATGAATATTTGGTGAAGGATAGTGAGTGTGGTTTACGAGAGGTTAAATACTTTTCTTGATACTACATGCATATTTTGATATAGAACCGAGGATCCAATGGTTAATAAATCTAAAATGGGTGTATTGATATGGACTCGATCATCACATGGAGCATGACAATTGTCCTTAATGCACACCTCACTTGACATTATTGGGTCTGATGCATTGTAAATTCACATACCCTTTAAGGAAAATCATGTAGTATTTAATTAGATTAAGACCATGAATGACCTAGGAAAAGGATAAGTTTTCATGAATTTAAATAGTGTAATCATTTAAAAATCCTACAAGTGTTTATAAGATCATTTAGTTTTTCTCTATTATTATTGTTTCTCTTAGTATGATTTATTTGTTTTAGTCCACGTATGGAATGAGAAGGAATCGTGTTAACACTTAATGTCATATAAATTTTGTTGAGTATGAGACACCTAATTAGATGATTACAGGGGATAATAATAATATTATTATTTATAATCTTCTATTGCAAAATAGGATTGATAACCTGGACTTTGGAGGGATTCTTAAAATTTTAAATAAGATGAATGATAGAATTTTGTGAATGTTAATGTGGTAATCAATATAGAGTAAATTAGATTATACTTCTTACATGTGTGAGGCATCACCTAGAATAATAACTCCAAAAGTTGGGAATATGTTATATTTAAGGAATGTATGGTCATATAGTGACAAATTTTTTAAGAGTTCAATTTTCTATATGTGGGGAACATAAGCATTGTCCATGTAGATTCCGTAATCCAGAAGTTATCTTATAGAAAATGGAATCACTTATTCCATGTCCATCATAGAAGTAGAAGGACTTAATTCTTTATTGGTATTTTTTTAATTTTATTCAATGATTATATTTTAAAAGTATATTTCAACCAATGTTATATTCATTTTAAGAAAAATTAATCAAGTAAAGAATGTGTTAATTTTAGAAGAATATTTGTCCCCTTGTAAGATTAGTTGAAGAGTTATGGATACTATCATGGGTTTATGAGTTTACGTTTGATCCTAAGTTTAGACGCATATACATAAATTTTGAGGTGTTATGTGATGTGATAACATTCTGATTTAGGATATTTCAAGACGCGTTTACGGATATATTAAACATTGGTTTTGTTTATGTTACTGTGTAAAAACATATTTTAGGTGGAATTCCATTACATTTTATGAAAATATGATTAATGGTATCGGTAAACTCTATGGTTTATTACATCTATGATGTTAATCAAATTATAGGTTTTTACTATTTTTTATTGTTCTAGGATTTATATATATTTTCTAAAAAATATAATCCTCAAGCTGGGTGATAACCTACTACATCTATAAATATTAAAAGGGCGGAAACAAAAATTGATGGATGAAAAGGGTATTCTTATAACCACGAGATTATATGAAATTGTATTTCTATACAGAAACCAAGAAGATATATATTTGTTTGTATGTATTCCAATGGTTGGTATGTTTTAAAGTTATGGCAATGAGATAAAACCCTTAGGGTATATTACAACCATTATCTGTAAAAGAATCGAAATTGTAAAATGTTATCAAGAACATTTTTTAATACTCATGAAAACACCTAATGGTCACAATGCTATATGGGTTGTACTTTATCACCATATAGTGATAAAAAACTTCATCAATATTGGATAAGATATCTATTTTTATCACCCTACTAAATTATACATTCATGAAGTGGTAAGGTTGCATGGATTACCATATTCTATTGTATTTGATCAGGATTTGAGGTTTACTTTAAAGTTATTGAAATGTATTCAGCACACACATTCTACATAAGAGATTTCTCAGCACTACATATCATACTTAGAAAAATGGTCATCAAGTGGAATAATTGAAATCTTAGTGGATATGTTCATATATTGTTCTATGTATTTTAATGGTCTTTGGCATCCACACCTTCCCCTAGTTTAATTTTCATACAACTGTATATTTCTCTCAACATTATAATGGGTCCTTATGAATCCCACTAATCATTGATGTCTTGAACTCCAATTTTATCAAATGAATTTGTAGAATAAAATATATTCCGATACGAGAAAGATGATTAAATGGAGTAGAGGGTTAGATCCATTCAATAAAACAGATGTATAGAAAAATTATAATTGAGATGTTGAGATAATAACCATTAACTTGAACTAGAATATGATGTTGTTTACAATGTGTTTCTATATTTCCTTCACCAAAATCAATTTTTCTTTTTTATATCTTAGTGCTTGATATTTTGGTCGATAATCCGGATTAATTATCATGGAATATTTTTTATTTTTAAGGACTCTAGGTATTTCTGGTCATGTGCATAGTAATTGTGTCTGATTTGGGGAGAAAATGTGTTTAGGTTAAGGTAGTTTGTATTTTTATGTTATATTCTTCACGATTGGTTTGACTCACCCAACCTAGGAATTGTTTGTCCTAAATCATGTGAGAAAAAAAATAAATTGTGTGGGTTGTGGGGCTATCTAGGATAAGGCGCACAACCTATGTACTGTTAGGAGAAAATGTTTTGTGATCATTTAGGAGGCTATATAATTTTTGACAAATCAAAATTAAATTTTTGGTATAAGTGTAAATCCTAGGTAAATAAATAATATGAAATTTTCATATTTATTAATATTTGTGAATAAAATGTTAATATTACTTTAAAGGGAATTCTATGTTTGATGGCATACCCAATACACAACAACGAGTTTCTTTGAAATCTTACGTTGCACACTAATAATATAATAAAATTATTTTAAATGGTAGTTAACGCCTAGCCATTGAAATGGCAGGAATGAACAGAACTAACTACAAAATGAATATATATGTCTGTTAAATATTTTTACATTTATCCAATAAAATCTAGAAGCTTAAAATAAAAAATGATTTTGATTTTAAGCATAAAGATTCTAATGTACTTTAAATGGTAGATTAACCACCTTTTGATGGATAACCTTTCCTAAAAATACTTTTTGTCCATTTTATAAGTTATATTTGACAAAAATAAAATCTTTCTCTAGAATCGGGACATTAAAAATTTACATTGTGTAAATTTTTGTTATTTTTCCGATAAAGATCATTATTTAATGAATAGTGTAAATGCTATCTTTTAATTAAAACCCTAATTTTAATCTAATATATTTATATGATTATATTATCTTTTTAGTTGTGTTTAATTTACAGTTGAAATATATTTTTACCATTTAATCCAATACTGGTCATTGAAATTAATTTCACTTTGAAATTGGACAAAACTAGTGTCAATCTTTTGATAAAAACATACTATTTGTTTTGACAGTGGGAATTAATTATAAAAATAATTAATGAAACTTCTATGTTTTGAATTTGTTAAAATGGGCATCATTTTTTAATTTGGAATATCAAATTTACTTTGGATAAATTTTTGGTATTTTTCTGACAAATGTTCATGAATAGTGAAAAATACTGCATTTTACTTCAAAACTTCTTTTTCATCTAATTTAATTATATGTTCATATTGTCCTTTTAATTGGTTTTAAAGTGAAATTTAATTATATTTTTATCAATTAATACAATGTTGTTCATTGGAATAATTTCACATTCTAATTGGATGTAGAAAAAGTCAATCTTTTGATAAATTTTACTTCTTAAAAACCAGCCTTCGGTTGTGACAACAGAAATTATTTTTAAATTAATTACGGAAATTTCATAGTTTGTAATTTGGTAACATGGATTCCATATTTGTAATAATAATTTCTAAATTATTTAATTAATACCCTTTTATTTTTGGACATTATGATTAGTAATGATGATAATTATCTTTAATTATAGAGATTAATTAGTAATATGGTAGTTAAGAGTAATAAAATAATATCATAATAATATAAAATGACCCCAACATCTGTCCAAATCCTCATGTTTGAGTCATGGACGACCATGGGATGCTTTTTACAAAACTTGACGGCCCATGGAGTCACATGGGTGTAATAGAGGCATTTATGACATTATTTTTAAAAAAGACGAGAAATATAACAAAAGTTTGTATATCCTAAGTAAAAAAAATTAATTTTTTTGATATAAATGATATCTTAGACTATAAATAGTCATTGGAAATGTAAAAATATTTCCTACATCATGGTATTTGCATTTATAATTTATAGACATTAAATTAATAAATTTATTTAAGACCCGATGATGATGTAGTGATTACGTTATTAATGAATGATTTAAATAAAATGAAAAGATAAGGAAAAATCTAAGACATAAACTTGTCAAAACCCTATTTTATGGGTGTATTTAGCACCCTTATCACCTTATCCTCGAAATATATCATTGTGTGACCTTTAAAATCTGAAAACCATTTTATAATAAAGTAACATTTCAAGCCCCCACCACTACCCCCTTACCCAAAACTCTAAAGACCTTGGATAGTCAACCATATGGTCATATTATCTCTCCAAATCCCTCTCTTACTTATAGAAGACTCATTTTGGTCAGAAGTATTTCCAAGGAAGTCTTTGACTCAAATCAAAAAGAGTGGCCCAATTTAGAGGTAATGTCTTCTCTCGAGTTTCTTTCTTTTATTTTCCTTCTTCACTCACCACTATATTCTTATTATTGGATACCATAATTACACCAGTATCCTCAATATACTACTATGTTGTTATAATATGGATTCTACCTACACTTAGACATGCACCGTCTAATGGTTAAAAACATAGTGTTTCTGTGGGTGGCGAATTACTGCCTCACGAAACGATGATTGTTTAATCTTTTTTTAACACCTATCATGGTGGAAATTATGATTGAACTATATTTATATATGATATATATTATATTTATGTTCTCTCTATGCTTATCTATTTTATATTTAATACATACCTTTATACTTTTCATGTTGTGCAAATGCAATAATTTAATATGAGGAAGTGTGGAAAACCACCCCCTCAAGTGATGTGACTCGTTCATGCCAAACATGTAATTTGTAAATAATGTAATTAATGAACTTATTTTACCTATATAACATATATATTATACTGTAATTATAATATATTTATGTATAATTTAGTTTTAATTTCCATTAATATGACAAAAAATGGAAGTTGTGTTCATGCGTATGTATGGCCTACCATCTCCCAGAACGGTACATTTCATTTATTATCTCCAAACAATATGGAATATTTTTAAATAAATAAATACTGAATATATATTATATTTTAATCCTAAAAACCATTCACGATATGATTTACTTATAACTACATGGACAATTCGCTTCAAGCAAGTTCATTGTTGACTCATGTACCAAACATCAACAAAACGTATGATATGGACTCACATAGTTAACAAATTATTATAACATGATAATATTTGATAATAATTTAATAATAAACATTAATGTAAGTCTTTATGAAATTATAAAATGACCAAAGTTTATTATTCAAGAATATAATGAAATGAACAAGACAAGTCGGACTTGAGGTATAGAGATTTCTTATCTCACTTTTAATTCCATGAGATTTCCATTGTTCGCCAATTATTTATTACATGTGGTGTATTGTGGACATAAATTTGATATATATTATCATGATTCTATTTATATTCATGGAATTATGTGATTCATTTGGTTCTTATTATCTTTTGGTCAAATGACTTGATTTATTACAACGAGGTAAGGGGTTTTTATGTCACTATTTATTCCTATGAGATTCATGCTATATTTGTCACTATCACCTTTGAGTGGTGTATTTACTGCCAATTATTCTACCCTTTGTGTAATATACTTTTGTTTATGGGTATTTACATCAACGTTGTATAGTTCTTCCTTCATATGGTGTATGTTTTGAATGTTACCCCAATCGGTAAGGGAACCTTTCACCCTCCTATATTAAAAAGACTTATTTTTGTTAGTTATTTTAATTTACGTATTCTTAATGTTTGGATATGTTCTTATATATCCTTATTGCTTTAAATTTTATGTCCATTTGATGTGATACCCTTTTTATCTCTCATCAACTCATTTTCTGAATTTTAAAGTGACTTCGTTAGGCTGTCGAATTTCTATAAGGGAATTTCATAACCCAATTTCAATTATTTGGGTTAAACCTATACTTATTGATTATGTAGTACTATGAATATATGTGGATGAACTCTGATTTTTATACACTTAATATCCACTTATATTGGGTTTAGTAATATTTGTCACATATAATTATGTAATTTATTTATCCTTAATCTAAGGATACTTTCTTTGTACGGGACTTCGTCTCAATCTCCATTCATAGAAGCATCTTTTGATTTCTACACGACATTATTTTATATTGTGTATAAAACCATTTTTACTTTTTATTTAATTCAAAATGAATATTTTTACATGAATCGTTTTACTAAATGACAAAAGGAATGTTTCTTTCTTACGTATGCGATGACAACGACTTCTCCGCCGCCGTGACCATTATTTGAGATTCGGCTTTCTATACAAGCCATAACTCTTTTTTTAAATGAAAAATAAATACCATGATTTAATTTTATTATATTTTTTTATTGAAAATGTTTTTGATAATGTTTTGATTATAATTATGTGTTGTATTGATATCTTGTGATTGAAATGTGGAAATATTATGTTATCTTTATACATATGTTATGTGATATGATTATGTTATGGTTCTTGGGAATTGTTTAGGATGTCTGGTGGTTTCGTGATAATCTAAGGGAGTGTGATCACAAGATAGCTCTCTAGTGCATTGGGTAATGTGATGGAGTTAAATGCTAAGGATTCTCCGAAGATATTTAGGGAATATACTATGATGGGTATTCCAAACGTAACCACGAGGGTTACTCCCTACATAAGAATGTTATGAATTCCTCAAGTTACCTTAACGTCTTATGATTTCTATAAGTCAATAATAAATCTTATGATTTCATGAGGTATGTTAATGATCTTATGTTATATGAGTAATGTATGATTTCATTGATTCTTATGTATACTTGGACTAATGTATTCTTTCCGTTTTTTTATCCCTTACTGATCTTTTTATGCTCATCCCAAGTTTTTGAAATGTTTTTCACAGGGCATAAAGTAGAATATGATCAAGGATGGGATCATGGAAATGTCATGCTGTCTAAAACATGGAACTAGACATGACTCTTTTGTTCAAGAGTTTTTTTTTTTGTGAAAAAATGGAAATTGAGTAGATGTGTCAACTTTGTAATCTTTGAGGTGTAATAGTTATGTCCTAATTCTCTAAAACTCTAAACCTGAAAGGATCCTCAATTTTAATTATTCATTTAATTCAAGACTATGTAATGTTTTGAGGCTGGGTCCTTATAGTTGGAATCAATAGTCGGTTTAGATTACTTTAGAGATTAGTGTATTCCTTAAGCACAAGTTACATTACCATAATGGTTAGGATTTTAGAAAGAGTCATAATTATTTTTATGAAGTGAATGAGTTTAGGTTTACATGAATAAGTATATCATAGTATTTACCCTCCTCAGAAGATTTTATATGAAGATTTTACTGATATACTCACACTGACCTTTTTGGTTTTAGTAAATGGCTGGATCTAGTAGTTACCAAAGTAACAGTGGATGTGTTGAAAAATGTGAATGTTTTCTAAATGAGAAACTGAATGATATGGGATCTGCAATTAGAACTCTTATGGTTATTCTCAACCAACTGTATGGAGTCACGATTGACCACATGAACATTAGTGTTTTTTATAAGGAATCATATATGCAAGAAACAAATCCCTACAGAAGTTCAGGTAATAATCATAATGGTAAGAATGTACAAAAACCTATGTGTCAAAGATGTGGAAAGAAACACATAGGAAAATGTATCAAAGGGACAGAAAGATACTATAGATGTGGAAATGAAGGTCATAAAGCAAGAACCTTCCATGGAAAAAGGATGTATCTAGTTGACTCTAGTAAAAGGAAAGTTGTTCTTTCTGAAGGATCAATTGAATGTTTTAAATGTGGTGTGCATGGTCATTAGGAAAACATATGTCCTACGAAGAAGTTTTGGGAATTGGATCACTAGGATCACACAAATATTCATTTAACAATACATAATTCTATTCTACTTGAGGATGAAGAAACTGATAATGACAAATGAAAGGTATGGATTATTATTTAACATATGGTTTCCTATTATTGAAATATTAGGATATGATTCTTGATTATGTTTGTAAGAAAGAATTATTTTAGAATAAGTTGGAAAGGAATGGTTAATGGATCATGAATAATGTTGAATGAGTAAAAAGTCAACATATTAGGGATTTAAGAGTTGTGGTAGATTTTCGGATAGTGCAATTCTTAAAATTATTAAGGCTCTTTTGATGATGATATTACAATGGATTAATTTTTATAGTATGTGTAACCCTGATGTTTGATATATGAAAATATTATCCGAGGAATAATTATCTTTCCTTTTTAGATATAGTTATAAATAACCATTTTGGTTTATATGATCCTTGAATTTTAGGTAAGTACTGGTTAATACATTTTGGGAAGCAAAACGAAAGTTATTAGATAAACTTTGTGGTTTATATATATTATGGTTATTTTTGATGAATTTATCTCTTTTTGGGAATGTTATAAAATTATATTGTTTCTGAAAAAGGGACAAAACGCAAACCGTGTGGCAAACCGTCGTGTCAGACGAAGCTGCAGGAATCGAACCCACAAGTAAAGTGCGACTGGTATTTATCAACTACCACTAGACTACGTGAAGTCCATGGTTAGTTTGACTAATTATTTTTAGTCCGATGATCTTATGAATCAGGAATAAGTTGATTTTGGTAAATGATTAACCTATCATGGAGGATATGTGATTAGGTTAATTACTATTTAGTACGAGACATTAAAAGTAACTGAAGTCTTTTGGAGATAAATGTTAAGATTTACCTTGGAAGACTATGTGATTAAATCCTTTAGAGATTTGTGTTTCAATCTTAGTTTGGATTACATTAAAGAATTTTATGGATGGATGTTTATTTAATGATCATTCTTGAACCTTGGTTTATTTTTGTTGAATTTTGGAGATTAAGAGTAGTATTTATTTTTATAAAAGATTATGCTTTTGGTGATTATCTGATATTGTAATTAAAATTTTGGTTTTGGTTAAGGTCTAAATACATGGGCAATATATAGTTCATCTTCTGTGGATTAGGTGATTCTCATGAAGTTGATTATAGTGCTCTTAATGGGAACAAGTCATCCTAAATACTCAACTTTTGGAGAAAATATGAGTTTGTGTAAGAAATCTAGTAAGAGATTCAAGTATACATGATAAGTAATTATGGTTCCTCAAGATTTAGTTAAGCTCATAAATAAATTCCTCAATGAAAATTAACATAAATAAAAAATTTTGTCCATTAACTTTTCTTACTGGGGAATCAAATTCCGTTTAACCCATAACATGTTTGTGATTTTCTGGTGGTTAAAACTCTCCTAAACATGTTTTCTATCACTCTACATCAGAACTTGACCCTTTTTTTTCTCTCACATATCCATGTTTTCGTGGAATCCTAGTATCTGTTGTCTCGGGTGACCTTTTTACTTTTCTTTCTTTCTTTTATTGTGATAGTTTAATTCAGTCTTTTTTCGATGTGGGGCTTTCAATGAAGATTCTGAGCCCAATTTAAAATTACGAGGATGCAATTCCCAAATGGGGGGAAGGATGTAACATCACTGGTAAATAAAGAATATGACATTTTCATATTTATTAATATTTGTGAATAATGTTTTAATATTACATTAAAGGAATTGCTATGTTCGATGACGTAACCAATACGCAACAATGAGTTTCTTTGAAATCTTACATTGAACACTAATTATATAATAACATTATTTTAAATGGTAGTTAATGCCTAGCCGTTGTAATGGAGGGAATGAACAGTACTGACTACAAAATTATTATATATGTTTGGTAAATATTTTTACATTTATCTAATAAAAGTTAGAGTCTTAAAATAAGAAAAGAAATCTATTTTAAGCATAAATATTCAAATGTTCTTCAAAAGGTTGATTAACCACCTTTTGATGGAGAAACATTTTTAAAACTAATTTTTGTTTATTTTATATGTTATATTTGAAAAAATAATATCTTTATTTAGAATAGGAACATCAAAATTTACTCTGTTTAAATTTTTGTTATTTTTCCGACAAAGTTCATTTTTAAATGAATAGTGAAAATGATGTATTTTAATTCAAAACATCCTTTTCATCTAATTTATTCATATAGTTATATTGTCTTTTTAATTTGGTTTAATGTTTATTTGAAATATATTTGTACCATTTAATCCAACAGTGGTCATTGGAATTAATTTCACTTTGAAATTGGACATAAACAAGTGTCATTCTTTCGATAAAAACACGCTATTTGTATTGATATCAGGAATTAATTATAAAATTAATTAATGAAAATTATATTTTTTTTAATTTGGTAAAATGGCCATAATTTTTTAATTTTGAATATCA
Source organism: Viscum album (assembly GCA_963277665.1). NCBI lineage: Eukaryota > Viridiplantae > Streptophyta > Magnoliopsida > Santalales > Viscaceae > Viscum > Viscum album. The sequence continues at coordinate 1,793,030,399 of OY728163.1, read as the reverse complement.
AATTTACTTTGGATAAATTATTGGTATTTTTTTGAAAAATGTTCAAGAATAGTGAACAATATTGCAATTTACTTCATAACAGATTTTTCATCTAATTTAATTATATGGTATGATTTTCCTTTTAATTGGGGTTACAATGTAATTGAATTATATTTTTATCACTTAAATCAATGTTGTTCATTAGATGTAAATTCACTTTTCAATTGGATGTAAAAACAAGTCAATCTTTAGATAAATTTTACTTCTTAAAAACCTGTCTTTGGTTGTGACAACGGGAATTATTTTTAAATTATTCACTGCAATTTATGAGTTTGTAATTTGGTAAAATGTATTTCATAATTTTAATCACATGGTCCAAATTATTTAATTATGACTATTTTGTTTTTGGACATTATGAATAGTAACGTCGATAATTATCTTTAATTATTTTGATTAATTGGTAATCGGGTTGTTTAGGGTAATAAAATAATATCATAATAATATAAAATGACCGCAACATGTGTCCAAATACTCTTTTTTGAGTAATTTATGAACATAAGAATCTTTTTCCCTAACTTGAGGGCCCATGGTGTTACATGGGTGTAATAGTGCAATTTTTGACAATATTTATAAAAAAGAAGAGAAATATAACAATGGTTTGTATATCAAAAGTAAAAATAATTAATTTTGTTTTAAAAAATGATCTCTTAGACTATAAACATTAATTGTAAGTCTAAAAATATTTCCTAAATCATGTTAGCTTTATTATAATTTTTATACATTAAATAAATAAATTTATTTAAGACACTATGATGATGCAGTGATTACCTCATTAATGAATGATTTAAATAAAATGAAAAGGTAAGATAAACTCTAAGCCATAAACATTTCTAAAAACTATAGTATGGGTTTATTTAGAACCCATATCACCTTATCTTAGAAATATATCATTTTGGGTCCTTTAAAATATGAAAACCATTTTATAATAAAGTAACATTTCAATACTTTCCAAAAGTGACCCTCCACCCTCTTATAAAAGGCCCCCACATCTACCCCCTTTACCCACACCTATCTAGCCCTTGGATCGTCCAACCTCTACTCATATTATCTCTCCACATCCCTCTCTTACTCCTATAGGACTCACTTTGGTCAGAAGTCTTTCCAAGGATGCCTTTGGCTCAAATGAAAAAGAGTTGCTTGATTTAGAGGTAATGTCTTTTCTCGAGTTTCTTTCTTTTATTTTCCTTCTTCACTCACCACTATAATCTTATTATTTGATCCCATTATAACATAACTATCTTCAATATACTAGTATTTTTTTATAATAATGATTCTACCTACACTTACACACACACTCGTCTAATGGTTAAAAAACATACTGTTTCTGTGGGTGGCGAATTACTATCTCGCGAAACGATTATTGTTAAATATTCTTTTAAAACCTCTCATGGTGGCCATTATGATGGAACCATATTTATATATGATATATATTATATTTATGTCCTCTATAGTCTTCTGTATTTTATATTTAAAACCCACCATTACACTTTTCATGTTGTGCAAATGTGATAATTTCATATGAGGAAGTCTGGACAACCACCCCCTCAAGAGATGTGACTCATTCATTAAAAACATTTAATATGTAAATAATGTAATTAATGAACTGATTTTACCAATATAACATATATATTATATTGGAATTATAATATATCTATGTCTAATTAAGTTTTAATTTCCATTATTATGACGAAAAATGGAAGTAGCGTTCATGCGTACGTACGGCCTACTGTTTCCATGAACGGTACATTTCTTTTCAAATCTCCAAAAATTATGGAATATTATTAAATACATATATAATGGATATATATGATATTTCAATAACTAAAACCTTTCCAGAGATTATGTAATTACAACTACATGGAAAATTCTATTCCAGCAAGTTCAATGTTGACTCATTTACCGAACATCGACAAAATGTATGATATGGACCCACGTAATTAACTAATTATTATAACATGATAATACGTGATATGAATTGAATAATAAACTTTAAATTAAGTCCTTATGAAATTATAAATTGACAAAATTTTATTATTCAGGGATATAAAGAAACGAACAAGACAAGTCGGACTTGAGGTAAGGGGATTTCTTATCTCACTTTTAATTCTATGAGATTTCCATTGTTCGCCAATTATTTATTTCATGTGGTGTATTTTGTACTTACATTTGATATATATTATCATGATTGTATTTACATTCATGGTATTATATGATTAATTTGGTTCTTATCTTTTGGCCATATGAGTCGATTTGTTACAACGAGGTAAGGGGTTTTTATCTCACTAGCTATTCCCGTGAGATTCATGATATATTTGTCAATATATCCTTTTAGTGGATTATTTACTGCCCATTATTCTACTATTTGTGTAATATACATTCATTTATGGGTATGTACATCAATGTTGTATAGTCCTTCTTTAATGGGGTGTACGTTTCGAATGATACCCAAATCAGTAAGGGAACCTTTCACCCTCCTTTTTTTAAAAGATATCTTTTTGTTAGGTCATTTAATTTACATATTCTTAGTGTTGGTATATGTTCTTATATATCCTATTTGCTTTAAATGTTATGTCCATGTTATTAGATACCGTTTTTATCTCTCATCCGCTCATTTTCATAATTTTAAAGTGACATTGTTAGGCTGTCAAATTTCTGTAAGGGAACTTATTAACCCAATATCAATTCATGGGTTTAAACTTCTACATATTGATTATGTCATACTATGAATATGTGTGGATGACCTCTTAATGTTTTTCACTTAATATCCACTTATATTGGGTGTATTTATATTTTTCATACATAATTATGTATTTGATTTATCCTTAATATAAGGATATCATATTTGTATGCGACTTTGCCTCAATCTCCTTTCATTGAGGCATCTTTTGATTTCCACACGACTTTATTTTATACAGTGTATAAAACCATTTTGAAATTTCATTTCATTGAAAGGGAATCTTTTTACATGAATAATTTTAGTAAATGACAAAAATAATGTTTTTTTGTCTTATGTATGCGGCGACAACGACTTCTCCACCGCCGTGACCATTATTTGAGTTTCAGCTTCCTCTACAAGCCATAACCCTTTTATTAAATGAAAATAAATACCATGTTTTAATTTTCTTTTATTTTGGTATTGAAAATGTTTTTGTTAATGTTTTGACTATATCAATGTGTTGTATTAATATCTTGTGATTGAAATGTGGAAATGTTATGTTTTCTTTATGCATATTTTCTGTGATATGATTATGTTATGGTTCTTGGGAATTGTTTATGAAGTCGGGTGGTTCCGTGATAAACTAAGGGCTGGGGATCCCGAAATATCTCTCCAATGCATTGGGTAACACGAAGGAGTTAAATTCTAAGGTTTTTCTGACGAAATTTATGGAATATACAGTGATGGTTTTTTCCAAACGTAACCATGAGGGTTACTCCCTAAGCAAGAATGTTATGAATGCCTCAAGTTACCTTTACGTCTTATGATTTCTATGATTTATTCATTAATATTATGATTTCATGAGTTATGTTAAAGAGCTTATCTTTTATGACTAAAGTATGATTTCATTGATTCTTATGTATATATGGACTGATGTTTTCTTTTCGTATTTTTATATCCCTTACTGAGTTTTTTATGCTCATCCCATGTTTTTGAAATGTTTTTCAAAGGAAAGAAAGTGTAATAGGGTCAATAATGGGATAAAGGAGATTTCATGATGTGTAAAACATGGAACTAGACACGACTATTTTGTTCAAGTGTTTTTATTTTTTTTGAAGAAAATTGAAACTGAGTAGATGTGTCTACTTTGTAATCATTGATGTATAATAGTTATGTTCTAATTATCTAAAACTCTAAACCTGAAAAGATCCCCAGTGTGTATTATTCATTTAATTCAAGACAATATAATGTTTTAAGACCAGTTCCTTATAAAAAGGTTTCCCAAACAATGTGGCCACCCCTTGCGATTGTCCATATCTTCTAGACGGACGTGCACAGTTGGTGTGTTGTTTGGAAAATCCAAGAGCCAATCCTTGTTACAAAACCAGGACCTTAAAAGTTGAATTTCCAATAGTTACCACATTATTTTACTACCCAATTCAAGATTCCCCCCCCCCCCTCCCACCTAAAATTGACACAATGTGTGGCTCCCAAACCCTCCACCCTTGGTTCTGCTTCATCTGTTGGATCTCCTTGCATTTTCATTGGTATGATTCCTTTTATTTTCAGTCAAATTTCTCCTCTCATTTCCTTCCACTCTTCATTTTTTGGTTTTAATTATGTTGTATTTCTCTGGTAAAAAACCTATAGGTGGAGGGTTTATGTTGGATTTTGGTTTCTTGAATTCAAGGGTTTTTAGTTTGTTTGTTGGGATTAGATCCTCCATTTATATGAGTTTTTTTGTGTTCTAAGACTATTTAGGTATGTGTCTCCATCAATTTCCTTTCTAGAGCCTTATATTTGATTCTAGATCATTATAAAATAATTTTTAATGGTGTTAATCATTTTTTGATGAGCTAGTTTGATTTATTGTAGTGTTCCAATATTGTACATTTGATAAAAGTATTCTCTCAATGGATTTACTTGTGATACCCATATGTATATTCCTAAAAAGTGTTTTTGAAAAATATTATCCATAGTTTAAAACAATATTGGGTATTTTTTTTATTTTTTTTGGACATTATTGGGTTTTGGTATTTCAGATTACATGTTAAATTACCCTTTTGTAAGGTTTAAATGCCTCTTTGTGGTTTAATTCTCATGAATGAGTTTTTGTGAATTGTGGAAATGCTACTAGTGACTCTTTAAATTGGTCTCTAGGTATTTTTAGGGTTCACTATAAATGTTTTATTGTGTGTGGGAATATCAATATGTGAATGGGATTAACATATGGATAAAAACACATGCATACGATTTCTATTCTATAAAATTGTCCATTTTGAAACCCTAGTTTTCGAAATGCCCTCCCCTTGTTTTCTTCTCTCCAACATCCTACCACCTTAATGGTTTTTCTAATATTCCTAATTTTGTCCAAATTGATCAAAAATGTTTTTCCAAAATTGTATATCTATATCATAGTTATTTCAAAACTTGAGATTTGAGTTGGTAATTAAATGACAGAATGGTCCTATTATTCATCTTCCATTCTTAAAAAATGTATAAACCATTAATTTAGAATTAGTATGGATGTGAAAGGTATTTAATTTGTAAATGGTTTTGAAATTTTAAATTTTAATCCTCAGTTGGAATATTATGAGGATTTTAGAAATTTTATTTAAATTCAAATGGTGGGTAGGCCCGATTATAATTTTTAATGCTTTTTTTGTGATGGGATCCCAAATGGTTGTCTGTATGATAACAATTCATTCATATAACTGGTGTTAGGGGTAGTAAAGAAATTAATAACGTCATCTAAAGATTGTATATCCATGTGGTTACTTCCACACTCCCCATGAATATTATCATTATCAGAATCAAAAAAATTCATCTAGAGGGTTGAGTGGAAGTTATATTGTTTTCAGTTATAGATAGATTGAGACCATTTGGATAGAGAATGTTCTATGTGAGATTTTACACTAATACGTCCAGTCTAGAGAATCCATGTTGGTTGTTGACTTTTGAGTTGTGCCACACACTAGATGGTGTGTTAGAATATAGTATAAATAGTGTTTTATTCAGGGTTATTTTAAAAATTCCCCTAATTATATATTAGTTTGTTCTTGTAATATTTTGTTGCAAATTAGGTTTATTTTTTATTAGTATTCATTTCCCTCCACATGTACTATTTCCAATTATTTTTTCTTTTTTTGAATATTCCACATTCCATCTTCATGGATTGGATTTTGCATTATTTTTTGAATTCAAATTATTATTATTCATCTTGAAATTTCATATCTAAACTAGAGTTAAAAATGATAAATTATATTAAAATGGAAAACCATATTTTGTTCTCAAAGTTTGGATTCTAAAAAAATTGTTTTTTAAGTTCAGAACTTTATATAAATAAATTTAAATCAAATTATAAGTTCTTGAATTCTTAAGGAAATGAGATTTATGGATTTCTTGGATCATACCTATTGAAATGATTTTACTCACACTATACATGTTTTACTCAACTTCGGTTGACCTGAGATATTTGGAAGGTTTTGTTTTGTTCAGGTTTTATTGTGGATCACATTAGTCTTATTAATGGTGGTGACCATGAATCCCTCGGGATATAGTTTCAGTTTTGTTTTGGGTTCGGTTTTGGTTTTGTTTTGGTTTTCTTTTTTTCCCCCTCTATAGCTGTATCTAGTACTGGTTTTTTATTTATTTTTAGTGTTTTATTAGATTATGCTTTTTTGTAGTGTAATAAATTATAATTTTTATATAAGTACATATATAATACATTGTCTCCAATATAATGATCATTTATTATCTACACTAGTTTGCATACATGGATGATAAGGAATGCCTCTCGGGCCTTGTCGTAACCTATTTTGGGAGAGCGGCTCATTGTCGGCCTACTTTAGTTTGTGAAAAAATGGTGTCAGAAAATCCATTTATTATTTGAGGTGTTATGTAGTTTATCGATAAAGATTTCATAGATTTATTGGTAGGTATGAGAAGAGCATCGTGAAAACTTACTCATCAGGAGCCTTGATTAACAATGTGTAGTCAAGAACATGAGTGTTTTATTTTGAATTATGGGTTTTTTTGTGCATATTAGTTTGTGTGGTTTGGTGATTGAAAATAGACCTGAACTTATGATACATGGTGATAATGAATACACCTATGATCCATGTAGTATTTGAGTACATGGTTCAAAAAACATCTAGTTGTAGTTTCTTGCTTAGTGCATGTTACTCTAATCCATGGTGCTAGGTACTGCGTGCCCACTGATTCATTATTCATAGATTTATAGTGTGTGTTATGTTTGGAATGATTTTGGTTAGTGCAGGGGAGTTGCGGAACAAAAAATTATTTTTGGGAAGAAAATTTAAATTTTGAATGATTTTGAGACATAGATTTATATTAAAACTGTATTTGGTGATTATGATAGATTTAGAAATGAATTTTTGGTATTTTGGGAAAATGTTCTTGGTGTGAAATGTTGTTGAATTTCAAATGAGGTTAATGATTTCTAACATAAGATTGGGGTATTGTTTTTTGATCATTCATCTACCAGTTTGGTGGTTAGATTTTAAATGTTCCTTTTTGATGGATTTTTTGTTTGATGATGATTCGATGTTGTTATTTTGTGTTATTATATTATGTCACCTCGAAATGTCACAAAAGATTAATAGTTATTATTCACTAGTTACTGACCCTACCTAAAATTCATTTGGAGTGGGGTATTCATGTTTTCTCAACTACTTCTAGTTTTCCATGGTGATCAACATCTGTTATAAGCAAGGAAATATCATGAGAAAGTAAAAATTGATTTCAAGTCCTAAAGATCTCTCAAATCATAATGTTATGAGTAATTATGGGTTCATTTGAGGATATGATCATGGACTAGTTGAATGTGATCATCTCATCATCGTTTTATGATGGGATGTCATGGGATGTGTTTAAAACCACTTTCATCCAATGGTCCATACCATTAGAGGGGAATATTTATAAAGTGGAAGATCTCTTGAGTGTTTAAAAAATTTAATGAATATTGATGGCATATGTTGACCATTTAAAAGAGATGGATTATTTTTCTCCATATATAGAATCAACAAATTAGATAAAAAATTACCTCTTATTTTGGGTTCTTTATTCTAAAATCAAGGAGGTAGTCCTCTAATCCGGGGATGTTATATTTAGGATGTGATTCGATAAGTAATTTCTATCCATGTTTTTTATCAATGTGTTGTCTGTAAAACGAGGTAATTTAGCATCTCTAGGTGCTCATGAATGCCCCTCAACTGGTGAAATGTGGGTACAAGAAGAACCCATTCTTGATAAGTATCCATTTTTAGGTCCTACTTTTTCATCAAACCATGTGATTGTGTGATTCCAGTGTGGTCATATTGGGCACTCAAATCCATGTGGTCATCATAATCCAATTAATTTCCTATTTTATGGCAGTTTTGGTCACATGGAGAGGTTTTTCAGAAGTCATCTCAAGAAGTGGGATTCTTAGTTAGAGGAAATCTTCTCTTGACTATAGGGTTTCAAATGCCTCAACGCTCAAGAGCTCCAGCTATATCCCCAGAGTAAATATATTCAAGTTGTAAGTAATATTTTAGTGTGGAGGGAGGTTTTTGGCCTATTATTTTTCTCGAATTATGTAGTGGTTATTGTTAATCTTCTCTTTATTATTTTAGTTTTTATTATTTTTGAGAACGATTCTATTTTTAGGATTTTGATAGGGTTGTATACGTTAAATAATCTCTGTGGTACTTTATGCATGTAAATATTGGAATTGTTATCTTTCTTTTGGGTATGTTTTGTATTTGGGATGTTCTAAATTTAGAGATTATTATTTCTTCTATAAATGGTTAATTATGATTTGGTAAGAAGGTTGGATTCTTCTTCATCCAATTGGGTTCCACATTTTGTTTTTATTTATTTGGTTAGTCAAAGTAGTTATAATTATTAATTATTGGAAGGACCTATTATTCTACCAACATGTAGTTATTCTTCTTGTTGATTTCTCTATTTTGGTTTGGGTGTGACTAGTGATAATGAATGGTACCACTGTGTATCAATGTTATTTTTTCATTTATTATTTTCTAGTTTGAATTTCCCTTTGTATTGTATTAATGACATTTTTGGGAATGAATTATTTTCGGTGGGGAGAATTGTCACACCCAAACCTAGTTTTCCTCTGTTTTTAATTATATCTTAATGTTTGATATTTTAGTTGACGTTCTTGTTGAGTTCCCTATGATATTTTTTTACTTTTTTTTGTTTTTGGGTTGTTTTGTCCCCATTCATGGTTAATGTGCATCATTTGGGGTGAACTTTCTGGTTGGTGGGGGTATATGTTGTTTTTAGTTCATTTTTTCTTTCACATATTGACTCAAACATCCTTTTCCCAGTTTGTCTTAATCCAAAATAGGAAAATAAGAAACAATGTGTCTTCTAGGTGGTGTTTTGGAAAAGGTCCATGATATTCTCTTAGATAGGTTAAACCCTGTGGAAAGAATGCCGAGTGATTTTTCATTTTTTAAAAATCTATATTTCCTAGTAGGCGATCCTTTTCCAAAAACATGCAATCATACCATGTTGTGTCCCTTTCTTCCATTAAGATGTGCACAGTTGGCACAGAGTATCAAAAACCCCATAACATACCCAAATTCTTCAAAATTTGAAAATCCAAATTTTCCATCATTATTTTAAACACCACATCAGAATTCACCCCACCCCGCCGAACCGAGGAACGCCATGGGGACCTGAAATCCCTCCTCCCTTCTTTCTCCTTACTCTACTAGAGCTATTACATGGTTCATATTCATGTTTCCTTTAGTGTTCCTCAATTTTCTCCTCTAATCATCATCCTCTCTTGGTTTCATGGTTTTCATTACATTGGATATCACTTGGTATAACAGTATGGGTATATTTTTGATGTTTGATTTTTTTTGTGGATTATAGTATTTTCATTTTTTCTCTTAGAATTATTTATTCATTATATTGACCTTCTGTTGTATTTTTATGTCGTTGAAGCAGTTGTCATCACCACATTGCTTTCTATAGTATTCTAAATGATTATTGATATTTCATTCATATTTTTTAATGGTTTTAATCATGTTTTTAGGTTCAATATTGATTTAGTAAAGTGTTTTTATGAGGTAAATTTGACTAAAACGGTCTTCAAAAGTATTTCAACAATTAATAATATATATACATGGAGGCTATGTGTTTCATAAAATTTCATTCTGTATAACTAATTGAAATTATGTATTTTTCCTTTATTTTTTCTTCCCTTGATTGTGTTTTGGTAGTTTGGTTTACTTGTGAATATAGCCTAATGTAAGTTGTAGTTCCTATTTGTGGTTTATTGATCGTGTGTGTGTTATTATTTTTGGTACTAATTGTAATGGTAGATCTTTAAATGGGTTATCATGTATTTTTAGAGATTACCATAGATGTTCCATTATATAATGGAATATCTATATATTAATGGGATGCACATATTGATAGGTACACATGAATAAAATTGTTATTCCATAAAAGTGACTATTTTGAATCCCCATTCTTCAAAACACACTTCCCCCATTTCCTTTTCCCCTCCAGCCCATGTCCCAAATTTTTATTCTAAAACTTATTATGTGTATCAAAATTGATATCAAAATATTTTCCTAACTGTTCTTTCTATGTCACAGCTCATTTTCCACCTTGAGATGTTATATGGGAATTAAATGAAAAAAGTGACTGTTTGAAATCTTCTAACATTAAATAATGATTCCACCTTCGATGTGGGATTAGTTTGGGATTGAAAAGTATTTTAATTTTCAACGGTTTTATATTTTTAAATGATAAGTGTCCGGTGATACTTTGGGATATGTTTAGAAATTGGTTTAAAATTGATATGGAGTTTAGGACGGACTGTCACTTTCTAACGTTTCTATGTGTGACGGGTACCCCTATGGTTGTCCATCCATTATGTGCGACATTTCATAGATGGTGTCAGGGAAGAGAAAGGAATGAACTATGGAAAATGATGGTTCACTAGTCTAGTGATTTTCTCATCATCCCTGTGTATACTAACATCGTGTAATTCCTGCACATCATAGTGATGGACATGTAATGGTTATATTCTATTTTAGTTTTGATGGATTTAAACACCCAGGATAGATTATATGAAAATTTGGAATTTCCACTACAGAGGCTAGTTAGAGTATCTAGGTTGGTTATTGACAATAGAGTTTTACCACACACTTGACATTGGGTCCAATTAGAGTACTTCTAGGGATTTTTCAATCGATTTTTGTAAATTACAATGATTATATATCTTTATGTTCCTATTATATTTTTTAGTATTTTGGATTCTTGTTTTTTTATATTTTTAAACCTACATTTGTATTGTTTTCTATATTTTATAGCCCAATTAAATATACATAATTTTATGTCCATAGTTTGGAATTTATATTATTTTTTTAATAAGTTGGGTTATGATCTTGTCTAGATTTTGTTCTCTAAATAAAGTCTAAAAATGAGATAATATTTTAAAAAATAGAACAACGATTTATTTTTAACGTGCATTTTCAAGAAAATGATATTGGTTATTTAAAATATAAAAAACCTTATTTTATGATATTTATTTCAAACTAGAGTTTTTGAAATACTTTACAAAATTTCATGTCTAGATTTTTTGGTTCTTCCCTACTAATATATTTTTTCTCACGCCCTAGTTGACCCACTAGAGGTCGGTAAACCCATCATAATTTCTAGATTAACTATTTTTTAATTTTCATATAGAGTGGGTTGGTCTTATGGATGTTGGTTACTAAGAGGTCACATAAAGAATATGATAGTTTCAGTTTGGTTTCAATTTGGTTTTTTTAATCTTATATTTTTTACAAATATAATCGTATCGTGTATTGGTTGTTTTTTATTATTCATTAGTAGTTATTTGGATTCTCTAATTTATGTTACATACTCTGTTCTTGTTCTTTTATATCAGTTCAGATGGCCTAAATCCATCTCAAGTGTATGATATCTGATGCTCGACACTAGTTTTCAGTTTGAGAGTATTAAGAAATCCATCAGGATGTGTTGCATGTTAGATTAGGGGACTAGTTGGGATTGGAACCAAGTTGTTTCTTGATACTATATATTTCTCTATGGAGGAAATTAAGATAAAATAATCCATTTGTATATTGGTTCTTTTTATATTCTTGATCAAATTAGGATTGTACCTTGTCTCTTGTTTCATTCCCTAAACCTCTTTCTAGTCCTGAATGATATTCTTGTATCTCTATTGAGAAAGTTGATACAGAATCCATCACTTGAACTGAAAATAGAGGCCATACCACTAATGCACGATCGTTCTATATAGGAAAAACTATTATTGATTTTGGATTATACTTATTTTTTTCTATGAAACATGACCACTCACCTAGTCACAATTTTTTAGTGAAACCACCACCTTGAGAAATCTAGGTGGGAACCTGAGGATGTAATGATGCAAATATATATATATATTTTTGTACCAAAATGAATAATTTTAATGAAAAATTCATTTTAATGGGGGGTGGGGTCGAATGAAAAGCACTAAGATTTTATGAAATGTATTTTTTGAATAAATTTAATTTCATCAACAGCTTGTGTTATATGAATCATATTGTTTAAATAAATAATTGAAAATAGTTAATAATATTATTTAAAATTAATATTGTTGACTATCTATTTAATTTTTGGGATGAATGTGAAAACAATTAAATATTATGAATAATATATTGATACAAAGTACCCATTGTTTGGTAAAGTCTTTACCTATTTCTAAAAAATGGTTTTCTAAAGATATATTACCTTTTTAAAATAAATAAAATAATTAATTTTATAAACATTTAGAATAAATATTTAAAAAACATAATTTCCAAAATATACAAGCCAAAAATAACTTCGGGTGAATTTTATATTATTTTTTTAAAATACTAATTTTTTTGTTCATAGTGAAATACTTGTTTTTATTGAAAACTATGTTTTCATATAAATAAAATTTAACTACATTTTTTTTTCTAAAGTGGTTTTAAAAATAAAATTTGTTAAATTATTTATCTAATATTTCAATTTAGGTAATTGTATTTAATTTCATGGTTAAATTTGATATAAAAAAGTTTTCTTCTTTTGAAAAGTATGCCTTTGGAAAACTACTTTCTCGTCGCGTATGTGGGTCTAGTTTTAAATTAGATTTTTATGAATATGTGAATGATATTAGTAAATTTGTATTACATATTTTAAATTTCCCTAATTTATTTATACAATACGTTCATCAAATGTTTTGGTCAAAATGAATATAAAATACTGTAAAAGTTAATTACTCCAGTTAAGGATAAAACGGGCTTATTATGTGTTAAATTAATTTTTTTGTTAAAATAACCTATAATCTTGTAAAAAACATTTTTATAACAATATCTATACCTTATCACCTTAAATATTCTATATAGATAAATTTTGGACACTATTTTATATTTATAAAATTGGTACAATTTATTCTTTTCGAAAACTCCCAGTGTGTCCTCTCCCCACTTATAAAAGGTCCCCCTCCCATACACCATACACACATAAAAATTATTTTTCTACACAAGAAAAAATAACTTACTTATATCCATTTACTATTATTATATTACTAATTTTTATAAGTATACCATAAAATAAAGTATTTAGGAATAAACCTAATGAGGATCTTTGAAAAAGAGGTAATATTATGGGTCTTATGTTTTTGTTTTATTTATTTTTCCACCTCCATAAAATATTACTCAAATATAAAGATATAATATTAATAATATATAAAATATTAATATATTTTATCATTTTATTTCAAATCCTACACCAATAGCCACCTTCATCAAATGGGAAATGAATCCCCCACTCGTCTGTAAGGTGGACTACCACCTCTCTAACTGGTGTTATTCATTTTCAATTAACACATACAATGGATTGATGTAATGATGAATTTAATGTTTATATACTATATTTACTATTTAATTATAACACTAGAATTATTATACCACATATGAATTCATACCACCCAAACAGTTGGAAATCAATAATGTCTCTCTTGTGTATGGAGAACTACCACATCACAAACCGATGTGATTTGTTTTCATTCTTTTTTTACATGGATTGTAATAAGAACATATCAAATGAATATATATGATATTATTAAATACATTATACTTATAATATTATTATATAACATATAAAGTTTTACATTCCATTTCACTGGGGATATGATGACGTTGTTCGTGGGTACATCAGACTATAACCTCACAATGATATCAGATTATCTTTTCATTTAAAATTTAATGGTATGTAATTAGATTGTTGTTATGTAATATATTTAATATATATATATATATATATATATGAATCTATAATAGAAATATATTATTTACCTTAATTTGGTTTTATCAGTCGAGAAAATGGAAATAACAGTTATGCATACATACAACTTACCATCTCCCTAAACAGTGTATTACATTTTGTATCTGTCACATGAATGGATTAATAAAAAAATATAATTCCTATATATGATAAATTTATCATTCAAAAAATAAATATATAATGTATCCATGATACAATGTAATTGGACTGAACATATCAAATCAAAACATACATGAAAAACAAAGCAAGGATTTCCCAAAATGTGATTTTCACAAAGAATTGTTAATAATCGGGTAATAAAGGTTCAAATGAAAAAAATATAAGGAATTATATATATATAAATATATAAAATTATTTATTTTAAATATTTGTAAAATAAATAAAAATTTACTTGGTAGGTGGTTCGAACGTGTATGGAAGAAGTCGATACCTAAGCGTAAGGGATTTCTATTCTAACTTTTATTTCATGGAGTCTTATTCCAAATTCACCACACATTTATTTTTTCTTGTGTATATACTCCCCATATGACATGTTATATCATGAATATTGTTCTTTTATTTATATTTCATATATCATAAGATGATACAGATTATCTAGGATTACGATTCAATGATCACCAAAGTGATTAGAGAATTTCATTGCAATTTAGTTTTCTTTGGGACGAGCATTATATTATGCAGTTGTATTATTTTATAAGGTGTATTTAAAAATAATTTGAAATTTAAAATGAGGAATTTATTTAGTCTCATTATATTTAATTTTTCATTTAATTTTATTCTTTCATGGGAATGACAATAAAATATTACCAAAGTGGTAAGTGTTTTTTATTCAATCTCTCTATTTATCAAGATTGTTTATGGTTATGCTTTTGATAAGGATATTTCCTGATATCTATGTCAATAAACTCATAAAATTTATTTACCACTTATTAGTTCATGAGAGTAAATATTTTCCATTTAATTTTCGTATCTATATGTACGTATGATTCCAAAAAAAACTTTTTAAATTAAAAATCACATTATTTATCTATTTATCCAAAAACCCTTTTTCCCATTAATATATTATCTAGAAATAATTTAAAAAATAGTTTAATTATTATTTATGATTTTTAATGTCATTTTTACCATTTTTAATTTAAATAACTAACTTAAAATTAATATTTATTTATTTTCAGTCACATTATACATTTATATAAAATTTAAAATGTTTTTTTAACGTGTGCTGAAATTCATATCATCATGAACACTCAATAATTTAAGGGCTCCCTTATAAGTTTCAAAGGATATTATTGAATGAAATTTATATTTTAACAATTTTTATTTTTAATTTTTTTATTTTAGGTTTAATGCTAATTTTTTTCACAAATTGTTTAAAATAATTTTTACATATTCAAGTAAATTTTTTAATGGTAATATTAAAATAAAAGTATTTTAAAAATGTTTTATTTTTTATTATATTTTAAGCAGAAATCATTACTTTTTAATGAAATGTTTTAAATGATATAAAAAGTTCCATTTATTATTTTCAGGGGTTATTTTCAAGGAAAATTATATCTAAATTTTTTTATGAATTTTTATTTTAGGAAATGCAATAGTCAATGAAATATTACATTCCTTGTGAAATGTTTCATGTGTTCTATCAAAATAATTTTCCATCTAACATGAATCCCCTTGATGATACTTATTATTTAGTGGGTATATGATCCAACCATCCCTTCTTCATTATTTCAAGGCATGCTTTCTGATTTGGATGAAGAAATGTTTTTGAAAGCACATATTTTTCAATGGGTTATATCATGATGAATTTATGAGATGATTATGAAACCCCTTTCTTTTCATTTTTAAAGATATAATGAAATTTATTATATATCCATTTTCATTATATGTTTTCTGCTATGATGAAATATTTTTGAGACCCATTTCTATTCAATGAATTATGATATAATGGATGTTTAATGATCTTATGGAAGAAAAATGTATGGATTATGTTATGGGTAGGGCATATATATTCCTTTAATGAATTGAGTAATAATTACTGTTATATGATCTCAAAGGTTAAATGGGAGTTTACCCAAGCCTGAAATAAGATTACAAGGGTGGTTATCCCATTCCGAAAGTATGTACATAGTTGGTTATACCATACCAAACAAGTTATGAATGTCTTGGTGGGTAGCCTTAACAAAAAATTTTCTATACTATTTATCTTTCACAAATAAATTACGTATGCCAATATTATGTTGTTATGGCCTATGTTCTTTGATTCATTTATTATTCAAGTCTTATGAACATCCAGGACTTATGCCATAACTCAACATTGTGATCAATGATATGTAATGTAACACCCCAGGTAAATAACGAATATGACATTATCATATTTATCAATATTTGTAAATAAAATATTAATATGACATTAAAGGGGACGCCATGCTCAATGGCGTACCAAACACGCAACAACGAGTTTCTTAGGAATCTTACGTTGCACTCTAATAATAAAATAATATCATTTTAAATGGTAGTTAAAATGTAGTCGTTTTGTTGGAAGGAATGCATATAAATAACTAAAATATAATTATATATGTTTTTAAATGTTTTTACATTTATCCAATAAAAGATAAAGGCTTAAAATACAGAAAGAATTCAATTCTAGGCGTATATGACCCAGTTTTCACTAAAGGTTAACTTATCACCTTTTGATGGGGAACTGTCATTAAATATAGTTTTGTTCACTCTTATACATTCTATTGGTCCAAACAAAACTCTTATTTAGAATCGGGACAAAAAAATTTACTTTGTGTAAATTTTGGGTATCTTTCCGATAAAGTTCATTTTTTAATGAATAGTGTAAAATGTTGTATTTTAATTCAAAACCCCTTTTTGATCTAATTTATTTATATGAATATATTACATTTTGAATTAGTTTTAATGTGAAATTAGAATATATTTTTACCATTAAATCCAATAGTGGTCATTGGAATTAATTTCACTTTGAAATCAGACTTAAACTAGTGTCAATCTTTTGATACTTATTGTTTCATAAAAACACGCTATTTGCTCTGACAGCGGGAATTGATTATTAAATTAATTAATGTGAATTATATGTTTTGAATTTTGTAAAATAGACTTCATTTTTGAATTTTGAATTTCAAATATATCTCAGGGTGAATTTTTGGGATTTTTCTGAAAAACTTCAATTTTTGATGAATAGTGAAACCACTAAGTTGTACTTATAAAAACTGATTTTTCGTTTAAATGAAATTTTACCAGTTATGTGTTTTGAATTAAAAAAATCCAACATACATGGTTTTCATTATGATTTAAAATGTGGTTCAATGAGATTAAAATATTTTTTTCGTGCATAGTAACTTTTAAGTTCTTAATCGCGATTAGAGGTAATTAGTGTAGTTTAAGGTAAAAATAATGTTTTAATAATATGAAATGAACTTGACACATGTCCTAACCTCATTGGATGTGTCAGGGACGACCAAGACAACCCATGGGTCAACTTGGGGACCCGATGAAGCCACTTTGGGTGGAAAATAACATTAATATCTTTTTATTTAAAGTTAAAGTAAAAATGAGACAAACATGAAATGTTTTACTAAAACAATTTTTACATGGGGTTATACAAATCATATTTTTGACTATAAATATTCATTGGAAATATAAAACGATTTCCTACATCATAGTATTTTTTTATAATTTTTAGACATTAAATAAATTAAATTATTTATGAAATCATGATGATGCAGCGATGACGTCATTATTTAACGATTTAAATAAAATGGGAAGATAATGTAATATCTAAGATCTAAACATGTCCAAAACCAATTGGATGAGTTGATTTCGAACCCTTATCACCTTATCCTAGAATTATATGAATGTGGGACCTCTTAAATCCTAATATCAATTTAAAATAATGTGAATTTTTTTTATTTTCCAAGAGTGCCCCTCCTATCCTCTTATAAAAGGCCCCCACATCTACCTTTTTACCCACACTCTCAAAGCCTTTGGATCGTCCAAACCCATCCCATTTTGTCTCTCCACTTCCCTCTATTACTCCTTGAAGCCTCACTTTGGGCAGAAGTATTCCCAAGAAAGCTTTTGAGCTCAAAGCAAAGGGAGTTACCCGATTTTAAGGTAATGTTTTCACTTGAGTCCTTTTGTTTTATTTTGCTTCTCCAACCCCCTAAACTCTTTTTCTTCATTTATTTTGTAACAAATACAGTATCATAAATATACTAGGATGTTTTTATAAGAATTATTCAAGCTACACTTGCACACATATACATCTAATGGTTAAAGAACATATTGTTTCCGTGGATGGCGAATTTCGTCCTCCTGAAAGATGATTGTTCAACATTATTTTAACACCTTCAAAGGAGGCCATTAAGATGAAACTATATTTATATATGATATATAATATGATTATTTTTTCCTTAAGCTTCTGAATTTTTCATTTTGGGCATACCATTATGGTTTCCATTATGGGTAAACGCGATATCTTCATTTAAGGAAGTGCGGACTACCGCCCCCTCAAAGTGATGTGATTCGTTAATGCCATACGTGGGACGTATAAAGGATGGATTTAATGTAATTATATATTATGTTATACTGTAATTATAATATACCTCTATATAATTATTATTTATTTCCATTAAAGTATGAGATAGAAATGAAAGTAGCGTTCATGCGTACGTAAGGCTTACCGTCTCCATGAACGGTGCATTTTATTTCTTATCCCCAAATGTAATGTACTATAATAAGTACATGTATATAATGGATATATATGATTACTGATACATCTATATTATTAATATAATTCTGGAATTAAAATATACATACCTCTCATTTAGTTTTAATTCCATTAATATGACAAAGAAATGAAAGTAGCGTTCATGCGTACGTATGGCTTACCGTCTCCATGAACAGTGCATTTCATTTCATTCCTCTAAATGATTATGTGATATTATAAATACATGTATATTCTAGATATATATGATATATATGATATCTAAATCAGGAATTTCATTCTGTATATAAAGAACCTTTGACCACACGAACTACATGTAATTGTAAGAAGTCCACTTTCGACATCAGAACCAAATATCGACAAAACAAACATTATTAACATAAATTATTACATATTGTTTATAACATGGAAATAAGTGATATAAAAGGAATAATGAACATTAAAAAGGTTGTTAAGATAAATTAAATCAAGTTTATTATTCAGGACGTTAATGAATGATCGAGTCAAGTCAGACCCGAGGTAAGGGATCTTACTCATCTCTTTCTTTTAAGTACACTCTTTTATTTCATTCCTTTTAAGCTCATCATTCTTGTGATTGGGATGTTCTTTAATTTTACTCATACTGTAATTTTTATGTTCATATGGTGAGAGACCTTATTTTCTCTCATCAATCCATTTTGGATGTTTTGAGTGGCGCCGTTAGGCTGCCGAATATTCGTAAGAGATCTAACCTCTCTCTTTCATTTTAAGTACCCTCCTTTTTGTCACTTATTTTAAGATCCTCTTTGTTATGTTGGGGGATTCTCTTTTATATTACTCATTCTGTAAAATTTATGTTAATATGATGAGAGACCCTACTTTCTCTCATCAATCCATTTTGGATGTTTTAAGTGGCGCCATTAGGCTGCCGAGTTTTCGTAAGGGATTTTTTATCTCACTTTTATTCCCATGAGATTTATGCAACATTTTCCACAATTTCATTTCAGTGGTGTATGTACATCCCATTATTCTACTCCTTGTGTAATATACATTCATTTATGAGTATTTACATCAATTATGTATTGTCTTTCTTTCATGGGGTGTATGTTTCGAAGGATACCCAAGTCGGTAAGGGAACCTTTCACCCTACTCTTTTTAAAAGACTTCTTTTGTTGGGTCTTTTAATTCACATATTTTTATAGTGGGATATGTCCTCATATATCCTTATTGACGTAAATTTTATTTCCAGGTGATGATATACCCTTTTTTTATCTCTCATTAACTATTTTTCTGAATTTTGAAGTGACAGTGTTAGGCTGTCAAATTTTTGTAACGGAACTTCTTAACCCAAATTTGATTATTTGGGGTAAACTTGTACTCCTTGAATATGTTGTTCTATGAATATGTGTGAATTACCTCTGATTTTTTTACACATAATATCCACTTATATTTGGTGTATTTTTTGTCACAAATAATTATGCAATTGATTTATCCTTAAACCAAGGATACCGTCCTTGTAAGGGTCTTCGTCTCAATCTCCATTCATTGAGGCGTATTTTGTTTTATACACATCCTTTTTTTATACGGTGTATAAACCCCTTTGAATTTTATGTTTATTCATAATGAATCTTTTTTCTACGAAGCGTTTTACTAAATGACAAAAATGAATGTTTCTTTTTACGTACGTGGTGGCAACGACCTTTTCCACCGCCGCGAGTATTATTTGATCTTTGGCTTCCTCAACAAGCCGTAATTTTTTTAAAATAAAATAAATACTATATACTTTTTTTTTTTTTGGTATTGAAAATGGTTTTTATAAAGGATTCTATTATGTCAATATATTTAAATGATATATTGTGATTGAAATGTGCAAATGTTATCATTCCTTTATGTTGGTTTTATGTGTTATAATTTTATAATGGTACTTGGACATTTTACGGGTGGTTACGTGATAAACCATATGATGGGTGGTGCCGTGAATACCAGGACGGGTGGTTACGTTATAACCTCCAACGCATTGGGTATGGAAGTCGTTCGTATGGCTATTCCATTAAGTATGTGTGGAAGTCAGCCATATGGCTATTCCATTAAGTATGTGTGGAAGTCGACCGTATGGTTATTCCACTTAAGTATGTTTATGTCCCAAGTTACCTTTATACGTTATGTGTTATTTATATGAGTTTTATGGTAATGTTTTGGTTACAGAACGGTAAGTAATGAACTTTTATTTAGTGAAGAGTTTTTACTAATTCGAAAAGGTGAAAAGTATTACTTTGATAAAGTATACATGGTTTACTTGTTGTTTTGAAAAAAAACAAACAGTTTTCATTATTTTTGAATCACTTACTGAGCTTTTTATGCTCATCCCGAGTTTTTGAAATGTTTTTCACAGGAAAAAGCGTGGAATAGGGTCAAGGATTGGATCATGGGAAAGTCATGGTACCTAAAACATGGAACTAGACATGTTTCTTTTTAAGAGTTTTTATTTTATGGAAATTTAGTAGAAGAGACTACTTTGTAATCTTTTGAGATGTAATAGTTATGTCCTAATTCTCTAAAAATCTAAACCTGAAAAGATCCTCAATGTGAAATATTCATTTAATTAAATATTAAGTAAGGTTTAACGCTGGGGCTTTATAGTCGGTATTAGAGGTCGGTTTAGATAACATTAGAGGTTAGGGTATTCTTTAAGCATAAGTGACATTACCATAATGGTTAGGATTTCAGAAAGAGCCCTAGTTTTTGATAAAGTGAATGACTAAGTATATATTAGTGTTTGTCTTCCTCATTAGTACATGATGGTTTTGTTGATATACTCACACTTACATTTCTATTTTTAGTTAATGGATGGATCTACCAGGCACCAAAGAGACAACAGGTTTGAAAGAAACTGTGGTGGTTCTCTGATTAAGATACTAGATAAAATGGGGGATTCAATGAGGAAACTCGTGGTTGTTCAAAACCAACTATCAAGGAGTCATGATCAACCACTTGAACCTTGGTATGTTCTGTAATGCATCATGTGTGAGATGACCAATCGATGAGGAAGTTCAGGTAATAATTATAAAGGTAACCATTAGAGTTTATATGATCCTTACTTTTGAGGTAATTATGGGTTACTCTATGATATGATGGAAAATGAAAGGCATGAGATAAACTTGAGGTTAAAATATGTTATGATTTTTTTTGAAGATTTTATATCATTTTGGGTAATGTTTGAAGAGTTATATAGTTTTGGAAAAAGGACAACACGTAGACCGTGTGACAACCTGTCGCGTCGGACCAAGCCACGGGAATCGAACCCACAACGAAAGTGCGACTGGTATTTATCGCCTACCACTGGACTATGTGAATTTCCTGGTTAGTTTGACTGATTCTTTTTAGTTAGATGATTATATGAATTAAGAGTAAGTTGATTTTGGGTTATCTATAGAAATATATTAACCTATCATGGAGTATATGTGATTAGGTTAATTACTTTTCAATACGAGACATTAAGAGCAACGGATGTTGTTTGGAGATAAATGATACGATTTAACTTAGAAGACTATGTGACTAAATCCTTCAAATATTTGGGTTTCAATCTTAGTTTGGTTTACTTTTAAGACTTTTATGGACAAATTGTTTATCGCAAAGTCCTCGTTGAACTTTGGGTTTTGTTGGAAAAAATTTGGAGATTAAGAATAGATTTTGTTTTTATAAAGGGTTATCCATTTCTATATTATCTGATCTTGTACTAACCTTTTTGGTTTTGGTTTTGGTTAATGTCTAAAGACATGGGATGTATATAGTAATCTATTGTGGATTAGGTTATTCTCTTGAAATTGATTATAGTACTCTTAATGCGAACAAGTCTTCCTAAATACTCGTCTTTTGGAGAAAATGTGAGTTTGATTAAGGAATCTAGTAAAAGTTGCAAGTCAACATGATAAGTGATTATGTTTCCTTATGAATAAATTCCTCAATAAAAAGTAACTTAAAACAAAAATGTTGTCTATTAACTTTTCCTACTGGGGAATCGAATACCGTTTAACCCATCACAAGTTTGTGATTTTCATTCTGGTTAACTTTCTACTAGACATGTTAACTATCACTCTCCATCAGAACATGACCCTTTGTTTTTACTCAATGTCTATATTTTCATACTTGTAATCCTAGTATGTGTCAACTCGGGTGTCCTTTGTACTTATCTTTCTTTATTTTAAAGTGATTGTTTTACCGACTCTTGTTCCGATGTGGGACTTTCAAGGATGTTTCCAAGCCCAATTTTAAAAATTGCGAGGGTGCAATTCCAAAAAGGGGGGAAGTTTGTAACACTCCAGGTAAATAAAGAATTTGAAATTTTCACATTTATCTATATTTGTGAATAAAATATTAATATGACTTTAACGGGGACTCTATGCTTGATGGTGTACCCAACACGCAACAACGAGTTTCTTGGGAATCTCACGTTGCACTCTAATAATAAAATAATATTATTTTAAATGGTAGTTAACATGTAGCCATTGTATTAGCGAGAATGGATAGAAATAACTAAAATATGATTATATATGTTTTTAAATGTTTTTACATTTATCCAATAAAAGATAAAGACTTAAAATACAGAAAGAATACAATTTTAGGCGTATATTCCCTAGTTTTCACTAAAGGTTCACTTATCGCCTTTTGATAGCGAACCATCATTAAATATAGTTTTGTTCACTCTTATACATTTTATTGGACCAAATAAAACTCTTCTTTAGAATCGGGACATAAAAATTTACTTTGTGTAAATTTTTGGTATCTTTCTGATAAAGTTCATTTTTAATGAATAGTGTAAAATGTTGTATTTTAATTCAAAACCATTTTTTGATCTAATTTATTAATATGATTTTATTATATTTTGAATTGGTTTTAAAGTGAAATTAGAATATATTTTTACCATTAAATCCAATAGTGGTCGTTGGAATTAATTTCACTTTGAAATCAGATTTAAACTAGTGTCAATCTTTTGATACTTATTGTTTCATAAAAACACGCTATTTGCTCTGACTGCGGGAATTAATTATTAAATTAATTAATGTGACTTATATGTTTTTAATATTGTAAAATAGACTTCATTTTTGAATTCGGAATATCAAATATAGCTTAGGGTGAATTTTTGGGTGTTTTCTGAAAAACATCAATTTTTTATGAATAGTGAAACCACTAAGTGGTACTTATAAAAACTGATTTTTCGTTTAAATGAAAATTTACCACTTCTGTGTTTTGAATTTCAAAAATCCGACATACATGGTTTTCATTAAGAAGTTAAATGTGGTTCAATGAGATTAAAATAATTTTTTGGTGAATAGTAACTTTTAAGTTCTTAATCGTGATTAGAGGTAATTAGTGTAGTTTAAGGTAAAAATAATGTTTTAATAATATGAAATGAACTTTACACATGTCCTAACCTCATTTTATGTGTCATGGAAGACCAATACAACCCATGGGTCATCTTGGGGACCCCATGAAGCCACTTTGGTTGGAAAATGACATTAATATCTTTTTATTTAAAGTTAAAGTAAAAATGAGACAAACATGAAATGTTTTACTAAAACATTTTTTACATGGGGTTATATAAATAAGATTTTTGACTATAAATATTAATTGAAAAGATAAAAATATTTCCGAAATAATATTATTTTTTTATAATTTTATACATTAAATAAATTAAATTATTTATGACATCATGATGATGCAGCGATGACCTCATTATTTAACGATTTTAATAAAATGGAAAGATAATGTAATATATAAGACCTACACATGTCCAAAACCTAATAGATGAGCGGATTTCGAACCCTTATCACCTTATACTCGAATTATATCAATTTAGGACCTCTTAAATCCGAATATCATTTTAAAATAAAGTGACTTTTCTTTACATTCCAATTGTGCCCCTCCTCTCCTCTTATAAAAGGCCCCCACCTCTACCTTCTTACCCACACTCCCAAAGCCTTTGTCTTGGCCAACCCCTGCCAATTTTGTCTCTCAACTTCCCTCTATTACTCCTTGAAGCCTCACTTTGGGAATACGTCTTCCCAAGGAAGCCTTTGAGCTCCAACCAAAGGGAGTTACCCGATTTTAAGGTAATGTCTTCACTTGAGTCCTTTTGTTTTATTTTGCTTCTCCAACCACCTAAACTCTTTTTATTAATTTATTTTGTAACATCACCAGTATCATAAATAAACTAGGATGTTTTTATAATAAGTATTCGAGCTAAACTTGCACACACCTACATATAATGGTTAAAGAACATATTGTTTCCGTGGATGGGGAATTTCGGCCTCCCGAAACGATGATTGTTCAACATTATTTTAACACCTTCAAAGGTGGCCATTAAGATGAAACTATATTTATATATGATATATAATATTTTTATGTTTTCCTTAAGCTTCTTTATTTTTCATTTTGGGCATACCTAAATGGTTTCTATTATGGGTAAACACGATATCTTCATTTAAGGAAGTGCGGACTACCGCCCCCTCAAAGTGATATGATTCGCTAATGCCATACGTGGGATGTATAAAGGATGGATTTAATGTTATTATATATGATGTTATACTGGAATTATAATATACATCTATATAATTATTATTTCTTTCAATTAAAGTATGAGATAGAAATGAAAGTAGCATGCATGCGTACGTACGGCTTACCGTTTCCATGAACGGTGCATTTCATTTATTATCCCCAAATGCAATGTACTATTATAAGTACATGTATATTATGGATATATATGATGAATGATATATCTAAATGATGAATATAATTCTGGAATTAATATATACATACCCCTCATTTAGTTTTAATTCCATTAATATGACAAAGAAATGAAAGTAGCGTTAATGCGTACGTACGGCTTACCGTCTCAATAAACGGTGCATTTCATCTCTTACCTCTAAATGATTATGTGATATTATAAATACATGTATATTCTAGATATATATGATATATATGATATCCAAATCAGTAATGTCATTCTAGATATAAAGAACCTTTGACCACACGAACAACATGTAATTGTAAGAAGTCCACTTTCAACTTAAGAACCAAATATCGACAAAACAATCATTATTAACTTAAATGAGTACATAATGTTTATAACATGGAAATAAGTGATATAAAAGGAATAATGAACATGAAAAAAAAAATTAAGAGAAATTAACTCATGTTTATTATTCCGGACGTTAATGAACGATCGAGTCATGTCGGACCCGAGGTAAGGGATCCTACTCCTTTCTTTCTTTTTAAGTACACTCTTTTATGTCATTCCTTTTAAGCTCATAATTCTTTTGATTGGGATGTTATTTTATATTACTCATACTGTAATTTTTATGTTCATATGGTGAGAGACCTTATTTTCTCTAATCAATCAATTTTGGAAGTTTTGAGTGGCGCCGTTAGGCTGCCAAATTTTCTTAAGAGATCTAACCTCTCTCTTTGTTTTTAATTACCCTCATTTTTGTCACTTCTTTTAAGATCCAATTTGTTATGTTGGGGGATGATATTTTATATTCCCCTATCTGTAAACTTTATGTTAATATGATTAGAGACCCTACTTTCTCTCATCAATCCATTTTTGTAGTTTTAAGTGGGGCCGTTAGGCTGCCGATTTTTCGTAAGGGATTTTTCATCTCACTTTTATTCCCGTGAGATTTATGCTACATTTTCCACAATTTCATTTGAGTGGTGTATGTACTTACCATTATTCTAATATTTGTGTAATATAATTTCATTTATGAGTATTTACGTCAATGATGTATTGCCTTTCTTTCATGGGGTGTATGTTTCGAAAGATACCCATGTCGGTAAGGGAACCTTTCACCCTCCTCTTTTTAAAAGACTTCTTTTGTTGGGTCTTTTAATTCACATATTGTTATGTTGGGATATGTTCTCATATATCCTTATTGATGTAAATTTTATGTCCAAGTGATGAGATACCCTTTTTTTTAATCTCTCATCAACTCTTTTTCTGAATTTTGAAGTGACGTCGTTAGGCTGTCAAATTTTGGCAAAGGATCTTCTTAACCCAAATTTGATTATTTGGGATAAACTTGTACTCCTTGAATATGTTGTTCTATGAATATGTGTGAATTACCTCTGATTGTTTTACACTTAATATCCACTTATATTTGGTGTATTTTTTGTCACACATAATAATGCAATTGATTTATCCTTAAACCAAGGATACCGTCTTTGTAAGGGTCTTCGTCTCAGTGTCCATTCATTGAGGCATATTTTGTTTTATACACAACCTTCTTTTATACGGTGTATAAACTCCTTTTACTTTAACGTTTATTCAAAATGAATCTTTTTTCTACGAAGCATTTTACTAAATGACAAAAAGGAATGTTTCTTTTTACGTACGTGGTGACAACGACCTTTTCTGCCGTCACGAGTATTATTTGATCTTTGGCTTCCCCAACAAGCCGTAATGTTTTTAAAATAAAATAAATACCATATAATTTTTTTGTATTTTGGTATTGAAAATGGTTTTGATAAAAAATTCTATTATGTCAATATATTTAAATGATATATTGTGATTGAAATGAGGAAATGTTATCATTCCTTTATGTTGGTTTTATGTGTTATAATTTTGTAATGGTACTTGGACATTTTACGGGTGGTTACGTGATTATAAATATGAAAGGTGGTGCCATGAATACCAGGACGGGTGGTTACGTTATAACCTCCAATGCATTGGGTATGGAATTCGGCCGTATGGATATTCCATTAAGTATCTGTGGAAGTCGGCCGTATGGATATTCCATTAAGTATGTGTGGAAGTCAACCGTATGGTTATTCCAGTTAAGTATGTTTATGTCCCAAGTTACCTTTATATGTTTTGTGTTATTTATATGGGTTTTATGGTAATATTTTGGTTACAGAAGGGTAAGTAATGAACTTTTATTCAGTGAAGAGTTTTTACTACTTCGAAAAGGTGAAAAGTATTACTTTGATAAAGTATACATGGTTTACTTGTTGTTTTGGAAAAAAACTAAAATTTTTCATTCTTTGTGAATTTTTTACTGAGATTTTTATGCTCATCCCATGTTTTTGAAATGTTTTTCACAGGACATAGCATGGAATAGTGTCAAGGATGGGATCAAGGGAAAGTCATGCTACCTAAAACATGGAACTAGACATGTTTCTTTTTAAGAGTTTTTATTTTATGGAAATTTAGTATAAGAGACTACTTTGTAATCTTTTGAGATGTAATAGTTTTGTCCTAATTCTCTAAAACTCTAAACCTAAAAAGATCCTCAATGTGAATTATTCATTTAATTCAATATTAAGTAAGGTTTAAGGCTGGGGCCTTATATGTAAGATATGGTTTTAAATTGTTATTATATAAAAATAATATTCTATTTTCATATAAATATCTCTATTATCTACCATTACTAAGAATTTGAGGTCACACTTTATTCTGTTTCCATTACCAAGGATATAAAGAAAGGAACTATATATGAATTTTCTAAGAAGGGTGATGGTTATTTATATCTTATTGAGAGATAACATAGGTCACTTATAGACTAGTTTTTTATTCCCTATTTCCAACAACAATAAATATAAATAATATTGGTGTGGATCATTAAGTTATGTGTTAAATAATAATCTACTTATATTTTATATTAATGTCTATGAATATTGGGTTTCGATATATATATTTGTCTATAAAAAATAATGGGTTTTATGGAATCTAATAATGTAATATTTTATAAAAGTGATCCATTTAATAATAAAAAAAGTCATGTTAATGACTTAATTAACTCTTTATATAACATAAGACATGATTGTTTATTTGATGATGAAATAATGATGATATAAAGCATGATCAAGAAAATTAAATACTAAAAACAACTAAATCTCCTGAACATGAGGGTTTTCTTCATAGATATCCTATAAAATTTAGAAATCACCCCAAATAAATAATTAAAATAATATTAGATTTGAGAGTAAGTTTTAGAAGATGTTTTGGGTAACTTGGTGAGTTGTTTTATTTACCATATGTATTAGAACCCAGAACTATATAGGACTATTTTAGTGATAAGAGCTGGGTAGTTTCCCTGTAAGTGGAATTAATCCAATTAAAGAGATATAAATATTTATTTTAGTTGATAGACCCTCTACTAACCCTATTATATGATATAAATGGGTATTTAAAAATAATCAGGGTGATCCAGGTGTATTAACTAAAAATAAGATTAGATGATTTTTTAAAGGTTACAACTAAATAGATTAAATGGATTTTAAAAAACTCTTCATCCCTATTTCTTGGTAACAAGCCACTAGGATACTCTTGTAATATAAATATTATATATGTTTTCATTATTTCATATGGTTGTAAAATATAATTTTTTTTAAATTATATCATTATTGGTGGATGCCTTTGTTGAGCAACCTATATTTTTTTAAGACCCTCATTTTCTAAATTCTATTTTCAAACTGACCAAATATTTGTATGGTCTTAAACAATATCCCAGATTTTGGTATGAAATATTGAGTTTATATCCCTTTAAAATGGATTTACTATAGGTTTAGAAATCACCACATTTTTAAAGAAATATAATTAAAAAGAAACATTAATTGTATGAATCTATATTGATGATGTTATTAACAATTCAAAATACCAAATAATGTGTGATGATTTTTTGAAACTATTGAAAATGAATTGAAATTTAAATAATGGGTGAGTTAAATATTATTCATGGATTTAAAATTTTCTAAAATTGTTTTGGGAATTTTTTAAATGAATTTTGTTACATATTGGCCTTTCTTATAAGGTTTGGTCTTAAAAATTTTAAGAATCTTTTAACTCCCATGATTTTTAATATAAAAATTGTTTTGGATGAAACATGGAATCCAACTAATAAATATATATATATATATAGGAATAATTTTGAGAATTTTTTACCTAACTAAAAGTAAAATATTATGATTTTGATATTTAGTTGTGCTAGATTTCAATAAATAAAAAAATAAATGCATATAATATCTACTAAAATAATTTTAACGCACTTAAATTGAAAAATTTATATATACAAAATTTGTTCCCAAAGAATCTTACATTTATTTTATTTAATATTATAATACTGAATTTTGATGTTGTAGGTTACATATAAAGAATAATTTTAGAAACATCAACGTTCTTGGAAAAAGATTAAATTCAGGGATTAGTAAGAAATAACACTCTACATCATTATCATCTTTTGAAGAAGTGTATATTTGATATTGAATTTATTGTGCACATGTATTATGGATTGAAAACATCCTTACATATTATAGATTAAATTTATCTTTTTTCTAGTAAAATATGTTAATTCTTCTTCTATAATTATTTCAAAAAAACCATTAATATATTTAAGAACCCAAAATATTTATTTAACACATCATTTCATAAGGGATCACTTATAAAAATTTTATATCTCTTTATAATTCATATATACCAATAATCAACTAGTATATACATTTAGAAATACATTATTGGATAATATATTTAATTTTTATAAATGTAAATTTGGCATCTATGAGTAAAAGTGTACTTATTCTTATTTTTTAAATAATACTATTTGTTTTCTTGTTCAGTACTTTTATTTTTTTCTTTTTCAATTAGTTATTGATATTTTACAGCACATGTTTTTTTATATTTTAATACCTTAAGTTTCACCTCACTAATTTTGGAAATATGGGGTATATATTTCATCCATTATAATTTATAATTCAAATAGTCTATTGGCTCAAAATATATCTTTCTCATACAATAATGATCACTCTACATTTTTCACACAAATTAAAACCCTAATAATTTAACATCATGAAATCATAAAGTGATCATGTGATTGGAAAAGTCAAAGTGGAAAATTTATAGAGATTATATAAATTAAATGAGAGAAAACCCCAATATAATTGATCAAAGAGTGATTCATGAACAAGATATAGATCTTTTTTGGTTACATCAGATGAGTCTCATTCTTAGATAATCTTATTTTTCCAATATTTTCAGATGATTTTAAATGATACAAACACTACATATAGGTTTAAAAAAAGGTAAGAGTATCTTATAAGACTTCTCGTCTTCTATTTTATAAAAATAAATATATATTTTAAGCCAAAATATAATGGGTAACACTTCACTCCTTCATCTAAAGAGATTACTGATGTTTCCCATTTTTCACATAAATATTGGTAACTATATATCCATTATCAATTCTCTATGGATTATATAAAACATTTAGTAGTAATTTAACACCCATATTTATGTGTTGTAGTCGATAATAAGTCACAAAAGGACTTAGCGTCATCCCATAAGGTGATCTCGATGTTCATTCATACCATCAAGTCTCAGAGAGTTGTTGATTTTAAGAAAGTCATTTTTCAAGCCATCAAATAATTTTTATTGATTCTCAGTGACGGTAATGTAAAATTTTTCCAGGTTTATAATTCACAATATCCATCATTACTATCATCATATATAAAGGCTCTTGTTCTACCCATTTGGAAGAAATTTGATTTTGGTCATCAAATGGAATTATATTGACCAATGTGACTCTATAGTGTCCATGTGTAAAAGGAATCACATCATATATGAGGGGTCACTAAAGAATATAATATTTATATACGACTCTTCTAAGACTGATTTTGTTGTCAAGAAGATAGTTTTGTATGATTCCATAAGTGATTATAATGATGAAGACTTTTTTATTTCATAGTGGGATAAAGTCGGTCCAAAAAATACTCTGGCGGAAAAGCATATTGAGAGGGAGCCTAATAATTATATATAAGAAGAATCTATAGTGTTTTTTTTTGAAGTTGAGACTACTTAATTTAGTTGAAAATTTCATTTTGATAGAACAATTTCAACATTAAGCTGGTTCTAACCATTGGGTAATGGATGAGAGTGTTTCAATACAGTAACTAGATGCTACTGTGATGGATCACACACATGTAGATAGAGATAATTATTATATCAAAAAAAAATCTGAATGTTTTTAGATAAAAAGTAAGAATAATGAATATTTACTGAGTCTAATAATATTCCTTTACTGGTCAATAAAGGTATATCTGATGATTTTTTTTGCATCAAGTAATTCTAAGGAGTTAACCTCTATTAAAAAGTGAAATAAAAAATTGATTTAATCAATAAATCAGGATGACGATGATTTATATTATAAATACCATTACAAAATAATATATTATAATGTGTTCACGGAGTTTTAAAATACTATGGTATAAATCATTGAGCTTAAGGATGAACCTAAATCCTTAAAGGGTAATATACTATGTTACTTGAGGATTATGGTTCCAAAAAATATTTTATAACTTCATGGAATTTTATTCTACAAAAATATAACTTTTAATATAACCACAAACATATTAACATGGGTAGTTCTTTCAAATAAATGGACGAATATAAATCATTGAGGATTCAATTGATGGAATGGAAAGATTGATCAATTTAATTGTTTAATTTATAATTGTTGATGAGAATGATAAATATAAAATAAATTTTTTATTGATAATTTTCCCCTATAATGAAAGATAACTCATATAATGTCTTTGAATATGTTTTATATTTGATGGATAATTGACAAAGTTATAGGAAAATCCCTTCATGAAGTCATATTATGTTGGATTTCAGTAAGAATTGAGCGGTATATTGGATCATTCTATTTCCAAAAAAATTTACACACATAGAAACACTATGATTTCCCAATATAAATTATTTAAATTGATTTCTTCTTTTTCATAAAATTTGATAACCTAAAATGATCTACATGAGTTGAATCGGTAATTTTAATATTTTTTTTGTATTATTTACATCCATGCCACCAATTCAATCATTTTTTTCTAATGGAATCTCATAACATACAATAAATATAAGGTTCTTCTTATAGATGGTCAAATCTAATAACTATTTGGTAAATGAATGGTCTAATCTCTACAATCTAATGAAATATATATAAATACCTTATAATAGGTTTCACAAGAAATCGTTCCTATGATCAAGGGACAAGATGTTGAGAATAGTTTTATTTTCATGTTGTTGAATGGATGGGAAACCACATTGAATGATATTTTCATATTTTTAGGATCAAGTATGAAGGATAACGGGGAGACTCATGAATCTCTATTGATTCGAACTATTGTATACCCTTTTGATGGAACTGTAATAAAGATTTTAGACATAAAAAGTTACTCATCTAAATGAAATGATTAGGAATTTTTTAAAGAGAGACCCTCTATATTATTTCTTTTTTATAGAATCTCAAGTTGGAGCCTTGAAGAATGAAATATCATTGTGTATATCTCAACATGACATGGTGACTCTGATGGAAATCGGAAAGGGATCTCTTATTCTCCTCTAGTACTATTTCTATGATATAATGTAGTGGTAAAAACACAATAGAATTTTTTTGATTGGGATCAGGTATTATATACCATTTCAAACATATATTTGTAAAAAATAATATCTGTTCACGGAGTTTTTATAAACATTTTTTACTGGTAGAGAGGATTAATATACTCTATGGATTTCACTGGAGGTTGTTTCATCTCTTCCATAACCTACCACTATTTCAGAAAAGGAAAATGTATCTCTTATTACAACACATGTTTTTTCGAAAGGCTTTATTTACATCATTATTCTATTGAATAATTCCTTTATTAAAATTAGTGAAAAGGTCAACATCATTGAGGAAACATTGAAATACAACTCTATAACCCATATAACTGATCATGTGGACATACAAAAAATTGAATAACTCAATGAATTGGAAGAATAAAATATTGTCGTACTACTTCAACTATACTCTCGTAAGATAGTTTTATATTGTTTGATAATCCCTCAACGAAATTTAAAGATGTTTATGTATTGGTAAGGTTCCTCATAAATGATATCAATCTTCTAGAAAATGGATAAAATAGTATCCTTCGCAAATTTATTTCTAAATAGATTCTAAATCCTACGATATTAATTTTATATGTAACCAAGTGGTGTAAATATATTGCTCGACACCTCATTCTACTAATGATATTTACTCTAATGTAGTACAGTGTAATGAACCAACCCTAGAAGCAAAAATTTGGTGTATTATATTAAAACATTGTCTTGATTACAAGGAATAAAGTCATGACAGACCGATCAGTTTAGCAGTCTTGGAAAATATATTACATACATGAATGTTACATTACACATTAGAAAATAAAACACAATATAAATGATCTTTTCAAACCTCCATTTATCCCCAATATTAACTCTATTTATCATTCACAAAACACTTCTTGGAATCCCGGGAAAATAAAATAGAAGAAAGAGGTGAGCTAAAACGCTTAGTAAAGATAACAATATCGCGGAATGTTTCAAAAATAAGAAAAAACTTTTAGGGAAATTTTTAAAACTAAATAAAAATATTTTTTAACATAAACATCAGAATAATATGGAAAAGATAAAATCAGAAAATTCCATTTAATTATTCACATTTATATTCTACTTGTCGAACAATCACATTCCATATCAATAGACACTTTCTTAATGATAGAATGCATTATTAAAAACTTCATAACCACATATTAAAGGCCTTGTCCCATGACTAAAAATAATATTTTCTCAAGGCCTTGTTCCAAGACACTAGTTTGTATCATTAGACCTACAGATGCATCACAGAGCAATACCGGGCTTCCCCCATCACTTACTAAGCCCAATTCATTCCTCGTATGAAAGGTTTAAACATAACATAAACAATTGTATTAAAACTAGCATACGAAATGTCAACACTTTATCCATAAACTATGAATGATAAAAAAATAACACATCCACAATCAAACATATCCCAAAACCGTCAATAATATTTGAATGATATGAATCATAATAAATCAATCTCGATCAAGAATAATTTTCAGTAATGGATGTTGACATAGTTGAAAATGATCAAAAAAATATTTGAGAGAAATATCCATTTTTAATGAAATCATTTAAAAGTCACATAATTTATAATGGTATCCATTTAAAAGATAGTTTTGAATCAATGTTTCCCACACCACATTGAATTTTTTTGAAAGTAAATAATTTTCTAAAACATTCAAGTACATATAAATATAGCA
The DNA here is from genome assembly GCA_963277665.1 of Viscum album. Classification (NCBI taxonomy): domain Eukaryota; kingdom Viridiplantae; phylum Streptophyta; class Magnoliopsida; order Santalales; family Viscaceae; genus Viscum; species Viscum album. Next base: position 1,792,995,486 of record OY728163.1, on the reverse strand, counting down.
TTTAAATCATTTTGAAAACATGGACGTTATTAAGAATGGTTTAGAAGAATAATTATTTAAAAAAATTTAAAATGATGTTTTAGTAAGAAATCACTTAAAAATAATCCGTTTATGAAACTTTAATGAAACATGGAAATGGATAATAAATATGTCCATGTAGATACTTATGTAAAAACAACTATGGATAATAAATAGATTGTGAAACGAACTTGAACCATGCACTTTCATTTGGTTGAGGGTAAGTTTAACCTACTATATAATGAAAATAGTATGTTATTAAATTATACCAGAACAGGATTCATATTTATTATATAATAAATTATTCATTTATAACTTTATATAACCCATTTAATAATTATTTCCATTGTAAATTAACATTTTGGTTGATAATCACTTTCTTTCTCGTAGGTGTTTTAACTTGTTATTCTAGATCGTATCAATTAGATCATGATATAAATACTTAAATAATATAAAACATGACTTATATATCATATATATTTAGAATATTATGATATATTATAGATAGATATATGAAATTTAAGGCACCATTTATAGAGATGGTGGGTCGTATGTACTCATAAACCTTGTTTCCATTTTCATATCATATTGAACGGAAGTAAGTGAATAAATTATATGTAAGTATATATATATATATATATATATATCTTCAGTAGAATTATTATTTCTTATACTAAATGATTATTAATAATATATATTTTTATAGTCATCGTTGAATGGTGAACGTGGAAAGGAATCTCATCGCGTCGTGGAGATGGTAATCCGTATGAATGCACGAGTGACAATATCACCATATTGATGGTGAAATCATATGAAATTGGATGGTATAAAGAATAATTAACATGTTATATTTATTATTTACAACATTTATAATCATTATTATACCCATCCAAATAATTAAGTGTTTGAGTAACAAACTACACCAGGACGTGGAGACGGTAAGCCGTACGTACGCACGTATGGTGACATTGACATTTATAAGAAGCATAGAATAAAGAATATGTTTGTTCCATATTTATAATAAAATCACAGTATATATAAGTTAATAGAGTTATTATTTTGGTATGGAAGCAATAATGAAATTCTATGTGTAAGAACAAAAGAACTTGGAAGACGGTGGTGAAATTATTACCTTTTCTTCGGGTGTTTCCTTTTGAGTTGATCAAAATGGATCCATATGTTAGATTTATGATCAATTTAAGGACTCTAGGTATAAGGGATGAAATTTAGGAGGAGATTTGGGAATGTAATTCCTGATCCAAATGGCTTTGTAGGTGTTATTTGGGGAGAAGGGGAAGTACCCTTTTGTAAGAGAGGTGAGGGTCACTTTACGAAAAGCTAGAAATATTAATATATAATAAAATAATTTTCTATTTATAATGGCTCAAAAATGATTTATTTCTAGGCTATGGTGGTAATGGGTCGAAAACCCCTCAACCAATAGGTTTCAGACAACTTTAGGTTACTATTTCCACCTTTTCTTTTAGATTTAACTCTTAGATAACTATTTTAACATTTACCTTCTCTTCTTGTCTTCTTACACTATATGGTTAATAATCATTCTCAAACCTTCCAAGAGAACCTCAAGTGGTTTATTAATGACATATATAATAATATTTAATCCCTTTTGATGATACATATATTCTTAGAAATATTATATCAAACAATAATATAGTATTTGTTTTAAAAAATTAATTTCTGTCAATTTTGACACTATTTGGAATTTTGTTTTTGTAAAAGTCATAACAAACTTATCACTAAGAAAAAAATTTATATAATCAACCATAACATGTCATATTAAACTCGAAAATTAGTTTTATTCATAATAAGTGTCAATTTACATTTATTTGGATATTTATAATTTCAATTATTTTAATATTTCATTGATAATGTAATTACTGCATCATCATTATGTCATAAATAAATTAAACTATTTATTGTCTAAAAATTATAAATAAAATAAAATTATGTATTAAATATTTTTATCTTTCTAATAAATATTTATATTAGAATTTATATTGTATTAATCCTTATATTAAAAGTGGTTTAGTTAATAAACTTTGAATTTAACACTTCTAACTCTTCTTTAAATAAAATAATAATAAATGTCGTAATCTAATCCTAGTGGTGAAAATAGGATAATATTTTATTCCTTAGGTTGTTTTTGTCTAATTACACTTATCCAATAGAATGAGGACATGTGTTAGGATAATTATAATATTAGTTTACCCTTAATTATCCTGTTTACTTTTAATTATGGAAAATAAAAGTCAAAAGTTACTATTCACCAAAAACTACTTTCATCTTATTGAATACATTTTACTTAAAGATATCAAGAATTTCTTTTGGATTTTTAAAATTGAACTCACAGAATCACTAAAATTACCTTTTAGGAAAATTTTCAAATGCACATAGAAGGTGGGTAAAAGACGGTAAAAAGTTCAATAAAAATTTATACATCTAATTTTATTATAAAATGACATTGATAAATTAAATTTAACTTATATAGGTATTATTTATCTATTTTTACTTAAAATAAATCTAAATAAAATAAATAATTACTTAAATAAAAAGTCGATTTTAAACAATAACGTAGTGTTTTTCACTATTCATCAAAAATTGAATGTTTTCAGAAAAATACAAAAAATTCACCCTATGATAATTGTGATATTCCAAATTCAAAAATGAATTAGATTTTACCAAATTCAAAGAATAGAATTTTTATTAATTAATTTAAAATAATTTCACGTTTTCAAAGACAAAAAGTGGGTTTTTAAAAAGTAAAAACTATTAACAGATTGACATGTGTTTATATCAAATTTAAATGTGAAATTACCTATATTTACCTAAATTGTATTAAATGATAAAAATATTATCTAATTATAATTTAAAACAATTCCAATGAATAATGTAACACTATAAAATGTTTTGATTAAAATTGTTGTTTTCAATTAAAACATTGATTAATCATTATTCATTAAAATATGGAAGTTATCATAAAAGTACAAAAAATTTAACCAAACTAAATTTTTATGTCCCTCTTCTAAAAAAATTTAATTTCATTAAATTAAAAATATAAAAGTGTAAAATATTGGTTTTAAAAAGTGTTCCCCATAAAAAGTTGGAAAAATTGCATTTTTTTTCAAAAATAATTCTTTTATCTGGAAAAAAGAATTTTTTCTTATATTATGTCCATGAAAAAAATTATATTGTCACGACCCGTCCTCGGGGCCCGTGCCGTGACTACCCCAAGCCCGCCTTCCATAGGCCAGGGGCAGGCGACTAGCACCAAAGGCGTAAAATCCCGATAACTGGGAAGGCATTGCCTTTATAAAGAAAACAAGAACCACAGAGTACAAGCGGAAGTAAAACAATAAGTACAAAAAGAAGAACTAAAAAGTAAAAAGGGGCCGGAAATACAAGCCCAACTGTAAAGTACAACTCGAAAGGGAAAACAGCGACTGAAAAGTAAAGCTGCTACGCTGAGATGTCCACTGGAAATCCCACCTGAAGGGTGGGTACAGATAGCTCCTCTGCTCCTCGGGTCCCGCCATCTGCTCCGAGTATGTCCCGCCCAGTGGTCCACCTACGGGTACCGCCTCGTCGTATAGTCCACCTCCAGGTACCGTCCAGTCCTCGAACCTTCGGCTTCTGTCAGCACTGTCCGTCGTCTGCAACCAACACAACGAGGTGCGGGCATAGCCCGTGCAGGGGTGAGTATAACGATACTCAGTAGGGACCCCGAGACCCTCAAGGTCTCACTAAAACCAACAAGGATAAACACAAGAAGATCTCAACAGATAAACTCTACTTAGGTATATGCCCATACATATACCTAAGTTATTAAGTAACCCATCTCAATCATGAGGAAACACAAGGATTGTGAAAACGACGGATAACCACAACCCGGGTATATGCCCATACATATACCAAAGTTAGCAAGTGACCCATCTCAATCATGAGATAAACACAAGGTCAAAAGTCTCAGCTCAAACCAGGATTTTCATTATCGAAACTGTATCTGCTGAAGAGCTCCGTCTCTAGAGTGTACAGTGGTCCTGTCACGACTCTGAGGCTGCCGCTCACTAACCTAGGACTGCTGAAGTACTCCTCCTGTCGAGTACTGCGGGTTTGCGGCCAACTACCTGGCGCTCCGTCCGCTGAGGGTCTGTCGCCAAATACCGGGCGCTACCCAGATAGCCTACTGAGGTACTCCTCCTGTCGAGTACCGCGGGTCTGCTGCCAACTACCAGGCGCTCCGTCCGCCGTGGGTCTGCCGCCAAGTACCGGGCGCTCCGTCCACTGGGCTAGTCGACTCACTCCAAGTCGAGTCGGTCAAGCAGTCGTCAGGTCTCAGCCGGCTACACGGTCTCCGTACTCTGCACGCTCGTCTCCGGGAGGGTCCGCTCCACGAGCTACTGGTCGATACTCCAAGTAACACAAAGTCCCACGAAGAAGTATCTCAAAGGACCGTCTCGTCACAGGGGTCACAACGCAACAGACGGCGCGTCGATCGGACGCCCGGTCTGTGAGTTATTAGCCTTTTCGTCCCAGGGGCCCGGTTGGTTTCGAGAGCGAAACCAATCCCGGCCGTATCTCAACTGTACCCCGAACTCCCATAGGGTAAACTCAAAGGGACCGTTACTCAACGTAACCACCAACGCCGCTGACGGCTCGTCAAGCGGTCGTCCTGTCTGTAAGATATCAGATTTTCCGTTCCAGAGGCCCGGTTGGATTTCGGGTACAATCCAACCCGGCCATACTCCGACTGCATCCAAAACTCGGGCGGAGTATGTCAAAAGTTCCGTCTCATCAAAAGGAAGTCAACGAAACAGACGGCGCGTCAATCGGACGCCCGGTCTGTGAGTTATTGGCTTTTTCGTCTCCGGGGCCCGGTTGGTTTTTAAGGCAAAACCAACCCGACCGTACTCCACCTGCGTCCAAACCTCGGGCGGAGTATGCCAAAAGATTCGTCTCGATAAGAGGAACGCAACGCGACTGACGGCGCGTCAATCGGACGTTCGTGGCTCAAGATATGAGCGTTTCCGCTCCGAAGGCCCGGTTGGTTCCGTGAACGAACCAACCCGGCCGAACTCAAAGTAATCCGAAACCATGAGTGCGATATACCGAAACGACCGTCTCGATCCAAGGATCGCGTTGCCGCTGACGGTTCGTCGATCGGAGGTCCGAGGCTCAAGTTATGGGCCAAACACCAAATCTGGTTTGAAACGGGGGTGTCCGGGTCCGGGCCGACCCGGCCCGACCCCCCCTGGGTGGCGCGGCGGCCGGCGGCGGCGGCGGCGGCGGCGGCGGGCCGCGGCGGCGGCGTCTGGCGCCGCACGGGCTGCGCACGCGGGGCTATGCCCCGCGGTTCTCTTCTGGCGGCGCGGCTTAGCCGCGCCGATTTTAAGTAAACCGCCCCCTCACATGAGGGGGCCTGCTTGTGCGGATCCGAGGGGGCCGGTTGCCCCCTCCCCTCCTTCAAAGATCCGCCCCCTCTCTTAAAGAGGGGGTTTTAATAATACGGCCGGGGAATTTATTTCCCCGGTTTTAAAGACTTCCGGCCGGCCAGCTGGCCGGCCGGTTTTCTCCAACGGGACCGGAAATTTCCGGTCCCCTCTTCGGCTTCCGACGCCGGCGGCCCGGCCGCCGGTCTCCTCTTCCGCCGCGGCCCGGAACCGGCCGCGGTCTCTTCGTCCCGCCGCGACCCAGAACCGGCCGCGGCGTTCGTCGTCCGGCGTGGTGCGACGGCACCGCGCCCCTTTGCCGTGCTTTGATTTCTTTCAACGCGGCGCGACGGCGGCGGCGTTCTTGATTTTTCTTCCATGGTGTGCGCACGACGGCGTTGCGTAAAATAAACGAACAATCATCCGCGTGGTGCGACGGCACCACGCCACTTGCTTCCATCCGCAAAAACAAACAAGAACGTTGGAGGGGGTTCGGCCGTGTTCGTACGGTCCGACCCCCTCACGTTAAATTAATAACGCAACTTTAAATAAACAACATCCTCACGTTAGACATACGAACCACGAGCAAGAATGAGATAATTAAATATTAAATCAACATCCCCTACATTGGTATAAGGTTCGAAGATTCGTCTACGTTCCGCGGAAGACGGCGTCGCGGAGGTCGGGCGACGCGGTCGTCGTTCGTCAAATTCAACGACGAAGAGGCGCGTCCGAAGAGGCACGTCGTTGGCGAATCCTTGTACGCCGACGAAGGTTGTCCGAGGAAGGTGCGGTGTTCTCACTCGTTGACACCGAAGACGAAGAAGAGCGGAGCGGCGTTCTTCGTCGGAACTTGAGCGTTCTACGTCAAGTCTCGAGGAAAGTCAAATAAAAAGGAAACAACGAACTCAAGAAACCTTACCTCGATAGTCGCACGTTGACGGAGTCGTGGAATATCGGTGTCGATTCCTTTGACGTCGGAGGAAGAGTCGTTGTCGATGGCGTTCGTCGCGGAAAACCGTCACGGAAGAGATGACGCAGAAGAAGTACGTCGCGTCGCGGATACGGCATCGCGGACGGATCGTGTTCTTCGGCGGAGAAGTTCTTCGTTGAAGAACGACGTTCTTCGCGTTCTTCGTTGAGTTTGAAGAAGAAGAAGAGGCTCTCCAAAAACTCTCAAGGAGACAAACAAAGAACCCAAAATAAAATAAGACAACTTCTTATTTTATTATTACAATACACATTAGAATTTCAAAGGTTTGAAATTCAAAATGGATAACTCCAAAATTAACTCACTTATTTAATATACATGAATTGTATAATCAAGTAGAAGTTAACTTGTCAAGCCATTAAGAGGGAGAGAGGGGAGTTGAAAAGGTGGGGGTTCGTGTGGACCCCACCACACTTAATCCTCCCAAGGGAGGTTAAGTGGGTGTGGGTCCCACTTCCAACCCCCTTTGGTAGGATTTTAACAAACTAAAAATAAAATTTGTCTTACACAAATTTTATTTAGCTCAACTGAAAACCCAAAACATAACTTTCAACCCGCAACAAACGCAACTCCCGAAAAGGTCTCTTTAAGCGAATATCGGCGTTGCGAGTTCATCGGTGCCCTCGGATTTCAATTCCGAGCACCGGATCAAAAGTTAGAAATTCCCGCTCGTTCGTTCACTGAACGTACCCGAGCCAAACTTCGGAAATTAATTCCGGGCACTCCGGGCCTCGGAATCAGGTGCCGTCTGAAACCGCGCTCTTGTAATATTCTAAAGAAAATTAAGAAAAAATTTCCCTTGAATTTTACGGGTCTTTACATATATGGATGTTAAAATAATATAGAGTATATAATATTCAAAATTCAGTTAATACTATTCATAGCCATTTTTGAATGGCTAGTTTGGTATGTTGTGGTGTGCTCGAACTCAGTGTCATGTGTAGTGCAAACTATTGAATAACTTTAATGAGATAACTTACTATAAAATCTAGGGGTGTTACATTTAGGATATTGAAGAGGAGATAAAAATTATTCTACATCATATTTTTTAGTCAAAACATTCAAATTCAATGTTAAAACTGGTCCTAGAGCTATGAGTTTGTATATTATCATTATTAGTCCTTGTCCTGGGGTATTCAAGAAAGGACCTCTTATTCTTAGGATACATCCTAGTTTTTTCCCATCCAAAACCTTTCATATAGACACATCCTGATCCAAATAACTTACATGTATTCTTTATGTGGATTTAGTAAATTTTTTAGTCTTTATAATCCTTTTTTTATCTAATATATTTAACAGGGTTTCTCATTTTATTTTATCTCTAGTGGCTTGTGGATAGATTTTTCAAAACATTTTAATATTTTTAATCAGATATAAAAATAAATTTGAAATTAAAATTCATTTCATTAATATATTATTATAATTATCAAATATCTTAATTCATGTTTAATATGTTGAGATTATTTTTTAAGACTACTTTTTTTCCAAAAAAACTAGGAGAAGATAATACAATAAACACAATATTATTCCTGCAACTAATTGGAAATTTGTTTAATATGCACATCTATAATTATTTTGAATTATTTATTATATGTTTTTCATCAACAATAATATGGAGATTATTGGACCCAATAAAACTATTCTAGAATAACAATTTTTATAATATTTTTATTAATCCCAAAAAAATCAAGTTTCCATGAATATTTTTTTCTTTAAAGTATACATATCAATATTTAATGATACAGATATAATTTTCCGAAGATGTTAAAATTAAATTTTATGTATTCTTTCATAGTATGGAATCTATATGTTAATGTTATAAATATTTTTTCCTTTTTTTGTGTCACGATTTACAAACTTTTAAATATTGATTAAAATTATAGTTTTTTTTAAAAAAATTATATGTATTGAAAGATTACAATCAGATGACAAAACCCTATACTTATGTATTATAACTTGTTAATGTATTTAATTCATGAATTATTTTCATCTTAAGAGTTATAACTTGAAATAAGTATCGTGAAGAATATTTATGTGAATGTATTACATTGACACTAATTTTATATGCTCATAGAAAATAATAATGTTCTGATGAAATTCATCTTATCATGAGAGTCTTATAATAAAATTGGTCGATACTAATGACTTATGATCACACTCTAAATTAGAATGATCAATGAAAATTATTCTATTTGGATAATTTTATGAGAGTCAAACAATGTCGTATAATTACCCAACATTTCATAAGATTAGGTGAACCCTTGTGATTGGATGTCTTGTAATGTTGAAGAATCGTGTGACTGAATACCATTATGTATGTTTGGGGTATTTTATTACTATTTTTTGGTGATTTATTAATGGTTTATTATATCTATAGAATTAAACGCCAACATTATTTGTCATAAAAGGTATTTTTGGAAAAATAATGAAATCATGAGGTAATTGGAGATTTTGATTCAATGAAGAGTAATGATTCAAGGAATACACAAGTTGCCAGAACATGGGAAAATGTTTTATTATTTCCAAATGATCTCACATAAAAAGGAAAATATCAATAATTTTTGGATATTATTTTATTTACTCATGTCCATTTGAATCAATGTGATATTTTCATATAAAAAAAGAGGATGATTTTACATGAATTATTGTTTGGTAGTGATTAGCCATGATACATAGAAGAACACATATATTTTATTTTTGAGATATTTTTTGTTGAAATTTAATTAATAAAAAATGTTTCTGATTTTGGATTTATACATATATATATATAATGATGATATTTCAACGATACTCATTTTCTTATGTCTGTTATCAGGAATACTATTTTTTTAACTATCAGATACTATTTGAAACTACTCTTTGAACCCAAAATATTTCAAATTTTTTTATTATATAGTTTACACTCTTTTTTTATGTCTACAGTCTATGGAGAGGTCATGTAAAAATGGTATATCCCTTTGAAATTCTCATGAAACCACTAGTAATTAGTTCCAACTTCTATCAATCATCTATAGATGCTCCTTGGAAATTAGTTTTGTAGTGGTAATAAAAAATATTAATAGGAGATAATTAATAGAGTGAACTAGGGGATATTTTTTCCTTAATCCAATATAAATCCGTTTCTTCCAATCATGTATTATCTATTATTCTTTATAATAATTATTCAATAAAATATTAAATTATAATTTTATGGAGGATCTTATTTGGAGTAAATATATTTAGGGACTCAATTCGCCTTCCATCCCATAAATTATGTCATTATGAAACTCCATCTTCGAAAACACTCTTATGTTGATATTATAAGGGATGATATAATATTGATTGATTATATCCTTCTTTTTTAAAAACCATTATTTATGTTATAGGATATCGTAATGCTTGATTTGGGTTTTTTTAGTAATAGAGTATGACTATATATATCATAGCATAATATTCATCAAATCTCTTGGTTTTAAATTATGTAATAGACTAAAATAATTTTTATTATAGACAATGTATGATGTTTCATGTTTAAAAAATTGGTGTAATTTCATAAAAGTGATATAACATGTATTATAAAATACTATTTATATCCCATGTTATTACTTATCATAAGAATAATTTGAATCATAGCTTGAAATATGTAATTTCATTATTCATCACAAAATATAATAATATATGAACTTTTAATATTTATATATTTTGTGTATAAATGCTTTATGTTTAAAATTTTATTATAAAGGTTTTGATTTTGGAATTATATGTGCCATAATTTTTTAAATAAATAAATAAATAAAAAGTTCATATTGATATCACTTGTTTGGAAAGTAAATATTTAATTACTTAATTCATTTCTATTTAAATATTATTGTATATAAATTTTTTATATGATAAGAATATTATGTATGCTACAATTTACATGGAAAATTAATTTTTGTGAAATGGTATCATATAGATATATATCAAAATAAATAATTACATAATAATGATTTCATATAGAGAAATAATTATTTATTAAAAATTAATGTGACATATATTAATATTTTGAGACTAAAAACCCTCCCAAGTACTAATTGTAAGATTAGTACAAAAATATTACATTTCATGACCATGACCATCTGACCAAATTAGTTTATGTGAAACCAGGGTTCCATGGGATTATCTTGTGTAAGGCATAGTTGTTGGGGTTTACCAAGATAGTTAGGTAGAAATATTCCACTATGAGAATTGGATAACACATATCTAGGAAAACATAATGGTTAGGATACAAAAAAAATAGTGTTATGATTTTGTTATATAATGGATATGTTAAAATAATTGTCCACTCAACTATACAAAAGTTATATGAGATATTATTGGCATGATTTCAAACATATGTAGACAAATTAATGAATTCCATACCAATGAGGGCTCATTATGAAGTGAACTAAGGATCTTGTCTCACTAAATGTATGTGATGATTGGGGTTGTTGCTTTTAATTGGTTTACCTTAATTCATAGTACATAATTAACATATATAAAAAATAATACTCTCCAATTGATATATGTTTTTTAATGATTATGTCTCAAAAGATGATTATCATTTTTAGGTATTTTATAGGATTACACGATAAAATATCTATATATTGGTAAACATGGATTCAAGGTGTTCTCATATATATGCATGTTGATAATTTGAATGTGAAATTTATAGAAATGAATTTTTAAAAAGCTGACACATGAGTGTTAGAAAATGGATTTGCATCACCCTTTCATATTGATAAACACATGCTCATAATTATATTATAATTGATTAAATGTAATGTTCATATTTTTTTTGGTAATGAGGTATTGTTTTCAGAAATGGATTTCAAAAATTATGATATCAGTCTAAAAAGTGGATTAATCCAATAGTATTAATCCAATTTCTTTGTTCTGACCGTTAATATAGTTTTGTTTCTATATCTTGTCTGGAAAAGAATGGATTTTACTTCAATATAAAAAATAAGAGTTGTTATAAAAATAAAACTTTATGGAATAGGAAATTAATAGAATTTTTTATACACCCTACACTAGAATAATATAATATATAATATCAATCATTAGTTTGTCAGTTTTGAATCCAACAAAAATTAATCTTCTAATTTAATAATTGGTTATATAAATTATAAATGCATTAAAATAACCTTGATATATGAATTATTAAATTCATTGGTTATGAAAAATTTTATAATCTAAAATATTATTTATTAAGAAAAATTAGCATGACACATTTTAGTGGAAAATGGTAGAGGTCTAGTGGAACATTGGATCCACTATGTAGTTATTTATTTGGACTAATGTGCACTCAAAAAAGTATTAGGTTTGGTTAATTCACAATCTATATTGATAAAATTAATTGGTATAGTTATCTATTTATGATGAGATTCTATTTTGAAATAATTTAAAATTTAATGGATTTTTATATCAATGTATAGAATTATATATAAAATTGTTGTGAGATTCTCTGATCAGATTAGGGTGGTGAATACATGAAAATGGAATTCATATATTATCATATATATTATTAAATGGTTCAACAACTCACTCCTCATTGAACACGATAAAAATGGTTTGTTTTGGAGGATTATTTTTACCTTGTTTTGAATTGTTCTATCAAAGATGAGTCAGTGTGACCATCCTATATAATTCAGATGATTTTATCAAGAAATTATCACTTCTCTAATAAACTATTTACTAACTAAAGTAATCATAAAGATAAAAAATATGATATGAGTAGTGAGACCTCATAATTTATCTTTTATGAAGATTAATAGTTTCAAATCATATATAATTAATTTAGTTTAAAATTATTATCCTAAAAAATGTATTGTTTTAGTTTTGTATTCAAATATATGTAATGGATATTAAATCTATACTCCTACTAGTCATATTGAGGCTATTTATCATTAAGCTTTATTCCTTGATAAGTATCATATATAAAATGAACATAATGATAGGAATATTGAGCTCAAAAAACATGTTTCCCAGAAATAGGAAGTGTTTCTAAGATAGATGATGAGTCAGTTCCATAAAGATTTGTAGAGGTAGAACCGAGACATGTTACAAAAAATGAATATATTGTATGATTTTTAATATTTTTAATAGAAATGGATTTATTATTGAAAATAACAATCAAGTAATTTTGATAGATGATGAAATGACTAATTATTGATAAGTAATTAAGAGTTATAATTTATGAAAATTGGTAGAGGATATAAAACCTAAGGTTCACTCCATATTCAAAAATAATGTTTATAATTTTGAGGATATAGTTGAAGGGGTTAGACCCTCTAATTACCCATGGTTTTTATATTTGAAAACTAATATGGATGGTAGTATTTATACTTATAAATAAATCCATGTGATAATAGGTTAGAAATTAATTCAATTATTATCAATAAAGAAAACATTTCTCCAATTATGATGACAATGCCGATTTAGTTATCACTTCCCATAAAAGTTCATTATAATTATGATATATATAAAATGGATTTTAAACCTATATTTTAAATTTTATTTTATTATAATACATGTATATGGTAAAACCTAATGGTTATTAAGTACCAAATTAGTATGTTATGGTTTTCAAGACATAGAAGTCCATTTATGGATTGAAGAAAAAATCATATAGTTGGAACACCTAGTTTGATTATATAATCAATGAGTTTTTCATCATGAGTTTATGTGATTCAAGGGTATATAAGTGGGTATTTGGGAGTATTTTGGTATGTATGATATTGTATATGGATTCCATACAACGTAATGAAAAATATATCCAACATTTCATTGTATACATATTGGGGTGGTTCTTAGTAAAAGACATGGATGTGGAACCCTAAAAAACATGTATATAAATCTGTAGATATAGATGGAATAGGATTCTTCCACTTAGTAAATACTAATATTCAATAATTGATAATTGGTATAGCATATAGAACATCAATAGTGTGATTTACCATTGTTGTATGGCACAAAACCTAGGATGAATCAGGATCCATAAAAGGAGAAATAAATGATGGGTGTGATTTCATAATTTTGATATGATCTATCATGTATTCCATGTTATTACCTCAAAAAAAAAGAATTTTTATTCTTCCTAAATTAAATGGAACATCAATAAAATATATTTGAGTGAAAATTGACTGTTATTAAGAATATATTTAGGTATATTAGAATATTTAATGATTTTTTATTAGTCGTTAGAGGAAATGATGATCTCATTTTAAGAAGTTATATTTCTAATGGTTTCTAATCTATGAAATATTATTTGAGATCTCAATATGGATTCATGTTTTTATTATGGAAGCGTGATTTTGGGTGAGTTTTAATCTCATTATAGATGAGTAGAGATATAATGGAATGATGTTCAATTGAAAATTATTAATCCATGATGTAAATATTTTTGGTCATGCAACAACATGATTGATTTAAGATTCTATTGAAATTAGATTATATGATGCTAAACAGATTATATCATTGAAATTTAGTCATTACATGATGATACTAATATAAAAATGAGTTATAATCATATAATAGGGTGGTATTTTTTGGTTCTTATAAAGAGACAAAGGAGTTAATATAATCTTAAAAATATTTACATCATAACCAAAAGGATTCCACTAAGATATTTAAAATAAAAAATTTATGAGTTGACTATTCTATGAATACTAACCCAAGATAAATTTTTTTCTCTTGTTTATGTGCTTGATTGTCTCAAACTAATATTTTACAGCATACTCCACAATCCAGAAATCATATTTCAAAGACATTGAAATATACTTTGAGATATTTTGGACATTTTATTCTATATATTTTTAATATAATGGTCATTTCATACTTAAAGACACCACAATACCATTAAAGTTAAGTATTTATGTAATTCTTCAACTTCTTCAATGTTTTATATAACAAAAATAGTATAGAAACAGAGATAAAAGACCACTTTTTCCATAGTTTGTTCCAAGATATATTTGGTTTGGAATTGGTGTGTATAAAAAGAGCATAAAAATGATCCCAAATCAGAAGGAACATGAGGTGTATGAATTGTAGGTCAATCAAATAATTGGATATTTTTATTAATATTTTAATACTATTCCAATATGTTTATTGGATCCCTTCCATTTTCACTTAATAATTAATTAATATTTGTGAAGATGCATCACAAATTCTTCACACCAAGGATTAGCCTCCAAAAGATAAGGTTGATTGAATCTGTAAAAAACTCTTACTTTTGATTTTATTATTTCTTATTATGTCTCTTATAACAAATATTAAGATCTTTTTTCTGAAACCTGTGATAGGAATGATAGGGTTTGGAAGAGTTTCTGTTTTTAGAAACTACTTATTTACCCCCTCTTAGTGGTGGTATAATTTTCCCCAGGCCTCATACTTGGTATTAGGGAAATCATGAAACTACTCCTTTCATGATTCCCTCATATCATAGTATACATTAAAATTTCATCCATTTGTTATCATTGATATCCAAGAATTTTTTTAATATTATAAACAATAAATTAGTTCTCATGTTTTATAGAAAATGACTCTATATCTATAGAGATAGGATTTTTTTGTATCATCTATCACATGGCTTATATAATATTAATATAATCAACACTGGTGTTAATATTCCCAAGGATGTGAGAGCCTTTTCAAAATATTATAATAAGACTAATAAATCCAATGGGATAGAATATAATTTGTTACTCTCATCACTCTCCTAGAATGAGTTACCTAGGTTCATGGGAATGGAGGAAAAATATGGAATCATGAGGAAACATCATGACATACATGAAGTATATAATATGGTAAAATGATATTAGTTACAGACCTTCTTGGCTCAATTTAATGATTCGGTAATTGTAGAAGATGAGTGAAATAACAATTTATTCGTTATAGTAATCAAAATAGTAACCTTATTTCAAATATATGCTCAAATTCATAAAAAACATCCATGATAAATGTCCGGATGAGAATCATCCTAGTTACTTATATTGACAAAAAAATTCTATTGTGTATCAATGCTTCCGTGAATGAACCCAACATAAACACAACAATGAGTTGACTACATACGAGATAATAAGGGGAAAACCTTATGAATTATAGAAAGAAGAAACAATGATGTGACATTTAATTTCAAAAGTCGATTGATCGTTTTATGTGAAATAATACACATGAAAAATAAATATAATATTAATTCTAACTAGTGGATTTTGATTAATTCATAACATTATTTCAAAAGTTAATATAATGAAGAAAAAGTAAATATAGGGTGGGGATGTTTTATAATATTTTGAATTGTTGTTATATAGGAAATTGTTTTGAATATTCCATATGAAGTAAACTAGAATGGTTGGAAAATGATCAACTCACAAGATCATCTTGGATTATAATTATGAATAGTTGTAACACTAGAGAATAATTCATTAAATATAATGTAAAGTCTAATTCAACAATGAAGAAAAATATTTTCTCATAAACAGATGCACATATGTTGGTGACAAAAGTAATATGAAGAAACATTACATGGATAACTAAGAAACAACAATATAAAAAAATTCAAAACATCTCAATAATTCCTCAATTTGATAATAAAAAAACTGAGTAGTGAAGAATAAATCAATAATGAGGATACACATAAATAATTTTAACATATAGTAGATATCATATCCTTATTAATATAAAAAAGGGACTTTAAATAGATAATAATGCATTAAATATGTTTAATGACCTATTATATAAATCCATTGATGTTTAAAAACATAAATATAACGTGAAGAATGAAATTGTGTTCAATCAATGTATGGTATATCTATTTCAAATTCATGAATCATGATAAAACATATTTGAGATTACCACAATAAATATAATTACAATAAATTCGGAATTTTAAATGATGTATTGAATATAAAATTAAAAGGGGACATATTGAGTAAATTTTGAAATACTTTTTGACTACCCTATTAGATTTATATTTGAAGATATATTTTATTTTTTTGGAGCTTATGGGAACAAAACACAATTGTTCAACCATTATTTATCTCTTCCCCAATCTATAAGAAACAATGGATTAGGGGTAAATCCAAATCATCTAAATACCATTAAATTAAATATCCAAAGAACAATTTAAAATTATAAAAATACATTGATTTTATTTAGGAGGTTTATGAGTAGCATGATAAACATGGAATCACCAGGGAAAAGATTCCAACACACTACCAGAAAAGTTCTATAAAAAATATCTTATGAATTGGAATAAAAAGGAGCATGTCATTTTGAATTTGGCATTTTATCAAGATAAAAGGTAAATAATTCAAGGACACGTTATAGTTTCATATCATAAAAAGGAGTACTAAAAAGGTCTTTTTAAAGTTATCCAATAGTACAAAGGATAAATTTTCACTTTCAGAAAGGATTGACACTTTATGTGGATGGGATTTGATACACAAATCCTAGTAAGAATTAAATTAGAAATGTTATATTAATTCCTGGATTGATTGACGGACTTATTAGTGTTCCATAAAATTTTAATAACGGGAATGATGTGATATTTCAGTTGAATTAATATTTCAAAAAGTATTTGAAATACAGAAAAATTATGATAAATGGGAAACTAGATAATGGTAACTTATAGAATATTTTTTATGGTGGAAATTTTTATTTCATGATAATAATGGTGGATAATGTATTTTGAATAGGACAATATTCATTTGGGGATGGGTTGTTATGTAAAAATTATTAAGCATGATGCTATGAGAAATATTCTGGTGGTAAATTTGGAATTATTCAAAAGATGTGTTACATTTTATAATGGAATTATAATAAAAAATATTCATAATAATGTGGGGATCAGAATGAATAAATATACTGGATTATTGCATACCACCACATATGGACCTTTTTTTGAAATCAACCAATTTTTGTTATTATATCATGAATTTTGTTAATTATTTTACTTATATAACTTATTTATACATTATATAAACTAAATTAAAAGATCATGTCAAATTTAAACACATCTATAGGATTTTTGAGAATTAAATACTGAATATTATCAAAAAAATTCTAACATGATAATGGAATATAATACAATTATCAAAATACTGAGGAATATTTTCTGAGGATTGGGATAATACATGAATATATTGTTACATATACACAACAACTAAATCTATTAACTATGTATATGAATTAGAAATTTGTGGGTATGGTATTTGTAATTTTATTAGAGTGTGGCACTGAAAATTTATTTTGGACACAATAAACAACTATGGAATTTTATATTTTAATTTGTGTATAATCCTATACAATTACCTTAATACAAAATTCCCTATATATTTTGGGAATAATAAATCCCTGAATATTTTGAAGGTTTTTAGTAGGCCTTGTTATATCAATACTAAATTAAAACAGTTGGGTATGTTTGATGATTGATCTAAAGAAGCCAGATTTCATAGGTATACACTCTACATAAGAAGTTATCGATTGTATAAAAAGTAGAACATGAGGCTTTTATTTATCTTTTATATAATTGTGCTAGAAAATATAACTCATTAATAATAATTTTCTAACATTGATGATGACATTGAATAAGTTAGATAAAGTAGAAAACATGTTATAATATCAAACCATTGTGTAGTTTTTATATCTCTGATGATGATTATGAAATTTCTATTAATGATAGAGGTTGTGAATATGGGTGTTCTGTTTTCTAAAATCCTTAAAAACATGTTTAGAAATATCATTCTTTTACATTTAAAAAAGCGGTATGACACCTAAATAATATATAAAATCTCAATCATACAAAATTTAATTAATAGGTTTCACAAAGGTGTGTTGTAGACTCCTTAAGAAATGAGAATTATGTTATGGGGATTGGAAAAGAATGACCCAAATTGATAAAAATGAAGCATAATAATTTTTACCATGTCTTAACTATAATAATGTACAATGGAAAGATTTTTTAGACTATGAATAATGATAAAGGTAAAGTATCATGGAATTATAATAACCTTTTTCTAAAAAGGATACTCTCAAATTAAGGTTAATAGTTTTGAGGATACATTTGATCCTATCACATGAATTAAAACAATATTCCTTGTAATTTGTGCTAAATGTAACTATAATGTTTTCCAAATTGACATGAGGTAAAAATTTATAAATGTAATATTTTTTGAATAAATATGCATTGAAAAACCGAAACCCTTTATCCTTGATAATGAAGATTCATGAATGGTAAAGTTGAAGAAAGGATAATATTTTCTCAAACAAGTACTTCAAACATGATATTAGATGATTTATAGTAACCTATCTTGTGTAAAACCGAACAAGGGAATATTATTTTCAAATATCTATGTTAGGAGAGATGGAACAATGTTTCTCATTATGATTTACTATGTTGATGAACTTATTTTTTTAAAAATAATTATGAAATTTGAGATTAATTTGACACCAAAAATAGGAGAGATTAAAAAATTTCATTACTGGTGAGTTGAATGTATTCTGGGATCTATAATTCACAAACTCAGAAGGTTATATATTGATCACACAATAAAAGTATTAACATATGTTACATAATAATTGTGGAATGGATGAATCTCGAGTTGTTTCAATAGCTATATGAAATGGGACTTAGATGTATATTGAAGATGATGGGATGACTATAGATCATGAGGATTTTAGAAGACTAATTATTAGCCTACTCTATTGAATGAGGTTATAATTAGACATCTTTTTTGTAGTCACACTACATGTGTTATTTCAATGTGACATGAAGGGTTGAAATCATAAGGATGAAATGTGTCTTTCATCCTACATCAAAATATATTATAGTAATAACCTATGGGATAATAAAAATACATCATATTAGATTTATAGATGTATTTATATATATTGTGAAGGAATTATTGAACATGAAATGAATAATTATGGTTTTCCTATATTATTTGGATAATGATTTGTTTCTGGGAACATTAACATGAACAACGATGTCATATATTTCTCAACATAAGGTGAGAATGTTTCAACATCCCAGCCTCCAACAAAATTTGGGAGGATGAGTTCATAAATTGAACACACAATGGTTGTTTTTTCATATCTATTACTGACTGGGTTTGATAATAATTTTTCAAAAAATATATCCAAGAGTTTAGAAAAACATTTATGGTTAATGAATTATGACATTATGTTCCACTTTATCATGGATAATGCAGATCATGGTGAGATTTCCGTAGAAATACATTCAACCATGATGAATAACATAGATTTATTGGAAAACCCACTTTTAAAGGATGTATTATAGAACATTATATTATTTATTGTTGTTCATTATTTCCTAAAAAACAATCAATTTTTCTTGGTTACATTCCCTATTTAATTGATATGAATTTATTTATAAATAGGGAGAGTAAAAAAGTAGCATGTATTGCAAAGAGTGAGATACACTTGTTTCTTTTACATGTGATCATAACGGATATTTTAGATTAAAATATAGAGTTATAATAATTTATAGTTTGGATAAGATCCCATGAACTAATTCACATGTTACCAAAAAAATACGAAGGCATTGATTTTAGATCCCTATGTAAAACTATGTAATACTCATGAAATTATCTAAACTTTTTGATTTACGATGATTTCAATTGAGTTATGGTCAATTCAAAACATATATTTCATTAAGGGTTATATTAATCTAAACAATGAAATTTCATTATAGGTTTTTGTGTTTGGATAACTTTTATATTAAAGGAATGTTATGACTTGTTTCATTATTTTATACATTCATTAGTCAGAGTTTTTTTGATGTTTTATTATTTTAAAATATGTTAATTGAAGTGTTTTATGTTATTTGGAATTTATTAGTGAATATAAAGAATTATTCTATAGTAAAAATTATAAAATTGATATTTTGATGGAGTTGATAACACCACAACATCCATGAGTAACTCTTCCATATAAAATATTTTATATGAATTGATAATGATAAAAATTAAAATTTTACATCATTTTGTGATGATGTTGATAGATGAATATTCTACTAAAACATATGATTTTTAGGTTGCTAACTTACTCTTATGATATAAAGGGGTTAATTTTAAATTTAATGAATCAAGGAACAACTAGTCTGGTCACATAGTGAGAGTTTATCTATGGAATTTATGAGTAGTATTCAATACAATGAAGGATTTTATGTTTTACATTATAGAAAATTCCTTTTTCTCATGTATTTCTATAAATATATTTATCTTCTCTATGGGCTAAATTCATCCCTTCATGGTATCATTTCATATTCTTTCGTTTCTTCTCACTCTCTATTTTTTTGATGTTCATATATTTTTTCTTTTCATGGTTTTTTCAGAATGAGAACCTAGTGGGTATAACTCCCCCTTAATCATCCCACTATGATCTCTAATTTGAAGTTTCATGACTCCTTTTTCATCATCAATATTCAAATTTCAAATTTTATTCCTTTTTTAGAGAAAATCCATTAGGGACAGCTTTAGTCTCGGTTCATTACTGGAATTGAATATGGTATTTTCCTCTCACCATGGTGGAGTTCTTACAGCCCAATGTGGATATGGAATTTCCATGTAACTTGTATTGACCATGTTTTTTGGTAGTCACATACTATCTGCTAATGAATTAGGGTGTTCATGTTCTCTTGGTGGGAGGTGGATCCTTTTATGTTTCTGATAATGGTTGTTGATTTTGGTGAAGTTTGGTGGTCTTACTAATTGTGGGAGTTTTTTGGGTGTTTTATAGCGTTTATAGTCAATTTGGGTTTTATAGTGTGCTTCTCTATCTACCAATGGGGTTTAGTTTATCTAGTGGGTAGTAATTTAGTGATGAAGAAATCAGTTGTTTTATGGTTGTTCAATGGAAGTATGATGATTTGGTTCTTGTGTATGTGCCCTAATGATGATCCATTCTTATCAAGAACTCCGATTAAGGTTTAATGATTTTGTTTCTCTGACCGTGATGTGGGGTATTTTTTTGAGTCATTAGGTGGTAGTCTTGTGGGTTGTAAACATGGAGACGAGATCAAGGTGATGACTTTTACTATAGTATTCTAGACAGTGGATTGACCTTTTGAACTTTGAATTTTGATATGATTTTTGGGTTGTGTTTTTTTATTCGTAATTTCAATGCATTGGTTCATAATCAACCATATCAATTTGGTTTTTCTAAAAATATCCAAAATATCAGTTTTGAGGAGTATCCAATGATGTCATTCCCAAGATAAATTGGTGTTTCACTAAAAAGGGTTCCAAGTTGTCTCACATCATAATTCAATGGTTCACACTACAATCCACTATCCATGATTCAAAATCAAAAAAAAATATAACTAGTGATCTTTGGGATATTTTCTTCTTCATTATTTGGATACAAGGGACAATATAGAGCTAGATATACCATTCAACAATGTCAGTTATTGGTTTAAATAAGCTGCAATGCACTAAACATTTGTGTGAAATTAAAATAGGATAAACTATAAGAGATACATCCACCCATTAAAAGGGTTATTCCAATATATATTTGATTTTATATTATTTATATGTAGTAGATAAAAATATAATCCAAAATTCAAAGAACATGAGGCATGATATGTGAATATTAATCTACTTATTGATGATTTTTTTCTTCCTGTATTCATAGTTCATGAGTGAAGCACCCTGAATTTTTATGAATTATTTTTATTAAAATAAATTAAATTTCATTAATACCTTCTACTTCTAATAGAACCATGATAATCATTTGTTACACAAAATACTAATGTAAGATTATTCTATAAGAAACACTTGGTTAGTTTTTTATGCCCATGACACTCAGCTTTAATAAAATCACGATATAATATTACTTTAATATTTCAAACACAACCATTATAACTTAGACATTTAATATATTGATTTGAATATTAATTAATATTTTTTATTTATTATAGTTTTATAAAAATAATATACATTGATATAAAAGTATATAATTTTTGGGGATGTATTTCTATATTTTTAAAATACTATTTTCATAAAAATGGATATATTTTCATTTTTGAACATTAATAAAATAAAATTTAGACTCTATTAGAAAATTAATTTTATATATCAAACAAATTTTTTTGAAATCATATTTTCAAATTTGTATTAGGGAGAATTTTTGGGACTTTTTAAAAAATGATTCATTTTTTGATGAATAGGGAAAAATACTAATTTTCTTTAACAACAACATTTTCTTTTTTATTTATTAATAAATAAAATTATATTTTAAATTGTTTTCAAATGTTAAATTACATCAATTATACATCTATTAATCAAATTTAGGTTATTTTAATGCATTTTATTTTGATATTATATTTCAAAACTTTGTATGTAGTTGAACATTTTCTCTTTAAAAACTAGATTTATCATCCTGTCTATGGGATCAATTTTAAATAACATTCTTCAATTTATATGAATTTATTTTTACAAAATTGATTCCATATATTTAAATAGAATAAATTATATTATATATTAATTTCTTCATTATTTTTGTCCAAAATTTAATATAAAAATAAAAAAAACCTTATTTATCGTTGTTAAGGTACAAATGGTTTTACTAGGGGGATGGGCTAAAAACATAATGGTCAATAATGACTAAAAACTTTTCCAAAACCCATTGGATGGTCATATTTTGGCCATATATCTTAAATTATTAGTACTGTAAAATTATCGTATCCTTGTTACATTAATAAAATGTTGGTGGAAATCTATATTTCAAAACAATTACAAGTGTTCCACTCATCTAACATATAAAATTTCACCCCTTATCCTATCCCCATTAAACCATAAAATAATTTTGGTCTAGAAAATACCAACCCAAATAACTTCTCTAAATCACACCTCTCATCATATGTTCCATGTTTTTTATAGAAAGCAGACAAAGGAATGCCTTTAGGGAAAACCTATGAATGATACCTGAAAAATAGATAATTTT
The DNA here is from genome assembly GCA_963277665.1 of Viscum album. Classification (NCBI taxonomy): domain Eukaryota; kingdom Viridiplantae; phylum Streptophyta; class Magnoliopsida; order Santalales; family Viscaceae; genus Viscum; species Viscum album. The sequence continues at coordinate 1,792,972,068 of OY728163.1, read as the reverse complement.
CAACAATAATCATTTCTATTTTATTTATTTATATGGCTACATAAAGTATAATTAAATCAAGATGATATAATATCCTCGGTTTTTCATATAATAATATATTAAAATGTTAAGGGTATGATCCAAAACCTTCTCCATATCCATCAAATGTGTTATGAAACCATTGTTCGTGTATTTGACAGAATACCACCTCACGAACAAATGTATTTAGTTTTTCGGTTACCAACACTCACAATCGAAAATAATTATGGATTTATTGTTTTTATAACATATTAATTATATGATAATTCTTTTATAATTATTATATAAAACGTTCATCCATGCTGCATATTTATTTGGAATATGATAATGTAGCTCATGTGTGTGGTGAAGTACAACATCATGAAGCGACCTGATTTTTCATGCTTTACATTTAAGGTTTAATTGATGGTTTTAATAAAAAAATTCTATATATATACCATAAAAAATTATCTAATGATAATATATAATTTAACATCATTTTTTTAATATAAAATGAAAATGAAAATGATGTTTATACATACGTATGGCTTATTATCTCCATGAATGATGTATTTCATCTTCTATCACATAATTTAATGGATTACTAGAAGAACATATTTATTGAATAAATATGATATTTATATTAGGGTTATCATTATTGAGATTATATAACCATGATCACTATAATATAACCACAAATATAACAAAATAAAAAAAATATAAAAAAAGCGGTTATTACATAAAATATAATGTTAACATAGAGTTATTAATAAACAAGTGATAAATGGTCATAATAAAATTATGTATGGTATGATATATATAAATAAACATTTCTCAGTAATATATTTATTATAAACTTATATTTATTTTGAAAAGTATTTTGAATGTGTCTGATGGATATCAAGACTTATGTTAAATAAATTTTGTCTCAATTATCCATTATTGAGATGTAAATTGTATTATGAAGAAATATTACTTATTGAGGTATATATACATCCACGTAGACATTTAATATCAGGAAAATAAATAACTACCTAATATTTTTATTTCCTTATTATTTTATTCCTTCGTGGGTCTTATGATTAAATGCTACCAATTTCCTAATGATTTTATATTATAGTATCATCATTTATCATGATTGTTTATGATTATGCGATCAATAAAAAAATATAATGATCTATCTCACAAGAAACTCATGATTTTTCTCTTGATTAGTAATACATGAAACATTCATGTAATAGTACTTTCAAACACTTTGGCACTTAAAATAATTGAGAATTTTTTTTTAAGAAATATCAAATTTATTTCTCTCTACGATCAAAAATCCATTTTCTCTCAAAAGTGTTTTCTCTAAAAAGGATTTCAAACTTATATTAATATTATCAAATTATTTTTAAAATAAATTTCATCCATATTTTTCTATTCGTAAAAAATTTAAATTAATCTTTATTTCATTTTCCAAAAAAAATCCCATTTGGATTATAAAAAATATGTGAGAGGAATATTTATTTTAACATGTAAAACAAGAGTGAAATATCCCATCCTCATGAAAATTGATTTATATGAATCATCCTTTCTAATATTTCATATATATATAAATAAAATTATTATATATATTTAAATTATTTTTCAATGTGGAAAGGAAATATTCCTCAAGAGATTTCTTCAATGATAGATTTAGATCATTCTCTATATAAGATGACAACTGTTGAAGTTACATATTCCATAAAAGAGATATAATCGAAGTATTCCATTACTATTTATTCTATATATGGTCTATGTTTACAATGAAATTAATTTTATTAAACTCTTTTATCTTCCATGGGTTATAAAATTATAAAATGGTTATTAAAAAAATATTTTCATGTTTTATCCTATGATAATATGATGAAATTATTATAAAGGCCGTCTCTTTTCTAGAGGTTATGATATAATAAAATGTTTATAAAATACACATCATTCCATGGGTTATGATATGTTGAATTTTTTATGGACTTAATTCATTCATAAATATAGATATCATTATGATATGGATGGTACCTATATCTCTTTATAATACATTGGGTACAGATTTATATATCATGGGAAAAATTGAAATGTAATAGGGAGTGAACCTAGTCCAGTAAGGGACATTGTCCACCATGTTGTTCTTGGGAGTGAGCCTTAACTACTATGATTGTTGGTGAGTGAAGCAATTCCAAATTGATATCCCTAGAGATGATCCTTGAATAAAATGTAAATGAATTTCTTTATATATGAGTATTTAAAATATATATTTACTTATCCAATGTTATTTTGTCATAGATCAGGTTATTTGATAATCTTACGGGTCATGTCTTATGAATTGTAAATATTTTTTATTTGAGTCAATATTATATCCTTTTATATGTAGACTATGGTTTAAAAAAATTCATCTCAGCATACAATTATGTTCATGTTATTCTTCTGTATTTACCTTGATTACACTTACTAAGCATGTGATCACACTCTTTCTAATGATTAATTTCCTCATCTTATGAATAAATGTATTACATATGATATTTCATGGAATGTTATTGTTTAGGAAGAACATAGTGGTAGATTACATAGTTAACCTATATACAAATTTTTTATGTTACCATGTTACCAATGGAATTAAACTATTACTGTCCTCAGGTGTGTGTTTATGAAATGTAATAAATGTTCATCTAATTTTTTTTATATGTTTGTATGAAAATATTAGTTTAAAATAGTTTGTATAATAGGATAGGATTATTTGACCTTTGGAAACTAGGATGAGACACCATTAGTGAGTTTCTTAAACACGCATATAAGGATAAGCCATAATATAGATCAATTTATAGGAAAATGTCATGGAATTATAGTATAGGATATAGTGGGTGGTTTTTAATAAATTAAATCACTATTTAGATACTAAAAGTGTGTGTTCATCTGGTAAAGATGTGCCTACAGAAAAAATCCAATAATTCCACATTTATCTTCACTCGGTCATCACCAAGTAAAAAACAATGTGCCTTACTACACACCTTGTTCGAAACTCTCAGAGGATATTCTCTGGAAATTCACAAACACATAATGAACAATCATGAGTAATATAAATTTGTGATTATTACGAATGACCAAGGATAATCTTAAGAAGACATTGATTAATTAATATATCATACTATAGAAATCTTTTAAATTATTTTTTTATTATATGGTTCCCCATTATGGTAATTTTTTATATATAATGATTTTAGGTTTTAGTTAATGGATGGAACCTGAATGAACTGTGTTAATTTTGACATTGATGGAAAATTCAAGTATTACAATTATTTTCATGAAAATTTTATGGTATCTAGAATGAATAATATTATTTCTATGATCACACATATTTATTAAGCTATGAATAATGCTGGATTTCCAAACAAACAAGGGAGGGAACAAAATTTTGTTGACTTCTTCATATGGAAATGTACACCTTGTTTTAGTAGTATTCCAATCCACTATTTTCAAAAAAAATGTAACATCCCCAATTAAAATATATTTTCAATTCACTTATCTTCAAAACCTACAAATATAATTTTTGGTTTCAATGATATGTGGGTGAAGTGGATCAATGGAGGACTCTTATAATGAATATGTGGTGATGGGATGAAATTGAATCTAGGGATGAGGATGAGTTAAAGAACTTATATTCAAATACGTACCTTCCTCATATTCATCATATAGATATGGAGAATTGGTTATTTGAGATAAAGAAAACTAATGATGAATTTATTGGTACATATTAGGATACTTTTTAAGGGAATGTGAGGTATGTTTATGGTATTTTCATCCAACCTGAATGTATGTTCGATATATTCATCAGTGGATTAAAACCATGTCTTCGACGAGAATTATCTATATGATACTTCAGTAGATATAAATATATTTATCTAAGTACTGTCATGGTGGAAATAGTAGTTGGAGTATTGTATTAATCTCATGGTTTTCATAAGAAAATAAAATTTTAATTTAACGGAAATTTTTTAAATAATTGGGATTTGAATATGATATTTCCTTTCTTATCAATATATGGGATAAATCATGGAACAAATTACATTAAGGAAACTAGTTAATTTTTAATGTGTTGATATGATGTTCATCAAAAAATTGAATATTGATTTTATTTGAAGAAGTCAGCTAATGATCTGAATAAAGAGAAAGATCTATTAAATGCACTTCCCACAATTTTTTGATTCAAATAAAAGTTGTATAGGAACTATGAAAACTAGTTCCCAAAACTAAATATGATTGATGACGACTGATGGCTGCAACCTCTTAAGATGAGAGACAAATTGAAATGTCATGTTACCACTATTTCTAATGAGGGGTGAGATAATGATGTGTTAAATGGAACACATACTGTCCAATAATGAACTGCTAAAATCTTACTGAACTATAAATCTTCCAATTAATTCTTATATAAAAATTTTCTATGTGTACCAATATTCCACCCAAATGGTTAGTTGTTGAATTAGTAGTGAAACCCCCAAATGATTAAATGGACACATCTCAAGTCTAATATTCCTTTCAAGTTGATGTTTTGGGGAATGTACTTCCTAAAAACGATATCATTGATCCTATAGTTGGGTTCTAAGTTATTTTAGTAATGAGTTGTCCATCCATACATAAATCCCACATTTATTTTTTTGTAACTGATGAAACATTTTATATTCCACACAATCCTATTCTCATCTACCAATGTGATAATAAGTAAAAAAATTGGAGATCATATCAATTGTGTGAGTCTTAATTCGCTTTTAGAAGGGGCGTTTAAATCATAAGGTGAGGAAAAACATGACATCGATGATGTTACGATTTTGAAATAATTTATTGATTTATTAAAAAAATATTTACCTATCCTTCCACAATCATTTGTGGTTGTGCTATCAATAGATCTTAGACATAGTGCCACATAAATTTTAAATACTACCCATACCATTTCCATAATTTAAGGATGATATACCAAAGATATCATTCCGTAAAAGATATAGACACTATGATTATATATATATTCTATTTGGTTTTACTAATTCCCATGTTATATTTATGGATTTAATTAATAGTTTCTTTAGATATTACCCTAATTTGTTTCTGGTAGTTTTTTATGATGAAATTCCCATCTACTTAATAGAAAAGGGTGAATTATGATCATTTGATTAGTGAAAAAAAATACTAAAATGATGTAGAAACTATATACATAATTCACTAATTTTTCATTATGGATAAAATGGTCCCATTTATAGGTCATTCAATATTAAAAGAGTGTATAACAGTATATCCATAAATGAAAATTATTGTTTAATTTTGGACTAGACCAACCACGATGATAGAGATCAATAATATTCTTAGTTTAGCTAGAATTTGATTAGGGTTATTGGATAATATCTCAAAAATATCAAATCCTTTAACTAATTTAACTCAAAAAAGATCCATGTTTCTCATGATAGGTAAATGTGAAGAAACATTCAGGGAACTAAAAGAAATATTAGCTTGTACACCTTTGTTTACATTACCCTATTATTGATAATGGTTGTTAATATATATGTATTCATACAAGAAGGGATTGGGATGTGTTATTATGTTGAATGAAAAGTTTATATAATTTTTTTTAAGAACGTTTAATATTCAAGATATAAAATATCTAACTCATGGTTTGCCGTTAGCTAAAGTAATTTTTGAATTAATGATATTGAGTCATTATAGTTATGAAGAAATGTATTCTATAAATAATGATCATAAATTTTTAATCAATATATTCACCTAGAATGATGTGAAAATGTGTTGACTAGGATTGTTAGAGCTGATTAAAAATTATGAATTCTCTATAAATTACTATCCAAGAAAAGTGAACAAGGTGGTCAATACCTGAGTCAAAAGGGTCGTGAATATATTATCCATAAATAAGATTACAAAATATCAAAAAAATTCAATGGATGGATCTAGAAATCATTCATGAATGTTATAATATTATCGTACTCTATTGAATGACTAACTATCTAACCATGTGATGATTAAAGAAGTACATAAATAAGTTGTAGAGCATCAAAATAAGGTTTTAAATTTTCCACAATCTAACCTTCATCTTGATGGAATTATAAGGTTCTCGATCCTTGTTTATCTTCCACATATAATATATTTTATGGAGTTTTTTGAGGAATATCATACTTATTAATTCTCTATTTATCTAGTATTTACAACGATGTATATAATTAGAAAGTGTTTTTATGGTGGAAATGAATGAAGAGGGATATCACATATTTTATTTCTCTGTGATTAGAATATTAGTAAGTAATGTATAAAATAAAAAATACTATAGATATGTATCATATACTACCCATACAAGAATGAAAAAGAGAAAATGACACAGTGGATTTACTCATAGGACTCCCCAAAATTCATGAAGGCCCTAATATTGTATGGTTTGTATTATATTTAATTAATATTTCGAAACACATCATCACTAAATGAGAATAATTCTCTATATATTATCTTTCTATTGTATATATTAATGAATGTTTCAGGTTTCATGGAGTACCCCTTTTCATTTTGCCTGCTTAGGATCGGAGTATTACCTCAATGATGGGATGAACTCTTCAGCATGATCTTTCTATAGATTTAAGTTTCAAAACTATTTTTCATCCCCAGGTAGATGTCCAGTTTGATGAAAAAATTAAAACCATAGAGGATATGTGGATATTATTTTTTTTTAATTTAAATGGTGGTTCAGATCAACACCTTACTCATGTTGTGTTTTCATTCAATGAAATACTACACTCAAAAATTCAAATGTATTATTTTAAATAATTATATGGAAATAAGTGTAGATATCCAATGTGATGAAATGATGTGTGACAATTAAATCTATTAGGACCTAATATAAATAATAAAATACATATAAGTTTAAATCTATTCAAAAAAACATTAGGGTAGCTTAGAGTCAGTATAAAAGTTATTTAGATAATCAATTTTTTTATCTAGAGTTTGAAGTTGGTGACATGGTATTTCTAATAATTTATCAATTGAATAAGGTTATTATACTTTGGAATAAGTGGAAACTGATCCCTTGGTATATTGGTTTCATTGAAATTCGTGATCCCATAAACACTGTAGATTATCTCTATGTACTTACATGAAACCTCACTGATTAGTATGAGCTGTTCGTTGTAACTTTCCTATGGAAGTAAATACAAGACCAATCACATATAGCAATCTTAGAGGCCATGACACTGAACCAAAATCATTATTTTGACGAACATGTAGTGGATATTCTAGATCATACAGAAAAATTTATTCAATAAAATAATACTAAACTTATATATGTTTTAAAAAAAACCAGTATGAGAAAGATACATGGTAAATAGAGGATATGAAGAGGAATATGTATCCTCATTTTTTTGTATTTTACTGATGAATTATAAAATTTAGATTCAATTTATTCATGGGTCAATGTAGCACTCCATATTTTTTGGAATTATTATTTTTGGATTTCATTATGTTTCATTGATATATTTCATTACACACAAAACCATATTAAAAATTTATTACATGTACCACCAATTCAATCAGGCACTACACACCACATTGGGTTATCATTTAACACACACGACACTTATTTTTTACAAAACAATGACATACAGTTAATTTTATTATTCAAAAATCACTATTATAACATATCCATTAAACATTACGATATGGATAAAAATTGATACAATTAAAATATTATGGTTTTATATAAAAGAAACATATTGGAAAAGTAACATAATTTTCAGTTAATTCGTTAGACGTTTCCAAAATAATATTTTATCAAAACAAATTGATTCGTTTTTCGACATTAATACTATTAAATTTTTAAACTGTTAAATAATGAATTTTAAAAAGTAAAATTACTTTTCAAAATACTCTTTCCAAAATTATCTTTGGGTGAATTGGGGGGATTTTTATAAAAGTTCACTTTTTGATGGATAGTTAAAAATATTGAATTTTAATTGAAAACAACCATCTTGTGGAATTTATTAAAAGAGATAAATTGTATTCTCTATATATTATAAATTAATATTAGTTCAATTACACAAACATTAGTACTATTTGTGTTATTATAATCAATTTCATTTTTATTTCTAATATAATTTTTTTATTCTTTTGAAGATTTTCTCTTTAAAACCTTCTTTCTCACCACATTTGTTGGATTAATAAAAAAATAAATTTTAATTTTATATTAATGAAATAAAAAAAATTGGATATCAAATTTTAAATCATCATAATTTATACTATCTAATAATTATAATTTAATTTTTCACAAAAATTAATAGTAAAAAAAGTAAAAAATATTTATTGTGGTTAAGGTAAAAATTGTTTTTTCAGTGGTTAAACTAAACTGATAAGCTTCAAAAATGACACAAAACATGTATAAACCCATTTTTATGGCCATATTTTGAAATTATCCATTATATTATAACAATTGTTCATTAATTTGTCCTTTTTACATGAAAAAAAACTTGGTTGGGATTCTCTCTTTCAAAATAATTAGTAGCATGCCACTCACCTCAATTATAAATGGCCACCCCTTCTCCTCTACTCCTCACACTTTCAAATCCAATCGATTCATACAATACCTATCCAAATCACTTTTTAAGTACCATTATCTCACCCTAGAATCACTATTTTGGACATAAATCGAACCAATGAAGACTTTTAGTGAAAAAAACTAAGGAGGATACCCAAAGAAGAGTGAACATTAATCAATAATAATGTTTGTTTTCTTTATTCATCTACCTCTATAAATTCTTACTATAAAGTTATTATATATTAGCCTCAGTAACTCCCATCTAATTATATTGTGTTATTTCAATGTAATTTCTTACAACACTTCCATCAAATGGGTTATGAAATCATTATCTCAGTGAACAACGAATTGTTTCCTTATAAACCATTGTCATTACATTTTCCCTTACTATCTATAATGATTGGACATAATGATATATTTATTTTTTATAAATGATATTTATTATATTTTTTTTATTTAATAATTATCATATCACACATACCTTAAATCTTTTTATTTTTTAGAATATGATAATGCTTCTCATGTGTAAGGCGGACTACCACATCACGAAGCGATGTACTTAGTTCACGTTTTACATAGAAGGTAATAATTATGTGATAATTTAAGATATGTGATCTATATGAAATACAAATTATTATTTAATGGTAATATAACTTTTATTACTATTTTGTTCAATCCAACATGAAAATGAAAACATCATCCATGCATATATACATCCTACTATTTCTATGAGTGGTGTATTTCATTTTCTATAATTAAATTTTAATGATTACTATTAATAAATATATACATGAAAGTATATTATATTTATAAAATGGTTATCATTTTGTAAATTATGGAACAATTATAAATGTAATAGGAAAAAAATTCCTATAAATTAAAACATATATGAAAAACAAAGTGGTTATTACTTGAAACATAACATTAACAGGGAGTTATTCATTAATGTATAGTGAGAGTTTATAAGAAACAAAAATAGAGATTGACATATATAGTTATTATCTTGTCATACATTTATAAAATAAAATTTATTTATGATAGTGGATGTTTTAATGTGTACGATGTAATTCAATACTTAATGTAATGGATTTTTTTATCAATGTCCCTTCTTTGACATGCATGTTATGTTATACTCTAATATTCATCCACGAGCTATATATACTATCGATTTTACGTGTAATATAATGAATTTATATTACCAAAATGATATTTTATGTTCAATTTTATTTTATAACTTCTTGAGGATCATGATTCAATGTTAACAAAGAAGTAATGATTTAATATTACAATATCATTATATATTGGGAGTGTTGATGATTATGATATTGATGGTAAAATATTTTTATCCATCCCTCAGAAAACTCAAAAATTTTAATCCCCAATTTTTAGTCATGACATTTTAAAGTAAAATTACATATTTTCAACACTTTGGAACCTAAAATAATTGATAAATGTTCTTTAATAAAATATATCTTTATTTGATTCTTTGGTCAATAACCCATTTTCTTACAAAATAATTTATTCTAAACTTGTTTAAAAAATTACTTTTCTATTCTGATTTTTAATATAAATTGTTCCCATCATTAAATTTTTACAAAAAAATGAATGAAAACTTCATGTTGTTTTCTAGACTATTCTCATTTGGATTTTAACAAAAATATGAAAGGATTATTTATTTTAACACATATGAGATATTAGAAATATTATATCTTAATTTCCATTATTTTCTATGAATCTATCCTTGTGTATTTTAAATATTCTTTTCCAATAAACAAATAATTCAAAATTTTTTATTTTTTAAAAATTATTTTTCTAATAGAAATTTTTTTTCATCAAGAAATGTTTTAATTGATCAATCAAAATCTTTTTATGTATAAGACAACACCTATTCGTGTTACATATGACTATCTAGAGATATAATCAAAGGATAAAAGTATTATCATTACTATAAATATTTTATATAAATGAGAGCATGTTTTTTATGAAATCTATTTGTATTCTATGGGTTATACCATGATAAAATTACTATAAAACCTCCTTATTTTCACACGTTATGCTATAATAAAATGATAAAATGATTATGAACCCTATATCTTTTCGATAGGTTATGATATGATGAAATTTTTATGAATCCAATTTCATTGGATAGGATAAGGTGAATGTTTTATAATATTTTGGATCATATAAATATGGTTTTCATTATGAGATGGGTGGGACCTATATCTCGATCCAATACTCTAGATAAATATTTATATCTCTTGAGATAGACATTATGGGAATGAGGAGTTAAATATTTTATTAACAGACTGTGTCCTCTATGATGGTCTTAGTAGTGATCATTTATAACTATGGTCGTTTGGGGATTGAACCCATTCAACTATGATAGACTTGGAATTAAACCTTGAAAAATATGGAAATTGTTTTATTTGATAATGTGTGTGCCAAAATTCCATGACTTCTGCTAATGTTATTCTCTCTCGTATCATGTTATTATATTATCTTATGATTTATGTGTTATGAAATCCTAATAATTATTCCATTATTCATTTTTATGATATTTACTATATAGGGTATGGTTTTCCAATATCATTAACATGTACCCTTTACCTTAAGACCAGGTTATGCTTACATATATCCCTTGATTACCCTTAATGAGCATCTATGATCACCCTTTCTATGTTTCCTTTCCTCATGTTATGAATAAATCTATTATGATTTAAATTTATCATTAGTGTTCATGTTATGATGTACATAGTGGAAGATGACATAGTTTACCTTTGAACTAATAGTATTTGCTTCTATGTTTCCAAAGACCATAAACTATTATGGTCCTTACACATCTGTTTGTATAATAAAATAAATTATAATCCAAAATTTTTTAATATGTTTGTGTGAAAAGTATCAATATCTATATAGATAATCCTTCCTTTTCCATTTTATAATAAATAGGAATTTAGGTCTCTGGATCACAATTACTGCACACCAAGGATTATCCTCTTTATAATAAGGATGACTTATACTTATAAAAAACCATGTGATTGTGTGTCTTATTTTTCTCTCTATCCCACATCATCACCAATGAGATATATAAGCACTTTCTAGAAAAGGGAATCACATATTTTGATAGAGTTATTGTTTTATTTAACTAAAGATTCAACCATTGTCATTGGTGGTACATTGTCTCCTAAGTGTCATATTGCTATCAGTTTGTTCCAAAAAATCCATCATGATGGACCATAAAACAAATACATATTACATCACCACATAAGATGATATGAAGGATTTTTTGGGAACAATGTTTATTACTATACATGTAGTGTTGGCTATATTTTTAGTGTAAATTATAATTTATTATAAAAAAATAGAGCTATTGATCTAAACAAAGAACCCTGATCTCACTAATGAAAAAAACACATCCTTCACAAATACCATCTCATTCAAAATGGATGATATAAATATATATTTGGTGGATACCATTGAAATTTTTTTACATCTATTAACATTACCATTAACACATCAAATGAATGAGGTTAAGATTGGATCTCTTAGTATTAGACACATATGATATTGGATATAATATTTTTTAAAAATACAATGGTTCAATAAAAATTTGAAATATCTATTTATAATTTATTTATGTGTCGTGAATATATTAAATGAATAGTGGAATAATAATATCCCCTCAGAATAATATATTGAGTTATCCCTAATTGATGATCATCGTTGCGTAGTGTGGGTTATGGTGGAATATTAATATTATTATAATTGGACTATTATATGTGATACGAAGAGTATGATCATCAAAAAATATGTAGATACTTGTTATTTAGAAAATCCATCTAAATTATATCACATGGAATGTCATAAATAATTTATACACTTAGGGGTTCATGATTATTTAGATTCCCAATTACTTGTGAATGGAAATATATTTATAATGTAAATATTTATACTTTTATACCTTTATTATTACAACATTGAGGTTGATATAATTAGAGAATGGTTGATTATATTAATGATTATGTCATTAGATGTAGTAAATAATTATGGATTTGTCTTCTATGGTGAATAGTTTGAAATTTTGGCCCATTAATGGATTTGATTGAAAAAATATATGTTTATTCGTAGTAATGGGGAATTTCATGCTCTTAACAACTCAATTTATTGACAAGTGATTTATTTATTTATATTGTTTAGTTTATTTTGGATAATCATAGACATATGTGTTGTTATATAAATGAATGGAATGTTATATGTCCAATGGTTACTCTAGATCATAAAATTTGAATATATAAGTTTATATATGATGTATACAATACATCTTTTGGTGTCCATATTCATATTGATATAGTAGAGTGTTTAATGGAGATTATGTCAAAAACTTTTGTATCTCGATTAAGGAGGACATTTTTATAGAGGAACAACTTTTATTATATTTGTGAATTTGTGAATTCATGTTTTTAATCATTTCTATAAAGTCCTACAGGGTGACATAATTAGACCATATAATAATGAATGAATTTTCGATAAAGTGGTTTTTCTAAAATATTTAGATTTTGATAATGTAATTCTTGGAATTTATATGTAACTTGTTTTAAATATATGGGAATTTTATGAGCCTGTGAAAATTGAAGGCACGTGATTCTAAGCCCCGGTGTGGCCAGAATCAATTTCTGAACTTTTTATCGGGTACATTCAGTAAATGTGAAAGCGGGGTTTTCTAACATCTGAACATGTTCTCTAAATTGAAATATGAGGGCACCGTTGAACTCGCAGTGCCGGTATTCACATCAAGAGAATTTCACCTCAACAGTAGTTGGTCGAGTGTGATAGATAATTTTTGGGTTTTTTGTGGAAATAATAAAATAAAATAATAACATATTTTATTTTATTTTGTGGTAACCTCCTATTTGAGATTTATTGTGGGGGTGACCACCCAAGTTCTCAAAACATCCAAATTTGAATTTGGGTGTGGGGACCACATGACCATTATTAATGGGGGGATAGGTAAACCTCTCAACTCCATCATTAATGTGGAGGAGCCTCTTGGGCTTAGTCCACAATTAATTGTACCAACCTTGATGCTTTAATTATGCCACCCACAATAATTAATGAAACTTTTTGAATTCTTCCAAAAAAATAATAGATTGCATAATCTATTATTTTGGAACACCTTTCATTTTGGTGGAATTAGGGAGAGGAGGAGTTCTGAGAGAAATATTTTCCAACAATGAACGCTTCATCCACATAGAACGCTTCCTCAACGAATAGCACTGACAAGGAATGTCTTCGACTATGAAGAAGCAGAACACAAGCCCGGGATTGGAGGTGTGTGATGGACAAGATGAACCTCGACGACTTCACCTTATCCCTCGTTCCAACACCAACAACGGACAAGGTAGGGGTTTAATGATATTTTTTATCACTTTCCATTTACTCCCTTCTTATCTTGTGTGGATTGGGAATAAATATTGTGGAAGATTACGGTTTGAGGTTCATTGGTTCGTTCTTGTGAACTGCTTGCTACCACTTTAAACACGGAGGGTGCAGGCCAAAATAACATGACCAGACCCCTCTGCAGTTCTTCTTTGCTGTGTTCTTCAAAATAGAGGAAGACGACAAAGGAAACCGCACTCTTCCACCCGCGACCTCCGCCTCTCCGCGCAGTCGCCAATCCGCAACCGTACCTAGCCACCAAGTCGAGCTGCCACCCCGAGCCGAGCAGCCTCCCCCCCCATGTCGCTCTAGTTGAACTGGCCCCATCACCCACGTGACACTTCGGCCGAACTGGCCACTTTCCCCAGTGGAGCCCCAGTTGAACCGGCCCGCGCCCCCCATGGTGCCCCGACCAGACCAGCCTGTGCCCCCGCAGTGACCTGACCGAACCATCTCGTGCCTCCTGTGGTTCCCCAGAAGAACTAGTAAAATGAATTTAAATTGATCCTAATATATTTAATATTCAGAAATAATAAAATTTAGATTCGATTTAATATGTAATTAAATTTATTATATTTTATTATTCATAAAAATTTCATGAATCTCACTTCCATTACTAATAAAATGGAACCTCCTCTCCTCTCTTATTATAACAACGTCAACCACTTAACAAGACCATACTCCCAAAAAAATACTCTTAAAATCATTATTCCGGAAATTTATGTGATAGAATTTTGAAATGACCCTTACATGAATCTATAAGGTGCTTCTCAAAGGATGATACCTGATAAAGAGGTACATATTCTAAATGATTTTTCTTCAATGTTTCTCTATTGGTAAACATCCTTAAAACCCTATACAACCATATTAATTTTTTTAATAAAGATATTTATTACACTGATATGTTTTAGGTTAATATTATAGTCATTTCATATCTCCTTCCCTAAATTTGGAAAATGAAAATGTTGCTCATGCATACATGAGGACTACCACCCCCATTAATTGATTCGGTTAATTTTTCATTTCTAATTTACATGGTCAGTAATATGAAAATATTTAATTAAGAAATATGATATTTATGATATAATTATGATTGTAAATGGTTAATTATTTTTTACCATTCATTCTATTCATCCATAAAAATGTAAAAAATTACTTACGCCTGTATGCAAACAACAATATTCACGAAGTGATGTTATTAATTTTTCATCCTTGACATATATTATTGGTTATAAAAGTGTCAATAATGAATAAATATTAAACATATAAACTAATAATATTCTAAGGATAATGAAACTATAAACAAGGTTCAATGAATGAATCAATCAAACTAAAACATGCAATGCAAACAGACCATTTTTCACCAAAATAATGATTTTAATGAAGAACTATTAATAAAATAGTAGTTTGAAATCATATAGGAATTATATATATAATTATTTATAAAAATATGGTTCTATAGTAATTTTATAATAAGTATTGGTTTATTATAGATTAGTTTTGAACATATAAAAAAAGATATATATAGTAATGGTTTATGTAACAGCCTCATTTCTTCGAGGGGTTGTATATGCTAAATTTTTATTGAGGGAAATGATCCTTATACTAAAATGACCATATATATTTTTCTTATTTTATTATTTATATAATATTCCTATATTAGTACCATATTGCATTCATTGGTGCTTAAAATTGTTGATAAAGTGTTTTTATAAAACTCAAAAACTTAGTTCTTCTTTTTTGGTTGGGAATATTTATCATCCATACTTATGATTATAAAATGTTTTAGATATTTTATTTATTAATAAATAAATTTCCAATAAATATTATAATTTTAATGAAACATAAATTATCTACAGATGACTGAAATTAATATTTTCGAATTAAATATTTAATACTCTCTTATGAGTATTTTTTAAATGTGAATCGAGCGAAATTTTTTAATATATACGGAATGAAAAAAAAGTAACACCATAATAATAATTTTTTCATTTAAAAATTCATTTATAATTATCAATCATTATTTTAAATGAAAAAAAATATTTCTCAATATCATCATAATGTTTAGTTTTTAGGTATACCAAAATAAAAGGATAGTTTTTCTTATTTCCAAAGAAATGTTCAAATGATATTTTCATTAAATTTTTCATCTTTTAAAACATCCAATAGAAAATATTATGATTTACTAGTTATATGATCTTAGGATACCATTCAATTTGTTTCTCAATAAAGTTTATGATTATGATATTTTATGGAAGATTCTATAAAACCTATTACTTTCTCATGGGTTAATTAATCTGTGATTAAATAATAAATGTTTCTACGATTCCATCCAATTAATTACTC
Organism: Viscum album; assembly: GCA_963277665.1. Taxonomy (NCBI): domain Eukaryota; kingdom Viridiplantae; phylum Streptophyta; class Magnoliopsida; order Santalales; family Viscaceae; genus Viscum; species Viscum album. Next base: position 1,792,955,699 of record OY728163.1, on the reverse strand, counting down.
ATAATGGATCACCATTTTTTAATGATAAAATATCAATGAATATCATTTATTTATGCTATTATTAAATGATAAATATTTCTATGATCATATGGAACACATAGGTATGGTTTTCATTATGTGATTGGTGGGCCTAAAATTTTATATTCATCTAATGCATAGGGTAAAAAAATTTATCTCATGAGATTATTAGAATTTGAATGTGTATTGAATATAATTTAGCCTGAAACTTCTTCATCTATGATAGACTTAGGAGTGAACATTAGTTATGTAAATGATGGAATTGGGAGTGAAAACAATAAATAATGGAACTTTTCCATTATAATAATTTTTTATGTGAACCATGACTAATAAAATGATTTTATATTTTAATATTTAAGTAAAAAATGTATATAATGTGGTTATGATATGTTCCGAAATAATGTGGTTTATTATTGATGATTCTAAACTCTTATGAATTTTGTTTTTTAGGAAAAATTAAAATACCATACATCCTAATTAATGATCTTTGACTAATTGGGTATAACATAAATAATATATGATCATGTTATCATATACTTATTCTAATCTTGTGGTCAATTATGACCATTTATTATTGTCTATATTTTTTTACCCTTACTGAGTGTCTTAGCCTACCCTTTATTTAATTTCCATTTACATGAGTTATATAAAATGTTTTAATTATGGTATGTATAGTAAGGGTTATATGTGAGAAGAAATTTGTGGAATATGTTTAATATAATTCAATATATATGATGATAGTGTATCTTTTTGATAAATACACTAGGCATTTATAAAATGTGGTGGGAATTATTGTGAAATTTATTGAATATCCCTATAAAATGATGAAATATTTATATGTGTTATTTTGGATCACCTTAGATGGTAATAGATAATTGGTTACTTTTTTGTGATATTTGTATTAGAGAATTGTGGTGAGAACCATTGGGATAAGTCTATGTATAGGATAAATACCATATGTTTTTAGAAAAGTATAGACTTTTTAGTTTCATGGAAATTAAATCCCTATTTGGATAAAAATAACTAGATGTGGGTTCTAGAAGAAATTCACCATGCTATAATAACCCAATAATGTACAGTTGGGTATTAACTCATCTTTATCTATTAACCAAAATGCGGGCCTAACTAGGTATTGAGTTTGACACACACTAGGGATATTCTTTAGTTAACTCAAATTCTCATTATAAACCATTTTGAATAAGGATATATAAAAACATTGTAAAAATATTATGAAAAATGGTTATATGGTATTATTTAATGTTTAATGGGATGAAATAATGTTTCATAATTTAAGAAAACATTTCAACTATTTTCATTGTAATATGATTTCATACATTTCTTAATAATTTTTTATGTTCACAATAACGTGTTTGGTTTAGTGAGGGATTGATAAAAGAATGGTGAAGTTGATGTACTGACATGTACACTGAAATACTGAACAATCATATTTTATCTTTATTATATAAATTTCATAAATATTTAAAATTTTATAAGATTGAAAAATCATGTCCTCAATGATTATATATTGAGTATACAGTAAAAAATACTTTTGGTATGATGATCACATCTCAAGTCAATATCTCCTCTTTAATAGAATTTTGTGAGAACATGATTCCTGAAAATGTCATTATTCTCCCTCTAGTTAAATTTTATTTCAATTTTAGCATGTATTTCCTTTCATTATATAGATACCATATCAATTACTGATTAGGGGAATTTATATTTGATATTCAAAATCAACATATGATATTATTTGGACATGAAGATGAATATTAAAGTCCAATGAAAATAACATCATTTAGATGGGTCTTGTTACCTATTATTGAGGTGTATTTATTTCAAATGATTGGGAATATAATAAACATTAAAAATATAATAATTTTGTGTAAATATTATGACATACTTTATATTGAGTTTCTTAGTCTTCCCCTGAATTGGGAGTCTATGTTTCAAGTGGAACTCATACCCAATGATATGCCTATTTTAAAGACTACATAAAGAATGAATCTAATTGAGTAGAAACAATTAAATATGCATCTTCAAGAGAATATATATGGGGTTCCTTTAACTAAGTGCATCTCCATTGGGTGAACCTATTCATTCTATTAAGAATAAATTTTATAAATTCATATTTCCATTGATTACTAATAACATAAAAATAACATTTTCATGAAAAACTATCCTCTACCTCATATTGATGATTTTTTTAATAATGTATGAGGTGATTGATTTTCAACAGTTAAACTTATATATATATTATCACTTAATGTTTAAAGATGATTTCATATCCCAGATAATTTTATTAACATGGTATTAACAATATGCATTCATAGTGAATCCATTTGGACTTATCAATTGTCTTATATTTTCATTGATATACTGAATATATTTTTAGAGATTAATTTGATCATTTTGTGGCACTCTATATATGATCTTACTATATATAACAAGATTATGGAAGAGTGTGAAGATCATATATGGATAGTTTTCAAGATCTTGAGGAAAATAGTAAGTGTAAATCATGGATAGGAAAACCTTATTTCTTCGATCATATAATTTCAATATAGTGTTTATTATGGGATCCCGAAAAGATATAAGTTATTGAGATGTTGTCTAGAATGACCATAGTGACTCAAATCCACATTATTAATCAATTTTAGGGTTATTATTCATTATTTGTGAGAAATTTATAATGGTTATAAATTACAATAACCAAGTATATATAGAAATGATCAATGCTGCATTGGATCAATGAATGTGTGGAAAATTTCATGGATCTAGAAAATATGGTTGGGAAATTCACCTATGACTACACTACCTATTAGTGTAAGAGGGTTTGTGATCTATAGTCATGTACCAAATTTTAGACAGGTATCCATCATCTAGAATAATTATATGGTGATAGCTTTTGTTTCATGCTATTTGAAAATGCATGAAAACATTTACCCAACTCATGATTTGGAGTCAGTAGTTATAGTTTTTGAAATGAATTTATTGTGGAATAATATTTATGGTTAAAATGTGATATATAAATATATGCGATGATAATGAAAAATTTAATTATATATTCACATATAATGTGATTAATATGAAACATAATAAATGGTTAAATTTGATTAAATATTTTGAATTCTTATTAAATGACAAACCTAGGAAGGTGAAAAAGGTACATGATTATCTATATCTGAATGAACATGATAGTTTCTAAATAACGAATGTTGATGGAGATATAATACATATAGACTTATAGGAGATTTATATTTTAATAATGTTGAAATTAGATTGGAAAAATATTTATCAGATTACTATTTAACTAGCCAACCCTATGATGATTAAATTATCATAGAAACAACATGTGGAACAATATAAGAAGGTTAGGAATATTCCTTAGTTAAACTACAATTATAATAGAATAATAAGTTTTAGTAACCATGTATATGTAAAATCAATGCAATATTTGAAGAGGGATATATTTAATGGATATCATAGTTGATTATTCTCAATAAATCATTTATTTATAATGATTTATAGAGATGTAAAAGAGTATTTCATATTGGATGACATGAAAAGGGATATATTGTAGTATCTATCACAGTACCTAGTATATTAGGATGTGATGAATAAAATATTTAGGTTAAAGGGAACACTAAAATTATAACTCATTCTAGAATAGAAATGGGAAACTTTCACCATGGATTTCATCATCAAACTCCCAAAAATAGATAAAGTCCACAATACTATTTTTCTCATATTTGATCATATGAATTCAATATTTTTTTAATATTACATAATATTTATATATTTATTAGTTTTTATGGATATAAATTATATAATTGGTATGATTTCATGTGGAACCACATGATATTTTGTCTCCTGAGTATCTTAGGTTTTTCTTAAATATCTAGTGATTTCTTCACCAGTCATTTAATATAGAGTTGAACATAAAGGTTATGAGACACATTTGAAATAGTTCTGGTGATTCCAAATATATGTTTTCATCAACTTCATTAAATTTATAGATTTATTATAAAATAAATGTGTTTCTTGAATTCAAAAGGAAAGGATCTCATTAATAAATTATAATTAATTTAGATAGATTAGGAATTAACTATTCTTTTTAATTATTTCCTCGCTATTGAATGTTGTCGATAAATATTGTAAAACCATTATAGATATGTTGAAACCAAGGGTATATTCCCTATATTGGTGTTACAAATGTGCACCATGAATATTTTAACATTATGGAAGTGTTCACCATATACTATTGTTGATGTACATATTCCTTATGTTGTTAGTTTGTTATCACACCTTAAAACATAAATGAACATTTTTGGATTGTCATGATTATCTGATAGATGTATAGAGTAAAGGATAGAAAATATTCCTCATGGGACATAAAATATTCTATGAACTATTTCTGGGAAGAGATAATTCCCTAGAGTATAAAATTATGAGCACAATGATTTTTTGTTCATATAATGATGTAGTCGTGTATTTATAGTGCTTGGGATATAATATTATTTTCATGAAGGTACACTAATATCCTCTTAATCCCTAGAATACCCTATGTATGTAACACCCTATATTTCAGGTAGATAGTCATTTTATTATTTATTTCAATCTTATTTTAATTTGGGTTTATGTACTATGATTTTTTAAATAGTTTAATAATATTTTAAAACTATTTATAATTAAAAATAGTGTTATCCTGATTAGGGGAAACTGTGTAGCCTCTCTAAAAATCCAAAAGAGATTGTGGTAGTTTCTAGGAAGGCACACGGTTGGTTCAAGGTTTAGTAAAACTATCATACATTCTGTTCTATCTTGTAATTTTGGGTATAGAGGTGTTTTTCATGGTTGGGGAATGCTTTTTCAAACCATGCATTAAACCATAGAGATCTGGGTGTTATCCTTTAATCCTTACATAGTTGTTGTATAATGTCTTGAATAGTATATCATAACCAATCCATGAAATTTGTAACATATGAAATCTAACCATTAGTGTAGAAATATCAAAGGTGCCACCAGCCTTATGGGGAAACCCATAGACCACTAAGCCTTGATATAAATTCCACGGGATTACAAAATAATTGTTGGATGGTTTTTTTCGTTTTTAAAGAAATAAATTCATTCAAAAAAATTTAAAATGACCAAACCACACTATTTGATACATGTAATATAAGCTATAAAAATAAAATTAACTATAAATGAAAATATCATTTGAAAAGTATAAAATGAAACAATACATCAAAAAAACAATATTGTGACATGTCAACACCAATGTGGTGTCACTACAAATATTATACATAATAACCCCACTCTCTAAACGAAATCTTGAGAATATATCATCATAATTATAAACTAGAAAAATAGTATTTGTTTCTTTTACTTATTTCATGAAGAACAACATCCTCTTATGAAGAAATTGTATTTTTAGATGTTGAATAAAATTTACCAGTTGCAAATTCCCAAGATATATCCCCACTCACATAACTAGGACAAGAACATATTATTCAATAAAAATTGAGAGTTTATAATAATTAAGACTAAAACATTTCCCACATCAATCAATATAGACCAGTTTTTTGGAACATTTCTTTTTTGGAGAAGGATATATTTATCTTAATCATGTGAATAGACTGGTTAGTTACATCCAAGTCTTTTATCAGTTGTTTTGTTCGATGAGTAATGTATAAATCTCATTATAAGAAATCCCATCTCCATAATGGATTGTAGGATGTGAATTCTATAAAATAAATACCATTAACACCAATGGTTTTTAAAATTTATTATCAACTAGATGGTGTATCTTTAGGTTATATAATATAATTCAGTCTAGAATATTTCCTACTATTATAGATTGTTATCCTAAAATATTTCCCTAATATTTCTCTGGATTCCCAACTAAAAATGAAGTAAAATATTAGATGTATCATATCTCAGTAAAAAATCATATTTCACTTATATCTAATATAATGAAACCAATAGAATTTACGGAATCGAAGGTATAATTTGATGAATTGTAATCTTAAGGTTTTATAAGACATAGTACATTACCTTTCACTAATCCCATTCATTTTTTCAAGATTGAATATGGCATGTTATGATTATAAATTTATTATAATAATATAAATCAGGTAATATAAATAGTAAGCATCCTTTTTCATTAATCATTTATCCTTTTGATCAATTGAAAAATTCCAATGGCTTTCTAATATCGATCTATGGTTTGGGTACCACCATCTTCGAGATGAAAAAAGGGGATATTATAAATACATATTTATATAGAATCAATATCCATTAGGAATATTTATCCATTCCCTATGGTATTATAAATTCAAAAGTGATTTATATAGAATTGATGAATTATTACTCTCATAGGTACCTAGCCACTTTCATTGTGCTGTTTTTGGTTAATAGTCGGGTAAATTATCAAACTCTAAATAACCAAAAATAATATTTAGATGTTATGTATATAATTTTGGGATAGAACTAGTTATATAAAAAATTATCAAAATGACATTTCTTGATACATTAAGTTATCTCCCTTGGGCATGTCAATTCTATAAAAGATATATAAGTAGATCCTACAAATATTGAAGCTACTGTATCTTGGAAATAGTATAAAATCATTTTTGAGATATGTTATTTTTTGTGTTAATAGGTTATTATCATTAAGTCATTGAAAATTTAAGTTTTCCAAAATATCCTATCAAAATTCTAATGAGAATAGTATCTCTATCCTAATGGGGTGGTGATTATTTGAAATCCTTTTTGAAGCTTATGGCTAGACTCACATTAACACCAATCCTTTTCATACCAAATGATGGGAAAAGATATGTTATTTATTGTGAAAAATATGGATCAAGACATGGATATGTTATCATGAGATCATATCAGGTTAATTCTTATGGATAGTGAATATTTTGAATTCCTAAAAGAAATTATCCAACCCCTTACATAGAACAAGATGTTGTGGATTATTCTTGGAAAACATGGCGCCATTATAGCATTAATGAAAAATTTACGCTCCTTAAAAATCACAACAGCATGAAACACACCTATTCACAAAGGGATCTGAACCTGGGAGAATGATTATGGATGCAATATATCAAGGTTTTCACATTTGACTTGGTTTATACACCTCCGAAATAAAATTTTAAAGGTAATTATTTTAGATAAAATTCATATAACCAACTATCCAACAAAGATCATGATCTATAGAAATTTATCTGCATTTGGATTTCACTATGTAGAATGAAGTCATAATACACTTTCTAGATACACTCATACCTAGTTTTGTTTTTCAATTTATAGATGTTAAAATATTGTATCCTAGTGAACTTACAACAATGTCAAAACATATTTATGGGGATAACATGGATAGAAATAAATAGTTTCCAAATTATATTTTGTTTTCGGGATCAGATAGTTACTCGATCATTTTTCGAGAAAACAATCCTTAAAATTATCACCATTCATAGATGATGATTGATCCAAGAATCTAAAATGTGTACCAGGATCTGAGAGATCATATTTTTCATTGGGTATAAGACATAATGTGGATAATTATGTGGCCAAATTCCTCACCTATTAATAAGTTAAGACTAATTATCAATGATCAACATGAATGGTTTAATATTTACTTATACCTGTATAGAAATTGATGTAGATAGCTATTGAAATTTCCATAGGTAAAATGAGATCTACTCATGATAATGATTCAAATTGGGTGATTGTGGATAGACTCACAAAGTATTCCAACAATATTTTGGTCTATGAATCCAATGAAATATATAAATTGAAAAACTATATATATTAAATTAGTGGTGAAATTTTAGAGATATCCATTTCAATCATCTCCATCCATGATCATTGATATAAATCATAAATTTGTTGATCACATCAACAATCATTGGATATCTAATTAAACATGAAGACATTATATCATCTTAAAATTGATAGACCATAAAAATAAATCATCTAGACACTGGAAGACATGTTATTAGCTTGTGTTATGGATTATAGTGTCCTATTGGAGGATCATTTTCCCTTAGTGTAGCTTTCATATAAAAACATATATCATTTAGTGATACAAATTAATCTATTCTAGGCATTGTAAAAATTTCCATGTTGATATCCTTTTTATGGGTAGATACCAATGATACATCACTATTTGTACATTTACTCATTTATAAAATGACTAATAAGATTCAAATGATCATGAAATTTAATCTTTCAGCCTAAATTAATGATAAATCATAATGAAATCATCAATGTTTGAATTCATCTTTTATTGTTCTAGGTCTTATATTATTCATGGTTTCTACAAGGGTGGGGATTATTCAATTGTATATGATAGGAATATTTTATCCTTGGTATGTTGAACCTTTTTAGATACATGAAATAATTGGGGATATTTCATATCAGTTGGATTTAACACCATGGATTAGTTTTGTTCATATTGTCTTTCATGATTCTAAGCTAAAGAAATTCATTCCTAATCCAATCCATGTGATTTTATGGTGTCATTTTGATCTATAAATAGATGTTAAGTTGTCCCTTTCATTGATTCATGTAATATAAATAAAATATAACATCATATATAGAAAACATATTTATTTATTCAAGTTATTATGGAAATATATTGAAATTAAAGAGAAGAAACAAGAATGTCAGAAACAAATGTTGGATTAATGTCTATAAAAAATCAAAACCTCTTCTCATATCCATAATTTTGGTGATAGAAAGCCTAATAATGTTGTGAATTTTGATAATTCCCACTGAGGATCACTGTGTCACTGAGAGGGGGAGGCGTGAATCAGTGATATCTTTTCCATTTAAGTATCTTTCCTTTTGAAACATCCTTCATATCCTATAAATGTTTTATCACTCTAATAAAATTAAAATAATAACATATCCTTAGGAACATAATTATTAACATGTTTTAATACTTTAAAATATTACTTACATCCTTGGAATGGTTTGGAAACAATCTAATACCACACATTTCAATAGAAAACAATCTATTTGTGTGGGTAAGACAAGTAGGTTATACCCTTTCACATATATGGAACAATGATCAATAAAATAGAACATGTGATTATTCTATAAAAAATGAATTAATAAAATTTTTTTTCATAATTAATGGATCATTCACAAGTTGGTTCATAATAAGTTATTATTTTACCTTTTAAACATCCATTATAAAGCCATGAAATCAGAATTCTTCTGCGTCCTCCATTGAAACACATAGAAACAACATTTTAATATTTTTTTAAAGAAAACTAAGTCTGATGAATCAGTATGACTCATGTTTCGGAATCATCATTCTAGAAAAAATGTTATTTTAAAATCAACTATAACCCTCGACAATATTTTGTGGAAATTTTCATCTTATTTCATTTTCCAATATGATAACCTCTAATTACTATCCATCCTTCATCTATATCTATATAGAAGCATCCTTAGGAAAAATATATCTAGATACTTATTCTATAATTTCAAAAGTTCAGTTATTTTTTCCCACTCTTTGTACTTGAATTTTAACTCTATCAGTTAAAAGTGCAATGAACATTATACAATTTCAAGGTTCACAAAAAGTGGTTTGGAATAGAATCTAGGAAATTTTCATGTTTAACTAAATTTCCTAAAACATGAAATTCATTTCCATTTTTTACTCTATATTTCAATTACTTAGTGCTACACTTATCTTCTTGATTCATCTCAAAACATCTATAATACTCTAAAAACATTGTCCATATTTAGTATTTCATAAAAACATTCAGTCTAATGAAATTTGTCACACTGATGTCATCATTAAGATTAAAAAATATCATATTAGAATATTCTTATTATGATTAAGTAATATGTATTGTTTTAGATTTCTCATTATGTTTAATTATACCAACTATAGGAAATAAAACATTCAAATACTCTGTAATAACTAAAAAACCTAAATCTTCGAAAACATTCAACCATAAAATTTATTTAATTTTCATTATCAATATACTGGTTTTCTTATTCTATAAAAATAGTTTAAAATCATAATGATACCAGTACCCATTTTGTAATAAAGTCTTCAATAGCTTCAAAACCCCCTTATACAACCATTTAACAATATTTTCATTTAAATCGTCATTTTATTCTATTCCAATGATTGATGATACTTTGTATGATTGATTAGAAATGATAGAATGCATATGATGGATCGGTGTCTAGTACCTTTCAATGGATCATTCCAATACTAGTTCAATTAATTGTGACCCTCTTATGAATAAACAACAGATTTATTATATTTCTCATAACCAAAATGAAACAAAACAAAGCATCATTTTATTTTAACCAAATTGTAATAAAATGAAACATGATGATAATGGTTGGATATATTGTTGATTTCCATCAGGATTAATGGTCATAAAACCCTCTAATTAAAAATATTCTTCCACTAATTTCTCGATGTCTATATCGACTTTAGCAGCACCCAACTTCCACATCAAACAATCTGTTTTCTAGTGATCCCAACACTGATGAACTGAGATTGAAAGACATCAACTTATCAAAAATTATTCTTCCAAAAAAATCTTCTTGTAATCTATAATTCCTCATGAATTTGAGATCAATTATGATTGTAATAGTGTCAACTGTCTTCTGTTGGAATTTTCTATGACTTCCCATACTTCGAGCATCTAATCCCTCTTTCCATCATAATTCATGCATCAAAAGTTTTTCAGAAAAATATGATTATGAAAGAATCATGTTCACAAAATAATAATCAGATTATATATGGAGAAAATAAAATTTTGATACATTTCAGCATACCGACTGAAAAATTCACTCCATACACAATGTAATTTTGAAAAAAAACTTCTTCAACAAAAAAATCGTCAAAATAGAAAATTAAAATTGAGGAACTTTTTTATCAAATATTTGTCTAGTTTTATGATTACATTACATCCATTAATTATATTCAACCAATAATTAAAAATTATAATATAATATTATTTTCATTTCATAAAAAAAAAGATAATACAATCCAGATAATCTTTATTTAGCTTCCAAATACAACTCCATCCAACTCGGTCCTAACAATTTCCCCATTGGTATTTTTCTGTTATTCGTGGTTTATAAATCATTGAACATTGTAACATATTGTTATGAATTGCATATAGAAAATTCCAAGTAAACATGAGCTATCTCATTGTATGAAATAAAAAATATTTATATAAAAATCATGTTGTGAAAAATTAGTGACTTACGAAACTTCTCCAGCATTTCCATCTCTTAAAACATATTTTTCTTTCAATATTAAAAATAGTTTTCATGTTACTAAAATTTTCATCCACACATCATAAGACTATTAAAAAATTTCACATAATTTCAATCGTAGTTAATATATTATGAATGAATATCCCTACATGTATGCTTCATTAGAAGGATTAACACATGTCAATAGATAGTTTATTGAAACAATTAACATATGTGACAACACTATCAAAACACTAGATGAGAGAAGATATATAAAAACACTCCTAAAAAATCAGATTGAAATTGTCTGGACACTTATTTTTATCCTTTTCTACAAAAATGATTCCCTCATTAATTTGTTATTAATTTTTCAGAATGTTGTTCTGATGTAGGAACATACTCAATTATCAATTATTTCTACTCCACATCCACATTTATAAATTGATATTTGGTATCAATTTGTTTTAAACAAGAATGTTAAACTATATTTTTTTATGGTTGATTGCATTTGAATTATCAACACCCAAGATAAAGGGTAACTCTTTTTCAATAAGTATGAATTTGAAGCGTGTCTGCATCTGCATAAGTTGTTTGGAAGCTTGAGTGGAGGAAACATACTATTCTTTATCAATGATATGGGATTCTGAATATTTCTTCTTAGTGTGCCAAATTTGAAAAAATTTCACCAAAAAGTAAACTCAAATATATGTATATCTTCTATCATCAACAATTCTTTCCCAGTCAGCATCTAAGAAACCAAAAAATCAATAAATATTAATTTATTATACCTGATTCTAAAATCTATTGTTCCTATGATATATTTAATAATATTTTTCCCATAAAATAGTTGTATTATTTTGGTGGACATTGATATACTACACATAAGTTATTAGAAAAACAATGTGTGGTCTTGAGGCATTCAAATACATTAAACTTCAAAAAATATTTCAATACTCTTTATTTTCATCTTCCTTAACGTCTATATAATTAGTCAACTTCATTCCCACTAAAATTTATGTGGAAAAGTGTTTCTAATTTTCTAATCCAAACTTATTAGTAAGATACATAAGATACGTCTATTTATAAACAAAATTATTGTTTCATCTTTTACAGGACTTTTATCCTCTGAACGTGTTTTATTTCACCAAGCATGGAATTTTCAAACAATTTCTTGATCTCTTTAGAAAAATGTTAACATATTCATTTATAATTTCCTACAAATATAACATCATCAATAAATAAAATAATTGGTATTTAAATCTCCTTACATTCTATAATGTATAGATTACTATCAATACATCCTTTCAAAGTGTTTGTTTTCCTTAAAAAGGTATCCAATTTGGACTACCAAACCATTAGAGCTTATGTTATCCCATACAAGGGTTTCTTCAACATACAAACATATATTTCATCCTTCTCAATAACAAAGTCACATTGTTGTTCGATATATATTTACACGTTAATTTAACCATTGAAAAATTATGCCTTAACATCCATCTGAAAAATTTTGAAAAAATATTCTGAATAAATATTAAGAAACATCATAATTTTCTACAACCATTCAACTAGATGAAATATTTCATCAAAATCAATACCATTAGTTTATGGGTAGCCTTTTAAACCCAATATATATATTTTTCTTATCACGTCACTGTATTCATTTCACTTTTTATAGAAAAACCACATTGTACCAATAATATTTTTGTCATCCGGTTTAGGTAGATGTTTTCAAATATAATTATTTTCATTGTGATGCAAATAATCATTCATAGATGGAATATATTATGGATTCTCAAAAGCTTTATTCAAATCCTTTTTCTCAAATTTTTAATAAAAATATTAATATCTAATTACATTTTTGATGTTCTTCTTCGTTGAAACATTTGACATTGATCACAAATTATGTTTTGAGCATCTACTTGATTCCTTAACCAAGAATGATATCTTCTAGATACTTCTTCATCACTATAAAAAAATGATTGATTATTCAAATTTTCTAAGATTGCAATTTTTTTCATCCTTATCTGATCTTCTTGAAAAAATAATTTTATCCTTTTTATCTTCCTCATCTGCATGTGTCTGTGACACATATTTCTCATATATCTCACGAACATTAACATCAATGAAATCCAAAAATATTCATGTATCTTTTTAAAATGATCTATATCCATTTCCATCCATAGAATGGTCATGAAATATTTCATATTCTCTTATCTGATCAAACATTCAATGGATTCCACCTTTATTCTTTATGATTTACGGACACCCAAAACACTTAAGTGTTTCAAACTTGTAGTAGTTTCATATAGAATTTCATACTGAGTTATATCAGAACATGTAACGTAGAAACAATGATTATTCATATAAACTATTTTCATGAATATTTCGCAAAAATTTGTTGATAAATACCATGTTCATGTAACATAGTACACCACATTTCTACTAAACATATACTCTTCCTCTCAGCAACAAAATTATCTTGTGGTATGTGTGGTTATCTTAACTCATACATAATTCCCTATTTATCAAGTTCTCTTTTGAACTCTTAATTATTCTACTCACAACTACTTTTAGTTTTTAACTACCTCATTCCTTCTATGTATTTCTCATGAAAATTGAAAACATCATCAGATCATTTTACATATGTTTCAAAAACATAACAAAATACATTCGAGTACGATCATCAAGGAAAGTAATTAAGTGATAATATCCATGAGTTGATTGTTTTCATATTGTCCCAAAACCATATGAATTGATATATTCCATTGGTTTAATTTAATGAATATCATCATTAGTATGAAATACTTTTTTTAGCTTTCTTTTCTGACAAATAGCTGAACACTAATATATTTTTCTTGAAATATCATAAATAATACATAAATTGTCTCATGTTGATAACATGATCATGTTTCTATTACACATATTTTCTAGAATTTTATGCCACATCTAATTTTATTTTATCATGGTAATGAAAAAAAATTCATTTCCACAAACATGAAATAAGTTACCCTTAGTATGTTGGCCTCTCGTAACAATTTTTCTATCTTCCTATCTATTCAGAACAACATCATGTTTTCCAAGAACAAATTTATTTCCTTAAAAAAATATTGATACTCTTATAAAGTTGAGTTTTATCCCATATACAAACATATCATCCAAATATTTCATCTTTTATACCCCAGTGATGGATGATACAACAACTTTGATTACTAAACACTCATTATTTTCAAATTTAATTGTTCCTTCTTGGAGATCATTCACATTAATCAAAATTTTCAAGTGTCTAATAATATTATATGAACACCCACTATGAAATATCTATATTTGTTCACCTTTTTTTATCTTTTATAATGGTTTCTACAACAATATCCATTTCTTTGAATTTTTATTTCTTAATATTTAGCACATATATATATATTCAAAAACTAGTTTTTATTATGGTCACAATGTAACTCCCCAAACCAAGTTACCTAGAGTTAGTGGATTATTACATAACATTGTCATGATCACAGGGGATCAAATCCAGAAAGTCCAATCAGGTTAGTAGCTTAGAAATTACTAGATACATTCATAACTTTAACATTGCATCATGAAAAAAACACTTCTACATCATTTTCCCCCATTGACCACACTTATATCCTTAGCCAATCACTAAAGGTCAACCATAAAATATTTCTTCACATTATATGAAAAATATAACATAGAATGGTGTGAGATTAGACTCTCAGTAGGGATAACAATATATAAGAATCTTTCATAAATTACCATAAACAATTAAAGAAATGTATAAGACTAAAACAAAATCCTTTTAAACATATACTTTTGTATAATATAGACAATATAAATCAAATAATTCCTTTCACTTATTTACGTGGATATTATACTAGTCGAATAATCACATGCAATATCAATAGCCAGTTTCATATTGATACAATGCATAATGCCAGACATTATAACCACATAGTCAAGGCCTAGTTCCAAGACTACAAATAAGATTTTGTCAAGGCCTTGTGCCATGACACTAGTTTGTCTCATGAGACCTATCGATTCATCGAGGATCTATAGTGGGAACCACCCATCACTTACTAAGTCTAATGCATTCCTCTCATGAAATGATTAAACATAACAGAAACATTCGTATTAAAACTAGCATACGAAATATTAATACTTTTTCCATAAATCGTGTATTGTATATAAATAACACAACCATGGTCAAACATATCACAAAAACTTCTATATAGTATGAAATATTTATATCGTAATAAATCAACCTCATTAAATATTAATATCCCATAATGGATGTAGACATAGTTGAAAATGAATAGAAAAAATCATTGAGAGAAATATCCCTTTTTCATGAAAACATTTGAAAGTATCACTATTTATCAAGAAGTAGTTTAAAATAGATTTTTGAAACAAAGTTTTCCATACCACATAGATTTTTTTAAAAGGAATTTAAATTTTAATGAAATAATTTCCATATATATAAAACATTAAATAAATTTTTAAAATAAGGAAATTATTGAGAAATATTTAGAAGAATAAATTTTTAAAAAAATTAAAAAGATATTTTAGTTAGAGTTCCTACCCAACTGAGATATTCTTGAATATAAATAATTAAGGTAATAAAGTATTTATAATATTATTATAAAAAATGGATTTATGATATACTCTGTCAATATACAGTATATACACTAAATAAAATTGAATAGGAGCATAACAACAAAGAAGTCTAAATGGAATGAAAGTTGATAGAAATTCCATTATAAAGTTTGTATCCTTAGTTTAAGGATAAATCAATGACATAATTTTGTGTGAAATATATAAATACACTCAATATGATTGGATATTCAGTGTAAATCAATCAGAGGACAATCACACATATTCTTGTAAGAAGAACACCAATTTCTTGGATGTTTAACTCAATGAATAGAAATTGAGGTAAAATTACTCTTATCATGTTTATATCAATGAATTGAATAATTATCAGTTGAGTGATTATGTGTATCAAAATTATATCCACACAAACATGATTTTAAATTAATACATTAGTAAACAAATATTTATTTCACACATAATCTTGGAGTAAAGTAATCAATAATGATTGCATAAAACCGAATTAGTGGAAAATAAAATTTAAAATTACCTTACTAATTTGGTATCTTACAAAACATTTAACCCACACAAAAAAGGTTCATCCAATGACAATTTAAATACCCATAAATTAAATTATATTATGCAAACAATACAATCATGGGTAGTACATACACCACACAAACATTAATAGTGGAAAATATAGCATGAATCTCACGGGAATGAAAGTGTGATGAAAACCCATTACCTTGTACTTTTCTTCAGTAAAGGGTAGGTTAACCACTTATATAATGCTGAAATAATTGTTATTAAATTATAAAAGAACCAAATATAAAAATATGATACCATATATGATATTCTATTAGTTTTTGGTTAATGATATTTCAGTAGTATCATTTCTTTTGGTTGTTAACTAATTGGTTTCCCTTTATTGGTTTTATTACATAAGTCATGTTTGTTATGTATAGGATATATTTGAAAAATATCCAGAAAGATATTAAGTTCTTAAACCTTAGTTTTAATCATAAAATTACAATTATTCATGAATGATTATGATGGGAAATAAATCTCATCACGTTCGTAGAGATGAAAAACCGTACGTACGCACGAGCGATAATATCATTATATTGATGGTGAAATAGTTTGTAATGGGATGGTATATCATATATAAATAATAATTAACATTTTGTATTTATTTTTTACATCAGTTATACTCATTATTATACCCATACAAATAATTAATTATTTGAATAACAGACTACACAACGGCGTGGAAATGGTATGTCGTACGTACGAACATATGGTGACTTTGTCATTTATATGATGGGTAGAATAACGAATATGGTAGTACCATATTTATAATAACATAAAAGTATTTTTAGGGTACTGGATTGATTATTTTTGTATGAAAAAAAAACGAAATAGGAAGTAAAAGAAGAAAAGAACATGAAAGGGGGTGATGAAATTATTACCTCTTCTTTGGGTGTTTTCTTTTTGAGTTGATCAATAGGGATCCTTATATTGGATTTCTGATCAATGTAATAACTCTAGTTTGATTTAAGGGAATTTGGGAGGATATTTGGTCTAGGGATGGCTGAGCCAAATGGCTTTGGAGGTGTTATTTGGAGTGAAAGGAAGTGCCCTTTTATAAGAGGGGTGAGGGGAACTTTAGGAAAAGCTTGAAATTATATTATATAATAAAATCATTTTCTATTTAAAATGGTTCCAAAATGGTATATTTATAGGTTAAGATGGGGATGGGTCAACATGCTTTTAGTCAATAGGTTTTAGACAGGTTTAGGTCACCATATTAACCTTATATTTTAGATTTAACTCTTAGTTAAATACTTTGACATTTACCATGTCACTTTGTATTATTATATTATATGGTTGATAAACATAATATAACAAGCCAAGAGAAAACCAAGTAGTTCATTATTAATATATATAACAGTATATATGTCCTTTGGTTGAAACATACATTTTTAGGAAAATTATATCAATTAATAATGAAGTATTTGGTTTAAAAAATCAATTATATCAATTCTGACACTATTTAGTATTTAATTTTTATGAAAGCCATAAAAACATTATAACTTAGAATAAAATTTATTTAATAAACCCTAACATGTCATATTAACCTAGAAATTTAGTTTAATTCATCATAAGTCTCAATTTACATTAATTTGTTTATTTATAATATCAATTATTTTAATATTTAATTAATAAGGTAATTACTTCATCATCATTGTGTCCTAAATAAAT
This sequence comes from Viscum album, assembly GCA_963277665.1. Lineage (NCBI taxonomy): Eukaryota > Viridiplantae > Streptophyta > Magnoliopsida > Santalales > Viscaceae > Viscum > Viscum album. Next base: position 1,792,937,576 of record OY728163.1, on the reverse strand, counting down.
TAAATTATTTAATGCCTAAAAATTATAAATAAAACTCCATTATAAAGGAAATATTTTTATATTTCTAATTAGTATTTTTAGTCTAATTTATCTTATGTTTAACTCTATATTAAATATTGTTTAGTTTTTAAACGTTGAATTTAACTCTTTTAACTCTTCTTTAAATAAAATAATAATAAATTTCCTAATCTAATAAAAGTGGACCAAATGGGATCATATTTTATTCCTAAGGTTTTTTTGGATGAATTAGACTTATCCAATAGAATTAGGACACGTGTTAGGGTAATTGTAATATCATTTTTACCCTTAATTACCCTATTTACTTTTAATCGTGGTAAAGAAAAGTCAAAAGTTACTATTCACCAAAAATTACTATCAACATATTGAACCAAATTTTACTTAATGATTTCAAATTTTGTCTCTCATATTTTTGAAATTCAACTCACAGATGCTGTAAAATTACGTTTTATAAAAAATTTCAAATTCTCCTAAAATGTGGGTAAAAGGAGGTAAAAAGTTCAATAAAAGTTTATATATATATAATTATTATAAAATGACTCCAATGAATTATATTGAACATATATAGGTATTATGTATCTATTTGGACATAAAATAAATAAAAATAATAGTTATTTAAATAATATTTTAGTTTTAAAAAATAACAATGTGTTCTTCACTATTCATCAAAAATTGAATGTTTTCTTAAAAATACCAAATTTTCACCCTAAGATAATTTTGATATTATGATTTCAAAACTGAATTATATTTTACCAAATTAAAAACATGGAATTTGAATTAATTAATTTTAAATTAATTCCCATTGTCCAAACCAAAAACTGGGTTTTCAAAAAGTAAAAACTATTAAAAGATTTATATGTGTTTATGTCAAATTAAAATGTGAAAGTAATTATAATGACCTAAATTGTATTAAATGGTAAAAATATAATCTAATTATACTTTCAAATCATTCAAATTCATAATTTAACACTATAAATTATTTTGATTAAAAAAGTTGTTTTCAATTTAAATTTACTATTTTAAACTATTCATTAAAATATTAAAGTCATCAGAAAAGTTCCAAAAACATATCAAAACTAAATTGTTATGTCCCGCATCAAAATAAATTTATAATTTCCTAGTATTGAATATATTAAAGTGTCAAATATTGGTTTTAAAAATGGTTCTCCAGTAAAAGGTGGTGAAATTTCATTTTTTTAAAAATACATCTTTTATTTGAAAAAAATGAAGTTGTTCTTATATTATGTCTAAGAAACACATAATATGGATGTTAAAATTATATAGAGTATATAAGATTCAAAATTTAGTTAATACTATTCATTATCGCTTTTTGAATGGCTAGTTCGGTATGTTGTGGTGCACTTGAACTCACTGTGGCATGTAGCGCAAGCTATAGAATTACTTTAATGAGATAACGTACAACGAAATATTGGGGTGTTACACACATAACCAAACATAATTTTTCAAGGTGTCCAGTTTGTTAAAATATTTCAAAAAATAGTTTCCAATGTTTGGAAACTATTTTTATTTTTCAAACAAGCCTTTTTAGTTTTATTCAAATCATCCTTATCGGATTTCACCATTTGAGAGGATTCACTCCCCTAGATATTTTACTTCTAAAACATACGGAATGGTTGTAGTGTTGTTTATCAAACCAATGCATTTGTTCTATATGCTGAAATCTACAACAATATCAATAGTATACATATAATTGAATACCTTCCTCTTTAACATCCATACTATCTAAATTTTTCATCAAGTTTCTCAGCAGCCTTCATAACATTAAAATCAAAACATCATTAACCACCAACTATTATATTATCACCTAGAATCCTCTGTATTGAATCAGAATTCATTTCATCATTATAAGAACTGGATGTGGTACAAACTTTTTGAAACACTATTTTTTAGAAACAATTGACTATTAACATTATTTTTTTGGTCACAAACATGAATTTCTTATATTTCATATTCATAAGAACATATTAAACATTGTTTTCAACCTTTTATGGTAACTCGTAATCCTCCTAAATTTCACCATTTCCAGAAATGTAACCTACTTCATATATGGATATCTTAATACTTGTTATTGTTTTCTCATATAAAGAATGTTTTTGTTGAATAAGTTCCATGTATTTTTCCTTTTCGATTAACATGAATTAAATAGGTTCATTCAAATAGATTTATATATCAAGATATGTATTCATACAGTGAGATTCTTCAAATAACTTATCTTTTTATTCTCTCAGACATTATTGAATGAATATTGAAGAAAATTCCTTCTTCATTATATATATTTTTTATCATGCCTTTTAATATTCCTTATAAATTCTTTTAACTATATTTAAGGTGAAACTATAGCTTATTATCTTCCCCATCATAATTTCTACATCTGAAAAATTCAATATTAACTATTGTAATGAATTTATTTTTTCCTGAAAAAGCAGTTAAATTTTCGGTTTCCACTTCACTATCTTCATTTATATCATCTTTAGACCAAATTTTTTTTCATTTTTGATTTGGAGAATATTCTATATTACCTCTTGGAATAGGATTTTTCATTATCACACTGTTTCTTATGATATATTTTTGATCTTCCATTACTTTCATTGTTATCTTATTATTTGTTTCATTGAGGACAATTAGTAGTAATGTGACCAAAGGATCCATATTTAAAACATTATAGGGTATGTTTCTCTTTGTAATATATTGTACCTATTTTGACAATTTTAGAGAAAAATGAATAATCAATCAACAGTATTGTTACATGCCTAATTTTTTGATTCATATTTATTAAAATCATCTTCTTAAATAATATTATAAGAACTTCCTTTCATGGAATACTTGAATAAAAATTCTCAATAAACTTTTGTTTTTTCCATTCATGACATTATCCCTTCTAACATCATTTGTAACGAGATCAATATAAAGCTTATCCAGAGATATAGTTTGTAGATCTTTTTCATCCAAACATGAAACATTGAATCAAACATATCTTTAAGAGTTCTCAATATCTTTTCAATAATTGTTGAACCCTCTATATTTTCACCAATACAACATATATTACTAATAATATCATTCACCCTCTTAAATAAGTTACCAACATATTCATAATCACCCATCATGAGATATTTATATCTCAGCCTCTATAGTTGTATGTTTTCTTTCTTAGCATTTTTTCTGCCTTCATAATTATTCTTCAACTTATCCTGGATACCATTGGAAGGATAGACTCACTTAACCCTTATAAAATCACTTTCAGAAAGTGATGTGGGAAATGAATTTTATTTATTCTATTATTATATAGATTAATTATTTCAATACATGTTGTAATAATTTTTTAATCAAAATAATGAAATCCATATGTAGCTTCTTCAATAAAATCATATCCTAGATACATAAGATACAGAAACATTCAATATATCTAGGTATGATAGTTCTTTTAAAAAAATAATGGAATCCCCATACTATTCTAAAAATTCAAACTCTCCATATTAATTTCTCCTGAAAAACATTTATTAATGAGTAAATAAAGGTAATATTCACTCTGATACCAATTGATAATACCCAAATAGGATCAATATGTCACTAAGAGAGGGAAGGTAGAATCTATGGTCTCTTTTTCATTTATATTTCTTTCCATTTAAATCAACCTTCACTTCCTGTTAAAAATTTATCTTTTTTTTTTGAAAAAAAAATCATATATACATAGGAACATAATTATTTATAGGGTTCACTACTCAGTTAGAGTAGCTACAACCTTCGAATGGTTTTGAAATAATCAATTACCACACAGTTTTCTATAAATCCATACTTCTTTATGGATTCCAAAATTTGGATATACCATTACATTTTTGAGGCACTATGAACAATGAAATAGTGTATGAACTACTTCTAGCATGAATGATGTAGTACATGTTTTTGTAACATGAAGGAATACATCACTAGTTTTTTCAAAATAATCTATTTTTCAACCTTATCAAATTCCATTATAAAAAATTCAAAAAAATTTATTCACTTTCCCACCCAGCATTAGGTAGAAACAAAATTTATAAACATTTTAAGGAAAAATTATTCTGGGGGATGATCTAGATTTATGTTTCAGATTCCTCATCTTATAAAATAGAAAAGAAATAATATCCTAGAAGTAATTTTTATCCTCTTCAACAATCATCATAAATCTATTACTTATTACATTGTCTAACCTGGTGACCTGTGGTTATTATAATACGTACTTCTTATTTTTTTTTTGGAAAACTACAAAAGAAAACACTATCTATATTCCACTTAATACCTTCAAAATATTTAGTTATTTCACTCTATTTATTCTCACATGAATAATAAATCAATCAGTTGAACATACAATGCACTTTATACTATTTATAGGTTTTCAAAATTTGTCTTTGGTTTGAATCTAAAAGGTTTTAATGCTTAATAAAATTTACTGAATCATGGATCTCATTTCCATTCTAAAACCTATTTTTGAATTATTCAACTCTTCTATGCAATTCTCAATTCTTCTAGAAACTTTTAAAATATTTTCAAATCTTTTTCAAATTCACTCTTTTTAATTATTCATCAGTATAAAAATAATTTTCATTTTGATTTCTGTATTCTGATGAAAAAATTTTATAATATAATATTGTCATTATGATGAAAAATATATATAATGAAGAATACTTTCACTATGTTTATAAATACCAGTTGTAATAAATAAAACATTCCAAATATTCATACTAACTGAAAAACAAAAAAAATATGAAAACATTGATCCATAATTATTATTGCAACATTGATATGCCTCTATTGATTTCTTTTAAATGGACTTAGCTTCAAATTATAATGATTCCAATAACCCTTTTGTATAATTATTTATATATATTCAAAACCATATTTTACAACACTCTAACAAAATCATCAAACGATTCTCCCTTTTCATGTTTTCCTTAGATGAATTATCCTGCACTCGATGGATTATCAGGGTTTGGTTTTGTCATATAGATCGAACCATAGTTCCTTTTGATGTATCGTTATCATCTTCAGTCCAATTAATCTAAACTCACTTGAGAAAAAAATTTCATTTTCATTATTGATCTTCATCATGATGATCTGGTTGACAAACCTCCACTTTTAACTATTTTTCATCTAATCGATCAGTGTCATTTTTCAACTAATTAACTAGTATTAGCAACATCTACTTTAGCAATGTATTCAAAAACTTTGGGATTCGGTGATCATCACATCGATGAACACATATTAGAAGACATAACTTTATGAAACATTATTCTTCTATATATCTTCTCCATAATCATTACTTCCTCATTAATTGATAACAATTAATATTGGGATTGAATTGTCTAATTAATATTGGAATGTTCCATGACTTCCAATCCTTCTAGCATATTCTCCCCCTTTACTTTATGACGCTTTCATCAAAAGTTACTCACATAACTTATGATTTATGATAACTCTAATATTATTAAAGAGTCATCAAATTTAGTTTGTATACTTTAAATCTTTAATAAATTTTCTTATACCAATTGAATCATTCTTTCTGGGTACATGGTGAGTTGGAAAATGACTTATTACACATTAATTCTTCATAACATTAAAAAGGAAACTAATGAGATTTTTTGTGAAATGAGAATCCAATTTTTTCTTAATTTTAAAAACAATAATAAATTTCATCCAAACACAAAAACTTATAAATATATATAATTTCTTTTTCAAGACATTGAATGTTAATAAAATCAACACAAATTTCATTCGTCTTCCAAAAAACTCCATCCAATATTTTCCCATTAAATTTATCACTCTTAGTTTGAGGTATATTTATATTTTATTATGTATTTCAATGATATATAATTTTTTCTTCCAGTTATAGGAGTTTCACTAAGATTTTTTTATGTTTTATAATTGTTTTTTTTTTGAATTAAAATTTAGTGCAATATATGAGAAACCAGTGAAGTTTATCTACAATACCATTTGAGATATTATTGCTATTATAGGATAGGTGTATGGTTTGTACATAGATTGACCAAACCATGATACACATTGTGTGATCATGAATTATTTTGTAAATAATATTTTTTCATTGTTGGGGAATAGTCTTTAAAAATAATAATCATAACCATGTGGCATGGGGTTTTATCTAGTAACTCATTCAGAATTGGAACATGGTTTTCTAAAACATGAGGCCTAACATTGCGACATCACCATTAACATCTAAAATAGTATTTTTATTCCATTTCATGTTTTAAAACTCCGATTATTTTCCCATTGACCTCAGATAATAAATTATAAGACTTATCTAGGATTTTTTGGAATCTCTTCTTTCTATGGGACCTGATTTTAATGGAGTGATGTTTAGTGGATCAAAGATATTTAATGGAAAATACTTATCCCCTCCTAATTTTTTCTTCCTCATATATCTACTCATTTTACATTTAATATAATCTTATATCATTGTTGAAATTCCCATATCTATTGGATAAACATGATTTTAAATTTTCTGTTTGGGATTTTTTTACAGAAGAGAAAAGGGATCCCATATTGACAAGATTGTACCTAGATTCTTTTTGTTACTCACGGTCATTCTAGAGGTATGTGGATTCTATATTTTATCTAAATGTTCTAAAACATTTTAAAATATTATTTATTAAATGATTTTAATATATTTGTGGAGGAAAAATTTGATGATTTATTTAATGAATCTTCGTTTTGTTTATGATTTTTAAAAATTTATATTTTTTAGAGCTCTTCAGAAAAAATAATTTTCATTATCACATTAAATTTTACATTAGGTTTAAATTAATCAATATTTTTTATTAAATTATATAAATGGTAGAATTGATTAAGGTGAAATAAATGGGTTTGATGACATGGTATATGTAGAATGATTTGTGTTAATTTTCATGGGATGTGAAAATTAAATGGCTTGTGCTTCCAGACTAGATGTACCATAAGGATTATCAAAAATGGTTATCTTAGTGGATTTATGAGTTACTATTCGTGTGTATTGTGATTTTCATGTAATGCATGTGTATTTGTGTGAATGTTGAATTTGTATTCCAAGTGGAAATAATGGATAACCTATTTATAATTTTATATTAATATTTTTAATTAGAAAACAATTTAATTATGTTTCTCCTTTTGTTTTAAATGATATTTTTAATTGGGGGGTATCGTGATCCTTTCCTAGTGGCGTGAGTGGGGATGTAACATGGGAATTCCATACATTTTCTGTTTACTAATCCTAGCATATGCACATTAGGTTGTATAAAGATATTTTTCTTATTGGAAATTGAAAAGGGAATGTGTCTAAATTCCTTAATGGGCCATTATGATGCACTTTCTCAAGATGGAGGTTGGAGCATTCAGTTATCTTATGGAGTGGTTTGAGTGATGCCACATCTATGTTGTTGTGTTAGGATATATTTTAGTTTTATGGTTGTTTTTATTCATTATTTTTTGATACTAATATTATATTTTTTGCTTTTTTATTTAATTTGGGTTTTACTGTTTACATTTCAAAAATCGTATACCTTAGTGATTTTTATTCATTATTTACTTATTCTTTTTGTTTAAAAGGGGATAATAAACCCCCAGTGATTTACTAAGACAATAGTATTTATTTCTAGCCTTTGGTTCTTTGGGTATTTCACCTAATGTTGGTGGCACCCCATCCCTTTAAAATCCAATAGTTTCGGTCGAGATGTTACAATTTTTAAATAATAGTTATAATCTTAGCATTATTTACTTGGCATGAAAATAAAATTTAAATTAATTAAATATTATTTAAATAAATTAAATAAATTTAAATTTATTCAAATAATATTTCCATGATCACATAACCATAACTCAGTCTTCACGAGCTCCAAAATATTTACTAGGCCATGTATAATCTCTATCTATTTAAATACATAAATGTCTCCATGTTATACATTGATAAATAATAAATTTTGAACAACAAATAAAATGGATTAAATTGTATTCTTTATAGCTGAGAATAATATTCTAGTATACATATTAAAATGAAATAAAATATATATATTTTTTCAGATATACATATTGTGTGACTCGATATGACCTTTTATTAGTGGCATTGGGCTAAACCACCTAAAGAAGAATGATAGTGAGTAGCATCTTTTTATGGTACCAATAAATAAAAAAGTTAAAGTCAAAATTAAATTTTACTTCATATGAACTATTTTCATTTAATTTATTCGAATCATCTTCACATATCTCATCCAATAGGTTGAATAAATTATGTCCTTAACCCATTTTATCTTTTATATTTCCTTGATTTTATTGAAATGAACAAATCTTTAAACTTCCATGTACATAGACATAATTTTTGTAATTTATCCATCAACGCCTGAAAGATGTTCACTTTCTATAGAGTGAAAAAATTCCCTCTCATGATATTCAATAATGAAATCCATCCCCTGCCAAACCCAATATATTCAACATAACCATGAATGGTCATCATCATGATTTAAAAAAGAAATCTATGTACAAAATTCAATTCATGAATTATTAATAACATTGTATTCAAAGGATAATTCAACAGGACTGTAGATAGTAATATCAAATGACTCATGGAGCATTTCAAATTCTTTTTTATAGGTCCACTCACATAACCTATCTACTTAGAGATTACCACGGTCGAACTTAATGAAAAGGATTTTAGTGTCTTATGACCGTCATAAAGAAGATAGTCTAAGTCATCTATGAACCATTAGATAATATCTTCGATCTATAAACATTGTTTTTAGGAATACCATCCTAGACTATAATTTGTCGCGTTATAGTGGGGAACTACTATGTATATATGATACCATAAATATCCTTTGGAAAGTAACACATACAATATTAAAAAATATAAAATTGTGTATTTGATAAGAAAATATATTATATTATACTGAAATTACATAAATATAAAATGTAATTGGATATACAATGGAAGTTGGTTTTAGGGTTCCACGAACTCTAACAGAATCTCACCTACACTAAAGTGAACTGCATAAAATTTTAATCCTCTATTTGTCATATGATATTAAATATTCTATAGAGATAATTTTTTATTTAAGGGGTCTAGAAATTTCTCCTAATTAGATAATCAAATCATTTTGGCTCACCTTATTGAGAAAAATTTCTCTTGATATAAATCATTCATAATATTATCTTTCATCCATTCATTAGACCTTGGTTCCTCTACAATATTAACCATTGTAATATTATTACAATAAACTACGGTGATAAATGTTTTTCTAGGAACCAAACCAAACACCTAGATGGATGTTTGAATCTATAAATAATCCTTATCTACATAAAAAGTTGTAAATTACTTATACTCTAGAGTAGAATTGGCCAAAAATATCCATTTTAAGCTTCTCTATCCCATATATCCTCCCTTGAGTGTTAATATAAATCCTAATTCTGATCTCATATAATATTGACTAGTTCGGATGGTATTTTCTATGTATCTCATGATGGATAACATCAAATATTTTCAATATACTACAAACATAATATTAGTATTCCACAAATAGTTAATGATAGTACTAATGTTAACCCAATCATGTTCTCCTAGATTTCTTAATTTTCGCATTCCATTATTAGAGAATAGGAAACATAATTCTTGGTAAATAACATGGAATACATAATATACCATGTAGTATACTTGTATGTCATCATAGTAATCCTAAATCACTCCTTTACTCCAATTGTGTATGAGGAAACATTATTTGGAGGCATCAATGCCATGTAAAAATTGAACAAATAACATGTTACATATTTCCATATTAAATCTCTTCTATATCTAGTCAATATATGTACCCTAACATAGTAAAATAATCCCCTTATATATCCTAATAAATCATTCTCTTAAGGTTGAGGAATGCTTCACCTATTCCCCTAATTTAAAAACACATGCTCAACTAGTTTATAACAATCTGTAATGGTATTACCTATTACCAAAAAATATTATGGAATCAAAAAGAACCGCAATGAAAATGAACACAATTCCACTTATATACTAATAGACATAAAAATGACATTGATTCATTCTGAAAACAAACCCACATATGGATACATCGAAACAAATATTCCTTGAAATTGATTCTTATTTTAATCTAGAAATGAATTAAAATATCTTTTAGGAAATTTTTGTAGTAATGTTGATAAAAAACAATATAGTTGTGTCATATAAACATCCTACTAATGTTTCTCATTAATGAAACGTTTTTGTAATATCCAACTCCAAAATATAAATATAATTTAATGATTTTATATTAACTAGACATCCAAATGATTTAACTGTGGAAACTGGGGAAGGTGTTTCATCCTAGTAAACGTCATGATGTTTTCATACCCTTTTCCACTATTCATGCATTATATGTACTTATTTTACATCTTATGTGATGTTTTATCTAGAATACTCATTTTACCTCATGGTTATTGCATCACCTTGTAGATCAATTGGAACCTAGACATGGTTATAAAACATAGAATTTGTCTCATAAATCATAGGTTTATTGCAATTAGTTTCCTCATATATCTATATTATTTCCTTGTAGTATATTGGATCATTATTTTATAACAACAGTGAGTCACCACCAGTAGTGATCAAAACACTATAAGGAACTAGTTATCTAATATCTCCCATGCTCCTATGTAGTTATTCATCCTCTAGAATATCTTCTTCTATAAGGTCTATTGGAGGGTTTTCTTCTGAAAACTGTTCAATTTCTTTAGCATCAACTCCATAAAATTATATCATTTCCCTACTTCAATTCTTGAAGAAATTCTCCATCTTTAAAAATATATCCTTCTAAGACAATATAACATTTATTCTGATTGGTCTTATAGGTAATATCTCTTTATTTTCTTAGGCTAAAATTTAATGATACACTTTATTCCTTAGGGAGTTGTCTTTTGTGATAGAGTGACCTTAATGAATTCCACGAAACCCCATAATGATAGGTTTGAAAATAAGATATATTTCCCTAAATTAAACCACATATTAGGTTGGTTTAAAAATATTTAGAACATGGTTTAGTTTTTATTTCACAATCTATAAAGTATATCCCTAATAGTATAGTGGAATATGAGCATGGATCATTATAAACCACACCATGCCCAACAATGTAATTTTACTCATGTAACCTACACAATTCTACATTGTTGTTTATAGAGTAGTGAGGAGGGTTACAATCCCACATTCTCCTAAAAGGATGATAAACTCTTATCTATGATATTCATCGACACAAAATAACATTGTTGGTTTTTCATCGTTACTCTATACTAATTAAATACTTCATTCATAACATCATTGAATTTCTATAGGTATCATTAACTATACATCAGTAAATAGTAAAATCCATATATACTAAAGTAATCGATAAAGGTAATGATTTGTTGGATTCAAAAACTATCTTGTAGTAGAAATAGTCCACACACATCAATATGTACCTATGTTATATGATATGTATTCCTTTCAACTATACCACTTCAAGGTGGTTTCTTCATCTTTCCGTCAAAACAAGTGAAGTATATGTCAATTTGTTCTAGATTTAAATGGTTTAAATATATTTATTGAAATAGAATATTCATGTTCTATCGGTTTAAAAGAGCTTCGCAATGATGCCATAATTGGTTGTTATATGATTCACAGAAACTTAATGAATTATGAATTACTAACACTTGGTTTTATTAATGGAATTCGTAAATATCGTTATTAATTAATTCCCAATAATTATAAATACTATATTTTTAATAAAATATTCCCCATTTCCAGTCATTAAATAACCTTTGAAATAATGATAAAAAACTAATATGGGGTCTTAGTAACTCTAGGAACATAATAATAATTTGTTAAGTGGATGATATGTTTTTTTGGTAGCCTTGGGTGGTATATCTAAGATCCATAGAAACTAGTTCAGCTCCATTGAATCCCCAATGAGCCTCCTCCCTGTCAGAAACCATTCTAAATCCTCTTGGTTCTTATATTTGGGTATAAATTTTCCCACAAGTAGTGTCAAATATCAAACCGGTAGATAAGGATATATTTCACTTGAAGCTTCCACTCTCTTCTTATGTGTCTTATTATTCTTCTATTGGCTAAACTTGCGAAAAAAAACATTTTTCAATTCCTTTTCTAACCTTTGGACATTCCTCTTCATAGATGGTCACTTATCAAATGAAAATGAATTTGAGTGGGTCTTGGGTCCCTTTATATTGAACATCCCATTATTCACAATAAGTATAGTAGGTTTCCCAGGACCGATCTCCATTTCATCATTGAAAATTAGAAAAAATAGTTTCATAAGAGGATTCTAAATATTTCACATATTATAATTAATAGTGAAATTGGATCAACTCTTGAGTAATGGGGTTAAAATGGAATCTACGTGCAACTAATCTAGTTACATAAATCCTAGGTTGTCTAATAATTGTATATAGTCAATAATATTAACTACATGAAGCCCATATAGTGTTAACTATACAAGGTTTCAGGTAAACAGTTTCTTATAATTCTCAAATCAATCTTGTATCTATTTCTATTTGTAATGATTTTGTGGAAAAATATAGTTATAAAAACATCCATGGTTTTCAAAAGATAATAAATATAACTATATATAGTCGATAGAATTATACAGTCAACATATATTCCCTAACACATGAATTTTTTCATAGAGAGATAATTCAACCTCACCTGCCTCATTACTAAGTGGCATCTAAATTAAAAATCCTAGGACATAAAACATCTTCTCTTTTTTTTAGTACAATACGAAATCATTTTTACTATTCATAGAAGTTAGTGTGAGTGATGATGAATTCATTATTAATGATAGATCATTATTATAATTTCAATGATGAAATATTTTTCTTTTCTATAATAAATAAAAAATCGTACTTTCCATGATTAAAAAAGTTCTTGATGTAATAAATTTTAATTATTAGTCTCTCACTATTTAATAATTTCCGGATTTCCATCACAATCGAACCATGACTAAACTATAGTGTGGATAATCTAGTGTCAATGATCCATATTTCCCTTCTCATAACCCCAATAATGGTTGGCCAAGTTACATGATGGTATTTCTGAATGTAGATTTTTTATATCTACTAACTCAAAGATCCTTCATTCGTTGATTGGACTCCCCAATCCCTAAATCGTATACCTTAATTTCTTCAACACTTTCCTCCATATTTATACTAATCCTGGTGTGGTCTAATCATCTAGATATAGATATGATTATTTTAACCAAAATAATCTATATAACATCCCATTAGTTTAAATATTCCCAATAAGGGTCTATCAAGTGAACTAAAACCATTTTTTCTATTATAAATCTTCTAATATATGATATTCTATCATAATATTTTTATTGAGGGCTTATAACTTTTATCATATGTATAAAATACTCCCATTTCCACAAACAAATTCTTTATATTATTAGGATAATCTAAATTTTATGATTATTCATGTCCGGATAAAATCTTTATATATAATTTTTTCATTTAATATTATCAATCATTCTTGTTAATTAATTTACTTAATTACATCATCATAAAGTCAAAATAATTATTAACCTTCAAACTAATATAAATAAATTAATAATTTGGTGTGATCATGAGTAATAAATAATATTTTGTTTATATAATGGGTGATAAAACACTTGAGACCCTAGTGGAAATAGACTTTGAAAAATGTATTGGTTTCTGATACAACATTACAGAAATATTTCCATGTATCTCCTTGAATGGTTTCACCTTCGTTCAAAATATAAAACACCAATACATTCCCAAGAGGTCATTTATTATGTAGGTATTTACTCACACATGGTTGATGGAAACTCATGAATGAGTTAAGGGGGTAGGTTAAATAAACAATGGACATGGAGGTCCATACATAGTAAATAGGAGGGGACCATGCACTAAGCATTATGTAAATTTAATAAAAATAATTGAAAACGAGATTCAATAAATTAAAATTCAATAAAATAGTAATACATAGGTCACTCTAGCCCCATTATTATCCACAACAATAAATTCATGTAAATTTTAATTCCATCCAGCAATCATTGTAATTCATTCATATTTACTAAAATAAAATTACATAAATTAAATTTATTATTTATCTTATTAATTATAAAATAATTTTATATTAATAATTCTTTTAAACTATCATAGCAGTCCATATTATTTTAATATTTATTTGATATGTGTGTGGAGGAAGTGTGAAATGTAGTTTTTGATCTGACATTGAATTATTTGGTTATGTAATATTATTTATACAATTTCAATGTAGAAAGTATACTAGTTAATACTTCAATTAATTTTATTTCAAGATAAATTAACTAATTGAACAATGTGTGTTAAAAACTCACATACATTTTAGAATACATTTTATGTTGGTTAAATACACCATTTGAAAATTAATTAGTTAAAATATGTATGAATTAAAGAAAAATTGATTTAATTGATTTTTATAATACATGTTAATTAATGTCACACCATGAGAATTACATTACCAATGAATTAATTAAATGAAAATCAAATATTTTTTATTAAATAAAAAATGTGTGTGTTAATTACACAATCACTGCATTATAATTATTAAACATAGAATCTATGTATTAATTAATATGTTACACACCTTTCAATACCATGTGCCATGTGATAAATACATTTTGATTATTTGATCATGCATCTTCAGTCATTTACATAGAAACAATTCATAGACTATATGGGTTGTACACAAGCTACATACACTATAATCCAAAAACAATTATGATAGTATGGCTTGTCAACCCACCACAAGTAATAAATACACTATGGTTTGACTCCATGTGGTGAGCTTTGTAACCCCAAAACCAATACATATTCTTTAAACTTGACTACATTATGAGTAATTAATATCAAATGACCAAAACTGTATAACCACGCGATGGATTACATAAAATCATTTATTATCAATATTTAACCCATTATTGGGTATATTAAGATAAAGATATAAATATATATTCATACTAAGAATTACAAAAATATAAATGAAACTAGTAAACAAATTTGAATATAAAATAAAATTATAAATAATTATAAATTAAATATATAATCCCTTTACATCCATCGTACGGGTCTAGGGTATAATAAAAGCTTATTAAGTGATACCTGGGAAATATTCTTATCAAAATTGGATTTATTTTCAAATACATATAGAACTTATTTCCCATAATCCATGAAAATAGGATCTCACGTGTTATTTAAAATTATTTTAGATCGATCAGGAATTCAATCATCATGTATTTATTTCATCACTATCAAATTTCTTCCCTTCTTTTTGAACCGTCATTGTGATAGAGGAATAGAGGATAGATTAACTTCAATAGAAATCGACAAATACACAAAGAATCCCCAAAAGTCACATCAATGTTCTCTAATAGTGTTGATATCCATATGCCTTATGTTGTTCACTGTTGATCACACCTTTAGAATCCCAATGAGGATTGTTGGATTCCACGGGCTCTATCAAGGCCATTTAGAGTGGGGGAGGATCCCCAACTCTCACATAACTTGGAGTGCTCTTGGGAATATCTGTAGGCTAAGAGTACTATTCTGGTATAAAAATGTTTTACACAATAAATTTTTATTCATAAAATTTTATAATCAAGTAATTATAATTCTAGAGTTATAATATCATTTTCATAAATGACCTATAATATTATCTCCACCCATAGAATGCCCCATGTGTGAATAATAAAAAATATATTCTTATTATTATAATTAAATGAAAATAATGTGGGAAGTAATTAAATATTATTTATCCTAGATAAATATAATATAATTTATTGAAATAAGACTTGTATCCATGCAGTTCAATAACACGATATACTCATAATTATCTTTATTTACCTGACCAATTATAATGAAAAATTATTTATAAGAATAAATGTCAATATATTATACAATAATAAGTAAATATTTATGATCAACCAATAAATAAGATTATATATTATACCTCATTCCCAAGGATAATAATCCAATGTACTTATTAAACTGATATAGAATTTAACTGTGGTTCTAGGATACACTTAGTGTATGACCCTCTAGGCCCCTTTCTATGTTCCATTATGATAAAGCTCTACTTTTCAAAGGTGAATTTCTAGAATCATTCTAAGTAACCCATAGCTAAATGGCTTAATGTTGAAACAACATTCAACATCCTATGAATGAAAATAATATAATATAATCCTTTTTTCTTTAATAACTATTATAAAACATGTTTCATATCTTGTGTTAATAACCTAAATATTTTGATATAATTATTTTACTTTCTTAAACATAATAGGTTGATTAAATTCCATATACATTAACATAATTTGGTTTTTCCATTACATCAAAGGGCCTACGATATTCACTTACAACAGAAAGTACAAATCCTCTCTCACATTATTCATTAATGCAATTCCACTCATGACACACACAATGTATCCAAATTTTCAATGAATAATCATCATTATGGTTTGAAAAAATGATAATGAAATGATTTTTAACACACATTAATATTAATCCTAGAGTAAATGGATCTTTATATGGGTCCACATATAGAAATATGAAATATAAAATTAAACATATAGAATTCTTATTAGATGTTCCATTCTGATAACCACTTTCCTAAGAGATTACCAAGGGAAACACCATGAAAGTGTGTCTTAATTTATTTTGAACATCATACCCAAGATATATTGTATCATCTATATGCCATCATAAAAAATTTACATCCATATAAATTAATATTAAGTAAAACTGACTTAGCATGTAAATAATGTCATCAAAAGAATAAGATAAGAGAGTATATCATTTTTTAAATTTTAAAAACTAGTAATAGAGGGACGGTCTTCTATATGGGATCACATCAAATTACTTCAACCATACGTAGATGATGGATAAATATATAATTAACTCATGTTGACTAGAATTGGTGCTAGAATACAATAGTATATTAGGTGATGAGGTGCACAATGATGTGTTTTTGGGAGGTCTATGGCCACCACCGGTGTTCGGTCAGATGGTTTCTAGGTTAATGGTAAATTCTATCATCATATTGGGGAATTGATATATAATTTCTATAAATAATGTATCCTTATGATATTTTTACATACTCAATAATACATAATAATAATTAAGAATTGAAAAGAAATTATATTATATTGTTTTAAAATATCAGGAATACATAATGAAATTGAGTGTACAAGGTAGTTGGTTTTAGGGCACCACCATCTCCTAAAAGACATTACAATTGCCTAAAATCCTTAGATAAGTGGATTGTATTTGAGGACCATTCAAACCATAAAATATATATTGGGAGTTTTTCATAGATATAATATTTGGTTGGAATCAAAACCATTCTTTATTCAAGTTTTTATAAAATAATATCTTTCACTAGATCATCCAAATAATCCTTATGAAGCCCTCTATGGCATAAAATGTACAACTTCAATTTATTAAGATGAATTTGTTGAATGAAATATATTGGTACCTGATCTATATAATGAAATGTTAGATAAGGTTAGAGCTATTAATTAGAGCATGATCAAGGGTAATAGTTGATTAAACGTGTGTGATGACAGTTGTCAGTGATATCTATAATTTAAAAATTATGATAATATATTCCAATGAATACCTCCTTGAAAAAATGTTATTAGATTTAGAAATATGGAAAAGTTGAGTTGTTGATATATTATTCCCTTTGAGATTATTGATAATTTTGGAATGGTTATTAATCTCATTGAAGTTACATTGAATATCTCTTAATTTATGTACCATTTTTTATAAAATACATACCAAATCTATCACGTGTACTAAAATATGAGATGTAACACTTGTGAATGATCACCCTTGTGAGGAATAACCTATGGAGATTATGGATCAAAGAGAGAAAGTGTTGCAGAAAAATTCCACTAACATAGTAAAAATTTTTAGGTGAATTAATTAGTTTTGTTATGCTACATGGAAACCTAAGCATGTGGTGAGGTATATGTCTCCTCATTTTTTTTATTAGAGTGACATAATTTTGAGGGTGAAATTATTATAAGAGGAAAGAATGTAAAACTATATGACATTATAATTTATTTTTATTTAATACATGTAATGTTTTCAATAGCTTGCGAGGCACAAAACCAAGAAAATACATGACAAATTATTATAAATTAAAAATTAAATCACATTATATGGTATTTAAATGATAGAAAGTTTCTGGAAAAAAATCGAATTCCTTTATGAAACATTATTGATAATAGAAAACTTTTCCGAATTATGTTTTTATACATATCCATTTTTCTATTTATGTTTTAAATAGAAATTAACTATCCAAAAAAATAATTTATATTTTTTTACAATATTATTATGTGAATTAATTGGATAAATTAATATATAAACAAAATTAATATAATTTTAAGGAAAAAATATATGTTTTTCTGAAGAAACATTTTTCATACGTCCAATGTGTTTTATCTTAATAATTTAAACTAATCAAAATTGAAGAATTATTTTATTTAATTTTGTAGATAAGATATTTAAAAATTTATTTTAATATTCATATAAATGTTTTAAATTTTAATTTAATTGAATTATATTCACTTTTATTTTTTTAACATTTCTCTAGAATTGGATTTTACCTGTTTCAAGCACAAATATTAGAATTAATTTAAATCTATTATTTTAATTATATATTATAAATTTTATTCCACTTTTTTAATCAACATAATTTATAGTTGATAATATATTTACATTAAATTTTTATTATATTGAATAAAACATACACTGGAAATCTTGTTACCATGATAATGGTTAAAAGTCCTAACATGGGATTAAAATGAAGAGAAAATGTTAAAAATTGAACATAAACTTGTTTATATATTACTGGATGAATTTATTCTGATCTTATGTCCGTCTATAGTCCAATGGCAGAAAATTTAGAGCCATTTTTCCATGAGAGTAATTTTATTATAATTTAATATTCAAAATAATTATAAATGTGTCACTCCACTCACTTATCAAAAATAACCTCCTCTCCTCTATACTACACAAAACATCACACCTTGATATATCCCATAATATACCTAAATACTCTACTAAAATATATATATATTCAATTGAGGTCATGTTATTCTGAAATACCCATTTAGGAATCATTATGGTTGTTTTCAAATGAGTATACGTATGAAAAGTAAACTTTTATTACTAATATTAAACATTTTTCATTCCACATAAACCTCATGAAAAGGTTCTATAAACATATTAATATTATTTTATAATTATACTTAATACACTGAGATTCTTTTTTGTTAATTTTTTATTCATGTTAAGAGTCCTTCACATGCTTTGGAAAATGATAATGTCGCAAGTGTATATGTATGTGCTAGCATCCCTACGAAGTGTTTATCATTTTTATTCAACTTTATTGTGATAATGATATATTTAATGAATATATATAATATTTATGATATAATGATTATTAGATATAGGTTAATAATTAATCACCATTATATGTTTTCATCCATCAAAAATTTAAAACATCAAATGTGAATGTGTACAGACTAATGTCTTCATGAAGTAATGTATTTCATTATTCTTCACCAGTTTTAATGAATGGTTTAAAATTTCAATATAATGAATAAATATTCTAATAATTACATGTTTTATATGATTTATATTAAAAAACCATGAACAAGGTGTAAGGACTGGAATCGTCAACCTAAAACATCCATGGAAAAGAGACTAATTTTCAGTTGAATAATGTTTTTAATGAATAATAATAATAAAAATTAATATTATAATGGACTGATATATATTAATTTTCATATTAATGTTGTTGTAGAATATATTTTTAATAAATTTATATTAATTATGCTGGATTTTTTAGAGGATAAAAATAAACACGGTACCTGATGTAAGGGATTATGTTAAAATATTGTTTCTTTTTTATGATTGTTAATACAAAATTTACTTTAATGGATTTAATATGAAAAATATCCTTCTAAAACCATATATTTTCATCTAATATTATTATATTCTATTATTTTTAATTATTATTACCATTGTCATCTATTTGGTACTTATAATTATTGATAAAACGTTTTTATGAAAATCTAACAGTTTTTTTTCTTTTCAGGTTGGGAATTTTCTCCCCTGTTGCTATATTCATCAAAAAAATTATTCAAGGTTTTTTATACACGTAAATGATTAGATAATTTTACATTTTACTACTTCTTAATGTAATTAATAATGATTAAAACTATTAATTTAAAATATTTTATTTGTGGATCACTTTTAAATGTTTTTAAATGTTTGTAAAAATTATTGCTTTTAACATAAACGACATGAACAACTTTTCCCAAAACTTGGGACTTATTTTAATTTTAAGATTCCTATAAAATATTCAATATCTATTTACCAAAAAAATTATTTTAATCGTATTTTTAAAATTTTTAGTTTTTAATGATAGAAAACTAATAAGTGGTTTTAAATATTTGCAAAGAATTATTAAAATGATCTTTTAAACTTATTATTCATCTATGTAATCTTCTATTAAATATTTTTATGATTTACTAGGTTAATGATATTATGATACCATCCTCTTTATTTATTTTAATGTCTTATGGTGATGATATTTTAAGGATGATTCTATGAATCACATTACATTTTCATAGCTTAATAAATCAATGATTAAATAAGGAACATTTATATGGTACCATCCTTCTTTATTTCTCTATGGGGATTATGATTATATGCCAATGAAATTATTTTTAAAGGAACATATTTTCCATGGGTTATGATATGATGAAATTGTGAATGTTTATTTTTATCTTGTGGCATAATTATGTATGGTTTTCATTATGTGATGGGTGAGACCATAATTATATATGAAATCAATGTATTTTGTAAAGAGTTTTCTCTCAAGAGACAATAAGGGTGGAATGGGGATTGAACCAGGTTAAGTAAGTGGTTTTTCTACTATTATAGTCTTAATAATGGACTTTATCTTATGAAATAATGTAATTGGGAGTGATCCGAATTCACTATGGGACATTTACGACTATTATATTCATTTTTGAATGCATTGAATAATTAAATTATTTCCTACTCTGATTTGTATGCCACAATTTTGTGTCTTTTTATTACGATTTTTTCGCATGGATCATGGTTTAATATCTATGATTCCACACTCTTATTATAAGGCCCCGGCCTTAAACCTTACTTAATATTGAATTAAATGAATAATTCACATCGAGGATCTTTTCAGGTTTAGAGTTTTAGAGAATTAGGACATAACTATTACATCTCAAAAGATTATAAAGTAGAAACATCTACTAAGTTTCCATAAAATAAAAACTCTTAAAAAGAAACATGTCTAGTTCCATGTTTTAGGTAGCATGACTTTCCCTTGATCCCATCATTGACCCTTATTCCATGTTAAGTCCTGTGAAAAACATTTCAAAAACTTGGGATGAGCATAAAATGCTCAGTAAGGGATACACAAAGAATAAAAACTTTTAGTTTTTCAAAACAACAAGTAAACCATGTATACTTTATCAAAGTAATACTTTTCACCTTTTCGATGTAGTAAAAACTCTTCACTGAATAAAAGTCCATTACTTATCCTTCTGTAACCAAAAGAATACAATGAAACCCATATAAAGATCACATAACATATAAAGGTAACTTGGGACATAAACATACATAAGTGGAATAACCATAAGGTCGACTTCCACACATATCACATAATGGAATAGCCATTTGTCCAACTTCCATACATACTTAATGGAATAGCCATACGACAGACTTCTATACCCAATGCATTGGAGGTTATAACGTAACCACCCATCCTGGTATTCACAGTACCACCAGTCATATGGTTTATAACATAACCACCCGTAAAATGTCCAAGTACCATCATTACACATAAAATATTGAAAATATAAACACTTCAATAACAACATTTTATTTTCAATCACAATAAGTAATTCCGATATATTGAATTAATCAATCCATTTTCAAAAATCATTTAAAAGAGATTTTTGAAACAAAGTGTCCCATACCACTTTGAAGCTTTTAATGGAATTAAAATTTTAAAACATTAATTTCCATATAAATAAATACTGAAAACCATTTTGAAAACATGGGCAATAAAGATAAAGATTTAGAATAATGAATCTTTAAAACATTTAAAACGATATTTTTGTTAGAGAATTTTTAACAAAATAAGAGACTCTTGAAAACAAATAATTGTGGAATAACATTTAATCCGATCTTTATAATATCATGAGAATAAAGGGATTCATGATATAATATGTCAAAGGACAGTATACACACCATATAAGAGTGAATTGGTTCATAACAACAATGACGTCTCAATGGAAATGTAAATTGAGATGAAATCCATTATAAAGATGGTATCCTTAAATTAAAGATAAATTAATTACATAATTATGTGTGAGAAATAAAAATACACCCAATTTAAGTGGATATTATGTGTGAAACAATAAGAGGTCATTCACACATATTCATAGTATGACATGTTCACGAAGTACAAGTTTAACCCAAAGAAATCGAAATTGGGATACAATGTTCCCTTGTAAAAATTCGACAACCTTATGGAAACACTTCAAAATTCAGAAAATTAGTCGATGAGAGAGTGAATGGTATATCATCACTTGGAAATAAACTTTACATCAATAATGATATATAATAACATATCCAACATAATAAGATGTAAATTAAAAGACATAACAAAAGAAGTCTTTTAAAAAGAGGAGGGTGAAAGGTCCCCTTACCGACATGGGTATCTTTCGGGACATGCACCCCGTGAAAGAAGGACAATACAACATTGATGTAAATACTCATAAATTAAATTATATTACAAAATGAGTTAAATAATGGGCAGTACATACTCCACTCAAAGAAAATTGTGGCAAATGTTGCATAAATCTCACGGGAATAAAAGTGAGATGAAAAATCCCTTACGAAAACTCGATAGCCTAACGGTGCCACTTAAAACTTCCAAAATGGATTGATGAGATAAAATAGGGTATCTAATCATATTAACATAATGTATACAGAACGTGAAATATAAAATAACATCCCCCAACAAAACAAAGAGGTTCTTAAAAGAAGTGACATAAAGGAGAGTACTTAAAAAGAAAGAGAGGAGTAGGATCCCTTACCTCGGGTCAGACTTGACTCGATCGTTCTTTAATCTCTGAAATAATAAACTTGAGTTAATTTCTACTACCTTAAGAACCATTTTCAAGTTCATTATTCCTTTTATATCACTTATTACCTTGTCATGAACACTGTGTAATTATTTTAGTTAATAACGGTCGTTTAAACGATCATTGGTACTTGAGTCAAAATATGATCTTTATAATTACAATTTGTTCATGTATCCATAATATCCAGAGTTATAATCATGATGTATATATCAAATATATCATATATATCCCGTACATATTCATTTTATACTATTCCATATCATTTGGATATAAAAACGAAAAGCACCGTTCATGGAGACGGTAGGTCGTACGTATGCATGAACGCTGCTTTCATTTTTTTCTTTTTCATATTAATGGAATTAAAAATAAATGATATATATATACATATTATAATACCAGTATAATATATATGTTATATAGGTCACATATGTTCATTAATTTCATTCTTTATACATTCCATGTATTGCATGTACGAGTCACATAACTTGAGGGGGCGGTAGTCCACACTTCCTGATATGAAATTATCGCATTACACAACATGAAAAGAATAAAGGTATTGTTTAAATATAAAATACATAAGCATATAGTAAACATAAATACCATATATATCATATATAAAATATAGTGACATCATAATGGCCACCATTAAAGGTGTTAAAAGAATATTGAACAATCATCGTTTCGTGAGGCAGAAAATCACCAACCACAGAAACAGTATGTTCTTTAACCATTAGACGAAGTTGTGTGTAAGTGTAGTTAGAATACTTATTATAAAAATATCCTAGTATATTTGATATACTGTATTTGTTACAAAATAAATGAATAAAAATATTTTAGGGGGTTGGAGAAGCAAAATAAAACAAAAGGACTCAAGTGAAGACATTACCTTAAAATCGGGTAACTCCGTTTGGTTTGAGCTCAAAGGATTCCTTGGGAAGACTTATGCCCAATGTGAGGCTTTAAGGAGTTATATAGGGATGTGGAGAGACAAAATGGGCAGGGGTTGGCCAAGCCAAAGGCTTTGGAAGTGTGGGTAAAGATGTAGAGGTGGGGGCCTTTTATAAGAGGAGAGGAGGGGCACTCTTGGAATGTAAAGAAATGTTACTTTATTTTAGAATGAGTTTCTGATTTTAATGGTCCCACATTGATGTGTTTCGAGGATAAGGTGATAAGGGTTAGAAATCCGCCCATCCAATAGTTTTTGGACATGTTTAGGTCTTAGATATTACATTATCTTTCCATTTTATTTAAATCGTTAAATAATGAGGTCATCGCTGCATCATCATGATGTCATAAATAATTTAATTTATTTAATTTCTAAAAATTATAAAAAAATACTATGATGTAGTAAATCGTTTTATCTTTCCAATTACTATTTATAGTCAAAAATCTTTTTTGTATAACCCCATGTAAAAATTGTTTTAGTATAACATCTCATGTTTGTGTCATTTTTTACTTTAACATTAAATAAAACGGTATTTATGTCATTTTCCAACCAAAGTGGCTCCATGGGGTTCCCAAGTTGACCCAATGATTTTCTTGGTCGGCCATGACACATCCAATGAGGTTAGGAAATGTGTCTAGGTCATTTCATTTTATTAAAACATTATTTTTACCTTAAACTACACTAATTACCTCAAATCGTGATTAAAAACTTAATAAGTTACTATTCACCAAAAAATTAATTTAATCCCATTGAACCACATTTTACTTCTTAATTACAACCATGTATGTCAGATTTTTGAAATTGAATACACAAAGGTGGAAAATGTTCATTTAAACGGAAAATCAGTTTTTATAAGTACCACTTAGTGGTTTCACTATTCATCAAAAAATTGAAGTTTTTCAGAAAATTACCAAAAATTCCCCCTAAGCTATATTTGATATTCCGAATTAAAAAATGATGTCTATTTTAAAAAATTCAAAACATATAAGTTTCATTAATTAATTTAATAATTAATTCCCGCTGTCAAAACAAATAGCGTGTTTTTATGAAACAAAATGTATCAAAAGATTGACACTAGTTTAAGTCCGATTTCAAAGTGAAATTAATTACAACAACTACTATTGGATTAAATGGTAAAAATATATTCTAATTTAACTTTAAAAACAATTCAAAAGATAATCTAATCATATAAATAAATTATATTAAAAAGGGGTTTGGAATTAAAATACAACATTTTTCACTATTCATTAGAAATTCAACTTTTCCGGAAAAATACCAAAAATTTACACAAAGTAAATTTTGATGTCCCGATTCTAAAGAAGAATTTTATTTTGTTAAATATAACACATAATATTGTCAAAAAGTGGATTTAAAAGAGGTTCGCCATCAAAAGTTATTTAATCGACCTTTTAAAGATTATTAGAATGTTTATGCTTAAAATTGGATTCATTCGCATTTTTAATCCTCTAACATTTATTGTAAAAAGTAAAAATATTTGACAAACATATATAATAATTTTTTAGTTAGTTCTGTTCATTCCTGCCATTACAACGGCTAGGCGTTAGCTACTATTTAAAATAATATTATTTTATTATTAGAGTGCAACGTAAGATTTCCAAGAAACTCGTTGTTGCGTGTTGGGTACGCTATCGAGCATAGCGTCCCCTTTAAAGTCATATTAATATTTTATTCACAAATATGGATAAATATAAAAATATCATACTCTTTATTTACCTGGGGTGTTATACTTATGACTTATTTCTTTTATTATGACAAAAACTTATTCCATTATTTTTTTAAAAAGACTTTGACCAGTTGGTTTTGAGTTTCAGAACTTATGATAATATTATAGAATATTTTTATATATATTATTCTCACTTAAGATCAATAATGCATATCTCCTATGATTGGCCTTACTGATTATATGAGCCCACCCATTATTATATTACATTACCCTATGTTAG
This sequence comes from Viscum album, assembly GCA_963277665.1. Classification (NCBI taxonomy): domain Eukaryota; kingdom Viridiplantae; phylum Streptophyta; class Magnoliopsida; order Santalales; family Viscaceae; genus Viscum; species Viscum album. The sequence continues at coordinate 1,792,911,366 of OY728163.1, read as the reverse complement.
GAATAATTTTTATATGTAGGGTATGTATAAGGAGGTTGCTATATAGGAAGAACATTGTGGAATATGTTGAAGAACATTCGTGAAACATGTTGATTATGAATCATGTCTTTCAGGACACTAAAAAATTATGGTTATGGGTATGTATTATTGTATAATGTATTGAATATTAATAAAAAATGATTTAATTTTAATTTGTGATCATTTTAGGTCACCTCATCTATGATCTTATTACATTATAAACACTTTTCAATATTTGGATATCATATTTACAATGTTCATTATGACGTTATAATAGTGCTAACACATTGATATGTATTGTCTTGATGATATGATATGCTGGTAATGGATTATCAAGTTTCACCATATGGATAAATTACATATAGATTAATTTTCATTATACTATTATGAGATTATGATTAAAGTGTACTTAGTATTATAATAAAAAGTGACACTATGATTTTTATAGAAATTGTATAAAGAAGGCTATGAGAAAATTATTGATGTGTATCTCATTTTAATGTTGTTATGTCCTGTTAATTTAAAGAGTACATAGATTAAAGAACTAAAATGTGGGATTATAATATTAGTGATTACTGATATATTTGTAATATATTCTACATAATTAATTTCCATTGAAATTAATTACTTCTTTTTTCTTTAAAATTTCCAAAATTTCCCTTCATATTAAACATATAGGGGCCTAGAATCTCACATTTTCTAACCCCATTTTGATCATGCATTTATTGATTCCCCTTTATATGTTCATTTATGTGTATTTTTTATATATCATATGATCAATTTATCTATGTTTCTATTTCATGGTTTATTTTATGTTTCCACATATCATGGGAGATATTTTGTGATTGATTATTTTGAATAACTCATTTTATCTATGTCGCCCATGCATTGTTCATATTGTATCAGATCATGTGTGCCAACCAATTCTCCTAGCTATGATGAATTCCAAGATCACTTTTTTTATTCTCTTCTATCCATATAAATTTAATTTATTATTAATCCATTTTTTGGAAAAATGGGATACCAATGTTAAAAAACAAGATACCACTACGTGCTGAAAGAGAACACAAAATGGTTAAACACAAGACTAATATTACATAACTTAGATACTCTATAAAGTTACCAGTGCAGCGTAATAACCTATATATCTGAATCCTCTCTGATAAGCTATTCAAGATGAGTAATCATCATTTCCATTTTATAAATAAATTCCTTTGAGTTGATTTTACTCTGATTGAAGCCTCGATCCAGAAGTTTATATTGTTTATCTAACCACACTTCATTATCCTCTGTGGAATCAGCTTGAATCCTTTGTTCATAAATTCTCTTGAGCTCCTCTTCTAATACATTGGTTCATATATCTTGATCAATCATTTTTTCCTTAGAGTGCAGGAAATGTTTCAAGCACTCCCCATACTATTCTTCTACGTATATTGTATACCTAATTGATTCTTAACTTTACCCCTTTTTTAGGGTTGTTCATTCCTTGTTTACACTATTCTTAGCCAACCTAGTATCCATTGGTTTTGTCAAGGGAGATTAATCCTTCTGTCCCTTTGTCTTTTTTCCTCTGAACCACAATACATTTACCAAAATCTATAAGTCCTTTTTCCCTTTCTTCTTTCGAGGGATGTGAGGATATCTCCCTTGAAATTGGTCAATACTATCCACTAAAGGATGAATATAACTACCATCACCTAAAGAATAATCCTCCTAAGACAATAGAGGTTCTTGAACTTATAATAAATCAAAATGGTTCCCCGACTTAATCTGCATGCCCTCATTGTGGGGCCTCTGCATATATAGATACTCCTCCTTACCTGCCTTATTCTATAAGCCATATTTCATCCCCCCAGACCTAGTAATCAGATGGGTAGCACCGAGGGTTATTGGGTCTAAGGGACTCATGACATTCACTCCATCCAGCTTCCCTTGTCTCCTGTGAGATGTGGTAGCTTACAAGAAGGACTTCCCATGCACCAAGACTGATCATGTGGATTCCTCATATCTGCAACTGATAGACTGTGGTTTCTTGTTAGTGTCCTAATAGTCTCTACTTTTAGAGCCACCAAGACCTTGAACATCACTCCCTATCAATCTCACCTCACCATCCTCGGTATAGTTGGATGTAGCTAGTGGATTCATCGTAGCCACAGTTATGCATCTCTCCTCTTAAACATCATTGATACCCAAATCATGTTTCAACCATGAAAAGATGTCCACAACCCACAGTTCTGCCTCCTTAGGATTCACATTCTTCACATCCACTGTTGAAATCGAGGGAGTCCACTCCATCTGAGCCTCTTGATTATTGGCCTCCGTAACTGGAGAATCAAGGAGCCTATCCAGTTCCATATTCTTTGGAGCTTCACATCACATCTCCTCATGCTCACCCAAAAAATCACTATTCTGCAACTAGTATTCCACCAATGGATCCACATTCACCATAGTTCGCCTATACCAATTCACACGATGACATCAAGAGGCCAAATGGACTAGCATATTTCATCCTGAGAAAAATGTTGTCCATGATTTGAACACCATGCTCTACTCCCATCATATCTCTTCTCCAACAGATATCCACATCCACTCCATTGGAGGTTTTAAAACATCCACCTCAACACATAGGTGAGGCTAAATAGGGTGACAACCTATAGTTGTGAGATTATCAGAACACAGATACCATCCTACCATATTTCTGAGCATACACATAATGGAAGGATTCTGGAAAGGTAAAGTCATGTCTAGAAAACATATCCAAACCACATCCGAAGGCAGATCGCGATTCGTGTTAAAATCAAAGGACCATCATAGGAGGAAAAATCTGCATCTATCGAACACCCATGGAGTGCTAGACCAGGCGATGGCCAAATCCTCCTCCGATGATAAGTGAATCATCAATTGAATCTGATTGAGAAGAACCCCCACCCACTACTGGAAATTTAGGTTTTCCCAATGATTCTTTACCAAAGGATTAAGAAAACTGCTGGTAAAGAAGACCATTCCCAACATATTTAGGATATCGTTGGGAAATGGGTTTCCAATGAACCCTTTCCCAATAGTTCTAGTAGAACCATTGGGAAAGGGTCACCCTTTACCACCTGTTCTCTTAAACCGTTGGGAAAGGGTGCCTTGGACACCCCTTTCCCAATGGTTTTTAAAAACCGTTGGGAAATATTTTCCCCAAATACAGAATCGGCCGCTGCTCTCCCCCATTCACGATAGAACCCAAATCTGTCAAGGCCTCGACTCCTCTCATGACTTCCCCCATCCAAACCTATCAAACTCCATCTGAATCATCTCAAATCAGGTATTATATTCTTCATAAACATAAAATATTTCAGTTCTACCTTGTTTTTATTGTTATTTATCTCATATTTTAGTTTTCAGTATTGATTTTGATGTGTATATCATTGTTTTGTGTTTTGATTAAATCAATACTTTATTCATTCCAACCCATTTAATTAATTAAATCATTAACCCCCCATCGAAGAAGAAGCATCTCAAATTCATTGATGTTGGATTCTAAATTTTCTGTGTATGTATTTTTATGCTTTTTTAATCTTGTAATTAATTGTTACTTGGAAATTTATTTATATGTGTTTATTAATTTTTAGCAAAGTTTTTATGGATGTTTTCCTTAAAATTCCTTGAGGAAAGTGTTTTATTAAAATTAATTTTTGTAATAAGGCTTTTGTAATGTAATTTTTTATAGTACACTATGTGACTATGTTTGGTATTTAGTAACACATGAGATAACTAGTGTGTGAGAATGCGTTGTGAAAGAGATTCCATGGTTGGTTCAAGATTATATATACGTTTTCAGCCTATTAATGAGTTGTTTTAATGATATTTTGAGATATTTTCTTTATGTTTATTGGTGAAAAATGGGAGGTGTAGAGGTGGTTCATGATTAAGACATATAATTACTGATAACCATGTGGATAAACCATGCATTGTAGTGAATTCTTGAAATGTTGTATTTTTTTAGTCCTATTTTATTTGGTGCTTCTTTTGATGGTGATATTTCTTATTGATACCTATGATCGGAATTTATTTTAGTTTCTAAATCGGTTGAGACTCCCCCACCATGCACAATGTATGCAACCTCTACACTTATTTAATCATTTTGTTTACACAACCTATGAAACCTCTACCATTATTTAATCAGTGAACACAAGTCGTTATTTAAAGCTGTCATTCTCACTAGCATTTATGAAATTGAATGATGTAAACCCATACTCACATGATTTCTTACCTTAGATAGTATCCAACATATGGAATAAGAGCTTTTGAATTCATCAGTTAACCAGGATCATATATTCCATTTTCCCCAAGATGACTGTACTAATATAACATTAGGATCAATTAAAAATGGTTCTCATTATATGTGGTATATTATGTGTCCATATTGGCCAACACTCACTTTAATGGGGGTGGGGTGCTTTTCACTACCCATGCTGGCATGTGTAGACATCCATAAAAATGTAAGATAAGTGACAAGTTTAATTCTGTAATGTGGTTATCATTGACATACATTATTATTAATATCAAATTTAAAAATAATGGTTTTTGTCTATACTTAATGAAATTAAATCTTTTAACAAGACATGAACAACCTATTAGTGTGGAAGACTAAAATTTATTCGCCCATGGGGTGCGCTTGACTTGGGGAAGTAATTGGGTAAATAAAGGTATGGCCATAGAGGTGCCAATAATGAGTTATTGAACATGATTGAATGATTTGGGATGACTATAACACATAATGAGACCTGAGGCATGTGCCTCTTATAGACCTAATGAAAATGAATATAAATAAATTTTAATTTAATTTATGAGTACTTGTTCTTTACATTATTTTAATAGTTCACTACATCGACTAGAAACTTATTCTTTTATCGTTTACATAAATGTTTTTTCTATTAAAGTTCAATCCTATTGAATTGTTTATGACAAAATGACTTATATAATTTTTTTTACATAATGGACCGAAGATGGATGTATGAAACGGATCGGATCTCAAGCGATTTTCAAAACAATTTGGATAGCTTTATAGATTTTTCATTTCCCAATGCTTCAGATAGTGGTTACATACACTACCCATGTTCCAATTGTGTTGGTAGACCTTGGTTTAGCCGGGAAGAAGTCAGCTTCCACATAACCAAAAATGTTTTTCAGGCAAACTACTTTATGTGGTATCACAATGAAAAGAAAATTAAATATCAAATTGGTGATGATCTAAATGAAAGGACTCGAATAGAAAATTGTTTAGATGATCGGTTTCCGTTTATTCGTCATCATGAAAAAGAAAGGATTTCGAATCAAGAAGACTTTGATTTGAGGACAGCTGATGCATCTATTGAAAATGATGATATTGATAAGATGAAAAAATTGAATGATGCTACCACGACTCCAGTATATCGACAATGCGATAAAATAAAAAAGCTGTAATTTTTAATCCGATTGATTCATGGGAAAACTATATATGGGATTTCTCATACAACAATCAATTACATTCTTATCATCTTGAAGGATTTACTTCTTGATGATGCAGATATTCCCTCAATCAACTATATGGAATGGAAGTTATTTGAAGAACTTTGATTTTCCAGAAACAAAATTCATGTTTTCCCTAAAGATTGCAGTTTATTATTGGAGGAAACCTATGAATGAAATGATTGTATAAAATGAGGAAAATCCTGCTGGAAGTCAAAAGTTGATGGAATACCATCCCGCATTCCACAGAATGTAATGTGGCACATTCCATTGATCCCCAGAATCTAGAATCTTTTTATGTCTGATGACATATCAATAAAAATAAGATGGAATGATACTGAGAGAAAGAAGACTAATGATGAGTTGGTTTATCCTATAGATGGATTTTCATGGCAGAGATTTGATGCTCGACATCCGGATTTTACAACTGACGTGCGTAATGTGAGGTCGGGTCTTTCATGCGATGGTTTTAGTCCGTTTGGGAAGATTCATACTTCGCACCACACATGGCCAGTTTCTATACACATTTATAATATTACCCCATGGTTTTGTATGAAAAACCCTTTCACTTTCATTAGTATACTCATATCTGGTCCTTCTAATCCTGACATTGATATTGATGTATACATACAACCATTAATAAAAGAGTTGAGACTTCTTTGGGATGTGGGTGTGGGAACATATGATGCATGTTCGAAAGACATATTTCCGATTTGTGATACGCTTATGTGGACGATCAGTGATTTTCTGGCTTATGTAATGATGTGTGGATGGAGTAGGAAGGTCAAACTATCATGCCAAATTATTATGAAGAATACATGATCCAGAAGACTGAAACATCGATGTAGTTTCAGTTTTATGGGACATCGACAATTCTTTCCAAATTATCATCCATATAGAATGAATCATCGAAGATTTGATACTACCACAGAGACTGATGATCCACCTCAGCATATGTCTGGAACTGATTTGCTTAATGAATTGAAAGATTTCAGTTTTTCATTCGGGAATGGTCAAATGAAATCTGGAAAGAGAAAGAATGTTTCCACTGAAACCTGTTACAATTAGAGGAAGATGAGTATCTTTTTTGATTTGCCTTATTGGTCAACCAATTTGTTAATTCATTGATTAGACGTAATTCATATTGAAAAGAATATATGCAAAATTTTGATTTCGGTTCTTCTAAATGTCAAGGGGAAGACAAAAGATGATTTACGATCTCGGCGTGACTTTGTGGATTAGGGCATCAGACCCGAATTGCATCTTGTGCGTATTAGTAAAAATAAATGTCAACATCCATGTGCTTCTTATGTGAAGACACCTATGAAAAAAAAAATCTGGAAGTGTTAGAGACTATTAGATTTCTTGATGGCTCTTCAAGCAACATATCTAAACGGGTGAATAGAAGAGAGTTGAAGCTAAAATCTTTGAAGCCCTGTGATTATCACGTTCTACTGCATGAGTTGCTTCCAATAGAAATCCATAATATTTTTTCCAATAACGTAAGGGTAGCTATTATTCGGTTGTTCCATTTGTTTAGAGATCTTTGTGCTAAAAAGTTGTCCAAGTCTTTCTTGAAAAAAATGTTGACAGATGCCCCACTAATTTTGTGTGAGTTAGAGAAAATATTTCCTCCATAATTTTTCACATGCATGTTGCATCTGACTGTCCATATTCCCACTGAAATAAATCTCAGAGGACCTATTTCTTTTCATTGGATGTATCCAACTGAAAGAAATATGTTCACATTAATGTATTATGTCAGAAACCCAAATCATCCCAAAGGTTCTATCATGAACGGTTACTTGGCTCAACAATGCATGGATTTATGCTCAATGTATTTGTCTGATCTAACTATAAGAATGAACAGACCAATGAGAAATGAAGAAGAACAGTATGAGAAAATGGAACCCAGTTTTCAATCACTTCCTCAAACAGGAGGAATTCCTGGATAATATACAATGCAGACATTAAGCCATGAAGAGAGGGAGATGGCACATTGCACAGTTTTGTTCAATTGTGATTTTTTCGATGACTATATCAAGTAAATAAATTTAATATGTATATCTTACATATATATCTGTTAAACTATTCATATTTTTTATCTACAGGGAACATAAAACAATGATAAATAGGAAGCATCATTCTTTATTTTTGAGAAGGAGAGAGACTTTTCATAGCAAAGAGTTTTCTGCTTAGTTAAAATTGAAGGTAAAATTATTACTGTTTAAAATAATTATATCAATATTTAATTAGTTTTAATAGTGATTTATATTCTAGGTATTCATTTTGTCTGCTAACTCTGTCTCTGAGGAAATATGAGCTTTGGCTTTTGATCCTAATATTGTGGTTCATGACTGTAAATCAATTGTTATCAATGGGTACAAATTTATTGTCACTGAATGAGAAAAGAACATGAGAACACAACATGATGGTATTATGGTTACAACCAAAACATATTGTTATTCTAGTACATCAGATAGTAGACTGCGATTTGAAAATTTGGGCTATTATGGAGTTGTTGAGAAAATAAAAATATTGGGTTATTACTCTCGTGGACAAGTCACAGTGATGAAATGCCATTGGTTTGATTTGATGACGAGACAAGGTACATTTATTGATGATTGTGGATTTCGAGTAATTAATATGACTCTCACTCTTGCTACCGAATAACCATATGTGTTGGCATCAATGGCTAAACAAGTTTTTTTATGTCAAAGACCAACTTCGACCTGAAATTGGTGTCATAGTTGAAGTAATTCCAAGACATATTTTTGATGATGGTGATGATGGAATTGACACTGTCCCTAGTGCCATTGGAACCAATCCATTTATTTTTTTTGATGAATCCAATAGCTCAATTGTTACAGTTCATTGTGAACCTGAATTTGTGATTGAGAATATATAGAATCATTCATCCATGTTGTCAATTATTTTGGTTTACCTCGAGTTTGGTTGTTAAGGTTGGTAATATTCAAATTGACTGAAAATTAAATTTTTATTTCAAAAGCACTTTTGAGGAGAAAGTGGAACACCAAAATAACATCAGATAATTGACCATTATGTGAATTTTCAATGTTTATTGGTTTCTTTTTTATTTGAATTTCATTTTCTAATTTGGAATTGAACTGTATTCAAACCTAGTGAAACAATATTTCTATCTTGGTGAACATTACAACTTGTATGATTTATTAAATCCATTCAAGCTCTCCTAAAACAATTAATAGCTAAATTACCAAAGAATCCCCCTATTCACTCATATAATTAGTGTTTTGGAATACACATTAGTTTTCTTTTTCAAATTTTTACATATTTGTTTTCAAAAGCAGAAAATGCAGCCAATTAAAGAGAGATGAAGGGAAAAAAAATGATGGAGAACAATCATCGAATGGCGGAGATGGGCGTTCCACCATTAGTGCCTACAGTGAGTACTTTATTTATAATATATATACATAAAGAAAATATAATGTCATGTGATTAATTTTTTTGTAAACATTTTTGTAGGATCCACCTATACGTCGACATTTATTCGACGAGGAGACTAGTACTGGTCCTAGTACTCAGGCCGGTGGCACGAGGAGGTTTCATACCAGAGGTGGAAGAGAATCTGCGCGTACCCAACTAGACCCTACCCCTCCCACTGATATGTCATCCTTCCCATATTTTGATCCTAGTGTGTCGTTAGAGACACACGAGATATTTAGGCCTCCCATGTTTTCGCTACCTTCTACATCTTCTGGCCCATCATTTTCACATCCCATGATGATTCCCAGTCCCCAGTCATAATCTGGTCATACAGCTGTCCCATATTCTTTTCCTTATACTTCTATCTCTCTGAGATTCTATATTCCATCGTCTTCGACTCCTGTTCCACCATAGGGTGTTTCATCAGTTTTTGTGGATCCTGCGGTGCTCAGCGATCAAACTGGCGCAGGTATATTTATAGAACCCCAACAAATTTTATAGCAATATTTATTTTCATTATAATATTTTTTTGATAAAATATTTGATTTTATTTCATGATAGATACACCTACTGATTGGAGGTAGGGGCAGAGGTGTACACGCATGCGTTCGGTGTGGAACCGTCGCACATAGGTTATGGTGGCTTACAATGAAGACAACCAAATGGTTGAGAAAACAGGGCAGTAATGTCGGAGTTTTTTGGCGACGCTTTCCAAATACTCCGACATCATTCCCATCAGCCCGCTATAATGGAGAAATTTGTCATAGGAGGTCAAGGATAGAGCTTGGGCAGAGATATGGGTAAAAAAATATGTTGTTTTTAAATCAATGAACTATTTTTGTATTTATATGAATTAATAATTTGATGTCATCTTCGATATAATTTTCCCAATAGTGAGGGTGCATGACCAGAACGTCTAAAGGATTTAATCGAGTTTTGGAGAGCCTACAAGCATGAGTTGTATATTGGATGGTGTGCTAGAGTTGGGACTAAGTTAGAGGCAGTACCAGTCGTGTATGATTGTCCTATAGAGTAGTATCGTCAGATGATTACTCATCGGACGAGTACCCAGTTTAAGGTATGAATTACATTTGAGGTATTTAAATAATAAATTTCATTTTTTGAATTAATATTATCCTTTTCATTATCGAATTTTATTTATGAATCATCGGTAAAAAATAAAAAAAACACTGAATCAAAAAAATACCTCAACACAATAGGACGTACTACTATGTCGGATCATGAGAGGAAGTAGGTATGACAATTGTTTATAAGTTTTCTTTACGACTTAAATTTTCTTTTTTTTCCTCGATTATTTAATCGTTTGATGAAGTTTTCGTATATCATTAGTTTTCAATGTCATTGTAGAGGAAAATATAGAATTTTGAAGGGCGTGTGCCTCGAGCAAAACTGTTTTGCTCGAGTAGAGAAAATAAGGATGGAAGTGCCATCAATGAAGTGACTCCACAGCAGATTGTAAGTTTTAATATATGGATTTTATATTTTGATATCTATTTTTTAACTTAATATATTTATATATATTTGTAACAGGCTACATTAGAGGACCTCGATGCCCAAAAAACCAGACAATTTTGGGCCAAATGATCACTTAAATCAGGTATTGATAGAGAAGCATCCTGGCAGAGTATGCTGCCGACCTAGGATAGCCCTGACGAGGTATTGGCCCCCTCATGTATGAGTTTTAGTGCCACAGAGCTTCTGAAAGATAGTGTAAAGGCAGAAAATGCTGAAAAAAGGGCGACAGAGATGGAAGAATTATCTGCTAGGGTAAACAATGCATTTATTAAATTTATTGAGGTTCTACATCCAACACTTCTAGCAAATGCCATCCCAACTTTTGTTGAATATATTTAGTTGATACATTCTATATATGGTGCACCAGGTGGTAGTTCTAGTGGTTTTCAAGATGATGTCTAGCTTGATGATGATTATGGCGATGAGTCTGATGCGGAAGAGGAGGGAGAGAAGGAGGGTGAGTCGGGTGGAGTGGTTGAGGAGGAGGGAGAGGGTGAGGAAGAGGGCGCTGAGGAGGGTGAGGATGATGATGGTGACAAGAAAGAGGGTGATGATGGTGGTGGTGCTGGTTATGGTGATGTGAGAAAAATTGATCTATTACATTTTTTACTAATATCACTAAGATTTGATGTTTAATATATTCTAGTTGTTGGTTTATCTAGACCCATAGTATATTATTGGATTTGAGTTATTTTTATATATTGTCTGTTTTTATGGATGTTGTTGTGTTTTAGTGGTTGTGTGTTTGGGAACTCCCTGGATAGACCCCTTCTTCCTGGACCCTGGGAAACCCCCCACCAACCTCCTTGGACCCCGAACAGCCCCCGGATATCCCCCCGGACAGCCACCCACCATTTTCCTTGGTCCCCGGATAGCCCCCCAGACACCCCCTGGACAACCCCATGGACAGCCCCCGGACAGGCCCCCCACCCTCCTCCCTGGACCCCGGACAGCCCCCCGGACAGCCCCCCCACCCTCCTCCTAGGACCTCGGACAACCCCCGGAACCCCCTCCCCCCCCGGACCGCCCCCACCCTCCTTGATTTCATTTACTACTAGAAAATCTATAATATATATATTATTTATTTTCTTCATGATATTCAATTTAAATCACATTTACACATCTAATCAAGATCATTGATTCTTAATATGTTATAAAAGGGATGTATTCATTGGGCATGGCATTGTTAGCTCTGAAATGTTTCATAGCATGATAAACTAAAATATAATCCATACTAAGAATGATATAAAAATATTCTACATGAATTTACATATGATTTAATGTAATTACCATTCCACTAATAGAAACATGAGCATTCTCAGAAATAATGTTTACCTTAATATTTCCACAATGATTTTTAGTAACAGTTTTATCTTCTATTAATTTTATGATATTCTCATTTTAAATGTAAATTATTAATAAATTAATTAATTTAATGACCCACAGTCAAATATTTTTCTTGAATAATGGGAATAAACAACTAACATACCGCTATAATTTTGTCTCTTTTGTTTAAAATGGACAGGATTATAAGTGAAAAGAACATCTTGCATACAGAAAACCGACAAAACACATTAAAATTCTGTTGATAATTTATCACAATGATCCATGCAACATATGTGATGTGTACAAGCCAACCCAGGCTCAATCCGAGGTGCGTTGTCACTGACACCATTTATTGTGTCTCTCTTTTGTTTAAAATGGACATCATTTTAAGTGAAAATAACAGGTGACATACGTAAAACTGACCAAACGAATTTGAAATGTATTGATTCTTTAGGAAAACGATCCATGGGTCATATGAGATGTGTACGAGTCAACCCCACCTCAATCTAAAGCACGGTGTGGCTGGGATCACTCTAAGTGTCTCTCTTTTGTTTAAAATGGACAACATTTTAATTACAAACGGAAAATAAACCAAACAGATTCTAATTGGGTTGATACATTAGCACAACGATTCATGGGTCATATGTGACGTGTAAAAATAAACCCCGCCTCAATCTGAGATGCGGTGTGGCCTACACCACTCAATGTGTCTGTCTTTTGTTATAAAAGGACATCATTTTAAGTGAAAAACATCAACTGGCATAATGAAAACTGACCAAATGCATTAGAATGGTTTTGATACATTAGGAGAATGATCCATGGGTAATATGTGACGTGTACGAGTCAACCTCACCTCAATCCGAGGAGTGGTGTGGCTAACACCACTCAAAGTGTCTCTCTTTTTTTTAAAATGGACTTCATTTTAAGTGAAAACAAAAACTAACATATGGAAAACTGAACAAACGGATTCTGATTGTGCCGATAATTTATAAAAATGATCCATGGGTCATATGTAACATGTACGAGTCAACCCTGCCTCAATCTGAGGTGCGGTGTCTCCAAGACCATTCATAGTGTCTCTCTTTTGTTTAAAATGGACATCATTTTAAGTGAAAACAACAATTGACATACAAAAAACTGAACAAACACATTCGACATGAGTTGATTCTTTAGGAAAACGATACATGGGTCATATGTGATGTGTACGAGTCAACCCCGCCTAAATTTGAGGCACGGTGTGGCCGACACCATTCATAGTGTCTATCTTTTGTTTAACATGTACATCATTTTAAGTGAAAACAACAACTAACATATCAAAAAACATACCAAACGCATTCAGAAATGTGACGATGCTTTAGTAAAATGATCCATGGGTCATATGTGATGTGTAAGAGTCATCCTCGCCTTAATCTGAGGCACAGTGTGGCCGGGATCACTCTAAGTGGCTCTCTTTTGTTTAAAATGGACAACATTTTAAGTGAAAACAACAACTGACATACGAAAAACTGACCGAACGCATTCGAAAAGTGTTGATGCTTTAGGAAAACAATCCATGGGTCATATGTGATGTGTATGAGTCAACCCCGCCTTAATCCAAGGCTCGGTGTGGATGGGATCACTCTAAGTGTCTCTCTTTTGTTTAAAATGGACAACATTTTAAGTACATATGGAAAACTGAAAAAATAGAGTCTGATTGTGTTGATACATTATCACAATGATGCATGGGTCATATTTGATTTGTACAAATCAACCGCACCTCAATCTGAGAAATGGTGTGGCCGAAACCACTCAAAGTATCTGTCTTTTGTTTCAAAAGGACATCATTTTAAGTGAAAAACATCAAATGGCAAATGGAAAACAGACCAAATGCATTCGTATTGTGTTGATACTTTAGTAAAATGATCCATGGGTCTTTTGGGACGTGTATGAGTCAACCTTGCATAAATCCGAGATGTGGTGTGGCCGGTACCACTCTAACTGTGTCTCTTTTGTTTAAAATGGACAGGATTATAAGTGAAAAGGACAACTGGCATACGGAAAACCGACCAAACACTTTCAGAATCTATTGATAATTTATCAAATCAATCCATGGGTCATATGTGATGTGTATGAGCCAACTCGGGCTCAATCTGAGTTTCGGTGTGGACAGGATCAGTCTAAGTGTCTCGCTTTTTTTTAAAATGGACAACATTCTAAGTACATACGGAAAACTGACAAAACGCATTTGGTTATAATTGAAACTATTAAAGAACGATCGATGGGTCATATGTGATGTGTACGAGTCAACCGCGCCTCAATACAAGGGGCGGTGTGTCCGACACCACTCAATGTGTCTCTCTTTTGTTTAAAATGGACTTCATTTTAAGTTAAAACTACAACTAGCATACGGAAAACTGACCAAACGGATTCCGATTGTGTTGATACTTTAGAACAACGATCCATGGGTCATATGTGACGTGTATGAGTCAAACCTGCCTCAATCCATGGTGCGGTGTGGCTGACACCATTCATAGTGTCTCTCTTTTGTTTAAAATGGACATCATTTTAAGTGAAAACAACAACTGACAAATGAAAAACTGACCAAACACATTCAAAATATGTTGATGATTTAGAGAAACGATCCATGGGTAATATGTGACATGTATAAGTCAACCCCGCATCAATATGAGGCACGGTTTGGCTGACACCATTTATAGTGTCTCTTTTGATTAAAATGGGGAACATTTTAAGAGAAAACAACAACTAATTTTCGAGAAACTGACGAAATGCATTCAAAATGTGTTGACGCTTTAGGAAAACAATCCATGGGTCATATGTGATGTGTATGAGTCAACCCCACCTTAATCTGAGGCACGTTGTGGTCGGGAACACTCTAAGTGGCTCTCTTTTGTTTAAAATGGGCAACATTTTAAGTACATACAGAAAACTGACCAAACAAATTCTGATTGTGGTGATACATTAGCACAACGATCGATGGGTCATATGTGACGTGTACAAATCAACCGTGCCTCAATCTAAGACTTGGTGTGGTCGGAACCACTCAAAGTGTCTGTCTTTTATTTCAAAAGGACATCATTTTAAGTGAAAAACATCAACTGCATACGGAAAACTGACCAAACGCATTCGGATTGTGTTGATACTTTATGAAAATGATCAATGGGTCATTTGAGATGTCTACGAGTCAACCCTGTCTAAATTAGAGACGAGGTGTGGCTTGTACCACTCTAACTGTGTCTCTTTTGTTTAAAATGGACAGGATTGTAAGTGAATAGAACAACTGGCATACGGAAAACCGACCAAACGCATTTGGAATCTATTGATAATTTATCACAATGATCCATGGGTCATATGTGATGTGTACGAGCTAATTCGGGCTCAATCTGAGTCGCATTGTGGCCGAGATCAGTCTATGTGTCTCTCTTTTGTTTAAAATGGACAACATTTTAAGTATATATAGAAAACTGACCAAACGCATTCGGTTTCTATGGAATCATTAGGAGAATTATCCATGGGTCATATGTGACGTTTACGACTCAACCTCACCTCAATCCAAGGCACGGTGTAGGCAGAACCACCCAAAGTATATCTCTTTGTTTTAAATAGACTTCATTTTAAGTGAAAATAAAAACAAACATATGGAAAACTGAACAAACTGATTCTAATTGTGTCTATACATTAGCGCAATGATCCATGGGTCATATGTGACGTGTATGAGTCAACCCTGTCTCAATACGAGGCGCGGTGTGGCCGAAACCATTCATAGTGTGTCTCTTTTGTTTAAAATGGACATCATTTTTAGTGAAAATAACAACTGGCATACGAAAAACTAACCAAACCAATTTAAAATATGTTGATGCTTTAGGACAACGATCCATGGGTTATTTGTGATGTGTAAGAGTAAACCCTGCCTCAATCTGAGGAACAGTTTGGATTGGATCACTCTAAGTGTCTCTCTTTTGATTAAAATGGACAACATTTTAAGTACATACGGAAAACTGACCAAACGGATTCTGATTGTGTTGATAATTTAGCACAATGATCCATGGGTCATATGTGACGTGTACAAATCAACCCCACCTCGATATGAGACACGGTGTGGCAAACACCACTCAAAGTTTCTATCTTTTGTTTCAAGAGGATATCATTTTAAGTGAAAAACAGCAACTGGCATTTGGAAAACTGTCCAAACGCATTCGGATTGTGTTGATACATTAGAACAATGATCCATGGGACATTTGAGACGTGTAAGAGTCAACCTCGTCTAAATTCAAGACGCGGTGTGGCCGGTGCCACTCTAACTGTGTCTCTTTTGTTTAAAATGGACATGATTATAAGTGAAAAAAACAACTGGCATACAAAAAACTGACCAAACACATTCAGGATCTGTTGATAATTTATCACAACGTTCCACGGGTCATATGTGACGTGTATGATCAAACCCGGACTCAATCTAAGTCTCAGTGTGTCCGAGATTAGTCTAAGTGTCTCTCTTTTGTTTAAAATGGACAACATTTTAAGTACATATGGAAAACCAACCAAACGCATTTGGTTTCCGTTTAAATTTTAGGAGAACGATCCATGGGTCATATGTCACATTTACGAGTCAAATTCTCCTCAATCCGAGGTGCATTGTGGATGACACCACTCAAAGTGTCTCTCTTTTGTTTTAAATAGACTTCATTTTAAGTTAAAACAACAACTAACATATAGAAAACAGACCAAACAGATTCTATTGTGTCAGTACATTAGCACAACAATCTATGGGTCGTTTGTGATGTGTACGTGTCAACCGTGCCCCAATCTGAGGTGTGGTGTGGCCGACACCATTCATAGTGTCTCTCTTTTGTTTAAAATGGAAAACATTTTATGTGAAAACAACAACTGACATACGAAAAACTAACCAAACGCATTCTAAATGTGCGGATGCTTTATGAAAATGACCCATGGGTCATATGTGACATGAATGAGTAAACCCCGTCTCAATCCGAGGCACGGCATGGCCGAGATCACTCTAAGTGGCTCTTTTTTTTAAATGGACAGCATTTTAAGTACATATGGAAAACTGACCAAACATATTCTGATTGTGTTGATACTTTAGCACAACGATCCATGGGTCATATGTGACGTGTATGAATAAACTCTTCCTCAATATGAGACATGGTGCGGCCAACACCACTCAAAGCATAAGTCTTTTATTTCAAAAGGACATCATTTTAAGTGAAAACATAAACTGACATATGGAAAACTGATCGAACGCATTCGGATTGTGTTGATACTTTAGGAAAGGGATCCATGGGTCATTTGAGACATGTACGAGTCAACCCCGTCTAAATCCGAGATGCGGTGTGGCCGGTACAACTCTAACTGTGTATCTTTTGTTTAAAATGGACAGGATTATATGTGAAAAGAACAGCTGGAATACGAAAAAATGACCAAACACAGTAAGAATCTATTGATATTTTATCACAATGATCCATGGGTCATATGTTACATGTATGAGTCAACCACGCCTCAATCAAAGTCGTGGTGGGTCCAGGACCACCCAAAATGTCTCCCTTATGTTTAAAATGGACAACATTTTAAGTACATACGGAAAACCGACCAAACAAATTCTGATTGTGTTGATATTTTAGAAAAACGATGCATGGGTCATTTCTGATGTGTAAAAGTCAACTGAGCCTCAATCTGAGGCGTGGTGTGGCCAGAACCATTCAAATTGTATCTCTTTTATTTAAAACGCACATCATTTTAAGTGATAACAAAAACTGACATATGGAAAACCCACCAAATTCTTTCGAAATATGTTGATAGTTTAGGGCAATGATCCATGGGTTATTTGTGATGTGTTAGAGTTAACCTCACATCAATCTGAGGCATGGTGTGGCCGGTATCACTCCAGGTCTATGTATTTTGTTTAAAATGGACATCATTTCTAGTAAAAACATATGGTATATGAAAAACCAATCAAATTATGAATTGAATTCTGGATTCCACATATAATTTTCATCTAAATTTTAAATTCAATTCTAAATGAATTATGTATTTTTATAATTACATTATGAATTATTATTTAATTATGGATGTGTATAGTTCCAGTATGCATTATATGTTAAATGTGTATGAATTTGTTCTCTATATGTATGTATTAGTTGGTTATTGAAGGTACAATAATTGTATATGTATTTGTTAGTTTATTAAAGGTACAATAATTGGAAATGATTGAAAATGAGAGGGAATGCTACTGTGAAAATTGCATAAAATGAGAGTTGTTGTGCAAATTGTATGCTGCTGTGCAATTTACACAGCATAGGCTATGCCAACAGTTTCAAACCTTTGGAATAGCCTCTCTGAGTATTTTTTTACTAATGGATCTATGAACCATTTGTAAAACTCCCTACTTAACGGTTTAGAAACTATTGGGAAAGAATCCCTCTACTTAGTTTTCCCAACGGTTCAAGACAAACCTTTGAAAAAAACTATTCCAACGGTTTGGCACAACCGTTGGAATAGGTTATTTTTTTCCAACCTATCCTAATGGTTTACTTTAAACTGTTCGGAAAAGCTTTCCAAATGGCTTACTTCCCTATGGTTTATAGAACCCTTAGTATAACATATACCAACGGTTCTGCAGCCTTTCCCAATGGTTCAGAACTGTTGGGAAAGCCTGTACTTCCAGTAGTGACCACTCGGGTTTGAAGCCCCCATGAATTGAATACAAATCTGTCAAAAGCATTAACTGATTGATGGTGACTCCTGATCACAACCTTCCATTTTCGTTGTTTTCACTTATATGGAGCACTTATCAACTCTTTTTACTACATTCTAATCTCTTTTATTTTTTTCTTTCTTTTTATAATAATCTTGTTTGGTCTGTTTTATTTCCATTAATGTTGGTATAATGTTGACTCAGTCAAGTAATTTTTTTGTCCCATTTTAATATTAATCTCACATTCTTAAAATGGTCTCATCTTGAACTTTCTAACAATCCTTACCTTATATTTTCATAATAAAATAGATTTTATATACAATCAATAAAAATTTATGTAAATCAACGGACCTTAGATACTGAATATGAACTACAAAAAAACCCCTAAATACATTACAAGATCTAATTTACTCATTATTATGGTCTTAATGGAGTTCTAGATTTAAAATTTTAAGGTGTACCAAATTTAATCTATAGAGGATTAAATTTGTGTGATTATTGATCACAATGAGAATCATAATGATTTGGGTGGTCCAAAAAATAATATTAATTCCATGTATGATGATGTAATTTGAATTTTTATTAAATTTTATCTATATATATATGTCCTTATAAAAGAATTTATCCTTATAATGTAGTCATTTGGTGATAGGGCTCTATGATTGGCTTATTATGAAAGTGCTGCTACAAAAATATTGTATCATCCCCACCTAGAATCAGTATTATGAGTAAAAGAAAAAGTTAAATAACCTTATATTGTGTCCCATGGATACCAAAGGTAGAAAATAAACTCTAAAATAATAAAAATAACATGGGGGATATTTTTCATTTTATAAAAAATCAATAATAGAAAAATAAAAAGGATATAAAAATAAAAAAGACACGTGATAAAATAAAGAATAAATAAAAAATACCTAAAATACCAACATTATAATAAAATTCATAGTAATAAAATATATAATATCAAGTGTAAATCATTCTAAGATGAAAATAACTAACTACTAAGGTATAAATAAAACATAATCCAAAGATCAACTAACTCCAAAATCCATTTACTATTGACCATAAATTCATGATGCTCCACTAGAGATGTATAAAATATTAACTTTTTCTATTTCATAGTAAACGGAATCTACATACCCACCATGGTTCACATATAGTTGTTGAGTATATCAACTCAGAATGAAATCTCCAATATATCCCATTCAAGAAATTAAAATAATAATATGTCAGCTAACATTTATATTATAAAATGGGTAGAATATAGTAAAACTAGCAATCATGATTGTTTTCCAAAAAGAGGATAAATATAAACCAACGTACAAACTATTAATAATCCCATGAAAAATTTAAATATACCAACTAATTTAACACTTATCAAATCATTTACTATAAATAGTTTAACTTACAAGCATAAAGTCATACCTCTAGTCCAAATCTCCACTCAACGGTATAATATAAGTCTCTTGAATTGGAACCATAAATTCATATAATCTATAAGTCCCTTTAAATACTCATATAAATGAAATAAAACCATTCCCATTATATGTTCATAACCCAAAAACATTATTTTTATAAACACTATAATATTAATTCTTCGATAATGTTTTGGGAATCAAAAACATTGTATGATTTAGATGTCTTCTAAAATAAGTTATCTCAAAAATAGATTTAGACTGATTTTTCAAACCAATAGTAGAATAAGTTTTACTTATAAAACCATGTCCCTCAAATTATAGATTAATTTGAAAATATAAAAAATCCCCCTACATATAATTCATTCAAATTGAATAATTTTTCATGGTATCATAGATCAGGGATTTTCATTTCATTCCATCAATATATCATAAGGAGATTCCATAAAAAAGTACTCAAACCATTGATATAACCATATAATCATGGGTATAGATTTCGTGTTGTTGTAAATTGATAAGGGAAAAATATAATTAATAAATGATACACTTACCTTTTATTTTCTACATCCAATTCTATTTGATTTACCAGAATCGTCCTCTAAAAGTAATGGAATCACCAAAAAGGCATAGTGGAAGACTAATTTTTTAGATCATAAGTAAATGGAGGATTAATAAGGGTTTCAAGGGATGTTTTAGGTATTATTTTTTTTTCAAATTTAACCAATCATGAAGAATGGTTAGGATACACGATTTGTAAGGTCATGTTCAAACCATGTGGGTCGTTCTAGACAAAGATTAGGTTCATAATGTTTCCTGCATTTTTTTGTAAACCATGTATCAACCATGAAAGTTACAGATGTTTAAAAGTTATATAGTTTCCTACTTACCACATGGTTTTGAAAAAATATTTTCTTACCTACATATATCCTCTTTCCCCTTCGTGTTTTCTTCAGAAAACTGTATGTTTTCACCTAACTATGATGAACACATGAACCCTTCGGAATGATTCCAAAACTCACTAAAATCATCAAAAAACAGCAGTAACAAAACCTATTGATTATAAATAGTTAAATTCATAAAAATAGGGAAAATTACATCTAATATAGGTGATAAATTCATCCCATCATTATGCTTACCTTTCTATGAAATATGGAGGTCGGCGGTGTCAAGGAATATCTTTGGCCATAGCTACAAAATTAACTTTTCCCACTCCAAAGTTTCTTATTGAATTTTTTCATTATAACATAATATATTTAAAAATTATATTTTTTCCCTCTCAGGTTCTTATATTTTTTTATCCAAACTAGGAATCAAGGAATGGATAAATGTACCATCCATATTAATGTTCACATAGTCCTAATGATTCATGTGACAAGGGTTAGACTGATATTTCTTTAACAAAGATACATATAAAATATTATAGATTTAACTAAATATCAGTGGTAAGGATAATGAATATGAAACAATATTAATACCTTCTAGAATATTAAATTATTTGACATATCGATGAACTAATTTCTTTTTATTGACTAAATGGTGAGGGCACTATCTTGGTGAAACATTCATTAGTATATGAACACCTATGTTAAGGGTTTATGATCATCAATTATTATCTTAAATTGATTTACAATGGATCAAAATTGTATACATTTTTTGGATCTTAATTATTTTTATTGTAGTGTCATGGACAATATTTTGTCTAACCAGTAATTTTTCTCATGTACCAACTTAACCTAGTGGATATTGAGAATGATGGGTGTGGAATGCCTCAAATAGATCCACTTGTAACATTTTGTGATAACTATTATTATATATAAACTACACTAAAGGAATATTTTCTTTTGATGAACTTCTAAAATCCTTAACAGAAGATATATGAATTTATTCCAGTGTATGGATAGTACGTTCTAACTATCCATCTATTTTTTTATTTCATATCATGCTCTTGGGTAGCTGTGTTCTAAGGGATTATTAAAAATATCGATAATATAATGATGTGAATCTAGGGTCTTGGTTAGAGAATATAGGAATTGGTACTTCTTAAAACATAAAAACTTCTCAGATATAAATCTTAGTGAGGTATTCTACTATGTTGGACCCTCAAATTGAAATAAAATTCTTCTACTTAGTAATTTGATCAACAATCCCCTGAATTGTTTCATGCTTCTAAAGTGTTTTTGGTAAAGTGATAACAAAATCCATGGATATTTTTCCCCTTTCTATAAGTTTATAAGTACAGACTGTGTCAAGAATAATAATAATTGATTTTTATACTTTATCTATTGACATGAGATACATCTCATAAGATAGTAATCCAACATATATTTCATACCTGGCCACCAATAATGAGCCTTCATTACCTTGTACATTTTATAAATACTCAGGTGGGTTGAAAATTTTAAATGATGAAAAACTAAAAGGATATGTTGTTTTTTGACGTAGAGACTATGATCTGATCCTAAAAGCACAACATATATTTTTCGTCATCTTTCTAACTGTCATTAGCCTCTCCACAAATATGGTTTGACCAAATTTTATTATTTTTGGGTATTTTTTTAGCCTCCTATGCCCATTCAAAAAAATAAAGAATATGAGTAACTTGAATGAAAACACCATCCTCACACCATTTAATGAAACTAAATTCAGTTTAGAAATTACTCTAATAAGATTCCACCCATATTAAGACTCTCTAAGAAATTTTTTATATGAGTTCAAACATAGAGCATCAGCTAGAATGTTTTCTTTCCCTGGTGTATAAAAAAAGGTATATTCATGTATATAGAGATATTACATCCATATTCACTACCTCATGTTCATATCCCATTACTAAAATGTGTATTTCTAATATTTTATATCAATACAATTGATGAAATTTTCATCAAAGAGGTATAGGCTCTATTGTCACGACCCGACCCATGTCAGGGATCGAGCAGCAACTACTCCAAGCTCGCCTCCATAGGCCAGGCGTGAGGATATGTGTCAAATTCATAACATAATCAAGGATACCTTTTTCTAAAAACCTGTACTTACACTCACATCCAACTCAATGGAAACGTGCAGAGGAAAAGGAACAAAAGATACAACACTACTATAAATGGAAAACAAACTTGCTTTGACCTTTAATCAGTATAGATATATAAAATTAAACTGAAAGGGAAAATACGGAATGTACACTCCCAACCAGAAAATTGCCACAAAATAGTAGTAACTAAAAGGTAAAATAGCTACAAAAGCCCCACTCTTGGATCCCAAGCTAGGGCCACCAAAGGGATTCAAATAACCAAGTATCCCTAATCTTCGATTAACATAGGATCAACCTATCTTTCATCTGCATATGGTGTGTGCGTGTAGGAAAATTCCATACATGTGTGAGTATAAAAAACTCATTACGATGCCCCAAAAAGGAGAAGGGGGTGAAGTAAGAGATACACAAGAGAATAAAGAATTATAGAGAACAAGGTAAGTAAAAGAGTATATGTCAACCCAACAAGAGTAAAAGTAAACTCATCCTAACAGAAGGAGCATGAAATGGAGAGAAGATTAGATTATCGTCGAGTCTTCACTACCAATAGTTGGAGAGTAGGCTCATCCAACTCCAAAAAGCATGACACAAAAATCAAATGGAATACCCCACATGTCTTCAGATCTCTGGGAAGGAGTGTATCCAAAACCCAATTAGGGGGAAATGAATCAAGATATATATATATATACACTCATCCATAGAATTCCAAAAAAGAGACTCAGTGGATCTCCATATAACATATTAGCATTGGAAAATTGTCAACAAAAATTCCAAAATTAACCACAAATGATGACCAACATCCCAGACATCCTCTCTAAACCCAGAAGTCAAAGGAAATAAATCATCACACCGTGATACTATTCTCTTTTGGTGGAACTATCTTACCCTCATGGTTTTAGGTCGCATCCCATAGACTTGTCTCTGTGGGGAATGTGTACTTATTTTTTGAGAGTCTAAGGATATGTCAAAGCACATCCAATCACTATGCCACACTGTCGGTAGGTCATGTCTCAATGTTCATGGCCCATGCCCAGTCTGGCTAGAGGTTCATACTCTAGTAATCAAGTATCAATTCCATAGTACATCTCGGTGGATCATCTCATGGAAGTCAATGGGAATACACTACCTAGCCCCCATGAAGGGTAATTCACTGGAGGGTAATGCCTGATAAGAATCATCGAAGGAAACCCCATTCCAGCTCTGCTGAAGGGAAGTACGCTAGAGGGAACCAGAAACTACCATTTTGGAACACAATGATCACACTAGATGGAGAGTAAGCCCCTAACTTCTCTTTCCATAACGGTTGTATGATACCTCTTGAAAAGAATTGAGGAACTACATAGGCCTTCCCTACTGGATGGTACCTCTCGGAATGCACCAAGGAATAAAATTGGTAATCCTTGATAGATGTTACCTCTCAGATACCATGGAGGAACTCCACTAAAATCATCAGGTGTCACCCCAGATAGCCACCACACCTTGAATGTCTCTCATCCTACATCTTCTTCACTCCCACAAGAGTCAATTTTGACCTCAGTTGTGGGTTATCTTCAAGCATATTAGAAGGATATTCCATCGATATTCATTTAATTATTCTACATTTTAATGAGATCATGAATAATTCTTTACAAATCCAAACAGATTACTCTATTTTGATCCTTACAGAAAATAGCACAAGATCGAATATCCATTCACCACAATCAAAAATCTGAGGGAAAAGTCGTATGTCACCACATTCAGCCCAACTGGAAATTCTTAGGGCCCATTCCTCAATCTCAAAATAGTTTATATGAATCTCTTTATTGTGATTCTCATGAAAAAACACATGAGGTCTACTATTAATTTTCCAAAAATAGACACCGGTTAAAATATTTCATTTCACCGCAACCCACCTAATTCATGATTCATGTGTCACACACCTCGATTTTGGTTTAAATAAATGAAATTAGTCTAAAAATTCCTACCTCAATTTTAGGGTCATGAAAATGCTGACAGTGCATCAATTGGACCTTCTTCTTAGAAGATATGTCTGAAACAATATTTCTTAATAATAATTATTATATTTTTATTATTAAAAATTGGTTTCTCGTGTAACTGACCCTAAAATTAAACACATAACATTTACAAACTGGCCTAAAAAGGTTTATCTCGAAAAAAACATTTCATGATCATAGACGACGCGTCAATAGAATGCATGGATTTGGAAACAATGGCGTCTGATGCTACCTCATCCGGACTGAAGCTGTCCTGCCCATTCAGGCCTTCCCCTTAAACTAGCCCATCCCGTATGCCAGCCTGTGGCCCAGCCGCATGACTCAGTTTGCATGCTCCTGGGCTGTCCTACTCTATGGCATCTTGGACCACTCCCGAATTCCGCACTGTCACTCAACCTTGGATCCCCATGTTTTCCCTTTTCAATATGCCGACCAACCCCCATGAACACTGACGCGATGTCTCAGCCTTGGTCACAGAGTCTAGAAACCATGCACTTTTTCCATCACCCTAGGCTCCAATGCCTGGCAAACAACATATGTCTGCTACTTTGTGACCATGTCCCGATTCCTTGATCGCTAGCCGACTACGCTGTTGGCCTCTACTCTCACCCTATCACCCCCATGTCATAGTCCCAGTAAGACCCCAGGGTACACCATAGTCCTAGTTGAGCCTCGTAGACTGTTTACATATTCCAGCATTGGTGCTCTCATGGCCCATTCTATGAAACACCACACCTCCTCTATTTACCTGATCATGTACCAAAAACCATATCAGTGATCCTCACGATGAGGGCTTCACAGTGCCAACATCCACTCGACAATATGTATGTGGTTTGATGTTCACAAAACTGGGCGATGAATATCTGCAAATAACTTGTTAAGAAGGGATAAATTTATATGTTTAAGCAAGGATTAATGGCCATGTTACTATGTCCATCTAATATTGATAAGTAAATGATGAATTAAATGGGAAAAGAATATATTTTCAAAGGAGATTTCAATTATAGATGAAAGTGGAAGAATCATTCCATGATTCAATCTATTCTTCGTTGACAACACATTATCATTGATTCCTTTGTGTTCCAACAAATCTTTCCCTTGAATTATTCATGTGAGGGAGTAGGATCCTTAATTTTATGGGGTATAAGGGCCAACACTAATGAAATTTCATAAACACAAAATTATTAGATTGTATTAGGGTCTGAGAAAACCTCATAACCAACCCTTTAACGGTCGTGAGATCCAAACCTCCAACAACCTTTCATTTTAGGTTGCTCCTTGGTGAACCACTAGTCTGTGAACTCAATGGTGATTCCAAATTTCCAATCCGAGTCAATGTTTAGATGTAATTCAAATTAGTTTCCAAAATAAAACAATTTTATTTTAATAAATTTATTTACGATTACTTCCTACATTGAATTTTCTACAGAAGTCTCACACTGAAAAAAAATTATGTCCCACCTAAGGTAACTTCCACACTCTAAACTCAATATTTCCCTCATTATTTTGATCTATGTTTCCATTTAAAATTTATATTTTTTCTATCACATACATAGTATAAAATATACTTTATATTTTTTTAATATTTATTCTGGACACACCGGGCCTCAGAATCGCATCATGTCTCATCTCCTAGAACTAGAAATATATGAATAATTTTTTCAAAGTCTAAAAATGAAATAACCAAGTCTCTACGTCATTCCATCCATCAGAAAGTTCATCCCTGAACTGAAAAACTAGGGAAACAACTCAGTACACCGAGCTCTCACTTGGATCTCCCTCTCCTAGGGACTCCCGCACAATTTTAGTACTACCATAACCAATGAACCAAAGGGACTGTTCATCCACATAAGGTTCTCTCTTAATGATCCTCGATCGACACCGAGTTCTCAAAAAATGTGTCTCCAAATTTAATTTCTTTCTCAATCGAGTTGATTATCATCATAAGATTATGCTTGTATCTCCTAAGCTACGACACATTAGAGATGTCAGGCACCCACTCTAGCTATTAGGAGTACAGAATGGCATTAGGTAACCTCGCTAGCCAACTGCATGATCTTGAATGTCTCGATGACACTGGAGGGATAGTTTTCCTCCTCTGTTGAACCTATACATCCCACTTTGTGACTAAAATAACTGTTTGTGCTTGGAAGAAGGTCTCGTGATTCCCTCCAAAATATCCATCTAGTGAATCACTTTGGTATATCTTGTCCTGTATGATTTCAAAATCAATGAATCAAAACCAAGACTCTATTACATGATCATGATGTGAAGGAGTCAACCACATCGAGTGAAGAAAAATTATACCCTCCTTCCCCTCTAGGGTCATCTATATAGAAGCTAACTGCTCTGAAGCAACTGACACTAGGAAGGCCTAGGACTACCCTCTAAGGGTATATTATACAATGTTTCCCATTCCTATTGTATAGACTATCATGAAGTCATAGTTACGTGGGTAGGTCAACCATCATCACTGGCATAGGTTCATGTCTTTCTAGGTGATGATGCACCTGAGGCTCTCATGGTCTCTGTAAACCACCTTGTGTTCTTCTAGAAGGTAGGGTCTCCATATTCTCAAAGAGAATGAAACCACTACCATCACCATGTAGTTATTAATGTAGTCCTATTCATGAGGTCCCCATCACCTCAAACTGTACCTGATAATTTCCATTTCAATTTTGACATTGATCATGAAAAGGTACCAATGAAAAAGGTAAGTGAGTAAATTCATCCAAACACAAGAGGGTAAACAAAGAAATCACATGGAATACCTCAAATTTCTTCAACTCTCTCAAAAGTAGATTAATCCCAAACCTAAAACTCCACCACACACACTAGTGGCATTCAAAAAAAGGATGTCAAGCTAAAAACACTACTAGCACTATGAGGACCTTCTTCAACAGTCCTCTGCACAACACCACCATAAACGCACAAGTCAGAGGGACTCTTCAACCTCACCTAGGTACTATACAGATTTTTCAGACTTGAAACTCCCACACTGTATTGCTCATATCACAAAAAATGTGTCTCGATCATAGAATGAAAACACTTCCTCATGAATTCAAATATACATAGACAAAAACTGTCATAGGGTTACATTAATTCCCAGTGTCACCTTGGAAACACATTCAGCATGAAATTGGGAGAAAAGAGTACCTCGCACAGTTCCTAGACATTTTAACTTCATGTATTATAAGAGACATAGAGTGTACCTCTTATATCTCATTCTATTTATGATCATAGACATAAAAAGATTACAGTTTTCCGCGACCCCATCCTCCAGCTCCTGGAGCCTGACATGGCCCACCTTTGAGTGGTTGAAAGACTTCATAGTGTCATCCCCCATCCCCCAGCTTTTCCAAATCCACTTCTAGGACCACCTACCTTGGGACCACATCATCACTGCTTGAGTTATCCCTGATCAAAATTCTACATCTACAGTAGTGGTTCATCTCCCTTATTCTTGAGATGCTCAGTACACCTGGTCAGACAGTCTCATGCCATGTTACCTCGCCCGTCACAATTATAACACCATCCCTTCATAGACTATCCCTGCGCTCACTACTGCCTCATCCCCATACAACTATGTGCCTAATAATGATTATGGGGAGGCATCAAGTGTCCATATGTTGTCATAGGACACCTACTAGATACATAAAAAATCGCAGATATGTTTCTTCCAATTCCACATGTATTTTTTTGGATTCCCTTTGAAAAATATCTCCCTATCTTCAGTGCCTTCTCCAGCACCATAGCATATGTGGGGATTCCCAAGGGTACTATGTTATCACAGATCCCTCTGTGGAGTCCCTACACAATCTTTAATTCCCAGAATTAGTCATCGCGGATCATGTACAATGTGTACTGGGTACGGTCTACGAACCTAGTCTCATACTTATCCATTGTAATCCCTCCCTACTGAAGATCCAGAAGCTCATGAATACAAAATTGTCATAAGAAGGAGGGGTTGTAATTCTCATGGAACAACTTTTGGAAGTCATCCATTGATATTTCTTACTCATCATGCATCTGAGTAACCAGACTCTACCAACAACCTACTGCATCATGGAAAAGACTAACTTACACATTCAACATCCTATTGGTCAGTATCCGAACAAACCTAAATAGGCAGACCATCAACATTAACCAAACCTATGCTCCCTGATTATTCATCTCACCATGAATCCTAAATGCTCCCTGTTTCTGGATCTCGTAGAGTGCACTCATCCTGTACATTTAATTATCATTCTATACCATGACTATCTCTTTCTCAGTTGGTGGAGATTCTTCTACCTCTCCACATGGAGGATGGGGGATTGTATGATGGATCAAAAACTGAGGACTTGTCACTCATAGGGTCATCATAATGAACCAGATCTAGTATCTTGGATGGATGTCTTCACAAAGGTATCTTGAAACTTATAGAGGATTACTACATTGAAATGATAATATATATATATATAAATATAAATGGGGAGCTAACTCATGAAGGATATTCAATGAAACAATCCTATAGTATGCATGTACTAGTGTTCCCTATAACAAATGTCTCAGTATACCGAGTCAAAAATTGGGAAATCAGGGTCTTGGGGAATGAGAACATCAGTTGCCACACCATAACTAAACTCCCAATCCAAAGAGACACTCTCGAGACACATTGACAGTGTTACCCTAAATACAAAAAATCCTTTTTTAGGAATGTCTAAATAATGTCCCAAGGAAGAACCACAACTTGTACCACTTTTTCATGACATGAACCATGTAGGGTATTGATCCATAACTAACCAAAGCCTACCTCCATAGGCCAGGGGTAAAGACAAGAAATGAAGGAACAAAAAACCTAGGGAGAACTTTTCCAAAAAACATGTACACATACTCACACATCTAAATCAATGGAAAATTTTAAAAGAAAAGGAACAAAAGATAAAACACTACTATAAAAGGAAAACAAACATTCATTGTCCCTTGATCAGTACATGTAAAAAAGAGTAAACTGAATTGGTAAAGGGAGAAACACATGCCCTACCAGAAAAGTGCTACAACATAACAGTAAATAAAAAGTAGAATAGATTAGAGATCACTGCTTCTAGATCCCATGCTACAACCACGATATAGTGTCAAAGAACCATGTGTCTCTAGGATCATTTGAAATCACGATCAAACTATCTATCGTTTACATATATCATGATACGTTTGGGAAATGTAGAGGAATGGTTTAGTATAAACATACTTAGTAGGATGCCCTAAAAAGAGAGGGTGGAGCAGTAGGCGATACACTGATGAAGAAATCAATAGCGGGAACAAGGAATAATAAAGAGTGTAGCTCAACCCTACAAGAGTTAAAGTAAACTCCTCCAAACACAAGGAGATCGAAATAATGAGAATAAGAACTTACCATCAAGACATTGTAATGTATAGTCAGAGAATAGACTCGTCCAACCACAAGAAGCAAGACACAAAAAACATGTGGCATACCCTGCTCGTCTTCGCCTATCCTGGAAAGAGAGTAACCAAGATCCATGGAGTGGGTACTAAAATAATATATATATATATATATATATATATATATATATAAACTCATCAGAATAATCCCAAAATAGATAGTTAGGGAATATCCATCTCACAACTCATCCCAGGGAAACATTCTCCAATAGTTTCAGAAGTAACCACCAATGATGCCCATCAACCCGCATATCATTCCTAAACATTATATTAAAAGGGACTCAATCACCACACCTTGATACTATCATCTTTGGGAAGAAATATCCCACCCTCAATGTTTTATGTCACTTCATAGGGATGCATATAACTGGAGAAATTTTCCCCCTTTCTTTAGAGTCCAAGGATATGTTAGAGAATATCTCATCATTATGCCACACAGTCAATAGGTTTTGTCTCAAGGTCGATGACCCTTTCACATCCCAGATTGAGGGTTCCACTCTTGTCATTGGGTATCTGCACCCTAGTATGTTCATGGGGTATCATCACTCATATTTCGATAGGGACTCACTACCTAGCCTTGCTAAAGTGTAATCCGCTTGAGGGCACTACCAAAAAATCATCATTGACGAGACCCACTACCCAACCCCTCTAAACTATAGTACGTTAGTTGGTACCCCGAACATCCATCGGGGTACCCACATCCCAACCCAGATAGAGGGTAAGCCTAGAACTGCTATGACTATCTCTGCTGGATGGGAGCTCTTAGAAATCATCAAGGAACTACATTAGTTATCCCTATTCGATCGTACCTCTCAAAATTCATCAAGGAACTACACTGGCCATCCCTAGATGATGGTACCTCTCAAAAAGAATCGGGGAACTCCACTATAGTCATCAAGTATTACTCCCAATAGGCATGACATCTTAAAAATATTGCATTGTACACCTTCTCCACTCCAATAATTGTCAATGTTGGACTTATCCATGGGTTCTCTTAGAACAAATTATAAGGATATTCCACTTATATTCCTTTCACTATTCCACATTTAATGATATCACAAATAAGTCTCCACAAATCCAAATGGATTACACTATTGTGGTCCTTATGAAAAATAGCACAAGATTGACTATTTATTTACCATAATTGGACATCCAATGGAAAAGTCATATGTTTCCTCATTGAACTCGAATAGAATTCTATGGGTCCCATGCCACATTCCAAAAATATATATATGGATCATTCCATTTGGATTCTCCAAAAAACATATGTTATCTACTATTAATTCATCTAAAATGGACACCCGGTGAGAAGGCTACATTTCACTGCAACACAGCCAGATCAGGCTTCATGGGACCTATAACTTGATTTCAGTTTAAATACACGACATCAGTCTTCAAACATCCACCTAAATTTCATGTTCAGGGTGGTGATAACAACACATCAATATGATGTTTTTTATATGATATGCTTGGTATGAATTTTCATAATAATAATAATAATAATAATATTGTTACTATTTTTACTAAACTTATGTGTTTTGTGCAACCAAGGAATGATGCCAACCTTTAATATCCATGAACTGACCTAAAAACAACTTTCTAGATAAGAGAAATGTGTGGATGTTGAAGGTGCATTAAAAAAATTCCTAGATTATGAGAAATGGGAATTCAATGCTACCACATCTTTACCGAACCGGTCATGCTCATTCTGGGGGGTCCACTCTGCTCGAGCTGGCCCGCTCCAGCTAGCGTTGTCCATCACAGCATTCCATGTCCCTACCACATAGCCCGGACTGCCTGCTCCTGGCATGGCCCATTCCATGGCAGTATGGCCCGCTTCGAGCCGCCATGATGCCCCTCCATCTCAGATCCCATGGTAGCCTACCATCAACACATCGATTGACACCAATGAATCCTGGTACGGTGTCTCCACCTCAGTCACCCTCGCCTGGTCGCCACGTGGCTCCACTTTTACCCTCGGCTCATCCAACCGGTACACGGTCTCCTCCATCTACCTCATAATCATAATTGGACACTATTTTTACCAGATTACTATGTTTTCGGCCATGCCTTCCACCCATCATCACCCTAGACAACCATCCCAGTCGAGCTTTGTGTCCCAACACCATCCACTGCTATTGGCCACCGCCAACTCCAGTGCTCCAGTGGTCCCTTCCATTTACCATTGTACATACTCCTTTTACAAAATCGTGAACCTAAAACGAGATTGGTGATCCTCATGATGAGAGGTTCATAGTACCAAGATCCTCTAAATGATTCGCCATTGGTTTGATGCCCCCAAAATTCAGAGATAAATGTATGCAAAGAACGAGTGAAGAATATATCAATTTAGAGGTTTAAGCATAGATAGATGGCCATGTTAGTGCATCCATCAATGATTGACAAGTAAAAATAGAATTAAATGGATAATGAATGAATTTTAAAGGGATATTTCAATCATATATTAGTATTGAAGAATCATAAATTAATTCGATCTATTCTTGTTCACCAAAACGTTCGCCTTGATTCATATGTGATCCACCAATTCCTGACCTTGAATTCATCATGGGAGGTATGAGAAGCTTTCATTTGTGGAGGGGGAAAATAGGGGACCACCCTAATAAAATTTGATAAACCCAAATTTTTAGGATTTCATTAGAATTTCTATGAACCTCTTATCCATTCCTACCAATGGTTGGGGTATCCAAACCTCCCACACCTTCTAATTTTAGGATCCTCTTTAGAGAAACACTACTCTATAAACATAATGGTGGTCTCATATTTCCAATCAGATTCCCAATTATGACATTATTCGATGTATCATACAAAATAGCAAAAATTTATTTAATAATTTTATTTATGATTACATACTTCATGGAATTTTATACAAAATTCCTGCATCGAGAAAAGTTATCTGCTGCCTAGTGTAAACGTTATGCTCCTAAATCAACTGTTCTCTCGGATTTCTGATCTTAGCTACCATATAAGAGATATCCCATTTCTATCAACTGTATAGTATAAAATATACTTAATATTTTAATAAAAAAAATTTAGGGAGCACCGGGCCTTGGAATCATTTTCCGTCTCAATGCCTTTCTTTGGAAATATATGTAGAAATATTCTAATGTTTTACCAGGTGAAAATCAGGTCTCTATGGATATTTTTTTAATGCATGGATTGTCATAACTAATTTCAGATCATGTGTTTAATAGTTTTTTTAATGTTTTTCACTTTAAACATGATCTATAATCAATGTCACAATATCCTTATATAAGAATGCATCCCAGTCCAAATCCAAATACATCACAATACACAATATAGACTTATTCTTGTTTTTTAAATATGAGTATTGGTGGTGAAGTGAGTTAAGTGATAAGATCTGATTTTAATTTTTAGAATCCACCTATATATATTAATGTAATTAGTTTTCTTTACAATACATTCATAGGACAAAATTATCATGAGGGTTCATTGAAAAATCTAAGGTAATTTCTGACTAATCCATGAAATCTCTACATCTTAAATTTATTAGTAAGAATATTCCATTAATTGAATGCATTGATCATTTCAAGATTAACTAATTTCCATTATTCCTAAATAATATAACCAATTAAATGAAACATTCTAATTCGTTGGTCATTTATAAATGAAATCACTTTATTAATTAATATGTTCTTTATTATTAAATGTGGTTATAAAAAATATATACTATATTTCATTTATTTTTGTACATTGTTATAAAATATCACCATTTTCGATTATTGAAATTAAAATTTATTTAATAATAATGACCATTGTTTATATAGACATAATATAGATACCATTATTATTATTATATATTATGGGTTGAAATTAAATTAAATTGACCCTAAAGGAAGTGTTGATAGCCTCAACAAGTCGATTTGTACCCTATGAATTCAATTTTTCAGAGCTTATGAGGGATATGGAATCAATGGGATTTTTCCATTACCAACCCCAATATGTCATTCAATAAATAAAACTTGTGAAAAACTATTTACTTTAGATGTGAAATTTAATACAGATCACTTCCCAAACAATGTTCTCTGAACGAACCTAATAATGTATTATTATCACACACCCTACCGTTAAGGAATTAGTTGGTGTAATAAGTGGTTATTAATCTGGACCCTCAATGAATGAAGTCATATATTTCATTTTTAATAAAATAATGTTTTTACTTACAGACTTTCATTATTAAAGTATATATATAATTAATTATAGAATGAGTTTGTTAAAAAACATAGTTTGATAAAGTGAAACCTATATTATATTTTTTACTGAATATAAAGTTTCAATTAATTTTTTTGGATAAATCAATGAATTTGGAAATAAGTTTTATTTTCATGAGATATTATCATTAAATAATATTAATTTTATTATAAATTAAAATAAATTTTAATGAATCCCCATGTAATTTTTTAAGGGTTAGAATGTTTTTTTATTGTAAAAACTAGAATTTAACAGTAATTAATTTTTTTTCTTTAAAAATGGAAACAATATATTTTCTATATTATTTTGGAAGAATAAAAATTATTATGTTTAATCTAGAACATAAAAATTATAAGAAATAATTTTTTTTAAATTTTTTTAAGATAGTCGAATTTTTTGATAAAAATTAAATACAGTAAAAATATACAATATGTGTTATGACATCATAATGCTATGAAAATGAGATAATAAATACAATAAAAGGTTTCAATGACCAAAAGATGGTTTTAAATTTAATATAATGTGTTTTTTATGTTATCTGATTTATTTTAATAAACAATAATGAATCCTCCAACACTTATATTATAATATATTTTTGAAATACTATTCTTTATATACATGACTCACTTATACATATTGAATAGAATTATTTCAATAAAATAGATTATTAATTGAATAGAATATATGATACCACTCTTTTTTCATACAATCCATGGGAAAAACCCTTGTAATTTTGGTAGTTTTAATTATTTTATTACATAGAGACCAAAACCTAGGTTTAGATATTAATTAGGAATTCCCCTCGATTTTCCTAAAAATTCCCTACCATCCAATCATTATTTTTCACTAAAAACCCACTGAGAATGAATTTATTCTATCTTTCCCAATCTATTTCTTCTAATGTTGTTTCCGATTTCATAAAAATCTCCTCCACATGTTTTATATTCAACCTCTCAAGTAATATATTTAACTCCTCTTCCTCTTTATTCATGTTCTTTCATCGTATTATTCCATTTCACTAATTCTTCATGGTGAAATATGTTTTTAATCATTCCTTTTAGATATTAATGATTCCAACGTAACTATATAATACCTTTAACTCATATAGATTCATTCCATGATCCGTTAGGTACCCTTGTTATGCGGATGAAATTATTCCATGATTTTCTATGTCAAACAATTATATTGTGAATACATATCTCCATTTCCACTAAAAGGTGATAACCAAGTTGATTGTATCCTTTATTTATTGGGAATTTCTATTTATGAAATCCACACTCTTAAATGGAAGGATTAAAAGAAAAAAATAAGTTCTTGTGTTTTATGATCTATGTGGCCGAAAAATTCAAGCGCATGATATGAATTTGATTGGTGATCCTAGAGTGATATACACTAGAAAGTCATGGGGTAATAGTTTTATATCATGATATTACATATTTGGTTCACGTAATGTTTGTTTTATAATAGTATGTTATTATGTATCAGTGGTTAATTTTTTTATCTTTATTATTTCAGGTTCTATATTGTTTCCATATTCTTATGATGCATTGATGTAATCATTGTATGTCATTATTCAATATTTTATATTATAATTATCATGATTTTATATCAAAATAGTATTCCCCTTGGCTCAGATGTACTACATTACTTGATATTATGATTTTCTTATTCCCTTACTAGGATTCATGTCTCACCTATTTCATTTTTACATCCCAAGATTATCTAGTGTAGTATATGAAAATTAATGGAATATAAGGGAATGTTATGGAGTTTTCAAATAATTTCTTTGTATCCCTATATCATGTTATTATTAAAATAATATATTTAAAAAAGTATACTAATACTATTTATCATTCCTAATTATTTTATGTGTCTCTAAATTAAATATATTAATAAATATTGTGTATAGATTATATGGGTTTCTTGAAAATCTTGTACCTATAAGTTTCCCTTAGATTATTTATAATAATGTTCAGTGTTCAAGTAGTGTTCCAAATACAATCTATATGTCCTTTACATGGTCATATCTATTTTGAGAGTACACTAGGATATCATCAAAAAAATTCATTACATATGACTCATGATACATGTTAAATATATATATTTTATTATGTCTATGAAAATGGATGGTGGATTAGTAAGAAAAAGAGGGAATGAAAAAGAATTCACAGTGACAATATCATATTCAAAACATAGTCATTGAGATTCCCCCTTTCCTTGATCTTAGTTAATGATATGTAAATCAGAGATCATTTTTTGGATAACCATTTTGAGACCGTAAATTTATCAAATAGATCATTAATTCATGTAATATGATATTGACACTTTATCATTAATTGATTTATTTTACCATAGTCATCCAAAAAATCGAAGTATACCATATTACTTCTTTTTAAATATAATTAGAGAATCCCCTAGTGATTTACTTATTCTAATGAAGACATTATATTTCAATTAATCCAAGTGGAAAATTAAATAACATAATACTATAGGACAAATTCAATATGAAAGAATATAAATATACCTACATCCCAAAAGTATATCTAGAGAAAAAATTATTTCCTGGTTAGGTGGAAGCCCATAAAATCATGGGAATGACATCAGGGTATTGGTATACTTTAATAGGAAATATCCTATTACATGATTTATAAATCCAGAAAAAATATATTTCCACTAGTAAAAAAGATATTTTCACATCCACAATCACCAATGGTCATACCCTTATTACATTATTATCTCAATCCCATTTGACTAAGAGAACTACACTATCCGGGGATGTAAAGGTTACTTTCGAGGTATAACCATCAGTAAAAAATTTGAATTCTATCATATGGTCTATTATAAATATTAAGTTGAAGATTTCAGTTTCTAACATAGTAAACTCACACAAGAGTTTCATTACATTGATGGTAATAGAGAACATTGAACCCCAATATTCCACTTCATTACCATTTCCTAAGAGGTTTCATTATGGTACTAATATGAGATGTCATTTAGATGTGTAAACATAATTTATTTAACTCATGAGAAGAAATAAATGATTGTGAATTTCTAGTATAAAGTAGGGAATGAATTAAATTTAGTTAATATGAATGCTACCTCACACTGTTGAGGGTCCTGGTTGCTCAATTTTTAGTTTTTCGCTAAACATCATATCGTTTTTGATCAGCATTCACTGAGTATTCCTAATTATCCTAATGAGGTGCTAGTTGTTAGTCTATCAATTCATTCCTACAATCATCCTATTTTTTCCAATTCTCGTGTCAAAACTAATATAAAGTGATTTTATTGGTAGAGCATGAGATAAATAAGAGTAATTCGAGCAATTACAATCCATTTAATTTATATATTCTATACAATAATTCTTGTGGTGTCCATATAATCCATAATTTTTTCTGAATTGATATGGTTTCATACATTCCTTGTTCTCCTAAATTAATGATTCACACAAAATTCTACCCCTTTAGATAATATGATGAGGGGGAATGAAAATTTATCCAGTAGATCTGTTCTTTAGTTCTCTTCTACATTAATAGTAGTTGTCCCTTATATGCTTATTCCCCACACTATTGTTCCCACTTTTGACATGTTTGACTAGGATATCTCTTTCCATTTGGTTCCCAATATTATATTTTTCCTCAAAAAATATATTATTCACCATTTATTTATATTTTCAATATATAACACAAAGACCATGACTATAATTTTGTTTCATAGACCTGAATCAAATATATCACCTTTGAGAAATTTATGGGCTGCTCCAATGGATAAAATCATGGAAGATAAGTAAATAAATATGAAAATTAGATCATTGGATGATTACTATGTTTCATATCAATCAATTTATCCATTTTTTATACTAAAAAATTGTTTTCTTAGAACTTTTTTGTAAAAAATTACCTATATTCATCCAAAGTAAGACCTTCAACGAGTAAAACATAGAATAATATGATACACCACTATTGTTTCTGGTCTTCAAGAATGTTCCCTATTAGATTGGACTAAATTTATGTTATAGATCCTTGTAAATAAAATATCTTTTCCATCCTTAATACCAATTTTTTTCTTTCTCGTGATGTAAATCACCATAAAATATAGGTGGGTTATCTAACTAGAAATCTAACAGTGTATCCAAATGACTTGGTTCCTTAGTCTGATTTCAATTTGCAATAGGATTTAATTTCTATATAATAATCTGAACATGTTTTGTGTTCAATTATTGTTCAGTTGAACCATGTTTTCATCTACACCAACTTACTAGTTTCTATACCTCATCACTAGTGGCATATTTATAGAACCACAGTAACAACCCTGAATTTATTAGAGTACATTTACTAGATAATTAGCTATATGATATATTACTACATAATAAGAAAGTTCATAGTTAAATAACATTAAAAAACTAAATAATAAAATAAAATATGGGTGATGAAATCCTTGTGGGATGCCTCATTATAAATTAAGGATAAAAAATTCTCATCAACTAATCTAATGAGGATGAGTTGAAAATATTGTTCAAAGTGCATAAAATAACTTTTTAATGCCCATAAACCCCTAGTAACCTAATATTCACAATATCAAGGTTACCAAAAATCTTTTTGTGGTTTATATTTAATTTATTAACACATCCTATATATGATTACAGGATAATATGATCCTATAAGGGGTGTCGAGAGAGATCTCCCCTACATTGATCTAGGGTTTTCCCTTCCATCGTTCTAAGTGATTTATGGTTTCATTCTACCATTACTCTCCCTCCAATCTCATTTTTTATGTTCCTCATAATGGCATGGTTTGGGGTTGGGTCATGTGGTGGTGGCATGGTGTGGTGTAGAATACTACATGGTTCCACAGATGTCATGTCCTTCATAACTCATTCGATGATCAATGTTTTCAACCTCATTTGGTGAATCTTGTTTGCATGTCTTTGCTCCCACTCTCACGATGGCCTCACTATTTTTCTACAATGGTGTATCCCATTTTATCATTCCTATTTGGTGGAGACTGGTTTCACTACATAAGCACTTGGAAGGGTTTTTTACGATTTATAGGTTATTCCATAGTCGAAGGAGGAGGCCTTAGGCAAATTCAGAGTAGACAGTGTCCCCTTACCAGTCATCCTCTTGTATGATCTTCAGTTTTGGATTTTTATTGATGATGATATCCCCATTGTTCATCGTCCATCAAGGATATAGTGTGGTTTTGGGTTTTTTTTGGGTTTTTCATTACTCTTATTTTTCTCGGTGAAGATATGGTGTGGATTTCTGTTCTGGTTAATTGGCTTCTATCTCAATGGCATGTCGTGGATATCGGTGGTCTCAAGGAGAAACAATTCGACATGGGTGCATTGGGGTGTGGAATGAGTTAGATTTAAAATAGATCTAAAAGGTTTTTAGTGTAGGTTGAATGGGGCCTGATAGTGTTTTTCCCCTACACTCATCTCATATGGATTCTGGAAAATCTATGTCAGCGGATCGGGGCCCTACAAGGTCCCCCAAGCTCTGGTCCAATAATCTCTTGTTACCTCTCCCATTTCTTCTAGAACCTTCATATAGGAATCAATATCAGTCTTGTGAGAGGGCCCTGTAGGGATTTGGTTGGTGTGGGTGTCTTCTATA
The DNA here is from genome assembly GCA_963277665.1 of Viscum album. Lineage (NCBI taxonomy): Eukaryota > Viridiplantae > Streptophyta > Magnoliopsida > Santalales > Viscaceae > Viscum > Viscum album. The sequence goes on along the minus strand of OY728163.1, from coordinate 1,792,871,098 downwards.
ATAGTGGTCTAGTTCGGGGTTTTCTTTTGCAGTGGGTTGGTCTTGGATGGGCTCTTGAACTAGCCCGCTTATGGGTCTTTTTCATGGTGGTTTGTCGGGTGGCTTATAATATTCTCACTCAACCATAAATTGATTATTTTGAACATTCAAAAAAATGTTTCATCAATAATTCCTATCTACAATTTACCATCCCACTGATGGACCATAAATATAATATACCATTTATTGCATCCCAACCCCAAAACATTGTCTTTGGAATAACATAAAATCCAGTGAACATGGTGATCTCCCTAGGTTCCCAGACACTAGTAATAAATTCCAATGAGATGAAAATAACATATGGGATACTTTCAAATTATATAATAAACCTATAATTTGAAAAACACAATTATATATTAATGAACATAATGCAAATATATAAAACCTATTAAATTACCAAATAAATAAAAAGATCTTTATTAATATCATAATCTTAATAATAAATTATTATAATGAAGAATTCCTAAAATTACATAGATGATAAGACCTGAGTACCATGGTGGAACTACAACAGAATCTTAAGCTAGAATAGTATATATATCCATGCACTAATGGCCGCAACCTCACTAAACTCATTTGGAGAATTAGGAAATCTTCCATTTTCATATTTCATGATAAACAACGTCCATATACACACAAATGTACCTATATAAAAGGTTAGTATATCAACTTGAAAATAAATTCCTGAGAATTCAATCACATTCCACTAAAATAACAGTGGGTTAACTCATATATATATATATAGAATAATCATAAATCAAGAAAACCAGCGATCATTATTGATAAACAAAAACTAGTTAAACAACCCACACTACTACATCTCCCAAACATGAACACAAGACCCCAAGAAATACACCAACTCATAATCAAGCTCATAGAAGGAAACGCCTCCATCTAATCCCAAGTATACACTCGGTGGTATAATAAAATGTTTGTGGATAGTTAGTGCATCAATGTCTCACCCACACGGCACATTATATATGAATATGAATAGACAGTAAATATGTCCATACCATGTTCACACCCCAAAAGCATCTATGTTTCAGAATTTTATTAAAAACTTTTATCAATTATGTTTTGTGTTTCACCCAGAATTAAAGGATTTGGGGTTAAACAGCGTGATATATTTCAGTCAAATACTAACATGGGTTTTCCGACCAATATCAAAATATTTATTTAAAGAAAACCATGATCCTTCCCATTTTAGGAGAAAGTTGAAAGAGAGAGGGAATGTGTTTGACACAAATAATCATTGCATGATATCATATATCTGATATCTTTTTTCAATTCCATCAATCAAAATATAATTCAATAAAAATGTTCCCAAACCCAAATATTAGCGAATAGAAGCCATAGTTTAGGGTTCCTCTTCAGTTAAAATGTGATTATATTGAAGGAACAGGTTGAATGATTCTCTTTAATAATATTTTATATATTTAAAGCACTCTAATTCATTAAATTCAACCTATAGATGTAATGTAATCACTAAAAACACATACAAGAAGCCTAAGGTTAAAGAGGCTATGTTTAGGGAGGAATAATGAGGGTTTAAGAGGATGTTTAAGGTTTCAAAATATTTGATATTTTATTAATCATACCACATGATTAGGCCTCATAGTTTTATAAACTATGTTTCTATCCTGTGGGTTATTCATGAAAATAATAATGACCACACGTTTACTTCACCCAATTTGGTGAAATCTATGGAAAACGTGTTAAATGAATCTATAAAAAATATACAAAATGGAATGGTTACTATACTAAAATCCCAAAACATGACCCAGCTATGTTCCTTCCCATTGATATCATTTTTCCCTAGCACAATATCCTGGTAAAACCACATGGATTACCCTGACCATTCCCCAAATATAAACCCACTAGCACGCTTCCAATCCATTTTTGAAACTATCCTTAAACTCTTTGAACATTAACCAATCATTATATAACTTCCAAATACATAATAAATTTGTAATTTAACTTATAATTTGGGTTTTATAAATATAACCAAATATTGAGGCTCTATATATGATTAAATGCTTAGTTATAATACTTCAACATAATATAATACTGCATAATTTCATGATGTGACATGGAATAATAGTTTGGATGCATATAAATTTTTTTAACCAAATATTTTGGGATCTATCTTATATAAATTTCAATATTAATGATGAATGTATTTAAATTATTTTATTAAAATCATTTGATGACTTGTATAAATTTTTTGGGGACTCAATAATTTATTGTAGATATACTATTTCACATAAAGATGAATAATCTAACTTATTATCGAAATAAATAAATAAAACAACATATTATTAAACAAGAGTTTGGGGGAGTGAATCATAGAAGAATAAATGAGTATTGTGGTAATATAAATGATTATATTAAGTCTATAACGAGTCGACACTATTCTATGAATATGGTAGTGAAGTGTTATCATTGATAATATTTTATTCATAATAAGAGGAATTTTAATGAGAAAAGAATAGTAATAAGGATAATAATGATATTTCATTATTGATGAAAAAAAACCTTTATAATATTGAATTTGTTAAGGTTTGTGTGTGTATCATGTCTACAAAGTGGTTTCTTTTTTTATTCACTTTCACAATGTGTCTAAATAGATAATACATAACTGATATGTATTATGTTGAGTGTGGTGATGTGTAACATCGAAAAAATAATATTTCTCAAATAATATTTATGTGTTCTATTTATTTACATCAACATAGAAGAATGGTGAAAACACTGAATGATGTAACGTGTGTATTTGAGTTAAAACAAAATCTTATTCCCCATGGAGTCCTAGACCAAAAGAGATACACCTTCACTCTAATTCTGGTAGTATTAGTATTTTCATGGGATTACATGCCATCATGAAAAGAACACTCATTAATAGGATATATGTATTAGTTATTAAAATACATTTTATGTATTTAAATTTCAACCATGTTATATTTTATAATACAAACATGATAGAGTTCTAAGGGTATTAATTTAATGTGTCAACTAAGGTTTCTAAATATTATATCCCTGAATGATGACCCCTTTTTTTAGGATTGTATTCTTTGGTAAAATTAATCATATGAGTTTTAAAATGTCTACATAAAAAATCTATAACCCCCATGAATATGTGAATTCATATTAATAGGATCTCTCATGGTTTTCATCCTATAGTGGATGGAAATACATTGTGAATATTCTAGATTATCAAACCATGACAGTAAAGATACTCAAAATAAAACATAAGTCTGATAAGGATGTAAAATATAACAGTTGTAAATCCATTGTTGATAATCAAAAAACAAAGAATCTCAAAACCCTTAAGACTGATAACGGGTTGAATTTATAATTGAATGATTGTATTTAATATTATAACTATGAAGGTTCCTTAAGACACTATAACATTTTGAAACCCCAAAAAAATTTAGATAAATGTATGGATAAGACTATACAAGAGAGAGTGAGAATAATGTTGTCATACTCATGTTTACATTGGTATATTTGGGAAAATTTGTTACTAATTTACTTTAGTTGATCGATAATTTACTATTTAGTGCTATCAGTTTTAAAACTCTTATATTAATGTGGAAAGGTATACCCACATGGCATGGATTCGTTGTATATACTGCTTATGCTCATATTAGGATAGATTTTATTGAACCTAAGGAGGTTGGGTGTCTGATTGTCGGATATCCTATATGTCATAAGGGATATAGGTTGTGAATTGAGGTTCTTGTTTATTATATGTATATTATAAGTCATGATATAGTATTCAATGTGGCTTCTCTGTATAATAAGAAGCATGTTGAATATACTGCAACTTGTTAACCTAAAAAATGGGTGTTGATGTTCCTTTTGAACCATATAAATAATTTCAAACCAAGGCTACCTCCATTATACCCACCACCCAATCAGTTGAAAATGAATCCAATTTGATCTATGATTCTGAAGAATTGGATGATGATAACCTTGGGGACTCTAAGTTAATGTTAGATAGGGTATGTATAACTATTTAGACACTATTCTGGTTCATTCATGTAGATGTGTCTTCCTATGTATTCAACATTTCTCTATATATAAATTGTGATAAACTAAAAATATTTAGGAAAGATATAAAATCTAATAAATCCAAGCCATGGTTTTTTTTGATGAATGATGAAATTGTTTCCCCTCATAATCTAAAAAAACATAATGTTGTAAAAAAATATGAAAATGAGAGAGTTAGAGGTTTCAAGTAGATTTAAAAAAAAGTATCAAAACATTGTGGCGATGAAAATTAAATTTAAAACACAATTATGTAGAAATAATTACATCCTCATAATAGAATTAAGACTAGTGGTATTTTTTAAATTATTTTGTAACATTAATCTATTATACTATTGTTTAAATTTCATATTTTTTATGATTTTCATATAGAGACTATGTATTTGAAAATAATATTTTTAGAAGGAATGCTGAATCACAGTATTTACATATGCCTCCTCAAAATAATTCTATAAGGATTTCAAATCTGATTAATTTTTGATCTCATAAATATCATTTTATCCTATTATGAAGAACCCTATTGAATTTTATTTTATATTCTCTCAAAAAGAATTTAAATATGTTTTTGGTGATAAAAGAATATCCTAATTAAAATGAGTAATGATATTTTACTTTATAATGGTAAGGAATTATTACATCCGTAGATAAAATTGATATTCAGATTTATTGAAGCAACTATAAAAAAAGATCACTTGAGAAATGGATTGTAAATAACTAAACGTATGATCTATGGATCGAAAACAATTATTATTATAATAAGTGCCGGTAATTTTTATATCTGACCACTACACATTTTGAATTGTTATTACTAGAGAATAAAAAAGATTGAAAAAATATAGACAATCCATCAAAGGATAATTTAGTATTGAGGGGATGTTATTAAATGGTTAATATCACATAGATGAATCTTAAATGAAGCTAAACTGAATTTATTATTATGTTTTTCATTGAGGATAAATTGAAAAATTGAGGAATAATTTATATATGATTCAAAAGGGCTTAAAAATAATGAAAAATAGATTTAGAGATGTTTTGATATTTTTTTAAGTCATATATGTTTTTTTTAGTTTTTTAGTGGATTGATAAGTCTTGGTTGGTAGGATGGAGTTTTTTGTTATTTGGAAATCATACAATAATTGTAGGATATTGAAAAAAATTGCACAAAAAAAAATTAATATGAGTAATTCCGTCATTTTTTATGTAGTATCTCAGTAATATGATGTTGAAATATTCCAAAGTATTGTAAACACTATGAGTCTATATAATTTATCTAAAATATTCCTCTGAAATATTTTGGGCCTTAGATGTATATTTCAAAAAGGAATAATACAATCATAATTGTCATCCATAATTTGTAAAGTTCAATCTATCCTTAACAAGAAAACTAGACAAGGTGGGATTTTCTAATATTCATTTTCATAAATTTATAAGGTCCATTATTATATGGATATGATGTCTATTACAGTTTACCAAACATGGTCTCCATGAAATTGACGCACTAAACAACAGTTCATCTTGAGTATTAGTGTAGTGGTTGTGGAGATCTTACAAGGTCGTAGAGTTTTTTAGATAGTTTGTGTTTATAGTCGCAATGTACTGGTCAATGGATAGTTCATATGGTAGTTTTTTATGGGAATTACTAGTATTGGGTTAAATAGAATGGTCACTAACTTCGTTGATTAGGTGTTGAATTCTATAGGATATTAGAGGTCCCTGGGATCCAATAGAGATATATCTATGAATATTGGATGGCGGTGCTACCAAATGATCATATTGGTCACACTGTATAAGTTTGGTGGGAATACTTATACATGTGGGTGGTGATAAGGATTCAAAGTAATCATATATATGTGGATGTTATCAATTATGGTGGTAAAACCCGATTTAATATAATAGTTGTTAAAAAGGAAGAATTGTTCTCCCATGGACTTAAGACATAACTATTTGAGACAATTAAAATTAATTTGTTCTTTTATATCATTATTTACATATATTTATTATGTAGTTTATGATGATTTATATGGAGTGTGTGTATATCATGTGTGAATTTTTGTTATAATTGGGGTGTGTGAACTCCATATTTTCAGGCACATTATGTTTGTGAGGTACTTTCCAATTTTTAAAGTGTTTATAGTTTATTCATTTCATTTTGAATTGAATTTAATGGTGTGCATCAGGTAGATCATTGTTATGGTTCTTACCTCCACTAGAAGTATCATATCATGGTTTATATCATAGAATTTCACACATAAAATAAGCATAGTTATAAAAAACATTCCATTTGATGATTTTGACACTGTGGGATTTTCCAGATATCAAAATCATGACATCTAAGGATGGTATGATTAGGTTTTATAAGTTTTCTGGGAAACCATTTGGAGTTTTTAGGATGTATATTATGTATTATATCATACAGAAAATTATAAGATTAATTTATTGGGGTAATGTTGAATACAATTTACAAGGATAAATGTGAGAAGTTTGATAAAAATATTGTTGTAATCTTTAGTTGGATGTCATTTACTCAAAATTATTCTTTTAACATATATAAAGTTAATACATTATTGGATTTGATAAATACAATGATAAGAACATATGAAAATCCATAATAAACAAACATTATGTGCATGATACAAAGACTATTCATCATAAGGTTTTCATAATAATGGTGTACAACTGAATATACCAATGATTTTAACATTATTTGGAGTCATAAAAAATATGCTAATGTGTTGTTCATAGTATATTTATGGTAACAATTGTTTCTATCATCATTAATTGAAATTTGGAATGATATGGGAACTATTATGACAAATTATTTTAATAAATATAACATAGTGTTTGTTGATGTTTATGGGTTAATCTTGAATGAATATATCATGTATAAGGAGGTTCAAAAAAACTTTTATTTGTGTTATAAAATAAAACCAAAGAGGATAGTCACCTCATCTAAAGATAAATTAGAGGAAATCATATTAAAATTAATGTGAAATATGACAAGGTAAATCTGATTTCACTAAACAAACATGTTGGTACTATGATAATAGATAGAATCTCAATATGAAAAACTGTGATATGAGGATAAATTTTAGATGAGAATAATCTAAACCCACATGATCCTTTTATTATATATAATATTAATGGAGTTATAGTTTTCTATGAAGTGTTCATGTTCTGGTGGAATCATGGATCATTTAGTCTCGAGTTTTATTCCACTCCAAGAAATATAAGAGATTTATAGAAATATTTTTTAAAATTTTTAAGCAGTGTTTATAAGACCATTAGGCTTTGGAAAGTTGGGTTAGGGTGATTTGAAGGTTCCGGTGAATAATTAAAGTTACCATGTTCTCAAGGTAGTTCGACACACACTAGGTTTATGTATGAAATTAATTTACTTGTGTTAGATGGATGTGGTTTCTCTTAAAGAAATATTTTCCAATGAAATGTGTAATTTAACATAGGGAAAAATGGTTTTGGCCAAAGGGACAATGGGTGTGACCTATTATGGGACTAGAGTATTAGATGGAGTGATAAATACAAGAACTATATTGCCTAAAATTTTAGAGTATGGAATTTTTTACCGAGGAATATCATTGAGAATAACCTGAAGTATCTATTATTTAATATCTTGTTAAAGATGGATCATATAGACATTATAAGTTGTGAGATATTTATACTATGTATGTAATGAAATATTTCATTCAATATTAATGAAAGGACACCCAAGATCATGATGCTATAACATGTTTTTGTGGTTGTTGGGGAAACTACAACATTTGATTTCATGTAGGATCATAATAATTTATAAAATTAATTAAATATTCTCTATGTATAAAATTAGTTTTCTTCTAGAAAATAGTATAATGTATTTTAAGTGTTTATTTAGTGGAGTTAAATGATTTATAATGATACATCCACAAATTTGGAATTATTATGGTCAGAGAAAGATGACGCATATATAAAAATGATCTTCCAGAACTTCTATGAGTATAAATGAAGAAGTAATGAAATCACTATAATGTTTAGAAACCCCAAATATAGTAACCTGAAGTCTATCTATACTTTACTACATTGGTATAAGATATAAGGTGTATCACCACATAGGATGGATCAGTTTAGATGACTTTACTAACTAAATACATACATGTTTCCCATTTCAATTTGGAATTATCAAATAATTTCTTATGTATCGTTATCACATCCTTTAAATTATATATAACATCCTTCATCATATCATGGGGAACTGAAAAATAAATAAAGATGATATCAGTTGATCAGTAAGGGTTATGTACAATCAAATATATTATGAGAATGTAATTCTTAATTAATATGACATGGTAAATAATCAAAAGCACATGATTTTTAATCAACAACAATAGAATGAATTCATCCAAAAATAATATCAATTTATTATTCCCATGGATAATAATAAATGAATTCTCAATGAAGTAAATGATTAATATTTAAATTCATGATTTCAAACTGGATGATATTTTTATGATAAATGCCTTATTCTAAGATAGTTTAATCTATGGATTGGTTTATTAAAAAAATTAATTTTCCCAACTACTTTATCTCATGAGGAATGTCAATGCATCAAGAATCTACCTATAACTGGGCCCCAACCATTACTCTATGACTAATAAATTCCACATATATATCTAAAGATCAATTTAATTCATAAATACCAATACGTATCAAAAAATATCCATAACTAGTAATGAACATATAATATCAATATTTCCCACTTAAATAAAATTCCTTTCATATATTGAAAAACACATTATTTAGAAATAGTATACCATTTAGTAAATAATCATATCCATGATAGAAAGAATATTTAAATATATGATTAATTTATTTTCAAATGTTAAATTATTACAATAAAGCTAATGGTTCAAGATAATGTTACCAACTAAAAAATTAATGAGTGGAAACTTTCAATTTGTCTAAAATATATATTTTTTTAGAAAAATAGAATCTTTAGGAAAATGGGAGTGGAATATTAAAATACAACATCATTGAATAGTTTTATTTTAAAAATATTGGATAAAATTTATAGTAAGCTAAATAGAATAAAATATTTACCATTGGAAAAAATAAATTAACCATGTATATGTTAAAAATAAAAAATCATTTAGATTTTTGTAAAGAGACTTGAAATTTTTTCTCCTAAAACATTATAAATATTCTTTTCAATTATTTTAATAATTCAAAGATAACATAACTTTTGTGGATAATTAATTTGAGTAAAAAACTGGTATTTATAAAATGACTTTTAAAAAATATAGACATGGTTAAAAAATATTCCTAATCAAATGAGAAATAAGATTCGATTTTCATTAAAAAAAATTCATTCTCGATTCATGTTTAAAAAGATTAATTTTTTTATGAAAATATCCAAATGGTAACAAAGTTGATGGATTTTGTAGATGATATATTATAATATTACATTAACAAAAATAAAATAAATCCCAAAAAATGATATTGTAAAATATATTATTATGTCTTTAATAACTTTTAAACTGTAACCCATGAAATATTTTCTTTAATAGAATTATTTTTTATCATGAATAAATATATATTTCTGTGAAATAAATCACGAGGGTTTTATGTACATCATATAAAAATTAATAGGCACATAATACAAAATATATCTCAATGGAATTGAAATTGAGACAAAATTCATTATAGATTTACTAAATTCTAAATCAAAGCCCCTAAAAGTGAAATATCATACAGAATAATTAAATAATATGAATAATATAGTATTCTGAATTAAATATGTTAAATTGGTACAATAAAAATCATATAAAATAAATTAGTTTTATAATATTACAATGTCCAAATGAAGTTAAATTGAGATGAAAACCTCATGCATCAAGATTGACTTGTCTCTTTAGTGATTTTAACCCCAAATATAATAAATTTAAATTTATTATTATTACACACCATAACCATAAACATATATATATTTTCATATATGATCCATTTATAAAATAATTAGGTCTTTTTTTAAACATTATTTTGTTATTATCATTATTTTGGCAGTTAACAGCTTCATTTTAATGTATGTTTTGATTTGATAATTATAGACCATGCATCTGGAACAAGGTCCCATAATATAAATAATGTAATTTTTAATATAATTATCATATATATTTAATATATATATATATATATATATATTCATTCATAAATATTAGAGATATAAAATTGAATTGCATCATTCATTGAGAGGGTATGTCTTACATACCATTAAAAAATATTTTCACATTTCAAATTATGGAAAAAGGAATTGAAAATATTAATTAAAATTTATAGGATAATCTTTATATCATATATATTGTAAATATATTGAATAAATATATCCCTATTACCATCTATGTATAATGAAAAAGAATAATTTATCGCATCACTTTGTAGAGGAGGTACTCAACATGTATACACGAGTGACATTTTTCTCCAATAGATTCAAAGGTATGAAGGTTGATATGATATTATAATTTTTGAATTATAATTATGTAAAAAATATAATATATATATATTAGTTATATATTTATAACAATCCATGTAAATTAGTGATGAGAAAAAAAATCACCACCATGTCTAGAAGGTAAGCCCTGCATACACACAATCGACGTTTTCCCTTTTTATAGGTTTTAAAAGTGATGGAATATGGTCATATAATTATAATAATAAAATCTATGTATATTGTTAATATTATATTTTTTATCATATCATGGGTTCAATACATTTTGAGGAAGTATAAAAAGAAATAAATTTGAAAATGTCAGTAGAAAAAATTATATCTTCTTTGGTAGACTTCCTTTAGATCAATTCTTAAGGACCCTTAGAATAGTATATAAATGAAAAAACATCTAAAATTAGGATATTGGGATTTTTATACAATAATTGGGATGGTTTTAGTCAATATAGGTTTCTTAATGTTGTATACGAAAAATAGAGAAGGGGTTTCCATTAATATGTTCGGGGATGGGTATTCTTCGAATTTAATAAAGTATTAAATTAATATAAAATATATTTAATTACAAAAGGGCTCCAAGTTAATATAATTGTAATAATAATTTTTGATGACTCTAAATAATTTCATGAGAAATTTTCGACTTATTTTTTTATGTTTTCACCATGATCTTTAATTTTTATCCCCTTGTAAATCCTTTTGAAAATTACTTCCATTTCAAAGTTTTATAGTCTCTAAGGGTCCAGAAAGATTCCATAAAAAAGGCCAAAAAATGATTTTTTTTACCATATAAAATTATCTCAGAAAAATATAAGATTTTTACCTTTTAAAAATCATTTAATAAAATATTATTTTATTTAGAATATCTTAAATTTATTATTTGGAACTATTCAATTAATTTGGATTTGAATACCACATAAACAGAATGAAAATCATAATATAATCCTTTAAAAATAAATTATATATATATATAATTTATTATACATTGTAATTATCTAAAATTATATTACTTTTAATATTTTTAAAAATATATTTTCATTTTTTTGATTAATAGAATAAATACTACATCGCCACTTCATAAGAAAATAATAAAATTACTCAATCAACCAATATTAAAAATAAAATTCCACGATAAATGTGTTTATTTCATATTTAAAATAACCATTTATAACCTAATATATGGTTTTTATTCTTTTTTCACAATATTATATATATTAATATAATGAGAGTGGGATTTTTCACTTTATCTTTTACATAAGTATTATAAATCTCAAAATCAATGATAAATTAAAAAATGATATAATTTTTATGATTGGATGATTTTGGATGAAATAATCTCACAAAATGGAATAAAAGAATTTTTGTACAATTTTTTGAATTACTAATCACATTTTTTCATCTTAATTACTCAATTTAGCATTTATCGAGTAGATAAATTTTACTATAGCTTCTATTCATAATTCCTAAATATAGAATAGAATTATATACCAAATATTATCATTATAATTATAAAATATGGAGACCACATTATCAAATTCAATCTCTTTACATAACATAAAATCATTTTATAATAATCCTTCAAAGGGTGGTTAAAATAGTTTTTTGAAAAATTCTTTTTTTAGGGAAATTTTTTATAAGAAGATCAGCTATAATTTTAAATGGTATAAATAAAATTATATTTAGATATAAGAAAGTAATGGAATTTTAAAACAAATTAAAAAATTAATCTTTGAAATTACTATAATTTTTTTCCCTTTAGAAATCAATATTTTCTCTATTCACCCAAAAATTACATTTTTTCAGAAAATTCCAAAAACATAAACTTACGAAAATACTTGACTAATAATATCAAAAATTATATAATTTTAAAATAATAGTATTTGAATATCTGTCCATTGTTATTTTAAAGAATCAATAAACAATTCTACTGTTGGGAAATTGTATTCAATAGCGTGTATGACACGTAACATCTAGTGCCTAAGGGAATATAATATCTTGATACTATAAAATCTGATTACTATTTGAAATAAAATTAATCTATTTTATAGCTTGAAATTTAGATGATACTGAGTTATAATGCTTCACACACAATAATGACTTTCTTCGATTACTTTTGTTACATGTAAGACCGACTTTTACAAAACAACATATATATTAAAAAAACAGAATTTGTTAATATAATAAGATATAACATTGTTACTAAATTATATTTTATGAATATAATTAAAAAACATATGGATATATTTTCTCAAGAAAAATATAAAATGAATTCATTTGTTACGAATTAATGAGAAATGAAAATATAAATCGGCTGAATATAATGAAAATGTTTTTATGCTCACAGGGGTGTTTATCATAATAAATTAAATGATTTACTATTATTGAATTATATTAATGAAATATATATTAGATATTCAATAAAATATTTTTTATATTCATACAAAATATTTGATTGTCATAAGATAATAACAAAGAAAATATTATGCATAAAACCTATATTTTAGTAAAGAAAATTTTAAAGCCTTTGATTTGAAAAACTATTTTAACTGAAATTATTATAGAATTTTCATATATTTTATATTTTAAATAAAAGTTAATTTTTAAATATAAACATAAAAATTAGGTTGGGAGGATTTTTTTTTACGAAATATTTCATTTCCGGATGAATAATAAGAAAATACTTAATTATAATTCAAAACATATTTTTCTTCTAATTTATTTATGAGGTAAAAATGTATTTTTATTTGTTTTTAAATTAGGATTACTTCAATTTTAATTAAAGTAATATAATTCAGGTAATAGGAATCAATTTCACTTTGAAATTTAATATAAAAACATAGTAAACTTTTAAAAAATACTTTAAACCCCTGCATTGTCATCCTGTTTTAGGGATTAAATTTAAATTATTTTCTTCCAATTCTAATATTGGAATTTAGAATAATGTATCCCATATATGGAATAATAATAATTTATAATATTTTTAGATTATTATTTTACAAAAAATATTTGTGAATGTAATTAAAAATAATTACTACGATTAAGGGAATAATTAGCATTACAAGGGACTAATATTTAAAATTAAGGGACCAAATGACCTATAATCTTTTATAAAATCAATTTTATCAAATAATTTTGACTTTTTCCTGCCTGGTATTTCATTTTAAACAATATTTTATCAACATTACACTGAAAAAATATGGTTAAAATTCAATTTTCAAAAATTTATAAGAATGCCACTCCTCCACCACTATAAAAAGGAACTCACCCCTCCCACATCATCACACCACTCGAGAAACTTTTTATCTGACAAACTATTACCAAATATATCCTCATGATCTCTTTCCAAATCCTATATTTCTCACATTGGGTATAAATTCATCTAAGGAATCCCTTTGGTGAAAACTAAAATAATCTACCCAAATAAGAGGTATCATCCATCATCGTGATCCAATGTTTTATTTTCATTATAAACCCCCTAAATTATTTTCATTAAAATGATAAATAAGAAAATAAGTATCTGAAATTAATAAATATTTTATCATGTTAATTTTTCTACCTACATCTACACATAATTCTATCTAATGGGGAATGAGATTACTATTCATGTAAGTAAACAATCACCACATGAAATGAAGGTTTCCTGTTCTCTCTATGACCACCAATATTGGTTGGGAATTATTATGGACACTCTTTTTATATATTATATATTTGATATTTATAATTTATTTATACTTCTATAATTTTTACATAACACATACCTTATTTTACTCCATTTTTTGGGAAAATACTAACATTGTTTGTTGACATGTGGACTAACACCTCCTCAAAACGATGTGAATCGTTCACGCAAAACCTTGAATTTATAAATGATTTTATTAATAATAAAATGTCACATATATTACATAAATAAGATACTATAATATTTATATTCATTAATATCACTTCCTTATTTTTTTTAATAATAAGAAGAAATGAAAGTAATGTTCATGTATACATATTGCCTACTGTCTCCATGAATGGTGCATTTCATTTCATATCAATAAATATTATGGAATGTTATAAATACAAATATAATCAATATATATGATAATTAAATCATGTTTTACATTCTATAGATTATTAAATCACGATCGATGTAAGAATAAAAAAAACAACAAACCAAAACAAACTCAACAAACTAGAAAATAAGCAATAAAAGTAATGAAAATAATGAAAGACGACTAAAAATGGGTAATCAGATATTATATATAACTTTATGATTTTGGTATAAGTTATAAAAAATTTTAAATCCCTTATAAATTTTTTTAAAGGATGTTCAACCGAAGGGAAATTCTAGTTATGGGAATTATGCCTCATTTTTCTTTGTCTAAGACATAAAACATTTTCACTGCTTATTTCTTTTATGTAATGTATATTGTTCCTATATTGTATTTAATATCACTAATACATTTATCATTATTATATTTAGAGTTTTTTCCTAGTATTTCTTTCATGGGGATATTAATTTATCATTTACCATGTAGTAAGGGTCTTCCTCTCAATTTCCATTCATTGAGGAATATTTTGTTGTTGTGCCCCTAATTTCTTATATATGGTGTATATAATTAAACATTGTCATATTATATCTTTAATGTTCTTATTATAATGATTTTATTTATTTGATTTATTTTTATTTCTTCATGTTACATATGATATAATCATTTCAAAGTGGTATGGGACACCTTGGTTTGTTTAATGTTTATTTTCCCCAAGAATGCTTTTAATGATATTATTTTATTTCAATAATGAAAACAACCCTTATTCATTATCCAATGGGTATATTTTGTATTTATACCATACTTATTATTTCATTTTATGTATTATGATTATTTTTACTAACGATAGTACTGAAATTCACTCATTTGATAATTTTTTTGTCATTAACTTCCGCTTAAAATATTCAATTTACAGTGATCATTGAACATTTAATTTATAATAAAAATGTGAATCATTTTTTATGGATATTATTATTTCATAATCCTAATAACATATTTATAAATGGTTTTAACTTTAACAGTTATTAGATTAACTGGGTAATTATGGAAAAATTAGTATCTTTAATTTAGTGAGGATATTTTAGAAGGCATATTTTTTTAAAATTAATATCATTACACAATATGATCAATTATTTAGATAGGAAGTGACAGTTGGTCTCAGACATTATATATCCCCATGATGCAACAACAGATTCTCAAAAGGAAAATTAGTTTTGGAAATTATATGATTTTCTACCTGTAGTTTGAAAATGTCTTCTGAAAGGTATTGATGGTATAAGATTTCATATGCCTCATGCATCACATCAAAAAATTAATAATTTCTATAATTTTGATTCAGTATCTATAATCTAATATATCTACACTATGAAAACATATATGGTTGAATTTCATTTTGGGATTATTGATTTAATTTCATGTGTTTTTAATCATTTTCCTTTCTATATAACTAACTAAATTCCTATCCAGTTAATGATTATATGGAATGTGTTTTCATTTATTTACCTTGACATATGTTTTATACACTTCCTTCTAAGTTGAATAATTATATGGAATATTTCTTCAATTATAACCTTGCCACATTGACCATTCTCATTGATTCATTATTGCTTCCACTGTACTTTACCTTCACTAAGAATTTGATATCACCCCAATTTTTCCTTTCCCCATGATTCTATGAATTTTCTTATGAATGATATAAAATAATATACGATATGGAATATAATTATCCCCAAAAAAATTTTGGTGTCATATTGTTATTCATTTCTAATAAAACACTTGTGTATGTATCTAGATTACTGAGACTATAAAACTATTTAGTCTTTTGGGAAGTGATTTTATAGTGTCATATGCCAATATAATGGTAGCATAATAATGGATAACGGATTTCTAATTTTGGTTCACTACATCTAAACATGATGTTCTGTGTAAATCAAGCTATAGAATAAATTTTATTTAAAGAGAAGTGTATCATAGAATCATGGGTTGTTAAATTATACCCCATAATAATTGTTTAATCCTTAAAATTTAATCACCCTAACACAAATATGTGAGGATAAATTTGTATCATCACAACCTCATGACCCCATGTAGTATCCAAAAATTTATGGTTTCTACGTTAAACATTAATTATAGGAGTGGTGTTGTCTCATTGGACTTTCTCTCAACAATCCAAAATTTCTACTGATTTTTCCTCATAATAATGATATATCCCTAGAAGTATAACCTATGAGTTCATTACATGTTATTAATCATGTACATCAATACTCATGACTAATACATACAATACATTGTGATATTTTTATAGTTTTATTGGAATAACCAATTGGTGAACTACTGGCTCTGTATGATCAATAATTTCAAAGGGACTTGTATATCAATGGCTTATATTTCCATTATTTCAGAATCCCATAACCTTATTCCAATTAGATATTCATATGAATATCAGACACAAATATTAAAATATAGGTCACATTTTATATTTTAATCATAATTTTTTTCCTACTCCGATGTGACCATAGGTGTTGTAGAATAGATCAGACCTTCTATACCATTTACTCAACTATACTAGGTCCCAAAATATTTCTTTATCCAAATTCATCCCAACATAGTATACTTTTTCACTTTTTTCAATAGATTTCTCTATAATGATCCGTATTAATTCTCAGGTGAAAGTTATTTCCATAAGAATTCATACCAAGGGAAGTTTAAGATCCCATCAAACCTTAAAATCCATAAAGAATTCTATCAACATGCCTTATAGAGTTTTAATGATCCTCCAATAATTAGAATATGTATGAGGATAATAAGTAATAATGATAATAGACTATATATCTAGATCCTACGGAATGATTCTATATAATATCAATGTACACTTCACACCCTGTTTTGTTACAATTGATATTATTACTCCCTAAAATATCAAAAATTACATAGTGTATATTCTTTCCCGGAGTTCAAGGGTTAAATACTCCCTAAAAGTGATAAAATTTACTAATTTTTTAATAATATTGACTATAGTCCAAATATCATAGTTCCCATTAGATACTTTGTGGATTAAAATGATGAAATCCATGATAATGTTTTCCCACTACCATTCTAGTATGGGTAATGGTAGTAAAACCACAGTTTATTTTTACCTCCAAACAATAAATATATAACAAACCCAGAATTAGGATACATAATCTATAATATTCTTTTTCATGTTATCTGACTATAAATACTCTTTCAGGTCTTTACATATTTTTATTTATAGGATTATTATGTAGTAATGAGCTATGAGCTTCATCCAATAATACCTTTTTAAAATATGGTATTGATGGAACACATACATATTTTCTAAACCATATCATTCTAGTTTGTTAATTACTAAACTCAGGGAAATTCCTCACCTTCTATTATAAATCCACATCATCATTATTTTCCTTATTAATCTCCTAATTGATGTATGGTTGAACATTCATTTTAAGAAGATATGATATATCTCATTTCCCAAATTTTTCAAGATCCATCATTTTTAAATCCATAAAAAGTGGATCTATTTAAATCTACATCATAGAAAAACTAGAATGTTTTTCCTAATTTGGGAACAAGCCACCAGGTTCACCTTTCATGGGTGGAAATGTATAGAAATGTAATAATCCATGATCAACTCTAATCAAATTCTCATGTTCATATTCAACTTTTTCTATGAATACTGATAATACCTCCATATCATTATTGATAAATTACCATTTTTACATCTAATTAATCAATAAGTAAATTTTAATTATTATATTTAAAATAGGTAGAGTTATAATATACAACTATGTAATTCTTGATGAGGAAACATCACAGTATCTTCTTTGATGCATCACTATATATCACAAACCCTTATCCACTATAGGATAGTGTAGTCATAAGTGAAATAAATAAACTTTTCATAATATCATAGAAAATTTAATCATATTAATCTTCCCATATTAATTCAACCCCCATTGTAGTCGACATCGTGATTGTTTTATATGTTCATGAGAAATATCTAACAAATAATCATTAATATTTAGCTAACTTAATAAAACTGTGGAAATTTATTATATATGATGGTGTAGGAAATTTTCCAACAACATCTATCATTGAAGGATCAATATATATATAATCACTTGATATTATATAAAATATAAGGAAAGATTATTCATTCAAAATTCAAACATTTTAAATTTAGAAAAAAATCTTCTTCATCAAGGTCTTTAGCATAATTAGTAGATATTTTTATGGTCATTATTTATATTTTATATATAATAATATCAATTATAAAGACAACCAATAACTGATTATGGTAAACCCAAATGAATCTATTTATTTAATCTAAGAAGTTACATTGATAATCGGTATGTATATATTTAATTACTATAAATTCCAAATGATCATACCTCAGACAAAAGGTTTTCATGGGTATATCCTTCTTCAAGACCCTTGGTTTTTTAAATCCATATAAATTATAAATATTGAAAAACTATTTATCTCTTCATAATTGATTAAATATAAAATTGATTCTGGGTAAAGAATATTTTTGTAGTGATATTTTTATGTTCTTGATAATCAATGAAAATACTAACCGACCCATATTTCTTCTTAAAAATAAATAGGTTCAACAAATATTGTAGCACTACGATGAATGAATCCCTTATTCTGATTGTCCTGATGTTTCTTCCATAATTCCTGTAACTCAATCTATGGAATTCTATATAGATTCCATGAATAGGTTCATCACTAGGTATGGATTATATTGAAAACTCCACTTCACGATATGAGGGAAGACTTGATAACTCATTTTGAATTATGTTAAAAGAATCTTGTACAATAAGTATATACTCAATGATGAGTTTATCCTCAACCATGTGATATAACTATCCATCACTATCATTTGTTAAAACCCATATGATTGAAGTAATTTCGTTTGAGAGTTAATTTTAATCCTCAAAAAAATATACGATTATATTCTTTTTCATAATTAAAAATGTAAATGATATTCAATGAGAAATTATATGTGATATATACTGAGAGTTCCAATCCATGCATAAAATTGCATCTAATTAAACTATAGTAAATATAAAAATATTTGAAGAAAAAAATCCCTATAAATTAATATCTTATATGAGCTATAGACATGAAATTTTATCTTCATACGGTATTGAGGTTTGAATACCAACTCAACCTTTAATTTCCGAGGTTGTTATGTAATTTCTGTAAAAATACATAGATTTAAAAGAGTGGGTAAATAATGAATCATATAAAAAATTTAAACATATAGAGTGGATATTAAGTATATCATTCCCCACATAAATTGTAAAATTCACATTGTTTTCATTAATTATATATACATGGAAATCTCCCCTTAGAATATTCAGTGGTATGTTCCCCCAAAACATTGGGAACTGGTTTAAAGAATTCCATATATCATTATATATGAATAAATTCATGCTAGTGGTTTATTTCTTTTTCTTATACTCATTATCTAGATGAACCTTATCATTACACATGTTACAAACTCCCATTCCCTTCAATCAATTTCTGGAATATTTATTTCCATAACTTTTACATTATTGAAGTTTCATTGTTCCCTTCTTCTACTTTTATGTGTTCCCTTTTTCATGGTGCTTAATTTACCAATTATCTTGATTTCCCTTGATGATATAGGATCAATAAAAATTAATGTCACTTGATACCTTATCCTCATATGGTGAAATTGTTTGGGAAATTAGTTCCCTTTGGATAATCGATTTAATACCAACAAATAAATGATCAATATTTATTTCTATATTAGATTTATAATTCATAGAATTACTGGATAATTTCGTAAAGTTGTCCTCATACTCTTATATTATTTCTCAATCCTTATTTTTTAATGTGAAGAAGTTCCCCATTATTTAAAATCATTTTTCTCATGTGTATTATTTCTCAATAAAAAGATCATTAATTTTTCTTTATTCCATGTTTTCTATTTCTTCATCTTATTTAGTGTTATGTATACTCAACCAACATTTATCATCATATCCTATTAAATAATAAATTTCTATAATTAACATATCACATCAATTGCATCCTAAATCATGGAATTACTTTTATGGGTCTTAGTCCATTGATCGGGTACTAATTAAGTGACTGTTCTAATAACTAATGGATTCCTCTATCAAATTTTGTAATACAACATGGGAGAATCACATTTTGGAAAAAAAAAATATCCAAACTAAAATGGTTATTATTAATAACTTTAGTTATATTCCTTAATATAGCCATAATCTACTCAGTTTTAACACAAGCTATATTCAAACACTCATTAAGAAAATCTCTACTTTGCCTAAAATTGTTGATTCCTTTTCTTCTCTTAAGATACCTCTCTAAATAAGGCCACACACTATGTTATCTCATTATCATTATGAATATTGATCCCTAAATTATATTACCCTATAATGTTAAATGATCTCAAATAATATAATAGTTTTTCAAAACTCTTATGAAACTATGTTTATTTAAAATATAGTTCACAATGTTTCTACTAAGCTTACCCTTATATCCACTATAGAAACCACAACTCTTGAAACATATATTCGCTGTTTAATTTATTAAATTATTTCAAGATACTACGGATATAACCTTGTAAGATCAATCTGTTTAGAAGTCTCAAAAAAGTAAATGCATAAATTATTCCCATTTTTTAATGGGATATACAATACATAGAATTAGAATCGTTATCTCATCCATGATATTATTTATAATAAAATTATTTATATAACTGAGAATATAAAAAAATAAATGGTGAAATCATATGCTCAGAAAAGGATACAAACAAGGAATTATATAATGTGTAAAAAAGGCATAATCAATTTAGTTAGGTGAATATTTGAAAAAACAATTCGTTTAATCAATAACATAAGTTCAAAATAAATCCATGGATAATATCAATGAAGTAATATAATGAACAATACGAAAAAATATCAATAAATGAAATGAAATATATTGGTTGTTATGATTTCATACTTCATAATATATTTATAGTCAAATCCTCATAACAATATAGTTTAATCTAAGGGTAGGTATGCATTAAAATTCCACTTAATTAGGCCAACTCATTTTTCTTATGATGCATATTGAGTTGTTGAGGGGATATTTATAACATGTCCTTTCCAAAATAATTTTTTTCTAATGAATTCCTCATATATTTATTTTTAAATTTAATTCAAAAATAATAATCATTATCAAAAAATAAATTTAGTGAGTGAAGAATAAAAAACAATAAATATTTACCTAGTAAATTAAATATATTTCAAAGTAAAACCACATATGTATATATTTTATATGTTTTAGGGAATAATCATATCCAATAGATAATTATTATGAATATTTAAGAGAAATTCATTGTCTAATTATATTTTATCAGAATAAATTGGAATTTTTAAGCGAAATTTTATTACCACATAATTAATGAAGAGTGATTTTATACTCAATAGAAATATATGTTTTGTAGTAAAATCAAGTATTTTATAAAATGGGATATAAATATACAAATAGTCTTCCATTAAATATTTATATTTTCAAAACTATCGGAAAATTTTAGAAGAATCTAAATAGAATGATGTATTTATAATGGTGGAAAAACTCGTTAACACCGTAGGTGTTAAAAATAATCATTTTTTTAAATTTTATATAGATATTTAAAAGTTACCTTTCAAAAAAATATTAAAAATATTTCATTCAAATCATATTAAAATTCAAGGAATATATAAAATCTCCATGATAAATATGTTTAGTAAATAAAATGGACTTTCATAAAACAATTATTAAAAGATATGTCCCTAAAAGAAAAATACACCCAATCAAAAGAGAAATAATATTCAATTTTGTTTTGAATATATATTATTTAATTATTAGAGTTACAAAAAGGGTAATTTGGAAGAAAATATCCATGCTGTATATAATTACATAGGTTTTATAAAGAATGCCTTATAATATTACTTCAATGAGAATAAATGAAATCCCAAAAACGACATTGTAAAATAAATTCTTACATCATTGGTAACATTAAAATTATAATCCCTTGAAAGTGTATATTTAAAAGGATCATTAATCATCATTGATAAGTAAGTATTCATGTTAAATACATTAATGGTGTATTATACACAAAAAATAAAAATAAATATGTCTATAATACCAAATATGTCTCAATAGAATGGAAATTTACTTGAAATCATTTACATATTTAGAAATGTTTAAATAAAACCCCTAAAAAGGGGAAGATTGAATGGAAATGTCAAATAATATTAATAAATACTTACTCATTAATACTTATATCAAATCAGTATGATATAATCTATATAAAATAAAATAGGTGTATAATATAATGTAAGAACCAATGAAGTTAAATTGAGACGAAAAACCCATACCTCATGTTTGACTAGCCTTTTATGTGATTTTAAAATAATGAATAATAAATATTTATTTATAATAATGACATAATATAAACATAAAAATATTTTTCGTATCATATATGATCCATTTATTACATTTTTTTACCATTTTGTTAATAATGTTTAAATTTAATAATTATTTTTGTTGTTATGTGGTTCATTTTTCATGTATGTTTTATTCGACTATTTTGGTCCATTCATATAGATCCTCATTTAATAATATCATTACTTTTATTAATGATATATATATATATAATATTCAATATATATATTTAAATTAAACCATAAAATTTAGATATTGAAAAATGAATTACATCATTCTTGGTGATGGTAGGTCATATATACTTGGGACTGCCATTTTTATATTTTGACAGATAGAACAAAGTAAAGGAAAATAATAATTCACCTTTATAATATCATTTTTATTTCATATATTCATTTATATATTCATCCAATATATCCTTATTTCAATCTTTTAAATGGAAAAATGAAAACCTGGTCACATCACTTTATGGAGGTAGTATTCCACAAGTACACTTGGGTGATGAGATCATTTTCCCAAGTATTGAATGAAAGAATGTATATGAGATACTATAATTTCTTTAAGTATAATTATTTCATAAATATCATAAATATTAACTATTTTAATCTTTATAATCATCCAATAATAGTTGTGGTTAAAATATAATGACATTATTATTTTTAGACAGTAAGTCATAGTTATGCATGTGCTATGTTTTTAGTTTTTATAAGATAGAAAATAATTGGAGTATGTTTTTCACATAATAATAATATAATATAAATATATTTATAATACTATATTTATTATTTTATGAAGGGTATGTCAAATTTAGATGACCTAAAAGAATAAATAACATAGAATCATTTGGCAGAGATGATTACTGCTTTTCGGTAGACTTATTTTAGATCCCATTATAAATACCCATGGAATGATATTTTAATTATTAAACCTCTATAATTAATGTATAGTTATATTTATATGGTAATTGATTATTTTTTTATTGATTTAGATTTCTCAATGTGGTGTAATGAAATGTGAGAAGGCGTCTCCATTTATATGTTAGGGGAGGAGTATTCTTGAAATTTATTAAATTATTTAGTTAATATACATTATATTTCTGATTTAAATGACTCCCAATTTATATAATTATAATATTAGAATTTTATTATTCGATAAAATCTACTACAATAAAATTGGAACAATTTTTGTTATGTTTTGTCCCATATCATTGAGTTTTAACACTCTGTAATCCTGTTTTACAATTACTATAATACCAACGTTTTCTACTTTTAATGGATTAACAATATAACCATAAATGTAGAAACATCAAAAAATGTAAAATTGTTGATATTTTCAATAATATCCCTTTTAATTGCCCATATACTATATACTATGGATTTAAAATCAATTAATAAAATATTATTTATTACATAATATCATTAATACCATTTTTAGGAAAATTCATTTAATTTGATTTTCCAAATGTCATAATAGAAGAGAAATTAAAATATAAACCTTTAATTCATACCTAATATGTTAAATTTACTTATAACTTTTTTGGGAAATTATAAATCACACAAATTATATTAATTTTAATGTTCTTAAAATATTTTGGTTTATTTTTCTATTAATTTAATTTAAATTATGATGGAGATACGTAATAATTTTAGTTAATTATTCAATAACTAAAATTTAAAAATAAATTAAAATGAAAAATAGAATTACTAATTAAAATAAAAATTTAGAAGCAATATTTTTTTCTAAATACATAACATTAAAAATTATATATATTAAAAAAAGAGAGTTTAATTTTTTACATTGTCCATTACTTAAATATTATAAAGGCTAAAATAAAATTTATACAAAAGAAAATATCCAAATTTCTGATTTTGGATTATTATAGATGAAATATACTCATCCAATGAAATAAAAGAATGTTCTTTATATATTTTTAGTGACTTGTAACATTATTTTTATCCATAAGTACCTAATTTACCGTTTATCGAGGTGATAAATTTTACCACTATTACTATTAGTAATTCCAAAATATAAAAGAGGACAAGATAAAAAAATTATCCTCCAAATTCTAAATATGTATTATTTTTTATCAAATTTAATCCCTATATGTGGTCTAGATTCATTTAATAAGAAACCCATGATGCATAAAAAATTGTTATATGAAAAATAAATTTTTAGTGTAGCATTGTTTTGTTCCCAGATCAATTATAATGTTAGGAGGTATTAATTTTATTATTTAAAAAAATAAATTAATATTATTTTAAACCTAATACTAGTAAAATTTAGTCATAGGTAATACTATAATATATATTTTCCTTTTTAAAATAAATATTTTCATTGTTTAACCAAAAATATACTTCCTCGTAGAATTACTATAAAATAATCCTAAAATAATATTACCAATATTATTTAGAAAATTATATAATCTGCACATATTAATATTTTAATATCTTTTTTCATTCTTTTAAATGCGGTGGTTCAGGTAAATCAAGCTTTAAAATTAATTTTTTTCAAAGAGAAATATAACATAATATCATGGGTTTTTACATAAATGGGATTCCAAAGAGGTATAGAAATGATGAAAGGATGAGTCAAAAATTAATATACAATGTGTGAAGGATGATGTTAGATCCAAAAATTATAAAGCATTTTTTTCGGAATTTACCAAATTTTTAGAATAAATATTTAATCACTATTCATTAGCACTAACAGGGTAATAATTTATTGAGGTTTTATAGTCTAAAAAATAGGGTAACTCAACTGTATAAATATTTTCATGAAAATTCAATATATCCATGTGGATGCGAAGATTCAAGATAAACGTTAAGAAAAATATGAATCTTATTTTTTTTGTTTAATATATACATAAAAACACTGGTTTCCAATTTTGGGATGATAAAAAGAAATAACTCCTTTGAATAAAAATTCCCTCTTCAATAATCAGGTCTTTTACAAAATAATAAAATTTTAATAAGAAGGTATTTAAAGGTAAATATTCTACTAAAAAAATAAATTTGATCTAAAGGGGTTTATCAGGTGTACATAATGTTTTAAAAATTCAGAGGTTACTCAAAGTATGTATAGTAGACTCATGGATGATGTTTCATAGCGTTCAAACTTTTTTGAGTCTCTAGTGGGAGTATCATAAGTTTGGGCTCCAAAATTCAAAGAATTCGAATAATGGGTACCAAAAATAGTAGAGTTATAGGGTGATTTAAGACGGAAATCCAATGTTAAATTACCAGTTCATCGGTATGGTAATGACTTTAATTTTCTTCCAATACCAAGTGAATTAGAACCCAAGAGTTTATAAGAAGTAACCAATCTCAATAAATCCAATATTTTTAATTTTTCCATAAAAGATAAGTTGGATTTATTGTATTTGAATAAAAAACATGAGCTATTGAGCTAAAAATAGTGGAAAAATATCTTGGGAACAAATTGTTATTTTTCTTAAAAGAAAAAATAAAATTGAAGTAAGTAGTATAAGGATTGGATGGTGGTGAGGGGGTTTCAATAGAAGGAATGTATTGAATTCTATAAAATATGTTCAACAGTGTTAAAACATAATAATGTTGATATAGTTCATTTAATTGTTCCATTGGAAATATTTTACTCAGAACAAACAGATATAAAGGTGGAATTCTTTCAAAGATATTTGGAGGAATAAAATAACAAGAAGAAACCAATAGGTTTTATATATCAATAGAACAAATTAATGGTGGGAAATTTGAATAAAAGTCATTATATATTGATATAAGTTCCATGATAGTGTAATATAATGTTCTACAAATTCATAAAATATAGGGGCTTCAAGATGATCAACAAATTAAATCCTTTCTATTAGAATGTGTTTGAAATTGAGAATTACATATTTTTGCTCTTATAAAGGGATGATATGTTTCTTTTGGGATTGAAAGTTATTAGGATTTAAGATATGAAGAATGAGTTATTCAAAATCTTCAACTTGAATGATTTCAGTGAATAAAATATGTTTTGGGGAATTTTGATCATGTGATATGGGAAGTATGGATAATTGGTGTTTTCTCAAAGGGAATATTTCAAGAGGATTATCAAGTGATATAGTTTTATGAATGGAAGAAGTTATCATCCACGCTTGATGGAAACTTCAATATTTGCAAAGAATAGGCATCTAAAATGGATGAATATATGAAATACATGTATAATGTTTCATTTTCATCAGTGATTGGTAGTCTTTTTAATGTCATGGTGTTCACGTGTCTGGACAGTTCACATGGAATGGGAGTTATCATTCATTTTATATCTAATCCGGGCAATGAATTTAGGGAAAACATTAAATAGATCATATGATATCTTGAAGGAATATAACATCTATACTTATAATAAATGAGATATGATCTATTATAGGGATAAATTAATATTAAATTTGTGGGAGATTCATGAAATTGAAAGAGTATGACTACTTTTATCTTTACATATGAAGGAATAGTTGTGAACTAGATGTAAAAATCATAACTAATGGAATATTTTTTTACAATGGAAGAATCATATGTAGTAACAATAACATTAAAGATAGAATATATATTGTTAAGGAATCTAATAAATGATCACAAAAGGATTCAGGAAAGTGGATTGATATAATATGATAGTGAGATTTCAATAAACATATCCTGGAATTTGGTATTCCATTCATGAATGAAGAACCATTACATGAAATTTCATATCATGTAAATGTTTTTTGGGAAAAAATTTATATATCAATGGAAGATGGTTATAGTGTAAAATCCAGTATACATAGTTACCAATAAGTTAGTCCAAGAATGAATGACGAAACACTGTTCCTCTGCGAGACTTTGATGAATGAATGGATGAGGAGACACTTCCATTTTTTCTAATGTTTCATAGGCATGATAAACGTGCCTAAATAAGTCTTCAACTATGGTATTTTTGGGATGGGTATTAATTTTATTTTATCCGTAAAATTCTCTTCGAAGAAGAATCATTAGTTGATTGTTTTGCATAATTAGTAGTACAATAGATGTAATGATCTTTAGTGGTTTATAGGTTAGTAAGATAGTACATGATTATGATGTTCATGTACTAGAATGTGGTAATATCTTCAAAATGTGGGAAATTAAAGTTTCTGGTCTGGGGTAACATGTAATTTTCACAAAATTTAGGGGTGAGGTGATCAATTTTATACAATATTGAAGATCGCCTCATTCAAATTGATGGTAATTACTGATTCTAAAATAGAGATTCAATCGGATGGCCAATTGGGACCCAAAATATAACTATGTGGGGATAATTATATAGTTTTTTCGTGACATTTATTCATTTTAGTAAAATATTTATTGAACAAACTAATTGTGGTTGAAATCTTTTCTTGTTCAATAGTTATAAAAATTGCAGTGGTGGTCTCTTTTAGAGGAAGGACTTGATTATCTATACCACATTAATCTAATGTATTCCTTTCCATATTTATTTATCATAACATTTCAAAATGTTTGTTTTGATTTTTATTGATTTTATTAATGTCATTTGGAACTTAGTGATGTGCGTAGAGTGTGTGGACTTATAATATTTTTGTGCATCATGTTCACATGGTTCTATTTGATTGTTGGAGTATCCAAATCTTGTTTTTTCTATTACATATTGTTTTTTATTGTGTTTTCTATGGTATTATAATGTTGTTTATGTCCCCAAAAACTTTTAATTCAATATTGAAATATTTTTAATGAAAGAGTCCCATTGATAACTATAAACATCCTCATGACATAGAGTAAATGTCATCTAAAAATGCAACAAAATCCCTCAGTAGATATATGGACATTTTTTTATGGATGAAATCATAAAAAAATTCAAAATTGTAAGACCAATATATACTTTCAAAGTATTCATTATTCATACCACAAATTTGGTAAGGTTATGAATGAATACCCTATATGAAAAAAATCATTTGAAACATTCATATGAGATATATGTCAGCGGATAATTTGATAAAATCTTGGGACTCACTATTCTATGTAAGAGTAACCTGCTCAATAATAAAAGTAAAAAATGGAAAATTTAAGATTCATCCATTGGAAGAATTAATAGAAATTGAATTCTAAAAAATAATTTTTTAAAATCAATCACTCAATATTGGTACATTTTTAAATTCTATTAAACATCACAATTATTTAAACGAGATTCTAATTTTTCAAAATATTTATAATTGTGGTGCATCCATTCCTTGGAGAAGAAAATAATGTGTAAAAGATTTTATAAGAATTAAAAATACCTTCGTGGTAATATTCTATAATTTTGGGTGATTACGTGTTATCAAAAGGGATCAACACCATAAGAAAAACCATTATATCATAAAGATATATCGAATACTATTCATGCATACATACAGGTAAAATATCAAGAAGATATTTTGGATGTTAGTAAAAAAAGTATAAATTATTAATTGATGTAGATAGTAGGAAATTAAAATCCATGATTGACTGAATAATGTATGTTCAAACTATATAAAATATATTTTCAAGATAAATATCAGAAGTAATAGAGAGATAATTGATAGAACAAACTGATACTCAATTTGAGAATTAATATAACAAAGTATCAAAGGAAGATGGGAGAACCTTATATTATATTATTGAATAAGAATTTGTTTTTATTGAATGATAGAATATGGAATGATTTTGAATGTATATAAAGTAATTTGAATCATTCAAAAGTAGAAGAATATGAAATAGGTTTTCAGACCCATCCTACAAATCCCAGTATCATAGATGTTGAAGAAAGAGAAGAAAAAGGGACAAGAAGAAGATTTTGTTGAGACACAAAAATATATTTCTGTTTTCTATCTGTTCAATTAATAATATTATATTTTGGAGTTTTTGGATCTTGAAGATCAAAGAAGGTTTCATATTTGATAAATACCAATGATATATATTCCTTACAGTATTAGACTGTATTTTTATTTATAAATATTATGCTACATGTAAATTTACATATTATCTTCACGTAGTTGAAGACTATAGTGGATGATCAAGGTCAAATAACATTATGTAATGGAATACTAATGATGGTTTGTTGTATTTTTCTATAGATCATTGTAATTTTTAATTTATAGGGAGCCACTGTAAACCATAATACATTAATTGAGATAAAAGGGGGTTTCAGGATATTACCATAGGTAAAATATGATACCTAGCCTTGGAAGAGGATGTTCCCTCCCCATACCAATTTTATTAATAATTTATATTAGTGGAAAAATTGTGTCTCACTTATATAGAAACACAATAAAGTAATATTCACAAATTTCTAGAATAAATTAAATTTTTTAGAATAAATTTTCATATAATATGTATATTTATTAATAAAACTAAATCTTCTAAAAATACTATGTTAATTTACAAAATCCAAATTTAATGTTTTGTATACATATGCATTATTTTACCAAAAAAAATTTTTGTATTCACTTTTATTAAAAATTAGTTTCTAAAACATGTTGTAATTAAATATATGAAAATATATTTCATATTTTAGATCTAAATAATAATATTATGTAATAAGTTAAATTTAATTTATTTTTAAAAGAGAATGATTTCTATGATTAATGTTATTGACCATGAAAATGGTGAATGGGATAGTTTCAAAGATATTTTTATTAATGTTGTGTAATTTTTATCTAATAAATAAGATTGATATATTTTATAGAATGAATCTAATTATATTTTTACAAATATATTATAACATATTAACCATGGTTTAAATTTTATTTAATGTTATTTAATATTAATAACACATGAGGGTTGACATATCATTTTTCTACATAAACAATTTTTCTATATGATAAATGTTTTAATATAATTTTTTTTAAAAATATTTAGAAATTTATTTATATTAAATGGAGATTAAATTTAGGTTTATAAAATCAAAATTTAGTAAAATGGGGGATGTTATATTACTATAAAAATTTAGTAAGTTTGGTAAAAAATATTTATCATAGAAAATACAAAAAAGGTAAAAGTTAAAATGAAATAGTAAAAGCCTAAAAATATATTAAAAAAGAAACAATCTTGGAATTATTCCAAGAAATAAACTCATATCACAGACCAATATTTTTTATTATGGATCCTTTTACATTGGAATATTTTCATAACATCGTTTTAAAGTATGGAGTAATTATGAAAATACCATTTTATTCACTTATAAAAGGATATCACTTCAACCACATTTATACACCCATTAAAAATGTTTTGATCAACCAAAACACATTACTAGCCTATTCATAACTTCATACCCTTATCCAAGAATCATATATATTATCATAGCCCAATATAAGGAGCCTTATGGTGATACCCAAGGGAGAAAATTGAACGGGAAAGGTAATGTTCTCAAACAAAATCTCTTAATATAATTATTCTTTTACACCATAGAACTTATTTTAT
Organism: Viscum album; assembly: GCA_963277665.1. Taxonomy (NCBI): domain Eukaryota; kingdom Viridiplantae; phylum Streptophyta; class Magnoliopsida; order Santalales; family Viscaceae; genus Viscum; species Viscum album. The sequence continues at coordinate 1,792,839,581 of OY728163.1, read as the reverse complement.
CAATTAATGTTTGATAACATAATTATTAATTATATTCTCAAATTTTATTATACTAATGGAATACATATTTTCCACTTCCCTCTAAAACCATTTTAAAAATGAAGAAGTCTCCATGCATACTTGTAGACTACTACCTCTATGAAAATTAAGCATTATTTTTTACGACAAAATTTCAGGAATGGTTATAAAATATTATTATAGAATTAACATGAAATTTATCATATAAACTAGATGTGAAATTATAAAATATTCCATATTTTTCATATTATATATAGAAAATAAACATGTCACTTGTGTGTATGTGTAGACAACGTCCTCCAAGAAATTGGTTATTTCATTTACCACTCTTGAGATTTCATAATTTTCGGAATCTCTTATAATATAATTAACCACCGTAAGACAAATAAATAATTTCATTATTATTATATAATAAAGATGTTAAACAAAATTAATCACTTTCTTATCCACACACACCCCTAGATTACGGACTATTCTTATTTGGGTAGGATTAACCACCTACAAGAAAGAATGAAATAAATATCTATCATGGGTAACTAAGTAAGCATAAATACTGGTGATAAATAACAATAATAAGAAAATAACAATCTTTTTTAATTTGAATGATAATATATAACCCTTTATTAATTTATTATTCACCATTCATCAAAATATATGAGAGATGTTCATCACTGATTTCGTCATCCCAAATACATAACTAAAGTACTTAAGAAATGAAATTAGAATAGTATGAATCATTATACAACCAATATTACTATAGTGACCCTATTTCTCCCTAGTAAGACTTTGAAATTTATTGAGAAATATTTATAGATCCAGTCACTTTGATGGTGTAAATTTATGAGGTCTGGTGACCAAAGAATTGATATTATAAATATATTATATATATTAATATCATGTTGACATAATTTTCCATAAATGATATCATATCACTCATATAGAGTCACATATTGGAAATTAGAGGCCATAGTCACATCAGAAATGCATGTTTTACCATAGGGACCACCTAAAGTTGGTCAGTTCCAAATATTCATACGAGGTAGTCGTTTGTGGTTATGTTTTGAGAATTTATTAATTAAATTATATAACTAATTAACCAGGCCTAAATTTAATTCTATATAATGGTTATTATGGAAATTATACACTATTATCCTCTCAACCCTAAAATATTTTAGAGGTTAATCAGATTTTTTTTCATTGGATAGTTTGAAATGGTGAAAATGAAGATTGTATCAAGGTGGATCGGTAGGAAGCGAATTCAGTGGGATCACCACATTTTTGTCGAAAACATTCTTCACCAATGATCGATCCATAATCGGTTTAGGGAATATTAATTTTCTATTTCTGACTTCATTTATTTTAATCAATCATTTATTTTTAATCCGTATTGATTTATGGCGTTTTCAACTATTTCATGCTCCCATAAATTTACATGATAATATTTTATCATATTCAAGTCCATTTTTACATTAATATCACCCAATAAAAATCCCAACATAGAAATTGTCTACCAAAAATTATTTCCATTTATTTTTCACATTTTCAGATTCTTTTCCCCTTTGTTTCATCATGTTCTTCACCATTGTCCCATGAGGTTGTGGTTCTACATTGTCGGGATGGGTTTGAGCATGATCAATCCCCCAGATTCATGGTGGACTCAAATATGATGAATTGATCAGGGATTTTTAAAAAAATATGAATGATTTGCAGGATGTGGTTGATGAATCCAAGGATCAAGGATTCATAATGAAACGAGAGAGAGAGGTGTGATGGGGGAGCCCCTCGGGTGTACGGGTGGCCAAAATATGGAAACTAGAGGAATATCCAAAACAAGTATCCCTTGAACCACACTTCTAGGTGTGACTTTATGTACAATTGGTGGTGATAATAGTGTAGTGAATATGCATGAAGGAACATGGGTAAATTCATAAGAACTAACTACATTACGTGTAGTCTATGACCACATATAGTGTGTCCCCACTCAACTACGATGGCTATGGTTTTTTTTGGAATATGTGTATAACACACTGTGTGGCCGGTCCCATATACCATGTGACCCTCTATGGGTAAAATAGATTTGTTCTAGATACACCCTTCTAGTACAATATTCTGGTGTATTGTTTATACTCATGGAGTACATGATACTGTTATGGTACTTGGGAATGGCCATGTACATAGGCAGCTACCTGGTACAGGCTGACCAACACGAGCACAACTAAGAGCACATGGGTTTCCCCAAGTGGCTAAGACACACCATGTGGTACCCTTACATGTCATGTACAACACCATGGAATCTATGTCATATCCATAGGATAACATAGATAGGTAACATAGTGGGACCACATGTCGTGTGGACCCCAAACACACCAAGTACACCCGTTTTTAGAAACATCAAGGTATTTTATTTCCTTCTTTTTGAAATATATCTTAGACCATGAGTCTCTTATCATAAATAATTTTTTAGGTAAAAAATTTATGGTAGCGTTTTAGTGTTTTTTTGAGATGAAACATGGGATGGTCGGAGAGTGATTGTTATTCAGGAGATGGTTGATGATGGTAGTGATCAGGCAGGATCATTAGAAAGAGGTTGTGGTTGGGAACCCCCTGTAGTATCAAGGTGTGTGTCCCCCATACTCAGTGAACTACTTTGAGTGGATCCCACCTCGGTATCTATGGTGTACATATTTTTTCTATTGAGTGGCACCGCCATTACACATAACTTAGTGGGTCCTCTATTGTTACTTACCAATAGGAACACCCTTATCGTACAATGGTGTGAGTCTATATCAATAATTTGATTGGATCCACCTATCATACTAGGAAATAAGACCTTTATCCATTTTTTATGAGGGATCCCCCTATCATTCTAGTGGGTGGTCCCTCTATAATTTTTATCGAACCCCTCATGCTCTAGAGTAGTATAAGGGTTTGGGTCTTCCTCATGACTTCGTCAAACATATACATGCGATGTTGGGCATCAAGTATGAACCATTAGAGATAAAGGTTGACTCATCTTTATGGGATTTTGTTGTGAGATTTATATCTATTTCCATCTCATATGAGTTTCTTTTATGATAATGTATCAATGTTTTTTAAAATTTCCCCCTGCATTGGGTTGAGGAAAGTCATTCTATTGTGTCTCCAAATGCTCCATCTTTTGATTTTAGGGTTTCCTATAGGATATGTATATACTCACCCCTATATGTGATTTTCACATAGTTTAAATATATTATATAGGTGACATACTAATCATCAGTGATCTTAAAAGTTCATAGTGATACTCTGATTTCTAAACCACAAACGGTGGTAAATATTGGAGATCCAGATCTAGGATCTCTCAACTGTTTGTTATTCAAGTTATTATTAGGTTAGGAAATATTTATTATATGGATGTTTATTTTTTAAATCAATTTTTATATTACACTGTATAACTCTTTTATATTCCCTAGAGGTTATTAAATGTATGGTTTTTTACTCTAGATGTTGTAATTCCATGATGCCAGTTACCTAGAGTCGGTGCATAATTACATAACATTGGCATGATCACAAAATATCATGTCTCTATAGACCAATTGGTTTAGTATCCTTGGAAGTACTGGATACATTCATAAGTTTTACATTACATTATAAAATGGAAAACTACTATAACATTTTTTCCATAGAAAACACTGAGATCCCATAGACTATCCCTGCTGGTCAGTTATAATATACTTCTTCGCATCCTGGGAAAAATAAAACATAGAAAGGGCTGAGCTCATATGTTCCGTAAGGATAACAATATAGTGAAAACTTTCATAAATAAGAATAACCATTTAAGTCAATGTATAAGACTAAAACAAAAGACTTTTAAACTTTTACTTCACCATAATATGGCAAATATATAATCAAAATAATGTCATTTACTTACTCCCATAGATATTCTACTAGTCGAATAATCACATTCAATATCAATATGCACGTTCATAATGATGGAATGCATAATTACAGACATTCATAACCACATATTCAAGGCCTTGTTCCAAGAATAAACAGAATATTTTGTCAAGGCCTTGTGCCAAGACACTATTTTGTCTCTTGAGACCTATCGAAGCATCGAGGTGTTATAGCGGGCTCCACCAGTCACATAATAAGTCCAATTCATTCTTCATATGAAAAGGTTTAAACATAAAATAAACATTTGTATTAAAACTATCATACAAAATGTCAATACTTTATACATAACCCATTAATGGTTTAAAAATAACACATCCATAGTCAAACATATCACAAAACCTTCGATACAATATGGAAGTATTGTATCATAATAAATCAACTTCAAATAAGCTTAAAATCTATCAAAGGATGTTGACATAGATGAAATCGAAACCTTTTTTAGAGAAATATCTATTTCTATTTTTAAATAATTTATGAAATCATTTATTTTAAAAATATTATTTTTAGATTGTAAGGGAATCTTCGATGATGATATAATGGAGGAAAAAAGTTGTACCCTCCATAGAAGTTAATAAAACATTCTGACCTTAAATTTGTCGAAAAGGTCAAAAAGAACCTTGTTTGGAAACCGATGGAAATATTCCTTTATAAAAATATTATAAAAGTAAAAAAATGGTATAAATTAATCTAAACCATAGTCTAGTAAATATTAATAATGTTTTGAAATACATTTTTAAGAAACATGGATGTGGATGATAAAGAGGTCCAAATAGATTCTTACGTAAAAACAACCTCAGATAATAAAGAGATTGTGAGATTAACCAATACCTTGTACTTTTCCTTGGTTGAGGGTAGGTTAACCTCCTATATAATGGTGAAATAATTGTTATTAAATTATACAAGAATCGTACATATTAATATGATATTATTTATGATCTTTCAACATTTCCTTGTTAATAACATCTATGTAGTATCATCGTTTCAGGTGTTAACTGATTCATTTTAATTTATATGATTTGTTACATAAGTAATGTTTGTTGTGAATATTATGTATATTATTAATATTCATAATGATACTAAGTATTTAAACATTATTTTTAATCATAAAATGAAAATTAGTCTTGAATGGATACGATGGGGAATGAATCTCATTGCGTTCGTGGAGACGGTAATCTGTACGTACGAATGAGCGATAATATCATTCTTTTGATATTAAAATAATATATAATAGAATGTTATATAATATATATAGAATCATTATTATGTTATATTTATTATTTACATCAATTAAACATCATTATTATACCCATCCAAATAATGATGTATTAAATAACAATTACACCACGACATGGAGATGGTTAGTCGTACGTATACACGTACGGTGAAACATCATTCAATGGATGGATATAATTATGAATATGGTTGTAAAAAATTTATAATAACATCACAATATATATAAGATACTGTAGTAATTATTTGAGAATGGAAACAACAATGAAAGTGGAAGTGGAAGATGAAAGGAACTTGAAAGAGGTGATGAAATATTTACTTTTTCTTGGGGTTATTCCTTTTGATTTGACCAAAATGGCTCCGTAGGTTGGATTTCAAACTAAAGGAAGGCCTTTTGGATGAAAGGAAGATATTTTAAGGGGTATTGAGGTAGATTTTGGACGATCCAAAAGACTTTGAATGTGTGAATTAGAGGGAAGTGTGAGTGCCCTTTTATAACAGGGGTGAGAGGAACCTTAGGAAAATCTAGAAATATTATTTTATAATAAACTCATTTTCGATTTATAATTGCACAAAAATAGATTATTTAAAGGATAAGAAGGGTATTTTTCAAAAACCACTCAACAAATAGGTTTTAGATAGGTTTGGGTCACTATATTAACATTATATTTTAGATTTAATTCTTATTTAAATAGTTTGACATTTACCATCTCTCGTTATATTTTTATATTATATGGTTAATAAACATACTATATACTTTCAAGAGAACCCCAAGTGGTTCATTAATTATACACCTATCATTAAATAATCCCTTTGGCCGAACCTTATATTTTTAGGAATAAAATATCAATTTATAATATAATATGTTTTAAAAAACTCTTTTGTGACAATTTTGACACTATTTGGTATTTTTGTTTCTGTTAAATTCATAACACCATTATTAATTTGAAACAAATTCATCTAACCAACCCTAATATTTCATATTAAACTAAAAAATAGTTTAATTCATAAAATGTCTCAAATTACATTTATTTGGATTTTTATAAAATCAATTATTTTAATATTTCAGTAATTATGTAATTACTGCATCATTATTGTGTCATAAATAAATTAAATTATTTAATGTCTAAAAAATATAAATAAAATAACATTATGTAGGAAATCTTTTTATCTTTAAAATTTATATTTTTAGTCGAATTTATATTATGTATAACCCTATATTAAAAATGTTTTAGTTATTAAACATTAATTTAATCTCTTTTAACTCTTCTTTAAATAAAATAATAATAACTGTCCTAATCTAATCCAAGTTGAACTAAAGGATCATATTTTATTCCTAAGGTTGTTTTTGATAATATTACACTTCTCTAATAGAATTAGGACATGTGTTAGGGTTATAATAATATCATTTTTACCCTTAATTTTCCTATTTACTTTTAACAGTGGTAAATAAAAGTAAAAAAGTTACTATTCACCAAAAAATATTTTTATCTTATTGAGACACATTTTACTTACTGATATCAACCATGTCTCTCGGATTTTTAAAATTTCACTCACAGAAGTGGTAAAATAATGTTTTATGTGAATTTGAAAATTCACCTACAATGTGGGTAAAAGACGGTGAAAAGTTCTATAAAATTTTTATATTTTAAAAATTATTATAAATTGACTGCAATTAATTACATTGAACTTATTTAGGTTCTATGTATCTTTTTAGACCTAAAATAAATTTTAATAAAATAATTATTTATTTAAATAATAATTCGGATTTAAACTATAACTCAGTGTTTTTAACTATTCATCAAAAATTGAATGTTTTCATAAAAATAACATAAATTCACCCTAAGATAATTTCGATATTCCGAATCCAAAAATGAAGTCCATTTTGAAAGATAAAATTTATAAAATTTTAAAAAGTGGGTATTACTATTCAAAACGGCTAGTTTGATTGGTTTTGGTGTGTTAGAACTCGATGTTGTGTACAACACACACTACTGTATTATTCAATGGGAAGCTTATCGTGGAAGCTTGGGGTGTTACATTCTCCCCTATTGCAAATAATCTCGTCATTGAAATTTCTATATTATTACTACATAAATAGAATCCGGTGGTTCTTCATCATAAGTATCTCGGGTTCCCTTGTTTCCTCTTCCATCTTATGGTTTCTCCATAGCACTTTTACCAAACGAGTTGTCCGGTTTCTCAACACTTGTTCTCTTGTATCAAGAACCTTGAAAGGATTTTCTCAATAAGACAGATCTGGTTCTAGTTCTAATTCATCATAGGTGAGTACATGCGTTAGGTCAGGCATGTATTTTCTCAATAGTGATACGTGGAATACATCATTAACTTTTGAGAGACTTGGTGGCATTTCCAAACGGTAAGATATAGCCCTAATTCGTTCTAGAATTTTGAAAAGTCCGATGTACCTAGGACTCAATTTTCACTTCTTACTGAAACGTATAACACCCTTACATGGAGATACCTTCATGAAAAAATGATCTCCTACATAAAATTCCAAATCCTTCCTTCAGATGTCAGCATAGTTCTAATGCCTACTTTGCGCTGCTTTGATGTGGGTTTGTATTACTTTCAACTTTTCTATCGTTTCCTCTACTTTTTCTGGGCCTATGAGTTTGTTTCATGAAATCATCTGAAATGGTTGGTGTGTGAAATCTCTTTCCATATAAAGCTTCATATGGGGCCATCTGAATACTTGAATAGAAGCTATTGCTATAGGAAAATTATACCAAAGGTAAATATTGATCCCACATACCTTGAAAGTCAAGTGAGCATGATCTCAACATGTCTTCTAAGGTTTGAATAGTATGTTTTGATTTTTCATCAGTTTGGGGGTGGTAGGCAGTGCTTAAATGATGTTCATTATGAATGGATTTCTGAATACTTTTCTAGAATCTTTATGTAAAATGTGGATCACGATTAGAAACAGTCAATAATGGTACTCCATGAAGTTTTACAACTTCATTAATATATTTTCTTGCTAAAAGTTCAAGTGGTAAATACTCCCTTATATCAAAAAAAATGTTGCTAACTTGGTAAGAAGATCAACCATTACCAATACTGCATCATTACTTCTAGGAGTCTTTGGTAGTCCCATGACAAAGTTAATCATAATATTATCCCATTTCCACTTAGGTACGGGAGGAGTTTTCATGACTCCTCTAGGTTTTCTCCTTCAAGCTTCCACTAGTTGAAAAACCATACATCTTGACACAAAGTCAGTAATCTCCCTCTTCATGTTGTCTGGCCATAAATGTTCCTTCAAATCTCTATACATTTTGGTGTTCCCATGGTGTATAGAGAAATTAGAGCTATGAGCATCATCCAACAATTCTCTTTTTAAATCATGTATATTGGGAACACAAAGCCTCTTCCGAAATTTCAAAAATCCATCTTCATATACAAATTCACTCAATCTACCATCATTCATCACTTAAATCTTCTTTTTAAAATCATCATCACCGGTCTGAGAACTCTTTATCCTTTCTAGTAAATACGGTTTGGAAACCATTTGAAAACGTATTGATGTTTCACCTTCCATGGTTATTCCCATATCCATCTTTTCTATATTATTTTATATTGCATCTTTTTTAGCACTTATCTTGTTAAAAACTCCATGATATTTTCTACTCAAAGCATTTTCTACCTTATTTTCCATCCCCGATGGGTAGGGTATTGTGCAATCATAATCCTTGAGTAGTTCAAGGCATCACCGTTGCCTCATGTTGAGTTCTTTTTGTGAGAAATATACTTCAATATTTTGTGATCAGTATATATCTCACATTTTCCACCATAGATATAGTATCTCCAAATCCTCAAAGCAAATATTACAGCTGATAACTCAAGATCATGAGTAGGATACTTTTTCTCATGAATTTTTAGCTGCCGTGATGCATAGGAAATAACCCTATCATTCCGCATAAGGATGAATCCAAGTCCTATATTTGAAGAATCACTATAAATAACAAACCAATCATTCCCCGATGGTAGAGTAAATATAATAGCATTGACTAATCTTCTCTTTAGTTTTTCATAACATTCTTCACACTCTTTTCTCCAAACAAATTTAACCCCTTTTGTGTGAGCATTGTTAATGGGTTAGCCAACCGGGAAAAATTCTGGACGAAATGTCGATAATAACCTGCAAAACAAATAAAACCGCGTACCTCGGTTATACTTGTTGGTGTTTTCCATTCATTGATTGCCTTGGTATTTGAAGGATCAACAGAGATTCCATCCATAGAGACAATATGGACAAGAAAAGAAATCTCTTGAAGCCAAAATTCACACATGCTAAACATCCTATATAATTCTTGTCTTATAAAGTCTTCAAGATAATGCGCAACTGATTTTCATGATCTTCGTAGAATTTGGGATATACCAAGATATCATCAGTAAATACCACTAAAAAATCATCGAGATATTCCTTGAAACCTATATTCACTAGATCCATGAAGACCGAGGGTGCATTAGTCAATCCAAAAAAGGAATTACTGTAAACTCATAATGCTTGTACCTGGTTCAAAATTCTGTCTTCAGAATGTATTCCTTATTTATGCACCACTGATGGTATCCAAATCGAAGTTCATTATTTGAAAATTATTGAGCTCCATGAAGTTGGTCAAATAAATCATCAATCCGAGGTAGGTGATACTGGATCATTATTTTTATTGCATTGATCTCCCTATAGTCAATGCACAACCTCATAGATCTATCTTTCTCCTTAACAAAAAGGACATGGGATCCCCATAGAGAAACACTAGGGAGAATAAATAATTTATTACTCAATTCCTCTAGTTGTTCTTTATTTACACTAATTTCACAGTATCCATTTTATAAGGGGTCTTTGATATGGGCCTTGATCCTAGAATTAAATCAATGGAAAACTCAATTTCTTGTTCTGGAGGATGTCCATGTAAATATTATGGAAACGCATCAACATATTCTTTCACAATATGTACATATTTTATTTGAACATTCCTTTCCTCATCCATAGTTATTTCATTCTCTTCCTCCCCAACAATTTAATTTATTTGAGATACTGGGGGTGGATCTAGATTAGAATTAGGTTGTTATGATTCTTATCTAATGAAAAGGTGTTCTTTATCATCGTCATCAAAAATAGTAACCTCCTTCTTCTTATAATAAATTTTTTGCACCATAGAACCAAAGCCAATCCATACCACGGATTATATCAAATTGAATCATGGGTATTATGATGAGATCGGCATATAAAGAAAATTTATTTGACCTAATGGGGACTGATTCACATAACATTGTTGTAATGATACTTCCCTTAGGAGTCTTGAATGACAACTCTCTGGTTAAATCAAATTGAAAATATCTAATTTTATTAGAAATCTGGGAAAATATGAAACAATATGATGATCTAGAGTCAAATAAAGCATTTTCTAAACATGAGGAAACCATAAAATTACCTTCCACCACGTCTTTCAAAGCTTCTACCTCTGCAGTAGTGATAACATAATCTTGGCATTGATCCATTGGCCTTTTCTGAGGTATGTTCCTCTGACTCTTAAGATATTCATTTGAATAATTCCCCCTCTCTCTACAATTGTAGCATTCAATATCAACAGCCTCTTTATTCCCCTTGCAATCACATGCTTGGTGAACTTTTCACCACACTTGAAATAGACTTTCACACCCTTTAGGAAAGTACCAGGGAGTTTCTTCCCACATTTACCACAGGATGGATATTCAACTTTTCTCTTTTCCTCTTATTTTCATTTCCAGAGTGTTCATCAGATCTCTTCTTATCTTGCTTTGCTTTAAAGTCTTAATACTTAGAGAGTTATTTTTCTGTCTTGATAGCACATGAGTCAATATCTTCATACGATGATAAGGATTATGAGACTAATTCTTGAGAGAGAAACGATTTAACCAATCAAAGAAAGGATCAATCTTACTTCTTGGGTTACATATATAATCTGCAGCATGCCTCGATAACCTTGTAGAGTTAGATTCATACTTTTCCACATTAACATCGTCCTTTTTCCTCAAACTTAGAAATTGTCATTCTATATCCCCTTGATGGTCACGAGGAAATTATTTTTCTAAGAAAATTTCTTTAAACTCCCTCCATTCCATATTTGAAACTTTGTCATCTTCCTTTCTATTTTTAATCAATGACCACTATTGATCAACATCTCTAGTGAGGCGATAAACTGCCATGACAACTTTTTCTATTTCACTACTCCCCAAGGCGTTGAATATTTTCTCTAAGAAATTTATCCATTTCTCATCTACTTATAGATTTGTACCCCCATTGAATTTTGGTGTATTTTGCCTCATGAAGAGATCTAACATTGGTCCTCCACACTGAAGATCAGGGTGCTCCATACGGGTATGGTTATTATTCATAACCTAAGTGAGTTGTCCCAGTATGGTGATTAGCTGATCAGCACCGGTTGAATCACCAGATCCACTATAATTATCATTAGATGGAGGGAAATTCTTACATGGAGTGTGTGCATTGATACGATTTTCATTCCTTCCACTAGGTTCATTTTCTATACAATGGCATAAACTAGATTAGTTATGAATCGAAATTCATAATTCCAAACTTGTAAAACACTTTACATAAATTGAACAGTTTATGGATATAATCCATAATCATAAAAATGTTTTCTTGGAGAAATTATATACTAATAAACCCTTCATAATGGTTTGTAAAGAAAATGAGAATTATCTCTAAAATATCCCTCAATTGTGTCATAATCAAGAGTGCAGCAAGGCCCGTTGTCGTGCACCTGTTCCCATTCGAGTCTAGCTCAAAGAGGCATTTTCAGGTTTTACCCATAGGTACATATGTTCCAGAGCCACCTCTACCTTCTCGTATCTAGACATTGATGTATTTCTTGTAAAACTCACAAAATATCTTCAATACCAAAATTCTAGGAAGTTCATCTATATTAATCCTCAATGTTTATCTAAGGGTAATCTGCTCTAATCAGAGTTTATCTAAATCTAGATTCCATGGTTTGTACTAAACTACCTCTTATACCATCTGTAACTCCCCAACCCTAGTTACCCAGATTTGGTGCATTATTACATAAAATTGGAATGATCGCAAAAGATCAAGTCTCTAACAGTGATTAGTTTAGTATCCTTGTAAGTACTAGATACATTAATATGGTTTACATTACATCGTAAAATGGAAAAATACAACAACATTGTTTCCATAGACAACACTGAATTCCCATAGACTATCCCTGTAGATCATTCATAATATACTTCTTCACATCCTAGGGTAAAATAAAACATAGAAATGCGTGATATCATATGCTCAGTAAGAATAACAATATAGCAGAAACTTTCATAAATAAGAATAAACATTTAAGGCAATGTACAAGACTAAAACAAAATCCTTCTAAACTTGAACTTCATCATAATGTGGAAAAGATAAAATCAAAATAATTCCATTTACTTACATGAATATTATACTAGTCTAATAATCACATGAAATATCAATAGCCACATTCATAATGATGGAATGCATATTAATAGACTATCATAACCACATAGTAATGGCCATGTGCTAAGACTACAAATAAAACTTTATCAAGGCCTTTTCCCAAGATATTAGTTTGTCTCATTAGACCTACTGATGCATTGAGGATATATAGCAGGCTCCACCCGTCACATACTATGTACAATTCATTCCTCATATGAAAAGGATTAAACATAACACAGACATTCGTATTAAAACTAGCATAAAAAAGTCAATACATTATCCATAACCCATGAATGGTGTACAAATAACACATACATAGTCAAACATATCACAAAATATTCAATACAATATGGATGTTTTGTATCATAATAAATCAACTTTAAATAAGCTTAAAATCCATCAAAGGATGTTGAAATAGATCAAATCAAAACATTTTTTAGAGAAATATCTCTTTCTATTTTGATATAATTTAAGAAAACGTTTATTTTGAAAATATTCTTATAAGATTGTAAGGGAATCTTCGATGATTTAGTAACGGCAGAAAATAGCCTCATCCGCCTTATAAGTTAAAAAAACATTCTTACCTTAAATTTTTTGAAAAGGTCAAAAAGTACATTGTTTGGAAAAATATAGAAGGATTCCTTTATAAACATCTTATAAAAATAAAACATGGGTATAAATGACAATAAACTATAGTCTATTAAATATTAATAATGTTTTGAAATACATTTTTATGAAACATGGATGTGGATGATAAAGAGGTCCTAGTAGATACTTACGTAAAAAAAACCTCAGATAATAAAATAGATTGTGAGATTAACCCTTAACTTGTACTTTTGTTTTTTCTAGTGTAGTTTAACCTCCTATATAATGGTGAAATAATTGTTATTAAATTTTACAAGAATCGTACACATTAATATGATATCATATATGATCTTTTAACATTTCTTTGTCAATAATATCTTAGTAGTATCATCATTTCGGGTGTTAACGGATTAGTTTTCCTTTATAAGATTTGTTACGTAAGTAATGTTTGTTTTACATATAATGTTTCTTATTCATATTAAGAATGATATTATGTCTTTAAAAATTATTTTTAATCATCAAATGAAAATTATTCTTGAATTGATACGATGGAGAATGAATCTGATCGCGTTCGTGGAGACGATAATCCGTACGCACGCACAAGAGACAATATCATTCTTTTGATATAAAAATAAAAAATAATAGAATGGTATATCATATATAAAAAATAATTATCATGTTCTATTTATTATTTAAATCAATTACACATCATTATTATACCCATCCAATTAATAATGTATTGAATAACAATTACACCACGATGTGGAGACGGTAAGTCGTACCTACGCACGTATGGTGACATGTCATTCAAAGGATGGATAGAATAATGAATATGGTTGTACGATATTTATAATATTATCACAATATATAGAAGATACTAGAGTTGTTGGAAACAACAATGAAATATTAAGTGGAAGAAGAAAGGTACTTGAAAGAGGTTACGAAATATTTGCCTCTTCTTTGGGTTCTTTCTTTTGATTTGATCAAAATGGCTCCCTATGTTGGCTTTCTGACTAAAGGAAGACCTCTTGGATTAACATAGGATAGTTGAGAGGGTATTTGGGTGGAGTTTGGCTGTGCCAAAAGGCTTTTAAGGTGTGAATTTGAGGGAAGGGTGAGTGCCCGTTTATAAGAGGGGTGAGGGGAACCATAGGAAAAGCTAAAACTATTATTTTATAATAAAATAATTTTCGGTTTCTAATGGCTCCAAAATGGATTATTAAAAGGATACGGTGGGGATGGGTCGAAAAACACTCAACCAATATGTTTTAGATAGGTTTGGGTGTAGAGACCTAAATCATGACGTACGTGGACATTACATTACTTTAGCGGAATACTTAATACATAACAAAAACAGACACACAAGGACCGTAATAGTTTAGTGTCTTTGGAAACTTGGAACGTAATCTTCTAATCGTGGTGAAAGATCTTCAACATATCACATAAAGATCATTCCCTTTTTTTCATACCTAAAACCATTCTTTATATCCTAGGGAAAAGAAAACATAAAAAGGGTGAGCTCAAATTCTTAGTAAGGTTAAGAATGGATAAAATAATACATATCATATACATTTGAACTTAAAAACATGAACATAATGTTTAAACATCAAAAGCTTGAGAAATGACATAAAACATGGAAGTACGTAAGGCATAGATCATAAAAAAACATTAATAATGGAAAAATAGAATGGGAATAAAACATGTAATTTTGGCATCCATTAAGCACATGTAGTGATTTCCATAGTAGACAAGGCATTGCTACCAAGACCATCTTAGTGGACAAAGTCCCTTTCTGAATCGAGTTCACTCCTCATTTCAGTCCTATTTTACTGAACCGGTTTAACCAGCTGTTCCTACAATGTCTGTCTCATGAGATATAAATCATTACACAATTCATTGGAGGGAGATATAGGTCCCACCCATCTCATAATGAAACCATTTTTACTTGTTCCACAAAATTAACATACATCATTCATAATAACACAATAAATAAAATGGGTTTCATAAAAATCATCCCATAATCACATAATCCATATAAAAGAAGTGGATATAATTTCATAATAAGAAAAGTGAAACCATGTAAATAATATAGACTTTATACTTGAAACATACACATATGAAATAATGTCATCTTAGATAGAAAAAGGTTTTGATAAAACACTTGAAATGAATTCTTGAGGAAAATATCCTTTCTTCTTCAAAATCAATTAATTTTCACAAAACTTCATGCTATTTTAAAATAAAGAGATTTTTTTGAAAATAGTCATGAAATCTTTTGGAGAAATATTAATGAAAATAAGGCTTTATAAAACCGTAAAAATCCGTTCGTGCTGTATAAGTAAAAAAACATTCTTTTCGTACATTTGCCGAAAAGGTCAAAAAGCACCTCGTAACGTAAACAAAAGAAAGATTCCTTACATACCATGTAGTAAAAGTAAAAATTGGGTAAAAATAATATTAAACATACATGAAACCATTTTTAGAAAACATGGGCTTGGATGATAAAGATAACCCCAGCAAATACTAACGAATAAACAATCTCTGATAAAAATGAGATTGATAAATTATCCCTTACCTTAGGTCCGATTTTTTTTGTAAGTGTCTGAACCTCCTGTATAATGATTTAAATAATGTTATTTACTTATTAAAGAATCATATTAACTTTTATGATATCAGATATGGTTCACTTATGACTTTATATTACCCGTTCTTTTGTAAGTTCCATGTTAAAGATCGTTTTGGGTAAAATCGTCTCAATTGTCGTCCGTGTTTTGACTTGTAATTATTCATATGATTAATTAGATCATGATTAATTACATCCAGAATGTAAAACATGATTTATATATAATATATATTCAGAATAAACATATATATAATGGATCTATAAATGGAAAGAAATACACCGTTCATGGAGACGGTAGGTCGTACGTATGCATGAACGTTGTTTTCGTTTCCTCATTGAATTGATTGGAATTAATTGGATGACACACATATATATATATACATAAATCCAGTATTATTGTGTCATATATTTCATGATTTCTTATTATATATACTTTATAATCATTTATGAATGGTTAATCATTGAGAATGAATCTCATCGCGTCGTGGAGACGGTATTCCGTGCGTACGCACGAGCGATGATACCGTTCCCATGATCGTGGAATTTTATTGGAGTATATGTATACTATTACAGAATAAATATCACTTTATAATAATCATATATAGTTATTATTTAAACCATTATACCCATCCAAGTAAGGTGGTGGTGAAAAATAGATTACACTACGGCGTGGAGACGGTATTCCGTACGTACGCACGCGCGGTGATATCTTTTTCCATAGGATGGATAGATAGTGAAATAGGGTTGTTTCATACATATAATAACATATCAGTATATGAGTGATACTGATGTTATTACTTCATAATGAAACAACCTAAGAAGAAGAAGTGGAAGAAGAAATAAAGTTGAATGAATCGGTAACGGACATTACCTCTTCTTTGAAGCGCCTCTTTGAGACCTCCTCTTAGGGCACTAAAATTGGTCTTTGAAGAATACCAAGACCTATAGGATGTTTCTAGGAAAGTGGAGAAGAGAATTGGGCAGGGTTTGGCCGATATTGAAGGCTCAATGTGGTGTGTGGAAGAGAGGGAGGAGGTGCCCTTTTATAAGGGAGGAGAGGGGCACCTTTGGAATTCTTAAAAATATTAATTTATAATAAATCTAACCCCACTTAAAAACCTCCAAAAATGACTCATATTAAAATATTTGATGATATAGGGTTGTAATATCATAAACCAATCAAATTTAGACATGTTTGGATCTTATTTTAAACCTTATCATTTTGATTTATCCTTATTTAACCTATTTAGGTTTATTTGTGGTAATAAAATTCTAAATTTTAAATTATAACAAATAATTACTTATTTATTGTTAGTTTTCCATAATTGATTACTTTATAACATTATAAACAATATAAATTTAAATTTATAATTTTTTAATATCATTGTGATTTTTAAACAATTTTATAATATGTTATTTTTATAAAATAACAATAGTGTCAATTTTGACACTATTCATTTATTTGAATTTAAATAAAATATATACAGAAGATATGTTCAAAGTAAAAGCTTTAATAGATTAATAAAAGGTCATATGTATCTATAAAATTGGTGGATAACATTAAATAGTTCATATAATATTTATTTTATTATTTTTAAAACCATTTATTTGGTTTATCTCTTATTAAAATAATTACTACAACATTTTTGTATAATTATTTAATATACTTATATGTTGCCTTAAAATTAAAACTAAATTCCTATGATGAAGTCAGATATATTAACTTTTACAATAATACTTTTACTCGAATTTATCATCTTACAATCACAATTGTTAAATTGTTATATTTATTAAATTATGAAGGTGACAACATTGGCATCATTTAAAATAAAATAATATAAGTGTCATATTGCTTGTATAAGACTCCAAATGGTCAAATATTCGACGATTGGATTATTATAGTTTAAATTTACAAGAACAATAAGTTTTGGTTAGGGTTTTGTGCCTTTTATGGTCACTATTAGTTTAATAAAAACTATATTCTTGATTTTTCACTAGATAAATAATTTCTGCATCACTATTGTGTCACAATTAATGATAATTATTTAATCATAAAAAATTCTAAATAAATTATCATGATGTAGATAATTTTGTTAGATTTCTTTAGACTATTAGTTTTCGAAGTTTCATGATGTTTATCACGAACTTAAAATTATTATACTTATAGTATTTAAGAGAGTGACATGTTGTCACTTTCTTTAGATTTAATAATAATTAAATTATTTTCATTGAAAAAAGTCCATTAGATGAATCTAATCCGACCCTTAGGTGATATGGGTCGACTTTTAGTCATAAAATAGGATTTTACCAAGTATTAGAGTAATTTTATAATCTTATATTTACCCTTAATTACCCGATTTACCTTTAACTATAGTAAATAAAATTTACCGTAGTTACTATTCACAATGCCCAAAAATAAAAAGTATCTTATTAACATAATTTGTACCCACTGATTCCAAATATGGAATCCATTTTTCCAAATTCAATACACAAAAGTTTCAGAAATTAAATTAAAATTAATCCTGTTGTCGAAAGAAAACGAGTTTTTCTTTAAAACATTGCAAAAGATTGAATTGATTAAATCTACGAATTCAAGGTAAAATCAATGCTAATGACATACATTATATTAAATGTTAAAAAAATATTCTATTTATATTTTTAAACCATTCAATATTATTATTTAACCATATAAGATTTTATGATGAAAAAAGTTGTTTTTAATTAAAATATAGCATGTTTTTACTATTCATTAAAATATGAAAGTCATCAGAATAAAATGAAAAATTTATCAAAAGTAAATTTTTATTTCTTGATTCCGAAGAATAATTTTATATTTTCAAATGGAACATATAAAAATTCCAAAAACTAGATTTAATGTGGGTGCGCCATCAAAAGGCGGCAAAATTGTATTTTTTTGAATAATACTTATTTTACCCGAAAAATTTATTTTGTTCTTATAACATGTTCTAGAAAATTTGTAAGATGAATAATAATGTTATAAAATTCAAAATTTAGTTAATAATATTCATAACGGCTAGTTCATAATAATATTATAATAATATATAGTTTTTTAGTAACACCTTGTATTGCGTACAACACACGCTATCGAGGAAGGTTGTGATTGCGTGTAATGCAAGCCAAGTCAGGGATACGTGTTTTGCAAGAATCCTTCGTTGTTTCTTATAACAGAATCCAAAAATATTTCATTTATACATTGAGTATATATATATATATATACTCAATGTTGCGTAGAATAACTGTTATCAAAATTGTGTGTAACACGATCCAAGAATAGTGTTGCATATACCGCAAGCTAATACGGTGTTGCGTATAGCACAAGTAAATCTTGGTGTAGCATACAACACAA
The DNA here is from genome assembly GCA_963277665.1 of Viscum album. NCBI lineage: Eukaryota > Viridiplantae > Streptophyta > Magnoliopsida > Santalales > Viscaceae > Viscum > Viscum album. Next base: position 1,792,820,330 of record OY728163.1, on the reverse strand, counting down.
GAAATTAATGAAATTAAAAGAATATTTTTCATAAAATCTAGGGGTGTTACATTGGGTCACTATATTAACATTCTATTTTAGATTTAATTCTTAGTTAAATAGTATGACATTTACCATGTCTCATTGTATTTTTATATTATATGGTTAGTAAACACACTATATACTAAAAATAGAAGCCCATGTGGTTCATTAATGATACACCTATCATTATATAAGTTGGTTGGCCGAACCTTAGTTATTTAGGAATAGAATATCAATTAATAATAGAATAATATTTTAAAAAAACTCTTTTATGTCAATTTTGACATTATTTGGTATTTCGTTTTTTCTAAATTTATAACAACATTATTACATTGAGAGAAATTCATCTAACCAACCCTAATATGTAATATTAACCTCTAAAATTATTTTAATTCATAATAAGTATCAAATTATATTTATTTCGATATTTATAATATCAATTATTTCAAAATTTCATTAATAAGGTAATTACTGTATCATCATTGTGTCATAAATAAATTAAATTTTTTAATGACTAAAAAATAAATAAAAAATATTATGTAGGAACTCGTTTTATATTTCTAATGAATATTTATAGTCGAATTTATCTTATGTATAACCCTATATTAAAAAAAATTAGTTATTAAACATTGATTTAAACTCTTTTAACTCTTCTTTAAATAAAATAATAATAAGTGTCCTAACATAATCCATTTGGACCTAAAGGATCATATTTTATTCCTAAGGTTGTTTTTCGTCGAATTAAACTTATCCAATTGAATTATTACATGTGTTATGGTAATAATAATATCAATTTTACACTTAATTACCCTAGTTACTTTTAACCGTGGTAAATAAATGTAAAAAGATACTATTTGGAAAAAATTATTTTCAGCTTATTGAACCACATTTTACTTACTGTTATCAACTGTGTCTCTAGGATTTCTGAAATTACACTCACAGAAGCGGTAAAATTATGTTTTATGTGAATTTGAAAATTCTCCTAGGAGGTGGGTAAAAGACGGTGAAAAGTTCTATAAAATTTTTATATATCTAAAATTATTATATATTGACTCCCATGAATTAAATTTAAATTATATAGGTATTATGTATCTATTTTTACCTAATATAAATTTAAATAAAATAAATAATTATTTAAAAAAATTGGATTTAATCTATAACATAGTGTTTTTCACAATTCATCAAAAATTGAAACTTTTCAGAAAAACACAAAAAATTCACCCTAAGCTAATTTCGATATTCCAAATCCAAAAATGAAGTCCATTTTGAATGATAAAATTTATAAAATTTCAAACAGTGGATGTTAGTATTCATAACGTCTATTTTGATTGGTTGTGGTGTGTTAGAACTCGAAGTTGCGTACAACACACGCTATTGTATAATTCAATGAGAAGCATATTGTGGATGCTTGGGGTGTTACAATGTCGCTTTCATTTATAATTATTCATGTACACTTCTGTTCGGATATGGTCAGTTGTGTGAGTGAATGTACTTTAGGAAAATTCCTTGAATTTTAATTATGCCTTCTCAATTATTTTCATCATCCCCTAGCATATGGTGATAGGATTGAGGTTTTGGTATACCGGTCTTCACCCGACTAGGATGTGCCAAATGGTTCAGGTTTTACTGAGTGGTATTAGAGTAGTTCATTCTGTGGGGTGGTGTTAATATTTCTCCCCTTTCAAGGATTGGATGGGACATAATGAGATGGTGTAAAAGCGTCCCAAGTGTGTATTGTAGACCATGGAACCCTTTTTCATTGTAAGACTAACATATCTATACACTAAGACTTGGACTACGTACTTTTTGGCCCGGTATTCCAAGACATTGGTTGGGGGGAGCATAAATACATTATTCTTTTATGATTGAGTACATTGACTGTACTTCTTGAGTTTTATCCATATATATATATATATATATTCTCTTGTAACCATGGTAAGTATTGATTATTTTTATGATTCTTCTTTGATGATATCTTACAATGTTACTGATTTAGGATCATGATAATGATCTGATGACTCAGTTCAGGGGCCATCTCCTGAGATATATCATGCTAGAGAGAATGAAGTAGTAATCACACTTTTCAAGAAGGAAATTATACAAGAATAAAATATGAATCATGTTTTTAGATTTATCTCACTTAATTATTTCTAGTTATAGATACTGTTGAGGTTTCATGAGATCCAGATATATTGGTACTGTAGGATTGTCTTGAGATGGTTATTAGAGTCTTTAGGTTCTTGTGGACCCCAACGGATCAATTGTTTGTGATGATATCTAGTCTTTTCTAGAGAGTAGTAGGGAGATGGTGGAGTCTATTCATGGAGTTGCGTGATGATTCAACAACCTCATGGACTGATTTCTAGTTTCTATTTCCTAAGGAATACTACCTCTCATTATTGCACTCAATTCATATTCCAGAGGATATGGAGTAGTATCAGGGTAGTATGATAGTAGCTGGGTATGCTAATATATTCACCGACAATACACAGTACTCCCTAACCAAGGTTCTTGATGGTAAATTTCGGTCATGGAAGTACAATAAGTCTCTGTAGATACATCCCTATAAATTTTGTACCATAGTGAATTCCCATATGTTCGAGAGTACTCTATGGGTCACTGGTGATGGAGATATTCATATCTGATGGATTCTATGTAGATGGATTTGGTGGTGTGTTTTAGGTTGTGGGGTCAATTAAAATAGCTAATAGACACCAGTTTGCAGGATATCAGTATAGGAGACCTCTTCATGACATGTCTCAGTCAAGCGGACTTGCAGTGTAGAATTAACATAGTGGACCAGGTCATCTCAGAGAGGGGATATGGTATGAATTTGACCTGATTAGTCACATGGAAAGAGATTCCCTAATAATAAATTTCTTGGAGAGTCGACATGTAGTGGATGGGTATCCATGTAATGGAAACATCAGGATCAGGTTTCTCTCAGGTGTGGCTAGGGTATCCCCTAGGAAGTTGGTTTTGGATGATGATAGGTGGGTGTCTTAGAGGAGGATCTTATGTTGGAGGGTGATGTGATTAGATACATCCTCCACCAGCACCAGGGATCCAATTACAAGCTCGTGTAACAAGAGGATGGGGCTACAAAAAGTTTCATTCTATTGAGGCTTATGACCTAACTTATCAAAAGATGATGTGAGGTACTATCTATTTTTATTCTACACATTCCTTATTACATTTAAACACGTTTTACATTTATTCCATCATTTTAATATCTCTCATGTTATAGCTAAATCTCCTCATTGAGACCATATCACAACATCATTATCAAGAGGTTCTATCTAGATGTGATTCCTCGATATCACTTATCTACCTATATTTTGAGATATCATTTTTTGGAATGACTTTCATATGGAACATAATGATCCTCATAACTAGATCTTATGACATTATCTTGGGTTGGGACTAGTAGTCCATATTTATATCTTAGATCTATTATCTTCATTGATATATTAGTTATCTATAGAAGGATTTGATGAGATTCCCCTATACGGGTGAGAGAGATATCATAGATGATAATGTGACATTTTAAAGAAATAGGTTGTATACCAAAACACATCATTTGGATTATTTATAAAATTGTACAATGGGATCATCAAGGATTTTTATTCCTTCATTATAAGACGACATTATGGACATCTTCCCTGAGGATTTTCTAGGACTACCTTTGAGGCATTAGTTGGATTTCTGCTTCAATATTCTCCCATTAACCACACCAATATCATATACAACATGTTTCATGGCTTCTACAGTGATTTAGGCTCTATGGATGATGTTGTATGAGCTTCATGATATGGTTTGTGTTAGAACCACGGTATCCCCTTGGGAAGCTGCAGTTTTGTTTCTAAAAAAGGTGAACAAGTGCTTGCAGATTTGTGTTTATTATCATCACCAAAACCATACCATTTTAAATAAAAATTTACCTTTTAAGGATTGAAAACCTATTTATTAATCTTTGAGGCTTTATAGGGTTCATGAAAATCTATCTTAGGACTAACGACAACTATTTGAGGGTTTGCGATATTGATATTTCAAAGCTATCATCCTGATGTCGCTTCAAACACTATGATATCCTAGTGATTCCTTTTTGTGTGAAAAATTCCCCATTTTTTATGTCATTGATGACCCATATCTTCTATCCATGCATGGAATGTTTTTTTGTTTTCTTCATCGATAAAAACTAACCTACTCTACGTTAGAAGTGGAGAAAGTAGAGAATATGGGGATGTTCCTAGACTTACAATGAGAGATCCATATTTAAGGTAAGAAATTGATGTGCCTGTTATGGATCAATGAAGTTCACATTCTAGGGAGCATTATTTATGAGCATTGCAATACTATTGACCGAGCTAATTTAGATGTAGTGCTTGCCTTCCGGCCACCTAAGAATGTGTCATAGGTGAATAGTTTTTTTTGTCTTAAAGGGTACTATAGGAGGTTCATGGAAGAATTATCAAGGATTTCATTCCCTTTGAATACCCTGACCCTAAAAACGACATAATTTACCAAGACTGAGGAGTATCTGATATCATCTTACTAGTTAGGATGATCCTAACCAGTGCTCCTATGTTGATACTACTAGAGGAGGGTGGGGAGTATGTAATGTATTTTGATGCCTCTAGAGCTAGGAATAGTTTTATGTTGATGTAGTGGTAGGTAGTTATCACTTATGGGTCATGGAAGTTGAAACATAATTAGTATAACAACATGAATAATGACCTATAGTTAGCAGCAATAGTCTTAGCTCTAGGGATCTAGAGGAACTGTCCTCAAGGAGAGTACATTCTTATTTAATCAAACCATCAGAGTCTCAAGTATTTTTTCACACATAATGGTATTAGCCTAACACTGAGGAACTAGTTGTATTTACCATCGTAATATGAAATTGGTAATGTCAATACTCTTGGGATGGGATATATGATTCCATTTTCCATTACTAGGAATTCCCAATCACATCTGGTGGAGTTGGTGTCTGAGTGGTTGGGATCAATTCAATAGAACCCTTTATATTATCATCATTCAGTGGTGTTGAATCCTCTCCTTTTCTAGCATGTGATGGAATATTTGTTTAGATACATATACTGTGAGGCTCTCCTGGACCATATATCTTCATGGGATTCACTAGATAGCTTTTCTAAAAAATGGGAACATGTCATACTTTTTTAGGGATGAACAGTGGATCCATTAATGAAAAAATATAATGTGGTGAGGGAGTTTGACACGTATACATTGTTTTTACATACCGATGTAGGTACCTTGTATAGATACATTAATTCTATGTTTTTGTGAAATTTCGTGTGGTGAATTGTTTTCGAGTTCTTCTCTCAGTGTCATACATATCAGCAAGTGTAGGTTGAGCACCAGGTCCTAATTGGTTGGACATATCCTCTTAAATCCTAGAGTGGAAATGAGAGGGAATATAAAAGGAAGTTTTGATACTGATTATGAAGACCTAAAGAGTCCATGATTCTATTTGGGTGATTTTAAACTATCTTTTGATGTCAAGACACTTCCATGCTATGAAAGTGTAGGGTTTGATGGTGTTTAAGGGACAATTACACATATGGGAGATCATCTAGATCCTTGGTGTTCCCTAAATGATTATCCCCAAATGGGAACTGAATTTTAAATCTCAGTTGTGGAGAGGCCTAGATGAATAATTCATGACTCAGTTGTGAATGATAATGTTGTTTCACACATAGATAGATGGGAAGACAGAGTGTGATATCTAGGTGTTGGAGGATATATCATGGGATTCTATTTTGTAATTCATTTAAATCTAAGAGGATCACGTTACATTGTTAGATTTTATTTATAATAATAGTAATCATTCTATGATCATCAAGTCACCTTTTAAGGCCTTATATGGAAGACCTTGTATGTCACTCATATATTGGGCTGAGATATGAAATAAATCACTAGTTAGGACAAATATGCTGCATGTAATGATGGAGAATGTTAGGGTGATCCGGGAGAAGATGAGGATAGATGATAGATGACATAAATCATATGCAGATCAACGTCATAGGACCTTGTAGTTCATCTAAGGGTACAATGTTTTCCTGGAAGTCTCTCCTTGATGAGGATTGTGAATGTTTGGATGGTGAGTGGACCAATCCTAGGGGTTTATGTGGAAATTTAATATCATACAGAGGGATGGAGATGTTTCTTAAAACTTAATGATTCCCCCAGGGTTGAATCATGTTCATGACTTCATACATGTTTCGTAGTTAAGGAGTTACGTGCATGATCTTATGCACGTTATTGAATGGGGTGATCTCGACATCGAGGATGGATCTACCTTTATGGACTACCCAATGGAGAACAATGACCAGTAGGAGAGGATCCTACATGTATAGACCATTCCTTGGGTTTGTGTGTTGTGGTTGCATGAGAGCATACATGAGATCTCATAGAGGCGACAAATCCAAATGCAGGCTCAATGTCCTCAGCATTTTTTTAGTCTATGAGCTTCTCGGATGAAAGGCCTTCAAGAGGGTATTAATGTAATGCCCTTTTTCCATATAATACTTTTCAGTATACTAATAAATTTTTCCAAAGTCATGAACAATGAATAAATTAAATTCTTAGCCATGGTGAGCTTGGATATTCCAATATAAAAATATTATATATATATATATATATTAAAATCACACGTGGGGTATTTTTTAGAAATAATGCATTATCTCAAAAACATAGCCTCTTTTCAATAATATGAGACCAAGGATGAATCCATAACATGAAGATTACCCTATGTGTGACCTAAAGTTGTTCAGCATCGAATTTTATCATAAGGTAGGTATTGGTGGGTATATTAAGTGGATGGATTAATTAAATTATTAAATTATTTCATTTAATACTCGGGCCTATATTATCCTTAATATAATAGCTGCTATAGAAATTTTATGGGGTTATAATCATAACCATGGGTGCTTTGACTAGAGATTCATACTTTTTATCATTGGAAATCAGCATCAGATGAAGAACAATGATCAAATCAAGGTGGATCGTCAGACAGTGAATGTTGCAGGATTCCCACGTCACTAGAAAACCTGTTCAACACCATTGATCGATCCATAATAAAGGTAGGGGGTTATATTTTTAGATTTCGTCACTTTATTTTTTTAATCATGCATGGATCATTACCTTTCTTTGAGTTTTGGAATTTTTCCAACCATCGCATGAGCCCTATATTTTATTTGATAATCTTTTACCTGGTTGGAATCCTTATTTCCCTTAATCTCATCCCCTGGATAGTCTAATTATGAAATGTTTTTCAAGAATTACATCCTAGTGATATTTTAACTTTTTATGATATATTAAACTTTTTTCATCAATTTATTCCATGTTGTACCACAAGGCTACGGTTCGAAATTACCAAGGAAGGTTCGAGCACGATCAAACCACAACATTCATGGTGGATTCCTAAACAATGAACGGATTTGAAATTTGAGGCAAAATTGAATTAATTTGTGCAATTTTAGTTATGTCATAATTGATAATTGATATGGATTGGAAACAAGAGTGATTATTAGTGATAATATAGACCCTCAGGTTTACGGGTGACTAGAATCTATATACTTGAGGGTAATCTAGTGTGATTTTTCTTTGGATCCTCATTACATAGCCTAAAAAATATGATCATAACCAGGAGCACACTGGCGGGCCCCAAGTGGTCGAGACATGTTACGAAGGCCACATACATGCCATGTATATTGAAATGGCCTTTGTTTATTTTTTTAGGATAACAAATATATTTACTGATGATTGAAAACAAATCATGTGGACCCCATAAACTTCATATAATCACTTATTTTGAGAAACTTCTACCTTTGATAACTCCATCATCTGGAATCATATTTTTTTCCCATTAGTGGCTAATCCTGATTTGTTTTCCACATAGAATATGATGGTATCCTTCATTGTTTCATTTTGATATATGAAATGGAATATTATGCGTGTGAATCTAATTCGATAAAATCATAATGAAGGGAAGGATCAGGAAGGATCATTGGAGATAGGTTGCTTTTGAAAACTCTATATTGCATCGGCATGGGTCTCCCATACTCCTTGCACAATTTGGAGTGGTATCACCCTGTTGAACTAGGTAATGGGGCCCTACCCAATGAATGGGACCCATAAAGACAATTGGGGTGGAGGCTGAGGCTTCACCTCCAAATCTAGCCACTAAAATTGATGGCCCTGCATATTCAAATGAAAGATTTTGTTAGTTTCAAAGGATAACAAAATTTGATTGGTTGTCTTGAAATTTAAGTACAGTCGCAAAAAATTGTTATCCCTTACCCAATGGTAGATCAGTAACTTGAGAAGGATCCTCCCCATCTTTCCTAGATTCAACAAGATTTTCAGGGTGAGTTTGAGGAAGCACTACGGGGTTCAGCTCCACTTGAGCTAATGTCTCGACAATTATAGGGTCTTCTATACCCCCTTCAGGCAATGGGAGTTCAGAATATTTCTCAAATAGAACTGCACATTTCAACCGATCATGATTAGATATGTAATAAGAAGTTATTTTTAATAAGATAAAGGATAACACTCATGTCCATAATCTTCTAAATTATAGGGTAATTTAATATGATCTAAAAAATATTCAAAAGATGTGCCAAGTTCCATCATTTCATCCAATTTAATCTCAGAATCCTGGTTAATATCACCAGTGGGAGTATTCGATATGTCTTCTTGGCAGCCTTCATCCTGCAGCCTCTAACCCTGGACAGCATCTTGAGATAAAATAGCAGCGTCAGTTTCAATGGACACCAAAAGCTCTTGTGCAGGGGTTGAACTTAAAGTATCACAGAATGGAAGTCAGTTGATGTTTCATTAAACATTTTATGAAGCATATTTAACTTACCTGAAGGTGGTTCTTCTCTCCTTGTAACAGCAGCAAGAAGGATACTGGAAACATACATTGGCTCTTCTCTAGGAGCAGAAAAGTCAGCCTGAACTACTAATTGTTCACCAGTACCTTCTGTGGTCCTCAAAGGAGGGTCAGTCCTCTCCCTCAAAGGGGAAATTAACGAAGCTCCTACAATCCCAAGAAGTATGAAAAAACTTTTCATGGGTTAAGACTCATGATTATCCTAAGGACTTACCACTACTGATGAAGTGTTTAGTTGTAGAATTCTTCCTTCAATGCCTTTGTTTATTTGGTTTCATGGGAGTGTCAACAGTTTCCTTTACAGGTACATGAATTGGAGAATGGAAAGCCATGTCCAACTCCTCATCCATGGCTTGTTGTCCTGGATATATCTCACCCGACTCGCGAGGATATTCATTATCCACAATGGCAGTACCACTGGGGCTATACGGTGGGGAAGGAACCTCAACTATTCCTTTCATTTCAAGCTGCAGGATGAAGAAAATAATTTCCTTGAGTTACAAAGCATTGACAGAAATCAAGTTGCAAAGTAAATATGGAAAGATACTTAAATCTTCAGAAGCCACGTAATCGTGCCACTCCTCATCTTCGGAACCACCAGTTCCCTTAGTGGCGCCACTATCTATCATTTCCTTCACCCACATGGTGATAGGAATGGAATCATCGGTGGCATATATGAGAATTTCAAACTCCTTGATGTAAGACCGGACTTCATCGGTGTTATCCTTGTATCAGATATCAATAGAAGCCAGAATATTCCCTATTCTAGAGAGGTGTACCCCTCGCACAAATCTGGCCATGCATTTTCAGCACCGTAGTATAAACTCTGCCATGTCTGGACAACCTCTGGTCGTAGGCATTCAGTATTTGTACCAGAAGGCTGTGAGGAGGGTCCTACAACCTTATACTTTAGATTCTTCCCAGGTCTTGCAACTATTGATATAGAATAAAAAAATAAGACTTTTTTCTCTATAAAGTAATGGTGATTTAATTTCCACAATGAAGTAAATCACTAGGAGTTGACGGAGTGGGTATTTTGATTCTAACAGAAGGATTATATCCAGCACGATGCCTCTTTGCCACATATTTTGCCTCATCATCCCCATCTTGAGAATCCAACAAATCAGCTTCGGGTCTTGTAGAAGAATCACCTTCCACATGAAGGGTTTCATTCTCTATGGTTCTTTTCCTTTTCCCCACCTGATAAACAAGGTGATTCAACCCCCATCTTGGGTATGATGTTATCTATTTCTCAGAATACCATGTAGTCAAATTAATTGCCGCTTTATCAACTGGTAGATCAAACACTGCCCTGGTCGTCTCCCTAGATGTCAGCAACCATAGTTGTCGGGCAACCATCGGGTGTTGCTCTGACCTGACATGCACAGGGGGAGATACAACAGTCTGATGAAAACACCTGAATAGTCTTGCAATTCTGTATGGAGCATATGCCTCACATACAATATCTCTGTCCATCCTAGTGGCCAGTACACCTTCTCTTCAGGCCAGCATGTATGCCCTCAATTCCAGACTGGTTGTTCCATCATCAAAAAATTGCCCGGTTGGCGGATTTCCATAAGGAAAAAAATTGAATTCCATATACATTCTCATCCACACCTTCATGTCAAAGAAATTGAGAGCTTGGGGAGCCATTCCAGAGAATGCCTACACTGATGGCCTGAAAGAACCTCTAGGAACCTATACTTCGTTTTGTACATTATACGTCCGGAAGTGAGTGGCAATCCATCCCCACAAAACATGGAATGGTCCCACTATTCTCCAAGGATACTTACCCATGATAACATGGAGTAAGATCCTTTGAATCTTTGCTAAAATGGGGGGTAGCCAACCTAACCATTTTCCCCTCATCCAACTTGGCTACAACAATGAAGGTCCCTGGCCTAACACCTCCCTTCGAGTCTCGGACTGGAAATAGATAAAAACTGAGCCACAAGGCCAAGAAGCCCACCAGACGAGTCTTTCTTGGGATTCTCTGATTCACTTTGTATCCCCCCTTCTCAAATTCTTCTGTTTCATGGTAAGAAACATATTCATTCACTACTATGGATGAATATCCTTTCTATAATGAGTTAAGGAGGTCAATAAACTCTTCATCTTATGAAAGATTTTCAATAATTCCCAAGCCAAAGCCTGGGATTTCTGTGAATCATTCCAAGTTGCCTTGGGGAGGATGATTTCATCATACATGTCACCTATAATTGGATCCCTTGAGATCTTGAGGACATCCCATAGATTGATGCCTAATTCTCCAAGATTCAAATGGAAAGAAGTGGTTTCAGGGATCCAGCGGCTGATTATATCCGGCACAAATTCATCATTCCTGTAAACATATGTTTCCCAGCTGAGACAGCTTCATATATTGCAGCTACTTTTAAATCCTCGACAAATTTTGCACAGGTTTGTCGCACCCAGTATTCCCACATCCAAGTTGGCTTCACACCTCCTCCACGACGAAAGTCCCAACTCTTCTTCCTGCCTTTGGAATGATCCATCTGAGAATTTGAGAAGATTGGGGGATAACATTGTGGTTTTAGCTCAGGCTTGTGAGGTTTCAGATCTGAGGTACATGGGCTATGATGCATTATGTAGGCCTTCTCCATTGTTCTAGTATTTAAAAATTCTCCTCCACCTGAGATATTTTCTGATGCAAAATTGGTGTAATTCTGAAACCAAGAATTTGGGAGATTGTTCTTTGCCTCTGTAATGGTGACATCTTGCAGATGACCATAGCCATACAAAGGTAGATAAATACTCTGCGGAAATCCATGATGATACTTATTCAGGTACATGGACAAATCTAGAAGATTTTGGTTGTAGATAGTGTAATAATCATGGCCAATGATGCTCATCATATCATTAAATAGCATACTAGCCAGTTCATCAGCAGTTCCGATTCTCATAGGAGCTATTTATTCTGCAAAAATGTTGAATAATTAACTCTTAAGTAAGTTGATTTTTCATTAAATTTGTGAAAAAATTTGAAATAATTGATAAGGAATTACGGCACACATGTCCCAATGTTGGTGTGCTAGTATTAGTTTGTCGCATAAGTTTTGGCGTGCAGGTATGACCGCACAAGTCTAAATTCCTCTACAGCAGCGCGACAAAAATAAATAGTGGAAAACAGAGAAACTTGTGTGCCGAGGGAAACTTGCACAGTGAGAGATCGAAAGATTGAAATCTGGGTGCTTTGCGTGGAATGGCCGCATATATATAGGCTAGGTCGCAACCCTGTGCGCCTAAAGCCATCGCGCGCATCCTTGCACGGCGACGCCTGCATGGCTCACACTTGAGCGCCGCCATCTGTGTGCTCTACACTTGCGCGCCGCAATTCACTGGTTTTCCTCTTCACCTCAGAGTCACATCCTCCTTATTTCATATCTAAATCTGAGGGGGGAATTTTTTTGACACTTCTTTCTGTCATAGAGTCTAACTAATGAAAAAGTAAATACCTTGAACCCAAAGTGATTCATCCTTTGAAAAAAAACATGAAAAATTAACAAAGGCATGAACAAAGATTCATTTGCACTTGGGTCGCGTAATTTCCACAAAGGTCGCGCAAGTACACTTGTGTGCCACCCAATGAGAACGCAGGTGACTTGCGTTCCCTCTTTGATTCTCACCCAGGGTCATCAGTAGCCTATAAATACCCCTGGTGGCCCCCCATTTGGGGGACAAAAAAATTCTAAAAGTCAAATTTATGCTCCGGTCTCCCTAGTCACTACATGAAGTCTTCTGGTCACTTATATGGTAATTTGTTACCTAGAATGGAAGATCTAAATAGTGGAAACAAGGCCTAAATGTTGAAACTCATCAACACTTGCGCGCCTAAGTGGCCATCCCTTAAGGGAAATGGCCCCACCTGCGCGATGCCTTACCCCTTCAATAGAACTTGTGCGCCACCCTTCTGGAATCCCCTAGGGATAATACTAAGGGCATGAGCCAAGTCTCACCCAAGTATTACCTTAAGGGTTTACAGTCGCGCAAGTACCCATGTCTCACGCAGGTACACCTGCGCGACAAGGCCTTGTGCACCCACTAAGGACTTGCGTGCCTCTCTCTTTTTGGGTGCCCTTCCTGCCTATTTCACCTCTCCTATTCAAGATTCAGAATTCAAAACCCTCTTTAAATCCATTTCCATCAGCATGGTTCTCTTGTTGGATTCCTTATCTGAAAAGAATTTTGTGGAACATCTCTCAAAGCATAGTGATTTAGATATCTTTATGTCACTAAGGTTAGAGATTTCATTAATTCAACCTCATACTTTAAGATGAGAGATTCATTAATTTGGGCATCCTCCTTAGAAGTAAGCCCTAGTCTAAGTTCTCTTTATATGGGAATCCTCCTTAGGAGTAAGCCTCAAGTCCCCTAACCTAGTCATCTTCCTCATGAATAAGACCGAGTCACAATTTCCCAAATCTGTGCATTCTCCTTAGCAGTAAGCCCCAAGATAGAGTATCCAAATCTCTATCAATGAATATATACCTTTATGGACCTTGTTCCCAAAATTCTTCTCTAACATAAGTCTTGATCTCTATCTATTTCGGCAGCCATACATACATAATCCTCACATCATTTCTTATGATTGCATCTTTCATGGAACAATTGTCAGGTTTTTCCAATACCTCTTGTTTCTCACACCGAGCATGAATCACGTGCGCTCTAAGTGTAAAAGTAATTATGATATCTTTCTTTGATCCATCAATAATGCATAAACATCATATTCCCTTACTCGAACTATGTGGGGTCTCATTCCTTTTTTAATCAAGGATACGTAGGTAGCCCATCTGCGGGTACGATCCCAACTCTGAAATAATAAATTTCTTTATGAATGACACAAAACTTCAAGTGCCTCATTGAGTGGCTTTAAAACCAGTATGGTCATCATAATGACCAAGAGACTTTTATATAATGTATTGAAGGATACCATTGAATAAGAATCTCTAACAAATACAGATGATTCTCTATCTATGAAGAACCTCGAATACATATAAAAATATTCTCTAAATTTCCTACATATCAATCATTGATTGCAAGTTCTAAAGGAATGCATAGTCTTATACTTGGTAATTTAATAAGGATTCACGAAAATAACTTAAATCTATAAAGAGAATTTCGGAGTAGACAATAACTCCCCTCAAAAAGGTTTGATTAGTCCGACCTCCCATACTCTCGACCAATGAAAATTCTTAAGCCTTATCAGTTAACAAATAATGAGCACCTACCTTTGGAAATTAGGTCCAAATGGATATAGAATCATTGGATTTTTCTGATTCCATGAGCAAATCCGTTTGAAACCAATTGGAATGTTTGAACATTAATCCAACGAGGTCATCCCCATTTCCAGAGGAAACACTCATCATGACCATATATCATCATTTTTCACATCCATACATCAAAGTATACAATTGATAAAACCATTAATAATTATATCAATCCTAAATACCCATAAACAATATCATATATAGGAATATCCAATAACATAAAAAATTTGAAATTCATATGGGTGCGTCATGCCTCATGGACTCCCTTCTTAAAGATAAAAAATTTAAATATCATGAGAAAAAAGTCACAATTATTATGAGTCCCCAACATCTAATAGTAAAACATTATTTTTTTCCCATCATATTAAAGTATCCAGACCATAGAAAATATTGATTTAGGAATATTTTAATATAATATTTTGGTTCTAGTAATTTTTGATGACTACAATAACCCTTTTATGAAACAAATATTCTAATTACATTATCAAATTAATTTTTCATAGAATAATAACCCTTATTTAATATGATATTTATATTATAGTAATCATAATTACAAATTCAGTAATTTTAAGGAAAAAACTCTTAAATACTCCCACTTTCACTAGAGGAAAATACTACCAACTCTTAACATTTTATCTATCAAATAAAGTTCATACTTCTTTTATGGTATAGATTTCTTCGTTGGGTCTGCAAAATTTTTTCTACAAAAACTATAGTCATTATAAATTCATTCATTTTAGTAATGTCGCTTAATAGGTGACATCTTTGAGTATATTGTAATGTCTCGGTTCTGGGTTCCGCCCAAAGGTACCTTCTACCCGATTGGTCAAATGGCCTCAAGCACATTTCACTGAACACCAGAGGCTGCCGACTAGCTGTGAGGGACTTGGGTGTGATGGTGGAGAAACTATTCCCTCATTGGCAGAGTAATTCTGTAGATATGAACATATAACAATAGCGGAAGCTGTTATCATACCATACAATAGTAAACAGAAGAAGACAATGACTAAATAAACAAATGTAGCTCATATATAAATGATGCATGGTACTTATGTCTAGGAAAGCATCCAAACAAGTCACAATGTTGTAATATAGTACTAAACCAAGGTACAAAGGAAAAACTAGTAAACAAATCCAATAGCATAACAAGCCTTAGCTTGGTCACATGCTCCCCAGCTTTATAGCAGTCATGTACCTGATGTAGAATGGTGTTTTACCTTATCTATACCTACAATAATATAATATTTTTGGGCCCAAAATCATGAACCCAACATGGTGTGAGATGAATCCCAATAGGCAACCACCCAAATACTTATGCCTAATATTAAGTGAATATATATCACGAGAAATAATTAAAAAGAATCAACAAACAAGTATGTACTCAAAAGTAAATAGTCCTACAGTTTCAATTCCATTCATTTCCATTTTTTAGTTGTTCAACAAATGAAAAAAGCAACCCTCTTGAATGTTCTCACAACCTCTCCCCTATCGTTAAACCCATAAATCCCATGTAACCCTCTTGGTAAGTTCTCATAGCCTAAACCTTTTGTTTCATGTTATACAAGGATATAACAACCTATTGAGTAGCTTACATGGTCTAACCCTTTGGTCTCATGAAAAAACATACTCTTTGGGGAAGCACTCACCATTAATTCCTTCTACTTTCATTTATTGATATACTATAGACTCTCTGAGAAAGCACCCAATGTCAATTTCACTTTTGGTCATGTGACGGTAACTATAGACACTCTGATGGAGCACTCAATGTCAATCCCCCCTATGGTATGGAAGTGTGATAAAATATAATAGACACTCTAGGGATGCCCACAATTTTAATTCCCCCTATGGTCTCACTACACTAGTTTCCCACAGCCCTGTGTAAATAATTCATTCACAAATGATATTTAGCATCCAATGTGAACATAAAAGTACTACATAGATAAAAAGATACAAGGCATGCCACAACATCATATAATATCACTCTATCCAAACAATACTAGGAATGGAAATAATTAGTCTAATATGAAAAGAAAGACCAAAGGATCAAGATCAAATAAAACATAGGAAAACATATCCATACATGGAAAATAAACCTTATTTACAAATAAGTTCCCCAACTCAAGAAAATTAGCATAGCATGCATCAATAGGGTAAAAATACCTAAACACGCAATTCCCCAATCTAGGGTATTGGGAACTTTTGCATATAAAATTCAAAGACTTACTATGGAAAGGCACAAACCACCTACCTTGGCATTGTAAGATGGACATACACCATAATTAGCCCTAGAATCGACCTAGAACGTGGTAGATCTATAAATACATAACAAATTATCAACCACATATATCTCACGAAATTAGGGAAATCAAGGAATGAGGCTCTAGAAGAAGGAAGAACTCACCGTGGCGATTCCAACACAATCGATTGTGGTTGATTCAGAGAATGGATGTCGGATCGAGGGCTTGGAGAGGAATCATCAGCTTCTGTTTCTCTTGGATGAGACAAGATGAGAAGATGGGTGTTCCTTCAATTAGACGTGACCTCGATCCATTTGATCAAACAAAAAAGAAATGTAAATTTCATGTTCATTTAATATACATGTCGTGAATGTGCCTTAACAGAAATCCTCTTTAGGTTGTGTCTAGGTCACCTCACACGGCCATGTATAGAGCCATTACCCGGCTAGTACATGGTCATCTGTGATAACTAGGTACATGGCGTGTACTCTTAAGCACACAGCGTGTACACCTTAAATTTACATATTTTCTTCTTTTTCGCAAAAGAACCTAAAAAGAAAAGGTCATAACTAAAAAAACTTTCGGGTTCTTACAAACATCCCCCCATAAAGAAATTCGTCCTCAGATTTACCAAGAAATTAAATGAGAAAGAAGAATCCTCGAATAGCTCTGGCCACTAAAATTGTACATCAGCCTCCCTCTCCCAAGTCTCATCCTATACTCGGTCATGTGTCCATAGAACCTATACCAGAGAAACATACCAGCCATGGAGAACCTTTTCACTACAATCAGCACTCTGGATAGGATGCTCCTTGAACAATTAGTCCACCTTCAACTCAACCTCCTCGGGTTGATAAACATGATATGGGGTTGAGAAGTAACTTCGTAACTAAGTAATGTGGGAGATGTTGTGCATATCCCCGTACCTCTGAGGTAACTGCAACTGATATGAAACAATCCTGACTCTCTCAAAAACCTCAGACGGTCTGACATATCTCATATAAATCTTGCCTTGTCTCATAATCCACCTGTGTCCCAACCTCTGTGTGACACATAAGAAAACATGGCCTCTAACCTCAATCTTTGGAGGTCTTCTCCATCGATCATCATAAGACTTCTATCATTACTGTGCAATATCCATCCTCTTCCAATTCAAATCCACCTTCTCTATGGTCTCCTGGGCAATACGAGGTCGCAGCACAGCTACCTCTCCTGCTTCCAACCAACATAGGGGTGATCAGTATGGCCTACCTTACGATGCCTCATAAGGTGCCATATTAACAGTTTCATGAAAACAATTATTGTAGGAAGACACCTCTAGAGGTATGTTTCTCTCCCAAAATCCTCCAAAATATTGGACGCTTTCTCAAAGAATGTCCTCCTGCAGCTAAATTGTACACTCGGACTAGCCATCTGTCTGGGAAAGGTAAGTTTTACTCAGTAGTACATGTGTACCCAAAGACCATTGTAGTCCCGGACAGACCCGAGAAGTAAAACAACAGTCTCTTTCTAAAAAATGGAGTGCAGAACTCCATGTAAACGTACAATCTCCCAGATGTACAGTCATTCCATATCATCATCACTGATGATATCCTTAATCAAAAATAAGTGTGAAACCTTCGTGAGTCTATCAATGACCACAAAAACTGCATCATTCCCTTGAGGTGACCTTGATAAACCTATCATGAAATTCATTGAAACATCATTCCACTTCCACTCTGGAATGGGTAAATGAACCAAAAGTCCTTCTAGTCACTGATGCTCTACCTTCACTTGCTGACAGGTGGAACATCTCATCACAAAACTAGAAACATGTCTCTTCATACTGGGCCACCAATACTAACAATGTAGATCTCGATACATCTTGGTGACACCAAGATGAAATACCCAAACTAAGGAATGAAATTCCCACATCACCTCAGCGCATATGTCTACTGACACCTATTTGAAATCCATGAAAGTACAAGATATCCTCCTCACCTACTGTCCATCTAGGAGTAGGGTCCTCTTCTAACACACTCTTCCATTGGACTAGGCCTTTATAATCTGATAGTTGCCTCATTTTCACTCGATCAAGTAGAGTAGACATTACAAATATAGATGAATGAAATGCCTTCCCCTATCTCTCATACACCTGTAAATTCATCTCAGAGAATAGATCCACAATCTTCCACTCACAACTATCCTCGTGAACTGCCAGTATATGTGTCCTCCTGATCAAAACATCAGCCACTACATTTCCTTTCATAGGCATATAGGAAAGCTCAAAATCAAAGGACTAAAGGTTCTCAACCCACCTTAATTATCACAAATTTAGATCACGCTGACTGAAGATATACTTGAGTCTTTTTTGGTTGGTGAAAACCACAAAATGCTACCCCAAAAGATAATGTCTCCAACAGTTTAAGGCATGAACAACTGTAGCTAGCTCTAGATCATGTGTCGTGTAATTATTCTCATGTGGAATCAACTTCCAAGACCTATACGCAAAGACTCCTTCCCCTGCATAAGCACTGCTACCATCCTGATACCTGATACATCAAAGTAAACAGTATAGCTCTTGCCCAGCTGTTAAAATATTAGTGTTGGTGCTAAAGTCAAAATCCCATTCAGCTTCTGAAAGGATGAATCACAAGAAACTAACCACACGTACTTTGTACCCTTCTATGTTAGGCCCAATAGTGGCACTGTGATGTGTGAAAATTAATGTATGAAACAACTTTAGTATCCAGCTAGCCCTAGAAAACTTCCCACCTCAAAGGAGTTCTTTGGATTTTACCATGAAACAACAACTCTCACTTTCTCAGGGTCTACTAATACTCATATCTCTAAGATAACGTGACCTAATAAGTGAAGCTGATCCATTCAAAAGTGTCATTTTGAGAGCTTAACATGTAACTGATTCTCTCTATGTTTAATCAAAATCATCTCAAGGTGTGTGGAATGGTCATGTCGAGTGTGAGATTACACCAAGATATCACCCACAAAGATTACCATGAAAGAATCCAAGTATTGATGGAACACTTGGTTCATAAGTTCCATGAAAACTGCAGGAGCTTTAGTTAGACCAAACATCATAACCACATACTCGTATAAACCATACCTACTCCAAAATGCTATAAGAGGTATATATGATGGTCTAACGTGCAACTTTTTTTACTGGGTCTCTATTCAATATTTGAGAACTCCTTGGGTCCTCGAATATTATCAAAGAGATCATCATTACTTGGAAAGGGATATAGGTTATTGACCATCAACTGGTTCAACTTTTAATAATCCACAAAAAGTCTGAGGGTACCTTCCACCTTATTTACAATCAGGATATGCGAATTCCAAGGATATGTATTGCGTCCGATGAAACCCTTCTCTTGTAACTCCTCTTACTGCTTATTGAGATCCTGTAACTCTCGGGTACCCATCCTATAAGGAGGAATGGACACAGTTGCTGCTCCTAGAACGATTTCAATAGAAAAGTACACCTATATCTTGGGAGGAAAACTGAAAATGTCCTCTAGAACGACATCCCTGAAATGATCGGCCATTGGAATAAAGTCCAACTGTGATGCCCCTTGTTCATCCCAATACAGAATAGACATATTTTCAATAAATATTCCCAACCCTTGATGCTTGGGTCAAGTTCTACTTGCATGGGCATCACATTCTACTTTATGTAATAACAATCCACCCTCTGGTGATTTGAAACTAACCCAACGGTGATAGTAGTCAACAAAAGATTTGAAGGGAACTAACCAGTCCATTCTGAGAATGACATCATAGCATATTATCTCTAGGATATAGAGGTCCTAGAAGAAGTGACACCCACAAACCTAAAGAGAGCACTCCATGAACCTACGTGCACTAGCTGTTCTAGTCCCCAAAAGAGTGTCTAGTGTCAATACATCAGTACATGTAAAGATGTGGAGCCCATGGCTCTCAAAAATAGAAACATATATGAAACTATGGAAATATCCTGTATCAAAAAGTGAAGAAGCTAAAACTAAGGCAACTAGAATCGTACCTCGAACTGTAAAGGTTCTGTGATCCTACTTCTGCTAGGTCTACTCCACTAAAAAATTATGGCATGTACTATGGCCCTATGACCATGCTTGACCTCCCTGAGTAGATCCACCCTGTTGTTGCTGAAAGCCAGCCAACAGGATACCACGGCCGTAACCTCCACCTCGGCCTAAATGGGAAGAAAACTCCAGTTCATAGACTGATGAGAAACGGGTGGTCATGCTCCAGACTAATGAGTAATTGAAGAACCTATATCACCTACTTCTGTTTAGAAAAACTGATAGAAACACTAAAGATGAACCATATATCTGCATGATCGGCACTCAACTGGGTCTCTCAGGAAATGTGCCCTCATATTCCCACCCTTTCTACTCTAGTAGCATACCACCTGGCTACCCGAAGGTGTATCTCACCTACTCAGATCTCCACGTGTAGAATCTATGTGGCACGTCCTACTATAAAATGGAGGAGCACTAAGTCTAGATGTTGAACTACCTTGGCCCACATCACTATAATCCCTCATGTTGTGCTCTGGGATAAGTGTCTGGTTGACAATGGAAGATATGGTGATTATTGTGAAGATGTTCACCTGCAATCGAATGTCATGTCTGAGACCATCCTCAATCATCCTTTTTTGGAAAATCTCATCACCCACTAGAATGGGTGTCAGGTACTGCAGCTCTAAGAAGTGAGAACAATACTCCACGAATAAGAGAGTGCCCTACTCCAAACTCATGAAATCTTGGGATCGATCGCCCCTCAATGTCTTCGGGTAGATGTAATCATAAAAGGCACGGTGGAACTCATCCTAAGAGATACCCTATAGATATCCTGCCTATGAGATCACATCCCACTATATCATGGTGGAATCCCAAAGCATATACATAGAGGGCTTCACCCTCCTTTCGAGAAGAATCTCTAAATGTTCTAAAATTGATATCATGCCTTCTAACCATGACTCTGTAGCTTAAGGTCCTCCATCCCCTGATAATGTGGTAGGATGCTACTGCTGAAAGACCCTCATTAGCTTTGCCATAGATGGGGCAGGATGCGGTGCTCCATGGAAGGTCTGCGTAAACCTCGTGTATCCTTCTTGGAACTATGCACCGACACTTGTATCTGGAATGACGTTTGGTTCCAAGACTGGCGTGATGGGAGGATCTGCTGGTAGTCCCTGACCAGCCATGTCTGCTGTCTGATCACATCCCTGAATCTAGCGTACAATCGGAGGATGTCTCAGGAGAATGAATCTGCAAGGTCAAGCGCACACATTAGATCAAAATTCTTTAGGACTGAAACCTAAAAGTGAAAGAAGTTATCATGAGAAACAAAATATTCTAGTTTTAAAAAGCATGTATGAATACTACATGGTGTGTTCCCTTAAGTATTTGCATGGGCGTGTACTCCTTCTAACCCTAGTGGTGTAACACCCCATACACATAACGTGTTCTCCAAGAATGAGACTACATTGTGTGTTTTGTTTTTCAGAAATGGCATGTACTAGAAGGATTTCACCCACCTGTGTTCTTAGTCACACGATCAGTCACATGGGTTAAAATACACGACATTGTCAAGCATGGAACGGCCTGTATAACCTAAGTTTCATCCATCTGTGCCATTTGTCAAATTGATGGACACACAATCCTTACAACACAATTTCTAAATTTGATACATGGTGTGTTCCTCCAAGGATTTCCCAACCTCGTGTCTCTGCCCAGAAATCCAGTGACATGGTTTGAGACTACATGGTGTGTACATACAGTACATGACATGTACTGAAAAAAAAATAGTTCCTTCTCAAATAGAAGGATACATGGCATGTTTTCTGCAATACACACAACGTATTCAGGGTTTTTTCAGATAGTAAGCCTCAAATACTACTCTGAAACCTAGAGAAATACTGAAAAGAACATTCATAACAGTGCAATAATCCACCAAATTCCAATCCATGAAGGGCCATAACACCTCAAGAACCAATGTTTTGCATTCATTCAGATAAAACCATACACAATCCAATATCTTATCAAATAGTAGGAATTATATCAAGGTTTCTATCACAACAACATGAATATTGATCACAACATATATCACAAAAACATTAAATCTCTAATGCAACCTAAATGGAATGACAAAAATCCATGGAATGGGATCTATAGAATGTTCCTATATGATGCCTGATATGTCATACACTCATCTCATCCAGTTTAAATGGAAATAGAACCTCAATAATGTACACAATAGCAGCACCAAACATGTGAATTACGTAATGGTGAAATAAAATCAACTGTAATAATTTCAAAACAATAAAAATTTCCACAATCGAGGTAAATTAGATTTTCCATATACACAAGTTAGCTACTCCCGAGCACAGCTTATAAACAAAAACATATTCCATTCAATCCCTAATTATAGGCTCCAAACAGTATGTCAAGAAGAAAAGAATTCCTCTAATACCACATTATAACGTCCTGATTTCGAGTGCCCCTCAAAGGTTCCCCGTACCTGGTTGGTCACATGGCCTCAAGAGCGTTTTCCCAAATTCCAGAGACTGGTGACTAGCAGTGAGGGCCTTGGGTGTAATGGTGGGAAAACTATGCCATAATTGGAACAGTAATGCAGTGTAAATAAATATATAACAATAGAGGATGTAGTAATCATACCATTCAATAGTAAACAGCAGAAGACAGTGAATAAATAAACAACTAGAGCTCATAAATAAATGATACATGATACATATGTCTAGTAAAGTAGCCAAACTAGTCACAATTCCAGAATATAGTACTAAAACAAGGTACAAAGGAAAAGAAAATAAAAAATCCAATAGAATCCCATGTCTCAGCTTGGTCCCATGCTCTCTAGATCCACAGAAATCATGTACCTGAAGTTTAAGGGATATTTCCCTTATCTATACAAGTTTCAAAATAATCTTTTTGGACCAAAAAGCATGCCCCAAACAGAGTGTGAGATGATTCCTAGTAGGAATCCACCCAAATATCAATGCCTAATAGTCAGTTAATATATATTTTAGGAAATAAGAAAAAAGAATCAATAAATAAAGAAGTAATAAAATGTAAATCATCCTACAATTTCAATTAAATTCATTTACATTCGTAAATTATTCAACCAATGAAAACAAGAAACCCTCTATAATGTACTAACAACCTATCCCCTTCGGTTCAACCAATCTACCTCAAGTAACTCTCTGGGTAAGTTCACACAGCCTAACCCCTCTGGTTCAACTTATAGAAGGATATAATGACCTCCTAGGTAGCTCACACGGTCTAACCCCTTTGGTATCCTGAAAATAAATACTCTCTAAGGAAGAACTCACCATTAATTCCCCCTATAGTCTTTTAACGATAAACAATATACTCTTCGAGGAAGCAGTCAATGTCAATTCCCCATGGTCTCATAACAGTAACTATAGACACTCAGAGGGAGCACTCAACTTCAGTCCCCCCTAAGGTCTCACACTATGATAAAATATAACAGACACTCTGGGGAAGCCTTGAATGTCAATTCACCCTATGGTCTCACTATACTAGGTTCTCACAGCCTTTGAAAAAATGATATTTAGTCACCAAATAAATCCTAAATATACTAATTGGCTAAAAGGATACAAGTCACACCACAACAACAGATAATATCACTCCATCCAAACAATACTAGGCATAGAAATCAAGAATCCAAATAGGAGAAGTACACCAAATGGTAAAGATCAAAACAAACATGGAAAAACACACCCATACAAGGAAAATAAACCCTATTTACAAACAAGATCCCTAACTCAGGAAAACAAGCATAGCAAGAAACAACAGGGTTGAAGTCCCTAAACATGTAATTCCCTAATCTAGGGTATTGGGAAATTGTTCACATAATATTCAAGAAATAAAAATAGAAATTAAAAAACCACCAACCTCGGCATTTTATGATCGATATACTCTGATTTTGGCCCTTGAATCAACCTAGAATGCGATAGATCTACAAAAACGTCAAAAATGCTCAACCACAAATATCTCATGAAAGAGGGGAAATCAAGTAATGAGGCTCTAGAAGAAGGAAGAAATCACCATGGTGATTCCAATGCCATTGAAAATGGTTGATTCGGAGTACGGACAGTGGGTCGGAGCTCGGAGAGGAATCGTTGGCTTTAGTCGCTCCTTGATGAGATGAGCTGAGATGAAGTGTGTTCTCTCAATTAGACGCACCCCTATCCATTTAATAAAATAAAAATAAAAATACATGACATGTTCACTTAATGTACATGATGTGTACATCCATTAATTGAGCTTCACTTTATGCAGTCTATAGGTTACGCCACATGACCAAGCACTCAGACGTTACATGGCTAGTACACAGTCACTCGCAGTAACTGGGTACACGGCATGTAATCCTATGTACACGGCGTGTACTCCTTAAATTTCCAAATTCTATTATTTTCCCAAAAAACACCAGAAAAAACCCATACCTGAAAATATGTTTCATGTTCTTAGATATATAATGTTATCAATAAATCAAAATCTTTACATCTTAGTTAGTTATATGTTCAAAATATTATCATAAAATAAATTTTTTTAATACATTACTATAAGGCCCCAGCCTTAAACCTTACTTAAATATTGAATTAAATGAATAATTCACATTGAAGAACTATTCAGGTTTAGGGTTTTAGAGAATTAGGTCATAACTATTACATCTCAAAAGATTAAATAGTAGACACTTCGACTATGTTTCCATAAAATAAATGAAACTCTTAATAAAAAACATGTCTAGTTCCATGTTTTAGATAGAACGACTTTTCCTTGATCCCATCCTTGACCCTATTCCACATTACGTCCTGTGAAAAACATTTCAAAAACTTGGGGTGAGCATAAAAAGCTCAATAAGGGATACACAAAGAGGGAAAACTGTTAGTTTTTCAAAACAACAAGTAAACCATGCATAATTTATCAATGTAATACTTTTCACATTTATGAAGTAGTAAAAACTCTTCACTGAATAAAAGATCATTACTTACCCTTTTGTAACCAAAATATTACCATAAACCCCATATAAAGAACACATAACATATAAAGGTAACTTGGGAAACAAACATACTTAAATGTAATAACCATACGGCCGACTTCCACACATATCACTTAATGGAATAGCCATATGGCCAACTTACCTACCCAATGCGTGGGAGGTTATAACGTAACCACCAATCCTGGTATTCACAACACCACCCGTCATATGGTTTATCACGTAACCACCCATAAAATCTCCATGTACCATAATTACACATAAAATATTGATAATATAAACATATCAATAATAACATTTCATTTTCAACCACAATAAGTATTTCCAAGATATTTAATTAATCAATCCATTTTCAAAAACCATTTAAAAGAGATTTTTGAATCATAGTGTCCCATACCACTTTGGAGGTTTTAATGGAATTATAATTTTAAAACATTAATGTCCATATAAATAAATACTGAAAACCATTTTGAATACATGGACATTAAAGATAAAGATTTATAATAATGAATCTCTATAACATTTAAAATGATATTTTTGTTAAAGAGTTGTTAAATAAAATGAGAGACTCTTGAATAAAAATAATTGTGGAAAAACATTTAATCTGTACTTTATAATATCATGAGAATAAAGGTATTCATGATATAATATGTCAAAGGACAGAATACACACCATATAAGAGTGATTTGGTGGATAACAACAATGAAGCCTCAATGGAAATGTAAATTGAGATGAAATCCATTATAAAGATGGTATCCTTAAATTAAGGAGAAATCTATCACATAATTATGTGTGAGAAATATTAATACACTCAATATAAGTGGATAATAAGTGTGAAACAATCATAGGTCATTCACAAATAATCTTGGAAAAACAAAACAAATGACATAGATATTTAACTCAATGAAATGATATTGAGTTATGATTTCCCATAAAAGTTCGTAAGAATTTATCAATGAGATGATTATGTGTAGAAATAGTACATCTACAAAAAGGTTGGTGGAAATTACATCATAGATATTCCACACATAATGTTGGCATAATAAAATCAAGAAGTATATGTTTAACCCAAATAATTGAATGTGGGTTAAGAAGATACCTTACAGAAATCCGACAGCCTAACGACGTCACTTTAAAATTTAAAAAATGAGTTGATGAGAGAGAAAATGGTATCTCTTCACTTGGACATAAAATTTAAATAAATAAGGATATATAAGAAAATATCCCAACACAATAGTATGTGAATTAAAATACATAACAAAATAAGTCTTTTAAAAAGTGGAGGGTGAAAAGTCCCCTTACCGAGTTGGGTATCTTTCTAAACATACGCCCCCTAAAAGAAGGACAATACAACATTGATGTAAATACTCATAAACAAAAGTATATTACACAAATAGAAGAATAATGGGCAGTACATATACCACTCAAAAGAAAATGGTGCAAAATGTAGCATAAATCTCACGAGAATAAAAGTGAGCTGAAAAATCCCTAAGGAAAACTCGGCAGCCTAATGGCGCCACTTAAAAGATCCAAAAATGGATTGATGAGATCAAATAGGGTATCTAATAATATTAACATAAAATGTACAGAAAGAGGAATATAAAAGAACATCCCCCAAAATAACAATAAGAATCTTAAAATAAGTGACATAAAGGATAGTAATTAAAAATAAAGAGAGAGTTTAGATCTCTTACGAAAATTCAGCAGCCTAACGGTGCCACTCAAAACTTCCAAAATGGATTGATGAGAGAAAATTTGGTCTCTTCATCATATGAACATAAAAAGTACAGTAAGATTAATATAAATTAACATCCCAATAATAATAAATATTAACTTAAAAGTAATTACATAAAATTGTGTGCTTAAAAAGAAAGAGAGGGGTAGGATCATTTACCTTGTATCCGACTTGACTCGATCGTTCTTTAATCTCCTTTAAATCGGGTAACTCTTTTTGATTTGAGCTCAAAGGCTTCCTTGGAATGGATTATTCCCAAAGGTGAGGCTTAAATGATGAAGATATGGATGGGGAGAGATGAAATGGGAAGTGGTTGGCCGAGACAAAGGCTTGAGAGGTGTGGGTAAGGAGGTAGAAGTGGGGGCCTTTTATAAGAGGAGAGGAGGGGCACTCTTGGAAAGGTATAAAATGTTACTTTATTTTCAAATGTGTTTCAGATTTAAAGGACCCACATTGATGTATTTAGAGGATAAGTTGATAAGAGTTCGAAATCCACCCGTCCAATAGGTTTTTGACATGAGTAGGTCTTAGATTTGACATTATTATTTCATTTTATTTAAATCGTTAAATAATGAGGTAATCGCTGCATCATCATGATGTCATAAATAATTTACTTTTTTTAATGTCCAAAAAATATAAAAAGAATACTATGATGTAGGAAATATTTTTAACTTTCCAATGACTATTTATAGACAAAAATCTTACTTGTATAACCTCATGTAAAAATTGATTTAGTAAAACAATACATGTTTGTTTCATTTTTTACTTTTACTTTAAATAAAAGGAATAAATGGCATTATCTTACCCAAGTGGCTCAATGGGGTCACAAAACTAGACCCATGGGTTTTCATGGTCGTCCATGAATCATCCAATATGGTTAGGACAAGTGTTAAAATATTTTCATTCTATTATAATATCATTTTTAACTTAAATCACACTAATTACCTTTAATCGCGAATAATAAAACTTAAAAGTTACTTTTCATCAAAAACTATTTTCATCCCATTGAACCAAATTTTACTTAATAATAAAAATAATTTATATTGTATTTTTGAAATTCAAATCACAGAATTGTTAAATTTCCATTTAAACGAAAAATCAGTTTTTGTAACTACCGCTTTGTGGTTTTACAATTCATCAAAAATAAAGGTTTTTCAGAAAAATACCAAAAATTCACCCAAAGATATATTTGATATTCAGAATTCAAATATGATGTCCTTTTTACCAAATTAATATCATATAAGTTTCATTAATTAATATTATAATTAAATCCCGCTGTCAAATCAAATAGCGTGTTTTTATGAAACAATATCTATCAAAAGATTGACACTCGTTTATGTCCAATATCAAAGTGATATTAATTAAAATGGCCACCATTGGATTAAATGGTAAAAATATATTCTAATTTCACTTTAAAATCAATTGAAAATATAACATAATCATATAAATAAATTAGATTTAAAAGTGTTTTTGAATTAAAATATATCATTTTTCACTATTCATTAAAAAATGAACTTTATCGGACAAATACCAAAAATTTGCACAAAGTAAATTTTGATGTCACGATTATAAAGAATAATATTATTTTGTCAAATATAACACATTATATTGTCAAAAAGTGGATTTAAAAGAAGTTCCCCATCAAAAGGCGATTAATCAACTTTTTAAAGAATATTAGAATGTTTACGCTTAAAATTGGATTCATTCACATTTTTAGTCCCCAAAAAATTTTCGTAAAAAGTATAAATATTTCACAAACATATTTAATCATTTTGTAGTTAGTTCTTTTCATTTTCGTCATTACAACGGCTAGGTGTTAACTACCATTTAATGGGAAATTATTTTATTATTATAGTGCAACGTAAGATTTCAAAGGAAATCGTTGTTGTGTATTGGGTAAGACATCTAGCATAGAGTTCCCTTTAACTTAATATTAATATTTTATTCAAAAATAGGGACAAATATAAAAATTTCATATTCTTTGTTTACCTGGGGTGTTACATCCTTCCCCCTTTTGGGAATTGCATCCTCACAATTTTAAAATTGGGCTCGGAAACATGATTGAAAGTCCCATATCGGAACAACAGTCAGTAAAAAATCACTTTAAAAGAAATAAATAGAAGTACAAAGGTCAACCGATTTAACCCGTACTAGGATTCCATGTAGGAAAACATGGATATGGAAGAAAAAGAAAAGGTTCATGTTCTGAGGGAGAGTGATAGAAAACATGTTTAGGAGAAAGTTAACCACAAGAAAATAACATACTTGTGGTGGGTTAAATGGTATTTGATTCCCCCGTAGGAAAAGTTAATAGACAACATTTTTGTTTTAAGTTACTTTTCATTGAGGAATTTATTTTTGATCTTATGGAAACATACTTACTTATCATGTTGACTTTCAAATTTTACTAGATTTCTTAAACAAACTCATACTTTCCCCAAATAAAGAGTATTTAGGAAGACTTGTTTACATTAAGAGAGCTATAATAAACTTCTAGAGAATCACCTAATCCAAAAAAGAGAACTATATACTTTTCATGTCTTTAGACTTTAACCAAAACGAAAACCAAAAAGGTTAGTACAAGATCAGATAATCCACAAGAGGATAATCCTTTATAAAAAGAAAATCTATTCTTAATCTCCAAAATTTGTCCAACAAAACCCAAAGTTAAATGAAGACCATTCAATAAACAATTTGTCCATAAAATTCTTTAAATTAAAACAAACTTAGATTGAAACCCAAATATTTGAAGGATTTAATCACATAGTCTGTAAAGGTAAAAATTAACACTTATCTCTAAATAACATCAGTTTTTCTTATAGTCTCATATTAAAAAGTAATTAACCTAATCACATATCCTCCATGATTGGTTAATAATTTCCATAGATAACCCAAAATCAACTTACTCTTAATTCATAAAATCATATAACTAAAAATAATAAGTCATACTAAATAGGTACTTCACGTAGTCCATTGGTAGGCGATAAATACCAGTCTCACTTTGGTTGTGGGTTCTATTCCTACAGCTTTGTCTGATGTGACGGGTTGTCACACGGTCTGCGTGTTGTCCTTTTTATAAAACTCTAAAAATAACCCTAACATGTTTTATCCTCAATAGTTTCCTTATACCTCTCATTTTCATCCAAATTCATTACGATCTCTACATCTTAATTCTTTAAGTCTTATTTCACCACCATAAAATAAAACGATTCCCAAAATGAATAATAGCATACCTTGATAATGGATTCCACTCAGTTTCATCATCATCTTGTTCACGTAGGAAGAATTCCCATGCATTACAACAATGATTTAAAGATCCTTCAAAATCATTTGCTTCCTCCATCCAAATAGACCTTGTACAAAATGGGTCATATGGGTGTTCACAAAAAAACAGTTTTGGAAAATAATCATTTATGACATATAATTCCAAAACATCTGATAAAACATGATTTCTATAAAATATTCAGACAGAATTTGAGATTAAACATTCTATTATTAGTCCTTTTAAAATACCATAAGTATGTGATGGGAGACTATATTTTAAAAGAAAATATAAATAGGTTGTGCAAGGGTCTCCTTCCTCAGCACCATTATTAAAATCATAATATTCATCAAATTCTTGTGATAAGGTAAAATATTTGAAAATTCCTTGATAATATTTACCTTTCTTGAAAATTTGAGAATATTGTGAAAATAGTATTTGCCTAAATACAAACCATGATCTACAATGATAACCAGGTATAGTGGAGGTGTTTGATATCTCAAACAACTGATTTCTAGTAATTTGTATGCTAGAAAAAGTTTCACAATCATCCGAACATGACTTTGCAATAATTATTGCAAGCATGTCATCAGGAAGAGATAGGAATTTCGTTTGAGATCCTCCTCCTTCCATTATTAACTAACTTTACTTGACTTGAAAAAAGTTATAAAATAAGGATTTAATTGAAATAATAGATATAGGGACTAACCATGTGTCTAAAAAACTCCTAATCCCTAAAGTTGTCTAAACTGGCCTCTGATACCAACTATAAGGCCACAACCTTAAACCTTACTTAAAAATTGAATTAAATGAATAATTCACATTGAGTATATTTTCAGGTTTAGAGTATTAGAGAATTAGGTCATAACTATTACTTCTCAAAAGATTACATAGTAGACACTTCTACTATGTTTCCATAAAATAAAATAAAACTCTTAAAAAGAAACATGTCTAGTTCCATGTTTTAGATAGCACGACTTTTCCTTGATCGCATCCTTGACCCTATTCCACATTAAGTCCTATGAAAAACATTTCAAAAACTTGGGATGAGTATAAAAAGCTCAGTAAGGGATACACAAAGAAGGAAAACTGTTATTTTTTCAAAACAACAAGTAAACCATGTATACGTTATCAAAGTAATACTTTTCACCTTTATGAAGTAGTAAAAACTCTTCACTCAATAAAATATCATTACTTACCCTTTTGTAACCAAAATATTACCATAAAACCCATATAAAGAACACATAACATATAAAGATAACTTGGGAAATAAACATACTTAAATGGAATAACCATATGGTCGACTTCCACGTATATCACATAATGAAATAGTCATATGGCCGACTTCCATACCAAATGCATTGGAGGTTATAACGTAACCACCCATCCTGGTATACACGGCACCACCCGTCATATGGTTTATCACGTAACCACCCGTAAAATGTCCAAGTACCATCATTACACATAAAATATTGAAAATATAATCATTTCAATAACAACACTTAATTTGAATTTACAATAAGTTTTTCCAAGATATTGAATTAATCAATCCAAACCATTTAAAATAGATTTTTGAATCAAAGTGTCCCATACCACTTTGGAGCTTTTAATGGAATTAAAATTTTAAAACATTAATGTCCATATAAGTAAATACTGAAAACCATTTTGAAAACATGGACTTAAAGATAATGATTTAGAATAATGAATCATTAAAACATTTAAAATGATATTTTTGTTAAAGAGTTTTTTAAAAAATGAGAGGCTCTTGAATACAAATAATTGCGGAATAACATTTAATAAGAACGTTATAATATCATGAGAATAAGGCGATTCATGATATAATATGTCAAAGGACAGTATACACACCATATAAGAGTGATTTGGTGCATAACAACAATGAAGTCTCAATGGAAATGTAAATTGAGATGAAATCCATTATAAAGATGGTATCCTTAAATTAGGGATAAATCTATCACATAATTATGTGTGAGAAATATAAATTCACCCAATATAAGTTTATATTAAGTTTGAAACAATCAGTGGTCATTCACACATAATTTTGGAAAAACAAAACCAATGACATAGATATTTAACTCAATGAAATGAGATTGAGTTATGATTTCCCATAGAAGTACGTAAGAATTTATCAATGAGATGATTATGTGTAGAAATAGTACATCTACACAAAGGTTTGTGGAAATTACATCTAAGAGATTCCACACATAATATTTTCATAAAAAAATTAAGAATTAGAGGTTTAACCCAAAGAATTGAAAGTGGGTTAAGAAGTTCCCTTACAGAAATCCGACAGCCGAACGACATCAATTTAAAATTCAGAAAATGAGTTGATGAGAGAGAAAATGGTATCTCATCACTTGGACATAAAATTTACATAAATAAGGATATATAAGAACATATCCCAACACAATATTATGTGAATTAAAAGACATAACAAAATAATTCTTTTAAAAAGTGCAGGGTGAAAGGTTCCCTTACCAAGCTGGGTATCTTTCGAAACATACACCCCATGAAAGAAGGAAAATAAAAAATTTATGTAAATAATCATAAACGAAAGTATATAAAACAAAGAGTAGAATAATGGGAAGTACATATACCACTCAAAGTAAATTGTGGCTAATGTATCATAAATCTCATATGAATAAAAGTGAGCCGAAACATCCCTTATGAAAACTCGGCAGCCTAACTACGCAACTTAAAACATCAAAAATGGATTGATGAGATCAAATAGGGTATCTAATAATATTAAAATAAAATGTACAGAAATAGGAATATAAAAGAACATCCCAAAACATAAAAAACAGGAGCTTAAAATAAGTGACATAAAGGAGAGTACTTAAAAATAAAGAGAGAGGATGGATCTCTTATGAAAATTCAGCATCCTAACGGTGCCACTCAAAACTTCCAAAATGGATTGATGAGAGAAAATAGGGTCTCTTCATCATATAAACATAAAAAGTACAGTAAGAATAATATAAAAGAACATCCCAATCATAACAAAGATGATTTTTAAAGGAATGACATAAAATAGTGTACTTAAAAAGAAAGAGAGGGGTAGGATCCCTTACATCGTATCCGACTTGACTCGATCGTTCTTTAATCTCCTTTAAATCTAGTAACTTATTTTTATTTGAGCTCAAAGGCTTCCATGGAAAGGATTATGCCCAAAGGTGAGGCTTCAATGATGAATTTATGGATGGGGAGAGATGAAATGGGCAGGGGTTGTCTGAGCCAAAGGCTTGAGAGGTGTGGGTAAGGAGGTAGAGGTGGGGGCCTTTTATAAGAGGAGAGGAGGGGCACTCTTGGAAAGGTATAAAATGTTACTTTATTTTCAAATGTGTTTCAGATTTTAAAGGTCCCACATTGATTTATATCGAGGATAAGGTGATAAGAGTTCGAAATCCACCAATCCAATAGGTTTTTGATATGTTTAGGTCTTATATTTTACATTATCTTTTTATTTTATTTAAATCATTAAATAATGAGGTAATCGATGCATCATCATGATGCCATAAATAATTTAATTTATTTAATGTACAAAAATTATTAAAAAAATACTATGATTTAGGAAATATTTTTATCTTTCCAATGACTATTTATAGTAAAAAAATATGACTTTTATAACCCCATGTAAAAATTGTTTTATTAAAATAATACATGTTTGTGTCATTTTTACTTTTACTTTAAATAAAAGGAATAAATGTCATTATCTTACCCAAGTGGCTCCATGGGGTCCCAAAACATGACCCATTTGTTTTCTTTGTCTCCCATGACTCATCAAATATGGTTAGGATAAGTGTCAAGATATTTTCATTTTATTATAATATCATTTTTACCTTAAATCACACTAATTACCTTTAATCACGATTAATAAAACATAAAAGTTACTATTCATCAAAAATTATTTTCAACCCATTGAACCACATTTTACTTAATAATGAAAATCAAATATATTGGATTTTTTAAATTCAAATCACAGAAGTGGTAAAGTTCCATTTAAACGAAAAATCAGTTTTTGTAACTACCACTTTGTGGTTTCACAATTCATCAAAAATTATGGTTTTTCAGAAAAATACCAGAAATTCACCCTCAGATATATTTGATATTCTGAATTCAAAAATGATGTATTTTTTACCAAATTCATAACATAGAAGATGCATTAATTAATTTTATAATTAAATCCCGTTGTCAAATCAAATAGCGTGTTCTTAAGAAACAATATCTATCAAAAGATTGACACTCGTTTATGTCCAATATCAAAGTGATATTAATTCCAATTACCACCATTGGATTAAATGGTAAAAATATATTTTAATTTCACTTTAAAATCAATTAAAATGATAATCTAATCATATAAATAAATTAGATTAAAAAGAGGTTTTGAATTAAAATACAACATTTTTCACTATTCATTAAAAAGTGTACTTTATGGGAAAAATACCCAAAACTTACACAATGTAAATTTTGATGTCCCAATTCTAAAGAAGAATTTTATTTTTTCAAATATAACACAAAAAATTGTCAAAAAGTGGATTTAAAAGAGGTTCTCCATCAAAAGGCGGTTAATCGACCTTTTAAAGAATATTAGAATGTTTACGCTTAAAATTGGATTCATTCACATTTTTGATCTTCTAACATTTATTGTAAAAAGTAAAAATATTTGACAAACATATATAATCATTTTTTATATATTTATGTTCATTCCCCTCATTACAATGTCTAGGTGTTAACTACCATTTAAAATAAAATTATTTTATTATTAGAGTGCAACGTAAGATTTCAAAGGAAAACGTTGTTGGGTAATTTGTAAGCCATCGGGAATATAGTTCCCTTTAAATTAATATTAACATTTTATTCACAAAAAGGAATAAATATAGAAATATCATATTCTTTATTTACCTGGGGTGTTACAATTACTTGCTTAATACAATTCCAATATTTGGAACAAATCACAATAATTTTCATTCTATTAATTTAGTTAGTTTAGAAACTTCAACATAGTCAGCATATATATATATATATATATATATATATTGATACCACTTTCTATAATAATATTATCTCTCTAATATACATAGACTAAATATGATATTTGATCAAATTGGTTTATTAAAAGACTGGGTTTTTTTTTCAACTGATAACCGGTATTTAAGATAACTATAAACCAAGAACTATTCTCTTGTACATTCACAAGTACTATTAAATAGATTTATTTATTTATCAAAGTTATTCTCCTAGATTTGTTTAATGTTATCATAATTCATTACACATAGGTAAAATTATTCTCAATACATATCAAAGCGTATATAATATATTCAATATCCTAAAAATATGTAGTATTAATTGTTTTTTAATATCCTCTAATGTCTAAACATAAAATCTTTGATAGATTTACGTTATATGACATAGGTGAAAATTAATTATTGTATTTTTCAATCAATCACATTTTCAATGACTTTCCAATATATGTACACTGACTATGTCCAACAAGGACATTAGATCTATCTAGATTAATCTTGATCCCTATAATATATTCCTCATAACCTAAGTCCATCATTTATAAGTATTTATATAACTATATCTTTACTTATTATATGACTAATATCTCATTTTCCATTGTAAATATATCATCAACATATATCATAAGGAAAATAATTGCACTCCTACTAAACTTCTCATAGAAACAATCTCTTCTTTGATTATTAATAAATCCAATCTCTCTAATATATTCATAAAAATTAATATTACATTATATTTATGACTACTTCACCCATAAATGGATATATATAACTTTCAAGCCTCCTTGACATCTCTAAGTGTCATAAACCCTTCATATTATTTCATATATATATCTTCTGATATATTTCCATTAATGAAAGAAGTATTAACATACAATTTAAAATTTTCATATTCTTGTAAAGCTACTATTTCATTTATAATTCCATTGTATTTTAGTATTGTGATTGGTGAAAATGTTCTCTCATAGTCTGTAAAATGAAATTTCATAAAACATTTAACCACCAAACATTCCTTATATTAAATAACTTTACCATCCTTGTCCATTTTATTCCTAATTACACTTTTATTTCCAATTTCTTCTATATTTTTTGGAGTATAAATCAAATCCCATATTGATTTTGGTATATTGAATCTAAAAATTCATATTTTATTACCACATTACAACTTCAGGGGTGTTTACATCTTTCATAGATGATTGAGATTAATTATTATCATGTAATAATATATTAACTAATTCAGTGATTATAATTCCATATTTCATTGCTTTTATCTTTCCTACACAGTATGTGTCTTTGTAATTACACCTCTCACCTTTTATTGTAGAGTTTATGTCCTTATTCCAAATCATGTTCATCTTGAACACTGACTTTACTGAATTCTATCATACTCTCATTGTCTCTAACAGTGATATTATTCCCTCCTATAGAATTATTAATATTCACTTGAATAAAAATTATCTAAAATAATGATTGTATTTTCTTCAGAAACATATGATAATTAACTATAATGCACATTGTACTTTCTTGTTATATATTTTTTGTTGAAAAAATCCTTTGAAAATTGATTTCATTATAAAGCACATGATTTTATGACATAATGGATTTATTTCATATTTTAACATATATTAAATCCATTCTTAATTACAGTATTCATATGGATTAGTAATATTTCTTTTATTTTTTATGATTGACTTCCAAGAAACAATGCAATATTTTTAAATCATAAAATAATCATTGACATTACTTTTACTTACACCATAAATCAGATATTTATGGAAAAATATGGATTTAGGAATAACTAATATTTTCATTTAAATGATCAATTAATTCTTGTTTATGGGTATTATTTCACTCACTCACTAGAAGCATCTCTTGATTCATTCCAAGAAAATTTTACAATTCACTTTTACATTCCAAGAAAATCTCATATGAATCTCATCAATAAAATGAATTTACCTCTAGATTATACTTAGAATAGTCCACACAAATTTTACTGAACTAATTATAGAATATTTTTGGCTTTATCAACTTTTAATTTCAAAAGTATTGTTTGTCTTCAAACCTTATATGTAACCATTTGAAATTATTAGTATTTTTATATCCAAAGTGTCTACAAAACTTCTTTTGTATGCCCACAATAGTTACTTCTAGTTTTACTTTCCCACGATTTATCTTTCTTTAACTAGTTATTATTTCAGACTTATATTTTATATTGATAATGAATTTATAATATTGGGAAATTGAGATTCATGTATAGTTATATAACTAATTAAGTTTTTTTTCACAAAAATAATTCATTTAATATATGAAATTAAGTCTCATTGTGTTAGAGAAACACGATTAAGATAATTACATTTGTAACATCCCACAGAAAAAATAGGTTTCAAAATCAATAATCATTCCAATTAACAATGTGAATTTTTGATCTTATATAGATTATGTAGCAATAATGCTCCATCGAAAACATTAAGATTATATTCACTTAAGTAATCATGGTGTTCATACTTGGTTCCTATATTTGGATAAAAATATGTGAGTCACATATTGTTTTTAATACCTGACTAGAGAAACTGAAATATTACATGAAAAAAAATATTTGTAAATTAGAAGATTATACGTCATCTTTTGTTCATTGAAATTAATATTCCAATGACTTTTAATGCCACATATGATATAAATAGTTTCACATTCATTTGTGTCCTTATGAATCATTTAATTCTTAGATGGATTCTATAAAGTATCTATTAACTTTAAACTTATCATAGTATTTTCATTTTATTCCATCATTTCATTCACCGTGATTTATAAAGAAAAAAATTCACACATGTCCCTATGAAATTGGTTAACTGTTGTTAAAATATTTTTTGTTATCTTCTTTAAATAATTCATATTAAATTTGTAATAAAAATGGAGAATTTGTGTGATAAATGTGAAAGAATTATATTTATTGATTATTTTGTATCGATATGAGGCACTAATTTTTTATATTAATTTATGTACTTCATCACCTTGAATATATTATCACTAGCTAGGTATCCATCTCTTAGTTTACACTTTTAATGTTTAGTGATAATCTTATTTATCTTTCTCTCTCCCTCTCTCTCATTATCATGTTATTAGAGTTTTTTCAACATGGTTTATATGTCAATTCATGTATGCTGAATATTTATTTTACTAGAAAGAGATTATTAAATTATTAAAAAACATTTGATATATACTTAATGTTCCTTCTTTATGAATAATACTCCTCACACTCGTGAATCATGGTTGTTGATCTGTTATAAGAGATTTCATCTACATAAACATACATTATTGTGGTATTACTATGTGTAAGTTTCTATACCATTCCTGTAATTTTGTGTTGATGATGACCTTTTCTTTTTCCATGACTTTTCACAGAGATTCCATGGTTCTACTTACATTTTATAAATTAAATAATGGATGTTTCTGTAATTTTTCTGATATTTTTTCATAATATAATTAATGATTTAATTAAGTCTCCCTCTATTTTATCAAATACCATTAACCGTCAATATTAGATTTAGAATATCATGTCACTTATATTTTTTGGTGGAAATAATCCATATTTCCATTTTCAAAACTCATATTTATGCTTTTCAATTTATTCAAAGGAATTTAAGTCGCATTAATTATTTCCAACTATATTAACCTGAATGGATTTGATATATTGACCAAAATTATCTATCCTAAAATCCTCTACATATATTTTCTCAAATAATGCCTCTATGCTACACCAAACATGGTAAGGAAACTTCTATAGAGTCTAAAATTTTTATACCGACACCAATACTTAAATTATAACTACCACATTAAATAAATTACCCTTAATAGGGCCATATCCATCCAAGTTGTGAGAAATATATCCCATTTGGGCTCACCAAGTTCCCATAATGTATTCAATCATATATAAACATTTGTATACTTGAACTTATTAAAATGTTCTATGAAAATGAAGTGTCACTGGGAAGGGTGGTTGAATCAGTGGTATTGTTTTATAATTTTTTTTTAATATAAAATTAACCCTTATGACTTGGTATATTATTTATCCTATAAAACATTAAAACTCAACCATAATTGTATAAAATTTAAATATGGATAAACATATGGAATACCAGATTTCTACAAGGTTCAATCCCAATGTCTGTATTTACACCTTTCCTTGTTCAGTTTTATCATGATAAATAGACTTATACAATATTTTATATGTGAATACATATTGGATATCTCCCTAAATGAATCCACTATCTAATAAAATATCTATAGTCTCTTGACTGGTTCATTATAATAGCTTCATCTTGTAATCAATGGAAAAAATTTAATCAAAAAATATCACATTATATCAAGATTTATTTTTTCATGATACTAATCATCCTTTGTGCCTTATGAATTCTTCAAAATCAGCACTTTGTCTCTTTTTATGATTTAAACCATTAGAAATTATATAGGATTTTAAAGTTTATCCTACTCACTATTTTAAGAAATTATATAATTTCACATTATATATTCCATAATATTATAATCAAATCCTCTTAATTATGTGACCTTCTATAATTTAATTTCCTTCTATACTACATTGAAATTATCTATAATTATATATGTTCTTTTTCAACCTTCATATATATTGGAACCTGGAGGTTAGTATCACCCTTTGAATGAACTACATGTGTATATTCCCATTATTCTTTTGATAATTATGGGATCTTGAATTTGAAACTCCTCAAAATATGTTGGTTTAGTCGAATTCCATGAAGGAATCTAAACATTTTGGAATTTGGATTTATAAAATTTCTAAAAAATATCAATGTCAACAATGTTTAAATATTCCAAATATATTGGAAGGAATAAAAAATTACCATTATGATTTCTGTATCATAAATTCCAACTCAGAATCTTCACTTTTAACTTTGAATTCACATAAATATTATATGAAATACTTTGGAATATTCAAGTTATTAATCTTCAAAAAACTCAAGTTATTATGACATCAACTACCATCAAATTATTCTTCTAGTTCTATATTATTCTCCACATTACTCAATATTAAGGGTCATTAAATCATTTCCATTGTAACTTCAAACTAAATCTATCATACTTATTAAGCTTCCAAGTGTTAAATTTCTGTTTCTCTAACATCATGTTCAAACTCTAGCGTACTACATTTGAACTTCTCAACTTAAAATAACCTCAACATTTGATCGCCTCATTTGGTTACTGTATTTAACATAAAAATGCCTTCAAATTATAATCATCTTAACATCAAATCACCATGAAACTATATCAACACTGAGGTCAAGATCTAGATTCTACAAATATAAATAACTTATGTATCATGAATGGTGGTCTTTATTTTCTAAATCATTGGCTCTCTAACTGATGGCTTTTATATAAAAAATATTTGTTCCTACATATCTCATGGAGGATTTTAAATTTTGTTGATTTTCATAATTAATTATTTAATATCTTGTGAATGATACTATATATTATACATTCCATTAGAATTTCTATTTCTAACACACAGTTCTTATCTTCTAATCTCAAATACATTCAAACTCCAAAGCTATGTTTGAATCATGAAAAATTCTCAAACATTCGTGAGGGTAGTTACATTTAATGATCAATATTGAATATTTTTTTTAATAATTTTAAGATTCTTGTAGTTTTTATTTAAAAAAACCTCATCTTCTAGATTCACATTAGCTCAGTATATACAACTCATCTTCTGGAAGTGTATCATCTATATGTATAACTTAAAATTTCTTCCCAACACTACCTTTACTTATTTTACACCTATAATTAATCCTATAACATGGTGTGACCCATATAAGGTACATTATCAAATATTAAAACATTAATAACTTTATAATAATTAAAAAGAACATCAATAATAAATTAGAATCTATAATAATGTTTCTTCATTAGATACATAACTCTCTAATTTTCACCTATCTTCCATGGATGATTCATCTAATTTCTTGAAATGGTATAAATATTTAGTTCATATTAAATCCACCTCATCTACTATACTATGAAATAATATTTGTGAAGATAATAGATTAATACTTAAATATCCATCAAAAAAATAATCACACATTCAGTTGATAATAAATTCCAACCAACTTTAAGATGTAACAAATTCCATTGGGTTCTTTAGTCTTCACCTTTGATTTTTTTTTTCAACCCAAACAACTCTAATAACAAGAACATTACAATTTTAAAATATACCATATAATTTATCAATGATAACTACCATAACACCACACTACTTGATAAATAATTCTTTTTTATAGAATTCCACCCCTTAGTGACAAGAAATTTGTGACTAGTGATATTTATGATCTCCTGCATAATCAGCTCTATTAACATTCCCTCGTATTTTTAAAATAAGTATATATTTCAAATAATAAAATATAATTAATACATTTTTAAACCGTTATCCATCATTTAAAATTAAATCCAAAGTATATTTGGGTATCCCAACGCCTCCTTATATGAGGGGGAAACACTAAACATGAAATTTTAACAATAACCCTTCAAATTTCTCCCGTGGAAAAAATTTATTTAATATATAAACAATTTCATATTTTATGGGAATATACACCAATTTCACACATTCATTTGAAACATTGTCCATTAATAAATGATATTTTATATCAATATTTTTGGATTTATATTTTTTCATATGATTTTTGGAAAGATTAATGCATTTTGATTATCAAAAATAATTTCTAATGGTTTCTCAAGGTTCACCTTTAAATATTTTGGGGAACATTAATACACAATAATTTTTTAAATGTATGTGCTGAATAAATATACTCTACTTTGATTATACATAATTTCATATATAATTGTTTCTTATTATTCCATCTCATACAAATTTCTTCCAAATAGAATTTTCTTACAGATATTTATACTCTATCATTACAATCTCCATACCAATCAGAAACATTGATACTTATCATATCACACACCAACATTTTAGTTAATTTATATTTTATTATTTCTTATCTTCATGTTCTCTCATCAACGATCGGTTTTAACTTGGGTCTAAATCTTTTTACATTTAATAATTTTTGTGGGTTTGGGACCCGTGCACGGTCACCACACATTGGATGGTTGCCTCACGGTCAGCCCGGGTGCCCATGAAAATGTCTAACATTTAGACAAAATAAATATTTATTTATAGAAATTTATTTGAATGTTTATATTTTT
The DNA here is from genome assembly GCA_963277665.1 of Viscum album. Lineage (NCBI taxonomy): Eukaryota > Viridiplantae > Streptophyta > Magnoliopsida > Santalales > Viscaceae > Viscum > Viscum album. Next base: position 1,792,777,568 of record OY728163.1, on the reverse strand, counting down.
ATAATAATAATTTTTTATGTAATTAACAATATTATTATTAATGAGTTGTTATTATTGTTTTTTCTTGTTTATATTATTATTGTTGTTGTTATTATTATTATGATAATAATTTTTTTTGTTATTATTAATATGATAATGATGATGATTATTATTATTATTATTATCATTGGTTTTAATAATATTTTTATTATAAGATAAAATGAAAAAAGGGGAAACCCTATTCTACCAGTCCCCCCTTCCCCCTTTTTTATCCTTTTCACACACTAGGACCATGCCTCTAGTTCCCCTTCATTCATCGCCGCTTCGGTGGCCTACCCTCACACTCACCTCACCATCACCCCACCTCTTACCACTTTTAGATCCCCATCACCCTTCGCCCCGGGATCTTGGTCACCCCCAATCGGACCCCACCTCCAGCCTTTTTCCTCCTGTACCCCTTCATGTCCTAGCTTCCCTCACTTTACTATGGCCCTCCATGCACCCAGAATTTGCCTCTCCCTCCATGTACCTGCTTCTAGATTCTTCACGCTTTCCCCCAACAGCCTCCAACATCTCTCGCTCTACTGACCACAGTTTTCCTCACATACCCACACCCAGCCTCCTCCTTGCATGTAACGCCCCGACCCTAGTTACCCAAAGTCAGTGAATTATTATGTATCATTAGCATGATCACAAAATAATAAGTCTCGATAGACCAGTTAGTTTAGTAACCATGGAAATACTAGATACATTCATAAGGTTTACATTACATCATCATATTGAAAACGACAACAACATTTTTTCCATTGACAACACTGAGATCCCATAGACTATCCTTACAGGTCATTTATAATATACTTCTTCTCATCTTGTGAATAATAAAACATAGAAAGGTGTGAGCTCAGATACTCAGTAAGGATAACAATATAGAGTAAACTTTCATAAATAATCATAAACATTTAAGGAAATGTATAAGACTAGAACAAAAGCCTTTTAAACATGAACTTCAACATAATATGGAAAAGATAAAATAAAAAAAATGTCATTTACTTACTAACATGGATATTCTACTAGTTTAATAATCACATTCAATATCAATATCCACATTCATAATTATGGAATGCATAATGCCATACATACATAACCACATAATCAAGGCCTTGTGCCGAGACTAAAAATATGATTTTGTCAAGGCCTTATGCCAAGACACTTGTTTGTATCATGAGACCTACCGATGCATCTAGGAGATATAGCGGGCTCCACCCGTCACTTACTAAGTCCAATTCATTCCTCATATGAAATGGTTTAAACTTAACATAAACATTCATATTAAAACTAGAATAAACAATGTCAATAATTTATCTATAAACCATGAATGGTATAAAAATAACACATCAACTATCAAACTTATCACAAAACCTTCAATACGATATGGATGTTTTGTATCATTATAAATCAACTTCAAATAAGCTTAAATTCCATCAAAGGATGTTGACATAGATAAAATCAAAACCTTTTTTAGATAAATATCTCCTTCTATTTTGAAATAATTTAAAAGTAATATAATTATAAAAGAAAACATTTATTTTGAAAATATTCTTATAATATTTTAAGGGAAACTTCGACGATGTTATAATGGTGGAAAATATCTACACCTATCGTATATGTTAAAAAACATTCTTACCTTAATTTTGTCGAAAATGTCATAAAGTACCTTGTTTGGAAAATTGCAGAAAGATTCCTTTCAAACCATTTTATAAAAAGACAAATAAGGTTATAAATGACATTAACCCATAGTATAGTAAATAGTAAAAAAATTAAAAACATTTTTAAGCAGCATGGGTGTGGATGATAAAGAAGTCCCAATAGATAATTATGTATAAACAACCTCTGATAATGAAGAGATTGTAGTATTAATCCTTAGCTTATACATTTCCTTAGTCGAGGGTAGGTTAACCTCCTGTATAATGGTGAAATAATTGTTATTAAATTATACAATAATAATATACATTAATATGATATCACATATGATCTTTTAACATTTCTTTGTTAATAATATCTTAGAATTTTCGTTGTTTTGGGTGTTAACGTATTCGTTTTCCTTTATATTCTTTGTTATGTGAGTCATATTTTTTATATATAGGATGTATCGTCTTCATATCTAAAATGATATCAAGTCTTTAGAAATTATTTTTAATCATCAAATGAAAATTAATCTTGAATGGATATGATGGTAATGAATCTCATCGCGTTCGTGGAGACGGTAATCCGTACGTACGCACGAGTGACAATATCATTCTTTTGATATTAAAATAATATAAAATTCAATGGTTTATCATATATAATGAATCATTATCATGTTATATTTATTATTTACATCAATTACACATCATTATTAGACCCATCCAAATAATAATTTATTGAATAACAATTACACCACGATGTGGAGACGGTAAGTTGTACTTACGCATGTATGGTGACATGTTATTCAAAGGATGGACAAAATAATGAATTTGGTGGTAACATATTTATAATAAAATCTCAGTATTTAGAAGATACTAGAGTTATTATTTTATAATGGAAACAACAAAGAAAAAACAAGAGGAAGAAGAAAGGAACATGAAAGAGGTGATAAAATATTTACCTCTTCTTCGGGTTCTTCCTTTTGATTTGATCAAAATATCTCCATAAGTTTTCTTTTTGACTAAAGTAAGACCTCTAGGATTAAGGGAGGATAGTTGGGAGGGTATTTGGGCAGAGTTTGGATGATCCAAATGGGTTTGAACGTGTTAATTAGAGTGAATGGGGAGTGCCCTTTTATAAGAGGGATGAGGGGCACCTTAGGAAATTCTAAAAATATTATTTTATAAGAAAATCATTTTCGGTTTCTAATTGATCAAAAATGGATTATTTAAAGGATAAGGTGGGTATGGGTCGAAAACCACACAACCAATAGGTTCTATAATGGTTTGGGTCACTATATAAACATTACCTTTTAGATTTAATTCTTAGTTAAATTGTTTGACATTTACCATGTCCCTTGGTATTTTTATATTATATGGTAAATAAACATAATATATACTTCCAAGAGAACCCCAAGTGGTTCATTAATGATACGCCTTTCATTATATAAGTCTTCTGGCCGAACCTTAGATTTTTATTAATAAGATATCAATTAATAATATAATATTTGTTTAAAATACTCTTTTATGTAAATATTTACTCTATTAGGTATTTTGTTTTTGCTAAATTCATAAAAGCATTATTACATCGAATAAAAATTAATCTAACCAACCATAACATGTCATATTAACCAATAAAATTTGTTTAATTCATAAAAAGTCTCAAATTACATTTATTTTTATATTTATAATATCAATTATTTTAATATTTCATTAACTAAGTAATTACTACATCATCATTTTGTAATAAATATATTAAATTTTTTAATGTCTATGAAATATAAATAAAATACCATTATGTAGGAAATAATTTTATATTTCTAATGAATATTTTTAGTCTAATTTATCTTATGTATAACCCTATATTAAAATTTTTTTAGTTATCATACTTCGATTTAAACTCTTTTAACACTTCTTTGAATTAAATAATAATAAGTGTCCTAATGTAATCCAAGTGGACCAAAGAAGTTCATATTTAATTCCTAATTGTTTTATGGTGTAATTATACTTATACAATGGAATTAGGGCATGTGTTAAGGTAATAAGAATATCATTTTTACCTTTAACTTCCCTATTTACTTTTAACTGTGGTAAACAAAAGTAAAAAGTTACTATTCACAAATAATTATTTTAATCTTATTGAACCACATTTTTCTTAATGATATCAATAGTGTCTCTCAGAATTTTAAAATTCCACTCACCGAAGTGTTAAAATTACGTTTTATGTAAATTAGAAAATTCTCCCAGGAGGTGGGTAAAAGACGGTGAAAAGTTCAATAAACTTTTTATATATCTAAAATTATTATAAACTGACATCAATGAATTACATTGAAAATATATAGGTATTATGTATGTATTTTGACCTAAAATAAATTTATATAAAATAAATAATTATTTAAATAAAAATTTGGTTTTAACCTATAACTCAGGGTTTTTCACTATTCATCAAAAATTTAATGTTTTCAGAAAATACCAAAACATCACCCTAAGATAATTTCGATATTGATAATATTAAAAGAAAGTCCACTTTGAAAGATAAAATTTAAAAAATTTCAAAAATTGTGTATTACTATTCATAACGCCTAGTTTGATTGGTTATGGTGTGTTATAACTCGAAGTTGTGTACAACACACACAAATGTATTATTCCAAGAGAAGCGTATCGTGGAAGCTTGGGGTGTTACATTCTCCCCTCCTTCAAATAATTTCATCTTGTAAATTTCTAGAATATTATTGCATAAAATGACTCTGGTGGTTCTTCATCATTAGTTTCTCGGGTTCCCACGTTGCCTCTTCCATTTTTTGGTTTCTCTATAGATCTTTTACCAGATGAGTCATCCAGTTTCCTAGAACTTGTTCTATTGTATCAAGAACCTTGATAGGATCTTCGCAATAAGACAGATCTGGTTCTAGTTCTAATTACTCATAGATGAGTACGTGCATTGGGTTAGGCAGGTATTTTCTCAACAGTGATACGTGGAATATATGTAAACATTGGAGAGACGTGGCGGCATTTCCAAATGGTAAGCTATAGCCCCAATTCATTCTAGAATTTAGAAACGTCTAAGGTACCTGGAACTCAATTTTCCCTTATTATAGAAATGTATCACACCATTCCATGGAGATACCTTCAAGAAGACAGGATCTCTTACCTGAAATTCAAAATCCTTCCTTCGGTTATCGACATAGATCTTCTTCGTACTTTGAGCTTCTTTGATGTGGATTTGGATTACCTTCACCTTTTCCATCATTTCCTCCACTAATTTTGGGCCTACGAGTTTTCTTTCACCCACATCATCCCAACAGGTTGGTGTGCAACATCTCTTTCCATATAACGCTTCATATGGTGCCATCTGAATACTTGAATGGAAGCTATTGTTATAGGAAAATTCTACCATAGGTAAATACTGATCCCACATACCTTGAATTTCAAGTGAGATTGATCTCAAAATTTCTTCTATGGTTTTAATAGTCTGTTCTCATTGTCAATCAGTTTGAGGGTGGTAGGCAGTGCTAAAACGAAGTTCAGTATCCAGGGCTTTTTGAACACTTTTCTAGAATCTTGATGTAAAACATGGATCACGATCAGAAACAATCGATAGTGGTACTACATGAAGTCATACAATTTATTTAATATATAGTCTTGTTGATCATTCAAGTGGTAAATCTTCTCTTATAGCAACAAAATGTACTGACATGGTAAGATGATCAACAATGACCCCTATTTGTGCATTCTTTCTAGGAGTCTTTGGTAGTTAGAGGACAAAGTCCATCGTAATATTATCCCATTTCCAATCAGGTATCGGAAGAGGATGCATGACTCCTCCAGGACATTTCCTTCCAGCATTCACTTGTTAAAAAACCATACATCTTGACACAAAATCAGAAATCTCCCTCTTCATGTTGTCTCGCGAAAAATGTTCCTTCAAATATCTATAAATTTTGGTGCTCCTAGGGTGTATTGATAAATTGGAACTATGAGCATCATCCAACAATTCCCTTTTTAGATCAGGTATATCGTGAAAACAAAGTCTCTTCCTAAATTTCAAAATTCCATCTTCATACACAAAGTCACTCAATCTCCCATCATTCACATCTTTAATCTTGTTTTGAAACATTTCATCACCGGTCTGAGAACTCTTTATCCTTTCCAGTAAAGATGGTTTGGAAAAAATTTGAAAAATTAATGATGTTTCACCTTCCATGGGGATTCCCATATCCATATTTACTAGATCCAAGTATATAGGATCCTTTTCAACTCTCATATTGTTCAAAACTCCATGATCCTTTCTACTCAAAGCATCTTCCAGCTTATTTTCCTTCCCCGGGTGGGAGTTTATAGTGCTATCATAATCCTTGAGTTGTACAAGCCATCGCCTTTGCCTCATGTTGAGTTCTTTTTGTGATAAAATATACTTCAAACTCTTGTGATCGGTATATATCTCACATTTTTCACCATAGAGATAGTGTCTCCAAATCATCAAAGCAAATATCACAGCTGCTAACTCAAGATAATGAGTAGGATAGTTTGTCTCATGAATATTTAGCTGTCATGATGGATAGGCAATAACCCTATCATTCTACATAAAAACACAACCAAGTACTTTCTTTGAAGCATCACTATATATAACAAATGCATAATTATGCGATGGTAGAGTCAATATATGATCATTGACTAATATTCTCTTCAGTTCTTTAAAAAATCACATTCTTTTTTCCAAACAAATTTAACTCCTTTTTGTGTGTGCTTTGTTAATGTGTAAGCCAACCAGGCAAAATTCTGGGCAAAACTTCTAAAATAACCTCCTAAACAAAAAAAACTACATACCTCAGTTATAATCATCAGTGCTAGCCATTCTTGGATTTCCTTGGTCTTAGAAGAATCAAAAAAGATTCCATCCTTGGAGAAAATATAGAAAAGAGAAGAAATATCAGGATTCCAAAATTCAAACATGCTAAACTTATGATATAATTCATGTCTTCTCTGAGTCTTCAGGATAATGCGCATGTGATTTTCATGATCTTAATAGCTTTATGAGTATACCAAGATATCATCAAAAAATACCACTACAAAGTCATCAATATATTCCTTGAAAACAATATCCAATAGATCCATGAAGACAGAGGGTTTATTAGTCAATCCAAAAGGCATTACTGTAAACTCGAAATGCACATACCTGGTTCGAAATGCAGTTTTTGAAATGTCTTCCTTCTTCACACACATCTGATGATATCGAGATCAAAGTTAAATCTTTTAAAGGTATTGAGCTCCATGATGTAGGTCAAATAAATCATTAATTTGAGGTAGGGGACACTTGTTCCTTATTGTTATAGCTTTGATCTCTCTGTAGTCAATCCACAACCTCATAGATCCATCTTTCTTCTTAAAAAAAAGGACAGGGGCTCCCCTTGGAGAAAAACTGGGGTGAATAAATCCCTTATCACACAATTTCTCTAGTTGTTTCTTTAGTTCCACTAATTCCACTATGGCCATTCTATAAGGGGTCTTCGATATGGGCTTTGAACCAGGAATTTAATTAATGGAAAACTATATTTCTTGTTCTAGAGTATGTCCAGGTAAATCTTCTGGAAACACATCAACATGTTATTTCACAATAGGTACATCCTATATTTGAACATTCCTTTCCTCAACCGCAGTTATTTCATTCTCTTCCTCCCCAATAATTGAATTTATTTGAGATACAGGGGGTGGATCTAGATAAGAATCTGGTGGTGATGATTCTGCTCTAAAGAAAAGGTGTTCTTTATCAGTGTCATTAAAAATCATCGCCTCTTCCTTCTTATAATAAATTTTCATATCATGGTCAAGAAGCCAATCCATACCGAGGATTATATCCAATTCAATCATGGGTATGGCGTTGAGATTAGCAGCTAAAGAGAATTTATATTCCCTAATAGGAACTGATTCTCAAAACATTGTTGACATGATACTTCTCTTAAATTTTTTACTGACAACTCCCATGTTAAATAAAATTAGAAATATCTAATTTTCGTAGAAAACTGGGAAGATAAGAAACAATTTGATGATCCAGAATCAAACAATGAATTTTCTAAACTTGAGGAAACCATTAAATTACTTTCCACCACTTCTTTTGGAGCTTCAACCTCAACAGTAGTGATAACAATATCTTGGCATTTATCCCTTGTCCTTTTCTGAGGTAAGTTCCCCTAACGCTTTTGACATTCATTTGTATAATTCCCCTTTCTATACAATTTTATCATTCAACATCAATAGCCTCTTTCCTCCCCTTGCAATCACAAGCTTGGTGCCCTTTTTTAGCACACTTTTAACAGACTCTCATTCCCTTTACGAAAGTAACATGGTGTTTCTTACCGCATTTACTGCAGGATGGATATTAATCTTTTCCATTCTTCCCCTTATTTCCATTTCTAGAGTGTTCGGTAGATCTCTTCATCTCTTACTTTTCTTTAAAGTCGTAATACTTAGAAAATTATTTTCCTGTCTTGATAGAACATGAGATAATATCTTCGTACGACGAGAAGGATTTTGAGACTAATGCTCAATGGAGAAATTGTTTTAACCCATCAAAGAAATGAACAATCTTACTTCTTGGGTTACGTATATAATCTGCATCATGCCTCGCTAACCTTGTAAAGTCATCTTTGTACTTTGTGACATTATCATCCTTCTTTTTCCTCAGACTAAGAAATTTTCTTTCCATATCCGCTCAATGGTTATGAGGAAAGTATTTTTATAAGAAAATCTCTTCAAACTTCATCCATTCCATATTTCTTACTTCAAAATCATCCTTTTTTGTTTTGAATCGATGAACACCATTGATCAACATCTCCAGTGATGCGGTAAACTACGATGACAACTTTTTCCCTTTCACTACATCCCATGGCATAAAATATTTTCTCTAAGGAATTTATTCATTGCTCAAATACTAAAGGATTTGTACTCACATTGAATGTTGGTGGTTGTTGCCTAATTAAGAGATTTAATATTGATCCTCCACACTATGGATCAGGGTTCTTCATACATGTATGGTTATTATTCATAACCCGAGTGAGTTGTCCCAATATAGTGATAAACTGATTAGCACCAGTTGCTTCACCAACTCCACTATAATTATCTTGAGCAGTAGGGAAATCCCTATATGGAGTGTGTGCATTGATACAGTTTCCATTCCTTCCACTAGGTTCTGTTTCAAAAGAATGTCATAAACTATATTAGTTTATGAATTGAAATACATAATTCCAAACTCGTAAAACACTTAACTTGAATTGAACAGTTTATGGATATAATCCATAATCATAAAAAAAATATTTGAGAAATTATATACGCATAAGCCTTTAAAAATAATTTGTAAAGAAAATGATAATTATACTAAGCATATCCCCCGGGAGTGTCGTGACCAACAGTGTAGCAAGTCTCATTGTCGTGCACCAGTTCCCGTTCGAGTCTAGCTCAAAGCGGTGTTTTCGGGTTTTACCCCTAAGTACATCTGTGCCAGAGCTGGATCTACCTTCTCGTATCTAGACTGGGATGTATATCATGGAAAACTCAGAAAATTTATACAATACCAAAATTCTAGGAAGCTTTCAATACTAATCATCAAAATCCATCTTAGGGTAATGTTCTCTAATCAGGGTTTATCTAAATCTAGTTTCCAAGGATTGTACTACACTTCCTCTGATACCAACTATAATGCCTCGACCCTAGTTACCTAGATTCGGTGCATTATTACCTATCATTGGCCTGATCACAAAATAACAAGTCTTGAAATACCGATTAGTTTAGTAGCCTTATAAATACTAGATACATTCATAAGGTTTACATTAGATCATAAAATGGAAAACTACAACAACATTGCTTCTATAAAGAACACTGAGATCCCATAGACTATCCCTACTGGTCAGTCATAACATACTTCTTCGCATCCTGGGAAAAACAAAACATAGAAATAGGTGAGCTCAGATCCTCAGTAAAGATAAAAATATAGATGAAACATTTATAAATAAGAATAAACATTTAAGGAAATGTATAAGACTAAAACAAATTCATTTTAAACATGAACTTTAGTATAATATATAAAATAACAAATCAAAATAATTCCATTTACTTACTCACATGGATATTATACTTGTCAAATGATCACATGCAATATCAATAGCCACATTCATGTTGATTGAATGCATAATTCCATACTTTTATAACCACATAGTCATGGCCTTGTGTCAAGACTACAAATAAGATTTTATCAAGGCCTTATGACAAGAAACTAGTTTGGCTCATGAGACCTACCGATGCATTGAGGAGCTATATCAAGCTCCACCCATCACTTACTAAATCCAATGCATTTCTCATTTGAAAAGGTTTTAACATAACATAAACATTCGTATTAAAACTAGCATACAAAATGTCAATAATTTTTCCATAAAACATGAATGGTATAAAAATAACACGTCCACATTCAAACATATATCAAAACCTTCAATATAATATGGATGTTTTGTATCATAATAAATCAACTTCAAATAATCTTAAAATCTATCAAAGGATGTTGACATAGATGAAATCAAAACCTTTTTAGTGAAATATCTCTTTTCATTTTGAAATAATTAAAAAGTCATATAATTATAAAATAAAACATTTATTTTGAAAATATTCTTATAAGCATTTAAGGGAAGCCTCAACGATGTTATAATGGTCGAAAATAGCAGCACCCACAGTATAAGTTAAAAAAATGTTCTTACCTTAATTTTTTCAAAAAGGACATAAAGTAACTTGTTGGGAAAATGATAGAAACATTCCATTAAAACCATTTTATAAAAAGTAAAATTACGGTTTAATTACTTTAACCCATTGTCTAGTAAATATTAAAAAAATTAAATACATTTTAAAGAAACATGGATGTGGATGATAAAGAGGTCCCAGTAGATAATTGCGTGTAAACAACCTTGGATAATGAAGAGATTGTATAATTAACCCTTACCTTGTACTTTTCCTTGGTCAAGGTCAGGTTAACCTCCTGTATAATTTTGAAATAATTGTTATTAAATTATACATAAATCCTATACATTAATATTATATCATATATGATCTTTTAAATTTTCTTTGTTAAAAATATCTTAGTATTATCGTCGTTTCAGGTGTTAACGGATTCGTTTTACTTTATATTATTTGTTATGTGAGTCATATTTGTTATGGATGTGATGTATGTTATTCATATCCAGAATTATATCAAGTATTTAAAATTGTTTTTAGTCATCAAATGAAAATTATTCTTGAATGGATACGATGGGGAATGAATCTCATCATGTTCGTGGAGACGGTAATCCGTACGTACGCAAGAGTGAAAATATCATTCTTTTGACATTAAAATAATATAAATTCTATGGTATATCATATATATAGAATCATTATCAGGTTATTTTTATTATTTAAATAAATTACACATCATTATTATACCCATCCAAATGATGATGTATTGAATAACAATTACACCACGACGTGGAGATAGTAAGTCGTACGTACACACGTATGACGACATGTCATTCAAAGGATGGATAGAATAATGAATTTGTTTGTACCATATTTATAATAACATCCTAGTATATAGAAGATATTGGAGTTATTATTTTATAATTGAAACAAAAAAGATAAATGAAGTGGAAGAACAAAGGAACTTGATAGAGGTGATGAAATATTTACCTCTTCCTTGGGTTCTTCCATTTGATTTGATCAAAAGGGCTTTATAGGTTGGCTTTCAGACTAAAGGAATGCCTACAAGATTAAGGGAAGATAGTTGAGAAGGTTTTTGGGCAGAGGATGTTTGATCCAAATGGCTTTGAACGTGTGAATTAGAGAGAAGGGGGAGTTCCCTTTTATAAGAGGGGTTATGGGCACCTTAGGAAAAGCTAGAAAGATTATTTTATAATAAATTCATTTTCGGTTTTTAATGGATAAAAATAGATTATTTAAAGGATAAGGTGGTGATGTGTCAAAAGCACACAACCAATAGGTCTTAGACTGGTTTGGGTCACTATATTAACTTCATCTTTCAGATTTCACTCTTAGTTAAATAGTTTGACATTTACCATGTCTCTTTGTATTTTTATATTTTATGGTTAATAAACATACTATATACTTTCATGAGAACCCCAAATAGTTCATTAATGATACACTTATCATTATATAAGCCTTTTGGATGAACCCTAGATTTTTATAAATAGAATGTCAATTAATAATATAATATTTGTTTTAAAAACTCTTATGTCCATTTTGACACTATTAGGTATTTTGTTTTTGCTAAATTCATAACAGCATTATTAATTCAAATAAAAATTCATCTAACCAACCCTAATATGACATATTAACCTAGAAAATTAGTGGAATTTATAAAAATACTCAAATTACTTTTATTTTGATATATACAATTTCAATTATTTTAATATTTCAATAATTAAGTAATTACTGCATCATCATTGTGTCATAAATAAATAAAATTATTTAATATCTGAAATATATAAATAAAATACCATTATGTATTAAATATTTTTAGATTTCTAATGAATATTTATAGTCAAATTTATCTTATGTATAACCCTATATTAAAAATGTTTTAGTTATTAAACTTCTATTTTAACTCTTTTTACTCTTCTTTGAATTAAATATTAATAAATGACCTAATCTATCCCAAGTGGACCAAACAGGTTCATATTTTATTCCTAAGGTTTTTTTGGGTCGAATTAAACTTACCCAATGGAATTAGGACATGTGTTAGGGTAATAATAATATCATTTTTACCCTTAATTACCCTATTACTTTTAATCATGGTAAATAAAAGTAAGATGTTACTATACACCAAAAAATATTTTCATCTTATTGAAAAAAAAATTTCTTACTGATATCAACCGTGTCTCTTAGATTTTTGAAATTCCTCTCACAGAAGCAATAAACTTAATTTTATGTGAATTTGAAAATTCTCCTAGGAGGTGGGTAAAAGACAGTAAAATTCAATAAAATTTTTATATATCTAAAATTATTATAAACGAACATCAATGAATTACATTTCACTTATATAGGTATTATATATCTATTTTTACCTAAAATAAATTTAAATAAAATAAATAATTATATAAATAATTATTCGGTTTTAAACTATAACTTAGTGTTTTCACTATTCATCAAAAAATGAATGTTTTCAGAAAAATACCAAAAAATATCCCTAAACTAATTTCGGTATTCCAAATCCAAAAATTAAGTACATTTTGAATGATAAAATTTATATGATTTCAAAAAGTGTGTATTACTATTCATAACGGCTAGTTTGATTGGTTGTGGTGTGTTAGAACTTGAACTTGTGTACAACACATGCTACTATATTTTTCAAAGAGAAGTGTATTGTGGAACCTTGGGGTGTTACATTGCATCTGCTTGTTGCACCATCCTCAGACCACCCTCGTCCACGGTCCAGCCTTACGTTCACCCCCTTTACCCTCCAATTCTTGCCTCGCCCACCAGTTCACCGACTTCACCTCGCACCCTAGTGCATCAAGTCACACCTCCCTCTCCTCTGCCTTGCACCGACCATCCACACTCCCCACAGCCTCCAGTCGCTCCGTCCTCAAACCTTCGGCCTTCCACACCTCTGGAGGCCAGGCCACACTCTAGCAACTCACTCCCCTGAACCCCCTTGTGTAGCCCATTTTCCAATGGCCTGAACCCCCCGTCACGTGCTGATTCATGCGGTCTTCTAGTGTGAACACGAACCTCCTTTAAAGTGCCTCTGCCTCCCCTATGGTCCATAGAATCTGCCTCTACGGTGTTTTCTTCCTCTCATTTTTTCATTATTTCTTCAAATTTAGTAAACCCTTGTGTTCAGTTTAAGTTTCATGTGTTTTTCTATTTGTTTTAGTTTTCACTTGGTCCGTCGTTTGTTGCTCCTCACTCCATTTAGGTTACGTCGCATCTGCCATTGCTTTGATGTTGGGGAATCAGCATATTCCTTTCTGATTGAGTCCAATTAATACTCGAGTGTTTTAATTAAATTTTTAACTTTTTTAACAACTTTCCCAATATACTAATTTTACCCACTATAGTGTTTACAATTCAGTTGATTTCATTAAAAAATAGTTTTGAAGTGTTTGCACATGTAATGATCAACCGTTCTTATAAAAAATATGTTCACTGGTTTCCAAATCTTGTTTTTATAATGTTTTAAGCATGATATGCACCTTCAAAATACTCCTTGATTGGTTGTAATCATGTTTCTGGTTTGAATTAATTATTTATAAATTACTTGGTCTGTTTATCAAATTGTTTATAAATTGTTCAGTCTGTTTATAAAATTTTTAATAAACTCTTTTATTTTTTTAAAAGGTTGGGGCCGAATCCTTATAAATAAACTGTTTGATTTGTTATAAAATTTTTTATAAATCATTTAGTCTGTTAATTAAATCATTTATAAGTTTTTTTCTTGTCCCTCTAACTTTTTATAAAATTTTTAATTTTTTATAAATATTTTATTACATTAGTGTTTTTCAAAGACATAGTGAATATGATTTGGTGTAATTTTTGGATGAAAAACTGTTCTCTTGAAAAATGTGAGGTATTTAGGTGTGTGCTTGGTTATATCTTGTTAAGGGGTCATTTGACAGTTTTTCTAAAGATTCTTGTTTTTCATAAAAGGATTTTCATTTTCAAATAATATGGGACCCCTTGAGTGGCTTCCATAGAAAGTTTTAAATGAGGTCCAATAATGTGTTTCTTTAAGTGTTTTGGAAAACATTATTTTAAATTGGTTCTTTAAGGTTTAACCATTTGGTTCAAAAAAAATTAGGGTTGAATGTTTTTTTGAACATGGTTCATAAATGTTTATTGTTTTGGGATGTTTTGGTAAAGGCATGTTTCTGTAAATGCAAGATTTGGTAAAGTGGTCTTGATCCAGTTTGGCATGTTTTGGTATATGCTTTTTTTGGTAAATTCTTATTTTTGCGAAAGAACATTGATATGGTTGGGTCTATTTTATGATGTTTGTGAGAAGTGACATTTATTTTTGTTTTGGAAAAATTTATAAATGTTTTAGTAATGGTTGAATGACGTAAATCTAAAGGCCCATTTGGCATCTTTGATATGGTATGATTGAAACCCCTCTTAGGTTCGGTCACTTACCTCGTAGTTTGATCATGAGACAGAAGGTTCCTCGGAATGGGACTCCTTTAGAGAATACATATTTAAAGGTATTAAACTAATCTTGAGGTGGTCCTGGTGTGGCCAGACTATGTCACGTGCTTGGCTATATACATATGTCTTGTTGTTTGAATGTGTGGCACACCTATTTGTGAAAATATCACAGAAACATAGAATAACCTTGGGGTTTACTGAGAATGACTGTTTCACTATTATAGACAATGCACTGGCTAGTGGCCCTTAGAATGGACATTTCCTTACTAGTGTATTAGGCCCCTTGGTTAGGCCCGGTATGGAAACACTGAGCATTTTGGAAATATTTCATCATCTCGAGTAGGCATGCCTTCATAATCAGTCACATTTATAGTACATTGTATTATTCCTCTGAGATTATAGTTTTTCAATGATCCATTGATATGAGCATTGTAAGTACAATTTCTCTTGCTGTGTGTGTGGAATCATACCCCAGAACATGGTTTTGGTGTTTTCATAGAATTTTTTTTATGTATGATCAGTTTTAAAAGGGATTTAAATGTAACGATTTTGGAAATGTTTGTGTGCTACCATCTCTATTTCTAATCCATGTTTTTGAATTATAAGGTCAATGTAATTGTGATTTTTTATTTTCAAAATTCATTGTATATGTGAAACCCTTATTTTTTCTAAATGTAGTTCAAACTAGTATTATTGGTCTTTTTTTGGAATTAATAAATGAATGGGTTTTGTGGTTCACTTGTTGCATCCCTACTGAGAGTTTTTTTCTCACACTTATTTTATCATTTCAGTCACAGGTCCCCTTTGCTCAAGTTCTCTTGGATGGATTACTCATTATTGGAGAAATGGTGTCCTTTGGTTGGGTGGTGACCTGGAAGGTCAAATGGAGGTATGTACAATTTCACATTTTTTAAATGGGATTTTTATATTATCATATGTTTTTATTTATTTTTTTGCCTCTTATTTATGGTACTAATTGTTACCTCATGTTATTTTTGAAGCCCAGCACTGGTTCCCAGCCCGTGGGGGTCGGGAATGCCCCTTGAGACTTTTGGCAGGCAGGCTTGGGTGAACGATTAAGGGTCAACCGACATTGGTTCGGGGAAAAATATTATCAGAGGAGGCCCTTATTATTTGGGGTGTCCTGTAGATGGAGATTAGAACTATTCGGACACAAGGGGTAGGTATGTGAAGGACATCATGAACCCTCTCCCATTCCGAACCTTGATTCGTCATGGGTAGTATGTGTATTGAGTCCTTGTCGACTTCTGATTTGTTCAAGATTTAGGGATGACAATAGAGGAAAGACTATGTCACATCATGATTTCACATTTATTATTGAACCATTTGGAGTCTAAGTACACGGTTTCAGTTTCCCCTAGTTGTTGATGCTTACTTGTAGCATGGCCCACTACCACGTCACCAGGTTAAGCATGACTACTAGTCCCTCACTCTAATAGATTTTTCATGTTGATTGTCATCCCGATTTTGGTTAGTGTAAGTTCACTTCTGAAAATTAAAACGGGTTTTTGAAATGTTAATGATTTATTTTAAAAGACTTTAAATTCATAAAATGGGTTCTAAAACTGAAATATCTTGGTATAAAAATATGGTGTTTTCTTGGAATTGGGAGATAAATGGCTTGGGTGGAACATCAGGTACTCTTTATGAATGTTTTCACATGTGAGGGTAGTCCGGGAAAATGCGTCTTAGTGTGTATGGATGAATGCGGATGAAGACATGTGGAATGGTTCGTGAGGTTACTAGGGTGTGTACATGGAATTAAAAGATTGACATTTTTTCTTCTGAAGTTATTTTAAAAATGGGAAGTCATTTTGGAAATTGGAATTGGTTTGAAAAGAGGATTTGGTATTTAGAAGGTGTCCATGAAAAAAGGTGGTTTTGAAATCTTAAATAAAAATGGAATTTTGGGTTGTGTTTGTATTCGTTTGGTTTCTGAGTCAGTCATTTTGGCACAGGATGTTACTTTTAATTATACATTGATTTTATATAACTTTCTTCTTGGTTTTTTATATGTTGTTCATAAAATTACACCCAGAAAGGTCATCATGGTTTCTAATAAGTCATGCCCATTTTTTGGTCCTTGTCAGATATTGTCTATACTTAATGGTGATCGGGGTCTATTAATGGAAATTTTGTGGTTTTAAGTGTTCAAGTGTGTTTTTGGGATGTTGGGAACTCCTGAGTCTGTTAGAGTTTGAGCAATAATGGGATTGTTTTAGGGTCCATCTTTGGACGAATGAGAGTTGTTCACCCTGTCATCACTTCACGTTTGAATGACATGGGATGACTTTAAATATATCATTGTCTGATGGTTAATACATGAAGAGGTTAAGACAAAGAAAAGGGAATATCTCATGCGTATTCAACAATTCCAATGGAAGATGAAGAAATATTTTGACCATTTCAAGGATCTTGTGTACTTTTTTCTCTGGAGGTAGCATCAGAAGATTTGATGAAGACTTCTCTCTTAATTGGGGGTCTTCATCCAGCGATCAAGGAGCAGGTCCTCCCTTCTAAGGACCATCATTTTGAGAAGGTGGTAGATGAAGCGTTCCTAGCTGTGTTAGTCTCCAGAGCATAGGTGGTTTGAAATCCAGTGCATACAGTTACTCGTGAAGGATCCTTATCTAGAAAGAAGGGTGTGGAAGAGGGACTTATATCTAAATTGACCTCTATAATGGTTCTGGCTTCCAGTTTTTCAGACCATTCAGTGGTGTGGCACCAGTGTGTCCGTTTTGGGCATGTGGAGTCATCAGGTCATATCACTCTGAAGACGTGTCATCGTTGTGGCTATTTGGGTCACTTGGAGATGTATTGTAAGAAACATCACTTGAAGAATATGTTGTGACTAGAGTATTATCATGCCTGACTATGAGTAAATAGATGCTTCAGTTATTAGAACCCCACCCATAGGTCTTGGGGTGAACCTCCTGCGCATTTAGGAGTTGCCGGGGGTGTGAATCCTTGGTTCGGGTTTTGTGTTCCTTGTTGTAAGTGAAACATTTAAGGTCTTTTCATTCATGTATTTTTCTGTTAAAGTATTGACATCATTATAAGTTCATCATTTCATCGTGAAGTTATGATGGACTTGTTCTATTATAATACAAAAAGTTATATTTTTCTAATCATGGTTTTCTAAATCATGTGTTTTTCATAAATGTGTGTGTGTCCCTTGTCCAGATTTATATTGGTTTATCTATGTTTATTTGTGTCACGAATCAACCCAGGTCGACCCTGAATAGGTCACCCGAGCCGACCCCCGACATGGCTCCAAGGGCCTTCCCAATCCCCATGGGCTGGAAACCAGTCTCGGGCATCAAAATTTAACTGTTGGGATTGATTTTTCCCATGATCAAAAGATAAATAGATAAACAAAATAACGATATAAGTACTAGCATTGGAAATAAAATAAAGTCGAACATACCTTCCTATGACTTCCTAGGTCACCACCCAACTCTAGACCACACTACTCCAACATTGAGCAGCTGACCCATGAACCTGTATGAGAAACTGAACCTACTGCTGGAAAGATATACTAGGTGTGAGCACCGAGATGCTTAGTAGGGATTCCAAAATAACCATTGAATCCAACAGTTCTCTTTTCCAACATATTCCACTAACACAAGTTTGAAATAAAGATATACAAATCGGGTTTTCATATTTTAAAAATAAGAAACATGTCGTTCCCATTTAAAACCCAACACACGCTACACACCATTTCAAAAATAATTTGTCATTTTATAAATGAGATCCCAAAGAGAAAATACCAAAGTTGGATAGATTAACACAAGTAAAAAAGTGAAAACTGAAAATAAACTAGTCCAACGAATTGTAAACAAGAAATGTACATAATCCTGTAACCATGGGTGATCCAAAACATCCCTAGAAGACCCCTGGAGATACTCAGTTTTGGAACAACCTGTTGGCGTATGGTGAAGCTCCTAAGTCAATAACCAACTGGCCTCCCTAAATGACTAATCCAGTGGTAAATCCCACCTGGCCTACCAACAAATCCAGGGGGTACCAACCAGTCTAATTAGGGTTTTTTAGAAACCATCGCTCGATCTTCTAAAATATGCCCAGGAACCCATGGTGATTATAATAATACTGTGTATGTAGGAAGGCCCTCGCACGTGTGACTTGTCTCACCGCACTTGCCTACCCCAAACATTTACGCTTCCTATGTGGTCTCCCATAAAAAGTTATCCTAGATAAAAGCTCCCCATATAATTATATATATGAATACATGTCAAACATACAAAGTGCCATCCGGACCATCACATCATTCAGTTATCAAAACAAAATTATTAGACACTTGGAGTTGTAAATCAGGCATCTAGTTTTACATAATTAAATACCATTATGAAAAAATTTCACAAGATCTTCCAAAGCAACTTTGAACACAACTTTTCTATTTAAAAATCCAAACGAGTCCATAGGTTCCATGTTTCAAATCATTGCAATAAAGTTCTTCAGTGATAGTATATTTAATTTTTTAAAAACAAACAATGTGTTTCCTTAAACCACGCACTCAACAAAATATATACATCAAAATCCAAATGGGTATATACACATGGGTTTCTTTTCAATCCAATTTAAAGAACTCTCCAATGAGACCCACACCATTTAAAAAACAAGAACCTCTTATAAAACCAAGTATTCGAGAAAAATACAAATTCAAAGAGACGCGAAATCATTTCTACAAAAACACTAAGTTCCAAAAAACTAATGAAAATACGAAAAACAAGTTCCAAAAAGTGTTTCTGCAATAAAACATTAGTCAAGACATGAAATAGTACCATTTTCATAGAAAGGAAGTTTCTTCCAACCAAGTTGGAAAGGTATAAGCATGTGCATAAATAGAGGAGCATCCAAAAATCCTTTTTTATGCAATATTTCAACATGAAAACACTACCATAAGATAACTATAGACCAAATATAGGTGAGAAACATAATCAAGATTTAATTAATAAAATGAAATCATTAAATGGATTAAAATTTGGAGCAATGGAAGGGAAACACCTACACATAACAAAGGAACTATTTCAATGCTATTTTTAACACTTTTAACCATCAATAAAACAGTTCAATGAATAAACAATCAGGATGATAAGGTTTGGAATAACATTTATAAATTAAAAGAAACCATGCAAGTGCCTACGGAAAACATCAGAAATAGAGAAGGGAAGGAAACACCTACCTCAAGAGGAGAACTAAATTAACATTCAGCAGTTGAACGATTTATCAGCGACCACTTGAAAATGCTCCACACACACGCACATACCATCTTATAAATATATATATCTCTCTAAATTCAATGCGTGTATTCCCTACACCATGAGGGAATATGTACATGGGATATATATATAAATATATATATATATTATATTCATACATTGGTATATGCATGCGCCCACCATCAAATTTGTCCTAAACTCAGTACTACAATTACAAGGACCATAAAACATAGCGGCATGGATCAAAACACACATAAAAAAATTATTATGAAACCAAAAACACATTTCACAATGCCTTTTTATAATCCAAACCCCATTTGAATCCCCAATTAACCTTTTTAACATCATTGAATGTTTACAAAAAAGAAAACCATTCCATTTTAAATCACCAGTCATTTCAAGAGCCAGCAGGAAAATTTTACTAAAACAAGGTGTGGAAAACATGCCAAAACACAAAACGCATCAAGTCCGAATTTTAAAATCAAGCGCTCCTCAAATGAATTTCCAAAATATGTTTTCCATTATAAAAATTGTTTAATGAACCGTTTAAAAAAATATAAAAACAATTTTTATGGAATAACTCACAGCTTTACACACACAAAACTCATTCAAAAACATCTTTTATGGACAAACACACACCCACGTCATATCAATGTATAACGCGCACCATTTTCATGATTAAAATAAAAAATTTAACAATTTAATAAAGCTATTAAACAATATATAATTTATTTCTATCAAACCGTAGATTATTTCAAAAGATAAAATTATTCTAAAAATATCATTTATCTAATTAACAATAAATAAAGGTGAAAACATCAAGCAATCAGAGAATTCTAACTTTAAAGAATAAGGGAAATGGGTTCCTACCTCAATTAAGGATGAAATTGCAAAAATTGGTTCAAAACACCATTTTCACCTCAATCACACCCAATAGAGATTTAATAGAACCTAAAAAACAATATCGGACAATTAATTTTAAGATTGACCCTAAAACAATAAACCCTAAAAACTAGCATTTGGGTAAGACAAAACCCTACCAAAGGAGGAAGGGAGGGAGACTACCGAAGAGGTGGGGTTTGGATGAAGGACATGTGCACATAAGCTAAGGTGGTTCGGCTACTAGAGTAGGGGGATCTTTTCCGCTGGAGTAGTCCGGAACAGGGACCCATTCGACGGATGTAGGCAGGACAGGGTCGTCGCGCGCCGATCCAAGAAGATCGGCCACTGTAGAGGGCCGCATGAGTAGGATATTCCGGAGGCGGAGCCGTGGCAGCCGGACGCCGTAAGGGGGGGCATGTTCGGGTAGAGGAATAGGGAGGATGAGGTTGGGAGGTGGGCTATGGAATAGAGTGGAGGAGGCTAGGAGGTGGGCTGCAGACGGAGGGAGCTCCGGCGAGGGGAGTGCATGCAAGAACAGACCAGGGGGCGTTGCGCGATTCCGGGGGGGGAGGTGTCGTGGGTTAGGGGAGAGGGAGGGTGAAGGATAGTTTTTGGGTTTAAAAAACATAATAATAATAATAATAATAATAATAATAATAATAATAATAATAATAAATCTAAAACAAAACCAAAAATAATAATAAAAATATATTTCACTCTTGTTTTATCTTATTTCTAAGAATTATAATATTAATGAAATTTTATTAATAAAAATACCAATAAAAATTTAATAAGAATAATAAAATTAATTATAATAATAATAATAACAATTACAATTATATTAAAATTCATTAATAATTATATTAATAGAAAATTTTAGATAACTAAAATATTATTCACCATTTTTTAAAATAAATTTATATCCAACGTCATAATTAATTATTGTAATTACATTTTTAAACATTTTACTCATTTCATTTGCATAAAAAATTATTTCTTTCGAGCAATAGACACATTCACAACATCTGAGCCGATCGCACAGCTATCATCCACCGTGTGGTGACCGCGCACGGGTTTGAAACCCGCTAAAAACATCAATGAAATAAAAATATCAAACATGGACCCAAACCCAACTCTAGACAAAAGATGCAGGACTGATAAAAGTATAAAATAACAGGCATCCATGGTCTGGGTGTGGAAATTCTCCCCAACACATACACTTTCTACACTCATAAAGTCAGCAAGCCAACAGTCAACCCCACTTGAGTCCATGCCCAGACAAAATCATAGAAAACTGAGAGGCTCAGGGTGACCATTACCAACACACCTGACACCCGACCAACTCAAGAAAAAACACTACCTGAAGTTGAGGGGGGAACATGGGAGTTTTCATCCCACCAAAAAAAATTACTAACACTAAAACCTTGAAAACCGAACACACCACCCCGGGGGGGACACGAGAACTCCCAAACCAAACTCAATCATTTTCCTACATGGAACGAACAACACACCTAAGACATTGATGAAAATATCATTACAGAATAACACATCAACTTGAGGATGATAAATTAAATCAACACCTCCATTAAATTTCACGAAATGAACATCCCCCTAAAGAACATAGCTGAGACTAACTCAAAATCAAAATAGGTATGTCTATTCATGGGCCCACACTATTCAAAGAGACCAATCAATTTAAAAACCGCACTTAGAGAAGATAATATAGCTTGGATTGTGGTGGAATGAACTCATCAAACCACCACTACAAGGATGAGTTTACGACAGAGATGAAAATAGAACTAAGAAATTTTGGATATTTCCATCCCAAAGCTGAAAACATTATTCAGACCACGGTTTCACACACCCTCGGCAACTCCTGACTATGATCGAGATTCACCCTGAGACCTGTGGCTAGGGCCAGGATTGTTGAAGCGTCGCCTACCTCACAGTCACGAATTTGCACCCTCCATTCCCTAACTCTTTCTTTTCGAATGACGCTTCTTTCAGAACTCTCTCTGGTGACCTGAACTGTCGCACGATAACAAGACTTCGGAGGGATGTGACAAGGCGGCTTAGAATGCCTGAAACAGCCACAATAGTGGCATGCGAGAGAATGGTCCAACAAACTGGGAGTTGGTATAGACGATGATCCTTGCCCAATGAAGAACATTCAAAAGAGCTAAACACCACCAACTACACCCCAAACTCTAACGACGATGAGACATCCCACCTTTACTAGTCCAGAACTCCACCCTCAAATAACTCTGGGATAGTATGAACCATAACTACCCTGATAGTTCCAAACAACCCAAAGACACACTATCTTTCAGAACTATATAACAACCATTAATAGACATTAATTAACTCGATAAGCAGGTAAAAAAAATAACTGGGAACTGGGCATAACTAATTAACATCTTTTGAAGGATTTCTGGGAATCCAATTCATAACAACATGAAAAACACCTACGAAACATGCATCATTCCAAAAATCAATCAAAACAACAACAAAAGACAAGTGAAACAGTCCCATAAGATAAACATATACAAATACAAGAATAAATCACTTTTCAAAAACCTTTATTTCTTTAAAATTTTAAAAATAACCTATGGCACCTTATGAACTATCACATGTATGTTTCTTTCAATATCGCTCACATCATCTATGATCATGTTCCCCCATGCACTCTCTGTACATACCCAGGCATGTGTGACCCTACCTAAAGAGTTCCAAGGTTCAAACACTTTCGTTCCTTACCAAATCTAAACACATACCATGTTTTTTCAAGACGATGCACTTTCACATTGAAAACTAACTTTACTAATTACATAAACAGATTGAAAGAAACGTTTTCTTTCATTTCGAAATCATTTTCAATTTCAACACACACTCACATATACTGAGTTCAAAACAAAACACAACCAACTATAAACCATTAAAATGAGGAAGTAGTTTTTTTCCTAACCCAATGACATGGTGGTGATTTATGCCCCAAGTAAGACATAACACTAAGAGGACCTCAAACAGGGAACTTGGACTCCACATGGTTCACCACCCCATGTGAGGCCGCAACGTGAACTGATTCACCCCTATTGTCATCCCACAATCCAATCAACCAAATACAAAAGACTCAAATCCCAGACTACCCCTAGTAACTCAGGTCTCATTGTGAGCGTTGGTGATTAAGTGCCCAACCGTAACATACCTCCTGAGCTCTGACAGTCCTAATCTCTGTCTACAAGACAACCAAACAACAAGGGACTCCTCTAATACCATTTTTTCATGAATCAACCTCGGTCAAGCCTAAACCAGTCACCCGAACCGGACCGCGACGTACCCCGAATGATGTTTGCGATCCCCACGGGATGGGAACCAATGTCAGGCATCAAAATTTAACTTTTGGGAATGATTTGACCCATGAGAAAAAGATAAATAGATTAAAAATAGATGATAAAGATAAGAACAGGTAGCAGAAAGAAGATAAATTCTAACATACCTCTTTGTGACCTCCTAGGTCACTACCCAACTCAAGACCACGCTACTCCAACATTGAGCAGCTGAACCAAGAACCTTTAAAAGAAACTGAACCTATAATTGGAAAGATATAGGAGGCATGAGCACCAAGATACTCAGTTGGTATTCCACGAAAAAAAACCATTGAACCCAATAGTTCTCTTTTCCAAAATAGTCCACTAACACATGTTTGAAATACAAATATAAAAGTAAGGTTTTCATATTTTAAAAATGAGAATCATGTTGTTCCCATTTAAAATCCAACACAATCTACACAGCATTTCTAAAATCATTTTTCATATTATAAATTATATACAAAACAGAAAATACCAAAATTGTCTAGATTAACACATGTAAACAGTGAAAACTGAAAATAAACTTGTACAACAGAAAGTAAACAACAAATGTAAATAATCCAGTAACCAATATTGATCCTATAAATCCCAAGAAGACCCCTGTACGTACTCTGTTTCGGAACCACCAGCTGGAGTATGGTGAATCTCCTATGTCTATAACCAACTGGCTACCCTAACTGACCAATCAAGTGGCAAACCACACCTAGCTTAATAATAAATCCAGGGGGTACCAAACTGTTTAATCAGGGTTGGTCAGCAACCATCACTCAATAATCTAAAATATTCCCAAGAACCCATGGTTATTATAATAATACTGTGTAAGTAGGAAGGCCCTATCATGCGTGACTCATCTCACCGCACTTTCCTACCCCAAAAACGGATGATTCTTATGAATTCTCCCAAAAAGGTCTACCCTAGATTGCAGTGCCACACATACTTATATATATGCATAAACGTCAAACATAAAAAGTTCCAACTGGGCCATTGCATCATTCGGTTATCAAAACGTCTTTATTAAACACTTGGAGTTGTAAATCGGGCCTCTAGTTTTACATAATCAAATGCCTTTATGAAAATATTTCACAAGCTCTTCCAAAAAAACTATAAAAACCACTTTTGTATTTAAAAATCCAAATGGGCCCTTAGGTTCCAAGTTTCGAAGCATTGCAATAAATTTATTAAGTGATACTATATTCAATTTTGTAAAATTAATCCAAGCATTGCCTTACACCACGCGCTCAACAAAATATATACACTAAAATCCATACGTGAATAAAATCATGTATTTCATTTCAAACCAATTTAAAGAAACATTGGAAGAGACCCACCTCATTTAGAGAACAAGAACCGCTTATAAACCCAAGGATTCTTGAAAAATACCAATTTAAAGAGACGTGAAATCATTTCTACAAAACCACTAAGATCCATAAAACTAATCCACATGGGACAAAGAAGCTCCAAAAAGTGTTTCAACAAGAAAAAACCACTCAAGATGTCCAATAGTACCATTTGTAGGTAATGGTAGTTAGTTCCAACCAATTTGGCTAGGTAAAAGTATGTCCATCAATAGAGGAGCATCCAGAAATCCATTTTTTTATCAAATCTAACATAATCAATAGAGGTGAAAAACATAATCAATATTTAACATAGAAAATGAAACCATTAAATGGATTAAAATTGAGAGAAAAGTCATGGAAACACCTACACATAACCAAGGAACTATTTCAATGCAGGTTTTAACACTTTTATCCATCAAAGAAACACTACAATGAATAAACTATCAGGATGATGAGGTTTAGAATACCATTTATAAATTAAATAAAACCATACAAGTGCCTATAGAAAACATAGGAAAGAGATCAGGGAAGGAAATGCCTACCTGAAGAGTAGGACCAAATTAACATTCGGCAGTTGGCTGATTTATTAGCAACCACATAGAAATGCTCCACACTCATTCACATACATTCATATAAATATATATATCTATCTTAATTGAATGCACGTATTCCCCACCCCATGTGGGAATACATACATGGGAGTTATATATATATATATATTCATACCTTGGTATATGCGTGTGCTCACCTTAAAATTGGCCAAAACACACTACAATAATTACAAGGACCATAAAACTTAGCATCATTCATCTACGCACACCTAAAAAAATTATTATGAAACCAAAAACACATTACACAACTCCTTTTTATAATCCAAAAAACATTTGAAACCCCAATTGACCGTTTTAACATAAATCATGTCCACAAAAAACCAAACCATGACATTTTAAATCACAAGTCATTTCATGATCCAACCAGGAAAATTTTACTAAATCATTGTGTGCACAACATGGCAAAACACGACACGCATCAAAGTCAGATTTTAAAATCAAGCGCTCATCAAATGAATTTCCAAAACATGTTTTAAATTATTAATATTATTTAATAAACGATTTTAAAAAATATAAAAAAGATTTTTAAAGAATAACTCACAGCTTTACCCACACAAAATTCGTTCAAAAACTCCTTTTATGGACAAATTCACACTTGTGGCGTATCAAGGCAGAAAACGCACCATTTTCATGATTAAAATCACAAATTTGATCAATTTAATAAATCTATTAAACAGTATATAATTTATTTCCATCAAAACGCACATTATTTCAAAAGATAAAATTATTCGAATAATATCAAGTATCTAATTAACAATCAAGAAAGGTGAAAACATCAAGCAATAAAACAAGTCTAACTTTAAAGAATAAGTGCAATGGGTTCCTACCTCAATTGATGATTAAATTGTAGAAATTAGTGAAAAACAACATTTCAACCTCCATCACACCCAAGGGAGAATAAATCAAACCTAATAAAAACCATATCAGAACATAAATTTTATGATCGACCCAAAAATAAATAAACCCTAAAAACTAGGGTTTCAGTAAAACAAAACACAACCAAAGGAGGAAGGGAGGGAGACTAACGAAGAGGTGGGGTTCAGTAGAATGTCGTGCACGCACAAGGTAATGTGGTGTGATGAGCAGAGTAGGGGGATCATTGCCATTGGAGTAGGCCGGAACATGGTCCCACACGCTAGAGGTAGGCCATACAGGGTCATCGCGCGCAGGTGTAAGAAGATCGGCCACCAGAGAGGGCCGTGCGAGCATGATGTTCCAGAGGTGGAGCCGCAGCAGTCACACACCATAAGGAGGAGTAGCTATTGGAGGTGGAGTAGGGAGGAGGAGGCTGAGAGGCGGGCTGCGTCGTAAGGAGGAAGAGTTCAGGAGGCGGGATCTCCGGCGAGGGGTGCATGCACAGGAACGAACCAGGGGCATTTCATGATTCCATGGGGGTGTCGTGGGTAAGGGGAGAGGGAGGGAGAAGGGTTGTTTTTGGGTTAAAATAACATATTAATAATAATAATAATAATAATAAATAAATAAATAAATAAATAAAACCAAACCAATAATAATAATAATAATATATTTAACTCTTATTTTTGTTTTTTCTAAGAATAATAAAAATAATGAATGTTTAATAAAAATAATACTAATAAAAATTTTATAAGAATAATAAATGTAATAATAATAATAGTAATAATTACAATTCAATTACAATTCATTTATAATTATATTGATAACAAATTTTTGATAACTAGAATATTATTCAACATTTTTAATAAAAACATTATTACCTACCTCATAATTATTTATTATAATTTCATTTTTAAACATTTTACTTATTTTATCTGAGTAAAAAATTATTTTTTTCGATCAATAGACACCTACACAACACTTGATCCGATTTCATGGCTACTTCCCACCATGTAGTGACCGCGCACAGGTCTGAAACCTGCTAATAACATCAAAGCTTCAAAAATCTCAAACACGCAACCAAGACCAAATCTGGCCAAAAGATGCAAGACCTAGAAAATAATAAAATAACTGGAATTTTTAGTCGGGGTGTGATAGTTTTCAGATGTAAGTTCCTATGGAAGATTCAATGTTTTTTTCATGCATGGGTCCACTGATAAGGGTAAGTTCTGCTCGGAGTTTTTCCCCTATTGTTGGGAGTTTTTTGTTTGGATTGAGGGTTCTAGTTTTCAGTTAAGGTGTTTTTATCTCATGATCTATAACATAGTTTGGATCAGTTTGGAGTTCTTTTGTCACCACCCCCTGTAACACCACAAGATTTTATATTAAGTTATTTTCTTCAAAGTAATTAAACAGCATGCGGTACATGCAACACCGAGTTCGAGTGCACCACGACTTACAAAACTAGCTGTTCAAAAGTGGTTATGAATAGTATAAACTGAGTTTGGAATTTTATATACTCTATATAATTTTAGAATCCATATTATGTGTTTCTTAGACAAAATATAAGAACAAATTCATTTTTTCAGATAAAAGATGTATTTTTCAAAAAATGAAATTTTACCACCTTTTAATAGAAAACCCTTTTTAAAACAAATATATGAATCTTTAATATATTTAACTTAATGAAATTAAATTATTATTTACAATCAAGAAATAAAAATTTATTTTTGATAAATTTTTGGTACTTTCTTAATAACTCCTATATTTTGATGAATACTCAAAAATACTAAATTTTAATTGAAAAAAACTTTTTAAATTGAAATAATTTATATTGTTAAATTATGTAATTGAATGGTTTAGAAGTATAATTAGAATATATTTTTATTATTTAATAAAAATTAGGTTATTATTAGTAATTTCACATTTAAATTTGAGATAAAAACGTGCAAATCTTTGGATAGTTTTTACTTTTTAAAAACCCGCTTTTCGGGTTTGACAACGGGAATTAATTTTAAATTAATTAATGAAACATATATGGTTTTAATTTTTTAAAATATAACTCACTTTTGAATTTGGAATATAAAAGTTATATTAGGGTAAATTTTTGGTATTTTTCTTAAACATTCAATTTTTGATGAATAGTGAAAACATTGCGTTATAGTTTAAAACCGACTTTTTATTTAAATAATAATTTATTTTATTTAAATTTATTTTAAGTCAAAATTGATTTATAATACCTATATAAGTTCAATTTAATTCATTAGTGTCATTTTATTATAAAATTTGATGTATAAAATTTTATTGTAATTTTTACCGTCTTTTACCTACCTTCTAGGAGCATTTGAAAATTTACATAAAACATAATTTTACTGCTTCTGTGACTTGAATTTCAAAAATATGAGAGACATGGTTGATATTAGTAAGTAAAATTTGGTTCAATTAGATGAAAATAATTTTTGGTGAATAGTAACTTTTTTACTTTTATTTACCATAGTTAAAAGTAAATAGGGTGATTAATGGTAAAAATGATATTATTATTACCCTAAAACATGTCCCAACTCTATTGGATAAGTTTAATTCGTCCAAAAACAACATTAGGAATAAAATAAGATCCTTTAGGTCCACATATATTAGATTAGGACATTTATTATTATTTTATTTAAAGAGTTAAAAGAGTTAAAATCAATGTTTAATAACTAAAAAAATTAATATTGGGTTATACATAAGATAAATTGGACTATAAATATTCATTAGAAATATAAAAAAATTTCCTACATAATTGTATTTTATTAATATTTTTTAGACATTAAATAATTTAATTTATTTATGAAACAATGATGATGTAGTAATTACATAATTAATGAAATATTAAAATAATTGATATTATAAATATCCAAATAAATGTAATTTGATACTTTTTATAAATTTAACTAATTTTCTAGGTTATTATGACATTTTATGGATGTTTATATGAATTTTTTTCGAGGTAATAATGTTGTTTTGAATTTATCAAAAACAAAATAAAAAATTGTGTAAAACTTTACAGAAAAGATTTCTTAAACAAAATATTATATTATTAATTGATATTATATTCCTAAAAAACTAAGGTTCGGAAAAAGGTCTTAAATCATATTATATATGTCATTAATGAATCACTTTAGGTTCTCTTGGAAGTTTATATTTTGTTTATTAACCATATAATATAAAAATACAAAGAGACATGTTAAATGTCAAACTATTTAACTAAGAGTTAAATCTAAAAGATAAAGTTAATATAGTGACCCAAACCTGTATAAAACATATTTGTTGAGTGGTTTTCGACCCATCCCCACGTTAGTCTTTAAATACTTCATTTTGGAGACAATAGAATCTGAAAATGATTTTATTATAAAATAATATTTCTAGTATTTCCTAAGGTGCCCCTCACCCCTCTTAAAAAAGGGCACCTCCCCTTCTCTCTAATTAACACCTTAAAATCCATTTGGATCATCCAGTCCCTGCCCAAATACCCTCCCAACTGTCGTACCTTCATGATATATACCTTCCATTTGTCATAAATCCAACCAAAGGAGCCCTTTTGATCAAATCAAATGGAAGAATCCGAAAAAGAGGTAAATATTTCATCACCTCTTTCAAGTTCCTTTCTTATTCCACTTACTCTTTCTTTGTGGTTTCCATTATAAAATAATAAATCCAATATATTATATATACTATGATGTTATTATAAATATGGTACAACTTTATTCATTATTCTATCCATCCTTTGACTGACATGTCACCATAACTACGTACGAATGGCTTACCGTCTCCATGTCGTGGTGTAATTGTTATTCAATACATTATTATATGTATGAGTATAATAATGATGTATAATTGATGTAAATAATAAATATAACATTATAATGAATATTTATATATGATATACCATCCAATAATATTTTATTTTAATATTAAAATAATGATATTGTTGCTCGTGCATAGGTACGGATTACAGTCTCCGCGAACACGATGAGATTCATTCTCCATCGTATCCATTCAAGACTAATTTTCATTAGATGATTAAAAATGATGTTTAAAGACTTAATATGATTCTTAATATTAATAAGATACATCCTATCTATAACAAACCTTACTTATGTAACAATGCATATAAAGGAAAATGAATTAGTTAACACCCAAAACGAAGATAATCCTAAAATATTATTAACAATGAAATATTAAAAGATCGTATATGATATCATATTAATTTATATGATACTTTTATAATTTAATAACAATTATTTCACCATTATAAATAAGGTTAACCTGCCCTCGATGATGGAAAAGTACAAGGTAAGGGGTTTCTTATCTCGCTTTTAATTCTGTGAGATTTCCATTGTTCGCCACTTATTTATTGGATGTGGTGTACTGTGTGCTTCCTTTTGGTATATATTATCATGATTCTCTTTATATTCATGGTATTATGTGATTCCTTTGGTGGTTATTAACTTATGGTCATATTACTCTATTGATTACAATGATGTTAGGGGTTTTTTAGCTCACTTTTTATTCTCGTGAGATTCATGCTGTATTGGCCACTATTTACTTCTGTGTGGCGTATGTATTTTCCATGATTGTATTCTTGGTGTAAAATAAATTAATTTATGGTTATTTACATCTTCATTTTATGAACTTTATTTCATGGTTTGTATGTTTGATAAGTTATGAAATCGGTAAGGTAATTTCAAATTTCAATTTCCACTCAGTGGGCTTTACACATACTTCATTGATTATTTTACTCCTTGGTTATGTGTCGAATAACTATTTATTATTTATGTAGTAATTTACACTCCCCTTTGTGTTTATATAGGTTTGATACACATAATCACTCTATTGATAATTTCTCAAGTCATTGATATAAACATGATCTTAACTCAATTTCTATTCATTGATTTAAACATCCAAGCAATTACTGTTGTTTTTACAAGAATAAGTGTGAATGTCCTCTGATTGATTTATACTGAATATCTAATCATTTTGAGTGTATTTATATTTTTCACACATAATTATGTCATTTATTTATCCTTTACCTAAGGATACTATCTTTGTAAGGTATTTCATCTCAATTTACATTCCTTTGATACTTCTTTGTTGTTATCCACCAATTCACTTTTATATAGTGTATATACTGTCCTTTGACATAATATACCATGAAATACTTTATTCTCAGGAAATTATAAAGTTTTTATTACCTCAATTATTTTTATTCAATCATCTCTCATTTGGTTAGGAACTCTATCTAAAAGATTATTTTAAATGTTTTAAAATTTTATTCTTCTAAATCATTGTCATTAATGTCCATTTTTTTAAAATGGTTTTAAGGATTTATTTATATAGACATTAATGTTTTAAAATTATAATTCCTTTTAAATGTTTCAATGTGGTATGAAACACTTTAATTCAAAAATCTATTTTAAACAGCTTATCAAAAAAATAGTGTGAATTTTAAATGTTTTCATGAAAAAGGGGGACATTTCACTCAAATAGTTTTGAGGATTATTTTCATCTATATTAACATCCTTCTTTATTCTCGATTGAGGTTAATCTGTTACAATAAAATATTCCATATTGTATTGAATGAGTTATTTTTTACTTTAGATGTGCTATTTTTATACCATTCAGGGTTTGTGGATAAAGTTTTCACATTTCTTATTCTTGTTTTAATACGAATTTTTAGTTTATGTTTCAAAATTCTCATATGAGGAATGCATTTGGATTAGAAAGTGATGGTTGGAGCCCGCTATAGCTCCTCGATTAATTCATAGGTCTCACAAGACAAACTAGTGGCTTCGAACAATGCCTTGACAAAATCATATTGTAGTCTTGGCACAGGGCCTTGACTATGTGGTTATGAAAGTCTAGAATTATTCATTCCATCATTATGAAAGTGGATATCGATATTGCATGTGATTATTCGACTAGTATAATATCCATGTGAATAATTAAATAGAATTATTTGATTTTATCTTTTCTATATTATGATAAGGTTCAAGTTTAAAAGGCTTTAATTTTATTCTTATACATTCCCTTAAATGGTAATACTTATTTATGAAAGTTTCTGCTATATTTTTATCCTTAATAATCATATGATCTCACACCATTCTATGTTTAATTTTTACCAGGATGCGAAAAAGTATATTATGACTGACCTGCAGGGATAGTCTTTGAGATCTCAAGGTTGTCTATGGAAACAATGTTGTTGTTGTTTTACATTTAATGAAGTAATGTAAAACTTATGAATGTATCTAGTACTTAAAAGGATACTAAACTAATCGTTCTTTTAAGACATGATATTTTCTTATCATGCCAATGATACGTAATAATGCACCAACTCTGGGCTTCTAGGGTCAAGGCGTTACACCCCCTTCTGGGGATGATTTGTTTGGGTGTTAAATTCCTGAACTAGTTTAGTTCTTGTGGTGGGGAGAACCCTCTCATGTTCTCCCATTTTCTTGTGTTGTGGTTTCTTTTAGTTTATATCAGGAATGAATACATATTTTGTATATTTTTTGGCTGGGTGACTTTCTATCGGTAGAAAGTTTCTATGGTGGGGAGAATTGTCACACCCTGACGATTATGTTTATTTTTATTTTACTATTTCGTGTCTTCAGGTTCACTATTCGAGGCTCAGTTAGAAAGTGGGTCTATGTTTTTTAATATTTTATTATTTTATTGGGTTTCAGACTCGTGTGCGGTCGACATGCAGTTGGTAGTAGCTACACTGTTAGCCAGGATGCCAAAAAAAATGTCTAACATTTATAATAAATAAATATTTATGAATAAGAAGTAGTATGAGTGTTTAAATTTTTATAATAATAATTTTTTTCTGTAATTATCAATATTATTATTAATGAGGTGTTATTGTTGTTATTATTATTATTATTTATTATTATTATTATTTTGTTATTTTTATGATAATCATTTTGGGTATTATTATTATTATTATTATTATTTTGATAATGATGATGATGATTATTATTATTATTGTTGTTGTTGTTGTTGTTGTTGTTGTCTTTGGTTTTATTATTATTATTATTATAAGATAAAATAAAAAAAGGGAAACCCTATTCTACTCTGTGCCCCCCCCCCATGTTTTGTCCTCCTATTCGCAAACCAGGACCCACCTCCAGTCCTCCTTCTTGCATCGCCACTCAGGCACCCCGCCTTCATGGCCCCCTTTAGATCCCTATCTCCCTTCTCCCATGGCTCCCAGTCACCCCCCTACTGGACCCAGCCTCCAGCCTTCGCCTCTTGTGCCCCTTCAGGTCCCAGCTGCCCTCACTTCACACCAACCCTCCTCATGCCTAGCATCGAACTCAATCTACAGGTCCTCGTCTTCATCTTTTTCAGGCTCACCCCAGTCGCGTTCAAATTCTCCCGCACTACATCCCTCTACTGTCCCCACTTCCCCACACCCGACCTCCTCCTTACGTCGGCTCACTGCACCTACCTCATACCTCGCTCACCCCTTGACCATCCTAGTGCTCAACCTCATCGCCCTCCAATTCCGGCCTCACCCAGGATCTCGGTCACCAACCTCACCTAGTACCCTAGAACACAAAGATGCCCATACCTCGCCTTCACCTTGTTCCAGCCATCCACACTCTCCATAGCCTTTTTTTTCTCCATCCTCTATCCTCCATCCTTCTGCACCTCCATCCAGGACACACTCTGGTGACCCACTGCCATAAACCCCCTTGTTGGCTCCATTTTCTAATGTCCAGAACCCCCTTGCACACACTGTTTCCAGCGGTCTTCTGGCGCTAACTCAAAAATCCTTCACAACGCCTTTGTATCCCCTCTGGCATGTGGACTCCTTTATTATGGTGTGTTATTCCTATGGTTTTTTCTTTTTTCCTTAGAATTTAGAAAACCCCTATGTTCAGTTTAATTTAGGTTCATTTCTCTCTTTGCTTTAGGTGTGCACTTGGTCCATAGGGTGTTGCTCCACATTCCATTAAGGTTCTATCATGTCCTATCTTTCATTGAGGTAGGTGAATTTGCATATTCCTTTCCAATTAAGTCCAATTAATACATGAGTGTTTTAATAAAAAAATTTACTTAACTCATACCTTTCCAATATACATAGTTTATACTCTCTAGGGTTTAATTGTTAGTTGGTTTTGTTAAAAAAATAGTTTTGAATTGTTTTCTCTGATTATATTTATGTGTTCTTCGGAAAAATATGTTCACTAGTTTCCAAAGGTGGTTTTGATAATGTTTTAAGCATGATACACACCTTCAAAATACTCATTAAAAGGTTTTGATCATGTTTCTGGTTTGAATGAATTTTTTATAAATTATATGGTCTTTTTATCAAATTGTTTATAAATAGTCTCATATATTTATCAAATTTTTAATAAATAGTTTGATTCATTATAAAAATTTTTATAAATCATTTGGTCCATTTATAAAATCATTTATAAATTTTTGTTCATGTTCATGTAATTTTTGATAAATTGTTTGGTTTGTTTTATAAAGATTACATCACTTTATTGTTTTTGAAACACATAGTGAATATGATTTGGCGTGATTTTGGAAAGTAAAATCATTCACTTGACAATTTTGAGGTATTTGGGTGTGTGATTGGTTATATCTAGTTAAGGGTCCATTTCACATGTTTTCTAATGTTCCTAGTTTTCTCAAAATTGATTTTAATTTTCAAATAAAGTTGGTCCCCTTGAGATGTTTCTATGGAGAGTTTTAAATGAGGCCATATAAAGTGTTGATTTTTGTGTTTTGGAAAACATGGTTTTTAATGGGTTATTTTAGGATTAATATTTTGGTATGAAATATGTTTTGGTGTTTAATGTTATTTTGAAAATGGTTTGTAAATATTTATTGTTTTGGCATGTTTTGGTAAATGTGTGTTTTGCTAAATGCATGTTTTGGTAAATGCATGTTTTGGTAAAGTGGACCTGAGCCCATTGTGAATGTTCTGGTAAATGGGTGTTCTGGTAAATGCATGTTTCTGTGAAAGAATATTGACATATTTTGGTCGGTTTGACCATGTTTGTGAGAAGTCAAATTTATTGTTGTTTTTGAATTATTTCTAAATTTTTTTGTAATGGTTGAATGAGGTAAATCTAAAGGCATGTTTGGAATATTTGAAATGGTTTGATAGAAAACCCCTATTTGGTTAGGTCTCTTTCCTCGTAGTTTGATCATGAGACATGAGGTTCGATGGTATGGGACACTTTTTGAGAATATTTATTTTAATGCATGACACTAATCTAATGGTGGTTGGGGTGGTTCTGGATTATGTCACATACTAGGTTATAATGTGTGGCACACCTTTTTTGAACATAAAATGGAATCTTAGTATAATAAGGGGTTAACTATAAACTATTTCTACCCAAGTTCAAACTACGCACTGGCTAGTGGCCTTTAGTACGAACCTTTCTCTTCTAGGGTATTGGGCCCCTCGGTTAGTCCAGGTAGGGAACCAACGAGCATTTTGGTGTTATGATGTAATCTAGAGTATGAATGCCTTCAGGATGAGGTGTAGGTATAGTACGTTCTAGTATTCCTCCGAGTTCCAAGATTTTCTGTGATCCTTTGATATGAGCATTATTAGAAACATTGCATATGTTGTGTGTGTGGAATCCTATAATTGAACTTGATTTTTCTGTTTTCATGGAAACTATTTCTATGAATGATTGGTTTAAAAATGGATTTCAAAGTATCTATTTTAGAAAGGTTTTTGTGCACCCAACTTTATTTATTTTCCCTCTTTTTAAATTATAAGGGAAATGAAATGTGAATGTTAGTTTCCAAAATTCATTGTATATGTAACACACTTATTTTTTATAATTGTATTTAAAACTAGTATTATTGGTCTGTTTTGGAATTGGAAAATGCAAGGATTCTGTGGTTCACTTTTGGCATTCCTACTAAGCGTTTTTATGCTCACGCCTATTTTATCATTTCAGTTTCAGGTACCCATTGCTCAGTTTCTCTTGGATGGATTTCTCATTATTATAGCAAGGTCGGCCTTTGGTAGGGTGGTCACCTTGAAGGTCATGTGGAGTTATGTGAGATTTTACTTTCTTTCCGCTATTAGTTTTATTTTATCATCAGTTTTTATGTATCGGTTTACCTCTTGGTTATGGGCCAAATCATTTTATCGTGTTATTTTTAATGCCGGACACTGGTTTCCAGCTCGTGGAGATCAGGGAGACCCCTCAGGAAATTTCGTGGACCAGCTCGAGAGACTGGTTTAGGGTCAACCCAGGTTGGTTCATGACATATCAAGTTCAGTTTATAACTTTCAATATACACCATACTATATTTCATGGTTACTTTAACATACATAATAATTTTCATAGTATCCAACAAATGGTATTCCATTGGATAAACTTTATATTGATTACACAATGTTACTATATAAAGAATATCTATTCTAGAGATAGTAAGATAAAGAAGACTTTGAATAATCTTAATCATATATTTATTATAACCCATTCCTTTCATACATGGATATTACATCTTATTAAATTAATGTTCATTACATAACATTTCAATCCATGATACAGAAATTTTATTCTACTATCTTTGGTATCATGGAAACTTAAAAATATAGTTCATAAAATATCTAAATCTCCATCCACTTATTTCTACATGAATAGAACTCTTATAAGACATATAACACTTAGTTACATTCATCATATCAAAGGGAAAGTAAACATATGAATTGGGAGAGTTTAAATTCTCATTATGTGTTAACAAGGGATTTATTAATGTATACATAAGCATCATATGAGCATAAGAGAATAATAAAATGAACTTAACCTTTGAGAATTATACCTTTCATATCATAGATCATTATCTTGAGTCATGGAATAAATGTTGATAGTTCATAAGACATGAATCATAAATGAATCAAATAGAATATTCCAGGAGAGCATAAAATTGGCCTGATACATGTAATTTTGGATTCTAGATAAATATATAACATAATTAAAATGTGTAAATAAAAACTGGTTCCCTCATTAAGTTAACAACATGAAAGTAGTCCCCCTCATTAACTTATAGAAATGAAATCTAGTACATGTGTGATTTTATAAACATGAATTCCAGATCCACAAATAAAATTATAGAATTCAAAACCAGGTCCATTCATAAAATTTTGAGCATGAAATTAGGTTCATGAATGAAATGTTACCTCGTGATTTTTTTTATTTACCCAATCAATTAGAGGAAGATATAGGTCCCACTGATCAAATAATGGAAATAATACATTTATGTTCCACATGATCATAAAAAATCATAATATCTAAAACCAGGAAAAAATGGGTTTCATAACATTTCATCATATCAT
The DNA here is from genome assembly GCA_963277665.1 of Viscum album. NCBI lineage: Eukaryota > Viridiplantae > Streptophyta > Magnoliopsida > Santalales > Viscaceae > Viscum > Viscum album. The sequence goes on along the minus strand of OY728163.1, from coordinate 1,792,739,058 downwards.
AACCCATGGAAACGAAATGTGTTTCATAATAATTTAGTCATTTCGTCATAAACGTACACCATCTTGAGAACTAATAAATATGTAATCATATGGTCATACCTCTAGTAAAGTTTATGTAGAATTAATTTTTTTAATCATAGAATGGAAATTATTTTTAATGATCACTTGAAGTAATTAATGTGGAAAATAAACATTCCATTTTGAAATCACTTTATTTTGAAAAATATACATAATTATAAAGGAAAACAATTCTTCAAAAAATAACTCTGAAAATTTTTAATGGAGTATTCAATGAAAAAAATACACATGGTAGTGGGAAAATCTTTTCAGCTCCTATAAGTTTTAAAAAATCATTCCATATTTGTTTAAAACAAGTAAAAAATAACCTCATTGGGAAAACTAATTTATGATTCCTTTCAAATTACCTTCCAAAATGTCGGAATGGGTAAAATGAATTTTAACATTCATTGGATAATGATAAAAGCCTTATAAAAATATTTTTTCAAAAACATGGATATGGAATAAAAATACTCCATAGCATAGACTACAACATAAATATTCCCAAAACATTGATGAGATATTGAAATAAGACCATTCATTTCTTTGGTAACATTTGAATAATAAGCCCCAGGAATGAAATAAATATAAATATAAATATAAATCTCTATAAAATTCATAATATAAATCATAAAATAAATTAAATGGAATTATATACACCAAAAAATAGAAACATGTGGTGAATATGGAATGTGTCCCACAAGAAATAATGTGAGTTGAAAGTATCTTACCTCAAGTATCATCTCTCCATGTTCACATTCAAACCTTATATTCTTTAATGAAGCTCCCATAGATCACCTACAAATGGAAATGGGGTTAGTCTTTTGGGAAGACATAAACCACTATAATATTTAAGGGGAATCTATAGGGTTTGGCCAATATTTAATGCTCAATGTGCTGGGCTAAGTGAGGGAGGAGGATCCCTTTTATCATTGAGGTGGGGGAATGTTTTTGGGATTTCTCAAAAGAATTAATTGTAATAAATTCTTTATCAGGAATAATAGTTCCAAACGGCCTATAAATGGACAAGGAATTACCTTTTTTACCTAATCTTATATTATTTTCAATATTTTATGATTGATGTGATTTTTATGTAATATAATAAAATATTATTTCCATAAAATATCTGTCACGACCCGACCACGGGGCCCGTGCCGTGACTACCCCAAGCCCGCCTTCCATAGGCCAGGGGCTGGCGACTAGCACCAAGGCGTAAAATCCCGGTAAACAGGGAAGGCATTGCCTTTATAAGTAACAACCACCACAGAGTCAGCAAGCGGAAAGTAACTACAAGTGCAGAAAAGTAAAGGGGGCCGGAATACAAGCCCAACTGAAAGTACAACTGAAAAAGTAAAGAACAGCAACTGAAGAAAAGACGGCGGCCTCGTGTCGTCCACTGGCAATCCCACCTGAAGGGTGGGTACAGATAGCCTCCAGGCTCCTCGGGTCCCACGTCCTCTCCGAGCACGTCCCGCCCAGTGGTCCACCTCCAGGTATCGTCCTGCTCCACGCCCCAACCGAGATCAGCGCTGTTCGTCGTCTGCATCCAACACAACAAGGTGTGGGCATAGCCCGTGCAGGGGTGAGTATAAGCTACTCAGTAAGGACCCCGAGACCCCTGAAGGTCTCCCGAAATCCACAAAGGATATAGCACAAAAGAAAGATGCAATCACGAAATAACATCTGACTCGACTTAGGTATATGCCCATACATATACCTAAGTCCCCAATTCTAGCTCTGCTCACGAGCTCAAGAACAACTCAATCCACGCAGGAAAGCAAGACTCAAATCCACAAGGAGAGTAAACAGTAAATCCACAAAGGATAGTTCAACACAAACCACAAAGGAGAGTAACATAAGATTCAGCTCAACCAGGTATACTTTTTCACATGACGTCAAAGATGATAACTGATCCATCTAAGTCGTCGGACCCACGAAGGATCGATAGGTACTAACCCCTGCAAAAGACCCACACAGGATCGGGCTCACACAGAACCTGTAGGCAGTGGCTCACACAGAACCGGTAGTAAGGACCCACATAGGATCGGGCTCACACAGAACCTGTAGCACTGATCCACATAGGATCGCTGAGTGCAGTAGTCGACGCAGTCCACTGAGGATCTCTGCACAGTCGTCGCCGCAGTCCACGAAGGATCTCTGCTCTGCCGTCGTCGCAGTCCACTGAGGATCTCTGCTCTGCCGTCGTCGCAGTCCACGGAGGATCTTTGCTCTGTCGTCGAAGTCACAGCCAGCGCTAGGGTTCCCGCACACAGCGAGCTCATTTAGGGGGGTCCGCTCCACGAGCCGAGAGGCTGATACATCAACTGAAACGTAGTCCGAAGTTGATGTATCCAAAAGTTCTGTATCGACAACAGGATCTCAACGCAACAGACGGCGCGTCAATCGGACGCCCGGTCTGAGAGTTATTGGCATTTTCGCCCCAGGGGCCCGGTTGGTTTTTAGGGCAAAACCAACCCGACCGTACTCCGCCTGTATCCGATCCTTGGGCGGAGTATGCCAAAAGTTTTGTCTCACTTATAGGAAACTACCACAGCTGACGGTACGTCGATCGGACGTCCGTAGCTCAAGTTATGAGCGTTTCCGCTCCGAGGGCCCGGTTGGTTTCGTGTACGAACCAACCCGGCCGAACCCAAAGTCTTCCGAAACCTTGAGTATAATATACCGAAACGACCGTATCGATCCAAGGATTGCGTAGCCGCTGACGGTTCGTCAATCGGAGGTCTCAGGCCCACGATATGGGCAAAAGACCGAAGAAGGCCCGGAAACGGGGGTTCTGGGTCCGGGGCGACCTGCCCCGAACCACCCCTGGGTCGGCCGAACCGGGTCGACCCGAACCGGGTCGGTCCGGCCTGGGCGCGGCCCGGCCGACCGGACCGGCCGGCTCGGCTTCGGCCGAGCGGCCGAAGAAACCGCCGCGGGTTTGACCCGCGGCTTGGAGAAACGCGGCCCGCGCGGGCCGCGTGCTGGGTGGCCGGACCGCGGACGCGGTCCGGCGGTTCGCCGCCGCCGCGGCTCGGCCGCGGCGGAATTTCCGGCGGCGCGCCGGGCGCCGCCGCCGCCGCCTTCCGCGGGCCACCGGAGCTGCTCCGGTGGCCCGTTTTGCCTCCCGTCTGCGCCATTGCTCCTCCCGGGGGCCGATCTTCACTGCGGGATCAACGGATCACCCTTGCCGCACGGTTCGTCGTCGTCCGCCAAATCCGCACAACAAAAAGATCGGCGGAGGGTTGCCGGGTCTTGTTCGTTAGATCCGCACCCTCCGCGTTAGTCATAAACAACGGGAGGAAAAGAAAATAATCAACAACAATTTTAATTAAATTAAAATTGTTCGGAGATCAGGTTCTTTATTTTAAAAGAATAAACACGGGGAATAAAATACTCCAACATCCCTTACCTTGTCGTCGTCGGACGTGAGGTCGTCGTGGAATCGCTCGTCGCGGAAGGAGGGGATCGTCGCGTCGTTGCGGAGGAGACGTTCGTCGCACCGCGGGAAAAACGTCGCGCCGACGATCTCCGGATCAAGATCAAACGGATTTAATTAATTTAAATCCGTTGATATCGAATTATAAAAAGGGGAGAATTAGAAGATTCGATTCTCACCTTTAACCGCTGATCGTAGGTCCGCCGTGGAAGAAGAGGCGCCGTAGAAGAAGAAGGAGAAGGTCGCGGAAAAGTTTGTTGACGTCGCGGATCGTGCGTCGTCGAATTCCGGTTCCGGCGTTCTTCGCGTTCTTCGCGTTCTTCGCGGGGAGGGTGGAGGTTTAGAGGATCTCGCACAACAGGAGGATCCTCCAAAATAGACAAGTTTGTCTATTTTATTATTTTGCCAACAAACGCAAAACGCGTAAGTAACGACCCATTAAATTCGTTGAATTAATTCAACGAATGAAACAGCCCATTTAATTCACGAAATAAACCGCCCAATTAAATGGTCTATTAAGAAATAAAGAAAACGCGTCGGTTGAATTTTCAGTTACTTTGACGGGTTTTCGCGGGTGCGTTACTTAGCGAAAGAAACGGCGGGGCTCGTGCGGGCTCTGCCTCACAAATATCCTACCAAGAGGGTAGGATATTTCCGGATAGCACCCTATCCGCTTTAACTCAGTTCAAGTGGCTTCCAAGTGACTTCCAAGCAGCTTAAGTGAAATAAAATAAAGTTGTCGCACAAATTTTATTTTATTTCTGTCTTAAAGCCCCAAAATTTAAAAACCACGTCTGAGTAAACGCAACTCCGGAAGAGGCGTTTCTAAGCAAATACTGGCGCTGCGATTTCATCGGTGCCCTCAGAATTTGATTCCGGGCACCGGTTCAAAAGATAGAAAAACCCGCTCGTCCGTTCACTGAACGTACCCGAGCCAAACTTCGGAAATTGATTCCGGGCACACCGGGCCTCGGAATCAGGTGCCGTCTGAAGCTGCGCTCTTGTAAAATTACAAAGAAAATTAAGAGAAAAAATATTTCCTTGAAATTTGCGGGTCTTTACATTACTCCCACCTCAGGGCTTTACGTCCCCATAAAGATACATCAAAAACTAGGGGAACAAATGGGGGTACTGAGCACGCATCTGAGCCTCCCGCTCCCAAGTGCTCTCCTGGAGGTTCCCGTGCTGCCATCTGACGCGCACAAGAGGAATCGACCGCCCACGTAGGACCCGCTCCTGTCGATCCTCGATCTCCACTGGGACCTCCGCAAAAGTCGCCCCATCGTCCAAGTCCAGCTCCCCAAAGTCGATGATGTGTGTCGGGTCGTGCACGTATCTCCTCAGGTGAGACATGTGGAAGACGTCGTGCACCCGGTGCAACTGAGGTGGTAGAGCCAGGCGATAAGCCACCTCTCCTATCCTGCTGAGTACCTGGAAAGGCCCGATGAAGCGTGGAGACAACTTGCCGCCTCGGCCAAATCTCCGTAAACCACGTCGAGGTGAGACACGCAAAAAGACGTGGTCGCCATCCTCGAACTCTAGTGGCCTCCGCCTCCTGTCAGCATATGACTTCTGCCGGCTCTAAGCTGTCCTCATCCTCTCCTGGATGATCTGGACCTTCTCTGTCGTGGCTCGGACCATCTCTGGTCCCACGAGTGCTTACTCCCCAGGGTCTGTCCAGCACAACGGTGATCTGCAGGGTCTGCCGTACAACGCCTCGTATGGTGCCATCCCGATGGTGGAGTGGTAGCTGTTGTTGTACGCGAACTCCACCAAGGGTAGGTGGTCCTCCCAGCTGCGACCAAAGTCGAGAACACATGCACGGAGCATGTCCTCGAGTGTCTGTATGGTCCTCTCCGTCTGACCATCCGTCTGAGGGTGGAAGGCTGTGCTCAGATGGAGCCGCGTCCCGAACGCCTCCTGCAACCCCTTCCAAAGCCGGGAAGTGAAACGAGCATCTCGATCGGAGACTATAGACGATGGCACACCGTGAAGCCGTATGATCTCCTGGATGTAAAGACGTCCCAAGCTCTCCACTGATCCCTGTTCTATGATGGGTAAGAAGTGTGCCGACTTGGTGAGTCGGTCGACAATCACCCAAATGGAGTCGTGACCTCTGGAAGTGCGTGGAAGTCCAGTCACGAAGTCCATAGATATGCCATCCCACTTCCACTCCGGGACATCCAAGGGCTGTACCAAGCCTGCTGGTACCTGATGCTATGCCTTCACCTGCTGGCAGGTGAGGCATCGTGAAACGAACTCTGCCACAGCTTTCTTCATGCCCGGCCACCCGTGCTGTCGTCTGAGATCCTGGTACATCTTCGCCACTCCGGGATGCACCGCCAAGGGAGAAGTGTGAAACTCTCTCAGCACCTCCTCTCGTAAAGCGACTGGTACGAAGGTACGTCCTCTGAAAAGGATGTCGTGCTCTGCTCCAAGGGATAAACCATCAGGCGCCTGACCTGAGGATATCAGTGCACGCCGGGTCTCATAGTCAGCGTCCCCACGTTGAGCCTCTCTGACCCGTTGTAGATGTGGAGGAGAGACTGTGAGAGACTGAAGAAAGGCTGCTCCGTCTCTATCCACGAAGGATATCTGTAAGGAGGCTAGCTGCTTCGTCGCCTCCTCAAGTAGCTGAATGCCCGTCCTCCTGCTGAGGGCATCGGCTACCACGTTCCCCTTCCCAGGAGTATAGACTATCTCAAAGTCATAGTCCTGGAGGAACTCAAGCCATATCCGCTGTCTCAGGTTCAGGTCCTTCTGAGAGAAGATATACCTGAGACTCTAGTGGTCAGAAAAGACTGTGAAGCGTTCGCCCATCAGATAGTGCCGCCAAGTCTTCAGAGCGAAGACCACTGCTCTTAACTCCAGGTCATGAGTGGCGTAGTTCTGCTCATGCGGCCTCAACTGACGTGATCCGTAGGCGATCACGGCCCGCTCCTGCATCAGGATGCACCCGAGTCCAGTCCCTGACGCATCGCAGTAAACTACGTATCCAACTCCCTCCTCAGGAAACCTCAAGATAGGTGCGCTGGTCAACCTCTGTCTCATCTCCTGGAAGCTCTGCTGACATCTGTCTGACCACACGAAGGGTTTCCCCTTCTTCGTCAACGCTGAGAGTGGTGCCGCAACTCTGGAGAAGTCTGGCACGAATCTCCGATAGTATCCGGCTAGGTCCAAGAAGCTCCGCACCTCCGTCACGCTCCTGGGTGGCTCCCAAGCTAGCACTACCTCGATCTTCGCGGGATCCACTGCAACTCCCGCCTCAGAGATGACGTGCCCCAAGAAGTGGACCTCATGTAACCAGAACTAGCACTTTGAGAGCTTGCCATAAAGCTGGTGCTCTCGGAGCGTGTCTAGCACAACTCGCAGGTGGTAGGCATGCTCCTCCTCAGTCGTCGAGTATACCAAAATGTCGTCAATGAAGACCACGACAAATCGGTCGAGGTATGGCTGGAAGATCCTGTTCATGAGGCTCATGAACACTGCTGGAGCATTGGTTACGCCGAACGGCATAACCAAGAACTCATAATGGCCATACCGACACCTGAAGGCCGTCTTCTGCACGTCCTCGTCTCGAACTCTGAGATGATGATAGCCTGACCGGAGGTCTATCTTCGAGAACCACCGCGCTCCCTTGAGCTGATCGAATAGGTCATCAATCCGTGGCAGCGGATACTTGTTCCTCACTGTCACCTGGTTCAGGCGACGATAGTCGACACACAGTCGCAAGCTCCCGTCCGCCTTCTTGGCGAACAAAATCGGGGAAGCCCAGGGTGAAACACTGGGTCGGATAAACCCCTTGCTCTGCAAGTCCTCCAACTGTACCCGCAGCTCCCGAAGCTCGGCGGGGGCCATCCGATATGCTGGAGTAGATATCGGGGCTGTCCTGGGGTACAAGTCGATGTAAAAGTCTACCTCTCTACGAGGAGGTAGCCCTGGAACGTCGTCGGGAAAGACTTCCACGTACTGGTCCACCACTGCAGGAAAAGCTGGACTCCGCACGTCCACTGCTCCTAGGATGAGGCTAGCCAACTGATGAGAGATGGGCTGCACTCTCCTCCGCGGAAGTCCATCCTGTGCTGCAAAGGTTCCCTTCTCGCCGGTGAAGGTAAACCTGCTCTCGTCGGTGCGAACACATCGCACCTTGCGCCTAAAACAGTCGATCTGGGCATGAACCGTGGATAGCCAATCCATGCCCAAGATGACGTCGTAAGGCCTCGACGCCGCTACAAGGAGATCCCAGCCGAAGTTCTCGCCTCCTAGAGTAAGCTCACACTGCCGGCACCAGTGCGTAATCGTCGAGTCTGCTCCCGTAGGAGTCTCTAGCCGTAAGGATCGAGCCAACGGCTCAGTCGGAATCTCCGAGCTCCGAACAAGGGCAGAGGCTATGAAAGAGTGACTCGCTTCTGTGTCTATAAGTACTGCAGCAAGGGTGGAATAGACACAGATCGCACCTCGAATCATCTCTGGCATGTCGGGGTCGTAGGCCTCCACTGCCTGGAGCTGGGCCTGTCCCTACCCGCCAGCTCCCTGTGGTCGAGGTGGCCCTCCTAGTGGTGGTGGGGGTAGAGCCTGGAAGCGTCGCCCACCACCCGCTGCTCGGCCAGCTCCTCTGCCTCGTCCGCCTCCTCCCTGCGGACCGCCACGGTCGACCCTCTGCCTCTGCCTGGGTGGCCCCACCACCGACTGCTGCTCCTCTGATCGGCGAGTCGGGCAGTCACGAGCCATGTGACCCTGCCCGCCGCAGGAGTAGCACAGCCTGCCTCTCGGAAGGCTGGCACTCCGCTGTGTGCCCCGCACTGCTGAGCCGGTGTCCTGAGGCCGTCTGCGTGGGGGTCTGGTCTGCCTGGACCCGAGAGTCATCCGTCGGCTACCTGCTGCCGAAGACTCAGCTACCTGCCGCCCTGCGCTAGGTCTCTCCGCTGAAGAAGGCTCTTCCAGGAAGCTCTCGATCAGGAGGGCTCGCTCCAGCACTCCCGCCTGGGTCGGAATGCTGAGGGAGATCAGCGACGCCCGAATCTCCTGTCGCAAGCCCTGCTCGAAGGTCCGGGCCCGGAAGAAGGGGTCTCGTACCATGTCGGTCGAGTAACGAGATAGGTCAGTGAACCTCGCCGCGTACTGAGCGACCGTCATGCTGCCCTGGCGCAGCTGGAGAAGCTCTTGGATGCGCACCGCTCGGAGGGTGGCCGGGACGAACTCAGAGCGGAAGAGGCTCTCGAAGTCCGTCCAGAGCAAGGATGCCTCATCGTGAACCTGGAGCATCAAGCTCCACCATCGTCCTGCCGCCGCCTGCAGGAGGCTCGCCGCGAGAATCACCATGAGATCCGCTGGTGTCCTCACTAGCCTAAAGATCCGTACCACCGCCTCTAGCCAGCCCTCGGCGGCCTGGGGGTCCGCCTCACCGCGAAACCTGGGCGGTCGCTGGCTCTGAAACTCATGCAGTTCCCTGAGGCGACGTGCATCGTCAGCGTCTGGTACTGGTAGCATCAGTGGCTTGGCGGGTAAAGCTACCGCCGGTGCCACTGCTGGAAAAGGGCCCTGCACCGAGGCCTCATCGCTCGGTGGGCTGCCGTCGCGCCCTACACTCGGAACCCTAGCTGGCTGTCGTCGCGGGGCCATCCTGAAAAGGAGAACAAGAGCACCACAGTCAGAACAGTATACCTGGTGAGCTGGCACAAGTAATCACAAGGAAAACCTGAGACTTTCATAAAGCAGATCAGTATACCCGGTGAGCTGACACAAGTAATCACGAAGAAAACTTGAAACACACACGCAATCAATGTTTTCATGTATTAAGTCGGAAATCAGGAGTCAGGGTCCTGGTGTACGGATACGTCGGCCGCCGCACCAACACTGGGCTCCCTGAACTGATAACCACACTCAATACACTAAACACTATTGCTTCATATAGAAAGAAAAGACGATCAGAGTCTGCGGTAGAACCGACCACCTCTGATACCAATTTGTCACGACCCGACCTCGGGGCCCGTGCCGTGACTACCCCAAGCCCGCCTTCCATAGGCCAGGGGCTGGCGACTAGCACCAAGGCGTAAAATCCCGGAAAACAGGGAAGGCATTGCCTTTATAAGTAACAACCACCACAGAGTCAGCAAGAGGAAAGTAACTACAAGTGCAGAAAAGTAAAGGGGGCCGGAATACAAGCCCAACTGAAAGTACAACTGAAAAAGTAAAGAACAGCAACTGAAGAAAAGACGGCGGCCTCGTGTCGTCCACTGGAAATCCCACCTGAAGGGTGGGTACAGATAGCCTCCAGGCTCCTCGGGTCCCACGTCCGCTCCGAGCACGTCCCGCCCAGTGGTCCACCTCCAGGTACCGTCCTGCTCCACGCCCCAACCGAGATCAGCGTTGTCCGTCGTCTGCATCCAACACAACAAGGTGCGGGCATAGCCCGTGCAGGGGTGAGTATAAGCTACTCAATAAGGACCCCGAGACCCCCGAAGGTCTCCCGAAATCCACAAAAGATATAGCACAAAAGAAAGATGCAATCATGAAGTAACATCTGACTCGACTTAGGTATATGCCCATACATATACCTAAGTCCCCAATTCTAGCTCTGCTCACGAGCTCAAGAAAAACTCAATCCAAGCAGGAAAGAAAGACTCAAATCCACAAGGAGAGTAAACAGTAAATCCACAAAGGATAGTTCAACACAAACCACAAAGGAGAGTAACATAAGATTCAGCTCAACCAGGTATACTTTTTCAGATGACATCAAAGATGATCACTGATCCATCTAAGTCGTCGGACCCACGAAGGATCGATAGGTACTAACCCCCGCAAAAGACCCACACAGGATCGGGCTCACACAGAACCTGTAGGCAGTGGCTCACACAGAACCGGTAGTAAGGACCCACATAGGATCGGGCTCACACAGAACCTGTAGCACTGATCCACGTAGGATCGCTGAGTGCAGTAGTCGACGCAGTCCACTGAGGATCTCTGCACAGTCGTCGCCGCAGTCCACGAAGGATCTCTGCTCTGCCGTCGTCGCAGTCCACTGAGGATCTCTGCTCTGCCGTCGTCGCAGTCCACGGAGGATCTTTGCTCTGTCGTCGAAGTCACAACCATCGCTAGGGTTCCCGCACACAGCGAGCTCATTTAGGGGGGTCCGCTCCACGAGCCGAGAGGCTGATACATCAACTGACACGTAGTCCGAAGTTGATTTATCCAAAAGTTCCGTATCGACAACAGGATCTCAACGCAACAGACGGCGCGTCAATCGGACGCCCGGTCTGAGAGTTATTGGCATTTTCGCCCCAGGGGCCCGGTTAGTTTTTAGGGCAAAACCAACCCGACCGTACTCCGCCTATATCCGATCCTCGGGCGGAGTATGCCAAAAGTTCCGTCTCACTTAGAGGAAACTACCACAGCTGACGGTACGTCGATCGGACGTCCGTAGCTCAAGTTATGAGCTTTTCCGCTCCGAGGGCCCGGTTGGTTTCGTGTACGAACCAACCCGGCCGAACCCAAAGTCTTCCTAAACCTTGAGTATAATATACCGAAACGACCGTATCGATCCAAGGATCGCGTAGCCGCTGACGGTTCGTCAATCGGAGGTCTCAGGCCCAAGATATGGGCAAAAGACCGAAGAAGGCCCGGAAACGGGGGTTCTGGGTCCGGGGCGACCCGCCCCGAACCACCCCTGGGTCGGCCGAACCGGGTCGGCCGAACCGGGTCGACCCGAACCGGGTCGGCACGACCTGGCGAGGCCGGGTCCGGTCCGGCCTGGGCGCGGCCCGGCCGACCGGACCGGCCGGCTCGGCTTCGGCCGAGCGGCCGAAGAAACCGCCGCGGGTTTGACCCGCGGCTTGGACAAACGCGGCCCGCGCGGGCCGCGTGCTGGGTGGCCGGACCGCGGATGCGGTCCGGCGGTTCGCCGCCGCCGCGGCTCAGCCGCGGCGGAATTTCCGGCGGTGCGCCAGGCCGCCGGAGCTGCTCCGGTGGCCCGTTTTGCCTCCCGTCTGCGCCATTGCTCCTCCCGGGGGCCGATCTTCACTGCGGGATCAACGGATCGACTTTGCCGCACGGTTCGTCGTCGTCCGCCAAATCCTCACAACAAAAAGATCGGCGGAGGGTTGTCGGGTCTTGTTTGTTAGATCCGCACCCTCCGCGTTAGTCATAAACAACGGGAGGAAAATAAAATAATCAACAACAATTTTAATTAAATTAAAATTGTTTGGAGATCAGGTTCTTTATTTTAAAAGAATAAACACGGGGAATAAAATACTCCAACAACCCTTACCTTGTCGTCGTCGGACGTGAGGTCGTCGCGGAATCGCTCGTCGCGGAAGGAGGGGATCGTCGCGTCGTTGCGGAGGAGACGTTCGTCGCACCGCGGGAAAAACGTCGCGCCGACGATCTCCGGATCAAGATCAAACGGATTTAATTAATTTAAATCCGTTGATATCGAATTATAAAAAGGGGAGAATTAGAAGATTCGATTCTCACCTTTAACCGCTGATCGTAGGTCCGCCGCGGAAGAAGAGGCGCCGTAGAAGAAGAAGGAGAAGGTCGCGGAAAAGTTTGTTGACGTCGCGGATCGTGCGTCGTCGAATTCCGGTTCCAGCGTTCTTCGCATTCTTCGCGTTCTTCGCGGGGAGGGTGGAGGTTTAGAGGATCTCGCACAATAGGAGGATCCTCCAAAGTAGACAAGTTTGTCTATTTTATTATTTTGCCAACAAACGCAAAACGCGTAAGTAATGACCCATTAAATTCGTTGAATTAATTCAACGAATGAAACAGCCCATTTAATTTACGAAATAAACCGCCCAATTAAATGGTCTGTTAAGAAATAAAGAAAACGCGTCGGTTGACTTTTCAGTTACTTTGACGGGTTTTCGCGGGTGCGTTACTTAGCGAAAGAAACGGCGGGGCTCGTGCGGGCCCTGCCTCACAAATATCCTACCAAGAGGGTAGGATATTTCTGGATAGCACTCTATCCGCTTTAACTCAGTTCAAGTGGCTTCCAAGTGACTTCCAAGCAGCTTAAGTGAAATAAAATAAAGTTGTCACACAAATTTTATTTTATTTCTGTCTTAAAGCCCCAAAATTTAAAAACCACGTCTGAGTAAACGCAACTCCGGAAGAGGCGTTTATAAGAAAATACCGGCGCTGCGATTTCATCGGTGCCCTCATAATTCGATTCCGGGCACCGGTTCAAAAGATAGAAAAACCCGCTCGTCCGTTCACTGAACGTACCCGAGCCAAACTTCGGAAATTGATTCCGGGCACACCGGGCCTCGGAATCAGGTGCCGTCTGAAGCTGCGCTCTTGTAAAATTCCAAAGAAAATTAAGAAAAAAAAAATTTCCTTGAAATTTGCGGGTCTTTACAATATCATTATTATAAATTGAAAAACTATTCACATAATTTGAATTGAAGAACATAATTAAGAATTTGAAATTCAAATACCGGTCTTTAACTCAACTATAATATGTTATATTACCCAAAAAAATCATGGAACACGTAAACTAACTCAAATTATATTGCTTTTAATATTTTCAAAGAAAATATATTTTTTATTAAATAAAGAAATAATGGATCGATGTTGTCAATGAATTTATGGTCATTATATAATTAATATAAATTAGAAATAAATATTAACCATGAAAATAACTTCATTAATCAAATAATTACTCTTAATATCCCTTAATAATTTGTTTTTGTTTGATATGAACACATAAGATATTTTAAAAACAAAGAAAATGACATTTTATATCATTCATTGATTAAAATAATATGTATATGATTTTCATGGAAAAGTGTCCATTAAACAACTCATTTTTTAGAATAATATGATTAGGGTAAAATTCCCTTCATGAGATAAAAATAAGAAAAAGTTTATTTACTATTTGTTAAACCATATATTGTGGTGTTAACACTTTGTTAACCCTTTCCAAACTTACCATGACCACAATGTTTTTTACTCATTGAGGGTCAATATATTGACTATAAATAGAAAAATGGACCATTAATGAACCATGGTTGATATTTTAAACTATATAAATGTAAAATTTTACAAATTTTAGATTTTTATTATTTTATATCATTTAATAAAATATTTATTTATTTTAAAATATCATTAATGTAAATTTAATGATCTATTCATTACTTTTTCTTCAATTACGTCAAGAAAATAAATAATATTTTAAGTAAATATTAACAAAAATTTAAAAAAAGTAAAATTATTCCAGAAAATTCATGGATCGCATTAATAGTCTCAAATTATAAATATTTTAGTTTTTTTATATCAAGTTATTTAATTTATACATTAATTTTATAATTATTATGTCAACATTGTAAAGTCATTTAAGATATTTATTTAATACCTAAAAATTATAAATAAGCTAAATCTTTAAAATAAGTTTATTTTTCCCAAAATAACTATTCTTATTTATTAAATATGTATTTTTTTCTCATATCTATGTCATGAAAACTTATATAAACATGTTATTTTCAATTTTCCAGCCCTACAGAAGCATTTCACAATAATTTGGATAATAAACATGTAATATGTGTCTAAAATTTTTGTATTACCATAAAAATTATATATTATACATTATATTTTATAAATATTTCTATCATGGACTTATTTTATATCAAATATTATCTTTAGAATACCAAATTTTACTTTTTTGTGTTTTGATGGCTCTGTGTCAGCACTAAAAATGATTTTCATATTTATCATAAAATAAATTATAATTTACATTCAATTGAATTACATATATCGGATATTTGTATTATTTTATCATAATTTATTAATTCTATATGTTTCATAAATTTTTATATTATGTTTAGATCTTGGTGATATGATAATAGATATTGTATTGCATAAAAACTGTATTTTTTATTAGTCACCAAACATTTAACTTTTTCATAAAAATTCAAAAATATAATATAATAAATTGGACTTCTTCAACAAAAAAAATAAATTCTATTTCTTCAAATTCAATTAATATAAGTGATAAAATTTTCTTTTAATATAAATTATTAAATCATAATAGAAGTCATATTTTAAAAAACTCTTTTAAGTATAAAAATGTTTTTCTATGAAATTAAAACATAATATACATTCTAATGAAATTAAATAAGATTATTCATAATATAATATATCAAATTTAACATTAAAACCATTTTAAAGGAAAAAAACACGTACTTATTAAATGATTGAAACAACAACAAATTTGTAAATAAAATTTAGTATTTTTCACTATTCACTAAAAAATAAAACTTCTTTGAAAATTACATAAAATTTACCGTAACATAATTTTTTTATTTTGATTTAAAAAATTACTTAATTTTAATTTAATAAGTTTACTATAATCTTCATATAAAAATTATTATAATTTATCACAAAAATAAATAAAAAATAAATTTTTACAGAACGTATTTTTGAAGCATAAAATAACTTCACTTCAAATCGAGTACATATTTCCAAATAATTAGTCAATTAATATTTATTTAATATATCCTTTTATATATATTTCAGAAATATCTTTATAATATTCATACCTTCGAATTTTGGGGAAAGGTTTTGATGGTCATATTATAATATTTCTTGGTTTCTTTAAGCTTGGTGTTACGTGTCATGTATGATATCAATCATATTATTCATATTTTGAAATCTCATTTAATTTAATTATACACATGTTTAAAAAATTCCACACTCATAATTTTTACTTGTGTTCAGTAATATGGTTTTAGTTATTTGAATGTTCTTTTATCTAAAACCCACATTGCAAGAAGTGTTAATAAAAAATCCTTTTAAAAAGAGAGTTACAGAAATATTATGGTCATCTAGAATAACATATATCAAGTTCTTTAGATTTTAAAAAAATTATTAGGATGTTAAAATATGGACATGGATGAAAATTTTAATTTCTATATATGGATGGAGCATGAAAAAGAATATTGATTATATGAATTTAAATGAACATGTGAAAGTTAACCACCAAAAAAACATATGACCAAGAGGTTTGAGGATAACCATGAATTCATCGTAATTGAAATAAATATGACAAAAAAATTTGTTTCAATTTCATTTCAAAGTTTTGATGAATTTTATTACCATGAGGACTAAGAACAATAATGATATATACTTTCATGGAATGTAAAATTTTATCACTTGATCAATTTACACTATAATCTAATTTATTTCTACAATTAATGATTATTCAAGATGAATTATTTTCATTTATGGATCAATAAGATAAAAATATAATGGATTAAAAAAATTAAATCAATACTTTATTCAAATCATTAGGCCTTATTAAAAACCAAAAATCTATAAGAAAATTTTAGATAATTTCTATGATGAAGAAACATTCATTTGAAGAAGTACAAAACTATTTTCCAAATCCTGAAAAATAACACCTAATGATTGATTGAATAAATAATCCAATACTCATAATTTCCGAAATAAACTCAATATTAAACAATGATTTAACCTCAAAGGCTATATCATACCCTTTCATATTACATAATTAATATTTTAATTTTATTCATCCGAAATAATCTTTTATATCGAATAACTAGTTAAACTAAATGTAACATATACATCAATCTAATGAAACATCTCAAAAATATAATTAATCACCCTAATAAATCAATATATAATATTTTAATGAAGGTAAAATCGCCAAAATATCATGAATCAATTATAGATTCTGACCTAAAAGGAAATCGTTACATTGACCATTAATATATCTAACTATATCTCTTTCTCAAGGAATCATATTTCATACACCATGATTATCTATATAATGTTTTCTAAAAGAACATAATTAACTTAAAACTAAATCGTATACTAAAAAACATTTATCGAAACCTCATTAGATTATTCACTCTAAAACATAGAAAAATATTAAAATATCCTCTAAATTCCATCACATAAAATATCAAAATTGGCGGACTTGTGATAATTCTTCAAATTTTAAACCTATAAGGGTACTCATTAATCTTAAGTTATCCTTACATGAGAACATATATGATTCAAAAAATTAATACCATTTTTTCATCAAATAAATTCATTAATTGTTGAATATTCTCCATAAATCTTAAATCCTTTTTTACAACTAATCAATTCCAAGGAAACCAATACAATCCCATTAATATCAATCATCCTTTTATCCAAATTAAAAATTACATCCCTACTTCTGAATCACAATTATTGGTTATCAAAATTATTTATCAATTTTTGTTTAAGAATTAATGTAATCTATTGTGTACAATCCATGGATCATTTATGATTTTATGACCATGATATCATTAATAAAATATTAATTAAATATAATTACTAAATCCAAAAACACATAAATCGTAAAATTTACAATGTAAACCATTCTATAGTATTCAACAACTTATTCCCCAATACTTCTTCCCTATAATATGCAATAAGAATCATGTTTTATGATTTATCAAGATAAATTTAATCATGCTTCTTACATTTAACATACATGATATTTTTAAAAACCAATACCTTTTATATATCATTAATGGTCTCTTCATCAACATAAAAAAAACCATTAATCATACATCCTTTATGATTGTTTTCTCGATCAATCTTTTAAGGACATAAATTTTCATAATTACCATAATGTCTTCATTTAATGCATTCAGTCATCGAGGGTAAATTTGGAAGACCATTATTATCATCCATTTCATTAACTGATCTTTTTAGTTTTCCTCTATAATTATTATTTTATATCCTTATTTTCCACACTCAAAAAACCATCCCATTCCTCTAATACATTCAATTTATTTCTTATTACTACTTTCTCAACATATAGGAATATAAATCATCTTTTCTCTATAGTCTTCATAAAATTTCATCTTCCTCTTGTTAGTTTTTTCCTGTAACTTTTCAATGTTGATGTTTTCAATCACATAATGATATAACTGAATAATTATAATAATAATGATCCACATTTCATCACTTATTTAACTTCGTTGCCTATAATGACAATCATTCCATTTTCAATCACATCTATCACTTATGAAAATTTTCCTAGTTCTATCCACTGTCTGAAGCAATAACATTTAGTGTAAAAAATAATTATAATAGATGGAATCTAAATAATCCTCAAAAAATATTGTATATGATGTATCAATTTTGACAATTTCTTCTTCGAAACCTTATGTAAAACATAGCTCATTCTTTATCATTAACAAAAATTTATGATGCTATCCAAAACATAGACCTATCCATGGGGTTCTTCCTAGGATTTTCTCATCCTAGTTTCAAAAGGATAAGTAAACCCTAATATGACACAAACTATAGTGAAAAATACTTTTTATACATTGATATTAAATTTTTATTGATGAATATTCAATATATTATACTTCAATGCATGCTAAAATGGTTTTGGTCTACTCTCTTTGGAATGAATGAAACATAATACTCCGATTCATAAAATATCTACATCAACTCTTTCTTATTCTCCTTAACTACTACCCATAGTAGACATTTCATAGTTAATATGTATCTTTATAACATAGGGAATAAATACATTAGTAATGGGTGAGATCATATTTTATGTAAGCGTATACATGGGTGGTATCACTGATTACTATAGTATAACATTAGCATAAGGGAATATGAATATATACTTAACAGAAGAAAATTATACCCTTAATATCATATATCATAGTATTGAGTCAGGGAAGAAATCTTGGAATTTCATAAGACATGTGCCATAGAGGACTCAAAGAACATAATCCATGGGAGATGAAAACTAGGTCCAAGCATAATTTTTTTAACATTAACTCATGTTCATGAACAACATATTTATCTCATGATCTATACCTCTTTAACCAATGAATTAATGGGAGATATTGTTACCACCCGTCATATAATTAAAATCATGTATATGTGTGAAATAATATTAAAAAACATTCATCATATCATAACCTATGAAAAGATATGAGTTTCATACACATTTTATCATTTACTTACCTAGGGAAACCAAATATATTTCATAAAAATGTCATCTTTTAATCATAAATATAATGCATCTTGATAGTCAATAAATGTGGTTTCCTAGGATAATGCTCCAATAAATGCTTAAGTAATATCAAAGGATGTCATTTTAGAATAAAAATTCTTTTTAAATATCAATTTTAATATTTCTTGAGTAAAATAACCTTTCAATTTTCCAATCATATTCTTTTTAAAAACCAGTTCCATTATATAGGATAAAAATTTCTCTGAAAATAACCATTAGAAAATTTAAATTAATATTCAATTAAATAATTAGTCCTGATGGTGGGAAAATAAATTCATCCTAAATAATTTAAAAAACAATCCTTCAATATTTTTTTGAAAATACATAAAGTACCTCATTTGAAATATCACAAGAAGATCCCTTTCAAACCATTTTGTAAAAACTCAATCGTGCAGAAAAAAATTTAAAAAATCATATCATAATGGTAAATACATTCATAAATATTTTTTTTGAAAATATTAATATGGAAGAAAAACATTCTTTAATGGTTACATAAACTTAATAAATCCCAAAATATCGATAAGACTGTGAAATAAAACCCTTACTACTTTGGTAACATTTGAATAGTAAGAAACATGAAAAAAATAACAATATATAGATGTGAAAATACACGTAAAATTTAGAAAAATAATCATAAAATACATTAGAGGTTATTATATACACCAAAAAAATATTTTGTTAATATGACATGTGTTCCATAAGAATTAATATAAGAAAAAAAATATCTTACTTTTATTCTTTCCTTTTCTCATTCACATTCAAACCTCCGCTTTATGGAAATAACTCCTTTAGATATCCTCTAAAAGGATATAAGGTTGGTCTTTTGGGAAGATTAAAACCACTTGTAAGTTTATAAGTATGTTCAGAAGGTATATTAGTAAAGGTTGGGGAAGTTAGAAGGCTCAAAGTATTGTGGATAAGTGAGGGAGCAGCTTCACTTTTATAATTGAGATGAGGGTAAATTTTAGAATTTCTCAAAATAATAAATAATAATAAATTCTTTATGAATAAAAATAGTTCCAAATGTAAAATAAATTGAAAAGGGATGAAATTTTAGGCCCTATATTATCTTATTTTTACCAATTTTATGATTTTTAGGGTTTTTGTAATGTCTCGGATCCAGGTGCTGCCTAAGGGTGCCTTGTACGCAGATGGTCACTTGACCTAAGGAACATTTCCCCAAATTCCAAAGGTTGTCGCTAGTAGTGAGGGTCAAGGTGTGATAATGGAGAATATATTCCCTCATTGGTAGAGTAAACATAATAGAAAATAAATAGTTGTAACAGCAGAAGCAGTAATACCACAAAAAGTAAACAATGGAAGATTGAATTAAATATAATAGAATGCATAATAAATATATTATTCCTGAATGATGTATCTAAGAAAATATCCAAATAATTCAAAATGATGGAAAATAATAAATAAACCAAAGTAAATAAAGAAACAACTAAACATTGGCTGTATCGCAAGCCATAGCATGGTTTGATTCTCTCCAGATCCAACAACAATCAAGTACCTAATAAAGAGGGTTGCTTTCCCTTGTCTATAAATACAACTATATAATCTATTTGGGTCCAAAACATGACCCAAAAAAGGTGTGAGATGAATCCCAGTAGGCTATTCCATACTGTTAATGAATATATATAGCTGGTAATATGAGGAAATGAAGAAATAGACTATGAAGTACTCAAAAGTAAATAGTCCTATAGTTTTCAATTACATTCATTTACATTAATTCTGTCAATTAAATCATGAAATATCATGATCTATCCCACGCTCTATATCCCTATATGAAACAGTAACAAAAAATATGTCTTAGAAGACCATATAAACAATCAGGTAATACTGAATCCAAGATTGTGCTTTGACTTGGTAGACTCATCACAATCATTCAATCATTCATTAACATCCCTCTGAGGAAGATCTCATGGTCTAACCCATTTGGTTTAATACAGAACCAATTCATTAAATAAGGACCCTCTGGGAAGCTCTCACGGCCTAACCCCTTCAGTCTAACATAGAAAAAATCATATACAAATGACCACATGGGCATCTCTCACTGTCAATACCCCTAGGAAATCATTGCATCAATAACATATAAATTACCTCCTAGGTATGTCTCACAGTCAATACCCCTCAGTCAACATAGAATAAAAAAATCTTAAACAACCACCAGGGTAGCTCTCACGGTTAATACCCTTGGGTCAATATCTACCCTAAGGCTCTCACGGAGCTATGTAACAATGAAACACCCATAGTTTTCCATGTCCATTTCTATCATGGTATATTGGAAAAATAGTGCCCATATTATATCAAAATAGCACATGTAATATATAACTACTACATGGATAAACATTCAAAAAACATATCACATGAATTCCATAAAATCCATCAACTCCATATTAATAAACCATGGAATGAAAACAAGGTACTCCTAATAGGAATTCTAGACCAAATGGCCATAAAAAATCAATTAAGGAAAACACACCCATGCGGTTTCCCGTAAACAAGGTATCTAACCTTACGCCTAAGCAACAACCCCTTAACAATCAGTCAAACCATTGCAGGAAAGAAGAAGGGTAACATTCCAAATCAATAAATACCCAAAATATGAATATGATTCATTTTTATCATATAAATTGAAAGACTAACAACTTAAGGCACAAACCACCTACCATGATTTCTTATGGTCGATAAACTTGAACGTCAGCCCATGAATCATCCTAGGTCGGCGTGGATCTACAAAAAATTAAAAAACACCCAACCTTGAGTAACTCATGATAGAGTAGGAATCAATAATAAAGTCTATATGGGATTTGAGAACTCACCAGTGGGATTCCAATTCACACTATAGTGTCTCAATCGGAGCTTGGATGGAGAATTGGGAGGGTTTCATAGATTATTAGTCATTTTGTCACTCTTCTGTATGATCCACAGGGAGAAGAAGACATATTCGGACATAAGACGCGACCCCACTCTATTATATCAAATAAAATAAAAACAATACTGTGTTTTAGATAAATGTACATTCCGTATAGTAGCCTTAATCGTCCCCCGACTTAAGCAATCTTCTAGGTCATTACGCAGCCCTGTACTCAACCGTTATATGGCTAATACACCATTGTACGCAATAATCGGGTACATGGAGTGTACTCATAAGTACACTACGTGTACTTAAAAAATCGTCCTTTCATCTTTTTTCTTAAAAACCCACTTGAAATCAAGATTCATACCTAAAATGATGATCTAGGTTCTTTCAAACTTCCCCCTTAAATTAATTCATCCCTAAATATCAATTCCAATGGTGGTGAAAAAGAAACTTAAAACAACTATGGACACTACGAATGCACATCATCCTCCCTCTCCCATGTTTCATTTGGTACTCTCTCATGATATCATAGAACTCATACCAAAGAAAAAGGTGAGCCACAAAGAACCTTTGTACTATGATCCAAAATCTGAATAGGGTTCTCCTCAATGGATGCATGGAACTCCAACTCAATCTCCTCGGGTAGAAAAACATGAGATGGTTCTTAAAAGTAATGTCATATCTAAGAATCTTGAAAGGCATCATGCATATCCCAATACCTCTTAGGTAACTAAAACAAGTTGGAAAAAACCCTCTCTCTCTCTCACTCTCTCTAAAACCTAAAACATACGGATGTATCTTAGTGAAAGCATCCCCTTCCTCTTAATCCTCAAGTTTTACAACCTCAGTTTGACATGTAAGAAAACCTGATCTCCGACCGCGAACTCTAGGGGCCATCTATGTCCTCATCATAAGACATTTTCAAAGATTGTGCAGTATCCATCCTCTTCAAAGTCAAATCCACCTACTTTGTGCCCTTCGGGGAAAGTCGAGGTCCCAACATAGCTATCTCTCCAACCTCCAGCCAACATTTGGGTGATCAGCATAGTCTACCGTTCAAATCCTTATAAGGTTTCATCTGAATCATTACCTGAAAACTGTTATTGTAGGTAATCATTACCGGGGTATGTGTTTATCCCAATATCCTTTAAAATACAAGATGCATTCTCGAAACATGTCTTCCAAAACCTGAATCGTGTGCTCGGACTGGCCATTTGTCTAGGGATGGTAAGTTGTACATAGAAGTACATGTGTACCCAAATCCCTCTGTAGTCCATGTCAGACCTGAGAAGTAAACTGGTCATCCCTGTCTGAAGTAATAGAGTGCAGAACCCATTGAAAATGTACAATCTCATGGATGTACAACATTCCACACTTATCAACAATGAAGGTTTCCTTGATTAGTATAAAATGTGCAACCTTCATGGGTCCATCAACAAAAAACCATACCACATCTTTTACTCTATTAGAACTTGGTAAACCCGTCATGAAATCCATCGTGAAAACATTCCACTTCCACTCATGAATGGATCACTACTGCAATAGACTTTTTGGTCCCTGATACCCCACCTTCAGCTGCTGATAGGTGGAACATATCATAACAGAACCAGAAACATCCCTCTTCATGACTAGTCTCTAATATTGACGATGTAGATCTCGATACATCTTCGTGACCCTAGTATGAACTACCCATACTGAAGCATGAGAATATAACAACAACTCCTCACGTGTTTCTACTGACACCCCCACACGCCCAATAAATCCTAAAACCTTATCCTCACTTATTGTCCACCCACGAATAGGGTCATCAACCTGACACACTCGCCCATAAGTCCCGTTTAGAATTTGATAGAAACCTCATTATCATTCAATCCAATAGAGTAGAGGTAACAGATACATAATAAAGAAACTTCTACTCCAGTTTTTTGTGCTCCTAAAATGCATCTCAGATAATAGAGCCTCAACTTGTCACTCACAACTGGCCTCTTTAACATCATGTATCATAGCTCTCCTACTAAACGCATGAGCTACTGTGTTGCCTTTCCCAAGCGTGATAGAAATCTCAAAGTCAACAGACTGAAGGTACTCAACCCACCTTTTCTGACTAATATTCAGATATAATTACGTATATATATACTTGAGGCTATTTTAGTCAGTGTATACCACAAAATGATCTCCCAAAATATAATGTCTCCAATAGTTCATGACATGTAAAACTATATCCAACTCGAGATCATGTGTCGAGTAATAATTTCTATGTGGCCTCAACTATAGAGACATGTACACAACGACCCCTTCACCCTGCATAAGAACTACTCCCTTCCTAATAATTGATGTATCATAGTAAACAGCGTCAGTCTTGCTCATATTTGAAAAAATTAGTATCAGTGATGTAGTCAATCTCATTTTCAGTCTCTAAAAGGATGAATTTCATTAATCTATCCACAAGTACTTTGCACCCTTCTTAGTCAGGCCCATAAGTGGTGATGCTATGTGTGAAAAGTCCTGTATAAAACATATGTAGTAACCATTCATCCCCCAAAACTCCATACCTCAAATATTTTCATTGAATGCTCCCAGGAAAATACAGCTCTCACATTCTCTAGGTCTACTAATACTCATGTCTCTGAAATAACATGACCCATGAAATGAATATTTTCCACCCAAAATTTAATATTGAGAGCATAGAATATAACTGAAACTCTCTTGGTGTACTCAATATGAACCAAAGATAGGTGGTATGGTCTTATAAAGTCTGAGATTTTACCAATATATCATCTACACATAACACCATAATAGAATCCAAGTACAGTTGGAACACTCGGTTCATTAGTACCATAAAAACTATTGGCGCGTTTGTGAGACCCAATAACATAACCAAAAACTTTTATAGACCATGCATACTCCGAAAGGCTATAAAAGGTATATATAATGGTCTATAGTGAAACTGATGATACCTAAATCTCAATTCAATCTTTCAGAACACTTGATCACCTCCATGTTGATCAAAGAGATCATTAATCCTCTAAAGGGGATATTGGTTCTTCACCGTCAATCAGTTCAGCTTATAATAACCCACACAATATTTGATTGTAACATCTGCCTTCTTTGTAAAAAGGACAGGAAAACCTCAAGGATAAGTTTTGGGTCAGAAAAAAACCTTTTCCAAAACCCCTCTAACTACTTCTTGAGATCTTTTAGTATTGGTCTAGCCATCTTATACGGAGGAATGAACATTGGTTCCACTCATGAAACAAGATCTATAGAGAAATCCACATGTCACTCCAGAGGTAAACCTAAAAATTATTCTAGAAATACATCTCAGAAATGATCCACCACAGATGGAAAGTCAATATGTGAAGTCTCATGGTCATCCAGATAGAAATTAGCAATCTCGGTTTTCATTCCTCTCAACCCATAATTCTCGGGTCCCGCTCTACTCACATGGATATCCCATTCTACCTTGTGTAGAAAACACCCACCCACTGGAGATGTAGAACTCACCCTACAGCGATAATAGTCAACAGAGGCCTGAAAATAGACCAACAAGTCCATTCCGAGAATTACATCGGGACATGTCATCTCTAAGACATAGAGGTCCTATAAGAAGTGACACCCACCAGCCTCAAGAGAGAACTCTAGGCAATGATGTAAACTAGTCATCTTAATCCCTACTAGAGTGTCTAATGTCATAACATCATTAAGAGTAAAGAGGATGAGCCCAAGGTTCTCCAAAAAGGAAACAAATATAAAACAATGGGAATCACCTATATTAAAAAGAGAAGAAGATAAAATAAAGTCAACAGGAATCGTACCCCTAACTATAGAGGGTCTAGGATCCATCTCTTATTGGGTCTATTCCATCGCAACTGTGTGGCCCATAATATGGCCCTTTGAACCTGCCTAACTACCCTAAGCGGGTCCACCCTGATATCGTTGAAAACCGGTTGCTTGAAAAATACGGCCACAACCACCTCCTCGACCTGAATGTCCTGACGATCTCCAGTTCCTTGTCCGAGGAGAAACATGTGGTCCTGATCCTGAACATGGAGTCCTAACAGATCCCCTCTCACTATATACTAGTGAGAGAAATCCAAAAAAAATAAATAAGACCCATATTTCCACAAGATCAGCACTCAACTCGGTATCTCGAGCACTGAGGTTTCATGTCCCCACTCTTCCAGTACTAGTAGCACCTCACCGGGATACCTAAAGATACATCCCTACTATTAAAATCACCATGTGAAGGCTCCCTACGATGCTTCCTTCAATCAAACAAAAGAGTACCTGACCTAGATGTTGAACCACCATAGCTCGTAGCTCCTTAATCCCTCAGATTTCTCTGGGTAATAATCTTATGATATACTATTAAAGTCATTGAAGTCAGACTTAAAACATTAGCCTATGATTGGAGGTTATACTAGAGACCATCCTCAAATCTCCTAGATAGTGATAAATCATCACCTCCTGAAATAGGTGTGAAGTGCTAAATATCTATAAACCGAGAATGAGAATCCATCACTTAAAGTGAATGCTACTCCATGTGCATGAAATCCTGGCCTCGGTCGGCCCTCAATATCTCATGGTTAAAGTAATCATATAAGGTTCTCTGAAACTATACCCAAGCCATATCTTAATGATGTCCCGCATGTAAGACAACATCCCACCATCTCTTGGGAAAATCACGTAGAATTTACATCGTGAGATTCACCCTATTCATTAGAGATATCTCTAGATGCTCAATGAAATAAAGAATTGCCTCCAACCATGACTCTACATCCTATGGTCCTCCATACCCTGAAAAAGTGGGAGGATGCTACTGCTGGAACACCCACGTCAAATCTTCCATTTACGGTCCAGGAAGTGGTGATCCCTAAAATAGATGTGTCATCCTTAAAAATAATTCATTGAAATATGCATCATAACCTATTTCCAGTATAAAAACTAGTGCCAATACGGGAATGATTGGAGGATCTATTGGTAGTCCCTGATCAACCTTTTCTAGTTTCTAATTATCTCCTTGTACCTAGAGTGAAAATGGGGGACATCGTGGTGGAAAGACTATACATGATCAAGAGCAAACCTTAGAACGAGATTATCAAGGTCTACAACATATAAGTTAAATAATGGAACCGGAGAAGAAAAACATTAATTTTTTAGAAAATAGTGTTACACAGCAAGTAAACCCCATACACAATGTGTTCCCTTAATCCTGAACATGTGTGGGAACCTCTACAAACCTAGTTGTGTAACGTCGCATCCACATGGTGTGTTCCCCCTGATACATGATATGTACTTGTATATTCATTCCTTCCCAAACTCATTTACATGTCTACGACTACACGGTTCTCTCTTGGTGTAACACTACATGGAGTTCACACTATATACACGATGTGTACCACGTATGTTACATCCACCTATGTTCTTAGTCACATGGACGGATACACAGTCTATTACCACACAACGTGTATAAACTATACATGTAATGTACAACCCACATTTCTTCCACATGTGTCATTATTCACATGGCCGAACACATGGTTCTTTACAGCATGGAATGTACTCCTAGTACACGGCATGTTCAACCAAATGTTTATCACCTCTATGTCTCTGCTCACACAGTCAGTCACAAAATCCACAACTACAGGGCGTTTACATAAGGTACATGTCATCTACTTAAAAATTCAGTTCTCCAAGAATAGTAGAACACATGGCGTCTTTTAATAACATCACGTGCCATGTTGTCTAGGTTCCTAGACATTAAGCCTCTAAAACTTCTCCAAAACCCTTAAAGACTATATTTTTTCCACCGAATGAAACATTCCAACCCACGGGAGCCAATACTCCCCACGAATCAATGATTGGAATCCTCTATCACATCATAACATGAAAAAATTCAATTAAAGTTCATACATGTTCCACCAAATTCAGGTCCAAGAGGGCCCGTAACACATCAAGAACCAAATCATGGAATCTGTAGAAATAAAACCTTTCATTTATAATTACCCTCTAAAAAGTAGGTATTTCTATCATGACATCTATCACAATAGCATGCATATCTAACATAGCATGTATCATAGCAGCATGTTATCAATAATTCACCCTAAATGGCATGACTATAATGCATGACATGTGATATCTAGAAATTTCATATATAATGAATGAGATTGTATACCCTCATCTCATCAGGATGCAACAGATATAGAACCACAATGATATAAATCATAACAACAAAAAACCAGCGAGTCACCTGATTGTGAAATAAAGTCAAGTGTAACAATTGAACAATCAAAAGAAAAAAAATTTCAATATTTTAGGTAACTTAGATTTTCACTTCACATGAGTTTTCTACTCTCGAGCACAGATTATTACCAACATTATATTCCTTCCTATCCTAGTCTATTGGCTCCAATTAGTAAGGAAAAGAATAAAACAAAACATTTTTTATAGCACTTTGTAATATCTCAGATCTGTGTGCTGCCCAAGGGTGCCCCGTACTCGGTTGGTCACACGAACTCAAACGCATTTCCCCAAATGGAGAAACTATGCCCTCATTGGAAGAGTAAGCATAGTGGAAAACATATAGTAGCAATAGCGGAAGTAGTAATACGGAAAAAGTAAACAGTGGAAGACTGATGTAAATCCAACAGAATCCCAAATAAATATATCATGCATGGAATATATATCGAAGAAAACATTAAAACCAGTCAATGTTCGGGAATGTAATACAAAAATAAAATTAAAAAAAGAAACATGTAAACTCAAGAATAATTGCAAGCCTCAACTTGGTCCCATGCCCTCCTTCTCTAACAAAAATCATGTACATGATAAAGAAGGGTTCATTCCATTATCTATACATGCAACCATATAATCTTCATGGGTCCAAAACATGACCCAAATAGGGTGTGAGAAAAATATCATTAGGCATCCACCAAAAGATCGGTGCCTAATTGTTAGTGAATATATATAGCAGGTAATATGGATAAATGGAACAATAAAATCGGAAGTACACAAAAGTAAACATCCCTATAGTTTTCAATTACAATTATTTAATTGTATTTAATCCTTCGAGTCATGAAATCTTGGGATCTGTCCTGAGCTCTATACCCTCTATGTAACAGTTACAATTCATATATTATAGAATACCATCTAAACAATCAAGTAAGACTGAGTCCAAGTTTCTGATTTGTCTTGGAAAACTAATTGCAATCATTCAATCATTCAAAAACAACCCTCTTGGGAAGCACTCATGGTCTAACCCCTTTGGTCTAACATAGAACCAATTCATTAAATAATGACCCTCAGGGAAGATCTCATGGTCTAACCACTTTGGTCTAACATATAAATAATCAATTACAAACGACTACATGGGAAGCTTTCACTATAAATACCCCTGGAATAACATGGCATCAACAACTTATAAACGACCTACTGGGTGGCTCTCACAGTCAATACCCATGTGTCATCATATCATATACAAATCATAATTTACCTCCTCAATAGCTCTCACGGTCAATACCCCTGGGTCAATATCTACACCAAGGCTCTCACGCTTCTGTGTAAATAAACATGGTAACCCCCATAGTGTACCTGGTCTAAGGTTCTCATGGTCCATTGGAAAAAATAGTCTGCATATCATATCAAAGAATCACATGTAATCTATAACTACTATATGGATAAACATTCACAAAGCATAACAAATTCATTTCATACAATCAATATACTCTATCCTAATCAACCAAGGAATGGAAAACAAGGTACTCCTAATAAGAATTGTATACCTAACAGCCATAAATAGTTAATCATGGGAAAACACACCAATGGGGTGTCCCGTAAACAAGGTATCTTACCTTACGCCTAAGAAACAACCCCTTAAAAATCATTCAAACCATTTCAGGTAAAAACAAGGGTTAAATTCCAAATCATTAAATAATTAAACATGAATATACATCACATTTAGCATATATAATTCAATTAAAAACAATGAAATCCCCAAACCACCTACCTCAATGTCTTATGATCGATAAACTTGAACGTTGGCCCTTGAATCGGCCTCTATCGGTGTAGATCTACCAAAAAGTGAAAACTTTCCATCCATAAATAACTCATGAGAGATGTAGAAATAAGAATAAAGGATATAGGGGATTCGATAGCTCAATAGTGGGATTCCAACGCACCCAACCATGTCCCAATCGAAGGACGGACAGATAATCGGGAGGGGTTGGAAGTTCATTGACCATTATATTGCTTTCATGTACGAACCATGGGGAGAAGAAGACATATCCAGACATAAGACACAACCCAACTCTGTTATATCAAATAATAACATAACTATATATCATGTTCATTAAATATACATTTTTTGTATTATCCTTAACAGGAACACAGTTTAAGCAGCCTACCAGGTCATCCCACCACCATGTACTCAGTCATTACACAGCCAGTACACAGTTGTATGCGACAACTGGGTACACAGTGTGTACTCATAAGTACACAGAGTGTACTTAAAAAAAACCCATTTATTCCTTTTTTCACAAAAACAACCCTCAATAAAGATCTATACACTAATTGAAGATCCAGGTTCTTGTAGTTTTCATGTATTTTAATAAAACATTATTTTCATATAATATCAATATTATAAATTTAGAAACTATTCAATTAAGTTGGTACAAAATATAAAAAAATTAAATTCAAATATAATTAGTTAACACAACAATAATATGTTATCTTAATCTTTATCATTCATTACAGACATTAAATAACTTAATTTATATTAATTTTAATAGTTTTAAAATCCTTTAGTATATTTTTTATTAATTGATGAAATAATTCACCGACATTATGTACTAGTTTATTGTAATTATATATTTAATAAAAATTAGACATAAATTTCTATCATGAAAATAATTTCATTAGGTAAAAATTAATATTAGTATTCTCACATAATTATTTTCCCCCTATGTGAACACATAAAATATATTAAAAACACATAGAGAGAAATTTTGTATATTTATTTTGTTTAAATAATATATAAGTAATTTCCATTGAAAATTATCAATTAAAAAACTCAATTTCAATATAATATTATTAGGGACTAATTAAATTAACCTAATAATAATTATACATTTTTTTTAATAATTTTTACCATTTTCTTTTTTTATTAACCCTTCCCTTACCCTTCTCAAATATAAGCTGGAAACAATGTTTTTTACTCATTGAGGGTAAATATTGTTGGACCCTTTGTAGAATAGTTGTTTTCATAATAAAAAATCATGCCAATTTACAAATTATTTTCATTCATATATTATGTTATAACACAAGTTAATATTGTCGATGAATATTTATAAGTGAATCAATTACGTCACATTGTATAATACATTTCAATAAGTCAACACATTATGAATATTTACATATATATAGTAATTTCACTTAATCTGGTAGTGTTCTATGTAAGACACACACTTCCTGTGTTTTTTAGAGTCCCTGATACTAATAGATCACATGAGACACCATTGGTCGACTCACCAATAAGGAATCACTAATTGAAGGACTCACTGATGATTGGTCAAACCAATAGTTAAAGAGACTCACCATTGGATTTCTTACCGATGAGAGACACAATTTTGAACAAGTAACCAATGGAATACTTACCGATGGATGAGTCACTAATGGGAAACACACAAATAGTTCTAAATGAGTCACCAATGAAAACTCACCAATGCTTGGATAAACCAATTGCACAAATGACTCACGGATTTTCAGAGTCACTGATACTGATGAAGAGGAATGGCTGATATAGAGAGTTAATGATGTTGAAGGACTGATGTAGACAGACTGATGATACTGATTCACCGATAATTATGACCCACTGATAGTCATAAAAACTATTTTTAATTTATTAATTCAAATTTATATATAACGGACAGATTTTGAAAAATTAACATTTCTGACATTTTTTAATGTTTCCTATAGGACTTTCAGTAGACAATATGATGTACATGCATGTGGGGATATCATTATGTATGCTGATCTTGTTGTATAAAATAATTACAAGCTACATCATTCTGAGTATGCTGAAATATAGATTGAAAAAAAAGAACTGGAAAACTCCTGTAGCTCTCGAGGATACATCAAAATCCCAAGAACTCAAAGCTAGAGCATATGGGGAGATAAAAAAGACATGAAAAACCTAAAGGACTCACTAAAAAACAATGGAACAAAGGATCTAAACTTTTCACACATTAGGAATCCAAACCAAAAAGAATACAATACTCTTTTTTTAATCCATCTTCCAGAATAGGACTAAAACATCACTTCTACTTCATTAAAACAGTCCATAGACTCATTACATAACACATAGAGCCTTCTAAAACTCTCTTTACATATTAAGTATTATGTTTTTATTTACTTTCATTTCAGAGCATTGTGTCTATGTATTTATAGCACATACACAGACACCTGTTCATAAGTGGATAATACATGATATCCTCAAAATCTCTATCATTTTATTCATTCAATACCATGTAGAATAGTGGAATAAGTCATGTGTGATTTGTTTGTTTTTTTTCATGAATAACTATGGTAGAGGTCATGTGTGACCTGTATAGACTTGTGTTCTATTGTGAACCCTGATCTAGGGTGTGAATCAAACTTTTTTTTAATTTTAACTTCTTGGTGGTAGGTTATCACCAAGTAGAGAGGACTATTTCTCAGCTTGAGACTAAACCTATTGTTTATATCTATTGTCCCTTTACCTTTTTGTTTTAATCTGTGTATATTAAATTTTACATAAAACTAAATTGAACTTTGATTGTCTGTTTTGCAAGTGTGTATAACTGTTTTGAACTAGTAGGTTAGTTTCAAAAGATGAATTAATCATTATATTGGTAGAGCTGAGAAATAATCAATCTTCTGAGAAATTAATTGAACATTTATGACTTTTATAAATTCACTACAAATTGACTTTTATTATATTATTTAATTATGGAAAAAATTTCAAAGAGTAAATTTAAAAAGAATTTTTTATAGATACTCAATTCACCCCCTCTTGAGTAAACAAATCTGACCAACATTTTTATCATAGGAACTTATAAAATCTTATGTATTCAATTCTTTTTCAACTCTTTTTCAACTATGAATGTCTTTTTACTTCCAAGGCCTTTAAATTACTATTAGTTCACCGATTTTGTCTCTTTGAGATATTTTTAAAATTTATATTATGGACAATATACTAGATGTAGATGATAAAAATTTACCACCTTTTTTAATGGAAAAATCTATTTTTAGTGGGAGTTTAAAATTAAAATACATCTAAGAAGCATGGGATTTGAAATCAAGACATCTATTGAAAGTAAATATACAATTACTGAGACTGCTAGAAACATGTGGGATGAACCTACCCAGACTTCCTATAACAATATATATAAAGTAATGAATGGTCTATACTATGCACTAAGAGATGAAGAGTTTAATTGTATTTCTACTTGTAAACTGCCCATTAGATTTGGTACTCTTTTTTTGTTTCCCACGAGTGAACATCTAATGTGACATGGAAGATACTAAATACTTATACTGTCAAATATGACAATTTTAGAATGATTCCTTATGTATCGATTTCTGATATGCATCTCGGGTTCAATGAAATTGTGAATACCATGATTTCTTTTGGAAGAGTTATCATTTAAAAGGAACAAATAATTAGGATTATATTATCCTTAACTGAGAGTTTGTGAGGGACGTCTGTATACATTAGAGAATTATGTTACATTGATAAGAATCTAGTAAATGAATTGATCGGAAAATTAATGATGTATGAAGAGGAACTCAAAGTAATTCAAGAGGAAGATGAACCAAAAATAAAATATGTGGCCTTCAATACTACCACTTACAAAATAATGGAAAATGATAATGTTAATGTTATTGTTAAGAGCACAAGTGTTAATGATTCAATATCAGACAGTGGGGAAGAAATGGCCCATCTAGCCAGATGATTCGAGAAATTTTATAGAAAGAAGATGTTTTTTAGAAATCCCAAAAATAAAAGAATATATGATAAAAAGGGAATTTGGAAGAAGGATTGGGAAAGAAATGAAAAGTCTAATGAGATAGTATGTTAAGAGAGTAAGATAAAGGGACATGTAAAGGCTGATTATCCCAATCTCAAAAACAAACCAAGTATGAGAACAAACACAAAATGTATAAAAAAACTATGAAGACAACATTGAGTGCCTATGAGGATAGCTCTAGTGAATTTAATTTATCTCTTTATGAGAATGATGACATAGAAAATTTGTGTTTTATGAAAAACACTTATGAGGTAACCATTAACTCTGTTCTTCGAAATTATGTTTATTCTAAAAATTAAAGTGATTTTGAGAATATGGAATGTGATGAATTTTTTTTGAATATTTTAATATGATGGAAGAGAAATGTAATGAGCTAAAATATAAATAACAATATTTAAATAAACAACATCCTCTCTTTTTAACTACTTAATATGAACATACAACTGAAAAATAACCAAAATGATCAATTGATCATGGAAAACAATGAGTTAAAAATGTCTACTGAGAAATTAAAAAAGGGTCTTGAAAAGATTACCAGTGGGAAAGACACATATAATTAGTTATTTGGTAAAAATATTGCTCCTAGGTAAACCTCTGGAATAGAATATCAACTAGGAAAAATGAATTTATCAAAAACACATTTTATACCAAAAACTGACAGATATGCTTCTTTGCCCAAAAATCACAATTTTACGGCAAGTTCCAGTTCTAAATATTATTTTACTGCATAGAGTTATTATGGAAAAAACAATTTTTTTTCAAATACTCCATATAATAAATATAAGAAACCCATAATACATGTGTCGGTTCCTAAATATTTTATTACTAATTTTTCTTGGCCCAGACAAGTATGGGAACCAAAATCTTTTCTTGGATAAATTGTTTTGTTGGTAAACTGCTTAAAAAGATCGTTCAGAAATATTTGTACTTGTAAAGTGGATTTTCAAGACACATTATTGGAGAACACTCAAGATTCAAGAATTTCATCAAGATTGATGAAGTACATGTCACGTTGGGTGGCAATGGTAAAGGAAAAAACATCGTCTTAGGCCTGATTTATAAGGCCCCAGCCTTAAACCTTACTTAATATTAAATTAAATGAATAATTCACATTGAGGATCTTTTCAGGTTTAGAGTTTTAGAGAATTAGAACATAACTATTACATCTTAAAATATTACAAAGTAGACACTTCTACTAAGTCCCCAAAAAATAAAAACTCATAAAAAGAAAGATGTCTAGATTCCATGTTTTAGATAGCATGACATTCCCTTGATCCCATCCTTGACCTTATTCCATTTTAAGTCCTGTGAAATTTTTTTTGAAAAACTTGGGGTGAGCATAAAAAGCTCAGTAAGGGATACACAGAGAATGAAAACTGTTAGTTTTTCAAACATCAAGTAAACCATGTCTACTATATCAAAGTAATACCTTCACCCTCATGAAGTAGTAAAAACTCTTCACTGAATAAAGTATCATTACTTACCTTTTTGTAACCAAAGTATTGCCATAAAACCCATATAAAGAACACATAGAATATATAAAGGTAACTTGGGACATAAACATACTTAAGTGGAATAACCATACGGTTGACTTCCACACATATCACTTAATGGAATAGCCATACGGCCAATTTCCATACATACTTAATGGAATAGCCATACGGCCGACTTCCATACCCAATGCATTGGAGGTTATAACGTAACCACCCGTCCTGGTATTCACGGCACCACTCGTCATATGGTTTATAACGTAACCACCCGTTGAAATGTCCAAGTACCAATATAAAATCATAAAACATAAAACCAATATAAAGGAAAGATAACATTTCCACATTTTAATCACAATATATCATAAATATATTAACATAATAGAATCCTTTATCAAAACCATTTTAAATACCAAAATACATAGAAGAGTATATGGTATTTATTTTAAAAACATTACGGCTTGTTGAGAAAGCCAAAGATCAAATAATACTCGCGGCGGCGGAAAAAGGTCGTTGTCACCGCGTACGTTAAAAAAAACATTCCTTTTTGTAGTTTAGTAAAACGCTTCGTAGAAAAAGATTCCTTTTGTATAAAAGAAAAATTCAAAGGAGTTTATACACCGTATAAAAGAAAGTTGTGTAAAAAACAAAATATGCCTCAATGAAAGGAGATTGAGACGAAGTCCCTTACCTTGGATCCGACTTGACTCGATCGTTCTTTAACGTCCTGAATAATATACTTGAGTTAATTTATACTTGATTAAGAACCTTTTTAAAGTTCTTTATTCCTTTTATATCACTTATTTCCATGTTATAAACATTATGTAACCATTTAAGTTAATAATGTTAGTTTTGTCAATATTTGGTTCTTAAGTCGAAAGTTGACTTCTTACAATTACATGTTGTTCATGTGGTCAAAAGTTCTTTATATCCAGAATGAAATTCCCGATTGGATATAATATGTATCATATATATCCAGAATATACATGTATTTATAATATTACATAATCATTTAGAGGTAAGAAATGAAATTCACCGTTCATGGAGACGGTAAGCCGTACGTACGCATGAACGCTACTTTCATTTCTTTGTCATATTAGTGGAATTAAAACTAAATTACAGGTATGTATATTTTAATTCCAGAATTATATTCATCATTTAGATATATCATTAATTATATATATACATTATATACATGTAATTTTAATAGTACATTACATTTGGGGATAAGAAATGAAATGCACCGTTCATGGAGACGGTAAGCCGTACGTACGCATGAACGCTACTTTCATTTCTATATCATACTTTAATGGAATGAAATTATAATTATATAGAGGTATATTATAATTCCAGTATAACATCATATATAATAACTTTAGATCCATCCTTTACACGTCCCACATATGGCATTAACGAATCACATCACTTTGAGGGGGCGGTAGTCCGCATTTCCTAAAATGAAGATATTGCGTATACCCATAATGGAAGCCATAAAGGTAAGACACAAATGAAAAATACAGAAAAATAAGTAAAACATAAACATATTATATATCATATATAAAAATAGTGACATCATAATGGCCACCTTTGAAGGTGTTAAATGAGTATTGAACAATCATCGTTTCGGGAGGCAGAATTTCGCCATCCACGGAAACCGTATGTTCTTTAACCATTTGATGTAGTTGTGTGAAAGTGTAGCTCAAATAAATATTATTACAACGTCCTAGTATATTGAATATACTGGTGTTGTTACAAAAGAAGTAAATAAAAAGAGTTTAGAGGGTTGGAGAAGAAAAATAAAACAAATGAACAAGAGAGAATGAACTACCTTTAAAAGTGTAACTCCCTTTTGATTTGAGCCTAAAGGCTTCCTTTGAAAGGATTATGCCCAAAGGGAATCCTCTAGGATGAGGATAGGGATGTGGAGAGGGTAATTGGGCAGGGTTTGGCCGAGCCAAAGGCTTGAGAAGTGTGTGAAATGAGGTAGAGGTGGGGGCCTTTTATAAGAGGAGAGGAGGGGCACTTTTGGAAAGTAAAGAGATATTACTTTATTTGAAAATGTGTTTCGGTTTTAAATGGTCCCACATTGATATAATTCGTGGATAAGGTGATAAGGGTTCGAAATCCACTCATCCAATTGGTTTTGGACATTTGTAGTTTATAGATTTTTCATTATCTTTCCATTTTATTTAAATCGTCAAATAATGATGTCATCACTGCATCATTATTATGTCATATATAATTTAATTTATTTAATGTCTAAAAATTATAAAAAACTACTATGATGTAGGAAATCTTTTTAGATTTCCAATGACTATTTATAATAAAAATTTGGACTTGTATAACCCCACTCGAAAATTATTTTAGTAAAACAATTTATGTTAGTGTCATTTTCACTTTAACATTAAATAAAAATATATTAATGTCATTTTCCAACTAAAGTGGCTCCATGGGGTCCCCAAGTTGGCCCATGGCATGTATTGGTCGGCCATGACTCACCCAATAGGTTTAGGACAAGTGTCATGGTGTTTTCACATTTTTATAATATCGTTTTTACATTAAATTACACTAATTACCTCTAATCGCGATTAATGAAAAAAAGTTACTATTCACCAAAAAATTATTTTCATCCCATTGAACCAAATTTTACATACTAATGACAACCATGTATGTCGGATTTTCGAAATTCAAAACACAATGATGGAAAAATTTCATTTAAACGGAAAATCAGTCTTTATAAGTACCACTTAGTGGTTTCACTATTCATCAAAAATTGAAGTTTTTCAGAAAATTACCAAAAATTCACCCTAAGCTATATGTGATATTACGAATTCAAAAATGAATTCTATTTTACAAAATTCAAAACATATAAGTCACATTAATTAATTTAATAATTAATTCCCGCTGTCAGAGCAAATAGCGTGTTTTTATGAAACAATAAGTATCAAAAGATTGACACTAGTTTAAGTCCGATTTCAAAGTGAAATTAATTCCAACGACCACTATTGGATTTAATGGTAAAAATATTTTCTAATTTCACTTTAAAACCAAATAAAAAGATAATCTAATCATATAAATAAATTAGATTAAAAAGAGGTTTTGAATTAAAACACAACATTTTACACTATTCATAAAAAAATGAACTTTATCAGAAAGGTACCAAAAATATACACAAAGTAAAATTTGATGTCCCGATTCTTAATAAGAGTTATATTTAGTCCAAAATAAAGTATAAGAGTGATCAAAACTATATTTAATGACGGTTCACCATTAAAAGGTGATAAGTGAACCTTTAGTGAAAATTATAGTATATATGCCCTAAAATTGAACTATTTCCGTATTTTAAGCCTTTATCTTTTATTGGTTAAATGTATAAAAATTTAAAAACATAATCATATTTTAGTTATTTCTATCCATTCCCTCCAGTACAATGGCTACTCGTTAACTAACATTTAAAATAATATTATTTAATTACTAGTGTGCTACGTAAGTTTCAAAGAAACGCATCGTTGCGTATCGGGTACGCTATCGAACATAGCAACCCCTTTAAAATAAAATTAATATTTAATTCGTAAATATTAATAAATATGAAAATTCTTTATTCTTTATTTAACTGGGATGTTCCATCCTTCCCCCCTTTTGGGAATTGCATCCTCACAATTTTATTCACTTATCAAAATAAGTGGGGGTATTTATCCCTCATAGCATTTTCAGATTCCCACGTTGCCTCTTAAATCACATGGTTTTTTCACAAAACCTTTACTTGATGAATCACCTTATTCCATAACACTTGCTCCCTGTGGTCAAGAATCTGGACCGGTTGTTCCTCATAAGATTGGTTTTCATCCAGCTAAACTACCTATGGGCTCAAAACATGAGATGGATCTGGCATATACTTTCTCAACATCGAAACATGAAAAACATTGTGTACCTGAGATAAACTCGGAGGTAAAGCCACTCGGTATGCAACTGATCCAACTCTTTCCAGAATTTCGTATGGTCCAACCAACCATGGACTCAACTTTCCTTTCTTACCAAATCTCATCACACTTTTCCAAGGAGAAACCTTGATAAAAACATGATCAACTACCTCGAAAGATAGATCCTTCCTCCGGTTATCCGCATAACTCTTCTGCCTGCTCTGAGCTGTTCTCATGTGCTTCTGAATCAACTGATCTTTTTCTGCCATCTCTTCTACCAATTTTGGTGCCATCAGCTTCCTTTCACCCACTTCATTCCAAAATGCTGGAGTTTGACACCGCTTCCCATATAATGCCTCAAATGGTTCCATCTGTATACTGGAATGAAAAATGTTATTATAAGAAAACTCAACCAAAGAAAGATGTTTGTCCCAACTTCCCTGATAATCCATTGAACAAGCTCGTAGAATATCCTCCAATGTCTAGATTGTTTGTTCTGACTTCCCATCTGATTGAGGATGAAAAGCTGTACTAAAATTTAATTCAGTACCCAACGACTTCTGAAGGCATTTCCAAAAGTTAGAAGTAAACCTGGGATCAAGATCTGATACAATGGAGAGAGGAACCCAATGTAACCTGACTATCTCTTTAAGATACAAACGGGAAAGTTGATCTAGAGAGAAAGTATCTCGTATAGAAAGGAAATGAGCAGATTTGGTCAAGCGATCAACAATAACCCAGATTGCATTATTACCTCGAGATGTCTTCGGTAATCCAAAAACAAAGTCCATGGATATGTTTTCCCATTTCCACTCTGGCACTGGTAAAGGCTGAAGTATCCCTGCCGCTCTACTTTAACCTGTTGACATGTCAAACACTTCATAGTAAAATCAGCAATGTCTCTTTTCATTCCATCCCACCAGTAATACTCCCGCAGATCTCTATACATCTTAGTACTGCCCGGATGAACTGAAAACGGAGAACTATGAGCTTCACATAACAACTCTCTCTTCAACTGTGAATCACAAGGCACACATAACCTCTTCCCAAACCTCAAAACACAAACTTATCCAAGAACTCATGGAAAATTTTATTCATAAGGTCCATGAATAAAGCAGCTGCATTGGTTAACCCAAAAGGCATAACTACAAATTCATAATGGCCATATCTAGTACGGAACGCAGTCTTCAGAACATCTGCTTCTTTTACTTTCAACTGAAGGTACCCCGACCTCATGTCAATCTTCGAAAAATACTGAGCTCCCTGGAGCTGATACCACTTCATTCGATGGCCCAACATCTGCTGAAGTTGTTGCAAATGATTTTACCACCCCTTTCTGCTTGTAGTCTAGCTGCATTCCCCCAGTTGAGTTCTTCATTGGAAAATCGTTTTCATAATGACCCATTTCATTACACTTAAAACATCTTACCGTTGGCTTTTC
Source organism: Viscum album (assembly GCA_963277665.1). NCBI lineage: Eukaryota > Viridiplantae > Streptophyta > Magnoliopsida > Santalales > Viscaceae > Viscum > Viscum album. Next base: position 1,792,698,755 of record OY728163.1, on the reverse strand, counting down.
ATTTCCTGCTTGATCATCTTCCTTACAGTTACGAGCAATATGACCAGACTTACCACACCGAAATCACTTACCAGACTTGGATAAACATTCTCCAGGATGCTTTTTACCACACTTCTCACAGGATGGATATTTGGTTTTCTTACCTCCTTGCATCTTTGATGAATTCTTCCCCTTTTCCTGCCAACTAGACCTCTTATTCTGTTGTTTGTCATAGAACACCTGATCATCGGCAAACTCCATTTCTACCTTCTCCTCACATTGAACAAGTTTTTCATAACTTTTGAATTCACGAGAAGCTAAAGCCCTTCGATACTTTGGCTTTAACCCTGAGTAAAAACGGTTTATTTTACTATCAAGATCTCGTATGAGGTTTGGAGCATACCTTGCCAATCGAGTGAACTTTTCTTCATAAGTAGCCACTGAATCATCCTCCTGCCTCAATTCTAGGAACTGTTTTTCCATCCTAAGACGAACCCCCTTAGGAAAATATTTCTCAAGAAACATACCTTTGAATTCGTCCCAGTGAAGATCCTCAATCTCATCAATATCCCTTATATTTTTCACCATCGACCACCACTGATCAGCTTCACCTTCAAAACGGTAAACAGCAAGACTAACCTATTGATGTTCTAAACACCCCATGACATCAAAAATATTCTCTAGTTCTTTAATCCACCCTTCAGCTTGCACAGGGTCAGATGATCCTCTGAATGATGGGGGATGTTGCCTCATGAAATGTTCCACCACTAACATGTTCCTCTGTGGATGATCTGACTGATCTCGTGCATGGATACCACCACCATTTATAGCCTGAGTCAACTGTGCCATTACTGCAACAAACTGTTCAGTTCCGATTCCGACCATCTCAGGTTGCTGATTTGGAAGGTTTTCTTCCTCCGGATGTCGTCCCAACATAGTTGCTTTGTTTCCTCTGCGGAAAACCATTCTGAACACGGAAATATCTTAGGCGAAGCAACATGGTAATCCGTAAATGCTATATCATTTCAATCATATTATAATTTAACACTTTTTTAACTCCTAAAGTTGTCTAAACCGACCTTTGATACCAACTATAAGGCCCCAGCCTTAAACCTTACTTAATATTGAATTAAATGAATAATTCACATTGAGGATATTTTCAGGTTTAGAGTTTTAGAGAATTAGAACATTACTATTACATCTTAAAAGATTACAAAGTAGACACTTCTACTAAGTCTCCATAAAATAAAAACTCTTAAAAAGAAAGATGTCTAGATTCCATGTTTTAGATAGCATGACATTCCCTTGATCCCATCCTTGACCTTATTCCATTTTAAGTCCTGTGAAAAAAATTTCGAAAAACTTGGGGTGAGCATAAAAAGCTCAGTAAGGGATACAAAGAGAATGAAAACTGTTAGTTTTTCAAACATCAAGTAAACCATGTATATTATATCAAAGTAATACCTTCACCCTCATGAAGTAGTAAAAACTCTTCACTGAATAAAGTATCATTACTTACCTTTTTGTAACCAAAGTATTGCCATAAAACCCATATAAAGAACACATAGAATATATAAAGGTAACTTGGGACATAAACATACTTAAGTGGAATAACCATACGGTTGACTTCCACACATATCACTTAATGGAATAGCCATACGGCCAATTTCCATACATACTTAACGGAATAGCCATACGGCAGACTTCCATACCCAATGCATTGGAGGTTATAACGTAACCACCCGTCCTGGTATTCACGGCACCACCCGTCATATGGTTTATAACGTAACCACCCATTGAAATGTCCAAGTACCAATATAAAATCATAAAACATAAAACCAATATAAAGGAAAGATAACATCTCCACATTTTAATCACAATATATCATAAATATATTAACATAATAGAATCCTTTATCAAAACCATTTTCAATACCAAAATACATAAAAGAGTATATGGTATTTATTTTAAAAACATTACGGCTTGTTGAGAAAGCCAAAGATCAAATAATACTCGCGGCGGCAGAAAAAGGTCGTTGTCACCGCGTACGTTAAAAAAAACATTTCTTTTTTCGTTTAGTAAAACGCTTCGTAGAAAAAGAATCCTTTTCTATAAAATTAAAAGTCAAAGGAGTTTATACACCGTATAAAAGAAAGTTGTGTATAAAACGAAATATGCCTCAATGAAAGGAGATTGAGACGATGTCCCTTACCTTGGGTCCGACTTGACTCGATCGTTCTTTAACGTCCTGGATAATAAACTTGAGTTAATTTATACTTTATTAAGAACATTTTTAAAGTTCTTTATTCCTTTTATATCACTTATTTCCATGTTATAAACATTATGTAACCATTTAAGTTAATAATGTTTGTTTTTTCAATATTTGGTTCTTAAGTCGAAAGTTGACTTCTTACAATTACATGTTGTTCGTGTGGTCAAAAGTTCTTTATATCCAAAATGAAATTCCCGATTGGATATAATATGTATCATATATATCCAGAATATACATGTATTTATAATATTACATAATCATTTATAGGTAAGAAATGAAATGCACCGTTGATGGAGACGGTAAGCCGTACGTACGCATGAACGCTACTTTCATTTCTTTGTCATATTAGTGGAATTAAAACTAAATGAGAGGTATGTATATTTTAATTCCAGAATTATATTCATCATTTAGATATATCATTAATTATATATATACATTATATACATGTAATTTTAATAGTACATTACATTTGGGGATAAGAAATGAAATGCACCTTTCACGGAGACGGTAAGCCGTACGTACGCATGAACGCTACTTTCATTTCTATATCATACTTTAATGGAATGAAATTATAATTATATAGAGGTATATTATAATTCCAGTATAACATCATATATAATAACTTTAAATCCATCCTTTACACGTCCCACATATGGCATTAACGAATCACATCACTTTGAGGGGGCGGTAGTCCACACTTCCTAAAATGAAGATATCGCGTATACCCATAATGGAAGCCATAAAGGTAAGACACAAATGAAAAATACAGAAGCATAAGTAAAACATAAACATATTATATATCATATATAAAAATAGTGACATCATAATGGCCACCTTTGAAGGTGTTAAATGAGTATTGAACAATCATCGTTTCGGGAGGCAGGATTTCGCCATCCACGGAAACCCTATGTTCTTTAACCATTTGATGTAGTTGTGTGAGAGTGTAGCTCAAATAAATATTATAACAATGTCCTAGTATATTGAACATACTGGTGTTATTACAAAAGAAGTAAATAAAAAGAGTTTAGAGGGTTGGAGAAGCAAAATAAAACAAATGAACAAGAGAGAATGAATTACATTTAAAAGTGTAACTCCCTTTTGATTTGAGCATAAAGGATTCCTTTGAAAGGATTCTGCCCAAAGGGAATCCTCTAGGATGAGGATAGGGATGTGGAGAGAGTAATTGGGCAGGGGTTGGACGAGCCAAAGGCTTGAGAAGTGTGTGAAATGAGGTAGAGGTGGGGGCCTTTTATAAGAGGAGAGGAGAGGCACTTTTGGAAAGTAAAGAGATATTACATTATTTGAAAATGTGTTTCGGTTTTAAAAGGTACCACATTGATATAATTCGTGGATAAGATGATAAGGGTTCGAAATACACTCATCCAATTGGTTTTGGACATGTGTAGTTTATAGATTTTTCATTATCTTTCCATTTTATTTAAATCGTCAAATAATGATGTCATCGCAGCATCATTATTATGTCATATATAATTTACTTTATTTAATGTCTAAAAATTATAAAAAACTACTATGATGTAGGAAATCGTTTTAGCTTTCCAATTACTATTTATAATAAAAATTTGGACTTGTATAACCCCACTCAAAAATTATTTTAGTAAAACAATTTATGTTATTGTCATTTTCACTTTAACATTAAATAAAAATATATTAATGTCATTTTCCAACTAAAGTGGCTCCATGGGGTCCCCAAGTTTTCCCATGTCATGTCTTGGTCGTCCATGACTCACCCAATAGGTGTAGGACAAGTGTCATGGTGTTTTCACATTTTTATAATATCATTTTTACATTAAATTACACTAATTACCTCTAATCGCGATTAATGAAAAAAAGTTACTATTCACCAAAAAATTATTTTCATCCCATTGAACCACATTTTACATAATAATGACAACCATGTATGTCGGATTTTCGAAATTCAAAACACAATGATGGCAAAATTTCATTTAAACGGAAAATCAGTCTTTATAAGTACCACTTAGTGGTTTCACTATTCATCAAAAATTGAAGTTTTTCAGAAAATTACCAAAAATTCACCCTAAGCTATATTTGATATTACGAATTCAAAAATGAAGCCTATTTTACAAAATTCAAAACATATAAGTCACATTAATTAATTTAAAAATTAATTCCCGCTGTCAGATCAAATAGCGTGTTTTTATGAAACAATAAGTATCAAAAAATTGACACTAGTTTAAGTCCGATTTCAAAGTGAAATTAATTCCAACGACCACTATTGGATTTAATGGTAAAAATATCTTCTAATTTAACTTTAAAACCAAATAAAAAGATAATATAATCATATAAATAAATTAGATTAAAAAGAGGTTTTGAATTAAAACACAACATTTTACACTATTCATAAAAAAATGAACTTTAACAGAAAGGTACCAAAAATTTACACAAAGTAAAATTTGATGTCCCGATTCTTAATAAGAGTTTTATTTAGTCCAAAATAAAGTATAAGAGTGATCAAAACTATATTTAATGACGGTTCACCATTAAAAGGTGATAAGTGAACCTTTAGTGAAAATTAGAGTATATATGCCCTAAAATTGAACTCTTTCCATATTTTAAGCCTTTATCTTTTATTGGGTAAATGTATAAAAATTTAAAAACATAATCATATTTTAGTTATTTCTATCCATTCCCGCCAGTACAACGGCTACTCGTTAACTAACATTTAAAATAATATTATTTTATTACTAGTGTGCTACGTAAGTTTCAAAGAAACACATCGTTGCGTATCGGGTACGCTATCAAACATAGAAACCCCTTTAAAATAAAATTAATATTTAATTCGTAAATATTAATAAATATGAAAATTCTTTATTCTTTATTTACCTGGTATGTTACATGATTGGTAACCCTAACTCTATTTCAATTTCAAAAGTACTTTATATTGATGTAATAAAGTACAAATTTCTCAGCATATCCCAAATCTATGATGATGTATTTGATGTTAAATTCAAAAATGATTCCAGTTATGATTTTATGCCAAAAATAGCCTTTTATTTACTAATCATAGATATGATAATGTGTATGTTGTAAATTTAGACACACTAGCATCACAAATTTTTTCCTTTCTAAGTGCCTTTCACAAAGAGTCTTGGATCTGGAATAGGAGACTATGAAATTGTAATATACACTCCATTAATAAGTTTTCTAGGAAAGTATTATTTAAAGACTTTCCCAAATTAATGTTTCCAGACAATAATGTGTGCAATCCTTATTAAGAATGCATGCAATATAAAATCTATTTCAAACCAAAGAAAGAAGTTACAACTTCTCAACGTCTAGAGTTGGATCACATGGAATTCTTTGGACCATCTGTATTTTCACGTATCAAGGGAAAGCATAATGTTTGTGGTATTTATGATGACTTTTCTTGGTATACTTGGTCCTTTTTTTTAGCTCACAAAAGTGATGTTTGATCTTATTTTACCCAATATTCTAGGACTATAGATATTCTTAGTGAACGTAAAATTAAGACTCTAAGAATTGAACATGGACTTGCTTCTGAAAATCAAGACTTTGAATATTTTTTCTCAAAAAAATGACTCTTGGATTATCTTCTATCTTCTTATGACACATCAATATAATGGTGTAGTGGAAAGAAGAAATATAACCTTACAAGAGATAGCCTTAACTTTGCTCAATGAATATGATCTACCGATTTATTTCATCGTTGAATCTATTAATACATATTGTTACATAATAAACTAAGTCTTAAACAGACCCATTCTTAAAAAAAATTCCTTATGATTTGTTGAATAATATGAATCCCAATGAAAACAATTTTAGAATGTTTGGATATAATGTTTATATACTTAATGTTAAATATTATTTAGATAAATTCCCCCCAAAAGTGATTAAGGGATATTCCATGGATATTCTACATCAAGAAAAGCATATAGATTCTTTAATAATATAACTAAATGTGTGGAAGAATATTTTCATATCAAGTCTAATGAAACAGATCCATAAGAACCTAAGACCTCACTAGGTAATCATGAAGAGGATATGTCCAATTTCGATATTAATGAAAAAAACACAAATAATTCTCTGAAAGAATCTCTAGAAAATTTAAGTTCTGGACATTCTCTAGAATTGAGTTATAATGAACTAAAGAAAAATGACAAACCTGAAATAACTAGTCCTACCTTTACCAGACCAATGTGGACCCTTAAAAACCAACCCTTAGATGCTATTGTTGGAGATTTAGATAGAGGAACTCAAACTAGTACTTCCTTCAGAAATCATATTGAACATCTAGCATTCATGTCACAACTGGAACATAAAAATATCAATGATGTAATAAATGTTGAATTTTGGGTAATGGCTATGCAAGAAGAGCTTATCTCATTTGAGAGAAATGAAGTATTGAAGCCTATTTATAGAGTGAAAGATATGTTGACCATAGGAAATAAATGGGTGTTTAGGAATAAAGTAGATGAATCAAGGAGTGCAATTAGTAACAAAACTATATTTATTATACAAGAGAATAATCAAGAATAATGAGGTGATTATGAAGAGACCTTTTCAATAGTAGCTAGGATGGAAGCCATTAGAATCTTACTTTCCTATACAACAAACAAGGATTTCAAACATTATAAAATGGATGTGAAAAGTGAATTCATGAATGGTTATATAATTGAGGATGTTTTTGTAAAAAAAACCCTTGTTTTACAAATCCACATTTTCCAAATCAAGTTTTCAAATTATATAGAGCTTCATATTGTTTGAAATAAGCTCCAAGATCATGGAATGAAAGGCTAAGTAATTTTATTATTTCTAAATAATTTACAAAATTAGTTTCATATCCAATTTTTTTTTATAAGAAAAATTTCAAAATATGTTTTAATATATAAAATATATGTAAGTGATATTAGCTTTGGATATTTTAAACACTATTTATATAATGATGTTTTAAAACTGAAGCAAAGTGAATTTGAAATGAGATTCATGGGTGAACTGAAACATTTTCTTGGATTTCAAATATTTCAAAACAAAGAAGGTATTATTATAAATCAAAGTAAATATATTATTGATCTTTTGAAAAGATATGGATTCTATAGAATTAATAGTAGTGAAACACTTATTTGTTCTACATGTACGTTAGATCTTGCTAAAATTAGGAAATCTGTTGATCAAACTTCTTATCGGTGAATGATTCAAAGTTTACTGTATTTAACTGCTAGTGGGCCAGATATCATGTTTAGTGTTTGTATGTATGGAATATTACAAGAAAACCCAAAATATTGACATATAAGTTTTGTTAATTGATTTTTCAAATACCTCAAATAAACACCTAATTTAGGATTGTTCTACCCTCGAGGAAAAACTTTTGGTTTGGTTAGTTATTCAGATTATGATTTTGGAGGATGAAATTTAAATATAAATAGTGCCTCTAGAATATGTCATTTTTTGGGAAAGTCTCTAATATCATGGTGTAGTAAAAATTAGAATTCAGTTACATTATCAACTACTGAAGAAGAGTATATTACTGATGGTTGTTAATGTGCACAAATTCTGTTGATGAAACACGAATTATTAGACTATGGATTCCAAGTCAGAAATATCCCCATAGACTATGACAATACAAGTGCTATTAACATTTCTAAAAAACCAATTTCTCATTCTAGAACAAAACACATTGATGTAAAACATCAATTTTTGAGAGACCATTATCAAAAACGTGATATAACTCCTAAGTTTATTGGGATTGAGCATCAACTTGCATACGTATTCATTAATCCCATAAAATATGAGATAATAAACTACATCAGACATGAACTTAGAATGATAAATCTATAATGACTATCCAATCATATCCCCTTAGAAAAATCGGTTTATCAGGTAAAACTGATCTATCGAACCAGTTAGTGGAACCAATCAGTGAAACTGATCTATGAAACCATTCACATGAAACCTATTGTGTGAAATTGATTAGATTAAGCTGGTCACTTGAAGCTGATTGTGTAATAACGTTGGAGTGAAACTGATTCCTATGAGGACCATCTCATAAATCTATCTTATATAAGTAAAAAAGGATAAAAAATTCCCTTTACCATCATTCAATTTTATGTTTTTATGAATTAAATTACCTAGATGATAAAATAAATACATTCCACACTTTGACCTTTCTCCACCCTTATTACCTTTGAACCTTCTACCACTCAACACTCTACCTCTCTACTGGTGACCTTTAGACTTCCTTCGAACATGAATGATAAAAACGGTGCGAATGAAGTGTGTGATGGAAGGACCCAGTCAGTCACCATCAGCTATGTTTCAGAAGGGTAAATCAAGTGGTACTACAGACTCTAGGAAGCTGGTATTGGGATTTCGTGTTGTCACCATTTAGGAGGAAGTGTTTGCTGAATGGATTTTGTCAAGAAAGTCACTCTTGCGGAGAGTTATGGAATCCCTTGGTTGGATCAGTCGGTTTTCAAATAACGTGAGGCTTTTTTATCCCCAGCAGTTACACTAATTCTATCTCAACATAAATATGTCCAATGGAGGAGTTGAGGAAGCAAGAATGAAGTCATTAGTAAAGGGGAAAGATGTATCGCCCCAAACACTTCATGGTATGATTCTATTAAATACATTCATTCATAGAATGTATTTCATGAATCATTGAGCCTATATGGAATGAAAAATGTTTACTTATAGGAGATATCCATAACCAATCCATTGAACTAAAATTTTCCGACTCTGATTTTTGAATTTTAAAAATCTGACATACACAGTTGTGTAAAAGATGATATTTAGAGTCTGATAGAATTAACTTAATTTTCAGTGAATAGTAACCCACCCTTATGAATAGTAACCTGCCATTATGAATAGTAAGTTACCATTATGAATAGTAATATTTCTTTTATGTATGGTATCCATACCCTTGAGTGTATAAGTGAACTCAGGCACCTTAAAAATGAAGATGAATATTTTAAGTGTTTATATTTTTCGATTATATAATGATTTTAAT